>JBBCBC010000006.1:28943900-31551939 GCA_037126765.1 Stenogyne calaminthoides | reverse complement strand
TTGTTCATCATCTTCCAGAGTTTGGTTCATTTCTTCAACCCATGTACTATCCCCAAGACTTTGGCTTCGTCATCCAACGACTCGCCTTCCATAATGAGTTGGTCTATGCAATCGATGTATGCTCGGTCCAACTCCTCCTCGAGTTGTTGGATGTTTGCCAGATGCTGCTTGGTTCCCTTGTGCGGGGTCAGCGAGGCGAAGTGAGTGAGGAACAATTGAGTCATCTGATGGAAAGATTCCATGGACGTCAGTGGTAAGGTGTTGAACCAAAGGTAGGCCTGGTCGCCTAGAGTGAGCAGGAAGAGTCGGCATAGGGTGGCATCAGTCGCGCCCATGGAGTTCATGTAGGATGTGTATTTACTTACATGATTGATCGGATCGGTGTTGCCGTTGTATTGTGTGATGGAGCTGACATTGATCTTGATTTGTACAGGGGCGAGCATGACTATGGGTGACAGTGGCGAGATGAGGATTTTTGTGGTGAGAGGTACTCCCCCCTTGTTCGCTAACTGTTCTTGGAGATCTTTGATATTCTGAAGAATAGCGGCCATCTATGGAGATTCGTTTTGCCCTGCGACCTTGTCGCGATGAGGGCGAGGCGGAGAGTTTCTTTCTTGTCGATGAGGTGATGGAGTTTGACGACGTCTGTAGGGTGATGGAATTCTTTCCGTCCAGCGGGGTGAGGGACTCCGTTCGAGTCGATCCTTTGCCGATATCCGCTGTCTGGGTCTACCTTGGGCCACTGACCCCGAATACAATCTTTCGGGTCCGGCATGGTCGCGCTGCGTTGGCCTGGGCTAATCTCACTGGGGTCCGTGACCTCGGTGCGGGCCGCTATTGAAACCCTCTAAGAACAAACGCCTGTGGATGGGATTTGGCCCTTTGTTCGAATTGCGCAGATAGACTGAAGTACACTGGGTTCCGCGAGAGTTGGCTTCCTGGATTCCCTCGCGGTGAGGTCCCTTGTGGCGAGGTCCCTTGCGGTGAGATCCCTCGTAGCGAGGTCCCTAGCGGCTGGATTTTTCTTTGTGAGGTTCTTCGCGGTGAGATTCCTCGCGCCTTTGGCCTTTGGCCTTGCTTTGGGCCTTCTGGTTCAGACTATGGCGCAGGTCGCCATCAGGGATTTTCATTTCGGCGTGCTTCCGGCGTAACTCCGCGATGGCCTCATCAATGTCTCTAGGGGTGCGGATTTGTTCTAGCTTCTGAGCGATTCCGGTGGGAGGTCCCCCGGCGTTGCAGTTGCTAGTGGCCGGGACACTAACCCCCACTCCACCGGAGCGACACGAGGCTGAAACGACTTTCTTTTTTGGAGATCAAGGTAGCTTGAGACATGCTTAAGGAATGTTGAAAAGGATTTCGAGTAAGTGAGGGGAATTTTGTCGAAGATTCATGAGGAATACTCCAATGAGAAAACACTAATACTTTAGCACTATTTTTCTTAAAGAGTACCCTCCTTCTAGCGCCAATTGTTGTGTACTAAAATATATGGGTTAAGGACTAATGATGTGGCTTGATGATCTTCGTGACACAAACAATAAATGTGTATGTGTAAAGTAGATTACATTTATGTCATATGATTGTTTGAGAGTAAGTGTTTGAGTAATCAATTTGCAAGAGTTTTGGTAGGGTATTGAATTCTCTAGCTTTCTTGGTCATAAATGACCCATATTTATAGACTTTGGGAGAGTGGAGCTCACTCTCCCGTATTATAAGTACAAGTAGCCGAAAGTGGCTCTGCGAAACATTAAATGCTACATGATTGATGTGACTCAGGTCAGTGATCGCTGGGAGCTCATTCGAGGTATTATGAGCTCACGCATCTCGCTGGGACGTCGCCTGAGACAAATCCGGATTTGCAGGGATTTAGTCGTTTAAGTACTCCTAGCTATCCATCATTACCGTTCTTTACTGACACATCTCTGATTAAGGTCATCTTTAGGTAAGCTCCTTGGCGCTGCTCGCCCGTCACGGGTCCAATCGTAGTTAATGCTCCGTACTTGTGTCAGTCTGCGACCTACGAGGTGCATCTAGGTCGCATATTCGAGCATGGTGTGCTTTTGCTTCGCTCTTCTCAGCGAGGTGTTATACTTGTGTAAAATTGGGTTTGGCCTTCCTATGACTCTTTTCAGGTCGTGCATGACCTCGCGCTACATGCTCACAACAACCACCTCAACAAACAAAGGAAGATCGAAGACAATATCAGAGAAACACTCAAGTACAGAAACCTACTTGCGAGACATGTGGACGAAAACATTATGGTGAATGCTTAAAGGGTAAAAATATATGCTACATGTGCAAGAAACCAGGACATACTGCTTTTGAATGCTCAAATAGAAGAGGAATTGATGACAATGGTCAAGATAGAAGTTTTGGAGGTAGAGCTCGAATTTTTTCCATGGAACGACAAAATCAAGGTATATGATTAATTTTCGAGGACGAAAATATTTTTAAGGGGGACAAGATGTAACACCCCAAAAAATCTAGAATAAATTATTATTTATATATAATGAAAAAAATAGAGTATTATTTAGATATAGTAAAATATTTTATTTATATCCCATATATTATGGATAACCATTAGATTCCAGATTTTTTTTCATCTGAGATCCCGAAATCCTAGATTTATTTTCCATTAAGATACTCACAAAAAATTTGAATCTCAATTTTTCCCAAAATATCCCCAAATGTTAATGTCCCATAAATTCATTATTTCTCTTATAAATACAATAATAAATCATGAGTCTGAAACGCATCTAATCTGCTTTTCTTTCTCCCTCTCCTGAAAATTTTGACGCTTTAACGCTTTAACGCAAACGACGAGTAAGTTTTCTTACTTCTTGTTTAAAGAAAATTGCCAACAATATTTTACCTTCTTTCTGGTTTATTTACTGCAGAATAATCATTAATTGTTGATTTCTTTTATTCAATTCATTTGCTTATATAAAAAGGAATGGCCTATTCATCTTAGTGGGTTTGATTTATTGCCTTATTCTAAAAAAAAAATAAAAAAAGGCAATATGCCATTGCTTTTGACGTAAAAAAAAAAAAAAACTTTTCTTTCCAATTTCTTATTCCATGAATTTCGAAGGCAGCCTTATTTTCGTAATTAGCTATCCTTCACCATTGATTATTATGATTATTATTGTTATATAGTCCTAAGATTCATATTTTAATTATTTAGGTCAATAAGGGACCTGCTGTGTAGAACGAGTTATTTTGCTACAATATTATTCAAAGTTTAAGGTGTGGTTTATTTATCTTTACTAAATATTTCCTATGAATATATTGTTTATGTGCAATATAATATGGCATGATGTATATGATAAATTATTTACTTGAGCGTGTTTTGATGATATGAAATTATAAGATTATTATAAAAAGAAAGTTATGAAAGGTCAGGGGCTACAAAGAGGCCCGGGACTGCAAAGAGCTCCTTAGGGAACCTATAGACTGCAAAGATGTCCTTGGGGAACTACCGTGCACATGAGGCTGCAAAGAGGTCTTCGGGAGACCCAATGAGATTGCAAAGAGATCATCGGAGAAACCATTAAGCATAATTTAATAATTGTCCATAATTATGATGAAAAGCTTTATAAGATAATTTGTGATTTACATGATTACTTGTGGATGAACACTTTATTTTATGTTATTTTTAATCTTGATAAGGTAACCTCATTGAGCTAATGGTTTTACTCATACCATACATTTAATATTTTACAGATTAAGAAGGAGTGCAGTGGAGAGACAGTGGATTGCCTCAAGTGTTTATTTAAATTTTACTATTGCAACAATCAATTTCATTTTGAATATTTAGTCATGTTAAGTTCAAGTTCAGTTTTTGAGATTGAAGTATTTTTATTTAATTGTAGTCAAATATCTTTAGATAAATTTGAATCTTTTGAGTTTTAAAGTGCATATTTACTTTATTTATTTTTATCTTTCGCTAAAAATTCTTATAAATTTATGCATTTTTGGCTTCCGAAAAATCGGGGTGTGACATGTTGTGTTTTTGCTTTCTGTGTTGCATATTTATTGCTAACCATAATACATTGTTTCACAAAAATCATACAAAGGTTTTTATATTTCAGGAAGTTACCAAACCACTGAAATCTGCATAACTAAACCACAACCTTAAACACAGTTTATGAACTAAGGGAAAAAGATCTTTCAGCAAAGTTAAAGCGAGTATTAACAAGTAGAGCCTACAACTTCCACACCCTAGATAGCTAGTGTAGATAGCTACCAAACTGAACAGGTTGTAAAGCATTCCGTAAGATAGTTATTGACACGTGTTTTACAACACTCACCTCTCAAGTATAAGAGGATCGTTGCGTGCCCGGTTAAATATCGATCTGAGGGACTAGTGGTGATAATATAACCCCAATGTTATGAGTTGTCGCGTAATTATAGTATGGACCATGTTTGATTTTTCCATTTAAAACTAAATAACAACAAGACAATAAAATAGTGTTAATTAGATCGTCTGTCAAGAGTTATGAATAGCGGGTAATTAGGTCGTCTGTCAAGAGTCAAGAGTTATGAATAGCAGATAATCGTCTCTGAGAACCCATCTTAGTACGCTGTGGGGGCGCAATAGGCACATATATTGCACAATCAAATATGTGTAAATGTGAAATACTAGGCTTATATCCAGTTACCAACTGGTACGCACAATGATTGGTCAATAGTGGGTTTGAAACGAATAAGTAAAGTTGCATGCAATATTGCATAACCCCATGCAAAGATAGGCATGTTAATGCTCATAAACAGTGCCCTAGCCACCATTTATTTATTTTGATGGCGGCCTCTGCCAGACCATTTTGTGTAGTACAAGGGTTGCATGATGCTTCACATTGATTCCAATAGATATGCAATAATCATCAAATGCTTTTGATGACGATAAGGGTGGTGAGCCCTTAAACATATAATATGTGCTAAGAGTTTGCAATGCAAAATTAATTGTGGACAGTAGAACAACATGTGACCATATGTCGAAGAATCAACCAGAACCATAAAATACTTGAATGGTCCGCATTCTGGATGAATGGTTCCACAAATATCATCTTGTATTCTTTGTGAGAATGAAATATTTTATTTTGAATCTTTAGCATAAAGTTGGTCTCATTGTTACTTTTGCTAAAGAGTGGGCTTTGTAAAATGAGTGATGTGCCTTTGAGATTTATAATGAGGTAGAGTGCAAAGTGAATAGTATTTTCTGGTACTTCAGAAAACAGAGGTTGCAGGAAAACAACAACATGACTGATATTGTGCATTATATCTAATTTTTTTATCTCATTTTATGCTTCACTCAACAAACAGATGTCTGTATTAATTCTTCAAAATATGAATCATCATGTCACAACTTGGATGTCCAAGATTGTCATGACAAAGCTTATATTAATCAATGTCCCATAGTTCATCATTGGCGACAATATATGATTCAAGAATCCAAATAATAGTGAGATACAATTCACTAGATTGACTCATTAATTTATCTAAGATGTGTTTTCTTCCACATTCACTCGAGGTAATTAAATTTCATTCTCATTATGATCTTTCAAATGATAATGTTGGCACAAATATCTCAAAAATTTAACAAGGAATATTATTGCACAATATATTGAAATAAATTTATTACTTTTAGAATAAAGTTCAAATTAATAAGCCAATACTAAAAGGTCTTCCAAAAATCTAACTAAGAAATTATCGATCTAAATAATTTTAAGACCCAAAGTAATTGTTCAAATAAAATGAGGCACTCTGCCTTAGCAACATTCTTGAAAAATGAGAAATTGATAAAGTAAAGCAGTTAAAATCACTAATACCTATTGATTGGGCAAAGTCCTTGTTTCCATTGACATCTACTATCGTGAGATTAACATCTATAGGATGGTTCTCGTCTTCCATGTAGCGGGTTTCATGTTCTTTAGATTTTCCATGCCTTTTATAGCTAACTGCTACTTTGTGCTTGCATGGCAATGGGGGTCCTACAGCCCGTACCACGTGGTGCATTCATTATTTTCACATTGATAGGGATTAACACGTCATGTCCACTTTTCTTTGTGACTCTTTCCATTGTTTGCTTAATAAAGTTAGCATTGAGAATTTTCTTTGTCCCATCATGCCTAACATTATTATTTAAAAAGAATTGATCATATTTTTCAATTACTTATAAGATGGCCCACATCATCAAGGAATTTGTTGGCTGACTTGTATAACTTGTATCAGGACATGTTGGACAAAAGTCTAATTATGAAAGCGTACAAGCTCAATACAAATTTAGACAATTCACCATGACTGATAGCATAATAATTGTCACACACGGGACAGAAAAACACTTCCCTTATTTTCTTATTGAATTTATAAGAGGTGATAGTTCATAAAAATTAGTACTTGAATAATAAAATTATTCTTTAGAAAATGGTTTAAGAAGTATGCATAGCTCCAAAATTTTGAAAAATATTAAGCAATTAGGAAGCTAAAGTCAATCAATAAAATCAAAACTGTATGCATGAATAATAAAAGGAAAGTAGGATCATCTTTTGTGATTCGCTTTTCACAAAAAATAAAATGTATTTTAAAACACAACATATCATAAATAGTTGACTCTTTAATATTAAAGAAACGGATTTCATTCCACTTGACAGTTAGTTCTGGAAGTAGAATATCATTCATGTTTCCAAAACGTCACAATCTCCCACAGTTCTTCGGGTGTTTTCAATTGAAGGTAATTCCAGCGTAAACTATGATTGATATGTTGTCTTTGAAATATAATTAGGACAATTGACTTTGACCTTGTCAGACGGTTCTTCATTAGTGGATTGTTTGATTGTGAAAAGATAATCCTTCCCTAGTAAGATAGATTCCACATTGAAAACCCAACGATGCTCAATTTCTTTTGAGCCCAATATTTTAAATTCAAGTCAAGTTGGTTAAGCAATTTATTGCAAGCAAGAGAGATTATATATTAATTACTCAAGCATAACAATATAAAATATTTACTTTTCAAGAATGTGCATAAAAATTAGAATTTTGAGACCAAAGGTCACATATATATTTTGATGTTTTGTGAAAATACTTTATCACATTGATTCATACTTATATATAACATTCACGAATTTTCTTTAACACATATTCAAATAAATCATGAGAGTTTTGAATATTAGAAAAAAGTGTCATCAACATAGTGTTTTTATGTGGCTTTACTAGCAAAAATATTATTAACGCCACCAATTTCTTTAGATGGATACATAGTCAATAAATTTTAGTGAATCAAAATATTCACATATATATAAGTAACTATAGTCAAATAAGGATTTTCACATAAGTCCTAAATTCTACAGCAAATAATTTTCAAGCCTATTCTGCGGCAAGCAGTTCTAAATGCTGAAATTTAAAAGGGATTAAGCTTCTTTACCAGAACGGAACCCTACGATAAGGGTTCCTTATAACCATCAATGAAGGATTTAACTTATTAAGCAACCTTAATAGAAGGTTCATGTATTTGCTTTCTCGTCTCATATTCATGGACAATTCCATCAGCCTTAAACTCGTCTTAAATAAGTAGAATAACCAATGGAGTCCAAAAGAAAAGCTCAACATAGATACGAGTTAGCCACAAATAAATAAAAAAAAGTATAAATTTAATAGAGTCAGTATCCTTTACAATTTACATACGTATATACTAAACTCAGGTATAAAAGTTGTTTCTACCTCAAAGCTACTCTTACTACCTCAATATCCAGACAATACGATTTTATGTTATTTCTTTTACTTTGATTAGAGAGGAGGATCAACATTTCATATAATAACCCTCTTCCCAAAGCAACATAGAATTTAAGTTAACATCACAATGGAGGGGAATAGCAAACATAAGATTTGGATTTTATATTCCATTAAATCCTATACTATTTATCCATGGAAAGCGCATGAAACTTTTTATGGCACAAAATGAGAGTCATACTTTGGGCATCAGTTGGGGTTTAAATATACATCCAACAGAACAATTAATAACTAAACTCTTTGTTCCATAGAAAAGTAAAATTATGGATTTTTAATTGATTCTCAAGTCAAAGCAAAATATTAATTACAAACCCATGATAGAGGCAACCCTCAATTTCAGAAATCGACAATCAATGATAAATACCTAAAATTTTCGTAATCACGTGTCTAAGCATAGCGAAAGTAAACATACCTTAAGCTTAAATCATGATGCTCGTATCTAATCAATGGAAGACAAACATATGTAATTCTATGCGTACCAATGTTCCGAGACGGCGGAATCAATTGCAAAGAAATTTCTTAAACCTAAATGGTAGGACACTCGTGTTGATAACGTGTTGTAGGATATGCAGAAATAAAAAACACAGATTTGATGACTCAATTCGTCAGGAATGACTACATCTGGAGGCATACCATGCCAGGAGGTTTTCACTATTCTTCCCGTACGATTAATACATCAGAGATTCCTTTATATATGATATAATATAGGATTACACACATAATATAAATAATTACCTAAACTACCCCTCTATCAGTTACTTCTAAATAAAGACACATAAATATATTTTCCTTCAACAATCCCCTATTTATAAGCATATGGTGGTCTAAAATTGGCCCAATAATTAGATAGGAGAAGATCTTAATTTCTTGTCCAAAAATTAATCTTTAATATATTCAATATATTTTTTTTTTATAAATAATTATCCACAAAAATCTTCAACTTATGAAAAAAATTAGATTCCAAAATAGAGTATAATGACATTATTGTCCCCCACTCAATTAAAGCCACGAACCCACAAACCCCTCCTACCTCTCCTCAAAAAGCGTCGTCTGACTCTCTCCTTCCCTCATTTCTCTCTCATCCACAAATTTCATTCGCTCTTTCCTTACCACCATCATCGTCAAACGCAAAATTAGGGAAAAGGCAACGAACGTGAAATCCTGCGGGCTCACTGTGGAGGTGGCAGAAAATTCTAAAGAGAGAAAGTGGTTTTCGTCAACAAGCACGAATTCACTGCCCCACCGCCGCCGCCGGCGAACAGGTCTGCGCCCCTGGTGGCGGCGCCCAAGCTTTGGGTCGGAACCCTAGATGTTCAGTGAAGAAATCGACAACGATGAGCCCATAATCTTCACAGCGGGTCCCACGTTCTTCATCAGACCCGAACTGCTGCAACTAAGGTTCAGATCCGGAACTTTTGTGATAATTTTGAATTTTGTAATTTGATTTTGCATTTTGATTTCTAAGATTTTGTAGGGGAAAAGGTTTTGATAGTGCTACTACTCTGTTTTGGAGATTTGATATTCATGTTATGTGTTGTTGATTACCTCTGTTTTTGACATTATTGTTGTATGAGCAGCAACTATGGACTGAAATTGGGGAGACTGAAGCTGAAAAAGACCGCATGTTAATGGAGCTTGAGAGAGTGTTTGGAAATCTACAGAAAAAAGGTCGATGAAGCTGCAAACGCTAATCTTCATCAGTCTATTGCCGCTAAGGAAGCTGAGATTGCAATGCTTATGGCAACACTTGAGAACTCAATGTTAATTTTCCGGTAATTACATGCTACTGGGATTTTTCTAGGAAATGTGATGGTGGTTCATTCAGTTTCTTGATTGTTGGTTTTTTAAAGATTTGAAAATGCAAGATTTGAAGATGGTGAAGATGAAGGAAGAAGAGAAGATGGACCTGCTAAGTTTCTGGAATTTTTTTTTTCAGATTTATGTGCATATGTTCATATATGGATGCATATGTGCATGTCTAAGAAGACGAAAAAATGTATATTTGTGCATGTATTTCGTGCATATTTGCATGTACGGATGCATATGTGAATGTCGAAAAAGTCAAAAATATGTAAATTTAGTAAGATGAAAATATCTAATTTTTTATATTTTAGATATGTAAAATTTGGTATTTTGTCGATTTTGATATAAAATTTTAAATGTGTACATTACATAATTCTATTTTAAATGTGTAAAAATTATCATCACTTATCACTTCCCTAATTGTTCAATATATCCAAAAATTAAAAATAAATAAAGGAAAATAGACAATAGGGGCAAGAAGATAAAAAATAGGATAGTTAAAGGCATTTATGTCCATTTATCTACTTTTGAAACTTAGTAGTAATATTTTTAAAAGTTGGAACCTGGTAATAATAAAAGTGGTCAAATGAAACCTAATAGTCATCCACTCCCTCCTTATTTATTAGTAATTTTCGAAAATTACAAGGTAAAATAGTCAAAGTCAAAGATTTTTTAATTTATGAGATAATATTGTATTACAAGAATACTTATCTTCTTACCATAAAATCTTTTCAAGAAATTTTTTCTTCATTTTCTTGATATTTTCGAAAAAAACATAAATAATGACAACAAATTATTTCTTTTATTTTAATCATCTTTTCATTAATGGACTCATGTTGGGCTACTTGAGGGACCTTTAGGAGAATTAAGATTGGACCTCCCAATGTGCTCTGAATTTCAATATTGAGCCACAATATTATTCAGCCCATTAATATTAATATATTTCACTATAAAATTAATATTGCACTATCCATCTTAATCCATATTACGATAATATGGTTCCCGATTATTATTTCTCGTGTTGAGTTTGAATCACAAATAGTCTCATAACTTTGGTCTCAAATAGATTTAGTCTCATAAGTTTTTTTATCGTTGATTTAGTCCCAATAACTTTGACATTGTCCAATTTTAGTCCCAAATCGACCGGAACAACGTCGTTTTACCGTTTTTATTTGGGGCTTTTTCCGTGGATCTTCGTGACAGATCGCCACGTATTTTTTTTTTAACCAAAATTTTCGGGCATATATAATTAAAATTTTAAACTTAAAATTAAAACAGAATTAACGACAAGAATAGTCAAACACACTTAAAAACACACATGACAGTACACGTGGCAATGAAGTCACAATATCCGCCGAAAAGCCCCAAATAAAAATGGTAAAACGACGTTGTTTCGGCCGATTTGAGACTAAAATTGGACATTGTCAAAGTTATTGGGACTAAATCGGCGACAAAAAAACTTATGGGATTAAATTTATTTGAGGCCAAAGTTATGGGACCATTTGTGATTCAAACTCTTCTCGTGTTTAAGATTATTTTGTCCATTAATTAATTAAGTCACTGAGGGTGTGATTGGTATGTTATAATAGAAAGGGAATGAAATTATCATTCCTTAATATATTCCAAATACATTGATTGGTATGTATTTTTTGAAGGAATCATAATTCCATTAGGAATGATCATTCCAAAAAATAAAGGAATGGTGATTCCTTACATACTCCATGTGTTTATGTATTCCACATTTTGAGGAATGAAATTTTTTCCAAAAAAAATAATATCATTCATTTCATAATATTACCTTCTACCGAACAACAACAATAATTTATTAATAATATTATTTTATTAAAAATTACTTCCTCCGTCCTATTTTTGATTGTCCGTTTCCTGTAGATCCGGAGTTTAAGAAAAGTGGGAGATAATAATATTAAATGGTGTAAAGTGGGTTGAGTGGAGGGGTATTCAAGACAATTCAACTTTATGTAATAAAGGTGCTTTTGGATTAGCAAAAAGAAATCTGAAACTTAAATCACCTGTGAACAGTAAAATCCCGTGTTGCTACAGTAAAAAATGAATAGTGCTTAGAAAGTTTTTAGAGCCAAAAATGAAAATTAAAATCTGAATTCACTTACAATTCCCACCAAAAACTCAATACACTTTCAATTCCCACCAAAACTCAAAATACACTTCAACATATGCAACATTCAAGGCAACCAGATGCATACTCAGCAATAAATACATATGGCGATCATCAATTTCAAAGAAAAAACCAACCGTAAATTGCATATTCAAGGCAACGGATCATAATTCATCAATAAACCAACTACAATATGCAAGTTTACTCATGAATAATCACCCTCAGAATAATTTCATCATTGGGATAAGCCCAATGATGTAAATTAGCCTCCCAACTCACAATAATGTGAGTGGTGGCTGGAAATACATCAACATATGCAACATTCAAGGCAACCAGATGCATACTCAGCAATAAATACATATGGCAGATCACAATTCAAAGAACAAACCAACCTAAATTGCATATTCAAGGCAACCAGATCATAATTCATCAATAAACCAACTACAATATGCAAGTTTACTCGTGAATAATCACCCTCAGAATAATTTCATCATTGGGATAAGCCCAATGATGTAAATTAGCCTCCTAACTCACAATAATGTGAGTGGTGGCCGCAAATACATCAACATATGCAACATTCAAGGCAACGGATGCATACTCGAGTGAAAATACGGATGGCATATCACATTCCAGCAACAAATCAACCAGAAATTGGATATTCAAGGCAACAAAAACATATTTCACCAACAAATCAACCAGAAATTGCATATTCAAGTACGGGTACCTGTAAATCAGAGGCAACACCTCAGGAATCAAAATGCCGAGCATCTCACCATGACTCTTTCGAGATGGATCAAGCCAATAGGCTTTATCGCTAAATGGAGGTAGAGGGAATTTCTCAGGGATTCTCCTTTCGTTTTTGGGCGTGTACAACACGAACCCAAACTCATTTCTCTCGCATAAATCAATATATTTGGAGTCGGGAACCAATTTGCCATCAAATGAATCGGGAGAGAGAGAGTCGGGAACAAGAATCGAGCAATCAGAGCCATAGCCATCAAAATCGGGAAACCCAAGATCGTTGGGATCTACGGATTTCGACTAATCGACACCAATATTAGGGGACCGCCGGTGAATTAGAGACCAAATCGGAAAACCCTAGAGATGGGAATACAGATTCCGGCACAAACGTTTCACTTTCCGTCAACTCCCATGAGTAGATCGGAATAACTTCGAACGCGTCGGCCACACAATCCTCAGTGGATGGCAACAACGACGAGATAGAATCAGACATTGGATAATCATAGCTAGGGTGGTGATTTTTTCCATAGATTTAGGGTTTCGATTCTTTTGAAGAAACGAAAGAGAAGAGACTGAGAAGAGAGAGAGAGAGAGCGAGAGAGAGAGAGAGAGAGAGATCAACAAATGAAATGAGATGGGAGGGGGGTTAGTGGGGTTGGGTTAATTAAGTGAAATGGGTTGATTGGGTTTAATTAGTGGGCTAATTGAAATTAGGTTGTTATTTAGAGTGTGTAATATAGTGGCATAGGGTGTAAATAAGTGTTGTTTGTAAGGGTATTTTTATGTATGGAAAGTTGCTTTATTGCCATATTAGGAAATAGATAAACAAAATCAGGACGACTATTAATGGAAAGTGGGATAATCAAAATCAGGACGGAGGGAGTATTTAATAAAAATAAAAGTGGAAAACCGCACCATGATCACCCTTAGGAGTTGCTTGTTTATAGTTTCCCAAGTAGCTTTTAGGATTTCAAATCTAAATCCTTGTTTGTTTAGCAGGATTTTGGTAGAATTTTAAATCCTCTAAAATCCCATCCTATAATATTTATAATATATTTATTTTACTTTTTTCAAACACAATTAACAATACACTATCAATCATCTATCATCACTTTTTATTAATACTATTATCTATTCAACTTAACACTCTCTTTCCTCTTTTTTTTACCATACATACCATCTCTTATACTTTACACACATTTCTCAATACACAATCTTGTTAGTGTTAGTGTCCTAGAGACAATCAATTGTAAGGACATAATGCTAAGATAATATTCAGTATTGGTTTAATATTATTATTTAATTAATATTAAATGTATGGCATTACACTTATTAGAATATTATGTTTGATTGTTTGCATTTGTTCTTATCTCTGTTCCCTTGAGTCATTGTTGTCATTGAGTCTGTGAGAACTTAGATGACTTAAGCATGATTCTCAAATAGCCCCAATCGAGGATCATCAAGAATGGGATATTGATGATGCAATGGAGATCGGTGTGCGATCTGCATCATACTCTTAGAGAGTGTAGTAAGATCTCACTTACTACGAGATACTAGGTATCTCATGATGGATGCACAAATACCTTAGAGGGTATTGGTATACCCATCCGAGAAACCGTTTGATGTAGTTCCACTATATGTGTCTACGGGTGTCTCGGTTAGTGGGAGCGATGCGATACTCCTTTGACTTGAGGTCAATACGCACGATATGTGTGGAGTGATGAACTTTGACCATGACCGACGCTTGCACCCTTCCATGGGTAGATATGGCTTGGATTGGGTTCATCACGAAATGCATGTGCATGGTAGTTGAGCCAAGAAAATGATTCATTCCTCAAAGTGGGTTTAGAGAGAATACTCATCTTCTCATCATAATTGGATCAAAGTCATTGGCCAATGCACGTCAACTTAGACTTTGTGGCCAAGTGTGACATAAGCGATCAATTAGTGATTGGAGATAATATGATTAAGTTATTTGAATAGACACATCATCATGTTCAAGACTAATCGAGTATTCGTGAATGAAAGGAGGAAATCGTATTAGCCCATGTTTCAGTTATAGGTAGTTGCACGTTTCTCGCAACGTACCTCATATATTGAGAATGTCTGATTTATTGTTTAGGGTTCAATTAAGACCATTAGTTTGACTAATCGCTCAATATATGAGGGCATATGGGTCACACAACAAGTAGTTCCCTTTTACGGATTAAAGTTGGTTGATTAAATTTTAAATTGGATTTATATTTAATTTATGGAGAATTAATTAATAATAGATTAATTTGAAATTAATTATTATTAATGTTTAATTAAATTTGATTTAATTAAATAGGATTCCCAATAATAATATATGGAATATTATTATAGGATTTAATATATATGAAATCAATTCCGTAGAGATTTGATATACATGGGAATTAAATCCGTAGAGATTTTATGTGTGGGAAATAAATCTAAGAGATTTATTTTATAAGATTTTGGATTTTATTTCCTAATCAGGTTAGCTTAAGATTTAAGTTGGGTCTTTCCCTATATATATGTGCTCTTGGGAATTCACAAATAACGTTAATTCATATTTTCTCCATAAGATCTAGAGTTAGAATTTTCCTAGCAAATTCGTCTCGTGATTCAACGCTGGCAAATCCGTGCAAATCCGTGATTGAGGATTACGTGGATACCGTAGTTGAGAAATCTGCTCTTGAGTTACTGTAAGATTTTTTGTTATGATTATTGTAATCGTTTATGCAATTATATGTTCGTTGTTGGAGAACTGTTTATTTCCGCTGCACATGTATTACGTGTTTATGTGCCTCTAAATTCCAAAGAGATCCTTCAGAATCAAAGAGATCCTTCAGATGCTTAATCATCACAAAGGGAAACATCTTCTCATGCTGCCTTTGCAATTCGGGAGTCATCCCGAGTAGCATAACACACTGAGCCTGGGAAGCATCCTCTTGATGCTTCTTCTGAGCTGCGGCGTCAAACGCCTCAGCCTCTTCAGTACCAGGCTCCGGGGTAGCAAGGATTGACATGTCCAACACGTACTCAATCTTTTCTTGCCTGAGCACCAATCGAACGTTTCAGTGCTAGTCGAGAAAGTTTGGCCCAGCCAATTTGTTCGTTTCCAAAACGCTTCTCAATGACAAGTTATTCATTTCAACAATCTTAGAGAAATAAAATAAAATGGGAATTAAAACACATAATTCCTATGATCAATATTCAGCAATCAAAATAAATATGGCCTTTAAATTTATTTCGTTTCCATTATTTTCACATACTTAACGACCTCATCGAAAAAGTACGAATTTATATCAAATATAAATTATAATGGACTAGGATCCACATTACTACTATCATAATCCCAGCGAGGGTTGATCATTACAATAGCATAACTGGTAGGTCTCCAAACCAATTGAAAACTGCAATTCCGAGTTTGTCGAACCTAGTTCGACTGATGTCCCTTAACTTTTGTTCCCTGCGAGGGCTAGCGAAACAAAATTAAGTTGGTTTACAACCATCAAGCGACGATGTTACATGTCCCTATAAAAGTCCCGTTAGATGTAGATTCGAGCAAAAGACGAGGGCCTTAAATACTCATTTGAACGAAATCTCCGGTTTACTTTTAACTTTGATGGACATCTTATCAAATTAATGAGAAAATCATATTTTCTTGAGGAACGTTTTTAAAGGCGGGGTATTAATTGCTTAATCGAGATCCAACATGATATCTAAGTCACATTTGAGCAATTATTGGACGCCGCCTACCCAAAGATGACATATACGGACTAACAAATATTTGGGCGCCGTCTACCCAAGCATTTAATACGGTCGGACAATTATTGGGCGCCGCCTACCCAAACAATTATAATGCGGACTTTAAATGCGTTAACGAATTAAATAAATAAGTTAACCAAGTGGGATTTAATAATTCCTTTAAAAAAATGAATCTCAAAACAATTTTAAATTCGATTTTAGAGTTACTAAACTTTAATAATTAATTCAATTAATTTACGAATAAAAGTCCAACTTTTATTACTATTCTTAAAATTAATCTTTATTAAATTTAAAATAAATTTTAGTTGTTAATTTGACGAGGGCTCATGTGCAAATTCTGAAAAATTGCACGGAGGGGCCCGTTCGAAATCCAATTTGCAAAGCAGACCCTTGTTGGAATTTAGAGGCACGTAAACACGTAATACATGCGCAATGGAAATAAATAGTTCACCAACAATGAACACGTAATTGCATAATTGAATACATATAAACATAAAGAGAAACCTTACAGTAAATCGTAAGCATATTTCTCTACTATGGTATTCACGTAATCCCCATTCACGGACTTGCACAGATTTACCAGCGTTGAATCTGAGACAGAATTTGCTAGGAAAATTCCTATTCTAGATTTTATAGAGAAATGTGAATTAACGTTGTTTGTGAATTCCCAAGATCTCATATATATATAGGAAATGCCCAACTTAAATCTTAAGCTAACCTGATTAGGACATAAAATCCCTAATCTCATAAAATAAATCTCTCAGATTTATTTCCCATGTATAAAATCTCTACGGATTTAATTCCCATGTATGTCAAATCTCTATGGATTTGATTCCATATATATTAAATCCTATAATAATATTCCATATATTATTATTGGGAATTCTTATTTAATTAAATCCAATTTAATTTAACATTAATAATAAATTAATTCAAAATTAATCTATTATTAATTAATTCTCCATAAATTAAATATTAAAACCAATTTAACATTTAATCAACCAACTATAATCCGTAAAAGGGAACTACTTGTTGTGTGACCCATAGGCCCTCATATATCGAGTGATTAGTCAAACTAACGGTCTTAATTGAACCCTAGACAATAAATCAGACATTCTCAATATATGAGGTATGTTGCGAGAAACGTGCAACTACATGTAACTGAAACATGGGTTATTACGATTTCCTCCTTTCATTCGCGAATACTCGTTTAAGTCTTGAACATGATGAAGTGTCTATTCAAATAACTTAATCATGTTATCTCCAATCACTAATTGATCATGTATGTCACACTTAGCCACAAAGTCTAAGTTGACGTGCATCGGCCGATGACTTTGATCCAATAATGATGAGAAGATGAGTATTCTCTCTAAATCCACTTTGAGGAATGAATCTGTAGGTCCCAATTTTGAGGAAAACCCATGCGTGCGGAAGAAACATGTAATGCATATAAAACAGGGGTGATGACAGAGTGATTCCTATTTTTCGCTTTTAAGAACATGTGTGTTGTGTTTTGCTTATAATCAAATGCATATGACAAGTAAGAACATAAAGTAGTAAAGAACACACAATTTTACAGTGGTTCGGAGTCCAACTCCTACATCCACTCTTCCCTATCACAAGGGGCACCAACTTAACCGACTTAACCAACTAGACTTAGTTTAACGTGTTAGTCCAACACCCAACAGATGTTTACCAAGTTCACACTCAAATGAGACTTATCTCCCTCACGGGATTGCCTACCATCCCTTTCGAGATTGCTAGATGTTTACCGAGTTCACACTCAACCGATCCCAGAAATCAAAACTAGAATCCCTAGTCTGAAATCTTGCAGAACAAACTTAACCTAACTTTTGGGTTTGGGTAAAGATTCGTTTGGTTTCCAACTAGGTTGAGATTTTCCCTTACATTTGTTTAGCCTCAATGCTAAGGATGGAAAAATCTCTCTAAGCTTAGGATATTACATTTGTGCTTAGATCTAGGGTAGAACACTCTTGAATATATGCGTGTATTTCTTGCTCTGTGTTCTATGGTGGAGATGCTAGATGATTTGGCTCTGTAGCTTGATGGATCATGCATTTCTCACACCTTCCACTTCTTTAGAATGAAGGAAGAACTTGTATTTATAGTGTGGATTTGAATGTAACCGTTGTAGAGAATCACATTCAAATCCATACTATTGATAACTGACTTTTTTTGGGCTTGTTGTCTTCCTCTCATTAGTCCACGCAATTTGATTCTAACGGCTATATTCTTGAGGATCTTACGAGTCTCGGGATCTTGATTCTATCTCCGAGCCTTGGAGTTATATGAGCCTTGAGTTATCTGAACATCCTTTCCGGTTATCCGAGCCTTGGATTATCGAAACATCCCAGGCCTTGGTTTATCCGAGCCTTGGTTATCCCGAGCGCCTTGAGTTTTCTTGATTCAGCGAGACTTCTCTTGGCGGACCTTATCCGTCCGGCATCTGACACTTTCGAGAACTTCGGGTTGAAATTTCACGAATCGGACATCGACCCTCGGGTCACATTGACTCGAAGCTATCTGATTTCTTCTTTGCACTGATCGATCATTTCGGCGATCAAAACTCTTCGGATCAACATATCGGGGATAAGATCGGTCGATTACATCGGGTTAGCATATCAGGTTATCATATCTGATCTCGATCACGTCTGATCTCGATCAGTCTCATCTGCTCCTCTTCTGATCTGCAACATTCTCTTCTGTTTTGTTGGCTTTAGCTTTTCTTCACATTTGTTTTGCACAACTCATCAGTTAACTACGAAACTCATCTTACTCATCTGATCTCGATCGGTCTAAATGCTGACCTCGTCGATCTCGATCATCTACGTCTGATTTCGTGAGTTCCCCCTCAATTTGTTCTCTCGTTCCCCCTTAACTTGTTATCTGCAGATTAGCTTCAAAAACACAAGTTGATAATGTTTTGGCATAATTCATCAAAACTAAAATATCCCAACAATTTCCCCCTTTTTGATAATGATGCCAAAACATTTAAAATATATGCATCTATACAGAGATCGGGTTTTTGTTTTAAAAGATCAGTTCAGATGGTCACATTAAAAACTTGTGAACTTTTGAACTCCTGCTCTGATACCAATTGTTGGTATCAGTTCAGATGTTCACATTGAAAAACAGTGACCTTTTGAACTACCCGCTCTGATACCAATTGAAGGTCTCGATTTTGAGGAACCCATGTGCGCAGAAGACTTGTGTAATGCATATAAAATAGGGGAGAGGGCAGAGTGATTCCAATTTTTTTTGCTTTTAAGAACGATGTGTGTTGTTTTGCTTATAATCAAATGCATATGGCAAGTAAGAACATAAAGCAGTAAAGAACACACGATTTTATAGTAGTTCGGAGTCCAACTCCTACATCCACTCTTCCCTATCATCAGGGGCACCAACTTAACCGACTGGACTTAGTTTAACGTGTTAGTCCAACACCCAACATATGTTTACCGAGTTCACACTCAAACGTGACTTATCACCCTCACGGGATCGCCTATAGATGTTTACCGAGTTCTCACTCAAACGGGACTTATCTCCCTCACGGGATTGCCTACCCTCCCTTTCGGGATTGCTAGATGTTTATCGAGTTCACACTCAACCGATCCCAGAAATCTGAACTAGAAATCCTAGTCTGAAATCTTGCAGAACAAACTTAACCTGAGATTTTCCCTTACATTTGTTTAGCCTCAATGCTAAGTGTTGGTCCCAGTGTAAACGAGTCTTACACGTGTATGGGGGGGGGAATACACGTGTTCAGTGTTTTTAAAACTTTTCTTTTACTGAGGTCAGCTTGGGTCAGATAATCCTGAAGATTAGGTCCTGAGAAGCACAAATCACTCTGAGTCAAAGTCTCTTTTGACAATGATCCTCGAAATGCTTTTCGAAACCTCGGATAATCCCAACCGAGTCCTCGAAGTTTTGAGATCCTGAGTTGCTTGGATCGATAACTAACTTATCAAACCCTCGGAAGAGTAAGTTCGGTTTGGTAACTATCCGTTCTAGCTACTCGGGATGTCTTGAATGGTTGGCCCTTTAGTTTATACTCGTTTTAAGCTTTGCTGAAAACCTTCCTTTAATGGAATAGTGATTAGGCTGTGATTCAATTACATGCAACTTCCAGTGGATTGATTCCAACTGAAATGTAAGTGAAAATATGCTTTCAAACTCAGTGATGCAACAGTTAAGCACATATAAAGAAAGCAATAAACAACACAACAGCTTATAGTGGTTCAGAGACTCAAGCTCCTACGTCCACTCTCTCTGATCCTCAGAGAAATTCACTAATCACTTCCTGAGCTTTCTGACTACCTCGCATAGTTTACTTACTCAACTCGGCCCTGAGCTTTCTGACTACTCCACGTAGTTTACTTACTCAACCCGACCTTGAGCTTTCTGACTACCTTCGTAGTTTACTTACTCGAACACAAACAAGCTTTCAGACTACCTCCGTAGCTTACTAACTTCACCTCTAGAGCTTTCTGACTACTCCGCGTAGTTTACTAACTCTTTACAACTCTTCTCACCAACAAACACACTCCAACTACCTTCTCAAGGGTTTGGGGTTTCTCGGTTGGTTTCCAACTAGGATGAGATATCCTTTACAATGAAGTACAATGCAAAGGCTAGGATATCTCTAAGCTTCGGATATATCTTATCAAGCTAGGCTTAGTTTAGTGAGCTCTCTTCTATATAAAAGCACTTGGGAAATTCTAAGTTTTTTGAGTGCTTTAACTTTGCGATAATAAGTTTGAGCTCTTGAGTTGCTTACAAATTTCCCGTAACCTTACAATGTAGAGGGTTACAAGTATTTATAG
The DNA here is from genome assembly GCA_037126765.1 of Stenogyne calaminthoides. NCBI lineage: Eukaryota > Viridiplantae > Streptophyta > Magnoliopsida > Lamiales > Lamiaceae > Stenogyne > Stenogyne calaminthoides. Next base: position 31,530,864 of record JBBCBC010000006.1, on the reverse strand, counting down.
GCATACACCAAGGTCACTCTTGAAAAACTATCCGTTGGAGAGATAGCTTCGTGAGTTTCCTCTTATGGTGTGTGAGGAACGACTATTTTTAGGGTTGAAAACTCCCTAACACGTTTTAGGCAATAGCCTTTCATGTAGCCGGTCTTCACTTTTTGTAGTCTGGAACTTTGTACTTCTGACATCTTTTTCAGCGACCTGTCACTGTCAGTGTCAGTATGGTACAGTGCTGTCTTCCTCTTTTTGACTTTTGTCTCCAGTTAAAGGTAGACACCTTCAACGGCTCTTTTGGTTACAAACTCTGAGTTTGATATAACCTTAACAACACTCTGACTTAGTTCCTTTTGTCTGCATTTGAATGTCTTGGCAAATATCTATTTCTCTAGGGAATCGCGATCTTCTCAGTATTGCATCCTTCAGATAGATATTCGCAGTGCCTCGGAACATTCAGGTTTATACTGAGCATTCAGTATATTACTGAGTCTTCAGTAATTACTGTGCCTTAAGTATTCTTGATCTTCAGTCTTCAGTCTTCAGTCTTGCGTCTTCAGAGTCTTCTGAGTCTTCAGGGTCTTCTGAGTCTTCTGAGTCTTCTGAGTCTTCAAAGTCTTCCGAGTCTTCACAGATATACTGACTGATATACTGAGTCTTCATGTTGAGTCTTCAGTTCCTCAGTTTCATACTGAGTCTTCAGTATCTCAGTTTCATACTGAGTCTTCAGATTCTTAGTTTCACACTGAGCCTTCAGTTTCTCAGTTTCTTACTGAAACCTCAGAAACTTCAGTTTCATACTGAAACTTCAGTTTCTTCAGAAACTTACTGAGTCTTCAGAACTTAACAAAATCTATCCTGATCTATATCTGCTGACTATACATTTTGCAGATATCATCCTGAATACTCTAAAACTGAATCCTGACTCAACTATCAAGATCATTCTGAACATGTCATACTCAGGGGTTTTGGGATCTAATCAAAATCATATATCTTTATTAAATTCATCTCCCAACAATTTCCCCTTTTTGATGATGCCAAAACCTATCTTGTTACAACCATATAACCTAAACTCAGGTTTCAGTTTTATCCTATTACAAGATTGGTTATGTCTCCCAACAATTTCCTGAATCAGAGAATCTCCCAACAATTTCAGAGAGTCTCCCAACAATTAATCATTCAACAATTTCTTCAGTAATGAATCTTCTTAAATAGTTCATCACCAAATACTTAAACAATTTCCCTCATAAACAATTACTTCAGAGACATTCATTCAACATATCAAAAGTAAAAGACATGTAAATAAGATAATGAGATATTATCTTTTTGAGCACAAATGATAAATTTTCATTGATGATGAGTAGACTGTTACAGGTTACAATGAAATTTATCAAAACAAAAATAAGACAAAAAGATAGAAAAATTACAAGTGTCTTCAGGTAAGTCTTCAGTCTTCAGATTTGGCTCTTCAGTCTTCTGCTCTTCAGTTTGCATCTTCTTCAATTTCATCAGCGGGCACTTCCAGGTTGAACATTCCGAAATACCTCTTTTTCAGAGCATTTCTTTCCTTGATGATATCCGGACTGTTCCCTGTCAGGCCTAACTGTCCAGCATATTGAGCAATTTCTTGAGTAATGGTTTTTTCATTCACCAAGCCATTACCAAGTTTTGGAGGAGGGTAGGTATATGGACCGGGGGCTACTATCTGTACCTTTCCTTCATCTGCTAAGTTCATCCAACTTTGGAGATATTTTGGATAGAAGGTTAGGATATATTCAATGAACGCTTCATTTTGATCTGAGCTTTCCCCTCTCCACTCCCTGAGCACATCATAGTAGAACCAGAAGGTTCTCTTGACCTCTTCCCACACATCGTTGAATTTGATAGGCATCCATTTGTCAACGTGTGGCCACTTCAGTGCTTTTGATGTCTCTCTCCTTTTGCTCGCAAACTTTTTGAATCCACTCCTTCGCTTCAGCTCTTCTTCAGTCTTCTTCCTGATCACAGGCTCGCCTGAGACTGAAGCAGCAACTTTCTTAGCCTGTTCTATCTGGAGTGTCTTCAGAGCATTCTTCGTGTTGAAGACTTTCTTCTTCTGCTGACCTGCAGACTCTTCCAACTCTTCCATCAACTTTCTCTGCACTGGCTTAGAAGCCTTAGCACGCTTGCTTTCAGGTTCAACAATGCCCAAGGCTTTCCTCTTCATAGGCAATTCAGCAGCAGTCTGGCTTGTTCCAACCTTAGCTCTAGCACTCAGTTTCTCTCTTGCAAGCATGGTTTCCTCAGAAACCTGAGTGTAGATCGGCTTCTCCACCTTACTGAACTTCAGTTTTTCAGTAGCTTCGACTTCCTTCAACGCTTTGGATAGACTATTCCTTTCAGCTTCTTTCTGTGCCTTTTTCTCCAAAGTACGTGCCAATAACTTCCTGAGGTCTTCATCTGGTCTTTCCCCCTTCTTGGCACCGTAATTTGGAAGAAGTCTGGAGAGTGCTGTGTCCATGTGATATTGCTCTTTGCTCACACTGCGCACCTCTCCTGCTAACTGATCTTGTTCATCTTCCAGCCTCCTGAGGTGGTTTTTAGCCATAGAGAATTCTTCAGAGAGATGGGCAAACTGGCCAGAGAGAGCATCTTTAAACATCTCTATCATCTTGGTCATGAGCATTGAGCTCATTTCCTCAACAGCAGATTTGATCAGCACTTCATTCTTCTCTGCCAATTTCACCTCTAGAAATTCAGTTCTCTCCTGGTGCTTCTGTTTCAGTTCAGCACTCAGCTCAGCCTTGACTCCCTCCAGCTTTTCATTCAGCTTGTCTTCCATGGAGGTCATCTTTGAGGTCAGAGTGTCTTGGAGTAGCACCAGTTCTGAAGAGTGACTAAGATTCTCCATCTTCTGAGCTTGACTGGCCAATGTCTCTTCCATCTGAGCAATCTTGTTCATCATTGGCTCAACCTTCTCAAGCTTCTCCATCAAGGGAGTGAGGTCGATCTCAGGAACCTTCTGCACCTTCTGTGCTGATTGATCATCCTGAGGTTCAGACACAACCTGAGGGTCGGTCTGCACCTGAGCTTCAGCTTCATCCTGAGCTCCAGTCTCCAACTGAGCCTCAGTCTGTACATCAGACAATTCAGAGTTAAAGATAGAACTTTCAGTAACTTTGGCATAATTGTTAATAGTGCCAAAAGGTACCTGAAGAGTGCTAGCTTCAGTCTGAGGTTGAATGATTTCAGGTTGATCAGCACAAGAAGTTTCCTTCTCCATCTGAGACTGATCCTCAGCATCTCTCTGTTGGTCCCCATCTTGAGATTTGTCTCTGCTACTAGGGGCACCAACTTCAGCAGCTCTCCTCTCAGCTATCTTCTTCTGAACCAGCTCATCAAAATCAGAATTTTTCATCCTGAGCTTTGTCTTCCTGAAACCTGAGAACTCAGTCAGGAAGGATGTCTCCTCATTCCACCAGTCTTCCCCTCTGAATGCAGCAATGTCAAGCATCTCCGGAAGAGTCTGATTGAGGATGAAAACCGTCGTCCTTAATCTGAAGAAGATATCTTGCAGATCAGGGTATGAGCTGAGCTCAGGGTAGTGGTCAAGGATGAACCGTTCCCCCTTGCTCCTCCACTCGGTTTCTTCAGCTTCGCCCTTCTTCCATCTCGGGTTATCTGGTTCAGTCAAAGCATCAGCTGAAGGATCAAGAAGTAGATCACTCAGGAGCTCATCCAAAATAAGCTGCTCCTGAGTCTCAGTAGCATCTGAATGTTGTGCAGTCAGGTCCTCAGTTTGCATCTGAGTAGGTTCAGGGTCCTGAGCTGGCACATCCTCAGATTGACTCTGAGTTGGCTCTGCTGTCTGAGCCGGCACATCTTTGGTAGGAATCTCTGATGCCTGAGTTCCTTTAAAAATTTCCTGAGAAATTTTGTCTAAACTGAGCGAAGTCTCAAGCACCTCAGAGAAGACCTGCTCCCCAGTCTGTTCCTGTGCCTTAGAGATAACCTGAGCCAAGACTTGTAATGGTGAATTCTGAACGGTTTGGCTCTCAGGTTGAATCTCTTCAGAATCACTGCCGTCTTCATCGGTAAGAACCACCAATCTTCTGTGCTTGGGGGCGAGGGTTTTCTGCTTCTTCAACTTCTCACCCTGCTCCATCTTGGCCTCCAACAGAACCTTCCCCCTGGTTTGTTGGGTTTCTTTTTCAGCAGCAGCGCTTGGTGATTCTGCTTTCTTTTCTTTCTTTCCCCTGATGGCCTGTTTCTTCACAGCAATGGGCTTGAAGAGCACCTTGGACTTGGGGAATGGGGTCGAATTGGCGAAGATGTCCTCCTCTTCTCTGCACATCTCCAAAATAAATGTTATTTTGGTGGCATGGTGGATCTTGCCTTTGATCGAGATTGCCCCGTCTTTCTCCCTTTTTACGACCTTGACTTATTCACTCACCGTCTGAATTAAGAATCTTAGCCACTTGAAGTCGGTGGTGGGTGAAGCCTCGATTGCCGCCATTAATCTGAGCTTCGGGGTACTAATCTGCTCAAAACTCCCCGAAATGACTCATGATGCATTTGCTCACAATATCTATCAAAACTCTATATTGTGGCTTCAAATGCCTCTTATGCAGTGTAGCCTCAAAATTTACAGGATTCTCAGCAATCCTATCTAAATACTCCTGCTCTCTACCCAACATATACACAGCAGGATCCTCTCCTCTATCACAAAGCTCAAAAACATCATTTAAATTCTTCGGAATAATATACAATTCCCTTTCAAAATCGATGTATTTGGACGAATGCTCTAAATGTGATACAGTAATCTCAGAATGCATACCATCCTCTTCATCTATCTTCAAATTACAGATGAACTTGATTACCTCTTTCGCGTATTCCTGGTCCGGTCAGCTTGCGACGAGATGAGTGAACTTGGCTAAACGGATCATATGGAGAGCCTCCTCTTCTGGTTTGGAGTTGGTTGTGCTATCGAGCAAGACAACAAACTCATACCAAGGTTTGTTGGTTTCGGCTAATTTATCGAAAATGGTAGGAGCCATTTGAGAGATTGAAGATTTAGGGTTTAGGATTTTCTGGGCAAAGGGGATTTTCTTGCAGAGGATTTTGGGAACGAAGGGTTTGATAAAATTTGTCTTGAATGGCTTATTGGGGTATAAATAGTTTCGAGATCGTGGGAATTCGCGTTGGTTAGGTGAAAAGCAACGGTTGAGATTAATCTCCGATTAATCGGGTATGCGAACAGTCGATCTTCCGAAAAGTAAGCCGCCAAAATATCCTCATTGGTCATTAATGTAACAGAGCATTAAATTACTATTGACCTTATTCTGTAGCTTTTTGCAGCTTTTTCAGGCTTGTTGTCTTCCTCTCATTGGTCCACGTCAGCTGATTCTAACGGCTATATTCTTCAGGATCTTCTGAGTCTCAGGATCTTCAGTTCTATCTGAGCCTTCAGGTTATCTGAGCATCTGAGCCTTTAGGTTATATGAGCCTTCAGGTTATCTGAGCCTTCAGGTTATCTGAACCTTCAGGTTATCTGAGCCTTCAGGTTTCTTGATTCAGCAGACTTCTCTTGAGCGGACCTTGTCTGATCAGGCATACTGACACTCAGGCTTACTGAGTTCAGCTCTTCTGAATTCAGACATCATGACCCTCAGGTCACATTGACTCAGGCTATCTAATTTCTTCTTTACCTGATCTGATCAGCTCGACTGATCAGATCAACACTTCTTCAGATCAACATATCAGGATAGCATCAGGTCAGTACATCAGGTTATCATATATGATCTCGATCACGTCTGATCTCGATCAGTCTCATCTGCTCCTCTTCATATCTGATCTCGATCACGTTTGATCTTGATCAGTCTCATCTGCTCCTCTTCTGATCTGCAACCTTCTCTTCTGTTTTGCTGGCTTTAGCTTTTCTTCACATTTGATTTGCACAGCTCATCAGTTAACTCCGGAACTCATCTTACTCATCTGATCTCGATCAGTCTCGTCTGCAGCCTCGTCTGATCTCGATCATCTACGTCTGATTTCGTGAGTTCCCCCTCAATTTGTTCTCTTGTTCCCCCTTAACTTGTTATCTGTAGATTAGCTTCAAAAACACAAGTTGATAATGTTTTTGCATAATTCGTCAAAACTAAAATATCCCAACAGAATCCTATTATTGGCTCAACTACAACGCACATGTACTTCGTGATGAACTCAATCCAAGCCATATCTACCCATGGTTAGGGTGCAAGTGTCGGTCATGGTCAAAGTTCATCATCCCACACATGTCGTGCGTAATGACCTCAAGTCAAAGGAGTATCGCATCGCTCCCACTAACCGAGACACCCGTAGATACATATAGTGGAAATACATAAAACGGTTTCTCGGATGGGTATACCAATACCCTCTAAGGTATTTGTGCATCCATCATGAGATACCTAGTATCTCATAGTAAGTGAGATCTTACTACACTCTCTAAGAGTATGATGCATATCGCACACCAGTCTCCATTGTATCATCAATATCCCATTCTTGATGATCCTTGATCGGGGCTATTTGAGAATCATGCTTAAGTCATCTGAGTTCTCACAACCTCAATGACAGCAATGACTCATGGGAACACTTGCATGAATAAATGCAAACAATCAAACATGATATTCAAACAAGTGTATTGCCATACATTAATATTAAATGAACTATAATATTAAATTAAACTGAATATCATCGAGTATTGTTAGGAGATGAATTTAATAAAGAGTTTTGATTAGATCCCAAAACCCCTGAGTATGACATGTTCAGGATAAACTTGACAGTCTGAGTCAGGTTTCAGTATAGAATAGTTAAGGAAGATATCTGCACCATGTATAGTCAACAGATATTAATCAGGTTTTGATATTGAAAACTCAGGTAGACCTGAATGTTCAGAAGATACTGAAGACTCTGAAGAACTGAAGACTCAGAAGATACTAAAGAACTGAAGACTCAGAAGTTACTGAAGACTCAGAAGTTACTGAAGACTCAGTAGTTACTGAAGACTCAAGAAGACCTGAATGTTCAGAAGCACTGAAGAAATATCTATCTGAATACATACAAAACTGAGGAAAACGCACATTTTCAAAAGAATAGATATTACCCAAAACATTCAAGAGCAGACAAAAGGAACTAAGTCTAAGTGTTGTTTAAGGTTGTCTCATTCAGAGAGATTGACCTAAAAGAGCCGTTTTGTTTGTCTACATTCACTAAAGACAAGAACCAATCAGAGGAAGACAACACTGTACTTTACTGACACTGAAAGTGACAGGACCCCGTAGTACTATGTTCTAGACTGCAAAAATTGGTGATTGGCTATATGGTTGCATATTTCCTAATACATGCAAGTTAGTGTTCAAACCCTAAAAATAGTCGTTCATCAATAACCAGAAGAGGAAACTCTTGATGTTATCTCTTCCAACGGATAGTTTTTCAAGGAGTGACCTTGGAGAAGTTGCCTATAAATACCAGTGACCTTCACCATTGAGAGGTTACGGGAAATTACAGCAACTCAAGAGCTCATTCGTATCCTTGCAAATTGAAGCACTCGAAAACCCTAGAATTTCCCAAGTGTTTCACATTGGAGAGAGCTCATTCACTAAGCCTAGATTTGATAGAAATATCCAAAGCTTAGTAGAGATATCCTAGCCTTTGCATTTGTTCTTATTGTAAAGGATATTTCACCCTAGTTGGAAACCAACCCAAACCCAAACCCTTTGATAAGGTAGTTTGTGTGTGTGTATTGTTGGTGAGTTAGAGTTGTAAAGAGTGAGTAAGCTACAGGTTAGTCAGCCATAAAACTCTAGAGGAGAAGTTAGTAAGCTACTTGTGGTAGTCTGAAAACTTATGTGTGTTGAGTTAGTAAGCTGCAGTGAGTCAGCCAGAAAACTCAAGGTAGAAAAGTGAGTAAGATGCAGTGAGTCAGCCTGAAAGCTTTAGGAAGTGTGTTAAGGAATTTCTCTGAAGATCAGAGAGAGTGGATGTAGGAGCTTGAGTCTCTGAACCACTATAATTGCTGTGTTGTTTGCTTTCTGTACTACATTATATCTGTTGCATATTTTTCACTGAAAGCATATTTTCACTGATATTCAGTTTGAAACAATCCACTGAACTTGCATCAAACTGATCACAACCTTAACCACTGTTTTATTAAGAAAGAGATTTTCATCAAGCTAAAACGAGTATAAACTTAGGGCCAACCATTCCGCACTCTTGATTAGCTAGAACAGATAGTTACCAAACTGAACTAACTCTACTCAGTATTCAGTAAGATAATTATCTGATCCAAGCTTCTCAGGATCTCTGATAAAACTCAGTATCAATTGGGCTAATCTGAAGCTTTTGAAAGCTGCTCAGGATCATTGTCTCAGTAGACTTTGACTCAGGGCGATTTGTGCTTCTCAGGGAAAAATTCTCAGGACAACCTGACCCATCTGATCTCAGTGAAGAACAAGTTTTAAAATCACTGAACACGTGTATTCCCCCCCATACACGTGTGAGACTCGTTTGTACCGGGACCAACAAGTGGTATCAGAGCAGTTGTTCATTTTTACCACTTGCTTTGGTAGCTATAGTTTTATTTGCAGAAAGACTTTGGTGGTCTACTGAATAGATCTTATTACTGAATAGAGTGGTTTCTGAAGGACCATTCATATACACTGTTTGTCCCGGTGAAAAACCCATGAAATGCGGAAAAATCATGAAATGCATATAAAACAGGGGTGAAGGAATGGTGATTCCAGATTTTTGTGTTTTAAGTCCATATGTTGTGTATTGCTTATAACCAAATGCATATGACAAGATAAGAACATAAAGCAATAACAAACACAACAAAGTATAGTGGTTCGGAGACTCAAGGACCTACATCCACTCTCCCCGTTCCTATGGAAATTCCTTCAAACTGGACTAATCACCCTCTCGGGCTCGCCTCGGGACTTATCACCCTTCACGGGGTCGCCTACAAGCTTTCAGGCTAACTCACTGTAGCTTACTCACTTCTTCTACTTTGAGTTTTCTGGCTGACTCACTGCAGCTTACTAACTCTTTACAACTCCACACAAACTACCTAACAATAGGGTTTGGGTTTGGTTGGTGTCTCCAACTAGGTTGAGATTTTCCCTTACAATGGTTTAGACTCAATGCTAAGGTTGAGAAAATCTCTCTAAGCTTAGGATATATCTTGGGTTGCATAGATTGGGTTTAAGAACACTCTTGAATATATTTGTATATCTACAGACTTGTGTTCTATGGTGGGAATGCTTGAGTATATGGCTCTTATCTCTGTAGCATCTTTTTCCACATTCTCCACACTCTCCACACTTTAGAATGATGAAAGACCTTGTATTTATAGTGTGGATTTGAATGTTACCGTTGGAGAGAATCACATTCAAATCCATACTATTCTATGAAGTTCCGCACTTCTTCAGGTGGTTGTCTTCCTCTCATTGGTCTCGTCAATTTGAATCTAAACGGCTATATTCTTGGTCTTACGGGTCTTGGTTTTTTCCAGTCTCGGGTTCTCACGAGTCCCGTTCCTCCGAGTCTCGGGTTTCTCCGACTTCAAAGAGACTTATCTTCAATGACCTTTGTCGTCGGGCATCTTGACACTCGGGCTTCTTGAGTTGATTCTTCTGACTTCTGATCCATCGACCTCGAGTCAACATGTACTTACTTGACACTCGAGGTCAAGCCAGACTCAAAGTATCGGATTTATTCTTTTTGATCGTCAAATCGACCCGATCGGATCAACACATCTTCAGTCAACATATCGGGGATAGCATCAGTCGATTACATCGAAGTTAGCATATCGGTTTATCTTATCGATCTGCGATCCGCGTCGATCTTGGTCGATCTCATCCTTTCCTCTTACGATCTGCAACCTTCTCTTACGATCTTACGGTGGGTTCTTTCTAATGTCGGCTTTTCCTCTTACGATCACCGGATCGGCTCGTTCGTTTCGATCATCCGATCTTCCGATCACCGGCTTAGCTTTTCTTCTCTTCCGATTTTGTATGCGGCTCATCGATTAACTCCGTAACTCATCTTACTCATTCGATCTTGATCGGTCTCGTCTCATGACCTCGCCCCGATCTCGATCATCTTCTTCTAATTTTGTGAGTTCCCCCTCAACTTGTTCTTTCGTACCCACTCAACTTGTTATCTGTAAATTAGCTTCAATAACACAAGTTGATAATGTTTTGGCATAATTCATCAAAACTAAAATATCCCAACAATTTCCCCCTTTTTGATAATGACGCCAAAACATTAAAATATATGCAATTTTAAAGAAACGGGTTTTTGTTTAAAAAGATCAGTTCAGGTGATCACATTAAAAGTGATATTTTGAACTCCTGCTCTGATACCACTTGTTTGTATCAGTACAGAAACGGGTTTTAAAAATAGATTAGTTCAGATTGTCACATTGAAGACAGTGAACTTTTTGAACTCCCGCTCTGATACCACTTGTTTGTCCCGGTGAAAAACCCATGAAATGCGGAAAAATCATGAAATGCATATAAAACAGGGGTGCAGGAATGGTGATTTAAGATTTTTGCGTTTTAAGTCCATGTGTTGTGTTTTTCTTATAACCAAATGCATATGACAAGATAAGAACATAAAGAAATAACGAACACAACAAAGTATAGTGGTTCGGAGACTAAAGCTCCAACATCCACTCTCCATGTTCCTATGGAAATTCCTTCAAACTGGACTTATCACCCTCTCGGGCTCGCCTCAGGACTTACCACCCTTCACAGGATCACCTACAAGCTTTCAGGCTAACTCACTATAGCTTACTCACTTCTTCTACTTTGAGTTTTCTGGCTGACTCACTGCAGCTTACTAACTCTTTACAACTCCACACAAACTACCTAACAATAGGGTTTGGGTTTGGTTGGTGTCTCCAACTAGGTTGAGATTTTCCCTTACAATGGTTTAGCCTCAATGCTAAGGTTGGGAAAATCTCTCTAAGCTTAGGATTATGATATATCTTGGGTTGCTTAGATTGGGTTTAAGAACACTCTTGAATATATTTGTATATCTACAGACTTGTGTTCTATTGTGGGAATGCTTGAGTATATGGCTCTTAGCCCTGTAGCATCTTTTTCCACATTCTCCACACTTAATTTGATGGAAGATCTTGAATTTATAGTGTGGATTTGAATGTTACCGTTGGAGAGAATCACATTCAAATCCATACTATTCTGTAAGTTCTGCAGCTTCTTCAGGCTGGTTGTCTTCCTCTCATTGGTCCACGTCAGCTGAATGTAACGGCTATATTCTTCAGGATCTTCTGAGTCTTTAGGATTCTCTGAGTCTTAAGGTTTCTCTGAGTCTCAGGTTTCTCTGAGTCTCAGGTTTCTTCCTTCAGCAGACTTCTCTTCAGCGGACCTTGTCTGATCAGGCATACTAACACTCAGGCTTACTGAGTTCAGCTCTTCTGACTTCAGACATCCTGACCCTCTGGTTACTTTTACTCACTGACCCTCAGGTCACTTGACTCAGGCTATCTTATTTCTTCTTGCTTGATCTGATCAGCTCGACTGATCAGATCAACACATCTTCAGATCAACATATCAGGATAACATAAGGTCAGTACATCAGGTTAGCATATTAGGTTATCTTATCTGATCTCGATCGCGTCTGATCTTGATCAGTCTCATCTGCTCCTCTTCTGATCTGCAACCTTCTCTTCTGATCTTCTGGTCAGTTTCTTTTTGATCAGCATGACTGCTCTTCTGATCACCAGATCAGCTCGTCTGTTCTGATCAGCTGGCTTAGCTTTTCTTCTCTTCTGATTTTGCACAGCTCATCAGTTAACTCCGGAACTTATCTTACTCATCTCATCTTGATCAGTCTCGTCTACAGCCTCGTCTGATCTCGATCATCTTCTTCTGATTTCGTGAGTTCCCCCTTAACTTGTTCTTTCGTTCCCCCTCAACTTGTCATCTGTAAATTAGCTTCAATAACACAAGTTGATAATGTTTTGGCATAATTCATGAAAACTAAATTATCCCAACAATTTCCCTCTTTTTGATAATGACGCCAAAACATTAAAATATATGCAATTTTAAAGAAACGGGTTTTTGTTTAAAAAGATCAATTCAGGTGATCACATTAAAAGTGATCTTTTGAACTCCTGCTCTGATACCACTTGTTTGTCCCGGTGAAAAATCCGTGAAATGCGAAAAAATCATGAAATGCATATAAAACAGGGGTGAAGGAATGGTGATTCCAGATTTTTGCGTTTTAAGTCCATGTGTTGTGTTTTGCTTATAACCAAATGCATATGATAAGATAAGAACATAAAGCAATAACAAACACAACAAAGTATAGTGGTTCGGAGACTCAAGCTCCTACATCCACTCTCCCCATTCCTAGGGAAATTCCTTCAAACTGGACTTATCACCCTCTCGGGCTCGCTTCGGGACTTATCACCATTCACAGGATCGCCTACAAGCTTTCAGGCTGACGCACTGTAGCTTACTCACTTCTTCTACTTTGAGTTTTCTGGCTGACTTACTGCAGCTTACTAACTCTTTACAACTCTACACAAACTTCCTAACAATAGGGTTTGGGTTTGGTTGGTGTCTCCAACTAGGTTGAGATTTTCCCTTACAATGGTTTAGCCTCAATTCTAAGGTTGAAAAATTCTCTCTAAGCTTAGGATATATCTTGGGTTGCATAGATTGGGTTTAAGAACACTCTTGAATATATTTGTATATCTACAGACTTGTGTTCTATGGTGGGAATGCTTGAGTATATGGCTATTAGCTCTGTAGCATCTTTTTCCACATTGTCCACACTCTCCACACTTTAGAATGATGAAAGACCTTGTATTTATAGTGTTGATTTGAATGTTACCATTGGAGAGAATCACATTCAAATCCATACTATTCTGTAAGTTCTGCAGCTTCTTCAAGTTGGTTGTCTTCCTCTCATTGGTCCACGTCAGCTGAATCTAATGGCTATAATCTTCAGGTACTTTTGAGTCTTCAGGTTTCTTCTGAGTCTCAGGTTCCTCTGAGTATCAGGTTCTCTGAGTCTCGTGTTTTCTCGACTCGTGAGACTTCTCTTCAAATGACCTATTACGATCAAATATATCGATCTTGACGCTTTCGACTGGCCCGTTCAATTCTTCGACTTCACATCCCGACCCTCGGTCACTTTTACTTATCGACCCTCGGTCACTTGACTCAAAGCTATCTTCTTTCTTCTTGCGATCCGATCATTTCGACCGATCGGATCAACACATCTTCAGTCAACATATCGGGATAGCATCAGTCAATTACATCGAAGTTAAGATATCGGTTTATCTTATCTGATCTCGATCACGTCTGATCTTGATCAGCCTCATCTTCTCCTCTTCTGATCTGCAACCTTCTCTTGATCTTCCGTCAGTTTCTTTTACGGATCGGCTTGATCTCTTCCGATCACCCGATCGGCTCGTGCGTTTCGATCATCCGATCTTCCGATCCACCGGGCTTAACTTTTCTTTTCTTCTGATTTTGCATAGCTCATCAGTTAACTCTGGAACTCATCTTACTCATCGGATCTTGATCAGTCTCGTCTACAGCCTCATCTGATCTCGATCATCTTCTTCTGATTTTGTGAGTTCCCCCTCAACTTGTTCTTTCGTTCCCCATTAACTTATTATCTATAAATTAGCTTCAATAACACAAGTTGATAATGTTTTGGCATAATTCATCAAAACTAAAATATCCCAACATACACTGTTGTGAATCCCAAAATTACTGATACTGAGATGAATGACCCCAGAGATGAATTTCCAAAACCTGATGATCAACTTACTCCTGATGAGAGAAAGTTAGTCAATTTGGACTACATTGCCAAAGATACTCTATATAGCACTATTGATGATGGTGTTATGGGGATGATTTCTCACTGTGAAACTGCAAAAGAAATATGGGACACACTTGCTATCATGTGTCAAGGCACAGATCATATTAAAGAAAACAAACTTTCTGTTGCTATTGGAAAGTTTGATAGCTTTGAAATGGAAGATGGTGAATCCAATGACAAACTGGAAGTAAGATTTACTAGCATTATGAATGATCTGAATTCTCTTGGGAAAAGATACCCACAGAGAGAAGTGGCACTGAAAATTCTTAGAGGATTGTCTAAGAAATGGGATATACATGCTGTGGTGATTGAAAACACCAAAAATATTGATTCCATGCCATACCAACAAGTTTTCTCTGAATTGAAAGCTTATGAGTTTGTGATTGACAAGAAAACTAAGAAATCTGATAGCAAAGATGATTCTTCATCTAGCAAGAATGTGGCTTTCAAGGCCAAAGAGAAATCCTGTAAATCTAGAGAGTCTGAGAACTCACTTGCCAAAAATCAGGATGAGCAAGAGGATAAGTTAGTACTGATGGCAAGAAGGTTTGAAAGACTCAATAGCATATATGGAAAATATAAGAAATATTACAGGAACCACAGGTACAAGAACAGGTATAACTCAGAGGCTGAGGACAGATCCACTAAGAAAAGGAAGGACCACAAAGCTGAAGGTTCCTCATCCAGGAAGAAGGACTCCAAGACCAAGGAGGAAAGTGATCAGGATGATGATACCAACAGATGCTACAACTGCCAGAAGAAAGGTCACTTCCAGTATGACTGTCCTGAGCTAAGTGCCAAAGAAAGAAAGGAGAGACAAGCCAAGAGAGACAGAAAGATCTCTGGCAAGAAGGCTATGATTGCAGAAGAAGAAGAACAGTCTGAATAAGGATCCAGTTCTTTAGATGAGATATTCTCAGATAGTGATTATGTTTGTCTTGTTGTTATGGAGAAGGTAAATTCTTCTATCTCTGTTGTTGCTCCTACACAAGAACCTGAGTTTTCAAGTTCATCTGTAACCAGTAACTTTGACGTGATGGATTCTTTTGAGAATCTTATGAAGGACTATTCTGTGTTACAAGAACTGCTCATAGAAACTCAAGAGCAGAACAAGGAACTGACTGCTAAGAATCTGAAGTGGAAAGACTCTAATACTGCTGAAATCACTTCTCAATTGATGGGAACTACTGATGAACTAGAAGTTCTGAAAGTACAACTCTCAGAAAAAGAGAAAGTGATAGAGATCCTGAATGGAAAGTTAGAGAAATCCACTGAGGAGATTCAGTTTATCAGAACTGAGTTCAATGACGTCTTTGAGAAGCATGAAACTCTAAAGAAAAGTGAGGATAGTGCGCAGAGAAAGTTAGCCCTATTGAATTCTGCATCTAAAGTAATAGATGAAATTCAGAGTTATCAAAGACCTGCAACTATAAAGGCTATATTGGGATATAATCCAAGGGGAACCTCACAAGGTCTTCTGAATGCTGCTTCTAGTAGCACTGAGACTGTCTTTGTTAAACCAGTGGCATGTACTAATCTTCTTACTGAAGAACAGCCCAGAGTTTTAGACAAAGGTAGAGGACCTATGGTTTCAGAAAAACTGAAGGTTCAAGGAAGAAAGCCTAAAACTCAGGAAAAGGCTAGAAAACCTGAACACTCAGTAGGAAATTTTCAGGCCAGTACTTCAAAGCCTCAGGCTAAGAATACCAACCTGAAGAAATCTGCACTGAATCATCAGAGGAATTTTCAGAAGAGAAACACTCAGCAGAGATATTCTCAACTGAAAAGACCAAGTCCTCAGATTACTGAAAGACCACAATTTCAGTACAGGCAACCTAAACCCCACTTGCCTAAGGGTAAAGGTTTCCTGAACCCAAGTCAGCAGAGACAGAGACCAGCTGCACCAAAGCCAAGGCATTTGAACAAAAGGTCTGAACCCAAGAAGAACTCTAAAGATCATGTTCATGCTAAGGCTGGTGTTGTAGCATGGATAAACCCGACCTCCCTCCTGGGCACGAAGGATCCTAAACAATCCAACAAAGACTGCATGAAGCAACCTCGGCAAGGGGACCAAGGGATCAGCCCACGTAATTCCCACAAGACCAAACCTTCAAGTCGCAAAGGTCAGAAACTCGGGTAGTCGGCAGTTCGGGAAGTCATGATGCGATTCCCGCTTTATATCCTCAAGTCGGGAGAGACCTGCACCAACCATAACTATACAGTTCACGTGGTCAATGACAGCCCCCGACACGCCACTAATCTGCCCTCCACATCCGCTCCACGATTGGCGCATGCTGAAGATGGATGATTTCTGGCCGGTCAAGGCGAGATTAATGTTTCCCGATATTGTAGCCCTTTCATAGGCATTATTCCTTATGTAAATTTCCACCCAAAGGGTGGGAGTCATAGTATAAATAGGCCACCATGGCCATCTGTGTAACAGGTCGAACAACTTAGACTTCTAGGCATATACATACATCCTCTCCCTGGCTTGGACGCCCCCGGACGTAGTCTGATTCCAAAGATGAACCGGGTCACCAACTTCTTTGTCTCTTTCCCTGTTTCGATTGCCTTTAGCATACGCATTTCACAATAATGATTATTTAACTGAGTAAATAAAAACTAGTTACAACAATAGGCAACCCCATTGGGGACGAGGCCAAGTTGCTGGGGGCAATATCTGGCCTCAGAAGAGGAACCAAGCTATGGCGGCGCATGACCGCCGACTACCCGACCAGCTACACCGATTTCAGGAAAAGGGCCAGCGACCTCATCCATACCATGGAATTGCTAGAGACCCGGCTCTCAGAGACAAAGGAAGTCGCGGAGCCCAAGAAAGGTTTCTTGAAAACCGGGGGTCATTACAAGACACCCGACAGCTTCAAACCATTTGAGGAGTCCATTCTGGCGAAGCTGATGGAGGCTCTAGGTATGACACCTGGTAACGTTTATACCCAGATCTAGGGACGAGACATGTTGCGAGCACCCCGCCCCATGAAAGACAAAAGCCGGCAAAACCCGAACAAGTATTGCCACTATCATGACCAGAGGGGACACTACACCAGCGAGTGTCGAGATATGTTGAAGCAGTTGTGGAAGCTTTATGAAGATGGCCGGCTGAATGAGTTAGTCAAGAATCGTCGGGCAGACAATCAGGGGGGGCAAGGTCGATAGCATGACCGCCAACACGGGCCGGGAGATCGGGTGCAAAGAGAGCCCGTGATAGGGGCCGCACAGGGCGAGCTTCCTGTGCCACCCATACTAGAGGGCACAGGAGGTCGCGTCATCCACACCATCTCGCCCCTTGCCACGATAGGGGGCCTGTCTCCGGCCTCCTCATCAAAGCGTCGCCTAAAGGCGGAAGTCAGGGCAATGGAGAATGCTCAAAGAATGGTTCTGCCCATCTTGGCTGTGACCGAAGAAACCTACAAAATTGAATTTGGGGAAATAGACAAAGCTGGAGTCGAGTACCCGAACATAGACCCATTGGTCATAAAGGCCAATGTCATGGGGACGACTGTATGCCGAATGCTGGTCTACGGGGGGGCCTTCTACAACATTCTGTTTAAAAAGACCCTAGACCAACTCGGGGATTACGAAGCATACATCACCCCATGCGATCACACAGTGAAGGGCTTCGGAAACGCGACAGTCAAACCTCTGGGCATGGTCCGCTTGTCTGTGTAGCTCGTATCCACCTTGGATGAGAAGGTCAGAAACACTAGGCTCCTAGATTTCCTTGTAATCAACCTCCCGAGCACCTATAACGGCTTCCTCGGGAGGCCATTTGAGCATGAATTCGAGGCTGAGTCCTCCACCTATTATTTTTATGTAAAGTTCCCCACTAAGGGTGGGCTGGTTGGCACCATTAAAGGTGACCAAGTGGATGAAAGAGGTTGTTTGCTTTATTCTTTGCCTTATTCAAATTCAACACGCATGATTAGTCGTCACATAATGACACTGGATACTGAAAAGGAAAGTAAGAAGAGGAAGTGTGACGAGTTTGATCCGAGAATGGGTCCCGAGCCCGAAGATTTTATACTCGAGGCCGAGATAGATGATCCACGACTCGGGGGACCCAGAGCGGTACCCGGGGAGGAACTCAAAAGGGTCAAGGTGGACCCAGCCCAGCCAGACCTAGAGATCATCATTTGATCCAAGATCCCCGACGACCTGAAAATTGAAGTCGTCGATTTCCTCAAGAATAACCTAGACGTTTTTGCTTGGTCACACAAGGATATGGTCGGGATCGATCCTAAGATCGCATGTCACCAATTACACATTGACCCAGCCCGAAAACCAGTGGCTCAGAAAAGAAGGAAGTTTGGTCCAGAAAAATATGCGGCCCTCGATGAAGAGGTGAAGAAGTTGCTTGACAATGACCTGATCATGCAGGCCGACCAACCACAGTGGGTCGCAAATGAAGTCCTTGTAAAGAAATCAAATGGGACTTGGTGACTTTGCATCAATTTCACAGATCTTAACGAGGCATGCCCCAAGGATTTCTTCCCGATGCCGCATTCGACCACTTAATCGACAATACGGTGGGCCACGAGATGATATCTTTCATGGACGCATTTGCCGGGTACCATCAGATAGCTATGCACGAGCCTGATAGGCAGCACACTTTATTTTAACAGAGAAGAACATGTACTGTTGGAAGAGAATGCCTTTTGGTTTGGAGAACGCCGGGGCAACGTATCAAAGGCTGGTCAATTATATGTTTTTGAGCAAATAGGCAAGTTGGTGGAGGTGTACGTTGATGACATTTCGTGAAGAGTCTAAAAAAGGAAGATCATTTGGCTCATCTGGCGCAAGCTTTCGAGATACTCAGGAAGTTCAATATGAAACTCAACCCAAAAAAGTGCAACTTCGGAGTGTGGAATCAGGGAAGTTCCTAGGGCACCTGGTCAGCAAGCGGGGGTTGAAGCAAACCCAGCCAAGGTGCAGGCTATCTTGGATATGGGGGCCCCCAAAACCAAAAAGGACGTTCAAAAACTGACGGGGAGCCTGGCAGCTCTGAACAGATTCATCTCCCGAATGGGGGATAAATGCAAGCCCATGTTTGACACTATCAGAAAGAAGACGAGGTTCGAATGGACATCTGAGAGTCAGGATGCTCTTGACAGGATCAAAGCATATCTGGCCGACATCAGCATTTTAGCCAAACCAGTCCCTGGCGAGAAACTGTTTCTATACTTGGAGACCTCGGAAACCGCCCTGAGCGCAGTGCTTGTACGGGCGAAGGGTCAAACCCATATGCACATTTACTTTGTCAGTCAGACGCTAAATGAAACCGAGCAGCGATACCCTCTTCTAGAGAAATTAGCCTATGCTCTAGTTATGAGTGTGAGGAAACTGAGACCTTACTTCTTCGATCACCAAGTCGAGGTCCTCACTTCCTTTCCCCTTCACAACGTGCTCCATCAACCAGATACATCAGGCCGATGCCTCAAGTGGGCCATCGAGGTTGGACATTATGGGGTAACATACGCGCCGCGGCCTGCAATAAAAGCTCAGGCCTTGGCCGACTTCATCGTTGAATTAACCCCTCCTCCTGGGGCCAGCGGTTCGACCGGCCCACCATGGGAGTTGTACGTAGACGGCTCGGCAACTGCCAACAAATCAGTGGCAGGAATTGTGTTAATCAGTCCAGATGGGATTTCTTTTCAGAATGCCATCACTTTCGATTTCCCTGCCACCAACAACGAGGCCGAATATGAAGCGCTGATCAATGGTCTCAGAGTTTACAACTGTAGGACTCTTATTGTGGAAGAAACACCTCATGTTGTTTTTGATGAATCTATCTGTGTTCAGAAAAAATAGGAACATGATTCAGGAGAACTGACCAAGAGAATCACCAGACTTAGCCTGAAAAAGAAATCATCTGAACCTGAAAAGAAGAAGTCAGTCACTTTCTATGAATGGAGTGAATCAGACTCAGACAAAGAAGTTCAGGATGGAAATACTCAGGATGGTGAGACTCAGGTTGGAAATTCTCCACTGAAGGAAAGCCAACACACTGAAGCTGACCAATCTGAACATACACCAGTTCAGACTCAGGTATGTAATGCCAATGAAGATGTGGTCACAGTTGAGGCAAACTCTGAATCTATCAACCAAGAGGGAACAAATGTCTCTGACAATGTTCTGAATAGAATTTCCCCAAGGAAGATGATTCTCTTTCTCCTTTTCTGTTGTTCCCTGAATTTGATGAATCACCTGAACGTAACATTTCTGATGTTGAGGATACTACTGAAGGGGGAACATCCAGGAGAAAATGGTTGGATAGTTGATTAGAGGTGAAATTGAGTGAGTTACGAGAGAGTTTTAGCCATGTTTTGAGTGTTTTTAGTGATATTCTTCTGTTGATTGAGCATAAAATCACTAATTTTCTTCTTTGGTTTGTATAACAGGAAAGAGGGCTGAAAATGGAGCTCGTGAGACTTCGCGGTGCATGAATCGGACTCCCGGTTGAAAAGATATGAATGAAATACTGAAAAGTATTAGTTGGAGTGAAGAAAGATGATAGAAGGATGAGGTCGAGCACCTAGAGCTCGACCAATGCAATCGAGCGGGCAAAAGTTCAGGGATCAATAGGCGCTCGACAAGGTGTGGTCGAGCGAAAACGCTCGACCAAGGAATATGCTCGAGCGCAAGGGAGTCCAGCGATGTAGAAGCGCTCGACCAAACTAAGTGGTCAAGCGATACTACTCAACCAAGTGCTATGATCGAGCGGTCTGAGAGCGGGGTATAAAAGGGCTCGGGAAAAATAAGAAGAAGGACATTTTTTTGGAGAAGGGAAAAGGACGAGAATTAGATAGGAAAAAGAGAAGAACAAGCATCCTAGGGTTCTAAGTAGAAGGAGAGAAATTCATCCACTAGAAACATGATTTGATTCACAAATTTACTGGTTTACATTCTAGTTTTCTGAATTTGCTTTGTAGAATTTCTCAGTTTTTCTTATTTCCTGAACAAGAATTCTAGGGTTTATGTGATTATTTCATCCAATACTATATTTTGAATAACTAATTCAATAAAAACCATTGAGCTGAGTACGAAAGTTGTTAAAGAGAGGACGACTGCATCACTCTTTTCAACGAATAGGCTTGAGGAGAGGGTTTGTGACGGGGTTTGGTAATATACCGGTTCATTTAGGGAGGACGACCGAATCACCCAATTTGAATAAGGGCTATAGTAATTAAGCACAATCTTAATAACTTGGTTATTTGGAAAGTGAGGTAAAGAGGGTATTAGTTGAGTAATCGGGGATAAAAACTGAGCTTTTGCTATACCTTATTTAGTACGGAATTAGGGAAGTTGATTACCTAGTTTCAGTACACTTAGGATTACTCTTTTGTACACCACGATAGTTCTCGTCGCCAAACCAATTCCGATAGTATACGTAGGGATTTCTGTCCAAAGCAATATTCTCCAATATTTATACTTCATCTGAAGTTAGTGTAATCGTTGTCATTTGCTTATTTTCTGATGATTCAATAGTAGTGAAATAGATCTATCAAATCGCATCCATATTAGTTACGAAGCAAAGATTTCCAGGGATTTACACGCATACGAAACTTCCTTTGGGTTCGATACTACTTGGTCTAAATACTTACCCTTGTGACAGTTATCACATACTCTTGTGGGGTAACTGCTAGTTAAGAATATAGTATTTTACGACCAAGTAAATGGAGCCGTTGCCGAGGATGTGACGTATGCGCCTTGTGTAAAACTTGGAAATAGATTAGTAGCTAGTAGTGGATGTTTTCTTTTATGTTTTTACTATATTCTTGTGCTAGTTGCATTTGATTTCTTTGCTTGAGTTCTCAGGTTTATGAGAACACACTCAAAAGGAGAAACGAGCGTTGATCGAACTGAACTAGACCCTGAAGCTATAGCAAGAAAGAATCGAGCTTTTCAGAGGAGAATGGCTGTGGTAGGGAATGACGGGTTGAATGTGGATGGAAATGGAGGGAACGGAGAGAATCAGTTGCAACCAGAAGGGATTAATAACCTGAACCCTCAGCCAAACAAACCATACCCCCAAAACCAACCGCAGTATCCCAACCAACCAAACCAGCAAAACCAATTTCCAAACTTCCAAAATCTTAATCATCCATACAACAACCAACCTTACCAAAATCCACCTTACCAAAACCAACCGAACCAAAACTACCAACCTAACCCGAACTATAATCCACACTACAACCCTCTCTACCAAAACTAACAAAACCACCCGAGGGGAGGGAATCCTGAGATGGCTATTCGAGGGATGTTTGAGGCTCAACCTCAAAGACACTATAATGGAGTGGCTTTGCCAAGGGTGGAAACTAACAACTTCTCTATTTCACCGGGGATCCTTAAGATGCTCCTTGATTCCCAGTTCCGGGGAGAGGTTGGGAGAGACAATCCAAACACTCATCTACGAAACTTTTTGATGATTGCTTCGACATTTGACTACAATGGGATGTCGGAGGATGCAAAGAAGCTCAGATTGTTTCCATTTTTACTGACTGGGATAGCTAAGGATTGGTTCGATAACACAATTCCCCGAGGAAGTATCACCACTTGGGCTCAAATGGAGCGAGCATTTTTGGAGCATTTTTATCCTCCATCCAGAACAATGAAGGCAAAATTGAGATATCTACATTCCGTAAAAAACCGAATGAAGGTCTCAGTCAGGCATGGGAGAGATACTGTAACTTGTTAATTGAGTGTTCGCAGTATGGGTTCAGTGAGCAAGATATTGTGGCCTATTTTTACTGTGGAATCCATTACAACGAGCAAAAGCACCTCGATGCTTGTGCATGTAGTGGTTTTCTGAATAAGAGTGCCTGGGAATGTAGAGAAATTGTGGAAGGAGTTAAAAATGCTGGGGAATGGAATGCTGATCAATCACGTCAGAGTGTGAATCAGATGGAAGACAACATTGGAACTCAGAAGCTGTTGATGGCTATGATGGAGAAAATCAGTAATATTCAGGTTAGCCAACAGTTTGGGGGAGAAAGAAACGAGGCGAATGAGTTTATGGACCAGTCGGTATTTAAGCAGGAAGAGGCCAACTATATGGGGAGGTCGGATTACAACCAGCAGGGGTACCAACAGGGAAATTATCAGCAAGGGCGACCTACCTCTGGTCAACCTTTTATGCCTCAGGGTCCACCACCTTCACAGAACCAATGGCGAAACAATTCAAACTATCAAGGGTGGTCTTATCTGAATCAGTGGAGAAAGAACGAGAATTTTCCTATGGAAATCCGAAGGCTGGAATCACTGTTCCACCAGGTGTTGATCCGGGTTCAAAGCCTCCTGGTGGAGAAGGCGGAACATCAGTTGCTGAGATGTTGCAAACTCTTTTGCAACAAGGTGAGGAGGTGAAGAAGAGATTATCTTCTCTTGAATTTGATCAGAAAGAGACGACTAAGAAGAATGAGAGAAGAGAGCAAGATTTCCAGAGGATGCAGCAAGAAAACAACAGGCGATTTAATGCGCTTGAATATCAAATGGGACAGATAGCAAAGTCACAAGGTAGAGAGACAGGCAAATTTCCATCTATGCCCGAGGTGAATCCGAAGGAAAATTGCAAAGCTATTGAGCTGAGAAGTGGTAAGAAGTATGATGGACCTCCATTACCGGCTGAGGTGGCGAAAAATCATAGGCAAGTTGAGGAAGATAGTGAGGGTAAAGAGGTGGAAGATGATGAGCCAGTTGAAGAGGTAGAAAGTGGAAAGCAAGAAAAAGAGAAAGAAAAAGTGGAAGAAGGGTGTGTTGATGAACAAAGGGTACCAAAGTGGAAGACTTCGAGAGAAAAAAGGCTCAAGGTGAAAGAAACTGAACGGGATGAATGGGGGGTGCCTAAATCTGTGGTTCCTATTCCTTATCCTCAAAAGTTTATGAAGAAGAAGTTAGACGAGAAGTTTGCTAAGTTTTTGGAGGTATTCAAGAAAATGCACATAAACATACCTTTCTATGATGCATTGGAGCAGATGCCGAATTATGCAAAGTTCTTGAAAGATCTAATTGCTAAAAGGAGGAGAGTTGATGAATCTGAGCTCGTTCAGTTGAACCACGAAGTGAGTGCAATGGTGCACAAAGCCCTTCCTCCAAAATTGAAGGATCCGGGCAGTTTCACGATTCTTTGTGACATTGGGAATGGAATCAAGAAGGGAGCTTTGTGTGATCTGGGGGCTAGTATCAACCTTATGCCCTTATCATTATTCAAGAAGCTGAACTGTGGAGAACTGGAACCGACTATGATGACTCTTCAACTAGCCGATAGGTCTATCACTCGACCTCAAGGCATAGTTGAAGACGTTCTCGTGACAGTGGATGGTCATGTCTTTCCAGCTGACTTTGTAGTCCTTGAAATGGAGGAGGATGAACATGTGCCCTTAATCTTGGGAAGACCTTTCTTGGCTACGACTGGGATGGTATTAGATGTGGCGAATGGAAAAATCACAGTGAAGGTGGATGATCAAGAGATAAAAATAGTTCTTTATGAGGCAATGAAATATCCGATGGGGGATGAGAGTTGTCATTTTGTGGATATTATCAATCTTTGTATTGATGACACACTCCATAGTGAAGAATTGAAGCAGATGGAGGTGACTCAAGTGGGGGAAGAAGAAGAATTGCACTTGGAGGAGAAGCCTTTCGAGGTGATGTTCGACAAAACCCCACCATTGGAAGCTAAAAAGGAATTGAAGCCATTACCTGATCACCTGATGTATGCCTACTTGGAAGATAATGAAAGGTACCCTATTATTGTTTCTTCTTCTTTATCTCATGATCAATTAGATAGACTCCTCAAAGTGCTACATAAGCACAAATCGGGCATCGGTTGGTCGATTGAGGATATTAAGGGGATAAGTCCATACATATGCATGCATAGGATTAGACTAGAGGAAGGGACGAAATTTGTTGTGCAAAATCAGAGGCGAGTGAATCCGGTAATCCAGGGTGTCATTTATAAGGAAGTCTTGAAATTGCTATATTCTAATATGATTTTTGCTATATCTGATAGCCCTTGGGTGAGTCCATTGCATGTTGTTGCTAAGAAAAGGGGTACCACTGTGATTAAATCTAAAACTGATGAATTAGTGGCTACTAGATTGGTAACTGGTTGGCGTGTGTGTGTTGATTATAGGGAGCTGAACAAGGTTACGTGCAAGGATCACTTTCCCTTGCCGTTTCTTGACCAAATGATCGATAGGTTAGGGGGTTATGAGTATTATTGTTTTCTAGATGGGTATTCTGGGTACAATCAAATTATGATTGCCCCGGAGGATCAGGAAAAAACCACCTTTACATGCTCTTATGGTACATATGCATACAGGAGAATGCCATTCTGGTTGTGTAATGCACCCGCCACCTTTCAAAGGTGTATGATGGTTATTTTCCATGGGTTGATTGAGAAAATAATGGAAGTGTTCATGGACGACTTCTCTGTCTTTGAAGAGTCGTTCGATTCATGTCTAATCAATCTTGAAGTGGTTTTGAGCAGGTGTGAAGAAACTAACTTGGTGCTCAATTGGGAGAAATGCCATTTTATGGTTAAGGAAGGTATTGTTCTAGGACATCATGTGTCCTCAAAAGGAATACAGGTTGATAAGGCAAAAGTGATAGCGATCGAAAAGCTTCCACCACCCTCTACTGAGAAGGGTATCCGCTCATTTTTGGGCCATGCAGGGTTTTATCGACGCTTTATTAAAGATTTTTCGAAAATAGATAAACCCCTTTCTCAACTTCTTGAAAAATAAGTCGACTTTGTGTTTACTGATGAGTGTTTAGTTGCTTTCAACAGGTTAAAGGAAGCGTTGGTAAATGCTCCGATTCTCGTGACTCCGGATTGGAAGAGTCCTTTTGTTCTCATGTGTGATGCAAGTGACTACGCGATGGGTGTAGCTTTGGGGCAAATCAGAGAGAAGTGATTTCATGTTATATATTATGCTTCAAAAATGATGAATTCTACCCAAATCAACTACACTACGACTGAGAAAGAGTTGTTGGCGGTCGTATATGCTTTTGACAAATTTTGGCCCTACCTAGTAGGTACGAAAATGATAGTGTATACGGACCATGCAGCTATTCGGTATCTCATGAGCAAAAAGGATGCTATGCCACGGCTTATTCGGTGGATTCTCTTACTCCAAGAGTTTGATTTGGAAATCCGAGATAAAAAGGGGAGTTAGAATGTCATCGCTGATCATTTATCTAGGTTGAAGCTCAATGAGGAGAACATGGTTGAAGAAAGGGAGGTGAATGAGGAGTTCCCTGATGAGAAGCTTTTCGGAGTAAAGGATGTGTTGGTGAGTAAAATCGAGGGAAGAGCACCGTGGTTTGCTGATTATGCTAATTACTTAGCCAGTGAAGAACTTCCAGTGGACATGGACTATCTACGGAGGAAGGTGTTTTTGAAGAAAGTTCGAGAGTACATATTGGATGATCCATTTTTGTTTAAGAGAGGGATTGATGGTATTCTACGGAGGTGTGTTCCAGAGGATGAATGGGCAGATATAATGAGGCATTGTCACACGTTGTCTTGTGGAGGCCACTTGGGTGGAGAGAAGACCGAAACGAAAGTTCTTCAAGCAGGTTTCTTTTGGCCTACTATTTTCTCAAATTGCAAGGAGTGGGTTAAAAGATGTGATCAATGTCAGAGATTCGACACGATTACGAAGAGGGATGAGATGCCTCTACATATTTTCATGGAAGTAGAGGTGTTCGATGTTTGGGGGTTGGATTTCATGGGTCCATTTCCTCCGAGCAAAGGGTTCCTCTATATCTTAGTGGGTGTTGATTACGCCTCGAAGGGGATTGAAGCCATCCCTACCAAGGTGAATGATGTGCATGTGGTGATTGAATTCTTGATAAAGAATATCTTCTCACGATATGGGGTACCAAGAGCATTGATTAGTGATGGTGGAAGCCATTTTGTGAACAAAGTGATGCAAAAGCTTCTTGCCAAATACGAAGTGAACCATCGTGTTTCTACAGCATATCATCCCCAATCCAATGGCCTTGCTGAAGTTTCGAACAGACAGATTAAAAGCATCCTTGAGAAGACAGTGAATGTCAGTCGGAAAGATTGGGCCATGAAGTTGGACGATGCATTGTGGGCTTACAGAACAACCTACAAAACTCTGTTGGAAATGTCACCATACCATTTGGTGTTTGGGAAGGGTTGCCACCTTCCGGTGGAAGTTGAACACAAGGCTTATTGGGCAATTAAAAAGCTCAATTTTGATAGCACACTGGTTGGGGAGAAGAGACTTCTTCAACTCCATGAGTTGGAAGAGTTTCGTGATCATGCATATGAGAGTGCCCGAATATTCAAAGAGAAGACAAAAAAGTGGCATGATGCACGGGTAAAGAAGAAGGAGTTTAGAGCTGGGGATCAAGTTCTTATTTTCAACTCTAGGATGAAGCTGTTTGGGGGAAAACTGAAATCCAAGTGGAATGGTCCGTATGTGGTTCGCAAAGTGTTCAAGAGTGGATTCTTAGAGCTAGAGAAGGAATATGGGAGTGTATTCACGGTGAATGGCCATAGGGTGAAGAAATTCTACAACCGGTCCTATGAGGACAAAGGAGGTAACATGGTTTTCACTTCTTGAAAGTAAGTAAGTTCGGTCCGGCAATAGGACCATAAAAATAGCGCTGAATGGGAGGCAACCCATTTATTTTTTATGTAATTTTAGTTTGTTTTGTGTTATATCATGGTGTTTTGATCTCGGGTATTTGAGGATGTTGAGTGCAGGTATATTTTGAACCCCAGGTGGCAAGAGGTAGGAGTATGGAAGTGCAAAGGCTTAAGTCGAGCACCTAGCGCTCGGTCAAATATGCTCGAGCGGTCCCAGAGTCCAGGGATGCACAGGCTCTCGATCAACCACAGAGGTCGAGCGATACCGCTCGACCAAACAAATAAGTCGAGCGCTTCGTCTGCTAAATCGCGAAACAGGGTAATTTTTATTCGGGTCAAACACGGGTCGACCCGGACTGTTCTCTCCCCTATTTAAACATTCTCACACACTCCCACACCATTTAACACACACACATAGCAACACACGCATCGCCCTCTCTTCTTCTTCTTCCAAAAAGAAAACTCATTCTTTCTTCACAAATTGCATATAACTTCAAGTTTTTCTCAAATCCAAGGTATGTTCTTTCAATCTCTAACTAGTAAATTGAGTTTTGCTTGGATTATAGTTGGAAACAAGGTGAGATTGAGAAACTAGGGTTTGTGCTATAAGTGGAAATTGTGATGATTTTGTGAATTTCTTGGCTGCCTTTGGTGTTTATTGTTTATTATTGTTGATGGGTTCATGATATTTAGTGAGAAATTACTTGATTATTGTGAAATTATGATGAACCCTAGTGAGATATTGTTGGGCATTTGGGGGAATTTGAGCATTGTGGTTAAAAAAATGATGAATATGGGTCTTATGCTTAATTTTCAAACCAAGTTGCTTAGGTGGTGAAAAACAAATTAAGTCTTGAGCATGTAACTTGCAATTCCTATGAATTTATGTGGATTACTTCATGATAGACTTGATAGTTGCTTGAGATGATAATAAGATATTTGAATTGTGCTATATGAGTCTCTCTAAAGTAACTAATCTCTTGTGAGAATGTGGTTGCAATTTTTTTTGTAGTGAAAGAAATGAGTAACCGTGTTCACCAAGATAATTGTTTGATGGGAGGTGAATTGGCAGTTGTGGAGGCAGATTTGAGAAGATGGAACGCTATGCCTTCGAGGTGGGGTCTCGACTATGGGAATAATTGGAATTGGGTGGCTAGCAGGTGGAACAATGTAGCTGGAAAGGTCGAAAAGACCCGCCGTCCAGATTTGGAGGTGATGAGGGACATGGGTATTGAAGAAGAAGTCAGAGAACTCTTCCAAAGGAATCTAATGGATGGTTTCTTCGAGCTCCTGCTCGAAATGGACACATATGCTGACCTCACGGAGCAGTTTCTGGCTACTTTGGAGATATTGGATGATAGGAAGTTCCGGTTCACATTTCAAGGAGAATTGGTGGAGCACCCAGTTAGACATATTAATGCAGCACTGAGGCTCCCTCACAGTGGGTTAACAAGGAAAAAGAACAAAGATTATAATCAGGAAGTGTTCTGGAATGAGATCACTGGGGATTGGGTGAAAGGTACAGGTCTCAAAAAGCTAAAGTATCCTTCATCCGCAATCCCGTCATCCGATATATGGAGAGAATCCTGGGGAACACAATATTCGCCCGCTCGGAAGGGGGTTCAGTGATAGCAGACGAGCTCTACAACTTATGGTGCCTCCTCTACACGAAGCCCTTTGATTTTGGTGTAACATTCCTCGACCATCAGTTGGAAACCTCATACATTGCCTCGAGCAAGTCGATAAGGATACAAAGTGGAGGTCTGATAACCTTAGTGACGCGTCACTTGGGGTATGATCACGACCCTGAATCTGGAGCTTTGATAGGAAACGATCTTGATTTCGGGCATTTAGCCAAATCTCCGATGCTCGATCGAAAATTGGGAAAGCTCTGCTTGAGGTTTAATGATGAGACCTTCTTTCCTTTGCCCAATCCTGATGTAGTGACAATAAAAGGGAAGAAGCACCCCAATTGGGGGATGGCTACCTCAGTGCACTCTCGAATTATTGAGAAATTCCAGAAAAAGCTAGAAGGTAAGGGTGTTTGGAGGGGTCAAACGAGCAAGAGGCAAAGAGGTGAACAATCAGAGGAAGCTGCCGAAGAAGATGAAGAGGAGGATAAAAAGGAAGAGGATATGGAGGAAGATGTGTCTGAGGCACCGGTGGAGAGCCCGATTTATCATGGAGGATGGATGCCATCACAGCAGGAGTGGACGGGAATGGTTCACCAAATGCATCTTATGGAGGGAAGTTTGCAAGGAATGCGGACTGACATGACTGCAATGCAGAATGACATCCGAACGATCCGTGAGGGGAACGAGGAGATGAGACGGTGGTTCTGGAAGTTGTTTATATCTCAAAGAGGAGAGGACCACCCGATGTATCGCCCTCCACCACCTCCAGAGCAATTAAAGTAAATGGGGAACTCCCCAATTTCTAACTCTTGCCTTTTCTTTTCTCTTTCATTTATTCTATTTGGGCATGTACTTAAATTGGCTATCTAGTGGTATTCATGAAAGTGGGTGTGAATTTGCTTAATTTCATTGATGATTGATGTCCTACTTGCTTATATGTTGATTTACTTTAAGTGTGAATGCTGGGTTGAGTAATTGTGGAATGATTGAGTGCTTGAGAATGTGTGTAGTTGTGAGTAAGGTGGATTTGAAAGGGAAGTTGTGCACTTGCGATTTTTCTTTTTGAATATTTGTGTGGCATGAGGCATAAGTTGCTAGGTCTAGGCATGGATGTGAATAACCGTGAGATTTGAGCCTTTAAAGAGATTGAAATTCATCATATTCATCTCATTCATTGTGTGTGAATCATCACCTTTGAGGTGCTAGAACTTGTGGATATTCTCTCTTCTTGATTGTGTCTTGTATTGCATGTCGGAAGTGATCATAGGCCATGTTTCGATTTGTAAGTCACTTTAGCCCAAATTTCCCAACCGATGACATTTTTCCCTTGCTAGCCCGTTTGAGCCTGAGGCCTAATCGTTTGTTAGCAGATTTAAGCCCGATCCATTTTAAAACTATTTTGTCCAAAATTGAGTGGAGAATAGGAAAAGTCTTAAATGAGGGGTGAAGTTGGTTGATGTAAATAATTGATGGGTTGAGTGTATGCATGAACAGCTGAATGGGAAGCGTGTGGAAGGATGGGAAAGAAATAACAGTGAGTTGAGCAACAGAAAAGATACATTCTTGCTCGAAAAAAAAATAAATAAAAGGGAAAAAAGAAAGGAAAGGTTGAAGTGTTTTAGTTTGGGGGAGGGAGAATTGAAAAGAAAAAAAAGATGCAAATAACATTGCATTTGATAACAGCAGTTTCATCCCTTAGATTGAAATAATTAGATTACGATTTTCTTATTCTCTGCTCATTGAGTCAGTTTCCCATATACTTATCCCACCTGTCCAAAGAGCCTTCCGTTACAACCTAGCGAAAGTCCTTGTGATCCGGTATGAATACATTGAATGTGATCGATGTTGAGAGTATTTACAAGCATATGGTCACTGATTTGTGTGATTGATTGTTTGAGTGTCCCTACTTATTGAAAAAACACTTGTGAGGGAGTGAAACACACCGTCGAGAGCACATCCATGTTTGATTTGGTGAGTTATGTAATTGCCCATGAGTAGGAGAAAAGAGGATGAGTTTGTGTCGGGTGACCGATCATTGAAAGTTGAAAGCAATTGCATGCATGATTTGGTATATCGATTTGTTTTGTCAATTTCACTCAATTTATAATTTCATTGCTTGGGGACAAGCAACATTGTAAGTTTGGGGGAGTTGATTAGAGGTGAAATTGAGTGAGTTACGAGCGAGTTTTAGCCATGTTTTGAGTGTTTTTAGTGATATTCTTGTGTTGATTGAGGATAAAATCACTAATTTGCTTCTTTGGTTTGTATAACAGGAAAGAGGGCTGAAAATGGAGCTCGTGAGACTTCGCGGTGCATGAATCGGACTCCCGGTTGAAAAGATATGAAAGAAATACTGAAAAGTATTAGTTGGAGTGAAGAAAGGTGATAGAAGGATGAGGTCGAGAACCTAGAGCTTGACCAACGCGGTCGAGCGGGCAAAAGTTCAGGGATCAATAGGCGCTCGACCAGGTGTGGTCGAGCAAAAACACTCGACCAAGGAATATGCTCGAGCGCAAGGGAGTCCAGCGATGTAGAAGCGCTCGACCAAACTAAGTGGTTGAGCGATATTGCTCGACCAAGTGCTATGATCGAGCGGTCTGAGAGCGGGGTATAAAAGGGTTCGGGAAAAAAATAAGAAGGAGGACATTTTTTTGGAGAAGGAAAAAGGACGAGAATTAGATAGGAAAAAGAGAAGAACACGCATCCTAGGGTTCTAAGTAGAAGGAGAGAAATTCATCCACGAGAAACACGATTTGATTCACAAATTTACTGGTTTACATTCTAGTTTTCTGAATTTGCTTTGTAGAATTTCTCAGTTTTCTTATTTCATGAACAAGAATTCTAGGGTTTATGTGATTATTTCATCCAATACTATATTTTGCTACTTGAATTCAATTTAATAATCATAGTTGATTTGGTTTATGCATTATTGCCTGATGAGTTCTATAATTAAATTTGTTATTTGTGATTTGATGATCAAGATGGTAGGCTAAGCCTTTTATTGCTTTGGATAGGATGATCGTGTAGAAAAAGTGAATTGGTTAGGCGATTAGGATGATTCGAGGAGTAAATTAGATAATCTTCTTAATTTGCTAATTTGAATAACTAATTCCATAAAAACCATTGAGCTGAGTACGAAAGTTGTTAAAGAGAGAACGACCACATCACTCTTTTCAACGAATAGCCTTGAGGAGAGGGTTTGTGACAGGGTTTGGTAATATACCGGTTCATTTAGGGAGGAGGACCGAATCACCCAATTTGAATAAGGGCTATAGTAATTAAGCACAATCTCAATAACTTGGTTATTTGGAAAGTGAGGTAAAGAGGGTATTAGTTGAGTAATCGGGGATAAAAATTGAGCTTTTGCTATACCTTATTTAGTGCGGGATTAGGGAAGTTGATTACCTAGTTTCAGTACACTTAGGATTACTCTTTTGTACACCATGATAGTCCTCGTCGCCAAACCAATTCCGATAGTATACGTAGGGATTCCTGTCCAAAGCAATATTCTCCAATATTTGTACTTCATATGAAGTTAGTGTAATCGTTGTCATTTGCTTATTTTATGTTGATTCAATAGTAGTGAAATAGATCTATCAAATCGCATCCATATTAGTTACGAAGCAAAGATTTCCAGGGATTTACACGCATACGAAACTTCCTTTGTGTTTGATACTACTAGGTCTAAATACTTACCTTGCGACAGTGATCCCATACTCTTGTGGGGTAACTGCTAGTTAAGAATATAGCATTTTACGACCAAGTCAATAGTCATCCTACAAGTCAGATTGTGGGTGATCTATCAGAAGGAGTTAAAACAAGAAGGTTCCATGGAGAAAGTGCTTTGTTCTGCTGCTTCCTATCTGAAAAAGAACCTACTGAGATTGAAGAAGCTCTTCAAGATTCATTCTGGATTACTGCTATGCAAGAAGAGCTGAATCAGTTCACAAGAAATGAAGTTTGGGAGCTAGTGGACAGACCTAAGAGGCACAATGTGATTGGAACTAAGTGGGTGTTCAAGAATAAGAGAGATGAGAACAACAACATTGTAAGAAACAAGGCAAGGCTAGTTGCACAAGGTTATTCCCAAGAAGAAGGCTTGGATTATGATGAAACCTTTGCACCTGTTGCAAGACTAGAAGCCATCAGATTGTTTCTTGCATATGCTGCCCAGTCTATCAGATGGATGTGAAAAGTGCATTTCTGAATGGTGTGCTTAAGGAAGAGGTATATGTAGAACAACCTCCAGGATTTTGTCAGAATGACCAAGTTTACAGGCTCAGGAAAGCCTTGTATGGTCTCAAGCAAGCACCCAGAGCATGGTATGATACCCTTTCTCAGTTTCTTACTGACCATGATTTTATCAAAGGAACTGTTCATAGAACTTTGTTCAGGATAGAAGATGGGAAAGATATCTTACTAGTTCAGATTTATGTGGATGACATCATATTTGGATCTCCAAATCATCAGTTGTGTGAGAAGTTTTCTACTCTGATGAAAGGAAAGTTTGAGATGTCTATGATGGGGGAGATGAATTTCTTTCTTGGACTTCAGGTGAAATAAACTAAGGAAGGAATATTCATTAATCAAGCAAAATACACCAGAAATCTGATTGCTAAGTATGGTGTACAGAATTGCAATGCAGTTAGAATTCCTATGAATACTAACTACAAGATGGATCCTGATCCTGAAGGCAAATCAGTAAATCACACTGATTATAGAGGGATCATTGGATCATTGCTCTATCTCACAGCATGTAGGCCTGATATAACATTTGCCTTTGGGATATGTTCAAGATACCAAGCTAATCCTAAGGCTAGTCACATGGAGGCTGCCAAAAAGATTCTGAAATATCTTAAAGGCACTGTGAATAGAGGATTATGGTATCCAGCTAATGATAACCTTGAATTAACTAGTTATTCAGATGCTGATTATGGAGGATGTAGACTTGACAGGAAGTCTACCACAGGAACTTGTCAATTTCTTGGAAGTAAACTGATATCATGGTTTTCAAAGAAATAGACCTCAGTAGCAACCAGTACTACTGAAGCTGAATACATGGCTGCAGGAAGCTGTTGTGCACATATTCTTTGGGCTCAGACACAATTGAGGGATTATAAGATTATAGCCAATGAAGTACCTATATTTTGTGATAATAATAGTGCAATTGTTATTACACAAAATCCAGTATTGCACACTAGATGTAAGCATGTTGATATCAGACATCACTTCATTAGAGATCATGTTGAAAAGAAGGACATTCTGATAAACAAAGGGTTGATATCTTGACTAAACCTTTGGCTGAATCAAGATTTCAGAAACTATCAGTAGAATTAGGGATGTTGGATCCAGGTGAATGAATTCACTAAAGGGAGAAGTCCTTCAGGTGCATGTAGTTATTCAGGGAAATAACTCAGGACAAAATTTTCTCAGGATGGAAACTGAGACTCAGGTCGAAATTTTGTCAGGATCAATATTCAGTAAGGTTTATGTATTCAAATAATCCTGAAGTTATATTGATACATGCATTAAATTCAGTAGCATTTATTATGCAAGGGATTACTCAGTAATCATTTGAAATAAATGATCAAGGCCTGAACTTTTAAAGCGGGAATGTTTTTAACTTGAAAAGACGAACAGTCGCCTCGATTTCCGAGAAACATCCATTTGTCAACCTATAAACTGCTACTTGCCTATTGTCCATAAAATTAGCCAAATATAGCCGTACTCTCAAATTTCTCCTCAAAATCCGGTTAAATCTCAATCGTTCATTATATTTTCCAGATTTAATAACAACCGTTGATCTTTATTTCACAGATCATATATAAACCAAAATTTTAGACCTCAATCGTTTATTTCTCACATTTAAACGATCAAAATTCCCAAAACCCTTAAACCTTCAAATCTTCAAATCTTCAAAATTCCAAAACCCTCGAATACCCTATCCAGAAATCGTCTTAAACAATGGAATTCCCAAGCTAAGCCATGATCAAGAATCTAGCAGAGACGGAGAAGCTTTACTTCGAGCATGTGGTGGCCATGATTGAAAACAAAGCTTTGCAGGTTGAGGAAGAGGCACTCAATATGCTGCGAATGGCTAAGTTATCTCTTCTGGTAAGTAATATGCCAGAAAATGAACTTTCATTAGAGGTATTACAGTTTGTTGTGAATCTTCGAGAAGGTGAAAGAGGTTCACTTGTGTCACAATTGAGTTTTGGATCATATGCGAAATCCAAGGCAGAGACAATTTGCACCAAAGAGGTGAAATTATCTCTTGATGAGATTAATGTCGTTTTCGAGCTCATTAGTCACGGAGAAGATCCAGCTCAATACATGTCCGGAAGAGAGCAGGAAATTCTTGACCGTTTTGCAGAATCAAAGGTGGAGTTGAAGGGAGCTCTGCACAAACGGTGCTTGAAGCCAAAGTACAGGGTGTTAATCGATATTGTGGCAAAGTGCTTGATGAGCACTTCTGGAAGTTTGGAGCAGGTGAGCCGAAATAAGTTGAGGCTTATGGCTGCGATAGAGGATTCTTCCTTTATGGAGTTCAATTGGTTAAAGTTCTTGGTGGACTGCATTCTTCACCAGAATCAGAAGCTGAAGTTTGCAAAGGGTGCATTCACTAAGAGCGGGAAGGTCCTATTCGGGATGAAGATCAGTTTCTTGATAGAAACTCTGCCCAGAGACAATTTGTTATTGATGAATGGAGTTGAGTTTTCCTAGAATCGTGTCATGTTCAGGAATGTTGTACCCGGTTTATGTTCACCGGCCAACAAATAATAAATAATAATTAAGCCGATGATCAAAACAAGTAAAAACACGAAGTTTGGTTACCCAGTTCGTCTTTTGAATAAGACTACGTCTGGGGGCTCCAAGCCAGGTATCTTGCACTATAATTTCTGCCTAGGATTCTAATGTGTGAAGAATTCGATCCCTTATAATGTGTAATACAAGTTATATTTATAGACAAAGAATTAGGGTTACAGTCTTAATGGGCTTCGTTCCATGGGCAGACCTAGGGTTCCCTTGCTTGTCCAGCAAGTCGCGCATCCGGATACACTTACCCTGATTACGGTCCACAAAATCCGCACCATTAACTCCCCGTATCTTTGCCATATTTATCCTCCTTTAGACCTTGAGACCGAGTCGCCCCCGACTTGTGCAACCTTCCAGGTCGCCAAGTGGCCTTCCCTTTCTTCCACGTCACCCAGCGACTTGCGTAACGTTCCAAGTCGCCTCCGACCTTGGGTAGCCTATGTGATTCCTATGACCTGCGGCATCTGGCTCATAGAGCCTCAACCTCAAGTCACTTCATCTGGTTGCTGGTGATTGACTTGTCAGCTTCGTACCTTATCTGTGTGGAGAGATTATTCATGTTACAACAATTGCCCCCAAGAGCGGACTCCGACTTCGTTCGGAGGTCGGTCTTGATCTCTTCTTTGAGTTAGGATTCGTCTACTCTCTGTACTTGAGGTTGCATTATTGGTATTAGGTTTGACATATCTTTGCGGGTTCGATTCTCTTTCATGCCCCCAAGTCGGGAGTTTATACATCCGAGGTCACTACCCACCAAGATTTGAGCTCGTCGAGAGTTCTGGTTGACGCTCGCACTTAGAGTTGAAACTCTTTAGTCTTGAGACTTATCTGTCTTTCGCCTTTGTGAGTTAAAACTCTTTAGTCTTGAGAGACTTTTTCGTGCTTTCGCTTGGAGTTGAAACTCTTTAGTCTTGAGACTTTTTCTGTCTTTCGCCTTTGGGAGTTGAAACTCTTTGTGCTAGACTTTTATGTGCTCGCACTTGGAGTTGAAACTCTTTAGTGCGAGACTTTTCTATGCTCGCACTTGGAGTTGAAACTCTTTAGTGCGAGACTTTTCTGTGCTCGCACTTGGAGTTGAAACTCTCTAGTGCGAGACCTTTTTGTGCTCGCACTTGGAGTTGAAACTCTCTAGTGCGAGACTTTTCTGTGCTCGCACTTTGAGCTAAAACTCTTTAGTGCGAGACTTTCCTCCTTGTACTCTGAGGTGGCGAGCCTCTTCGTACAAGTCTTTTCTGTGCTTGTACTCCGAGGTAGCGAGCCTCTTCGTACTAGTCTTTTCTGTGTTTGTACTCCGAGGTAGCGAGACTCTTCGTACAAGTCTTTTCTGTGCTCGCACTCCGAGCTGAGACACTTTGTGCGAGACTTATCTGTGCTCGCACTTTGAGTTGAAACTCTTTAGTCTTGAGACTTGTTTTCGCTGCCGATAACCATTTCGGGCCGAAAGCGGTTTGACTTGAGTAGCCTTCGGCCTTTTGTCAATACGGAATATCACTTCTTCTTTCCACCCCTCATTGTGCCGACTTGATTTCCTTATGCGACTTTTGCTTTGTCCTTGTCATCCTATTTTCTAGGGGACTTGTCCTTGGACATTTGCATAGTCATCTTACAAAGTCGGGGGATAACCACACTCCTAGGATGGTGATCTCGCCTTCAGTATTTCTAAAGTCACACCTCGGGTTTGCGTGTTATCAATCATATCTTTTATGTGACCTGCATGTTATCGATCAAGTCTTTTATGCGACCTGCATGTTATCAATCATGTCTTTCATGTGACCTGCATGTTATTGATCGTGTCTTTCATGTGGCATGCATTTTATCAATCATGTCTTTCATGTGGCATGCATTTTATCGATCATATGTTTTTCACGCTACCCGTTTGGTCTCTTCACACAAGAGTTTTGAAAAGAGAAATTTATTTATTTAACTTGGCCAGACTATTACAAAAGAAGGTGACCTCCGATCTACTAAAAAGAAAGTATCTCGAATGAGCCCCATTTCACGGGTACTAGGTCTCTGTGCCAAATGTATTCTTGAGCTCGTAAGCTTTAATGGTGGAGAGGTCTCTCTGCCAGCTCCCCATTCCCTGGAACGGTTGGGTGGTTTGCGATCTTCAAGGTACCAGCTCGTCCTTCTGAGGCCGTTTGATAAACTCATTCAACAATCCGTCCTTGTACAGCCTCCAAAGCTATTTCAGTAGGTCCTCGCATTCACCTGTGTAGTGGCCTTAGCCTAGTAAATAGTAGTTCGCGAACTTGTACGGATTCTGCTTACCCTTATTCCTCATTGGACGAGGTGGGAGAAGTAACTCCCGATCCTTAATCTGCCCGTAGACATGAATGGGCGTCATGCCTAAGACATCCATCAACTTCACAGAAATCGACTCGTCGAACGGCTTATAGTTGCTAGGAGAGTCTTTGTGGCTCCCAATTCCCCTGGAACTCCTTTTTGATGCCCCAACTTCCTCCGCGTCGGAGAGTCGGGACTTCAGAAGCCCTGAAGTAAGTATCAGTTCGCCGGCCCGCTTTTGGAAGTCGGCATAACTGGTTAGATAGTCGGCGGTCATGCGCCGCAACATCTTGGTCCCCCTTCTAAGGCCGCCAACGGCCCCGAGCAGTTTTGCCTCATCCCCTAAGGGATCCCCTTCAAGGATGAGCTTCTCGATCCTTTTAATATAGGATCAATCAGATTCATTGTCACCCTGTTGAGCATTCATCGTGTCTTTGTTGGTCGCCTGTCGGAGCCATTGTCGAAAATGACTCGAGAAACGATCTGGGCGAGCTAGTCGAATGTGTCCACCGAACATGGAGGCAGTGAAGTGAACCACATATGAGCATGGTCGCTCAAAGTTAAAGGAAAGAGCCTACATCTGGTCGCATCGGTTGCTCCCGTGGATGCCATGTAGAAGATATACCTCGATACATGAGCCCTTGTGTCCGTGCTTCCATTGTAGCAATCTATTTCCGCTGTGTCGACTTTCCTCTGAGTAGGTGCTAAAGTAATTAGCGTACTAAATGGCGATCTAGGGATGACGAGGTCGGCATCTGTCCCCATCATTTCAGACGATCTTCAAATTTCGTTCAAGCAATGTCACGAGCAAATAGCGGGTAAGTGAGGTGACACATGCATCGCGAATCGCTGAGGTCGGGCCGGTGCCACTACTGTTACCATAATGATGCAAGAGAACCCTTGACGCCGTCTTTGGTGAGCAGCTAGTGCGAATGAGAGATCACTACTAAGCTTTTCGCGATCCGGGATAGAAGAGTTAGCCTAATCCTCCACATCTGCTGGAGCTTTCAGTGCTCCGAGGTTTCCGAGGTGGTTGAACAAGTTGTTTGAAACCGCTGGTCTGTCAGTCCGCAGGAGTCGGAACTTCCTAGTGTTAGTGACTCTCATCGCCTAGAGGGTCAGTTGACCCGCGGACTACCCTTTTGGGGTTAGATGCCCCTTAGCTTTAGGCGGGCCCTCCCCGGGTGACCTTCTTGTTTGGAAGTGATTCTTCTGGGCCGTCGAAGACAAAAGTCCCTCTTCACGGGGACGGCCGGACCAATTTTTCATCTTCTGGGGTCCGAATGAGATTGCCCCAGTCCGGAGTGGCTGTGGCAACCCTTCGGTTAGTGCGATGGGAGCCTAGGTAGGCTTCTACCCCATCTTGTGCGTCAGCTTCTCGCCCCGTAGCCGCTATCGGGTTGATGGCCATTGTTGATGAACGGAAGGTGGGTCTCCCAAGAATGATGAACAATCAGTAGAAATTATTCCCACAGACGGTGCCAATTGTTGTACCCAGTTTATGTTCACCGGCCAACAAATAATAAACAATAATTAAGCAGACGATCAAAATAAGTAAAAACATGAAGTTTGGTTACCCAGTTCGTCTTTTGAATAAGACTACGTCTGGGGGCTCCAAGCCAGGTATCTTGCACTTTAATTTTTGCCTAGGATTCTAATGTGTGAAGAATTTGATCCCTTACAATGTGTAATACAAGTTATATTTATAGATAAAGAATTAGGGCTACAGTCTTAATGGGCTTCGTTCCATGGGCCGACCTAGGGTTCCCTTGCTTGTCCCGCAAGTCGCGCATCCGGATACACTTACCCTGATTACGGTCTGCAAAATCCGCACCTTTAACTCCCCGTATCTTTGCCATATTTATCCTCCTTTTGACCTTGAGACCGAGTCGCCCCCGACTTGTACAACCTTCCAGGTCGCCAAGTGGCCTTCCCTTTCTTCCACATCACCCAGTGACTTGCGTAACGTTCCAAGTCGCCTCTGACCTCGGATAGCCTATGTGATTCCTACGACCTGCGGCTTCTGGCTCATAGAGCCTCAACCTCAAGTCACTTCATTTGGTTGCTGGTGATCGACTTGTCAGCTTCGTACCTTATCTGTGTGGAGAGATTATTCATGTTACAACAAGGAAAAGCAAACCACAGAGAAAAAGGTCAGTTCCTTCAGGAAGTCAAGGCTCGATGGTTCAGGAGGAACCTGAAGAACAGGATGATTCTAGCTCAGATCAGGACGATGTGGTTATTGCTAATGTTGTCCAAAAACCTGACAGGACAACATCAGTAACACATTCTGAGGCATCAGGAGCGGAAGAAAGGAGAAAGAAGTCACTTGATCTTCTTCGGGTAAAAAGGGAGATTGGAGAGGCAAAGAAGGCTCAGGAAGAGCAAAAGAAAAGGAAGAAAAAGAAGCTCAGAACCATCAGGGAATAAGAGTCCGGAGTAAAATCCCCTCTTGATACCCTTGCCAAAGCTGTCTCTCAGGCAACTGCGGCAGAAACTGTTCAGGAGAGTACTGAAGGAGGTGAGGAAGATGTCTTTACTGAGGTACTAGGTACCAGTATTGGCGATGACCGGATAACCCAAGAAATCTTCCCAGGTTCCCAAAAACCTGTGGAAGAGAGCCAAATTACCATCCCACCCACACAACCCTCAGAGCCATATATTTCCATTCCTTCAGAGGCTCATTCTAGCTCTGAAGAGGAGGCACCTGGTCCTGAACTCAGGAAAGGTGAGGCTGAACAGAAAGAGTGGAGACTGAAGGCTGAAAGATTTGTGTTAGACAAATATCCAGTGTTGGAGAAATATCCTGATCTTCAGGATATGTTTTTTAGACTAAAGACCGCAATGTTGATTGTCAATCAGTCGTTTGCTATGATGCTCGGGATTGGCAACTTCAGAGGTGAAGAATATTGGGTTGAGGAGGTGGCTGAACTTGATGCTTTCTCAGGATTGGGGAAGAAGAGGCTCAGAATAAAGCCAGCAGAGTTTGATCAACTCGTGCTGAGGAAGATTGCTGAAAGAGAGCCAGCCACTCAGGCTGAAGTTGGAAAAGGAAGTCAGGATAAAGATGATCAGGACAAAACTGAGAAAGATATTCCTGAAGAGAAGAGGAAAGATGCTGAATCAAGTGTAGAAGCTACATTTCAGGGGGAACAAACTCAGGATGTTCCGCCCTTGCAGATGGTCACTTTTGGTCAGACTATCCAGTACCCGCTGGAGCCTACTGTGGAGATTATAGAAATGACTGATTCAGGGGTGCAGACAGATGCTGAAATTCCCATTCCAACAACTATTGATCTGACACCAGTCTTAGAGAAGTTAACTAAGCTGGAGCCTATTGTTGATCAGATTGCTAAGCTCGAGCCTCTGGTGGACGAAGTGTCGAAACTTGCTGAGGCACAAACTTCTCAAAGCAAGATGGTTAAATTGCTAAACACATCTATGGTGACAACTGATCAGGTAACTTCATTATCTACATCCATTGATGATAAGTTTACTGAGATGTATGCTAGAATAGAAGATGTATCTAAGGATGTGCTAGGCGAGACGGAAAAGAAATTTGTGCTGAGGACTCAGATGTTGGAAGAGTTGAAGAAAGCAAGAACTAAGGAATTGATTAGAACAACTGTTGAGGAAATGAGTTCTTCACTCATGACCAAGATACAGGCTACTTATGGTGGTCTTGCTGAGGATACAGCAACAGGGTTGAATGTACTGCAGAGACTTCAGGATGAGAATCTACATATTGCTGCAGAACTTCGCTCAGTTGGACGTGAGCAACTACACATGGACAGAACCCTTTCTCAGATATTGGCTGATTATGATGCCAAAAAGGGGGAAAGTTATGATATGCTCACACAGCTTCCAACAATTGAAGGGAAATTACTGACTCAGGAAGAAGTCATTATATCCAAAGGAAAGAGGAAACAGCCTGAAATATCTATAAATCCGGAGGCTGCTGCTGAAGTCATTCAAGAACGTGCAAAGAGGCAGAGGTCTCATGAGTCAAGCAAGATGGGAGAGGCTCATGGTGTCTTGAATCCTATTCCTGAAACCCAAGTAGTTCCTGGTGTTGATAAGCCAACCAGAAGGAGATTGTCCGGGGAGTTCTCTGAGGTTGAGGCACATAGAAGTGAAGAATCTAAAACCGATGAACTCTTCAAGGAGGGATTTGGTGAATATGATGTGGCCTCTAAGAGACTGAACTGGTATTGGCACAACTCAGTGAAGATGATTGAAGCTGAAAAGAAAAGAAAAGTTGCGGTTTCTGTGTCAGGATCAGAATCAGAAATGACCAGAAAGACCAGAGAGGATGCGAAGAGGATCAGGGGAGGATTCCAGAGATTTGTCCTAAGGAGGAGAGGCACAAAACCAAGAAGGAGGCAATGGCCCCATACTGATAAGTGGATGCCTATTGAGATGAATGATAGATGGGAGCTTGCCAAGAAAGAGTTTGTGTTCAACTATGATGTGCTGCAAGTTTGGCCTCGTCCTATTGCTGACAGAGATGATGCATTTATTGCATATCTTCTGTGGAACTTCACTGATATGTGTCAGAAATGGTTCAACCTGTTTGACACACTGGGATATCAGTTAAAAGCTCCAGGACAGATGAAGTACCCTCCACCCAAGTTCAAGAATGGGATGATCAACTTCGACTTCATCCATGCAGACTTAGTGGATCAAGCCAACTATTTGGAGCTGCAAGGACTATTCAGGAGAGAGAGGAGCTGAAGAAAAGATACTATGGAATGTTCAATCTCAACCCTCCAGCTGATGAGATTGATTCTGAAGAAGAATGATGTATCTTATGTTTCTTTTGTTTCCAGTAGAGTAGGATCAATCTACTTGTATCTTGTACTTAAAACCTTCTGATTAATGAAAACTCTACTGATGTTTTTGTTCTGAAAAGATAATATCTCATTATCATACTGATTCATGTTTGATGGTTGCCTTTAATGTCTTTATCTTTTATAGGAATTGAAACCTGATTAGATGATAGGTTATTTCTATTATGTTCGCGTATTTGTAACAAGATGGTTTTGGCATCATCAAAAAGGGGGAAATTGTTGGGAGATGAATTTAATAAAGAAGTTTTGATTAGATCCCAAAATCCCTGAGTATGACATGTATCAGGACATCTTGATAGTATAGGATCAGGATCAGGTTTTCAATAGATACTAGGGATCAGGATTATCTACACCATGTATAGTCAGCAGATATAGATCAGGAAATTGTTAGTATACTGAAGACTCTGAAGACAGAAGTCCCTGAAGACTCAGAATACACTG
Organism: Stenogyne calaminthoides; assembly: GCA_037126765.1. Classification (NCBI taxonomy): domain Eukaryota; kingdom Viridiplantae; phylum Streptophyta; class Magnoliopsida; order Lamiales; family Lamiaceae; genus Stenogyne; species Stenogyne calaminthoides. The sequence continues at coordinate 31,487,329 of JBBCBC010000006.1, read as the reverse complement.
AGTAGCTCAGGAAAATCCCGAAGACCCGAAGATCCTGAAGACTGTTTGTGTACTGAACAAAAAGGACCCTGAACCACTATCTTAATGAAATAGTGTTATGTTCATTCCTAGTACAAACAAACAGAATGTTATACATTTGTGGACATTAATAAACATATTAGTTCAAGAAGTCAACCTAAAAGAGCCGTTTGTTTGTCACTGCTCAAACAAAGATTTCAACCAATGAGGAGGCAACAGCAATGTACTTTACTAACATTGAAAGCGACGTCTCACTGAAGAAATGTCAGAGCTGATATCTTCCAGTTCACAGAAGTTGATTATTGGCTACATGGCTGCATATTTCCTAAAACATGCAAGGGAGTGTTCAAACCCTAAAATAGTCGTTCATCAATAACCAGAAAAGGAAACCCTTGATGCTATCTCTTCCAACGGATAGTTTTTCAAGAGTAACCTTTGGAGAAGTTGCCTATAAATACCAGTGTCCTTCACCATTGAGAGGTTACGGGAAATTTCAAGCAACTCAAGAGCTCATTCGTATTCTTGCAAATTGAAGCACTCAAAAACCCTAGAATTTCTCAAGTGTTTCACATTGGAGAGAGCTCATTCACTAAGCCTAGATTTGATAGAAATATCCAAAGCTTAGTAGAGATATCCTAGCCTTTGCATTTGTTCTTATTGTAAAGGATATCTCACCCTAGTTGGAAACCAACCCAAACCCAAACCCTTTGATAAGGTAGTTTGAGTGTGTGTGATTTGTTGGTGAGTTAGAGTTGTAAAGAGTGAGTAAGCTGCAGGTTAGTCAGCCAGAAAACTCAAGAGGAGAAGTTAGTAAGCTACTTGTGGTAGTCTGAAAACTTGTGTGTGTTTTGAGTTAGTAAGCTGCAGTGAGTCAGCCAGAAAACTCAAGGTAGAAAAGTGAGTAAGCTGCAGTGAGTCAGCCTGAAAGCTTTAGGAAGTGGTTAAGGAATTTCTCTGAAGATCATAGAGAGTGGACGTATGAGCTTGAGTTTCTGAACCACTATAATTGCTGTGTTATTTGCTTTCTGTACTGTATTATATCTGTTGCATGATTTTCACTGAAAGCTGATTTTACTGATATTCAGTTGGAACCAATCCACTTAACTTGCATCAAATTGATCACAGCCATAACCATTATTTTACTAAGGAAGAAATTTTCAGCAAGCTAAAACGAGTATAAACATAGGGCCAACCATTCCGCATAATTGATTAGCTAGAACAGATAGTTATCAAACTGAACTAACTCTACTGAGTATTCAGTAAGTTAATTATCTGATCCAATCTTCTCAGGATCTCTTATAAAACTCAGGATTAGTTGGGCTAATCTGAAGCTACTGAAAGCTGCTCAGGATCACTGTCTCAGTAGACTTTGACTCAGGGCGATTTGTGCTTCTCAGGGCAAAATTCTCAGGACATCCTGACCCTTCTGATCTCAGTGAAGAAAAAGTTTTAAAAATCACATAACACGTGTATTCCCCCCCCATACAAGTGTAAGACTCATTTGCACCGGGACCAATATTATATCTGATTATTGTGCAGCAAATGGAATAGCTCATGAAACATTAGCTGCAAGGACTCCACAACAAAATGGTGTTGCTGAAAGAAGAAATAGGACTCTGAAAGAAGCTGCAAGAACAATGATTGCTGAAGCTGATATTCCTAAGAGATTTTGGGCTGAAGCTATCACCATTGCATGCTACTCTCAGAACAGATCCATGCTCACCAAGAATCAAGGAAAAACTCCTTATGAGCTGTGGAATGAAAGGAAGCCTCTTGTTTCTTTCTTTCGTGTGTTTGGTTGCAAGTGTTTCATACACAATAATGGTAAAGATCAGTTGAAAACCTTTGATAGCAAAGCAGATGAAGGGATATTCTTAGGATATTCTGAAGTCAGTAAAGCCTTCAGAGTTTACAACTGTAGGACTCTTATTGTGGAAGAAACACCTCATGTTGTTTTTGATGAATCTACTTGTGTTCAGAAGAAACAAGAACATGACTCAGGAGAACTGACCAAGAGAATCACCAGACTTAGCCTGAAAAAGAATGATAAAGCACCCTCTGAACCTGAAAAGAAGAAGTCAATCACTTTCTATGAATGGAGTGAATCAGACTCAGACAAAGAAGTTCAGGATAGAAATACTCAGGATGGTGAGACTCAGGATGGAAATTCTCCACTGAAGGAAAGCCAACACACTGAAGCTGACCAATCTGAACATACACCAGTTCAGACTCAGGTATGTAATGTCGATGAAGATGTGGTCACAGCTGAGGCAAACTCTGAATCTATCAACCAATGGGGAACAAATGTCTCTGACAATGTTCTGAATGGAATTTCCCCTGAGGAAGATGATTCACTCTCTCCTTTTTTGTTGTTCCCTGAATTTGATGAATTACCTGAACCTAACATTTCTGATGTTGAGGATACTACTGAAGGGGGAACATCCAGGAGAAGATGGTTGGATAGTCATCCTACAAGTCAGATTGTGGGCGATCTATCAGAAGGAGTTAAAACAAGAAGGTTCCATGGAGAAAGTGCTTTGTTCTGCTGCCTCCTATCTGAAAAGGAACCTACTGAGATTGAAGAAGTTCTTCAAGATTCTTTCTGAATTACTGCTATGCAAGACGAGCTGAATCAGTTCACACAATGTGATTGGAACTAAGTGGGTGTTCAAGAATAAGAGAGATGAGAACAACAACATTGTAAGAAACAAGGCAAGGCTAGTTGCGCAAGGTTATTCCCAAGAAGAAGGCTTGGATTATGATGAAACCTTTGTACCTATTGCAAGACTAGAAGCGATCAGAATGTTTCTTGCATATGCTGCCCACATGAAATTCACAGTCTATCAAATGGATGTGAAAATTACATTTCTGAATGGTGTGCTTAAGGAAGAAGTTTATGTGGAACAACCTCCAGGATTTTGTCAGAATGACCAAGTTTACAGGCTCAGGAAAGCCTTGTATGGTCTTAAACAAGCACCCAGAGCATGGTATGATACCCTTTCTCAATTTCTTACTGACCATGGTTTTATCAAAGGAACTATTGATAGGACCTTGTTCAGGATAGAAGATGGGAAGGATATCTTACTAGTTCAGATTTATGTGGATGACATCATATTTGGATCTCCAAATCATCAGATGTGTGAGAAGTTCTCAGCTCTGATGAAAGGAAAGTTTGAGATGTCTATGATGGGGGAGATGAATTTCTTTCTTGGACTTCAGGTGAAACAAACTAAGGAAGGAATCTTCATCAATCAAGCAAAATACACCAGAGATCTGATTGCTAAGTATGGTGTACAGAATTGTAATGCAGTTAGAATTTCCATGAATACTAACTATAAGATGGATCCTGATCCTGAAGGCAAATTAGTAAATCACACTGATTATAGAGGGATCATTGGATCATTGTTATATCTCACTGCAAGTAGGCCTGATATTACATTTGCTGTTGGGATATGTGCAAGACACCAAGCTAATCCTAAGGCCAGTCACATGGAAGCTGCCAAAAAGATTCTGAAATATCTTAAAGGCACTGTGAAAAGAGGATTATGGTATCCAGCTGATGATAACCTTGAATTAACTGGTTATTCAGATGTTGATTATGGAGGATGTAGAATTGACAGGAAGTTTACTACAGGAACTTGTCAATTTCTTGGAAGTAAACTGATATCATGATTTTCAAAGAAACAGACCTCAGTAGCAACTAGTACTACTGAAGCTGAATACATGGCTGTAGGAAGTTGTTGTGCACAGATTCTTTGGCTCAGACAATAATTGAGGGATTATAAGATTATAGCCAATGAAGTACCTATATTTTGTGATAATAATAGTGCAATTGCTATTACACAAAATCCAGTATTACACACCAGATGTAAGCATGTTGATATCAGACATCACTTCATCAGAGATCATGTTCAAAATAAGGATATTAGAATGGAGAAAATTCATACTGATAAACAGAGAGTTGATATCTTGACTAAACCTTTGGTTGAATCAAGATTTCAGGAACTATCAGTTGAATTAGGTATGTTGGATCCAGGTGAATAAGGCAAATCTGAAAAATTGAAGGTTTTCAGATGCATGAAGTTTTTCAGGTTCTACTGAAAAATTCAGGATAAAATTGAAAGTCGTGAACACTGAGTCTTGGGAAACTCAGTAATCCTGAAGTTCAGTACTCAGTTTTATACTGATATTTTATCAAGGTCAAAACTCAGTAAGACTGACGGTTAAAATTAGTCTGAAGAAGTATTGACTCATGCACCACATTTATTGTCTAACTGAATCTCAGAAAACATTGGCAATAAATGATAAAACACATGAGGAAATAATTAGGCGGGATGTTTGAAATTCTCGAGGAAAGTCAATGGTCTGTAGGAACAGTAATTAAATGCACTGTTCATTAATCACCAATAAGGATAAAAATTGGCAGCTAGTACTCTCTAGTTGTCCTTTTAACTACCCGATTTAGCCTAAATAGATCCTAACCGTTGTTTCTTTCAAATGTGCATGATTTTTCTTGGATCAAAACCGATTCCAAATATATACCCATTCAAACTTCCTTTATACTCTATTTCAAACACTCTGCTTCAAAACCTCCGATTACCCATAGTTATCTTCAAACATCAAAACCCTTCACATAAATTTTTCCCAAAAATGACTTTCACAATCTTTGACAAACTTGTTATCTCCAACAAACCATGCTATGAGAATGTTGTTTCTCAAGAAGGTACAGCAAATGCAGCACATGAAGAGGAGGCACTGCATATGATCCGATTGGCTAAACTCACCTGCCTGGTCGCGAATCGTCCAGATGCAGAATACCCCAAGAGAGGTAATCGAATTCGTAACCAATATGCAAATTGATGATGATAATTGCATAGATTCTAGGATTACCGTCTCACATTTGGAACATGGTACAAAGTATGTGGATTTTGTTAGAGAGCTCTATATCATTCCTAAGAATTTGAATGTTGTTTATGAGTTGAATGATAGAGGAGAGAATCCTACTTTGTACATGATGGGTAGGGAGCAAGAATATTTAGATGGATTGTGGAAGCCCCTGTTAAACTTGAAGCCACATTGAACAAGAAGTATTTGAAACCCAAGTATCGGGTACTTCTTGACATTGTGAGCAGATGCCTCATGAGCGGAACTGGAAGTCTTGAACAGATTAGTAGGCCTAAGTTGAGGTTGATGGCTGCTATTGAAGACTCTCCTTCCAGAGCATTTAATTGGTTGCAATATCTGATAACAATAGTCAGTGATCAAGCTGATCATATAAAAAGAGAGAAGGATGGAACTATTGTGATCAAGAAAAGGATCTTACACGCCACCAAGATTGCTTTCATCTTGGAAACTTGCAGAGAAGAGGAGGATATCTTTGCAAATTCAAAAGCTTTTCCTACATCCAAAATTATGTTCAGATCAACCAAGAAAGGGATGAAAGGCAAAAAGGAAAAGTCTGCTGAGTCTCAGGAACAGACAGCTGAAGAAGAAGCCGAGGAAGAAGCCTCGGTGGTTGAGTCAGTAAGGGAAACTAGAAAGACAGTTCAGCAAGCCACTGAGTCAAGCTTGGAGGAGGATAAACAAGCTAGGGGGAAGACCCTACTGAAAGCAAAGAGGGAGGCTGGAGAGAAATTGAAAACAAAAGTCTTAGCTCCTCAGAAAAGGAAAAGGCTTCAGACAATTGCTGAAAAAGAGGCCAGTGAAACTGAAGGAAGCCAAACTGAAACTCAGCAAGGTCTAAAATCACCACTCCAGTTAGCACAGGTGGTGAAGAATATTGAAGAAAAAGAGGTTGCTGAGGAGGAGAATGTGTTTTCTGAAGTAATGGAAACCTCCATTGCCAAAGACAAGATCTCTCAAGAAATCTTTACAGGTTCCCAACAACCTGCTAAGGATAGCCAAATACAGATCCCACCCGCACACCCCTCAGAGGCAAATGAATCCCAGGATATTCTGAATCTTGATGTTTTACTCTCTGAACCATTCCTTGATCCATCTGACCTACAGATTATCCAACCCACTAAGAAAACTGTGCCTCCACCACTGCAGAAATGTGAAGTTGAGGAAGCTGAGTGGAGAAGCAAAGGTGAAAGATTTGTCCTGGATAGATATCCTGAGCTCACTGAATTCCCTGACCTTCAGGATCTATTCATCAGATTAAGGACAACAGTTTACATCCTGAATTAGACCTTGCCAGAGATGCTGAATATTGCGGCATTCAGAGGAGAAGAATGGTGGTCTGAAGAAACATCAATTCTTACTGAATTTTCAGGATTCAGGAAGACAAAACTCAGAATGAAGGTATCAGATTTTGATGACCTGTTTAAAAAGAAGATTGCTGAAAGGAAACCAAGTGGGACATAAGAAGGTAGTGGGAAAGATGAACCTGAAAAGGACAAGGATGGAGATGCTGAAAAAGGTCCTGAACCTGAAACGGACACTCAAGCTGAGAAAGGACCTGAATCTGAAAAGATGGACACTCAAGTTGAGAAGGTCATGCCAGCTGCTATTACTGAAAATCCTCAGACTGAAGATAGACCCCTTCAGGTACCTTTTGGCACTACTATTCATTATGCCAAAATTACTGAAGAACCTATCATTAAGTTTGTTGATTTTGGTATGCAGACTGAGGTTCAATCAAGCTATATATCTCAGTCAAGCTTACACAGATGGAATTGATGATGGTTGATCAATCCAAGAAGATGGATGCTGATTTGCATGAACAAGCTCAACACATGGCTAAGCTGAGCACATCTACTGAAATTCAAGCAGTTCAGGGGGAAGTGACTGCTAAGATTTCTGATCTGGATACTCAGATAGGTGAAATGTCCAAGAGAATGTCTGAAGAGCTTACTACTAAGTACAATGAGAGGACAACCTATCTGGAGAAGAAGTTGATTGAGAAAAATGAAGAGATGATCAAGTCAGCTGTTGAGAACATGAGCTCATTACTCATGAACAAGATGACAGATCTGATGCAAGGAGTTCTTGCCCAACAATTTGCTCCACTTTCTGAAGAGGTTTCAGTTGGCAAGAATGTCCTGAGGCGTATGGATGATGAGTTGGATATTCTAGCTGGAGAAATTAGAGCTATTAACAAAGAACAATTAAACATGGATGCTACTCTTTCCCAGATCCTTCCGATTTATGATTCCAAAAAGGGGGAAAGGACTTCTCATTCAACAAAGGGTAAGCTAGATGAGCATTTGAAGAAAACCCTTGAGAAGAAAGCTCAGCAGGAACTCAAAGCTAAACATGTGCTGAAGATTCTACAAGAAATCGAGGCAACTGAAAAGTTGAAGACAGTTGAACCTGAAGATACTGAGTTCTTCCAGACTGACAGAGAGACAGCTCAGGAAGCAATGATACTGAGGAGATCAGAGAAGAGAAAAACTGAAACAAGTCTGACAGTTGTTGCTCATGCTATTGTTGAAACTGCTGATCAAAAAAGAGCTGAGAAGAGGAAGTCAGTTGCATTCGTTGAAGCTGAGAGAAAGAAGAAGAAAGTCTCTACCAAACCAGTTCAGAGGAGACTGATTGCTGACTTCTCTGAACCTGAAGAATTTGAAATTCAGAAAGAGACAGAAACTGAATCAGAGAAACTGCTCCAGGAAGGTTTTGGAACCTATGATACAAGTACTCAAGTGAAGGATTTTGATTGGCACAACAAGCTCATTGCCCTGCGTGCTGAAAAAGAGAAAAGTCAAGCAATCTTTGTATCAGGAGCAGAGCTAACCAGGAAGAAGAAAGAAGAAGAGCAGAGCAGAAGAGGAAGCTTCAGGAACTTTATGGGAAAAAGATGGAGCAAGTCCAAAGAACAAACCAGAGTGCAGAAATGGCCACACATTGATAAATGGATGCTACTCCATATCAATGATGCTTGGGAAGAGGTTAAGAGAACCTTCTAGTTCAATCATGATGTTCTGCAGGAATGGAGAGGAGGATGCCCTGACCGCAATGAAGCCTTCCTAGAATATCTGCTGACATTTTATCCTGAATATCTACAGAAGTGGATAAATCTAGCTTATGAACAGAATGTATCTCTAAAATCACCTGGTCAGTACAAGTACCCAGCACCCAGATTCAGCACTGGAGTCATCAATGAAGCTGTTATTGCCAAAGAAGTTGCAGAGTATGCTGTTCAGTTGGGACTGACAGGAAGCAATCCTGAAATCATCAAGAAGAGAGATGAATTGAAGAAGAGATATTATGGGATGTTCAATCTTGAAGTCCCTGATGATGAGGTGGAAGAAGATTGAAGACTTTTTACTTTATGTGTATGTCTTTTGTTCATTGTAATCTGTAATGCTTATCTACTGATCAATGAAAAGTTTATCTTTTATGCTCAAAGATAATATCTCATTATCTTCTTACATGTCTTTAATTATTTGATATGCCATTGTGTTTGAAATTATTGGGTTATGCCATTTTGGATTGTAATAGATAACTGAAACCTGAGTATAGGTTAGATTTTCTTAAATATAACAAAATGGTTTTGGCATCATCAAAAAGGGGGAAATTGTTGGGAGATGAATTTAATAAAGAGTTTTGATTAGATCCCAAAACCCTTGAGTATGACATGTTCAGGATAATCCTGATAGTCTGAGTCAGGTTTCAGTATAGAATAGTTAAGGAAGATATCTGCACCATGTATAGTCAGCAAATATTAATCAGGTTTTGTTACTGAAGACTCAGGTAGACCTGAATGTTCAGAAGATACTGAAGACTCTGAAAGAACTGAAGACTCAGAAGATACTGAAGAACTGAAGACTCAGAAGTTATTGAAGACTCAGTAATTACTGAAGACTCAGGAAGACCTGAATGTTCAGAAGCACTGAAGAAATATCTATCTGAATACATACAAAACTGAGGAAAACACACATTTTCAAAAGAATAGATATTACCCAAAACATTCAAGAGCAGACAAAAGGAACTAAGTCTAAGTGTTGTTTAAGATTGTCTCATTCAGATAGATTGACCTAAAAGAGCCGTTTTGTTTGTCTACATTCACTAAAGACAAGAACCAATCAGAGGAAGACAACACTGTACTTTACTGACACTGAAAGCGACAGGACCCTGAATTTTGTCAGTAGTACTATGTTCCAGACTGCAAAAATTGGTGATTAGCTTTATGGTTGCATATTTCCTAAAACATGCAAGGGAGTGTTCAAACCCTAAAAATAGTCGTTCATCAATAAGCAGAAGAGAAAACTATTGATGTTATCTCTTCCAACAGATAGTTTTTCAAAGAGTGACCTTGGAGAAGTTGCCTATAAATACCAGTGACCTTCACCATTGAGAGGTTATGGGAAATTACAGCAACTCAAGAGCTCATTCGTATTCTTTCAAATTGAAGCACTCGAAAACCCTAGAATTTCCCAAGTGTTTCACATTGGAGAGACCTCATTCACTAAGCCTAGATTTGATAGAAATATCCAAAGCTTAGTAGAGATATCCTAGCCTTTGCATTTGTTCTTATTGTAAAGGATATCTCACCCTAGTTGAAAACCAACCCAAACCCAAACCCTTTGATAAGGTAGTTTGTGTGTGTGTATTGTTGGTGAGTTAGAGTTGTAAAGAGTGAGTAAGCTGCAGGTTAGTCAGCCAGAAAACTCTAGAGGAGAAGTTAGTAAGCTACTTGTGGTAGTCTGAAAACTTGTGTGTGTTAAGTTAGTAAGCTGCAGTGAGTCAGCCAGAAAACTCAAGGTAGAAAAGTGAGTAAGATGCAGTGAGTCAGCCTGAAAGCTTTAGGAAATGTGTTAAGGAATTTCTCTGAAGATCAGAGAGAGTGGATGTATGAGCTTGAGTCTCTGAACCACTATAATTGCTGTGTTGTTTGCTTTCTGTACTACATTATATCTGTTGCATATTTTTCACTGAAAGCATATTTTCACTGATATTCAGTTGGAAACAATCCACTGAACTTGCATCAAATTGATCACAGCCTTAACCACTGTTTTATTAAGAAAGAGATTTTCAGCAAGCTAAAACGAGTATAAACTTAGGGCCAACCATTACGCACTCTTGATTAGCTAGAACAGATAGTTACCAAACTGAACTAACTCTACTGAGTGTTCAGTAAGATAATTATCTGATCCAAGCTTCTCAATATCTCTAATAAAACTCAGGATCAGTTGGGCTAATCCGAAGCTTCTGAAAGCTGCTCAGGATCATTGTCTCAGTAGACTTTGACTTAGGGCGATTTGTGCTTCTCAGGGCAAAATTCTCAGGACAACCTGGCCCATCTGATCTCAGTTAAGAAAAAGTTTTAAAATCACTGAACACGTGTATTCCCCCCCATACACGTGTGAGACTCGTTTGCACCGAGACCAACAAGTATTATGTCCTTACAATAGATTGTATCTAGGACACTAACACTAACAATCTCCCACTTGAACTAGAGTCAATCACCTACATGTCTAACCCCTAGACCATCAAATGTCTAGTGTGTACATGAACACTCAGTGTTTTGGTGAACGGATCTGCCAAATTAAATATGTGGGAATACATTTTAATTATATTTCTCCTATCGTCATGATCTATCAGATCAAATGATAAGCCTGGTACTGCTTGTCGATCTCGGTTCCTTTGCTTGTGCAATCGCACCAACGTTGTCTCAATACAAGTTTATTAGACAACAAGCACTCGGAACTACCCCTAGTTCTCTTAAGAACTATAAAATCCGATGACCTACTTGAGGCTTCGATCTGACAATGTGTACTCAAATTTCGGTTGTTGAATCTACGGTCATTTTGCTTGGAACTATTCCAACTGACTGCCTCATTATTGAGAGTGAAACGTAACCTAACTGTGATTTGTAATCGTCACAATTCTTTATTGGTCACTAACAACCGATCCTACTAGTTACATTGTCCATCATAGACAAGGAAACATTCTTTAGTTAAATCTAAGATACTTGGAATGATCTTGACAAAGAATCGAAAGAGACTCACCCGGATTCATTTGGTATCTACCAAAGATGTTGATAAGCGTGAGGCCACGTTTGGCCTTAGTGCAAAGTCATGGCGTACATGATTGACCCAACTGCATATGCATATGGGACATCTTTCATGTGCTTGATATCAGCTTCAACAGAAGGACAATCCTTCTTTGACAGCTTTATCCAATGATTTGCCGATAGAGATCCTCTCTTAGAGTTCTCCATCACAAAACGCTTCAACACCTTGTCTACATAGGTGGACTGTGACAGCCCCAACATCCTCTTGGATCTATCCTTGTGGATCTTGATCCCTATGATGTAGCAGGCTTCACAACAACCCTTCATCATGAAGGTCTTTGACAACCAATGTTCAACGGACTACATTAACGGGATATTGTTTCCCAAAATCAATATGTCATCGACATACCCGATTATGAAAACAATATTCTTCCCGCTGCATTTTCGATAAACGCAAGGATCTTCCGAATTAATGATGAAGTCGAAAGGACTTGATAGCTTCATCAAATCGGATATTCCAACTCCTAGAAGCTTGCTTCAATCCATAAATGGATATCTTTAGCTTGCATACTAGATTAGAATTTGGCTTAGATGTAAAACCTTTCGATTGAGTCGTAAACACTTCCTTATCAATGTTGCCATTGAGGAAAACTGTTTTGACGTCCATCTGACAAATCTCATAATCATAGTGTGTTGCTATCGCAAGTAAAATTCGAATGGACTTGATCTTTGCAACTGATGAGAAGGTCTCGTCATAGTCAATGCCTTCGCGTTGACTATAACCCTTAGCCATCAACCTAGTTTTGTAGGTTTGTACTTTGCCATTTGCATTGGTCTTTCGTTTGAAGACCCAATCGCAACACATAGGTCTAACCCCTTTAGGCAACTCAACCAAGTCCCAGACTTGATTGGTGTACATCGAGTCCATCTCGGATTTCATGGCTTCATGCCACTTCCCTTAATCAATATCTGATATTGCTTCAGAGTAAGTATTAGGATCGTCCTTATCTGGTATGTCCATATTATCGAGTTCCTCCAAGAGGTAACCGTATCTAATGGGCAGATTACGATTCCTAATTAACTTACTGAGTTTGTGGTTGTCTTGTCAGACATTCTGATCGTGAAAATTTTGTGGTGCATCGATTTCATCAATGTCCAGAGAGTCCTCAAGAGCTACACTTTCAGATGTCTCTTGGGCGGGAGTTTGAACTATGTTGTTCTCATTCAGCCCACTTGGAGGTTCTTGCACTGGCAACCATACTCCAATTACGCTCCCACTGGCTGAAAGACGATCACCTAGTGAAAGACTCCCACCGTGAAAGTTGTTGAATGCTCCCACTGATTCCTTGTCATGTTGCTTTGACAAGATATCAGTCTCTTTGTTAATTTGTTGTTCTTGAATTTCTTGAATTTGTTGTTCCTTAAAGACATAGTCTTCTTCGAGGAACTTGGTCTGCCTAAAAACAATCACTGATTGTTTCTCAGGTGGATAGAAGTAGTATCCATTAGTTTCCTTAGGATATCCCACAAAGTAACCCCTTTCACCTTTAGATTCCAACTTGTCGGTGTTGGGATAATTTTAGTTTTGATTATTATGTCAAAACACCTTGTAATAGGACAAACTAAGTTGTATAGAAAGCTTGTGTTTCTAGACTTAGTTTTATTTTACAGGTAACAAGTTGAGGGGTAACTCATCAAGATAAGAAGAGACTAATGATTTTGTGTGGACTGGATCAGAATACATGATGATGTTGTCTTGATCCGATCGTTGAGTTGATCGGATCGGTAAGTAGAAGAAATCGAAACCGAAAATCGAAGAGATGAACAAAGGAAATCAGAAGAGATGAATAGTGATCGGTAAATTGAAAAATCGGAAGAGATGAACAAAGAAATCGACACAAAAAAGTCGCCAATAAGAAGATGACAACACATATATGGATGTGACATAAAGCTGCAAGCAACAGTGCAAAAGGACAAAGAAAAGCTGGAAGACTTTTAGTATGGATTTGAATTTACTCTCCAACGGTAATATTCAAATCCACACTATAAATACATAGCACTATCTTCAAAAGAAGATAATGGAGGATCTTTTGAAAGTGAAGATTAAAGCCAAATATTCAAGCATCTCCATTCAAGAACACAGAGCATTAAATATCCAAATTTACCCAAGAGTGTTCTTCATTATATCTAAGCATAAATGTCATATCATAAGCTTAGAGAGATTTTCCCATCCTTAGCTTAAAGGCTAAAACAATGTAAGGGGAAATCTCACCTAGTTGGAAATAACACCAAACTCAAACCCTTTCTTGAGAGAGAAAATTAGTGGTTAAGTGAGGTAGTTTATAGGAGATCCCGTGAGGGAGATATGTCTCGAGAGAGTGAGAACTCATTAAACATCTATAGGTGATCCCGTGAGGGAGATAAGTCTCGAGAGAGTGAGAACTCATTAAACATCTATAGGTGATCCCGTGAGGGAGATAAGTCCCGAGAGAGTGAGAACTCATTAAACATATATAGGCGATCCCGTGAGGGAGATAAGTCCCGTTGAGTGAGAGCTCCATAAATATCTGTTGGTTAAGTTGGTGCCCCATGAAGTGAAGGGTGGATGTAGGACAAGTTAGTCCGAATCACTATAAAAATATGTGTGTTCTTATTTGCTTTCATATTAACTATCATAAATACTTTAGCAAATTTGCATAACACATTCGCAGCAAAAATTTTAAAGTCACCTCCCATTGAGATTTTACGAGTTTTAAATCGGGTTTTTCGGGACCAACAAGTGGTATCAGAGCAGGAGTTCAAAAGTTCACAAGCTTTTAATGTGACCACCTGAACTGATATTTTATTTTAAAATCCATTTTTTTTAATGCATAAATTTTATAAAATTAATGGAGGTTGACAATCATCTTCTCATCATTTTTTAAATGCATACAACACTCTTCATCATTTCACTTGTTTAACTAACACCATTTTTCTCATATATTTTTTTGTCGTTGGTTAGTTTTGGCATCATGATCAAAAAGGGGGAAATGTTGGGATAATTTTAGTTTTGATTATTATGCCAAAACACCTTGTAATAGGACAAACTAAGTTGTATAGAAAGCTTGTGTTTCTAGACTTAGTTTTATTTTACAGGTAACAAGTTGAGGGGGAACTCATCAAGATAAGAAGAGACTAATGATTTCGTGTGGACTGGATCAGAATACGTGTTGATGCTGTGCTGATCTGATCAAGTGAGCTGATCAAATCAGGCGAGAAGAAATCAGAAAATTGAGATCAGAAAACTGAAATCAGAAGAGATAAACAAAGGAAATCGAGAAGAGATGAATGCGGATCGGTAAATAAATCGGAAGAGATGAAATGTTGAAATCAAAGACACAAAAAGCTGGCCAATAAGAAGATGACAACACATATATGGATGTGACATAAAGCTGCAAGCAACAATGCAAAAGGACAAAGAAAAGCTGGAAGACTCTTAGTATGGATTTGAATTTACTCTCCAACGGTAATATTCAAATCTACACTATAAATACATTGCATTATCTTCAAAAGAAGATAATGGAGGATGCTGCAAAGTGAAGATTAAAGTCAAATATTCAAGCATCTCCATTCAAGAACACAGAGCATTAAATATCCAAATTTACCCAAGAGTGTTCTTCATTATATCTAAGCATAAATGTCATATCATAAGCTTAGAGAGATTTTCCCATCCTTAGCTTAAAGGCTAAAATGTAAGGGAAACTCTCACCTAGTTGAAAATAACACCAAACTGAAACCCTTTCTTGAGAGAGAAAATTAGTGGTTAAGTGAGGTAGTTTATAGGCGATCCCGTGAGGGAGATAAGTCCCGAGAGAGTGAGAACTCATTAAACATCTATAGGAGATCCCGTGAGGGAGATAAGTCCCGAGAGAGTGAGAACTCATTAAACATCTATAGGCGATCCCGTGAGGGAGATAAGTCCCGTTGAGTGAGAGCTCCATAAATATCTGTTGGTTAAGTTGGTGCCCCATGAAGGGAAGAGTGGATGTAGGACAAGTTAGTCTGAACCACTATAAAAAGACGTGTGTTCTTATTTGCTTTCATATTAACTGTCATACATACTTTAGCAAATCTGCATAACACATTCGCAGCAAAAATTTTAAAGTCACCTCCCATTGAGATTTTACGAGTTTTAAATCGGGTTTTTCGGGACCAACAATCGGTAAACATCCTTTTCACAATCGCGGGGCAACCCCATGTTTTGATATGTGTAAAAGTTAGCTTCTTACCACACCATAGTTCATATGGCCTGTGCTCAACCGATTTAGATGGAATCCTATTCAGAATGTAAATTGAGGTTTGTAACGATTATCCCCATGAGAATGTCCGAAGAGAGGAAAAGCTCATCATGGACCTCACCATGTCTAACAGGGTTCGGTTTCTCCTCTCGGACACATCATTCATCTAAGGTGTTCCGGGAGGAGTCCATTGTGACTGGATTCCATGTAACTTCAAGTAATCAATGAATTCATGGCTAAGGTATTCACCTCCTCGATCTAATCGAAGAGTCTTGATACTCTTACCAAGTTACTTCTCTATTTCAACCTTAAACTCTTTGAATTTCTCAAAAGATTCGAATTTGTGTTTCATAAGATACACATACCCGTATCTTGAGAAATCATCAGTAAAAGTGATGAAGTATCCAAAGTGACCCCTAGCTAGAGTGGGCGATGGTCCACATACATTGTTGTGGATCAACTCTAGAACTTCTTTGGCATGCACTTCTTTCCCAGAAAAAGGTTTGTTGATCATCTTGCCCTTGAGACAAGATTCGCAATCTCCATAAGACTCAAAGTCAAATGGGGTTAAGTAGTCTAACTTTCTTAACCTTGCAATTCCTTTCTCGTTTACATGATCAAGTCTACAATGCCACAAGTAAGTCGGGTTTTCATGATTACTAAGTTTGAGTCTTTTATTTTCTATATTAAGAACATTATCTCCACAATGCAACAAGTATAAACCATTCACCATAGGGGCATTCCCATAAACCACACCATTCAACGTGAAATAACAATTATTATCACTAAAATGGAAGGAATAACCCTCAATGTCTAACATAGGAATGAAAATAATATTGGAGGAATAGGAAGAACGAAATGACAATCATTAAGTTCTACTCTAAAACTAAAGGGTAAGTTTAACGCATAAGTCCCACACGTTCAGTAGCAACTCTTACTCCGTTTTCACGTGTAAGACGACTTCACCTGTCCTAACTGCCCTAAGACACATGAGCCCCTTCACATTCATATAAATGTGTGAGCCATATCCGGTATATAATACCCAACAATTAGTGTTATTTGTGGATATGTCTATCTTATTAACAAACATACATGCTCTAGTGCCAGAAGCACCCAGTGTCTTCCTTTTAGCAACCAGAACCTTATAGTCCTTCTTCCTGTGCCATCTTCTACTTATAGTAGAGGCACACATCCTTATCTACCCACTCCTTCTTTTGAACACCATCTTAGTGATAGTGAACTCAAAAGTTTTGAGCACTTTGTGAAGTTCAGGCATGGTCGCATACGTCTTATTCATATTGTAGTTCACAATGAAGCTAAAATATGAATCCGAGAGCGAATGGAGTATAGCATAAATGAAAACGTTGGCCTTTTAGCTCAAAGCCTAAATTACCAAGTTTATCAATTATGCCTATCATCTTAAGCACATGAGGTGAAATCTTCTCTCCTTTAGCTAACCGGCATTTGAACAGATCTCTCATCACTTCATAAATCTCAGAACGAGATTCAGAATCAAAGAGATCCTTCAGATTCTTGAGCATTTAGAAGGGACCCATTTTCTCATGTTGCCTTTAAGCAATTAGAGTCATGCCGAGCAACATCACATTATTAAATCCCGAAGCATCCTTTTGATGCTTCTTCCGAGTCTTCACGTCAAATGTGGTCGTCTCGAGCACCGTGATCTTGGGTAATGCCGGGATCAAGTGTCCAACACGTACTCAATCTTTTCTTGCCTTAGCACCAAACACATGTTTCGGTGCTAGTCCAGAAAATTTGACCTAGCCAATTTGTTTGTTTCCAAAACACATCTCAATAACAGTTATACATTTCAACTAACCAAGAGAAATAAAATAAAACGGGAATTAAAATACATAATTCCTATGATCAATATTCAGCAATCAAAATAAATATGACCTTTCTTTTGTGTTTATTTTGTCTCCATTATTTTCACACACTTAATGACCTCATCGGAAAAGTACGAATTTATATCAAATATAAATTATAATGAATTAGGATCCACATTACTACTATCATAATCCCAGCGAGGGTTGATCATTACAATAGCATAACTGGTAGGTCTCCAAACCAATTGCAAAACTGCAATTCCTAGTTTGTTGAACCTAGTTCGACTGATGTCCCTTACCCTTTGTTCCTCGTGAGGGCTAGCGAAACAAAGTTAAGTTGGTTTACAACCATCAAGCGGCGACATTACATGTCCCTATAAAAGTGTCGTTAGATGTAGATCCGAGCAAAAGACGAGGGTCTTTAAGTACTCATTGGAACGAAATCTCCGGTTTACTATTAATTTTGATGGAAGACATCTTATCAAATTAATGAGAAAATGATATTTTAGTGAGGAACGTTTTAAAGGTGGGGTATTAATTGCTTAATCGAGATCCAACAAGTTAATCTACATCACATTTGAGCAATTATTGGGCGTCGCCTACCCAAACATGATTTCATATGGACTAACACTTATATGGGCGTCGTCTACCCAAATAATTAATACGGTCCGACAAATATTGGGTGCCGTCTACCCAAACAATTATAATGCGGACGTAAAGTGCGTCAACGAATTTAAATAAATAAACAAGTTAACGAGTGGGATTTAATAATCAAAAGTTAAACCAAGTTTAAAATCCAATTTTAAATAAGTTTAAATAATTCTTTAAATAATTATTAAAATAATTAATCCAATTAATTATTAAACAAAATCCAATTTTATTTTATTAATTTTATTCAAAAATAAATTGTTTATTGTTTAGGGGGCTCAGGTGCAATTTCCAAAATTACATGGGAGGGCCTGTCTCAAATCGAATTTGCAAAACAGCCCCCACATCATCACCCAACCAAATCAGATCCAATCTGAAAATTTCGACCAGTCCAAATTCCAAAAACCCATCAATTGATCATCATCCATAGTTTCAATTCAGAATTAATCCAATTAACCCAACATAAAAAACAACCAGCAATCAATCGAAGAGGATCAAAAGGCAACGAAGGGACAATGAAACAGGGACCGGGTCAGCGAGGCGCATGCTCAGCACGGCCGCCATCGGAGATGCATTCGCTGAACAAAACCGATTCTAAGACGGGTCACCCCGTGTCGCGCGAGTGCACACAATGCATCATTGTCGCTCCACGCACATGTGCGTTGTCTCCATCAATCGAGGTCATCATCGGAGGAGCGGCGAATCGATCGATGCGAAAATCTATAGTCGTGAGGAAATGACGCTCCTCCCCACCGAAGCGAGGAAAACACACCACACCCACCGGATGGTCTGAATCGCGACAAGAACGAAGGAGTGCCGTCGTCGATCAAAGAACCAGAAGACGGAGTGCCGCCGACATTCGTCCGTTCCGCCACAAGGTGCGTCGCGCTTCCACACGATCGACGCGAGGCGCGGCTCCTAGCGCCCGCCTCGAGCGGTGATGTGCAATGTCGTCGCGCAGTCGTGCGGCGAGAGGGAGAGGCGGTGGATGGAGGCGGTTTTCACAGAAAACCCTAGAATTTGGAAAAACGAAGTGGGCGAGAGTGACTAGAGCCAAAAGGGAAATATGCAACATAAATGCCCCACAATATAAACAAGTGCACACAAGCACCAAATAAACAATACAGCCGTGCGGTCAATCCAATTGACCGTACGAGTTTGATTTATAAAAAAAAATTACAAATCAATCAATTAGCAATTAAATCAAGAGTCTGATGCTCTGATACCACTGTTGGAATTTAGAGGCACGTAAACACGTAATATATGCGCAGCGGAAATAAATAGTTCACCAACAACGAACACGTAATTGCATAATTGAATACGTATAAACATAAAGAGAAATCATACAGTAAATCGTACGCATATGTCTCTCTTATGGTATCCACGTAATCCCCGTTCACGGACTTGCACGGATTTGCCAACGTTGAATCTGAGACGGAATTTGCTAAGAAAAATCATATTCTAGATTTTATGGAGAAATGTGAATTAACGTTGTTTGTGAATTCCCAAGATCTCATATATATATGGGAAAGACCCAGCTTAAATCTTAAGCTAACCTGATTAGGAAATAAAATTCCTAATCTCATAAAATAAATCTCTCAAATTTATTTCCCATATATAAAATCTCTACGGATTTAATTCTCATGTATATCAAATCTCTACGGATTTGATTCCATATATATTAAATCCTATAATAATATTCCATATATTATTATTGGGAATTCTTATTTAATTAAATCCAATTTAATTAAACATTAATAATAATTAATTCCAAATTAATCTATTATTAATTAATTCTCCATAAATTAAATACTAAATCTAATTTAACATTTAATCAACCAACTATAATCCGTAAAAGGGAACTACTTGTTGTGTGACCCATAGGCCCTCATATATCGAATGATTAGTCAAACTAACGGTCTTAATTGAACCCTAGACAATAAATCAGACATTGTCAATATATGAGGTGCGTTACGAGAAACGCAACTACCAGAATCAAACATGGGCTATTACGATTTCCTCCTTTCATTCGCGAATACTCGATTAAGTCTTGAACATGATGAAGTCATTTATTCAAATAACTTAATCATGTTATCTCCAATCACTAATTGATCATGTATGTCACACTTAGCCACAAAGCCTAAGTTGACGCAAGTCGACCGATGATTTTGATCCAATTATGATGAGAAGATGAGTATTCTCTCTAAATCCACTTTGAGCGAATGAATCATATTTTTTGGCTCAACTACCACGCATTAATATTTTTGTGATTAACCTAATCCAAGCCCATATCTACCCATGGTTAGAAAGGCAAAGTCGTTGGCCACGGTCAAAGTTCATCATCTCACACATGTCGTCGTATTAACCTCAAGTCAAAATAGTATCGCATCGCTCCCACTAACCGGTATAATTCGTAGACACATATAAGAGAAATACATCAAACGGTTTCTCGGATGGGTATACCAATACCCTCTAAGGTTTTTGTGCGTCCATCACGAGATACCTAAGATCTCGTAGTAGAAGAGAGATCTTACTAAACTCTCTAAGAAAGATGACGCAGATCGCACACCAATCTCCATCAGATCATCAATATCTCATTCTTGACGATCCTCGATCGCTTATTCGAGACCATGCTAAGTTTCATCCGAAGTTCTCACAACCTCAATGACAAAGAATGACTTTTAAACACTTACATGAATAAATGCAAACAATCAAACACGATATTCAAACAAAGTGTATTGCCATACATTAATATTAAATGAACTATAATATTAAATCAAACTCAATATCATCAAGATATTATGTCGCTTCTGATAGATTGCCTACAGACACTAACACTAACACCCCTCCCTCATCATCGCCCGAACAACCCCTTCCAATCGGGACAATCAAAACCAACAATTCATCAACAGTTTTCAGATTTAATCCAATTTAATCATAAACAGTCAATAATTTTCGTCCATATTTACCAACGAGTTTGAAAAGTCCAACTGATCGAACAATCAAGTACTAGAACAGAAACATCAAAACCACTCGGATAATATATTTCAAACGCGACAAGTAGACAGCGCGTGCAGGCGAGTCGACGCCGCTGCTAGGCGAGCGCGGGTGACTCGCTGCTGTAGCCGAGTCATAGCGTGTGCAAGGGAGGCCCACGATGCCATCCAAGCTCAAACTAAAGATGACATAGGCGGATCATGAATGGCACGGCGGCGCATCGCTAATTTCATCAAATGAAATAGCACGCAACCCGCGAATTGACACGAGGCGGAAGACGAAGAGGCGAAGCGATGGCGTTCCGCAGCGAATCGCACCGAACAAGGGGCATAATCAACGAATCGGTGACGAAACAAAGACGCCGATGCCTAGGACGATGAGACACGACCAACACCGAAAGGAATCGCTCTGAACCAGGTCACTCCGCCGTGGGTCCGACCCATTTGGATTTCGCTTCGATGCGGCGTCGCTCGGATGTCTCGAGTTGCGGTGCTACGCCGCCGACTCGAGCGACGCTGTGGATGCTCGACAGGAACACGAAATCGGCGCGAGATGAAAGGGGGCAGGGCAAAGGGGTTTTCAGAAAACCCTAATTTCAGGCAAGAGAGATGAGCGGGTCAAGCGAGTGTGGGTGTGTGTGTTTGTCAACAAGACCAAACAAATAAAGCACAATCCAAATAGAGCATGTACCCACAAAATTAATTGGTGCGGTCGATTTGAACACGATCGTACCCAGTTTTATAAAAAATTCATAGATTTATTATCTTTCAGATCCTAAATTGATAAACCTCCTAAATTTAAATGTGGCGGCGGAAATAATTAATTTAACTCAAAACATATTTAAAGATTTTCAAAGACTTCTAATGAAAAACATAGGTGAGCAGATTTGCACAAAAGCTTAAAAATTCTTTAAGACGAGTAAATCAATAATATTAATATGTATAAAAACTTGCAGCGGAATACTAAAAGCACTAGTCATTTCAAAACTTAAACTCTAAACCTCTAAAATAACATTGATTAATTTCAAAGGTAAACATAATTTTATTAAAATAAAGGAGATGTGACTCTAACTAAAAATATTTTCCTTCTCAAAAGCTATTTATTAAAAACATAAACTTAACATGACTCAATATTCAAAATAAAATCAATTGTTGTAATAGTAAAATTTAAGTAACCACTTGAGGCAATCCACCTCCCCCTCCACCGTGCTCCTTAGTCTGTAAAATGTTAATGAGATTGGGATGAGCAAAACAACTAGCTCAGTGGGATTTCCTCACAATGTTATAATCAAATATAACACATAAATAAAATCATCAACTCACATAACATGCATCATAATCATAATAACGAGTCAAGGATCTTTTCCATCCTGAGTCGTATTGGTCAATCTGTTACGGTGGAGTTGCCCCCAAGGATCTTTTCCATCCTGGACCGAAGTCCCCGCAAGTTACAACGATCTTTTCCATCGAGTAACCAAATAATTCAATATAACATTCCACGTAAATCATGTAGCAAGCAACAATTAAATTCACATGAATATTCAAAAATAACAAAGCAAGTAAAAATCCCACCTCAAGCCTTGGTTAACCTTGTAAATACATAGAGCAGTTTAATGCGTAAAATCCTCGTCACCTAACATATTAAATATAAAATCATAGAATTATTATAATTATTAATACAATAGTGATTACCACACCTTATTAATAGTTTAAAAATTTTATATATGGCGTCAGACATAGATTGACGTATGGTGATGAGCTATAAATTAATTAAACTGGTTTCGGCTAAGTGGCTTTAAAACAAAATTTTGCATGTAACATATTAATGCTAACTAGTATATCACCTGTGCGTTGCACGGTCTGTGAGTATAAAATTAATATGATATGAAATATATTTAATTTTCATGTTAAATTAATTAGAAATAATTATTTTACCTATAGTTATAATTTTTTTCCTTATATTCTTTATTTTTATTTCGATGTAATGTTGATATGTGAAAAATTTATTATTTTTGCAAAGAGACATGGGAAATGGGTGACGTTTTAACTGTTGAAAAAATTTACATTATTAAATAATGCAAGTTTAAAAGGTATTGTTTCTTTTGAAAATTTCGAATTATTTTCTTATAAACCTCGTTGATCGTCACATATTGTCATCATCACATATAATTTTTTTTAAAATATCCCGCCTAGTTACTCTGGACATGGCAACACATACTACCCAAAATTAATTTCCTTAAGAAAGTCTAAGGTTCTGTAGTTGTCTCTAACAATTATTAATGGTCATACCATAAGATACCATTAGTCAAAATTATCTTCTCTAAAACTTTAAAGATAATCTATTGTCTGGTAAGGTCAGTGTCATTCCCAAAATCAACTCTTTGTCCTGTGTTGGTTGGTCTCAATTAATATTTTCTCTTATGTGGGTACCGAGTTTTATAACAGCCAATTTAATGTTATTTTATAATATTTTATTCAACTAATAATTTAAGTCTAATGTTAATAGTGCTTGCAATTAATTTATAATAATTGGACTAATCAATTTAAATCTTAGATCATATAATAATCGTACAAATAAGTATATAAATCGTCATGTCGTTTTACAATTCAACTAATAATTTAATTTTAAATTGTTTATTTAATAATTTAAGTCTAATGTCAATAGTATGCAATTAATTTATGGTAATTGGACTAATCATGATCTCTTTTTTTTTAAAAGACAATCAATTACAATATGTTGGGATATTTTAGTTTTGATGAATTATGCCAAAACATTATCAACTTGTGTTACTCAAGCTAAATTACAGATAACAAGTTGAGGGGGAACGAGAGAAGAAGTTAAGGGAACTCATGAAATCGATTTAAGATGATCGAGATCGACGAGGTCAGGTCATTTAGACCGATCAAGATCGATGAGTAAGTAAGTTCCGAGTTAATCATGAAATTGAAAGCAAAAATAAATTGAAGAAAAGATAAGCCAAAGAAATCGGAAGAAGAGAGTCACCGATCGATACCCGAAACAGACTGATCGGATGATGACCGAAAGAACAGCATTTAGTGATCGGTGATCGAAGAGCGCATAAGCCGATCGAAAAAGAAATTGACCGAAGATCGTAAGAGAAGGTTGCTGATCGGAAGAGGAAAGCAGATGAGACCGATCGAGATCGACGTGATTGAGATCGAGATGTCTTAACCTCGATCAAATTGACCGATGTTATCCCGATATGTTGACCTAAAGATGTGTTGATCTCGATCACGAGGTGATTAGATCGCATAAGAAGAAAAATCGATAGCTCGAAATCAAGTGACTTGAGGGTCATGAGTCTTAGTGACCGAGGGTCGATGTCTCGGATTCGGAAGAAATAACTCGCTTAGCCCGAGTGTCAAGATGCCCGATCGCACAAGGTCTGTTGAAGAGAAGTCAGCTGAATCAAGAATACTTAGTAAAGTATCCTGAGACTCGGAAGAATCCTGAAGACTCAGAGAACCCTGAAGACTCAGAAGAATCCTAAAGACTTGGAGAACCTTGAAGACTCAGAAGAATCCTGAAGACTCAGATGATCCTGAATAATATAGCCGTTAGATTCAGCTGACGTGGACCAATGAGAGGAAGACAACCAACCTGAAAAAGTTGCAGAACTTACAGAATAGTATGGATTTGAATGTGACTTTCTTCAACGGTAACATTCAAATCCACACTATAAATACAAGGTCTTTCATCATTCTAAAGAGTGGGGAATCGTGGAAAAGATGCTACAGAGCCAAGAGCCATACACCTGAGCATTCCCACCATAGAACACAAGTCTGTAGATATACAAATATATTCAAGAGTGTTCTACCCTAGATCTAAGCACAAATGTAATATCCTAAGCTTAGAGAGATTTTCCCATCCTTAGCGTTGAGGCTAAACAAATGTAAGGGGAAATCTCACCATAGTTGGAGACAACACCAAATCTGTAGGATCAAGCGCTTGCCACTAGACTAAAAGCCCGGACTTGTAGTGAGGTGCTACTTTAATTCCCTTAACCCATACCTAGCAAAGAGCACCACCCGCACGCGCAAACTATGCCTTTAATCGAGCTTAACGAGGGGTCTTGAGCATAGCCCGACCTTAAAGGCAGGAGACTTCTAGGATTTCTCCCAACAATCCCCTAGCAAGAGGCTGATTTTTCGCCAAACTTACCACTATTTGCGCTTGGGGGACTCAACCCGCGGACTGTGCTCGATACCAATTGTAGGATCAAACGCTCCACTGTACTAAAAAGTCTTAACTTGTAGTGAGGTGCTACTTTAATTCCCTTAACCCATACCTAGAAGCAGGCACCACGGGCGGCACGCAACTATGCCTTTAATCGAGCGAACGAGGGGTCTTGAGCAGCAACTGACCTTAAAGGCAGGAGACTGCTAGCTCCCAACAAAATCCAAACCCCATTCTCGTAAGAGATAACTAGTGGTGAAGTGAGGTAGCTGTTAGGCAATCCCGTGGAGGGTGATAAGTCCCGTTGGAGTGTGAAATCAGTAAACATCTGTAGGCAATCCCGTGGAGGGAGATAAGTCCCGAGGCGAGCCGGAGAGGGTGATAAGTCCAGTTTAAGTGAGAGCTTCTCAGAAATATCTCAGAAAGCAATCCCGTGGAGGGAGATAAGTCCCGTTTGAAGGAATTTCCCTAGGAACAGGGAGAGTGGATGTAGGAGCTTGAGTCTCTGAACCACTATACTTTGATGTGTTCTTTATTGCTTTATGTTCTTACTTGTCATATGCATTCAATTATAAGCAAAACACATCACATAGATTTAAAGCAAAAAATTTGGAATCACCATTCCTTCACCCCTGCTTTATATGCATTACATGAGTTTTTCCGCATTTCATGGGATTTTCACCGATAAAACAAGTGGTATCAGAGCAGGAGTTCAAAGATCACTTTTAATGTGATCACTCGAACTGATCTTTTTAAAATAAAAACCCGTTTCTTTAAAAATGCATATATTTTAATGTTTTGGCGTCATTATCAAAAAGGGGGAAATTGTTGGGATATTTTAGTTTTGATGAATTATGCCAAAACATTATCAACTTGTGTTACTCAAGCTAATTTACAGATAACAAGTTGAGGGGGAACGAGAGAACACGTTAAGGGGGAACTCATGAAATCAGATGAAGATGATCGAGATCAGACGAGGCTGCAGACGAGACTGATCAAGATCAGATGAGTAAGATGAGTTCCGAGTTAACTGATGAGCTGAGCAAAATTAGAATTGAAGAAAAAGATAAGTGTTGGGAAATTTAGAGTTTTGATGAAAGTTCCAAAGCACATGTAATAGGACCAGTCAGACCTGTTAGCTGACTGATGTTTTTAATACCAGCTAAGATGACCAGTTGATAATTATTGTATAGAACAACTGATGTATAAGATAGGTCACATATTGAGGGGGAACTCAATATGTATTGGTCGGATCTAAAGACCAGCTGAGAACAAAAGACCAGCTGAAGTCAGAAGGCCAGAAGGCAAGGGAAAGATGAAGATCGATACCGATAAAGTCAGATGATCAGAGTGAAATCATGAAGCTCAAATTCAGAAGACCTGGAGATCAGATGACTACCAGAAGATCAGACCAGAAGACCTACATCAGTCGAGTCTGCTAGTTGAGCTAAGACAACTGGCACCGTAAAGACTCTATCAGTAGACCGATTATGGCGATCGATCGTCACCACACCGGTGATAATCGATGTTTCACCAAGTCATACGTTGTTGATTTGGACAAGAAGAATGTCAACTTTAGTTGGTATAACAAACACTGAAAATTGCTCTTGTTAACCAATGAGAACAAGACACGTATGAACGGAGCCGACAATACGGGATTTGGTGTTGCTTGGTCAAACGACTATAAAAGACAACTATCCATGCTTTTGGCCATGCCGTCCCTGAAGCACATCACATCAAGTCCTACATATCTACCAAATATATCCGGAAATTCAAATTGCTCTCCAATGGCTCTTTGATTTCAGGGCCTATAAATATGGGATTCTTCTTCAGAGTGAAGACACGGAAATTATCAAGAAGCTTATACTATAGCCAAATTTCCGCACGAAGAACACAACCTTGAAGATTATTTTTCTAAGTGTTCATCCCATAGTTCTTAGCACAGAAATCTAATCCTCTAGCTACTAGGCTACTTAAATACTAGGATAAATTTCAAAGTTGGAACAAACAACAAATCTTCCCAAAACCCAAAGTTAGGTTAAGTTTGTTCAGCAAGATTTCAGACTAGGATTTCTAGTTCTAATTTCTGGGATCGGTTGAGTGGGAACTCTATAAATATTTGTTGGTGTAATGTGTTGGACTAACACAATAATCTAAATCCAGTTGGTTAAGTTGGTGCCCCTTGTGATAGGGAAGAGTGGACGTAGGACTGGTTGTCCGAACCACAATAAATCTTGTGTGCATTTACCTGATTGATTAACTGTTTTACACTATTGAACACAACTTGATTAAATCTGCATACATATTCTGAGTTAGGATCAGCTAGCACCAAGCTACTGATCTGATCAGATTGACTCCATAGTCATCTGATTGAAAACAGCTTCAGAATCTGATTTGTAATAAACTGGTTTTTCACACGGGTATAAACTAGCTTCCGCACAATCAGTTAAACTGATAGACACCGAACTGATCTGCCCTCAGGCAATCAGTAAGTTGGATATCAGTACAAACTGATTCCCTTGCACTATGACCAGGCAAATTGCAATCACACCTGATCTGCACGAAAAAATTTCAGAAGTCTATTCACCCCTCCCCTCTAGACTTCTGCCCTCACAAAACCCGTTCGGAACCTACAAGTGGTATTAGAGCAGTGGTTCAATGGACCACTGGCTTTGAATATCATCGATTCTTAAGGAAGAACCTTTGTGGTCACTTGAACTGATCTTGAAAAACCTTTTTCAAATCTCATTTGTTTTCAAACTCACGATCAGCATGGATAATACTTCGGGTATGTATCATGATTTGCCTAAATTTTCCATTGATGAGTATGCAGACTGGACGATATACATGAGCAACCATCTGGGATCAATAAGCAGCAGGATGATGGAAGTTCTTGAACGAGGACCCATCATCATCTACCATGACAACCCAGCTGTTGGAGGTGATCCAAACTTTTCAGCTGGAAGTCTTGTCAGAAAGAGTCCTGCCCTGATGGATGTTGAAGAGAGAAAGTTATACACTCTGGATACGATAGCCAGGCACATAATCATGAAGACCATGATCAAGATAACCAGAGAAAAGATAAAGTATCTCAAGACAACCAAACAAATGTGGGATACGCTTGCTGAAATGTGTGTAGGAAATGATCTGATTAAAGATAGCAGACTGCAAGCCGAACTGGTGAAATTTGAGAAACTTAAGATGCTACCAAATGAAACCATCAATGAGCTCGATGGAAGAATCACCATGTCAGTCAACAAGCTGCGGGAACTTGGACGAGAAATGTCAGATAAAGATATCAACTATAAAATATTGAGATCTCTGACTAAGAAGTGGGATATGAAAGTCACAGTAATAAAGGATTTTCAAGATATTGCTAAGATGAAGCCAAGCAACCTGTTCCTGAGCCTTAAAGCCCATGAGTTCGATCTGATCGAAAGAGGGCAAGAAGAAGAAGATGAATCACCTGCTGAAGCCACACCTGCCACATCAAAATCAGTTGCATTTAAAGTAGCCAGCAGCAACTCAAAGTCTACTGAACCTGTTGGAAATATTATAAGCTAAACTGAATAGATTGCTTTGCTAACCAGAAAACTTGAAAAATCTAACATCCAACTTGGTAAGTATCGCAGATTTTACAGGGATTATCAAAATAGCAGAGGAAGAGATAGGAGGCCAGCTGACAGATCTCCAGAAAGGACCAGATCAAATGACCGAAGAGATGATCACAGGGAGGATCGCAGAGAAGATAAGAAAAGAGATGATCGATCTGATGAAAGAAGAGACAACAGATCTGAGAGAAGAAATTCTGATTACAGACAAACAGGAAAGTCACCTGATAGATTCTACAGACGAAATGACTCACCTGGCAGAAGAAATTCCGTGGATCGTGGGGCATGTTTCAACTGTGAGAAACCAGGTCATTACAGCGCAGATTGCCCAGACCTGACACCAAAAGAAAGAGAATAGAAGAGAAACAGAAGAGAGCAACGCTATAGAGACAGGAAAGCCATGGTTGCTGATACATCTGAAATTGATGATTCTTATCTGCCTTCTGAGGATTCAGGCTACTCATCCGTAGAAGATTTCTGTTTGATAAGCAACGCTGATGATTTCTACAACTACAATGATCTGATATTCTCTTTTGATGATGAAATCTGTCTGATGGCTAAGGAGGAAGACAAATCTGAGGAAACCTCTAAACCTTCTACTCCACCAGCTATGATTAGCACACCTGCTGGAGAGATTGACTTGCAGCTCTATTCTGAGCATTTGCTTGATGATCTCTCTAACATAGTAGACACTTATACGATAGTGGAAGCTGAAAACGATAAGCTAAGGATTGAAAATGCTCAACTTGCTAAGGAAAATGCTGACAGTAAAGCAGCTGAACTAAAATCAGCTAAAGCTGCTCAGAAGATAACTGAAGAACTGAAAGTTCTAAAAGTTAATTCTTCTGATCAGGAGAAGCAGACTAAGGAACAGCTAGCTATCAATAAACAACAAGCTGGTGATTTTAAAATCTTACAAGCCAAGTTTGATGAACTCTTCCTACTAGATGAGAGTCTGAAATTAACTGAGGATAGTTTACGTAAGAAAATACAGGGTTTCACGAAATCTTCAAAAACCGTTCAGGATATGAACAACTATTTTCGAACGACAACTAATAAGAAAAGAATTGGGTATGAAAACCCTTCTACATCCTCAAAAGGCCCGTCTGATTCACTTCAAAAAGGTGTAATCAAACGAGTTTTTGATATAGATACACATAAAGTAAAATACGTATCTGATAAGGGAAATAGACCTGCTGAACAAGTAAGGCAAGTGCCTAATCAGAAAGGGAACAGAAATGGACTCCAACTGATTAAGCATCAGCCAAGGAATCAACAGAAGTAACCAGTTCTTCTGAAGAGACCTCAACCTGATCAGCAGGTTAGGTATCTGAAAAGACAACCTCTCAAAGGGAAATCTGATCTGAAACCTAATCAGGTCAAGTTGCCGAACAGGCAAGCCAAGGGTAAACTGCTGAAACCAGATATGCCAATAAGATATGAATCTTTTAATGGTAGCAGTCGTACCTACCCTTACAATCAGAAACCTAGGGTTGCTGCACCTGAGCCACACTGGGTTAAAAGAAGACAAACAACTAAGAAAAATCCCAAGTCTTCTGATTCACCCAAGGCTCGCACAAATAATCATACTGATCAGAATGCATATGAAGAGATGTATGATTATGTGGATGTTTATGGGAGACAAATCAGGCCTTCTGATCTATCTGATTACAATAGAAGTGCCCTGTTTGTATGGATCCCTAAAACCAACTCTAACCCCTCAGGACCCAATCCAAAAGGGGTACCTAAAGCCTGATTTGATTGCAGGTTCGCGTTGGTTTGGCCAACAAGGGAGGTGTACAAGCAATTATCTGGTACATCGATAGTGGATGCTCAAGGCACATGACTGGAAGCAAACATCTCCTTAGCTCTTACACAGAACAAGAAGGCCCACATGTACTCGTTGGTGATGATAACTTTGGTTTTACCAGAGGATTCGGAACCTTGGAGAATGATGATGTACAAGTTACTGGAGTCTCGTATGTCGAAGGTTTAAAGCATGATCTGTTATCAGTTTCACAATTCTGCCACAACAGATTCAGTGTTGAGTTCTTGACTGATCAGTGTACTATCAAGAATCGAGCTACTCAATAGATCTTGTTAACTGGTTCAAGAAAAGGTACGATTTATACAGCAGAACGGAACAGTTGTCCAAGAAATACATGCCTGATTGTTAAGAGTTCAAAAGGTAGCAGTTGGCTCTGGCACAAAAGAATGAGTCATCTGAACTTTAAAACTCTTAACAAGATAGCAAGGATGTCTTTGGTTGAGCGTCTTCCGAATGAGGTATTCTCTAAGGATCAAACATGTGTCGCATGTCAGAAGGGAAAACAGGTTAAAGCCTCATTCAAGGGAATCCCTAGACCAGCATCCAGCAGAGTATTGCAACTGCTCCATATGGACTTATTTGGACCAGTTACACCAGTCAGTCTCAGCGGACGCAAATACACTCTGGTAATCGTGGATGATTATTCCAAGTTTACTTGGATTGTATTCTTGTATAAGAAGAATGAGACACAACAAAGATACATGAGCTGCTCAAGAAACTACAAAATGAGAAGGGTGTCAGTATAGTAAAAATCAGATCATATAAAGGTACAGAATTTCTGAATTCTTTTATTACTGATTTTTGTACTAAGTTTGGTATACTGACAAGATGAGACATCTCTTTGCAAGAACGCCACAAATGAAATGGTGTGTAGCAGAACGGAGAAAACAGAACACTCAAAGAAGCCGCTTTCGGACTATGTTAGTTTAACATGCAACACCAAGCCGTTTTTTAGGCGTAAGCCATCAATACTGCATGCCACACTCAGAACCGGATGCTCTCTGACTAAGGCTCACTACAAAACACCTTATGACTGTGGAAGGGCAGAAAACCTCGTGTTTCTTACTTCCATGTTTTTGGGTGCAAGTGTTTCATACACAACAATGGGAAGAGTCAGGTTGAAGACTTTTGAGGCCAAGTCAGATGAGGGTATATTCTTAGGATATTCCTCATCTAGCAAGGCTTTCAGGGTTTGCAACAGGCGAACCCTAGTTGTGGAAGAAACACCTCATGTGGTCTTGTATGAGACATCTTCGGAAAAAGAGAAACCTGCCTCAGAACAAGAAGTACCAGATCAACCGGTACCTGATGCACAGAAAATGGATCAGCTAAGTATCAAGGAAAAAGGATCAGAACATGTAACAGTGTATATTCCAGAACTTGATCTTGCTGATTCACAAGGTCAATCAGACCCTAACGTACGTACAACTGTCAATGAAGAAGCTGGTACAGCTGAGACAATATCAACTGAACCATCTTGTTCAGGGGGAACACCTGACGTTCCTACGGAGAGACATCAGCACATGATGAGTCTAACATCAGCTGAGACTTGTCCATGTCAAGTGGATCGTAATTCTGCACCACTCCCAATCACTAGTAATGAAATACTATCAGAAGAGGATGATGATCTCCAAACTGATGCAAATCAGAAAAGAAGGACCTGGGTAACCAGTCATCCAACTGATCTGATCATCGGAGACCCATCTAATAGAGTCAAAACTAGACATCAGATTGGTGAAAGTGTCATGTACTGTTGTTATCTGTCTTTGAAGGAACCAACTGAAGTAGAAGAAGCTCTACAAGATGCAAACTGGATTCTAGCCATGCAAGAAGAACTGGAACAGTTTGAGAGGAATCAGGTTTGGAAATCGGTGGACAGACCAACCCATCAAAATGTGATTGGCACAAAGTGGGTATTCAAGAACAAGAGAGATGAGAATAATGTCATAACCAGAAATAAGGCAAGACTTGTTGCTAAGGGGTATTCACAATCAGAAGTAATTGATTATGATGAGACCTTTGCACCAGTCGCTCGTCTGGAAGCCATTCGGTTGTTTCTGGCATATGCTGCCCACAGGGGGTTTATTGTGTATCAGATGAATGTAAAGAGTGCATTCTTAAATGGGGTACTAGCTGAGGAAGTTTATGTTGAACAACCTCCAGGCTTTGAAAAAGGCGACCAGGTGTACCGTTTAAGAAAAGCTCTTTATGGCCTGAAACAAGCTCCTCGAGCTTGGTATGATACACTCTCTCAGTTCTTGATAGACAGTGGTTTCACTAAAGGAATAGTGGACAGAACCTTATTCTGAATAGAAGATGGAGAAGATATTCTGATGGTTCAGATTTATGTGGACGACATCATCTTCGGATCTCCCAACAAGAGTTTATGTGATAAATTCAGCAAGCTGATGCAAGGGAAGTTCGAGATGTCCATGATGGGTCAGATGAATTACTTTTTGGGTTTACAAGTTAGGCAAAGTACAGAAGGGATATTCATCTGTCAGGCGAAGTACACTAGGAGTTTATTGGCTAAGTTTGGAGTTCAAAACTGTAAGGAAGCCAGAATTCCTATGATGACTGGATTCAAGATGGATCAAGATGAGAATGGTCAGAAAACTAATCAGAAAGAATATAGGGCTCTCATTGGATCTTTACTATACCTGACTGCCAGCAGTCCAGATATCACTTTTGCAGTAGGTGTATGTGCTAGATTTTAGGCAAATCCAATGCAAAGCCACCTGGAAGTATCTGAAGGGGATAGTAAACCTTGGTTTATTTTACCCATCAGATGATAATCTAGAGCTTAGTGGGTATTCTGATTCTGATTATGGAGGTTGCAGAATTGACAGGAAGTCAACCTCAGGTACATGTCAGTTTTTAGGTAGTAAACTGATCTCTTGGTTTTCAAAAAGCGTACATCGATTCGACATCTACTACCAAGCGAGAATATATGGTTGCGAGGAAAGTTTGCTCCCAATCGCTCTAGCTTAGTCAAAGAATCGAGGATTATAACATTGTAGCTAAGAACGTGCCTATATTCTCGTGCGATAATAGTCTTTTATTGCAATCACTCAGAATCCTGTTTTACATACAAGATGCAAGCATGTGGATGTTTGACACCATTTTATAAGAGATCATGTTGAAAAGAAGAATATCAGAATGGAAAAGATCCATACTGATAAACAGAAAGTTGATATTTTAACCAAGCCACTAGCTGAGATCAGATTAAGAGAATTATGCAATGAGCTAGGGCTTATGGATGTCGGAGAAAGTGCACCAGAAATGATAAAAGACTAACCAGGTTAAGAGGAATCAGTTGAGTTAGGTATCTCAACTGATCATAAGATCAGTCAAGGAACTGATAAGAGAAGGTTTTCTCAACTGATTAGAAGATCAGTCAAGGAACTGATAAGAGAAGGTGTTGGTCCCGGTGCAAACGAGTCTTACACGTGTATGGGGGGGGGAATACACGTGTTTAGTGATTTTAAAACTTTTCTTCACTGAGGTCAGATTGGTCAGGCTGTCCTGATGATTTGGTTCTGAGAAGCACAAATCGACCTGAGTCAAAGTCTACTCCGAGACAAAGTGATCCCGAAATTTTTCGAAACCTCGGATAATCCCAACCGAGCACGAAGTTATCGAGATCTTGAGCTTGCTTGAAAAGCTACTCGGATGTCTTGGAATGGTTGGCCCTAAGTTTATACTCGTTTTATGCTTTCTTTGAAAACCTTCCTTTTTAATGGAATAGTGATTAGGGGTTGTGATTCGATTAGATTCAACTTCATGGATTGATTCCAACCGAATATCTGTGAAAAATATGCTTTCGGTTTAAAAGGTATGCAAAATGAGATAATCAATGCGAATGTAAAGCTAAACAACACAACAAGTTATAGTGGTTCAGAGACTCAAGCTCCTACGTCCACTCTCTCTGACTCTTCAGAGAAATTCCTTAACCACTTCCTAAGGTTTTCGACTACCTCTCGTAGTTTACTAACCTTTCTATTTTGAGGTTTTCTTTCATGGTTTACCCTTTCTATTTTGAGTTTACTTACTAGTTTAAAAAAACACACACAAGCTTTTCTACGACTATCCAAGATAGTTTACTCACTTCTTCTCTCTCTGAGAGCTTTACGACTACCTCTGTAGTTTACTAACTCTTTACAACTCCAACTCACCAACAATCACACTCAAACTACCTTACAAAGGGTTTGGGGTTTCTTGGTTGGTTTCCAACTAGGATGAGATATCCTTTACAATTAAGTACAATGCAAAGGCTAGGATATCTCTACTTAGCTTTGGATATATCTTATCAAGCTAGACTTAGTGAATGAGTTCTCTTCAATATAAAGCACTTGGGAAATTCTTGGGTTTTCGAGTGCTTCACCTTGCAATAATAAGTTTGAGCTCTTGAGTTGCTTACAAATTTCCCGTAACCTTCAATGTAGATGGTCAACTCCCTAGCATGTTTTAGGCAAAGTACTTTTCATGCGACGATCACCACTTTTTGCGATGCGAACATAGTACTCTTGACATACTTGATGACACATCGCTTTCGATGTCGATGAAATGCAGTCTTTCTTCTTCTTCGATTGGTATTGTCTTGATTAATGTAAACAAACACAACGGCTCTTTTAGGTCAATATCTCTGAGTGATATAACCTTAACAACACTTAGTTTTAGTTCCTTTTGTCTGCATCTGAATGTCTTGGGCAATATCTATTTTTCTAAGTAATCGCGTTTTTCTCAGTATTGTATCCTCCAGATAGATATTTTCAGTACCTCGGAACATTCGGGTTTATCTTGAGCATTGATGCATTCTTGAGTCTTGATAATTCTTGTGTCTTCGATATCTGTCTTCGATCATCGATCTTACATCTTACGTGTCTTGAGAATCTTACGAGTCTTGATGTCTTTTCGAGTCTTCACAGATATCTTGGTGATATACTAAGTCTTCATCTTTGAGTCTTGATTTCTCGATTTTACTTGAGTCTTGATTTCTCGATTTCTGCTTGAGTCTTGATTTCTCGATTTCCTGGCTGAAACTTGATTTTTCGATTTCTCCTTTGAGTCTTGATTTCTCGGTTTCATCTTTATCGAACTTGAAACTTCCGTTTCATACAGAAACTTCAGTTTCTTCAGAAACTTACTGAGTCTTCAGAATCTTCAGAATCTAACCTGATCTATATCTGCTGACTATACATTGTGCAGATAACATCCTGAACACTCTAAAACTGGATCCTGACTCAACTATCAAGATTATCCTGAACATGTCATACTTAGGGGTTTTGGGATCTAATCAAAATCTTCTTTATTAAATTCATCTCCCAACAATTTCCCCCTTTTTGATGATGCCAAAACCATCTTGTTACAAAACACTTAACCTATACGCAGGTTTCAGTTTTTCCTATCACAAGATTGGTATATCTCCCAACAATTTTCACAATCAATCTCTCAACAATTTCATCAACAATAATCAGGCATATCAAAAGTAAAGACATGTAAAAAGATAATGAGATATTATCTTTGAGCATAAAAAGATAAAGTTTCATTGATGTATAATAGAAAGTTACAACTTACAATGAACTTATCTGAATGTAAAGACAAAAAGATAAAGAAATTACAAGAGTCTTCAGTCTTGATTCTTCAGTCTTCTTTTGCTCTTTAGCTTTGGCTCTTCAGTTCTCTTCTTCCACCTCATCAGCAGGCACTTCAAGGTTAAACATTCCATAATATCTTTTCTTCAGTGCATCTCTTTCCTTGATAATATCAGGATTGTTACCTGTCAGGCCCAACTGAATGGCGTATTGAGCAATCTCCTGAGAAATGGCTGTTTCATTTACCAAGCCATTCTCTAGCCTAGGAGGAGGGTAAGAATATGGACCAGGGGCAATTATCTGAACCTTTCCTTCATCCGCAAGATTGATCCAGCTTTGTAAGTACTTCGGATAGAAGGTTAGCAGATAGTCAATGAAAGCCTCATTAGAATCTGAGCTCTCCCCTCTCCATTCTCTTAGCACTTCGTAGTAGAACTAGAATGTTCTTTTAATCTCTTCCCACGCATCATTGAACTGGATTGGCATCCACTTGTCAATGCGCGGCCACTTTTGTGCTTTTGATGTCCCTCTCCTCTTGCTCGCGAACTTCTTGAAACCACTTCTTCGCCTCTGCTCTTCTTCCTTCCTTTTCCTTATTAAAGGCACTCCTGAAACTGAAGCAACAGTTTTCTTGGCTTGTTCGATCTGAAGTGATCTCAGAGCTCTTTTGGTATTGAAGACTTCTTTTTGCGGTTCTTCAGACTCTTCCAATTCCAATATCAGCTTCCTCTGAGTTGGCTTAGAAGCCTTAGCTCTTTTTCCTTCGGGCTCAACAAATGCCACAACCTTCCTCTTGATAGGCAGTTCAGCTCCGGCTTGGCTTGTTCCAACCCTTCTTCTAGCACTCAGCTTCTCAGCAGCTACTTCTTGCATGGTTTCCTCAGAAACTTGAGTGTAGACAGGCTTCTCCACCTTCTTGAATTTCAGCTTCTCAGTGGCTTCAACTTCTTGCAAGGCTTCAGCAATGTCTTTCTTTTCTGCTTCTTTGTCTGCCTTTCTTTCCAAGGTGTGTGCCAATAATATTCTCAGATCAGCTCCGGGTCTTTCCCCCTTCTTGGCACCATACCTTGGCAGAAGTTTGGATAGTGCAGTGTCCATATGGTATTGTTCCTTGCTGACACTTCGCACTTCTCCCGCCAACTGATCTTGCTCTTCTTCTAGCCTCCTCAGGTGGTTCTTTGCCATTGAGAACTCTTCAGACATCTGGGCAAACTGGTTGGAGAGAGCTTCTTTGAACATATCTGTCATCTTGGTCATGAGCATGGAGCTCATTTCCTCAACAACAGTTTTGATAAGCATATCATTCTTCTCCACCAATTTGGCCTCTAGAAATTCAGTCCTTTCCTGATACTTTTGCTTCAGCTCTGCACTCAATTCAGCTTTGACTCCATCCATCTTTTCTTCCATCTTTCCTTCCATGGTAGTCATCTTTTCAGTCGGAGTAGTCTGAAGTTGCATCAGGTCTGAAGTAGAACTCAGACTTTCCATTTTCTGATTCTGGTTGGCCAATACTTCTTCAATCTGGGCTACTTTGTCCATGATTGGCACAACCTTCTCTAGCTTCTCCACAATGGGAGTGAGATCAATCTCAGGAGCATAAGAGATTTGCTGCTTTTCCTGAGCTGGTTGCTCTGCCTGAGTCTCAGTCTCTAACTGAGCTTCGGTCTCAACCTGAGCCTCAGTATCAGCCTGAGCTTGGGTTTCCACCTGAGCTTGGGTGTCCACCTGAGCCTCAGTCTAAAGAGAACTAACTTCAGTCTGAGGATGTGTGACATCAGGCTCTCCAGCATCAGTGCTATCCTTCTCCATCTGAGATTGACTCTCATCATTCCCTTGTTGGTCCCCATCTTGGTTTTTGTCTTTGGAGCTCGGGGCACCAACCTCAGCATTTTCCTTCTCAGCAAGCTTCCTCTTAACCAGCTCATCAAAATCTGACACTTTCATTCTGAGCTTGGTTTTTCTGAATCCTGAGAACTGAGTTAAAACAGTTGTCTCCTCATTCCACCAGTCTTCACCTCTGAATGAAGCAATGTTGAGCATTTCAGGTAGAGCTTGATTGAGAATGTAGACTGTTGACCTCAGTCTGAAAAAGAGATACTGGAGGTCA
Source organism: Stenogyne calaminthoides (assembly GCA_037126765.1). NCBI lineage: Eukaryota > Viridiplantae > Streptophyta > Magnoliopsida > Lamiales > Lamiaceae > Stenogyne > Stenogyne calaminthoides. The sequence goes on along the minus strand of JBBCBC010000006.1, from coordinate 31,449,248 downwards.
GGATATGTGCTTAGCTCAGGGTACCGGTCTAGTATGAACCATTCCCCCTTGCTTCGCCACTCAGTCTCTTCAGCTTCGCCCTTCTTCAGCTTCGGGCTCTTAGGTTCAGTGGGAAAATCTGCTGAAGGATCAAGGAATGGATCACTCAGGAGCTCATCAAGGTTCAACAACTCCTGAGGCTCAGCAAAATCTGAGGATTAGACAGGCAACTCCTCAGTTTGAATCTGAGCTTGCTCTGAGGATTGAGCAGGCACTTCCTCAGTAGGAATCTGAGCTGTCTCTGAGGTCTGAGGTCCTTTAAAAATTTCTTGAGAGAATTTGTCTAAGCTCAGTGACGTCTCAAGAACCTCAGAGAAGACTTGCTCCTCAGTTTGCTCCTGTGCCGTGGATACAACCTGTGCCAACACTTGTAAAGGCGATTTCTGAGCTTTTTGGCCCTCAAGTTGCACCTCCTTAGGCTCACTCACCTCCTCCTCAGTGGCAATCAACATCCTTCTGCACTTTGGAGCAAAGGTCTTCTTCATCATGGCTTCTCCCTTCTCCCTCTTGACCTCCATCAAAGCCTTCCCCCTGGCTTGATGGGCTTCTTCAGCAGCAGCAGGTGATTCCACTTTCTTCTCTTTCTTCCCTTTCAAAGTCTTTCTTGTTGATGTAGGCTTGAACATGACCTTAGACTTTGGGAATGGTGAGGAGTTGGCAAATATGTCCTCCTCTTCTCTGCACATCTCCAAAATAAAAGCTATTTTGGTTGCATGGAGAATCTTGCCTTTGATCGAGATCGATCCATCCTCCTTCTTGATCTGCTTGGCCTGGTCACTCACCACTCTAATCAAATACTTCAACCAATTGAAATCTTTGGTGGGTGAATCTTCGATTGCAGCCATCAATCTAAGCTTGGGAGTGCTTATCTGCTCAAAACTCCCTGATCAACTCATTATGCACTTACTAACAATATCTAACAAAACTCTGTATTTCGGCTTCAAATGCCATTTATGCAATGTAGCCTCAAACTTAATAGGATGCTCTGTTATCCTATCAAGGTATTCCTGCTCCCGACCTAACATATAAGTCGTGGGATCCTCTCCTCTATCACACAACTCAAATACATCATTCAAATTCTTGGGGATTATATACACCTCCCGTACAAAATCTACGTATTTAGAGCTATGTTCTAGATGGGAAACAGTAATCTGGGACTCGATACCATCCTATGCAGATCATATGCAGAGCCTCTTCTTCGTGGGTAGCATTTGAGGAACTCTCGAGCGACACCACATATTCGTACCATGGCTTGTTGGAAATAGCCAGTTTGTCAAATATGGAGAAAGTCATTTTTTTGAGGATTTTGAAGTGTAGGGTTTTGAAAATGACGAAGGTTTCTGGGCAAAAGGGATTTTGAATTTTTGCAGAGTGTTTTTGGAGACGAAGGTTTTATGAAATGGGGCTTGAATGGTTTATCAAATGAATATATAGATCAATTCGTGGGAAATCATATCTATTGATGAAAATCAACGGTTGAGATTGATCACCAACTAATCGGGTATGCGAAAGGACGATCTCACGAAAAATACGCCGCCATTTTAACCTTATTGGTGATTAATTGAATTAGAGCAATTAATGATTGTTGACCTTCTTCGGCATTTCAAAGATCCCGCCCAAAACATTCTCTTCAGGTGTTTAGTATTTATTGAAAATGATTACTGAGATTCAATTAAGCAATAAATGAGTTGCATGAGTCATTACTTCTTCAGACTAATTTTCCTCTATCAGTCTTACTGAGTTTTGACCTTGATAAAATGTCAGTATGATACTGAGTACTGAACGGGTTCAGTATGATACTGAGTACGGAGCCAGATCAGTATAATACTGAGCACTGACCTTCAGCATATCTGAGTTTTTCAAGACTCAGATTTCAGTACTTCCAATTTTATCCTGAGTTTCTCAGTAGAATCCTGAGAAAACTTCATGCATCTGAAAACCTTCCATTTTTCAGATTTACTCTATACACCTGGATCCAACATCCCTAATTCAACTGATAGTTCCTAAAATCTTGATTCAACCAAAGGTTTAGTCAAGATATCAGCTCTCTGCTTATCAGTATGAATCTTCTCCATCCTGATGTCCTTCTTCTCGACATGGTCTCTGATGAAGTGATGTCTGATATCCACATGCTTGCATCTGGTGTGCAATACCAGATTTTGTGAAATAGCAATAGCACTATTATTATCACAAAATATTGGTACTTCATTGGCTACAATCTTATAATCCCTTAATTGTTGTCTCGAGCGAAAGAATGCATGCTAACTTCACTTCCTCGCAAACATGTATTCACTTTCAAAGAAGATCTTGGTTGCTACTTAGGTATGTTTCTTTGAAAACCAGGATATCAGCTTACTTTCTAGAAATTGACAAGTTCCTGTAGTGGACTTCCTGTCAATTCTACACCCTCCATAGTCAGCATCTGAATAACCAGTTAATTCAAGGTTATCATCAGCTGGATACCATAATCCTCTATTCACTGTGCCCTTAAGATACTTCAATATCTTTTTGGCAGCCTCCATGTGACTAGCCTTAGGATTAGCTTGGTATCTTGCACATATCCCAACAAAGAAATGTTATATCCTACCTACTTGTCGTGAGATAGAGCAATGATCCAATGATCCTCTATAATCGGTGTGACTTCTTCGATTTGCCTTGAATCGAGATCCATCTTGTAGTTAGTATTCATGGGAATTCTAATCGCATTGCAATCTCAGACACCATATTTTGCAATCGGATCTACGGTGTACTTTGCTTGGTTGATGAAGATTCCTTCCTTTGATTGTTTCACTTGAAGTCCAAGAAAGAAATTCATCTCCCCATCATAGACATCTCAAACTTTCCTTTCATCGGTGTAAAAACTTTTCACACAACCCGATGATTTGGAGATCCAAAAATGATGTCATCTACATATATCTGAACTAGTAAGATATATTCCCCATCTTCTATCCCTAACAAAGTTCTATCAACATTCCTTTGATAAAACCATGGTCGAAGAAACCGAGAAAGGGTATCATACCATGCTCGGTGCTTGCTTAAGACCATACAAGGCTTTTTCCGAGCACAGAAACTTGGTCATTCTATCTCAAACCAGGGAGGTTGTTCCACATAAACCTCTTCCTTAAGCACACCGCTCGAAATGCACTTTTCACATCCATTTGATAGATCGAATCTCGGTGGGCGACTTATGCAAGAAACAATCTGATGGCTTATAGTCTTGCAACTGGTGCAAAGGTTTCATCATAATCCAAGCCTTCTTCTTGGGAATAACCTTGTGCAACTAGTCTTTCCTTGTTTCTTACGATATTGTTGTTCTCATCTCTTTTATTCTTGAATACCCACTTGGTTCCAATAACATTGTGCCTTTCAGACCTATCCACCAGCTCCCATACTTCATTCCTTGAGAATTGATTCAACTCTTCTTGCATAGCAGTAATCCAATAAGAATCTTGTAGAGCTTCTTCAATCTCAGTAGGCTCTTTCTCTGATAGGAAGCAGCAGAATAGTGCACTTTCACCATGGAACCTTCTTGTTTTAACACCATCAGTTAGATCACCCACAATCTAACTTGTAGGATGACTGTCTAACCAACTTCTTCTAGATGTTCCCCCTTCAAAAATATCCTCAACATTTGAAATTTTAGGTTCAGGCAGTTCATTAAACTCAAGGAACAACAGAAAAGGAGAAAGGGAATCATCTTCCTCAGAGGAAATTCCATTCAGAACATTGTCATAGACATTTGTTCCCCTTTGGTTGATAGATTCAGAAATTTCCTCAGCTGTGACCACATCTTCATTGGCATCACATACCTGAGTCTGAACTGATGTCTGTTCAGATTGGTCAGCTTTGTTGTGTTGGTTTTCCTCCAGTGGAGAATTTCCATCCTGAGTCTCACCATCCTGAGTTCCATCCTGAACTTCTTTGTCTGAGTCTGAATCACTCCATCCATAGAAAGTGACTGACTTCTTCTTTCAGGTTCAGAGGATGTTTTGTCATTCTTTTTCAGGCTTAGTCTGGTGATTCTCTTGGTCAGTTCTCCTGCATCATGTTCCTGTTTCTTCTGAACACAAGTAGATTCATCAAAAACAACATGAGGTGTTTCTTCCACAATAAGAGTCCTACAGTTGTAAACTCTGAAGGCTTTACTGACTTCAGAATATCCTAAAAATATTCCTTCATCAGCTTTGCTATCAAATGTTTTCAACTGATCTTTACCATTATTGTGTATGAAACACTTGCAACCAAACACACGAAAGAAAGAAACAAGAGTCTTCCTTTCATTCCAAAGCTCGTATGGTGTTTTGCCTTGACTCTTGGTCAGCATGGATCTGTTTTGAGAATAGCATGCAGTGTTGACAGCTTCAGCCCAAAATCTTTTAGTAATATCAGCTTCAGCTATCATTGTCCTTGCAGCTTCTTTTAGAGTCATGTTCCTTCTCTCAGCAACACCATTTTGTTGAGGGGTCCTTGCAGCTGATGTTTCATGAGTAATTCCATTTGCTGCACAATAATCAGATATAATATGGTTTATAAATTTAGTTCCTTTATCTGATCTGATTTTGACCACACTCAGGTTCTTTTCAATACTGAGCCTTTTTAGTAGTTCAGGCAGTTTTATCTGAGTCTCTTTCTTACTGAGTAAGAATATGACCCATGTATATCTTGAGTAGTCATCAACTACTACGAGTGTATATTTCCTGCCATTTGTGCTCACTGGTGTTACTGGACCAAAAAGATCCATATGCAACAATTGAAGAATTCTCTCAGTAGAAACATCTACTTTGCTTTTAAATGATGCTCTAATTTGTTTTCCTTTTTGGCACGCATCACAAACATGTTCTTTACTGAACACTTCATTTGGTAACCCCCTCACAAGTGCTAATCTTGCAAGTTTATTCAGGGTTTTGAAATTCAGGTGATTCATCCTTTTATGCCATAACCAACTGGTATTTGTGGAACTTTTTGCTACCAAACATGTATCTTTAGGAGTTGAACTTCAATCAGCAAGATACACGTTTCCTTTTCTAGTACCAGTCAGTAGTATTTTCTGTGAGGTATCATCTTTCACATAACATAAGTTCTTTGAGAACTCAACATTAAATCCCTTGTCACAGAATTGGCTTATTGAAAGAAAGTTATGCTTCAATCCAGATACATATGAAACACCATAGATATGAACTGAATCAATTTCAAGAGTTCCATATCCTTCAGTCTGTCCTTTGGAGTTATCTCCAAATGTGATCTGAGGGCCTCTTTGCTCTACATAGTCACTGAGTATTTGCTTGTATCCTGTCATATGTCTTGAACATCCACTGTCAAGATACCATACAGCAGGGGCCATTTCATCTCCACTCATCAGTGCTATGTGATCTTCAATCATCTCAGTGCCCTTGTTTTTCACCTGAAAACAGATCAATTCTTAGGTACCCATTTGGTGTAGGGTCCTACCAGGTTAGCTGTACCTTTTGGAATCCAAATCTGCCTGACAACTCTAATTACTTTAGAGTGGCTGATCTGTCTTCCATAAACATCTACATACACATTTACCACTCTAGGTGCCTTAGCAGTATCCTGTGTATGAGTGCTAGCCTTGGCATGAACATGAGCCTTAGAATTTTTCTTGGGTACAGGCCTTTTGTTCCATTGCTTTGGCTTTTGTGCAGCTGGTCTGAGTCTCTGTTGACTTGGGTTCAGGTAACCTTTACCCTTAGGCAAGTGGGGTTTAGGTTGCCTGTACTGAAATTGGGGTCTTTCAGTAATCTGAGGACTTGGTCTTTTCAGTTGAGAATGTCTCTGCTGAGTGTTTCTCTTCTGAAAATTCCTCTGCTGGTTCAGTGCAGATCCTTTCAGGTTTGCATTCTTAGCCTGAGGCTTCAAAGTACTTGCCTGAAATTTTCCTAGTGAGTGGTCAGGTTTTCTAGCCTTCACCTGAGGTTTGAGCTTTCTTACCTGAACATTCAGTTTTTCTGGAACCATAGGTCCTTTTCCCTTGTCTAAAACTTTGGGCAAATCTTCAGTTCGAAGGATAGGTGCCACTTGTTTAACAAAGATTGTCTTCTTGCTACTAGAAGCAGCATTCAGATGACCTTGTGAGATTCCCCCTGGAATGTATCCCAATCCAGATTTTATAGTGGCAGGTCTCTGATAACTCTGAATTTCATCTATTACTTTAGATGCAGAATTCAATAGAGTTAGCTTTCTCTGCGCACTATCCTCACATTTTTGTAGAGTTTCATGCTTCTCAGAGAGGTCATTGAACTTGGTTCTGATCAGCTGAATCTCCTCAGTGGATTTCTCTAGTTTTCCATTTAGGGTCTCTATCAACTTCTCTTTCTCTGAGAGTTGTACTTTCAGAACATCCAGTTCATCAGTAGTTTTCATTAATTGAGAAGTGATCTCAGCATTACTAGAGTCTTTCCACTTAAGATTTTCAGCAATCAGTTCTTTGTTCTGCTCTTGAGTTTCATTCAGCAGTTCTTGTAAGACAGCATAGTTCTTCATAAGACTCTCAAAAGAATCCATCAGGTCAAATTGACTGTTTACAGTGGAACTTGACAACTCTTGTGCTAGTGTAGGAGCAGCAACAGAGATAGAAGAATTTACCTCCTCCACAACCATTAGACAGATGTCATCACTGTCACTTTCTAAGAACATTTCATCTGAAGAGCTGGAACCTTCTTCAGAGTGTTCTTCCTCTGCAACCATGGCTTTCTTGCTGGAGAACTTCTTGTCTCTCTTTGCTTGCCTTTCTTTTCTCTCCTTAGCACTTAGGTCTGGACAATCATACTGGAAATGACCTTTCTTTTGGCAGTTATAGCATCTGTTGGCATCATCATCCTGATCACTTTCCTACTTTGTCTTGGAGTCCTTCTTTTTGGATGAAGATCCTTCAGCTTTCAGGTCTTTTCTCTTCTCAGTGGATCTGTCATCAGCCTTAGAGTCTCTCTGGTACCTGTGATTCCTGTAATAGTTTTTATATTTTCCATATCTACTATTAAGCCTTTCAAACCTCCTTGCCATCAGTGCTAGCTTATCCTCTAGCTCATCCTGATTTTTAGCAAGGGAGTTCTCAGACTCTCTAGTTTTACAGGATTTTTCCTTGGCTTTGAAAGCCATATTTTTACTAGATGAAGAATCATCTTTGCTGTCAGCTTTCTTTGATTTCTTATCAATAACAAACTCATAAGCTTTCAGCTCAGAGAAAACTCATAAACTCATAATCAATGTTCTTGGTGTTTTCAATCACCACTGCATGAATATCACATTTCTTAGATAGACCTCTAAGAATTTTCAATGCAACTTCTCTTTGTGGATATCTCTTTCCAAGTGCATTCAGATCATTCATTATACTAGTGAATCTGACTTCCAATTTGTCAATAGATTCACCATCTTCCATTTCAAAACTGTCAAACTTTCCAATGGCAACTGAAAGTTTATTTTCCTTGATATGATTTGTGCCTTGGCACATTACAGCTAGTGTATCCCATATTTCTTTGGCAGTATTACAATGAGAAATCATTCCCATCACACCATCATCAATAGTGCTATATAGTGTGTCTTTGGCAATATAGTCTAGATTGACTAACTTCCTCTCCTCAGGAGTAAGTTGATCATCAGACTTAGGAAATTCAGTCCTGGGATCATTTCTCTCATTTTCTGTAACTCTGGGATTCACTACAGTGAATTGGAATGGTCCTTCAGAGACCACTCTCCACATACGTTCATGCTTAGAATACAGGTTAGCCTGCATTCTCAATCTCCACAAATCATAGTTCTCTACTGAGACCATGGGAAGTTTCTTAGAAGACATTATGTCTGAGTCTTTTAAGATTTCAGCAAATAAGATCTGTTTAGATAGACCATAAGAATCTTTTAGCAAATAAGACTATGGTCAACAAAGCAGGTGGTCAAGTTGAACCACTGCTCTGATACCACTTGTTGGTCCCGATGCAAATGAGTCTTACACGTGTATGGGGGGGAATATACATGTTCAGTGATTTTAAAACTTTTCTTCATTGAGGTCAGATGGGTCAGGCTGTCCTGATGATTTGGTCCTGAGAAGCACAAATCGCCCTGAGTCAAAGTCTACCTGAGACAGTGATCCTGAGCTGCTTTCAGAAACCTCAGATAATCCCAACTGAGCCTGAGTTATCAGAGATACTGATCTTGCTTGAAAAGCTACTCAGATGTGCGGAATGGTTGGCCCTAAGTTTATACTCGTTTTATGCTTTGCTGAAAACCTTCCTTTTAATGGAATAGTGATTAGGGTTGTGATTCAGTTAGATGCAACTTCAGCGGATTGATTCCAACTGAATATCTGTGAAAATATGCTTTCAGTTTAAAGGTATGCAATAGATAATCAATGCAGAACAGAAAGCAAAACAACACAGCAAGTTATAGTGGTTCAGAGACTCAAGCTCCTACGTCCACTCTCTCTGACTCTTCAGAGACATTCCTTAACCACTTCCTAAGGTTTTCTGACTACCTATGTAGCTTACTAACATTTCTACTTCCTAAGGTTTTCTGACTACCTCTGTAGTTTACTAACCTTTCTATTTTGAGCTTTCTGACTACCTCTGTAGTTTACTTACTCAAAACACACACAAGCTTTCTGACTATCCAAGATAGTTTACTCACTTCTTCTCTAGAGCTTTCTTACTACCTCTGTAGTTTACTAACTCTTTACAACTCCAACTCACCAACAATCACACTCAAACTACCTTACAAAGGGTTTGGGGTTTCTTGGTTGGTTTCCAACTAGGATGAGATATCCTTTACAATTAAGTACAATGCAAAGGCTAGGATATCTCTACTAAGCTTTGGATATATCTTATCAAGCTAGGCTTAGTGAATGAGCTCTCTTCAATATAAAGCACTTGGGAAATTCTTGGGTTTTCGAGTGCTTCAACTTCCAATAATAAGTTTGAGATCTTGAGTTGCTTACAAATTTCCCGTAACCTTCAATGTAGATGGTCACAAGTATTTATAGGCATACACCAAGGTCAATCTTGAAAAACTATCCGTTGGAAGAGATAGCTCCATGAGTTTCCTCTTATGGTGTGTGATGAACGGCTATATTTAGGGTTTGACACTCCCTAGCAAGTTTTAGGCAAAGTGCTTTTCATGCAGCCAGTCACCACTTTTTGCAGTCTGGAACATAGTACTACTGACATACTTCAGTGACCTGTCGCTTTCAGTGTCAGTAAAGTACAATGTTGTCTTCTTCTGATTGGTTGTTGTCTTCAGTTAATGTAGACAAACACAACGGCTCTTTTAGGTCAATATCTCAGAGTGATATAACCTTAACAACACTTAGTTTTAGTTCATTTTGTCTGCATCTGAATGTCTTGGGCAATATCTATTTTTCTAAGTAATCGTGTTTTTCTCAGTATTGTATCCTTCAGATAGATATTTTCAGTGCCTCAGAACATTCAGGTTTATACTGAGCATTCAGTACATTACTGAGTCTTCAGTAATTACTGTGTCTTCGGTATCCTGTCTTCAGTCTTCTATCTTCTGTGTCTTCAGAGTCTTCAGTGTCTTCTGAGTCTTCACAGATATACTGACTGATATACTGAGTCTTCATACTGAGTCTTCAGTTTCTCAGTTTTACACTGAGTCTTCAGTTTCTCAGTTTCACACTGAGTCTTCAGTTTCTCAGTTTCACACTGAAACTTCAGTTTCTCAGTTTCTCACTGAGTCTTCAGTTTCTCAGTCTCATACTGAAACTTCAGAAACTTCAGTTTCATACTGAAACTTCAGTTTCTTCAGAAACTTACTGAGTCTTCAGAATCTTCAGAATCTAACCTGATCTATATCTGTTGACTATACATTGTGCAGATAACATCCTGAACACTCTAAAACTGAATCCTGACTCAACTATCAAGATTATCTTGAACATGTTATACTTAGGGGTTTTGGGATCTAATCAAAATCTTCTTTATTAAATTCACCTCCCAACAGAAGGCTTTATCAGTTCAGACAAGGAACTGGTCAGATTCAGGCATATCAGATTAAAGGAACTGATCAGTTTGGTTGTTTCATACTTTGTAAGTCGATTAAGTTAATGTTCAACAAGCAAGTTACATAAGATTAAAGCTTCAATCGCATAAGGAAACAGAAAATACACAATATGAAATAATAGAACTTTTCATTAATAAAGACCCGGAGGTTGAATTTACATTACAAGTTACAAGTACAAAAGGACCCGGAGGACAGTACATAAACCCTAAACCATAAACCCTAAGCCTAACCCTAGAAGGGGGGGGAGAGAGGCTTTAAAGATTTTAGAGCCTGATGCTCCCATTTTCCTCCAACCCTAAAAGGGGTGTGAGAGGCTTTGAAATAATCCTAAAGCCACCCTCAGAGCTTCGGAGTGAGGAGCGAGAGCGGCATTGAATGATTTCTAAGCCAGGAGCCCCTAGTCCTAAAATCAATGGGCTCTTTAGTTGTTAAATGGAACACAAGTGCCAAAGATGTGGTGCAAAGACCATATGGCCACAAGTGTCACATGCAAATATTGAGTTTGATATACGATGATCAGCTGTTGTCTGATCAAGATTGTATACCAAACTCATGTTTTGTATCAGACTGAGTCTGTTGATGTTAATTCCGTCATCTCAATAGGCACACAAGGTGCATACGGTTAGGAGAAGTGTCTTCTCATTTGCGATAACAGATCCGCCGCCTCGGTGGTAGAAAAGCTTGGCAATAATTGTATGTGTAATCTTCGATGACAATGAAAGCAGTAATAAGGGACACACAGGGTTGATTTGAGAAGCTAAAATTAGTTGAAAAGGGTTGAAGGTTTTTGTCGGAAGTTTCACCAGAAATAAGGGTTCACGGGAATACATGGTTTACAAAACTTAAAGAAGATAAGTATGGTGAATGGGTTATGTTGTGTAAATCATTGGTCCAATTTATAGAGGTCAAGCAGGGGTACAAATGCAAATTTGATTTCTCAAAGCCTTTTAGAGAAATTGGCACCTCAAGGACAGCGCGTAGGAAACACACGACTGATGATTGGATAAGCTTACGGCGATTGATATCCCAAAGTATCCAGACTATTATTACAAATGTCAAATCGTGTTGACTTAGGGAATCGAGACGACTCTCCGATTTTTCAAGACTAAATTTTGGCGGTAACACTTATCCCAAGAATTGACTTGGTCTGAGTAGAATCAGATTAGGACAACTGAAATCTGATTAGATAAGACACTGATCAGATGAGGAAGATCAGTTGAGTATGATACCTCAACAAATCAGATAAATCAGTCAATAAGTAATCAGAGATAACAGTTGAAGGGGGAACTCCAACTGATCAGGAAGGATCAGAAAAGGGAATATCAGACGCAAAGTGGAACGGATCAGTTTAGCGGGACAGTTGGGAAATTATAAGGATTAGGCAGAAAACTAAGATCAACAAGTAGTACAAACAGACTTCAAGTGGTATTGACTGATTACAATATCAGTCAACCAGATATGCATTTCTGTTTATTTGTTTACTGTTTACATAACTGAACTTATCTGATAATATTTGTCTTTACTGTACACATACTTTTGTGACGCATACCCTGCAAAGTATTTAATGCGGACGTAGGGTATATGTATTAAATGCTACTAAATGTGTTTTTAAATCCAAAAGGCAATCGCACGTGCATATCCTGACCACACGATCAAAACTGCTAAATCTGGATCGTTTATTCTTTTTCAAACGCTTGATCTTCTAGTCTCGATTTTCCCTCCTTCCTTTTATAAGCTTCATCAAAACCCTACAAGAATACTTTTCTCAAAAATTTTGCGATTTATTCTCTGCAAACTCACAATTACCTTTCTGCGTTTCAAAGTGTTTCTTGCGATTCAACCTATTTCAAAATCGAAAAGCAGAATCTGGTAATTTCTGGTTATTTGAAAAATAAGGAGGCAGCTACGTCTGCAACTGATGCTCCTCAAAAGAAAAAGAGAAAACTGGTAAAGGCTCAGGAGAAGAGGCCAAAGAAGGTAAAACAGACCGCCATGACTCTTTTTCTGGAAGACGAGTCAGATGAAGAAGGAGCGCCAGATCAACCTGATGAGCCACAAGGATCAGTTGAAAAATCAGATAGGCAGGCTTCTCAAGTTGAGAGCTCGCCAGAGCAATCAGAGGGAGGAGCAACGGATGAAAGATCTCCATCACCCGAATCTCGCACTAATTCACCACTCAGACTTCTAGCTACTGAGCATATTTCTCCTTCTCCTTCACCTGCTCGCGAACTTGAAAGTTCACCTGTTCTCGAACCAGTAAGATCACCTGCTGCAGAACCAACTGCAAGTGCTACTACAGAACCCAACCCTACTGCAGAACCTCTACAGATTCAGCCAATCAACCAACATCCAGCTACTCAGATGCCACCAGAACCCTCTACATCTCATCAACTTGAACCTGGTCGATCTAAACAGTTGATTCCTGAGTCCAGATCATTCAAGACCATCACCGAAAAAATGGTCAGAATGAGAATTGAACGCAAAATTGATGAGTTGTACCCGGAGTTGGAAGCCCATCCTGTTATTCGGGAAGAAGTAATGGAGATCCTGACCTGGAAAGATCTCCGCTTGAAGAACTTCTCAGATTTTATGATCATTATTGAACAGATGGGAGGTGCTGATGCGTTCGTAGATTTTGATTTCGACATGAAGAAATCTTTTCAGGTAGGATCACCAGCTGAACTAATAACTGCTGAAGCGATCAAAGCTCTGATCCACAGAAAGCTGGGAATAATTGAATAAGTTGAACTGGAGGCTGTTGCAGAAACTCCTAAGGAAGATGATCCTATGAAGGATGTGGGAGTTGCCGATGATAGTGGAACTGGTGCTGCAGTTCATGACCAGCCACTGGAGACGCAAACAACTGGAAATGATCAGGTGATGCAAAATATTCCTGCAACACACATCACCACTGATCAATTTAAGGAAATCGGATCTTGTTTTAAAGATCTTCTGAAAGAAGAAGTTGAGGGAGTGTTGGCTAATGAAGTTAGCAACACAATAGCTGATCAGAGGCAGATTGGCCTCAAAGAAATAACGGATCAATTGGAATTGGCTATTTCCCAGATTGAAGCAATCAAAGATCAGTTCTCTCAAACCATGACCAACCTGACTGCTGAATTTAAGAAGACAGTTGACGACAAGGTAGTCCAGGTTGATCAACAACAAGTTTCTCTTCTGATGGTCACTGAAAAGCTTGAAATGACTGAAGAAAAACTTGATAAACTCATTCTTACCCTCTCCACTGCCGTTGAATCTGTCAAGACTGGGTTGATCTCAAAGATTCAAAATCTATCTACTCAAGCTCAACATTTATCTGTTGAAGATCTTAACAAGGCCATATCAGTCAGCTTTGAATCTCTGGCTTCCCACCTCAATGCTCTTTTTTATCAAACCAAAAAGGGGGAAGGACAGGTTGAGAAACCAACTGACTTCATCAGAACAACAGAAGAACTGATTCAGACAGTTGAATCCTATGGCCAAAGACTAGACCATCTGGATCTGTTTGCTAATGAAGTTTCTGGGAAGATGGAGAAGTCAGAGGCAAGAAAGTTAGTTGTGGGTGCTGGGACATCAAAACTTGTACCAGCTACTCAGACTAAGAGAGTCACGAGAAACACAGCTAGCCAGACACAGGCCGATAAGGAACTGGCTGAAAAAATGACTAAGGAGCAGATTGCTGAAGAAGCTCGTATTAGTGAAGAAGAAAGAAGGGCAGAAAAAATTGGCAGAGGCAGAAGACCTGAAAAGAAATACAGATCGAGGGCGAAGAAAGGCAAAGCCAGAAAATCTGGGCCAGAACCTCAGTTGCCAGCAAGAGTTGATGAAATCATTCCAAAAACTGCTGCTCATGCTGATAGGTTCGAGGAATGGAATAAGATTAGAAGTGAATGGCTTCTGGATGCATTTGTTCTGGACCTAGTGCCACAAGAAGAATCACCAGATGCAGAATTTCTCAACTGGTTGGAGAACAAGCACCCAGATTTTCTAAAATATCTGGAAAATGAGGCCAGAATAATCAATGTGAGAATATCTTGTCAAGAGTATGACGTGATGGACTACTCGAAGAAGGCAGATGGCTCATTTGACAGACTGGCATTTCAAAGGTTCTATTTTGACATCCTGAACAAAGCTCGAATAACTGATCCTCAGCAGATCAATGATGTCAAATGGAAGCTATACCGGATATTCAACCTTCCTCAGGATCAACGAGAAATGCCAGAGGGATATAAGCCAAGAGATTAAAGATCAGAAGATTGTTTAGAATCAGCTGAATTTAAACTCAAACTTTTCTAATGTAACCTGTAATCGATAAATCTGATGAATGAAAAGTTTATTCTTTTTTTGATCCTAAGACAAAATCTCATTGTCTTCTGATTATGTGTTCTTTACTGTTTTATATTTATCAACTGTGTTGGTTTCTCAAGTGTTTTGGTTTCATCAAAAAGGGGAAATTGTTGGGAAATTTAGAGTTTTGATGAAAGTTCCAAAACACATGTAATAGGACCAGTCAGACCTGTTAGCTGACTGATGTTTTTAATATCAGCTAAGATGAACAGTTGATAATTATTGTATAGAACAAATGATGTATAAGATAGGTCACATATTGAGGGGGAACTCAATATGTATAGGTCAGATCTAAAGACCAGCTGAGAACAAAAGACCAGCTGAAGTCAGAAGGCCAGAAGACAAGGGAAAGACAGAAGATCAGGCGATCTGATAAAGTCAGATGATCAGAGTGAAATCATGAAGCTCAAATTCAGAAGACCTGGAGATCAGATGACTACCAGAAGATCAGACCAGAAGACCTACATCAGCCGAGTCTTCTAGTTGAGCTAAGACAACTGGCACCAGAAGACTCTATCAGGTAGACTGATCAGGTCAGCTCACACCAGGTGGTAACTGATGTTTCACCAAGTCATACGTTGTTGATTTGGACAAGAAGAATGTCAACTTTAGTTGGTAGAACAAACACTGAAAAGTGCTCTTGTTAACCAATGAGAACAAGACACGTATGAACGGAGCCGACAATACGGGATTTGGTGTTGGTTGGTCAAACGGCTATAAAAGACAACTATCCATACTTTCGGCCATGCCGTCCCTGAAGCACATCACATCAAATCCTACATATATACCAAATATAGCCGGAAATTCAAATTACTCTCCAACGGCTCTTTGATTTCGGGGTCTATAAATATGGGATTCCTCTTCAGAGTGAAGACACGGAAATTATCAAGAAGCTTATACTATAGCCAAATTTCCGCACGAAGAACACAACCTTGAAGATTATTTTTCTAAGTGTTCATCCCATAGTTCTTAGCACAGAAATCTAATCCTCTAGCTGCTAGGCTACTTAAATACTAGGATAGATTTCAAAGTTGGAACAAACAAGCAAACTTACCCAAAACCCAAAGTTAGGTTAAGTTTGTTTAGCAAGATTTCAGACTAGGGTTTCTAGTTCTGATTTCTGGGATCGGTTGAGTGAGAGCTCTATAAGTATCTGTTGGTGTAATGTGTTGGACTAACACAATAATCTAAGTCCAGTTGGTTAAGTTGGTGCCCCTTGTGATAGGGAAGAGTGGACGTAGGACTGGTTGTCCGAACCACTATAAATCTTGTGTGCATTTACCTGATTGATTAACTGTTTTACACTATTGCACACAACTTGATTAAATCTGCATACATATTCTGAGTTAGGATCAGCTAGCACCAAGCTACTGATCTGATCAGATTGACTCCATAGTCATCTGATTGAAAACAGCTTCGGAATTTGATTTGTAATAAACTGGTTTTTCACACGGGTATAAACTAGCTTCCGCACAATCAGTTAAACCGATAGACACCGAATCGACCGCCTCGAGCGATCAAGAAGTTGATATCGATCCAAACTAATTCCCTTGCACTCGATCGAAAACCGCAATCACGCTTTGATCCGCACGAAAAAAGTTTTCGGAAGTCTATTCACCCCTCCCTCTAGACTTACGCCCTCACAAAACCCGTTTGGGACCTACAAGTGGTATCGGAAAGCGGTGGTTCTCACGGACCCGGCGGCTTTGAATATCATCGGTTCTTAGGAAGAACCTTTGTGGTCACTTGAACCGATCTTGAAAAACCTTTTTCAAATCTCATTTGTTTTCAAACTCACGATCAGCATGGATAATACTTCGGGTATGTATCATGATTTGCCTAAATTTTCCATTGATGAGTATGCAGACTGGACGATATACATGAGCAACCATCTGGGATCAATAAGCAGCAGGATGATGGAAGTTCTTGAACGAGGACCCATCATCATCTACCATGACAACCCAGCTGTTGGAGGTGATCCAGACTTTCCAAATTGGAAGTCTTGTCGAAAAGAGTCCCGCCTACGATGGATCTTTGAAGAGAGAAAGATGTACACTCTGGATACGATAGCCAGGCACATAATCATGAAGACCATGGACAAGATAACCAGAGAAAAGATAAAGTATCTTAAGACAGCCAAACAGATGTGGGATACGCTTGCTGAAATGTGTGTAGGAAATGATATGATTAAAGATAGCAGACTACAAGCCGAACTGGTGAAATTTGAGAAACTTAAGATGCTACCAAATGAAACCATCAATGAGCTCGATGGAAGAATCACCATGTCAGTCAACAAGCTGTGGGAACTTGGACGAGAAATGTCAGATAAAGATATCAAGTACAAAATCTTGAGATCTCTGACTAAGAAGTGGGATATGAAAGTCACAGTAATAAAGGATTGTCAAGATATTGCTAAGATGAAGTCAAGCAACCTGTTCCTGGGCCTTAAAGCCCATGAGTTCGATCTGATCGAAAGAGGGCAAGAAGAAGAAGACGAGTGCACTTTCTTTGAAGCCACACCCGCCACATCAAAATCGATTACATTCAAAGCAACCCGAAAGAACTCAAAGTCTCATCGAACTGTTGGAAATATTATAAGCCAAATCAATGCAGTTGCATTGCTAACGTAAAACTTGAAAATCTAACATCCAACTTGGTAAGTATCGCAGATTTTACAGGGATTATCAAAACAGCAGAGGAAGAGATAGGAGGCCAGCTGATAGATCTCCAGAAAGGACCAGATCAAATGACCGAAGAGATGATCACAGGGAGGATCGCTGAGAAGATAAGAAAAGAGATGATCGATCTGATGAAAGAAGAGACAACAGATCTGAGAGAAGAAATTCTGATTACAGGCAAACAGGAAAGTCACCTGATAGATTCTACAGACGAAATGACTCACCTGGCAGAAGAAGTTCCGTGGATCGTGGAGCATGTTTCAACTGTGAGAAACCAGGTCATTACAGCGCAGATTGCCCAGACCTGACACCAAAAGAAATAGAATAGAAGTGGAACAGAAGAGACCAACGCTATAGAGACAGGAAATCCATGGTTGCTGATACATCTGAAATTGATGATTCTTATATGTCTTCTGAGGATTCAGGCTACTCATCTGTAGAAGATTTATGTTTGATAAGCAACGCTGATGATTTCTACCACTACGATGATCTGATATTCTCTTCTGATGATGAAATCTGTCTGATGGCTAAGGAGGAAGACCAATCTGAGGTAACCTCTAAACCTTCTGCTCTTTCAGTTTCCACACCAGCTATGATTAGCACACCTACTGGAGAGATTGACTTGCAGCTCTATTCTGAGCAATTGCTTGATGATCTCTCTAACGCAGTAGAGACTTATACCATAGTGGAAGCTGAAAACGATAAGCTAAGGATTGAAAATGCTCAGCTTGCTAAGGAAAATGCTGACAGTAAAGCAGCTGAACTAAAATCAGCTGAAGCTACTCAGAAGATAACTGAAGAACTGAAAGTTCTGAAAGTTAATTCTTTTGATCAGGAGAAGCAGATTAAGGAACAACTAGCTATCAATAAACAGCAAGCTGATGATTTTAAAATCTTACAAGCCAAGTTTGATGAACTCTTCCGACTACATGAGAGTCTAAAATTAACTGAGGATAGTTTACGTAAGAAAATACAGGTTTTCACGAAATCTTCAAAAACCGTTCAGGATATGAACAACTATTTTTGAACGACAACTAATAAGAAGGGAATTGGGTATGAAAACCCTTCTACATCCTCAAAAGGCCCGTCCGATTCACTTCAAAAAGGTGTAATCAAACGAGTTTCTGATATATATACACATAAAGCAAAATATGTATCTGATAAGGGAAATATACCTGCTGAACAAGTAAGACAAGTGCCTAATCAGAAAGGGAACAGAAATGGACCCCAACTGATTAAGCATCAGCCAAGGAATCAACAGAAGAAACCAGTTCTTCTGAAGAGACCTCAACCTAATCAGCAGATTAGGTATCAGAAAAGACAACCTCTCAAAGGGAAATCTGATCTGAAACCTAATCAGGTCAAGCTGCCGAACAGGCAAGCCAAGGGTAAACTGCTGAAACCAGATATGCCAATAAGATATGAATCTTTTAATGGTAGCAGTCGTACCTACCCTTACAATCAGAAACCTAGGGTTGCTGCACCTGAGCCCCACTGGGTTAAAAGAAGACAAACAGCTAAGAAAAATCCCAAGTCTTCTGATTTACCCAAGGCTCGCACAAATAATCATACTAATCAGAATGCATATGAAGAGATGTATGATTATGTAGATGTTTATGGGAGACAAATCAGGCCTTCTAATCTACCTGATTACAATAGAAGTGCCCTGTTTGTATGGATCCCTAAAACCAACTCTAACCCCTCAGGACCCAATCCAAAAGGGGTACCTAAAGCCTGATTTGATTACAGGTTCGCGTGGGTTTGGCCAACAAGGGAGGTGTACAAGCAACTATCTGGTACATTAATAGTGGATGCTCAAGGCACATGACTGGAAGCAAACATCTCCTTAGCTCTTACACAGAACAAGAAGGCCTGCGTGTACTCTTTGTTGATGATAACTTTGGTTTTACCAGAGGATTCGGAACCTTAGAGAATGATGATGTACAAGTTACTGGAGTCTCGTATGTCGAAGGTTTAAAGCATAATCTATTTTTAGTTTCAAAATTCTGCGACAACGGATTCAGTGTTGAGTTCTCGACTGATCAGTGTACTATCAAGAATCGAGCTACTCAACAGATCTTGTTAACTGGTTTAAGAAAAGGTACGATTTATACAACAGATTGGAACAGTTGTCCAAGAAATGCATGCCTGATTGTTAAGAGTTCAAAAGGTAGCAGTTGGCTCTGGCACAAAAGAATGAGTCATCTGAACTTTAAAACTCTAAACAAGATAGCAAGGATGTCATTGGTTGAGGGTCTACCGAATGAGGTATTCTCTAAGGATCAAAAATGTGTCGCATGTCAGGAGGGAAAACAGGTTAAAGCCTCATTCTAGGGAATCCCTGGACCAGCATCCAGCAGAGTATTGCAACTGCTCCATATGGACTTATTTGGACCAGTTACACCAGTCAGTCTCAGCGGACGCAAATACACTCTGGTAATTGTGGATGATTATTCCAATTTTACCTGGGTTGTATTCTTGTATAAGAAGAATGAGACAACAACAAAGATACATGAGATGCTCAAGAAACTACAAAATGAGAAGGGTGTCAGTATAGTAAAAATCAGATCAAATAAAGGTACAGAATTTCTAAATTCTTTTATTACTAATTTTTGCACTAAGTTTGGTATACAGCATGAGATAGCTGCTTCAAGAACGCCACAACAGAATGGTGTAGCAGAACGGAGAAACAGAACACTCAAAGAAGCTGCTCGCACTATGTTAGCTGAACATGCAACACCAAGCCATTTTTGGGCAGAAGCCATCAATACTGCATGCCACACTCAGAACAGATGCTCTCTGACTAAGGCTCACTACAAAACACCCTATGAAGTGTGGAAGGGCAGAAAACCTCGTGTTTCTTACTTCCATGTTTTTGGGTGCAAGTGTTTCATACACAACAATGGGAAGAGTCAGTTGAAGACTTTTGAGGCCAAGTCAGATGAGGGTATATTCTTAGGATATTCCTCATCTAGCAAGGCTTTCAGGGTTTACAACAGGCGAACCCTAGTTGTGGAAGAAACACCTTATGTGGTCTTTGATAAGACATCTTCTGAACAAGAGAAATCTGCCTTAGAACAAGAAGTACCAGATCAACTGGTACCTGATGCACAGAAAATGAATCAGCTAAGTATCAAGGAAAAAGGATCAGAACACGTAACAGTGTATATTCCAGAACTTGATCTTACTGATTCACCAGGGCAATCAGACCCTAAGGTACGTACAACAGTCAATGAAGAAGCTGGTACAGCTGAGACAGTATCAACTGAACCATCTGGTTCAGGGGGAACACTTGAAGTTCCTACGGACAGACATCAGCACATGATGAGTGCAACATCAGCTGAGACTTGTCCAGGTCAAGTGGATCATAATTCTGCACCACTCCCAAACACTAGTAATGAACTACTATCAGAAGAGGATGATGATCTCCAAACTGATGTAAATCAGAAAAGAAGGACCTGGGTAACCAGTCATCCAACTGATCTGATCATCGGAGACCCATCTGATAGAGTCAAAACTAGACATCAGATTGGTGAAAGTGCCATGTACTGTTGTTATCTGTCTTTGAAGGAACCAACTGAAGTAGAAGAAGCTCTACAAGATGCAAACTGGATTCTAGCCATGCAAGAAGAACTGGAACAGTTTGAGATGAATCAGGTTTGGAAATTGGTGGACAGACCAACCCATCAAGATGTGATTGGCACAAAGTGGGTATTCAAGAACAAGAGATATGAGAATAATGTCATAACCAGAAATAAGGCAAGACTTGTTGCTATGGGGTATTCACAATCAGAATGAATTGATTATGATGAGACCATTGCACCAGTCGCTCGTCTGGAAGCCATTCGGCTATTTCTGGCATATGCTGCCCACAGGGGGTTTATTGTGTATCAGATGGATGTAAAGAGTGCATTCTTAAATGGGGTACTAGCTGAGGAAGTTTATGTTGAACAACCTCCAGGCTTTGAAAAAGGCGACCAGGTGTACCATTTAAGAAAAGCTCTTTATGGCCTGAAACAAGCTCCTCGAGCTTGGTATGATACACTCTCTCAGTTCTTGATAGAAAGTGGTTTCATTAAAGGAATAGTGGACAGAACCTTATTCAGAATAGAAGATGGAGAAGATATTCTGATTGTTCAGATTTATGTGGACGACATCATCTTCGGATCTCCCAACAAGAGTTTATGTGATAAATTCAGCAAGATGATGCAAGGGAAGTTCGAGATGTCCATGATGGGTCAGATGAATTACTTTCTGGGTTTACAAGTTAGGCAAAGTACAGAAGGGATATTCATCTGTCAGGCGAAGTACAATAAGAGTTTATTGGCTAAGTTTGGAGTTCAAAATTGTAAGGAAGCCAGAATTCCTATGATGACTGGATTCAAGATGGATCTAGATGAGAATGGTCAGAAAACTAATCAGAAAGAATATAGGGCTCTCATTGGATTTTTACTATACCTGACTGCCAGCAGTCCAGATATCACTTTTGCAGTAGGTGTATGTGCCAGATTTCAGGCAAATCCAATGCAAAGCCACCTGGAAGCAGCTAAGCGGATTCTTAAGTATCTGAAGGGGACAGTAAACCTTGGTTTATTTTACCCATCAGATGATAATCTAGAGCTTAGTGGGTATTCTGATTCTGATTATGGAGGTTGCAGAATTGACAGGAAGTCAACCTCAGGTACATGTCAGTATTTAGGTAGTAAACTGATCTCTTGGTTTTCAAAGAAGCAGACATCAGTTGCGACATCTACTACTGAAGCAGAATATATGTCTGCAGGAAGCTGTTGCTCCCAACTGCTCTGGCTTAGTCAGCAGCTGAGGGATTATAACATTGTAGCTAAGAACGTACCTATATTCTGTGACAGTAATAGTGCTATTGCAATCACTCAGAATCCTATTTTACATACAAGATGCAATCATGTGGATGTCAGACACTATTTTATAACAGATCATGTTGAAAAGAAGAATATCAGAATGGAAAAGATCCATACTGATAAACAGAAAGCTGATATTTTAACCAAGCCACTAGCTGAGATCAGATTCAAAGAATTATGCAATGAGCTAAGGCTTCTGGATCTCGGAGAAAGTGCACCAGAAATGTTTGGTGGACTGGTCTCCAGAACCAGTTGGTTAAGAGACTAACCAGGTTAAGTGGAATCAGTTGAGTTAGGTATCTCAACTGATTAGAAGATCAGTCAAGGAACTGATAAGAGAAGGCTTTCTCAACTGATTAGAAGATCAATCAAGGAACTGATAAGAGAAGGCTTTATTAGTTCAGACAAGGAACTGATCAGATTAAGGCATATCAGATTAAAGGAACTGATCAGTTTGGTTGTTTCATACTTTGTAAGTCGATTAAGTTAATGTTCAACAAGCAAGTTACATAAGATTAAAGCTTCAATCGCATAAGGAAACAGAAAATACACAACAATGAAATAATAGAACTTTTCATTAATAAAGACCCGGAGGTCGAATTTACATTACAAGTTACAAGTACAAAAGGACCCGGAGGTCAGTACATAAACCCTAAACCATAAACCCTAAGCCTAACCTTAGAAGGGGGGGAGAGAGGCTTTAAAGATTTTAGAGCCTGATGCTCCCATTTTCCCCCAACCCTAAAAGGGGTGTGAGAGGCTTTGAAATAATCCTAAAGCCACCCTCAGAGCTTCGGAGTGAGGAGTGAGAGTGGCATTGAAGGATTTCTAAGCCAGGAGCCCCTAGTCCTAAAATCAATGGGCTCTCCAGCTGTTAAATGGGACACAAGTGCCAAAGATGCGGTCATAAATATTTCTCACAGTGTAATGGACTTTTTTTTTCTCTGGACTTAAACGAGGTGTGTCATTCCTCTTCTTTTGAAAGCATTAATGTTCCTCCTTTCCCTGTTAAACTCAATCATTTATTCTTGCAGTATTATGTCAGGTTTTGTAAGTACTGTAACCTAGCTCCATGTTTTAAATGAAAATTTCAAGTTCTTTTTACCACTTTTGCAAAGACAAAATATTTGATTGTGATATGATTTTCTAAAATAGCCAATTATTTTCAAGAACTCATTATTTATTTATTTTCCATTAGTAAAGTTGTAGTTTATGAAATTTCGTCAAATAAATCTTATGGACTAGCTGCTAAATAATTTAAAGACCCAAAATAAATTCTTAATTGTAACACCAAAGAAAATATATACTATGCATGCATATACATTTCAATTCATGTTACAAGACAATACCAATTTATAACTATATTACCAAATGACACGTGCATTAAACATAGGGTCTCATGTTTCAAGTGCATTATTTTCGAAAACAAACATTCACGGATTAACCACATGAAGCATGATTATTCCATGAACATATACATGACATGCATATTACATTCTATAGAATCTCGCATCAAAATTAAGGTTAGTATGCCATCATATAAGACAATTATAGTTGAAAGAAAAATTAAAGGGCAGTGTTTTGAATTTTGATGGAAAGAACTTAAACGCGGATTTTCATGTGATTGACATGGGAAACTTTGATTTTACATTGGGTGTACATTGGTTGATTCAGAGTTGAATGAATAATCCAGACTTTCTAGGTGTTATTAAGTTGTTAAATTTCGAGGACGAAATTTTCTTTAAGGGGGGTAGGATGTAACACCCAAGATTTTCAATTACCATAAGTTATTAAAAAGAAGTGTATAAATTATATTTGTTAAAGGAATTAAAAATGAATAATTAAATATGTATATTTATATATATATTTTTTTTATAATATTTGAGATTAAATAGATTAAAAAAAAGGTGATACATGTACCTTGATAGAATGCAGCGGATAAGCGCCATGCTTACGTAAATGTATATACTTTTTTTATTTTCTATTATGTTGGGAAATTTATAGTTTTGATGGAAGTTCCAAAACAGGTTGTAATAGGACCAGTCAGAACTGTTAGCTGACTGATGACTTAGAAATCCGGATAGGATGACTAGCTGAGATGTATAGACAACTGATGTATTAGTTAGGTCATATATTGAGGGGGAACTCAATATGTATAGGTTAATTCTTGAAGAAGATTAGAAGATCAGACAAGTAAGAAGATCAGAAGACCAGACAAGTCAGAAGATCAGAAGACCAGACAAGTCAGAAGATCAGACAAGTCAGATAGTCAGATGATCAGGTGAATACATGAAGCTGAAGAATCAGAAGACCTGAAGATCATATGACTACCAGAAGAAAAGACCAAGAAGACCTCAGATAACCTACATCAGAAGAACGAAATAGAGTCTGTAAGTTGTGCTAAGACAACCTACATCGGAAGACTCAATCAGGTAGGCTGATCAGTTTTAACTGATCAGGTCAGCTCAATCAGGTGACAACCAATGATTCACCAAAGTCATACGAGTTCATCAGACAAGAAGAATGTCAAACTAAGTTGGTAAATCAAACACTGAACAAGTGTACTTGATAACCAATGCGAGCAAGACACGTATTTATGGAGCTGACAGTGCGGGATTCGGCGGATCACAGTCAAACGGCTATAAAGGACAAACTTGCATGCTTTCGGCCATGCCGCCTCTGTGCACGTCATATCCATCCTGCAAACCTACCTTAAATAGACCAAAATTTGAATTGCTCTCCAACGGCTAATTCAATTTCATGCCTATATATATGGGATCAAACCTTCATAGTAAGGTTACGGAAATTATCATCAAGCTTAAGCTATCCGCAATTTCCGCACGAAGAACACAAAATCAAGAATATTTTCTAAGTGTTCATCCCATAAGTTCTTAGCACAGAAATCTTATCCTTTAGTTTTAGGCTACCCAAATACTAGGATATATTTTTAGTTGGAACACAACAAATCTTATAGCCAAACCAAAAGTTAGGTTAAGTTTGTTTAGCAAGATTTCAGACTATGGTTTCTAGTTCTGATTTCTGGGATTGGTTGAGTGAGAACTCTTGAAACATCTGTTGTACTGTGTTGGACTAATACATTAATCTAAGTCCAGTTGGTTAGTTGGTTAAGTTGGTGCCCCTGCTGATAGGGAAGAGTGGACGTATGACAAGTTGTCCGAACCACTATAAAAATCTTGTGTGCCTTAATTTGCTTTACCTGCTTTACACTATCTGCACACACCTATTTAACTTGCATACATATTCTAAGTCTGGATCATATTTGCACCAAGCAACTGATCTGATCAGTTTGACATTTTGTCATCTAATCCGATACAGATAACTTAGAACCTGATTTAGTAAACTGGTTTTTCACACGGGTTAAACTTATCTTCCGCACATCAGTTAAGTTGATAGACACCGAATTGATCTTCTCTCAAACGATCAGTAAGTTGGATATCAGTCCAAACTGATTCACTCGCACTCTGATCAGGCAAACTTGCTATTCACAACTGATCCCACGAAAAAATTTCAGAAGTCTATTCACCCCTTCCTTCTAGACTTCTGCCTCACTAAAAGCTATTTGGGACCTACAAGTGGTATCAGAGCAGTGGTTCTACGGACCACTGGCTTTGAGTATCATCGGTTCTTGAGGAAGAACCATTGTGGTCACTTGAACAGATCTTTGAAAACCTGTTTTTAAACTCATCTGTTTTCAAAATTCACATTCAGCATGGATAACACTTCGGGTATGTATCATGATCTGCCTAAGTTCTCTATTGATGAGTATGCTGACTGGACCATACTCATGAGCAATCAACTAGGTGCGATAAGCAGCAGAATGATGGAAGTTCTTGAACAAGGACCCATCATCATTTATTACAACAACCCAACTGAAGGGGGTGATCCAGAATATCCAACTGGAGCCAGAATCAAAAAGAGTCCTTCACTGATGGATGCCGAGGAAAGAAAATTGTCCAATCTGGATACTGTAGCCAGACATATCATCATGAAGACGATGGACAAGATAACACGTGAGAAGATCAAGTATCTCAAGACTGCCAAGCAGATGTGGGATACCCTTGCTGAGATGTGCGAAGGAAACAGTCTGATTAAGGATAGCAGACTGCAAGCTGAACTGGTAAAGTTTGAAAAACTCAAGATGCTGCCAAATGAAACAATAAATTAGC
This sequence comes from Stenogyne calaminthoides, assembly GCA_037126765.1. Taxonomy (NCBI): domain Eukaryota; kingdom Viridiplantae; phylum Streptophyta; class Magnoliopsida; order Lamiales; family Lamiaceae; genus Stenogyne; species Stenogyne calaminthoides. The sequence continues at coordinate 31,423,097 of JBBCBC010000006.1, read as the reverse complement.
TTGATGGAAGAATCACCATGTCAGTCAACAAGCTTCGTGAACTGGGATGAGAAATGTCTGACAAAGACATCAACTACAAGATCTTGAGGTCCCTGACCAAGAAATGGGACATGAAAGTAACGGTGATAAAGGATTGCCAAGATATTGCGAAGATGAAGCAAAGCAATCTGTTTCTCAGTTTAAAGGCTCATGAATTCGACCTGATTGAAAGAGGTCAAGAAGAAGAAGACAAATCACATGTTGAAGCTACACTTGCCACATCAAAAGCAGTTTCATTCAAGGCAGCTAGCAGCAGTTCAAAGTCTACTGAACCAATAGGAAATATCATGAGTTAGGTTGAACAGATTGCTTTGCTGACCAGAAAGCTTGAACGATTCAATGTTCAACTGGGAAAATATCAAAAATTTTATAGAGATTATCAAAACAGTAGAGGAAGAGATAGGAGATCTACTGACAGATCACAAGAAAGGAATCGTTCTGGTGACAAAAGAGATAATCATAGAGATGACCATAGAGAAGATAAGAGAGATGATCGTTCTGATGATAGAAGAGACAACAGATCAGATAGAAGGAATTCTGATTACATGCAAACTGGGAAGTCACCTGACAGATCCTACAGAAGAAATGATTCACCTGGCAGACGAAATTCCACGGAACCTGGAGCATGTTTTAAATGTCAGAAACCAGGTCATTACAGTACAGATTGTCCTGACCTGACTCCAAAAGAAAGAGAAAATAAGAGGAATAGAAGAGAGCAAAGATACAGAGACAGAAAAGTCATGGTTGCTGATACATCTGGGATAGATGATTCCTATCTGCCATCAGATGATTCTGGTTATTCATCTGTAGAAGATTTATGTCTAATGACCACTACTGATGATGTCGACGACTTCGACGATCTGATGTTCTCATCTGATGACGACATATGTCTCATGGCCAAGGATGCTGATCAAACTGAGGTAACTTCTAAACCTTCTGTGTTTTCTGTTTCCACACATGTTGTGCTGAGCACACCTGCTGGAGAGATTGACCTGCAGTTGTACAATGAGTAATTGCTTGATGATCTCTCTAATGCAGTAGACACTTATACAATAGTGGGAGTTGAGAACGATAAGCTAAGGGCTGAGAACATTCAGTTTGTCAAGGATAATGCTGTAAGTAAAGCTGCTGAACCGAAAGCAGTTGAGATTGTTCAGAAGATGACTAAAGAACTGGAGTTTCTGAAAGTCAGCTCTTCTGATCAGGGTAAACTCGTTAAGGAACAGTAAGCTATCAACAAGCAGCAAGCTGATGATCTCAAAATCTTCCAAGCTAAGTTTGATGAACTCTTCCGACTGCATGAGAGTCTAAAACAAAGTGAGGACATTTTGTGAAAGAAAGTAGAGATTTTTGGAAAAGCTTCTAAAAATGTTGATGAAATAAAAGCTACTTTCGGAAGCCAACTGATAAGAAGGGTATTTGGTTTGATAGCCCTCCTGGATCCTCATATGTCCAACCTGGTTCACATTCCAAAAGTGAATTTAGGAAGATTTCTAGACAAGATACACGGTATGCCAAATCTGTATCGAAGAAGGGAAAAAGACCTGCTGAATAGGAAAGGCGAGTGCCTGATCAGAAAGGGAACAAAAATGGACCTCACCTGATCAAGCATCAGCCGAGGAATCAACAGAAGAACCCTGTTCTTCTGAAGAGACCTCAGCTTAATCAACAGATTAGGAATCAGAAAGAACAATCTCGCAAGGGAAAGTCTAATCTGAAACCTAATCAGGTCAAGCTGCCTAACCAGCATGCTAAGGGTAAACTGCTAAAATCATTTGTGCAAAAGAGATATGAATCTTTTGATGGTAGCAGTCGTACTTATCCCTTCAACCAGAAATCCAGGACATCTGCACCTGAACCACAGTGGATTAAAAGAAGACAGATTAATCAGAAAAATCCCAAGTGTTCTGATTCATCCAAAGTTCACACTCATAATCATACTGACCAGAAAGCACATGAAGAGATGTATGATTATGTAGATGTTTATGGGAGACAAATTAGGCCTTCTGATCTTTATGATTACCATAGAAGTGCCCTGCTTGTTTGGATCCCGAAAGGTAACACTAACCCCTCAGGACCCAATCCTACAGGGGTACCTAAAGCCTGATTTGATTGCAGGATCGCGTGGGTTTGGCCAATAAGGGAGGTGTACAAGCAATTATCTGGTACATCGATAGTGGATGCTCAAGGCACATGACTGACAATAAACATCTCCTCAGTTCATACATAGAACAAGAAGGCCCACGTGTACTCTTTGGTGATGATAACTTTGGTTTTACCAGAGGATTCGGAACCTTAGTGGATGATGATGTACAGGTTACTGGAGTCTCGTATGTCGATGGTTTAAAGCATAACCTGTTATCAGTTTCATAATTTTGTGACAACGAATTCAGCGTTGAGTTCTCGACTAATCAATGTACTATCAAGAATCGAGCCACTCAACAGATTTTGCTAACTGGTTCCAGAAAAGGAACGATCTACACTACAAATTAGAACAGTTGTCCAAGAAATGCATGTCTGATTGTTAGGAGTTCGAAAAGTAGCAGTTGGCTCTGGCACAAGAGAATGAGTCATCTGAACTTTAAAACTCTTAACAAGATAGCAAGGATGTCCCTAGTTGAGGGTCTCCTGAATGAAGTATTCTCTAAGGATCATACATGTGTCGCATGTCAGAAGGGAAAACAGGTTAAAGCCTCATTTAAGGGGATCAATTGATCCACATGGATTTGTTTGGACCAGTTACACCACTTAGTTTCAGCGGATGCAAATACACTCTGGTGATCGTGGATGATTATTCCAAGTTTACCTGGGTTGTATTCTTGTATAAGAAGAATGAAACTACAAAAAAGATACCTGAGCTTCTCAAAAGATTGCAGAATGAGAAGGGTGTCAGTATCATGAAAATCATATCAGATAAAGGTACAGATTTTCAGAACTCTTTTATAACTAATTTTTGCACTGAGTTTGGTATACGACATGAAACATCAGCCGCCAGAACACCACAATAGAATGGCGTAGCAGAACGAAGAAACAGAACACTCAAAGAAGCCGCTCGCACAATGTTGGCTTAACATGTAACTCCAAACCGCTTCTGGGCAGTGTTGGGAAATAAGGGGTGCCCGGATCTATTCGAGATGAATTTAAATACATATTTAAATTAATCAATTAATTACTAACATGAATTAATCCTAAATCAATTCACCATAATAATTAAACAAGCAAATAAACAACATGCGTACACGTAATCCACGTAAATCCTAAGCATGCGAAATCTAGGAGTCACGAGATTACATACCTCTTGTAGAGACAACCGTTGAGACGATGGATCAACCCAAAGTGCCTTCCCAAATATGTCCCACGTCCACGAACGTAATCCGGTGGGAGGATTCACACGAACGATTTTAATAAAGGAGAAAAATTAAAATATTTTGCCACCACCTTTGTGGATTTATAATTTTTCCAACACATGGAATTGCTTTGGGGATGAAAAATTCATCCCCTATTTATAGGACAGGGGGAGGGGGGGCGGGGGACGAAAATTTTGACCTAATTGGGTCATTGGGAAATTTCCTTGCTTCTTCCTCAAGATACAATCTTGAATATATCAAATATATTCTATTTCTCAAAATATCTCCCAACAAAATCTTCTCCTCCTTTTCTTACTCCTAATTTTCGAAAACACACACAAGTAGGGAAGAAATAAGATATTTTTCCTTTCTTGAATTTATGGGATAAACTTGTATCTCAAGAATACTTATTCCATAAAATATTTCCAAGAAAATCAAGAAAAAATATTTCTCTCTCCTACCTATTTCTTCGAAAATAATTGTTGGGATGTTTAAGTTTTGATGAATTATGCCAAAACATTATCAACTTGTGTTATTGAAGCTAATCTATAGATAACAAGTTGAGGGGGAACGAGAGAACAAGTTGAGGGGGAACTCATGGAATCAGACGAAGATGATCGAGATCAGACGAGGCTGAAGATGAGACTGATCGAGATCAGATGAGTAAGATGAGTTCCGGAGTTAACTGGTGAGCTGAGCAAAATCAGAAGAAAAGAAAAGCTAAGTCAGCTGATCAGAAGAATCAGAAATTACCTGATCAGATGGACCTGGGATCAGAAGATCAGATGACCTGATTAGAAGACCTGATCAAATAACCAGATCAGATGACCAGATCAGAAGAGGAGGTTGCTGATCAGAAGAGGAGCAGATGAGACTGATCGAGATCAGATAAGATAACCTGATGCAACTAACCTGATATACTAACCTGATGTACTAATCTGATGCAGATAAACTGATATGCTGACTTGATGTTATACTGATCTGATCAGGTGAGCTGATCAGATCAGGTGAGAAGAAATCAGAAGAGAAGTCATCAGAAGACAAGTCATCTGAAGTCATGTTCACTGAGAATCAGAACGCTACTGATGATCAGATAGCCTGAGTGCTAGTGACCTGAGGGTCAGGATGTCTGAAGTCAGAAGAGCTGAACTCAGTTAGCCTGAGTGTCAGTATACCTGATCAGACAAGGTCCGCTGAAGAGAAGTCTGCTGAATCAAGAATCCTGAGACTCAGAAGAATCCTGAGGGACTCAGAATGATCCTGAAGAATATAGCTGTTAGATTCAGCTGACGTGGACCAATGAGAGGAAGAAAACCAGCCTGGAAAAGCTGCAAAAAGCTACAGAATAGTATGGATTTGAATGTGACTCCATCCAATGGTAACATTCAAATCGACACTATAAATACAAGTTCTTCCATCAAATTAAGTGTGCAAAAGTGGGGAAATGTGTGAAAAACACCATTGAGCTTCAAAGCCAAATCATCCAGCATTTCCACCATAGAACACTGAGCAAGAAATACACGCATATATTCAAGAGTGTTCTACCCTAGATCTAAACACAAATGTAATATCCTAAGCTTAGAGAGATTTTCCCAACCTTAGCATTGAGACTAAACAAATGTAAGGCAAAATCTCACCATAGTTGGACACCAAACAATCTTATACCCAAACCCAAAAGTTAGGTTGAGTTTGTTAAGCAAGGATTGTAAGTTAGTGGGACTAGCTTACTTTCTGGGTGCGAGTGCGAACTCGTTAAACATCTAAGCAATCCCGCAAGGGAGGGTAGGCAATCCCGTGAGGGAGATAAGTCCCGAGAGAGTGAGAACTCATTAAACATCTGTTGTATTGTGTTGGACTAACACATTAATCTAAGTCCAGTTGGTTAAGTAGGCTCCCCTTGTGATAGGGAAGAGTGGATGTAGGAGTTGGACTCCGAACCACTATAACATCGTGTGTTCTTTACTGCTTTATGTTCTTACTTGCCATATGCATTCGATTATAAGAAAAACATATCGATTTGAAACAAAAATTGGAGTCACTATTCCATCTCCCCTATTTTATATGCATTACATGGTTGTTTTTCATGGGACCAACAATAATCATGGAAAAATTAGGCAATAATATTTTCTTCTCCTTTTCATTAATTGGACTTTAATTTGGGCTATTTGAGGGGCCTTTTGGAGAATTAAGATTGGACCTCCAATGGTCTATGAAACTTTAATATTTAGACAAAATATTATTCAAGCCCATTAATATTAATTTACTCCACTATAAAATTAGTATTGAACTATCCATCTTAACCCATATTACGACTTCAAAATAATATGGCTCCCGGTCATTATTTCCCGTGTTTAAGATTATCTCAGTCCACTAATTAATTAGGCCACTGAACAGGCTTTATATTAATTAATATCTTTATCCTTTGAGTTAAGACAGCTCAACATTATTATCCATACCGGAAATAAATTTCCACTTGCAAGATTTGGTATGATAAAGATTCTGAGCCCACCAAGGGGACAAATCAAGCAAGTCGTACTTGCACACGATTCTCCGTATTAAATCTTAGCAATCGTCATGTAATCAATAATATTGCCCAAGATATAAGGTATCGAATCACGTTGATTCTCTTCCCAGCATAAGTCAAAGCAATAGTTATTAATTTCACACGATCCTATTTAAGGAACGGAGATTAAGAAATAATGAACCACTGAGGTCTAATTCTTCTATATTCAGTGCTGAAGAATTTATCCTCCTATAGGTCCTATTCAGCGCATCATAATGCACTATTGTAATCTCTTGGTCAAGACAAGACAATCTGAGCTTTACACTTCAACCTTTCACGATGGATTGTTCATTTCCATCTAGGTTGTGAACTTTGTACTTAGTTACGAGGAACTGTTAATTTTGATCTTCTGTGATCTGGTATCACCAAATTAACTACAATGTAACACGTACTATTTATTGAACAGGTATGCAGTAAATATATATAACATTCATTCATATTTAGTGCAACAGTGATAAATAATTTATTTCAGTAAATAAATAAGAAATTCAGTTTAGTTATACAAAGTAAAAAGCATACTTTTCAGTATAACCCCAACAATCTCCCACTTATACTCAAAGTCTGCTTTTAAGTATACTACAACATGTCTCGTGTTCTATGTGACATCTAATGTCACCTACACGAACCTAATAATATTTCTCCCACTTATACTCAAAGCAGATTGGCAACTCTCTTGACACTCATTCCTTCCACATGTCTCTCGAATGTACTCTGAGGTAGACCCTTTGTGAATGGATCTGCTAGGTTGTCTTCCGACGCAATCTTTGCCACCTCTATATCTCCTCTCTTAACGATTTCTCGCATAAGATGGTATTTTCTTTCTATGTGTTTACTGGCCTTATGGGCTCTCGGTTCCCTAGAATTTGCAACTGCTCCGGCATTATCACAGTAAACCGTGATCGTACTGGGTAAATCCAGAACAACGTCTAAGTCCACTAGGAAGTTCTTGAGCCAAACCGCTTCTTTCACTGCTTCACAAACAGCTACATATTCGGCTTCCATGGTAGAATCATCGATGCATTTCTGCTTAACACTTCTCCATGTCATGGCTCCTCCCCCCCATGCAAAACACACTACCCGAGGTTGACTTTCTAGAGTCTATGTCTGATTTGAAATCTGAGTTCGTATAACCGATGGGGATTACACTGTATAATTGATAAACTAACATTCTGCCCCGTGTCCTCTTCAGACACTTCAGAATGTTCTTGACTGCAGTTCAATGCTCTTTCCCAGGGTTACTTTGATATCTTGCCACCATGCCTACGTCAAAGCAGATATCTGGTCTCGTGCACAGCATCACATACATGAGGCTTCCTACAACCAAAGCATAAGGAATGCCCTTCATGTCATCTATTTCCTTTTGTGTCTTGGGACACATCTCCTTGGATAGATGGATTCCGTGTCTGAAAGGCACAAAGCCTTTCTTGGAATCTTGCATGTTGAATCGCTTCAAAACTGTGTCTATACATGAGGCTTGCGAAAGCCCAATCATTCTTTTCCTGCGATCTCGAGTGATCTTGATCCCTAGGACATGACCGCCTTCTCCTAAGGCCTTCATATCAAACTGTTTTGATAGCCATGCCCTTACGTCTGACAACATCTTTACATCGTTCCCAATGAGCAAAATGTCGTCTACGTATAGTACCAAGAATACCAAGGCAATTCCATCACACCTCTTATAAACACAACTTTCGAAATTGTTTTGATCAAAATCGTAGGATTTTATAACTTGATCAAAGCACTGATTCCAAGCACAGGATGCTTGCTTTAGCCCATAAATGGACTTCTTTAGCTTGCAAGCCAGATGCTCTTGGCCTTTTTCAATGAAGCCTTCGGGTTGTTGTATATAGATTTCTTCGTCAAGACTTCCATTAAGGAAAGCGGTCTTGACATCCATTTGCCAGATCTCAAAGTCTAGGTGCGCAGCAATCGACAAGAGAATGCAGATGGACTTGAGCATGGCTACGGGCAAAAATGTTTCCTCATAGTCGATCCCTTCTTTCTGAGTGTACCCATTCACCACGAGTCTCGCCTTAAAGGTTTCAACCTTTCAGTCCGGTCCCCTTTTTCTCTTGTATACCAACTTGCATCCAATAGGTTTTACCCCATTAAGTGGTTCGACTAGCTCCCACACTTTATTGTGATCCATTGAACCCATCTCGACTTCCATTGCGGTTTGCCAAGATTTTGCATCCTTGTCTTGGATCGCCTCGTTGTAGGACCATGGATCTGATTCTTCTCCTGAGATCAAGTCCGAGGACTCTCCAATCCCCAAGAATTGCTCGGGTTGTCTGACAACCCTCCCACTACGACAAGGTTCTGGTTGTGTAGGTGTGACGCTTGGTACTTTGTCTTGTACAGTTGGCAACGGAGTTGGACCCCTAAGTTCTTATAAGGTAATCTCGCTTCTAGGCTTTTTATCGTTCATATAGTCTTTTTCCAAAAATCTAAAGTGCGTACTAATTACGACCTTTTGATCTTCGGGGCCATAGAACATGCATCCCTTTGTTCCTTCGGGGTACCCTATAAATAACCTTAATTCCAAACGTGCGTCTAATTTACCAGCTTCCTTATCCAACACGTATGCCGAACACCCCCAGATCTTCATGTGTCCTAAGCTGGGCTTGTGCCTCGTCCACAATTCTCTAGGGGTTTTGGGAACCAATTTGGATGGCACTAAGTTTAGAATATAAGTTGTTGTTTGCAAGGCATAACCCTAGAACGATTTTGGTAAATCCGCATAATTCATCATTGACCTTACCATTTCTACAAGCATTCTATTTCTTCGTTCTGCAACCCCATTTTGTTGAGGGGTACCGGTGCGATCAACCAATCGATGCAATCCCTTCATCCCAGTTCAAAAATTCATCATTTGAGGTATTCCCCTCCACGATCAGATCATAGAAACTTGATACTCTTTTCCTTATGATTCTCTGCTTGAGCCTTAAATTCTTTGAATTTATCAAAGGTCTCAGATTTATGCTTCATTAGGAAAACGTACCCATAGCGTGAGTAATCATCGATAAACGTAACGAAATACTCATAGCCACCTCTAGCTTTGATTTGCATTGGACCACACACATCGGTGTGAACGATCTCTGTTGGGAGATGAATTTAATAAAGAGAGATTTTGATTAGATCCCAAAACCCCTGAGTATGACATGTTCAGGATAATCTTGATAGTTGAGTCAGGATTCAGTTTTAGAGTGTTCGGGATGTTATCTGCAAAATGTATAGTCAGCAGATATAGATCAGGATAGGTTCTGAAGACTCAGTAAGTTTCTGAAGAAACTAAAGTTTCAGTATGAAATTGAAGTTTCTGAAGTTTCAGTATGAAACTGAAGTTTCTGAAGTTTCAAGATGAAAACTAAGAAACCAAGACTTCGATGAGAAATCGAGATATCAAGACTCAAGATGAAATCGAGAATCAAGACTCAAGAAGAAACCGAGATATCAAGACTCGAGAAATCAAGACTCAAAGATGAAAACTCAATGATATCGGGCCAAGATATCTGTGAAGACTCGTGAAGTCATCAAGACTCAAGACTCAAGACCCTAAAGACTCGTAAGACATCAAGACTCGTAAGACCTCAAGACGCAGAAGACCAAGATCAAGGATATTGAAGGCACAGTAATTACTAAAGACTCGGCAATGTATCAATGCTCAAGATAAACCTGAATGTTCCGAGGCACTGAAAATATCTATCCGAAGGATTCAATACTGAGAAAAACGCGATTCCTTAGAAAAATAGATATTGCCCAATACATTATCATGAAGACAAAAGGAACTAAGACAAAGTGTTGTTAAGGTTATATCACTCAGAGATGTAACCAAAAAGAGCCGTTGAGGTTGTCTACCTTTAACTGGAGACAAAAGTCAAAAAGAAGAAGACAAAGATCATGCATTATCGACCTTTGCAAATGACAGTCACAAAAAAAGATGTCGAAGTACTAAGTTCCGTGATCAAAAAAGTGATGACCACTACATGAAAAGCAAACTTACCTAAAACGTGCTTTGGGAGTCTCAAACCCTAAATATAGCCGCTCATCACACACCATAAGAGGAAACTCACGGTATCTCTTCCAACGGATAGTTTTTCAAGAGTGACCTTGGTGTTTGCCTATAAATACTTGTGACCCTCTACATTGAAGGTTACGGAAATTTGTAAGCAACTCAAGAGCTCAAACTTATTATTAGAAGTTGAAGCACTCGAAAAAAACAAGAATTTCCCAAGTGCTTTATTTCAAGAGAGCTCATTCCACTAAGCCTAGCTTGATAAGATATATCCAAAGCTTAGTCGAGATATCCTAGCCTTTGCATTGTTCTTAATTGTAAAGGATATCTCATCCTAGTTGAAACCAACCAAGAAACCCCAAACCCTTTGTAAGGTAGTTTGAGTGTGATTGTTGGTGAGATTGGAGTTGTAAAGAGTTAGTAAACTACAAGGAGGTAGTCGAGAAAAGCTCTAGAGGAGAAGTGAGTAATCTATCTTGGATGAGCAGAAAAGCTTGTGTGTGTTTTGAGTTAGTAAACTACGAGGTAGTCGAAAGCTCAAAATAGAAAGGTTAGTAAACTACAGAGGTAGTCAGAAAGCCTTAGGAAGTGATTAGTGAATTTCTCTGAAGTGATCGGGAGAGTGGACGTAGGAGCTTGAGTCTCTCGAACCACTATAACTTGTTTGGTACTTTGCTTTTCATTTTGCTTTGATTAATCACAGCATATCTTTAAAACCGAAAGCATATTTTCACCGATATTCAATTGGAATCAATCCACTGAAGTTGCATCTGAACTGAATCACAGCCTAATCACTGTTCCATTAAAAAAGGAAGGTTTTCAGCAAAAGCTTAAAATGAGTATAAACTAAGGGCCAACCATTCCGCACATCTGAGTAGCTAGAACAGATAGTTACCAAACCGAACTCACTCTTCTGAGGGTTCAGTAAGTTAGTTATCTGATCCAAGCAGCTCAGGATCTCTGAAAACTCTGATCATTTGGGATTATCTGAGGTATCCGAAAAAGCTTCGGGATCACCATCTCGGGTAGACTTTGACTCGAGAGGATTTGTGCTTCTCGAGGACCAAATCATCGGACACAACTGACCCAAAAGTGACCTCGAAGAAAGAAAAGTTTTAAAAACACTGAACACGTGTATTCCCCCCCCATACACGTGTAAGACTTGTTTACACCGGGACCACCTGCTTTGTTGACCAAAGTCTTATTTGCTAAAATACTTATGGTCTATCTGAACAGATCTTATTTGCTGAATTCTTAAAAGACTTAGACAAAATGTCTTATAAGAAACTTCCCATGTTCTCAGTAGAGAACTATGATTTATGGAGACTGAGAATGCAGGCTCACCTGTATTCCAAACATGAACGTATGTGGAGAGTGGTCTCTGAAGGGCCATTCCAATTTACTGTGGTGAATCCCAGAGGAACAGAAAATTAGAGAAATGATCCCCGAATAGAATTTCCTAAGTCTGATGACCAACTGACTCCTGAGGAGAGGAAGTTAGTCAATCTAGACTACATTGCTAAAGACACACTATACAGTATAATTGATGATGGTGTGATGGGAATGATTTCTCACTGTAATACTGCAAAAGAAATTTGGGATACACTAGCTGTAATGTGCCAAGGCACAGATCATATCAAGGAAAACAAACTTTCAGTTGCAATTGGAAAGTTTGATAGTTTTGAAATGGAAGATGGTGAATCTATAGACAAATTGGAAGTCAGATTCACTAGCATTATGAATGATCTGAATGCACTTGGAAAGAGATATCCACAGAGAGAAGTGGCATTGAAAATTCTTAGAGGTCTTTCTAAGAAATGGGATATTCATGCTGTGGTGATTGAAAACACCAAAAACATTGATTCAATGCCATATCAACAAGTCTTCTCTGAGCTGAAGGCCTATGAGTTTGTAATTGATAAGAAATCTTAAAAGGCTGACAGCAAAGATGATTCATCATCTAGTAAAAATGTGGCTTTCAAAGTCAAGGATAAAACATGTAAAACTAGAGAGTCTGAGAACTCCCTTGCTAAGAATCGGGATGAGCTTGAGGATAAGCTAGCACTGATGGCAAGGAGGTTTGAAAGACTTAATAGTCGATATGGAAAATACAAAAACTATTACAGGAATCACAGGTACCAGAAGAAAGCTGAGGACAAATCAACTGAGAAGAAGAAGGACCTGAAAGCTGAAGGATCTTAATCCAAAAGGAAGGACTCCAAATCCAAATAAGAAAGTGATCAGGATGATGATGCCAACAGATGCTACAATTTCCAAAAGAAAGGTCACTTTCAGTATGATTGTCCTGGCCTGAGTGCTAAGGAGAGAAGAGAAAGACAAGCAAAAAGTGACAAGAAGTTCTCTAGCAAAAAGGCCATGGTTGCAGAAGAAGAACATTCTGAGGAAGGATCTAGCTCTTCAGATGAAATATTCTCAGACAGTGAAAGTGATGACCTCTGTCTAATGGCTGTTGAGGAGGTAAACTCTTCTTTCTCTGTTGTTGCTCCTACACTAGCACAAGAGTTGTCAAGTTCAACTGTAAACAGTCAATTTGACCTGATGGATTCTTTTGAGAGTCTGATGAAGGACTATGCTGTTTTACAAGAACTGCTAAATGAAACTCAAGAGCAGAATAAGGAACTGAAAGCTGAAAATCTTAAGTGGAAAGACTCTAGCAATACTGAAATCACTTCTCAATTAATGGGAGCTACTGATGAACTGGATGTTCTAAAAGTACAACTCTCAGAGAAAGAGAAGTTGATAGTGACCCTGAATGAAAAGCTAGAGAAATCCACTGAAGAGATTCAGCTGATCAGAACCAAGTTCAATGACCTCTCTGAGAAGCATGAGACTCTACAGAACTGTGAGGATAGTGCGCAGAAGAAGCTAACTCTATTGAATACTGCATCTAAAGTAATAGATGAAATTCAGAGTTATCAGAGACCTGCCACTATAAAATCTGGATTGGGATACATTCCAGGGGGAACCTCACAAGGTCATCTGAATGCTGCATCAAGTAGCAAGAAGACAATCTTTGTTAAACCAGTGGCACCTACACTTCAAACTGAAGAAATGCCCAAGGTGTTAGACAAGGGAAAAGGACCTATGGTTCCAGTAAAACTGAATGATCAGGTAAGAAAGCCCAAACCTCAGGTGAAGGCTAGAAAACCTGAGCACTCAGTAGGAAAATTTCAGGCAAGTACTTCGAAGCCTCAGGCTAAGAATGCAAACCTGAAAGGATCTGCACTGAACCATCAGAGGAATCTTCAGAAGAGAAACACTCAGCAGAGACATTCTCAACTGAAGAGACCAAGTCCTCAGTATACTGAAAGACCCAAATTTCAGTACAGGCAACCTGAACCCCACTTGCCTAAGGGTAAAGGTTACCTGAACCCGAGTCAGCAAAGATTCAGACCGGCTGCACAGAAGCCAAAGCAAATGAACAAAAGGCCTGTACCAAAGAAAAACTCTAAGGCTCATGTTCATGCTAAGGCAAGCACTCATACACAGGAAACTGCTAAGGCACCCAGAGTAGTAAATGTGTATGTAGATGTTTATGGAAGACAGATCAGCCACTCTAAAGTGATTAGAGTTGTCAGGCAGATTTGGATTCCTAAAGGTACAGCTAACCTTGTAGGACCCTACACAAATTGGGTACCTAAGAATTGATCTGTTTTTCAGGAGGAAAACAAGGGCACTGAGCTGATTGAAGATCACATAGCACTGATGAGTGGAGATGAAATGGCCCCTGTTGTATGGTATCTTGACAGTGGATGCTCAAGACATATTCAAGAAGATACTCAGTGACTATGTTAAACAAAGAGGCCCTCAGATCACATTTGGAGATAACTCCAAGGGACAGACTGAAGGATATGGAACTTTGGAAATCGATTCAGTTCATATCCATGGTGTTTCATATGTATCTGGATTGAAGGATAATTTGCTTTCAACAAGCCAATTCTGTGATAAGGGTTTTAATGTTGAGTTCTCTAAGAACTTATGTTATGTGAAAGATGATATTTCACAGAAAATATTACTGACTGGTACAAGAAAAGGAAATGTGTATCTTGCTGATTGGAGTTCAACTCCTAAAGATACATGTTTGGTTGCAAAAAGTTCCACAGATACCAGTTGGTTATGGCATAAAAGAATGAATCACCTAAATTTCAAACCCCTGAATAAACTTGCAAGATTAGCTCTTGTGAGAGGGTTGCCAAATGAAGTGTTCAGTAAGGAACATGTTTGTGATGCGTTCCAAAAAGGAAAACAAGTTAAAGCATCATTTAAAAGCAAAGTAGATGTTTCTACTGAGAGAATACTTCAGTTGTTGCATATGGATCTTTTTGGTCCAAAGAACACCAAAGGAGCACTAATGGCGAAAATATACACTCGTAGTAGTTGATGACTACTCAAGATATACTTGGGTCATATTCTTACTCAAGAAGAAGGAGACTCGAGATAAAAGTCACTGAAAGTTCTTGAAAAAGGCTCGAGATTGAGAAAAATCTGAGTGTGGTCAAAATCGATCCGACAAAGGAACCGAATTTATAAACCACATTATATCCGATTATTATTGCAAAGAAATGGAATTACTCATGAAACATCACCGCAAGGACCCCTCAACAAAATGGTGTTCTTTGAAAGAAGGAACAGGACTCTAAAAAAAAGTTCGCTGCAAGGACCATGATAGTCAAAATTTGAGATTCCTAAAAGATTTTGAAATTTTGAAGTCATCAACACCGCATCTTATTCACAAAACAGATCCATGCTGACCAAGAGTCAAGGCAAAACACCATACGAGCTTTGGAATGAAAGGAAGCCTCTTGTTTCTTTCTTTCATGTGTTTGGTTGCAAGTGTTTCATACACAATAATGGTAAAGATCAGTTGAAAACATTTGATAGCAAAGCTGATGAAGGAATATTCTTAGGATATTCTAAAGTTAGTAAAGCCTTCAGAGTTTACAACTGTAGGACTCTTATTGTGGAGGAAACACCTCATGTTGTTTTTGATGAATCTACTTGTGTTCAGAAGAAACGGGAACATGATGCAGAAGAAATAACCATGAGAATCACCAGATTAAGCCTGAAAAAGAATGACAAATCATCCACTGAACCTGAAAAGAAGAGGTCAGTCACCTTCTATGAATGGAGTGACTCAGACTCAGACAAAGAAATTCAGGATGGAACTCAGGATGGTGAGACTCAGGAAAGCCAACACACCAAAGGTGACCAATCTGAACAGACACCAGTTCAGACTCAGGTATGTGATGCCAATGAAGATGTGGTCACAGCTGAGGCAAATTCTGAATCTATCAACCAAAGGGGAACAAATGTCACTGACAATGTTCTGAATAGAATTTCCCCTGAGGAAGATGATTCCCTTTCTCCTTTTATGTTGTTCCCTGAGTTTATTGAACTAACTGAACCTAACATTTCAAATGTTGAGGATACTATTGAAGGAGGAACATCTAGAAGAAGTTGGTTAGATAGTCATCCCAGAAGTCATATTGTGGGTAATCTAACTGAAGTTGTTAAAACAAGAAGGTTCCATGGAGAGAGTGCACTATTTTGCTGCTTCCTATCAGAGAAAGAGCCTACTGAGATTGAAGAAGCTCTACAAGATTCTCATTGGATTACTGTTATGCAAGAAGAGCTGAATCAATTCTCAAGGAATGAAGTATGGGAGCTAGTGGATAGACCTGAAAGGCATAATGTTATTGGAACCAAGTGGGTATTTAGGAATAAAAGAGATGAGAACAACAACATTGTAAGAAACAAGGCAAGGCTAGTTGCACAAGGTTATTCCCAAGAAGAAGGCTTGGATTATGATGACACCTTTGCACCTGTTTCAAGACTAGAAGCCATCAGATTGTTTCTTGCATATGCTGCCCACATGAAGTTCACAGTCTATCAGATGGATGTGAAAAGTGCATTTCTGAATAGTGTGCTTAAAGAAGAGGTCTATGTGGAACAACCTCCTGGTTTCAGAAAGAATGACCAAGTTTACAGGCTCAGAAAAGCCTTATATGGTCTTAAGAAAGCACCAAGAGCATGGTATGATACTCTTTCTCAGTTTCTTACTGACCACGGTTTTGTCAAAGGAACTGTTGATAGAACTTTGTTCAGGATAGAAGATGGGGAAGATATCTTACTAGTTAAGATATATGTTGATGACATCATTTTTGGATCTCCAAATCATCAGTTGTGTGAAAAGTTTTCTACACTGATGAAAAGCAAGTTTGAGATGTCTATGATGGGGGAGATGAATTTCTTTCTAGGTCTTCAAGTGAAACAATCAAAGGAATGAATCTTCATCAACCAGGCAAAGTACACCAGAGATCTGATTGCAAAATATGGTGTCTGCAAATTGCAATCTTGCGATAGAATTCCCATGAATACTAACTACAAGATGGATCCTGATCCTGAAGGCAAATCAGTAAGTCACATTGATTATAGAGGGATCATTGGATCATTGTTCTATCTCACAGCAAGTAGGCCGGATATAACATTTGTTGTTGGGATATGTGCAAGATACCAAGCTAATCCTAAGGCTAGTCACATGGAGGCTGCCAAAAAGATACTGAAGTATCTTAAGGGCACAAAGTGAATAGAGGATTGTGGTATCCAAATGATGATAACCTTGAATTAACTTGTTATTCGGATGTTGATTATGGAGGTCATGAATTGACAGAAGTCCACTCTGTGAACTTGTCAATTTCTTGGAAGTAAGTGATATCTTGGTTTTCAAAAAAGGACCTCGGTAACCAAGATCTACTCAAGTTTGAATACATGGTCTGCGAGGAAGTCATTGTTGTGCTTTCAGTTCTTTGGCTCGCACAACAATTAAGGGATTATAAAGTTGTAGCCAATGAAGTACCCATATTTTGTGATAATAATAGTGCTTATTGCTATTTCACAAAATCCGTTATTGCACACCGATGCAAACATGTGGATATCGGACATCACTTCATCCGAGATCATGTCGAGAAAAAGGACATCAGGATGGAGAAAATTCATACTGATAAGCAGAGAGCTGATATCTTGACTAAACCTTTGGCTGAATCAAGATTTCAGGAACTATCAGTTGAATTAGGGATGTTGGATCCAGGTGTATAGAGTAAATCAAAAATCGAAGGTTTTTCGGATGCATGAAGTTTTCTCGAAATTCTCTTGAGAAACTCGGGATAAAATTGAAATACTTGAATTGAGTCTCGAAAACTCGGATGTACTAAAGGTCAAGATTTTTCGATTACCATCTTGAACCCTTTTCAAGATTACTTCGATATCATCTTGACATTTTATCTAGGTCAATACTCAGTAAGACTGATAGGAAAATTAGTCTGAAGAGGTAATGACTCATGCAACTCATTTATTGCTTAAGTGAAACTCAGTAATCATTTGCAATAAATACAAAACACCTGAAGAATGTTTTTGGGCGGGACCTTTGAAATTCCAAGGAAGGTCAACAGTCATTAAATGCTCTGTTGCTTTTATTCACCAATGAGGTTAAAATGGCGTCTTACTTTTCGTGAGAGTCCTTTCGCATACCCGATTAATCGTGGATTAATCTTAACCGTTGATTCTCACCAAACCGATATGAATTCCCACAAATTGGTCTATATATTCCTTGAGAAGCCAATTCAAGCCCCTTTTATTAAACCCTCGTTTCCAAAATCCTCTGCAAAATAAAATTCCCTTTGCCCAGAAAATCTTTATCACTCCGAAACCCTAACCTTCAATTTCTTCAAAATGACTTATACCATTTTCGATAAATTGGCCGAAACCAATAAACCTTGGTATGAGTACGTTGTATCTCTGGAGAGTACTTCCAACGCCAAACATGAAGAAGAGGCGCTTCATTTGATCAGATTGGCGAAACTAACAAACCTCATCGCAAACCGACCGGAGGCGGAATATTCGCGAGAGGTAATAGAGTTCGTCTCTAATATGGAAATAGATGAGGATGATAATATTGAGTCCAAGATTTCTGTTTCGCATTTAGAGCATACATCGAAGTATATAGATTTTGTTCGGGAGCTGTACATAGTCCCTCAAAATTTAAACGATGTTTTTGAGTTGTGCGATAGGGGAGATGATCCCACTTTGTATATGTTAGGTCGAGAGCAAGAATATCTTGATAGGATTACTGAGAATCCTGTTAAATTTGAGGCGACCTTACATAAGCGGCATTTGAGGCCAAAATACAGAGTGTTGATGGATATTGTGAGTAAGTGCATAATGAGTCGATCGGGGAGTTTTGAGCAGATTAGCACTCCCAAACTCCGATTGATGGCGGCGATTGAGGACTCACCCACCAAGGATTTCAACTGGATGAAGTATCTGATCAAGGTGGTGAGTGAGCAAGCCAAGGTCATAAAAAAGGAGGACGGCTCAATTTTGATCAAAGGCAAGATCCTCCATGCCACCAAAATAGCTTTTATTTTGGAAATGTGTCGAGAGGAGGAGGATATCTTTGCCAACTCTACTCCTTTCCCTAAGTCCAAAGTAATGTTCAAGCCCATTGCTGGAAAAAGGACCATCAAAGGGAAGAAAGAGAAGAAAGTGGAATCACCAGTTGCTGCTGCTACTGAAGAAACCCAACGAGCCAGGGGGAAGGCTTTGTTGGAGGCCAAGAAAGAGCAGGGTGAAAATTTGAAGAAGAAGACCCTGGCTCCAAAGCGCAAGAGAATGGTGGTTCTCACCGATGATGAGGAGGAAAGTGAAATGAGGAGATTCAACTCGAGAGCCAAATCGCTCGAAATCGCCCTTACATGTATTGGCTCAGGCTATCTCAAAGGCACAGGATCAAACTGAGGAGCAAGTCTTCTCTGAGGTTCTTGAGACGTCGCTAACTTCAGACAAGTTCTCTCAAGAAATATTCCAAGGACCTCAGACCTCAGAGAAAGTTCAGATTCCTTCTGAGGAAGTGTCGACTCAGACCTCAGAAGATGCTCAGATTCCTGCTGAGGAAATGCCCACTCAGACCTCAAAGCAAACTGAAATTCCCACTGAGGAGGCGCCAGCTCAGACCTCAGAACCAAGTCAAATTCAGACTGAGGAGCTGCCTGCCCAACCCTCAGAATTTGCTGAGCCTCAGGAGCCGATGAACTTTGATGAGCTCCTGAGTGATCTTTTACTCGATCCTTCAGCAGACTTCTCTACTGAACCTGAGAGCCCGATGCTCAAGAAGGGTGAACCTGAAGAGACCAAATGGCGAAGTAAGGGGGAACGGTTCATTCTTGACCGCTACCCTGAGCTTAGCTCATTCCCTGACCTCCAAGACATCTTCTTCAGATTGAGGTCAACGGTCTTCATCCTCAACCAGACTCTTCCAGAAATGCTCAACATAGCTTCATTCAGAGGCGAAGACTGGTGGAACGAGGAAATAGCTCGCTTCACCTGAATTCTCGAGATTCAGAAAACCAAGCTCGTAATGAAAACGTCCGACTTTGATGAGTTGGTTAAGAGAAAAGTGGCCGAGAGGAAGGATCTGGTTGGTGCCCCAGCTCCAAAGACAAATCTCGATATGGGGACCAACAAGGGGATGATGAGGGTCAATCTCGGAAGGAGAAAGACCAAATCGATCAAGAGGTCATTGTCGAACATCCTCGATCGAAGTTAGCCTTTCAGTAACTTTTGGCACTATTAACAATTATGCCAGATTACCAAGTACCTATCTTTAAATTTGTAATGTCCGATATGCAACCGAGGCTCGGTGGACACCCAAGCTCGTGGGAAGCCCCCATTCAGACCAAGCTCGTGTTCGGACCGAGACTCGGATGAACAGACAAACTCGAGCACAAAGAGATCGATATGCTCCCCGAGATTGATCTCACCCCTGTGATGGAAAAAGTTTGGAGAAGGTTGAGCCAATCCTGGCCAAAGTTGCTCAGATCGAGGAGGTATTGGCCAACTAGGTTAAGAAGATTGAAAGCTTGAGTTCTTCTTCAGAACTAGTGCAACTTCAGAACTCTATGACTGAGAAGCTAACCTCCATGGAAGGAAAGTTAGAAGAAAAGATGGAGTGGGTCAAAGTTGAACTTAATGAAGAGCTGAAGCAAAGGCATCAGGAGCAGACTGAATCTCTAGAAGCTAAATTGGCAGAGAAGAATGAGATGCTAGTGAAGAACGTTGTTGAGGAGATGAGCTCAATGCTCATGGCCAAGATGACAGACATGTTCAAGGAAGCTCTCTCTAGCCAATTTGCTCATCTGTCTGAAGAATTCTCAGTGGCGAAGAACCACCTTAGAAGGCTCGAGGAGGAGCAGGATCAGTTGGCAGGGGAGGTGCGGAGTGTCAGTAAAGAACAATATCACATGGACACAACACTCTCCAAGCTTCTACCAGAGTATGGATCCAAGAAGGGGGAAAGACCCGGTGGTGATCTCAGGAAATTATTGGATCAAACTCTGAAAGGCAAGACGATCAAGGAAGTTGAAAAGAAAATTGTTGCCAAAGTCATGAGGAGATAGAGGCCACTGAGAAGCTGAAGTTTAAGAAGGTGGAAAAGCCAATCTACACTCAGGTTTCAGAGGAAACAATGCAAGAAGTTGCTGCAGAGAAACTGAGTGGTAGAAGAGTTGGAACTAGCCAAGCTGGAGTTGAAATGCCAATTAAAAGAAAAGTTGTGGCGTTCGAGGAGCCTAAGGGCAAAAGAACTAAGGTTTCTAAGCCAGTTCAGAGAAAGCTGATTCAGGATATTGAAGAGTCTGAGGAAGTGCCCCAGAAGAAGGTCTTCAACACTAGAAGTGCTCTGAAGTCACTCCAAATTGAGCAAGCAAAGAAAACTGCTGCTTCTGTCTCTGGAGTTCCAGTGATCAGAAAGAAGATGGAAGAAGAGCAGAAAAGAAGGAGTGGTTTCAAGAGGTTCGCGAGCAAGAGAAGAGGGACAGCACAAGCACAGAAATGGCCGCATGTTGATAAATGGATGCCAATCCAGCTCAACGATGCGTGGGAAGAAATCAAGAGAACCTTTTAGTTCTACTATGATGTGCTCAGAGAGTGGAGGGGGGAAAGCTCAGATCCCAATGAGGCGTTCATTGACTATCTCCTGACCTTCTATCCAAAATACCTTCAAGGATGGATCAATCTTGCGGATGAAGGGAAGGTGCAGATAACAGCCCCCGGTCCATACTCTTACCCTCCTCCTAGACTTGGAAATGGCTTGGTAAATGAAGCAGCCATTTCTCAAGAAATTGCTCAGTACGCCACTCAGTTGGGCCTGACAGGGAATAATCCTGATATCATTAAAGAAAGAGATGCGCTAAAAAGGAGATATTATGGGATGTTCAACCTTGAGGTGCCGGCTGATGAGGTGGAAAATCAGAACTGAAGAGCCAGAGCAGAAAAGCTAAGAAGACTGAAGATCAACTCAGAAGACTCTTGTAATCCTTTATCTTTTTGTTTTTTTTATTTTGTTAGATAAGATTCATTGTAACTTGTAACTGTCTACCAAACATCAATGAAACCTTATCATTTATGCTCAAAAGATAATATCTCATTATCTTAATTTACATGTCTTTAATTTTGATATGCCTGTTTGTTGTCTTTGAGATTAACTGTTTGGAGATTCTCTGTTTAATTAATTGTTGGGAGATTCTCTGTTTATGAAATTGTTGGAGATAAACCAATCTTGTAATAGGATAAACTGAAACCTGAGTATAGGTTAAGTGTGTTGTAAACAAGATAGGTTTTGGCATCATCAAAAAGGGGGAAATTGTTGGGAGATAAATTTAATAAAGAGAGATTTTGATTAGATCCCAAAACCCCTGAGTATGACATGTTCAGGATAATCTTGATAGTTGAGTCAGGATTCAGTTTTAAAGTGTTCAGGATGCTATCTGCAAAATGTATAGTCAGCAGATATAGATCAGGATAGGTTCTGAAGACTCAGTAAGTTTCTGAAGAAACTAAAGTTTCAATATGAAATCAAGTTTCAAGTTTCAAGATGAAATCGGTTTTCAAGTTTCAAAGATGAAAACTAAGAAATCAAGACTCAAAGTGAGAAATCGAGATATCAAGACTCAAGATGAAATCGAGAATCAAGACTCAAGAAGAAATCGAGATATCAAGACTCAAGAGAAATCAAGACTCAAAGATGAAGACTCAAGATATCACCAAGATATCTGCGGAAGACTCGTAAGTCATCAAGACTCGTAGTCATCAAGACTCAAGACTCGTAAGACCCTAAAGACTCAAGACATCAAGACTCGTAAGACTCAAGACTCGTAAGACCTTTGAAGACGCAGAAGATGTAAGATCGAAGATCAAGGATATCAAGGCACAAGAATTATCAAGACTCAAGAATGTAATCGAATGCTCAAAGATAAACCCTCAATGTTCCGAGGCAATCAAAAATATCTATCTGAAGGATTCAATCTTTGAGAAAAACGTGATTCCTTAGAAAAATAGATATTGCCCAAGACATTCTCATGCAGACAAAAGGAACTAAGACAAAGTGTTGTTAAGGTTATATCACTCAGAGATGTAACCAAAAAGAGCCGTTGAGGTTGTCTACCTTTAACTAGAGACAAAAGTCAAAAAGAAGAAGATAGCATCAGACATTCTCGACAATCGACAACGACAGGTCCTTTGAAAAGATGTCGGAAGTACTAAGTTCCGTGATCGCAAAAAGTGATGACCACCTACATGAAAAGCGACTTACCTAAAAACGTCTTGGAGTCTCAAACCCTAAATATAGCCGTTCATCACACACCATAAGAGGAAACTCACGAAGCTATCTCTTCCAACGGATAGTTTTTCAAGAGTGACCTTGGTGTTTGCCTATAAATACTTGTGACCCTCTACATTGAAGGTTACGGGAAATTTGTAAGCAACTCAAGAGCTCAAACTTATTATTGCAAGTTGAAGCACTCGAAAAAACAAGAATTTCCCAAGTGCTTTATTTCGAAGAGAGCTCATTCCACTAAGCCTAGCTTGATAAGATATATCCAAAGCTTAGTCGAGATATCCTAGCCTTTGCATTGTTCTTAATTGTAAAGGATATCTCATCCTAGTTGGAAACCAACCAAGAAACCCCAAACCCTTTGTAAGGTAGTTTGAGTGTGATTGTTGGTGAGATTGGAGTTGTAAAGAGTTAGTAAACTACAAGGAGGTAGTCAGAAAGCTCTAGAGGAGAAGTGAGTAATCTATCTTGGATAGACAGAAAGCTTGTGTGTGTTTTGAGTTAGTAAACTACAGAGGTAGTCAGAAAGTTCAAAATAGAAAGGTTAGTAAACTACAGAGGTAGTCAGAAAGCCTTAGGAAGTGATTAGTGAATTTCTCTGAAGTGATCAGGGAGAGTGGACGTAGGAGCTTGAGTCTCTGAACCACTATAACTTGCTGTGTTCTTTGCTTTCTGTTTTGCTTTGATTAACTGTTGCATATCTTTAAACTGAAAGCATATTTTCTTTGATATTCAGTTGGAATCAATCCACTGAAGTTGCATCTGAACTGAATCACACCCTAATCATTGTTCCATTAAAAAAGGAAGGTTTTCAGCAAAAGCTTAAAACGAGTATAAACTAAGGGCCAGCCATTCCGCACATTTGAGTAGCTAGAACAGATAGTTACCAAACTGAACTTACTCTTCTGAGGGTTCAGTAAGTTAGTTATCTGATCCAAGCAGCTCAGGATCTCTGAAAACTCAGGATCAGTTGGGATTATCTGAGGTATCTGAAAGCAGCTCAGGATCACTGTCTCAGGTAGACTTTGACTCAGAGCGATTTGTGCTTCTCAGGATCAAATCATCAGGACAACCTGACCCAAGCTGACCTCAGTAAATAAAAGTTTTAAAAACACTGAACATGTGTATTCCCCCCCATACACGTGTAAGACTCGTTTACACCGGGACCAACAATCTCCAACACTTCTTTAACTCTAAGCCCCTTGGCTCCAAATGCCCTCTTGGTCATCTTACCCTCCAAGCATGATTCACAAGTTGGAAATGGTTCAATCCAGAGGGACTCCAATGAACCATCTTGGACCAACCTTTGGATCCTTTTCGGGTTAATATGACCTAATCTTAGGTGCCTAAGAAGTGTCTCATTCACATCAGTCGAACATTTTCTTTTATTACTTGAAATAACAGATGTGTTATAGGATGCATTCTATGAGTGATGTGCACAGTTAATAATATAGAGATTGTTTCGTAAAGTTCCATGACAGATAACCACATCGTTACGAAAAATAGTAACATGTTTATTAAAATGAACAGAATATCCATCATCAAATAGTTTGGAAACAGAAATAAGGTTTTTCCGAAAAATATGAACATAAAGAACATCTCTTAAAATTAAACTCTTGTCTTCAAAAGACAAGTGTACGTCTCCCACTGCTTCAGTTGCCACTCTCGTAGCATCGCCTAGCGTGACGAGGATCTCTCTTCCACTAAGTTGTCGGGTTCGCTTGAACCCCTTTAATGTGAAACAAACATGATCAGTGGACCCCGTATCCATTACCCACGAATGGGTAGCATACGCGCTAAACAAGTTTCAACAACTAGTGCGTGAGAATTACCTTTCTTTCCATTCCTTTTGGGTTTGGAACAGGCTGGCCTCCAATGTCCCTTTTCACCGCAGTTAAAACACTTCCCCTTAGTTGGTTTCTTTACTCCACCCTCCTCTTCACCTTTCCTTTGCCCTTGGCAACACTTGAGTTATCTTGGCTTTCACTTTTGGCCTTCTTCTTCTTCTTGCCTCCTCTTGGTCTAAAAGAGGAAGATGGACCACGCTAAGGCTTGGCTGCTCTCTCCCAATATTCCTTCAGCTGAGACTAGAGCTTGTAGCAGATCAAGCAAGGAGAACTTCTGATTGGTCATTTGGTAGTTGAGCCTGAACTGCTCGAAGCTTTTGGGCAGGGAATGGAGTATGAAATCGATCTGGGTCTCAATATCATATTCAGCACCAAGTACCTCAAGCTTGTTAAGGTGAGCCATCATCTGGAGAACGTGTTCCCTTACGGGCGTTCCCTCCACCATTTTCATTGAGAGCATGTCTCTCATGGTGATCTGGCGAGCCACACGGTTCTGATTATGGAACATCGCTTTAAGATTGACCATGATGTCCGTAGCTGTTTCAATGTTTTGGTGCTGGTGTTGCAACACATCTGACATAGAAGTCAAGATGGTACACTTTGCCATTTCGTTGGAACGCTCCCAGTCAGCATACTCTTTATTTTCCATTTTACTAGACTCATCAGTCGACTTTTCTGGTTTGGGTGTAGTAAAGACACAGTTATGATGTTATGCGGTGAGGACAATAGTAAGTTTTCGATACCAGTCAATAAAGTTTTCTCCAGTAAGCAAATTATCTTTTAGTATATTGAACAGTGGATTAAAAGGTTGCGACATGATGATACTGAAAATAAACATGTATTTCTGTCAATGTTCGGATCAACACAAAGAAATTCACATAATTCTATCACATGATTCATATTAAAATCTAAAAAAATATGAACATGCATCAGCTACAAAATTGACAGGGACTTCGGCGAAGTATATGCATATCAATTTTGTACCTAAGTAATAATCATGATTAAATACAGAATTACTACTTCGTTTTGATCGAGCCTCTTGGGAGGGTCATCATCACCACTAATAATAATTCACAATCATCCTTTTGAGAATTTATTCATGTGAAAGTTTTCTTTTGGCCGTCCCTTAGGGGAATTTCTCCAAAAGATTTCACAAATAAATAAATCATGGAGGTCAAAATTAATTTGATTCAAAATCGAATTAATTGTTTAAAACATACTTAGTATTTTTTAATTTGAGATTTTTCGTTGGGCAATTCTCATGCAAACACATTTAAACAAATTAAATAAAGCATAAGAAAATACAACAATAAATCAAGCAAGACAGAAAATAAACATATTGGGCACAAATTATCCAACTGTCATGGTTTGAATTTTCTTGGCTTGATTTTGAAGAAATGTCATCTTGAATTTCTCCCACTCGTTCGTCTCAAAAAAAAAATCCGTCTCGAATCGCCACGCCAAGTATCTCGGAGTAGGGATACATGCACGCCGATCCAGTACCCCTTTGCCGAAAGTGACCGCTCGTGCACCTAAATGCGCCCTGCGTCGCCACTCAATTTTTCTCGGCCTCGGCAGGTGATGGGAGGGTCGCGCCCGTCTTGACGCGTCCACCCATCTCTCGGCCTCGCCCGTCGTCGCTGCGCCACGATGTCACAGACGTGTGACCATCCCGCCTGGCCCGTGCGCTCGCCCGTCCACCCCCGGACTTCGAGCCCACCCCGGGCGCCGTGCGCCCCATGCCACTGCGCTGGCGATGCTGCATTAAAGCCGTGCCTCCTTTATTTAGCGCGATCTGCGTCGCTTCAGCGTATGGTTTTGGGTCCATTTCAACTCCTCGTTTTCGTCTTTGTCTTCGATCAGGTTACAATTTATTTAACGAGAAAATAAATACACCTTAAATCTAGACTAGTTTATTACATTGAACAAATCAAATAGCCTAATCTACTCGTGGATTTTCTCACGAGAAATCGAACGAGTCGAATTAAAACCAAAACATACGCATGAAAATTAAACACATTAAATACCATGACAATTGGATACCTGCAAAATAGATCTAACAATTCTACTATCCAATTTTCAATAAAATTTAATGGCCAACATAATTTAATTAACAATTTAAATGCAGAGCTCTAAACTGAAGCTCTTATACCAGTTGTTGGGAAATAAGGGGTGCCCGGATCTATTCGAGATGAATTTAAATACATATTTAAATTAATTAATTAATTACGGTTGGTCCCGGTGCTAACGAGTCTCACACGTGTATGGGGGGAAATACACGTGTTCAGTGATTTTTAAAACTTTTCTTTCACTGAGGTCAGATGGGTCAGGTTGTCCTGATGATTTTGCCACGAAAGCCTGCAGTTACTACTGAGTCAAAGTCTATAGAGACAATGATCTGGAAATTTCTTTTGGAAGCTTGATTAGCCCAACTGAGCCTGAGTCTATCAGAGATCCTGAGGCGCTTGGATCAGATAATTATCTTACTGAACCCTCAGTAGAGTTAGTTCAGTTTGGTAACTATCTGTTCTAGCTACTCAAGTGTGCGGATGGTTGGCCCTATGTTTATACTCGTTTTAGCTTTGCTGAAAATCTTCCTTTTAATAAAACAATGATTAAGGCTGTGATCAATTTGATGCAAGTTTAGTGGATTGGTTCCAACTGAATATCAGTGAACTATGCTTTCAGTGAAAAACATGCAACAGATAATAATCAAAGATCTGAAAGCAAAACAACACAACAATTATAGTGGTTCAGAGACTCAAGCTCCTACGTCCACTCTCTCTGACCTTCAGATAAATTCCTTAACCACTTCCTAAAGCTTTCTGGCTAACTCACTGTAGCTTACTAACTCAAACACACACAAGTGTTCAGACTACCACAAGTAGCTTACTAACTTCTTCTCTAGAGTTTTTTTGCTAACTCACTGTAGCTTACTAACTCTTTACAACTCCAACTCACCAACAAAACACACACAAACTACCTTACAAAGGGTTTGGATTTTGGGTTGGTTTCCAAGTAGGATGAGATATCCTTTACAATGAGAACAATGCAAAGGCTAGGATATCTCTACTAAGCTTTGGATATATCTATCACTTTATGCTTAGTGAATGAGCTCTCTCCAATGTGAAACACTTG
This sequence comes from Stenogyne calaminthoides, assembly GCA_037126765.1. Taxonomy (NCBI): domain Eukaryota; kingdom Viridiplantae; phylum Streptophyta; class Magnoliopsida; order Lamiales; family Lamiaceae; genus Stenogyne; species Stenogyne calaminthoides. The sequence continues at coordinate 31,395,463 of JBBCBC010000006.1, read as the reverse complement.
GGAAATTCTAGGTTTTTCGAGTGCTTTAATTTGCAATAATACGAATGAGCTCTTGAGTTGCTTTGAAATTTCCCGTAACCTCTCAATGTAAAGGGTCACTAGTATTTATAGGCAACTTCACCAAGGTCACTCTTGAAAAACTATCCGTTGGAGGGGATAGCTTCATGAGTTTCCTCTTATGGTGTTTGATGAACGGTTATATTTAGGTTTTGAATACTCCCTTGCATGTTTTAGGAAATATGCATTCATGTAGCCAATCACCACTTTTTGCAGTCTGGAACATAGTACTACTGACATGATTCAGTGTCCTATCGCTTTTCGGTGTCGATAAAATCTGATGTTGTCTTCCTCTGATTGGTTCTTGTCTTCAGTAAATGTAGACAAACATAACGGCTCTTTTTGGTCAATCTCTCTGAATGAGATAACCTTAAACAACACTTAAACTTAGTTCCTCTTGTCTGCATATGAATGTCTGGGGCAATATCTATTTTTTTGAATATTTGCATTTTTCTCAGTTTTGTAGTCTTCAGATAGATATTATTCAGTGCCTCGGAACATTCAGGTTATACTGAGTATTTAGTATCATCTCTGCGTCTTGATATCTCATCGAGTCTTGATGTCTTACGAGTCTTGATGTCTTACGAGTCTTGATGTCTTACGAGTCTTGATGTCTTGATGACATCTTGAGTCTTGATGACATCTTGAGTCTTGATGACATCTTTGAGTCTTGATGACATCTCTTGAGTCTTGATGTCTTGATGACTTCTTGAGTCTTGATGACATCTTGAGTCTTGATGTCTTGATAACTTCTTGAGTCTTGATTACTTCTTGAGTCTTGATTTCTTGACAATTTCTTGAGTCTTGATTTACTTCGAGTCTTGATTTCTTCTTGATTCTTGATTTCTTGACAACTTCTTGAGTCTTCAATTTCTTGACAACTTCTTTGAGTCTTGATTTACTTCTTGAGTCTTGATTTTTTCTTGAGTCTTGATTTCTTGACAACTTCTTGAGTCTTGATTTACTTACTTAGTCTTGATTTCTTCTTGAGTCTTGATTTCTTGACAAACTTCTTGAGTCTTGATTTTTTGACAACTTCTTGAGTCTTGATTTCTTCAAAAAACTTTCTTTGAGTCTTGATTTTCTTGAAACTTTCTTGAGTCTTCAGTTTCTTGAAACTTCTTGAGTCTTCAATTTCTTGAGAACTTCTTGAGTCTTGAAATCTAACCCGATCTATATATCTTGACTATACATAGTGCGATAACTTCCTAACATTCTATCTTTGAAACTGACTCGATCTATCAAGATTATCCCGAACATGTCATACTCGGGGTTTTTGGGATCTAATCAAAACTTCTTTATTAAATTCATCTCCAACAATTTCCCCTTTTTGATGATGCCAAAAACCATCTTGTTACAACAACCTAACATATACTCGGTTTTGGTTTTTGTCTATTACAATCCAAAATGGCAATTTTCCCAACAATTTCAAAACATAAGGCATATCAAACATAAATGACATGTAAAAAGATAATGAGATATTATCTTTGAGCATAAAGATAAATTTTCATTGATATAAGATCGAGTTCTGATTACAATGAAAATCAAAAACAAAAAAAATCTGACGTAATCTTCAATCTTCTTCAACTTCATCCTCCGGCACTTCCGGGTTGAACATCCCAAAGTATCTTTTCTTGATTCATCCCTTGCTTTGATGATGTCGGGGTTGTTTCTGTTAGGCCTAAATTTGGATGGCATATTGAGCTATCTCTCGAGAAATGGCTTGTTTCATTCACATAGTCATTCTCAAGTCTTGGAGCTGGGTAAGTGTATGGACCAGGGGCTACAATCTGAGTATTTCCTTCATCTGCCATGTTAATCAAACTTTGCAGGTACTTAGGATAGAATGTCAGTAGGTATTTAATGAAGGCTTCATTCATATCCGAGCTGCTCCCCCTCCATTCTCTCAGAATCTCATAATAGAACCAGAAGTTTCTCTTGATTTCCTCCCACGCATCATTGAATTGAATAGGCATCCATTTGTCAATGTGTGGCCATTTCTGAGTTTTCTCTGTACCCCTCCTTTTGCTCAAAAACTTCTTGAAACCACTTCTTCTTTTCTGCTCTTCTTCTTTCTTTTCTTTTTCCCGGGGAACACAGAACACCGAAGTATGTAGCAGGTCTTCTTCTCTTTTTCAACTTGAAGGGTTTTCAGAGCTTTCTTAGTATTGAAGACTTCTTTTTCAGCTTCTTCCTCAGATTCTTCAAAATCTATTATTAATTTCCTCTGAGTAGACTTAGAAGCTTTAGCTCTTTTCTTCTTCTCTTGTTCTACAAATGCCACAACCTTTCTCTTTCCAGGTCTGACTTGTTCTTCACCGGCTTGGCTTGTCTCAATCATCCTTCTATCACTCAATTTCTCAGAAATTACTTCCTGAATAGTTTGCTCAGATGCTTGAGTGTAGACAGGTTCTTCAGCTTCTTTGAACTTGAGCTTCTCAGTGGCTTCAACTTCTTTTAAGGCATCAGCAATTGTCTTTTCTTCAGCTTCTTTCTGAGCCTTTCTCTTCAAGGTTTTTGCCAACAACTCACTTAGTTTGCCACCAGGTCTTTCCCCCTTTTTGGCACCATACCTTGGAAGAAGTTGAGAAAGTGCAGTATCCATATGGTATTGCTCTTTGCTTATACTTCGCACTTCCCCTGCCAACTGATCATGCTCATCTTCTAGCTTCTCATGTGATTTTTAGCTACTGGGAACTCTTTAGAAAGAGGTGCAAACTGATTTGAGAAGACATTATGCACCATCTCTGTCATCTTGGTCATGAGCATAGAGCCCATTTCCTCAACAGTTGTCTTGATCATTAGATCATTCTTCTCAACCAGCTTGGCTTCTAGATAGGCAGTTCTTTCCTGATACATCTGCTTCATCTCTGCATTGAGCTCAGTTTTGACTACATCAACCTTTCCTTCCAGAGTAGTCAATTTATCAGCAAAAGATGTTTGTAGTTACAGCATGTCTGAAGATGAACTCAGAGTTTCCAGCTTTTGAGATTGGCTGGCCAAGGTTTCTTCAATTTGAGTCATTTTCTCCACCATTGGCACCATCTTCTCCAATATAGGACTGAGATCAATCTCTGGAGTGTGTACAACTTTTTCCACCTAAGTTGGGTGCTCCATCTGAGCCTCAGTCTACATATCAGACATAACAGATTTAAATATAGGAACTTCAGTAGCTTTGGCATAATGTTTAATAGTGCCAAAAGATACCTGAAGAGTGCTAACTTCAGTCTGAGGATGTGAGATATCAGTCTGTCCAGCATCAGTTTCCTTCTCCATCTGAGATTGCTTTTCAGCATCATCTTGCTTGTCACCCTCTCTATCTTGATCCTCATCTCCTTCTGGATTTATCGAACTGGAGGCATCAATATCAGCTTTCCTTCTCTCAGCCACCTTCCTCTTGACTAGCTCATCAAAATTAGCATTTTTCATTCTGAGCTTTGTCTTCCTGAATCTAGAGAACTATGTCAGAACAGCAGTCTCAGCATTCCACCAATCCTCTCCTCTGAAGGAGGCTATGTTCAGCATCTCTGGAAGAGTCTGATTCAGGATATAGACTGTGGTTCTGAGTCTGAAGAAAAGATCCTGAAGGTCAGGATATGCACTCAGCTCAGGGTATCTGTCCAGGATGAACCGTTCCCCCTTGATGCGCCATTCAGTTTCTTCTGCCTCTCCCTTCTTCATCTTTGGGCTCTCAGGATCAGTAGGATCAGATTGTTAGAGTTCAGGTGCTGATGGATCGAGAAATGGTTCACTCAGGAGCGCATCCAAATTCACCAGTTCCTGAGGTTCAGACTGATCTGAGGTCTGAACAGGTATCTCTTCAGTAGGAACCTGAGGTCCCTTGAATATTTCCTGAGAAATTTTATTTGAGCTCAGAGAAGTTCCGAGTACCTCAGAGAAAACTTGTTCCTCAATTTCTTGATCTTGTGCAATTGTCACAACCTGAGCCAGAACCTGCAGTGGAGATTTCAGCCCTTGCTGGCCTTCAGGTTGGATTTCCTCAGTGTCACTGACCTCCTCCTCAGTAATAGTTTGAAGCTTTCTGCGTTTCTGAGGGGCCAGTGTTTTCTTCTGCAGAGTTTCTCCTTTCTCTCTTTTCACTTGCATCAGGGCTTTCCCCCTGGCTTGTTGGGCTTCAACAGCTCCTTCTTCAGCGGTCTCCTCCTGAGACTTAGAGCTTTTCTCTTTCTTTCCTTTCAAAGTCTTCTTTGTTGTTGGTGGTTTGAACATGATTTTTGACTTTGGAAAGGATGAGGAATTGGCAAAAATGTCCTCCTCTTCTCTGCACATTTCTAAGATGAATGCAATCTTGGTTACATGAAGGATCTTTCCTTTGACAACAACAGATCCATTCACCTTTTGAACTTATTTTGCTTGATCACTAGCCACTTTGATTAAATAGTGTAACCAGTTGAATGCAGTGGTGGGTGAATCTTCAATCGCCGCCATTAGCCTCAACTTAGGCTTGCTTATCTGTTCAAAGCTGTCAGACCTACTCATTATGCATTTACTTATAATGTCCAGCAATACTCGATATTTAGGCTTCAAATACCTTTTATTTAGAGTAGCTTCGAACTTAACTGGATGCTCTGCAATTCTATCCAGATATTCTTGCTCCCTACCCATCATATATACTGTAGGGTCTTCACCTCTATCTCTTAGTTCATATATGGCATTAAGATTCTTAAGAATAATATACAATTCCCTAACAAAATCCACATACTTTGAACTATGCTCTAAATGCGATACAGTAATTTGCGATTCTATACAATCCTCATCATCTAATTTCAAATTTGAGATAAACTCTATTACCTCTTTTGTATATTCGGCCTCTGGTTGATTCGCAACCAGGCAAGTAAGCTTTGCCAACCGGATCATATGCAACGCTTCCTCTTCGTGAGTTGCATTTGATGAGCTTTCGAGAGATATGACATATTCATACCAAGGTTTATTAGAAATAGTGAGCTTGTCGTATACAGAGAACGTCATTTTTGGAGAATTTTTGGTAAAGGGTTTTGAGAAAGATGATAATTTCTGGGCAAACGAGAGTTTTTGAAGCAGGGTGTTTTGAAGATGAAGGCTATTTGGAATTGGGCTTTGAAGGAATTTCTTCAATAGATATAGGATTTTGATTCATGGAAAATCGCATAGATGAAGAAATCGACGGTTGAGATTAAAAACCAACTAAATCGGGTATATGAAAGGATGATTTCACAAATATTAAGCCGCCAATTTATCCCTATTGGTGATTAATGAACAGTGCATTTAATTACTGTTCCTGCAGACCATTGACTTTCTTCGTGTATTTCAAAGGTCCCGCCCAAATATTCCTTTAGGTGTTATGTTATTTATTGCCAATGATTACTGAGATTCAGTTAGACAATAAATGTGTTGCATGAGTCAATACTTCTTCAGACTAATTTTCTCCATCAGTCTTACTGAGTTTTGACCTTGATAAAATGTCAGTATAATACTGAGTACTGATCTTGATAAAAGGTCAGTATGATACTGAGTACTGATCTTCAGGATATCTGACTTTCCCAAGACTCAGTGTTCAGTACTCTCAATTTTATCCTGAGTTTCTCAGTAAAAACCTGAGAAAACTTCATGCATCTGAAAACCTTCAATTTTTCAGATTTGCTTCATTCACCTGGATCCAACATGCCTAATTCTACTGATAGTTCCTGAAATCTTGATTCAGCCAAAGGTTTAGTCAAGATATCAGCTCTCTGTTTATCAGTATGAATTTTCTCCATTCTGATATCTTTCTTCTCAACATGATCTCTAATGAAGTGATGTCTGATATCAACATGCTTACATCTGGTGTGCAATACCGGATTTTGTGTAATAGCAATTGCACTATTATTATCACAAAATATAGGTACTTCATTGGCTATAATCTTATAATCCCTCAATTGTTATCTGAGCCAAAGAATCTGTGCACAACAGCTTCCTGCAGCCATGTATTCAGCTTCAGTAGTACTGGTTGCTACTGAGGTTTGCTTCTTTGAAAACCATGATATCAGTTTACTTCCAAGAAATTGATAAGTTTTTGTGGTAGACTTCCTGTCAATTCTATATCCTCCATAATCAGCATCTGAATAACCAGTTAATTCAAGGTTATCATCAGCTGGATACCATAATCCTCTATTCACAGTGCCTTTAAGATATTTCAGAATCTTTTTGGCATCCTCCATGTGACTAGCTTTAGGATTAGCTTGGTATCTTGCACATATCCCAACAGCAAATGTTATATCAGGCCTACTTGCTGTGAGATAAAGCAGTGATCCAATGATCCCTCTATAATCAGTGTGATTTACTGATTTGCCTTCAGGATCAAGATCTATCTTGTAGTTAGTATTCATAGGAATTCTAACTGCATTGCAATTCTGTACACCATACTTTGCAATTAGATCTCTGGTGTATTTTGCTTAATTGATGAAAATTCCTTCCTTAGTTTGTTTTACCTGAAGTCCAAGAAAGAAATTCATCTCCCCAATCATTGACATCTCAAACTTTCCTTTCATCAGGGTAGAAAACTTTTCACACAACTGATGATTTGGAGATCCAAATATGATGTCATCTACATAAATCTGAACAAGTAAGATGTCTTTCCCCATCTTCTATCCCGAACGAGTCCTATCAACAGTTCCTTTGATAAAACCATGGTCAATGAAACCGAAAAGGGTATCATACCATGCTCGGGTGCTTGCTTAAGACCATACAAGGCTTTCTGAGCACAGAAACTTGGTCATTCTGCGAAACCGGGAGGTTGTTCTACATAAACCTCTTCCTTAAGCACACCATTCAAAATGCACTTTTCACATCCATCGATGGTATGAATTTCATGTGGGCAAACATATGCAAGAAACAATCGATGGCTTCTAGTCTTCATGACAGTGCAAAGGTTTCATCATAATCCAAGCCTTCTTCTTGGGAATAACCTTGTGCAACTAACTTTGCCTTGTTTCTCACAATGTTGTTGTTTTCATCTCTCTTATTCTTGAACACCCACTTAGTTCCAATCACATTGTGCCTCTTAGGTCTATCCACTAGCTCCCAAACTTCATTCCGTGAGAACCCATTTAAACTCTTCTTGCATAGCGAAGAATCCAAAATGAATCTTGTAGAGCTTCTTCAATCTCAGTAGGTTCTTTTTCATATAGGAAGCAGCAGAACAAAGGACTTTCTCCATGGAAACTTCTTGTTTTGACACCATCTGATAGATCACCCACAATCTGACTTTTAGGATGACTATCCAACCATTTTCTCCTAGATGTTCCCCCCTTGAAGAGTATCCTCAATATCGAAATGTTAGGTTTCGGTGTAGTTCATTAAATTCAGGGAACAACAGAAAAGGAGAAAGAGAATCATCTTCCTCAGGGGAAATTCCATTCAGAACATTGTTAGAGACATTTGTTCCCCTTTGGTTGATAGATTCAAAGTTTTCCTCAGTTGTGACCACATCTTCATCGGCATTACATACCTGAGTCTGAACTGTTGTATGTTCAGATTGGTCAGCTTCAGTGTGTTGGCTTTCCTTCAGTGGAGAATTTCCATCCTGAGTCTCACCATCCTGAGTTTTTCCATCCTGAACTTCTCTGAGTCTGATTCACTCCATTCATAGAAAGTGACTGACTTCTTCTTTTCAGGTTCAGAGGATGTTTTATCATTATTTTTCAAGCTAAGTCTGGTGATTCTCTTGATCAGTTCTCTGAGTCATGTTCTGTTTTTTTTCGAACACAAGTAGATTCATCAAAAATAAGATGAGGTGTTTCTTCCACAATAAGAGTCCTACAGTTGTAAACTCTGAAGGCTTTACTGACTTCAGAATATCCTAAGAGTATCCCTTCATCAGCTTTGCTAACTGATCTTTACCATTATTGTGTATGAAACACTTGCAACCAAAAAACACGAAAGAAATAAACAAGAGGCTTCTTTTCATTCCACAGCTCATATGGAGTTTTTCCTTGATTCTTGGTCAAGATGGATGCATTACGAGAATAGCATGCGGTGTTGATAACCGACCCAAAATCTCTTAGGAATATCGACTTGACAATCATTGTCCTTGCGAACTTCTTTGAGTCCTATTTCTTCTTTCAAAGAACACCATTCATTGTGGGGTTCTTGCAGCTGATGTTTCATGAGCTATTCCATTTGCTGCACAATAATCAGATATGATATGATTGATAAACTCAGTTCCTTTATCTGATCTGATTTTGACCACACTCAGATTCTTTTTTCGATCTTGAGCCTTTTCAATGAGTTCGAGCGGTTTTATGTCTCGAGTCTCTTTCTTCTTGAGTAAGAATATGACCCATGTGTATCTAGAGTAGTCATCAACTACCACAAGTGTGTATTTTACGCCATTAGTGCTCACAATTATTCTTGGACCAAAGAGATCCATATGTAGCATTTGTAGTATTCTATCGATAGAAATATCTACTTTGTTTTTGAAAAAGATGCTCTAATTTGTTTTCCTTTCAGACAAGCATCACATAAATGATCTTTACTAAACACTTCATTGGGTAACCCCCTCACAAGTGCTAATCTTCCAAGTTTGTTCAGGGTTTTGAAGTTTAAGTGATTCATTCTTTTGTGCCACAACCAACTGGTATCAGTGGAACTTTTGCAACCAAACATGTATCTTTAGGAGTTGAACTCCAATCAGCAAGATACACATTTCCTTTTCTAGTACCAGTCAGTAAAATTTTCTGTGAAGTATTGTCTTTCACATAACATAAGTTCTTTGAGAACTTAACACTGAATCCTTTGTCACAGAATTGACTGATAGAAAGCAAGTTATGCTTTAGACCAGACACATATGAAACACCATGGATATGAACAGAGTCAACTTCAAGAGTTCCATATCCTTCAGTTTGTCCTTTGGAATTGTCTCCAAATGTGATCTGAGGGCCTTTTTACTCAACATAGTCAGTGATTAGTTGCTTATATCCTGTCATATGTCTTGAAAATCCACTATCCAGATACCATACAGCAGGAGCCAATTCATTTCCACTCATCAGTGCTATGTTGTATTCATTCAGCTCAGTGCCCTTTTCTTTCACCTGAAAATCAGATCAGTTCTTAGGTACTCATTTGGTGTCGGGTCCTACCAGGTTAGTTGTACCTTTTGGAACCCAAATCTGCCTAACAACTCTAATTACTTTAGAGTGGCTGATTTGTCTCCCATAAACATCTACATACACATTCACCACCCTAGGTGCCTTGGCAGTATCCTGTGTATGAGTGTCAGCCTTAGCATGAACATGAGCCTTAGAGTTCTTCTTGGGTTCAGGCCTTTTGTTCAAGTGCCTTAGCTTTTGTGCAACTGGTCTCTGTCTCTGGTGACTTGGGTTAGAAACCTTTACCCTTAAGCAAGTGGGGTTTAGGTTGCTGTCTTTGGAATTGGGGTCTTTTCGATGTCGAGGACTTAGTCTTTTCAGTTGAGAATATCTCTGCTGAGTGTTTCTCTTCTGAAAATTCCTCTGATGGTTCAGTGCAGATCTCTTTAGGTTGGTATTCTTAGCCTGAGGCTTTGAAAATCTTGGCTTTGAAGTTTTCCTCTTGAGTGGTCGGGTTTTTCTAGCCTTTTCACGAGGTCAGGCTTTCTTCCCTGAACCTTGATTTTTCTCTAAACCATAGGTCCTTTACCCTTGTCTAAAACTCTGGCGGTTCTTGATGAAGATTAGATACCACTAGTTTAACAAAGACAGTCTTGGTGCTACTAGAAGCAGCATTCAGAAGACCTTGTGAGGTTCCCCCTGGAATGTATCCCAATCCAGTTTTTATAGTTGCAGGTCTTTGATAACTCTGAATTTTATCTATCACTTTAGATGCAGAATTCAATGGAGCTAACTTTCTCTGCGCACTATCCTCACATTTCTTTAGAGTTTCATGCTTCTCAAAGAGGTCATTGAACTCAGTTCTGATAAGCTTAATCTCTTTAGTGGATTTCTCTAATTTTCCATTCAGGATCTCTATCACCTTCTCTTTTTCTGAGAGTTGTACTTTCAGAACATCTAGTTCATCAGTAGTTCCCATCAATTGAGAAGTGATCTCAGCATTTTTAGAGTCTTTCCACTTCAGATTCTCAGCATTCAGTTCTTTGTTCTGCTCTTGAGTTTCAGTGAGCAGTTCTTGTAACACAGAATAGTCCTTCATAAGATTCTTAAATGAATCCATCAAGTCAAAGTTATTGTTTATAGTTGAACTTGAGAACTCATGTGCTTGTGTAGGAGCAACAACAGAGATAGAAGAATTTACCTCCTCTATAGCCATAAGACAGATATCATCACTGTCACTATCTGAGAAAATCTCATCTGAGGAACTGGAACCTTCTTCAGAATGTTCTTCTTCCTCAGCAATCATAGCTTTCTTGCTGGAGAACTTCTTGTCTCTCTTAGCTTGTCTTTCTTTTCTTTCTTTAGCACTCAGCTCAGGACAGTCATATTGAAAGTGACCTTTCTTCTGACAGTTGTAACATCTGTTAGTATCATCATCCTGATCACTTTCCTCCTTGGTCTTGGAGTCCTTCTTTTTGGATGAGGATCCTTTAGCTTTCTGGTCCTTTCTTTTCTCAGTGTATCTGTCCTCAGCTTTTGAGTCTCTCTTGTACCTGTGATTCCTGTAATATTTTTTATATTTCCCATATCTGCTATTGAGTCTTTCAAACCTCCTTGCCATCAGTAGTAGCTTATCCTCATGCTCATCCTGATTTTTGGCAAGTGAGTTCTCAGACTCTCTAGACTTACGGGATTTCTCTTTGGCTTTGAAAGTCACATTCTTGTTAGATGAAGAATCATCTTTGATGTCAGATTTCTTAGTTTTCTTGTCAATCACAAACTCATAAGCTTTCAGTTCAGAGAAAACTTGTTGATATGGCATGGAATCAATATTTTTGGTGTTTTCAATCACCACAGCATGTATATCCCATTTCTTAGATAATCCTCTAAGAATCTTCAGTGCCACTTCTCTCTGTGGGTATCTTTTCCCAAGAGCATTCAGATCATTCACGATGCTAGTGAATCTGACCTCAAGTTTGTCAATGGATTCACTATCTTCCATTTCAAAGCTATCAAACTTTCCAATAGCAACAGAAAGTTTGTTTTCCTTAATATGATATGTGCCTTGACACATAATAGCAAGTGTGTCCCATATTTCTTTTGCAGTTTCACAGTGAGAAATCATCCCCATAACACCATCATCAATAGTGCTATACAAAGTATCTTTAGCAATGTAGTCAAGATTGACTAACTTTCTCTCATCAGGAGTAAGTTGATCATCAGATTTTGGAAATTCATCTCTGGATCATTCCTCTCGATGCTCGATGATTCTGAGATTCACAACAGTAAATTTGAATGGTCTTTCAGAAACCACTCTCCACATTCTTTCATGTTTTGAATACAGATGAGCCTGCATTCTCAATCTCCATAGATCATAGCTCTGAACAGGGAACATAGGAAGTTTCTTAGAAGGCATGATGACTGAGCCTTGTAAGATATCAGCAAACAGATCAATTCAGTAGACCACCAAAATCTTTCAGCAAAATAGACTATGGCTACCAAAGCAACTGGTCAAATTGAACCACTGCTCTGATACCACTTGTTGGTCCTGGAGCTAACGAGTCTCACACTTGTATGGGGGGGAATACACGTGTTCAGTGATTTTTAAAACTTTTCTTTCATTTGAGGTCGGATGGGTCGAGTTGTCTGATGATTTTTTACCACTGAAAAGCACAGATTGCCCCGAGTCAAAGTCTGAGAGACAATGATCTGAGTTTGCTTTTAGAAGCTTGATTAGCCCGAGAGCTGAAGTCTATCGGAGATCTGAGGCGCTTGGATCGAGATAATTATCTTCTTGAACCCTCGATAGAGTTAGTTCGATTTAAATAACTATCTGTTCTAGGCTTACTCAAGTGTCTTGAATGGTTGGCCCTATGTTTATACTCGTTTTAGCTTTGCTGAAAATTTTCTTTTAATAAAACAGTGATTAAGGTTGTGATCAATTTATGCAAGTTTAGTGGATTGGTTCCAACCCGAATATCGATGAACTATGCTTTCGATGAAAAACATGCAATGATAATAATATCTGATCTGAGAAAGCAAAACAACACAACAATTATAGTGGTTCAGAGACTCAAGCTCCTATGTCCACTCTCTCTGACCTTCAGAGAAATTCCTTAACCACTTCCTAAAGCTTTCTGGCTAACTCACAGTAGCTTACTCACTTTTCTACCTTGAGTTTTACGGGTGACTCACTGCGGCTTACTAACTCAAACACACACAAGTGTTCGGACTACCACAAGTAGCTTACTAACTTCTTCTCTATAGTTTTTACGGCTAACTCATCAGAGCTTACTAACTCTTTACAACTCCAACTCACCAACAAAACACACACAAACTACCTTACAAAGGGTTTGGGTTTTGGGTTGGTTTCCAACTAGGATGAGATATCCTTTACAATGAGAACAATGCAAAGGCTAGGATATCTCTACTAAGCTTTGGATATATCTATCACTTTAGGCTTAGTGAATGAGCTCTCTCCAATGTGAAACACTTGGGAAATTCTAGGTTTTTTAAAAAGTGCTTTAATTTGCAATATCTGAAAAGAGCTCTTGAGTTGCTTTGAAATTTCCCTTAACCTCTCAATGTAAAGGGTCACTAGTATTTATAGGCAACTTCACCAAGGTCACTCTTGAAAAACTATCCGTTGGAGGAGATAGCTTCATGAGTTTCCTCTTATGGTGTTTGATGAACGGCTATATTTAGGTTTTGAATACTCCCTTGCATGTTTTAGGAAATATGCATTCATGTAGCCAATCACCACTTTTTGCGATGCGGAACATAGTACTCTTGACATGATTCAATGTCTGTCGCTTTTCGATGTCGATAAAAATCTGATGTTGTCTTCCTCTAATTGGTTCTTGTCTTCAGTAAATGTAGACAAACATAACGGCTCTTTTTGGTCAATCTCTCTGAATAAGATAACCTTAAACAACACTTAGACTTAGTTCCTCTTATGCGCATATGAATATGCAAAGGGGCAATATCTATTTTTTACGAATATTTGCGTTTTTCTCGGTTTTGTAGTCTTGAGATAGATATTATTGATGTCTCGGAACATTCGGGTTATCTTGAGTATTCGATATCTTCTTTGTGTCTTCCGTATCTCTTTGAGTCTTGATATCTTACGAGTCTTGATGTCTTACGAGTCTTGATGTCTTACGAGTCTTGATGTCTTGAGTCTTGATGTCTTGATGACATCTTTGAGTCTTGATGTCTTGATGACATCTTGAGTCTTGATGACATCTTGAGTCTTGATGTCTTGATGACATCTTGAGTCTTCATTGACATCTTGAGTCTTGATGTCTTGATGACTTCTTGAGTCTTGATGACATCTTGGGTCTTGATGTCTTGATAACTTCTTGAGTCTTGATTTAATTCTTGAGTCTTCAATTCTTGACAACTTCTTGAGTCTCGATTACTTCTTGAGTCTTGATTTCTTCTTCTTGAGTCTTGATTTCTTGACAACTTTCTTGAGTCTTGATTTCTTGACAACTTCTTGAGTCTTGATTTACTTCTTGAGTCTTGATTTCTTCTTGAGTCTTGATTTCTTGACAACTTCTTTGAGTCTTGATTTACTTCTTGAGTCTTGATTTCTTCTTGAGTCTTGATTTCTTTAGCAACTTTCTTGAGTCTTGATTTCTTGACAACTTCTTGAGTCTTTAGTTTCTTGAAACTTCTTTGAGTCTTCGATTTCTTGAAACTTATTGAGTCTTGATTTCTTGAAACTTCTTTGAATCTTCGGTTCTTGAAACTTATTGAGTCTTGATTTCTTGAAACTTCTTGAGTCTTCGAATCTAACTTTGATCTATATCTGTGACTATCTTTGTTGGGGAATAATTTGCACGATCTATTCGGGGTGAATATTTAAATACAAATTTAATTCTTTAATTATTACTAGCATGAATTAATCATATATTAATTCAAATAATAATTGCAACAACATATCATGCATATAATAAGCCACGTAAAACCTACGCATGCGGAATCTACGGGTTTACGTGAACGTACCTCTTGGGATGGCAGTGAATTCGGTTGGACGGACTAACCAAAAGGACTTCCCAAGTATTCCCTTAGCCCTTGCTCAACTATCCGGTGGAAGGACACTTGTCGAACAATTAACAAAAGGAAAAAATAAAACTTTGTTGCACCACTTATGTGGATTTGCTAAATTTTCCAAAGACATGGAATTGTACTTGGGAATGAAACAATCATCCCTATTTATAGGTGAGAGGTGATCGATTTTTTTCAAAGAGAAAACCAATGTGGGAAAAGACTTTTCTTGATCACCAAGAAATCTTGAATATATCTCCTATATTCTTTTCCCATAATTAAAATATTTCACAAAAATCCCACCTCCTCAATATATGGAATTTTTTAAAAATTAAGGGTCCCAAGATTCCAAGATTTGGATCTTCTTGAATTTATGAGATATTCTTATATTTCAAAAATACATATCTTCCATAATATCTTTTCAAGAAAATCAAGAAAATCTTTCTTGCCCTTTTTTTTTTCATAAATTTGAAATATCCCTTATGAATAACCAAGTGGGAGATTTCTTGAATTTAATGAGATAATCTTGTATTCCAAGAATACATATCTTCATTCCATAACAAAATTCAAAGAAAATCTTTCTCCTCTTTTATCCATAAATTTCGAAAATATCAAGGAAAAATAAGCAACAATATTTATTTTATTTTAATCACCTTTTTTCAGGTTATTGGACTATTTGTTGGGCTACTCGGGGGCCTTTAGGAGAATTAAGATTGGACCTTCTAATGGACCTGAATATCTAATATTGAGCCACAATATAATTCAAGCCCATAAATATTAATTAATCCCACTACATAATTAATATTGCACTATCCATCTTAACCCATATTACGATCGATATGGCTCCAGATCATTATTTCTCGTGTTTAAGATTATCTAGCCCATTAATTAATTCAAGCCACTTTGAAATAGCTTTCCATTAATTAACATCTTTTTATCCTTAATCGAGAAACGGTTCAACATTATTATCCATCTGGGAAACTAATTCCACTTGTAAGATTTGGTATGATAAAACTTATGAACCTCCCGAAGGGGCAAATCAAACAAAAGCGTGCTTGCACACGATTCTTAAGTATTAAATCTTAGCAATCACATGTGACCAATAATATTGTCCAAGATAAAAAGTATTGAATCTCTTTGATTCGCTACCCATGATAAGTCAAAGCAATAGTTACCAATCCCACGTGATCCTATTTAAGGGACGAAGGTTAAGAAATAACGAACCACTGAGGTCTAATTCTCCCTTGTTCAGTTCTGAAGAATTTATCCTCCTGTAGGTCCTATTCAGTTCATCAGTCATGCACTAGTGTAATCTCTTGGTCAAGACAAACCAATCTGAGCCTTACACCTCAACCTTTCGCGATGGGTTGTTCATTTCCATCTAGGTTGTGAATAACGTACTTTTAGTTACAAGGGACTGTTAATTTAATCTTCTGTGATCTGGTATCACTAAATTAACTACAATGTAATACGTATGACTTATTGAACAGTTGTGCAGTAAATATATGTAACATTCAATAATATTTAAAGCATCAGTGATAAACAATTTATTTCAGTAAATAAGTCTGAAAATTCAGTTTCGATTATACAAAGTAAAAAGCATACTTTTCAGTATAATCCCAACATATATATGGTGCAGATAACTTCCTGAACACTCTATACTGAAACCTGACTCAGTCTATCAAGATTATCCTGAACATGTCATACTCAGGGATTTTGGGATCTAATCAAAACTTCTTTATTAAATTCATCTCCCAACAATTACTAACATGAATTAATCCTAAATCAATTCACCATAATAATTAAACAAGCAAATAAACAACATGCGTACACGTAATCCACGTAAATCCTAAGCATGCAAAATCTAGAAGTCACGAGATTACATACCTCTTGTAGAGACAACCGTTGAGACGATGGATCAACCCAAAGAGCCTTCCCAAATATGTCCCACGTCCACGGACGTAATCCGGTGGGAGGATTCACATGAACGATTTTAATAAAGGAGAAAAATTAAAATATTTTGCCACCACCTTTGTGGATTTCTAATTTTTCCAACACATGGAATTACTTTGGGGATGAAAAATTCATCCCCTATTTATAGGACAGGGGGGGACGAAAATTTTGACCTAATTGGGTCATTGGGAAATTTTCTTGCTTCTTCCTCAAGATACAATCTTGAATATATCAAATATATTCTATTTCCCAAAATATCTCCCAACAAAATCTTCTCCTCCTTTTCTTGCTCCTAATTTTCGAAAAACACACACAAGTAGGGAAGAAATAAGATCTTTTTCCTTTCTTGAATTTATGGGATAAATTGTATCTCAAGAATACTTATTCCATAAAATCTTTCCAAGAAAATCAAGAAAAAAAATTTCTCTCTCCTACCTATTTCTTCGAAAATAATCATGGAAAAATTAGGCAATAATATTTTCTTCTCCTTTTCATTAATTGGACTTTAATTTGGGCTATTTGAGGGGCCTTTAGGAGAATTAAGATTGGACCTTCAATGGGCTATGAAACTTTAATATTTAGCCAAAATATTATTCAAGCCCATTAATATTAACTTACTCCACTATAAAATTAATATTGAACTATCCATCTTAACCCATATTACGACTTCAAAATAATATGGCTCCCTGTCATTATTTCCCGTATTTAAGATTATCTCAGTCCACTAATTAATTAGGCCACTGAACAGGCTTTATATTAATTAATATCTTTGTCCTTTGAGTTAAGACAGCTCAATATTATTATCCATACCGGAAATAAATTTCCACTTGCAAGATTTTGTATGATAAAGATTCTGAGCCCACCAAGGGGACAAATCAAGCAAGTCGTACTTGCACACGATTTTCCGTATTAAATCTTAGCAATCGTCATGTAATCAATAATATTGCCCAAGATATAAGGTATCGAATCATGTTGATTCTCTTCCCAGCATAAGTCAAAGCAATAGTTATTAATTTCACACGATCCTATTTAAGGAACGGAGATTAAGAAATAACGAACCACTGAGGTCTAATTCTTCTATATTCAGTGCTGAAGAATTTATCCTCCTGTAGGTCCTATTCAGCGCATCAAAATGCACTAGTGTAATCTCTTGGTCAAGACAAGCTAATCTGAGCTTTACACTTCAACCTTTCACGATGGATTGTTCATTTCCATCTAGGTTGTGAACTTTGTACTTAGTTACGAGGAACTGTTAATTTGATCTTCCGTGATCTGGTATCCCCAAATTAACTACAATTTAATACGTACTATTTATTGAACAGGTATGCAGTAAATATATATAACATTCATTCATATTTAGTGCAACAGTGATAAATAATTTATTTCAGTAAATAAATAAGAAATTCAGTTTGGTTATACAAAGTAAAAAATATACTTTTCAGTATAACCCCAATAGGCAGAAGCTATCAACACTGCATGTCACACTCAGAACAGATGATCTCTAACTAAGATTCACTTCAAAACACCTTATGAAATGTGGAAGGGCAGAAAATCTCGTGTTTCTTACTTCCATATTTTTGGGTGCAAGTGTTTTATTCACAACAATGGGAAGAGTCAGTTGAAAACCTTTGAAGCTAAGTTAGATGGGGGTATATTCTTGGGATATTCCTCAACCAGCAAAACTTTCAGGGTGTTCAACAGGCGAACCCTAGTTGTGGAAGAGACACCTCATGTGGTCTTTGATGAGAAATCTTCTGAACAAGAGAAATCTGCCTCAGAACAAGCAGTACCAGATCAACCAGTACCTGATGCTCAGATATTGGATCAGTTAAGTCTCAAAGAAAAGGGATCAGATCACGTAATAGTGTATGTTCCTAACTTTGATCTTAATGATTCACTAGGTCAATCAGACCCTAAGGTACGTACAACTGTCGATGAAGAAGCTGGTACAGCTGAGACAGTAACAACTAAACCATCTAGTTCAGGGGGAACACCTGATGTTCCGACGGACAGATGATTCCAATATCAGCTGAGACTTGTCCATGCCAAGTGGATCCTATTACTGTACCACTCCCAACCTCTAGTGAC
Source organism: Stenogyne calaminthoides (assembly GCA_037126765.1). Classification (NCBI taxonomy): domain Eukaryota; kingdom Viridiplantae; phylum Streptophyta; class Magnoliopsida; order Lamiales; family Lamiaceae; genus Stenogyne; species Stenogyne calaminthoides. Next base: position 31,377,248 of record JBBCBC010000006.1, on the reverse strand, counting down.
TCAATATCAGAAGAGGATGACAATGTCCAAACTGATATACAGCAGAAAAGAATGACTTGGTTGGAATACCATCCGACTGATCAGATAATCGGCAATCCTAATGCCCAAGTCCAAACTAGACATCAGGTTGGTGAAAGTGCTATGTATTGTTGCTATCTGTCTTTGAAGGAACCTACCACAATAGAAGAAGCTCTACAAGATGCCAGCTGGATTCTAGCTATGCAAGAAGAACTAGAGCAGTTCAAGAGGAATCAGATTTTGGAACTTGTAGACAGACCAACTCATCAAGATGTGATAGGCACCAAGTCGGTATTCAAGAACAAGAGCGATGAGAATAATGTCATCACCAGAAATAAGGCAAGACTTGTTGCTAAGGGGTATTCACAATCAGAAGGAATTGATTATGATGAGACCTTTGCACCAGTCGCTCGCCTGGAAGCCATTCGGCTGTTTCTGGCATATGCTGCCCACAGAGGGTTTACTGTGTATCAGATGGATGTAAAGAGTGCATTCTTAAATGGGGTACTAGCGGAGGAAGTTTATGTCGAACAACCTCCTGGCTTTGAAAAAGGCAACCAGGTGTACCGTTTAAGAAAAACTCTTTATGGACTGAAACAGGCTCCCCGAGCTTAGTATGATACACTATCTCAGTTCTTGGTAGACAGTGGATTCACTAAAGGAGTCATAGACAGAACCTTGTTCAGAATAGAAGATGGTGAAGACATTCTGATGGATCAGATCTATGTGGACAATATCATCTTCGGATCTCCCAACAAAAGTGTTGGGAAATGAATTTAATAAAGAAGGATTTTGATTAGATCCCAAAACCCCTGAGTATGACATGTTCAGGATAATCTTGATAGATGTGTCAGGATTCAGTTTTAGAGTGTTCAGGATGTTATATGCACCGTGTATAGTCGGCAGATATAGAACAAGTTAGAAACTGAAGACTCAGTAAGTTTCTGAAGAAACTGAAGTTTCTGAAGACTCGGTATGAAACTGAGAATCTGAAGGCTCAGAGAATCTAAAAGACTCGGAGAAACCTGAAGGCTCAGAGAAACCTGAAAGACTCAGAGAAACCTGAAGGCTCACAGAAACCTAAAGACTCATAGAATACTGAAGGCACAGTAATTACTGAAGGCACAGTAATGTACTGAAAGCTCAGTATATCCTGAATGTTCCAAGGCACTAAAGCTGAGGAATATAGCCATTGGAATCCAGCTGACGTGGACCAACGAGAGGAAGACAACCAGCCTGGAAAAGCAACAGAACTTACAGAGAATAGTATGGATTTGAATGTGATTCTCTCCAACGGTAACATTCAAATCCACACTATAAATATAAGATCTTCCATCAAATTAAGTGTGGAGATTATGCACAAAATGCTAAAGAGCAAAGAGAGTTATAGTCAAAGCATTCCAACCCTAGAACACAAGTCTGTAGATATACAAATATATTCAAAGAGTGTTCTAGAACCCAACCTAAGCAACCCACGATGTATCCTAAGCTTAGAGAGATTTTCCCAACCTTAGCATTGAGGCTAAACAAATGTAAGGGAAAATCTCACCATAGTTGGAGACAACACCAAACCCAAACCCCATTCTCGTAAGAGATAACTAGTGGTGAAGTGAGGTAGTTGTTAGGCAATCCCGAGAGAGGGTGATAAGTCCCGTTGGAGTGTGAACTCGTTAAACATCTAGAGGCGAGCCCGAAAGGGTGATAAGTCCAGTTTGAGTTAGTAAACTACAGAGGTAGTCAGAAAGCTCATGGTCGGGTTGAGTAAGTAAACTACGTGGAGTAGTCAGAAAGCTCAGGGTCGAGTTGAGTAAGTAAACTACGCGAGGTAGTCAGAAAGCTCAGGAAGTGTTTGAAGGAATTTCCCTAGAAACAGGGAGAGTGGATGTAGGAGCTTGAGTCTCCGAACCACTATACATTATTGTGTTGTTTACTGCTTTACGTTCTTATCTTGTCATACGCACTCGATTATAAGCAAGACACAACACATGAGCTTAAAAGAGAAAAATCTGGAATCACCATTCCTTCACCCCTGTTTTATATGCATCGCCCGACATGTTTTGCTTCCGCACGCGCAAAATGGGTTTTCCCACCGGGACCAATAAGTGTTGGGAAATGAATTTAATAAAGAAGGATTTTGATTAGATCCCAAAACCCCTGAGTATGACATGTTCTGGATAATCTTGATAGATGAGTCAGGATTCAATTTTAGAGTGTTCGTGATGTTATCTGCACCTTGTATAGTCGGCAGATATATAACAGGTTAGAAACTGAAGACTCAATAAGTTTCTGAAGAAACTGAAGTTTCTGAAGACTCGGTATGAAACTGAGAATCTGAAGGCTCAGAGAATCTAAAAGACTCGGAGAAACCTGAAGGCTCAGAGAAACCTGAAAGACTCAGAGAAACCTGAAGGCTCACAGAAACCTAAAGACTCATAGAATACTGAAGGCACAGTAATTACTGAAGGCACAGTAATGTACTGAAAGCTCAGTATATCCTGAATGTTCCAAGGCACTAAAGCTGAGGAATATAGCCATTGGAATCCAGCTGACGTGGACCAACGAGAGGAAGACAACCAGCCTGGAAAAGCAACAGAACTTACAGAGAATAGTATGGATTTGAATGTGATTCTCTCCAACGGTAACATTCAAATCCACACTATAAATATAAGATCTTCCATCAAATTAAGTGTGGAGATTATGCACAAAATGCTAAAGAGCAAAGAGCGTTATAGTCAAAGCATTCCCACCCTAGAACACAAGTCTGTAGATATACAAATATATTCAAAGAGTGTTCTAGAACCCAACCTAAGCAACCCATGATGTATCTTAAGCTTAGAGAGATTTTCCCAACCTTAGCATTGAAATTTAAACAAATGTAAGGGAAAATCTCACCATAGTTGGAGACAACACCAAACCCAAACCCCATTCTCGTAAGAGATAACTAGTGGTGAAGTGAGGTAGTTGTTAGGCATTCCCGAGAGAGGGTGATAAGTCCTGTTGGAGTGTGAACTCATTAAACATCTAGAGGCGAGCCCGAAAGGGTGATAAGTCCAGTTAGAGTTAGTAAACTACAGAGGTATTCAGAATGCTCAGGGTCAGGTTGAGTAAGTAAACTACGTGGAGTAGTCAGAAAGATCAGGGTCGAGTTGAGTAAGTAAACTACGCGAGGTAGACAGAAAGCTCGGGAAGTGTTTGAAGGAATTTCCCTAGAAACAGGGAGAGTGGATGTAGGAGCTTGAGTCTCCGAACCACTATACATTATTGTGTTGTTTACTTCTTTACGTTCTTATCTTGTCATACGCACTCGATTATAAGCAAGACACAACACATGAGCTTAAAAGAGAAAAATCTGGAATCACCATTCCTTCACCCCTGTTTTATATGCATCGCCCGACATGTTTTGCTTCTGCACGCGCAAAATGGGTTTTCCCACCAGGACCAATAAAAAGCTTATGTGATAGATTCAGCAAACTGATGCAAGGGAAGTTCGAGATGTCCATGATGGGTCAGATGAATTACTTTATGGGTCTTCAAGTTAAACAAAGTACAAAGGGGATATTCATTTGTCAGGCAAAGTACACTAGGAATCTGTTGGCCAAGTTTGGAATTCAGAACAGTAAGGTAGCTAAAATAACTATGATGTCTGGATTCAAGATGGATCCAGACGAAAATGGTCAAAAAACTAATCAGAAAGAATATAGGGCTCTCATTGATCATTCTTATACATTTGCCCGGCCAGACGGACATAACCTTCATGATGGAGGTGTATGTGCGATTTCGAACAAATCGATGCAAAAAACCCAAAGCGACTAAGCGGATTCTTAAGTATCTCGAAGGGGGCGATAAACATTGGTTTATTCTACCCATCAGATGATAATCTAGAGCATAGTGGGTATTACGATTACGATTATGGAGGTTGCGAAATAGGCGAAAAAATCAACCTCAGGTACTTATCAGTTCTTAGGAAGTAAACTGATCTCTTGGTTTTCAAAGAAGCAGACATTTGTTACCACATCTACTCTTGAAGCGAATAATACATGGCGCGAAGTCAATTTATTTGCTCCCAATCGCTCTGGCTCGATCGGCGGTGAGAGATTATAACATTGTAGCTACGAATGTGCCCATATTCTGTGACAGTAATAATGTTATTGCAATCACTCAGAATCCAGTTCTACACACAAGATGCAAGCATGTGGACGTCAGACATCATTTTATATGAGATCATGTGGAAAAGAAGAATATCAGAATGGATAAGATCTATACTGTTAAGCAGAGAGCTGATATCTTAACCAAGCCACTAGCTGAAGTCAGATTCAGAGAACTATGTAATGAGCTAGGACTTCTGGACTTAGGAGAAAGTGCACAAGAAATCTTTGGTGGACTGGTCTCCAAGACCAGTTGGTTAAGAAACTGATCAGAAAAGAAGGATCAAACAGGGACTGATCAGAAAATGGATAACAGTTGAAGGGGGAACTTCAAACTAATCAGATAGGATCAGAAGGAACCTGATCAGAAAAGTGGGATATTGTTGGGAAAATACTAAGGATTTGGCTACAATCGATGGGTCAATGATGTCGAACAAGCGGATCGAATAACGTGGTAATCGGATTACACAATATCGATCGATCGGATAAGTTTTTACGATTTATCCTTCTATAAACTATGACAATCTATCTTAGTTATTCTTTGTGCCCATTACTTTGTGACGTCATGTCTGCAAGCATTAAATGCGGACGTGGGGTTTTTGTATTAAATGCATTTATTGCGAGTTTTTAAGTCCAAAAGTCTACCGTTTTAAATCCTTGACCGCACGATTTAATTACTTTTCAACCGCTTAATCTTGACCGTCCGTTTAAAACACGGACACTCAAGTAATCTAAAAAATATTCGTGCAAAATATTTTTCCCTCCCACCTATTTAAAACCCTAAACCCATTTTCTAAAAACCTTTTGCATTATCGTATTCAAACACTCAAACTTATCCAGAAAGTTTTCAAAATTCACAACATTCATCCAGTGATTAAAACTTATTTCAAAATCATCAAATCGCTTTTCTAGTAATTTGTTTACTTTGAATCTATTGTTCGTAAATATTATGCGTTTGGGTTATAGGTTGTACATGTATGATGTACTGCTCATTTGTTCATGTTGTATCGAATATAATCTGTTTTATGCTTAACCTCTGAAAACTATGAACAATATGCATATTTGGGGATATTATCTGTGCAAATGTTTGACATATTGCTCAAACCTAATTTAGGGCTGTGTATGTGTTTGCAGAAATGGCAACTTCACGAGTAACCCCTGAAGTTTGTGATTACGCTTCAATGGTGAAAGAGGTCATAGACGAGAAATGTGATCTTCACTGCAACCACAAATCCGAAATCTCTGGAAATTTTGGATTGTCTTCGTCAGTGTGGGCTGGAGCAATTTTGTTACAGACACTTTGACAGTGTCTTCATCATTGAGTCCTTGGAATTCTTGAGAAATTTGAAGGAGACGAACAACAAGGAGCTCTATTCCTTTGTCGGTGGAACAAGAATAGATGTATCCAATGATGATTTGAAATGGATCTTTGCCCTACCAGCAGGAAGGAACGCATCTGATGAGTTCACCGATGGAATGACGGACAAAGAGTACCTTCAAAAAGTCCTTCTGAGACCTGGCAACAACACCAACATCACCAATGTTAAAGCACCATACTTGAAGAGGAAGTACAGATTACTCTTTGAGATTATCTCAAAAGTAATTCTAGGAATTGCTTTCAGTCCTGATGCCTTGACCCAACAGAAGCAAAGTGTGATGACTGCCATTATTGAGAAGACACATGATATGAACTGGTTGGGATTGTTCAAGCACAGATTACTGCAGGAGACAGATAAGTTTATGATCGATGAAAAGAATCATGTTGTGCTATCCAAGAAGATTAGTAACATCCACAAAGTCTCTCTCATCCCAGCTGATAAGCTTCCTGACTACAGATGGTCAGAACAAGGCAGAAAGGCCTATCCACCAAAGTACAAAGCTCTTCTCTCAAGAGATGAAGAGTTATTAGGACAAAGAGATGATGATCTTGCCCCCTACGTGCCCAAGACAAAGAAAGACATGGCACAAGCTCCATTTGTGCAATCGGAGACACAAGGTCACCCTCGCAAAAGAGCCGTGAAAAGGAAGAAGATGGCAACAAAGCCTACTCGAAAAACTAAAGATGCGAGTGAGAAAAGGCAAAGGAAGCTCACTACAATGCTTCCAAAGAAGAAGGGAATGCCATCTGGAGGCCTGCAAGATGAGGATAGTGATGTGGAGATTTTGGAATCTGCTGAAAAGCAACTTGAGGAGCAGATTGTGGAGTTAGTTGGTGGAGAGACTGGTGTGAGCTCTGAGCACACAGTCAACACGAGAAGGGATCTGACTACAGAAGAAGGAGCTGGTCAGATGGAGGTTGTGACCATTGCTGGAGAAGAAGAAGGTGAAGGTGGAGAAGAGGAGGAAAGTCTGGAAGAGGCCCAGGATGAGTCAGAACCATCTGATTCTGCTCACCTGAGCTCTCTATTTAAAGGAGGAAAACCTAGTCACATACCCAGATCACCCACTCCACCATCACCACAACCAGAAATCACCCTTCTATCACCCCCCCCGACAAATCAACCTACCTACTGCTCAATCAGAAATTCCCACAACTGAGCTAAACCCCACCTGCAGAAACCACACAAACTCCCACACCCACACCCAAAAAACCATCTGAGGAGATCTCACCTGGTCAAGAACCTGATCAGGAGACGCAGGAGGAAGAAGAGAGAGAAGACATGTTTGTCTCCGTCTCTCACAATCCATTCAACAAGAAGACTATCCTGGAATCACCTGAACAAGAACACTCCACAGTGTATTTCTTACGGAGACAGGTGAATGTTTTTATGGATAAGAACTTTCCTGATCTAACTAACCATCTGGGGATCAGAAAGCAGGTGGAGGAAATTGTCTTCTGGAGAGATATCAGACTCAAGGATATTGAAGATTTTCTCTTTCTGATGGAAGCCTTGGAGTCTGATTACTTTGTTGATTTGGAGAAGAGGGTAAAGCTGAATGAGGGTGTATCCAGTGCTGCGGAGTTGGCATCTGATGAGGATATCAAATGGTTGGTGCATCAGAAACTTGGCATTTATGAGAAGGAAGAAGAGTTTGCTCATGAATTCTTGGAGTATGAGCAAGCTGCCGATTAACCAGTCCAGGGTGCTGCAGATGAGACCCTAACTGGTGAGGCGTCAACATCTGGACAGGTTGTTGCCTTATCTGCTGAATCCCTAGATCTTCTTTCAAAGACTATTCAAGATGGGGTGAAGGCATCTGTTGATTCACAATTCAACAGTCTGGCACAGAACCTGATGGACAGATCCAGAGAAGAACAACAGGCATTGGTCGAAGCAGAACGAAAGATGACAATCGAAAAGTTGCTGCACATGCACGACGAAATATCTGAAAGAGTGATGAAGCGCATAGATCCACTATCAGATAAACTTGCAGCTGAAGTGTCTATTCTTTGTGACATTGGAGTCCTTCTGGAGAGTGTTTACTCTTCTTTGGAGAAAACTGATACAAGCCTTGACTCTGTCTGGAGGAGATTTGAAGGCTCCATAAGCAAGGCCAGAAAATCTCTGGAATCAGTTTTGAGCAGAATCATGGGACCTGCGCCAACAGCTTCAAATGTGAAAATAACCCCATTGGCCGTCGAAGAACTGAAAAAAGAGGTGATGAGAGAATTCAAAGCCCTGAACATTCGTCTGACGAACCTTTTTTAAGTAAGCAAAAAGGGGGAAGAAGGATCAGAAAACAGGCTACAACTTCATCTGGTCGGGGTTTGACACTTGCCATTGTGGAGGAAACAACTGCTGAGGCTCCAGATACGGAGCTAGCTGACATGTTCCAGATAATTGAAGAACAAAGCAAGTTGTTGGAGACTCAAGAAAGGGCCATAGCTGAACAGAAATCTTCCCTTGGTGAACTGGTTACAAGGTTTGACAAAATTGAAGACTTTTCTTCAAATGTTCAGAAAAGATTTGATTCTGAAGATCAGGCCAAGAGTTTTGAACTGGTAAGGAAGCTACAAGAAGAAGAAACTATAGAGACTGAGGCTGAAGAGAGGAAACAACAGAAAGCCAAAAAGTTAAAGAAGTAGAGTCAGAAGCTAATTATGACTCGTTCTCAATCGTAGATGACAGCTGCACAGAAAGAAGAACAACAAATGAGACAGAGAGTCATTGAGGCTGCCATCAAGAAGAAGAAACTTGCTGATGTTGCAGGGCTGAGCAGAACATATGTCAGAAGACAAAATAAGAAAGCTGCTGCTGCAGAAGAGAGGGACTGGGAAGAACGTGCCTTACCTGAAGAGGTTGAAGGGATTCTGGTAGCTCGACAAGATCTGATTCCAGAATGGACCAGGATCAAGGTCGATTGGTTAAGTGATGTGTACATCCTGCAGAAGATACCAGAACACACAGATCAAGACGCCTTCGATGCTGAGTTTCTGAACTGGCTGGAGACTAAATACGAAAAAATTTACAAGGTTCTGATGCATGAAGGCAAGATCATGACCTTGATGCCTTCTGTACCCAGATTTGAAACCATGATCTGACAAATCCCTCGACCCAATTGGCTTCAAAAAGTTGTTCTACGACTTTGCAGGAGAGGAGACATCATTGAACGAGACAAACTGGAAGACTTGCTGTAAAGAATGTACAAGATTTTTGCTATTCCAACTGATCTCCAGAGGTTCTCCTTTTGAAGTTTGGTTCAGAAGACTGCTAATAGGATCAGATAGATAGGTATCTACATGCTTTTTCACTGTATTTGTAATCCTTCCATCATCAATGAAAATGCACTACCTTTCTGATCCTAAGACAACTTCTCATTGTCTTCTGAACTGTTATTTATGTTCTTTACTTTTTTTTTTGGTTATTTGTTTTTCTGATAAACTGTTTTGGTTCCATCAAAAATGGGGTAATTGTTGGGAAATTTGTAGTTTTGATGGAAGTTCCAAAACAGGTTGTAATAGGACCAGTCAGACTTGTTAGCTGACTGATGACTTAGAAATCAGGATAGGATGACCAGCTGAGATGTACAGACAACTAATTTATTAGTTAGGTCATATATTGAGGGGGAACTCAATATGTATAGGTTAAGTCTTGAAGAAGATCAGAAGATCAGACAAGTAAGAAGATCAGAAGATCAGACAAGTCAGAAGATCAGAAGATTAGACAAGTCAAGAAGATCAGACAAGTCAGAAGATCAGACAAGTCAAGAAGATTATAAGATCAGACAAGTCAGATAGTCAGATGATCAGGTGAAGACATGAAGCTGAAGAATCAGAAGACCTGAAGATCAGATGACTACTAGAAGAACAAGACCAAGAAGACCTTGGATAACTTACATCAGAAGAACGAAATAGAGTCAGTAAGTTGTGCAAAGACAACCTACATCAGAAGACTCAATCAGGTATGCTGATCAGGTCAGCTCAATCAGGTGACAACCAAAGATTCACCAAAGTCATACGAGTTCATCAGACAAGAAGAATGTCAAACTAAGTTGGTAAATCAAACACTGAACAAGTGTACTTGATAACCAATGAGAGCAAGACACGTATGTACGGAGCTGACAGTGCGGGATTCGGCGGATCACAGTCAAACGGCTATAAAGGACAAACTTGCATGCTTTCGGCCATGCCGCCTCTGTGCACGTCATATCCATCCTGCAAACCTACCTTAAATAGATCGAAATTTGAATTGCTCTCCAACGGCTAATTCAATTTCGTGCCTATATATATGGGATCAAACCTTCATAGTAAGGTTACGGAAATTATCATCAAGCTTAAGCTATCTTCAATTTTTGCACGAAGAACACAAAATCAAGAATATTTTCTAAGTGTTCATCCCATAAGCTCTTAGCACATAAATCTTATCCTTTAGTTTTAGGCTACCCAAATACTAGGATATATTTCTAGTTGGAACACAACAAATCTTATACCCAAACCAAAAGTTAGGTTAAGTTTGTTTAGCAAGATTTCATACTAGGGTTTCTAGTTCTGATTTCTGGGATTGGTTGAGTGAGAACTCTTGAAACATCTGTTGTACTATGTTGGACTAACACATTAATCTAAGTCCAGTTGGTTAGTTGGTAAAGTTGGTTCCCCAGCTGATAGGGAAGAGTGGACGTATGACAAGTTGTCCGAACCACTATAAAAATCTTGTGTGCCTTAATTTGCTTTACCTGCTTTACACTATCTACACACACTTGTTTAACTTGCATACATATTCTAAGTCTGGATCAGATTTGCACCAAGCAACTTATCTGATCAGTTTGACACTTTGTCATCTGATCCGATACAGATAACTTAGAACCTGATTTAGTAAACTGGTTTTTCACACGGTTTAAACTTATCTTCCGAACATCAGTTAAGCTGATAGACACCGAACTGATCGGCTCTCAAGCGATCAGTAAGTTGGATATCAGTCCAAACTGATTCACTCGCACTTTGATCAGGCAAACTTGCTATTCACACCTAATCCCACGAAAAAGTTTCAGAAGTCTATTCACCCCTCCCCTCTAGACTTTTGTCTCACTAAAACTCGTTCGGGACCTACATATTATTTAAAATATAACTTATAGATAAGCTTTGACCCCAAAATTTTCTAAGTTTATTTTGGATTCATCTAAATCCTAAATCCAAATATCTCAACTGATTCCACACTTCCACTCTTTTTAATTCTCGGTCGTTTCCAGATTTTTCAATCACATAATATTTTTTTATCTCTTCACCCAAATCTCTAGAAAAGAAAAACCTATCTCTCGTAGCAGTCTAGCGATAAAATTTTTTGGAGTAGCACTCTGTCTCTCTTGTCGTCATCAATTGCTAAAAACTTTCTCTATACTCTTAAATAATCAGTACCTCTTCTTCCTTTTTATTAATTTTATCAAGCTGTTGGTTATTTTTATATTTCAGAGTTTGGGATTTATTGCATAGGGCCATGTAAATTATTCTGCTTCTGACAATTATTTCAAAATATACGTATTGAAACTTTTAATTTTTGCAAAGGGATCATTGCAGTAGGTCTTTTCCTTTCGGCTAAAGAGGTTTCTGTTGTCCGTGTCAATTACTAAATTCCATGCAAAATGCTATATTGCTGTTTCCTTTAAACCCAAAATTTATAAAGAATAGCCACAATCTTTATTTTAAAAATATAAATTTGTCGTGCCTGGTTCGAATTTAAGTAACATGCCCATGTTTTATTTTTAATGGTCGAAGGCAGGTTGTAGAATCAAAGTAATGATTTTATAAATTTTCAAAGTAGGTCCAGTAACATATAGTTGATGGTAACTATTTAGCCATTAATTTGTTATTAAGATATCAAATATTCACCAGATATATATTATAATAATTCTTTTAGGCTATATTATTCCACCTTTATTATCGTCCAATAATTTTAAATACTTGTCAAACCAAAGACTAAAAAATCATACTATTAACAAGACCCATTATGATATTTAACATCTATACATATCTAATAACAAAATGTTGAGCCAAAATTTGGTCAAAACAATTGTTACAAATTTTCTCATGAAATTTTAAAAATATTATCTAATGGGATGTAGTTCAAATGGTATAGCTAAATTTGTTTTGTCTTCTTTGCATGTGAGAGGTTCAAGGTTCAATTCTCCATTTCAACAACACATATATTTTAATTATTTTTGAGTATTTCCTAATTTTTTTATTATTTTTAAACTTGGTCAATTTATACCTAACTAATAACAAAATATTATACAAAAATTAAAAATAAAAATTTGCAACAAATTTTTTTTGAGTATTTTCTAATTTTTTATTTTTATTTTTAAACTAGGTCAATTTATACCTAACTAATAACAAAATATTATAAAAGAAATAGAAATAAAAATTTGCAACAAAAAAATTTATTACAAGTTTTTCATGAAATTTTAAGAGTTGTGTATGGATGATTAAAATAATTATATTTTGAGTCATTTCTAAATTATTAATATTATTTTTGAACTAGATCTATTTTTTTTATACCTCGGTAATCGACCCAAGGACCATATAATACAAGATAACTAGAACCCACCGTCGACTAGAAGGAGGTCCACTTCAAGCAAAGCAAAGCACTGTATGAACTGATCGAAAAGTAGATCTATGTATACCTATTTAATAATAAAATGTTATACAATAAAATATCATTACCAATTTATCATGAAAATTAATTTTTTTATAAATAATTAATAATATAAATAATAAAACTTTGTATTTAATATGGATATGTATTTTTAAAAAATCAGTTACTCCCTCGGTTTTTTTTAATTAGATTGACTTTAACACGGGGTTTAATGAGAAAATTGTTTATTAACATTTGAAGGGAATAAAATAAATTTTTTATAAGGGTATGTTAGTCACTTTTAGATAATGAGACAAAAAAAAAGTTTGTATGTAATTATTAGGATATGAGATATAATTTAGTGATATTTGTTGGGTGATAGATTGAAACCCTACAGTTACTTTATCGATATGTTGTGAATATGACAAAAGACTGACCTTTTTGAATTTGAGTAATATTTCTGTGAATAAGGTCTATACATGAATTTTATCATTATTATGCACAGTAACTATCATTGTTGTGTACAAAAAAATTATCATTATTCAAGATATGCTTTATTTTTCAAATAATGGTAGTTTTTTTATATAACTGTGATAATTTTTATGCATAACAATTATAATTTTTATGCATAACAATTATAATTTTTATGTATAACAGTGATAATTTTTGTACATAACTGTGATATTAAAAAAATAGAGTTCACAGTGAACTCGAGGTCGCACAAGTTTTTGTCTTTGAAATTTGAGCAATAATAATAAAAAAAAATGACGGAGGGAGTATTATATATATGAAAATGTATAATTTATATACTTATTTATATGATATGGATCATGAGATCCCGGGTTCGAGACATGGAGAGAGAATATTATTCCCTCTTGTGGTGGTCCCCCTCATGTGGGGTGGTGGTTCCCCTGTTGTTGGGTTGCGGTTCCGATTGCGGTGCGGTTGCGGTTCCGAGTTGCGGTTTCTGGTGGTCCCCCTCTTGTAGTGATTGCAGTTCCGGTTTACAGCGAGATGAAATGATGTTGCCATGTGCTCGGTGGTAGAAGGAATTATTGTAATTGATTATGTTAGGAAAATATTGTGTTTGTCCCGATGAAAAACACATGAAATGCGGAAAAACTCATGTAATGCATATAAAACATGGGTGAAGGAATGGTGATTCCAAATTTTTTGCTTTTAAATCTATATGATGTGTTTTGCTTATAATTGAATGCATATGACAAGTAAGAACATAAAGCAATAAAGAACACATCAAAGTATAGTGGTTCGGAGACTCAAGCTCCTACATCCAATCTCCCCTGTTCTGAGGAAATTCCTTCAAACGGGACTTATCTCCTCCCACGGGATTACCTCTGAGATATTCTACCGAGCTCTCACTCAAATGGACTTATCACCCTCTCTGGGCTCGCCTGGGACTTATCTCCTCCCACGGAATTGCCTTACTGAGATGTTTCTTTGTTGGGATATTTTAGTTTTGATTAATTATGCGAAACATTATCAACTTGTGTTATTTAAGTTAATTCTACGATATAACAAGTTGAGGGGGAACGAGAGAACAAGTTAAGGGGAACTCATGAAATAAGACGAAGATGATCAAGATCGACGAGGTCAGAGACGAGACCGACGAGATCGAGATGAGTAAGATGAGTTCGAGTTAAGCCGATGAAATTGAAACAAAATTAGAATTGAAGAAAAAAGCTAAGCCAAAGAAATCGGAAGGAGAGAGTCACCGATCGATATACGAGCGACATGTTCGGATGATCGAAAAAACGATTTAAGCTAATCTGGTGATCAAAAGAGCGATCAAGCCGATCGTAACAAAACCCGACCGGAAGATCGGAAGAGAAGGTTGCAGATCGAAGAAGAGGCGGATGAGATCGATCAAGATCGACGTGATCAAAATCGGATATGATAACTTTGATATCTTAACCTTGATGTCTTGACCGATCTTATCCTGATATGTTGACTGAAGATGTGTTGATCCGATCGGTCGAAATGATCATATCGAACAAGAAGAAATCGGATAGCTTTGAGTCAAGTGACTGAGGGTCGATAAGTAAAAGTGACTGAGGGTCGGATGTCTCGAAGTCGGAAGAACTCAACTCGGTCGGCTGAGTGTTAGTATGCTGATCGGACAAAGTCCGTGAAGAGAAGTCTGTTTGAGTCGAGAAACACGAGACTCGAGAGAACTTGAGACTTCGAGAGGAACTTTGAGACTCGAGAAGAAACACAAGACTCGGAGAATCTTAAGACTCCGAAGATCCCGAAGAATATAGTCGTTAGATTCAGCTGACGTGGACCAATGAGAGAAAGACAACTAGCCTGAAGAAGCTGCAGAACTTACAGAATAGTATGGATTTGAATGTGATTCTCTCCAACGGTAACATTCAAATCCACACTATAAATACAAGGTCTTTCATCATTCTAAAGAGTGGAGAGTGTGGAGAATGTGGCAAAAGATGCTACAGAGCCAAGAAGACATATACTCAAGCATTCCCACCATAGAACACAAGTCTGTAGATATACAAATATATCCATGAGTGTTCTAAAACACAATCTAAGCAACCCAAGATATATCCTAAGCTTAGAGAGATTTTCCCAACCTTAGCATTGAGGCTAAACAAATGTAAGGGAAAATCTCAACCTAGTTGGAGACACCAACCAAACCCAAACCCTATTGTTAGGTAGTTTGTGTGGAGTTGTAAAGAGTTAGTAAGTACTGCGATGAAATCGACCCGAAAAACTCAAGGTAGAAGAAGTGAGTAAGCTACAGTGAGTTAGCCTGAAAGCTTGTAGGCGATCCCGTGAAGGGTGATAAGTCCCGAGGTGAGCCCGAGAGGGTGATAAGTCCAGTTTGAAGGAATTTCCCTTGGAACAGGGGGAGTGGATGTAGGAGCTTGAGTCTCCGAACCACTATACTTTGTTGTGTTCTTTATTGCTTTATGTTCTTATCTGGTCATATGCATTCGATTATAAGCAAAACACAACACATGGACTTAAAAAGTAAAAAATTGGAATCACCACTCCTCACCCCTGTTTTATATGCATTTCATGTTTTTTTTTCCGCATTTCATGGGTTTTTTTTGTTCACACTCCAACGGGACTTATCACCCTCCACGGGATTGCCTAACAACTACCTCACTTCACCGCTAGTTATCTCTTACGGGAATGGAGTTTGGATTTGGTGTTGTCTCCAACTATGGTGAGATTTTCCCTTACATTTGTTTAGCCTCAATGCTAAGGATGGGAAAATCTCTCTAAGCTTAGGATATTACATTTGTGCTTAGATCTAGGGTAGAACACTCTTGAATATATTTGTATATCTACAGACTTGTGTTCTATGGTGGGAATGCTCAGGTGTATGGCTCTTGGCTTTGTAGCATCTTTTCCACGATTCCCCACTCTTTAGAATGATGAAAGACCTTGTATTTATAATGTGGAGTTGAATGTTACTGTTGGAGAGAGTCACATTCAAATCCATACTATTCTGTAAGTTCTGCAGCTTTTTAGGCTGGTTGTCTTCCTCTCATTGGTCCACGTCAGCTGAATCTAACGACTATATTCTTCAGGATCATTCTGAGTCCCTCAGGATTCTTCTGAGTCTTCAGGATACTTCTGAGTCTCCAGGATACTTCTGAGTCTCAGGATACTTCTGAGTCTCAGGATATTTCTGAGTCTCAGGATACTTTCGAGTCTTCGGGATTCAACAGACATCTCTTCAGCAGACCTTGTCTGATCAGGCATACTAACACTCAGGCTGACTGAGTTCAGTTCTTCTGACTTCAGACATCCTGACCCTCAGGTCACTAGCACTCACTGACCCTTAGGTCACTAGGCTCAGGCTATCTGATTTCTTCTTGTCTTATCTAATCAGCTCGACTGATCAGATCAGCACATCTTCAGGTCAACATATTAGGATAGCATCAGGTCAGCTGCATCAGGTTAGCACATCTGATCTCAATCACGTCTGATCTCGATCAGTCTCATCTGCTCCTCTTCTGATCAACAACCTTCTCTTCTGATCTTCTGGTCAGTTTCTTTCTTATCAGCTTGTCTGCTCTTCTGATCACCAGATCAGCTCGTCTGTTCTTCTGGTCATCTGATCAGGTCTGTTCTGGGTATCTGATCAGCTGACTCTCTCCTTCTGATTTGTTGGCTTATTGTAGGTCCCGAACGGGTTTTGTGAGGGCAGAAGTCTAGAGGGGAGGGGTGAATAGACTTCTGAAAACTTTTTCGTGCAGATCAGGTGTGATTGCAGTTTGCCTGATCAGAGTGCAAGGGAATCAGTTTGGACTGATATCCAACTTACTGATCTCCTGAGGGCAGATCAGTTCGGTGTCTATCAGTTTAACTGATTGTGCGGAAGCTAGTTTATACCTGTGTGAAAAACCAGTTTATTACAAATCAGATTCCGAAGTTGTTTTCAATCAGATGACTATGGAGTCAATCTGATCAGATCAGTAGCTTGGTGCTAGCTGATCCTAACTCAGAATATGTATGCAGATTTAATCAAGTTGTGTGCAATAGTGTAAAGCAGTTAATCAATCAGGTAAATGCACACAAGATTTATAGTGGTTCGGACAACCAGTCCTACGTCCACTCTTCCCTATCACAAGGGGCACCAACTTAACCAACTGGACTTAGATTATTGTGTTAGTCCAACACATTACACCAACAGATATTTATAGAGCTCTCACTCAACCGATCCCAGAAATCAGAACTAGAAACCCTAGTCTGAAATCTTGCTAAACAAACTTAACCTAACTTTGGGTTTTGGGTAAGATTTGTTGTTTGTTCCAACTTTGAAATCTATCCTAGTATTTAAGTAGCCTAGCAGCTAGAGGATTAGATTTCTGTGCTAAGAACTATGAGATGAACACTTTGAAAAATAATCTTCAAGGTTGTGTTTTCGTGCGGAAATTTGGCTATAGTATAAGCTTCTTGATAATTTTCGTGTCTTCACTCTGAAGAGGAATCCCATATTTATAGACCCCGAAATCAAAGAGTCGTTGGAGACCAATTTGAATTTCCGGCTATATTTGTTAGATATGTAGGATTTGATGTGATGTGCTTCAGGGACGGCATGGCCGAAAGCATGGATAGTTGTCTTTTATAGCCGTTTGACCAAGCAGGACCAAATCCCGTATTATCGGCTCCGTTCATACGTGTCTTGTTCTCATTGGTTAACAAGAGCATTTTTCAGTGTTTGTTCTACCAACTAAAGTTGACATTCTTCTTGTCCAAATCAACAACGTATGACTTGGTGAAACTTCAGTTACCACCTGGTGTGAGCTGAACTGATCAGTCTACCTGATAGAGTCTTCTGGTGCCAGTTATCTTAGCTCAACTAGCAAACTCGACTGATGTAGGTCTTCTGGTCTGATCTTCTGGTAGTCATCTGATCTTCAGGTCTTCTGAATTTGAGCTTCATGATTTCACTCTGATCATCTGACTTTATTAGATCATCTGATCTTCTGTCTTTCCCTTGCCTTCTGGCCTTCTGACTTCAGCTGGTCTTTTGTTCTCAGCTGGTCTTTAGATCTGACATATACATATTGAGTTCCCCCTCAATATGTGACCTATCTTATACATCAGTTGTTCTATACAATAATTATCAACTGTTCATCTTAGCTGGTATTAAAAACATCAGTCAGCTAACAGGTCTGACTGGTCCTATTACATGTGTTTTGGAACTTTCATCAAAACTCTAAATTTCCCAACAATTTCCCCCTTTTTGATGAAACCAAAACACTTGAGAAACCAACACAGTTGATAAATATAAAACAGTAAAGAACACATAATCAGAAGACAATGGGATTTTGTCTTAGGATCAGAAAAAGAATAAACTTTTCATTCATCAGATTTATCAATTACAGGTTACATCAGAAAAGTTTTGAGTTTAAATTCAGCTGATTCTAAACAGTCTTCTGATCTTTAATCTCTTGGCTTATATCCCTCTGGCATTTCTCGTTGATTCTGAGGAACGTTGAATATCCGGTATAGCTTCCATTTGACATTATTGATCTGCCGAGGATCAGTTATTCGAGCTTTGTTCAGGATGTCAAAATAGAACCTTTGAAATGCCAGTCTGTCAAATGAGCCATATGCCTTCTTCGAGTAGTCCATCACGTCATACTCTTGACAAGATATTCTCACATTGATTATTCTGGCCTCATTTTCCAGATATTTCAGAAAATCTGGGTGCTTGTTCTCCAACCAGTTGAGAAATTCCGCATCTGGTGATTCTTCTTGTGGCACTAGGTCCAGAACAAATGCATCCAGAAGCCATTCACTTCTGATCTTATTCCATTCCTCGAACCTATCAGCATGAGCAGCAGTTTTCGGAATGATTTCATCAACTCTTGCTGGCAACTGAGGTTCTGGCCCAGATTTTCCGGCTTTGCCTTTCTTCGCCCTCGATCTGTATTTCTTTTTCAGGTCTTCTGCCTCTGCCAATTTTTCTGCCCTTCTTTCTTCTTCACTAATACAAGCTTCTTCAGCAATCTGCTCCTTAGTCAGTTTCTCAGCCAGTTCCTTATCGGCCTGTATCTGGCTAGCTGTGTTTCTCGTGACTCTCTTAGTCTGAGTGGCTGGTACAGGTTTTGATGTCCCAGCACCCACAGCTAACTTTCTTGCCTTTGACTTCTCCATCTTCCCAGAAACTTCATTAGCAAACAGATCCAGATGGTCTAGTCTCTGGCCATAGGATTCAATAGTCTGAATCAGTTCTTCTGTTGTTCTGATGAAGTCAGTTGGTTTCTCAACCTGTCCTTCCCCCTTTTTGGTTTGATCAAAAAGAGCATTGAGGTGGGAAGTCAGAGATCCAAAGCTGACTGATATGGCCTTGTTAAGATCTTCAACAGATAAACCTTGAGCTTGAGTAGATAGATTTTGAATCTTTGAGATCAGCTCAGTCTTGACAGATTCAACGGCAGCGGAGAGGGTAAGAATGAGTTTATCAAGTTTTTCTTCAGTCATTTCAAGCTTTTCAGTGACCATCAGAAGAGAAACTTGTTGTTGATCAACCTGGACTAGCTTGTCGTCAACTTTCTTCTTAAATTCAGCAGTCAGGTTGGTCACTGTATGAGAGAACTGATCTTTGATTGCTTCAATCTGGGAAATAGCCAATTCCCGTTGATCCGTTATTTCTTTGAGGCCAATCTGCCTCTGATCAGCTATTGTGTTGCTAACTTCATTAGCCAACACTCCCTCAACTTCTTCTTTTAGAAGATCTTTAAAACAAGATCTGATTTCTTTAAATTGATCAGTGGTGATGTGTGTTGCAGGAATATTTTGCATCACCTGATCATTTCCAGTTGTTTGCGCCTCCAGTGGCTGGTCATGAACTGCAGCACCAGTTCCACTATCATCGGCAACTCCCACATCCTTCATAGGATCATCTTCCTTAGGATCAACTTCCTTAGGAGTTTCTGCAACAGCCTCTAGTTCAACTTGTTCAATTATTCCCAGCTTTCTGTGGATCAGAGCTTTGATCGCTTCAGCAGTTATCAGTTCAGCTGGTGATCCTACCTGAGCAGATTTCTTCATGTCGAAATCAAAATCTGCGAACGCATCAGCACCTCCCATCTGTTCAATAATGATCATAAAATCTGAGAAGTTCTTCAAGCAGAGATCTTTCCAGGTCAGGATCTCCATTACTTCTTCCTGAATAACAGGATGGGCTTCCAACTCCGAGTACAACTCATCAATTTTGCGTTCAATTCTCATTTTGACCATTTTTTCGGTGATGGTCTTGAATGATCTTGACTCAAGAATCAAATGTTCAGATCGACCAGGTTCAAGTTGATGAGATGTAGAGGGTTCTGGTGGCATCTGAGTAGCTGGATGTTGGCCGATTGGCTGAATCTGTAGAGGTTCTGCAGTAGGGTTGGGTTCTGTAGTAGCTCTTGCAGTTGGTTCTGCAGCAGGTCATCTTACAGGTTCGCGAACAGGTGAACTTTCAAGTTCTCGAGCAGGTGAAGGAGAAGGAGAGATATGCTCAGTAGCTAAAAGTCTGAGTGGTGAATTAGGGCGAGATTGGGGTGATGGAGATCTTTCATCCCTTGCTCCTCCCTCTGATTGCTCTGGCGAGCTCTCAACTTGAGAAGTCTGTCTGTCTGATTTTTCAGCTGATCCTTGTGGCGCATCAGGTTGATATGGCGCTCCTTCTTCATCTAACTCGTCTTCCAGAAAAAGAGTCATGGCGGTCTGTTTTACCTTCTTTGGCCTCTTCTCCTGAGCCTTTACCAGTTTTCTCTTCTTCTTTTGAGGAGCATCAGTTGCAGACGTAGCTGCCTCCTTGTTTTTCCCTTTCTTAACCTTAGGGGGAGTGGGCCGCATATCATCATCTGATGGCCCATAGATGGCAGTTGTGTTTGAGAGAAAGGCCTTGTAGGACTTCAGTCCTTTCTGATCCCATTCAGCATTGGGCATCTTATCCTCCAGAATGACTGCAACCTTGTTGAGATTGCTGATTCTCTTCTTCAGAAAGACATGTCTCGTTTCACTAACTCCAAATTTGTCATGTTCTTGGAGCAGAATAGCCTTCAGAAAACCATGCCAATTAATAGTTTTGGCTCCATCGATAATAGCAGCCATACTATACATTTTGACAGCTGTTAATCCATCTGGGCTGAAAGAAATACCCATAATTATTTTTGACAGAATGTCAAACAACAGACGGTATTTCCTTTTCAATATAGGCCTGACAAAACCTACGGTCTAGTGTTTGTCAGCCTCTCGGAAGAGTTCATCCTTAATCATCTCATCTTCGTTCTCCCTGTAGTGAGCAGGAGAGATCTTTCCTTTGGGCAGGTTGAACAGTCGAGTTATATCAGCATTTGTAAGTCTGATATCCTCCCCATTTACTGAAGAAATCAGTTCTTGTCCAGGATTCTTCGTGTCCACCATCAAATTCCTCAAGAATTCCAGTGCCTCATACTGCATTACTGGATTTCGATGAGCAGCACAGTATTTTTCGAGACCGCAACTCCTCAGAATTTGTTCCACCTCCATTGATTCTGGATCCCGTGTAACACCAAACATGACATATTTGTCTTCAACAATTTTGTTTGCCAAATCCGCATAGTTACACATAATTTTTCCCAATCCGTGAGTAGCCATCTACAACACAATGAAATCGATTTAAGAATTGTGCATAAACATAAATATATCACATATAGATTATCAGATCAATAAATCGATTATTTTGTTCCTTGCCATAAACTCACAGATATCAATAATGAAGAAGATACAACACAGGATAAAGTATGCATTCGTAATCTATATGATCAATGGATTTTAGAAAAAGTAATTCATCAAATAACCAGAAATTACCAGATTCTGCTTTTCGATTTTGAAATAGGTTGAATCGCAAGAAACACTTTGAAACGCAGAAAGGTAATTGTGAGTTTGCAGAGAATAAATCGCAAAAATTTTGAGAAAAGTATTCTGGTAGGGTTTTGATGAAGCTTATAAAAGAAAGGAGGAAAAATCGAGACTAGAAGATCAAACGTTTGAAAAAGAATAAATGATCCAGATTTAGCGATTTTGATAGTGTGGTCAGGATATGCACGCGTGATTGCCTTTTGGATTTAAAAACACATTTAGTAGCATTTAATACATATACCCTACGTCCGCATTAAATACTTTGCAGGGTATGCGTCACAAAAGTATGTGTACAGTAAAGGCAAATATTATCAGATAAGTTCAGTTATGTAAACAGTAAACAAATAAACATAAATGCGTATCTGGTTGACTGATATTGTAATCAGTCAATACCACTTGAAGTGTGTTTGTACCACTTGTTGATCTTAGTTTTCTGCCTAATCCTTATAATTTCCCAACTGTCCCGCTTAACTGATCCGTTCCACTTTGCTTCTGATATTCCCTTTTCTGATCCTTCCTGATCAGTTGAAGTTCCCCCTTCAACTGTTATCTCTGATTACTTATTGACTGAATTATCTGATTTGTTGAGGTATCATACTCAACTGATCTTCCTCATCTGATCAGTCTCTTATCTAATCAGATTTCAGTTGTCCTAATCTGATTCTACTCAAACCAAGTCAATTCTCGGGATAAGTGTTACCGCCAAAACTTAGTCTTGGAAAATCGGAGAGTCGTCTCGATTCCCTAAGTTGGCACGATTTGATATTTGTAAAATAGTCTGGATACTTTGGGATATCAATCGTCTTGAGCTTATCCAATCATCAGTCGCGTGTTTCCTACGAGCTGTCCTTGCGGTGCCAATTTCTCTAAAAGGCTTTGAGAAATCAAATTTGCATTTGTACCCCTGATTGGCCTCTATAAATTGGATCAATGATTTACACAACATAACCCATTCACCATACTTATCTTCTTTAAGTTTTGTAAACCATGTATTCCGGTGAACCCTTATTTCCGGTGAAACTTCCAGCAAAAACCTTCAACCCTTTTCAACTGATTTCAGCTTCTCAAATCAACCATGTGTGTCCCTTATTACTGCTTTCGTCGTCATCGAAGATTACACATACAATTATTGCCAAGCTTTTCTACCACCGAGGCGGCGGATCTGCTATTGCAAATGAGAAGACACTTCTCCTAACCGTATGCACCTTGTGTGCCTATCGAGATGATTGAATTAACATCAACAGACTCAGTCTGATACAAAACATGAGTTTGGTATACGATCTTGATCAGATAACAGCTGATCATCGTATATCAAACTCAATATTTGCATGTGACACTTGTGGCCATATGGTCTTTGCACATATGGGTAAAAAACTTTTGGATGAGAAATTCATAGAATCAGATTGAATATGTGAGTACCTATTCTTCTATCATCCTCCACATATTTTTTAAAATTCTACTCTATTAAATCTTACAAAAGCCACACTCCCAAACATATACAACATCCAAATACACATTTTATTTTATGCCAAAACCTCTTTGCAGGGTTTAACACCCCCTCCCCCCAAACAAACAACCCCTTAGGCCATGTTTGGTTAAAGATGATCCCATTCGGATGGGGATGAGTCATTCGCTCCTATCCAAATTTGAATGGGTAAATCTCAATCCACATCTAAATCCACATTCACCCTATAATACACCTACACACCTATTTACATACACCCGCATACAATACCTTCATCACTAGGCTTGGCGGAGTGGCGCCCCGAACGGAGATGGGAAACCCCCGATACCTTTTCCCATGGGACGGGGGATGGGGAGAATCTATCCCCATTGGCGGGGACGGGGCGGAGATGATGATCATACTTCCCGCCCCGTTCACTATAGGAATTTAATTTATATATTAATTTTATTATGATATTTATATAATATGTATGTTTATAAGTATTTTTTATTCTAACCTTTACTTATTTTTTATTTTTATTAATTAATATGGTTTTTATTATATAATTTTAATTAATTTACATAATAATTAAAAATTATAAGAAAAAAAAGAAAAAAAAATAGTGGGGAATAGAGAATCACCGTGGAGATATGGATCCCCACAAAAATGGGGAGAAAAAAAAATCCACATTTACTTCGGCGTGAAAGGGGATGGGAAATTCCCGAATTCACGGGGATTGAATTGGGATTAATCCGTCCTTGCCTCACTGCCAAGCCTAATCACCACATCATTCTCTCTCTCTCTCTCTCTCTATTTTTATTATAATTCACTAACTAATAATAATAAAATAATGCTCTAAACATAAAAATAAAATAATACATCACTTTTAATTTGATATAAATTCCACACATCTCTATTTCTTTATCCTTGACCAAACATATATGACAAACTTTTATATGGAATATTTTCATGGATGGATCCATAAACTATGACCCGCGGGTCAAATGAAAAGCGCATAAAGACAGAGAAAAAAATTCGCAGATCTTGTATGGGTCGAACCGGGTTAAACATATTTTTCAATAAAATTCGGGCAAAGGCTGAACAATAAAACTCGCTCCAAGATTTGTGAGTAAGAGAAAACATGTGTTACTGTGAGTACATATATGTGTTACTGTAAGGAAAGATCGGTGAAATGACATGTGGGTCAGAAGGGGAAGCACATAAACAAAGAGGGAAAATTCGAGGATCATATGCGGGGCAAACTGGGTCAAACATATTTTCCTATAAAATTCACGTAAAGGCAAAACAACAAACCACGTTCCGAGGTCTATGTTACTATGAAGACAAACATGTGTTATAGAATAAATAATTTTTTTTTCTATCATCATATAGTGACACATAATTTTCTATAGGGACAATTACTCTTAAGTGTCATTTATAAATGACATTTACTCTAAAGTCCACTACTTTTTAGTCCTTACTCTAAGGTGCTAAAATTGGATCAAAATATCTAAATTACCCTTATGTATAAAATAATATGCAAATTTAAATTTAAAATTTACTATTTTTTTATTTATCTGTCCTTTTATTTAAAACAATTTTAGAAATAAAATATTAACCAAAAAATTAGCATATTTCAGATTTATATTTTACTAACTTTTTTTATTATTTGTAATTTTATTTAATTAATTTTTTTAGTATTAGGAAAAATATTCTGCACACCCCAATTTTTTTTAATTAATTTTTTAATTATCTGTTATTTTATTTAAAAATTATGCATACCCCAAAATTCTGCACACCCGTATAAAATTCTGGTTTTTAACTTATCTATTTTTTATATTCTTAACCATTTTGTACACCCCAATTTTTTTTAATTATCTGTCTTTTTATTTAATTAATTTTTTTCAATAATAAAATATTAGCCCAAAATAATTTTACACACCCAAAAAAAATTCTGCACACCTCAATTTCTTTTTAATCATTTGTCCTTTATATATATAAATTCTACACACCCATAAAAAAAATTTGCTCACCCGCATAATTTTTTGTGCACACCCGACATCATAGCAGCCGACTCCCAAAAATCAAAATAATATCATCTTAAATATGCTCAAATATTAAAATACATCTACAACAAATTATATGAAAAGTCCTTTCCAAAACAAAAAAAAATATTACAGAAAAATTACAAATAAATACAAAAAATTCCTTCATCACCAAATCATCATCTGCAACAAATAAAAAACTAAATTAATCAACAAATTAATCAACTCTGCTCTAATAAAGAAACCTAATTGCTGAAATATTCTTGGTACTTACGGTAATACACATACCATCAACATAGCAAATAATAATAGAAGCATTCTAAAATTCCTCAATCGTTACAAATTAAATGAGTAACCTTTTTGCGGAGCTCAATTCGTTTCCGGCGTTTTGCTTCATCTTGCTGCTGCACAACCTCTTTTCTCCTCTTCTTCCTCTTGTGAAAACCACCTAAAAAAATCTCTACACATTATACCCCCCACAAAATCAATTAAATTAGTCAATTTCACCATCGCCCAAAAATTAAACTTCGAATTACTCTCTGAATTTAATTACTTACAGATCTACTCGCCCCACCGTAGTCCAGATCTACTCGCCCGAGAACAAGGTATGTCGTTTCCCCTTTCTACGATCCACCAGCAGTCGTCCGCCGCAGTTGTCCTCCGCTCCCGCCGCAGTTGTTCGCCGCTCCCGCCGCCGTTCGCTCCAAGCGTGTCACCACCAATGTTTTCGAAAATAATAAATGTATTGACCGAATTTGTTTTGAAAAGTATAAACGGAATGACCGATTTTTTTGTGCAGAATAAATGGATTTGCAGACGAGGAACGAATTTGTTTTGAAAAGGAATTGGGCATTTGGATTTTGAAATTGACCGTGATATTCTCCATATTTTCTGTAACAGGCCGCTGCAAAAATCTTGGGGGAGGATTAAACCAATATTTTGACCGGTTATTTTTAGTAAATATACCACTAATTTATTACTCACTCCTGTTCAAAATATAAAATTTTTTGTCTTTTTAATTATTTATCTATTATATAATATTTTAACTTTTATTTTTCTACATTACCCTTATTTATTACTCTTTTAAAAAGAATCTCTCATATTAAGCTTTCAATAATTAAGGCATGCCATTAAAGATAAATTATCATTAAATAAGGACAATTTTGGTATAATTTTTATTAATAATCGTGCAAAAAATCAAAACATCTTATATTTTGAATAGGAGCGAGTATTTTGTTAGCATAAGGGTAAATATGTCAACTATTGCACCTAAAAGTATTACTCCCTCTGTCCATGTATATGTTTCTTGTTTCTTTTGGACACTCAAATTAAGAAAAACTAATAAAATAAGATATGGTGGGCCAAGATTGTAATATTGGGCTGAAAAGTAAAGGACAATATTTGATATTTAGAAGGAGGAAAAATGTGTTTTACTTTTTGCTAACCTTAATCTCTCCCTCCCAATTCCAAATCTGGTGCTTTATTTTTGGGTTTGTGTAGGAAAAATTTTTTAGTTTCCCACCAAATACCAAAACCTGTTCAAATTTAAAAAATTTCAACAAATAAAAATAATCCAAAAAATTAAAAAGTACAGATTTAAGTACAGAAGCAATTCACATCAAATAAATAACTCCAAGTTTTGAGTTTACAAGTCCACAACTTCAGCAATAAATACAACAACAAAGTGACATTGAATAATTCCAACTACTACAAACAAAAGACATAATAGTGGGGAAGAAACCAAATTTAACTAATGATGAAAGGAACAAAATAGTACAATTTATTCTTCAAAATAGCACCAATGGAAAGCCCAACAGGGGGGGGATGAAGGAGGCAACAACAAAATATGGAATCATAGGAAGAACAATCAGCTACCTTTGGGCTGCAGCAAAGAAACAAATGGAACAAAGGTTACCAATATTCTTAAGCTAAAAAAAAGCAGGTTCTGTAAAATTGAAGAAAAGAATTGAAGTACCATTGGAAGCAATCATGGCAACCTCCATTTTCCACAGGTCAACAAGTAGAAGGTTAGCCACAAGTATTAAAGTTGGTAAAAGCACAGTGGGGAAATGGGTTTTACTAGATTTCATCAAAGCTCATTCCAATGCAATTAAACCTCATTTAACAGCACCCAACAAGTTTCTTAGGTTGAATTTCAGTTTGAGTAATCTGCAATTTGATAGACTACATGGTGTGGTGAAGTTTAAGAGCATGCACAATATCATACATATTGATGAGAAGTGGTTCAATCTCACAACTACATCAAGGAAGGTATACTTGGCTCAAGGAGAAGAAGATCCACATAGAACAATCCAATCAAAGAAACACATTCCAAAAGTCATGTTTATGTGCGCTGTTGCAAGACCTTGTTTTTCAAGTGATGGTGAACTACTTTTTGATGGGAAAATTGGCATGTTTCCATTTACCAAACAAGAAGGAGCACAAAGAAACAGTAAGAATAGGGTCAGAGGCACAATGGAGACAAAACCCATAAATTCAATCACCAAAGATGTCATAAAGTATTGTCTCATTCATTAGGTACACTCTTAGATACATGTTTTTTTTTTTTTTTGAAATTTTTGTTACAACTACTACATAAATATGCATGTTCATCATTGAGTCAGATTATACCATCCATCAAGGAGAAATGGCCTCCTAATGCAAGCAAGGACATAATAATTCAGCAAGATAATGCTAGACCACATATAAGCAATGAGGATCCAGAATTTAGAGCAGCAGCAAGTTCTGATGGCTTTAACATTGTTCTAATGCAACAACCAGCTAACTCACCAGACACCAATATCAATGATTTGGGCTGGTTTAGAGCTCTCCAATAATTACAGATGGAGACCGGTGCATACAATATTGATGAACTTGTTAATGTTGTTGCTGACTCATTTGAAAAGATGGAACCTAGCAAACTCAACAAAGTTTTTCTTAGTCTACAACAATGCATGCTTGAGATTATGAAGGTGAAGGGGCATAATAACTACAAGCTTCCACACATGGGAAAGGACAGACTTCAGAGGCTAGGGTTACTTCCAATGGTTTTGGAAGTGGATGAGTTGATAGTTAGGGCATTCATTGAATACTTGGTGCAAGCTGATCTTGTTGGTGGTTCTACATATGATCTTGTTGTGGTTATACGTGAAAGTATGTTTTTACTTTGTATAACCTATGTATTAAACACTTATTTACTGAAATAAATTGTTTATCACTATTGCTTTAAATATGATTGAATGTTATATATATTTATCGCAAACCGTTCATAGCACGCGTTACATTGTAGTTAACGTGGTGATACCAGATCACAGAAGATCACGTTAACAGTGCCTTGTAGACGAGTGTGTGTTTCACAACTTAGATAGATCCGAACAATCTATTGGTAGAAGTTGATGTGTAAAGCTCAGATTGACTTGTCTTGACCAAGAGATTACACTAGTGCATTCGATGCGTTGAAGCGGACCTGCAGAGAGGATAAACTCATGCGCACTGACTTAAGGGATGAAGAGTTAGACCTCAGTGGTTGTTGATTTCTTAATCTCTGTCACTTAATAAGGACTGTGTGTGATTAGTAGTTATTGCTTTGACTTATAAATGGGAAGAGAATCATTGCGACTTCGATACCCTATATCTTGGGCAATAATATTAATTGCACGACAATTGCTAAATTAATACAGAGAATCGTGTGCTTGCAATGTCTTGCTTGATTGGTCCCCTTGGTGGGCCCGGAACCTTTATCATACCAAATCTTACAAGTGGAATTAATTTTCCGATATGGATAATAAAGCTGGGTTGTCCTTACTCCAAGGATAAAGATATTAATTAATATAAAGCTTTTCAGTGGCTTAATTAATTAATGGACTAAATAATCTTAAACACGGGAAATAATAATCGGGAGCCATATTACCGTAATATAGGTTAAGTTGGATAGTGCAATATTAATTATATAGTGACATTAGTTAATATTAATGGGCTGAATTATATTGTGGCTCAATATTGGAATTCAGAAGCTCATTGGAAGGTCCATCTTAATTCTCCTAAAGGCCCCTCAAGTAGCCCAATTATAGTCCAATAAATAAAAGGTGCTTAAAATAAAATAAATTATTGTTGCTTATATTTCCTTGAAATTTTCGAAAATATTAAAGAAAAGAGGGAGAAGAATTTTCCTGAAAAGATTTTATGGAAAGGAGATAATGTATTCTTGGAATACAAGATTATCCCATAAATTCAAGAAAACTCCCACTTGGCTTCTTTAATAGGAAGTTTTCGAAAATTATAGGGCAATAATAGGAAGAAGGATTTTCTTGATTTTCTTGGAAAGATTTTTATGGAAAAAGATATGTATTCTAGGAATAGAAGAATATCTCATAAATTCAAGAAAGATCAAATCTTGAAAGACCCCCTATTATTTTCGAAAATATTAGGCTAAATAAGGGTGTGAGATTTTTGTGAAAAAAAAATACACATGGAAAGAAGAATATATGGGATATATTCAAGATTTTTTGGAGATCAAGAAAAGATCTTTTCCAAACCCTTTTTGGCTGATTTTTTCGTCCCCCCCATGTATAAATAAGGGGATGAATTCTTTTCATTCCCCTAGTGTTCCATGCATTGGAAATATTAGAAATCCACAAAGGTGGTGCAACAATATTTTTATTTCCTTTGTTTTATAAATCGTTCATTGGAGAACCTTCCACCGGGGTTATTGGATGAGGACTTGTGAATATTTGAGAAGGACTTTTGGTGGGTATCCAAATATTTGATCTTGTCTGTCTCAGATCGTCTCTCCAAAGGGTACGTTTACGTAAACTCCTAGAAATTCCGCATGCTAGGATCTTTTACGTGAAATATTATTTGCATGTTGTTGCTGGGTTGATTATTATTTGAATTCACTTAGGTAAATTCATGCTAGTAATAATTTTTAATTTAAATTTGTGTTTATGAGGTCATCCCGATAGATCTTGGCATATGTTATCCCAACAAATCTGACCAATTTATTGGCAGACTTGGGCTACTAGATTGATGGGTACAATTTTTTGTTCATTTTGGCAAGTAGGAAGTGCATGTTTACAACATAAACATAGGCATAAGTGCAGTGTGAACTATCAGATTACCTTTGTTTCAGTTGTAAACTTCAAATACTCTTTTTTGTAATATGTTGCACTTTTATTTAAGTTCACTTTTATTTAAATATTGCATTCTCAGTTGCACTTTTATTTCAGTTCACTAAGTGACAAGCAATAATTCACAAATTATGCATTAGACAACCATATTTTTATTAAAAGATGCATCAAACACCAGCTCATGGTCATCCATTAACACATTCATAGCATTGAGTGTTATGAATGTGCAACTCTCAAACTGGAATTAACAATTTATCATCATAGAGTAGGAAGTGGTGTTTAGTTCACTAAGTGTCAGCCTCCTAAACAAGTAGTGGTTGCATGACAAGCAATAATGAACAAATTATGCATTAGACAATCAGATTTTACCAAAAGATGCATCAAACATCAACTCATATAACCAATTAGTGGTGGCATGACAAACCTAGAAACAAGAAAGATATGCATCAGATTTTATCAAAAGATGCATCAAACATCAGCTCATGGTCATCCATTTACACATTCATAGCATTGACTGCTATGGCATGACAAACCTAGAAACAAGAAAGATATGCATCAGATTTTACCAAAATAAATAAGCAAAACAGAAAATAGAAACACTTATGCTCTACTTATGAAGCAAAATAGAAAACAAAAACAAGCATTGCTGCATTCACAAGCAAATTACCAAAAACAAGCATTGCTGCATTCACAAGCAAATTACCAAAAACAGAAATTCAATATAGAAATTCAATACATATTACATAGCAAATTTTCTAATACCAGAAAAGATCATTGAAGTTGAGAAATAAAGCTTTGGGTTGACAATTGTTTGACTACCTAATTCCTAGTTCAAGTGTCTTTGAATATTGGAATATAAGCAGACAAACATCAAGAACTCTCTCAGAGGCATTTTGTCAAACAATTCTCATGTTACTAATTTGTTTCTGAATTATTGAAACAATCCCATATAATCCAATATAGACAAACATCAGAATCATCAACAATTATTGTGAAGGAAATAATTGCCAAAACACTGGATCATAACAAAGGCACATTGAGATCTACATGCAACAGTGGATCATAACAAAAGACACATTGAATTCAACAAAATACAGAAATTAAATTAAGGGTTTAGATTTAACCTCCCATTTAATGGTCGAAGTAGTAGAAGGGAACAACATCAGGTAACAAAATCTTAAGCATCGCCATCGATCCTGGCCATTTGGTTTTGGTTGGTGGTTGGCCAACCATATCATCCTCACACTCAAAGAAAACAACAGTCTCATCCGAGTCATCGAAGTAGTATACGGGAACAGTCTCAAGAACATCAAAGTCGGATTCAAGCTTCACAGCCCCAAGAACATCAATTTTAGATTCAAGATTCGAGGCCCCCAAGAACACCCATTTCAGATTCAAGCTTCACAGCCCCAAGAACACGAATTTTAGATTCAATATTCGAGGCCCCAAGAACACACATTTCAGATTCAAGCTTCACGGCCCCAAGAACAGCCGAGTCAGAACCGGTGCACAAAGATTCAGGCACGACGGTTTCAGAATCCGACATAGAATACAGACAAGTAAATGGAAGAGTTGGATCATACTCTCCATTAGATAAAATAGCAGGAGTAAATGGAACAAAGGAATTTGTATCGGTGAAATCTGAATCGGTGAAGAAGGAGTCGTGAAAAGAGAAGATCGGTGAAGAAGGAGCCATGGAAAATAGAGAGAAGATCGGTGAAGAAGGGTTTGAGAGGCGGAAGGAACGAGAGAGAGAAAGTAGAGAGACCGATGGATGGAAAATTATGAACTAGGGTTTGATGATCTGGGTATTTTTTGTGGGTATGATTGTTGGGTTGGGTTTATAATTCTGTTGGGCTTTTTTAATAAAGGGAGGGAATGTTTAGATGTTAATTCTGACTTAATTAGTGTTAAACTGGGCTGCTTGTTTAATTTGCCCACAATTAAATTTAAATAAGCAGTGACAATTTTGTAATATAGTGTAAAAAGTGAGGATAAATATATTAGTAGTGGAGTGTTACTTTTTCTATTTATGGAAACAAGAAACTTATTGTTGGACGGATGTAAAAGGAAAGTGAGAAACTTAAAGGTGGACGGAGGGAGTACTAAAAAATGCTAACAGAGTAATACCTCTTGTAAAATAGCTAATTTTCCCTTTTCTATATAGCAATTTAGGAGTGAGTTTTCCTATTTTATCTCTATACAAATTTTAGAAAATATCCGCTTATTTTCAATTTATTTACATTTTAACTAATATTTTATGTTGAAATATTTCATAGAAAAATCCATTAAAAAATATATTCTACATACATATATGTCACAGGAATTCCCCCAATATATATTTATCATTCATCACCACTATCTATATTGTTTTTGAAAGGTGGGGTTGGGGGTAACCCGTGGAAATATAAAACGGAGACTCCTCCTAGGTATCAACCCCACAGTAGTCTCTTTCCGTTTCCCGTGGTGGTAAATGACTCATTTCAACGGCGGAGAGTCGGTGGCCACTGATTTGCACTCTAATGCTCCCTTTATCACACAGCATTTACCTAAACAAGTATGCAGTTTCTTAACTTTATTCTTCCATTTTTACAAAATTACTATTTTTTTTTACTCCGGTGTTGTTGGGGAAACGGGTGGTTTTGGTGTTTGAAATCTTGGCTGGGATGTTATGGAGCAGAAAAATGGCAAGAGGAAGGATGATATGACTGTAGAAGAAATGTACAGCACCCAATTTGACTTTGGAGACGAGGATGACGACAGTGATTGGGACCCTTCCGAAACGATCTCTGAGTAGTTTTGCAGAAATTGCACTATGCCTAACATTCAACAGGACGAGGGCAACCAATTTTGCAATGTAGGCATATATCTTCACTTCTAATTATTATTTTAACTGTATGATTTTTAAGCTCATGTATGTTTTGCACTTGTAAAGGGCTGTCTTGAAAATAGACTATCTGGAATACTACAACGTGGCTACTTGGCTTGCTCCTTATATCCAGCAGATGATCCCAGGGCTTATGAGAATGAAGGTTTAAGTTTATTCCAGTGTTGGTTTGATGATGTGTTTGTAATCGCATTTAATATTTCTCCTTGGGTATTTCCTTAAAAACATTTTGAGGTGTATTATACATAAAAACTAATTGTAGATGGTAATCATCTGTTTCGCCCCACACCCTACAAAACCAAACCCAAAGAGGGAAGAAAAGAAAGAACGTAAAAAAAATTATAGGACAAGGAAGAGGATTAAATATGCTGAACATTGCTCCTAGCCTCCTACGTTTTTTGAGGTGTAATGGCTGTTAATGATTGTTTCTTGAGAAAATTGATGCTGCAATGAGCTTAGAAACATTTACATTGACATTTAAACTGCCAATATCTAGTGCGCGCGCACACACACACATGCATATATATATATATATATATATATATATATATAAGATCGATGTCTTTGCATGCATTTTTATTTATTATCATATTAAAGAGTTTGGAGTATGATGATGTGTTTAGAACATTGATGTATTATATGACTTCATACCTGCGTCTTTTATAAATAAGAATTTTGACGTACGATAGTGATGTCAAAAGCAATATCTGGATGCAACCAGTCACACAGTCTGATTCATGGTGATGGAGGGGGAAGGAAAATGGCCATTTTTCCTACACTCCGTATTATTTTGCATGCCTTAATTATTAAATGAATTATGTTCTTATTTTCAAATCCTTGTTCTTCATTTATACTCTTGTGACCGTTTCATACAGGAAAACTAGACTCGTAGATCAGTATCAAGTTGTTGTCAATGAATTGCACTTGTCGGGATTATGGGTGTGTCTTCCACTTTCTGATGGGACTCACGTCATTGGATTTTAGTTTTATTAATGAGGAAGAAAAATAATACTGATGTATGTCTAAAATATTATCCTCTTCGGTGGCTGAACAAGGCTTCATATTCCCCTTGTTTTCTTTTGTTTTTCCAAGATGAATATGTCTTTATCTTCCACTACTTTTTCTTCTTCCTTCTTCTTATCTTCTTCTCTCCTACCCATTCTTTGTTTTCTTCATTTCTTTTATTTTATTTTCCATGAATTTCTTGGCCTTTCTGTTTTATGTTTCATTGACTTCTCCCTTATTTTCTTATAGGAATTATTGATGTAATCATTATTTGGTGTTGAGAGAATGCATGATGTTATTTATGATGAATTGCTTAATTCTCTCGAAAAAAATATTGATTCGCTGAATTTTGCTTAATTTGCTTGAATAAATCTGATATTGCTAAAATAAGTGCTGGAATTGCTGAGTATTGCTAAATTTACTGAAATAAATGCGGATTATACTCGGATTATAGTTGAAATCTGTGTAGTTATTTGCTGCATTTAATGACCGAAACTTTAATATCATTACACGTATGTTGTATTTGTGACCATCACTAAGTTTGTTTCTAATTATTATGTGAGCAAGTCCTCTTTTGTTAGCTTTACATTTACATTTTTTTTATGGGTATCTTTATTGTTGAAATCTACTATTGAATGTATAGACATGAAATCTTTATTTCTTGGCCTAAGACCTATAGATTAAGAAGATGTTTTTAAATCATTGGCACCCACAGGCATAGTGATAGTTGCACTTCTCAAATTGAGCAATGTCTAAAGTTTGACTCCCTACTCCCCCAATTGTACCTAAAAAAGATTCTACATCATTAGTTTTTCAGTTTGAAAGGAAACTTTATAAAACAGCCATAAGGCTATCAATGCTTTATGGATAAGAATATTGGCAAACAAAACATGAAACAAAGAGAACATGAGGTTAGCAAAAACGAGTCTGTTAAGATGGATGTGTGTAAACACTAGATTAGGTAGAAATACTTATACACACATTACAAATGAAGTGGGATTTCCCCAATAGATGGGAAAAATGAAAGAAGTATGCTTAAGATGGTTTAGACATGTGTTTTTCCAAATCCTTAATGTCCAGGATAGCGTATGGAATAGAAAATGTAAACCATGAGCTAAAATTATAAAAAAGAACATTAAATATAATTAAAACATGTGTGCGACTGAACACATGGAGGAACGGTCCGTAATGCTGATGCTATAACCGGATAAAGGCTTGGCTTGTGTTGGTTTTGTATCTCCCCTTTTTGCATACAGCTTACTCATTATACAAACTGATACATAACCAATAATATTCACAATACCAATTATCGCAAATTATACAGTCAACTTCAGTAGAATGTAAGTTCAATGGAATGAATTGTGGGGAATTACACCCAGGAATGTCACTGCTCTGTGTAATAGGTGAGTATCTTCATGTGGTTTCACTCGGCTTCTGAGTCAGCTGCTTCTGACCTTGTAGTTTTATTTGGCAAATCAATCTGTTCTGTTAATTTCGGAATTTCCCCTTTACACTTTCACAATATTGAGTGTTTGATGCTGATCAGGCAACTTTGAGTTTATACTCATTGCCAAAAGAGAAAAAGGTCGAAAAATACAATAAAGGGTTAATTGTGCTTCCAAGTTTATGATTGTAATCCCCACCTATGCTTTCAATGCAATTATTCTTATTTCACAGGTTTAGTTGTTTATCTATCTAGTACTATCTTGCCCCAACATTTAAAATTTCATATCTTTGTCTTAGATTAATTTCCAGTATTATTTTACCTTAACTTTCATAGCTTATTACATAGAATATTATTCTGTAGTTACTTTCTCTTGTAAATTCAAATTGGTCATTTCTGGTCATTCTTAGTGGTTGATATAAATTTAATCTTTTGCTTTGTATGTGCAGAGTCCCACAAGGAAAATACTGCATCTGACAATCTTACTGCCGTAGGCTTTGATGAAAGAATGCTGCTTCATGAAGAAGTATGTATTTCCTATCAACATTTTGTTTATGATTTTGACATACCCCCCCCCCCATCCCACCTTTCTCTCAAGTGGTTGACCTTTGGTTTCTTGTCTATATATGCGGATCATTTAGTATATTTCTCAAGCCAAATTTCCTTGGGACACACAGTTAACAAGATAGCTCTAACTTCTTTCTGCTGTATCTTTGGCTGTGAAGGTTGTGTTGAAGTCTCATCCTCATCCAGAAAGGCCTGATCGTCTTCGAGCCATCGCTGCTAGCTTCGCAGCTGCAGGTTTTGTGAAATTACTCATATGCCCTAGCACAAAAGAGCAATGTCTTGTGTATATATAGCTGTCATGTTATTATGCATCTCTTGTTCAAGTAATTGACAAGAAATTGTTCCTCTTAATTTATGGTAGGTATATTTCCGGGAAGGTGCCATTCTATACCAGCAAGGGAAATCACTCGAGAAGAACTCCTGAAGGTTGATAAATGGACAAAATACTATCTTAGGGCCCGCTTGGTTGGGGGTAATGAGGGTGGATAATGGGAATAAATGAGGAGTAAAGGAGTCATTCCCATTAACACTGCTTGGTAATTTTTGAACCAAGTAGTAACAATGCAATCAAAAACCCCATAGTGATTGATCATTCCCATTCCAAACTCATGCCAAACGGGCCCTTAATTTCTACTAGAATCAAATTTATATTTTATGACGCTCATGCTTATATTTTTTATCTTACCTTCCTGAATTCATGGTATAGTTAATATTTTTTTTGATAATAAACAAATTTTATTGCACAAAATTTGGGATGAGACATCCCTAACAATAAACGAAGCACAACACCAATTCCTAGCTACATCTAACAATGACAATCCCTTCAACAAACTGACTCAAAGACCACAAAGCAACTTTAAATTCAATTCTTTACTAATTATCATCCAAAGATTCACAACTACCATTAAAAATCCTCTTATTTCTTTCTAACCAAATAGACCAACAAACAACTGAAGCAGCAATCCTCCACAATTTTTTTCCTTTTTTATTAATAGAAGCTCCTGTATTACTCTGGAGCAAGACCACTATAGAATCTTGAATAACCCATTGAACTTCCATTTCTCCAATCACTCTATACCACAGCTCTCATGAAAAAGGATAATTAATATAGTGCTAAATTCTCATTAAAACATTTCAGAAGTTGCACTCTGGTTCCATAAAATGTCAGCTGGCAATGTTAATTTTGAATTGTAATTTAAACGTGATAATTATTGTGTGTTTGAAGTAGATAGTGACATATATTTAATTCTTTGAATATTAGGTCCATTCCCTCGAGAACATTGAAGCTGTTGAAGATACAAGCCATGTTCTCTCTAGGTATGTCAAACTGTGGTTTGCTGTATATTTTTTATATTAGACCTGATTTCTTTCTATTTCAATGTAATTTTAGTAGTTGGAACTTGGAATGTGACCTGCATTACAATCCACATGAAATTTAATCATCACTTCATGTTTTGCAGACAAAAATCTCCTTATGCTTTTAAGTTTCATGAGCTAGTAACAATTCATCATAATTTTCTTATAAAATATGAAATTGTGTATGTTCTTTTTATGCATGCAGCTATTTCACACCTGATACATATGCAAATCAATATTCAGCAACTGCGGCCAGGCTTGCTGCAGGCTTATGTTATGATCTTGCAGCTGCTATATGTTCTGGAAAAGTCAAAAATGGTTTTGCTTTGGTAAGAAAAAATTGAGAATTTAGGATCCTCTATTGTGCACTGTAGACTATATCTATTGTAGTTAAAATCTATTTTGGGCCCATAATTTTTTCGTTTTCCTCAAAAAGGTCCCAAAAAGTTAACTTTTTCGGGACCTTTCGCGGTAAGGGCAAAAGTTACGGGACCAAAATGAATTTGAACTCATGTCTATTGTAATAGACGTGCGGGTCTTTTATGAATTCATTTTTCCCCTTTCCTTTGAACAAGGTTCGTCCTCCTGGTCATCATGCTGGAGTTAAACAGGCTATGGGTTTTTGCCTTCATAACAATGCAGCCATTGCTGCATCGGCAGCTCAAATTGCAGGAGCTAAGAAAGTCTTAATCATTGACTGGGTAGGGGTAGTTTCGTAAATTTCCCTGTTTGAAGAGTGCTTAAAATTGAGGCTTTCTAACTGTCTGTTATGTCATATATATCTCTCGCAGGATGTACATCACGGTAATGGCACACAAGAAATATTCGAGAATAGTAAATCGGTAAGCTTTCCTGGTAAATCAAACATTTGATTTTGATTGATGCATTTCAATAGTTATAATTTTTTACTATATCATTAGCTGAAGCCTAGAGGCATTGAACTCAAAAACTAATGGAATAACACAAATATAACTTTCTTGTATGATATGGAGCTTTGGGTATTATCCAGTAATTTCTCGTTTGATCAGTAGTAAAGATTATGCTTTGCCTTTGCAGGATTGTAATGTCTAGGTATATGAAGTCCTGTGGTTTTATTGTTTGGAAACCACATTAAATCTGTTAAAAATTCTTCCAATTTGCATGATTACTTGAACAGAGAAGAACATCAAACACAAAAATCCAGTGACTGTGCCAGAAAATTTTCTCGGGGGGCCCAACTTAATAGATAAATTATAAGGACAAAACTTCTTCAAACTTGGTTCACGGAAGTTTTATAGTGAACTCGATTTTATCTTTTCAATATACGTAGTGTCATTGTTTAGCATCAAAGTATCACTATTTAGTATTAGTAATTTTGAGAAGAATAATACATAAGAATCAGGTACTTTTTTATAAATGGTGATACATTATTTGCTAAAAGACAACATAAAAAATAAATAAATTATTTAATTAATACAAGAATTTATCTCAACATTATTAGAACGCTAAATTTTTTAGTGGTAACTTGATAATATATGACAAATGGTAAATGTCATGAGAAGACAAAAAAAATAAAAGTAAGTTGTAGAGAAAAAAAAGGGAAAAAGCTCCAATATTTAAAAGTGGTCATGAGAAAATAAAATTTAAAATTATAGAGTAAACTAGAAAACTATAGAAGTGGTTTAAAAGGTAAGTCTGAGCGATCTAAATTCGAAATTGATGACCTCTAAACCACTAGACCATGCATGAATCTTGATTATATTATATTACATTACATAATAAACATATAAACGATTTTATTAAAATGCCATGGGGCCTCAGTGCCCCCCCTGGTTCCGTCCTTGCAAAAATGTAATTCTATATATGTTTAAACAAAAATGAAATCATGCTGGGTCGCTTCTTGCACATGATTTTTAAAATGATTTAGTCTTTGCATAAAATTTGCTGATAATGAGTTTCAGTTATATACTTATAATCTTCTAATCTCGTATAGCAAAATCTTTAATAGATAATTTCTGAAGTTGTAAACTTCTAATAATTCATTTCATCTTTGTCTTCCCCACCAAGTCCGGTTTATCACCATAATCCTACACATGGCTATAAAACCTCCTCCCTATATCACAATAACGTTGGAGTATAACTGAAACAGCGAACAGACCTGTTGTTCTATGCCATTGTGACGCCTTGTGCTCAAATTCTCAAATAACTATAATAGAGTATTCCATAAGCTACTATTCATTGTGTTTTTTACTTTTACTTGATACTGAAATATTTTGGTTCATGTAAATTATGTAGGTTTTGTATATATCTTTGCACAGACATGAGGGTGGAAAGTTCTATCCCGGTACTGGATCTGCGCATGAGGTATTTTAACCCCTCTTTCACCTTATATGTAT
Organism: Stenogyne calaminthoides; assembly: GCA_037126765.1. Lineage (NCBI taxonomy): Eukaryota > Viridiplantae > Streptophyta > Magnoliopsida > Lamiales > Lamiaceae > Stenogyne > Stenogyne calaminthoides. The sequence goes on along the minus strand of JBBCBC010000006.1, from coordinate 31,337,440 downwards.
CCCGTTTCTCCACGTAGGCAAGTCCCTCAGCATCACATCGTCTCTTACACCTAGTTTGATACCTCATTTCTTATTTTGTGTTTCTCTATGATTGTTCCCCTCCTTCCTGGGAAATTCTCTGGGTAGAACCATAAATTCTGTTAGTGATGTTTGGATTCAGCAAAAGAAGCATTGAGCATTTTTTCAACCAATATCTAGACTTTTTGTTGTGTGACTATTTTGAGGATGATGGAAGGACTTTAGTATTTTTTTTTTCAAATTCTCATCCTAGTTGAATTCATCATCATCTAGTGCTTGAGCTTTTGCTTTCTTAACAATTCCCTGTCTGCTTGGCTCTTGACAGAAGCTAAAGGCTGAGAAACGAACTCTCGAAAGTCCTCAAAGATTACAGAAATATTCTTTACTATTATTTCTGTAACTTTTATTTTACTATTATTCTCAAAGATTACAGAAATATCACCAGTAACTGTTGCTCTATTATTGATTTTGGCACGAAGTTTACAGAACTACTCTTCGTTTTGGTAGCCCTTTCTTAAAATAGAAATTCTGAAAAGATCGAGAAATCCTCTCTCACCTTGCTGTCTGTCGACCCTGCGGTCACCATTGGTGACCATAGGTATGGACTAAAATTGATTTCTCTTGTATTTGTGATATATTGACCGTTGGGGTGCACTCCAATACATTACAAATATAATAACATGCTTAAAATATTTTAAAATTTTAATTCTGAGGCCGCCCAGGCGCCTGCGCTTGGAATCTTTCAGCTGTCCAACTACCACCTAGCCATTTTTTGCAACATTGAAAAAAAAAAAAAAAAATTGCTGTCAACTTAAGGAAAATTATTTTTTGACATGGAAAGGAGATTAGCGTAGAAATGAGCTAATGAAACAAGATTTGCAAGAAAAGGAAAGTTACCTTTTGTAATCCAAAATTTACTCAATTTCATCATGTCAAAAAAGGTTTATGTAGAAGTTGTCCGTATTACATGCATGCACATCACACACTTGGTTTATATCAAGTTTCTAAGATATTTTTTTTCTAAGATACTTTGTCCTGTGCATTAAGATCCTTTAAAAGTTGGAGACATTCATATATTGCTTTTGCAGATTGGTTCAGTGGGTGCCGAAGGATATTGTGTAAATATTCCTTGGAGTCGTGGGGGAGTTGGGGACAGTGACTATATTTTTGCATTTCAGCAAATTTTGCTTCCTATAGGTCATTGCATTTTATACCTTCTATTCTAGTCATTTAATATTTACTAGTGTACTAATGCTCTCTCTGTATTCTGTTACTTTGATTCCAAGCCATATGAGTATTCTTATGCAACACAAATTGTTATTTTCTTGATTATGCACATGAAGAAGCTCAACCAATATTATTAAACAAACTGCTTGCATAATGTGTAAGATTACTGTACCTGATGTAAAATGCAGTTTAAAACGACGACTCTTTACTAATTGCAGTCTAGGCTACTGAGCATTTGAATTTGTTCTCTTATTTAGTACTACGTTGACCGTATGGGTTTTATTGGATGAACATGGAATATTTCTGTGTCTTGGGGAGGGAAAATCATTTCCTTAGATGCATACTTATTTTTTATGCCTTCTCTCTCTCTCTCTTTTTGTGTATCCTTCTGTTAGGATCCCACATCGGTTCCACATGAAAGTGCGGAAGGGTATATAAGTGGGAGTCAATCCTTAGCATTTGACCATGGTTTTGGGTTAAGTTAGGGCTCCCTATCTTATATTCCTAACAATTGACGCCGTCTGTAGGAAAACTCGGGCGGGCTGCGGAATGGGGCTACCCGATGGTGGGCCCAGGGGTTGCCATCTCGGATGTGGGCCCAAGGGGGGTTGCCACCGGGGAAGTGGGCCTTGGCATATGGGTTGCCACCCGGAGTGTGCCGTCCGTGGATGTCCGGCTTTAAGGGGGGTCGATTGTTACGATCCCACATTGGTTCCACATGAAAGTGTGGAAGGGTATATAAGTGGGAGTCAATCCTTAACCTTTGACCATGGTTTTGGGTTAAGTTAGAGCTCCCTAGCTTATATTCCTAACACCTTCAATTTGCAAAACTTTTTTTTTTTTGTAATTTGTTTTGCCCTAATATTAAACCAGGTAAACTTTTATTTTTTTCCTTTCTGTTGTATGTCATGTATTGATGCAATTGTGTTCATGATGAAATAACATGGACCTGATTGCTGTAAGTTTGTTGTTTTACAGCTGCTGAGTTTGACCCAGATGTTACAATAATTTCTGCTGGATTTGATGCTGCACGCTTTGACCCTCCTGGAGGCTGTGATGTATAAATTTTTTCTTTTAAAATTATTTGGTGATGTCTAGATCTTAATAAGGATTGAGGTGTAATATGCATGAAATATTAATATATGCTTCCAAATCAATTAATATTGTTGTTTATAATACTACATTGTCTGTTATTTCAATCTTTTCGTTGTATTTTTTGTCTTTTAGGTTACTCCTATTGGCTATGCACAGATGACACAGATGATTTCTGCTCTATCTGGTGGAAAGGTGCTAGTTATTCTTGAGGGGGGGTAAGTTCCCTATTCCTGCTGCTTCATCTAAATTTGGTATCATTCTTATATTGTGACTGCTGAATTTCTTTTTCCTCTCGAAGATCGTGCCTCTTGTTTTACATTTTATTTTTAATGCTCCAATTTTGTATTCTTATTAAGGAACATCATATTCTTCTAAGTCTTCCTCATAATCCTCCCGGCTTTTGCAGGTATAATCTTCGATCGATATCTATCTGCTACGTCTGTTATCAAGGTAACATTTCTTTGTGAATTATCTCATATCTGGTGACTGCTACTTTTGAAGATTTGAAATCTATTTAGTTAAATTACTGGCTCTTCATGGGCTTTAGTTACATATTCTGTTAATATCTTGCTATTTCCTCGTATAATTCTCTGTTGAGTTTTTTGCACTTTTGGTCCCACCAACCACGCCATGTTTTCAATTTGGTACCACCTCTGCCAATGTAGTCCCACAAGAATTTTAATTTGCAAATGTGGTCCCGCCGTTACGGTTTCTGTTAAATCAGCTTGCAAATGTGGTCCCATAAGTTATGGGACATAATTAATACTCAATTAAGGCTTAATCACCTTTCAACCATTTGCAGTTTTAGTCCCATAAGTTATGAAACATAATTAACACAAAATTAACCAATTAAATTACCTGGGCCCACTTAACCTACCTCAACCAATTGCACATATGGTCCCATAGGTTCAAAAAACTCAAAATTATTGCCTCCAATTTTTTACTGTGCACCTGTTTTGCAACTAATACTTTATAGTAGAACAACTAATACTTTATAGTAGAACAACTAATACTTTATAATAGAACAACTAATACTTTTTAATAAAGCAACTAAAACTATCAAACTAATACCTTATATTGAAAAGACTAATACTGTTCAAAATTACAACTAATACTGTTCAAAATTGCACACAAAATGCAAACAAGTTTACGGTAAAATTGGTTACACAAGACTTTGTCATCTCTATAATACTCTATCAAACCACAAAAGGGCAATACCAACATTGTCACCACAGTTAGAGCAAAAATGCACCTCACCACGTATGATAAGAATTCAAAACATACCCAAAACACATATACACAACCATCTTCATCCCAAATTCAGAGCAACCCTTTTCTGAGTTTCTGGATTGAAGAAAACATTTTCCTCCTACTTCCAACTTTAACAATCCCCACTTCTTCAGATCTTCAAGAGTCAAGAATGAAAACACGTGTTCATCTACCCCATGAACCTCTTCATATTGTTGTCTAGACTAAAATGCAAATCTATGGTTGGACAGATAACAAAAGAAACAAGCATACAACTTTCTCTTTTTCCATATTTTGACTCGTAGCAAGGAATTCACAGAGAAACCCTTGCCATCTTTGTTGCCAAGAAAAAGAAATCTACAGAATAATTACTAAGAATCATCGGAGCAACTAAACAGATTTCCAATTTGGCTGAAATAAATTCACAAACACTTTGTGTTCATGTTTCTAACTCTCACTTTCCACAATATTCAAACAAATGCAGAATACAACGAAGATTGGAACACGAACATCTAATCTCAGCTCAAACCAGAAACAAAGACATAACATTTGAAGGAAAATGGAGTTACCCGATACTATTGTCCACTGAATTGGGGTTGATGAAGATCAGCTAATAGCAATTAATCTTGTAAAATGTGAAAGAATGTTGAATGAATCAAGCAACTGCCCTCTAGCCATCTCCACACGAAAACCTAGAACCCCTCGAAAAAGGCCTAATCCGAAGATTGCCAGAATTTCTGCGGAGAAGAAGAAAAAGAACAAGGTGGAGGAAATTTAGAACGGAGAATTGGGGAATTCGATTGCGGCGGCGGAGGAGAGCGGGGGATATATGTGATGAAACCTCTATACCGAGGTAACCTAGATACTCGAATGGATGCACGAATAACTAGGACGCAGCAATACGCTGTAAAAAGTTCTATATTTCTCTCATCATAATTCTGTAGTACAATCCTACGTTATTAAATAAGAGTAAGAAAACCTAAAGCCCATGGGCTTCTCTACTTGTGCAAAAAGAAATCAGATTTACTGATATCTACAAATCTAATCATATCAAATTAAATAAGCTAATAAAATAATATCCTAAATCTATAAGATCCCCTCCCTTTATTTTCTTCCTTTGATATATATTTTCTATATTTATCTTCATTAAATAATTCAGGCAAGTTCTCATCATCACCCCCGCCTTCGAAATGAACCTTGTCCTCAAGGTTAAGATCTGGAAAACACGCCCGCAGCTCCTCCATCGATTCTCATGTCTCACAGTTATGCTCAAGAGTTTTCCATTGAACTCGGACAATAGCTCTCCAAAAAGTTCAGAGGCAGATTCTTGCTTAAACAACTCTTTTAAAACCAATCCCGAAATTCTGGACAGTTGTGTATTCCTTACAAATGAAGCTGGTAATAAAGCCAGCGAGCACTCACAATAGCTACTCAAGGGACTTGATTTTGTTGAAAACTCAACACTTTCCTCATTTCCCTCGGTTAATTGCTCTTCCAGTTCCTCATCGTATTTAGGGCCTTCATTTATCTGATCAATGGCTTCGCCATATATGTAATATGTGAATGTCCTTCAAATCGAAGTACTGTTCAGCCTTGTCTACCCTCCAATTGATTGGTCCATCGGTTTGAGGGTGGTACGCCGAACTCATCCGCAACTGCATGCCTTGCAATTTGAATAACTCCTTCCAGAAATGGCTCACAAACACCCGATCTTGATCTGATACAATGGATTTCAGAATCCCATGTAATTTGACGATGTTGCGAACAAACAATTCTGCCACTTCTTTGGCTGAAACAGGATGACTCGAGGCCACAAAATGTGCATATTTCAACAAAGCACCAGTATAGTGTCTTTCCCTCTCGAACGTGGCAACCCCGTAATGAAATCCATGGATACATCTACCCACAAGTGGTCCGGGATTGGCAATGGCGACAGTAAGCCGGCTGGGGTCCTGCTGTCCGCTTTATTTCTTTGGCAAATGTCGCATGAACGAACAAATTGCACCACCTCTTTCTTCAATCCAGGCCCCATGAATAATTGTGAAATGCGTTTAAAAGTTCGAAGGATACCTGAGTGACCCCCAAACACTGTGGAGTGGAATTCGTGTCTTAAATGTCCCGTTGGTATTTGGACCACATCCCTCTTCGCCAGGCAGCCATTTCGGATCTCATACGGGCTGTCCCCTGGATCAGCCGCCTCCAACCGTTGTGGTTCGGGCCCCAACTCGCTATCGATATCGTCCCAAATACCAGATATAGGGCCTGATAATGACATGAAAACAGCCCATTCGTCCGTCCCTCTTTATCCACAACATCCGCTGCCCCATTTTCCTTCCCAGGACGATACACAATTTCATAATCAAATCCCACCAACTTCGAAATCCATTTTTGTTGCTCAGGGGTTGTTATCCGCTGTTCAAGAAGGCATCTAAGGCTCCGTTGATCCGTAATGATTTTGAATTTATGCCCAACCAAATAAGGTCGCCAATGTAATGGATCGCTTCCAATGACCGACGTGTTCGTTTGGACTGATATTCCCTTGCTCATATAAACAACGGGCACTTATTTTGAGTGAGGACTGCTCCAATTCCAAAACCTGAGGCATCCGTCTCAATCACGAATTCCTCATCAAAATTCGGTGAAGCAAGGACGGTGTGGAACTCATGGTAATCTTGAGTGCCTTGAAGGTAGCTTGCGCCTCCCGACCAAGCAAATCTGTTCTTCTTGGTTAATGCAATGGCCTAGCAATCTCCCGAAGTCAATGCATTTAGGGGCGTTCTCTTGCATTCAAAAAGCACCATCGGCGTTTAGATACCTCCCCCTGAAATAGGCATGCATTGGTTCTTCATTAGATGGGTGGCTGGTCGTACCCAGATTTTTTTGCCACTTCCTTAAAATCGGTCCAATCCGGTTCCTCTTCCCGTGTACTGCCATTCAAAATACCGCTCCGCTCGGTCTACCCGGTTAGTAGCGTCTTCTCCCGCAATTTTTTTAAGTGGTCCGCCCGGTCCACCTCGATCGTCGGCTAAACACCGACTCTTCTTCCGTTTCTTAACATCTCGATTTTTCTCGGACTCGACGGCCGTCCGGATGGAGCGGACCGGATCAAACCCGGACAAACCGTTCCGCATTTCTCTCTCTCTTCCTTAGTGGTGATGATCTTCGCGATTTACTTAAGAACTTGCCTATCGGGTTGTCCTCCCCGCTTGTCCCCGTGATCCGATCGTTCTTCCTTCCTCCGTTAAATTAAACGCATATTTTGTCTCGGCGTTGGAAGCGCTCTCGACCACGTCCACTGTCCCCGAATTCTGTATCGCCCTCCGAACGCTTCGCCGCGTTTAGATCGCGCATAAATTCGCGTTATGGAGTTCTCGAGAGCTTCAAATCTCTCTTTGTTAGTCACCATGGTGCGGAAGTTGATACTCACGACCGCTTTGATGAAACCTCTATATAGGTAACCTAGATACTTGGATGCACGAATAACTAGGACGCAAAAATAATCTGTTGTAAAAAGTTCTATATTTCTCTCATCATAATTACGTAGTACAATCCCACGTTATTAAATAAGAGTAAGAAAACCTAAAGCCCATGGGCTTCTCTACTTGTGCAAAAAAAAGAAATCAGTTCTTGATATCTACAAATCTAATCATATCAAATTAAATAAGCTAATAAAATAATATCCTAAATCTATAAGATCCCCTCCCTTTATTTTCTTCCTTTGATATATATTTTCTATATTTATCTTCATTAAATAATTCAGGCAAGTTCTCATCAATATGGCAACGTTAGGAGGGCCAAATTTGGACAAAAATAGGATTTTGTGTGTGCGTGAGTGGGGGGAGGGGATGCTACTAGGATAAAGGAGGTGCTAGCTTAGCAATGCATCATTCCAGAAAATGAGAGTTCAAGCTTAGCTATGAAAAGAATACCCTGAAAGAAGCATTTGGAATTGCACTAAGTACCAGAAATATAGTACGAGAAATTGCACTGAACACCAGAAACATGGCAGCATTAAGATGTGCTCAAATTTACAAAATAAGAATCAGGCCTCGTTGAAGTTCCTCTAGAATATATTAAATTCAGTCATGGGAACAAGTTAATGTGAGGGATCTACAATATTAAGCTATTACAAATCTTATGTTAGCCAATATCCCCAAGACACTACATTTTGAAGTCTTCAGTAGTAGAAGATATATCAACATCCCATCATTAATAATCAATGCTACCTGGACAAACTCATTTGAAGGTTGAAAGAAAAAAATCAGAACTTTACATCAGAAACGGTGAGGCAACACATTGGCATCATGCTCGCGAACCCAGGAGTCCTGAAGATTCAACAATGAAAAATCCTGCGAAGGAGAATTTGGGCTTTGATTTACCTAGAGTTTCAGAGGAATGTGGGGCTCAACCGATTAAAGTGGGGTTCTCAATGAGTGGTCCGATAAGGGTTTCCATTTTCCGGCGACTCTCCGGCCGCGAGGGTCGCGTGGGGTGACGGTGATGCCCTGTGTTTTTTGGTGCCGCGACACGGCGGAGAAGAGCGGGCCGCCTTGGGGGGTTTTTCTCCTCGTAAAAATGCTAGTGTGTGTTTGTGTGTGTGGGTGTCTTTGTTTTAATCGTTTTTTAAAATTTTATTTAAGTGCAAGATTAATTAGTTAAAACATATTAATTATGGGTTTAACAGTGTTGTTTGGCGGTTAACGGGCTCCCGTCAAGCGCCGTCTATTTTTGGGACCAAAATTGTCAGTTTAGTTAAATAGTGGGATCAAAATTGACAAAAAAAATCTTACAGGACTAGTCTGACAGAGGTGGTACCAAATTGAAAACATGACGTGGTTGGTGGGACCAAAAGTGCAAAAAACTCATTCTCTGTTGATTCAGGTCTTACTTGGTGAAAGTCCTCAAGAGAGTGCGGAGCAACTAATACCCACGAAGTCTGGACTACGAACTGTTTTAGAAGTACAGCAAATTCAGTTAAATTATTGGCCTTCGCTGGAACCCATGTTTTCAAAACTGCATTCAGAATGGGGATCATATGTCTTGGTAAAAAAAAGTGAGTATATTTTTTTCTGAAATGTGAATTTTCCTATTCAAGTGGCTGAATCCCTCCTTACTTCATTACTTACCATTTAATGAATAATGAAGTGGCACAAAATACAGATCACCTCCCTTGATGCATAATGAAGCTCCAGTCATTCAGGGTGATTAATTGGAAGGGTCTCAATTTACAGTGATGTACTTTAAAAGCTGATTAAGATAATTCAACTTTCCTAACATGACTCATCCATATATTTACATGTATATATATTATTTGAAAGCAGAATCATACCCATCATAGTGAATTTGAATTTTCCCGCCTAAACTTACTTCCTATCTGAAAAAAGAAAAAAAGGGTGCTAAGAAAATCTGCCAAAATCTGCACAGAACTTTGTAAAAGAAAAAGTAGGAATAATGCATTGTCTTAATTTCAGATTTTTTGGGACATAAAACTATAATATCTTTTTGTTTTTAATCCATTTTTAACATACAAAATTTCTCTTTTTGTAATGATTTGAAGTGTGTTTATTGATTTTGCATATTTGTAATAAATTTAAGTAGTTATGAGTTTAGTTTACAATATTATATTTTAATAACCAAAAAACGAATATATTCTACATAAGAAAACATAAGAAATTATATATATTAAGATTACATATATATAACAAATTAAATTATACTTCCTCCGTCCCTTTATTTGAACATTTAATGTTTTCATGGGTTTCAGTGTAGGAGTTGTTTATTAGCATTAAAAAGGATAAAGTTGCTCTTGGATGCAGGTTGAATGATAAAATAATGACATGTGGTGTAAATAAAAGGAAATAAATTTACTTTGGTGTGGAAAAAGTAATGACATATGGTGTAATATTGTGACGTTTGAAGGGGTTTGTAAAAAAGATAAAGTTGCCTTACTACCATTAAGAAAATGTTCAAATTATATGTACTAACTGTGCATTGCTGGAGTGCATTTCTAGTTTGAACAAGAAACACATGGAAAGGCCTCACATATCAGGTTAACTTGACCCATTTGTAGTTGATACTAAAGCTACAGATATACATCCAACTCGTATCTGCAATCCTTGTCACTTGCTGGATTTATTGTGGACTGTGACATCACCGAACCACGGAGATTATACTTCTTGTAGAACATCACTTTTAAATTAAAAAAGAAAAAAAGGAAACCTTTTTGTGACATGGTAGCTAAGTTTAGTGTGCTAAATATCTATATGCATTTATTTTATTTCCTTCACATGATATTCCATTTCAATGGATAAGTTCTTAGTTGCTAGTACTTTTTTGTTTAGGAAATGTGAAAAAAATCTTTCCGACTTCCCACATTTAGGCTAGGATCTACTTTGGAGCATATATTGCTATTTCTTTTCTGCTTTAGTTCTGTAAGATGTCCGGTCTACTCTCATTCTGATGTGGCTGAACACCTAGAGAAAGAAATAATGCTTTAGATAATGCATGTAAAACAAATAATATACGGGTTAGCTAAATCACACAGAAAACAGGGACAGAATGTTAAACTAGAAAACAGCGCTGAATTCTGGCCTAGGATTTAAGGGAAACTTGGTAAAGAAAAAATAGAACAGCTCTGCGTACATAGTTTCTCTCTTGCTGTTGGTTTTTTTTTTTTTTTTTTTGTGAATCGTACCACTTTTATGACTAATGCCATGTTTTGAACTCTATATATCTCATAACACGAGATTTAACTAATTTGGATTTAGATCAAATCCGTCTTGTCAAATAATGGGCACATGTATTTTTTTTTCTTTTAATAGATACTTGTGTCTATGTTCGAGAGTCGCCTCTAACATCTATGCAATTAATAATACAAATGTTTATGAGATGATCTTATCTGGCATATGGAGTTTTTAAAATTATGTAAGGAACGGATTAGCTAGTTAGAAAACAACTTCTCTTGTGGTTCTTGAGGAAGCACCGTATCCTTGGTATGATATAATGTCCATACTCCATACTCTATGGTTTGGAGGTTAATGTTCCTTTTCTTGGCACCTGATTTGGTCGTAGTTGGACATAGTGTTTAAGTAGTTGCAATTTCACGATATTTTATCTAATAATATAGGTGTTGACTTTGATTTCAGAAAATTAGATGTGAACATTTGTTGTCAAGAGTTTGAGTGAATTATATGGAATGTTTGAGATTTTGACGATGTGTATATTAAACTTAGGTGCAGAAGAATGGAAGAAGAAAAAGAAGAGAGTGGCAAAGGCGCCAATATGGTGGAAATGGGGACGGAAAAGGTGGTTGTACAGGCTTAGCAGCTACAAGAAGTTTTCTTAACTATTCCCTATCTTTTCTGTCGTATGTATTCTGCAACTAGATAGAGGTTACCGGAAATTAGGACTTTTTTTTTTTCTCAACTAGAGACACTAACTAGTGTTGCTGCTTCTAATTTGGAGGATTCCTGGTTTTTTATGTAACATTTTGTTGGTGTCCATTTAACTGTTGGTCATTTTTTTTCACTTTCAAAGGATTACTGACCAAATGTATTCTATGAGACGTTCCATTGAAGATTTGCAAATGGTCTCAGCTAATGACAAATGAGTTTTTACTCTACACACACATTATTTTACGAACTCTATCGTAATTTTTACATTTTACTCAACTCACACATTGTACATGGATTTTTTACTCCTATAAAATGTTGACCACACTGGTCAAATTTTAAAAAGGTCGATTAGTCTTGTCAATTTTCTAAAATGACAATCATTTTTCACATTTTGAAAAATGTTGACCACATTGTTTGACAAAACAAAAGGCCAGTCCTGGTCGGTTGACATTTTTTCAATTTTCAATAGTGATTTTTTAACACTAAGTATGCAAAATCTCTATCTTGTATCTATCATGTAAACGTACGAAATGCATAAAAAAAACTATACAAAAACTCTACTATCTATAATTTGATAGAGTCTTTAAGAGGTATGAATTTTTGGAGGGATAGGGTTATGTTTTCTTCTTCAAATTTGAAGAATGATGTAAATGGTTGGAGGGTTAGGGTTACGTTTTCTTCTTCAAATTTGAAGAATGATGTAAATGAGTTGAAGAAGATGATGTACATGGGTTTATGGTTGGGTGTATTGAATAAAATAGGTTTTGAAATCGTGATAGGAGAAATATACATTTTAAAAGGTATTTTAGTCTATTTATATTAAAACATTTTAAACATTAAATTATTTCGGGTGTATAGAAAGAGCAAAAGCTCGTGTGCTATTAGCCATGGCCTTTGCAAATTTAACCAACCATTCGATTTGGATTAAAAAAGAACTTTTCTTCTTTCAAGTGAAGTTTGAATAATTGGAAAAAAATATTCATATTGATAATGTTGCGAGCAATGGCGAACCCATGACTGTAGAACTGGAGGTATAGATTGATAAAATAATTTAATTAAAAATATTTGTTCATAAATATTGCCTTATATAAAATGCATATAACCAAATTATATTTATAAATAAATAAAAAAGAAATTATCAATTACCTTCACTTTTTTTTTGTAATGTTAATAATTGATGATCCACTAAAAGCATTTGAATTATTACACTGAGACACATTTGTATGAGTTGGTCTCACAGTGAGACAGAACATAATCTTGACGTGACACTTTAATACTTTGGAAGAAATGAGTGCTGATTTATGCTAGTTTGTACCTCGTCTCATACGAGTTTTTGTCTTTTAATTTTTTTTTCTTGAGTTCGGAGCTAGGGAAGTAAAATGATTGTAATAAAGAGGATTCACTAATATTTACAACTTAAAATAATTATTCCATTTCAAATATTTATTTTTCTATTATTTTATGTTACTTACTAAAATATTTAGTTGTATTATTGCATACTAATTTTGTACCCGTACGATGCACGATGATACTTATAGTTGAAAATTGTGTAGAAATATTTTGGTAGGAAGTTTTACAAAAATATGAATGAAATGTGCAAGTGAGTGTGCGTGTTTTTCAAAGTGTTGTAAAAAATATTATACAAACATATACGACAACATATAACATCGAAAGACTTAAAAGCACTTTGCAAACAGATTCAAAATTATGTATACGAGTCTCATGACTAAAACTTCACTATAACAAAGTAGTAACACAAACAAAGATCTTTTACAAGACCTGAAAATGTATAGTATAAAAATACACTTCCCTAAATGATCTTTCTACAAGTATGGTAGCATCTTATTCGTGCCTAACATACAAGAGAAAAAGACCCAATGTTGATTGGAAATTGGAATGTTTTTAGGCATACGACCAACACAAACGGATAATAGCGACACCACACTCCTAAATGCATTAAACACTCAATAGGTTGTGTATGAGCATGTTAAATGCAGCCTTGTATTTTTAGATTTCATGATCAATAGTGTTTTCCCATCCACTAGGGCGGTTTGGACGTCCTAGAAATTCTTCTCACACTTCACTCCATGATCTTTGTAACCATCCATGATCTCCTCAACTCTCACTCTCGTATTCTGCAACCACTTGACTTGATAACCTCCAAGTCGTCAACCTGCATACAAGAAACATAGAGAGCAACATCGAATAATACGGAGTTAGCGTTAGAAGAGAGGGCAAATTCAGATGTTGTTTCAACATGTGTCACAACATTCACAACATCAACAAACTCCCCTAATTTGGTCTTTCTACTACAACATAACCGATGTTAAAAACAACAAATATTTTGTGTTAGAAAAAGAAACAAGTAAAAGTCATTCAATGAACAACCATTACTTAACCAAATCATAATAAACGGAATTCACTAAGCATAAAATCCAGGTGCTTAGGCCCAAACAGAATTTAAAAAAGTAAAGTAAATAACATAATTTAAAATCTAAAAAACTATTTTTCTAGCAAACAACCAGCAACAATTTAAACAACAACAAATAAACGAGATTACAACCAGGGGAAATAATATAAGTAAAGCAAGGTGGAGGATTGGACCAAAATGATTTGACTGCATCTTCATAGTGTGCACTAACTCCCCCCACTTCAGAAACTCCCCCTTACTACAAACTCTCTATCTCCACTCATCACCATACACGTCATCCAACATGACAATAGTACCACGAGACATGTTCTCAGGATTCAATCTTGGACTTCCTTCAACAGCAGCAACATCAGTTTCTGAATCTTGAGCACCAAAACCTTCAACATTTTTTGCAGTAGATTCATCCTCATTTACAGTTTGTTGAGCCTGAACTCCAACATCTGCTTCTTGATCTTGTCCACCATGACCACTTGTTCCAACAACAATAACATTAACATCGGATTCTCCCCTTAGAAATTTTGGTGCCTTACCAGCTCATCAATCTGATTTTGTATAGAATCTATCTGGTCAACAACAAAATCATTGGAAAAAAGTGACAGAGTGTTTACCATCAATGTGATTGATAACATAAGAAATGTTGTCAACAGGATGGGGCAACATTTAGTGTTCTTCTTGCATGTCCAATCATTGTTAAGTCTTTCATCCTATGACCAGACCTTAAAACAACAGAAATATCAAAGTTAGGTACAAAGCTATGTTTGGGAACAATTTGTCCGAATCTATTTGAGGTGTAATTTAAATAAACAATTATTACTAGCATGAATTAATCCTATTAATTCAAATAATAATAACCAACAACATACATGCGTATAAATAATTAATTCATGTAAAGTCCTACACATGCGGATCTAGGAGTTTACACGAATCTTATCCTCGTAGAGACAACCGTTGAGAAGATGGTATAAACTTTCACCGAACTAATCCAATAGCCTTCTCAAGTATTCCCAAATCCTTGCTCGTTGATTTGGTGGAAATCCTCACGAACAATTTTAACAAAGGAAAAAGAAAAATTTGTTGCACCACCTTTGTGGATTTATAATTTTTCCAAGACTGGAATTGTGGTGGGGATGAAAAAATCATCCCCTATTTATAATACAAGGGGGTCGAAAAATTGGCCAAAAAATAGATATGGGGAGATCTTTAATTATTGTGCAAGAAGTAATCTTGAATATATCAAGAGTCCATTTGTTTAGTGGTATGAGATATGAAAAGATATGAAATCATGTGATACATTTTACTTACCCATGTGATATATTTGACTTTTCAAGTGTTTGTTATGATGTATTCAAATCATGATTTATTTTATTTCAACCGTTTGTTAAGATTGATAAAAACATGAGAATTCACTTGATAAATATTAATTTGACTATTATACCCCCTTGTTACATACTATTTATTCCCACAATGAAATAAAACAGGGTTATTTAGGTCAATTAACACCAATGTATAATGTTTGGTATTATAAATACCACCTCCTAGGTGGGATGCATAATCATGTGAAAATGGGAAAAAGAAATGCGGGCCTTCGGGCCCAAGTGAAAAGCCATCAAACATAACAAACACTTGAAAAAATAGGATATGATATGTTTTCCATTCTTTTCCCACATAACAAACGGGCTCCAAATATATTCTATTTCCCATAAATAATTTTCCACAAAAATCTTCCTCCTTAATATTAGGCAATTTTCGAAAAAATCAATCAAAAAAGTCAAAAGTCCAAGATTCTTGAATTTATGAGATAATATTGTATTCCAAGAATACTTATCTTCTTACCATAAAATCTTTTCAAGAAAACTTTTCTTTCTTTTCTTGAAATTTTAAAAAATTATAGAAAAATTAGGCAACAAATTATTTCTCTTATTTTAATCACATTTTCATTAATGGACTTGTATTGGGCTACTTGAGGGGCCTTTAGGAGAATTAAGATTGGACCTCCCAATGAGCTTTGAATTGCAACATTGAGCCACAATATTATTCAGCCCAATAATATTAATTTATTCCACTATAAAATTAATATTGCACTATCCATCTTAACCCATATTACAGTAATATGACTCCCGGTTATTATTTACCGTGTTTAAGATATTTAGTCCATTAATTAACTAAGTCACTGAAAAACTTTATATTAATTAATATATTTTCCTTAGAGTAAGGATATCTCAACATTATTATCCATACCGGAAACAAATTCCACTTGCAAGATTTGGTATGATAAAACTTCTGAGACCACCAAGGGGACAAATCAAACAAGACTTTCCTTGCACACGTTTCTCTGTATTAAATCATAGCAATTGTCATGTAATTAATAATATTGCCCAAAATATGAAGTATAAAATCACTCTCTGATTCTAAACCCAACATAGATCAAAGCAATAATTATTAATCACACACAATCCTATTTAAGGGACAGAGATTAAGAAATTAACAACCACTGAGGCCTAATTCTTCATCCCGTAAGTCAGTAAGGAAGAATTTATCCTCTCTATAGGTCTGATTCAGCACATCATAATGCACTAGTGTAATATCTTGGTCAAGACAGACCAATCTGAGTCTTACACATCAATCTTTACCAATGAAGTGTTCAATTCCATCTAGGTTGTGAAAATGTACTTATTTACAAGGAACTATCAATGTGATCTTCTGTGATCAGATATCACCACATTAACTACAATGTAATATGTACTAATATTGAACATTTTCACAATAAATAATTAACGTTCATTCATATTTAAAGCAACAACGATAAAATATTTATTCTCAGTAAATAAGAGTAAATCAGTATGTTATACAAAGTAAAATCATACTTTCACGTATAACCCTAACAAGCTATTTATCTATTCACCTCTTGGCCTATCAAATTCCTTGTCCTCCAGGAAACGTGCAATGAGACTAGGGTATGGAAAAATACATTTCTCTCCAAATTTTCCTGCAAATGGCAACAATGTAATTGAAAATGGTCTATCCCAAGTCAAATTCATTTAGATGAACAATTTTATAAAGAAAAATGACCTGATATTTAGTAAGCACATTCGAATTTCTAGATGACAACCAATTGGTAACAATCAGTTTATGCAAGTCAGAGTATAAACTAGTCAAATTTACGGCAGAAAATTGAGAACCCCACATTGTACACTTTCCACCAGTCAACACAAAAAGTACCTCATTCAAATCATTTACCTTTCTTTCCACCATGGTTCTAGTCTTCAAGAACCTATTAATCAAATCAGGATTGATAACAATTGTGTTGTTCCGAAAACGAACTTTTCCTTAGTTTGAAGAAATGCTCTTCCCAGCACTAGGTCTCAGATTTGCATAAAATTTTATAAATCAATCAACATAATAAGGCTTAACATATTTTAGTGCACACAACAGTGATCTTTCTTCCAGAATATTTATCATATTCGTGGTTTCAAAGTCAGGTTTCCTAATCAGACTTTCATCGATTATAAACTTATTCCTCAGACTTTTGAACTTTTTACTTTTTTTGCTATGATAAATTCTATCTCCGGGGTCAGATTCATACAAGGTACCCCATCTCTGGTGGAGTCATCCGTGGCATGATCAGAGGAATCTGGAGTAGAAACTTTTTCTAAAGATGATTCTAAGTTTTCTTTAGATGATGCTTCAGGTGAATCAACAATATTGACATGATCAGATGAATGATAATTTCTCCTTTTGGTTCTGGCATCTCTCCGAGCAGCAAATAAAAAATGCTCAATCCATCCTTAGAGTCTTCTGTTTCAGTTCCAACATCAACAACTTTATCAGGAGATTTTTCTTCTTCTTTCTCAGACTTTTTCAGATTTAGAGTATGAAGAAGATTCAACACCCTTGGGGACATTTTTAGCATTTGAAGAAGCGACCATTTCAACGAGTAATTTGAGAGGATTTCTTTCGAATGGAAGAGACAGAATGCGATTTTCAGAAGAGTGAATGTTGGTTTCAGGTGAAGAATATCTTGAATCCTCCATTCCTTTATATCCGTGCACAAATAATACAATCCGCTTGAATAAAAAAAATTAATTGATAAGAAAGGAAGGCATAAAGTGACCGGATACAATATGATAAACCAAACCAACAATCACTAATACCTTAGAACCCTTGTGCAACAAAATGTTTACAACTTTCAATATTTGAATATATCAAATAAATGTCTTTTTTTTATTTGATAGGGCAAATGGTGACTCGAACCATGACCTCACGGCATAGGTAATAATATTCTAGCCACTTGAGCTATTCCACTTTGTCTCAAACAAATATCAAACTTAAGTAGAAGAAGGAAATAGAGATTATCACACACAACATTAAAAAAAACGTGAAATGTGGTCTAGAAATAACCACCACTAACTTTGAACGTGTTCGAATGACTGTGTGTGAAGAAAACTACCCATGATTTTAATTTAAATGCAATTAACTAAAAATAAAATACAGTTTAGATAATAATAATAAATTAAAATCCAGTATTTAACTTAAAACGAAAATAAGTTGGTAATATAATTTTGAATCCATAATGTTTCACAAAATGTCGGCACACAAACATCACAAAACTAATATTTGCATGATTTTCATAATCTAGTTGCATATATTCATTTCTTTTCACACAAGGTCATATTGATCCATCTTTTCAAGAGAGTACATTGTAGTAGAGAGCTCCGTGCCCCATAATTACTCAGTGGATTATGAACAAAGTGATGTATTTTTAATCGCCTTTTGAAAAGAGAACATCGTCGTAGCGAGCACCGTGTCTCATAGTTACTCAGTGATTACACATTTAAGTTGTGTATATTTGATGCATATAAAAGATGTATGCCCAGGACGCTGTATCTAAACAAGGATCCAAATAGTATTTACACTACACTATTATCTAATAATCAAATAAATAAACACTAATTTTTTTTTATCAGAATCCTAATGTAATGCCCCGTAATTCAGAAAGCCGACTTTTGAGATCTCGACGATCTAAACCTGAGTCATTACTTGGTGAACCGGAAAATTGAGCCATAAAATTTCAAAAGTAAAACATTAATCGTAAGATAATTAATTTGCAACGGAAGATATAATTAACATCTTAAAAATAGGGTAGCCATATTCAAAAGATCATTCAAGGTTTAGTAAAAGCATTTATTTGCAAACTTCATGTTGTTATACAGATTGACAGAATTCTAAAAGTATTTAAGTCTTTCCTCTTCCCTTTGATATATTCTTTTCTTACAAATTATTCATTCTTTAATCTTTCTTTAACATTGAATCATTGTGATTCCTTTCATCATTTCATTCTTTTGGGAATGACACTGGTAGCAACTATACCACATCCAAACCCCGTAAACATCAACTACATCTCATTTTCATTCATATGGAATGACACTGGTAGCGACTCTACCACATCCAGTCCTCGTAAATAACCTATATCTCCTTTTAGGATGACATTGGTAGCGTATACCACATCCAATCCCCGTAAACAACCAACAGTTCCGTGTGATGGCACGAGTAGAGTATACTCATTCGATCACCGTAATTTGGGATGTCACGAGTAGTGTTTACCCATCCGATCCCCGTTATAGATTTACATTTCTTTCATTCATAGGGGACTCGTGGTCCCCATTCATAGATTATGCATAACTTTCTTTATCGTTTCCATTTTGCTTATAAATTCAATGTTTAGTTTAGAAACCATCTGTTGGTCCTGGGGAAAACGAGTCTCACACTTGTATGTGGGGGAATACACGTGTATAGTGATTTTTCAACTTTTAAAACCTTGCTGATCAGTGAGTCAAGTTTTCCTGAGTTTAGTCCTGAAAAGCACAGAGCACCCTAAGTAAAAGTCTACTGAGACAGTCACCTTGAGTTAGCTTTCAGTCCTTCAGATTATCTCAACTGATCCTGAGTGCGAAAGTGTCCTGAGAAGCTTTGCACAGATAACTATCTTACTGAATACTCGGGTGATTTATTCAGTTTGGTAGCTATCTACACTAGCTTTTCTAGGGTGCGGTAAGTGTAGGCCCTAAGTTTATACTCGTTTTACTTTGCTGAAAATGCCTTTTCCTTATGAAAATAGTGGTTAAGGTTGTGCTCAGTTTAATGCAAGTTCAGTGGATTGATTCCAACTGAATACCAGAAAACTCAGTATGCTTTCAGTGAAATATGCAACAAGTAAATATGTAGTACAGAAAGCAAATAACACAGCAAGTTATAGTGGTTCAGAGACTCAAGCTCCTACATCCACTCTCTCTGACCTTCAGAGAAATTCCTTAACTCACTACTACTACTACTAAAGCTTTCAGACTGAACTCCTGCAGCTTACTAATTTTCTTCTATGAGTTTTCAGGCTGAACTACACTGCAGCTTACTAACTCAACTCACACAAGTTTTCAGACTGTCTCAAATAGCTTACTAACTTCTTCTCTAGAGCTTTATGGCTGAACTCAACTGTAGCTTACTAACTCTTTACAACTCTCACAATCTCCAACAATCGCACACAAACTACCTAACAAAGGGGTTTGGGTTTTGGTTGGTTTCCAACTAAGGTGAGATATCCTTTTACAATAAGAACAAATGCAAAAGGCGAGGATATCTCTTACTAAGCTTTGGATACTTAACATATTCAGGGCTTAGTAAATGAGCTCTCTTCAAAGATGAAACACTTGGGAAATTCTTAGGGTTTCGAGTGCTTCACAGTAATACTTGAATACGAATGAGCTCTGGAGTTGCTTGATTTCCCGTAACCTTGCAACGTTGAAGGCAACTGGTATTTATAGGCAACTCACCAAGGTCACTCTTGAAAAATTATCCGTTGGAAGAGATAACATCAAGGGTTTTCTCTTATGGTTAGTGATAAATGACTCTATTAAGGTTTGAATAAGCCCTTGCATGGTTTGGGTAATATATAACCAATGCAGCCAATCACTTTGAATCTGCAGACTGAAATCCAGCAACTCTGACTTTCTCAGGGACAGGTAGCTTTCAGTGTCAGTAAAGTACAATGTTGTCGCTCTCTGATTGGTTCAGATCTTCAGTGAATAGAGACAAAGAAAACGGCTCTTTAGGTCAACTCTTCTGAATGAGACAACCTTAAAAGACACTTAGTTCCAATTCCTTTTGTCTGCAATCAACTGTTTGGACAACATTTATTTTTCAATAAATGTTCAGGACTTAGTTTGGTCCAGATGTCCACAGTGAGATAGTCTTTAGGTCTTCTGAGTCTTCAGGTCATCTGAGTCTTCAGATCTTCAGGTCAATAGAGTCTTCAGATCTTCAGGTCATCTGAGTCTTCAGATCTTCAGTGTCTTCAGAAATACACTGAGTTCCCCCTCAATGTATTCTTCATATACTAATCCTGAGTAATATCTGATGACTATACATGGTGCAGATATTTCCTGAAAACATCCTAAACTGAAACCTATATACTGACTATCAAGATTCCTCTGAGCATGTCATACACATGGGTTTTGGGATCTAATCAAAATCTCTTTTATTAAATTCATCTCCCAACAATTTTTCCCTTTTTGATGATGCCATAACCGTCTTGTTACATTTCAAGATAAAAACTAACCTAACAACAGGTTTCAGTTTCTATAAGTACAAGAAGATTTATCAATCAGTATGAATGAGAGAATATTAATCGAAGATAATGAGATATTATCTTTTGATCACACAAAAACAGTAAATTTCATTGATGAATGATAAGAGTTTTTACAAATACAATGAAAATACTGAATTTAATAAGATAACAGATCCTATTCTTCTTCCACTTCATCTTCAGGGACTTCTAATCCAAACATCCCGAAGTATCTTTTCTTCAACTCATCTCTCTTCTGAATGGATTCAGGATCATTTGCAGTCAGGCCAAGTTGCTCAGCATATTCAGCGATCTCCTTCGAAATTGCTGCTTCATTTATAAAGCCTGTGCCAAATCTTGGTGGAGGGTATGTGTAATGACCTGGAGCCTTCATATGATAGCTATGTTTGTCAAACACATTTATCCACTTCTAGAGATACTGAGGATAGAAGGTCAGCAAGTACTCCAAGAAGGCTTCATCTCTATCAGAACCGCATCCTCTCCATTCTTGTAGAGTTCATAACTGAAACAGAACTTTCTTTTTACCTCCTCCCATGCATCATTGATTTCTATTGGCATCCATGAATCAATGTGTGGTCATTTCATGATCTTCGCTTTTGATCCTCTTCTTCTGTTCATGAATCTTTGGAATCCACCAGTTCTCCATCTCTCTTCATCTCTTTTCTTCTTTGTCAACTCAAAGGACCGGAAACCGGACATAGCAATCGGCTAGGTCCCCGAATCGGGTTTTGTGAGGGCGTAAGTCTAGAGGAGGGTGAATAGACTTCAAAAACTTTTGTGCAAATCAAAAGAGGGCGCTTAACCCGATCAGAGTGTGAGTGAATCGATTTGGGCGATAACCAACTTACCGATCGCTCAAGGCGGATCGGTTTCGAGAACTATCGGTTTAACCGATGTGTCGGAAGCTTAAGTTTTACCCGTGTGAAAAACCGGTTTTGATAAATCGATTCCAAAGTTAATCTTTTAATCGGTTGATCAAGTGTCAGTTTGATCGGATCGTAAGCTTGGTGCTAACTCGATCTCAACTTGGAATAAGTATGCGCTTTAAAGGTTGTGTGCGATTGTGTAATCAGTTAATCAAAGCGGTAAAGGCACACAAGATTTATAGTGGTTCGGACAAACCAGTCCTACATCCACTCTTCCCTATCATAAGGGGCACCTACTTAACCAAGTGGACTTTGTTTTATGTGTAAGTCCAACACAGTACACCAACTAGATGTTTAAGGAGTTCACACTCAACCGATCCCAGAGATCAGAACTAGAAACCCTAGTCTCGAATCTTGCTAAAACAACTTAACCTAACTTGGGGTTTTGGGTAAGATTGTTTTGGTTCAACTATGAAATCTTTTCTTTATGTATAAGCGACCCTATGACTAGATGAAAAGATTTCTATGCTAAGAACTTTATGGGATGAACACTTAATGAAAATTAATCTTCTTGTTCGTGTTCTTGTGTGAAAATCTGATATTAGCTTGAGCTTCTTGATTGTTCAGCGTTTCCGCTATCACTCTGAAGTGTGATCCCATATTTATAGACCTTGAAATCAAAGAGCCGTTGGAGAGCAATTTAAATTTCAGGCTATATTTGGTAGACTTGCAGGCTTGATGTGACGAAGCCAGAACGCATGGCCAAAAGCGTGAATTTGTACTTTGTAGCCAATTCTGGAGAGGTAGCATCAAATCCATGATTGCACCGCTCCGATCATACGTGTCTTGTTCTTATTGGATAGCGCACTCACTTTTTCGGTGTTGTTCTTCCAACTACGCTTGACATTCTTCTTGTTCAGATCAGAGACGTATGATTAGGCGAAACATCAGATTTCACTGGTGGTGACTGATCGATCTGGCTCGATCGATCTACTGATAGAGTCTTGGTGCGGTTAACTTAGCTTCAACTAGCGGACTTCGGTGATGTAGGTCTTCTGGTCTGATCTTCTGGAAGTCATCTGATCTTCAAGTATACTGAGTTTGAGCTTTATGACTTCAGGTGAGATATCTGACTAGATCAGATCGATCTGATCTTCTGTTCTTTTCTAGCATTCTCGCACGCTTGGATATCAATTTGTCCTTTGAGTCTTCAGATCTGACCTATACATATTGAGTTTCCCCCTCAATATGTGACCTATCTATTTCATCAGTTGTTCTATACAATCATTATCAACTGGTCTCCTATAGCAGGTAATATAAACATCAGTCAGCTAACAGGTCTGACTGGTCCTATTACATGTGTTTTTGGAACTTTCATCAAAACTATAAATTTCCCAACAATTTCCCCGCGCATGAAACCAAAACACTTTGAGAAACCAAATACAGTTGATAAAAAATAGAACAGTTAAGAGCATATAATCAGAAGACAATGAGACTTTGTCTTAGGATCAGAAAATAAACTTTTCTTATTAAAAGATGTTGATTACATGTTACATCAGAAAAGTTTGAAAATAAGAACAGCTGATCCTGAGTAGTCTTCTGATTCTTCACTCTTTAGGCTTGTATCCTTCTGGCATCTCTCTTTGATCTTGAGGTACGTTGAAAATCTGATAAAGTTTCCATTTGACATCATCAGTCTGCTGAGGATCAGTTATGTGCGTTCTGTGCAGGATGTCAAAATAGAATCTTTGAAATGCCAGTCTGTCAAATGAGCCATCTGCCTTCTTCGAGTATTCCAACAGATCATACTCTTGGCGAGTTATTTTTACATTGATAAGCTTGGCCTCATTTTCCAGATACTTCAGAAAATCCGGGTATTTATTTTCTAACCAGTTGAGGAATTCTTCATCAGGAGATTCTTCTTGTGGAACAAGATTAAGAACAAAGGCATCCAGAAGCCATTCACTCCTGATATTATTCCATTCGTCAAATTTCTTAGCATGCGCAGCAGTTTTTGGGATGATCTCATCAACTCTTGCTAGCGAACTTAGGTTACGCACGGATTTTCCAAAATTTCTTCCTTTTCTTTGCTCTCGATTTGAATCTCTTCTTCAGATTTTCTGCCTCTGCCATTTTTTCTGCCCTTCTTTCTTCTTGGCTTTTTCGGGCTTCTTCAGCTATCTGTTCTTTGGACATCTTTTCAGCAGTCCGAGTTTGTGATGTCCCTGCACCTGTTATGTCAGTTGGTTTCTCATTCTGTCCTTCCCCCTTTTTGGTTTGATCAAAAAGAGTATTGAGGTGGGAGGTCGAGAACCAAAGTTGAGTCTTGATCGCCTGTTGAGATCTGCAATGATATGCCTTGAGTTTGAGCATTAGATTTTGAATCTTCGATATCATTTCGATCTTGACAGATTCCATGGCGAGAGAGAGTGTTATGTCGAGTTTGTCAAGTTTCTCTTGATCAATCCTAGCTTGTCGATGAGCATCGAAAAAAACTTGTTGTTGTTCCACCCGAGTCGATTTGGCATCAACGGTCTTTATCGGGCCACCGACGAAGGGACACTGATTTGGGAGAACTGATCTTTGATTGCCCCAATCTGGGAAATAGCCAATTCCCTTTGATCTGTTATTTCTTTGATGGCAATCTGCCTTTGATCAGCTATCAGTCCCTCAACTTCTTCTTTCAGGAGATCTTTGATACAAGATTTGATCTCCTGAAGTTGATCAGTAGTGACGTGTGATGTTGGAATGTTGGGTGTCACTTGATCCGATTGATTGTTTGTGCCTCCAAAGGTTGGTCATGAACTCGCAGCACGAGTTCCACTATCATCATCAGCCTCCTCGTGATCCTTCATGATGACATCTCGCCAGAGCTTTGTCGCCAGCTCTGGTTCGCCCCGATCCGACAACCCTATCTTCCTGTGGATCAGAGCTTTGACAGATTTAGCAGTTATCAGCTCAGCTGGTGATCCCACTTTAGCAGATTTCCTCATGTCGAAAATCGAAGTCTCGCAAACTCATCCACACCGCCCATCCTGCTCAATAATTAATATAAAGTCCGAGAAGCTTTTTAATCAAGATCTCTCCGTGAGGATCTCCATTACTTCCTCTCTTATGGCGGGATGGGCGACCCGCCTCGATACAACTCATCAATTTCTCTTTCGATTCGCATTCTGATCAATTTCCCCGTTATGATCTTTGTTGATCCGACTCGGAATTGTCTGTCCAGATTCGGCTTTGATGAGATGTGGAAGGTTCTGCTTGTGCTTGAGTAGGCGGAAGTTAGGCCGACGGTTCGACCAGCGGGGTTCTCACAGGAAGTAGTTATTCGGGTTCCACATCGGAATAAGCTTTACGGTTCGCGAATCGATGCGTTCGGTTTCAGGGCGGTGGAAGAATAGGAGATATGCTTTCGTGACCATTAGTCCGAGTGGTGAATCATTTCGAGCTTGAGGAGAAGAGATCGATCGAACAGTGCTTCTTCCTCGAATGATCCGGTGAGCTCTCGGTTGAGAAGCCCGCCCGTCGATTTTTCACGATTTTTGTGTTGCAACAGATCGATCTGGGCGCTCTTTCTTCATCGACTCATCTTCAAGCATGAGAGTCATGGAGGCTTGCTTCGCCTTCTTCGCCTCTTCTCCCGGCCTTCACCGCTTTTTTTTTTCTTCTTTCGGGGGCAACCGGTGTAGACGAAGTTGCTTCCTTGCTTTTTCCTTTCTTTGACTTTGGAGGGGTTGGCGCATATCATCGTCTGCGGCCCAAAGATGGCTGAAGTGGTCATTTAGAAAAGCCTTATAGGACTTCATCCAATCTGTTCCCATTCGACATTAGGCGGGTTTATCTTTTTCGTAATAACCGCAACCTTGTTGAGATTGGTTGATCTTTCTCTTGAGATATACCGCCTCGGTTCATTGACTCCAAATTTCTCATGTTCTTGGAGCGAGAATAGCCTTCGAGAACCAAAGCGATTGATGTTCTTGGCTTTATCGATTATTGCGGCCATCTTGTACATTTTGACGGATGTAAGAGCATCTGGGCTGAATCTGAATACCCATAATTATTTTTTGACAATATGTCAAACAACAATCGGTATTTCCTCTTGAGCATTGACCTGACAAAACCTGACGTATGATGTTTGTCAGCCTCTCAAGAAGAGCTCTTCCCTCGATCGGCTCATCATCGTTCTCCCCTCAGAATGAGCAAAGTAGATCCGTCCTTTTGGTAGGCAAACAGACGGGGTTATATCATCATTAAATCGATTTCTTTCTTCTCCGATTGCCGAGAGCAAGCTTCATTTCGGAACATCCGTATCCACTCTTAAATTCCTTAGGAATTCTAGTGCTTCATACTGCATCACTGGATTGCAGTGAGCAGCGCAAAATTTCTCAAGGCCTGCTTTTCGCAGAATTTGCTCGACCTCCATGGATTCCGGATCCTGAGTGATATTGAACTGTACGAACTTATCATCCACAATCTTTGTTGCCAGTTCCGCATAATTGCACATTATCTTTCCCATTCCGTGGGTGGCCATCTACAAAGGGATGAACCCGATTAAAGTTGTGCATATATATATAAGAACATCACATATGCGGAAACCAGGAAACAATAAAGCATAACACAGGATAAAAACATTTAAGATCAATGGATTTTAAAAAAGAATACATCAAATAAACATAAATTACTAGATTACTTTTTTTGAAAGATGATTTTGAAACTTAGGAAGAACACTTTGAATCTGAGAGAAGTAATCTGGAGTTTTCAGAGAATAAATCGCAAGTTTGTGAAATGGAAAACTCTGGTATGTTTTTGATGATCTTTATAAAGACGAGGAGGGAAAAAGAAGACAAGATTTGGAAGATCAACCGTTTGAAAAGATTAGACGCTCCAGATTAAGCGGTTTTGATCGTAGGGTCAGGAAAAGCACGTACTAAAACCTTTTGGATTTAAAAGCACATTTAGTAGCGCTTAATACATGTTCCCCATGTCAAGATTAAATGATTTGCGGGGAATACGCCACAAGGATAGTGGGTACAAGAAGGCAAATAATATCGATAAGATCCGATAAATAAGCAAAGAACAAGAGAAAAGAAAAGCGTAATCGGGTTGATGATATTGTAATCAGCAATACCACTTGTCCATGTTGATTTCACTTGGTGATTTTTAGTATTCTGCCTAAGCCTTAAAATTTCCCAACTGATCCTTTTAACTGATCTTCTTCACTTGCATCGATCCTCGATCGGTTGAAGTTCCCCTTCAACCGATATTTCTGTTTTTCCCATAGACTGATGTATCTGATTTGTTGGAGTTTCATGCTCAGCTGATCTTCCTCATCTGATCAGCTTTGTATGTAATCAGATTTTAGTTGACCTAATCTGATTCTTCTCAGATCAAGCCAATTCTTGGGATAAGTGTTACCGCCAAAACTTAGTCTAGAGTAGTAGCTTCTATTACCTAAGTTGGCGCGATTTGACATGCGTAATTATCGTCTGAATCTCTCGATATGTCAATCCGCCGTAAATCTCTCCAATTATCAGTCGCGTGATTTCTACACGCTGTCCTTTTGGTGCAGATTTCTCTAAAAGGTTTTGAGAATTCGTATTTGCATTTGCACCCTTGCTTGGTCTCTATAAATTGGACCAATTGTTTTACACAACATAACCCATTCACCATACTTATCTTCTTTGTAGAATCATGTATCCCGGTGAACCCTTATTTCCTATGAAACTTCCTAAGAAACACTTTTACCCCTTTTTCAATGATTTCACTTCTCAAATCATCCCCTCAGTGTCCCCTTATCACTTTGTTTCGTCGTCATCAAAGATTTCACATACAATCGTTGCTAAGCTTCTCTACCACCGAGGCGGCGGTTCTGCTATCGCAACTGAGAAGACACTTCTCCTAACCGTATGCACCTTGTGTGTCTATCGAGATGACATAACCCGCATCAACAGACTTCGGTCAACAATGAACATGAGTTTGATGTACGGTGCGATCGATAACAAATTGTGATGCCCGTATATCAACTCACCATTTAAAATTGGAGAGCCCAATCGACTCTTTCTTAGGGCTCTCGGCTTAAAAATCCTATCAAGTCATTGTCGCTCCCAATCGGTTTTTTAAATTTCTTCAAATAATGGCTTTAGGATTTCTTTAAAGCCTCTCTCACCCTTGTTAAGTGGGGGAAAATGAGAGCATCAGATTTAAAATCTCTCTCTCTCCACTTCTTCAAGGGTTATGATGAGGGTTTAGTGTTAAGGTCTAGGGTTTAGGGTTTAGGGTTTATGTCTTCGACCTCCCGGTCCTCTTGTACTTGTATCTTGTAATGTAACCCGACCTTCGGTCTTTATTAATGAAAATTTCGTTATTTCATTGTTGTGTAAAATTCTCAGATCCTTATGCGATTTTAAGCTTTAATCTTGTGAATACCACTTGTGAATCTTGTTGATTTTCAAACAATCGACTTACATAGTATAACCGAATAGATTTAATCGGATAATCCTTTAAACGATCGACCATTTAATCGATAAACTTTAAATCGATCAAGACCTTCTCATATCGGTTCCTTGATCGATCTTCCGATCGATTGATATACCAAATTCAACCGATTTCACTTGACTTTGATTAGTTTCTTAACCAAATTGGTTCTTGAGATCATTCCATCAAACATTTTAGGTGCATTTTCTCCAAGATCCGTAAGCCCTAGCTCATTGCATAATTCTCTGAATCGATCTCAAATTAGTGGCTTGGTTAGAATATCGACTTTCAGATATCAAGATGAATCTTTTCCATTCGATATTCTCCTTTTCAACATGATCTCTTATAAAATGGTACCGACATCCACATGCTTGCATCTTGTATGTAGAACAGATTCTCGAAAGATTGCAATAAAGACTATTACATCATCACGTAAAATAGGTACATTCTTAGCTTCAATGTTATAATCCTCACCGCCGACTAAGCGGTGAGCAGATTAGGAACAACAAATTTTCCTAACGACCATATATTCTGCTTCAAGAGTAGATGTTGCAACCGATGTCCGCTTTTTGAAAACCATGAGATCGGGCTTACTTCCTAAGAACCCACAAGTTCTGAGGTGGATTTTTCAATAATCTTGCAACCTCCATAATCGTAATCGGAATACCCACTAAGCTCTAGATTATCATCGATGGGTAAAATAAACCAAGGTTTATTGTCCCTTCAGATACTTAAGAATCCGCTTAAGTCGCTTCTAGGTGACTTATCATTGGATTTGCCTCGAAATCGCACATACACCTACCACGAAGGTTATATCCGGTTCAATGGCGGTCGGTATAGTAGAGATCCAATGAGAGCCCTATATTCCTTCTGATTTGTTTTCTGACCATCCTCATCTGGATCCATCTTGAATCCAGTCATCATAGGAATTTTGGCTTCCTTACAATTTTGAACTCCAAACTTAGCCAATAAATTCCTAGTGTACTTTGCTTGGTAGATGAATATCCCTTATGTACTTTGCTTTACTTGAAGACCCAGAAGGTAATTCATCTGACCCATCATGGACATCTCGAATTTTCCTTCCATCAGTTTGCTGAATCTTTCACATAGACTTTTGTTGGGAGATCCAAGATGATGTCGCCCACGAAAATGAACCATCGTAATATCTTTTCCATCTTCTATTCTCGAATAAGGTTACATCCCTTTGCCTTTAGTGAACCCACTTTCGATCAAGAACTGAGAGAGTGTATCATACCAAGCTCGAGGAGCCTGTTTCAGGCCATAGAGAGCTTTTCTTAGACGGTACACCTGGTTGCTCTTTTCAAAGCCTGGAGGTTGTTCGACATAAACTTCCTCTGCTAGTACCCCGTTTAAGAAAGCACTCTTTACGTCCATCTGATACACAGTGAACCCTCTGTGGGAAGCATATGCCAGAAACAACCGAATGGCTTCTAGACGAGCGACTGGTGCAAAGGTCTCATCATAATCAATTCCTTCCGATTGTGAATACCCCTTAGCAACAAGTCTTGCCTTATTTTTTGGTGATGACGTTTTTCTCATCTCTCTTGTTCTTGAATACCCACTTCGCGCCAATAACGCCTTGATGACTTGGTCCGTCCACTAGTTCCCAAACTTGATTTCTCTCGAACTGCTTCGACTCCTCCTCGCATGGCTAGAATCCGACTTCGCTTTGTAGAGCTTCCTCTATTGTTGTTGGTTCCTTCATAGACAGATAACAACAATACATGGCACTTTCACCAATCTGATGTCTAGTTTTAACTTTATCAGATGGGTCTCCGATTATCAGATCAGTTGGATGACCGGGTTATCCGTGTCCTTCGCTTCAATTGCGTCGGTTGGAAGAACATCGTCCATTTCTGATAAAATTTCATTACTAGCGATTGGGAGTGGTGCAGAGTTATGATCCACTTGATAAGAACAAGTCTCGGTGATGTTGGACTCATCATGTCTTGATGTCCGTTAAATGGGAACTTCGATGTTCCCCGAACCGGATGGTTCGATTGATATTATCTCACCATTTGACGAACTTCTTCACCGACGGTTTTTCGTACCTTAGGATCCGAATGATCCGTGAATCAGCTAGATCCGGAATGTATCTTTATTCACGATTTACGATTCTTTTTCCTTGATCGTTAATGATCCATTTTCCAACATCGTTCTACGGTTGATCATGTACTTCTTGTTACGAGGCGATTTCTCTTGATCGAAAGATGCTTCATCAAAGACTACATGGGGTGTTTCTTCCACAAGTAGGGTTAAATGCATTTGTAAACCCCCGAAAGCCTTGCTAGATGAGGAATACCCTAAGAATATACCCTCATCTGACTCTTCCCATTGTTGTGTATGAAACACTTACACCCAAAAACATGGAAGTAGGAAACACGAGGTTTTCTCGTCCTTCCACAGATTCATAGGGTGTTTTGTAGTGAGCCTTAGTCAGAGACATCTGCTTTGAGTGTGGCATGCAAAGTTGATTATACCTTGAAACCGCTTGGTATTGCATGTTCAAATTAACATCGTCTGCGGCGAACTTCTTTGAGAGTTCCGTTCCTCCGCTTCAAATTACTCCATTTTGTTGTAGGCGTCTTTTGCAAACCGATGTTTCATGTCAGATACCAAACTTAGAGCAAAAATCAAGAATAAAAAAGTTCGAAATTTCAGACCTTTATCTGATCTGATTTTTACTACACTGA
Source organism: Stenogyne calaminthoides (assembly GCA_037126765.1). Classification (NCBI taxonomy): domain Eukaryota; kingdom Viridiplantae; phylum Streptophyta; class Magnoliopsida; order Lamiales; family Lamiaceae; genus Stenogyne; species Stenogyne calaminthoides. Next base: position 31,306,337 of record JBBCBC010000006.1, on the reverse strand, counting down.
CACCCTTCTCATTTTGTAATCTTTTTAGCAGCTCGGGTATCTTCGTTGTCGTCTCATTCTTCTTATGTAAGAATATAACCCAGGTAAACTTGGAATAGTCATCCACGATTACCAGAGTATATTTGCATCCGTTGAGACCGACCGTGTAATCGGTCCAAATAGATCCACATATGAAGGTACCGCAAGATCTCGATCTCGGTCCGGGAATTCCCTTGAATGAAGCTTTATCCTGTTTTCCCTTCTGACATGCAGTACATGTCTGATCCTTTGAAAATACTTCATTCGGAAGTCCTTCCACTAGAGACATCCTTGCTATCTTATTAAGAGTTTTAAAGTTCAGATGGCTCATTCTTTTGTGCCAGAGCCAGCTGCTACTTTTGGAACTCTTGACAATCAGGCATGCATTTCTTGGGTCCTGCAGCTATCGATGTACCAGATAGTTGCTTGCACACCTCCTTTGTTGGCAAGACCCACGCGATCCTGCAGCCAAATCAGGCTTTAGGTACCCCTTTTGGATTGGGTCCTGAGGGGTTAGGATTAGTTTTGGGGATCCATACAAACAGAGCACTTCTATTGTGATCAGTTAGATCAGAAGGCCTGATTTGTCTCCCATACCTATCAACATAATCATACGTCTCTTTATATGCTTTCTGATATGTATGATTATTAGTGTGAACCTTGGATGACTTAGAAGACTTGTGATTTATCTTTTCTGTTTGTCTTCTTTTTATCCAAAGGAGGTTCAAAAAGCTGCACCCTAGATTTACGATTATAGGGGTAGGTACGATCGCTACCATCAAAAGATTCATATCTTTTTGGCATAGGTGGTTTTTGCAGTTTACCTGAAGCATGCTTATTAGGTAGCTGACCTTGATTGGGTCTCAGATTGGACTTCCCTTTTACAGGTTGCCTTTTCTGATTCCTGATCTGTTGATCAGGTTGAGGTCTCTTCAGAAGAACTGGGTTCTTCTGTTGATTCCTCGATCGATGCTTTACCATTAGGTCCATTTCGTTCCCCTTCGTTAGGCACCGCCTTACCCGCTTTCAACCGGTCTTTTTTTCCTTATTAGATACATGTTTGGCTTTTGGTGTATCTTTGTTGTAAACTCGTCGATTACACCTTTTTGAGATGAATCACCGGGGGCTTTTGAGGATGTGGAAGGGTTCTCATAGCCAAGTCCTTCTTATTAATCGTTGTTCAAAATAGGTGTTCATGTCTTGAATGTTTTAGATGATTTTGTGAAAACCTCTATTTTCTTACGCAGATTATCCTCAGATGATTTCAGACTTTCTTGCATTCGGAATAGCTCATCAAATTTTGCTTGAAGAAGTTTGAAATCATCAGCTTGATGTTTGTTAATATCCAACTGATCTTTGATCTGCTTCTCCTGATCAGAAGCCTTAACTTTCAGAATTTTACATTCCTCGGTTGCCTTCCCGAAAGGTTTTCAAAGAGATTTAAGTTCAGAGGCTTTACTTAGGTCATTCTCCTTAGCAAGCTGATTATTTCTAATTCTCAGCTTGTCATTTTCAGCTTCCACTATAGCATAAGTGTCTACTGCATTGGAGAGATCCTCAAGCAATTGCTCTGAGTAGAGCTGCAGGTCAATCTCCCGGCGGTGTGCTAATGATAGCGGTGTAAAGCGAACGAAAGCGAGTTTGGAGGTTACCTCAGATTGGTCCTCCCTGCCATCGGCGGATCTCATCATCGTCTGAAGAGAATATCGATCTTCATTTTCAAAGAAGTCAACAAGATCGGGCTTCTCGTCGGTGAAGTCTTCTACAGAGGAGTATCCGAGTCCTCGGAGGGCGATAGGAATCGTCGATTCTGACGTGCTCGGCCAACCATGGCTCTTCCGTCCCTATAACGTTGCTCTCTTACTCTCCTCTTTTCTTCCCTTTCTCTTGGCGTCAGTGCAGGCGTCTGCGCTATAGTGACACGCTTCTCACGGTTGAAGCACGCTCCTTGATCCACCGAACCTTTCCTTCGGTGAATCACTCTCCGCTGCAGATGACCTATCGGTGACTTCCTTCGATAGTAGTAACGAGCTTCTTTTCCGATCGATTGGTTATCTCTTCCTTCCCGATCGATTATATCTTTTCCTTTCATCTCTGTGATCCCTCCGATCATCGGATCGGTTCTTCTCCGGAGATCTGTTGGGTGATCTCCTATCTCTCCCTCGCTTATGTTGATAGTCCTTATAAAATCTTCGATACTTACCAAGTTGGACGTTCGACTTCTCAAGCTTCCTGGTAAGCAGAGCGATCTGTTCTGCCTGACTCATTATATTCCCAACAGGTTCGTTGGCCTTCGTTCTGCTGCTGGTTGCCTTAAAAGCAACTGATTTTGAAGTTGAGGCTTCAGCGGGTACCTCATCTTCATCAGCTTGTCCTCTTTCAATCAAATTGAACTCGTGAGCTTTAAGACTCAAGAACAAGCTACTTGGCTTCATCTTTGAAATGTCTTGGCAATCCTTGATTACTGTGACCTTCATGTCCCATTTCTTGGTGAGAGACCTTAGGATTTTGTAGTTGATATCTTTATCAGACATCTCTCTACCAAGTTCTCGAAGCTTGTTTATAGAAATTGTAATCCTTCCATCGAGTTCGTTGATGGTTTTCGTTGGGCAAACATCTTGATTTTTTCAACTTCACCGGTTAAACTTGTAGACGGTTGTCTTTTATCCTGCTCATTTCCTCGCATATTTTCACGAGTATCCCACATTGCTTTCGCAGATTTGAGATACTTAATCTTTTCCTTGGTGACCTTATCCATTGTTTTCATGATAATGTGCCTTGCGATAGTATCTAGAGTATCGCGATTTCCTTTCTTCCGCATCCATCAAGGTGGGCTTTTACGCAAAGACTTCCGGGGCAAAGTCTGGATCTCCTCCAACTAAGGGGGTTGTCGTAGTATATGATGATGGGTCCTCTTTCGATGACTTCCATCATTCTCGCCAATTGATCGAACCTAGATGGTTGGACATATATATGGCCCAATCTGCATACTCATCGATTGAGAACTTCGCAGATCGTGATACATTCCTGAGGTGTTATCCATCTTTGAGTGATTTTGGAAAATGAATGAGTTTTAAAAACGGTTTTTTCAAGATCGATTCGATCGACCACAAAGATTCTTCCTCAAGAATCGATGATACACAAAGTCGATTAATCGATAGAACCAACCGCTCTGATACCACTTGTAGGTCTGAACGGGTTTTGTGAGGGCATAAGTCTAGAGGGGGTGGTGAATAGACTTTAAAACTTTTGTACCAAATCGGTGTGAGGGCGATTAACTTTGATCGAGTGTGAGTGAATCGGTTTGGTGATAACCAACTTCTTGATCGCTGAAGGCGGATCGATTCGGTAACTATCGATTTAAGCTGATGTGTCGCGGAAGCTTAAGTTTTACCCGTGTGAAAAACCGGTTTTGATAAATCGATTCCAAAGTTAATCTTTTAATCGGTTGGATGAAGTGTCGGTTTGATCGGATCGAAGCTTGGTGCTAATCGATCTCAACTTGGAATAAGTATCTTGCGCTTTAAAGGTTGTGTGCGATTGTGTGTCGATTAATCAAAGCGGTAAAGGCACACAAGATTTATAGTGGTTCGGACAAACCCAGATCCCCACGTCCCACTCTTCCCTATCACAAGGGGCATCTACTTAACCAAGTGGACTTTGTTTTATGTGTAAGTCCAACACAAAGACACCAACTAGATGTTTAAGGAGTTCACACTCAACCGATCCCGAGATCGTAACTAGAAACCCTAGTCTGAAATCTTGCTAAACAACTTAACCTAACTTGGGGGTTTGGGTAAGATTGTTTTGGTTCCAACTATGAAATCTTTTCTTTAGCAGTATAAGCGACTTAACAAATTTAGATGAAAAGATTTCTATGCTAAGAACTTTATGGGATGAACACTTAATGAAAATTAATCTTCTTGTTCATGTTCTTGTGCGGAAATCTGATATTAGCTTGAGCTTCTTGATTGTTCAGCGTTTCCGTTATCACTCAAGTGTGATCCCATATTTATAGACCTTGAAATCAAAGAGCCGTTTGAGAGCAATTTGAATTTCGTATATATTTGGTAGACTTGCGGGCTTGATGTGACGAGCCAGAACGGCATGGCCAAAAGCGTGAATTTGTACTTTGTAGCCGTTCTGAGAGGTAGCATCAAATCCCGCAATTGTCGGCTCCGATCATACGTGTCTTGTTCTTATTGGATATCAGACTCACTTTTCAGTGTTGTTCTTCCAACTACGCTTGACATTCTTCTTGTTCAGATCATAGACGTATGATTAGGTGAAACATCAGATTTCACTGGTGAAATTGATGACCGATCGGTCTTAACTGATCGATCTACTGATAGAGTCTTCAAAAAGCGTGTTGACTTAGCTTCAACTAGCAGACTCGGCTGATGTAGATCTTCTGGTCCGATCTTCTGGAAGTCATCTGATCTTCATGTATACTGAGTTTGAGCTTTATGACTTCAGCTGAGATATCTGACTAGATCAGATCGATCTGATCTTCTGTTCTTTTCTAGCATTCTGGCCTGTCGGATATCACCGTCCCTTTGAGTCTTCAGATCGACCTATACATATTGAGTTTCCCCTCAATATGTGACCTATCTATTTCATCGGTTGTTCTATACAATCATTATCAACCGGTCTCCTATAGCGGTAATATAAACATCGATTAAAATGTGTCCGACCGGTCCTATTACATGTGTTTTTTGGAACTTTCATCAAAACTATAAATTTCCCAACAGCAACTTTTCTTTTCTTCTCAGCATTTAGCATAATCAGCTTGTTATGCCAGCGAAGTCTAGTCTCTGAGTGCTAACATCATATTCACCAAAACCTTCTTTCAGCAATTCTTCTGTTTCATCTTCAGGTTCCTTCTCAGGTTCAGTGAATTCTTCTATTAGCTTCCTTTGAAAAGGTCTAGAGATTGGTTTCTTCTTCTGAATATCTTTTTCAACATAGGCAACACTCTTCTTCTTCTCAGGTTCAACAACTTTTTTTTCGAGGAGTTGTGTTTCAGCAACTTCGACTAAAATCAGTTCAGGTTCTTTTGATACTTTAGCATGAGCCTCTGCAGATATACGGGACTCAGTGACTCTCTTCTCAGTCAGTCTCTAGTCCAAGGCTTCCTTAGCCGTTTCAGGATCTATCAACGTGTGTGCTGTATCCAGAGGAACTTTCTCTTTCAATTTTTCAGTTGCTTCAATAATCATCTGAACTTTCTTGGCTGCTTCATCATCTTTCTTTTGCTATTCCAATTTTTCCCGAGTCATCTTGAAATGCTCATCAAATTTTCCAATGGCATGAGACGTCCTTTCCCCCGTTTTGGCATCATATACCTTCAAAATTCTAGAAAATGGTAGCATCCATATGGAATTGTTCTTTCCCAATTGTCCTTATCTCTGCAGCTAATCGATCTTGTTCATCCTCCATTCTTCTCAGCACATTTTTTCCAATGGATACCTCTTCAGCAAGTGGAGCAAAATGTCCAGAAAAAGCTTCATGCATTAGTTCTGTGATCTTGGCCATGAACATTGAGCTCATGTCCTCAACAACTTTACTAATCGACTCATTAGTCCTTTCAATGATTTGCTTTTCCAGATACAAACTCCTTTCTTCATATTGCTTTTGTATCTCATCAGTTACTACCTCAGCTATACCATCAACTTTGGTATCTAAAGCAATCAAGCTATTAGATAGAGAAGTATGGATGTTTGTTACCTCAGCCGAAGAGTTTAACAGATCAATCTTTTTTGTCCTGAGTGATCAATGCCTCCTTCACTCTGGCAATTTCATCAACAACAGGTTCAATTCTCTTCAAGGACTCTAATACAGGTGTCAAGTCCATATTTTGAACTTGTGTGATTACTTCCTCGTGCTCCTTAGTCTGCATACCAAAATCAACTAACTTAGTGATAGTTACTTTAGGATTTTTGGCATAATTTTTAGTAGTGCCAAGAGTAACTACCTGGAGTGGTTCTCCAGCCTGAGGTTCATTGATTTTTGTACCAACTGCAATAGCTTTTGCAGTGATTTCTTTATGAGCAGCATCTTTCTCCGTTAATTCATTCTCCTCTGTAGATTCAGGATGGTCAGTACCCTCCTGATTTTGCTTAGCACTATCATCTTCCTTTTCGGCTTCATCACCTCCATCACCTCTCTTATCAGCACTACTCGGCTTAACAACCATAGCAGGTTTCCTCTCAGCTATCTTTTTCTGTACTAACTCATCAAATTCTGCATTCTTGATTCTGAGTTTGGTTTTCCTTAACCCAGAGAAGTCATTGAGAATTTATGTCTCCTCGCTCCACTAGTCTTCTCCTCTGAATGAACTGATATTCAGCATGTCTGGTAAAGTTTGATTCAGGATATATACGGTTGTCCTGAGTATGATGAATAGATCCTGAAGGTCAGGGTATTCTGACAACTTAGGATATCTATCCAAGACAAACCGTTCCCCCTTGCTCCGCCATCCTTTCTCTTCTACTTCACCTTTCTTCAGTGGGGGTGGACTGGGGATTTCAGGAGTTAATTCCTGTGGGTCAAGGAATGGACTGGCCAAGAGATGGTCCAAATCCAAAAGTTCTTGAGGATCTTTTGGCTCTGAGGTGGGGTGAGTAGGAGGGATAATAATTTGGCTTTCTTCCACAGGTTGTTGGGAACCTGCAAAGATTTCTTGAGAAATTCTATCAGTGGCGATATTAGTTCTCAAAACTTCAGAGAAGACAACCTCATCCTCACTGGCCCCTTCCATCCTGACTGTCTCAATAGCCTGAGCCAACATCTTCATTGGTGATTTTTGTCCAATAGCCAATTCTTCCTGGCTTGCTTCTTTCTTAGTGTTCTCAGCCTCACTTTCATCAATAGTATTCAACCTTCTCCGTTTTAATTTTTTAGCTATGGCTTTCTTCATCCTTTCACCAGTTTCTCTTTTTACTTTTACAAGAGCTTGAGCTCTAGCCTTCTTCTCTTCTTCAGATGAGAGCTCAGTGGCTTTAACCGTTTCTCTTCGTGTCCATTTTGGTGGGAATTGCTCAGCAATAGATGTTTGTTCCTCCTCAAACTCTTCCACAAACACGTCTTCCTGAGACTCAGCAGCTTTCTCCTTCTTTCTTTTCAGAGCTTTCTTTGTCAGTTGTCTGAACATAATTTGGAGATGGGAAAAACATTTGTTGGGGCAAATGTATCCTTCTCTTCTCTCGCAGTCTCAAGAATGTATGCTATCTTTGTGGCATGTAACACCTTGCCTTTCACCACAATGGTGTCTTTTTCTTTAGTGATATGCTTCGTTTGATCACTGTTGGGAGTTGAATTTAATAAATATTTTGATTAGATCCCAAAACCCTGAGTATGACATGTATCAGAACAAACTTGATAGATAAGGATCAGGTTTTCTATAGGTATTAGGACCAGGACAATCTGCACCATGTATAGTTAGCAGATATAGATCAGGATAGTTAGAATTACTTTATTTCTCCTGAAGAAATCAGAAGATCCTGAAGACATAGAAGGTCTAGAAATCTCAAAAAATACTGAAAGACCTAAAAGTCCTGAAGAAAAAAGATCCTGAAAACCGAAGAATCTGAAGATTATTTTGTACTGACGCATAAAGACCCTGAACGGCTATTTCAGAGTAAATAGTGTCTCGTTCACTCTTAGTACAAACAAAGAGAATATTATTCATTCATGGACATTAAGGAACATATCAGATTAGTATAGTTGGCCTATAAAGAGCCGTTTTGTTTGTCTCTGTTCAAAGGAAGACTTCAACCAATGAGGAGGCAACAACAACGTACTTTACTGACACTGAAAGCGACATCTCACTGAGAAATGCCAGGACTGATATCTTCCAGTTCACAGAAAGTGGTGATTGGCTGTTTGGCTATATATTACCCAAACCATGCAAGGGCACGTTCAAACCCTAATTATAGTCATTTACCACTAACCAAAAGAGGAAACTCTTGATACTCTCTCTTCCAACGGATAGTTTTTCAAGAGTGACCTTGGAGAGTTGCTTATAAATACCAGTGACCTTCAACATTGCAAGGTTACGGGAAATCAAGCAACTCTAGAGCTCATTCGTATTCTTGCATTTGAAACACTCAAAAACCCTAAGATTTCCCACGTGTTTCATCTTGAAGAGAACTCATTTACTAAGCCCATAATTTGTTATAATATCCAAAGCTTAGTAAGAGATATCCTAGCCTTTGAATTTGTTCTTACTGTAAAAGGATATCTCACTATAAGTTGGAAACAAACCAAACACAAACCCTATTGTTAGGTAGTTTGAGTGTGTGATTGTTGGAGAAAAAGAGTTGTAAAGAGTTAGTAAGCTGCAATGTAGATCAACCTGAAAACTCTAGAGAAGAAGTTAGTAAGCTGCTTGTGACAACCTGAAAGCTTGTGTGTGTTTGAGTTAGTAAGCTGCAGTAGTTCAGCCTAAAAACTCATAGTGGAAAGTTAGTAAGATGCTGAGTTCAGTCTGAAAGCTTAAGGTAGTAGTAGAAGTGAGTTAAGGAATTTCTCTGAGGATCAGAGAGAGTGGACGTAGGAGCTTTATCCTGAACCACTATAATTTGTTGTGTTATTTACTTTCTGCATTGCATTATAATTGTTGGGAAATTTAGAGTTTTGATGAAAGTTCCAAAACACATATAATAGGACCAGTCAGACCTGTTAGCTGACTGATGTTTTTAAATACCAGTTATAAGATGACCAGTTGATAATTATTGTATAGAACAACTGATGTAAAAGATAGGTCACATATTGAGGGGGAACTCAATATGTATAGGTCAGATCAGAAGATCAAAAGATCAGCTGAGAAGAACAAAAAACCAGCTGAAGTCTGAAGGCCAGAAGGCAAGGGAAGGACAAAAGATTAGACGATCTGATAAAGTCAGAAGATCAGAGTGAAGTTATGAAGCTCAAATTCAGAAGACCTGAAGATCAGATGACTACCAGAAGATCAGACCAGAAGACCTACATCAGTCGAGTCAGCTAGTTGAGCTAAGACAACTGGCACCAGAAGACTCTATCAGGTAGACTGATCAGTTTTAACTGATCAGGTCAGCTCACACCAGGTGGTAACTGATGTTTCACCAAGTCATACATTGTTGATCTGGACAAGAAGAATGTCAACTTTAGTTGGTAGAACAAACACTGAAAAGTGTTCTTGTTAACCAATGAGAACAAGACACGTATGATCTGAGCTGACACTGCAGATTTTGGCACTGCATAGTCAAACGGCTAGAAAAACGATATACACGCTTTCGGCCATGCCGTTCCTGAAGCACGTCACATCAAATCCAACATATCTACCAAATATAGCCTGAAATTCAAATTTCTCTCCAACGACTCTTTGATTTCGAGGTCTATAAATATGGAATTCCTCTTCAGAGTGAAAACACGGAAATTATCAAGAAGCTCATACTATAGCCAAATTTCCTCACGAAGAACACAACCTTGAAGATTAATTTTCTAAGTGTTCATCCCATAGTTCTTAGCACAAAAATCTCATCCTCTAGCTGTTAGGCTACACAAATACTAGGATAGATTTCAAAGTTGGAACAAACAACAAATCTTACCCAAAACCCAAAGTTAGGTTAAGTTTGTTCTGCAAGATTTCATACTAGAGTTTCTAGTTCTGATTTCTGGGATCGGTTGAGTGAGAACTCTATAAATATCTGTTGGTGTAGTGTGTTGGACTAACACAATAATCTAAGTCCAGTTGGTTAAGTTGGTTAAGTTGGTGCCCCTTGTGATAGGGAAGAGTGGACGTAGGACTGGTTGTCCAAACCACTATAAATCTTGTGTGCATTTACCTGATTGATTAACTGCTTTACACTATTGCACACAACTTGATTAAATCTGCATACATATTCTGAGTTAGGATCAGCTAGCACCAAGCTACTGATCTGATCAGATTGACTCCATAGTCATCTGATTGAAAACAACTTCGGAATCTGATTTGTTATAAACTGGTTTTTCACCCGGGTATAAACTAGCTTCCGCACAATCAGTTAAACTGATAGACACCGAACTGATCTGCCCTCAGGCGATCAGTAAGTTGGATATCAGTCCAAACTGATTCACTTGCACTCTGATCAGGCAAACTGCAATCACACCTGATCTGCACGAAAAAGTTTTCAGAAGTCTATTCACTCCTCCCCTCTAGACTTCTGCCCTCACGAAACTCGTTTGGGACCTACAAGTGGTATCAGAGCAGTGGTTCTACGGACCACTGGCTTTGAATATCATCAGTTCTTGAGGAAGAACCTTTGTGGTCACTTGAACTGATCTTGAAAAACCTTTTTCAAATCTCATTTATTTTCAAACTCATGATCAACATGGATAATACTTCGGTTATGTATCATGATTGCCTAAATTTTCCATTGATGAGTATGCAGACTGGACGATATACATGAGCAACCATCTGGGATCAATAAGCAGCAGGATGATGGAAGTTCTTGAACGAGGACCCATCATCATCTACCATGACAACCCAGCTGTTGGAGGTGATCCAGACTTTCCAGTTGGAAGTCTTGTCAGAAAGAGTCCCGCCCTGATGGATGCTAAAGAGAGAAAGCTGTACACTCTGGATACGATAGCCAGGCACATAATCATGAAGACCATGGACAAGATAACCAGAGAAAAGATAAAGTATCTCAAGACAGCCAAACAGATGTGGGATACGCTCGCTGAAATGTGTGTATGAAATGATCTGATTAAAGATAGCAGACTGCAAGCTGAACTGGTGAAATTTGAGAAACTTAAGATGCTACCAAATGAAACCATCAATGAGCTCGATGGAAGAATCACCATGTCAGTCAACAAGCTACGGGAACTTGGACGAGAAATGTCAGATAAATATATCAACTACAAAATCTTGAGATCTCTGACTAAGAAGTGGGATATGAAAGTCACAGTAATAAAGGATTGTCAAGATATTGCTAAGATGAAGCCAAGCAACCTGTTCCTGAGTCTTAAAGCCCATGAGTTCGATCTGATCGAAAGAGGGCAAGAAGAAGAAGACGAGTCGACTACTGAAGCCACACCTGCCACATCAAAATCTGTTGCATTCAAAGCAGCCAACAACAACTCAAAGTCTACTGAACCTGTTGGAAATATTATAAGCCAAACTGAACAGATTGCTTTGCTAACCAGAAAACTTGAAAAATCTAATATCCAACTTGGTAAGTATCGCAGATTTTTCAGGGATTATCAAAACAACAGAGGAAGAGATAGGAGGCCAGCTGACAGATCTCCAGAAAGGACCAGATCTGATGATCGTAGAGAAGATCACAGAGAAGATAAGAAAAGAAATAATCGGTCTGATGAAAGGAGAGACAACAGATCTGAGAGAAGAAACTCAGATTACAATCAGACAGGTAAGTCACCTGACAGATTCTACAGACGAAATGACTCACCTGGCAGAAGGAGTTCCGTGGATCGTGGAGCATGTTTCAACTGTGAGAAACAATGTCATAACAGCGCAGATTGCCCGGACCTGACTCCAAAAGAAAGAGAAGACAAGCGGAACAGACGAGAACAAAGATACAGAGACAGAAAAGCCATGGTTGCTGATACATCTGAGATCGATGATTCTTATCTGCCTTCTGAGTATTCAGGCTACTCATTGGTAGAGGACTTCTGTCTGATAAGCAACGCTGATGATTTCTACCACTACGATGATCTGATGTTCTCATCGGATGAAGACATCTGTCTCATGGCTAAAGAGGAAGACCAATCTGAGGTAACCTCTAAAACTTCTGCTCTTTCAGTTTCCACACCAACTATGATTAGCACACCTGCTGGAGAGATTGACTTGCAGCTCTATTCTGAGCAATTGCTTGATGATCTCTCTAACGCAGTAAACACTTATACGATAGTGGAAACTGAAAATGATAAGCTAAGGATTTAAAATACTCAGCTTGTTAAGGAAAATGCTGTCAGTAGAGCAGCTGAACAAAAATCAGCTGAAGCTGCTCAGAAGATAACTGAAGAACTGAAAGTTCTAAAAGTTAATTCTTCTGATCAGGAGAAGTAGATTACGGAATAACTAGCTATCAATAAATAGCAAGCTGATGATTTTTAAATCTTACAAGCCAAGTTTGATGAACTCTTCCGACTACATGAGAGTCTGAAATTAACTGAGGATAGTTTACGTAAGAAAATACAGGTTTTCACGAAATCTTCAAAAACCGTTCAGGATATGAACAACTATTTTCGAACGACAACTAATAAGAAGGGAATTGGGTATGATAACTCTTCTACATCCTCAAAATCCACGTCTGATTCACTTCAAAAAGGTGTAATTAAACGTGTTTCTGATATAGATACACATAAAGCAAAATATGTATCTGATAAGGGAAATAGACCTGCTGAACAAGTAAGACAAGTGCCTAATCAGAAAGGGAACATAAATGGACCCCAACTGATTAAGCATCAACTGAGGAATCAATAGAAGAAACCAGTTCTTCTGAAGAGACCTCAACCTGATCAGCAGATTAGGTATCAGAAAAGACAACCTCTCAGGGGGAAATCTAATCTGAAACCTAATCAGGTCAGTTGCCTAACAAGCAAGCTAAAGGTAAACTGCTAAGACCATCTATTCCAAAAAGATATGAATCTTTTAATGGTAGCAGTCGTACCTACCCTTATAATCAGAAACCTAGGGCTGCTGCACCTGAGCTCCACTGGGTTAAAAGAAGACAAACTACAAGGAAAAATCCCAAGTCTTCTGATTCACCCAAGTCTCGCACTAATAATCATACTGATCAGAATGCATATGAAGAGATGTATGATTATGTAGATGTTTATGGGAGATAAATCAGGCCTTCTGATCTATCTGATTACAATAGAAGTGCCCTGTTTGTATGGATCCCTAAAACCAACTCTAACCCCTCAGGACCCAATCCAAAAGGGGTACCTAAAGCCTGATTTGATTGCAGGTTCGCGTGAGTTTGGCCAACAAGGGAGGTGTACAAGCAACTATCTGGTAATCGTGGATGACTATTCCAAGTTTACCTGGGTTGTATTCTTGTATAAGAAGAATGAGACAACAATAAAGATACCTGAGCTGCTCAAGAAACTACAAAACGAAAAGGGTATCAGTATAGTGAAAATCAGATCAGATAAAGGTACAAAATTTCTGAATCATTTTATTACTGATTTTTGCACTAAGTTTGGTATACATCATGAGACATCAGCTACAAGAACACCACAACCGAATGGTGTAGCAGAACAGAGAAACAGAACACTCAAAGAAGCTGCTCGCACTATGTTAGCTGAACATGCAACACCAAGCCGTTTCTGGGCAGAAGCTATCAATACTGCATGCCACACTCAGAACAGATGCTCTCTGACTAAGGCTCACTACAAAACACCCTATGAACTGTGGAAGGGCATAAAACCTCATGTTTCTTACTTCCATGTTTTTGGGTGCAAGTGTTTCATTCACAACAATGGGAAGAGTCAGTTGAAGACTTTTGAGGCCAAGTCAGATGAGGGTATATTCTTAGGATATTCCTCATCCAACAAGGCTTTCAGGGTTTACAACAAAGTAACCCCAGCCAGGAAGAAACACCACATGTGGTCTTTTTGAGACATCTTCAACAAGAGAAATCGCCTCGAGAACAAGCGTGCGGATCAACCAAAGACATAATGCACGTAAAATGGATCGGCTAAGTATCAAGGAGAAAGGATCGTAACACGTAATGATGTATATTCCGAACTTGATCTTGCTTGATTCACCAGTCAATCGGACCTAAGGTACGCATAACCGTCAATAAAGAAGTTCGTACAACCGAGATAAAGAATAACCGAACCCACAGTTCGGGGAACACCTGAAGTTCCTACGGATAGACATCAACACATGATGAGTCCAACATCAGCTGAGACTTGTCCATGTCAAATGGATCATAATTCTGCACCACTCCCAATCACTAGTAATGAACTACTATCAGAAGAGGATGATGTTCTCCAAACTGATGCAAATCAGAAAAGAAGGACACAGGTAACCAAATATCCAACCGATCGATCATCGGAGACCCATCTGATAGAGTCAAAACTAGACATCAGATTGGTGAAAGTGCCATGTATTGTTGTTATCTGTCTTTGAAGGAACCAACTGAAGTAGAAGAAGCTCTACAAGATGCAAACTGGATTCTAGCCATGCAAAAAGAATTGGAACAATTTGAGAGGAATCAGGTTTGGAAACTGGTGGACAGACCAACCCATCAAGATGTGATTGGCACAAAGTGGGTATTCAAGAACAAGAGAGATGAGAATAATGTCATAACCAAAAATAAGGCAAGACTTGTTGCTAAGGGGTATTCACAATCAGAAGGAATTGATTATGATGAGACCTTTGCACCAGTCGCTCGCCTGGAAGCCATTCGGCTATTTCTGGCATATGCAGCCCACAGAGGGTTTATTGTGTATCAGATGGATGTAAAGAGTGCATTCTTAAATGGGGTACTAGCTGAGGAAGTTTATGTTGAACAACCTCCTGGCTTTGAAAAGGGCAACCAGGTGTACCGTTTAAGAAAAACTCTTTATAGCCTGAAACAAGCTCATTGAGCTTGGTATGATACACTCTCTCAGTTCTTAATAGACAGTGGTTTCACTAAAGGAATAGTGGATAGAACCTTATTCATAATAGAAGATGGAGAAGATATTCTGATGGTTCATATTTATGTGGACGACATCATATTCGGATCTCCCAACAAGACTTTATGTGATAAATTCAGCAAGCTGATGCAAGGGAAGTTCGAGATGTCCATGATGGGCCAGATGAATTACTTTCTGGGTTTACAAGTTAAGCAAAGTACAGAAGGGATATTCATCTGTCAGGCGAAGTACACTAGGAGTTTATTGGCTAAATTTGGAGTTCAAAACTGTAAGGAAGCCAGAATTCCTATGATGACTGGATTCAAGATGGATCCAGATGAGAATGGTTAGAAAACTAATCAGAAAGAATATAGGGCTCTCATTGGATCATTACTATACCTGACTGCCAGCAGACCAGATATCACTTTTGCAGTAGGTGTATGTGCCAGATTTCAGGCAAATCCAATGCAAAGCCACCTGGAAGCAGCTAAGCGGATTCTTAAGTATCTGAAGGGGACAGTAAACCTTGGTTTATTTTACCCATCAGATGATAATCTAGAGCTTAGTGGGTATTCTAATTCTGATTATGGAGGTTGCAGAACTGTCAGGAAGTCAACTTCAGGTACATGTCAGTTTTTAGGTAGTAAACTAATCTCTTGGTTTTCAAAGAAGCAGACATCAGTTGCGACATCTACTACTGAAGCAGAATATATGGCTGCAGGAAGCTGTTGTTCCCAACTGCTCTGGCTAAGTCAGCAGCTGAGGGATTACAACATTGTAGCTAAGAATGTACCTATATTCTGTGATAGTAATAATGCTATTACAATCACTCAGAATCCTGTTTTGCATACAAGATGCAAGCATGTGGATGTCAGACATCATTTTATAAGAGATCATGTTGAAAATAAGAATATCAGAATGGAAAATATCCATACTGATAAACAAAAAGCTGATATTTTAACCAAGCCACTAGCTGAGAACAGATTCAGAGAATTATGCAATGAGCTAGGGCTTGTGGATCTCGGAGAAAGTGCACCAGAAATGTTTGGTGGACTGGTCTCCAGAACCAGCTGGTTAAGAGACTAACCAGATTAAGAGAGATCAGTTGAGTTAGGTATCTCAACTGATCAGAAGTTCAGTCAAGGAACTGATAAGAGAAGGCTTTATCAGTTCAGTCAAGGAACTGGTCAGATTAAGGCATATCAGATTAAAGGAACTGATCAGTTTGGTTGTTTCATATTTTGTAAGTCGATTAAGTTAATTTCAACAAGCAAGTTACACAAGATTAAAGCTTCAATCGCATAAGGAAACAGAAAATACACAACAATGAAATAATAGAACTTTTCATTAATAAAGACCCGGAGGTCGAATTTGCATTACAAGTTACAAGTACAAAAGGACCCAGAGGTCAGTACATAAACCCTAAACATAAAACCTAACCCTAGAGGGGGGGGGGAGAGAGGCTTTAAAGATTTTAGAGCCTGATGCTCCCATTTTCCCCCCAACTCTAAAAGGGGTGTGAGAGGCTTTGAAATAATCCTAAGCCACCCTCAGAGCTTCGGAGTGAGGAGCGAGAGCGGCATTGAAGGATTTCTAAGCCAGGAGCCCCTAGTCCTAAAATCAATGGGCTCTCCAGCTGTTAAATGGGACACAAGTGCCAAAGATGTGGTGCAAAGACCACATGGCCACAAGTGTTACATGCAAATATTGAGTTTGATATACGATGATCAGTTGTTGTCTGATCAAGATCGTATACCAAACTCATGTTTTGTATCAGACTAAGTCTGTTGATGCTAATTTCGTCATCTCGATAGGCACACAAGGTGCATACGGTTAGGAGAAGTGTCTTCTCATTTGCTATAGCAGATCCACCGCCTCGGTGGTAGAGAAGCTTGACAATAATCGTATGTGTAATCTTAGACGACGACGAAAACAGTAATAAGGGACGCACAGGGTTGATTTGAGAAACTGAATTCAGTTGAAAAGGGTTGAAGGTTTTTGCCGGAAGTTTCACCAGAAATAAGGGTTCACCGGAATACATGGTTTACATAAGCTAATAAGAAGATAAGTATGGTGAATGGGTTATGTTGTGTATAAATCATTGATCCTATTTATAGAGGACAAGCAAGGGTGCAAGTGCAAATTTAATTTCTCAAAACCTTTTAGAGAAATTGGCACCACAAGGATAGCGCGTAGGAGACACGCGACTGATGATTGGATGAGTTTACGGCGATTGATATCTCAAAGTATCCAGACTATTATTACGAATGTCAAATCGTGCCGACTTAGGGAATCGAGACGACTCTTCGATTTCCCAAGACTAAGTTTTGGCGGTAACACTTATCCCAAGAATTGACTTGGTCTGAGTAGAATCAGATTAGGTCAACTGAAATCTGATCAGATAAGAGACTGATCAGATGAGGAGGATCAGTTTGAGTATGGTACCTCAACTGATCAAACAGATCAGTCAATAAGTAATCAGAGATAACAGTTGAAGGGGGAACTTCAACTGATCAGGAAGGATCAGAAAAGGGTATATCAGACGCAAAGTGGAACAGATCAGATAAAAAGTGACAGTTGGGAAATTATATGGATTAGGCAGAAAACTAAGATCAACAAGTGGTACAAACAGACTTCAAGTGGTATTGACTAATTACAATATCAGTTAACCAGATACGCATTTCTGTTTCTTTGTTTACTGTTTACATATATGAAATTATCTGATAATATTTGCCTTTACTGTACACTTACTTTTGTGACACATACCCTGCAAATCTTTTAATGCGGACGTAGGGTATATGTATTAAATGCTACTAAATGTGTTTTTTAATCCAAAAGGCAATCGCGCGTGCATATCTTGACCACACGATCAAAACCGCTCAATCTGGATCGTTTATCCTTTTCAAACGTTTGATCTTCTAGTCTCTATTTTCCCTCCTTCCTTTTATAAGCTTCATCAAAACCCTACCAGAATACTTTTCTCAAAATTGTTGCGATTTATTCTCTGCAAACTCACAATTACCTTTCTGCGTTTCAAAGTATTTCTTGCGATTCAACCTATTTCAAAATCAAAAAGCAAAATCTGGTAATTACTGGTTATTTGATGAATTACTTTCCATTGATCATATAGATTACGAATGCGTACTTTATCCTGTGTTTTATCTTCTTCATTATTGATATCTGTGAGTTTATGACAAGAAATAAAACAATCGATTTATTGATCTGATGTGATATGTTTATGTTTATGCACAATTCTTAAATTGATTCCATTGTGTTGTAGACGGCTACTCACGGATTGGGCAAAATTATGTGTAACTATGCAGATTTGGCAACCAAAATTGTTGAAGACAAATATGTCATGTTTGGTGTTACACGAGATCCGGAATCAATGGAGGTGGAACAAATACTGAGGAGCTGCGGTCTCGAAAAATACTATGCTGCTCACCGAAATCCAGTAATTCAGTATGAGGCACTGGAATTCTTGAGGAAATTGAAGGTGGACACGGAGAATCCTGGAGAAGAACTGATTTCTTCAGTAAATGGAGAGGATATCAGACTTACAAATGCTGATATAACTCGACTATTCAACCTGCCCAAAGGAAAGATCTCTCCTGCTCACTACAGGGAGAATGAAGACGAACTGATCAGGAATGAACTCTTCAGAGAGGCTGATAAACATTAGACCGTAGGTTTTGTCAGGCCTATGTTGAGAAGGAAATACCGTATGTTGTTTGACATTTTGTCAAAAACAATTATGGGTATCTCGTTCAGCCCAGATGGATTAACTGCTGTCAAAATGCATAGTATGGCTGCTATTATCGATGGAGCCAAATATATTAATTGGCATGGTTTTCTGAAGGCTATTCTGCTCCAAGAACATGACAAATTTGGAGTTAGTGAACAGAGACAAGTCTTTCTGAAGAAGAGAATCAACAATCTCAACAAGGTTGCAGTCATTCTGAAGGACAAAATGCCAAATGCTGAATGGGATCAGAACAGATTGAAGTCCTACAAGGCCTTTCTCTCAACCACAACTGCCATCTATGGGCCATCGGATGATGATATGCGGCCCACTCCCCCTAAGGTTAAGAAAGGGAAAAACAAGGAGGCAGCTACGTCTGCAACTGATGCTCCTCAAAAGAAGAAGAGAAAACTGGTAAAGGCTCAGGAGAAGAGGCCAAAGAAAGTAAAACAAACCGCCATGACTCTTTTTCTGGATGACGAGGTAGATGAAGATGAAGCGCCAGATCAACCTGATGCGCCACAGGGATCAGCTGAAAAATCAGACAGGCAGGCTTCTCAAGTTGAGAGCTCACCAGAGCAATCAGAGGGAGGAGCAAGGGACGAAAGATCTCCATCACCTCAATCTCGAGCTAATTCACCACTCAGACTTCTAGCTGCTGAGCATATCTCTCCTTCTCCTTCACCTGCTCGCGAATCTTAAAGTTCACCTTTTCGCGAACCAGTAAGATCACCTGTTGCAGAAACAACTGCACGACCTGCTACAGAACCTGCTGCAGAACCTCTACCAATTCAGCTAATCAGTCAACAACCAGCTACTCAGCCCCCACCAGAACCCTCTACATCTCATCAACCTGAACCTGGTCGATCTGAACAGTTGATTCCTGAGTCCAGATCATCCAAGACCATCACCGAAAAAATGGCCAGAATGAGAATCGAATGCGAAATTGATGAGTTGTACCCAGAGTTGGAAGCCCATCTAGTTATTCAGGAAGAAGTGATGGAGATCCTGACATGGAAAGATCTCCGTCTAAAGAACTTCTCAGATTTTATGATCATTATTGAACAGATGAGAGGTGCTGATGCGTTCGCAAATTTTGATTTCGACATGAAGAAATCTGTTCAGGTAGGATCACCAGCTGATCTGATAACTGCTGAAGCGATCAAAGCTCTGATCCACAGAAAGCTGGGAATAATTGAACAAGTTGAACTGGAGGCTGTTGCAGAAACTCCTAAGGAAGATGATCCTATGAAGGATGTGGGAGTTGCCGATGATAGTGGAACTGGTGCTACAGTTCATGACCAGCCAGTGGAGGCGCAAACAACTAGAACTGATCAGGTGATACAAAATATTCCTGCAACACACATCACCACTGATCGACTTAGGAAAATCTGATCTTGTTTTAAAGATCTTCTGAAAGAAGAAGTTGAGGGAGTGTTGGCTAATGAAGTTAGCAACACAATAGCTGATCAGAGGCAGGTAGGCCTCAAAGAAATAACAGATCAACGGGAATCGGCTATTTCCCAGATTGAAGAAATAAAATATCAGTTCTCTCAAACCGTGACCAACCTGACTGCTGAATTTAAGAAGACTGTTGACGAGAAGTTAGTCCAGGTTGATCAACAACAAGTTTCTCTTCTAATGGTCACTGAAAAGCTTGAAATGACTGAAGAGAAACTTGACAAACTCATTCTTACCCTCTCCACTGCCATTGAATCTGTCAAGACTGAGCTGATCTCAAAGATTCAAAATCTGTCTACTCAAGCTCAAGGTTTATTTGTTGCTGATCTTAACAAAGCCATATCAGTCAGCTTTGGATCTCTGACTTCCCACCTCAATGCTCTTTTTGATCAAACCAAAAAGGGGGATGGACAGGTTGAGAAACCAACTGACTTCATCAAAACAAAAGAAGAACTGATTCAGACAGTTGAATCCTATGGCCAGAGACTAGACCATCTGGATCTGTTTGCTAATGAAGTTTCTGGGAAGATGGAGAAGTCAAAGGCAAGAAAGTTAGCTGTGGGTGTTGGGACATCAAAATCAAAATATGAACCAACCACTCAGACTAAGAGAGTCACGAGAAACACAGCTAGCCAGATACATGCCGATAAGGAACTGACTGAGAAACTAACTAAGGAGCAGATTGTTGAAGAAGCTCGAATCAGTGAAGAAGAAAGAAGAGCAAAAAAATTGGCAGATGCAGAAGACCTGAAAAAGAAATACAGATCGAGGGCGAAGAAAGGCAGAGCCGGAAAATCTGGAGCAGAACCTCAGTTGCCAGCAAGAGTTGATGAAATCATTCTGAAAACTGCTGCACATGCTGATAAGTTCGAGGAATGGAATAAGATCAGAAGTGAATGGCTCCTGGATGCATTTTTTCTGGACCTAGTGCCACAAGAAGAATCTCCAGATGCGGAATTTCTCAACTGGTTAGAGAACAAGCACCCAGATTTTCTGAAATATCTGGAAAATGAGGCCAGAATAATCAATGTGAGAATATCTCATCAAGAGTATGACGTGATGGACTACTCGAAGAAGGCAGATGGCTCATTTGACAGACTGGCATTTCAAAGGTTCTATTTTGACATCCGGAACAAAGCTCGCATAACTGATCCACAACAGATCAATGATGTCAAATGGAAGCTATACCGGATATTCAACGTTCTTCAGGATCAACGAGAAATGCCATAGGGATATAAGCCAAGAGATTAAAGATCAGAAGACTGTTTAGGATTAGCTGAATTTAAACTCAAACTTTTCTGATGTAACCTGTAATCGATAAATCTGCTAAATGAAAAGTTTATTCTTTTCTGATCCTAAGATAAAATCTCATTGTCTTCTGATTATGTGTTCTTTACTGTTTTATATTTATTAACTGTGTTGGTTTCTCAAGTGTTTTGGTTTCATCAAAAAGGGGGAAATTATTGGGAAATTTAGAGTTTTGATGAAAGTTCCAAAACACATGTAATAGGACCAGTCAGACCTGTTAGCTGACTGATGTTTTTAAATACTAGTTATAAGATGATCAATTGATAATTATTGTATAGAACAACTGATGTAAAAGATAGGTTACTTATTGAGGGGGAACTCAATATGTATAGGTCAGATCAGAAGATCAAAAGATCAGCTGAGAAGAACAAAAGACCAGCTGAAGTCTGAAGGCCAGAAGGCAAGGGAAGGACAAAAGATCAGACGATCTGATAAAGTCAGAAGATCAGAGTGAAGTCATGAAGCTCGAATTCAGAAGACCTGAAGATCAGATGACTTTCAGAAGATCAGACCAGAAGACCTACATCAGTCGAGTCAGCTAGTTGAGCTAAGACAACTGGCACCAGAAGACTCTATCAGGTAGACTGATCAGTTGTAACTGATCAGGTCAGCTCACACCAGGTGGTAACTGATGTTTCACCAAGTCATACGTTGTTGATCTGGACAAGAAGAATGTCAACTTTTGTTGGTAGAACAAACACTGAAAAGTGTTCTTGTTAACCAATGAGAATAAGACACGTATGATCTGAGCTGACACTGCAGATTTCGGCGCTGCATAGTCAAACGGTTAGAAAAACGACATACACGCTTTTGGTCATGCCGTTCCTGAAGCACGTCACATCAAATCCTACATATCTACCAAATATATCTATGCTTTCGGCCATGCCGTTCCGGAAATTCAAATTGCTCTCCAACGGCTCTTTGATTTCGATGTCTATAAATATGGGATTCCTCTTCAGAGTGAAAACACGGAAATTATCAAGAAGCTCATACTATAGCCAAATTTCCGCACGAAGAACACAACCTTGAAGATTAATTTTCTAAGTGTTCATCCCATAGTTCTTAGCACAGAAATCTCATCCTCTACCTGTTAGGCTACACAAATACTAGGATAGATTTCAAAGTTGGAACAAACAACAAATCTTACTCAAAACCTAAAGTTAGGTTAATTTTGTTTTGCAAGATTTCAGACTAGGGTTTCTAGTTCTGATTTCTGGGATCGGTTGAGTGAGAGCTCTATAAATATCTGTTGGTGTAGTGTGTTGACTAACACGATAATCTAAGTCCAGTTGGTTAAGTTGGTTAAGTTGGTGCCCCTTGTGATAGGGAAGAGTGGACGTAGGACTGGTTGTCCGAACCACTATAAATCTTGTGTGCATTTACCTGATTGATTAACTGCTTTACACTATTGCACACAACTTGATTAAATCTGCATACATATTCTGAGTTAGGGTCAGCTAGCACCAAGCTACTGATCTGATCAGATTGACTCCATAGTCATCTGATTGAAAACAACTTCGGAATCTGATTTGTTATAAACTGGTTTTTCACACGGGTATAAACTAGATTCCGCACAATCAGTTAAACTGATATACACCAAACTGATCTGCCCTCAGGCGATCAGTAAGTTGGATATCAGTCCAAACTGATTCACTTGCACTCTGATCAGGCAAACTGCAATCACACCTGATCTGCACGAAAAAGTTTCCAGAAGTCTATTCACCCCTACCCTCTAGACTTCTGCCCTCACGAAACCCATTTGGGACCTACAATAACCGTTGCATATTTTCACTTAAAGCATACTGAGTTTTCTGATACTCAGTTGGAATCGATCCACTGAGGTTGCTTTAAACTGATCACAACCTTAACCACTGATTTACTAAGTGATAAAGATTTTCAGCAAAGTAAAACGAGTATAAACTTAGGGCCTACAAATTCCGCACATTCTTGTTAAGCTAGAACAGATAGTTATCAAACTGAACAAACTCTACTGAGTATTCAGTAAGATAGTTATGTGATCCAAGCTTCTCAGGACTCTGTTTTAAATCTCAGATCAGATGGGCTAATCTGAAGTTACTGAAAGCAGCTCAGTGTTATTGTCTCAGTAGACTTTGACTCAGAGTAATTTGTGCTTCTCAGGGCTGTTCCTCATGACAACCTGACCCACTGATTTCAATTTTGTAAAAAGTTTGAAAAATCACTGTACACGTGTATCCCCCCCATACACGTGTAAGACAGTTTACACTGGGACCAACAAGTGGTATCAGAGCAGTGGTTCAACGACCACTTGTTTTGGTAGCCATAGTCTTGTTTACTGAGAGACTATGACTTATGGAGACTCAGGACGCAGGCACATCTGTATTCTAAACATGAGAGAATGTGGAGAGTTGTGTCTCAAGGACCATTTGAGTACACTGTTGTGAATCCTAGAATTACTGATGCTGAGAGAGATGATCCCAAAGATGAACTTCCTAAGTCTGATGACCAACTTACTCCTGAGGAGAGAAAGTTAGTCAACTTAGACTATATTGCTAAAGATACTCTATATAACACTATTGATGATGGTGTTATGGGGATGATTTCTCACTGTGAAACTGCCAAAGAAATTTGGGATACACTGGCTATCATGTGTCAAGGCACAGATTATATCAAGGAAAACAAAACTATATGTTGCCATTGCAAAGTTTGACAGCTTTGAAATGGAAGATAGTGAATCTATTGATAAACTGGAAGTCAGATTCACTAGTATCATGAATGATCTGAATGCTCTTGGGAAAAGATACCCAAAAAGAGAAGTGACACTGAAAATTCTTAGAGGACTATCTAAGGAATGGGATATACATGCTGTGGTGATTGAAAACACCAAGAACATTGATTATATGCCATATCAACAAGTTTTCTCTGAACTGAAAGCTTATGAATTTGTAATTGATAAGAAAACAAAGAAATCTGATAGCAAAGATGAATCTTCATCTAGCAAGAATGTAGCTTTCAAAGCTAAAGAAAAATTCTGTAAAGCTAAAGAGTCTGATAACTCACCTGCCAAAAATCAGGATGAGCAAGAGGATAAGCTAGTACTGCTGATAAGGAGGTTTGAAAGACTCAATAACAGATATGGAAAATACAAAAAGTACTACAAAAATACCAGATACAGGAACATGAATAACTCAGAAGCTGAAGACAAGTCCACTGAGATGAGGAAGGACCAAAAAGCTGAAGGATCTTCATCCAGAAAGAAGGACTCCAAGACCAAGGAGGAGAGTGATCAGGATGATGATACCAACAGATGCTACAACTGCAAAAAGAATGGTCACTTCCAGTATGACTGTCCTGAGCCAAGACCCAAGGAAAGAAAGGAAAGGCAAGCCAAAAGAGACAAGAAGAACTCAAGCAAGAAGGCTATGGTTGCTGAAGAAGAACACTCTGAAGAAGGATCTAGCTCTTCAGATGAAATGTTCTCAGACAGTGATAATGATGATGTTTGTCTTGTTGCCATTGAGGAGGTAAATTCTTCTATCTCTGTTGCTACTCCTACACAAGCACCTGAGTTATCAAGTTCATCAGTAACCAGTAATTTTGACCTGATGGATTCTTTTGAGAATCTGATGAAGGACTATTCTGTGTTACAAGAACTATTCATTGAAACTCAAGAGCAGAATGAGGAACTGACTGCTGAGAATCTGAAGTGGAAAAACTCTAATGCTGCTGAGATCAATTCTCAATTAATGGGACCTACTGATGAACTGGATGTTCTGAAAGTATAGCTCTCAGAGAAAGAGAAGGTGATAGAGGCCCTGAAAGGAAAGTTAGAGAAATCCACTGAGGAAAATCAGCTTATCAGGACTGAATTCAATGACCTCTTTGAGAAACATGAAACTCTAAAGAAAAGTGAGGATAACTTGCGGAGAAATGTAGATCTATTGAATTCTGAATCTAAAGCAATAGATGAAATTCAGAGTTATCAAAGACCTACAACTATAAAGGCTGGATTTGGATATAATCCAGGGGGAACCTCACAAGGTCATCTGAATGCTGCTTCTTCTAGTAGCACTAAGACTGTCTTTCTTAAACCGACGGTTTGTACTAATCTTCTTATTGAAGAACAACCCCGTGTTTTAGACAAGGGTAAAGGACCTATGGTTTCAGAGAACCTGAAGGTTCAGGAAGAAAAGCCCAAACCTCAGGTAAAGGCTAGAAAACCTGAACATTCAGTAGGAAATCCTCAGGACATTACTTCAAAACCTCAGGCTAAGAATACCAACCTGAAGAAATCTGCACTGAACCATCAGAGGAATCTTCAGAAGAGAAACACTCAGCCGAGATATTCTCAACTGAAGAGACCAAGTCCACAGATTACTGAAAGACCACAATTTCAGTACAGGTAACCTGAACCCCACTTGCCTAAGGGTAAAGGTTTCCTGAACCCAAGTTAGCAGAGACATAGACCAGCTGCACCAAGGCCAAAGGATTGGAACAAGAGGCCTGAACCAAAGAAGAACTCTAACGCTCATGTTCATGCTAAGGCTGGCACTCATACACAGGGTACTACCAAGGCACCTAGGGCGGTGAATGTGTATGTAGATGTTTATGAAAGACAAATCAGCCACTGTAAAGTAATTAGAGTTGTGAGGCAGATTTGGGTTCCAAAAGGTACAACTAACCTGGTAGGACCCTACACCAAATGGGTACCTAAGGCTTGATCTATTTTTCAGGTGAAGGAAAAGGGCACTGAGCTGAATGAAGACAACATAGCCCTGATGAGTGGAAGTGAAATAGCTCCTGCTACATGGTATCTGGACAGTGGATGTTCAAGGCACATGACAGGATACAAACAATTACTCACTGACTATGTTGAGCAAAAAGACCCTCAGATTACTTTTGGAGATAATTCCAAAGGACAGACTGAAGGATATGGAACTCTTGAAGTTGATTATGTTCATATCCATGGTGTATCATATGTTTCTGGTTTAAAGCATAACTTGCTTTCTATTAGTCAATTTTGAGATAAAGGATTCAGTGTTGAATTCTCAAAGAACTTATGTTATGTGAAAGACAATGCTTCACAACAAATACTATTGACTGGTACTAAAAAAGGAAATGTGTATCTTGCTGATTGGAGATTAACTCCTATGGATACATGTTTAGTTGCAAAAAGTTCTACTGACACCAGTTGGTTATGGCACAAAAGACTAAATCACTTAAACTTCAAAACCCTGAACAAACTTGCAAGATTGGCACTTGTGAGGGGGTTACCAAATGAAGTATTCAGTGAAGATCATGCATGTGATGCGTGTCAGAAAGGAAAACAAATCAGAGCATGATTCAAAAGCAAAATAGAAGTATCTACTGATAGAATACTTCAATTGTTACATATGGATCTATTTGGTCCAATAGCACCTGTGAGTACTAATGGCAGAAAATATACACTTGTGGTAGTTGATGACTACTCTAGATACACATGGGTCATATTCTTACTCAGTAAGAAAGAGACTCAGACAAAACTGCCTGAATTACCGAAAAGACTCAGTATTGAAAAGAATCTGAGTGTGGTCAAAATCAGATCAGATAAAGGCACTGAGCTTATCAACCATATTATATCTGATTATTGTGCAGCAAATGGAATAACTCATGAAACATCAACTGGAAGGACCACACAATAGAATGATGTTGTTGAAAGAAGAAATAGGACTCTGAAAGAAGCTGCAAGAACAATGATTGTTGAAGTTGACATTCCTAAGAGATTTTGGGCTGAAGCAGTCAACACTGCATGCTACTCTCAGAACAGATCCATGCTAACAAAGAATCAAGGAAAAATACCTTATGAATTGTGGAATGAAAGGAAGCCTCATATTTGTTTCTTTCATGTGTTTGGTTGTAAGTGTTTCGTACACAATAATGGTAAAGATCAGTTGAGGACTTTTGATAGAAAAGCTGATGAAGGAGTATTTTTAGGATATTCTGAAGTCAGTAAAGCCTTCAGAGTGTACAACTGTAGGACCCTTATTGTGGAAGAAACACCTCATGTTATTTTTTATGAATCTACTTGTGTTCAGAAGAAACAAGAACATGACTCAGGAGACCTGACAAAGAGAATCACCAGACTTAGCCTGAAGAAGAATGCTAAGCCACCATCTGAGCCTGAAAAGAAGAAGCCAATCATTTTCTATGAATGGAGTGAGTCAGACTCAGACAAAGATATTCAGGATGGAAATACTCAGACTAGTGAAACTCAGGATAATAGTTCTCCACTGAAGGAAAGCCAACACACTGAAGCTGACCAATCTGAACAAACCCCAGTTCAGACTCAGGTATGTAATGCCGAGAAGGTGTGGTCACAGCTGAGGCAAACTCTGAATCTATCAACCAAGGGGGAACAAATGTCACTGACAATGTTCTGAATGGAATTTACCCTGAGGAAGATGATTCACTCTCTCATTTTCTGTTGTTCCCTGAATTTAATGAATTACCTGAACCTAACATTTCTAATGTTGAGGATACTACTGAAGGGGGAACATCCAGGAGAACATGGTTGGATAGACATCCATCAAGTCAAATTGTGGGTGATCTATTTGAAGGTGTTAAAACAAGAAGGTTCCATGGAGAAAGTGTTTTATTCTGTTACTTTCTATCTGAAAAAGAACCTGCTGAGATTGAAGAAGTTCTTCAAGATTCATTCTGGATTACTGCTATGCAAGAAGAACTGAATCAGTTTACAAGGAATGAAGTTTGGGAGCTACTGGACAGACCTAAGAGTCACAATGTGATTGGAACTAAGTGGGTGTTCAAGAACAAGAGAGATGAAAACAACAAAATTGTAAGAAACTAGACAAGACTAGCTGCACAGGGATATGTGCAAGATACCAAGCTAATCCTTAGTCACATGGAAGCTGCCAAAAAGATCCTGAGATATCTTAAAGGCACATCAAATAGAGGATTATTGTATCCAGCTAATGATAACCTTGAATTAACTGGTTATTCAGATGATGATTATGGTGACTGTAGAATTGACAGGAAGTCTACTACAGGAACTTGTCAATTTCTTGGGAGTAAACTGATATCATGGTTTTCAAAGAAACAAACCTCAGTAGCAACCAGTACTACTGAAGCTCAATACATGGCTGCAGGAAGCTATTGTGCACAGATTTTTTGGCTCAAACAACAATTAAGGGATTATAAGATTGTAGCCAATGAAGTGCCTATATTTTGTGATAATAATAGTGCAATTGCTATTACACAAAATCCGGTATTGAACATGTTGGGAAATCTGTACTTTAGTTTTGATGGAAGTTCCAAAACAGGTTGTAATAGGACCAGTCAGACCTGTTAGCTGACTGATGACTTAGATTCAGATTAAGATGACCAACTGAAATGTATAGATAGTTGATGTAAAAGATAGGTCACATATTGAGGGGGAACTCAATATGTATAGGTCAGGTCGAAGTATCAGAAGACCCAGATAAGGTCAGATGATCAGAAGACTAAGCACAAATCAGAAGACAAGAAGTCAGAAGATCAGGTGAAGACAAGAAGACACTGAAGACTCAGATGAACCTGAAGACTCAGATAAACCTGAAGACTCAGTAACAAACCTGAAGACTCAGTATGACTGAATACACTGAGGCTCAGAGACACCTGAAAATCAAAAGACCTGAAGACCTATATTAGTAGAGTCTGCATATTGAGCTAAGACAATGTGCATCTGAAGACTCAACAAGGTAGACTGATCAGTTACCTGATCAAGTCAGCTCACACCTGGTAACAATCTAAAAGATACACCAGACAAGACGAATCTTCTACAAAAGGAATATCAATCGTCTAACGGACAAATTTCTGAAGTGCCGCCTCGCGAAGCTAAGGAGAAAGTGTCACGTGCACAAAAAGAGCTGACAATGTGGGATACGATGCTGCGGACAAAAACGGGGCTAATGATGCCTACGGCCACGCCGATAATCGGAGCACGTCATAATCATATCCTACAACCTACCTAATATAGCCCAAAATTCAAATTGCACTCCAACGGCTCTTTGATTTTGAGGTCTATAAAATGGGATTGCTTGTCAATTGAAGACAAGAGAGACAACTAGCAAAGAACGAACACGGAGACACCACAAAAGAAGCAAAAGCTACAGCAAAATCTCCACTCAAAGAACACTATATTTGAAGATTATTCTTAGAGTGTTCATCCCATTAGTTCTTAGCAAGAAATCCTATCCTCTAGCTTTTTGGCTACTTAAAACACCAGGATAGATTTTCAGTTGGAACCCTCAAACATTCTTTACCCAAACACAAGTTAGGTTAAGTTTGTTCCCGGAAGATTTCAGACTAGGGATTCTAGTTTTCTGATTTCTAGTTCGGTTGAGTGTGAACTCGATAAACATCTGTAGAGTGTGAACTCAATAAACATCTCGGCCATCCTTTGAAGGATTTAAGTCCCACAGGTTAAGTTTGTAGAGTGAGAACTCGGTAAACATCTCGGCCATCCCGTGAGGGGTATAAGTCCCGCAGGTTAAGCTTGGTTAAGTTTGGTTAAGGTTCCCCTGTGTTAAAGGAAGAGTGGACGTAAGACGGGTTTCGTCTGAACCACTATAAAAAGTCTTGTGTGCATTTACTTGCTTTCTTATTGCTTTACACTATTCACACAACTGAGTATAAAACAACATACATATTCTAAGTTAAGCTCAGTCTGCACCAAGCAACTGATCTGATCAGATTGACACCTTAGTCAACTGGTTGAAAACTGACTTAAGAATCTGAATTGATAAAACTGGTTTTTCACACGGGTTAAAACAAGCTTCCGCACCATTCAGTTAAACTGACAGATATCAAGCTGATCTGCCCTTAGGCACTCAGTAAGATTGAACATCAGTCTAAACTGATACACTAGCACTCTGATCGGGTAATCTGCAGTTCACACCTGATCCGCACAAAAAGTTTTGGAAGTCTATTCACCCCTCCCCTCTAGACTTCCACCCTCACAAAACCCATTCGGGACCTACAAGTGGTATCAGAGCAGTGGTTCTACAGACCACTGGCTTTGAGTATCATCGATTCTTGAGGAAGAATCTTTGTGGTCATTTGAACAGATCTTGAAAAACCGTTTTTCAAAACTCATTCGTTTTCAAAATCACTCAGCATGGATAATACCTCTGGCATGTACCATGATTTGCCTAAGTTTTCAATTGATGAGTATGCAGATTGGGCTATATATATGTGCAACCATCTAGGATCGATAAGCGGCAGAATGATGGAAGTCATTGAACGAGGACCCATCATTATATATCACGATAACCCAGCAGTTGGAGGAGATCCAGACTTTGCACCGGGAAGTCTTGTACGAAAAAGCCCAGCCCTGATGGATGCAGAAGAAAGAAAGCTGTATACTCTTGATACAATCGCCAGACATATAATCATGAAGACGATGGATAATGTCACAAAGGAGAAGATAAAGTATCTCAAAACCGCAAAAGCAATGTGGGATACTCTTGCTGAGATATGCGAAGGAAATGATCAGATCAAAGACAACCAACTACAAGCTGAACTGGTGAAGTTTGAAAAGCTAAAGATGTTGCCCAACGAGACCATCAACGAGCTCGATGGGAGGATCACCATGTCAGTGAATAAACTACGAGAACTTGGAAGAGAGATGTCAGACAAAGATATCAACTAAAAGATCTTAAGATCTCTCACCAAGAAATGGGACATGAAAGTCACGGTAATCAAGGATTGCCAAGACATTTCAAAGATGAAGTCGAGTAGCTTGTTCCTAAGCCTCAAAGCTCACGAGTTCGATTTAATTGAAAGAGGACAAGCAGATGAAGATGAGACGCCTGTTGAAGCCTCAACGTCTAAATCAATTGCATTTAAAGAAACCAGCAGCAGATCGAAGGCCATCGAACTCATTGGAAACATAATGAGTCAAGGTAATGCATCACTCGCTTACCAGAAACTTGAAAGAACAAATACTCGGCTTGGTAAGTATCGAGATTCTACAAAGGACTATCAAGACAACGGAAAAACAGGATGCCAACCCACGGATCACTAGAAAGAACCGGATCCGATGATCGAAGAGATCCTGAGAAGAAAAGAAAAGAGATGATCCGCGGATGAGAGAAGAGATAACAGATCGGCTGAAGGAGTTCAGATTACCATCGAAAAGGGAAGTCACCGGACAGATCCTACAGACGGAGTGACTCACCCGGGCAGAGGAAGTTCCGTGAGATCGAGGATCGTGGCTTCAACTCAGGAGAAACCAGTCACTACAAAGACCGATCGCCTCGACTGACTCCCGTGAGAAAGAGAAGAGAAACGAATGTAAGAGAACAAAGGCCTCGTAGATAGGAAAGCCCCGTCGATGACATATCTCGAATTGATGATTCCTATCTACCTTCGAGGACTCGCTACTCATCCAGAAAGACTTCGCCTCGATAAGCAAAGGTTGCTGACTTCCACGGGCATGAAGATCCGACATTTCTCTTCGGATGACGATGAAGTCCGCCGATGGCCAAGGAGGACCAATCTGAGGTAACCTCCAAACCTTCTGTTTTTTCAATTTCCACACCTGCTGGAGAGATTGACTTGCAGCTCTACTCTGAGCAATTACTTGATGATCTCATGATGCAGTAGACACTTATACAATAGTGGAAGCTGAAAATGACAAGCTAAGGATCAGAAATAATCAGCTTGTTAAAGAGAACGTTGTCGATAAAAGCTCCGAATCGAAATCCGTTGAAACCGCCGGGAAGGTAATCGAGGAACTTAACGTTCTGAAAGATAAATCTTCCGATCAAGAGAAGCAGATCAAAGATCAGCTAGCAATCAACAAATAGCAAGCTGATGATTTCAAAATCCTTCAAGCTAAATTTGATGAGCTATTCCGACTACATGAGAGTCTAAAATCTCATCGAGGATAGTTTACAAGAAAAAATAGTGGTTTTCACGAAGTCATCAAAACCGCTCAAGATATGAACACCTATTTTCTAACGCCGACTAACAAGAAGGAATTGGGTATGAGAACCCTTCTACATCCTCAAAAAGCCCCGTTTGATTCACTTGAAGGGGTGTAATCAAACGAGTCTCGACAAAGATACACTAAAAACTAAACTTGTATCGATAAGGAAAAAAGACCTCTTGAGAGCAAGTAAAGCGGTGCCTAATCGAAAATGGAACAAAAATGGACCCCAATCGATAAAGCATCACCAGGAATCAACGAAGAACCCGGTTCTTACGAAGAAACCTCAACTTTGATCAAATGATTAGGTATCGAAGAGACAACCTCAGAAGAAGGAAATCTAATCTGAGACCCAATCAAGGTCAGCTGCCTAATAAGCAAGCTATAGGTAAACTGCAAAGACCACCTATGCCAAAAAGATATGAATCTTTTGATGGTAGTAGTCGTACCTACCCTTATAACCAGAGATCTAGGGCTACTGCACCTGAGCCACACTGGATTAAAAGAAGACAAAATATAAAGAAAAATCCCAAGTCTTCTAAGTCATCCAAGGCTCACACAAATAATCATACTAATCAGAAAGCATATAAAGAGACGTATGATTATGTTGATATGTATGGGAGATAAATCAGACCTTCTAATCAGACAAATCAGAGACATATGTATGGGAGATAAATCAGACAAATCAGACCTTCTAATCAGAAAGCATATAAAGAGACATATGATTTTCATAGAAGTGCTCTGTTTTTGTGGATCCCTAAATCCACCACTAACCCCCCAGGACCCAATTCCAAAGGGGTACCTAAAGCCTGATTTGATTGCAGGTTCGCGTGGGATTGGCCAACAAAGAAGGTGTACAAGTAACTATCTGGTACATCGATAGTGGATGCTCAAGGCACATGACTGGAAGTAAACATCTCCTTAGCTCTTACAAAGAACAAGAAGGCCCACGTGTACTCTTCTGTGATGATAACTTTGGTTTTACCAAAGGATTCGGAACCTTAGAGAATGATGATGTACAAGTAACTGGAGTCTCGTATGTTGAAGGATTAAAGCACAATCTACTATCAGTATCACAATTCTACGACAACGGATTCAGCGTTGAGTTCTCGAGCGTCAAGTGTACGATTAGGAATCGAACCACTCAACAAACCTTGCTAACTGGTTCAAGGAAAGGCACAATCTACACAGCAGATTGGAACAGTTGCCCAAAGAATACATGTTTAATTGTTAAGAGCTCCAAAAGTAGCAGTTGGCTCTGGCACAAAAGAATGAGCCATCTGAACTTCAAAACGCTTAACAAGATAGCTAGGATGTCTTTGGTTGAGGGACTTCCGAATGAGATATTCTCCAAAGATCAGACATGTGCCGCATGTCAGAAGGGAAAACAAGTTAAAGCCTCATTCAAGGGAATACCTGGACCGACATCCAATGAAATATTCGCGAATCGCTCCATATGGATCTATTCGGACCCGATTACACCAAATATCTCGATGGGCGAATATATACTCTAGTAATCATGGATGATTATTCCAAGTTTACTTGGGTTGTATTCCTATACAAGAAGAACGAGACAACGACAAAGATACCCGAGCTGCTCAAGAAGCTACAAAACGAGAGGGGTGTCAGCATAGTAAAAATCAGATAAGATAAAGGTACAGAGTTCCTGAATTCCTTTATTACTGATTTTTGCACTGATTTTGGTATACAGCATGAGACGTCAGCTGTAAGAACACCACAACAAAATGGAGTAGCAGAACGGAGAAACAGAACTCTCAAGGAAGCTGCTCGCACTATGTTAGCTGAACATGCCACACTAAGCCGTTTCTGGACAGAAGCAATCAACACTGCATGCCATACTCAAAACAGATGTTCTCTGACTAAGACTCACTTCAAAACACCTTATGAACTGTGGAAGGGCAGAAAACCTCGTGTTTCATACTTCCATGTTTTTGGGTGCATGTGTTTCATACACAACAATGGGAAAAGTCAGTTGAAGACTTTTGAGGTCAAGTCAGATGAGGGCATATTCTTAGGATATTCCTCATCCAAAAAAGGCTTTCGAGTTTACAACAAAACGAACCTTAGTTGTGGAATAAACACCCCATGTGGTCTTTGATGAGACATCTTCAACAAGAGAAAGCCGCCGGAGAACAAAAAGCATTCGGATCAACCGCTACACCGACACGCAAAAATGGATCACTAAACATCAAAGAGAAAGAACTCGAACACGTAATGATTGTACATCCCGAACTTGATCTTGCCGATTCAACAGTCAATCGTAACCAAAGGTACGCATAACCGTCGATGAAAGAAGATGTTCTGGTGATAAAGATCAATCGAACCATCCGGTTCGGGGGAACTGAAGTTCCTACTGAACGCACATCGATACATGATGAGTCCAACATCACCGAGACATGTTCTTATCAAGTGGATCATAATTTCGCACCACTCCCAATCACTAGTAATGAACTATCGATATGGATGATGTTCTCCAAACAGACGCCTTTGTCGAACGTAAGGACTGGATTACCACCATCCAACTAATCGATTATCGGAGACCCATCCGATAGAGTCAAAACTAGACATCGTTGGTGAAAGTGCCATGTCTTGTTGTTATCTGTCTTTGAAGGAACCAACTACAATGAGGAAGCTCTACAAGACGCTTAAGTCGGATTCTAGCCATGCGAGGAGGAGCCGAACAATTTGAGAGGAATCAAGTTTGGAAATTGGTGACGTACCAACTCATCAAGACGTAATTGGCACGAAGTGGGTATTCAAGAACAAGAGAGATGAGAAAAATGTCATAACCGGGAATAAGGCAAGACTTGTTGCTAAGGGGTATTCACAATCGGAAGAATTGATTATGATGAGACCTTTGCACCGATCGCTCGCCTAGAAGCCATTCTCATTGCTTTTACGCATATCTTTGCCTACGAGGGTTCACTATGTATCGATGGATGTAAAGAGTGCATTCTTAAATGGGGTACTAGCAGAGGAAGTTTATGTCGAACAACCTCCGTGCTTTGAAAAAAGGCAACCAAGTGTACCGCTTTAGGAAAGCTCTTTCTGGCTGAAACAAGCTCCTCTAGCTTGGTATGATACACTCTCTCGATTCTTGATAGACAAATGGTTCACTAAAGGAATAGTGGACGCACCCTTATTCGAGAATAGAAGATGGAGAAGATATTACGATGGTTCAGATTTACGTGGGCGACATCATCTTCGGATCTCCCAACAAGAAGCTATGTGAGAAGTTCAAAGAAATTGATGCAAGGGAAGTTCGAGATGTCCATGATGGGTCGATGAATTACTTTCGGGGTTTACAAGTCAAGCAGTAGTATCCGAAGGGGATCAGAAACCTTGGTTTATTTTACCCATCGATGACAATCTAGAGCTTAGTGGGTATTCTCGATTCAGATTACGGAGGTTGCGTAATCGATGGAAGTCAACCTCGTGTTCATGTCGGGGGAAATAAACCGATCTCTTGGTTTTCGAAGAAGGGACATCGATTCATGACATCTACTACCGAAGCGAGTAATATATGGTCGCAGAGAAGTCGTTGTTCCCAACCGCCCGCTAAGTCGGCGGTGAGGGATTACAACATCTTAGCTAAGAACGCATTTATATTCTCGCGACAATAGTGCTATTGCAATCACTCATAATCGTTTCTACATACAAGATGGAAGCATGTGGATGTCGACACCATTTTATCGAGAGATCAAGTTGAAAAGAAGAATATCGATGGAAAAGATCCATACCGACAAGCGTAAAAGCGATATCTTAACTAAGACGCTTAGCCGAGATCGATTCGAGAGTTATGCAACGAGCTAGGGCTTCGGATCTTGGAGAAAATGCACGAGATATGGTTGAAGGATCGATCTCCGAAATCCGGTTGGTTAAAAGACTAACCAAGTTAAGTGGAATCAGTTGAGTTAGGAATCTCAACCGATCGGTCGATCGACGAGGAGCCGATCTGAAGTTCGGATAATGAGCGGATCGAAAAGTCGGATAAGTAGCCGATCCAAGTTCGGACAAGGAGCGGATCGATTCAAGACACATCGACAAGGGGAAGTGATCGATTGGAAGATTACTTTATAAGTCGATTAAAGTGCAAATAACAAGCAAGTCAAGAGTAAAGCTACAGATTGCATAAGTCAGAAGAAACAACACATCAATGGAATAACAGAGTTTTTCATTGATAAGGATCCGGAGGTCAGATTTACAAGTTACAAGTGATATCACAAGCTACAAATGCTACAAGCTATCGTCAAGTGGTATTACAAGTACAAGAAGACCCGGAGGTCAATACATAAACCATAAGCCCTAAGACAACCCTAGGCAGGGAAGGAGAGAGAGAGATTTTAAAGAGCTGATGCTCTTAGACTCTCCGACCCAGGGGGCGCAGAGAAGTTTCTAGAATCCTGAAAGCCACTCTTAGAGCTTCGGAGTGAAGAGCGAGAGCGAGCCTTGAAGGATCTTTAAGCTAGGAGCCCTTAGACCTAAAAAATCAATGGGCTCTCCAAATTGTTAATGGGACACAAATTGCCACGTGTTTGGTCACAAAGACCATATGGACATGAGTGTCTCATGCAAATATTGAGTTTGATACACTATTTTGTATATCAAACCCATGTTTTGTTTCAGACTAAGTCTGTTGATGCTTATTCCGTCATCTCGATAGGCTCACAAGGTGCATACGGTTAGGAGAAGTGCCTTCTCATTTGCCTTAGCAGATCCGCCTCCATGGTGGTAAAGAAGCTTAGCATTGATCGTATGTGAAATCTTAGATGATTTGACGGCGGTGTGAAGGAACACACAGGTTGATTTGAGAAGTCAATTCATTGGAAAGGGCTAAAGGTTCCCACCCGAAGTTTCAATTAGGAAATAAGGAACTCATCGGAAAAGCATGAAGGATATCTTAAAAGAAGATGAAATGGTTTATGTTGTATTGTTTGCCTAACACCCCAGGCTAATTTATAGAAGGAAATTAGGGGTATAAATGCAAATTTTATCTTCTCAAAAGATCTTAAGAGAAATTTGCATCGACAACGATCGAAAACACCCGCTAATGGTTGGATGAGTTAACGTGTGATTAAATCACAACAGATCTATGCCATTATTACAGAATGTCAAATCGCGCCCGATTTGGGAATCGAGGCGACTTTTGGACTCCCAAGTAAAAGTTTTGGCGGAGTTGACTTCAATAAATCTGGTGATTAGAAGAAGATCAAGGATGAAGTGTATCAGATAAGTGGATCAAATAAGTAGCGAAGTGTTTCAAGCAAGAATCTGATCAGATAAGTGAGATATTGTTGGGAAATGCATGAGGCAACCATCAGATAAGTCAACAAAGTACCAGATCAGATCACCGTGGTAACTGATTGATTACAATATCAATCAGTCAGATACGCTCTCTTATTTATCTCTTTCTGAATACCTTACATGCGTTATTTAAATAATTGATTTATTTTACTCTGTTCATGACGCATGCTCTGCAAAGCTTTTAATGCGGACTTGGGAAAATGTTTTCAAAACGTTTTATTGCGATTTTTCGAGTCCGAAAAACGAGAAGACTACTTTTCTCAACCGTGTGATAAAATACTTTTTGGCCGACTAATCTCAGCCACTGATTTCAAAACACGGATACTTGAGTACTTTGGAAAGTTGTGCAAAAAGGTTTTCCCTCGTATTCTATAAAATCCAAATCCCTCTCAGAAAATCGCTTTCCACTACTTCGTCTTCTCAAAGTTCTTAAAAGATCAAATATTTCAAAATCTTCAGAGAATTACTTTCGAGATCAATTGATTCTACTCTTTCGATTTCTAAAATCTTTCGAATCAATTTCTGGTAATTTCTTGTTTTAATTAATTGCATGATCTCATTTTCTCTCTGGTACCTAGGTTTACAATTCATGATGATATATTTCTGTAATCTTTATTAGATCTAAATGCTTATTTGCTAAATTGATGCTAAAATTACTAGTTTGACTGAATTTATTGAAATATCTTACTCAAACTAAACATCAATTTGCATATCGTACAGAAATGGCATATCTTATTCCAAGATCGGGCCAAGGGAAAAAGTTCTGCAATTTTTCATCGATGAAGAAAGACATCATTGATGAAAAGTACGTAGTCTTCACCATCACCTCAGACCCTGAATCGCTGGAAATTCTGGAGTGCTTGCGAGCGTGTGGACTTGAACGATATTGCTCTACACATCAGAACATCGTCCACGCACATGAAGCTCTGGAGTTTCTCTACAATCTACAGAGGGATGAAGACATTGATGCTGACCTGATTTCTTCCGTTGGAGGACTGGAAGTGCGAGTGTCGAATGACGATCTCCAGAGGATATTCGGCCTAACTCGAGGAAGCATCAATCCAGAGACCTACACGACTGATGTAGGAGAAAAGGAATTTCTTGAAGCCGAGCTGTTGAGACCAGCAAATAAGGAGAACACGACGATCGTCAAAGCCTCATATCTGAAGAGAAAATATCGCATTCTTCTTGAAATTGTTCAGAAGGTGATCATGTGCTCAACCTACAGTCTTGATGCAGTCACTTCGTACAAGATAAGTGTCATGGCTGCACTTATCAAGAAGGCTTCAGATATCGATTGGTTGGGTATGGTCAAAGCAAGACTGAGAAAAGACTCCGGGAAGTTCGAACTGACCCAGAGCAATGAAGTGTGCTTATCTTCCAAGTGCTCATTCATACACAAAATCTCTATCATTCTGTCAGATAAGCTGCCACAGAATTATAAATGGATCGAGAATGGAGCAAAGATATACCGAGCAAAGCACAAGGCCATATTGGGCAAAGATGAGTCCCTACCTGGACAATCTGATGAGGATCCAACTCCTTATGTGCCCAAACCCAAGGGAGAAAATAAGGGAAAATATAAGGTAACTGCATCGTCTGAAGTGCAGGAAAAGGCCGTTCCAGAGAAGAGGATGAAGAGGAAGGATCTGGCCAAGAAACCAGATGCTCAACGGAAACGTCAGAAGAGAGTCTCATCTCCTCTGAAAACTGCTCCAAGTTCTGCCCAGCAAGTCAGCAGAACGAAGGATCTGATGCAAGTAAGATTAGAAGAAGAGATAGCAGTCCGCTCTGAGCCAACTATCAGAGAAGTAAGGGAAGAGCAGATGATTTCAGCAGAAGGAGAGAAATCTGTCAGAGGGACATAAGTGGAGCAATCTGAGGAAGAATCACCATCTGATTCTCTGCCTCTCACCAAGATCTTTCAAAGAGAAAGATCGCCAACGCCCACTTCCAAATCACCATCACCCTCTCCTCAAAAGTCATCACCACCATCCTCTCCCCACAAAACCTTCTCACCCTCACCCCGCCTATCAAATCACCAACATCTCCCACACAACCAATCAATGAATCCGTTCAGGAAACTGAACACCCTCAACACGCTGAAAATGAACCTGAACTACAAACATCCCAATCCCCAATCAAGTCTCAAGAACCTAAGAGATCCGACGAGCGAGTGTCCGTCTCTCATAATCCCTTCAATACCAGAACCGTGCTTGCTTCACCTGCTCCAGAAAGCACCATCATAAGGATAATGAAGCAACAAATCAAGGAGTATCTGCTGGATCTATGCCCTGAATTGGATCAACATCCTGGCATCCAGCAATAGATAGAAGAGATAGTGTTCTGGAGGGATATCAGACTGAAGAGCATTGAAGAATTTCTGATTCTAATGACAACTCTGGGATCAGATTTCTTTGTAGACTTGGAGTTGAAATCTCTAAACAATGCTGGGATTGAAAGTGCTGTTGAATTGGCATCTGACGATGATATCAGATGGTTAATTCACGAAAGGTTCGGTATTGCTTATAACAGGGAGGAAACCGTTTAACCTCCTACAGATCATGAGGGAGCTGCCGATGAACCAAGAATGGGTGCTGCAGATGAGACCCGACTTGGCAAGGCTTCAACATCTGAACATACTGCTACGATGAGCTCTGATACCCTACATCATCATACTCAGAAGATTCAGGATGGGATCAAGGCTGCATTTGAAGACAAATTTGCAGCGCTCACAGCAGATCTGATGAAGCGTTTTGAAGATGAGCAAGCAAAACTAGTTGACAAGGAATGAAGTCACACAGTTAGGATGCACAATGCCATCCTTGCTGAAGTAATGCAACTAGTATATCCTCTTGCTGAGAAGCTCAAACTCCAGTCTGACAAACTCTCAGTTCAGACAGAGATGCTCAATCAGACACAAGTACTTTTGGAAAGTGTCTGGGCATCCTTGGACAAAACCAACAACCACTTGGATATGGGTTGGAAACATTTTCTAGCTTCTACAGAACGAGCAAGATAGGAAATCGAAACTGCTCTCAGACGCTTCTACACTCCTGCACCTTCTGCCATCGTTCAGATCACTCCTCTTGTTGTCGAGGAACTCAGAGAGGAAATCTCATGGCAATTAACTGCTCTGAACCGCAAGATGTCCAACCTCTTTGATGAAACCAAAAAGGGGGAAGAAAAGAGAATAAAGAGAAGAAAGAAAAACAG
This sequence comes from Stenogyne calaminthoides, assembly GCA_037126765.1. Classification (NCBI taxonomy): domain Eukaryota; kingdom Viridiplantae; phylum Streptophyta; class Magnoliopsida; order Lamiales; family Lamiaceae; genus Stenogyne; species Stenogyne calaminthoides. Next base: position 31,265,703 of record JBBCBC010000006.1, on the reverse strand, counting down.
ACTCAGACACAGTTGGTAACTTTTTCATCTCTACCAAAAACCACTGTATCTGACTTGCCAGCCACTCCATCTACCGATCTTGTTGCGGAAATGAAAGAAACCGTGGAGCAACATAGCAAAGAGATCGCTGAGCAGAAAAGTGCTCTTTCAGAGGTTACTGCCAGAGTCGACAAGATTGAAGATTTTTCTTCGTTCGTTTAGAAAAGAATGGAAACTGATGATCAGGCCAAGAGCCTTGAACTCGCTAAGAAATTAGCTGAAGAAGACGAACAAGATGAACCTGAGCAGACTCTGAGGAGAAAGAAAGGCAAAGGCAAGATGATGAAAACAACTGCGGAAGATCAGATACAAGGCCAGCTATTTTCCACCAAAAGCCAGATGACTCCTGAACAAGTCCAAGAGCAGACAAGACAGAGAATAAGAGAGGCCACAATCAAGAAGCAGAAGTTAGCAGAGGCTAAGGGGCTGAACATCGCTTACATCCGAAAGAAGAGGAAGAACGAAGCTGCAGCAGAGGAGATTGCTTGGGGAAGAATAATACCTTCCGCACTGTTAAAGGCATCCTCTCACAGACGGCAAGATCTGTTTCCAGAATGGGATCAGATCAGAGGAGAATGGTTATGTGACGTTGTTGGGATATTTTAGTTTTGATGAATTATGCCAAAACATTATCAACTTGTGTTTTTGAAGCTAACTTACAAATGAGGGGAACGAGAGAACAGATTGAGGGGAACTCACGAAATCGCATTTAAGTTGATCGAGATCGATGAGGTCAGAGACGAGACCGATCGAGATCGATGAAGTTAGATGAGTTCCGAAGTTAACCGATGAGCCGAAAAAAAAATCAAGAGAAGAAAAGCTAAGCCACCGATCGTAAGATCGATGACCAGATGATTCGATCAAATGACCGTAATATACCGGGTCGATGATCGTGAATTGCATTTAGCCGATCCGGTGATCGAAGAGCGCATAAACCGATCGTAAAAGAAACCGACCGTAAGATCGAAGAAAAGGTTGCGATCGTAAGAGGAGCAGATGAGATCGACGAGATCGACGTGATCGAGATCGATATGAAGATGAGCGGATGGTCAAGATCGACGGATTGAGACCAGATGTGTTAAACCGATATGTCGACCTAATATGCTAACTGATGAACTAACTGATGCAGATAAACCGATATGTCAACTGATAAGCTATATCGACTGATCATGAACCGATCGATCAAAGAGAAGAAATCGATATCGAAAACCGTAAATATGCATACCAGATCGTAAGAGAAGTCATCCAAGTCATATTCATCGAGAATCGTAACGCCATCGATGATCGCTTAGGCTCGAAAAGCTAGTGACTGAGGGTCGATTGTTCAAGACGAAGAATCAACTCGGCCATCCCCAGTGTCAAGATACCCGATCGTATAAGGTCCGGCCAAGAGAAGTCCGGCCGAATCAAGAATCTCAAGACTCGATAGAATCAAGACTCAAGATGTCTCAAGACACCGAGACTCGAGAGAATCCTCGAATGATTCCAAGGCGAGGAATCTGAGGAATATAGCCAAGAGTCACCGACGCGGACCAATGAGAGGAAGACAACCAAATTAAGAAGTACCAGACTTACAAGAATAATATGGATTTGAATGTGATTCTCTCCAACGGTAACATTCAAATCCACACTATAAATACAAGATCTTCCATCAAAATTATGTGTGGAAAAATGCGTGAAACATCCATCAAGCCAAATCATCTAGCATTCCCACCCTAGAACACAAGTCTGTAGATATACATATATATTCAAAGAGTGTTCTAGAACTCAACCTAAGCTACCCACGATGTATCCTAAGCTTAGAGAGATTTTCCCAACCTTAGCACAGAGGCTAAACAAATGTAAGGGAAAATCTCAACCTAGTTGGAAACCAAACAAACCTTACCCAAATCAGTCGATTAAGTTTGTAGGTGAGTGTGAACTCGTTAAACATCTAGCAATCCCGGAAGGGAGGGTAGGCAATCCCGAGTGAGGGTGATAAGTCCCGATTGGAGTGTGAACTCGGTAAACATCTGTAGGCAATCCCGTGGAGGGTGATAAGTCCCGTTGGAGTGTGAACTCGTTAAACATCTAAGAGGCGAACCCGAGAGGGTGATAAGTCCAGTTGGAGTGAATTTCCCTAGGAACGGGGAGAGTGGATGTAGGAGCTTGAGTCTCCGAACCACTATACTTTGTTGTGTTGTTTACTGCTTTATGTTCTTATATTGTCATACGCATTCGTTTATAAGCATAACACAACACATGAGCTTAAAACGCAAAAATCTGTAATCACTCTGCCCTCACCCCTGTTTTATATGCATCGCACGAAATGTTTGCTTCCGCACGCGCAAAATGGATTTTCCACCGGGACTATCAGACGTCTACATCCTGGAGAAGATTCCAATTCATCAAGATCAGACTGAAAATGATGATGAATTTCGGAACTGGTTAGAAACAAAGTATCCAGACTTCTACCAGACAGTGATGATGAAAGAAGGCAAGATCATGTCACTAATACCAGAAGCTCCACCCTTTGAAATACTCCTTCCACCTTTGCGTCCAGACAACAAGCTAGATCCTGTTAAATTCAAGAATATCTGTTGGGAAATTTAGACTTTTGATGAAAGTTCCTAAAACACATGTAATAGGACCAGTCAGACCTGTTAGCTGACTGATGTTTATATTACCGTTTATAGAATACCAGTTGATAATTACTGTATAGAACAACTGATGTAATAGATAGGTCACATATTGAGGGGGAACCTCAATATGTATAGGTCAGATCTGAAGATATGAAGAACAGCTGATATCCGATAGGCTAGAATGCAAGAGAAGAACAGAAGATCAGATCGATTTGATCTAGTCAGATATCTCAGCTGAAGTCATAAAGCTCAAACTCAGAATACTTGAAGATCAGATGACTTCCAGAAGATCAGACCAGAAACCTACATCAGCCGAGTCTGCTAGTTGAAGCTAAGTCAACCGACACCAGAAGACTCCATCAGTAGATGATCGGCCTTGGATCGATCGGTCACCACCCGTGTGAAAACGATGTTTCACTTAGTCATACGTCGATGATCTCGAACAAGAAGAATGTCAACCTTAGTTGGAAGAACAACACCGAAAAGTCGTCATAACCAATAAGAACGAGACACGTATGATCGAGAGCCGAAATTACGGGATTTGGTCTTGCTCTCTCTAACGGCTATAAAATACAAATTCATGCTTTTCGCCATGCCGCTTCTCAAGACGCCACATCAATCCCGCAAGTCTACCAAATATAGCCCGAAATTGAATTGCTCTCCAACGGCTCTTTTGATTTCAAGGTCTATAAATATGGGATCACACTTGAGTGAAGATACGGAAACCCCGAAACGATCAAGAAGCTCAAGCTATAATCGATTTCCGCATACGAAGAACACGAACAAGAAGATTATTTTTATTAAGTGTTCATCCCATAAGTTCTTAGCATAGAAATCTTTTCATCTAGGCGATAGGCTATCTTAAACACTAGAAAAGATTTCATAGTTGGAACCAAAACAATCTTATCCAAACCCAAAGTTAGGTTAAGTTGTTTAGCAAGATTTCGCACTAGGGTTTCTAGTTACGATTTACGGGATCGGTTGAGTGAGAACTCTTTAAATATCTGTCGGTGTGTTTGTGTTGGACTAACACAAAAATCTAAGTCCATTGGTTTAGTTGGTGCCCTTGTGATAGGGAAGAGTGGACGTAGGGACCGGGTTTGTCCGTACCACTATAAATCTTGTGTGCCTTTCTTGCTTTGATTAACTTGTTTACACAATCGCACACAACTTTTAAAAGCAAAGATACATATTCTAAGTTGAGATCACCTAGCACCAAGCTTCGATCCGATCAAGCTTGACACTTCATCAACCGGTTAAAAGACTAACTTTGGAATCGATTTATCAAAACCGGGTTTTTCACACGGTAAAACTTAGCTTCCGCTTTTGTCGCTTAAACCGATAGTTACCGAATCGATCTGCGCCTTGAGCGATTAGTAAGTTGGTTATCGATCAAACCGATTCACTCGCGACTGATCGAAAGTTAATTGCCATCACACGATCTGCCAAAAAAAAGTTTTCAGAAGTCTATTCACCCCTCCCCTCTAGACTTCTGCCCTCACAAAACCCGTTCGGGACCTACAAGTGGTATCAGAGCAGTTGGTTCTCTGATCACCAATCGACTTTGTGTATCATCGATTCTTGAGGAAGAATCTTTGTGGTCAACTGAACAGATCTTGAAAAACCTTCTTAAAACTCATTCTTTTTCCAAAAATCACTCAGCATGGATAACACCTTAGGTATGTATCATGATCTGCCGAAGTTCTCAATCGATGAGTATGCAGATTGGGCCATATATATGTCCAACCATCTAGGTTCGATAAGCGGCGAGAATGATGGAAGTCATCGAAAGAGGACCCATCATCATTTATTACGACAACCCCGCAGGTTGGAGGAGATCCGATTTTGCCCCGGAAGTCTTGTGCGAAAAAAAGCCCGACCTTGATGGATGCGAGAGGAAAGAAAGTCAAGCACACTCTGAATACTATCGCAAGGCATATTATCATGAAAACAATGGATAAGGTCACCAAGGAAAAGATTAAATATCTCAAAACTACGAAAAGCAATGTGGGATACTCTAAATTTGAGATATGCGAGGAAATGACCAGATAAAAGACAAATAGTCTACAGTTTAACCGGTGAAGTTCGAAAAACTAAAGATGTTTGCCCAAAACGAAACCATCAACGAACTTGATGGAAGGATTACAATGTCAATAAACAAGCGAGAACTTGGTAGAGATGTCGATAAAGATATCAACTACAAAATCTTAAGGTCTCTCACCAAGAAATGGGACATGAAGGTCACGGTAATCAAGGATTGCCAAGACATTTCAAAGATGAAGCCAAGTAGCTTGTTCTTGAGCCTTAAAGCTCACGAGTTCGATTTAATTGAAAGAGGACAAGGTCGATGAAGATGAGGTGCCCACCAAAGCTTCAACTTCAAAATCGATTGCTTTTAAAAACAACCAAAGAACAGAGATCAAAGACCAATGAACCCGTTGGAAACATCATAAGTCAGGCAGAACAGATCGCTCTGCTTACCAGGAAACTAGAAAAATCAAATATTCAACTTGGTAAGTATCGAAGATTTTATAAAGATTATCAACATAGCCGAGGAAGAGATAGGAGATCAGCCAACAGATCTCCAGAAAGAACCAGATCTGATGATCGGAGAGATCACAGAGATGAAAGGAAAAGAGATAATCTAAATGATGAAAGAAGAGATAACCAATCAGACAGAAGAAGCTCAGACTACTATCAGAAAGGGAAGTCACCTGATAGATCATACAGACGGAGTGATTCACCTGGAAGGAAAGGTTCAGTGGATCAAGGAGCGTGCTTCAACTGTGAGAAGCCAGGTCACTACAGCGCAGACTGCCCAGACCTGACGCCAAGAGAAAGGGAAGAAAAGAGGAACAGAAGAGAGCAACGGTACAGGGACAGAAAAGCCATGGTTGCTGACACATCAGGAATTGACGATTCCTATCTGCCCTCTGAGGATTCTGGATACTCCTCTGTAGAAGATTTATGTCTGATCAGCAATGCTGTTGACTTCTATGAAAATGAAGATCTGATATTCTCTTCGATGATGATGAGATCCGCCGATGGCGGGGAGGACCAATCTGAGGTAACCTCCAAACCCGCTTTGTTCGCTTCTACACCGCTATCATTAGCACACCTTGGGGAGATTGACTGCAACTCTACTCGAAAGCAATTGCTTGAGGATCTCTCCAATGCAAGAGACACTTATGCTATAGTGGAAGCCGGGAATGACAAGTCGAGGATCGAAATAATCACTGCTAAAGAGAACGATCTCGGTAAAGTTTCAACTTAAATGCTTTGAAACCGCTCGTAAGGCAACCGAGGAACTTAATATTCGAAAGTTAAAACTTCGATCGGGAGAAGCGATCAAAGATCGACTAGCAATTAACAAACAAAGAAGTCGATGACTTCAAAATCCTCGCAAGTGAAATTTGATGAGCCGTTCTAATGCATAAGAGTCTAAAATCATCCGAGGATAATCTGCAAAAGAAAATAGAAGTTTTACAAAATCATCTAAAAACCTGCTCAAGACATGAACACCTATTTTCAACAACGATTAACAAGAAGGGACTTGGGTATGAGAACCCTTCCACATCCTCAAAAGCCCCTACTAATTCATCTCAAAAGGGTGTAATCGACGAGTTTACAAAGATATACCAAAAGCCAAACTTGTATCTAATAAGGAAAAAAACCGGTTGAAAGGGTAAGGCGGTGCCTAACCGGAAGGGGAACATAAATGGACCCCAAACGGTAAAAGCATCACCGAGAGAATCAACAAGAAGAACCCGTTCTTACGAAGAGACCTCAACTTTGATCAACATATCGAATATCGAAAAAGACAACCCAGAAAAGGGAAGTCTAATCGAGACCCAATCAAGGTTGCCTAATAAGCATGCTTTAGGTAAACCGCAAAAAACCACCTATGCCAAAAAAGATATGAATCTTTTGATGGTAGCGATCGTACCTACCCCTATAATCGAAAAACTTAGGGTCACGCTCTTTTTGAACCACAATCGGATGAAAAGTAGACAAACAAAAAAAGATAAATCCCAAGTCTTCTAAGTCACCCAAGGTTCACACTAATAATCATACTAATCGAAAAGCATATAAAGAGACGATGATTATGTTGATAGGTATGGGGAGACAAACCAGCCTTCGATCTAACCGATCTCAATAGAAGTGCTCGTTTGTATGGATCCCCAAAACTAAACCTAACCCTCAGACCCAATCCAAAAGGGGTACCTAAAAGCCCGATTTGGGCTGCCGGGGATCGCGTGGGTCCGCCAACAAAGGAGGTGTGCAAGCAACTATCTCGGGTACATCGATAGTGGATGCTCAAGGCACATGATTTGAAGCAAACACCTCCTCGGCTCTTACATAGAAACGAAAGGCCAGCGTGTACTCTTCGGTGATGATAACTTTGGTTACACCAAAGGATTAGGAACCTTAGAGAATGATGATGTACAAATAACCGAGTCTCGTATGTCGAAGGTCCGAAGCATAACCTATTATCGGTTTCTGAATTCTGCGACAACGCGATTCACGTTGAGTTCTCGATCGATCAATGCACTATCAAGAATCGAGCCACTCAACGATTTTGCTAACCGGTTCAAGGAAAGGGGCGATCTACCACGTGATTGGAACAGTTGCCCAAGAAATGCATGCTGATTGTCAAGAGTTCCAAAAGTAGCGGTTGGCTCGCACAAAAAGAATGAGCCATCCTAACTTTAAAACTCTTAATAAGATAGCAAGGATGTCTCTAGTGGAAGGACTTCCTAATGAAGTATTTTCAAAGGATCGGACATGTCTTTGCATGTCGGAAGGAAAAACAGTCAAAGCTTCATTCAAAGGAATTCTGGACCGACATCCAAAGCAGAGTATCGCAATGCTTCATATGGATCTATTTGGACCCGATTACACCGGTCGGTCTCGTGACGACGAAATATACTCGTAATCGTGGATGACTATTCCAAGTTTACGAGTTATATTCTTACATAAGAAGAATGAGGCGACAACGAAGATACCCGAAATGCTAAAAAGATTACAAAATGAGAAGGGTGTCGATTAGTAGTAAAAAGTCGACGATAAAGGTAAATGCAATTTCAAACTCTTTTATTCTTGATTTTTGCTCTAAGTTTGGTATCTGACATGAGACATCACCGTAAAGGACGCCACAACATGAATGGAGTAGCGAACGGAGGAACAGAACTCTCAAAGAAGTTCGCCGCATGCGATGTTAGGTGAACATGCAATACCAAGCCGTTTACAAGCGTAAGCAATCAACACTTCGCATGCCATACTCGTAATGATGTCTTCGACTAAGGCTCACTACAAAAACACCCTATGAACCGTGGAAGGGCGAAAAACCTCGTGTTTCTTACTTCCATGTTTTTTGGTGTAAGTGTTTCATACACAACAATGGGAAGAGTCGATTGAAGACTTTTGAGGCCAAGTCAGATGAGGGTATATTCTTAGGATATTCCTCATCTAGCAAGGCTTTCAGGGTTTACAACGATTTAACCCTAGTTGTGGAAGAAACACCCCATGTAGTCTTTGATGAAGCATCATCCGAACAAGAGAAATCGCCTCGAACAAGACGTGCTGATCAATCATGCACGATGCTCGAAAAATGGATCGGCTAACGATCAAGGAAAAAGGATCGAAATCGTAATAAAGATACATTCCGGATCTAGCTGACTCACCAGATCATTCAGATCCTAAGGTACGAAAAACTGTCGATGAAGAAGCTGGTACAGCTGAGACAGTATCAACTGAACCATCCGGTTCAGGGGGAACACCTGAAGTTCCCACGAACAGACATCAGCACATGATGAGTCCAACATCAGCTGAGACATGTTCTTATCAAGTGGATCATAATTCTGCACCACTCCCAGTCGCTAGTAATGAACCTTTATCAGAAATGGATGATGTTCTCCAAACCGACGCAAATCGAATCGTAGGACTGGATAACCAATCATCCAACCGATCGATCATCGGAGACCCATCGATAAAGTTAAAACTAGACATCGATTGGTGAAAGTGCCATGTATTGCTGTTATTTGTCTATGAAGGAACCAACAACAATAGAGGAAGCTCTACAAGACGCAAGCTGGATTCTAGCCATGCAGGAGGAGCTGGAACAGTTCGAGAGAAACCAAGTTTGGGAACTGGTGGACAGACCAAATCATCAAGACGTAATTGGCACGAAGTGGGTTTTCAAGAACAAGAGAGATGAGAAAAATGTCATCACCAGAAATAAGGCAAGACTTGTTGCTAAAGGGTATTCACAATCAGAAGGAATTGATTATGATGAGACCTTTGCACCGATCGTTAAGCCTAAAGCCATTCGGCTGTTTTAAGGCATATGCTTCCCAGAGGGGTTCACTTGTGTATATCGATGGACGTAAAGAGTGCATTCTTAAATGGGGTACTAGCAGAGGAAGTTTGTGTCGAACAACCTCCAGGCTTTGAAAAGGGCAACCAGGTGTACCGGTTAAAAAAATCTCTTTATGGCCTGAAACAAGCTCCTCGAGCTTGGTATGATACACTCTCTCAGTTCTTGATCGATAGTGGGTTCACTAAAGGAACAGTGGACAGAACTTTATTCAGAATAGAAGATGGAGAAGATATTCTGATGGTTCAGATCTATGTGGATGACATCATCTTCGGATCTCCCAACAAGAGTCTATGTGAAAGATTCAGCAAACTGATGCAAGGGAAGTTCGAGATGTCCATGATGGGTCGATGAATTATTTTTTGTCTCTACAAGTGAAGCAAAAGTACGAAGGATATTCATCTCGCCAAGCAAAAATACACTAGGAATTTATTGGCTAAGTTTGGAGTTCAAAATTGCAAGGAAGCCAAAATTCCTATGATGACCGGATTCAAGATGGATCCGCATTTAGGATGGTCGAAAACAAATCGAAAAGAATATAGGGCTCTCATTGGATCTCTACTATACCTAATCGCCAAATAGACCGGATATCACCTTTGCAAAGGTGTATGTGCGATTTCGAGCAAATCCAATGCAAAGCCACCTAGAAGCGAAATAAGCGGATTCTTAAGTATCTGAAGGGGACAGTAAACCTTGGTTTATTTTACCCATCAGATGATAATCTAGAGCTTAGTGGGTATTCTGATTCTGATTATGGAGGTTGCAAGATTGATAGAAAATCAACCTCAGGAACATGTCAGTTTTTAGGAAATAAACTGATCTCGTGGTTTTCAAAGAAGCAGACATCAATTGCGATATCTACTACCATCGAGCGTAATATATGGTCAGGAAGTTGTTGCTCCCCAACCGCTTCTAGCTTAGTCAGCAGCTGAGGGATTATAACATTGTAGCTAAGAATGTACCTATATTCTGTGACAGTAATAATGCTATTGCAATCACTCAGAATCTTGTTCTACATACAAGATGCAAGCATGTGGATGTTAGACACCATTTTATAAGAGATCATGTTGAAAAGAAGAATATCAGAATGGAAAAGATTCACACTGATTTACAGAAAGCTGATATTCTAACCAAGCCACTAGCTGAGATCAGATTCAGAGAATTGTGCAATGAGCTAGGGCTTCTGGATCTTGGAGAAAAAGCACCTAAAATGCTTGATGGATTGTTCTCCAGAACCAGCTGGTTAAGAGACTAACCAGGTTGAAAGGAATCAGTTGAATTTGGTATCTCAACTGATAAGAAGATCAGTCAAGGAACTGATATGAGAAATCGATCAGATTTACAAGTTATCAGATTAAAGGAACTGATATGAGTTAAGGTTTATCAGATTAAAGGAAACGCTCAGTTTAAAAAGATTATCTGATTAAATCAGTTTAGTTATTTTACATCTTTGTAAGTCGATTAAGCTGATATTCAACAAGCAAGATTCACAGATTAAAGCTTAATCAATCGCGAAGAAAAGCGTAAAATTTACACAACAATGGAATAATAGAAATTTTCATTGATAAAAACCAGAAGGTCAGGTTACATTACAAGTTACAAGTACAAAGGACCCGGAGGTCAGTACATAAGTCATAACCGAAAACCCTAAACCTATAACCCTAAACCCTCATCCTAACCCAAGAAGAGCGGGAGAGAGAGATTTTAAATCTGATGCTCTCATTTTCCCCCACTTAACAAGGGTGAGAGAGGCTTTGAAATAATCCTAAAGCCGCTAGTGAAGCTAAAACCAAAGGAGCGAGATCGGGCGTTGATAGGATTTCTAAAGCGAGAGCCCTTAGACACAAGTCAATGGGCTCTCCAAATGTTAAATGGAGCACATGTGCCAAGAAAGTGGTTCAAAGACCTTATGGGCACATGTGTCGCATGAAAAAATAGAGTTGATATACGAAGATCACCGTTGTCCGATCCGCATCAGATATCAAACTCATGTTTTATATCGATCCGAAGTCCGTTGATGCTAGTTTCGTCATCTCGATAGACACACAAGGTGCATAAGGTTAGGAGAAGTGTCTTCTCAGTTGCGACAGCAGAGCCGCCACCTTGGTGGTAGAGAAGCTTGGCAACAATTGTATGTGAAATCTTTGATGACGACGAAAACAGCGATAAGGGACACACAGGGTTGATTTGAGAAGCTGAAATCATTGAAAAAAGGGTAAAGGTGTTTGCCGGAAGTCTCACCGGAAATAAGGGTTCACCAGGATACATGATTCTACAAAGAAGATAAGTATGGTGAATGGGTTATGTTGTGTAAAACATTGGTCCAATTTATAGAGGCCAAGCAAGGGTGCAAATGCAAATTTGACTTCAAAAATCCTTTTAGAGAAATTTGCATCACAAGGACAGCGTGTAGAAATCACGCGACTGATAATTGGATAAATTTACGGTGGATTGACATATCGAAATATTCAGACTATAATTACGATAAAAAATCATGCCAACTTAGGGAATAGAGACTACTATTCTAGACTAAGTTTTGGCAAAGAACACTTATCCCAAGAATTGGCTTGATCCGAGAAGATTCATTAGATCAACGTAAACTGATTACATCTGGCCCGATCGGATGAGGAAGATCAGTTGAGCTTGAATATCTCAACAAATCAGATATATCAGTCAAGGAAAGATCTGGAATATCAATTGAAGGGGGAACTTCAACTGATCGAAGAAGATCAGAAAAAGAGGAAATCAGACGCATAGTGAAACAGATCAGTTGAAAAGAACAGTTGGGAAATTATAAGGTTTAGGCAGAAAACTAAGATCAACAAGTGAAATCAACTACAAGTTCCTACAAGTGGTATTGAGTGATTGCAATATCAGTCAACCAGATACGCTTTTCTTTTCCCTTGTTATTTGCTTATTTATCGGATCTTATCGGTTTTATTTGCCTTACTGTACTCATTACCTTTGTGACGTATTCCCTGCAAAACATTTAATGCAGACGTGGGGTACTTGTATTAATTGCTACAAAATGAGCTTTTAAATCCAAAAGGTTTTCAGACGCGTTTTTTTTCGACCATACGATCAAAACCGTTTAATCTGGATCGTTTAATCTTTTCAAACGGTTGATCTCCCAAATCTTGTCTTTTTTTCCCTCCTCAACTTTAAAAGGTTCATAAAAAAAAAAAAACCCTACCAGAGCTCTTTCTAATTCACAAACTTGCGATTTATTCTCTGAAAACTCCAGATTACTTTTCTGCGATTTGAAGTGTTTTTCTTGAGTTTCAACATTATCTTTCCGAAAAACAGAATCTGGTAATTTCTAATTATTTGATGAATCATCTTTTCTCCTAAATCCATTGATCTTAAAGATTTTGTCAATCGATGGTATCATGTGTTATGCTTTATTGTTTCTTGGTATCCACATGCGTTTATCGATTATTAGGCCTGAGTATAGGTCTGATAATCAATATATGATATTTTCATGTTTATGCACAACTTTAATCAAGTCTATCTTATTGTAGATGGCCACTCACGGTATGGGAAAGATAACGTGCAATTATGCGGAACTGGCAACGAAGATTGTCGATGACAAGTTCGTGCAGTTTGATATCACTCGGGATCCGGAATTAATGGAAGTGGAGCAAATTCTGAAGAAAGGAGGTCTTCAGAAATATTGCGCTGCTCACTGCAATCCAGTGATGCAGTATGAAGCACTCGAATTCCTAAGGAATTTAAGAGTGGATACGGACGCTCCGGGAGAAGAACTACTTTCGTCAGTCAATGGAGAAGAGATCAGACTGACGAACGCGGACATAACACGCCCTGCAAACTTACCCAAAGGTCGAATCTCGCTGCGACTCTGAGGAGAATGAAGATGAGTCGATCGAAAAAAAGGAACTCTTCGAGGAAAGTCGACAAACATCGATCGCGAGTTTTGTCGGGCCAATGCTAAAAGGAAATACCGATTGTTGTTTGACATTTTGTCAAAAAACAATCATGGGTATTTCATTCATTTCCCATGCTCTAACATCCGTCAAATTATACAAAGATGGTCGCTGCGATAATTGATGAAGCCAAGAACATCAATTGGCATGGCTTCCTGAAGGCCATTCTACTCCAAGAACATGAAAAGTTTGGAGTTAATGAATGGAGGCAGGTCTTTCTGAAGAAGAGGATCTGCAATCTCAACAAGGTTGCAGTTATCTTGAAAGACAAACTGCCAAACACTGAATGGGACCAGAATGGACTGAAGTCCTACAAGGCCTTCCTCACAACAACTTCAGCCATATATGGGCCACCTGATGATGATATGCGGCCCACCCCTCCAAAGCTGAAGAAAGGAAAAAGCAAGGAAGCAGCCTCGTCCACACCAGATGCCCCCCAGAAAAAGAAAAGAAAACCGGTGAAGGCCTGTGGAGAAGAGGCCGAAGAAGGCGAAGCAGGCCTCCATGACTCTGTTTCTAGAAGATGAGTCAGATAAAGAAGGAGCGCCAGATCAGCCTGATGCACCACAAAAATCAGGTGAAAAATCAGACATGCAGGTTTCTCAAGCTGAGAGCTCGCCAGAACATTCTGAGGAAGAAGCACGAGACGAATGATCTCTTTCTCCTCCAACTCGACCTGATTCACCGCCGACTACCGGGTCGCCGAAAGCATGTTTCTCCTTCTCTCCCCAACTCGAAACTACATCGGTTCATAACCGAAAGCTTACTTGTTGTGGAACTAAGCGCACTCTCGCCTCCACAAAGCAGAAACCTCTCGCAGTCGAGCCAATCGGCCAACTTCCGCCTACTCAAGCACCACCACAACTCTCCACATCTCATCAACCTGAATCTGGACAGACAATTTCTGAGTCTAGATCATCAAAGACCATCACAGGGAAAATGGTCAGAATGCAAATCGAACGAGAAATTGATGAGATGTATCCGTAATCGGGTCGCCCATCCCGCTATTAGAGAGGAAGTTATGGAGATCTTCACCGGAGAGATCTTCGATTAAAAAGCTTCTCGATTTTATAATGATTATTGAACAGATGGGCTAGTCTTGATGAGTTTGCAGATTTTGATTTCGATATGAGGAAATCTGCTAAAGTAGGATCACCAGCTGAGCTGATAAATGGTGAATCTATCAAAGCTCTGATTCACAGGAAGCTGGGGTTGCCTGAACAAGGAGAACGGAGATAAGAAGAAGCTCTGAAGCAGATGCTACAATGAAGGATGCAGAGTCTGCCGATGATAGTGGAACTGGTGCTGCAGTTCATGACCAACCACTGGAGGCGCAAACCAACGGAAAGAGATCCGGTGACGCAAAACATTCCAACATCTCACATCACCGCTGATCAACTTCAAGAGATCGATCTTGTATCAAAGATCTCCTGAAGAAGAAGTTGAGGGAGTGATAGGCGATCGAGGCAGATTGGCCTCAAAGAAATAACAGATCAAAGGGAATTGGCTATTTCCCGATTGAGGCAATCAAAGATCGAGTTCTCCCAAATTTGTGACCACCGTGGTTCTGCCGAACTTATAAAATCGCTTGATGACAAGTCGATTCGGTGGATCAACAACAAGTTTCTTTTCTGATGCTCACTGAAAAGCTAGAATTGATAGAAGAGAAACTTGACAAACTGATTATTACACTCTCTACTGCCATGGAATCTGTCAAGACTGAGCTGATCTCGAAGGTTCAAAATCTAACTGCTCAAGCTCAAGGTTTATCTCATTGCGAGATCTCAACAGGCGATGATATCGATCGACTTTGGATCTCGACTTCTCACCTCACTACTTTTTTGATCAAACCAAAAAGGGGAAGGATGAGGAGAAACCAACCGACATGATCGAAAACAACGAAGACCGATTCGCATAGGTTGAAGCTTGGGACAAAGACTAGATCATCTGGATCTCTTTGCTAACGAAGTCTCTGAAAAAAGATGGAAAAGTCAAAGGCAAGAAAGTTAGTTGTTCTTGGTCTTTGCCGACATCACAATCTGTACCAAACCACTCGGACTAAGATAGTCACAAGAAGACAAATAGCCGCACACAAAAGCCGATAAAGAATCGGCCGAGAAACTCAAAGAGCAGATTGTTTGAAGAGGCCCGAAAAAGCGAAGAAAGAAGAAAAGAAGGCGGATAAATTGACAGAGGTAGAAAATCAAGAAGAGATTCGGACGAGAGCGAAGAAAGGAAAGGCCGGAAAATCTGCATTTTGTAACCTTAGCCGCCAAAGAAGAGTTGATGAGATCATTCCAAAAACTAACCGCACACGCTAAGAGGTTTGAGGAATGGAATAAGATCAAGTGAATGACTTCGGATGCTTTTGTTCTTGATCTTGTTCCACGAGAAGAATCTCCGGATGATGAATTCCTCAACCGGTTGGAAAATAAATATCCGGATTTTAAAGTATCTCGGAAAATGAGGCCAAGATAATCAACGTAAAAATATCTCGCCAAGAGTATGATCTGTTGGATTACTCGAAGAAGGCGGATGGCTCATTTGACAGACCGGCATTTCGAGATTCTATTTTGACATCCCGAAAAAACGCATATAATCGATCCTCGGCCAGACCAATGATGTCAAATGGAAACTTTATCGATTTTCAACGTACCTCAAGATCAAAGAGAGATGCCAGAAGGATACAAGCCTAAAGAGTGAAAAATCAGAAGACTTCTCAGGATCAGCTGTTTTTAAATTCAAACTTTTCTGATGTAACATGTAATCGACAAATCTAATGAGAAAAATTTATTTTCTGATCCTAAGACAAAATCTCATTGTCTTCTGATTATGTGCTCTTTACTGTTCTATATTTATCAACTGTGTTTGGTTTCTCATAGTGTTTTGCTTTCATCAAAAAGGGGGAAATTGTTGGGAAATTTAGAGTTTTGATGAAAGTTCCTAAAACACATGTAATAGGACCAAATCGGACACATTAGGTATCGATGTTTATATTACCGTTTATAGAATACCGAGTTGATAATTATCAGATAGAACAACCGATGTAATAGATAGGTCACATATTGAGGGGAACCTCAATATGTATAGGTCAGATCTGAAGATATGAAGAACAGCTGATATCCGACAGGCCAGAATGCAAGAGAAGAACCAGAAGATCGATTGATCTAATCTAGTCGATATCTCAAGTTGAAGTCATAAAGCTCAAACTCAAGAATACTTGAAGATCGATGACTTCCGGAAGATCGGACCCGAAAGACCTACATCGGTAAGTCTGCTAGTTGAAGCTAAGTCAACCGCACCAAAAACTCCATCGGTGTAGATCGATCACTTTGATCGATCAAAGTCACCACCAGTGAAAACTGATGTTTCACTTAGTCATACGTCGATGATCTGAACAAGAAGAATGTCAACCTTAGTTGGAAGAACAACACTGAAAAGTGCGTCTGTTAACCAATAAGAACGAGACACGTATGATCGGAGCCGGCAATTATGGGATTTGGTGCTGCTCTCTCTAACGGCTATAAAATACAAATTCACGCTTTCGGCCATGCCGTTCCTGAAGCACGTCACATCAATCCTACAAATCTACCAAATATAGCCTGAAATTCGAATTGCTCTCCAACGGCTCTTTGATTTCAAGGTCTATAAATATGGGATCACACTTCAGAGTGAAGATACGGAAACCCTGAAACGATCAAGAAGCTCAAGCTATAATCAGATTTCCGCACGAAGAACACGAACAAGAAGATTATTTTTATTAAGTGTTCATCCCATAAGTTCTTAGCATACAAATCTTTTCATCTAGCTGATAGGCTATCTTAAACACTAGAAAAGATTTCATAGTTGGAACCAAAACAATCTTATCCAAACCCAAAGTTAGGTTAAGTTGTTTAGCAAGATTTCAGACTAGGGTTTCTAGTTCTGATTTCTGGGATCGGTTGAGTGAGAACTCTTTAAATATCTGTCGATTGTCTTGTGTTGGACTAACACAAAAATCTAAGTCCATTAGTTTAGTTGGTGCCCTTGTGATAGGGAAGAGTGGACGTAGGATCGGTTTGTCCTAACCACTATAAATCTTGTGTGCCTTTATCGCTTTGATTAACTTGCTTTTACACAATCGCACACAACTTTTAAAAGCGGATACATATTCTAAGTTGAGATCACTAGCACCAAGCTTCGATCCGATCAAGCTTGACACTTCATCAACCGGTTAAAAAGACTAACTTTGGAATCGATTTATCAAAACCGGTTTTTCACGGGTAAAACTTAGCTTCCGCACACATCGCTTAAACCGATAGTTACCGAATCGATCTGCCTTGAGCGATTAGTAAGTTGGTTATCGATCCAAATCGATTCACTCAAGACTCTGATCGAAGCTAACCGCCATCACACCGATCTGCACAAAAGTTTTCGTAAGTCTATTCACCCCCCCTCTAGACTTACGCCTCACAAAAAACTCGTTTCGGGACCTACAATATCTACTATGGACTTACTGAAAAAGGAGGGATCCATAGAAGAGAAGAGCTGGACAAACTAATGCAAAGGATGTACAGGATGTTTGGCATCCCCAAAGAGTTGCAAATTTTCAAGTACACCTGAAGAAGACAACTTGGAATTAGATGATAGGTACGCTTTTCATGTATTCTACAATGCACACACCTATCTGAATGAAACTTTCCATCTCACTGATTCTAAGACAACATCTCATTGTCTTCTGAGGTATGTACTGTTTACATTATCTACATTTCCATTCATGGTATCTGTTTTTCTGATTAAGTGTGATTAAGTGTTTTGGTTCCAATAAAAAAGGGGAAATTGTTGGGAAATCTGTAATTTAGTTTTGATGGAAATTCCAAAACAGGTTGTAATAGGACCAGTCAGACCTGTTAGCTGACTGATGACTTAGATTCAGATTAAGATGACCAGCTGAAATGTATAGATAGCTGATGTAAAAGATAAGTCACATATTGAGGGGGAACTCAATATGTATAGGTCAGGTCAAAGTATCAGATGACCCAGATAAGGTCAGATGTTCAGAAGACTAAGCACAAATAAGAAGACAAGAAGTCAGAAGATCAGGTGAAGACAAGAAGACATCAAGACTCGGATGAACTCAAGACTCGGATGAACTCAAGACTCGATAAACTCAAGACTCAAGAATAAACCTCAAGACTCAAGATGATCAATACACTGAGGCTCAGAGACACCTGAAGATCAAAAGACCTGAAGACCTATATCAGCAGAGTCTGCATATTGAGCTAAGACAATGTGCATCTAAAGACTCAACAAGGTAGACTGATGAGTTACCTGATCAAGTCAGCTCAAACCTGGTAACAATCTAAACGATACACCAGACAAGACGAATCTTGTACAAAATAAATATCAATCGTCTAACGGACAAATTTCTGAAGTGCCGCCTCGCGAAGCCAAGGAGAAAGCGACACGTGCACAAAAAAAGAGACAATAATGGGATACGATCTTTGCGGACAAAAACGACGCTAATGATGCCTACGGCCACACCGATAATTGGAGCACGTCACAATCATATCCTACAACCTACCTAATATAGCCCGAAATTCAAATTGCTCTCCAACGGCTCTTTGATTTCGAGGTCTATAAAATGGGATTGCTTGTCAATTGAAGACAAGAGAGACAACTAGCAAAGAACGAACACGGAGACACCGCAAAAGAAGCAAAAGCTACAGCAAAATCTCCGCTCAAAGAACACTATATTTGAAGATTATTCTTAGAATGTTCATCCCATTAGTTCTTAGCAAGAAATCCTATCCACTAGATTTTTGGCTACCTAAAACACCAGGATAGATTTCCAGTTGGAACCCTCAAACATTCTTTACCCAAATGCAAGTTAGGTTAAGTTTGTTCCCTAAGATTTCGATCTAGGGATTCTAGTTTTCTGATTTCTAGTTCGGTTGAGTGTGAACTCGATAAACATCTGTAGAGTGTGAACTCAATAAACACCTCGGCCATCCTTTGAAGGATTTAAGTCCCGCAGGTTAAGTTTGTAGAGTGAGAACTCGGTAAACATCTCGGCCATCCCGTGAGGGGTATAAGTCCCACAGGTTAAGCTCGGTTAAGTTCGGTTAAGGTTCCCCTGTGTTAAGGGAAGAGTGGACGTAAGACGGGGGTTTAAATGCGAACCACTATAAAAAGTCTTGTGTGCATTTACTTGCTTTCTTATTGCTTTACACTATTCACACAACTGAGTATAAAACAACATACATATTCTAAGTTAAGCTCAGTCTGCACCAAGCAACTGATCTGATCAGATTGACACCTTAGTCAACTGGTTGAAAACTGACTTAAGAATCTGAATTGATAAAACTGGTTTTTCACACGGGTTAAAACAAGCTTCCGCACCATTCAGTTAAACTGACAGATATCAAGCTGATCTGCCCTTAGGCACTCAGTAAGATTGAACATCAGTCTAAACCGATACACTAGCACTGACGGTAATCTGTCTGCTCACACCGATCCACACAAAAAGTTTTGGAAGTCTATTCACCCCTCCCCTCTAGACTTCCACCCTCACAAAACTCGTTAGGGACCTACAGAACACCAGATGCAAGCATGTTGATATCAGACATCATTTCATCAGAGATCATGTTGAGAAAAAGGATATCAGGATGGAGAAAATTCATACTGATAAACAAAGAGCTGATATTTTGACTAAACCTTTGGCTGAGTCAAGATTTCAGGAATTATCAGTAGAATTGGGTATGTTGGATCCAGGTGAGTGAATTCACTGAAGGGAGAAGTCCTTCAGGTGCATGAAGTTATTTAGGAAAGAATAACTCAGGACAAAATTCTCTCAGGAAGGAAACTGAGACTCAGAATGATTTTTGTCAAAGTCAGTATTCAGTAAGGATTATAAATTCAAAATAGTCCTGAAACAATGTTGACACAAGCATTAATTCACATCATTTATTTCACTCAGCAATCATTTGAAATAAATGACAAAAGACCTTAACTTTGAGCGGGAATGTTTGGTGCATTTCTATTGAAGGAAAAATGAGGTGCAGACGAAAAGTCATCTCGATTATCGTGAAACATCATTTTATCACCCTAGTTACTGCTATTTACCTATTTTTCCCCAGAAAATTAGCCAAAAATAGCAAAACTCTCGAGATTTCTTTTAATCTCAGATTAAATCTCAACCATTCATTATTTTTCCTCTAAGATTTAATCACAGCCATTGATCAATAATTTTCAGATCATATATAAATCAGAGTGTTTGCTTTCGATCATTTATCTTACACAATTGGCATTCATCCAAACGTCTCAAAACTCTTAAAACCTTTAATCTTCAAACCTTCAAACCCTCAAATTCCATTACCCCAAATCATTCTACAATGGAATTTCCCAGTTATGCAATGATCAAGGATCTAGCCGAAACAGAAAAACCCTATTTCGAGCATGTGGTAGCCATGATCGACAACAAAGCAACTAAGGTTGAGGAAGAAGCACTCAACATGCTGCGGATGGCTCGATTATCACATTTGGTGAGCAATATGCCAGACTCAGAACTGTCTCAAGAAGTGTTACAGTTTGTGGTAAATCTTCGAGAAGGAGAACGGGGATCAATTGTTTCGTAGTTAAGTTTTGGAACTTATGCGAAATCCAAGGCAGAGGTCGTATGTACCGAAGAGGTAAGATTATCTCTTGATGATACTAATGATGTATTCGAGCTTAACGATAGAGGAGAAGATCTAGCATTGTATATGTCTGGTAGAGAACAAGAAATCTTGGATCGTTTTGCAGAGATGAAGGCAGAATTAAAAGGGGCTCTGCATAAACGATGTATGAAGCCCAAATATAGAATTTTGATCGATATTGTAGTCAAGTGCTTGATGAGCACCTCTGGGAGTTTAGAGCAGGTGAGCCGGAACAAGTTGAGGCTCATGGCTGCAATTTAAGACTCTCCTTCAGTTGACTTCAACTGGCTGAAATTTCTGGCGGATTGCATTCTGCATCAAAACCAGAAGTTGAAGTATGCCAAATGGCCTTTCACGAAGAATGGAAAGGTACTTTTTGGTACAAAGATTAGTTTTCTTATTGAAACACTGCCCAGGGAAAATATGTTTTTGATGTCTGGAGTAGAGTTTTCTCGGAATAGGATCATGTTCCGAAAGCCTAAATCCCAAAGGAAGAAATCGGCTCCTTCAGGAAGTCAAGGTTCTATGGTTGGACGAGTCTGAATCCGATCAGGACACTATATCTCTCTCAGAGGTGGCCAAATGGAAGGACATGAAAGTCGTGGAAAAACAGCTTGAAGAAGCAGAGAAAAGAAAGAAATCACTTGAACTGTTGAAAGTAAAGAAAGAAATTGGTGATAAGAAGAAGGCTCAGGATGAGCAGAAACGGAAGAAGAAAATGCTCAGAACTATTCGTGAGCAGGAGTCAGGTGAGAAATCTCCACTTGACACTCTTGCCAAGGTGGTTTCTCAAGCCACTAAAGAGGAAACCACTCAGGAAGAAATTCCACCCGGAGGAGTTGGAGATGAAGATGTCTTTACTGAGGTACTAGGTACCAGTATTGGCACTGACCGAATTACCAGAGAAATCTTCACAGGTTCTCAAAAACCTGCTGAAGAGAGCCAAATAAACATCCCACCCACTCAACCCTCAGAGCCATATATTTTCATGCCTTCAGAGGCTCATTCTAGCTCTGAAGAGGAGGCGTCTGTTCCTGAACTCAGGAAAGGTGAAGAAGAAGAAAGGGAGTGGAGACAGAAGACAAAAAGATTTATCTTGGACAAATACCCTGAGTTGGCGGAATTTCTTGATCTTCAGGATATGTTCTTCAGATTGAAAATTGCCATGCTGATTGTCAATCAATCCTTTGCAATGATGCTTAAGATTGGCAATTTCAGAGGAGAAGACTTCTGGGCGGAGGAAGTTGCTGAACTTGATGCCTTCTATGGTCTAGGTAAGAGGAGACTGAGGATCAAACAATCTGAGTTTGATGTCTTAGTACATAAAAAGGTTGCTGAGAGAAAGACTGTCACTCAACCTGAAGGAGAAGTGAGTGGACAGGACAAGGGTGATCAAGAACCCTCTCAGGATAAGGATACTGAAGATAATCCTGAAGGGAGCAAGAAGGTTGCTGCGTCAAGTGTTGATGCAACCATTCAGGGGGAACAACCTCAGTATGTTCCACCTCTACAAATGATCACATTTGGCCAGGTTTTCCAGTATCAGAAGGAACCTGAGGTCACTGTAACTGAGATGGCAGATGTTGGAGTTCAAACAGATGCTGAAGTTCCAATTCCTCCTCAACCAGTTGTTGATCTCACTCCAGTTCTTGAGAAGCTTACCAAGCTTGAGTCACTTGTTGATTAGATTACACGGCTTGAGCCCCTGGTGGACAAAGTGTCGAATCTTGCTGATGCACAAACTTCTCAGAACAAAACAATTGAGTTACTGAGCACATCTATGGTGAAGCATAATCAGGTAACTTCATTATCTACTTCAATTGATAATAAGTTTGCTGAGATGAATACTAGACTGAGAGATGTATTTAGAGATATGTTGGGAGAAATGGAGAAAAAGTTTGAGCTGAGATAAAAAATGTTGGAAGATCTGATGAAAGATAGGGCTGAAGAGCTAATCAAAGATGCTGTTGAGGAAATGAGTACATCAGTCATGACCAAAATGCATGCTACTTTTGGTGGTTTGGCAGAAGAAAACTCAACTAGAATGAATGTACTTCAGAGGATGCAGGATGAAAACTTCCTTATTGCTACTGAATTGAGATCTGTAGGAAGGGAACAAATGCATATGAACAGAACCCTCTCTGAGATACTCAAAAATTATGATGCCAAAAAGGGGGAAAGTTATGATAGACTTGTTCCCTTGCCTGCACTGGAAGGAAAACAGCCTGAAGCTGAAATTATTATTCACAGAGGCGGAAAGAGGAAGGAACCTAAAGTTGAAATTCATCCTGATGCTGCTATTGAAGTCTTAGAGCAGCGTCCTAAAAGACAGAGAGCTCAGGAATCTAGCAAAATGGGTGAAGCTCATGTTGTTCTGAACCAACCTGCTGAGACTCAGAAGAGAGCCACTGCTTTTGTTGAGAAGCAGATTCAGAAGAAGAAACAAGCTGAAAAGCCAATCAGGAGAAAATTATCTGAAGAGTTTGCTGAGACAGACATTGTTGAAGCTGAAGCACAAAAGAGTGAAGATTCTGAGGTTGATGATCCGTTCAAAGAAGACTTTGGTTAATATGATGTCGCATAAAAAAGAATCAATTGGGACTTGCACAACTCTGTCAAGATGATTGAAGCTGAAAGAAGGAAGAAGGCTGCTACTTCTGTGTCAGGGGTTGAAATTACCAGAAAAGCAAGAGAGGATGCAAAGAAGATCAGAGAAGGATTTCAGAGATTTGTTCTGAGGAGGAGAGGCACCAAACTGAGGAAAATGCAGTGGCCGCACACAGACAAGTGGATGCCAATTGAGATGAATGATAAATGGGAATAAGCCAAGAGAGAGTTTGTATTCAACTATGATGTTCTACAAGTTTGGCCTCGTCCTATCTCTAACAGAGATGATGCATTCATTGCATATCTTTTGAGGAACTTAACTGATATGTGTCAAAAGTGGTTTGACTTATTTGACACTCTGGGGTATCAGTTGAAGGCTCCAGGACAAATGAAGTATCCTCCACCCAAATTCAGAAATGGGATGATCAACTACGACTTCATCTATGCAGACTTTGTGGATCAAGCTGAGTATCTTGAGCTGACAGGGAATGATGCGAGGATCATTCAGGAAAGGGAAGAGCTGAAGAAGAGATACTATGGAATGTTCAACCATGATCCTCTATATGATGAGATTGAATCTGAAGAAGATTGAATTTATGTTCTGATATTTAGTAGAGTAGGATATATGTTGTATCATGTACTTATGATTTCCTTATTAATGAAACTCTACTGATGTTTATGTTCTGAAAAGATAATATCTCATTATCTTATTGATGTGTTGTCTTGTTATAACCATTAAATATTTATCTTAGGAAATGAAAACCTGAATAGATGATTAAGTTCTGTTTTCCTTTTGATATTGTAACAAGTTGATTTTGGATGAATTTAATAAATATTTTGATTAGATCCCAAAACCCTGAGTATGACATGTATCAGAACAAACTTGATAGATAAGGATCGGGTTTTCTATAGGTATTAAGATCAGGGTTATCTGCATCATGTATAGTCAACAGATATAGATCAGAATAATTAAGATTACTTTATCAAAAGTTCCTGAAGACAGAAGATCCTAAAGACCGAAGATCCTTAAGACCGAAGATCCTAAAGATTGTTTGTACTGACCCAATAAAACCCTGAACAACTATTTCAGAGTAAATAGTTTCTTCTTCATTCTTAGTACAAACAAAGAGAATATTACTCATTCGTGGACATTAAGGAACATATCAGATCAAGTATAGTTTACCTACAAAAGAGCAGTTTTGTTTGTCTCTGTTCAAAGGAAGACTTCAACCAATGAGGAGGCAACAACAACGTACTTTACTGACACTGAAAGCGACATTTCTCTGAGAAATGTCAGGACTGATATCTTCCAGTTCATAGAAAGTGGTGATTGGCTATTTGGCTATATATTACCCAAACCATGCAAGGGCATGTTCAAACCCTAATTGCAGCCGTTTACCACTAACCAAAAGAGGAAACCCTTGATGCTATCTCTTCCAACGGATAGTTTTTCAAGAGTGACCTTAGAGAGTTGCCTATAAATACCAGTGACCTTCACCATTGCAAGGTTACGGGAAATCAAGCAACTCCAAAGCTCATTCGTATTCTTGCATTTGAAGCACTCGAAAACCCCAAGATTTCCCAAGTGTTTCACCTTGAAGAGAGCTCATTTACTAAGCCTAGAATCTGTTAAGTATCCAAAGCTTAGTAAGAGATATCCTAGTCTTTTGAATCTGTTCTTATTGTAAAAGGATATCTCACCTTAGTTGGAAACCAACCAAACCTAAACCCTATTGATTAGGTAGTTTGAGTGTGTGATTGTTGGAAAGTAAGAGTTGTAAATTGTTAGTAAGCTATAGTGTAGTTCAGCCGGAAAACTCTAGAGAAGAAGTTAGAAAGCTACTTGTGACAGTCTGAAAGCTTGTGTGTGTTGAGTTAGTAAGCTGCAGTGTAGTTCAGCCTGAAAACTCATAGAGGGAAGTTAGTAAGCTGTTGAGTTCAGTCTGAAAGCTTGTGGTAGTAGTAGTAGTGAGTTAAGGAATTTCTCTGAGGATCAGAGAGAGTGGACGTAGGAGCTTTGCCTCTGAACCACTATAATTTGCTGTGTTATTTGCTTTCTGCATTGCATTATATCTGTTGCATATTTTCACTGAGAGCACTGAGTTTTTTGATATTCAGTTGGAATCAATCCACTGAGTTTGCATTGAACTAATCACAGCCTTAACCACTGATTTACTAAGTGATAAAGATTTTCAGCAAAGTAAAACGAGTATAAACTTAGGGCATACACATTCCACACCCTAGAAAAGCTAGTATAGATAGTTGTCAAATTGACCAAACTCATCTGAGTAGTCAGTAAGATAATTATCTACTCCAAGCTTATTTGAACTCTGATTTTGAAATCTCAGACCAGTTGGGCTAATCTGAAGTTACTGAAAGTCGCTCAGTGTTATTGTCTCAGTAGACTTTGACTCAGAGTAATTTGTGCTTCTCAGGGCTGTTTCTCAGGACAACCTGACCCACTGATTTCAGTTTTGTAAAAAGTTTGAAAACTCACTGAACACGTGTATTCCCCCCCCATACAAGTGTAAGACTCGTTTACACCGGGAGCAACACCTTACAAGGCTTTTCTGAGCCTGTAAACTTGGTCATTCTGACAAAAGCCAGGAGGTTGTTCCACATAAACTTCTTCCTTAAGCACACCATTCAGAAATGCACTTTTCACATCCATTTGATAAACAGTGAATTTCATGTGAGCAGCATATGCAAGAAACAATCTGATGGCTTCTAGTCTTACAACAGGAGCAAAGGTTTCATCATAGTCCAAGTCTTCTTCTTGGGAATAACCTTATGCGACTAGCCTTGCCTTATTTCTTACAATGACATTGTTCTCATCTCTTTTGTTCTTGAAAACCCATTTTGTTCCAATCACATTGTGCCTCTTAGGTCTGTCTACTAACTCCCAAATTTCATTCCCAGTGAACTGATTCAACTCTTCTTGCATAGCAGTAATCCAAATAGAATCTTGAAGAGCTTCTTCAATTTCAGTAGGTTATTTCTCTGATAGGAAGCAACAGAACAAAGTACTTTCTCCATGGAACCTTCTGGTCTTAACACCTTCTGATGGATCACCAACTATCTGACTTGAAGGGTGGCTATCTAGCCAAGATCTTCTTGATGTTCCCCCTTCAGTGGTATCCTCTTTATCAGAAATGTTAGGTTCAGGTATATCATTAAATTCAGGAAACAACAAGAAAGGAGAAAGGGAATCATCTTCCTCAGGGGAAATTCCATTCAGAACATTGTCAGAGAAATTTGTTCCCCTTGGTTGATAGATTCAGAGTTTGCCTCAGCTGTGACCACATCTTTATCGGCATTACTTACCTGATGTTGAACTGGGGTCAGTTCAGGTGGATCAGATCATGTGTGTTGGCTTTCCTTCAGTCCAACTATCATCCTAAGGTCCACCAGCCTGAGTATTTTCATCCTGAGTTTCTTTTTCCGAGTTAGATTCACTCCATTCATAGAATGTGATTGACTTCTTCTTTTCAGGCTCATTGGATGATCTATCAGCATCTTTGTTTTTCAGGCTATGTCTGGTGACACTTTTTGTCAAGTCTCCTGAGTCATGTTGCTGTTTTCTATGAATACAAGTAGATTCATATAAAACAACATGAGGTGTTTCTTCCACAATAAGGGTCCTACAGTTGTAAACTCTGAAGGCTTTACTGACTTTAGAATATCCCAAGAATATTCCTTCATCAGCTTTGCTATCAAAGGTTTTCAACTGATCTTTACCATTATTATGAATGAAACACTTACAACCAAACACACGAAAGAAAGAAACAAGATGCTTCCTTTCATTCCATAGCTCATATGGTGTTTTTCCTTGATTCTTTGTCAGCGTGGATCTGTTCTGAGGGTAGCATGCAGTGTTGATAGTTTCAGCTCAAAATCTTTTAGGAATATCATCTTCAACAATCATTGTCATTGCAGCTTCTTTCAGGGTCCTATTTCTTCTTTCAGCAACACCATTCTGTTTTGCGGTCCTTGCAGCTGATGTTTCATGAGTTATTCCATTTGCTGAACAATAATCAGATATAATATGGTTGATAAATTCAGTGCCTTTATCTGATTTAATTTTGACCACACTCAGATTCTTTTCATTACTGAGTCTTTTTAGCAATTCAGGCAGTTTTGTCAGGGTTTCTTTCTTACTAAGTAAGAATATGACCCATGTATATCTAGAGTAGTCATCAACTACTACAAATGTATATTTCCTGCCATTAGTACTCACAGGTGTTACTGGCCCAAAGATATTCATATGTAACAATTGAAGTATCCTTTCAGTAGACACTTCTACTTTGCTTTTGAATGATGCTCTTATTTATTTGTCTTTCTGAACAAGCATCACACACATGGTCTTTACTGAATACTTCATTAGGTAACCCTCTCTAAAGGGCTAATCTTGCAAGTTTGTTCAGGGTTTTGAAGTTTAAGTGATTCAGTCTTTTTGTGCCATAGCCACCTAGTTTCAGTGACTTTCTTGGCAACTAAACATGTATCCATTAGAGTCAGTCTCCAATCAGCAAGATATACATTTCCTTTTCTAGTACCAGTCAATGGTACTTGGTGTGAAATATTATCTTTCACATAACATAAGTTTTTAGAGAACTCAACACTGAATCCTTTGTCACAGAATTGACTGATAGAAAGCAAGTTATGCTTTAAATCAGACACATAAGATACACCATGGATATGAGCAGTATCAATTTCAAGTGTTCCATATCCTTCAGTCTGTCCTTTGGAGTTATCTCCAAAAGTTATCTGAGGGTCTTTTTGTTCAACATATTCAGTGAGCAAATATGTATATCATGTCATGTGTCTTGAACATCCATTGTCCAAATACCATGCAGCAGGTGCAACTTCATCTCTGCTCATCAGGGTTATGTTGTCTTCATTCAGCTTAGTGCCCAACTCCTTCACCTGAAACAAAATCAGGCTACACATTCACCACTCTTGGTGCCTTAGCAGAATCCTGTGTATGAGTGCAGCTTTAGCATGAACATGAGCCTTAGAGTTCTTTTTAGGTTCAGGACTCTTGTTCAGATGCTTTGGCCTTGGTGCAACTGGTCTAGGTTTCTGTTGACTTGGGTTCAAAGGACCTTTACCCTTAGGCAAGTGGGGTTTGGATATTTTGTACTGAAATTGAGGTCTTTCAGTGTTCTGAGGACTTGGTCTTTTTAGTTGAGAATATCTCTGCTGAGTGTTTCTCTTCTGAAAATTCCTCTCATGGTTTAGTGCCGATTTATTCAGGACAATATTCTTGGTCTGAGACCTTGAAATACTAGCCTGAGGATTTCCTACTGAGTTGTTCAGTGTTTCTAGCCTTTTCCTGAGGTTTGGGCTTTCCACTCCGAACCTTCAGTTTTTCTGAAACCATAGGTCCTTTACCCTTGTCTAAAACTCATGGTTGTTCTTCAATAAGAAGATCAGTACGAACCGCGGGTTTAACAAAAACCATCTTAGTGCCACTAGTTGAAGCAGCATTAAGTTGACCTTGTGAAGTTCCCCCTGGAATGTAACTCAATCCAGTTTTTATAGTTGCAGGTCTTAACTCTGAATTTCATCTATTGCACTAGATGCATAATTCAATAGAGCTAACTTTCTATGCAAACTATCTTCACATTTCTTTAGAGTTTCATGTTTCTCAAAGAGGTCATTGAATTCAGTTTTGATTAGCTTATTTTCCTCAGTGGATTTCTCTAATTTTCCATTCAGGGCAACTATCAGCTTCTCTTTCTCTGAGAGTTGTACTTTCAAAACATCCAGTTCATCAGTAACTCCCATCAATTGAGAAGTGATCTCTGCAGTTTTAGAGTTTTTCCACTTTAGATTTTCAGCAATCAATTCCTCATTCTGCTCTTGAGTTTCAATGAATAGTTCTTGTAACATAGAATAATCTTTCATCAGGCTCTCAAAAGAACTTATCAGATCGAAATTACTGTTTACAGAAGAACTTGAAAACTCAGGTGCTTGTGTAGGAGCAGCAACAAAGATAGAAGAATTTACCTCCTCAATAGCAACAAGGCATACATCATCACTGTCACTATCTGAGAACATTTCTTCTGAAGAACTTGAACCTTCCTCTTCAGCATCATTTTCCTCAGCAACCATTGCCTTTTTGCTAGAGTACTTCTTGTCTCTTTTTGCTTGTCTCTCACTTCTTTCTTTGGAACTCAACTCAGGACAGTCATATTGAAAGTGACCTTTTTTCTTGCAGTTGTAGCATCTGTTGGTGTCATCATCCTAATCACTTTCTTCCTTGGATTTGGAATCCTTCTTTCTGTATGAAGACCCTTCAGCTTTGTGATCTTTCTTCCTGTCAGTAGTCTTGTCCTTAGTTTCTGGGTTATTCATGTTCCTGTACTTGGTATCCTTATAATACCTTTTGTACTTTCCATATCTAATACTGAGTCTTTCAAACCTCCTTGCTAACAGTACTAGCTTATCCTCTTGCTCATCCTGATTTTTGGCAGGTGGGTTATCAGGCTCTTTAACTTTACAGGTTTTTTCTTTTGCTTTCAGTGCCACTTTTTTGCAAGATGAAGATTCATCTTTGCTATCAGTTTTCTTAGTTTTCTTGTCAATGACAAATTCATAAGCTTTCAGCTCAGAGAAAACTTGTTGGTATGGCATAGAATCAATATTTTTTGTGTTTTCAATCACCACAGCATGAATGTCCCATTTCTTAGTGAGACCTCTCAAGATTTTCAGTGCTACTTCTTTTTTTGGGTATCTTTTCCCAAGAGCATTTAGATCATTCGTGATACTAGTGAATCTAACTTCTAGTTTATCAATAGATTCACCATCTTCCATTTCAAAGCTGTCAAACTTTGCAATGGCAACAAATAGTTTGTTCTCCTTGATATGATATGTGCCTTGACACATGATAGCAAGTGTATCCCAAATTTCTTTAGCAGTTTCACAGTGAGAAATCATCCCCATAACACCATCATCAATAGTGCTATATAGAGTATCTTTAGCAATATAGTCTAAGTTAACTAACTTTCTCTCCTCAAGAGTAAGTTGGTCACCAGACTTAAGAAATTCATCTCTGGGATCATCTCTCTCAGCATCAGTAGTTCTGGGATTCACAACAGTGTACTCAAATGGTCCTTGAGAGACAACTCTTCACATTCTTTCATGTTTAGAGTACAGATGTCCCTGCATTCTCAGTCTCCATAAGTCATAGTTCTCAACAGAGAACATAGGTAACTTCTTAGAAGGCATAGTGATTAGCCTTGTAAAATATCAGCAATAAGATCTATTCAGTAGACCACCAATGTCTTAGTAAACAAGACTATGGCTACCAGAGCAAGTGGTCAGTTGAACCACTGCTCTGATACCACTCGTTGGTCCTGGGGAAAACGAGTCTCACACGTGTAATGGGGGGGGAATACACGTGTATAGTGATTTTTTAACTTTTAAAACCTTGTTGATCAGTGAGTCAGGTTTTCCTGAGTTTAGTCCTGAAAAGCA
The DNA here is from genome assembly GCA_037126765.1 of Stenogyne calaminthoides. NCBI lineage: Eukaryota > Viridiplantae > Streptophyta > Magnoliopsida > Lamiales > Lamiaceae > Stenogyne > Stenogyne calaminthoides. The sequence goes on along the minus strand of JBBCBC010000006.1, from coordinate 31,234,958 downwards.
CAGAGCACCCTTAGTAAAAGTCTATTGAGACAGTCACCCTGAGTTTGCTTTCAGTCCTTCAGATTATCTCAACTGATCCTGAGTGCGAAAGTGTCCTAAGAAGCTTTGCACAGATAACTATCTTACTGAATACTCAGGTGATTTATTCAGTTTGGTAGCTATCTACACTAGCTTTTCTAGGGTGCGGAAAGTGTAGGCCCTAAGTTTATACTCGTTTTACTTTGCTGAAAATGCCTTTTCCTTTTGAAAACAATGGTTAAGGCTGTGTTTAATTTAATGAAAGTTCAGTGGATTGATTCCAACTGAATACCAGAAAACTCAGTATGCTTTCAGTGAAATATGCAACAAGTAAATATGCAGTACAGAAAGAAAATAACACAACAAGTTATAGTGGTTCAGAGACTTAAGCTCCTACATCCACTCTCTCTGACCTTCAGAGAAATTCCTTAACTCACTACTACTACTACTAAAGCTTTCAGACTGAACTCCTGCAGCTTACTAACTTTCTTCTATGAGTTTTCAGGTTGAACTACACTGCAGCTTACTAACTCAACTCACACAAGTTTTCAAGATATCTCAAACAACTTAGTAACTTCTTCTCTTGAGCTTTCAGGCTGAACTCAACTGCAGCTTACTAACTCTTTACAACTCTCACAATCTCTAACAATCACACACAAACTACATAACAAAGGGGTTTGGGTTTTGGTTGGTTTCCAACTAAAGTGAGATCTCCTTTTACAATAAGAACAAATGCAAAAGGCTAAGATATCTCTAACTAAGCTTTGGATACTTAACAGATTATGGGCTTAGTAAATGAGCTCTCTTCAAAGATGAAACACTTGGGAAATTCTTAGGGTTTCGAGTGCTTCACAGTAATACTTGAATACGAGAGCTCTGGAGTTGCTTGATTTCCCGTAACCTTGCAACGTTGAAGGCAACTGGTATTTATAGGCAACTCACCAAGGTCACTCTTGAAAAACTATCCATTGGAAGAGATAACATCAAGGGTTTCCTCTTCTGGTTAGTGATAAACGACTCTATTAGGGTTTGAACAAGCCCTTGCATGGTTTGGGTAATATATAACCAATGCAGCCAATCACTTTGAATCTGCAGACTGGAACCAAGCAACTCTGACTTTCTCAGGGACAGGTCTCTTTCAATGTCAGTAAAGTACAGTGTTGTCACTCTATGATTTGTTCAGGTCCTCAGTGAATAGATACAAACAAAACTGCTCTTTAGGTCAACTCTTCTGAATGAGACAACCTTAAAAGACACTTAGTTCCAATTCCTTTTGTCTGCAATCAACTGTTTGGACAACATTTATTTTTCAATAAATGTTCAGGACTTAATTTAGTCCAGATGTCCTCAGTGAGATAGTCTTCAGGTCTTCTGAGTCTTCAGGCCATCTGAGTCTACAGATCTTCAGGTCATCTGAGTCTTCAGATCTTTAGGTCATATGAGTCTTCAGATCTTCAGTGTCTTCAGGAATACACTGAGTTCCCCCTCAATGTATTCTTCCTATACTAATCCTGAGTAATATCTGCTGACTATACATGGTGCAGATATTTCCTGAAAACATCCTAAACTGAAACCTATATATTGACTATCAAGATTACTCTGAGCATGTCATACTCAGGGGTTTTGGGATCTAATCAAAATCTCTTTTATTAAATTCATATCCCAACTCCATCAACAATTTATATAACATTGATCACTGCGATAAAGATAGTGTCACCCACTTGGTAATTTTAAAAAGTAAAGTTATAAACTTCTTAATTGCTTAAGACTTGTAGGGGCTTCTGAGCCTTGGAACCGAGCCGCACTCTACATAACATAATCCGTACCATACTTAGTCTTATTCAATTATTAAAAATTGTTAGTGGGTTCGATGGGGCGTAAGTCTTGTTTTTCTTAAACTATTTTCATTCGATAAAACCTTTTAACTTGTTTAAGTTCATAGTTCGGGGCTTGAGTCCTTTGGATTCCCACTTCTTTCAAAATTTAAGTAAGACACTGTTGGGAGATGAATTTAATATAAGGAAAGATTTTGATTAGATCTCAAAACCCCTGAGTATGACACGTTCAGAATAATCTAAGGTAGATTAGGATACAGGTTTCAATATAGTTAGTTCATGTAATATCTGCAAAATTTATAGTCAGCAGATATCCATGAGTGTATAGGTTAGACACACCGAGGGAGAACTCAGTGAGATGGCCAAAATACCTGAAGACTCAGAAGACTTCAGATGAACCTGAATCCAGATCGTCCTGAGGATTCAGATCAACCTGAAGAACTGAAGACCTGAAGACCTGGCCTGAAGATTATCTACCTGAGGACAAATAGACTGAAGAAGTCTTACACATTTATAAAGAATAAATGTTGTCCAAACATTTGATTACAGACAAAAGGAACTATAACTAAGTGTTGTTTAAAGTTGTCTCATTCAGAGAAATTGACCTAAAAGATCCGTTTTATTTGTCTCTATTCACTGAAGTCAAGAACCAATCAGAGAGAGACAACACTGTACTACACTAACACAGAAAGCGACATGGCACTGAGATGTCAGATGTACTGAGTTCCAGACTGCAAAAACTTAGTGATTGGCTGCATTGACTACATATTACTGTTGGGGAATAAGTTGCACGGATCTATTCGGGATAAATATTTAAATACAAATTTAATTCTGATAATTATTACTAGCATGAATTAATTCTATATTAATTCAAATAATAATTCAACAACAAATCATGCATACGTAAATCCTACGCATGCGGAATTTCTACGAGTCCACGTGAACGTACCTTTTGGCATGGTAATGGCCTCGTTGATTAAACACACCAAAAGAACCTTCCCAAGTATTCCCTTAATCCTTGCTCGACAATCCAGTGGTAGGACGCTTGCGAACAATTAACAAAAGGAAAATAAATTTTGTTGCACCACCTTTGTGGATTTGCTAATTTTTCCAGCACATGGAATTGTTCTTGGGAATGAAACACTCATCCCCTATTTATAGAAGAGTGGTGGTCGAATTTTTAGGATAAAATAATATGGGAAAATCTTTTTCTTAATCTCCAAGAAATCTTGAATATATCTCATATATTATTTTCTCCATAATTAAAATATTCCACAAAATCCCAACTCCTCTTTGTTATGGGATATTTTTGAAAATTAGGGGCAAGAATCCAAGATTTGGATCTTCTTGAATTTATGAGATATTCTTGTATTTCAAGAAATACATATCTTTCATAATATCTTTTTCAAGAAAATCAAGAAAATCTTTATTTCCCCATTTTTCTCAAAAATTTCGAAATATACTATATGGATGACTAAGTGGGAGATTTCTTGAATTTAATGAGATAATCTTGTATTCCAAGAATACATATCTTCATTCCATAACAAAATTCAAAGAAAATCTTTCTCCCCTTTTAATCCATAATTTTCGAAAATAGGAGGAAAAATAAGGCAACAATATTTATTTTATTTTAAACACCCTTTTCAGTTATTGGACTTTATGTTGGGCTACTTAGGGGGCCTTTAGGAGAATTAAGATTGGACCTTCCAATGGATCTTGAATTATCAATATTGAGCCACAATATTATTCAAGCCCATAAATATTAATTAATCTCACTACATAATTAATATTGCACTATCCATCTTAACCCATATTACAGTCATATGGCTCCCGGGTTATTATTTCCCGTGTTTAAGATTATCTAGCTCATTAATTAATTCAAGCCACTGAAATAGTTTTCCATTAATTAATATCTTTTGTCCTTGGTTAAGGAACGGTTCAACATTATTATCCATACTGGAAACTAGTTCCACTTGCAAGATTTGGTATGATAAAGCTTATGAACCTCCCAAGGGGGCAAATCGAACAAGTGTACTTGCACATGATTCTTCAGATTAAATCTTAATCGTCGATGTGACCAATAATATTGCCCAAGATAAAAAGTATTGAATCTCGTTGATTCTCTACCCATGATAAGTCAAAGCAATAGTTACCAACCACACGTGATCCTATTTAAGGAACGAATATTAAGAAATAACGAACCACTGAGGTCTAATTCTTCCTTGTTCGATTCAAGAATTTGTCCTCCTGTGAGGTCCTATTCAAAGGTCATCGGTCATGCACTAGTGTAATCTCTTAGTCAAGACAAGCCAATCCCGAGCCTTTACACTTCAACCTTTCACGATGGATTGTTCATTTCCATCTAGGTCGTGAATGGTGTACTTTTAGTTATAAGGGATTGTTAATTTAATCTTCGTGATCCGGGTATCACTAAATTAACTACAATGTAACACGCATCTTATTTATTGAACAATTATGCAAAGAAAAATATATGTAATCATGGGATATTTTAGTTTTGATGAATTATGCGAAAACATTATCAACTTGTGTTATTGAAGCTAATTTACGGATAACAAGTTGAGGGGAACGAGAGAAAACAGTTGAGGGGAACTCACGAAATCGGGCGTAGATGATCGAGATCGATTTAGGCTATAAAACGAGGACCGATCGAGATCGGATGAGTTAGATGAGTTCCGAAAGTTAACTCGATGAGTCATGCAAAATCGGAAGAGAAGAAAAGCTAAGACAAATGATCGGAAGATCGGATGACCGTAAACGAACGATCGGATGATCGGGCAATGCATTTAGCCGATATGGTGATCATAAGAACATCAAGTCGATCGTAAAGAAAACCACCGAAAGATTAGAAGAGAAGGTTGCATCGGAAGAGGAGCGGATGAGACCGATTGAGATCGACGTGATCGAGATCGATATGAAGATGTGCGATGATCAAGATCGACGTGATTGAGATCGGATGTCTTAAAACCGATATCTTAAACCTAATGTCTCGACTGAAGCTATCCCGAGATGTTGATCTCAAGATGTGTTGATCTCGATCAACCGAGGTGATCGATCGACCAAAGAAGAAATCGATAGCCTGAGTCAAAGTGACCTGAAGGTCAGGATGTCTGAATTCAGAGAACCGAACTCAGTCAGCCTGAGTGTCAGTATGCCTGATCAGACAAGGTCCGCTGAAGAGAAGTCTGTTGAATCAAGTATCCTGAGGCTCAGATAAACCTGAGGCTCAGATGAGAAATCTGAGACTCAGATAGAACTGAAGACTCAGTATGTCTCTGAAGACACTGAGACTCATAGAATCCTGAATGATTCCAAGGCGAGGAATCTGAGGAATATAACCGTTAGAATCAGCTGACGTGGACCAATGAGAGGAAGACAACCAGCCTGAAGAAGCTGTTGTACTTACAAGAATAGTATGGATTTGATGTGATTCTCTCCAACGGTAACATTCAAATCCACACTATAAATATAAGTTCTTCCTTCATTCTAAAGTGTGGATGCGTGGAGATTATAGCACGAGATGCTACAGAGCCAAAGAGAGTTATACCCAAAGCATTCTCACCCTAGAACACAAGTCTGTAGATATACAAATATGTTCAAGAGTGTTCTAGAACCCAATCTAAGCAACCCACGGTGTATCCTAAGCTTAGAGAGATTTTCCCAACCTTAGCATTGAGGCTAAACAAATGTAAGGGAAAATCTCACCATAGTTGGAGACAACACCAAACCCAAACCCCATTCTCGTAAAAGATAACTAGTGGTGAAGTGAGGTAGTTGTTAGGCAATCCCGAGTGAGGGTGATAAGTCTCGTAGGAGTGTGAACTCGTTAAACATCTAGAGGCGAGCCCGAGAGGGTGATAAGTCCAGAGGCGAGCCCGAGAGGGTGATAAGTCCAGTTGGAGTGAGAGCTCGTTAAATATCTAGAGGCGAACCCGAGAGGGTGATAAGTCCAGTTTGAAGGAATTTCCCAAGGAACAGGGAGAGTGGATGTAGGAGCTTGAGTCTCCGAACCACTATACATTGTTGTGTTGTTTACTGCTTTACGTTCTTATATTGTCATATGCATTCGATTATAAGCAAAACACAACACATGAGCTTAAAAGAGAAAAATCTGTAATCACCATTCCTTCACCCCTGTTTTTATATGCATCGCACGAAATGTTTGCTTCCGCACGCGCAAAATGGGTTTTCCACCGGGCCTATCAGTAATATTCGATGATATTTAAAGCATCAATGATAAACAATTTATTTCAGTAAATAAGTCCGAAATTCAGTTTTGATTATACAAAGTAAAAGCATACTTTCTAGTATAATCCCAACAATTACCCAAACCATGCAAGGGCGTGTTCAAACCCTAAAATAGTCGTTTATCACTAACCAAATAAGGAAACCCTTGATGATATCTTCTCCAACGGATAGTTTTTCAAGAGTGACCTTGGTGAGTTGCCTATAAATACCAGTGACCTTCACCATTGCAAGGTTACGAGAAATCAAGCAACTCCAGAGCTCATTCGTATTCTTGTATTTGTTGAAGCACTCGAAAACCCTAAGATTTCCCAAGTGTTTCACTTTGAAGAGAGCTCATTTACTAAGCCTAGATTCAAGCAGATATCCAAAGCTTAGTTAGAGATATCCTAGTCTTTTCCTTGTGTTCTAAATTGTAAAAGGATATCTCATCTTAGTTGGAAACCAACCAAACCCAAACCCTAATGTTTAGGTAGTTTGTGTGAGTGTTTGTTGGAAAGCAAAGAGTTGTAAAGATTTAGTAAGCTGCAGTTGAGTTCAGCCTGAAAACTCTAGAGAAGAAGTTAGTAAGCTGCTTGTGTCAGTTTAAAAGCTTGTGTGTGTTTGAGTTAGTAAGCTGCAGTGTAGTTCAGCCTGAAAGCTCATAGAAGAAAGTTAGTAAGTTGTTGAGTTCAGTCTGAAAGCTTAAGGTAGTAGTAGAAGTGAGTTAAGAAATATCTCTGAAGATTCAGAGAGAGTGGACGTAGGAGCTTTGCCTCTGAACCACTATAATTGTTGTGTTATTTTGCTTTCTGTTCTGCATTATTTTGTGTTGCATATTTTCACTGAAAGCACACTGAGTTTTCTGATATTCAGTTGGAATCAATCCACTGAGTCTGCATTGAACTAAGCACAGCCTTAACCACGATTTTACTAAAGGCAGAGAGATTTTCAGCAAGTTAAAACGAGCTTAGAACTAAGCACAGCCTTAACCACATTCCGCACTTTTGTTAAGCTAAAACAGATAGTTGTCAAACTGAACAAACTCAACTGAGTATTCAGTAAGATAGTTATCTGATCCAAGCTTCTCAGGACTCTGTTTTAAATTCACTCAGATCAGTTGAGTTAATTTGAAGTCACTGAAAGTTGTTCAGGGTTATTGCCACAGTAGACTCTGACTCAGGACACGTTGTCATGAAAGATACTTAACAGACACGTTGTCATGAAAGTTCCAAATCAAATACCAATCATTTAATTCACCAAAGTATGCACATTTCACAATCTTAGCTAAACTTTCATGGTAAAATTCATTTACATGCATGAAACAAATAAAATACTTTCATTAATATAAAAATTTATAAAGTTTACATATGTTGTACTACACTTAGCATAGGTCAAAGTTCATTAAGTGTCCTAGTCGAGATTCTTTACGGATTTTCCGAAATTTAATAAATTACACGACCTACTTCACTACTCATCAAAACTATACAACTTTAAAAACAAATTATACAACTTCCAGTAGGCTCATGCAGAAGTTACCACTTTTAAATATGTGACAGTGGACTACATTTAGAGTATCTTCAAATATTTTCATGAATTTTAGACAATTATAGATAGGGCAAATGAATTATTGAAAGTAGCAGTTTTCCATTTCTTCAACACTATACACACAAATTTCTAAGAAGTACGATTCTCATTTGCCTAAACAAAAAGCTTAAATTTTTAAATATGTTATACACCACTGTAAAAAGAATATCTCATGTATATTTCATATTTTTTCTAGTCTTTAAAAGCTTGGCAAAAGGATCTTCAAAATGACCATTCACGTTTTGGCCTAAGTTCAGACACATAAAGTTCCAAAAACCTATTCTTTCGTTAGGATGATTCAAAGACTACAATTTTTTACTATGTTATTCTAGACTCACTGTACTATGCGCATGAATATTTTCACAAATTATTTCCATTAAAAAGTGGCCGAGTTGAAGATCTCAAAACTCTCTTGAAACTATCATGAAAACAACATCAACAATTAAATGTACTTACAACTCTCACGATCATGTTGTTTGTAAAATACCTTAAAAATATTTAAACTTTGAATTTGATTCTAAAGCTTGACATGTAGATTCAAATATACATATAGGACATGCTCATACTCAACTTTAACCAAAAAATTTCAAAACATATTATCTACTACATCCGTCCCAACTCTTTCTTCACAGTTACTGTTTTCTCTTGTTTTAGCAAATTTTTATTAGTATTTGAAATGACAAGTAATTTTTAAGGAGACATATGATAGAGGAGAGATATATCTATCATACCCCTTTATAAAAGTCACTTTATCGTTTGAAATACTAATAAACAACTCGCTCGCTAAAACACGAGAAAAAAAGTAGTGTGAGATAGAGTTGGGACGAAAGGAGCATTATTTTTCTTTTGGAAATAGGATATTTAAATTTAGAAAATCAACCAAAATACTTAGACTTCTCAATAAATTATCAAAATTTACCAGTAGGCACTAGATTTCAGGTAGAATATGGAACTATAAATTTTTAGTCAAATCTTGATGAACAATAACATAAGCATACAATTTCATCACTATCACTTATAAAATCAAAATAAAAATACTTAAAGAAAGCCTAGAAGAATTTTATGCCAAGTACCATATAAATATACAAGCCCAAGGTTCTTCCCCCTTAAGATTTCGAAAATGTAACACATTTTTTCATGGTAACTTGTATGATTTTTAACTCCTAAACCACAACTCCAAAAGCCACCAAATTTTAGTATAGAACTCTAAAGTCACAAAGAATATCAAATATTTCCCATATTTTCTAACTTTTAAAAGTTGGGTAAAAGGGTCGTGAAATCGACTCCTCCTGTTTCGACCCAGTTTCAGATACATCAACTTTCTCGATTTTATTCTCTTAAACGGATATCCAATGACTTTAAAATTTTAGTATGTTGTTCTACACATCTTATACTATATACATAAATATTTTCACGATTTATTGATGACCAAAAGGGGTCGAAAATATTATTTCAAAGAAGGGTCCAGAAACTACACGAAATCGAACCTTCAAGTTCTAAAACTCTTAAAACACCACAATCATGCTCCAAATCACAACCAACATCAAATTTATCAACAAGTAACACAAAAACTCATGGGGATATGGGGAAAGTTACCTAGTCTTTCCCTTTCTACCACAATCAAAGCCAACTCAAACATTCCTACATTATTCACAAGAAAGTTTAAAGTTTTAGCTTAATACCTTTGTTGATTATGAACTTGGTTTACTCTCTTATTTGATAACCCATTTGAATGATTTTCTCTTGCTAAAACAAGATGGAAAAAAAACTCCTCCTTGGCCAAAAAGAAAGAGTGGTGAATCACTCCAAAGGAAAAGAGGAGAGAAATTCTCACTCTCTCTCTAACTTTTTGTTGGGAATATTTTGCAAGTAAAATAGGATGAGAGATGTTTGTACTTATAGAGTAAAAGGAGGAAAGTTGGTTGATCATAGGGTGAGGTAGAGAGTGAAGTGTGTTTAGATATTTTCTTGTTTTGGAATAAACAATGGAGAAAGTGAGACAACAAAGTACATGACATCCCCAAAATCATGGGGAGGCTGATTCTTGGTGATTTGGGGAAGGATTTCGGTGGATTTTGAGGGTGCCAAGTGGTGGCCCCACATCATTAGGCGAGACGCGGATCTTGTCTAGAAATTTTCAGTATTTTTAGTTCGCGTTTCGATTCTGAAAAATTAAATAAAACGTGCAATGAGATCGAAAGTAATTAAGACTTATTTTGAAACTTCATCTTTTCTTAATTAATAATTATTCATTCCATTTATTTATTAATAGAACCTTTAATTGATCATTCATGATAGTGCTAGTAAGCGCTTCCAGCTCAAAGTGCTCATCTGTCACATGCAAACTTCTAGCTCAAAGTGCTTAATCATTATTGGATTATGAATTAAATCTTAATTTTTGGTTTTGAGTTATTACACCTTGAACCGAAACGAGGTTCGGGAAATCAAACATTCCGCAGAGCTCAAGCTTATTCAAGTTTACTTCTGAAAGACTTGAACCCACAAGATTTCCCAAGTGTTTCTTCTTTGAAGAGAGTTCATCTATATTTCTCTAAGCTAGAATATTTGATATACATCCTAAGCTTATAAAGAGATATCCTAGCCAATTTACTGATCTCATTGTAAAGGATATATCAACCCTAGTTGGAAAGAAAACCCAAACCAAACCCATACTTGAGAGAAGTAGTTAGAGGTTGAGTTTGAGAGTTGGGGGCAAGTAAGCTGAAAAGTTGTTCAATCTGAAAACTATTTGTAATAGTTCTAAATACTAGGACTTAGGTTGTAGTTCCTAGGGAACAAAACACCTAAGAGATAGGTTGATTTGTTCACTACACATTGATACTCTAAAACAAGGAATTCCAGAGTTAAGGAATTCTCGTGTTCAATCAGGGAAAGTGGACTTATGAGCTTGAGTCTCTGAACCACTATAATTGCTGTGTTGTTTGCTTTCTATACTGCATTTATACTTACTATCATAATGAAATTGTTTTCATAAAAGCATTCAAAGGTTTTCAAGTACTTCATTGAAGGTCTGAATGACAATATCACTTAAATCTGCATTAAGAGATCATAGCCTTAATCATAGTTTAATGAACTAAAAAGATCAAGGTTTTCAACAAGCTAAAACGAGTATAAACAAGTAGGTCTATATCTTCCACACCCTATGTAGATAGCTACCAAATTGAACAACTTACTAAAACATTCATTAAGATAATTATTTGTACAATACTATTCAGGTCACTTGCACTCTAAACAATTGAGTATATTTGAAGTGCTGATAAACAGTTGAGACATAATAATGTCGGGAAACAATTTATGAACACAAAATTACCTGAGAGGTTCGGGTGTCCAGAATCAACTATCACAACCTTCAAATCGTGATGGCACTAGAAGACCCAGCTTAAAACCTCCATGGTTTATTACAATTTGAAGGTTGCTAAAGATGATTGCCGACAAAGAAATATTGCAAAGACGATGAATAAGATCCCTAATTCTTTCCAATTGAATAAAAAAAATTGTGGAAAATAAATTATTTGACGAGGGCATAATTGAATTTTCATTATTTTGTGAGGTTATTTAAGATATGAGTGGGTGACATAGAGGCCCAAAATATGACACTCTATTACCAATAGGTGCAAGCAAATCCATTTATTACTATGAGGTGCAAAAGGACCCGTGGAAAGACTTTATAACCCTTCTTTTAGTCACAAATTTATAACTAACTAGTTTAGTGTCCGCGTGTTATGTGGTTCTTTAATTAAAAAATACAATATTTATAATATATAATATATTTAATAATAAAAATATAATTATGTGCATAAATGCAATAAACATGAATTAATAATTATTTAGGGTGTATATTAGTATACTTGCTTAAAAATTTATTAGAATAAAATTATTGTGTTGAATCCTAATTATTCTGCAATTGATTCACGAATGCCTAACTTAAATTTGAGTATTTTTTTTGTCTTTTTTCAAACTTAAAAAACCGAGAATTGAGGAAGAAAGAGTTTGCAAATCAGTTGTAGAATGTGTGGGGGAAATAGGATTGTTCTTAGTATATAAAAATTAACGAAAATGTCTTTTTAAAGATCACGTGTGGTGCACATGTATAAGATCGGGAGAAAAATTACTTTGAAAGTTTAAGTGTAACAAAATAATAGTTTGTATAGTTTAGTGCAACAAAAAATAATTAGGTGGCTTAGACACGATTTCAATAAAAGTTCAATAGGTTTAGTGCAATTAGGCATAAATATATATATTATAAGAGGTGCAATGTTCAAACCTTAGTTATTGCAATATTTTTTTATTAAACTATACATTAAAATGCCACATGGATGTCACATATTAACTATAAACCAATAGAAAAATGATACATCTATACAATAAAATGTGATTACTCATCCAAATCAACCTCAAGATGACACATCATCCAAATCAACCATAAGACGACACATCATCAAAATGATCTCTCTATTAGTAATATAGGGGATTGTTGGGGTTATACTGAAAAATATGTTTTTACTTTGTATAATCAAACTGAATTTCTTATTTATTTTACTGAAATAAATTATTTATCACATGATGCATTAAATATGAATGAATGTTATATATATTTACTGCATACCCATTCGATAAAGTCAGTACGTGTTACGTTGTAGTTAATTTGGTGATACCAGATCACAGAAGATCAAATTAACAGTTCCCCGTGACTAAGTACAAATTCACAACCCAGATGGAAATGAACAACCCATCATGAAAGGTTGAAGTGTAAGGCTCGGATTGACTTGTCTTGACAAAGGGATTACACTAGTGCATCCTGATGCGCTAAAAAGGACCTACAGGAGGATAAATTCTTCGGTACTGAATATACAAAAATTAGACCTCGGTGGTGCGTTATTTCTTAATCACCGTTCCTTAAATAGGATCGTGTGAAATTAATAATTATTGCTTTGACTTATGATGGGAAGAGAATCAATGCGATTCGATACCTTGTATCTTGGGCAATATTATTAGTTACATGACGATTGCTAAGATTTAATACGGAGAATCGCGTGCAAGTACGGCTTGCTTGATTTGTCCCCTTGGTGGGCTCAGAATCTTTATCATACCAAATCTTGCAAGTGAAAATTTATTTCCGGTATGGATAATAATGTTGAGATGTCTTTACTCCAAGGACAAATATATTAATTAATATAAAGTCTGTTCAGTGACTTAATTAATTAATGGACTAAGATAATCTTAAACACGGGAAATAATGACCGGGAGCCATGTTATTGTGAAGTCGTAATGTGGGTTAAGATAAATAGTTCAATATTAATTTTATAGTGGAGTAAATTAATAATAATGGACTTGAATAATATTTTGGCTAAATATTAAAGCTACATAGCCCATTGGAGGTCCAATCTTAATTCTCCTAAAGTCCCTTCAAATAGCCCAAACTAAAGTCCAATTAATGAAAAGTAGAAGAAAATATTTTGCCTAATTTTTCTTGTTTTTTCGAAAAATATGAGTAGGAAAGAGAGAGATATTTTTCTTGATTTTCTTGGAAAGATTTTATGGAATAAATATTCTTGAGATACAAGTTTATCCCATAAATTCAAGAAAATGAAAATATCTTATTCCTTCCCTATTTATCCATAATTTTCGAAAAACATGAGCAAGAAAGGAGGAGAAGATTTTGTTGGGAGATATTTTGGGAAATAGAATATATTGGATATATTCTAGATTGTATCTTGAGGAAGAAGCAAGGAAATTTCTCAATGCCCATATGACCTAAATTTTCGTCCACCTCATGTATTATAAATAGGGGATGAGTTTTTCATCCCTAAGGGCAATTCCATGTGTTGGAAAAATTAGAAATCCACAAAGGTTGTCGCCAAATATTTTATTTTCTTTTTAAAATTAAAATCGTTCATTGATAATCCTCCCACCGAATTACGTTCGTGGACTTGAGACATAATTGAGAAGGTACTTTGGGTTGATCCATCGTCTCAGTGGTTGTCTCTACGAGAGGTTAGTATTTACGTAATTCCTTGATTCCGCATGCTTAGGTTTTACATGAAATACGTCTACGCATGATGTTTATTTGTTTATTAATTATTATGTTGAATTGAATTAGGATTAATTCATGTTAGTAATTAATTAATTAATTTAAATATGTATTTAAATTCACCTAGAATAGATCCGGGCACCCCTAATTTCCCAATAGGGATAGGGGATATGATTAAAAAAAAGTCTGCGAAAGTTTTACACCATCTCATCAAGCTTCTCCACCCACCTGCTGCTTCCCCCAAATTTCCCTATTTTTGCTAATCATCTTCTTCTATAGAGTTCTTGGGTGCAACACAAAATAGGAGATAAATTCATTTTTGTTATACATTCATCTTTGTTTTTCTTACAATTTGAAATTTTTATATCCAAAAATTGAAAATTTACAAAATTTTACATATCTAAATCTAGATCCAAACACTTACATTTATCTTCGTCTTTCTTCCACACAAAAATAACAAATTTTCTTATATTCCGTCGTGCACAAGTGCATAAATTCATCAACATATGCAAAAAACTCATGAACCTATGCAAAAAAAGGTGCATCGATTCATAAATTTATGAACCTATACAAAAAATTGTGAACTCAAAAAACCCAAATCTACATAAGAAACCCAGAAACACAAAAAAAAATCCCATTGTTGCTGGAGAAAAAAAACCCAGAAACCAATACCTTCAAACCTTCTATACACATCCTCAAAACACAAATAATAATCCATTCTTATAATTCATCCTAACGAAATAAATTCATAACATACGGAGAAACAATTGCCTACTGAATCTGGGTTCTGCAAATAACCCACTGCAAATTCATAAAAGAAAAGCCAGAACTCAGAAATAATTACCTAGTAATTCCTTATTAAATCGATAGAGGTGCATAAATCCAACTACTTTGCAGTGGATTCTGCGAGAGGAATTCTTGACAAAATTTTCAAAAATCAGATCCACACAAAAGCCTCCATCGTAAAAAATCCACATAAATTCATCAATAATTACACTAAATATTGTGCAGATACGTTCGCCGTCGCCACTCGCCATCCTCCATCACCGGACCGCCACCAGCGGTGCAGATCTGTTCGCCGTCTCCCTCCATGAACTCATCAGCGTCTAAACTCAACCGATTTTCTAGGATCGTAGATCTATTCGCTTCCACCAGCGGCACAGATCAGTTCGCCGACGCCCTCCGTAGCGACGAGCCCTTGCCGCCTCCCTTCTTGAACGACAATGATACGTCAGCGGTGTCGACGCCTGCGCGTGTGGGTGGGGTGGGGACGAAAACAAACCCGCATCTACATTGAAAATCCAGAAAACGGTGGTGATGGTGGTAGTAAGTGTACACTGTGGACTGATTTTATGGTGATGTGGTGGTGGAATGAACCGAGGTGGTGGTGGTGTCTTGCATATGGTGGTGTGGTGGTGGTGATTTTTTCGGATGATAGAAGAAGTGAAAGAGAGAAGTAAGTGAGATAATGAGAGGACAACTGATTTTTTAGAGAAAAGTGAGAGAGTGTGGGGTATTATGAGTATTTTAACTCTTACCTAAAAAAATATTTGGACTTAATACTACTGAGGATCTTGCACCTCTTAGTCACTAATTCTTAAGATATTTGATCCTTGAATAGTGTGTCCACACATTTAAAAAAAACACACCTCTTTCTCACTCACTGTGTGCGCACCGATTACATAGGTATTAGTCGATCCCTACCTAATCTTAGAAAGTTAACGTATCTAATTAATCACTCGATTATGTATCACGGCCTCCAAATAGGGCCTAAGTCTGCTGATTGTACATGTGCAAAACTTTAAGCGTGAATAATTCTACCAAGATGTTTTGATATTCATCTATTTAGAGGTTTAACATCCAATTAAAATAATTATCAAATTCATCTCTCAACGAATAATACAACTAATTTCAAAAGACAAAATCTTGTATACACCAGGTGCATCGGTACCGTGCAATTCAATTGCATTTTTAAAACATACAACTTGTTTTACATTGAACAAGTTGAACGTTTCAATGTAAATAAATTGAACGTTTCAGGAGAATAACTTGTACATTTCAAAAATGTATTTGAGTTGCACGATGCAATGTGCACAAGAGACCTACTCAAGGCAAGATCTTGTATACACCAGGTACATCGTGCAATTAAAAGTATAATTTTAAAACTAAAGCATACAACATGTTTATACCAAAATATGTAACTTTTTTCACTTATACAAGTTGCATATTTCAGTGTAAATAAATTGTACTCATGTTTTAATAAAATAAATTGAATCTTTAAAAATTATAGTAAAATTGCACGGCAAACCTGATACACAAAATCTACACATTTCAAAATTCACACAAAAATTTAAAAAGAATTAAAAACCCAAAACAGATCTCTAAGACAAAATATAGGGTGAACAAATTTCACACAAGAATCATATGAAATTGATTAAGGAGTGTGACTTATATTATTAAGTGATATTAATTATGATAACTAAACGGTGTGACTTTTTACTATAAAATGTATTATTCATAACACTAAAGAGTGACTTATATTACAACATGAGTATTAATAGTAATAATTGAAAGATATAACTTACATTACAAAAGATTATTAATCGTGATAACTGAAAAATCATGTATATAAAAAATTGAATAAATTTCATGGCGAACAAGTTTTACAACATACGAATCGACTAATAAACAATGTACTTTTCCCCAACATATTTCCCCAAAAACACCCGAAACAAAAAACAGAGATGGATTTTTTGCTAGGTTGCTCACGCTAGCCCCTTAAAGCCCACGGCTAAATTTCGAACTCCCCGTTCACACTGGTAGCAGCAAAATTAGGAGGCAGAAGACGAAGTGAAACTCGAGCAACCATGTATGGAGGAGGTGTGTATACGTACACTGTATTCGTTTATATGCAGAAATTGGGTAGAATTTACTAAACATTTCTTCGTTTCAGATGAAGTATCGGCGATAGTTGTAGACCTGGGTTCACACACCTGCAAAGCTGGTTACGCCGGTGAAGATGCGCCTAAAGCAGTTTTTCCATCTGTGAGTCAACTTCACCCTTCACCTTTCTCTTTAAAAGCACATCCTGAATTTTTCGCTTTCTGTTTTGTTTCACCGTGACTATAGTTAGGAGTGATTCTGGAGCTTAATTTTGGTTCTAGGATTGACAATTTTATGCATTTTTGGCGATCTCCTGTCTCAAAAAGATGCACTAATTGTGCAAAGACTAGGGTTTCTGGTGGAGTGCAGATGGTGCTTATAGTTGTACTTAGTTGTGAATGTGGAAATTGAAACAACGTTATAATGATGAAGGGAGCATGGTAAAATAATGTTAATATGATTAACAACTAACAAGTGATGCTTGCTCCAGTGTGGGCTTCTACTATTGGTTTGCACTTGACACTAAATGAGCATTTTTTGATTAAAGTTGAGCGTGGAAAATGTAATTTGTAATGAAGGTAAAAAAAAAAAAAGAGAGATTACAAATTGTGAAAAAATATGCAGTTATATAAGGATATTTTCTAGAGATGCAACGAGCACACTGATATAGAGGACCAAAGCGTAGGACATCGAGTCTTCCTAAAATGTGGTTTGAGTATGTCTTCTTAAAGTAAATCTTCTATTTGGATTTGAAGTATGTTTAGCCCACTATTAACCAATTAAACAATTTACTAAAAAAGTTGATATTCTTATTTGGTTATCTGATATAAAAAAACAAATATTAGTAGGTGTGGATTCTATAGCAGCAAGAGCGATACTAATCCTCTTTTCTCTAAGAAAATTGGTTTTTTTTTGGCCTTAGTAATCTATTGATTACCTAATCAATTAGCAAAAGACTTGTTATTGCATCCACCCTTCTCTCAAGACGAAGAAAGCTCTTTGGCCTTGCATGGCATAAATATCAGTTCATTTTTTCTTTTTTAGCTTAACATGTTTTTTACATGAATAATTGCAATTGTTTTCACCCTTTCTCCTGTCTGTCTGTCTTCCTGCCTTTTTAATTAAATATGCTCCAATCAGGTTGTGGGATCAATTGATGAAATGGAAACTGATGATGCTGATAATTCAGAAAAAAATTCGGGATCTGCCCCAGATTCTAAATCCAAGGGCAAGCGCAAATTGTATGTAGGATCACAAGATTTGGGATTTCGCAGGGATCACATGGAGGCAAGTGTTTTCCATGTAATTTTGTACTTTTGGTTATTGTTCCATAATTTATTATATACGTCATTGTGAAAATGATATTTTCAGGTGTTGTCCCCTGTCAAGGATGGAATCGTTGTTGACTGGGACATGGTTGAAAGCATATGGGACCACGCCTTGAGGTAACTGCTGCGTTACACTTTGAGTTTTCCAGCTTAAGAATGCCCATTTTTTCAAGCACACTGATTTTTGTCCTTTTTTCTTGATTTTTCTTCTTCTAACATGTTTTCTACATTTTTAGTGTGTGTGTGTGTATATATATATATAATTTCACGATTTATGTTATTTGATTGGCAGGAAATGCCTGTTGATTGATCCAAAGGAACATCCAATACTGCTTGCTGAACAATGTTTTAATACTCAACAGCAGAGAGAAAAGTAAGCTAAATGGTTAAGATCCTTATCTCATAACGTGGGACTATATATCTACAATTTGCGTTCAAATGTATTTTATATCACAACTTTCTTTATTAGAAGAAGTTAATAAAAGTCATTGGAAGCATGACTGAATGAGCAGCCAATATCAGTAGGTTCTTTTGAAGTTTACACTCAGTCTTTTGGTTATACTTCTACAAAGCTTTGCCTGAATTGAAGGGTTTTACCTTGTTGCATCATACGGAAATCAATTGGAATTTCTATAAGTCATAGATCCATGGTATAAGGGTGCATGGGAGCAACCATGTTAAGGAGTATTTATTGAAAGTCAATATCTACATTGCCTGAAGGTTACGCAAGTGCCAAGCTAATATGATGGTACTGTGTATCTCCTAAAGAAACATGGATAGGATAAGTTGACGTGTTAGTAGTTTTGAGTTTTGAGTCTTTTGACAATGAACCAGCTAATAAAAACTTTAAATAATGTTTGAACTTTAATACTCCCTCCGTCCCAGTATAAGTTTCCTGTTTCTTTTTGTTGTTTTGTTTAAAAATAATAATAAAATAATAAAAATGAAGGGTAGTTGTGGGTATTGGGAGAGAGGAAAAAGGTATGTGGAGTAATGAGTAGAGAAGTGAGTGGCATTCTTTGTAATATTGTGTGAAAAGTAAGGATAAAAATTATGGGTAGTGGAGTTACTTTTTCCATTTATAGAAACATGAAACTTATCGTGGGATGGATGAAAAAGGAAAGGGAGAAACTTATAGTAGGACAGAGGGAGTATTACATTAAGTTCCTTTTCTTTTTTAAATGGAAAGTTACTCCTGAAGCCTCTTTTGGTTTTGAAGTTCCGTTGTTTCGACCACACCTTTTGTTTTGTTTTGTAAGACTTGATAAACAATGCTAAATGGTGTTTCATGTGTAAATAGGAAAGGTAAGAGTGCGATCAGATCTACAATAACCCAACCCCAACACACGAAGAAACATAAACAATACAAGTAATGGAAAGACAAAGTTGTGATAGCATTTATCATAATTGGTACATTTCCACGTATTTATGGCCCAATATTTTTTTTGTCCAATATTTCAGCCACAGCAAATGAAATATAGTATTCACCAAGGGAGAACAGCTAGGACTTTGAGAACCACATAAGAAACTAAAGGAAGGATTCCAAGGGCATTTAGTCTTATCGAATTGAGGGCACACTTAAATAAATTCTTTGTATGCTTTGATGATAAGTTTGGTTAAATTAGTTTTTTATTAGTATGAAAAAGCCTCAAAGATGACCTGATATGGAAATTGGGCTTCTAATTCATGCTTCCAATGAGATTACTAAACTTGCTAGTGTTAGTAATGTTACTACACCTAGCTACTACAAGAAAGGAGAATTTATGTAGAGAATGCTCACTGTTGCTGCAGAAACTTGTAGTTTCTGATGGTCTGGAGCAACTTTTCTAATTTTTTGTTTGAGTTCTATGGCCAATTGGAGAAACGAGATGTGAACTTCTATTCTCCTTCTTGGTACCCTGATTCTGTTCCCCTTTTGCCCTGTTTTAATTTACATTCTTATTTCTTGCTTTGAAGATGTGGGCTGGTGGAATTTTTCTGGATTGGATGAAAAATTGATTATTCCCCGTGACTATTCTTGATAGGCGTAAGGCCTTATTCCAGTACATACTGATTTGCTAGTTATAGCTCCAGCACCTGCTTATATTTGATTGAAAATGTCAAATGATTTGCTTGCTATGTTGTTATAGAAATTCTCTCTCATTGTAATATCTTTTGTATGACTTAGCAGATTTATTGTTGGTTCTGATCTGACTGCTAAGTAATTTTACTTGTCTAACAGGACTGCAGAAATTATGTTTGAGAAGTACCAAGTTCCTGCAATTTTTTTGGGCAAAAATCCTGTGAGCTTCTATTTCGATTTGACCAAAGACTGGAAGCAACAAGTCTTCTTTTTCCCAGAATATTTCACTTTGCTACATTGTAATCTGAGGCTATTTACTTATTCTAGGTCCTCACATCTTTTGCGTCAGGACGTTCCACTGCTTTAGTCGTTGACTGGTAGGATCCTACCTATTTTATCAACATTGTTTTTCAGTTTTTATCCTAGGTTTTATGTATGTCTTAAACTTTCCATTTAATCATTTATAATGTGCTCAACTTCCAAATTGAAATAACAATGTATTGGTTGTCATAGCATTTTCACTTGCCACTGCAAGTAATAGGAATGCAGTGGTTACTTGTTCTAGCTATAATTATGACAGCTGCTGTTCTTTTCATATCAACTAATTAATCTAAGGAAGCAAGGATTGTACTTTTCATGAGGTTTCTAAAAACATGAAGTTCATGTCTATTCATGTAATATCAGCTCATGAGCACTGGTAATATATGCCATATATCCAAAGTGCATATTGATCTGAAGTATGCCATTGAGTTATTATTATTGTTATAATTGTTGTTGTTACTGTCGTCATTATTCTTTTTTTTTTTTGGTTTTGGTTGTAGGACCTTGTGTAGAATCCAGCGTTCCTTTATCTTTTAAAAAAAAAAACATATGTGATTAAATTGCTTCCTCATGCCCCATTTGGTTCATAAAAGGCCATTCCTTTTCCCATGTAACATATTTACTACAGTCGCATTGTATTTACAGAATAAAGCTAAGATGGGACGGTCTAACATAAATTGTTTGTTTCGTATAATTTCTTTGAATTATTATAGAATAGAAAAATAAAATCTGACACAAAAATAAATAGTTAATATTTCCAGAGCTTCAGTCAATAACCTACACACCTCTAGTTGATAAATTACTAAAAGGCCTTAAATTATCAATTTCCCTCATTCTTCTTGCAGACATTCCAAATCGTTTTCTTATGAACCATGACATTTCTCAAGCATGTTAAAACAAACTGATCACTCTTCCTACAAGCTAAATCAGTTCTTATATTCCTTGATTCAGTGGTGGAGGATCGACTACTGTGGCTCCTGTACATGACGGTTATGTTCTTCAGAAGGTACTCACCTTTATTGTAGACATTAGTGATTGTATATATTTTTCATATTCTCTTTCACATGTAGGTGCTTGTTAAATTATATAGTTGACTGATTATTTGTACTTTTCGCAATATGCTGGATATTTTTCGCATTGGGATATTTAGTTTGCATGTGTCTTTTTGGTCTCCTCAAATCCCTTCTGCATTCTGCTTCGCAATGAAGTTCCTGTTTTGGAGAAACTTTAGTAAACAGGTTTGTTGTTTTGCTTTGATTAAAAGATAGTATTATGTAGTATGTACATCATATTCAAAGGGAAAAAAATGGTCATTTTTTAACATCTACTCCTAAATGAGAGGAAAGATCCCATGATCTTCTTGCAGTTAAGATCCAATGATTTTATTATACAATTATATCTATAATATATAATAATCAGAAGGAGACTCCATATGCTTTTTATTTCTGCTGTATATTACAATTCCAAGGTCACAACATGTAAATATGTTCTTAGCTTTACTCTGCTCTTAACAATTAGCAAGGAGATTGTTAAAGTTAAGAGAATGGATGCACACTTAACGATAAATAAATTTAATATATTGATAATTTAAGAAGTTGAAAAGACAAAATACGGGATAGATCCCGTCCCAAACCAAAAGCCGATTCCTACGGAAATATTCCGTCCCAAGCCGAAGCCGTAAATACTGATCTCCAAGATGATCTCACTAGGAGACACAAAGACGTTATATAAAGACTAATAGCCCTAAACCCAAGAAACAAGCCCATGGACCACTTTATTAAATCATCTTAAATTAAAAAGCCTACTACAATAATAATATTAATTATAATACTGATACTATATTTGATGCATATCAGAGATGTAAATTGTGTGATGAAGCCTGAAGACACCATATCAATGAAATGTTCACAGTTATCTGTTTAGATAATGGTTAAAGTACTAGACCTAGATTTCCAGGATCATGCTTTATCTGGGAACTCTAAACAAGTTAAAAGGTTATCTACTATGCCGTAGTTGGAAATAGAGTTTTTAAATAATTTCAGGTGTTTGTGTTAGAACTGAATATAATAATTTATGTGCGCTTCAACATGGAAAGGAATGATGTTACGATCTTATGAGTTGACAATGTTAGAAATCCCATATTATATACTTATGGTTTAATAGGGACCTTCAGCTTGACATTACATGCTTTATTTATCCAAGATTTGAGAGCTTATTATTGATAAATAAAAAGGTTATAAGCTGCAGAGCTTAATGAGCTATATTTTTAATCTTAGAAAAGAAGACAGCTCGCTCATGAATTGTTATGCCTAAAGAAATTTGAAACTTAAAATAAAAAAAAATAAAAATTCACACACACGTTGATTTCCTTTCGTTCCATTTTATGAAGCGAGCTTTGATGACAGACATGATGAGTGATTGGATCTATGTTAGATTACAATTTATTTTATTAGAAGGTAGATATGAATTACTTGGTTTTGACCTTTCACCCTACATCCACAAGGCAATTACCCAATGAGCTAGAGAGATTTTCATCCATTTAACATAACCAATATGAAAATTCATTCCCAACCATATTGAAATCAGCTCAAGTAGTTATGCTTCTTTCCTATATGTTTTCATTACGTTAACATATCATTTTCCCAAAAATTGATTATCAACAATTTGTTATATATAGTTACTTATACTATCTTTTCTGCCAGAGCTATTAATAACAAATTGGGTAATTAGCACCTTTGTGTTTTAAGAGACTCATGTTTTAGAACTGAAGTCTGTCCTTTCCTCCCATAATATGAACTTGTGGTTACAAAATATAATTTAAATAGACCTAATCAGATTTTGGAGGAAGAGAATGCTGATCAACCAAGTTTGTGCCTTGATCAGTTTATGCCACTGTCTAAGTTATTTGTTGTGCAGCAATAGATGTAATTTTTTAGTTCAATTTCCTTAGAATCATTAATTTTAATTTTCTCTATATTTGTTGTAGGCTGTGGCAACATCTCCTATTGGAGGAGATCTCCTCACTGATTGCTTGTTAAAAAGCCTGGAACACAAAGGAATTTCTGTAAGTAACTAAAATCCTTCCTCGTATATTTGCTTTTAATTTACTCTTACAATCTGCAAAAGATTGAATGTTTTACTACCCATTTTATATCTTAAATTGTAGATAAGACCTCGTTATGCATTTAAGCGGAAGGAAATTCGTCCTGGAGAATTTCAGGTCAGTTATCCTCCATCTGATGTTACATAATCAAGTAATTTTATTTTGTTAAGAATGTGGCATGTCACTTGGATTCTTTTGAGTTTACATGAATCAGTTAGTTCGTTCTATCACTATGTTGCATTTCAAATAATATAAGATGTAGAAATGCTCCCTCCAACTCTTATAACAGCATCATCACTTGACTACAATTGATCATGCACCCTTCTCATGTCAGCATATATGGAATCAATTAAAAATTGATATTTCTATGTAAATACAGTGTCCAACTTCTACTTACTGACATTTCATGTCATATGAGCAAATCTAATACCTTCTTCTACATCATTTTAGTCCTGGTTTTTTTTCCTGGTAAATTCATGCAGCTTTTTGTCTTGGTTCTTACAGATTGTGGACCTCGACTTACCCAATACTACAGAAAGTTACAAACTTTATTCCCAGGTCATTTCTCCATTCATTAAGCAGAGATTTTAGTTGCTGGCCCTTATTCTGTTGCTAAATTTCATTTTTATTGCAGCGGGGGATTGTTGGTGATATTAAAGAATGCGTGTGTCGCGCACCTGACACTCCATATGATGGTTTGTGCTCCTGAGCTGAATTATGACATTATTGCTGATTAATTATTGACTACACGTCAGTTACCATGTTCAGGCATCAATAAATTTTCTTGATTTATTAGCAAAGAAACATCTTCTAGACTTGGAGTTTCCTTTCAGAATTTTAATTATATATTCAATCTTATGGGTCTTCATTTTTGATTGTTTTCCAAATCCAAAGAAAATGGAAGAGCTTTGGGGATTCTTTCCTTGATTTTAGTTATTTGGTTTCTTGCATAATAACTCTTTGAACTTGGTGAGTGAACTAATAAGAATCCCGCTGCACCTCATAAGTCCTCTTTATGTCTTTCTTTATCAAAAATCTGATCATGTAACGTACTTTTAGTTGTTCCAGTAATTTATTTTTAAACTTGGGCTGATGTTAAGCACCCATATATATGTTGACACTGTTTCTTCTGGTCAGAAACTTCATATTCAAACATCCCAATGACACCTTATGAGCTTCCTGATGGACAGTAAGTATTCTCTAGTTATTTTTATTCCTTCTTTAGTCAGTAGTTCTTATAATCTGCTTTGATCAATTTGCATTATACTTAGTTAAAAACAGGTTAATTATTTATTCATGCATTTTTAATTTCCTGGATTATCTAGATGTTATGTACGGCATGGTAATATTGTAGATTTATGTCAGGCATGAGAAAACACTTTCTAATTTAGTTTTTTTTTTTGTTTGTTGTTATGGTGTAGGACGATTGAGATTGGTGCTGACAGATTCAAGATCCCGGATATACTGTTTAATCCATCTTTAGTTCAGGTGTGTGTCTTGTCTGTTCATGTTTAGTCAAGTTATATGGTATTTTGACTCATCATGAGATTTTTTCATAATGATATTCTATATGCACCTTCTCTCGTAACTTTTCAGTGTTTTATTGTCAATGTTAATACCTTGCCACTTTTAAACAATCATTTTACAACATTGGGAGCATTGTTGAGGAATGTCACATATATGTCATTCATATTTTATATAGGGTATGTATACTAAAGGAAATGGATTTAGCTCATTAGATTGGTTAAGAAATGACAATACCAATATATGCCACAGAAGAGGATAACTGTAATTTTTGATTCAATCCAATGAATAACTGATGATAGATTCTTGATTATTTCCATGGATGGACCTGAATTTTGGGCAATTTGTGTACTTGTCTTGCCTTTTTATGATTTGATCTTTTTGGAGGTATGGTTTGTCTCCTTCGGTTTGGGTCCTACGGCAAAACCTTCACGTAGCTCACTCCCCATCCCCCCACCCAGCCCTGATATTAAATAACGTAATAATTAATAAAACAAAAGAATGAAGTGAAAATAATAAGGATTATATAATTTCTAATAATTTTGGATCTCAGGACCTGTAGTCGTAGTAGTGGGATTTGGTAAGGCTGCCAACCTATTAAAACTGCAGCTTGCATACAAACCACTCTAGAAAGAGAAACACTCCTGTGAACCAGGTCCATACATGAACTCTATCCTTGTTATGCACAAAACTATCACTGTTTAAAAATCTTTATTAAAAGTGATAGTTTTTCTGCATTACGGTGATAGTTTTAGTGCTTAACAGTGACAGCTTTTATACATAAACAGTGATATTAAAAAAATAGAGTTCATCGTGAGCTTTTTATACAAGTTTTTGTCCTTTAGAAAAGGGTATATGATACGCTTCTTATTTATCTTTTATTATTGTAGTGGTTGGGCTTTTTAATTTAAGTTAGATTCTTTTTAATTAAAGTCTAGAATAAATGTCCCGTGGGCTTTTGTTACTTAAGGCCTAAATTATGGTTAGGATTTAGTCTATTTAAATAAGACTTCTCTAGAAGTCGGAATTATCTTTTGATCATAGATTGTAGCCGCTGTTTATGTTGTGCCAGAGATTATTCTCTGTGGAGGAGATTTTTTTCAGTGGCCTCACTTTGAGGAGTTTTATTCCTTTCGTCTTAACTCTATCAATTGGTCCAACCTGCCGGATCTCTTTCGGGATGACACAGAAGGAGCGAATCGATCAGACAGAGAAGACGATGGGAAAATTTGATACGCATCAAATATGGTATTAGTATTATAATTAATATTATTAATGTAATAGGCTTTTTAATTTAAGATGAATTAATAAAGTGGCCCACGGACTTAGTTTCTTGGGGCTTAAGTTAGGTTTAGGGTTATTAGTCTATATATAGAGTTTTTGTGTCTCCTAATGAGATTATCTGGGAGATCAATATTTACGGCTTCGGCTTGGGACGGAATATTTCCGTAGGAATCGGCCTTTGGGCTTGGGACGGGATTTATCCCGTATTTTGTCTTTTCAACTTCTTAAATTATTAATATATTGAGTTTATTTATCGTTAAGTGTGCATCCATTCTCTTAACTCTAACAAATTGGTCCGACCTGCCGGATCCTGAAGACTCTGTTGGTAACGTAACGTTAGAGAAGGGAATGGAGAAATTGTTCCTGGAGACGTTGGAACAAATGGTGATCCTGGTGGAAGAGATGCGGACAGCCATGGTGAAGTTGAGCAAATGAGTCGAAAAGATGAGCACAGGAGTCGAGAAGATGCAGGCTGAGTTGCGTCAACTCCGGTGCGAGAAAAGCGTCGCTGTTGACAGCTTTTGGATGTTAAAGGCTAGTCAATCGAAACCTGCTCCGGTCGTTACTCCGGCGATCTTGCAGCCGTTCTCTATTGACAGCTTTTCGACGTTCAAGGCTAGTCAATCGAAACCTGCTCCGGTTGTTACTCTCGCGATCTTGCAGCCGTTCTCTACACCGGCAAAGTTGAAAATTCCAGGATTCAACACCGAGAATCTCTCATCTCGAATTTCTTCTCACGTTGAAATCCCCTCGACTATTTTTCAAAGGCCTTCGGTCACTGATTTACCAGATCTCCATTGCCTCTGGGCTCACATCCGGTCTAAGGATGTGGAGAAAATCTGTGCTACAGTAAATCTGGTTTGGAAGATAGATCGTGAACCAGGGATCTATTCGAGGATATCTAATTTCCCTACGTGATTGGTTGAATTTCCAAATGGGCTCATTCCTCTTTACAGCCTTGAGGACAAGGCTGATTTTAAGGGGTCGGGAATTGATACGCATCAAATATGGTATTAGTATTATAATTAATATTATTAATGTAATAGGCTTTTTAATTTAAGATGAATTGATATAGTGGCCCACGGGCTTAGTTTCTTGGGGCTTAAGTTAGGTTTAGGGTTATTAGTCTATATATATAGTCTTTGTGTCTCCTAATGAGATTATCTGGGAGATCAATATTTACGGCTTCGTCTTGGGACGGAATATTTCCGTAGAAATCGGCCTTTGGCTTGGGACGGGATTTATCCCGTATTTGTCTTTTCAACTTCTTAAATTATTAATATATTGAGTTTATTTATCGTTAAGTGTGCATCCATTCTCTTAACTCTAACAAATTGGTCCGACCTGCCGGATCCTGAAGACTCTGTTGGTAACGTAACGTTAGAGAAGGGAATGGAGAAATTTTTCCTGGAGACATTGGAACAAATGGTGGTCCTGGTGGAAGAGATGCGGACAGCCATGGTGAAGTTGAGCAAAGGAGTCGAAAGATGAGCACAGGAGTCGAGAAGATGCAGGCTGAGTTGCGTCAACTCCGGTGCGAGAAAAGCGTCGCTATTGACAGCTTTTGGACGTTAAAGGCTAGTCAATCGAAACCTGCTCCGGTCGTTACTCCGGCGATCGTGCAGCCGTTCTCTATTGACAGCTTTTCGACGTTCAAGGCTAGTCAATCGAAACCTGCTCCAGTCGTTACTCTGGCGATCTTGCAGCCGTTCTCTACACCGGCAAAGTTGAAAATTCCAGGATTCAACACCGAGAATCTCTCATCTCGAATTTCTTCTCACGTTGAAGTCCCCTCGACTATTTTTCAAAGGGCGTCGGTCATTGATTTACCATATCTCCATTGCCTCTGGGTTCACATCCGGTCTAAGGACGTGGAGGAAATCTGTGCTACAGTAAATCTGGTTTGGGAGATAGATCATGAACCTGGGATCTATTCGAGGAAATCTAATTTCCCTACGTGATTGGTTGAATTTCCAAATGGGCTCATTCCTCTTTACAGCCTTGAGGACAAGGCTGATTTTAAGGGGTCGGGAATTGATACGCATCAAATATGGTATTAGTATTATAATTAATATTATTAATGTAATAGGCTTTTTAATTTAAGATGATTTAATAAAGTGGCCCACGGGCTTAGTTTCTTGGGGCTTAAGTTAGGTTTAGGGTTATTAGTCTATATATAGAGTCTTTGTGTCTCCTAATGAGATTATCTTGGAGATCAATATTTACGGCTTCGGCTTGGGACGGGATTTATCCCGTATTTTGTCTTTCCAACTTCTTAAATTATTAATATA
The DNA here is from genome assembly GCA_037126765.1 of Stenogyne calaminthoides. NCBI lineage: Eukaryota > Viridiplantae > Streptophyta > Magnoliopsida > Lamiales > Lamiaceae > Stenogyne > Stenogyne calaminthoides. The sequence continues at coordinate 31,206,428 of JBBCBC010000006.1, read as the reverse complement.
TTGAGTTTATTTATCGTTAAGTGTGCATCCATTCTCTTAACTCTAACAAATTGGTCCGACCTGCCGGATCCTGAAGACTCTGTTGGTAACGTAACGTTAGAGAAGGGAATGGACAAATTGTTCCTGGAGACGTTGGAACAAATGGTGGTCCTGGTGGAAGAAATGCGGACAGCCATGGTGAAGTTGAGCAAAGGAGTCGAAAAGATGAGCACAGGAGTCGAGAAGATGCATGCTGAGTTGCGTCAACTCCGGTGCGAGAAAAGCGTCGCTATTGACAGCTTTTGGACGTTAAAGGCTTGTCAATCGAAACCTGCTCCGGTCGTTACTCCGGCGATCGTGCAGCCGTTCTCTATTGACAGCTTTTCGACGTTCAAGGCTAGTCAATCGAAACCTGCTCCGGTCGTTACTCTGGCGATCTTGCAGCCGTTCTCTACACCGGCAAAGTTGAAAATTCCAGGATTCAACACGGAGAATCTCTCATCTCGAATTTCTTCTCACGTTGAAATCCCCTCGACTATTTTTCAAAGGGCATCGGTCATTGATTTACCAGATCTCCATTGCCTCTGGGTTCACATCCGGTCTAAGGATGTGGAGGAAATCTGTGCTACAGTAAATCTGGTTTGGGAGATAGATCGTGAACCTGGGATCTATTCGAGGAAATCTAATTTCCCTACGTGATTGGTTGAATTTCCAAATGGGCTCATTCCTCTTTACAACCTTGAGGACAAGGCTGATTTTAAGGGGTCGGGAATTGATACGCATCAAATATGGTATTAGTATTATAATTAATAGTATTAATGAAATAGGCTTTTTAATTTAAGATGATTTAATAAAGTGGCCCACGGGCTTAGTTTCTTGGGGCTTGAGTTAGGTTTAGGGTTATTAGTCTATATATATAGAATCTTTGTGTCTCCTAATGAAATTATCTGGGAGTTAAGTGTGCATCCATTCTCTTAACTCTAACAAAATTACAAAACAGCGCTGGACGCGGTAGTTTCTCGCGTTTCCAACATCAAAGATACTATTTCTTCAGAATTTTCCACTAAAGAAAACCTCGAGCGAGACGCGATGTTTGTGTCAATACTCGCTGAACTGGATGTTCTAGCCACGGCGGTAGGTGCACCCATCGCGCCAGTACCCACCCCCATCGTCCAGGGATCAGCCTTTGTTGCAGCCGATGGCAAAGCCATCCTGCCCTTCCCTTGCGAGACTTCCCCATTGCTGGTTGGATCCGCAAAATATGCACCATTTGTGGTTGTCCCACCATCAAATTCCGCCCCCTTCCAGGTAAGCTGCGTATCTGCATTGATGATACCACAAATTGAGCTTTCGTCCTTAAGCAGGAATGATACGATTGCATGGCTTGGTCAGGCTAAACAGTATTTTCTGGTTCACTTCACTCCACTGAGCGATTGGGTTCAACTCGCCGTCATCTTTGTCAGCACAATGTTTTGGGCTCAGTGGGTGCTTTGCCTGGAAGCCAACATTGTGGGGACTGATTCACACACTACCCAGAAAAATCACAGTTTCCTATGGTGGAGCATTATGTGGGTAGATGAAGTCTGTTTCGGCCTCAGTTCCTAGTTTCAGCCTTTGAGGTCAAGGCTATTTGAACGGGGGAGAATTGATACGCTTCTTAATTTTTCTTTTATTATTATTGTGGTTGGGCCTTTTAATTTAAATTAGATTCTTTTTAATTAAAGTCTAGAATAAATGGCCCGTGGGCTTTTGTTACTTAAGGCCTAAGTTAGGGTTAGAATTTAGTCTATTTAAACAAGACTTCTCTAGAAATCGGAATTATCTTTTGATCATAGATTGTTGCGTCTGTTTGCGCTGTGGCTGAGATTATTCTCTGTGGTGGAAATTTATTTTCCGTGGCCTTGTTTTGAGGAGTTTTGTTTTCAGTTTATTAGTATTATTATTGATATCCCTTCGTCTCCTGTCTCAGTATACTGGAACATTTTGCTTAGAACCTTGTACACAAGACCTTAAGTAATTAAGAGAAGTACCCGGAAGTAGAGGGTGGAGGAGCAACAGGATTGTAAAAGCACAATTCAAATGGTGTATTTGGATGAGTTACTAGTATCCATTATCTTGGTTGTAGAGCTTCATAGGGGAAAGTTTGCATGGAAGGAGGTTGTTGTTACTATAAGACGGGCCTAGCTAGTTGGAGTTTTAGAGACCAATGAAGAGAAAAATTGCTGCATTATTTATTCTGCACACTCAGGAAGAAAGTTGATTGTACCAGCATAGAATTATTTTCCAATAGTTAGGAAACTCACACATATGGTCAATATTGATCGAGGGCATATGAGTGCAGAGTGGTACATATATAAAAAATCCTCGAAAAATTGAACATTCAATGGACAATGAATAGATTCTGATATCAATGTTTAGATTCAATCATTGAGGTCTATGACGTTCTAATGTGTCAAAGAATACTACTCCCTCCGTCCCGCTATGTTTGTCCCATTTCTTTTGGTTGAATAGTTTAAGGAATAATATTAAAATAATAGATAGTGAGTTTTTATAGTATTTAATGGATGAAAAGTGAAGGTATGTGGGGTAGTTGGGATGAAAAGTAAGGGGAATAATATTAAAATAATAGGTAGTGGAGTGTTACTTTTTCCTTTTATGGACTGGGACAAACATAGCGGGACGCCCATAAAAGGAAAGTGGGACAAACATAGCGGGACGGAGGGAGTAATATTTCTTGAAGAAGTATCTGAAAATTTTCCTTTGTCTTGAAAAGAATGCATTTACATCCTAGTATACACAAATTAGTGGCTGGAATTCCAGTCATGAAAATGGGAAACTAAATTCCTAATGGCCAGAAACTAAATCTAATCTTCTAAATAAATAAATTAAATAAACTAACAGCTGTGCACCAAGGATCGACCCCTTTCTACACTCCTCCTCAAGCTGGCTTGTATATGTTTTACAAACCAAACTTGGAATTCAACTCATCAGAACTGAACCTTGGAAATTTGTCTTTTTGTCTGGGTATAGCTGTCCTTACAATCCCATTGTCGACCTTCTCTGAACTATATGCAATAGGCCTATTCCTCCTTTCTTTTCTTTCATCGATATCTTTGACATTTTGGTTTGCTGGAACTTGAGTTATGATGAGTTTCACTGAATTTTGTCGGCTGCTGGAGATGCTGGAGTTTTCTAGACTAAATGTTTCGGAAGAAGACTTCAGATTCTTCTCATATATTCACTTCCAAGTCTTTTTTTTTGTCTTTCTTCTCTGATAACAGCCACTTTTCCTTGGTTCAAAGCAGTTTGGAAGGTTCTAATACTTAGGAAGGTCCAAGTTTTTTTATGGTTGATGGACTTGGGGAAGTTACCCACTTGCAAAAATGCTTTCCGACAATTCTTTTTTGTCACCAAACTGATGTATTGGGTGCAGAACAGCTGATTTTAATAATTTATTCTTACAGTGTGCATTTGGTATCTGGAACAAAGCTATCAGTAAATTGGGCCTGCAATGGGTTATACCCGCCTCAGCTGCAGATTTATTAGTAGATAATCAATAAGAAAGGCAAAGTGCTATGGCTTCGGTGGTCTTAGGGTCCATTTGAATTGAGAGGAACAAGAGTATGATTGAGAATTCTTACGATGATATTTGGGATAAGATCAATTATAGAGTTGTCTATAGGTCATCTGGTTATAGGTCTTTTACAGACACTAGTGTTTTATATTTAGCTAGGATTGGTTGCTCTCCGACTGATGTAGTCCTATTCTAAGTTTCAGATGCATGTATTCTGTGTTAGGGGTCTCTCACCCCTTACCTCTTGTTCTCTTCATTAGTAGAATTTATGTTTCCTATTAAAAAACAGATAATCTTTGATGGCTTATGAAATACTCTCTGCATCATTTTACTGATCTCCCCTTTGCTTAAAAACTTGCTATTTTACAGTTTAATCTAAACCATTAGCTAATTTTGATTCTATCTCAGACTATACCTGGTATGGAAAGTCTTGCAGAAACAGCTTCATCTTCTCGTGGTCTGCCACAAACAGTGAGTACATTCTCTTCAAATCTGTTCTCGAAGTTTTTTCCTTATGTTTCAACTATAATTAGTTCACATATATTCCAGGTGATTGAGAGCATAAACAAATGTGATGTTGACATTCGCAGAGAACTTTATAGCAGCATACTTGTAAGATAATTACTCCTTTATCTAGCATGGTTCGTTAAATCGACAAGCTCAGGAAATGCCAAGTTCCATTCTTTTGTATTAGGTCATTGAATTAGCTCATACATTTTCCTCTATTTATGCTTTTCCAATTTTTCTTATGTTCAAATGCTTGCTGTATTGTGTAGAAGCTGAGGCATAATCTTTTCTCAGGTAAAAACTTAATTGAGTCTTTCCTGTAGTTAGGGTTGAGTTTAATCATCCAGCCCCTTAATCCGTAGAGATATACTGTGTATACACTTTGGTACTGAACTAACTGAATCTAAACGATTGTGTCGTTTAGTACATGAACTAACTTATATATTGGCTGTATCATTTATCTGAACTATCTGATGAGTGATACAACTCCCTGTTTCAAGTGCTTGGTGTATTATATAGAAGCTGAGGCATAATCTTTTTTCTCAGGTAAAAACTTAATTGTGCCTTTCCTGTAGTTAGGGTTGCGTCTAATCACCCGGCCCCTTAATCCTTAGAGATATTCACTATGTAACCACTTTGGTACTGAACTAACTGGATCTAAACGATTGTGTCGTTTGGTACATGAACTAACTTATATATTGGTTGTGTCATATATCTGAACTATCTGATAAGTGATACAACTCCCTGTTGCTGAAATATTCTATTATCTTACGTAGATTTTGACCTTCCTTTTCAGCTATTTGTTTAAAATAAATTACCATTGTTCACTCATTTCGGAATAAGTGCAGCAGGTTAAGCAGATTAACATGTTTCTAAGATTCCCTTTTCCATTGATTTCATCAGAATAATAGGAATTCATTTGGTACTTATAGTTCTATTGTTTCTGATGCCTTTCTGCAGCTTTCTGGCGGAACAGCATCAATGCAACAATTGAAAGAACGTCTTGAGAAAGATTTACTGGAGGTTCTGGCTCACGATATATGTCTCTTTCTAAGTATCACTTTCTTGAGCCAAAATATGTTTGAGCTAGGAAATAAAAATGATGCGAAGATGTCCTTCTTGATTCAGATTACATTGATTTTTGGCTCGGCAGTTTATTAGTAATTTGGTTATTTACTTTTGTCCTAAACACAAACATACTCCTGCTTATGTGAGTTTTGAATTTTTTCTTGTTCTCCTTTCAACTTTGCTCGATATGTTAGCTCTCTGTTTTTGTCCTACCTGCATTCATGTTTTCTCACCCCTTGGCATTCTTGAACTGGAAAATTCATCAATAATACATTTTAAATGGATCAACTATTTGGTGACTTTGCCAGATTAGAGACGTCTGAATAGGCATTCATAGTTATTTAATGATGTGGCCGTAAAAATGGTAATATCAGTGAATTTACTTCTACTAATTAATTGCATATTAAAAATAATTTGCTTTCTATCATATTCTTTTTTTTATACATTCATGTATCTTAATAGGTGCCAGCCACTTGAGCATTAGTTTTAGTGATTGGTGGAATGACATTTTGACACTTAGTTACTTTGCTACTAGGAATCACCTCAAGCAGCAAGGATTAAAGTGTTGGCAAGCGGAAATGCAACGGAAAGGAGATTCAGGTTTGATTTTATATATTACATCATTGGTTTTAGATATATGTTTGGCTTCACCACATCTTGTTAGATTTATGCATAATACATGCATTTTTCAATGATTTGTGTTGTTCTTTTCCATCTGTTCTTTCACCTAGCTTAAAATAGCTGGGTAATATACTAGTTTACTTTTAAGGCCTTCAATAATAGTTCGCACTCCAATAAAGGAATTCTCCTATTTCCTTTCCAGGACTGCAAATTAATATATACCTTTTCATAGATTTTTCTCTTCTCTTAACTTACCTAATTTTAATCTCCTAAAGTGATTATGTTATACAGCTGAACTCTTTGAACATATTTAAATTTAAAAATTGTGAAGATGTCCACTACTTTTAGTATCTCTCTTAGCTAGTGCCAATTTAGACAAGGACATGCTAAGTTTGTCAGGAGTGTTGTCAATACTTTTAGCATCCCTTTTATTTGAATCTCAAAGAATAAATTCTTAGTATTGTCCTGATGGAGAAAAACACGCCAAATACTTCTTCAGGCCTAAATTTCATCAGGTGCTTAGAATAAATATTATGTTGTAAAATGTTAATTCTATGGACTGGAGAATCCTTTTCTCGTCTTACTTGCCACGTCCTAAAGTTCTAAATATTAATTTAACTACTAACTAAAATCCTAAATCCAGTTTATGATTAATTAAAACATGTTAACATAAAAACTAGTCATGATTAAATTACTAACTCAAATTAGGCGGAAGCATAATGAAACAATTAAAAATCATGACATATCATCTCATTTTTTTTCCAAACATCAATAAATATAATAGAACTTGCCATAGACAAAATAGTTCTAAGACCAAAAAATATTAAGAAAAATAGAATAATGGTTATTTGTAATAACTATATTAAATATTATACCCCATTGGCGCCAAGTGTGGGGGGATGCGAGATGTGTATGAATCCTCCGTTCCATCCATGACAGCTCTTTTATCTTAAAATGGGAGAGAAACTTTTGGGGTTAGCAAACCCAAAACATAGCTCATGTGATGATGGGTCGCATTAACATGATATGAATTGAAAGTAATATTATAGGATAAAATTGATATGACAAAGTCTAGTATGAAAATTTGCATACATGAAAAAACTTTTATTTACAAACGAATTTTGTATATTGTGAAGGTAAGACAAAATTGAGTGGTTCATGATTCACTCGGCCCGAGTGGTTCATGGTTCACCCTGCCTGAATAGGTCATGATTTAGGGTTCATTATTTAGTGTTTAGGGTGTAGATGATTCACCCAGCCCGAATAGGTCATGATTTATGGTGATTTTATAGTTTTTCATACATGAAAATTTTCACAATAGACCTACTCAATTGATATTATTAAAATGGTGGATGTGGTAATGTAATACATAGATGTAGGTGAATATGGTGGGTCGCCTTTGTATGAAATATAGGTTTGAAATATAAATTTTAGGTTTTGAGATGTTATTTTGATTACAAGTGAAGATATATCATTAGAAAGAGGTAAAACAACCATAATTACGAGTTTTGAGTTGTAAAATGAAAAATGAAAACAGAAATACCTAGTCTTCATGAATCATTGTTTTTCCTGTTTATATGCACATATTTTGTACATATATATGAGATGCACATGGTTTAGAAGGCTGAAACTAATCTGATATCATTCCCGAGAAGCTAAGTAATCATATTATGCTCTGGTAATTGGTTAAATTTCTATTATAGAACATAAGTGGCGTACCTCGTGAGATATGTGCTATAGTTAGAATGTAAAACTCATTTCAGCTGATGTAGTGTACTAATGAGCGTGAACACAGTGTTTGGATAGGGGGGAGTATCCTGGCATCACTCGGCTCCTTTCAGCAAATGTGGTTCTCAAAGTCCGAGTAAGTACCTAACTTTTTTTGTTGATTTCATAGTTTTTTGTAATTATAAGTTCTATGAACATTCTTGAAGTTTATATCATGGGAAGATTTCCTGTAAGACCGTCTCTTGGACGTAGATTGATCACAATCTATTTGATATTATCCCCTCAATGGGTGAAGATAATAGTCATGAGAGTTGTGTTTCACGGGCTCTGAAATGACATATGTGCCCCTTGTTGTGTGAAATGGCAGGTTCGAAGAGCATGGAGCTTCTTATATTCAACGGAAATGCCCTTAGCACGGCTGTTGCTTCCATTTTCTTTAATCCGACGTTTCTGAGTCATTTGCTTGCAGTTAAGAGTTTCAGATGTTGAGTATTTTGTTGGTTGGCCTTGCCATTCTTAAATATGAAGTCACGTTTATGGTTATAAGTTCGGACGTTTGTATTTGTAGGGACCTAGGGGATGTGAAGTGTTTTGACTCAGTAGCCTCAAATTGCAATAATCATTAAAACAAAAGTTAGCTCTTAGATGATTAATTTTTCTTGCTTGTCCAACGCTGAACTTTGAATTGGTGAAAAGAAAATTACTTCAAGATATTTTTTTGTTTATTCGAATATACTCCCTTTGTCCCACTCCCAATTTTATAAGCTGATTGTATTAGGGAACTAATGTACAAAAGAATTCTTTCCTCACCTCTCTATGAGTTCGAGACTTTAAATGAGATGAATTTCTTTCTTAGTATCAGAGCCTCCAGGTTCACGCTCCTCTACCCACATTAAATTATGCACTTGTTGGGCCTCCTCTTCCTTATAATGATGGAGTTGACAGTCCAGAGAATAACTCAGCCCACAAGTTAGGGAGAGTATTAGAGAATTAATATACAAAAGAATTAATTTCTCATCTCTCTACAAGCTCGAACTTTTAGATGAGATGAAATTTTTTCAGATTGTGTTTTGCACATAGATTAAGAATTTTTTTTGGAAGGATAACTTAGACAAGCAATTGTTTTTATTGTAGCCCTATTTAATAATTGTTATAGTTTTCAACATAATTAATGGAGAGGTTTATGTTAGTGAATTAATTAAAATAATATTATTCAAGAGTAGGTCTTGTGTGAAATATTGCACACTAGTGTTATGTGCAATACCACATAATTAAAGCAAAATAGACTAAAATTCGTGGGTCATGTGCGCTGGGCGGGCGGGTCGGGCAGGTTGGGCGGCGCGGGCAGGGCGAGCTGGCTGAGTAGGTTGAGCAGACCACTTGACTATTTACGTATTACATTTTATGCAATGATATTTTTATCAATAATTGTTGTAGCCTAATAGTTCTGGTCTATTTTCAGTGTATTTGGTCGCAGGTTCAATTCTTATTGAACACATAATTTTTAATTTTTTTCAAGTTATTTTTTTTTCAAGTTATTTTTGTGTGTTACTACATGAACAAAACCAGTACAAGCGCGAAAAGAAATCCTCAGTCCAAAATTGCAGATTTAAAGAACAACTTGATGTGTTACTACATGAACAAAAGAGTGTTACCGTATGAGCAAAATAATGTTACTACATGAACAAAATCCAGTACAAGCGCGAAAAAAAAACTTAAGTCCAATTTTTTTTTTCAAGTTGTTTTTGTGTGTTACTACATGAACAAAAGAGTGTTACCCTATGAACAAAAGAGTGTTACCACATGAACAAAATCAGTACAAGCGCGAAAAGAAATCCCTAGTCCAAAATTACAGATTTAAAGAACAACTTGATGTGTTCCTACATGAACAAAAGACAGTTACCCTATGAGCAAAAGAGTGTTACTGCATGAACAAAAACCAGTACAAATGCGAAAAAAATCTTCAGTCCAAAATTACAGATTTACAGAAACATCATGAAAAGAGTGCAGAAGCATCTGAAAAATTGCGCCAGAAAATCAAGAGGAAAACGAATGGAAGGACCTGCAAATTTGTCAGGATGAGAAAACTGAAAAAAAATGAGAAGAATATGGAAGAATTTGAATAAGGAAGAAAAAGAAAAAAAGAAAAGGAAGAATAAAAGAAGAGAAGAAAAAATCGCACCACAGTAAAATCTGGAATCGCGAGGAAGAAGAACGCGAGGAAGAAGAACCCTAGGATCACGAGGAAGAAGAAAACGGGCAGCGCTGGATCTGAAATGGCTTTGGGTCTGACTCGCGAAAAATAAATATCTCTTCTATTTAGGCTAATTGCACATATCACTTGTATGTAATATTGCATACAAGTTTTTGTGATTATTCAATGTGGAAATAAGTCTATATATTTGGAACATAAAAAAAAAAAAAAAGCCTATATAATTGGGAAGGAGGGAGTACAAGTGATTTTAGAACTGGGTTGAATTAGGAACTGGGCACGAAATCAGTTTGAACACCCTAATTAAAAAAGTTGTTCTTGAATTGGAAATTATTTTTAAATTTTTTAGTAATTTTAAAATTTAACCCTAATTTCTATAATTTCTATTTTAAATTTTAGTATTTTATATTATGTTATGTTTTCTATGATTTTATTGTATTGTCCATACTATATTTAAATTACTAGTATAGAGCCCACATTTTACGAGGTTTTTTTAAAAAAAAATTCATATAACATTTAAGTTTTAAATTATATTATGAAAGAGGTGCAAGATTTATATACATACTCCCTCCGTCACGGAATTATTGAAACATTTGTCAAAAAGACCCGTTCCGAACTCGTTGGCACATTTCTATAAAAGGAAATAAAATAACTACTTCATTTTAAATTTTACACTCAAAACATTTAAATAATTACACACAATGTCATTACATTTTTCTCACACTAAAGTCAACTTTATTCCTTTTTACATCACATGCTATTACTTTACCATTTCACCCTCACCAGAAAGCAACTTATACCAATAAACAATTCTCACAATAAAGTACGCGTAAATAGTAAATGTGCAAACGATTTCGGGCGGAGGGAGTATTATTTAAAAAAAATGTTAAATTCAATACTAAAATGCCTACTTATAAAAGGTAAATTTAAATTCTTGCCAAATAAACAAAACATAAGAATTTACTTCACAATGAGACGACATGCAGCAACAAAGATACAATAAAAAATGATACATAAGCAAACCACACAAAAAATCGACACATAAACAAAAGAAACTACCTATTAGTATATAAACTGATGTAATCCTTATTTACTAATTATGAATCACCCATATTGTCATATCTCTCCTAAAAGACTAAAACCTCTATTTCAAATTCTAAGAATTCTTTTCATTTTTTTTGAAAACAGAGAGCACGTTTAAGTTCAAGAATAACAAATATTGAGAAGGCCATCCACAAGATTTGGAGGCTCGACCCAACAATGAGTACTCTCATAGAACCAAGAAGCACTAGCAAGAGAATGTGCCAAAGAATTGACATTACGACTAGCCCAAGTAACATAAAAATTAGGAAGCTCCCTAAGTGTCTTCCTTCCTGCCTCAATATAATGTTCAAATGTAGACTCGTCCGGGTTTGATGGGGAAAAACATATTATAGACAATTTTAACATCCCTCTCCACAATCCCCGTTTTGGAACCTCGAACTAACTGCCCAGGTTAGAGCCTCCATCACTCCCCATGCTTCCCCTTCATCGACTCTAAATAAGCCATTCATTGTAAGAGTTTAGCAAACGATACCTCCACCTTCATTCCGAAGTGCCATCCCAATCCCTAATAAGTGCCACTTGTTTAGAATGAAAGGTATTAGTTGATTATAATTATTGGTTTCACAAATAAGTGTCACTTGTTTACATTTAAAGGTTAATTAGTGTTATTGGTTTCATTATTAAGTGTCACTTGTTTACAATGAAAGGTATTAGGTGATTTGTGTTATTGGTTTCACCAATAAGTTTCACTTATTTAGAATTAAAGATATTAGTTGATCAGTGTTATTGGTTTCACGAATTAGTGTCACTTGTTTACAATGAAAGGTATTAGTTGAATAGTGTTATTGATAATTATCAATAAGTGTTGCTTGTTTACAATGAAAAATATTAGTCTATTATTGTTATTTATTTCATTTAGAATGAAAGGTATTAGTTTATTAGTGTTATTTGTTTCATTAATAAGTGACTCAACTAATACCTTTCATTGTAAAAAAGTGAAACTGATTGGTGAAACCAATAACAATACTCAACTAATACCTTTCATTCTAAACAAGTGAAACTTATTCGTGAAATCAGTAACACTAATCAACTAATAATACCTTTCATTCTAAACAAGTGACACTTAATAATGAAACCAAATAATCAACTAATACTTTTCACTGTAAACAAGGGATACTTATTGGTGAAATCAATAACAATAATGAACTAATACCTTTCATTCTAAACAAGTTACACTTATTAATGAAACAAATAACACTAATAAACTAATACCTTTCATTCTAAATGAAACAAATAACACTAATAGACAAATACCTTTCATTGTAAACAAGCAACACTTATTGATAAGTATCAATAACACTAATCAACTGATACCTTTCATTGTAAACAAGTGACACTAATTCGTGAAACCAATAACACTGATCAACTAATATCTTTAATTCTAAATAAGTGAACCTTATTAGTGAAACCAATAACGCTAATCACCTAATACCTTTCATTGTAAACAAGTGACACTTAATAATGAAACCAATAACACTAATTAACCTTTAACTGTAAACAAGTGACACTTATTTGTGAAACCAATAATTATAATCAACTAATACCTTTCGTTCTAAACAAGTGACACTTATTAGTGAAATTGATAACACGAATCAAGTAATAATTCCTTTCATTCTAAAAATGTGACTCTTAATAATGAAACCAATAACCATAATCAACTAATATCTTTTATTGTAAACAAGTGACACTTATTTGTGAAACCAATAACAATAATCAACCAAAACCTTTCATTCTGAACAAGTGACACTTATTCGTGAAATCGATAACACTAACCAAGTAATAATACCTTTCATTCTAAACAAGTGACACTTAATAAAGAAACCAATAACAATAATCAACTAATACTTTTCATTATAAACAAGTGACACTTATTGGTGAAACCAAAAATAAAAATTAACTAATACCTTTCATTCTAAACAAATGACACTTATTCATGAAACCGATAACACTTATAAACTAATACCTTCTTTGTAAACAAATGAAACTTATTGGTGAAAACAATAACAATACTCAACTAATACCTTTTGTTGGTCCCGGTGCTAACGAGTCTCACACGTGTATGGGGGGGAATACACGTGTTAAGTGATTTTAAAACTTTTTCTTCACTGAGGTCAGATGGGTCAGGTTATCCTGATAATTTTGCCCTGAGAAGCACGGATTGCCCTGAGTCAGAGTCTACTGAGACAATGATCCTAAGCTGCTTTCAGAAGCTTCAGATTAGCCCAACTGATCCTGAATTTATCAGAGATCCTGAGGAGTTTGGATCAGATATTTATCTTACTAAACACTCAGTAGAGTTAGTTTAGTTTGGTAACTATCTGTTCTAGCTACTCAAGTGTGCGGAATGGTTGGCCCTAAGTTTATACTCGTTTTAGCTTTGCTGAAAATCTTCTTCCTTTAATAAAACAGTGATTAAGGCTGTGACCTATTTTATGCAGTCCAGTGGATTGGTTCCAACTAAATATCAGTGAAATATGCTTTCAGTGAGAAACATGCAACAGACAAACTGCAGTACAGAAAGCAAATAACACATCAATTATAGTGGTTCAGAGAGTCAAGCTCCTACGTCCACTCTCTCTGATCTTCAGAGAAATTCCTTAACCACTTCCTAAAGTTTTCAGGCTAACTCACTGTAGCTTACTCACTTTTCTACCTTGAGTTTTCTGGCTGACTCACTGCAGCTTACTAACTCAAACACACACAAGTGTTCAGACTACCACAAGTAGCTTACTAACTTCTTCTCTAGAGTTTTCTGGCTAACTCACTGTAGCTTACTCACTCTTTACAACTCCAACTCACCAACAAATCACACACAAACTACCTTAACAAAGGGTTTGGGTTTTGGGTTGGTTTCCAACTAGGGTGAGATATCCTTTACAATTAAGAACAAATGCAAAGGGTAGGATATCTCTACTAAGCTTTGGATATTTCTTATCAATCTAGGCTTAGTGAATGAGCTCTCTCCAATGTGAAACACTTGGAAAATTCTAGGGTTTTCGAGTGCTTCAATTTGCAATAATACGAATGAGCTCTTGAGTTGCTTTGAAATTTCAACTTCTCAATGTAAAGAGTCACTGGTATTTATAGGCAACTTCATCATGGTCACTCTTGAAAAACTATCCGTTGGAGGAGATAGTATTAAGGGTTTCCTCTTCTGGTGTTTGATGAACGGCTATATTTAGGGTTTGAACACTCCCTTGCATGTTTTAGGAAATATGCAGTCATGTAGCCAATCACCAATTTTTACAGTCTGGAACTTAGTACTACTGACATAATTCAGGGTCCTGTCGCTTTCAGTGTCAGTAAAGTACAGTGTTGTCTTCCTCTGATTGGTTCTTGTCTTTAGTGAATGTAGACAAACAAAACGACTCTTTTTGGTCAATCTCTCTGAATGAGACAACCTTAAACAACACTTAGACTTAGTTCCTTTTGTCTGCACTAGAATGTTTTGGGCAATATCTACTTTTCTGAGCATTTGCATTTTTCTCAGTTTTTGTAGTCTTCAGATAGATATTATTCAGTGCCTCTGAACATTCAGGTTATACTGAGTATTCAGTATCTTACTGAGTCTTCAGTAACTACTGGGTCTTCAGTGTCTTCAGTAACTTACTGAGTTATCAGTACTATTTGAGTCTTCATTCCTTCAGCATCTTCAGTATCTTTTTGAACATTCAGTTCTACTGATTCTTCAGTTCTTCTGATTCTTCAGTTCTACTGATTCTTCAGTTACTCAGTACCTTCTGAGTTCTTCAGTAACTTTAAGATCTAACCTGATCTATATCTGCTGACTATACATGGTGCAGATAACTTCCTGAACAATCTATGCTGAAACCTGACTCAGACTATCAAGATTAACCTGAACATGTCATACTCAGGGGTTTTTGGGATCTAATCAAAACTTCTTTATTAAATTCATCTCCCAACACCTTTCATTCTAAACAAGTGACACTTATTCATGACCCGGAAGGATCCGACACCGGATATGATCCAATTATGCTCTGGCCACCAGATAACATAAATTAGTACTATTGTGTGTTGGATACGTTTGTAATATACCGTTTTGTGTGTTTGTCTTGTTTATTAAATAAATGACACCTGTCATATCTGTAATAGGTCGGTGATTAAGTAGTAATCACCTTTGTTCCGTTTTTATGCTTGTAATAGGACAAGTGATCAATTAGTGATCATTTATTTGGTTTATTTTCGTCATTTTTAGATAGGCTACGTCAAAGATGGCCTTAGAGACTCATCCTTACCATATTCTCATCATGAAGTGGTCCCCAAGGCTTGGCCCCACAAGGAAGAAATCAACCTTCATCAAAAGAATGAAGGATACCAGCCATGTTTGTCTTATTAAAAGACCCAAAAGAATAGAAATTAGCTCCCTACGTGTCTTCTTTTGGTGAAAGCAAGTGGGTCCCATTTGGAGGTAATGGTTAACCTTATTACGCACAAGACATATGATGAAGTTCAGCCAAGTACTACGTGGAAGAAGCATGCACAAAATCAGCCAAATTACAAGGAAGTGATACACCATGCTAGGTGGAGGATGCATTACAAACAAACACCTAACCTACTACGTGGAGCTTCATGCATAAAGAGAAGACCAACACCTACAAGCACATCTTGGCTATAAATAGGAGGTCTTCAAGAAGGAATTCCAAGCAAGAAAAATGAGGGATTCTCCCTAAGTATGAAACATTAAGAGTGGTGAGAAAAAATAAGTTTGAGTGAGTTCTGTAAAATACCCATGAGAGTCTGTATATAAGTGTGTGTTTGAATAATATTTCATTTTTATATATCTCTTCATCCTTATGTTAGGTTTTGTTGTAGTATCCATGTACTAAATAATCCCCTCCTCCTCTCCAAGCACCCGTTTGGGCAGGAGCACCACCACATAACCCACCTGTCCCCATGTCAACATGAAATTGAGTCTGGTTTTAATCTCAGTATGGTTACAGTCCCTGCCGTCCCCATGATGTGTTAGTGATAGCCACATGATATCCATTTTCATGCTAGTAGTCCTAAATATGCTCATCAGGCAAGGTGGCCGCTTATAGCGAAAAAAGGACGATGAGTGCATGCTTATCGGTGTCCCGAGTTGTGGTTGTGATTGCATAACGCCCTTGCGTGGGAGCTGTGTGCGCAGGTGGGGCTCCCGACCCCCTTGTTTTTGAGGAACAACGAAATAGTTATTGTGGGACGACATCAAAGTTCTTGAAGGACGACGATAATGTCACAAGTTCTGGAGGGAAGAAGGCAAATTTCTGGAGGAACGACGATAACGTCCCAAGTTCTGGAGGGACGACGACAATGTTCTGGAGGGACGGTGGCAAAGTTCTTGAGGGATGGTTGCAACGACCCCAGTTTTTGGAGGACGGTGGCAAAGTTCTAGAGGGACGGCGACATTGTCCCAAATCTAGAGGGACAGCGGCAAAGTCCCATGTTCTGGAGAGACGCTGACAAAGTTCTGTAGGGATGGCGACAAAGTTCTGGAGGGACGGCGGCAATGCCCTAAGTTTTGGAGGTTCGGTGGCAATGTTCTCTAGGGACGGCAGTAATGTCCCAAGTTCTGGAGGGATGACGGCAAAGTCCCAAGTTCTGGAGATACGGCGGCAAAGTTCTGGAGGGATGACGATAAAGTTCTGGAGGGACTGCAACAATGTTCTGGAGGGATGGCGGCAATGTCCCAAGTTCTGGAGGGACTTCAGCAAAGTTCTAGAGGGACGACGACAACATCCCAATTTTTGGAAGGACGACGACAAAGTTTTGGAATGACGGTGGCAAAGTTCTTGAGGCACGGCGGTAATGTCCAATGTTCTGGATGGACGGCGACAATGTCCCAAGTTCTGGACGGCAATGTCCCAAGTTCTGGAGGGATGGCAACAATTTCCCATGTTCTGGAGGGACGGTGGCAATGTCCCACGTTCTGGAGGGACGGTGGCAATGTCCCAAGTTCTGGAGGGATGGCGGCAAAGTCCCATATTCCGGAGGGATGGCGGCAAAGTTTTGTAGGGATGGCAATAAAGTTATGGTGGGACTACAATAAAGTTCTGGAGGGACGGCGATAACGTCCCAAATTCAGGAGGGACGGCGACAAAGTTTAGGAGGGACGGCAAAAGATTTTTGAAGGGACGACGCCAATGTCCCAAGTTCTAGAGGGACATCGGCAAAGTTCTGGAGGGATGGTTACAACGTCCAAGTTCAGGAGGGACGGTGACAACTTTCTGGAAGGACTGCTGCAACGTCCCAAGTTCTGGAGGGACGGCGACAAAGTTCTGGAGAGACGGTGGCCACATCCCAAGTTCTGGAGGGACGGCGACAAAGTTCTGATGGGACGACGACAAAGTTATGGAGGAATGGCGGCAACGTCCCAAGTTGTGGATGAATGGCAGCAAAGTTCTGGGTTGATGGCGTCAACGTCCCAAGTTCTGGAGGGACGGTGGCAAAGTTCTGGAGGGATGACGGCAAAGTCCCATGTTCTGGAGAAACGGCGGCAAAATACTGGAGGGATGGTGACAATGTTCTGGAGGGACGGCGGTAACGTCTCAAGTTCTAGAGGGACGGCGACAAAGTTCAGGAGGGACGGTGGCAAATTTCTTGAGGGACAGCGGCAAAGTCCAAAGTTCTAGAGGGACGTCGACAAAGTTCTAGAGGGATGGCGGCAATGTCCCATGTTCTAGAGGGACGGCGGCAATATCCCAAGTTCTGGAGTGATGGCAGTAATGTCCCAATTCGGGAGGGACGGTGGCAAAGTCCCAAGTTCTAGAGGGACGACGACAAAGTTCAGGAGGGACGGCGGCAAATTTCTTGAGGGACAGTGGCAAATTCCCAAGTTATAGAGGGATGTCGGTAAAGTTCTAGAGGTACGGCGGCAACATCCCAAGTTCTGAAGGGACGGCGGCAAAGTTCTGGAGGAACGACGGTAAAGTTCTTGAGGGACGGCGGCAATGTCCCATGTTCTGGAGGAACGACGAAATAGTTCTGGTGGGATGGAATCAAAGTTCTTGAGGGACGGCGGCAACGTCCCAAGTTCTGGAGGGAAGAAGGCAAATTTCTAAAGGGACGGCGGCAACGTCCTAAGTTCTGGAGGGACGATGGCAATGTTCTGGAGGGACGGCGACAAAGATCTTGAGGGATGGCTGCAACGTCACCAGTTCTAGGAGGACGACGGCTAAGTTCTGGAGGGACGGCGGAATTTTCCCAAAATCTAGAGGGACAGCGGCAAAGTCCCATGTTCTGGAGAGACGGTAACAAAGTTCTGAAGGGATAGCGACAAAGTTCTAAAGGGACAGGGGAGACGTACCAAGTTTTGGACGGACAACGGAAATGTTATCTATGGACGATAGCAATGTCCCATGTTCTGGAGGGACGGTGGCAAAGTCCCAAGTTCTGGAGACACGGCGACAAAGTTCTGGAGGGACTGCAGCAATGTTCTGGAGAGACAGTGGCAATGTCCCAAGTTCTAGAGGAACGGTGACAAATTTTTGGAGGGACGCAACAAAGTTCTGGAGGGATGGTGGCAACGTCCCAAGTTTTGGAGGGACGGCGGCAACGTCCTAAATTCTGGAGGGACGGCTGCAAAGTTCTAGAGGGACGGAGGCAACGTCCCAAATTCTGGAAGGACGGTGGAAAAGTTCTGGAGGGACGACAGCAACGTCCCAAGTCCTGTAGGGATGGCAGGAACTTACCAAGTTCTAGAGGGACGTCGGTAAAGTTCTGGAGGGATGGCGGCAACATTCTTGAGGGACGGCGGCAACGCCCAAAGCTCTGGAGCGATGGTGACAATGTCCCAAGTTCTGGGGGGATGGCAGCAAAGTTCTTGAGGAACAACATCAATGTTCGAAGTTCTGGAGGGACGGCGGAAAAGTTCTGAAGGGACGGCGGCAACGTCCCAAGTTCTGGCGGGATGGCGGCAAAGTTCTAGAGGGACAATAGTAAAGTTCTGGAGGAACAACGGTAACGTCCGATGTTTTTGATGAACGGCGGCAAAGTTCTGGAGGGACAGCGGCAACATCCCATGTTCTGGAGGGACGGCGACCAAGTTTTGAGGGACGATGACAACGTCCCATGTTTTGGAAGTACGATAGCGACGAACCAAATTCTATAGGGATGGCGGAAATGTCCCGTGTTCTAGAGGGATGGCGGCAATGTCCCAAGTTCTAGAGTGACGGCGGTAATGTCCCATGTTCTGGAGGGATGGCGGCAAAGTCCCATGTTCTAGAGAGACGTCGGCAAAGTTCTGGAGGGATGGCGATAAAGTTGTGGAGGGACTACATCAAAGTTCTGGAGGGATGGTAGCAACGTCCCAAGTTCTAGAGGGACGGCGACAAAGTTCAGGAGGGACAGTGGCAAATTTTTTAGGGATAGCGGCAAAGTCCCATGTTCTAGAGGGACGTCGCCAAAGTTCTTGAGTGATGACAACAATGTCCAATGTTCTAGAGGTACGATGGCAATGTCCCAAGTTCTGGAGTGACGGCGGAAATGTCCCATGTTCTGGAGGGATGGCGGCAAAGTCCCATGTTCTGGAGAGACGGTGGCAAAGTTCTGGAGGGATGGCGACAAAGTTCTGGAGGGACTGCAGCAAAGTTCTAGAGGGACGCAACAACGTCCCAAGTTCTAGAGGGACGGCGACAAAGTTTAGGAGTGATGGTGGCAAATTTCTTGAGAGACAGCGGCAAAGTCCCAAGTTCTAGTGGGACGTCGGCAAAGTTCAAGAGGGACAGCGGCAACATCTCAAGTTCTGAAGGGACGGCGACAAGGTTCTTGAGGGACGACAGCTATGTCCCATGTTCTGGAGGAACGGAAAAATAGTTCTGGAGGGACTGCAGCAAAGTTCTGGAAGGACGGTGGAAAATTTCTTGAGGGACAGCGGCAAAGTCCCAAGTTCTAGAGGGACGTCGGCAAAGTTCTAGAGGGATGGTGGCAACATCCCAAGTTCTGAAGGGACATCGGCAAAGTCCCAAGTTCTGGAGGGACGGTGGCAAAGTTCTTGAGGGACGGTGGCAATGTCCCATGTTCTGGAGGAACGACGAAATAGTTTTGGTGGGACGACAGCAAAGTTCTTGAGGGACGGCGTCAACGTCCCAAGTTCTAGAGGGAAGAAGGCAAATTTCTGGAGGGACGGCGGTAACGTCCCAAGTTTTGAAGGGACGGCGGCAAAGTTCTTGAGGGATGGCTGCAACGTCCCCAGTTCTGGGAGGACGTGTGGCAATGTTCTGGAGGGACGACGACATTGTGCCAAAATCTAGAGGGACAGCGGCAAAGTCCCATGTTCTGGAGAGACGGTGGCAACGTCCCAAGTTTTGGAGGGACGACGACAATGTTCTCTAGGGATGGCAGTAATGTCCTGAAGGGACGGCAACAAAGTCCCAAGTTCTGGAGACACGACAGCAAAGTTCTGGAGGGACTGCAACAAAGTTCTGGAGGGACAGTGGCACCGTCCCAAGTTCTGGAGGGATGGTGACAAATTTTTGGAAGGACGCGACAAAGTTCTGGAGGGACGGTTGCAACTTCCCAAGTTTTGGAGGGATGGCGGCAACGTCCTAAGTTCTGGAGGGACGGCGGCAAAGTTCTAAAGGGACGGCGGCAACGTCCTAAATTCTAGAGGGACAGCGGAAAAGTTCTGGAGGGTCGGCGGAAACGTTCCAAGTTCTGTAGAGACGGCGGCAACGTACCAAGTTCTAGAGGGATGGCATCATAGTTCTGGGGGGACGGCGACAACATTCTTGAGGGACGGCAGCAATGCCCAAAGCTCTGGAGGGATGGCGGCAACGTCCCAAGTTCTGGAGGGACGGCGGCAACGTCCCAAGTTCTGGCGGGACGACGACAAAGTTCTGGTGGGACAGCAACAAAGTTTTTGAGGGATGACGGCAACGTCCAAAGTTCTGGAGGGATGGCGGTAATTTTTTGGAGGGACGGCGACAAAGTTCTAGAGAGATGGTGGCCACCTCCTATGTTCTGGAGGGACGGCGACAAAGTTTTGTTGTGACAACAGCAAAGTTCTGGAAGAACAGTGGCAACGTCCTAAGTTGTGGATGGAAAGCAGCAAAGTTCTGGAGGTATGACGACAACATCCCAAGGCGGTAACGTCCCAAGTTCTGGAAGGACGTCAGCGAGATACCAAGTTCTGGATGGACGGCGACAAAGTTCTAGAGGGACAGCGGCACAGTTCTAGAGAGACGGTGGCAAAGTTCTGGAGGGATTGGCGACAAAGTTTTGGAGGGACGGCGGCAACGTCCCAAGTTCTGGTGGGACGGCGACAAAGCTCAGGAGGGACGGTGGCAAAGTTCTGGAGTGATGGTGCCAACGTCCTAAGTTCTAGAGGGACGTAGGCAAGTTCTGGAGGGACGGAGGTAACGTCCCAAGTTCTGGAGGGACACTGGCAAAGTTATGGAGGGACGACGACAGAGTTTTTGAGGGACGGTGGTAATGTCCCATGTTATGGAGGGACGGCATCAAAGTTCTCGAGAGATGGTGGCCATGTCCTATGTTCTGGAGGGACGACGACAAAGTTCTGTTGTGATAACGACAAAGTTCTGGAGGAACGGCGACAGCGTCCTAAGTTGTGGATGGAAAGTGGCAAAGTTCTGGAGGGATGGCGGCAACATCCCAAGTTCTGGAGCGACAATGACAATATTTTGTAGGGACGGTGGCAACGTCCCAAGTTCTGGAAGGACGGCAGCGAGATACCAAGTTCTGGATGGACGGCGGCAAAGTTATGGATGGACAGTGACAAAGTTCTGGAGAGACGGTGGTAAAGTTCTGGAGGGATTGGCGACAAAGTTCTGGAGGGACTGCAACAAAGTTCTGGAGGGACGGCGGCAACGTCCCAAGTTCTGGTGGGATGGCGACAAAGCTTAGGAGGGACGGTGGCAAAGTTCTGGAGTGACGGTGCCAACGTCCTAAGTTCTAGAGGGACGTAGGCAAGTTCTGGAGGGACGAAGGCAACGTCCCAAGTTCTGGAGGGACAGTGGCAAAGTTCTGGAGGGACGGCGGCAGAGTTCTTGAGGGACGATGGTAGTGTCCCATGTTCTAGAGGAACGGCGACAAAGTTTTAGAGGGACGGTAATAAAGTTCTTGAGGGACGGCGGCAATGTCCCATGTTTTGGAGGGAAGAAGGCAAATTTCTAGAGGGACGACGGCAACATCCCAAGTTCTGGAGGGACGGCGACAAAGTTCTTGAGGGATGGCAGCAATGCCCCAGTTTTGGATGGACATCGGCAATGTCCCAAGTTTTGGAGGGACGTCGGCAATGTACTAAGTTCTTGAGGGATGGCAGCAAAGTCCCATGTCCTGGAGGGACGACGGCAATGTCCCATGTCCTGGAGGGACGACGGCAAAGTCCCATGTCCTGGAGGGACAACGACAAAGTTCTAGAGGGACGGCGGTAAAGTTCTTGAGGGACGGCGGCAATGTCCCATATTCTGGACGGACGACAGCAATGTACCAATTTCTGGAGGGACGACGGCAATGTCCCATGTTCTGGAGGGATGCCGGTAAAGGGATAGCGATAAAATTCTGGCGGGACGGCGGCAACGTCCCAAGTTCTCGAGGGACGGCGGCAAAGTTTTGGAGGGACGACAACAAAGTTCTTGAGGGACGGTGGTAAGGTCCCAAGTTCTGGAGGGACGGCGGCAATGTCCCAATTTTTTGGAGGGACGACATCAAAGTTCTTGAGGGATGGCGGCAATGTCCCAAGTTCTTTAGGGATGGCATCAAAGTTCAAGAGGGACGCTGGAAAAGTTCTAGAGGGTCGGGGCAAAGTTCTGGAGGGACGGCGACAACGTCCCAAGTTCTGGAGGGACGGCGGCAATGTCCCAAGTTCGGGTGGGACAATGACAATGTTCAGGAGGGATGGTGGCAAAGTTCTGGAGGGACGGCAGCAACGTCCAAAGTTCTAGAGGGACGTCGGCAAAGTTCTGGAGGGACAGAGGCAACGTCCCATGTTCTGGAGGGACGGTGGAAAACTTCTGGAGGGACGGTGACAGAGTTCATGAGGGACGACGGTAATGCCCCATGTTCTGGAGGGACGGCGACAAAGTTCTAGAGGTCCAGCAGCAATGTTTTTGAGGGACGGGGCAACGTCCCAAGTTCTGAAGGGAAGAAGGCAAATTTCTAGAGGGACGGCGACTACGTCCCAAGTTCTGGAGGGATGGCATTAAAGTTCTGGTGGGACGGCGGCAGAGTTCTTGAGGGATGGCGGCCATGCCCCAATTCTGGAGGGACGGCGGCAAAATTCTGGAGGTACGACGGCAATATCCCAAGTTCTGGAGGTACGGCGGCAATGTTCCATGTGTTGGAGGGACGACGGAAAATTTCTAGAGTGACGGCGCCCCAAGTTTTGGACGGACGGTGATAAATATTTGGATGGACGTGACAAAGTTCTGGAGGGATGGTGGCAACGTCCCAAGTTTTGGAGGGACAACAGCAAAGTTCTAGAGGGACGGCGACAAAGTTCTAGAGGGACGGCGGCAACGTCCCAAATTTTGGAGGGTTGCAAAAAAGTTCTGGAGGGACGGCGAAAAAGTTTTGGAGGAACGGCGGCAACGTCCAAAGTTCTGAAGGGATGGAGGCAAAGTGCTGGAGGGACGACAACAAAGTCCTAAGTTCAGGAGGGACAGTCGCCAAAGTTCTAGAGTGACGAAGGTAACATCCCAAGTTCTAAAGGGACGGCGGCAACGTTTTGGAGGGACAGAAGCAATGTCCCAAGTTCTGGAGGGACGGTGGCAAAGTTCTGGAGGGACGGTGATAAAGTTCTGGAGGGACGCCGACAACGTCCCAAGTTCTAAAGGGACAGCGACAAAATTCTTGAGGGATGGCGGCAACGTCCCAAGTTCTCGAGGGATGGCGGTAAAGTTTTGGAGAGACGACGGCAAAGTTCTTGAGGGACGGTGGCAAGGTCCTAAGTTCTGGAGGGACGACGGCAATGTCCCAATTTCTGGAGGGACGACATCAAAGTTCTTGAGGGACGGCGGCAACGTCCCAAGTTCTTTAGGGATGGCATCAAAGTTTAAGAGGGAAGCTCGAAAAGTTCTAGAGGGTGGGGGCAGGGTTCTGGAGGGACGGCGACAACGTCCCAAGTTCTGGAGGGACGGCGGCAATGTCCCAAGTTTGGGTGGGACAACGACAATGTTCAGGAGGGACAGTGGCAAAGTTCTGGAGGGACGGCTGCAACGTCCAAAGTTCTAGAGGGACGTCGGCAAAGTTCTGGAGGGACAGAGGCAACGTCCCATGTTCTGGAGGGACGGTGGAAAACTTCTGGAGGGACGGCGACAAAGTTCATGAGGGACGGCGGTAATGTCCCATGTTCTGGAGGGACGGTGACAAAGTTCTAGAGGTCCAACATCAATGTTTTTGAGGGACGGGGTAACGTCCCAAGTTCTGAAGGGAAGAAGGTAAATTTTTAGAGGGACGGTGGCAACGTCCCAAGTTCTGGAGGGATGGCGTTAAAGTTCTGGTGGGACGGCGGTAGAGTTCTTGAGGGATGGCGGCAATGCCCCAGTTCTAGAGGGACGACGACAAAGTTCTGGAGGGACGATGGAAATGTCCCAAATTTTGGAGGTACGGTGGCAAAGTCCCATGTTCTGGAGAGACGACGACAAAGTTCTAGAGGGATGGCGAAAAAGTTTTGGATGGTCGGTGACAACGTCCCAAGTTCTTGAGGGACGACGACAAAGTTCTGGAGGGATGGCGGCAACATCCCAAGTTCTAAAGGGACGTCGGCAAAGTTTGAGAGGGACGACGGCAACGTCCCAAATTTTGGAGGGACGGCGACAATATTCTTGAGGGATGGCGGCAATATCCCATGTTCTGGAGGGACGACAACAATGTCCCTAGTTCTGGAGGGACGACGGTAATGTCCTAAGTTCTGGAGGGATGGCGGCAAAGTCCCATGTTCTGGAGAGACGGCGGAAAAGTTCTGGAGGGATGGGGACAAAGTTCAGGAGGGTCTGCAGCAAAGTTCTCGAGGGATGGCGGCAACGTCCCAATTTCTACAAGGTCGTTGGGAAAGTTCAGGATGTCGGCAAAGTTCTGGAGGGACGACGACAATGTCCCAAATTCTAGAATGACGGCGACAAAGTTCTAGAGGGACGGCGGTAAAGTTCATGAGGGACCTGCGGCAATGTCCCATGTTCTGGAGGGACGGCGGCAATGTACAATGTTCTGGAGGGATGGCGGCAAAGTCCCATGTTCTGGAGAGATGGCGGGAAAGTTCTAGAGGGATGGCGACAAAGTTCTAGAGGGACTGCAACAAAGTTCTAGAGGGACGACGACAACATCCCAAGTTCTGGAGGGACAGCGACAAAGTTCAGGAGGGACGGCGGCAAAGTTCTGGAGGGACGGCGGCAAAGTTCTGGAGGGGACGGCGACAACGTCCCAATTTGTAGAGGGACATCGGCAAAGTTCTGGTGGGACGGCTGCAACGTCCCATGTTCTGGAGAAACAGTGGCAAAGTTCAGGAGGGACGGCGCCAAAGTTCTTGAGGGACCGTGGCAATGTCCCATGTTCTGGAGGGACGACAATAAAGTTCGAGAGGGACAGCGACGTCCCAAGTTCTGGAGGGACAATAGTAAAGTTCTGGAGGGATGACAACAACGTCCCAAGTTCTGGAGGGACGACAGCAAAGTTCTGGAGGGATGGCAGCAACGTCTCAAGTTTTGGAGGGACGGCGGCATAGTTAAGAAGGAACGGCCGCAACATCCCATGTTCTGGAGGGATGACGGCAAAGTTCTGGAGGGATGACGACAAAGTTCTGGAGGGACGGCGACAATGTTTCAAGTTTTGGAGGAACGGTGGCAAAGTTCTAAAGTGACGGTGCCAACGTCCCAAGTTCTGGAGGGACGGTGGCAATGTCCCAAGTTCTGGAAGGATGGCGGCAAGGTTCTGGAGGGACTGCGACAATCTCCCAACTTCTGGAGGGATGGCGGCAAAGTTCTGGAGTGACAGCGGCAACGTCCCAAATTCAGGAGGGACGGCGGCAACGTCCCAAGTTCTGTAGGGACGGCGGTAACGTACCAAGTTTTGGAGGGATGGCAGCAAAGTTCTGGAGGAACGGCGGCAACGTTCAAAGTTCTGGAGGGACGACGGCAAAGTGCTGGAGGGATGACAACAAAGTCCTAAGTTCAAGAGGGACAGTCGGCAAAGTTCTAGAGGGACGAAGGCCACATCCCAAGTTCTAAAGGGATGGCGCCAACATTCTAGAAAGACGGCAGGAACGTCCCAAGTTCATGAGGGATAGCAATAAAGTTCTATAGGGACGGTGGCAAAGTTCCAGAGGGACGACGACAAAGTTCTGGAGGGATACCGATAACGTCCCATGTTTTGGAGGGACGGCAGCAACGTCCCATGTTTTGGAGGGATGGCGGCAAAGTTCTGGAGGGACGGCGGGAAAGTTCTTGAGGGGCGGCGGCAACGTCCCAAGTTCTGGAGAGACGGCGGCAACGTCCCAATTTCTGGAGGGACGGTGGCAAAGTTCATGAGGGACGGCGACAACGTCCCAAGTTCTGTAGGGACTATATCAAATTTCTATAGGGACGGTGGCAAAGTTATGGAGAAATGGAGGCAAAGTTTTGGAGGGACGGCGGCAACATTCCAAGTTCTGGAGGGATTGCGGCCTCATCCCAAGTTCTGGACGGACGTCGACAAAGTTCTGGAGGGACGACAGCAACGTCCCAAGTTCTGGAGGGGTGGCGGCAAAGTTCTTGAGCGACGGCGGTAATGTCCCATGTTCTGGAGGGACGACAACAAAGTTCTAGAGGGACGACATCAATGTTCTTGAGGGACGGCGACAACGTCCTATGTTCTGGAGGGAAGAAGGCAAATTTCTGGAGGAACTGTGGTAATATCCTAAGCTCTGGAGGGACAACGTCATAGTTCTGGAGGGACGACGTCAAATTTCTGGAGGGACGGTGGAAACATCCCAAGTTCTGGAGGGACAGCGGCAAAGTTCTTGAGGGACGACAAAAAAGTTCTTGAGGGACGATGACAATGTCCCAAGTTCTGGAGGGACGACGGCAAATTTCTGGAAGGATGGCGGCGACGTCTCCAATTCTGAAGGGATGACGGTAACTGTTGGAATATAGAGGGACGTAAACATGTAATACATGCGCAGCGGAATTAAACAATTCACCAACAACGAACATATAATTGCATAAAGGATTACAATAATCATAACAAGAAATCTTACAGTAACTTGAAAGCAGATTTCTCAACTAAGGTATCCCTGTAATCCCCAATCATGGAATTGCACGAACTTGTCAGCGTTGAATCCCGAGATGAATTTGCTAGGAAAATTCTAACTCTAGATCTTATGGAGAAAATATGAATTAACGTTGTTTGTGAATTCCCAAGAGCTCATATATATAGGGAAGGCCCAGCTTGAATCTCAAGCTAACCTGATTGAGAAATAAAATCCCTAATCTTTATTTAAATAAATCTCTTAGATTTATTTCCCACATATAAAATCTCTACAGATTTAATTCCCATATATGTCAAATCTCTACGATTTGATTCCATATATATTAAATCCTATAATAATATTCCATATATTATTATTGAGAATTCCTATTTAATTAAAGCAATTTAATTAAACACTAATAATAGGCCTATTATTAATTAATTCTCAATAAATTAAATATTAAATCCAATTTAACATTTAATTAACAAACTATAATCCGTAAAAGGGGACTACTTGTTTTGTGACTCATAGACCCTCATATATCGAGTGATTAATTAAACTAATGGTCTTAATTGAACCCTAGACAATAAATCAAGCATTCTCAATATATGAGGTACGTTGCGAGAAACGTGCAACTACCTGTAACTGTAACATGGGCTATTATGATTTTCTCCTTTCATTCAAGATTACTCAATTAGTCTTGAACATGATGAAGTATCTATTCAAATAACTTAATCATATTATCTCTAATCACTAATTGATCACTTATGTCACACTTGGCCACAAAGTCCAAGTTGACATGCATTGGCCAATGACTTTGATCCAATTATGATGAGAAGATGAGTATTATCTATAATATCTCATTCTTGATAATCCTTGATCGGGGCTATTTGAGAATCATGCTTAAGTCATCTAAGTTCTCACAACCTCAATGACATCAATGACTCATGGAAACACTTGTACGAGTAAATGCAAACAATCAAACATAATATTCAAACAAGTGTATTGTCATACATTAATATTAAATGAACTATAATATTAAGTCAAACTGAATATCATCTAGTATTATGTCCTTACAATAGATTGTCTCTAGGACACTAACACTAACAATATCCCACTTGGACTAGAGTCAATCACCTACATGTCTAACCCCTAGACCATCAAATGTCTAGTGTGTACATGAACACTCAGTGTTTTGGTGAAATGATCTTCCAAATTAAATATGTGGGAATACATTTTAATTCCATTTCTCCTATCCTTATGATCTCTTGGATCAAATGATAAGTCTTGGTACATGCTTATTTCTGTTTGCTGATCTCAGTTCCTTTGCTTGTGCATTCGCACCAACGTTGTCTTAATACAACTTTATTAGACAAACTGACACTTGGAACTACCCCTAGTTCTCTTGAGAACTATAAAATCCAGACAACCTTCTTGAGGCTTCTGATACATCAATATACTCAACTTCGGCTGTTGAATCTGCGGTCGACATTCTTGGAACTATTCCAACCGACTGCCTCATCATTGAGAGTTAAACGTAACCTGACTGTGATTTACAGTCGGATTGGAAACTTGCATCAGCTTAACCAGTCATTACTAGTCCTGACTTTCCACTATAGACAAGGAAACATTCTTTAGTTCGTCTAAGATACTTCAGAATGATTTTGACAGCAATCCAGTGAGATTCACCCGGATTCTGTTGGTATCTACCAATGACACTGACAGCGTAGACCACATTGGGCCTAGTGCAAGTCATGGCGTACATGATTGACCCAATTGCAGATGCATATGGGACATCTTTCATGTGCTTGATATTAACTTCACTAGAAGGACAATCCTTCTTTGACAGCTTTATTCCATGACTTGCCGGTGGAGACCCTCTCTTAGAGTTCTCCATCTCTAAATGCTTCAACACCTTGTCTATATGGGTGAACTGTGATAGCCTCAACATCATCTTGGATCTATCCCTGTGGATCTTGATCCCTAGGATGTAGCAGGCTTCACAAAGATCCTTCATCACGAAGGTCTTTGACAACCAATCTTTAAGGGACTGCATTAATGAGATATTGGTTCTCAAAATCAATATGTCGTCGACATATACAATTATGAAAACTTTATTCTTCCCGCTGCATTTATAATAAACGCAAGGATCTTCTGAATTTCTGATGAAGTCAAAAGGATATTCCAACTCCTAGAAGCTTGCTTCAATCCATAAATGGATATCTTTAGCTTGCATACTAGATTAGAATTTGACTTAGATGTAAAACCTTCCGGTTGAGTCATAAACACTTCCTTATCAATGCTTCCATTGAGGAAAGTTGCTTTGACATCCATCTGCCAAGTCTCATAATCAAAGTGTGCTGCTATCGCAAGTAAAATTTGAATGAACTTGATCTTTGCAACTGGTGAGAAGGTATCGTCACAGTAAGTGCTTTCGCATTGACTATAACTCTTCGTTACCAACCTAGCTTTGTAGGTTTGTACTTTGTCATTTGCATCAGTCTTACACTTGAAGACCCAATCGCAACATATGGGTCTAACCCGTTTAGGCAACTCAACCAAGTCCCAGACTTGATTGGTGTACATCAAGTCCATCTGGATTTCATGGTTTCATGCCACTTCCCTGAATCAATGTCGGATATTGCTTCAGAATAAGTATTAGGATCGTCCTTATCCGGTATGTCCATATTGTTGGGAAATACGGGGTGCCTGGATCTATTCGAGGTGTATTTAAATACATATTTAAATTATTCAATTAATTACTAACATGAATCAATTCTAAATTAATTCAACATAATAATTAAACAAGCAAAAAAAACATGCGTACACGTAATTCACGTAAATCCTAAGCATGCGGAATCTAGGAGTTATGAAATTTCATACCTCTTGTAGAGACAACCGTTGAGACGATGGATCAACACAAAGTGTCTTCTCAAACATGTCCCAATTCCACGAACGTAATCCGGTGGGAGGATTCTCACGAACGATTTTAATAAAGGAGAAAACTAAAAATATTTGCCACCACCTTTGTGGATTTCTAATTTTTCCAACACATGGAATTGCATTGGGGATGAAAAATTCATCCCTTATTTATAGGACTAGGGGGGACGAAAATTTAGCCTTGTTGGGCTATTGGAAAATTTACTTGCTTCTTCCTCAAGGTACAATTTGAATATATCCAATATATTCTATTTCCCAAAATATCTCCCAACAAAATCTTCTCCTCCCTTCTTGTCCATTATTTTCGAAAATATCAAATAAAATAGGGAAGAAATAAGATCTTTTACCTTTCTTGAATTTATGGGATAAACTTGTATCTCAAGAATACTTATTCCACAAAATCTTTCCAAGAAAATCAAGAAAATATTTTTCTCTCTCCTACTCATTATTTTCGAAAATAATTATGGAAAAATAGACAATAATATTTTCTTCTCCTTTTCATTAATTAGACTTTAATTGGGCTATTTGAGGGGCCCTTAGGAGAATTATGATTGGACCTCCAATTGACTATGAATTTATAATATTAAGACAATATATTATTCAAGCCCATTAATATTAATTTACTCCACTATAAAATTAATATTGAACTATCCAACTTAATCCATATTACGATGCTACAATAATATGGCTCCCAGTTATTATTTCCCGTGTTTAAGATTATCTAGTCCACTAATTAATTAAGCCACTGAAAAAGTTTTATATTAATTAATATCTTTATCCTTGGAGTAAAGACAACTCTACATTATTATCCATACCGGAAATAAATTTCCACTTACAAGATTTGGTATGATAAAGCTTCTGAGCCCACCAAGGGGACAAATCAAGCAAGACGTGCTTGCACACGATTCTCCGTATTAAATCTTAGCAATTGTCGTGTAACTAATAATATTTCCCAAGATATAAGGTATCGAATCACGTTGATTCTCTTCCCATCATAAGTCAAATCAATAGTTATTAATTTTACACGATCCTATTTAAGGAACGGAGATTAAGAAATAACGAACCACTGAGGTCTAATTCTTCCATATTCAGTGCTGAAGAATTTATCCTCCTGTAGGTCCTATTCGACGCATCATAATGCACTAGAGTAATCTCTTGGTCAAGACAAGCCAATCTGAGCTTCACACTTCAACCTTTCACGATGGATTATTCATTTCCATCTGGGTTGTGAATTTGTACTTAGTTACGAGGAACTGTTAATTTGATCTTCCGTGATCTGGTATCACCAAATTAACTACAATGTAACACGTACTATTTATTGAACGGGTATGCAGTAATATATATAACATTCAATCATATTTAATGCAACAATGATAAATAATTTATTTCACCAAATAAATAAGAAATTCAGTTTGGTTATACAAAGTAAAAGCATACTTTCCAATATAACACCAACAATCTCCCACTTATACTCAAAGTCTGGTTTTAAGTATACTACAACACGTCTCGTGTTCTACGCGACATTTAATGTCACTCACACGAACTTATTTCTCCCACTTATACTCAAAGCAGATTGGCAATGCTCTTGACACCCTTTCCTTCCACATGTCTCTCGAATGTATTCTGAGGTAGACTCTTTGTGAATGGATCTGCTAGGTTGTCTTCTGATGCAATCTTTGCCACCTCTATGTCTCCTCTCTTAACGATTTCTCGTATAAGATGGTATTTTTTTTCTATGTGTTTGCTGGCTTTTTGGGCTCTCGGTTCCCTTGAATTTGCAACTGCTCCGGCATTGTCACAGGGAATCGTGATTGTGCTAGGCAAATCCGGAACAACGTCCAAGTCCACTAAGAAGTTCTTGAACCAAACCGCTTCCTTCGCTGCTTCACAAGCAGCTATGTATTCGGCTTCCATGGTAGAATTGGCGATGCATTTCTGCTTAACGCTTCTCCATGTCATGGCTCCTCCTCCCATGCAAAACACACTACCCGAGGTTGACTTCCTGGAGTCTATGTCTGATTGGAAATCTGAGTCCGTGTAACCGATGGGGATTGTTGTAACAGGGAATAATCCGACTTGAAGAAGGTAGGGAGTTGACCACCTCATGGCTAACATATCATCCGACTTTACCTAGTCAAAGCAGGACTTGAGGCGACTTCAAAAAGATCGGCAAGTCGTTGGCGACTTGAGAAGCTACACAAGTCGTGGGAGCGGCTTGGGAAAGCAGGGAAGTCGCGAGGCGGCTTGGGAAGACGCGGAGGTCAGGACCGACCCGGTCTCGAGGTTGGATGAGGATAAATATGGAAGAGATTTGGGTAGTTAGTGAGGCGGATTTCACGTATCATAATTAGGGTAAGTGTATCTGGGAGCACGACTTGCGGGACAAGAAAGAAAACCCTAGTCTGGCGGCTGAAACCGTAGGTTGGCCCGTGAGATGAAGCCCACAAAGACTGTAGCTCTAGTTTTGTGTCTATATATATAACTTGTATTGTACACTGTAAAGGATCAGACTTTGTAGAATCTTAGGCAGAAAATATACAGTAAAATACTCCTGGCTTGGTCGCCCCCAGAGGTAGTCTTTTTCATAGACGAACTGGGTAACCAAATATCATGTTCTTTATCGTTTTATTTTTAGCTTTGATTGGTAATTTCATCACTATTACTTGCTTGTTCGCCGGTGAACAGACCGGGTACAACAATTGGCGCCGTCTGTGGGAACGAATTCCTGAGAAATACATTTGTTTAAAGGAAAACCCATTTCATCTCCGATCAACAGCGATGAAAAACAACCAGGGTAATCCCGCCAGACATGAGACTGACGCCCGCGATGGGGAGGAGGTCTCTATGAGCTCCCAGCGAACCCGCTCACAGCGAGCTCGCGCGGCAAGCCCGGTGATCACCCCTGACTGGTGGAACCTGGTGCAGACTCCGGAGGACTCGAAGGTCGTGATGGCCATCCTTAGCAAGAAGCGACTCACCTTCGATGGCGAAGACGAGCACCCTCCAGCCAAGAAAGCTACCCAGGAGGCCGGACCATCGAAAAATAAGGACACATTAGCCCGGAAGGGACATTCGGCGGGCCAACTGGTCTATGACCCGACTAAGCACGCCTTAGTTCGCAACCGCCGACTCCTTGAGAGGCCGGCGGGGTCGAATAATGTGTTCGATCAACTTGGCAACCTAGGGGTTCAGAAAGCCCCAAGAATCACAAAAGATGAGGTGCAGTCTGAGCCTCGGCGAGTTGATCAGGTGGAGCACGACCTCGCACTTGCACTGAACCTCCACCACAATAATCCGTGCATCACGGCGACCCTCCGGCAATGAAGGCGACTGCAGACCATTGTGATGCTCTGGTCGCAGCACTGACCCGGACAGTCCAGCAACTGATGGAGCGTATGGAGAATCAAAGCGGGCCGGTGGGGACAGATCCTTTCCTCCCTGTCCCAGATTCTCCGCTCGGAGCTCTGGTCACTCTGGCACCTACCCAAAGGAAGATTAACATAGCGACCTTAGATCGTTACAGCGGGAACACAGACCCAAGGGTTCATGTGGCTAAGTACAACTCATACATGACCTCTATGGGCGCAACTGATGCGACAAAATGTCGGCTATTTTCTCTGACCTTGAGCGACCAAGCTCATCAGTGGTTTACCTCCCTACTACCCTTGTCGGTGGACACTTTTGAGCAGCTCGCTCGCCTAATCTTAACGCATTTTACTGCACTGGTGCCCCTACCTGCAACTAGGCAGCGTCTGATGAACACCCAGTAGGGTGATTCGGAGTCTGATCGGTCCTATATTAAGAGGATCGACAAGCTGATCTTGGAAGGAGATCCCATTGGGGATGAGGTAAAACTGCTAGGGGCTGTCTCCGGCCTCAAGAAGGGGACCAAACTCTGGCGGCGCATGATGGCCGACTATCCGACTAGCTACGCCAACTTCTGGAGGCGAGTTAGCGACCTGATACATACTGCGGAGCTTCTGGAATCTCGACTCTCTGATGCTAAAGAGGTCGCTGAGCCCAAGAAGAGTGCCAAGAAGGCCACACAGTACAAGCCGCCTGGAAGTTTCAAGCCTTTTGAGGAGAGCATTCCGGTGAAGCTGATGGATGCACTGGGCATGACGCGCAGACATATTTTTTCTCAGATCCGAGAGTGGGAATTACTCCTCCCGCCTCACCCTGTAAAGAATAAGGGCAAGCTAAACCCCAACAAGTATTGCAACTTTCACGAGCAGGTCGGTCACTATACCAGTGAGTGCAAAGACCTCTTGCCCTAACTCTGGAGATTGTATGAAGATGGCTTGCTTGACCAATTCGTCAAGTGACCCCAAAAAAATGGCGACCAGGCTCCGAGAGGTCGCCAGCAAGGAGAGCGCACCCACATGAATGATAACCAGAGAGGGGGGCAGGGGGAGCAGCCTATCCCACCCATGCCTAAAAATGCAGGGGAACGAGTCATACACACCCTCTCTCCCCTAGGGGCAGTCGGAGGACTAACCTCGAACTCCTCCTCTAAGAGGAGATGAAGGCCGAGATAAGGGAGATACAGAATGCCAAGAAGATGGTATCGCCTGTCCTCGCCCTGGGGGAAGAGTCCAGCACGATCGAGTTTGGGGAAAAGGATAAGCCGGGGTGGTTTATCCAAATGTTGACCCCCTGGTGATCCGAGCAAATATCATGGGAACTACGGTGTGCCGACTTCTGGTAGATGGGGGTGCCTTCTGTAACATCCTCTTCAAGAAAACCCTGGATCAGCTCAGGGACTATGATGCCTACATCACCCCGTGCGACCATGTCGTGAAAGGGTTTGTTGATGCAACAGTGAAGCTGCCGGGGATGATCCGACTGGCCGTCGAGCTGGTTTCCACATTGAATAACGAAGTTAGGGCGACTAGGTTATTAGATTTTCTAGTTGTCGACCTTCCCAAATCCTATAATGGTTTCCCGGGAAGAGCTTTTGAGCATGAATTCGAGGCTACGTCCTCCACTTTCTACTTCTGTGTAAAATTCCCCACCAAGAGTGGGCTGATCGGTACCGTTAAGGGCGAACAGGTTGATGCAAGAGGTTGTTTGATTTACTCTTCGTCCCTTTTCAATTCCGCACCAACTCCTATCAAACAAACATTTGTAATAGATAGCAATGAATAAGATGAGGAATTAAATAAGAAAAGAGCAAACAAAAAAAGAACCCACAACGACCTCGATCCAAGAATAGGGCACGAGCCTGAAGAATTCCTAATCGAGGCCAAAATTGATAACCCCTGGCAAGATGGCTCAAGAGTCGTCCCGGGGGAAGAACTTGAGAAAGTCAAGATAGATCCAACTCGCTCGGATCTAGAAGTCATTATCGGCTCCAAGATACCGAACGACTTGAGGGGGGAAGTCATCGACTTTCTCAAAATGAACTTGGGCATCTTTGCCTGGTCACATAAAGACATGGTAGGGATTGATCCGGAAGTCTTGTGTCACCGACTTCACATTGACCCGATTCGGAGGCCGGTTGTCCAGAAAATGCAGAAATTTTGCCCCGAAAAATATGCTGCTTTAGCCGAAGAGGTGAAGAAGCTACTGGACAACGACCTAATCATGCAGGCCGACCAGGCACCGTGGGTAGCCAACGCAGTTTTAGTAAAAAAGTCCAACGGAACCTGCCGGCTTTGTATCGACTTTACCATCCTCAACGAGGCTTGCCCAAAAGATTTCTTCCCCATGCCACACATCGATCACCTGATAGATAACACGGATGGGCACGAGATGATGTCGTTCATGGATGCTTTTGCGGGTTATCACCAAATAGCCATGCATGAACCAAATCGGCAACACACCTCGTTTCTGACCGAGAAAAATCTATATTGCTGGAAAAGAATGCCTTTCGGCCTGAAGAATGCAGGAGAAACCTACCAAAGACTTGTCAATCACATGTTTGTCGACCAGATTGGGAAGTCGGTAGAGGTTTATGTCGATGATATAGTCGTAAAGAGGTTAAAAAGGGAGGATCATCTATCTCACCTAGCACAGACCTTCGATATCCTCAGAAAGTTCAACATGAGACTCAACCCCAAGAAGTGTAACTTCGGAGTGGAGTCGGGGAAGTTCTTGGGACACCTGGTTAGTAAGCGGAGGATTGAGGTGAATCCGAGGAAGGTTAAGGCCATATTAGACATGGGGGCACCCCAAAATGTAAAACAGGTTCAGAAACTCACAGGATGCCTGGCCGCACTAAGCAGGTTCATCTCCCGGATGGGGGACAAATCCAAGCCGATGTTCGACACGATCCGTAAGAAAGCAAAGTTCGAATGGATACCCGAGAGCCATGATGCTTTTGAGAAAATCAAAACCTACCTGGCAGATGTGAGCATCTTATCCAAACTTATCCCCAGAGAGAAGTTGTTCTTATATCTCACGGCTTTGGAGATCGCTTTGAGTGCAGTGCTGGTCCGAGCAGAGGGCCAGATCCACTTGCCCATTTATTTCATCAGCCATACACTGAACGAGACAGAACAACGTTATCCATTGTTAGAGAAGCTGGCTTACGCATTAGTCATGAGTGTGAGGAAGCTGAGACCGTACTTTTTCGATCACCAGGTCGAGGTCCTCACATCCCTGCCATCAGGAAGTCGTAAAAACACTGTGCCTGAAGTTCACACAAATCCATGTCAAGTTGATACCGAGAGAACAGAACTCGCGACCTGATGCTTTAGCTCGGCTGGCGACCTCTGAAGGGTCACCAGACATGAAGGATGTCACCATCACGACACTTTCCCACCCATCCACCGCACAAGTAACAGTAACAACATTGGAAACCCCAGTGTCGAATTGGATGACGCCCATCATGGAATATTTGATAAGCGGCCTCTTGCCAACTGATCGCGTCCAAGCTCGGCAGCTGCAACTACGGGCTGCACGGTACACAATGATTAGTGGGGAGTTATACAAGCGAGGCTTCGGCATGCCTCTACTTCGATGTATCACACCTGAACAAGGTCAAGCCATCCTACGAGAAATACACGAAGCGGCATGCGGAAAACACACTGGGGGGGGAGTCGCTGGCCCACAAGACCACAAGGCAGGGGTATTTTTGGCCAAACCTAAGGGCCGATGTTATTATCTTCGCCCGCAAATGCCACAAATGTCAGATCTATGCTCCCTCCATCAAGGTCGCACTGGAGGAACTCACAAGCATTCTCAGTCCTTGGCCTTTTGCGAAGTGGGGGATAGACATCATTGGGCCACTCCCAACGGCCCCAGGATCAGTCAAGTATGCCCTAGTAGCGGTGGATTACTTCACAAAATGGGCCGAGGCCGAGGCATTGGCAACCATAAACCAAGATCATGTCATCAGGTTCATATGACGGAACATTATCTGTAGGTTCGGGCTACCTCAGGCGATTATATCGGATAATGGAAAGCAACTCGATGGTATAAAGATCGACGCCTTTTTCAGAAAAATGGAAGATCATAAAGTTATTTTCCACCCCATACCACCCCCAATCAAACGGTCAGGTCGAGGCCGTGAATAAAATCATAAAGCACACGCTCAAGGCCAAGATCAAAGGGGGAAAGGGGAAATGGGCTAGCGAGCTCCCGGACGTGCTGTGGTCGTACAGAATGACCTGCAAAAATTCAACGGGCGAAACTCCTTACTCGCTAGCCTTCGGAACTGAGGCAGTTGTACCCGCGGAAGTCAACCTCCCAACCTTCCGAACCAGCCAGGTCACTTTAGATCATAACGATGAGGCCTTGAAAAGAAACCTGGACCTACTCGAAGAAAAATAATTGGAGGCTAACATGAGAAATGCAAGATACAAGCAGAGGTCGGAGAGATATTACAATTCTAAGGTACGACTTCGACGTTTCAAGGTCGGAGACTTAGTAGTGAAAATGATACTTGGAGACTCAAAAGGTGCTCTCGGTCCAAACTGGGAGGGTCCGTTCCAAATATCGAAGGTCTTACCGAACGGGGCATATGAGCTCAAGAAGGCGGATGGGACCAAGGCCCATATCCGTGGAATGCAACTCACCTGAAGAAGTATTATCAGTAGATTTACACCCTTGTACTGATCACAACAATGTAAACAAATTTTTTGGTAACAGTAATTCTCTATTCTATTTGAAAGAAAAATTCCTGTGTAGAAACTAAGCGGGTCACATGAAAGACATGATAGATAACATGCAGGCCGCATGAAAAACATATGATCGATAAAGTGCGAACCCGAGGTGCGACTTTCGAAATACCGGAGAGTAAATCACAACCCATAAGGGTGAGATGAATCCCGACTTTGTAAGACGATTAAGCGAATGTCCAATAAACAAGTCGCATAAATATTAAGACGATAAGAACTAAACATAAATCGCATAAGGAAAATGAGTCAACATAACAAAGGAATTAAAAGAGAATTTCATTGATAAAGACCCGGAGGTCGGGAAAAATCCCATTACAATAGACCCGGAGGTCGGAAGGAGGGAAAAATCTCATTACAATAAGGCCTGGGGGCAGGCTAGCTACTTGATTCATACTACGGAGTTACTGGAGTCATGGCTCTGATACTAAGGAGGTCGCTGGTCCCATAGGAAAGTTCCAAGTAGGCCGGCTCTCAGGGAATTCATATCAGCATTTCATCTGAGGAAAAGATGCTGCAAAACTATCAGAAAATGATGTTTTGACAGCCCGTGAAGTGTCAGATGCTGCGATGAGACTTTTCACTTTAAATGAACACAAGTGTCATACATGTGGTGCAAAAAATTCAAGGGATTGTGAAGGGCATTTTCGCTTGATCGAGTTCACATATACAATACTAAATCCATATTACATGTCAGAAGTTGCTCATCGTCGTTAACCCCGTCATCCCGATCGGCGCCCAAGACACAGATGGCCAGGGGCACCTCCATGTTGGCGGTGGCAAATCCACCACCTGGGTGGCAGTGAAGCTTGGCAATGGCCGTATGGTCATCCTCCGATGAAGATGAGATCAAAAACGGGGGAAGTATGGGGATGGACTGAGAACCGGAGGCCATTTGTGTAGAGTAGAAGAAGCTTGTTGCCGGAGGACGCCTTGAAATTGAGGACTCGCCGGAATTTCCCATGCGTAAGCTTGAGAACGATAAGTGTGAGGGGCAGAGAGAGTACAATGGGTTATATGTCCAAAACCCCCATCCTATTTATAGAGGAAGGGCGGGGGTGGGAATGCAAAGTTTGAACTCTTGAGGCCCCCCCCAAAGAAGTTGGCATCGCACGGGCAGTGCGTAGGTGATACGCGACTGCTGGTTGGGTTAGTTTACGGCGTGTGATGTCACAAAGTGCCCAGGCCATCATTGCGGGTCTGTCATACATCACGCCGATTCAGGAAATCGAGGTTACTGTACGCCTCCCCGAGGATGAGGTTTCGGCGGGGGCACACATCCCAAGACCAACTTGCCTCAAGTCGGTAAAAGGCAACAATTCAAGTCAGGGTCCCAACACGAGCTTGCGACCTCATCTTGAAGGATAAAATATGGAAGTTTCATTGACAAGGCAAATAATAGATGAGACGAAAAATGAAGTAACCCTTCTCATTGATAGAGGCTCGGAGGCCGAGAGATTTTTCATTACAAGTCAAGGCCCGGAGGCCGGTACATTGATACTAGAAAAGAAAAAAAAAAGGGGGGGGAGCAACTTTATTCTTTCTCGACAGAGGCAGTCGAGGCCAGGGTGTTGACCGTCCCGAAAGGAGGCTCCAGAAATGTAACTGTAGGGGGATCGACCTCCCGAGCTCGGTACCTCCTCCACAATGGGCTCGGGAGGTATGACAACAGGGGGGTCGCCCTCCGAAGGTTCGGGGAGAGGGCGTACGATCCGACTTGGGTCCGGAAAAAATGAGAGATCAATGCCCATGTCCTCTTAGTCTTGGATCTCCAGTAGAACTTCGGGGGCCAGAGGGTTGTTGCTGACATAGTCTTTGAGATCGGCGACAAGACCGGTAAGGTCTCCATAGGCGTTCGCCCGATGACAGATTCGGATGGCACCCACGAATGCCATCACGTACGCAACATTGGCGTTTGCCTCCTCAGTGGCCTTGAACTGGACCTCCCTGGTCTCCAGCTCCCCCTTAATCCCGGCCAGCTCCGCTTTCACCCCGGCCAGGTCGGCCTTCACCTTGGCCACCTTTTCCTCCGCCTGGGCCATCTTTAACTTCTCGGCATCCAGTGCGGCCTCCGCCTCAGCCTGTCGCCCTTCCGCGCGGGTCGACTTCAGCCTCTCCGCGGCCAGTCCACCCTCTGCCTCAGCTAGGCAACCTTCGAGGGTTGAGATCCGTAGAAGGTGCTCTGAATTAGATTTCTCCATCCCCTTCTGGGTCTCGCCCGCCATCAAGATCGACTTGGCCTGATTAGCTACCCGAGCTTGCGACTCCCGGAGACATCGGAGCTCGGTCTCCATTTGGGCGCTAGACTTCTCCAGGAAAAGGCCGCCTTTTGGGAGTGGACCATGGCCGAGTACAAGTTGCCCATCACCTTATGACGACGAGCATTAGCGTGGTCAATATGCGTCCACCCCCGGGGGAGGTTCCGCACGCTGCGGGAGAGATAGCCCGGCAAGTTATCAGGGAGCTCGGCCGATTGAAGTGGTGAGCACCTAAGGAAGCTAACCACCTTCGGGCAAAATTCGGCTGGCCTAAAGTCGGGGCTGAAAAAGAAAGTGAATCGTCAGAGTACTGGAAATAGTGTGAAAAGAGATCATACGGAGAGTGACTAGAACTTACTCATCCACCCGTTCCTTATCCCAGCCTAAGAAGGAGTCATCATCTTCATGACGACCTCTCCTCGGGACCAGTGAAGCAGGTCGCGAGATGGGGGGTGGCAAAGTCGGGGCTGAGATAGCCGGTTGCGATGCGGGATGGGCTCGGTCTAACCTTCCCAGCCCCTTGTTGATCTCCGATTGGTAGGTCCCAAGCTCCTCCCTCACTTTTTTTTGAGCAGGCTCGGAAGTCGGCAGAGTCAACCTCGTAGCTTTCCTCTTGCCTTTGTCGATGACGGGGGGGACCGGTAGGGACCGAGCTTGGAGGAGCAACCTTGGCAGGGGGCGGTCTTGGAGGAGCAGCCTCGGAGGCCGCCACTCGCCTCATTTGCCCGAGAACGGATTTCTTGCTGGAATCCATGACGTCTACAGGAGGTCGGCGTCGGTAAATGGGGGTATTGGGGACTACAAAAATAGTGTAATTGCAGTCGACTAGATAGGTCGACAACAAAAATTCAATGAGTATAGAGTGAGGATACTCATAGGGGATCTTCAAATAACGTAGGTATGTGTATATGCCGATGTTAAATCGGTCGAGCTCAGAGTTCAAAGCGTTCACGTCCTGCTAACTCGGTGGGGTATCGCAAACAGTGTTATATGCCTCCAAGAAATCCCAGTAAAGGTCGGCGGCAGCGGGTGTGAAGACTGCAAAAGAAGAAGAGAATTAGATCAGTACAAATATCTAAGTCAGAAAAGGTGAAACCTACCGTGGGAGGACCCGAGTCACGTAGTCGGTTGGGACATGGATTGGCAGAGTGCTCAAAGGGTCTATAGACTCCCACGCCCCCCGATGAACCACCACTTGTTATGCCAGCCCTCGACCTTATTAGGGATCCAGCTCACAAGTTCTCGACCTTTGCGAAGCCGCACAACATTATTGCCGCCGGCTTGATGGATTGGAATCATCACGAAGGCTAGCTCACTCGGGGTTGGTAATCGATGCAGCCTGGCCTGTCCGAACACATTCATGGTAGATTGAATGTAGCTCCATCCATTGGAAGTGATCTGTGTTAGGCTCTGGTTCCAGGCCTCCAGCAAGTGAGAGATAGTCGGGTGAAGTGGAAATCGGATCCCGACCTCCATTGTATGCTCGTTCACCATGATTATCCTAGGTGGCGGCTGGTCGGTACTCTCCTCGGAGGTCTCTTCGTAGAAGTGCACGTCCCGAGGCACCTTGTATAGGCGGCAAAGGGATCACACATATTTATTGGAAAGGACCGACCTATTCTTCTCGTGCGACGCTACGAAGTCCGACTTGACTGAATTCCGGTAGCTACGGTCAGGTCTCTTGTATGGAGCCTGGGCCTCGTATGAGCGATAGTTGAAGACCTGCTCGTAGGCTCCATACTTTCGGGGCAGTTTAGAGGACCTAGTCTCCTCCACCCTCGCCGACGCAGCCGCACGAAGAGAGCTCAGCTCCAGGGTAGGGACGTGAATAATTTCCTCCAACTCCATCAGGAATGCATCATCATCATCTCCCTCATCATCCCGACCGGCGCCTGAGGCACCGACGGTCAGGGGCACTTCGACGTTGGTGGTGGCGGTATCCCTACTGTTACAGCGGTAGAGTTCGGTAATCGTCGTGTTGTCATCGTCCGATGATGATGAAACCAGAAACAGAGGGGGCGCAGGAGCGAATTGAGAGTCGGATGCCATCAATGAAGAACAGAGGAAAGAGGGTTACCTGAAAAATGATCGTTCTGAAGCTGGCCGGAGAAACAGATGCAGAGGCGTGAATTTTATAAGGGTTGAAGCAGAGAGGGGAAAGGGTTTATGGTGTGAAACCCTTGCTCTATTTATAAAGAAAGGAGGGGGGGTCAAGAGTGCAAATTCGAACTCTCGAGACCCCCCGCTGAAATGGAGGTCGCACGGGCAACGAGTGGGCGATACGCGACCACTGGTTGGGCGAGCTCGCGACGGGGCCATCACCTGCCTGCCATGCCATCATTGTAATTCTATCACACGTCACGCCGATTTGGGAAATCAAGGCGACCGTACGCCTCCCCAAGGACGAAGATTCAACTCGGGTACATATCCCGAGGCCAACTTGCCGCAAGTCGGTAAACATCAACGGTTCAAGACAAGGCCCCAAAGCGAGCTTGCGACCTCGTCTTGAGGGGCAATTGTTGTAACAGAGAATAGTCTGACTTGAAGAAGGTAGGGAGTTGACCACCTTATGGTTAACATATCATCCGACTTTACCCAGTCAAAGCAGGACTTGAGGCGACTTCAAAAGATCGGCAAGTCGTTGGCGACTTGAGAAGCTACACAAGTCGCGGGAGCGGTTTGGGAAAGCAGGGTAGTCACGAGGCGGCTTGGGAAGACGTGGAGGTCGGGACAGACCCGGTCTCGAGGTCGGAAGAGGATAAATATGGAAGAGATTCGGGTAGTTAGTGAGGCGGATTTCATGGATCATAATCAGGGTAAGTGTATCTGGGAGCGCCGCTTGCGGGACAAGAAAGGAAACCCTAGTCTGGCGGCTGAAAGCCTAGGTTGGCCCGTGAGATGAAGCCCACGAAGACTGTAGCCCTAGTTCCGTGTCTATAAATATAACTTGTATTGTACACTATAAAGGATCGGACTTTGTAGAATCTTAGGCAGAAAATATACAGTAAAATACTCCTAGCTTGGTCGCCCCCATAGGTAGTCTTTTTCATAGATGAACTGGGTAACCAAATATCGTGTTCTTTATCATTTTATTTGTAGCTTTGATCGGTAATTTCATCACTATTACTTCCTTGTTCGCCGGTGAACAAACCGGGTACAACAGGGATTAGACTGTCTGACTGATAAACCAACATTATGTCACGTGTCCTCTTCAGATACTTCAGAATGTTTTTAACTGCAGTCCAATGCTCTTTCCCGGGGTTACTTTGATATCTTGCTACCATGCCTACGGTGAAGCAGATATCCGGTCTCGTGCACAGCATTGCATACATGAGGCTTCCCAGAGCCGAAGCATAAGGAATGTTCTTCATGTCATCTATCTCTTTCTGCGTCTTTGGACACATATATTTGGATAGATGGATTCTGTGTCTGAAAGGTACAAAACCTTTCTTGGAATCTTGAATGCTGAATCGCTTCAAGACAGTGTCTATGTATGAAGCTTGTGAGAGGCCGATCATCATTTTCTTGCGATCTCGAGTGATCTTGATCCCTAGGATATGACCAGCTTCTCCCAACTCCTTCATATCAAACTGTTTTGACAGCCATGCCCTTACGTCCGACAACATCTTTACATCGTTCCCGATGAGCATAATGTCATCTACGTATAGTACTAAGAATACCAAGACAGTTCCATCACGCTTTTTATAAACACAACTTTCAAAATTGTTTTGATCAAAACCGTTGGATTTTATAACCTGATCAAAACATTGATTCCAAGCACGGGATGCTTGCTTCAGTCCATAAATGGACATCATCAGCTTGCAAACCAGACGCTCTTGGCCTTTTTCAATGAAGCCCTCGGGTTGTTGCATATAGATTTCCTCGTCAAGACTCCGTTAAGGAAGGTTGTCTTGACATCCATTTGCCAGATCATAAAATCTAGGTGCTCAGCAATCGACAAGAGAATGCGGATGGACTTGAGCATGGCTATGGGTGAAAAGGTTTCCTCATAGTCGA
The DNA here is from genome assembly GCA_037126765.1 of Stenogyne calaminthoides. Lineage (NCBI taxonomy): Eukaryota > Viridiplantae > Streptophyta > Magnoliopsida > Lamiales > Lamiaceae > Stenogyne > Stenogyne calaminthoides. Next base: position 31,162,120 of record JBBCBC010000006.1, on the reverse strand, counting down.
TCCCTTCTTTCTGAGTGTACCCTTTCGCCATGAGCTCACTTTGAAGGTTTCCACCTTCCCGTCCGGTCCTCTTTTTCTCTTGTATACCCACTTGCATCCAATGGGTTTCACCCATTAGGTGATTCGACTAGCTCCCACACTTTATTGTGATCCATTGAACCTATTTCGGCTTCCATTGCAGTTTGCCAAGAATGTGCATCCTTATCTTGGATCGCCTCATTGTACGACCATGGGTCTGATTTTTCTCCGGAGATCAAGTCCGAAGACTCTTCTATCCCCAAGAATCACTCGGGTTATCTAACAACTCCCAATGCGATGAGGTTCTGGTTGTGTAGGTGTGACGCTTGGTATATCGACTTGTACAGTAGGCAAAGGAGTTGGCCCTCTAAGTTCTTCTAAGGTAATCTCACTTCTAGGCTTTTTATCGTTCATATAGTATTCTTCCAAAAATCTAAAGTGCGTACTTATTATGACCTTTTGATCTTCGGGACCATAGAACATGCATCCTTTAGTTCCCCCGGGGTATCCTATAAACAACCTCAATTCCGAGCATGCATCCAACTTACCGGCTTCCTTGTCCAACACGTATGCCGGACACCCCCAGATTCTCATGTGTCCCAAGCTGGGCTTGTGCCCTGTCCACAATTCTCTAGGGGTTTTGGGAACTGATTTGGATGGCACTAAGTTTAGAATGTAAGCCACTGTTTCCAAGGCGTAACCCCAGAACAATTTTGGCAAATCCGCGTAACTTATCATTGATCTGACCATTTCCAAAAGTGTTTTGTTTCTTCATTCTGTAACCCCGTTTTGTTGAGGGGTACCGGGTGCAGTCAATTGGGATGCAATCCCTTCGTCTGATAGGTAGTTTAAAAATTCATCACTGAGGTATTCGCCTCCACGATCGGATCGTAGAAACTTGATACTCTTTTCCTTATGATTCTCTGCTTGAGCCTTAAATTCTTTGAAGTTATCAAAGGTCTCAGATTTATGCTTCATTAGGAAAATGTACCCATAGCGTGAGTAATCATCGATAAATGTAACGAAATACTCGTAGTCACCTCTCGTAGTCACCTCTAACGAAATACTCAGCTTCTTCCTCAGATTTTTCAAAATCAATAATCAATTTCCTCTGAGTAGATTTAGAAGCTTTAGCTCTTTTCTTCTTCTCCTGCTCTACAAATGCCACAACCTTTCTCTTTATAGGTTTGACTTGTTCTTCACCGGCTTGGCTTGTTTCCACCATCCTTCTACCACTCAGTTTCTCAGAAATTGCTTCCTGAATAGTCTGCTCAGATACTTGAGTGTAGATAGGTTCTTCAGTTTCTTTGAACTTGAGCTTCTCAGTGGCTTCCACTTCTTTTAAGGCATCAGCTATTATCTTTTCAGCTTCTTTCTGAGCCTTCCTCTTCAAGGTTTGTGCCAACAATTCACTTAGCTTGCCACCAGGCCTTTCCCCCTTTTTGGCACCATTTGGAAGAAGTTGAGAAAGTGCAGTATCCATATGATATTGCTCTTTACTTATACTTCACACTTCCCCTGCCAACTGATCGTGCTCATCCTCTAGCCTCTTCTTGTGATTTTTAGCTACTGAGAACTCATCAGAAAGAGGTGCAAACTGATTTGAGAAGACATTTTGCATCATCTCTGTCATCTTGGTCATGAGCATAGAGCCCATTTCCTCAACAACTGTCTTGATCATTAGATCATTCTTCTCAACCAGCTTGGCTTCTAGATATGCAGTTCTTTCCTGATACATCTGCTTCATCTCTGCATCGAGCTCAACTTTGACTACATCAACCTTTCCTTCCAGAGTAGTTATTTTATCAGCAAGAGATGTTTGAAGTTGCAGGATGTCTGAAGATGAACTCAGTGTTTCCAGCTTCTGAGATTGACTTGCCAAGGTTTCTTCAATTTGGGTCATTTTCTCCACCATTGGGACCACCTTCTCCAATTTGTCCAAGATAAGACTTAGATCAATCTCTGGAGTGTATACAACTTTTTCCACCTGAGCCTCAGTCTGCATATCAGACATAACAGATTTAAAGATAGGAACTTCAGTAGCTTTGGCATAATGTTTAATAGTGCCAAAAGATACCTGAAGAGTGCTAACATCAGTCTGAGGATGTGAGATATCAGTCTGACCAGCATCAGTTTCCTTCTCCATCTGAAATTGCTTTTCAGGATCCTCTTGTTGGTCACCCTCTTTATCTTGATCCTTAGAACTGGAGGCATCACCAACAGCTTCCCTTCTCTCAGCCACTTTCCTCTTGACTAGCTCATCAAAATTAGCATTTTTCATCCTGAGCTTAGTCTTCCTGAATCCAGAGAACTTTGTCAGCACAACAGTCTCAGCATTCCACCAGTCCTCTCCTCTGAAGGAGGCTATGTTCAGCATCCCTGGAAGTGTCTGATTCAGGATGTAGACTGGGGTTCTGAGTCTGAAGAAGAGATCCTGAAGGTTAGGATATGAGCTCAGCTCAGGGTATCTGTCCAGGATGAACCGTTCCCCCTTGCTACGCCACTCAGTTTCTTATGCATCTCCCTTCTCCAGCTTTGGGCTCTCAGGTTCAGTAGGATCAGATTGAATGAGTTCAGGTGCTGAGGGATAGAGGAATGGTTCACTCAGGAGCGTATCCAAATTCAGCAGCTCCTGAGGTTCAGATTGATCTGAGGTCTGAACAGGTATCTCTTCAGTAGGAACCTGAGGTCCCTTGAATATTTCCTAAGATATTTTATCTGAGCTCAGAGAAGTTCCGAGTACCTCAGAGAAAACCTGTTCCTCAGTTTCTTCCTGTGCAATTGTCACAACCTGAGCCAGAACTTGCAGTGGAGATTTCAGTTCTTGCTGGCCTTCAGGTTGGACTTCCTCAGTGTCACTGACCTCCTCCTCAGTAATATTTTGAAGTTTTCTGCGTTTCTGAGGGGCCAGTGTTTTCTTCTTCAGAGTCTCTCCCTTCTCTCTTTTCACCTCCATCAGGGCTTCCCCCCTGGCTTGTTGGGCTTCAATAGCTCCTTCTTCAGCGGTCTCCTCCTGAGACTTCTATCTTTTCTCTTTTCTTCCTTTCAAAGTCTTCTTAGTTGTTGTTGGCTTGAACATAATTTTTTACTTTGGAAAGGGTGAGGAATTTGCGAAGATATCCTCCTCTTCTTTGCACATTTCCAAGATGAATGCAATCTTGGTTGCATGAAGGATCTTCCCTTTGATGACAATAGATCCATTCACCTTCTGTACTTGCTTAGCTTGATCACTCACCACTTTGATTAAATAATGTAACCAGTTGAATGCAGTGTTGGGTGAATCTTCAATCGCCGCCATTAATCTCAACTTCGGCGTGCTAATCTGTTCAAAGCTGCTAGACCTGCTCATTATGTATTTACTCACAATGTCCAACAATACTCGATATTTAGGCTTTAAATGCCTTTTATTCAGAGTTGCTTCGAACTTTACTGGATGCTCTGCAATCCTATCCAGATATTCTTGCTCCCTACCCATCATATAAACCGTAGCTTCTCCTCTATCGCTCAATTTGTATATGGCATTAAGATTCTTAGGAATGATATACAATTCCCTAACAAAATCCACATACTTTGAACTATGCTCTAAATGAGAAACTGTTATCTGCAATTCTATACAATCCTCCTCATCTAATTTCAAATTCGAGATAAACTCTATTACCTCTTGTGCGTATTCTGCCTCTGGTTGATTCGTATTCATACCAAGGTTTGTTAGAAATGGCAAGCTTATCGTATACAGAGAACGTCATTTTTTGAAGAATTTTTGTGAAGGGTTTTGAGAAAGATGAGAAATTTCTGGGTAATCGAGAGGTTTTGACGTAGAGTGTTTTGAAACAGAGTGTTTTGAAGATGAAGGTTATTGGAATCGGGCTTTGAAGGAAATTCTTCAATAGATATATAGGATTTGATTCATGGAAAATCGCATAGATGAAGAAATCGATGGTTGAGATTAAACACCAACTAAATCGGGTATATGAAAGGACGATTTCACAAATATAACGCCGCCAATTTAACCTTATTAGTGATTAATGAACAGTGCAATTAATTACTGTTCCTGCAGACCATTGACTTTCTTCGTGTATTTCAAAGGTCCAGCCCAAATATTCCTTCAGGTGTTATGTTATTTATTGCCAATGATTACTGAGATTCAGTTAGACAATAAATGAGCTGCATGAGTCAATACTTCTTCAGACTAATTTCCTCCATCAGTCTTACTGAGTTTGACCTTGATAAAATGTCAGTATAATACTGAATACTGAAAAAGGTCAGTATAGTACTGAGTACTGAACGAGGTCAGTATAATACTGAGTACTGAATGAGGTCAGTATAATACTGAGTACTGAATGAGGTCAGTATGATACTGAGTACTGATCTTCAGGATATCTGAGTTTCCCAAGACTCATTAGGAAATCTTCAGGCCAGTACTTCAAAGCCCCAGGCTAAGATTACAAACCTAAAGAGATATGCACTGAACCATCAGAGGAATTTTCAGAAGAGAAACACTCATCAGAGATATTCTCAACTGAAAAGACCAAGTCCTCAGATTACTGAAAGACCCCAATTTCAGTACAGGCAACCTAAACCCCACTTGCCTAAGGGTAAAGGTTTCCTGAATCCAAGTCAGCAGAGACAGAGACCAGTTGCACAAAAGCTAAGGCACTTGAACAAAAGGCCTGAACCCAAGAAGAACTATAAGGCTCATGTTCATGATAAGGCTGGCACTCATACACAGGATATTGCCAAGGCACCTAGGGTGGCGAATGTGTATGTAGATGTTTATGGAAGACAAATCAGCCACTCTAAAGTAATTAGAGTTGTTAGGCAGATTTGGGTTCCAAAAGGTACAGCTAACCTGGTAGGACCTTACACCAAATGGGTACCTAAGAACTGATCTGTTTTTCAGGTGAAAGAAAAGGGCACTGAGCTGAATGAATACAACATAGCACTGATGAGTGGAAATGAATTGGCTCCTGCTGTATGGTATCTGGATAGTGGATGTTCAAGACATATGACAGGATATAAACAACTAATAACTGACTATGTTGAGCAAAAAGACCCTCAGATCACATTTGGAGACAATTCTAAAGGATAAACTGAAGGATATGGAACTCTTGAAGTTGACTCTGTTCATATCCATGGTGTTTCAAATGTGTCTGGTCTAAAGCATAACTTGCTTTCTATCAGTCAATTCTGTGACAAAGGATTCAGTGTTGAGTTCTCAAAGAACTTATGTTATGTGAAAGACAATACTTCACAGAAAATTTTACTGACTGGTACTAGAAAAGGAAATGTGTATCTTGCTGATTGGAGTTCAACTCCTAAAGATACATGTTTGGTTGCAAAAAGTTCCACTGATACCAGTTGGTTGTGGCACAAAAGAATGAATCACTTAAACTTCAAAACCCTGAACAAACTTGCAAGATTAGCACTTGTGAGGGGGTTACCCAATGAAGTGTTTAGTAAAGATCATGTATGTGATGCTTGTCAGAAAGGAAAACAAATCAGAGCATCTTTCAAAAGCAAAGTAGATGTTTCTACTGATAGAATACTACAACTGTTACATATGGATCTCTTTGGTCCAGTAACACCTGTGAGCACTAATGGCAGAAAATACACACTTGTGGTAGTTGATGACTACTCTAGATACACATGAGTCATATTCTTACTCAGTAAGAAAGACAATCAGACAAAACTGTCTGAACTACTGAAAAGGCTCAGTACTGAAAAGAATCTGAGTGTGGTCAAAATCAGATCAGATAAAGGAACTGAGTTTATCAATCATATTATATCTGATTATTGTGCAGCAAATGGAATAGCCCATGAAACATCAGCTGCAAGGACCCCACAATAGAATGGTGTTGCTGAAAGAAGAAATATGACTCTGAAAGAAGCTGCAAGGAAAATGATGGCTGAAGCTGATATTCCTAAGAGATTTTGGGCTGAAGCTATCAACACTGCATGCTACTCTCAGAACAGGTTCATGCTGACCAAGAACCAAGGAAAAACTCCATATGAGCTGTGGAATGAAAGGAAGCCTCTTGTTTCTTTCTTTCGTGTGTTTGGTTGCAAGTGTTTCATACACAATAATGGTAAAGATCAGTTGAAAACTTTTGATAGCAAAGCTGATGAAGGGATATCCTTAGGATATTCTGAAGTCAGTAAAGCCTTCAGAGTTTACAACTGTAGGACTCTTATTGTGGAAGAAACACCTCATGTTATTTTTGATGAATCTACTTGTGTTCAGAAGAAACAGGAACATGACTCAGGAGAACTGATCAAGAGAATCACCAGACTTAGCCTGAAGAAGAATGATAAAACATCCTCTGAACCTGAAAAGAAGAATTCAGTCACTTTCTATGAATGGAGTGAATCAGACTCAGACAAAGAAGTTCAGGATGGAAAAACTCAGGATGGTGAGACTCAGGATGGAAATTCTCCACTGAAGGAAAGCCAACACACTGAAGCTGACCAATCTGAACATACAACAATTCAGACTCAGGTATGTAATGCCGATGAAGATGTGGTCACGGCTGAGGCAAACTCTGAATCTATCAACCAAGAGGGAACAAATGTCTCTAACAATGTTCTGAATAGAATTTCCCCTGAGGAAGATGATTCTCTTTCTCCTTTTTTGTTGTTCCCTGAATTTAATGAACTACCTGAACCTAACATTTATGATGTTGAGAATACTACTGAAGGGGGAACATCCAGGAGAAAATGGTTGGATAGTCATCCTAAAAGTCAGATTGTGGGTGATCTATCGATGGTGTCAAAACAAGAAGGTTCAATGGAGAAAGTGCTTTTGTTCTCACGCTTCTATCCGAAAAAAGAACTCATCGAGATTGAAGAAGCTCTACAAGATTCGTTTTGGATTCTTTGCTATGCAAGAAGAGTGAATCGGTTCTCAAGGAATGAAGTTTGGGAGCTAGTGGATAGACCTAAGAAGAGGCAATGTGATTGGAACTAAGTGGGTGTTCAAGAATAAGAGAGATGAAAACAACAACACTTTGAAGAAACAAGGCAAGGCTAGTTGCACAAGGTTATTCCCAAGAAGAAGGCTTGGATTATGATGAAACCTTTGCACTTTTTGCAAGACTAGAAGCCATCGATTGTTTCTTGCATATCTTTGCCCACATGAAATTCACGACCTATCGGATGGATGTGAAAAGTGCATTTCCGAATGGTGTGCTTAAGGAAGAGGTTTATGTGGAACAACCTCCGGTTTTGCATTGAATGACCAAGTTCTGAGCTCGGAAAAGCCTTGTATGGTCTTAAGCAAGCACCCGAGCATGGTATGATACCCTTTCTCGGTTTCTTCTTGACCAAGGAACTGATGATAGGACTCGTTCGGGATAGAAGATGGGAAAGACATCTTACTTGTTCAGATTTATGTAGATGACATCATATTTGGATCTCCAAATCATCGGTTGTGTGAAAAGTTTTCTGCGATGAAAGGAAAGTTTGAGATGTCAATGATGGGGAAGATGAATTTCTTTCTTGGACTTGAATTGAAACAAACTAAGGAAGGAATTTTCATCAATCAAGCAAAATACACCGAGATCCGATTGCAAAGTATGGTGTATGAGACTGCAATGCGCTTAGAATTCCTATGAATACTAACTACAAGATGGATCCTGATCCTGAAGGCAAATCAGTAAATCACACTGATTATAGAGGGATCATTGGATCACGTCTATATCTCACAGCAAGTAGGCCTGATATAACATTTGCTGTTGGGATATGTGCAAGATACCAAGATAATCCTAAAATTTAGTCACATGGAGGCCGCCAAAAAGATTCTGAAATATCTTAAAGGCACTATGAATAGAGGATTATGGTATCCAGCTGATGATAACCTTGAATTAACTGGTTATTCAGATGCTGATTATGGAAGATGTAGAATTGACAGAAGTCTACCACGGGGAACTTGTCAATTTCTTGGAAGTAAACCGATATCATGGTTTTCAAAGAAACAAACCTCGATAGACAACCCAAGACTACCGAAAGTTGAATACATGGTCATTGCGAAGTCAAGTTTGTTGTAATCGATTCTTTAGCTCGCACAACAATTGAGGGATTATAAGATTATAGCCAATGAAGTACCTATATTTTGTGATAATAATAGTGCAATTGCTATTACACAAAATCTGGTATTGCACACCAGATGTAAGCATGTTGATATCAGACATCACTTCATCAGAGATCATGTGGAGAAGAAAGACATCAGAATTGAGAAAATTCATATCGATAATAAGAGAGTCGATATCTTGACTAAACCTTTGGTTGAATCAAGATTTCGGGAACTATCGATTGAATTAGGTATGTTGATCCAGTGAATAAAGCAAATCAAAAAAATTGAAGGTTTTCGGATGCATGAAGTTTTCTCGTGTTTTTACCGAGAAACTTCGAGTTAAAATTGAAATCTTGAACACCGAGTTTTGGGAAACTCGGTTATCCGAAAGATCAAGATTTTCGATATTATCTTGACCCTTTTCAAGATTTCGAGAATCTTGACTTGTTATCAAGCTCGAGATTTCGATTATTATCTTGACATTTTATCAAGGTCAAAACTCAGTAAGATTGATGGAGGAAAGTAGTCTGAAGAAGTATTGACTCATGCAACACATTTATTGTCTAACTGAATCTCAGTAATCATTGGCAATAAATAACAAAACACCTGAAGGAATATTTGGGCGGGACCTTTCAAATACACGAAGAAAGTCAATGGTCTGCAGGAACAGTAATTAAATGCACTGTTCATTAATCACCAATAAGGATAAATTGGCGGCTTAATATTTGTGAAATCGTCCTTTCATATGCCCGATTTAGTCGGTGTTTAATCTCGACCATTGATTTTTTCATCTATACGATTTTCAATAAATCAAAATCCTATATATCTATTGAAGAATTCCTTCAAACCCTGATTCCAAATAACCTTTATCTTCAAAACACTCTGCGTAAAAAACTCTCGATTGCCCAGAAATTATCATCTTTCTCAAAACCCTTTACCAAAAAATTCTCCAAAAATGACGTTCTCTGTATACGACAAGCTTGCCATTTCTAATAAATCTTGGTATGAATATGTCGTATCTCTCGAAAGCTCATCAAATGCAACTCACGAAGAGGAAGCGTTGCATATGATTCGGTTGGCAAAGCTCACTTGCTTGGTTGCGAATCAACCAGAGGTTGAATACGCAAAAGAGGTAATATAGTTTATCTCGAATTTGAAGTTAGATGATGAAGATTGTATAGAATCGCAGATTACTGTATCGCATTTAGAGCATAGTTCAAAGTATGTGGATTTTGTTAGGGAATTGTATATCATTCCTAAGAATCTTAATGCCATATATGAACTAAGCGATAGAGGTGAAGACCCTACAGTGTATATGATGGGTAGGGAGAAAGAATATCTGGATAAGATTATGTTGGGAAATGAATTTAATAAAGAGGATTTTGATTAGATCCCAAAACCCCTGAGTATGACATGTTCAGGATAATCTTGATAGATGAGTCAGGATTCAGTTTTAGAGTGTCCAGGATGTTATCTGCACAATGTATAGTCAGCAGATATAGATAAGGATAGATTCTGAAGACTCAGTAAGTTTCAAGAAAAACGAAGTTTCATATGAAACCGAAGTTTCAAGACTCAAGATGAAATCGAGAATCACTGAAAGACTTCAAGATGAAATCGAGAATCAAGACTCGATATGAGACTAAGAATCAAGACTCAAGATGAAATCGAGAAATCAAGACTCAAAGATGAAGACTCGGTATATCAATCAGTATATCTCTGAAGACTCAGAAGACACTAAAGACTCAGAAAACTGAAGATACTGAAGACTAAAGACAAAGGATACTGAAGGCACAATAATTACTGAAGACTCAGTAATGTACTGAATGCTCAGTATATCCTGAATGTTCCGAAGCGAAGAAGCTGAGGAATATAGCCGTTGGAATCCAAATCCGGTGACGTGGACCAATGAGAGGAAGACAACCAGCCTGAAAAAGCTGCAGAACTTACAAAGAATAGTATGGATTTGAATGTGATTCTCTCCAACGGTAACATTCAAATCCACACTATAAATACAAGATCTTCCATCAAATTAAGTGTGAGAATATGCACAAGATGCTACAAAGCCAAGAGCGTTATAGTCAAGCATTCCCACCCTAGAACACAAGTCTGTAGATATACAAATATATTCAAAGAGTGTTCTAGAACCCAACCTAAGCAACCCACGATGTATCATAAGCTTAGAGAGATTTTCCCAACCTTAGTATTTAGGCTAAACAAATGTAAGGGAAAATCTCACCATAGTTGGAGACAACACCAAACCCAAACCCCATTCTCGTAAGAGATAACTAGTGGTGAAGTGAGGTAGTTGTTAGGCAATCCCGAGTGAGAGTGATAAGTCCCGAAGGAGTGTGAACTCGTTAAAAATCTAAGAGGTGAGCCCGAGAGGGTGATAAGTCCAGTTTGAGTTAGTAAACTACAGAGGTAGTCAGAAAGCTCAAAGTAGAAAGGTTAGTAAACTACAGAGGTAGTCAGAAAGCCTTAGGAAGTTTTTTGAAGGAATTTCCCTAGGAACAGGGAGAGTGGATGTAGGAGCTTTAGTCTCCGAACCACTATACATTGTTGTGTTGTTTACTGATTTATGTTCTTATCTTGTTATACGCATTCGATTATAAGCAAGAACACAACACATGAGCTTAAAAGAGAAAAATCTGGAAACACCATTCCTTCACCCCTGTTTTATATGCATCGCTTTTCATGTTTTGCTTCCGCACGAGCAAAATGGGTTTTTCCACCGGGGCCTAACAAGTGGTATCAGAGCAGGAGTTCAAAAGGTTCACTAATTTCAGAGTGACCACCTGAACAGATCTTTTTAAAAGAAAACTCATTTCTTTAAAAATGCATATATTTTAATGTTTTGGCGTCCTTGTTGGGATATTTTAGTTTTGATGAACTATGCCAAAACATTATCAACTTGTGTTATTCAAGAAAATTTACAGATAACAAGTTGAGGGGGAACGAGAGAACAAATTGAGGGGGAACTCACAGAATCAAAAGTAGATGATTGAGATCAGACGAGGCTGCAGACGAGAATGATCGAGATCAAATGAGCTAGATGAGTTCCGAAGTCAACTGATGAGCTGTGCAATATTTTCAAAAGTGAAGAAAAGCTAAAGCCAGCAAATTAGAAGAGAAGGTTGCAAATCAGAAGATGAGCAAAAGAGACTGATCAAGATCAGACGTGATCAAGATCAGATATGATAAACTGATATGCTAACCTGATATGATGTACTTACCAGATGCTATTATGATATATTGATCTGGAGATGTGTTGATCTGATCAGTCGAGCTGATCAGATCAGGCAAAGAAGAAATCAGATAGCCTGTGTAAAAGTAATCTGAGACTCAGTAAGATCTGAGACTCAGTAAGTAAAACTGATCTGAGATTCAGTAAAGAAAACTGATCTGAGACTCAGTGAGAAAAAGAGACCTGAGGGTCAGGATGTCTGAAGTCAGAAGAAATTGAACTCAGTCAGCCTGAGTGTCAGTATGCCTGATCAGACAAGGTCCGCTGAATCAAGAAACCTGAGACTCAGTATGTCACAGAAGACACTGAGAAGTCAGATAGACCTGAGGCCAGGAGCCGACTGAAGACCAAGACTGAAAACTTGTAATTCTTTATGTTTTTGTCTTTACTTTTGATAAGTTCATTGTAATCTGTAACTGATATCATATAATCAATGAAACTTTATCTTTATGCTCAAAGATAATACCTCATTATCTTTTTACATGTCTTTACTTTTGATATGCCTGAATGTTGTTTGGTGATGAAATTTTTGGGAGATTCATTGCTAAAGAAATTATTGAGAGATTTGCCATTCTTGTATTGTAATAGGAAAAACTGAAACCTGAGTATAGGTTAAGTGTTTTTGTAACAAGATGGTTTTGACATCATCAAAAACGGGGAAATTGTTGGGAAATGAATTTAATAAAGAGGATTTTGATTAGATCCCAAAACCCCTGAGTATGACATGTTCAGGATAATCTTGATAGATGAGTCAGGATTCGGTTTTAGAGTGTTCAGGATGTTATCTGCACAATGTATAGTCAGCAGATATAGATCAGGATAGATTATGAAGACTCATTAAGTTTCTGAAGAAACTGAAGTTTCAGTATGAAACTGAAGTTTCTGAAGACTCAGTATGAAACTGAGAATCTGAAAGACTCAGTATGAAACTGAGAATTTGAAGACTCAGTATGCGACTAAGAATCTGAAGACTCAGTATGAAACTGAGAAACTGAAGACTCAGCATGAAGACTCGGTATATCAATCAGTATATCTCTGAAGACTCAGAAGACACTAAAGACTCAGAAAACTGAAGATACTGAAGACTAAAGACAAAGGATACTGAAGGCACAATAATTACTGAAGACTCAGTAATGTACTGAATGCTCAGTATATCCTGAATGTTCCGAAGCGAAGAAGCTGAGGAATATAGCCGTTGGAATCCAGCTGACGTGGACCAATGAGAGGAAGACAACCAGCCTGAAAAAGCTGCAGAACTTACAAAGAATAGTATGGATTTGAATGTGATTCTCTCCAACGGTAACATTCAAATCCACACTATAAATACAAGATCTTCCATCAAATTAAGTGTGAGAATATGCACAAGATGCTACAGAGCCAAGAGCGTTATAGTCAAGCATTCCCACCCTAGAACACAAGTCTGTAGATATACAAATATATTCAAAGAGTATTCTAGAATCCAACCTAAGCAACCCACGATGTATCATAAGCTTAGAGAGATTTTTCCAACCTTAGTATTGAGGCTAAACAAATGTAAGGGAAAATCTCACCATAGTTGGAGACAACACCAAACCCAAACCCCATTCTCGTAAGAGATAACTAGTGGTGAAGTGAGGTAGTTGTTAGGCAATCCCGAGTGAGGGAAGTCCCGAAGGAGTGTGAACTTGTTAAACATCTAAGAGGCGAGCCTGAGAGGGTGATATGTCCAGTTTGAGTTAGTAAACTACAGAGGTAGTCAGAAAGCTCAAAGTAGAAAGGTTAGTAAACTACAGAGGTAGTCAGAAAGCCTTAGGAAGTGTTTGAAGGAATTTCCCTAGGAACAGGGAGAGTGGATGTAGGAGCTTGAGTCTCCGAACCACTATACATTGTTGTGTTGTTTACTGCTTTATGTTCTTATCTTGTTATACGCATTTGATTATAAGCAAGAACACAACACATGAGCTTAAAAGAGAAAAATCTGGAAACACCATTCCTTCACCCCTGTTTTATATGCATCGCTTTTCATGTTTTGCTTCCGCACGCACAAAATGGGTTTTTCCACCGGGGCCTAACAGATTGCAGAGCATCCAGTTAAGTTCGAAGCTACTCCGAATAAAAGTCATTTGAAGCCTAAATATCGAGTATTGCTGGACATTGTAAGCAAATGCATAATGAGTAGGTCTGGCAGCTTTGAACAGATAAGCACGCCTAAGTTGAGGCTGATGGCGGCAATTGAAGATTCACCCACCACTGCATTCAACTGGTTACACTATTTAATCAAAGTGGTGAGTGATCAAGCAAAGCAAGTTCAAAAGGTGAATGGATCTGTTGTTGTCAAAGGGAAGATCCTACATGCAACCAAGATTGCATATATCTTGGAAATGTGCAGAGAAGAGGAGGACATCTTCGCCAATTCCTCATCCTTTCCAAAGTAAAAAATCCTGTTCAAGCCACCAACAACAAAAAAGACTTTGAAAGGAAAGAAAGAGAAAAGCTCTAAGTCTCGTGGAGGAGACCGCCAAGAAGGAGTCATTGAAGCCCAACAGCCGTGGGGAAAGCCCTCGATGGAAGTAAAAAGAGAGAAAGGAGAAACTCTGAAAAAGAAAACACTGGCCCCTCAGAAACGCAGAAAGCTTCAATCTACTGAGGAGGAGGTCAGTGACACTGAGAAAATCCAACCTGAAGGCCAGTAAGGACTGAAATCTCCACTGCAGATTCTCGCCTGGACAGACAATTGCTCAAGATCAAGAAACCGAGGAATGTGTTTTCTCCGAGGTACTTTCGGAACTTCTCTCGAGCTCGGATAAAATTTCTCGAGAAATATTCAAGGGACCTCGTGTTCCCTCTCAAAGAGATACTGCTCGCACCTCGACGATCAACCTCGTGAACTGCCAATTTGGATGCGCCTCGAGTGAACCATTTCTCGATCCCTTAGCACCAGAACTCGTTCAATCTGATCCAACTGATCCTGAGAGCCCAAAGTTGAAGAAGGGAAAGGCAAAAGAAACTGAATGGCGCAGCAAGGGGGAACGGTTCATCCTGGACAGATACCTTGAGCTGAGCGCATATCCTGACCTTCAGGATCTCTTCTTCGCACTTCGTAACCACTTGTATATCCCGAATCGGACTCTTCCGAGATGTCAATATTGCCTCCTTCAGAGGAGAGGATTGGTGGAATGCTGAGACTGCTGTTCTGACAGAGTTCTCTGGATTCAGGAAGACAAAGCTCAGAATGAAAAATGCTGATTTTGATGAGATAGTCAAACGGAAGGTGGCTGAGAGAAAGAAAGCTGATATTGATGCCTCAAGTTCTAAAAATCCAGAAGGAGATAAGGATCAAGATAGAGAGGGTGATAAACCAGATAATGCTGAAAAGTAATCTCAGATGGAGAAGAAAAATCGATCTTTGATGACCGATATCTCACATCCCGGGATCGAAGTTAAGACTCTTTCGTATCTTTTGCACTATTAAACATTATGCCAAAGCTACTGAAGTTCCTATCTTTAAATCTGTTATGTCTGATATGCAGACTGAGGCTCAGGTGGAGCACCCAGCTCAGGTGAAAAAAGTTGTACTCACTCCAGAGATTGATCTCAGTCCTATCTTGGACAAATTGGAGAAGGTGGTGCCAATGGTGGAAAAAGTAACTCAAATTGAAGAAACCTTGGCAAGCCAATCTCAAAAGCTGGAAACTCTGAGTTCATCTTCAGACATGCTGCAACTACAAACATCTCTTGCTGATAAAATGACTACTTTGGAAGGCAAGGTTGATGGAGTCAAAATTGAGCTCAATGCAGAGATGAAGCAGATGTGTCAGGAAAGAACAACCTATCTAGAAGCCAAGCTGGTTGAGAAGAATGATCTAATGATCGAGACAGATGTTGAGGAAATGGGCTCTATCTTCATGACCAAGATGACAGAGATGATGCAAAATGTCTTCTCAAATCAGTTTGCACCTCTTTCTGAAGAGTTCTCAATGGCTAAGAATCACATGAGAAGGCTGGAAGATGAGCATGATCAGTTGGCAGGGGAAGTACGAAGTATAAGCAAAGAGCAATATCATATGGATACTGCACTCTCTCAACTTCTTCCAAGGTATGGTGCCAAAAAGGGGGAAATGCATAGTGGCAAACTTAGTGAGTTGTTGGCACAAACCTTGAAGAGAAAGGCTCAGAAAAAAGCTGAAGAAAAGATAATTACTGATGCCGTAAAAGAAGTGGAAGCCACTGAGAAGCTCAAGTTCAAAGAAGTTGAAGAACCTATCTACACTCAAAATTCTGAGCAAACTATTCAGGAAGTAATTTCTGAGAAATTTAGTGGTAGAAGGATGGTGGAAACAAGCCAAGCCGGTGAAGAGCAAGTCAAACCTGGAAAGAGAAAGGCTGTGGCATTTGTATAGCAAGAGAAGAAGAAAAGAGCTAAAGCTTCTAAATCTACTCAGAGGAAATTGATAATAGATTTTGAAGAATCTGAGGAAGAAGCTGAAAAAGAAGTCTTCAATACTAAGAAATCTCTAAAAACCCTTCAAGTTGAAAAAGAGAAGAAGAAGACCGCTTACAGATCGTGTTCTGTGATCGGGAAAAAAAAAAAAAAAGAAGAAGAGCAGAAAAGAAGAAGTGGTTTCAAGAAGTTTTTGAGCAAAAGGAGGGGTACAGAGAAATCTCAGAAATGGCCGCACATTGACAAATGGATGCCTATTCAGTTCAATGATGTGTGGGAGGAAATCAAGAGAACCTTCTGGTTCTATTATGAGATTCTGAGAGAATGGAGGGGGAGCAGCTCGGATATGAATGAAGCCTTCATTGAGTACTTATTGACATTCTATCCTAAGTACCTGCAAAGTTGGATTAACTTGGCAGATGAAGGAAATACTCAGATTGTTGCCCCTGGTCCATATACTTACCCAGCTCCTAGACTTGAGAATGGCTATGTGAATGAAACAACCATTTCTCAGGAGATAGCTCAATATGCCATCCAGCTAGGCCTAACAGAAACAACCCTGATATCATCAAAGCAAGGGATGAACTGAAGAAGAGATACTATGAGATGTTCAACGTGGAAGTGCCTGAGGATGAAGTTGAAGAAGATTGAAGATTTTGTACTTCTGTTTTTTGTTTATTGATTTTCATTGTAATCTTTAACTCTGATCTTACATCAATGAAAATTTTATCTTTATGCTCAAAGATAATATCTCATTATCTTTTTACATGTCTTTTATGTTTGATATGCCTTTTGTTTTGAATTGTTGGGAGAATTGCCATTTTGGATTGTAATAGAAAAACTGAAACCTGAGTATAGGTTAGGTTTTTTGTAACAAGATGGTTTTGGCATCATCAAAAAGGGGGAAATTGTTGGGAGGTGAATTTAATAAAGAGATTTTGATTAGATCCCGAAACCCCTGAGTATGACATGTTCAGGATAATCTTGATAGTCTGAGTCAGGATTCAGTATAGAGTGTTCAGGAAGTTATCTGCACCATGTATAGTCAGCAGATATAGATCAGGTTAGATTCTGAAGAAACTGAAGACTCAGTAAGTTTCTGAAGAAACTGAAGACTCAGTAAGTAACTGAAGAAACTGAAGACTCAGTAAGTAACTGAAGTCTCAGTAAGCTACTGAAGAAACTGAAGACTCAGTAAGTAACTGAAGACTCAGTAAGTTACTGAAGACACTGAAGACTCAGAAGACACTGAAGACTCAGAAGACACTGAAGACTCAGAAGATACTGAAGACTCAGAAGACACTGAAGACTCAGAAGATACTGAAGACTCAGAAGATACTGAAGACCCAGTAGTTACTGAAGACTCAGTAAGATACTGAATACTCAGTATAACCTGAATGTTCCGAGGCACTGAATAATATCTATCTGAAGACTACAAAACTGAGAAAAACGCGAATATTCAGAAAAATAGATATTGCCCCAGACATTCATATGCAGACAAAAGGAACTAAGTCTAAGTGTTGTTTAAGGTTATCTCATTCAGAGAGATTGACCAAAAAGAGCCGTTATGTTTGTCTACATTTACTGAAGACAAGAACCAATCAGAGGAAGACAACACTGTACTTTACTGACACTGAAAGCGACAGGACACTGAATCATGTCAGTAGTACTATGTTCCAGACTGCAAAAAGTGGTGATTGGCTACATGAATGCATATTTCCTAAAACATGCAAGGGAGTATTCAAACCCTAAATATAGCCGTTCATCAAACACCATAAGAGGAAACTCATGAAGCTATCTCCTCCAACGGATAGTTTTTCAAGAGTGACCTTGGTGAAGTTGTCTATAAATACTAGTGACCCTTTACATTTAGAGGTTACGGGAAATTTGAAAGCAACTCAAGAGCTCATTCGTATTATTGCAAATTGAAGCACTCAAAAAACCTAGAATTTCCCAAGTGTTTCACATTTGAGAGAGCTCATTCACTAAGCCTATATTGATAAGAAATATCCAAAGCTTAGTAGATATATCCTACCCTTTGCATTGTTCTTATTGTAAAGGATATCTCATCCTA
Organism: Stenogyne calaminthoides; assembly: GCA_037126765.1. Classification (NCBI taxonomy): domain Eukaryota; kingdom Viridiplantae; phylum Streptophyta; class Magnoliopsida; order Lamiales; family Lamiaceae; genus Stenogyne; species Stenogyne calaminthoides. The sequence continues at coordinate 31,144,293 of JBBCBC010000006.1, read as the reverse complement.
GTTGGAAACCAACCCAAAACCCAAACCCTTTGTTAAGGTAGTTTGTGTGTGTTTTGTTGGTGAGTTGGAGTTGTAAAGAGTTAGTAAGCTACAGTGAGTTAGCCAGAAAACTCTAGAGAAGAAGTTAGTAAGCTACTTGTGGTAGTCTGAACAGTTGTGTGTGTTTGAGTTAGTAAGCTGCAGTGAGTCAGCCAGAAAACTCAAGGTTGAAAAGTGAGTAAGCTACAGTGAGTTAGCCAGAAAGCTTTAGGAAGTGGTTAAGGAATTTCTCTGAAGGTCAGAGAGTGGATGTAGGAGCTTGAGTCTTTGAACCACTATAATTGCTGTGTTGTTTTGCTTTCTGTACTGCATTATTATCTGTTGCATGTTTTTCACTGAAAGCATAATTCACTGATATTCAGTTGGAACCAATCCACTGAACTTGCATCAAACTGATCACAGCCTTAATCACTATTTTATTAAAAGGAAGATTATCAGCAAAGCTAAAACGAGTATAAACATAGGGCCAACCATTCTGCACACTTGAGTAGCTAGAACAGATAGTTACCAAACTGAACTAACTCTACTGAGGGTTCAGGAAGATAATTATGTGATCCAAGCGCCTCAGGATCTCTGATAAACTCAGGCTCAGTTGGGCTAATTTGAAGCTTCTGAAAGCAGCTCAAGATCATTGTCTCAGTAGACTTTGACTCAGGGAAATCTGTGCTTCTCAGGGCCAAATCATCAGGATAACCTGACCCATCTAACCTGACCCATCTGATCACTGAACACGTGTATTCCCCCCCCCCTGTTGGGGAATTAATTGCCCGGATCTATTCGGGATGAATATTTAAATACAAATTTAATTCTAACAATTATTACTAGCATAAATAAATCCTATATTAATTCAAATAATAATTCAACAACAAATCATGCATATAAACAGTTCACATAAATCCTACGCATGCGGAATTGCTACGGGTTTATGTGAACTAACCTCTCGGAGTGACAACCGTTGAGAAGATGGATCCCGTTCACCCAAACACACCAAAAAGCCTTCTCAAGTGTTCCCTTGCCCTTGTTCAACAATCTGGTGGAAGGAACTCGCGAACAATTTAACAAAAGGAAAAATAAAATTATGTTGCACCACCTTTGTGGATTTCTAATTTTTCCAACACATGGAATTGCACACTCACAATTGAGGTTTTTCGAAAATACAAAATCTGTCGACGTTTCAAAATATTTGATATTTTATCGACGCTGATATTTTTCCGAAAAACCAATTTTCGTGTTCCCCTGGGGATTAAACATTCATCCCCTATTTATAATGAGGGGTTGGTCGAAATTTTAGGTGGAAATAAAGATGGGAAAATCTTTTTCTTGATCTCCAAGAAATCTTGAATATATCCCATATATTCTTTTCTCCATAATTAAATATTCCACAAAAATCCCAACTCCTCTTGTTATGGTATTTTTTGAAAAATAAGGAGTAGGAATCCAAGATTTGGATCTTCTTGAATTTATGAGATATTCTTGTATTCCAAGAGTACATATCTTCCATAATATATTTTCAAGAAAATCAAGAAAATTTTTCCTCTCCTTATTTATTCATAAATTTTGAAATATGCTTAATAAATAACCAAGTGGGAGATTTCTTGAATTTAATGACATAATCTTGTATTCCAAGAATACTTATCTACATTCCATAACAAAATTCAAAGAAAATCTTTCTCCCTCTTTTATTTATTATTTTCGAAACTTTTAGGAAAATTAGGCAACAATAATTTATTTTATTTTAAACACCTTTTTCAGTTACTGGACATTATGTTTGGGCTACTTGAGGGGCCTTTAGGAGAATTAAGATTGGACCTTCTAATGGACTTTGAATATCTAATATTGAGCCACAATATTATTCAAGCCCATAAATATTAATTAATCCCACTACATAATTAATATTGCACTATCCATCTTAACCCATATTACTGTTAATATGGCTTCCGGTTATTATTTCCCGTGTTTAAGATTATCTAGCCCATTAATTAATTCAAGCCACTGAAATAGCTTTCCATTAATTAATATCTTTTGTCCTTGGTTAAGGAACGGTTCAACATTATTATCCATACCGAAAACTAGTTCCACTTGCAAGATTTGGTATGATAAATCTTATGAACCTCCCAATGGGGCAAATCGAACAAGCGTACATGCACACGATTCTTCGTATTAAATCTTAGCAATCGCATGTGACCAATAATATTTCTCAAGATATAAAGTATTGAATCTCGTTGATTCTCTACCCGTAATAAGTCAAAGCAATAATTACTAACCACACGCGATCCTATTCAAGGGACGAAGATTAAGAAATAACGAACCACTGAGGTCTAATTCTTCCTAGTTCAGTGCTGAAGAATTTGTCCTCCTGTAGGTCCTATTCAGTGCATCAGTCATGCACTAGTGTAATCTCTTGGTCAAGACAAGCCAATCTGAGCCTTACACTTCAACCTTTCACGATGGATTGTTCATTTCTATCTAGGTCGTGAATGGTGCACTTTTGGTTACAAGGAACTGTTAATTTAATCTTCTGTGATCTGGTATCACTAAATTAACTACAATGTAACACGTACTATTTATTGAACAGTTATGCAGTAAATATATGTAACATTCAATGATATTTAAAGCATCAGTGATAAATAATTTATTTCAGTAAATAAGACAGAAATTCAGTTTGGTTATACAAAGTAAAAGCATACTTTCCAGTATAACCCCAACACCCCCCATACACGTGTGAGACGCGTTAGCACCGGGACCAACAACTTCCCCTTTGAATTTTCCTTGACACCACCAGCATTCCTCATCTTACCATTGCCCTTGGCAATAGTTGAGTTTGATTGCTTATGGGTTTTGGTCCTGTTCTTCTTCTTGTCTTCCCTTGGCCGATAAGATAAAGACGGACCACTTGCCGTCAACGCTTGAGTTTGGTGTCCCATCAACGTCTCTGCCGAGACCAAAGGTTGCAACAAATCAGCTAACGAGGCCAAAGTGCTCAAAACTTTTGGGCAGGGAGTGGAGTACCAAATCAATCTGGGTCTCCAGATCATAATTTGTACCCAGAACCTCAAGTTTGTTCAGATGAGCCATCAATTTTGAGGACGTAATCTCTTACAGGGTTGCCCTCCACCATTTTCAGTGATGACATCTCTCGCAAGGTGATCTGACTAGCCCCGCATTTTTTGACTCGTCAGTTGGCTCATCTAGTTTTTGGTGTGTCAAGAATCCACTTGTGCTTTTGTGCAGTTAGGACAATCATAACTTTTTGTTTCCAATCAACATAGTTTCCTATACAATTCTATTGACTTTAAGTATATTAACAGTGGATTAAAAGTTTGCGACGTGTTGAACTGAAATAAACGTACATTTTTGTATTTAAACAGAAAATGCTTATCACATAATTTGATACCATGAATCATATTAAAATCTCAAAAAAAAATTGAACATGTATCAGCCAACATCATAAAACAGTTTAAATGAGACATGTAGGTGGGTCATCATTTAAATCACATTTAAGCAGATTACAAACAAGAACAGTCACAAACCTTTAATTTAAAAAAATTAATAGTTGGCTCCCACTTGACCAATATAAAATTGACAGGGACTTCGGCGAAGTATATGCATATCAATTTTATACCTAAGTAATAACCATGATTAAATACATAATTATTATTTCGTTTTGATCGAGCCTCTTGAGAGGGTCATCGTCGCCACTAGTAATGTTGGGAAATGAATTTAATAAAGAAGATTTTGATTAGATCCCAAAACCCCTGAGTATGACATGTTCAGGATAATCTTGATAGATGAGTCAGGATTCAGTTTTAGAGTGTTTAGGATGTTATCTGCACAATGTATAGTCAGCAGATATAGATCAGGATAGATTCTGAAGATTCTGAATACTCAAGAAAGTTTCAAGACTCAAGATGAAATCGAAATCGAAAGACTCAAAGATGAAATCGAAAACCAAGACTCAAGATGAAGACTCGAGATATCTCAAGACTCGAAGACATCAAGACTCAAGATCAAGATATCAAGATCGAAGACAAAGGATATCAAGGCACGCGAAATTCTCAAGACTCAAGAATGTCTTGAATGCTCAGTATATCCTGAATGTTCCGAGACACTGAAGCTGAGGAATATAGCCGTTGGAATCCAGCTGACGTGGACCAATGAGAGGAAGACAACCAGCGCTGAAAAAGTCAAGCAGAACTTATAAAGAATAGTATGGATTTGAATGTGATTCTCTCCAACGGTAACATTCAAATCCACACTATAAATACAAGTTCTTCCTTCATTATTACGTGTGGAAGTGCGGAGAAGATAGCAACGATGTTACAGATCTAAGAGAACATATACTCAAGCATTCCCACCATAGAACACAAGTCTGTAGATATACAAATATATTCAAAGAGTGTTCTAGAACCCAATCTAAGCAACCCACGATGTATCCTAAGCTTAGAGAGATTTTCCCAACCTTAGCATTGAGGATAAACAAATGTAAGGGAAAATCTCACCATAGTTGGAGACAACACCAAACCCAAACCCCATTCTCGTAAGAGATAACTAGTGGTGAAGTGAGGTAGTTGTTAGGCAATCTCGAGAGAGGGTGATAAGTCCCGTAGGAGTGTGAACTCGTTAAACATCTAGAGGCGAGCCCGAGAGGGTGATAAGTCCAGTTTGAGTAAGTAAACTACAGAGGTAGTCAGAAAGCTCAAAGTAGAAGAAGTGAGTAAACTATCTTGGATAGTCAGAAAGCTTATAGGCAATCCCGTGGAGGGTGATAAGTCCCAATTGAAGGAATTTCCCTAGGAACAGGGAGAGTGGATGTAGGAGCTTGAGTCTTCGAACCACTATACATTGTTGTGTTGTTTACTGCTTTACGTTCTTATCTTGTCATATGCATTCAATCATAAGCAAAACACAACACATGAGCTTAAAAGAGAAAAATCTGGAATCACCATTCCTTCACCCCTGTTTTTATATGCATTTCATGATTATTCTGCATTTCATGGGTTTTCCACCGGGACCTATCAATTGGTATCAGAGCAGGCAATTCAACAGGTCACTGTTTTTCAAATGAGAACATCTGATCTGATACCTATCATGTGGTATCAGAGCAGGAGTTCAAAAGGTTCACTAATTTCAGAGTGACCACCTGAACTGATCTTTTTAAAGGAAAACCCGTTTCTTTAAAAATGCATATATTTTAATGTTTTGGCGTTCTTGTTGGGATATTTGAGTTTTGATGAACTATGCCAAAACATTATCAACTTGTGTTATTCAAGCTAATTTACAGATTACAAGTTGAGGGGGAACGAAAGAACAAATTGAGGGGGAACTCACGGAATCAGAAGTAGATGATCGAGATCAGACGAGGCTACAGAAGAGACTGATCGAGATCAGACGTGATCAAGATCAGATATGATAAACTGATATGCTAACCTGATATGATGTACTTACCAGATGCTATCCTGATATGTTGATTGGAAGATGTGTTGATCTGATCAGTCGAGCTGATCAGATCAGGCAAAGAAGAAATCAGATAGCCTGTGTAAAAGTAATCTGAGACTCAGTAAGATCTAAAACTCAGTAAGTAAAACTGATCTGAGATTCAGTAAAGAAAACTGATCTGAGACTCAGTAAGTAAAAGAGACTTGAGGGTCAGGATGTCTGAAGTCAGAAGAAACTGAACTCAGTCAGCCTGAGTGTCAGTATGCCTGATCAGACAAGGTCCGCTGAATCAAGAAACTTGAGAATCAGTATGTCACTGAAGACACTGAGAGCTCAGATAGACCTGAGGCCAGGAGCCGAGCTGAAGATAAAAGAAGACTGAAGACCAAGACTGAAGACTCTTGTAATTCTTTATGTTCTTGTCTTTACCTTTTGATAAGTTCATTGTAATCTGTAACTGATATCATACAATCAATGAAACTTTATCTTTATGCTCAAAGATAATACCTCATTATCTTTTACATGTCTTTACATTTGATATGCCTGATTATTGTTGATGAAATTATTGGGAAATTTATTGTGAAATTGTTGAGAGATTTGCCATTCTTGTACTGTAATAGGAAAAACTGAAACCTGAGTATATGTTAAGTGTTTTTGTAATAAGATGGTTTTGACATCATCAAAAAGGGGGAAATTGTTGGGAAATGAATTTAATAAAGAAGATTTTGATTAGATCCAAAAACCCTTGAGTATGACATGTTCAGGATAATCTTGATAGATGAGTCAGGATTCAGTTTTAGAGTGTTCAGGATGTTATCTGCACAATGTATAGTCAGCAGATATAGATTAGGATAGATTCTGAAGATTCTGAAGACTCAGTAAGTTTCTGAAGAAACTGAAGTTTCAGTATGAAACTGAAGTTTCTGAAGACTCAGTATGAAACTGAGAATCTGAAGACTCAGTATGAAACTGAGAAACTGAAAGACTCAATATGAAACTGAGAAACTGAAGACTCAGTATATCAATCAGTATATCTCTGAAGACTCAAAAGACACTGAAGACTCAGAAGACTGAAGATACTGAAGACTGAAGACAAAGGATACTGAAGGCACAGTAATTACTGAAGACTCAGTAATGTACTGAATGCTCAGTATATCCTGAATGTTCCGAGGCACTGAAGTTGAGGAATATAGCCGTTGGAATCCAGCTGACGTGGACCAATGAGAGGAAGACAACCAGCCTGAAAAAGCTGCAGAACTTACAAAGAATAGTATGGATTTGAATGTGATTCTCTCCAACGGTAACATTCAAATCCACACTATAAATACAAGTTCTTCCTTCATTATTACGTGTGGAAGTGCGGAGAAGATAGCAACGATGCTACAGAGCTAAGAGAACATATACTCAAGCAATCCCACCATAGAACACAAGTCTGTAGATATACAAATATATTCAAAGAGTGTTCTAGAACCCAATCTAAGCAACCCACGATGTATCCTACGCTTAGAGAGATTTTCCCAACCTTAGCATTGAGGCTAAACAAATGTAAGGGAAAATCTCACCATAGTTGGAGACAACACCAAACCCAAACCCCATTCTCGTAAGAGATAACTAGTGGTGAAGTGAGGTAGTTGTTAGGCAATCCCGAGAGAGGGTGATAAGTCCCATAGGAGTGTGAACTCGTTAAACATCTAGAGGCGAGCCCGAGAGGGTGATAAGTCCAGTTTGAGTAAGTAAACTACAGAGGTAGTCAGAAAGCTCAAAGTAGAAGAAGTGAGTAAACTATCTTGGATAGTCAGAAAGCTTATAGGCAATCCCGTGGAGGGTGATAAGTCCCGTTTGAAGGAATTTCCCTAGGAACAGGGAGAGTGGATGTAGGAGCTTGAGTCTCCGAACCACTATACATTGTTGTATTGTTTACTGCTTTACGTTCTTATCTTGTCATATGCATTCGATCATAAGCAAAACACAACACATGAGCTTAAAAGAGAAAAATCTGGAATCACCATTCCGTATTTCATGGGTTTTCCACCGGGACCTATCAAGTAATAATTCACATTCATCCTTTTGAGAATTTATTCACGTGAAAGCTTTCTTCTGGCCATCCCTTATGGGAAATTTTCCAAAAGAATTCACAAATAAATTAATCATGGAGGTCAAAATTAATTTGATTCAAAATCAAATTAATTATATAAAACATACTTAGTAATTTTTTTTTGAGTTTGAGATTTTTCACAGGCAATTCACATGCAAACATATTTAAACAAATTAAATAAAGCATAAGAAAATACAACAATAAATCAAGCAAAGCAGAAAATAAACATATTGAGCACAAATTATCCAACTGCCATGGTTTGATTTTCCTTGGCTTGATTTTGAAGAAACACCGTCTTGAATTTCTCCCACTCATTCGTCTCGAAAAAAATTCCATCTCGAATCGCCACGCCAAGTAGCTCGCAGTCGGGATGCATGTCCGAATTCGGTCGGCCCCATGGCCGAGTGACTGCGCGTGTGCGCCTAGGTGCAGCGCGCATCGCCCGAGCAGATCTTGGCAGCCTCGGCAGGCATCAGTAGGCGCCGCGCGTACCCATCCTCGGTCACCCTCGCCCGCATCCGCCCGGCCAGTCCGGCGCTCGCCCATCGCACGCCCATGCGCGTGTCCAGGCCTGACCCCGTCTGGTGCCGTGTGCCACGCCCTCGCGTGCCTGGTGATGTCCACGTTGCGTGCGTGCCTCCCTTGGCACGTTTCACGCGATGCACGTCACCCGCATATGGTTCTGGGTCCGTTTTAACTCCCCGTCTCTGTCTTCGTCTTCGATGAGGTTACAATGTATTTAACGAGAAAATAAATAAACATAAATCTAGACTAGTCTATTACATTGAAGAAATCAAATAGCCTAATCTACTCTTGGATTTTCTCACGATAAAAAATAATTCGAACGAGTCGAATTAAAACCAAAACATACGCATGAAATTAAAACACGTTAAATACCATGATAATTGGATACCTGCAAAATAGATCTAACAATTCTACAATCCAATTTTCAATAAAATTTAATGGCCAACATATTTAAATAACAATTTAAATACAGAGCTCGAAACCGAGGCTCTGATACCAGTTGTTGGGAAATACGGGGTGCTCGGATCTATTCGAGGTGTATTTAAATACATATTTAAATTATTCAATTAATTACTAACATGAATCAATCCTAAATTAATTCAACATACTAATTAAACAAGCAACAACAACATGCGTACACGTAATTCACGTAAATCCTAAACATGCGGAATCTAGGATCAACCCAAAGTATCTTCTCAAATATGTCCCAAGTCCACGAACGTAATCCGGTGGGAGGATTCTCACGAATGATTTTAATAAAGGAGAAAACTAAAAATATTTGTCACCACCTTTGTGGATTTGTAATTTTTCCAACACATGGAATTGCATTGGGGATGAAAAATTCATCCCCTATTTATTGGACTAGGGGGGGCGAAAATTTAGCCTTTTTGGGCTATTGGGAAAATTCCTTGCTTCTTCCTCAAGATACAATCTTGAATATATCCAATATATTCTATTTTCCAAAATATCTCCCAACAAAATCTTCTCCTCTCTTCTTGTCCATTATTTTCGAAAATATCAAATAAATAGGGACGAAATAAGATCTTTTACCTTTCTTGAATTTATGGGACAAACTTGTATCTCAAGAATACTTATTCCATAAATTTTTTCCAAGAAAATCTTGAAAATCTTTTTCTCTCTCCTACTCATTATTTTCGAAAATAATTATGAAAAAATAGGCAATAATATTTTCTTCCCCTTTTCATTAATTGGGCTTTAATTGGGCTATTTGAGGGGCCCTTAGGAGAATTAAGATTGGACATCCAATGGGCTATGAATTTATAATACTAAGCCAAAATATTATCCATGCCCATTAATATTAATTTACTCCACTATAAAATTAATATTGAACTATCCATCTTAATCCATATTACGATGCTACAATATGTTGGTCCCGGTGTAAACGAGTCTTACACGTGTATGGGGGGAGGAATACACGTGTTCAGTGTTTTTAAAACTTTTCTTTACTGAGGTCAGCTTGGGTCAGGTTGTCCTGATGATTTTGTCCTGAGAAACACAAATCGCTCTGAGTCAAAGTCTACCTGAGACAAAGATCCCGAAATTGCTTTCGGATACCTTAGATAATCCCAACCGATCCCGAAGTTTTTCGAGATCCCGAGTCGCTTGATCGGATAACTAACTTCTCAACCCTCGGAAGAGTAAGTTCGGTTTGGTAACTATCTGTTCTAGCTACTCGGATGTCTTGGAATGGTTGGCCCTTAGTTTATACTGCTTTTAAGCTTTTTTGTTTGAAAACCTTCCTTTTAATGGAACAAAGATTAGGTACGTGATTCGTTCGGATGCAACTTCAAAGGATTGATTCCAACTGAATATCAGTGAAAATATGCTTTCAGTTTAAAGATATGCAACAGTTAATCAAAGCAAAACAAAAAGCAAAGAACACAACAAGTTATAGTGGTTCAGAGACTCAAGCTCCTACGTCCACTCTCCCTGATCACTTCAGAGAAATTCACTAATCACTTCCTAAGGTTTTCTAACTACCTCTGTAGTTTACTAACCTTTCTATTTTGAGCTTTCTGACTACCTCTGTAGTTTACTAACCTTTCTATTTTGAGCTTTCTGACTACCTCTGTAGTTTACTAACTCAAAACACACACAAGCTTTCTGTCTATCTAAGATAGATTACTCACTTCTCCTCTAGAGCTTTCTGACTACCTCCTTGTAGTTTACTAACTCTTTACAACTCCAATCTCACCAACAATCACACTCAAACTACCTTACAAAGGGTTTGGGGTTTCTTGGTTGGTTTCCAACTAGGATGAGATATCCTTTACAATAAGCACAATGCAAAGGCTAGGATATCTCGACTAAACTTTGGATATATCTTATCAAGCTAGGCTTAGTGGAATGAGCTCTCTTCGAAATAAAGCACTTGGGAAATTCTTGGTTTTTCGAGTGCTTCAACTTGCAATAATAAGTTTGAGCTCTTGAGTTGCTTACAAATTTCTCGTAACCTTCAATGTAGAGGGTCACAAGTATTTATAGGCAAACACCAAGGTCACTCTTGAAAAACTATCTGTTGGAAGAGATAGCTTCGTGAGTTTCCTCTTATGGTGTGTGATGAACGGCTATATTTAGGGTTTGAGACTCCCTAAAGACGTTTTTTAGGTAAGTCGCTTTTCATGTAGTAGGTCATCACTTTTTGCGATCAAAAACTTAGTACTTCGACATCTTTCCAAAGGACTTTCATCATTTGTCGATTAATCGATAATGTATAGTGTTGTCTTCTTCTTTTTGACTTTTGTCTCCAGTTAAAGGTAGACAACCTCAACGGCTCTTTTTGGTTACATCTCTGAGTGATATAACCTTAACAACACTTTGTCTTAGTTCCTTTTGTCTGCATGAGAATGTCTTGGACAATATCTATTTTTCTAAGGAATCGCGTTTTTCTCAGTATTGAATCCTTCAAATAGATATTTTTGATTGCCTCGGAACATTCGAGGTTTATCTTGAGCATTGATACATTCTTGAGTCTTGATAATTCTTTGTGCCTTGATATCCTTGATCTTGATCTTGATCTTCTGCGTCTTCAGGGTCTTCTGAGTCTTCTGAGTCTTCTGAGTCTTTAGTGACTTGAGTCTTGATGACTTACGAGTCTTCCGCGAGATATCTTGAGTTTTCATCTTTGAGTCTTGATATCTCGATTTCTCATTTGAGTCTTGATATCTCGATTTCTCCTTTGAGTCTTGATTCTCGATTTCTGCTTTGAGTCTTGATATCTCGATTTCTCCTTTGAGTCTTGATTTCTTAGTTTCATACTGAAACTTCAGAAACTTCAGTTTCATACTGAAACTTTAGTTTCTTGAAACTTCTTGAGTCTTGAAACCTATCTGATCTATATCTGGCCGACTATACATTTTGCGATAGCATCCTGAACACTTTAAAACTGAATCCTGACTCAACTATCAAGATTATCCTGAACATGTCATACTCAGGGGTTTTGGGATCTAATCAAAATCTCTCTTTATTAAATTCATCTCCTAACAATTTCCCCATTTTTGATGATGCCAAAACCTATATTGTTTACAACATACTTAACCTATACTCAGGTTTCAGTTTATCCTATTACAAGATTGGTTTATCTCCAACAATTTCATAAACAGAGAATCTCCCAACAATTTCTTAAACAGAGAATCTCCAAACAGTTAATCTCAGAGACAACAAACAGGCATATCAAAATTAAAGACATGTAGATTAAGATAATGAGATATTATCTTTTGAGCATAAATGATAATGTTTCATTAATGTTTGGTAGACAGTTACAAGTTACAATGAATCTTATCTAACAAAATCAAAAAGACAAAAAGATAAAGGATTACAAGAGTCTTCTGAGTTGATCTTCAGTCTTCTTTGCTTTTCTGCTCTGGCTCTTCAGTTATGATTTTCCACCTCATCAGCAGGCACCTCAAGGTTGAACATCCCATAATATCTTCTTTTCAGTGCATCTCTTTCTTTAATGATATCAGGATTGTTCCCTGTCAGGCCCAACTGAGTGGCGTACTGAGCAATTTCTTGAGAAATGGCTGCTTCATTTACCAAGCCATTTTCAAGTCTAGGAGGAGGGTAAGAGTATGGACCGGGGGCTGTTATCTGCACCTTCCCTTCATCCGCAAGATTGTTCCATCCTTGAAGGTATTTTGGATAGAAGGTCAGGAGATAGTCAATGAACGCCTCATTGGTATCTGATCTTTCTCCCCTCCACTCTCTGAGCACATCATAGTAGAACCAAAAGGTTCTCTTGATTTCTTCCCACGCATCGTTGAGCTGGATTGGCATCCATTTGTCAACATGTGGCCATTTCTGTGCTTGTGCTGTCCCTCTTCTCTTGCTCGCGAACCTCTTGAAACCACTCCTTCTTTTCTGCTCTTCTTCCATCTTCTTTCTGATCACTGGAACTCCAGAGACAGAAGCAGCAGTTTTCTTTGCTTGCTCAATTTGGAGTGACTTCAGAGCACTTCTAGTGTTGAAGACCTTCTTCTGGGGCACTTCCTCAGACTCTTCAATATCCTGAATCAACTTTCTCTGAACTGGCTTAGAAGCCTTAGTTCTTTTGCCCTTAGGCTCCTCAAACGCCACAACTTTTCTTTTAATTGGCATTTCAGTTCCAGCTTGGCTGGTTCCAACTCTTCTACCACTCAGTTTCTCTGCAGCAACTTCTTGCATTGTTTCCTCTGAAACCTGAGTGTAGATTGGCTTCTCCACCTTCTTAAACTTCAGCTTCTCAGTGGCCTCTATCTCCTTCATGGCTTCGGCAACGATTTTCTTTTCAGCTTCCTTGATCGTCTTGCCTTTCATAGTTTGATCCAATAATTTCCTGAGATTAGCACCGGGTCTTTCCCCCTTCTTGGATCCATACTCTGGTAGAAGCCTGGAGAGTGCTGTGTCCATATGATATTGTTCTTTACTGACACTCCGCACCTCCCCTGCCAACTGATCCTGCTCCTCCTCGAGCCTTCTAAGGTGGTTCTTCGCCACTGAGAATTCATCAGACAAATGAGCAAATTGGCTAGAGAGAGTTTCCTTGAACAAGTTTGTCATCTTGGCCATGAGCATTGAGCTCATCTCCTCAATAGCGTTCTTCACTATCATCTCATTCTTCTCTGCCAATTTAGCTTCTAGAGATTCAGTCTGCTCCTGATGCCTTTGCTTCAGCTCTTCATTAAGTTCAGCTTTGACCCCCTCCATCTTTTCTTCTAACTTTCCTTCCATGGAGGTCAGCTTCTCAGTCATAGAGTTCTGAAGTTGCACCAGTTCTGAAGAAGAACTCAAGCTTTCAATCTTCTTAACCTGGTTGGCCAATACCTCCTTGATCTGAGCAACTTTGGTCAGGATTGGCTCAACCTTCTCCAGCTTTTCCATCACAGGGGTGAGATCAATCTCAGGAGCATATCTGATCTGCTTTGTGTCTCCCGAAATTTGTTTGTTCATCCCGAGTCTCGGTCTGAACTCGAGCTTGATCTGAACTGGGCTTCACCGAGCTTGGGTGTCCACTTTGAGCCTCGATCTGCATATCGGACATTCTGATTTAAAGATAGGTACTTGAAGAATCCTGGCATAATTGTTAATAGTGCCAAAATTTACTGAAGGCTAACTTCATCGAGGATGTTCGACAAATGACCTCTTCAAAGATCGGTTTGGTCTTTCTCCTTCTGAGATTGACCCTCATCATCCCCTTGTTGGTCCCCATCCTGAGATTTGTCTTTGGAGCTCGGGGCACCAACTTCCGCATCCTTCCTCTCAGCCACTTTTCTCTTAACCAACTCATCAAAGTCAGACGTTTTCATTCTGAGCTTGGTTTTCCTGAATCCCGAGAATTCGATGAAAGCGAGTTGTTTCCTCGTTCCACCAGTCTTAGCCTCTGAATGAAGCTATGTTGAGCATTTCTGGAAGAGTCTGGTTGAGGATGAAGACCGTTGACCTCAATCTGAAGAAGATGTCTTAGAGGTCAGGGAATGAGCTAAGCTCAGGGTAGCGGTCAAGGATGAACTGTTCCCTCTTTAATCATTCGGTCTCTTGACTTCACCCTTCTTGAAAGCCGGGCTCTCGTTCGGGTGATGAAAAGTCTGGCTTTGAGGATCGAGTAAAAGATCACTCAGGAGCTCATCAAAGTTCATCGGCTCCTGAGGCTCAACAAATTCTGAGGGTTGGGCAGGCAGCTCCTCGGTCTGAATTTGACTTGGTTCTGAGGTCTGAGTTGGCGTCTCCTCAGTGGGAATTTTAGTTTGCTCTGAGGTCTGAGTGGCCATTTCCTCAGCAGGAATCTGAGCACCTTCTGCGGTCTGAGCCGGCACTTCCTCAGAAGGAATCTGAACTTTCTCTGAGGTCTGAGGTCCTTGGAATATTTCTTAAGAGAACTTATCTGAACTTAGCGACGTCTCAAGAACCTCAGAGAAGACTTGCTCCTCAATTTGATCTTGTGCCTTTGAGATAGCCTGAGCCAATACATGTAAAGGCGATTTCTGAGCAGTTTGGCTCTCAGGTTGAATCTCCTCAGCCTCACTCTCCTCATCATCATCAGTGAGAACTACCATCCTTTTGCGCTTTGGAGCCAGGGTCTTCTTCTTCAATTTTTCACCCTGCTCCTTCTTGGCCTCCAACAAAGCCTCCCCCCTGGCTTGTTGGGTTTCTTCAGTAGCAGCAGCAACTGGTGATTCCACTTTCTTCTCTTTCTTCCCTTTGATGGTCCTCTTTGCAGCAATGGGCTTGAACATTACTTTGGACTTAGGGAAAGGAGTAGAGTTGGCAAAGATATCCTCCTCCTCTCGACACATTTCCAAAATAAAAGCTATTTTGGTGGCATGTAGGATCTTACCTTTGATAGAAATTGAGCCGTCCTCCTTTTTTATGACCTTGACTTGCTCACTCACCACCTTGATGAGATACTTCAGCCAGTTGAAATCCTTGGTGGGTGAGTCCTCAATCGCCGCTATCAATCGGAGTTTGGGAGTGCTAATCTGCTCAAAACTCCCCGATCAACTCATTATGCACTTACTCACAATATCCATCAACACTCTGTATTTTGGCCTCAAATGCCGCTTGTGTAAGGTCGCCTCAAATTTAACAGGATTCTCAGTAATCCTATCAAGATATTCTTGCTCTCGACCTAATATATACAAAGTCGGATCATCTCCCCTATCGCACAACTCAAAAACATCGTTTAAATTTTGAGGGACTATGTACAGCTCCCGAACAAAATCTATATACTTCGTTGTATGCACTAAATGCGAAACAGAAATCTTGGACTCAATATTATCATCCTCATCTATTTCCATATTAGAGACGAACTCTATTACCTCGCGAGAATATTCCACCTCTGGTCGGTTTGCAATGAGGTTTGTCAGTTTTGCCAATCTGATCAAATGAAGCGCCTCTTCTTCATGTTTGGCGTTGGAAGTACTCTCCAGAGATACAACGTACTCATACCAAGGTTTATTGGTTTCGGCCAATTTATCGAAAATGGTATAAGTCATTTTGAAGAAATTGAAGGTTAGGGTTTCGAGTGATGAAGATTTCTGGGCAAAAGGGGATTTTATTTGCAGAGTGATTTGGGAACGAGGGTTTAATAAAAAAATGGCTTGAATTGGCTTCTCAAGGAATATATAGACCGATTTGTGGGAATTCGTATCGGTTTGGTGAGAATCAACGGTTAAGATTAATCCACGATTAATCGGGTATGCGAAAGGACTCTCACGAAAAGTAAGCCACCATTTTAACCTCATTGGTGAATAAAAGCAACAGAGCATTTAATGACTGTTGACCTTCCTTGGAATTTCAAAGGTCCCGCCCAAAAACATTCTTCAGGTGTTTTGTATTTATTGCAAATGATTACTGAGTTTCACTTAAGCAATAAATGAGTTGCATGAGTCATTACCTCTTCAGACTAATTTTCCTATCAGTCTTACTGAGTATTGACCTTGATAAAATGTCAGTATGATACTGAGTACTGAAAGGGTTCAGTATGATACTGAGTACTGACCTTCAGTACATCTGAGTTTCCTGAGACTCAGTTCAGTATTTCCTATTTTATCCTGAGTTTCTCAGTAGAATTCTGAGAAAACTTCATGCATCTGAAAACCTTCGATTTTTCAGATTTACTCTATACACCTGGATCCAACATCCCTAATTCAACTGATAGTTCCTAAAATCTTGATTCAGCCAAAGGTTTAGTCAAGATATCAGCTCTCTGCTTATCAGTATGAATTTTCTCCATCCTGATGTCCTTTTTCTCGACATGATCTCTGATGAAGTGATGTTTGATATCCAAATGTTTGCATCTGGTGTGCAATACCGGATTTTGTGAAATAGCAATAGCACTATTATTATCACAAAATATGGGTACTTCATTGGCTACAACTTTATAATCCCTTAATTGTTGTCTGAGCCAAAGAATCTGAGCACAGCAGCTTCCTGCAGCCATGTATTCAGCTTCAGTAGTACTGGTTGCTACTGAGGTCTGTTTCTTTGAAAACCAAGATATCAGCTTACTTCCAAGAAATTGACAAGTTCCTGTAGTGGACTTCCTATCAATTCTACAGCCTCCATAATCAGCATCTGAATAACCAGTTAATTCAAGGTTATCATCAGCTAGATACCACAATCCTCTATTCACTGTGCCCTTAAGATACTTCAGTATCTTTTTGGCAGCCTCCATGTGACTAGCCTTAGGATTAGCATGGTATCTTGCACATATCCCAACAGCAAATGTTATATCCGGCCTACTTGCTGTGAGATAGAGCAATGATCCAATGATCCCTCTATAATTAGTGTGACTTACTGATTTGCCTTCAGGATCAGGATCCATCTTGTAGTTAGTATTCATGGGAATCCTAACTGCATTGCAATTATGTACACCATATTTGGCAATCGATCTCGGTGTACTTTTTGCTTGGTTGATGAAGATTCCTTCCTTTGATTGTTTCACTTGAAGACCTAGAAAGAAATTCATCTCCCCATCATAGACATCTCAAACTTGCCTTTCATCGATTAGAAAAACTTTTCACACAACCGATGATTTGGAGATCCAAAAATGATGTCATCAACATATATCTGAACTAGTAAGATATCTTCCCCATCTTCTATCCTGAACAAAGTTCTATCAACAGTTCCTTTGAAAAAACCGTGGTCAGTAAGAAACTGAGAAAGAGTATCATGCCATGCTCTTGGTGCATGCTTAAGACCATACAAGGCTTTTTCGAGCACAGAAACTTGGTCATTCTGTCGAAACCGGGAGGTTGTTCCACATAAACCTCTTCTTTAAGCACACCGCTCGAAAATGAACTTTTCACATCCATCCGATGGATCGTGAACTTCATGTGGGCAACATATGCAAGAAACAATCTGATGGCTTCTAGTCTTGCAACAGGTGCAAAGGTTTCATCATAATCCAAGCCTTCTTCTTGGGAATAACCTTGTGCAACTAGCCTTGCCTTATTTCTTACAATGTTGTTGTTCTCATCTCTTTTATTCTTAAATACCCACTTGGTTCCAATAACATTGTGCCTTTCAGGTCTATCCACTAGCTCCCATACTTCATTCCTTGAGAATTGATTCAAATTTCTTGCATAGCAGAGAATCCAAAAAGAATCTTGTAGAGCTTCTTCAATCTCAGTAGGCTCTTTATCTGATAGGAAGCAGCATAATAGTGCACTCTCACCATGGAACCTTCTTTTCTTAACACCTTCAGTTAGATCTCCCACAATCTGACTTGTAGGATGACTATCTAACCAACTTCTTCTAGATGTTCCCCCTTCAATAGTATCCTCAACATTTGAAATGTTAGGTTCAGTTAGTTCAATAAACTCGGGGAACAATGAGAAAAGGAGAAAGGGAATCATCTTCCTCGGGGAAATTCTATTGAAACATTGTCGGTGACATTTGTTCCCCCTTTGGTTGATAGATTCAAATTTGCCTCACCGTGACCACATCTTCATTGGCATCACATACCTGAGTCTGAACTGGTGTCTGTTCAGATTGGTCACCTTTGGTGTGTTGGCTTTCCTGAGTCTCACCATCCTGAGTTCCATCCTGAACTTCTTTGTCTGAGTCTGAGTCACTCCATTCATAGAAGGTGACTGACTTCTTCTTTTCAGGTTCAGTGGATGATTTGTCATTCTTTTTCAGGCTTAATCTGGTGATTCTCTTGGTCATTTCATCTGCATCATGTTCCTGTTTCTTCTGAACACAAGTAGATTCATAAAAAACAACATGAGGTGTTTCCTCCACAATAAGAGTCCTACAGTTGTAAACTCTGAAAGCTTTACTGACTTCAGAATATCCTAAGAATATTCCTTCATCAGCTTTGCTATCAAATGTTTTCAACTGATCTTTACCATTATTGTACATGAAACACTTGCAACCAAACACACGAAAGAAAGAAACAAGAGGCTTTTTTTCATTCCAAAGCTCGTATGGTGTTTTGCCTTGACTTTTGGTCAGCATGAATCTGTTTTGTGAATAGCATGCAATGTTGATAGCTTCAGCCCAAAATCTTTTAGGAATCTCAGCTTCAGCTATCATGGTCTTTGCAGCTTCTTTTAAAGTCATGTTCCTTCTTTCAGCAACACCATTTTGTTGAGGGGTCCTTGCAGTTGATGTTTCATGAGTAATTCCATTTGCTGCACAATAATCAAATATAATATGGTTTATAAATTCAGTTCCTTTTGTCAGATCTAATTTTGACCACACTCAGATTTTTCTCAATACTGAGCCTTTTCAGTAACTCAGGCAGCTTTATCTGAGTCTCCTTCTTACTGAGTAAGAATATGACCCAAGTATATCTTGAGTAGTCATCAACTACTACGAGTGTATATTTCCTGCCATTAGTGCTTACTGGTGTTACTGGACCAAAAAGATCCATATGCAACAACTGAAGTATTCTCTCAGTAGAAACATCTACTTTGCTTTTAAATGATGCTTTAACTTGTTTTCCTTTTTGGCACGCATCACAAACATGTTCCTTACTGAACGCTTCATTTGGCAACCCTCTCACAAGATCTAATCTTGCAAGTTTATTTAGGGTTTTGAAATTCAGGTGATTCATTCTTTTATGCCATAACCAACTGGTATCTGTGGAACTTTTTGCAACCACCAAACATGTATCTTTAGGAGTTGAACTCCAATCAGCAAGATACACATTTCCTTTTCTTGTACCAGTCAGTAATATTTTCTGTGAAATATCATCTTTCACATAATATAAGTTCTTAGAGAACTCAACATTAAAACCCTTATCACAGAATTGGCTTATTGAAAACAAATTATGCTTCAATCCAGATACATATGAAATACCATGGATATGAACTGAATCAATTTCCAAAGTTCCATATCCTTTAGTCTGTCCTTTGGAGTTATCTCCAAATGTGATCTGAGGGCCTCTTTGCTCTACATAGTCACTGAGTATTTGCTTGAATCCTGTCATATGTCTTGAACATCCACTGTCAAGATACCATACAACAGGGGCTTGTTCATCTCCACTCATCAGTGTTATGTGATCTTCAATCAGCTCAGTGCCCTTGTTTTTCTCCTGAAAAATAGATCAATTCTTAGGTACCCAATTGGTGTAGGGTCCTACCAGGTTAGCTGTACCTTTCGGAATCCAAATCTGCCTGACAACTCTAATCACTTTAGAGTGGCTGATCTGTCTTCCATAAACATCTACATACACATTTACCACTCTGGGTGCCTTGGCAGTATCCTGTGTATGAGTGCTAGCCTTGGCATGAACATGAGGTTTAGAGTTTTTCTTGGGTACAGGCCTTTTGTTCCATTGCTTTGGCTTCTGTGCAGCTGGTCTGAATCTTTGTTGACTTGGGTTCAGGTAACCTTTACCCTTAGGCAAGTGGGGTTTAGGTTGCCTGTACTGAAATTGGGGTCTTTCAGTATTCTGAGGACTTGGTCTTTTCAGTTGAGAATGTCTCTGCTGAGTGTTTCTCTTCTGAAAATTCCTCTGCAGGTTCAGTGCAGATCCTTTCAGGTTTGCATTCTTAGCATGAGGCTTCGAAGTACTTGCCTGAAATTTTCCTACTGAGTGGTCAGGTTTTCTAGCCTTCACCTGAGGTTTGGGCTTTCTTACCTGAACATTCAGTTTTTCTGGAACCATAGGTCATTTTCCCTTGTCTAAAACCTTGGGCATTTCTTCAGTCCGAAGAGTAGGTGCCACTTGTTTAACAAAGATTGTCTTAGTGCTACTTGATGCAGCATTCAGATGACCTTGTGAGGTTCCCCCTGGAATGTATCCCAATCCAGATTTTATAGTGGCAGGTCTCTGATAACTCTGAATTTCATCTATAACTTTAGATGCAGTATTCAATGGAGCTAGCTTCTTCTGCGCACTATCCTCACATTTTTGTAGAGTTTCATGCTTCTCAGAGAAGTAATTGAACTTATTTCTGATCAACTGAATCTCCTCAGTGGATTCCTCTAGTTTTCCATTTAGGGTCTCTATCAAATTCTCTTTCTCTGAGAGTTGTACTTTCAGAACATCTAGTTCATCAGTAGTTCCCATTAATTGAGAAGTGATCTCAGCATTACTAGAGTATTTCCACTTAAGATTTTTAGCAATCAGTTCTTTGTTCTGCTCTTTAGTTTCACTCAGCAGTTCTTGTAAAACAACATAGTCCTTCATCAAACTCTCAAAAGAATCCATCAGGTCAAATTGACTGTTTACAGTGGAACTTGACAACTCTTGTGCTAGTGTAGGAGCAACAACAGAGAAAGAAGAATTTACCTCCTCCACAGCCATTAGACAGATGTCATCACTATCACTGTCTGAGAACATTTCATCTGAAGAGCTGGAACCTTCCTCAGAGTGTTCTTCTTCTGCAACCATGGCTTTCTTGCTGGAGAACTTCTTGTCTCTTTTAGCTTGCCTTTCTTTTCTCTCCTTAGCACTCAAGTCTGGACAATCATACTGGAAGTGACCTTTCTTTTGGCAATTATAGCATCTGTTGGCATCAACATCCTTATCACTTTCTTCTTTGGACTTGGAGTCCTTCTTTTTGGATGAAGATCCTTCAGCTTTCAGGTCTTTTCTCTTCTCAGAGGATCTGTCCTCAGCCTTTGAATCTCTCTGGTACCTGTGATTCCTGTAATAGTTTTTATATTTTCCATATCTACTATTAAGCCTTTCAAACCTTCTTGCCATCGATCTTTAGCTTATCCTCAAGCTCATCCTGATTTTTGGCAAGTGAGTTCTCAGACTCTCTAGTTTTACAGGATTTTTCCTTGGCTTTGAAAGCCACATTTTTACTAGATGAAGAATCATCTTTGCTGTCACCTTTCTTTGATTTCTTATCAATAACAAACTCATAAGCTTTCAGCTCAGAGAAGACTTGTTGGTACGACATTGAATCAATGTTCTTGGTGTTTTCAATCACCACTGCATGAATATCCCATTTCTTAGATAGACCTCTAAGAATTTTCAATGCAACTTCTCTTTGTGGATATCTCTTTCCAAGAGCATTCAGATCATTCATTATACTAGTGAATCTGACTTCCAATTTGTCAATAGATTCACCATCTTCCATTTCAAAACTGTCAAACTTTCCAATGGCAACTGAAAGTTTGTTCTCCTTGATATGATATGTGCCTTGGCACATTACAACTAGTGTATCCCATATTTCTTTGGCAGTATTACAATGAGAAATTATTCACATCACACCATCATCAATAGTGCTATATAGTGTGTCTTTGGCAATATAGTCTAGATTGACTAACTTCCTCTCCTCAGGAGTAAGTTGATCATCAGACTTAGGAAATTCAGTCCTGGGATCATTTCTCTCATTTTCTGTAACTCTGGGATTCACCACAGTGAATTGGAATGGTCCTTCAGAGACCACTCTCCACATATGTTCATGCTTAGAATACAGGTGAGCCTGCATTCTCAGTCTCCACAAATCATAGTTCTCTACTGAGAACATGGGAAGTTTCTTAGAAGACATTATGTCTGAGTCTTTTAAGATTTCAGCAAATAAGATCTGTACAGATAGACCACAAGAATCTTTTAGCAAATAAGATTATGGTCAACAAAGCAGGTGGTCAAGTTGAACCACTGCTCTGATACCACTTGTTGGTCCCAGTGTAAACGAGTCTTACACGTGTATGGGGGGGGAATACACGTGTTCAGTATTTTTAAAACTTTTCTTCACTGAGGTCAGATGGGTCAGGTTGTCCTGATGATTTGGTCCTGAGAAGCAAAAATCGCTCTGAGTCAAAGTCTACCTGAGACAGTGATCCTGAGCTGCTTTCAGATACCTCAGATAATCCCAACTGATCCTGAGTTTTCAGAGATACTGAGTCTTGCTTGAAAAGCTACTCAGATGTGCGGAATGGTTGGCCCTAAGTTTATACTCGTTTTATGCTTTGCTGAAAACCTTCCTTTTAATGGAATAGTGATTAGGCTATGATTCAGTTATATGCAATATCATTGGATTGATTCCAACTGAGTATCAGTGAAAATATGCTTTCAGTTTAAAGGTATGCAACAGTTAATCAATGCAGTACAGAAAGCAAATAACACAGCAAGTTATAGTGGTTTAGAGACTCAAGCTCCTACGTCCACTCTCTCTGACTCTTCAGAGAAATTCACTAATCACTTCCTAAGGTTTTCTGACTACCTCTGTAGTTTACTAACCTTTCTATTTTGAGCTTTCTGACTACCTCTGTAGTTTACTTACTCAAAACACACACAAGCTTTCTGACTATCCAAGATATTTTACTCACTTCTTCTCTAGAGCTTTCTGACTACCTCTATAGTTTACTAACTCTTTACAACTCCAACTCACCAACAATCACACTCAAACTACCTTACAAAGGGTTTGGGGTTTCTTGGTTGGTTTCCAACTAGGATGAGATATCCTTTACAATTAAGTACAATGCAAAGGCTAGGATATCTCTACTAAGCTTTGGATATATCTTATCAAGTTAGGCTTAGTGAATGAGCTCTCTTCGATATAAAGCACTTGGGAAATTCTTGGGTTTTCGAGTGCTTCAACTTGCAATAATAAGTTTGAGCTCTTGAGTTGCTTACAAATTTCCCGTAACCTTCAATGTAGATGGTCACAAGTATTTATAGGCAGGCACCAAGGTCACTCTTGAAAAACTATCCGTTGGAAGAGATAACTCCATGAGTTTCCTCTTATGGTGTGTGATGAACGGCTATATTTAGGGTTTGACACTCCCTAGCATGTTTTAGGCAAAGTGCTTTTCATGCAACCAGTCACCACTTTTTGCAGTCTGGAACATAGTACTACTGACATGCTTCAGTGACCTGTCGCTTTCAGTGTCAGTAAAGTACAGTGTTGTCTTCTTCTGATTGGCTGTTGTCTTCAGTTAAGTAGACAAACACAATCGGCTCTTTTTGGTCAATATCTCTGAGTGATATAACCTTAACAACACTTAGTTTTAGTTTCTTTTGTCTGCATTTGAATGTTTTGGGCAATATCTATTTTTCTAAGTAATCGCATTTTTCTCAGTATTGTATCCTTCATATAGATATTTTCAGTGCCTCTGAACATTCAGGTTTATACTGAGCATTCAGTACATTACTGAGTCTTCAGTAATTACTGTGCCTTCAGTATCCTTTGTTTTCAGTCTTCAGTTCTTCAGTCTTCTGTCTTCAGAGTCTTCAAAGTCTTCAGTGTCTTCTGAGTCTTCACAGATATACTGACTGATATACTGAGTCTTTATACTGAGTCTTCAGATTCTCAGTTTCTCACTGAGTCTTCAGTTTCTCAGTTTCTCACTGAGACTTCAGTTTCTCAGTTTCTCACTGAGTCTTCAATTTCTCAGTTTCTCACTGAGTCTTCAGTTTCTCAGTTTCATACTGAAACTTCAGAAACTTCAGTTTCATATTGAAACTTCAGTTTCTTCAAAAACTTACTGAGTCTTCAGAATCTATCCTGGTCTATATCTGCTGACTATACATTGTGCAGATAACATCATGAACACTCTAAAACTGAATCCTGACTCAACTATCAAGATTATCCTGAACATGTCATACTCAGGGGTTTTGGGATCTAATCAAAATCTTCTTTTATTAAATTCATCTCCCAACACAAATCATGCATACAAATTCGTCACATAAATCCTGCGCATGCGGAATTGCTAGGAGTTTATGTGAACTAACCTCTCAGAGTGACAACCGTTGAGAAGATGGATATCTCTTTCACATGAACAAATCCAAAGAGCCTTCTCAAGTATTCCCTCATCCTTGTTCAACAATCCGGTGGAAGGATACTCGCGAACAATTTACAAAAGGAAAAATAAAATTATGTTGCACCACCTTTGTGGATTTCTAATTTTTTTCAACACATGGAATTGCACTTGGGGATGAAACATTCATCCCCTATTTATAAGAGGTTGTGTGGTCGAAAATTTTAGTGAGAATAAGATGGAAAAATCTTTTTCTTGATCTCCAATAAATCTTGAACATATCTCTTATATTATTTTCTCCATAATTAAAATGTTCCACAAAAATCCCACCTCCTCTTGTTATGGAATTTTCGAAAATAAGGGCCAAGATTTTCAAGATTGGGATCTTCTTGAATTTATGAGATATTCTTGTATTCCAAGAATACATATCTTCCATAATATCTTTTCAAGAAAATCAACAAAATCTTTCCTTCCTTATTTTACTCATAATTTTTGAAAATCACAAATAAATAGCCAAGTAGGAGTTTTCTTGAATTTAATGAGATAAACTTGTATACCAAGAATACTTATCCTCATTCCATAAAAAAATTCAAAGAAAATCTTTCTCCCTTTTTATTTATTTATTTTTCGAAAAATACAGGAAAAATAGGCAACAATATTTTATTTTATTTTAAACACCTTCTTCAGTTATTGAACTTTATCTTTGGGCTACATAATATTATTCAAGCCCATAAATATTAATTAATCCCACTACATAATTAATATTGCACTATCCATCTTAACCCATATTACAGTTAATATGGCTCCCGGTTATTATTTCCCGTGTTTAAGACTATCCAGTCCATTGATTAATTTAAGCCACTAAAATAGCTTCACATTAATTAATATATTTTTCCTTGGTTCAGGAATGGCTCAACATTGTTATCCATACCGGAAACTAATTCCACTTGCAAGATTTAGTATGATAAATCTTCTGAGCCTCCCAAGGGGACAAATCAAACAAGACGCACTTGCACACCGATTCTCCGTATTAAATCTTAGCAATCGTCATGTAACTAATAATATTGCCAAAGATATAAGGTATTGAATCGCATTGAGTCTCTACCCATCATAAGTCAAAGCAATAGTTATTAATTACACACGATCCTATTTAAGGGAGGGGATTAAGAAATAACTAACCACTGAGGTCTAATTCTTCTATATTCAATTCTGAAGAATTTATCCTCCTGTAGCTCCTATTCAGCGCATCATAATGCACTAGTGTAATCTCTCGGTCAAGACAAGTCAATCTGAGCCTTACACTTCAACCTTTCACGATGGATCGGTTACTTCCATCTAGGTTGTGAATTCTGTACTTTTAGTTACAAGGGACTGTTAATTTAATCTTATGTGATCTGGTATCACTAAATTAACTACAATGTAACACATACTATTTATTGAACAGTTATGCAGTAAATATATGTAACATTCAATGATATTTAAAGTATCAGTGATAAATAATTTTTTTCAGCAAATAAGACAGAAATTCAGTCTGGTTATATAAAGTAAAAGCATACTTTCCAGTATAACCCCAACAATCTCCCACTTATACTCAAAGTCTGCTTTTAAGTATACTACAACACATCTCGTGTAGAATCTACGTGACATCTAATGTCACCTACACGAACCTAATAATATCTCTCCCACTTATACTCAAAGCAGATTGGCAACGGTCTTGACACTCATTCCTTCCACATGTCTCTCGAATGTATTCTGAGGAAGACCCTTTGTGAATGGATCTGCTAGGTTGTCCTCTGATGCGATCTTTGCCACCTCTATATCTTCTCTCTTAACGATTTATCGTATAAGATGGTATTTCCTTTCAATGTGTTTGCTAGCCTTGTGGGCTCTTGGTTCCCTTGAATTTGCAACTGCTCCGGCATTATCACAATAGACCATGATTGTGCTGGGCAAATTCGGAACAACGTCCAAGTCCACTAGGAAGTTCTTGAGTCAAGCCGCTTCCTTCGCTGCTTCACAAGCAGCTACATACTCGGCTTCCATGGTAGAATCTGCGATGCATTTCTGCTTAACGCTTCTCCATGTCATGGCTCCTCCCCCCATGCAAAACACACTACCTGAGGTAGATTTTCTGGAATCTAAGTCTGATTGGAAATTCGAGTCCGTGTAATCGATGGGAATCAGACTGTTTGACTGATAAACCAACATTCTATCGCGAGTTCTCTTCAGATGCTTCAAAATGTTTTCAATTGCAGTCCAATGTTCTTTCCCTGGATTACTCTGATATCTTACCACCATGCCAACGACGAAGCAGATATCTGGCCTCATGCACAACATTGCATACATGAGGCTTTCGACAGCCGAAGCGTAAGGAACACCCTTCATGTCATCTATCTTCTTTTGCGTCTTCGAGCACATTTCTTTGGATAGATGTATTCCATGTCTGAAAGGTACAAAACCTTTCTTGGAATCTTGCATGCTGAATCGCTTCAAGACAGTGTCTATGTATGAAGCTTGCAATAAGCTTATCATCATTTTCTTACGATCTCGAGTGATTTTGATCCCAAGGATGTGACCGGCTTCCCCTAAGTCCTTCATATCAAACTGTTTTGACAGCCATGCCCTGACGTCCAACAACACCTTTACATCATCTCCGATGAGCAGAATGTCATCTACGTATAGTACTAAGAATATCAATGCAGTTCCGACACGCTTCTTATACACACAACTTTCGAACTCATTTTGATCGAACCCGTAAGACTTTATAACCTGATCAAAACATTGGTTCCAAGCACGCGATGCTTGCTTTAGTCCATAAATGGATTTCTTGAGCTTGCAAACTAGATGTTCTTGGCCTTTTTCAATGAAGCCTTCGGGTTGTTGCATATAGATTTCTTCTTCAAGACTTCTGTTGAGGAAAACTGTCTTGACATCCATTTGTCAGATCTCAAAATTGAGAAGCGCAGCTAATGACAAGAGAATACAGATGGATTTAAGCATAACTACAAGTGAAAAGGTTTCCTCATAGTCGATCCCTTCTTTCTGAGTATAACCTTTTGCCACAAGTCTAGCCTTAAAGGTTTCTACCTTCCCGTCCGGTCCTCTTTTTCTCTTTTATACCCACTTGCATACAATGGGCTTGACCCCATTTAGTGGTTCGACTAGCTCCCACACCTTATTATGATCCATAGAACCCATCTCGGCCTCCATTGTCGTTTGCCAAGAATCTGCATCCTTGTCTTGGTTTGCCTCATTGTAAGTCCATGGGTCCGATTCATCTTCACCGGGGACCAAGTCCGACGACTCTCCTATCCCCATGAATCTCTCAGGTTGTCTAACAACCCTCCCACTACGACGAGGTTCCGATTGTGTAAGTGTGCCATTTGGTATGTCAACTTGTATTGTTGGCATTGAGGTAAGCCCTCTTAGCTCATCTAAGGTAATCTCACTTTTGGGCTTTTTATCGTTCATATAGTCTTCTTCCAAGAATCTAAAGTGTGTACTGATTACCACCTTTTGATCTTCAGGACCATAGAACATGCACCGTTTCGTTCCCTCGGGGTACCCTATAAACAGCCTTAATTCTGATCGTGGATCCAACTTACCGGCTTCCTTGTCCAACACGTATGCCGGATATCCCTAAATTTTTATGTGTCTTAAACTGGGCTTGCGCCCGGTCCACAACTCTTTAGGGGTTTTGGGAACCGACTTGGATGGCACCAAATTTAGAATGTAAGCCGTTGTTTCCAAGGTGTGACCCAAAAACAATTTGAGTAGATCCGCATAACTCATCATCGATCTGACCATTTCTAAGAGAGTTTTGTTTCTTCGTTCTGCAACCCCATTTTGTTGAGGGGTTCCGGGTGCAGTCAACTAGGATACAATCCCTTCATCAGATAAGTAGTTCAAAAATTCATCGCTGAGGTATTCGCCTCCATGATCAGATCATAGAGACTTGATACATTTTTCCCTATGATTCTCTGCTTGAGCCTTAAATTCTTTGAATTTATCGAAGGTCTCAGATTTATGCTTCATAAGGTAAATGTATCCATATCTTGAGTAATCGTCAATAAAAGTAACAAAATACTCATAACCTCCTCTTGCTTTGATTGACATTGGACCACATACATCGGTGTGAACGATTTCCAACACTTCTTTGGCTCTTTTCCCTTGGCTTCGAATGCCCTCTTGGTCATTTTACCCTCCAAACATGATTCGCAAGTTGGAAATGGTTCAACCTGGAGAGACTCCATTGAACCATCTTGAACCAACCTTTGGATCCTTTTTGGATTAATATGACCTAGTCTCAAAATCCCATACAAGTGTTTCGTTCACATCTGATGAACGTTTTCTTTTATCCGAAACAGTCGATGTGTTATAGGATGCATTTTGTGAGTGGTGTGCACAATTAATTGTGTAGGGATTATTCGACAACGTTCCATGACAGATAAACTCATTATTTAGAGTAATGGTAACAACTTTATTAAAAGTAACCGAATATCCATCAAGAAAAAGTTTAGAAACCGAAATCAAATTCTTTCTAAAACTAGGAACGTAAAGAACATCTCTTAAAATTAAAACTTTGTCTTCAAAAGACAACCACACTTCTCCCACTGCTTCAGCTGCCACTCTAGTAGCATCGCCCAGTGTGATGAGGATCTCACTCCCACTAAGTTGTCGGGTCCGCTTGAACCCCTGTAAAGTGAAACAAACATGATCAGTGGATCCCGTATCCACCACCCATAAACAAGTTTCAACAAGTAGTGCATGAGAATTACTTTTCTTTCCAATCCGCTTGGACTTGGAACAGGCATCCCTCCAATGTCCTATTTCACCGCACTCCAAACATTTCCTCATGCTTGAATTTTCATTCTTGTTGGATGTTGAGCCTACTTGGTTTAACCTCTTTCTCTTTTCATCATTCTTACCACCATCTGGCCTAGAGAGAAGAGAATACCCTTTTTTCCCAAGTTCTTTTCCTTGCGCTCCATTTCCTCTTCAACCAATGTAAGGGAATTTACCAGATCATCCACAGTAAAGTCTAGATCGCTCATCAGATAATCTAGATAGTGATGATCATAGCCTTTTGGTAGAGAATGGAGAATGAGATCAACTTTAATTTTGAAATCACATTTTTCGCCAAGGATCTCAAGTTCCTCAAAGAGAACCATAACCCTAAGAATGTGCTCCCTTTCGTTCCATTTTTAATTTAACCATTTCACGCTTCACGCTTTGGACTGCCATATAGGCCAGATGTTCAAACATCGCTTCAAGATTTCGCATGATGTCTGCAGCTGACTCAAATCCTTGGTGAAGGCGTCTCAACAAATCTGACAGATGTGCCAAAATTGTATCCTTCATCAATTCATTTGCCAACTCCCATTCACCATATTGCATCTCGTCCCATATTCCAGCACACTTAGCAGGTTTTTCGGGTTTTGGTGTATCAAGCACCCATTTGGATGGTTGTGCAGCTAGGATAGGTTTCATTTTATAATTCCAATCGATATAATTTTCACCAGTGAGTTTATACAACGGTGGATTAAAAGGTTGCGACATGCTGAACTAAAATAAATAACGATTGTATAAGCACAAAATTATCACATAATTCGATCATATGAATCATATTAAAATCTCAAAAAAAAAAAAGAACATCCATCAGCCAACATCTCAAAACAGTTTAAATAAGACACGTGGGGTGAGTCATTATTTAAACACATTCAAGCAGGTTACAAACAAGAACAGTTACAAACCTTTAATGTCCAAATTAATAGTTGGCTCACACTTAACCAATATAAAATTGACAGGGACTTCGGGGAAGTATATGCATATCAATTTTATACCTAAGTAATAACCATGATTAAATACAGAATTATTATTTCACTTTGAACGAGCCTCGTGGGGAGGGTCATCATCGCCACTAATAATAATTCACAATCATCCAATGGAATTTATTCATGTGAAAGTTATCTTTTGGCCGTCCCGTGGGGAGAATTTCTCCAAAAGTATTCACAAATAAATAAATCATGGAGGTCAAAATTGATTCAATTTTATTATCCGAAATAAAATTGTCAATTAATTATTTTCAAAACATACTTAGTAATTTTCGAAAGTGAGATTTTTCCAAAACAATTTCTCATGTATCGCATATTTAAACAAATTAAAAAGCACGAAAAAATAAAGCAAACATCAAAATAAAAAATTAAACACATTGGGCACATATATCCAATTGTCAGGGTTAATTTTTGTCATGTCTTGATCTTGAAAAATTATCTTCATAGCCTTCATCGTTCGTCTCGAAAAGCTCTCACTCGACCGCAGCATGTTCTTTAAAATGTCCTCCATTTAGGTCCGACACAACGTCCGGCAACGGGTAGCTCGCGCCCCAAAATGGGTATCCGTGTGCGCCCAGGCGCACGACCACTTCCGGACCGGCCATCCCTCGCCCGTCGCTCGGCCGCAGGAGCCAAGTGCATCGCAAGACGCTCGGACGCTTTTCGGGCGCTTCTTGTCGCTTATCGCCCGTTCGACGGGCGGATTCATCTAGACGCCAGGCACACACTCGCCAAGCGAGCCGTGCTTTGCCCGACGCCCGCCATCGCTTGAGTCTGTCTTGCGCAAATCTTGCGCGTTCATCTTGGCCTTCGTCTTGGCGTCCCCCCCGTGCTTTCATCTCCGCGTCTTGCCCGTGCACGCCTCGGCCCAAGTTTCGCCCAGCGCTCGGCCACGCTTGGGCTTGCCCGCATGCAACGAGTGCTCTCGGCCAGCCCCGTACACGACCGCCTTGCACCTTGTGCTTTGGGTCGCGTACGTCCGGCCATTTGGTCGCCCGTCTTTAATTCTTCGTCTTCATTCTCAATCCGGTTACAATTTATTTACAAAAAATAAATAAACCTAGATCTAGACTAGTCTATTACATTGATCAAATCAAACAAATCGTAATCTACTCGTGGATTTTCTCACGAGGCAAAACGAATTCGAACGAATCGAATTAAAACTGTTGGGATATTTTAGTTTTGATGAATTATGCCAAAACATTATCAACTTGTGTTTTTTGAAGCTAATTTACAGATAACAAGTTGAGGGGGAACGAGAGAACAAATTGAGGGGGAACTCACGAAATCAGACGAAGATGATCAAGATCAGACGAAGCTGCAGACGAGACTGATCGAGATCAGATGAGTAAGTAGAGTTACGGAGTCAACTGATGAGCTGAGCAAAATCAGAAGAGAAGAAAAGCTAAGCCATCAGATCAGAAGATCAGATGATCAGAAGAACAGTTGAGCCGATCGTAAAGAAATCCCGTAAGATCGTAAGAGAAGGTTGCGTCGGAAGAGGAGCAGATGAGACTGATCGAGATCATACGTGATCGAGATCAGATATAAAGATGAGCAGATGATCAAAATCAGACGTGATTGAGATCAGATGTGCTAAACTGATATGCTAAACCTAATGTACTGACCTGATGCTATCCTGAGATGTTGATCTGAAGATATGTTGATCTGATCAGTCGAGCCGATCGATCGATCAAAGAAGAAATCGATAAATTTGAGTCAAAGTAACTCAAGGTCGATGTCTCAATTCGAGAATCAACTCACCAACCCGAAGGTCAAGATGCCCGATCGCATAAGGTCCATTGAAGAGAAGTAAGCTGAAGGCTCAGATAGACCTGAAGGCTCAGACAGACCTGAAGGCTCAGATAGACCTGAAGGCTCAGATAGATCTGAAGGCTCAGATAGAACTGAAGACTCAGTATGTCTCTGAAGACACTGAGACTCAGAGAATCCTGAATGATTCCAAGACGAGAAATCTGAGGAATATAGCCGTTAGAATCAGCTGACGTGGACCAATGAGAGGAAGACAACCAGCGTGGAAAAGCTGCAAGAAGCTACAGAATAGTATGGATTTGAATGTGACTCCATCCAACGGTAACATTCAAATCCACACTATAAATACAAGTTCTTCCTTCATTATTCGTGTGGAAGTGTGGAAAAATGCGTGAAACATCCATCAAGCCAAATCAAAGCATTCCCACCCTAGAACACAAGTATGTATTACACGCATATATTCAAGAGTGTTCTAGAACCCAATCTAAGCAACCCACGATGTATCCTAAGCTTAGAGAGATTTTCCCAACCTTAGCATTGAGGCTAAACAAATGTAAGGGAAAATCTCACCATAGTTGGAAACCAAACAAACCTTACCCAAATCAGTTTGATAGGTTAAGTTTGTAGGTGAGTGTGAACTCGGTAAACATCTAGCAATCCCGAAAGGGAGGGTAGGCAATCCCGAGTTGGACTAACACGTTAAACTAAGTCCAGTTGGTTAAGTAGGTGCCCCTGATGATAGGGAAGAGTGGATGTAGGAGTTGGACTCCGAACCACTATAAAATCGTGTGTTCTTTACTGCTTTATGTTTATACTTGTCATATGCATCCTATTATAAGCAAAACAACACACATGTTCTTAAAAGCAAAAAATCTGGAATCACTCTGCCCTCACCCCTGTTTTATATGCATCGAACTAAAATGTTTGCATCCGTACGCGCAAAATCGGTTTTCAACCGGGTCCAACAAAAACCACAATTTATATGCATGCATAAATAAACATTCATCAAATATCATGACAATTGGATACCTGCAAAAAAGATCTAGCAATTCTACTATCCAATTTCAAATTTAATGAAAGATGAATTAAATTATAATTTAAAATTCAGAGCCCGAAACCAATGCTCTGATACCAGTTGTTGGGAAATTAATTGTCCGGATCTATTCGGGATGAATATTTAAATACAAATTTAATTCTAACAATTTTTACTAGCATGAATTAATCCTATATTAATTCAAATAATAATTCAACAACAAATCATGCATACAAATTCGTCACATAAATCCTGCGCATGCGGAATTGCTAAGAGTTTACGTGAACTAACCTCTCGGAGTGACAACCGTTGAGAAGATAGATATCTCGTTCACATAAACAAACCCAAATAGCCTTCTCAAGTATTCCATCGTCCTTGTTCAACAATCCGGTGGAAGGATACTTGTAACACACCGAAAATTTCAAGTCAATTATTATTATTATTATTATTTTTATTTTTAATTTCATAAGTGAATTTTTTACCAATACTTTATTTTAAAATAAAGATACAATCCTTGAATTTGTTTTTCTAAGCAAACCACTACGTATCTTTTTCTTTCGTATAAAACAATTTCCAAGATATCTACTATTTTCTTTAAAATCGGCATATTATATTCTTTTTTTTTATATTTAAAATCGAAGCATCTTTGTTCCTTTATTTTGTGTAACGAAATTCTTTAAAAGAGATATGTATCCAAGCCTTATTTACAAATTCGCCGTCTAATCTTTCTATTTAATTAAATGTTATTATTCCATATTTATTTATTTATAAGGTTAGATTTTATAAAAAGTATCTTTCAACTTTTTTTTCTATCTACAAGAATCAAATCTCAAGATTTTCATAAAATCCCAATTCCACTATAAAATATATTTTATTCCCTATAAATAAAGGCCTTTTTTTGTGAAATTAAAATACATAGAAAATATTTTTCACCGTAGTTGAGTTTTCTGGATTAAAAAGCAGTGTGAGTCTCCTGTAATCTTTTTAGCCAAGAGGTATTAATTTCTCTCTTAACCTTTTAATTTTATTCAATCTCTCGATTTTTAAATTAGCCTAATAATTTGATAAAAGCTCATGTCCTATTTTCTCAGATGTTCCTAAATTTTTATTTAGACGTCGATTTCCAAAATAAACCAGTAACTATATTTATCAAATTTATTCCATGAACCCAAACGATTTTCAATTCCTTATTTATTTTGAAAAGTAATGTTTCCCTTCTTTTTCTAAGAAGGCATACGGACCATGTTTCATGTTTCTAACCAAATCAAATCCGCCCAAGCTTGTTGAAGTTTCCAAATTTCCTTCGACAAAAGTTTTTCTATAAAATTTGATTATTAATATTAATAGATTCAATATTTATTATTTAATTATTTTAGGTGACAAGGAGTAAAGTTATTTCATTGCATATTTTGCATCCACGACATTAATTCGAGGCGGGGTTTTCTTTTCATAATTGATTGGTATGCTTTGTCACTTTTAGATGTTCATGTATATTTAATTGTTACTTGCTGCATTGTACACTATGAATTTTCGTTAACGCATGTTGGGACTTTTCAATCACTCGTTGACGCATGTTTATTCTTGGGAAACCACGCATCTCTGGTTTAGCCAGTGCATCTCTGGTATAGTCAGCGCATCCATGGTATAGCTATGGAACAAGTATATGGTATGCATGTTATGTGAGTTGATGATTTTATTTACGTGTTATGTTTAACTGTGACAAAGGGAACCTCACTGAGCTAGTGGTTTTGCTCACCCCAATCTCATTAACATTTTTCAGATTAAGAAGGAGTGTGGTGTAGGGAAAGGTGGATCGCCTCAAGTGGTTAATCATTGATTTCATTTAAAAATTGATTCATGTTATTTTACATACAAAATATTAGCTTTTAATATTCAAATTATGTTTATTTAAATAAGAGTCGCATCCCTGTTATTGTATTAAATTTTATTTGAGATAAATATATTTTAAGTGATTCAGTATAAAGTACAAAATGTTTCATGTTTTAATATTTACTTCCGCTGCATATTTTTATTTAAATTAACATTCAAAAGCCTACGAAAAATCGGGATGTGACAATACTCGCGAACAATTAACAAAAGGAAAAATAAAATTATGTTGCACCAGCTTTGTGGATTTCTAATTTTTTTCAACACATGGAATTGCACTTGGGGATGAAATATTCATCCCCTATTTATAAGAGGGAGGGTGGTCGAAATTTTAGTGAGAATAAGATGGGAAATTCTTTTTCTTGATCTCCAAGAAATCTTGAATATATCTCTTATATTCTTTTCTTCATAATTAAAATATTCCACAAAAATCCCACATCCTCTTGTTATGGAATTTTCGAAAATAAGGGCCAAGATTTTCAAGATTGAGATCTTCTTGAATTTGTGATATATTCTTGTATTCTAAGAATACATATCTTCCATAATATCTTTTCAAGAAAATCATTCCTTCCTTATTTTACTCATAATTTTCTAAAATCACAAATAAATAGCCAAGTGGGAGTTTTCTTGAATTTAATGAGATAAACTTGTATTCCATGGATACTTATCCTCATTCCATAACAAAATTCAAAGAAAATCTTTCTCCCTCTTTTATTTATTTATTTTCGAAAAATACAGGAAAAATAGGCAACAATATTTTATTTTATTTTAAACACATTTTTCAGTTATTGGACTTTATCTTTGGGCTACTTGAGGGGCCTTTAGGAGAATTAAGATTGGATCTTCTAATGGACCTTGAATTTCCAATATTGAGCCACAATATTATTCAAGCCCATAAATATTAATTAATCCCACTACATAATTAATATTGCACTATCCATCTTAACCCATATTACAGTTAATATGGCTCCCGGTTATTATTTCCCGTATTTAAGACTATTCAGTCCATTAATTAATTTAAGTCATTGAAATAACTTCACATTAATTAATATCATTTTCTTTGGTTCAGGAATGGCTCAACATTATTATCCATACCGGAAACTAATTCCACTTGCAAGATTTAGTATGATAAAACTTCTGTGCATCCCAAGGGGATAAATCAAACAAGACGCGCTTGCACACTGATTCTCCGTATTAAATCTTAGCAATCGTCATGTAACTAATAATATTGTCCAAGATACAAGGTATTGAATCGCATTGATTCTCTACCCATCATAAGTCAAAGCAATAGTTATTAATTCCACACGATCCAATTTAAGGGACAGGGATTAAGAAATAACTAACTAGTGAGGTCTTATTATTCTATATTCAGTTCTGAAGAATTTATCCTCCTGTAGGTCCTATTCAGCGCATCATAATGCACTAGTGTAATCTCTTGGTCAAGACAAGTCAATCTGAGCCTTACACTTCAACCTTTCATGATGGATCTTTCACTTCCATCTAGGTTGTGAATTCTGTACTTTTAGTTACAAGGGACTGTTAATTTAATCTTCTGTGATCCGATATCACTAAATTAACTACAATGTTATTGAACAGTTATGCAGTAAATATATGTAACATTCAATGATATTTAAAGCATCGGTGATAAATAATTTATTTCAGCAAATAAGACAGAAATTCAATCTGGTTATACAAAGTAAAAGCATACTTTCCAGTATAACCCCAACAATATGATCCAATGATCCTCTATAATCAGTGTAATTGACTGATTTGCCTTCAGGATCATGATCCATCTTGTAGTTAGTATTCATGGGAATTCTAACTGCATTGCAATGTTGTACACCATACTTAGCAATCAAGTCACTGGTGTACTTTGTTTGGTTGATGAAAATTCCTTCTTTTGATTGTTTGACTTGAAGTCCTAGAAAGAAATTCATCTCACCCATCATTGACATCTCAAACTTTCCTTTCATCAGAGTAGAAAACTTCTCACACATCTGATGATTAGAAGATCCAAATATAATGGCATCCACATATATCTGAACTAGTATCTAAATAAGGTTCTATCAAATGTTCATTTGGTAAAACCATGATCAGTCAGGAATTGAGAAAGGGTATCATACCATGCTCTGGGTGCTTGCTTCAGATCATACAAGGTTTTCCTAAGCCTGTAAACTTGGTCATTCCGACAGAAGCCAGGAGGTTGTTCCACATAAACTTCTTCCTTAAGCACATCATTCAGAAATGCACTTTTCACATCCATCTGATAAACAATGAATTTCATGTGAGCAGCATATGCAAGAAACAATCTGATGGCTTCTAGTCTTGCAACAGGTGCAAAGTTTTCATCATACTCCAAGCCTTCTTCTTGGGAATAACCTTGTGCAACTAGCCTTGCCTTGTTTCTCACAATGATATTGTTCTCATCTCTTTTGTTCTTGAAGAGTCATTTTGTTCCAATCACATTGTGCTTCGTATGTCTATCCACTAACTCCCAAACTTCATTCCTTGTGAATTGATTCAACTCTTCTTGTATAACAGTAATCCAATAAGAATCTTGAAGAGCTTCTTCAATCTCAGTAGGTTCTTTCTCAGATAGGAAGCAGCAGAATAAAACACTTTCACCATGGAATCTTCTTGCCTTAACACCTTCTGATGGATCACCAACTATCTAACTTGAAGGATGGCTATCTAGCCAAGATCTTCTTGATGTTCCCCCTTCAATGGTATCCTCATTATCATAAATGTTTGGTTCAGGTATATCATTAAATTCAGAAAACAACAAGAAAGGAGAAAGGGAATCATCTTCCTCAGGGGAAATTCCATTCAGAAAATTGTCAGTAACATTTGTTCCCCCTTTGTTGATAGATTCAGAATTTGCCTCAGCTGTGACCACATCTTCATCGGCATTACTTACTTGATGGTGAACTAGGGTCAGTTCAGGTGATTCAGCTTCAGTGTGTTGGCTTTCCTTCAATGGAGAAGTATCAGCCTGAGTATTATCATCCTGAGCTTCATTTTCTGAGTCAGATTCACTCCATTCATAGAAGGTGATTGACTTCTTTTCAGGCTCCTTGGATGGTTTTTCAGCAGTTTTGTTCTTCAGACATAATCTGGTGATTCTCTTGGTTAACTCTCCTGAGTCAGATTCCTATTTTCTATGAACACAAGTAGACTCATCAAACACAACATGAGGTGTTTCTTCACAATAAAGGTCCTATAGTTGTATTCCCTGAAGGCTTTACTGACTTCAGAATATCCCAAGAATATCCCTTCATCAGCTTTACTATCAAAAGTTTTCAACTGATCTTTACCATTATTGTGTATGAAACACTTACAACAAACACACGAAAGAAAGATACAAGAGGCTTCATTTCATTCCATAATTCATATGGTGTTTTTCCTTAATTCTTGGTCAACGTGGATCTGTTCTGAGAGTAATATGCAGTGTTGATGGCTTCATCCCAAAATCTTTTAGGAATATCCGCTTCAGCAATCATTGTCCTTGCAGCTTCTTTCAGAGTCATATTTCTTCTTTCAGCAACACCATTCTGTTGTGGGGTCCTTACCGCTGATGTTTCATGAGTTATTCCATTTGCTGCACAGTAATCAGAAATAATATGGTTGATAAACTCAATGCCTTTATCTGATCTGATTTTGACCACACTCAGGTTCTTTTCATTACTGGGTCTCTTCAGTAGTTCAGGCAGTTTGGTCAGGGTTTCTTTCTTACTAAGTAAGAATATGACCCAAGTATATCTGGAGTAGTCATAAGTTCGAATCAAAGAAAAAAAAAGAAGGGAAAAATGTTGGTGATTGACGTTCTAATCCCGAGCAAAGGTAACTATATTTTGTTAGTCTTTTAATTTTTAATTATTAGGTTCATAATTTCCCAAGCATAAAATATGATTAATAATTAGGGAAAGGAAACATCTCATGTAATGGATATTTGCAACCTGTAATAACTAGAGAAATATATTGTTATTTCTTTTGTTTAGAAATATAGAATGAGTTTTACATGAAAATTTTGGTACATTAATATTTACATACATTATATTGAACTTGTGTATCGAGTGCATGCAAATTAGTAAATTCAAACATGTAAAATAGCAGAGAAATCTCTTTATAATTCCCATAATGTATGTGAAAATATAATATAATTTTATTTTACAAAAATACCACCCTACTTATAGTATATTATTAATATTAAGTATTAATTAAAAATACTAGTAATAATATATTTCAAAGAATAAATTATAGAACCATTTAGAAATAAATCTCTAAATGAAATGTGCTAAGTGCAGTACTAAAGGAGTTCGAGGCTTAGACCAATCTTTTCCCCATCAAGAATAAAAGTGCAAGTTAAAAGGTGGGTAACATTATCTGCAGTACAGTGGTAATGTTATGTCGTTTGTTAATGTATGCATTGTATTTATTATATCAACCAATGTGTTACTATTATTCCGGATCTTCGGATCTAAGTGGTCAATTGGACTAACGAGTTAAGGACCGACGGGTCGGTCCAGAGTCTTATGTGCTCATTGAGTCTTGTGTACTCACCATAGTGATCTTCGGATCATAGAGCCTATTGGACCTACAGGTAAAGA
Organism: Stenogyne calaminthoides; assembly: GCA_037126765.1. NCBI lineage: Eukaryota > Viridiplantae > Streptophyta > Magnoliopsida > Lamiales > Lamiaceae > Stenogyne > Stenogyne calaminthoides. Next base: position 31,104,897 of record JBBCBC010000006.1, on the reverse strand, counting down.
GTTAGTAAGCTGCAGTTGAGTTCAGCCTGAAAACTCTAGAGGAGAAGTAAGTAAGTTGTTTGAGACAGTCTGAAAGCTTGTGTTTGTTTGAGTTGGTAAGCTGCAGTAGTTCAGCCTAAAAACTCTTAGAAGAAAGTTAGTAAGCTGCTGAGTCCAGTCTAAAAGCTTGAGGAAGTAGTAGTAGTGGGTTAAGGAATTTCTCTGAGGATCAAAGAGAGTGGACGTAGGAGTTTTGCCTCTGAACCACTATAATTTGTTGTGTTATTTGCTTTCTTCTTTGCCTCATAACTATTGCATATTTTCACTGAAAGCACTGAGTTTTCTGATATTCAGTTGGAATCAATCCACTGAGTTTGCATTGAATTGATCACATCCTTAACCACTGATTTACTAAGGAAAATATTTTCAGCAAAGTAAAACGAGTATAAACCTAGGGCCAACACATTCCGCACCCTTTATAAGCTAGAACAAATAGTTGTCAAACTGAACAAACTCAACTGAGTATTCAGTAAGATAGTTATCTGATCCAAGCTTCTCAGGACTCTAATAAAACTCAGATCAGTTGGGCTTATTTGAAACTACTGAAAGCTGCTCAGGATCATTGTCTCAATAGACTCTGACTCAGGGTAATTTGTGCTTCTCAGGGTTAATTCTCAGGACAACCTGACCCACTGATTTCAGCTTTGTAAAAAGTTTTGAAAAATCACTGAACATGTGTATTCCCCCCTATACACGTGTAAGACTCGTTTTCACGGGACCAACAGTGTACATCAAGTCCATTTCAGATTTCATGGCTTCATGCCACTTCCCTGAATCAATATCTGATATTGCTTTAGAATAAGTATTAGGATCGTCCTTATCCGGTATGTCCATATTATCGAGTTCCTCCAAGAGGTAACCATATGTAATGGGCAGATTAAGATTCCTAATTAACTTATGGAGTTGTGGTTGTGCAGGCTATACATTCTGATCGTGAAAATTTTGTGGTGCATCGATTTCATCAATGTCCGGAGAGTCCTCAAGAGCAACACATTCAAATGACTCTTGGGCGGGAGTTTGAACTATGTTGTTCTCATTCAGCCCACTTGGAGGTTCTTGCACTAGCAAGCTTACTACAATTACGCTCCCACTAGTTGAAAGACGATCACCTAGTGAAAGACTCCCACCGTGAAAGTCGTTGAATGCTCCCATTGATTCTTTGTCACTAGGTTAAGCTGTGGTTCTTGAATTTCTTCAAGTTCTATCATCTTATGACCTTGTTCCTTAAAGACATAGTCTTCTTCGAGGAGCCTGGCCTGCCTAGAAACAATCATTGTTTGTTTCTCAGGTATATAGAAGTAATATCCTCTAGTTTCCTTAGGATATCCCACAAGGTAACCCTTTTTACCTTTGGATTCCAACTTATCGGTAAGCATCTTTTTCACAATCGCGGGGCAACCCCATGTTTTGATATGTAAAAGAGATGGCTTCTTGCCATACCATAGTTCAAACGGTGTTTGCTCAACCGATTTAGATGGAATCCTATTCAGAATGTAAATTGAGGTTTGTAATACGTATCCCCATAAGAATTTCGGAAGAGAGGAAAAGCTCATCATGGACCTTACCATGTCTAATAGGGTTCGGTTTCTCCTTTCGGAAACTCCATTCAACTGTGGTGTTCCGGGAAGGGTCCATTGTGATTGGATTCCATGCAACTTCAGATAATCAATGAATTAATTGCTAAGGAATTCATCTTCTCGATCCGATCGAAGAGTCTTAATACTCTTACCAAGTTGTTTCTCTACTTCAGCTTTGTACTCTTTGAATTTCTCAAAAGATTCGGATTTGTGTTTCATAAGATACACGTATCTGTATCTCGAGAAACCATCAGTAAAAGTGATGAAGTAGCCGAAGTGACCCCTAGCTAGACTGGGTAACGGTCCACATACATCACTGTGGATCAACTCTAGAACTTCTTTGGCACGAACCCCTTTCCCAGAAAAAGGGTTTGTTGATCATTTTGCCCTTGAGACAAGATTCGCAATTACCATAAGACTATAAGTCGAATGGGGTTAAGTAGTCTAACTTTCTTAACCTTGCAATTCTCTTCTCGTTTGCATGACCAAGTCTACAATACCATAAGTAAGTCGGGTTTTCATGATGACTAAGTTTGATTCTTTTATTTCGTATATTAAGAACATCATATCCACAATGCAACAATTATAAACCATTCAATAAAGGGGCATTCCCATAAACCACACCATTAAGCGTAAATAACAATTATTATTTACAAAATGGTAGGAAAAATCACTCAATGTCTAACATAGGAACATAAATAATGTTGCGGGTAATACAAGGAATAAAATAATAATTATTCTGTTATAATCTAAAAAACCAGAGGGTATGTCTAAGTCCCCACGCGTTCAGTAGCAACTCTTGCTTAGCTTCCACTTGTAAGACGACTTCACCCGCTCTAACTGTCCTAAGACACATGAGCCCCTTCACATTCGTATAAATGTGTGAGCCACATCCGGTATCTAATACCCAGCAGTTAGCGTTATTTGTGGACATGTCTATCTTAATAACAAACATACATGTTCTAGTCCCAGAAGCACCCAGTGCCTTCCTATCAGCAACCAGAACCTTACAGTTCTTCTTCCAGTGCCCTCTTCTGCTTACAGTAGAGGCACACATCCTTGTATGCCCGCTCTTTCTTTTTAACACCATCTCGGTGATAGTGAACTCAAAAGTCCTGAGCATGTCATGAAGTTCAGGCATGGTCGCATCCGTCTTATTCATATTGTAGTTCACAATGAAGCTAGAATATGAATTCGGGAGCGACTGGAGGATAGCATAAATGAAAACGTTGGTCTTTTAGCTCAATGCCTAAATTACCAAGTTTCTCAATTAGGCCTATCATCATTAGTACATGAGGTGAAATCTTCCTTTCTTTAGCTAACCGGCATCTGAACAGATCACTCATCACTTCATAAATCTCATAATGAGATTCAGAATCAAAGAGATCCTTCAGATGCTTGAGCATCTAGAAGGGACCCATTTTCTCACGTTGCCTATGTATATCGGTAGTCATGCTGAACAACATTACACACTGAGCCTGGAAAGCATCCTCTTGATGCTTCTTCTGAGCTGCTACGTCAAATGTGGTTGCCTCAGGGAACCAGATTCAGGGGTAATCGGGATTGGCGTGTCTAACATATACTCAATCTTTTCTTGCCTTAGCACCAAACGCATGTTTCGGTGCCAGTCCAAAAAATTTGGCATAGCCAATTTGTTTGTTTCCAAAACACATCTCAACAATAGTTATACATTTCAACTAACCAAGAGAAATAAAATAAAATGGAAATTAAACAAATAATTCCTATGATCAATATTCAGCAATCAAAATAAACATGACCTTTCTTTTGTATTTATTTTGTCTCCCTTATTTTCACATATTCAACGACCTCATCAGAAGGATACAAATTTATATCTAATATAAATCATAATGGACTAGGATCCACATTCCTACTATCATAATATCTGCTTGAGTTGATTACTATAATAGCAGAACTGATAGGTCTCCAAACCAATTGCAAAACTTGCAACTCCTAGTTGATTGAACCTAGTTCAATCGGATGCCCCTTGACTTTCGTTCCCCTGCTTGGGCTGGTGAAACAAAGTCAAGTTGATTTACAACCATCAAGCGGCGACACTACGTATCCCTATAAAAATCCCGTTAGATGTAGATCCGAGCAAAAGACTTGGGTCTTAAATACTCATTGGAACGAAATCTCCGGTTTACTTTTAATTTTGATGGAAGGCATCATTCAATTTAATGAAAATCATATTTTAGTGAGGAACTTTTAAAGGCGGGGTATTAATTACTTAATCGAGATCCATCATGCATATCTACATCATATTTGAGCAATCATTGGGCGCCGCCTACCCAAACATGACTTACGCGGACCAACAAGTATTTTGGGCGCCGTCTACCCAAGCATTTAATACGTTCCGACATATATTGGGTGCCGCCTACCCAAACAATTATAAGCGGTCCTTAAAGACGTTAACAAGTTAAAACAAACAAGTTAACATAGTGGGATTTAATAATCAAAAGTTAAACCAAGTTTTTAAAAAAATAATAATAAGATTAATCAATTCTATAAACAATTATTAAAATATAATAATTAATCCAATTAATTATTAAATAAAATCCAATTTTATTTCAATTTAGGTCCAACCTTTTAAATTTTAATTTAAAAAATTAAAACTTATTAAATTAAATTTGTTTAATCATCGGGGCTCAGGTGCAATTTCCAAAATTGCACGGAAGGGCCTGTCTCATATCGAATTTGCAAAACAGCCCTTCCACATCATCACCCATCCAAACAGATCCAATCCGTACAATTTCAGTAATCCCAAAAATTTCCAAACCCAAAATAATTCCAATTTCATCGTTCATCAACAAGAATCAGAATCATCAATTTTGGAACATAGGAAATCAACGAATTAGCAGGATTCGAAACATTAGAAACAAAAAATTGGCAAAAAAAAACACAGATGAACACCGCGTCAATGGATAAACAAGCATCGCAACGGATGCATCAAATCAGAACTAGTGGGTCGTCGACACGGAGCCTTGAGTGCGGGCAATTTTACCACGCAGCCCAAGGCGCACCGGTGTATCGCCGCCGCCGCTCGGCTTCGCGCGTTCGACAAATAACTCCAAGTGAATGAAATCAAAGAATGAATGTCGCCTCCGCTCAATCAGAGAAAGTGAGGTCGACACGACGAACACAACGACAGTGAGCTGTAGATTGTCTTGCAAATCGAACTAGATATATAGATTTAGCAACGATAGCAAATCGAATCGCATAGCAGGACGAACAGGGCGGCGAATGGGATGCGCCGCCGCCGCGGACCGCGAACGGATCACACGGCCATCACCTAGTGATGCGCCGCGGGTCTCCGCCATGAGCCGGGCGACGCTTCAGTGTCAGGGGACAACTTAGGGTTTCGAAGGCCGAGTGATGAGGAAGACAAAGGGGGACAACCAAGTGGGTGGACTTATCTAATAAATCCATCTGATGTGTCACTCCTCATATTCACACGCCCAACATTACAATTAAACAATTTATGGTGCGGTCAAACCCAGTTTGGCCGTACCGAGTGTTTATAAAAAAAATTAATTACAAACAACAAATAATTCAATAAAGCAATTAAATCAAGAGTCTGAAGCTCTAATACCACTGTTGGAATTTAGAGGTACAAAAACACGTAATACATGCGCAGCGGAATTAAACATTTCACCAACAACGAACATATAATTGCATAAATGATTACAATAATCATAACAAGAAATCTTACAGTAACTCTAGAGCAGATTTCTCAACTACGATATCCACGTAATCCCCAATCACGGACTTGCACTGATTTCCAGCGTTGAATCCCGAGATGAATTTGCTAGGAAAATTCTAACTCTAGATCTTATGGAGAGAATAATGAATTAAGGTTTTTTTGTGAATTCCCAAGAGCTCATATATATAGGGGAGACCCAGCTTAACTCTTAAGCTAACCTAATTAGGAAATAAGATCCCTATTCTTATAAAATAAATCTCTCAGATTTATTTCCCAAATATAAAATCTCTACAGATTTAATTCCCATGTATATCAAATCTCTACGGATTTAATTCCATATATATTAAATCCTATAATAATATTCCATATATTATTATTGGGAATCTTATTTAATTAAATCCAATTTAATTAAACATTAATAATAATTAATTCTAAATTAATATATTATTAATTAATTCTCCATAAATTAAATATTAAATCCAATTTAACATTTAATCAACCAACTATAATCCGTAAAAGGGAACTACTTGTTGTGTGACTCATAGATCCTCATATATCGAGCGATTATTCAAACTAACAGTCTTAATTGAACCCTAGACAATAAATCAAACATTCTCAATATATGAGGTACGTTGCGAGAAACATGCAACTACCTGTAACTGAAACATGGGCTATTACGATTTCATCCTTTCATTCGCGAATACTCGATTAAGTCTTGAACATGATGAAGTGTCTATTCAAATAACTTAATCGTATTATATCTAATCACTAATTGATCATGTATATCACATTTAGCCAGAAAGTCCAAGTTGACGTGCATCGGCCGATGACTTAGATCCAATTATGATGAGAAGACGAGTATTCTCTCTAAATCCACATTGAGGAATGAATCCTATTCTTGGCTCAACTACCACTCATCATGCCCAATCCAAACCATATCTACCCATGGAAGGGTGCAAGCGTCGGTCATGGTCAAAGTTCATCACTCCACACATGTCGTGAAAGAGATTTTGGATACACTTGCCATCATGTGTCAAGGCACAGATCACATCAAAGAGAACAAACTATTTGTTACCATTGCAAAGTTTGACAGCTTTGAAATGGAAGATGGTGAGTCTGTTGTTAACTGGAAGTTAGATTTACTAGTATCATGAATGATCTGAATGCTCTTGGGAAAAGATACCCAAAAAGAGAAGTTGCACTGAAAATTCTTAGAGGACTATCTAAGAAATGGGATATACATGATGTGGTGATTGAAAACACCAAAGATATTGCATCTATGCCATATCAACAAATTTTCTCTAAATTGAAAGCCTATGAGTTTGTGATTGATAAGAAAACCAAAAAGCTGGATAGCAAAGATGATACCTCATCTAGCAAAAATGTGGCTTTTAAAGCTCAAAGAAAAATGTACAACACTAATGAACCTGAGATCTCATCTGAAAAGACTCAAGATGAAAATGATGAGACAGTTGCCCTGATGGCAAGAAGGTTTGAGAAACTTAATGGCAGATATGGAAAGTATAAAAGGTATTACAAAGATACCAGGTACGGGAACAGGAACAACTCAGAAGTTGAGGACAAGTCTACTGAGAAGAAGAAGGACCATAAAGCTGAAGGGTCTTCATCCAGAAAGAAGGACTCCAAGACCAAGGAGGAAAGTGATCAGGATGATGATACCAACAGATGCTACAACTGTAAAAAGAATGGTCATTTCCAGTATGATTGTCCTGAGCTAAGTTCCAAAAAAAGAAAAGAAAGGCAAGCCAAAAGAGAAGTAATCAAGCAAGAAGGCTATGGTTGCTGAAGAAGAACATACTGAAGAAGGTTCCAACTCTTCAGAAGAAATGTTCTCAGATAGTGATAGTGATGATGTTTGTCATGTTGCTATTGAGGAGGTAAATTCTTCTATCTCTGTTGCTGCTCCTACACAAACACCTGAGTTGTCAAGTTCTTCTGTAACCAATAATTTTGACCTGATGGATTCCTTTGAGAATCTAATGAAGGACTATTCTGTGTTACAAGAACTGTTCATTGAAACTCGAGAGCAGAATAAGGAACTGATTGCTGACAATCTTAAGTGGAAAAACTCTAATGCTGCTGAGATTACTTCTCAATTGATGGGAGTTACTGATGAATTTGATGTTCTGAAAGTACAACTCTCAGAGAAAGAGAAAGTGATAGAGGCCCTGAAAGGAAAGTTAGAGAAATCCACTTAAGAGAATCATCTTATCAGGACTGAATTCAATGACCTCTTTGAGAAACATGAAACTCTAAAGAAAAGTGAGGATAGTGTGTGGATAAAGTTAGCTCTATTGAATTCTGCATCTAAAGCAATAGATGAAATTTAGAGTTATCATAGACCTTGAACTATAAAAGCTGGATTAGGATATAATCCAGGGGGGAACCTCACAAGGTCATCAGAATGCTGCTTCATCTAATGGCACTAAGAATGTCTTTGTTAAACCGACGGTTCGTACTGATCTTCTTATTGAAGAACAACCTCGTGTTTTAGACAAGTGTAAAGGACCTATGGTTTCAGAGAACCTGAAGGTTCAGGAAGGAAAGCCCAAACCTAAGGTAAAGGCTAGAAAACCTGAACACTCAGTAGGAAATCCTCAGGCCAGTGCTTCGAAGCCTCAGGCTAACAATACCAACCTGAATAAATCTGCACTGAACCATCAGAGGAATCCTCAGAAGAGAAACACTCAGCCGAGAAATTCTCAACTGAAGAGACCAAGTTCTAGGTATACTGAAAGACCCCAATTTCAGTACAGACAACCTAAACCCCACTTTCCTAAGGGTAAAGGTTTCCTGAACCCAAGTCAGCAGAGACATAGATCAGCTGCACCATGGCCAAAGCATTGGAACAAAAGGCCTGAACCCAAGAAGAACTCTAAGGCTCATGTTCATGCTAATGATAGCACTCATACACAAGATACTGCCAAGGCACCTAGGTTGGCGAGTGTGTATGTAGATGTTTATGCAAGATAAATCAGCCACTCTAAAGTGATTAGAGTTGTAAAGAAGATTTGGGCTCCAAAAGGTACAGCTAACCTGGTAGGACCCTACACCAAATGGGTACCTAAGACCTGATTTTGTTTCAGGTGAAGGAGAATGTCACTGAGCTAAATGAAGACAACATAGCCCTAATGAGTGGAAGTGAAATTGCACCTGTTGTATGGTACTTGGACAGTGGATGCTCAAGACATATGACAGGATATAAATATCTTCTCACTGACTATGTTGAACAGAAAGACCCTCAGATAACTTTTGGAGACAATTCCAAAGGCCAAACAGAAGGATATGAAACACTTGAAGTTGATATTGTTTATATCCATGGTGTATCTTATGTGTCTGGTTTAAAGCATAACTTGCTTTCTATCAGTCAATTATGTGATAAAGGATTCAGTGTTGAATTCTCAAAGAACTTGTGCAATGTGAAAGATAACATTTCACAGCAAGTATTACTGGCTAGTACTAGAAAAGGAAATGTGTATCTTGCTGATTGGAGACTAACTACTATGGATACACGTTTAGTTGCTAAGAAAGTCACTGAAACCAGTTGGTTATGACACAAAAGACTGAATCACTTGAACTTCAAAACCCTGAACAAACTTGCAAGATTAGCACTTGTGAGGGGGTTACCCAATGAAGTATTCAGTAAAGATCATGTATGTGATGCCTGTTAGAAAGGCAAACAAATCAGAGCATCATTCAAAAGCAAAGTAGAAGTGTCTATTTATAGAATACTTCAATTGTTACATATGGATCTTTTTGGTCTAGTAACACCTGTGAGCACTAATGGCAGGAAATAGACACTTGCGGTAATTGATGACTACTCTAGATATACTTGGGTCATATTCTTACTCAGTAAGAAAGAGACTCAGACAAAACTGCCTGAATTACTGAAAATACTCAGTAATGAAAAGAATCTGAGTGTGGTCAAAATCAGATCAGATAAAGGCACTGAGTTTATCAATCATATTATATCTGATTATTGTCCAGCCATTGGAATAACTCATGAAACATCAGTTTCAAGGACCCCACAACAGAATGGTGTTGCTGAAAGAAGAAATAGGACTCTGAAAGAAGCTGCAAGAACAATGATTGTTGAAGCTGATATTCCTAAGAGATTTTGGGCTGAAGCAGTCAACACTGCGTGTTGTTGGTCCCCCTTTTTGATAATGACGCCAAAACATTAAAATATATGCACTTTTACAGAAAATGGATTTTTTTAAAAAGATCAGTTCAGATTGTCACATTGAAAACAGTGAACTTTTGAACTCCCGCTCTGATACCAATTGTTGGTCCCGTGAAAAACCCATGAAATGCGTAAAAACCATGTAATGCATATAAAACAGGGGTGAGAAAACAGTGATACCAATTGTTTTTTTTTTAAAACCATGTGATGTGTTTTGCTTATAATCAAATGCATATGGTAAGTAAGAACATAAAGCAGTAAAGAACACACGATTTATAGTGGTTCGGAGTCCAACTCCTACATCCATTCTTCCCTATCAGCAGGGGCACCAACTTAACCAACTGAACTTAGTTTTACGTGTTAGTCCAACACGATACAACAGATATTTAATGAGTTCTCACTCTCTCGGGACTTATCACCCTCCACGGGATTGCCTACCCTCCCTCACGGGATTGCTTTGATGTTTAACGAGTTCTCACTCACACCCAGAAAGTAAGATAGTCCAACTAACTTACAATCCTTGCTTAACAAAACTTAACCTAACACTCGGTTTGGGTAAAGATTGTTTGGTGTCCAACTAGGGTGAGATTTTCCCTTACATTTGTTTAGCCTCAATGCTAAGGATGGGAAAATCTCTCTAATCTTAGGATATGACATTTTGTGCTTAGATCTAGGATAGAACACTTTTGAATATATGCGTGTATTTCTTGCTCAGTGTTCTATGGTGGAAATGCTAGATGATTTGGATTTTTGGATGTTTCACGCATTTTCCCACACGAAATAATGAAGCAAGAACTTTGTATTTATAGTGTGGATTTGAATGTTATCGTTGGATGAAGTCACATTCAAATCCATACTATTCTGTAGCTTCTGCAGCTTTTTCAGGCTGAGTGTCTTCCTCTCATTGGTCCACGTCAGCTGAATCTAACTGCTATATTCTTCAGGGTTCTTCTGAGTCTTCAGGGTTCTTCTGAGTCTTTAGGATTCTTCTGAGTCTGAGGATACTTTTACTCAGGATTCTTGATTCAGCAGACTTATCTTCAGCGGACCTTGTCTGATCAGGTATACTGACACTCAGGCTAACTGAGTTCAGCTCTTCTGACTTCAGACATCCTGACATTAGGTCACTAGCACTCAGGCTATCTGATCATCAGTAGCGTTCTGATTCAGTGAACATGACTTCAGATGACTTCTCTTCTGATTTCTTCTGGCCTGATCTGATCAGCTCACCTTATCAGATCAGTATAGCATCATGTTAACATATTAGTTTATCTGCATCAGATTAGTACATCAGGTTAGCATATCAGGTTAGTTGCATCAGGTTATCTTATCTGATCTCGATCACGTCTGATCTCGATCAGTCTCATCTGCTCCTCTTCTGATCAGCAACCTCCTCTTCTGATCTAGTCATCTGATCTGGTCTCTTCTGATCATCTGATCTTCTGATCTCAGGTCCATCTGATCAGGTAACTTTTGATTCTTCTGATCAGCTGGCTTAGCTTTTCTTTTCTTCTGATCTTGCTCAACTCATCAGTTAACTCGGAACTCATCTTACTCATCTAATCTATATCAGTCTCGTCTGCAGCCTCGTCTGATCTCAATCATCTACTTCTGATTCTGTGAGTTCCCCCTCAACTTGTTCTTTCGTTTCCCCTCAACTTGTTATCTGTAAGTTAGCTTGAATAACACAAGTTGATAATGTTTTGGCATAATTCATCAAAACTCAAATATCCCAACACATGCTACTCTCAGAACAAATCCATGCTGACAAAGAATAAAGGAAAAACACCATATGAACTGTGGAATGAAAGGAAACCTCTTGTCTTTTTCTTTCGTGTGTTCGGTTGTAAGTGTTTCATACACAATAATGGTAAAGATCAGTTGAAAACTTTTGATAGCAAAGCTGATGAAGGGATATTCTTGGGATATTCTGAAGTCAGTAAAGCCTTCAGAGTTTACAACTGTAGGACCCTCATTGTGGAAGAAATACCTCATGTTGTTTTGATGAATCTACTTGTGTTCAGAAGAAACAGGAACATAACTCAGGAGACTTAACAAAGAGGATCACCAGACTTAGCCTGAAGAAAAATGTCAAATCATCCTCTGAGCCTGAAAAGAAGAAGCCAATCATATTATATGAATGGAGTGAGTCAGATTCAGATAAAGAAGCTCAGGATGAAGATAATCAGGCTGGTGAAACTCAAGATGGTAATTCTCCACTGAAAGAAAGCCAACACACTGAAGCTGACCCATCTGAACAAACCCCAGTTCAGACTTAGGTATGTAATGCCGATGAAGATGTGGTCACAGCTGAGGCAAACTCTGAATCTATCAACCAAGGGGGAACAAATGTCACTGACAATGTTCTGAATGAAATTTCCCCTGAGGAAGATGATTCCCTTTCTTCTTTCTTGTTGTTCCCTGAGTTTAATGATATACCTGAACCTAACATTTTTGATGTTGATGATACTACTGAAGGGGGAACATCCAGGAGAACATGGTTGGATAGTCATCCCTCAAGTTAGATTGTGGGTGATCTATCAGAAGGTGTTAAAATAAGAAGGTTCCAAGGTGAAAGTGCTTTATTCTGTTGCTTCATATCTGAGAAAGAACCTACTGAGATTGAAGAAGCTCTTCAAGATTCATTTTGGATTTCTGCAATACAAGAAGAGTTGAAGTTTGGGAGTTAGTCGACAGACCTAAGAGGCACAATGTGATTGGAACTAAATGGGTGTTCAAGAACAAGAGAGATGAAAACAATGTCATTGTAAGAAACAAGGCAAGGCTAGTTGCACAAGGGTATTCCTAAGAAGAAGGCTTGGACTATGATGAAACCTTTGCACCTGTTGCAAGACTAGAAGCCATCAGATTGTTTCTTGCATGTTGCTCATATGAAATTCACAGTCTATCAGATGGATGTGAAGAGTGCATTTCTGAATGGTGTGCTTAAAGAAGAGGTCTATGTGGAACAACCTCCTGGCTTTTGTTAGAATGATCAAGTTTACAGGCTCAGGAAAGCCTTGTATGGTCTGAAGCAAGCACCCAGAGCATGGTATGATACTCTTTCTCAATTTTTTACTGATCATGGTTTTATCAAAGGAACTGTTGATAGAACATTGTTCAGGATAGAAGATGGAAACATATCTTATTAGTTCAGATTTATGTGGATGACATCATATTTGGATCTCCTAATCATCAGATGTGTGAGAAGTTTTCTGCTGTGATGAAAGGAAAGTTTGAAATGTCAATGATGGGGGAGATAAATTTCTTTCTAGGACTTCAGGTCAAGCAATCTAAAGAAGGAATATTCATCAATCAAGCAAAGTACACCAGAGATCTGATTGCTAAATATGGTGTACAGAACTACAATGAAGTTAGAATTCCTATGAATACTAACTACAAGATGGATCCTGATCCTGAAGGCAAGTCAGTTAACCACACTTATTATAGAGGGACCATTGGATCATTGTTATATCTCACAACAAGTAGGCCTAATATTACTTTTGTTGTTGGGATATGTGCAAGGTACCAATCTAACCCTAAGGCTAGTCACATGGAAGCTGCCAAAAAGATTCTGAGATATCTTAAAGGCACAGTGAATAGAGGATTATGGTATCCAGCTGATGATAACCTTGAATTAACTGGTTACTCAGATGCTGATTATGGTGGTTGTAGGATTGACAGGAAGTCCACCTCAGGAACTTGTCAATTTCTAGGAAGTAAATTGATATCCTGGTTTTCTAAGAAACAAACTTCAGTTGCAACTAGTACTACTGAAGCTGAATACATGGCTGCAGGAAGCTGTTGTGCACAGATTCTTTGGCTAAGACAACAATTTAGGGATTATAAGATAATAGCCAATGAAGTACCTATATTTTGTGACAATAATAGTGCAATTGCTATTACACAAAATCCGGCATTGCACACCAGATGCAAACATGTTGATATCAGACATCATTTCATTAGAGACCATGTTGAGAAGAAGGATATCAGGATGGAGAAAATTCATACTGATGAACAAAGAGCTGATATTTTGACTAAACATTTGGCTGAGTCAAGATTTCAGGATTTGTCAGTGGAATTGGGGATGTTGGATCCAGGTGAGTGAATTCACTTAAGGGAGAAGTCCTTCAGGTGCATGAAGTTATTCAGGAAGGAATAACTCAGGACAAAATCCTTTCGGGATGGAAACTGAGACTCAAGATGATTTTTGTCAAGGTCAGTATTCAGTAAGGATTAAATACTCAATTAGTCCTGAAGCGATATTGACACATGAATTAATTCACAACATTTATTTCACTCAGAAATCATTTGAAATAAATGACAAAAGACCTGAACTTTGAGCGGGAATGTTTGGAAGATTTCTATTGGTTGAAATTTTGGCAGAGAATCGAAGAGTTGTCTCGATTAGAGTGAAACATCATTTCGTCACCCTAATTGTTGCTATTTACTCAATTACGTCTGTTCACTTAGCTATAAATAGCAAAAACCATCGAGATTATATCAACCCTCAGATTAAATCTAAACCGTTCGTTCGATTTATCTTCTAAGATTTAATCTCAACCATCGATCTACTATTTTCAGATCAGACCAGAGGTAGGTCGCCCTTGATGTAACTTCCCTGTTGGAACCCCTGCTGGTTATAATTCGGCCTCCCCATATAGTTGGCCTCTTCCTGCTGAAATACCGACTGGTCCATAAACTCATTCGCCTCGTTGCTTCCTCACCCAAACTGTTGGCTAACCTGAATATTGCTGATTTTCTCCATCATAGCCATCAACAGCTTCTGAGTTCCAATGCTGTCTTCCATCTAATTCACACTCTAACGTGATTGATCAGCATTCCATTCCCCATCATTTTTAACTCCTTCCACAATTTCTCTGCACTCACGGGCACTCTTATTCAGAAAACCACCACCTGCACAAGCATCGAGGTGCTTTTGCTCATTGTAATGGATTCCACAGTAAAAGTAGGCCACTATATCTTGCTCACTGAACCCATGCTGCGGACACTTGATGGACCCGGTTTGAAAACCCAAGAACGCGGAAAATACCATGTAATGCATATAAAATAGGGGTGAGGGCAGAGTGATTCCAATTTTTTTTGCTTTTAAGAACGATGTGTGTTTTGCTTATAATCAAATGCATATGACAAGTAAGAACATAAAGCAGTAAAGAACACACGATTTTATAGTGGTTCGGAGTCCAACTCCTACATCCACTCTTCCCTATCAACAGGGGCACCTACTTAACCAACTGGACTTAATTTAACGTGTTAGTCCAACACCCAACAGATGTTTACCGAGTTCACACTCAAACGGGACTTATCACCCTCACGGGATTGCCTACCCTCCCTTTCGGGATTGCTAGATGTTTACCGAGTTCACACTCACCTACAAACTTAACCGACTGATTTGGGTAAGGTTTGTTTGGTTTCCAACTAAGTTGAGATTTTCCCTTACATTTGTTTAGCCTCAATGCTAAGGATGGGAAAATCTCTCTAAGCTTAGGATATGGCATTTATGCTTAGATTGGGTTCTAGAACACTCTTGAATATATGCGTGTATATCTACAGACTTGTGTTCTAGGGTGGGAATGCTAGATGATTTGGCTTGATGGATTTTTCACGCATTTTCCACCCCGAATTATGAAGGAAGAACTTGTATTTATAGTGTGGATTTGAATGTTACCGTTGGATGGAGTCACATTCAAATCCATACTATTCTCAGAACTTTTGCAGACTTTTCCAGTGGTTGTCTTCCTCTCATTGGTCCACGTCACCGAATTACAACGGCTATATTCTTGATTCTTCCGAGTCTCGGGATCTTGATTCTCTCGAGCCTTCAGTCTATCTCGAGCCTTCGTATGTCTCGAGCCTTGGTCTCTCTCCGAGCCTCGGTGTCCGTGACATCACTTTTGAGTCTCGAGGCTTCTTGATTGCCAGACTTCTCTTGGCCGGACCTTATACGTCGAGGCATCTTGACACTTTCGAGTAAGGCTGCGTTGATTCTTGACTTCGGACATCGACCCTCGGGTCACTAGCACTCGAGCTAAGCGATCATCGTGGCGTTACGATTCTCCGGTGAATATGACTTCGAGATGACTTCTCTTACGATGACTTCTTTCTGATCTGGTATCTGATTTACGGTTCTCGATATCGATTTCTTCTCGCGATCGATCGGCTCACATAATCGGATCGATTATAGCATCGGTCGATTATATCGGTATATCTGCATCAGTTAGTACATCGAGTTAGCATATTAGGTTAGCATATCGATTATAGCACATCCGATCTCAATCACGTCGATCTTGATCATCTGCTCATCTTCATATCGATCTCGATCCGCGTCGATCTCGTCGATCTCATCTATTCCTCTTACGATCGCAACCTTCTCTTACGATCTGGTCAAATCCGATCACCGGCTTAGCTTTTCTTCTTTTTCGATTTTGCTCGGCTCATCGCTTAACTCGAACTCATCTTACTCATCCGATCTCGATCGGTGGGGCTTAAGCTTTTTTTCTCTCGATTTTGCTCACGGCTCATCGGTTAACTCCGAACTCATCTTACTCATTCGATCTCGATCGGTCTAAATCTCGACCTCGTCCGATCTCGATCATCTACATCCGATTTCGTGAGTTCCCCTCAATTTGTTCTCTCGTTCCCCCTCAACTTGTTATCTGTAAATCAGCTTCAATAACACAAGTTGATAATGTTTTGGCATAATTCATCAAAACTAAAATATCCCAACAACACTCAATCAACAAATTACAGTATCGCTCACATGCTTGACTGAGACCCTCATTCGGTTTTTGACGGAATGTAGATATCTCGGTCCTTGCCTTCATTCTTCTGGATGGAGGATAAAAACGCTCCAAAAATGCTCGCTCCATTTGAGCCCAAGTGGTGACACTTCCTCGGGGAATTGTATTATCGAACCAATCCTTAGCTATCCCGGTCAGTGAAAACGGAAACAATCTGAGCTTCTTTGCATCCTCCGACATCCCATTGTAGTCAAATGTCGAAGCAATCATCAAGAAATTCCGTAGATGAGTGTTTGGATTGTCTCTCCCAACCTCTCCTCGGAATTCAGAATCAATGAGCATCTTAAGGATCCCCGGAGAAATTGAGGAGTTGTTAGTTTCCACCCTTGGCAAAGCCACTCCATCATAGTGTCTTTGACGTTGAGCCTCAAACATCCCTCGGATAGCCATCTCAGGATTCCCTCCCTAGGGTGGTTTTGTTGGTTTTGGTAAAGAGGGTTGTAGTGTGGATTATAGTTCGGGTTTGGTTGGTAGTTTTGGTTCGACTGATTTTGGTAAGGCTGATTTTGGTAAGGCTGGTTTTGGTAAGGTTGGTTGTATTACAGTTGATTAAGGTTTTGGAAGTTTGGATTTTGGTTAGGGAATTGGTTTTGCTGGTTTGGTTGGTTGGGATACTGCGGTTGGTTTTGGGGGTATGGTTGTTTTGGCTGTGGTTTCGGGTTATTAATCCCTTCTGGGTGCAACTGATTCTCTCCGTTCCCTCCATTTCCATCAACATTCAACCCGTCATTACCTACCGCAGACATTCTTCTCTGGAAAGCTCGATTCCTTCTTACTATAGCTTCAGGGTCTAGTTCAGTTCGATCAACGCTCGTTTCTCCTTTTGAGCGTGTTCTCATAAACCTGAAAACTCAAACAAAGAAATCAAATGCAACTAGCACAAGAATATAGTAAAAACAGAAAAGAAAACACCCACTACTAGCTACTAATCTATTTCCAAATTTTACACAAGGCGCATACGTCACTTCCCCGACAACGGTGCCATTGACTTGGTCGTAAAATGCTATATTCTTAACTAGCAGTTACCCCACAAGAGTATGGGACCACTGTAGCAAGGGTAAGTATTTGGACTAAGTAGTATCGAACCCAAAGGAAGTTCCGTATGCGTGTAAATCCCTGGAAATCTTTGCTTCGTAACTAATATGGATGCGATTTGATAGTTCTATTTCACTACTGTTGAATCAACAGAAAATAAGCAAATAACAACGATTACACTAACTTCAGATGAAGTGCAAATATTGGAGAATGTTGCTTTGGACAGGAATCCCTACGTATACTATCAGAATAGGTTTGACGACGAGGACTATCGTGGTGTACAAAAGAGTAATCCTAAGTGTACTGAAACTAGGCAATCAACTTCCCTAATCCCGCACTAAATAAGGTACAGCAAAAGCTCAGTTTTTATCCCCGATTACTCAACTAATACCCTCTTTACCTCACTTATCAAATAACCAAGTTATTGAGATTGTACTTAATTACTAAAGCCCTTATTCAAGTTGGGTGATGCGATCGTCCTCCCTAAATGAACCGGTATATTACCAACCCCGTCACAGACCCTCTCCTCAAGCCTATTCATTGGAAAAGAGTGATTCGATCGTCCTCTCTCTAACAACTTTCGTACTCAATTCAATGGTTTTTATTGGATTAGTTATTCAAATTAGCAATTTAAAAATATTATTCAATTTACTCCTCGAATCATCCTAATCGCCTCACCAATTCACTATTTCTACGCGATCATCCTATCCAAAGCAATCAAAGGTTTAGCCTACCATCTTGATCGTCAAATCACAAATAACCAAGTTATCAATAGAAATCATTATGCACGAATACGTAAAACTAATCAACAATGGATAATCAATTGAATTCAAGTATCAAAAATAGTATTGGATGGAATAATTAAACAACCCTAAAATTATTCTTAAAAAATAAGAAACTGAGAAATTAGACAACAAAATAAGGAAAACTGGAATGTAAAACAATAAGTTTGATAACCGGATCGTATTTCTCGTGGTTGAATTTCTCCCCTTTTTCCCTGAACCCTAGAGTACTTTTTCTCTTGTTTTTCTATCTAATTCTCCCATTTTTCCCTTCTCAAATCGTGTTCCCTTCTTATTTTTCTCGTCTGGCCTTATATACTCCGCCTCTCAGACCGCTCGAGCATGGCCTTTGGTCGAGCAGTATCGCTCGACCACTTAGTTTGATCGAGCGCTTCTATATCGCTGGACTCTCTTTCGCTCGAGCACATTCCTTGGTCGAGCGGTTTCGCTCGCCCATGCCTCCTCATGCCTGTATTTCAACTCGCTCGACCGCATTGGTCGAGCTCTAAGTGCTCGACCTCATTCTTCTATCACATTTCTTCACTCCAACTAATACTTTTCAGTATTTCTTTCATATCTTTTCAACCGGGAGTCCGATTCATGCACCGCGAAGTCTCACGAGCTCCATTTTCAGCCCTCTTTCCTGTTATACAAACCAAAGAAGCAAATTAGTGATTTTATACAGATTATGCTCAATCACCACAAGAATATCACTAAAAACACTCAAAACATGGCTAAAACTCGCTTGTAACTCACTCAATTTCACCTTTAATCATGGACCAATGAGAGGAAGACAACCAGCCTGAAAAAGCTGCAGAACTTACAGAATAGTATGGATTTGAATGTGATTCTCTCCAACGGTAACATTCAAATCCACACTATAAATACAAGATCTTCCATCAAATTAAGGGTGGAGAATATGGAAAAAGATGCTACAAAGTCAAGAGCCATATACTCAAGCATTTCCACCATAGAACACAAGTCTGTAGATATACAAATACATCCATGAGTGTTCTAACACTCAATCTAAGCAACCCACGATATATCCTAAGCTTAGAGAGATTTTCCCAACCTTAGCATAAAGACTAAACCATTGTACGAGAAAATCTCAACCTAGTTGGAGACGCCAATCAAACCCAAACCCTATTGTTAGGTAGTTTGTGTGCGATTGTTGGAGTTGTAAATAGTTAGTAAGCTGCAGTTGAGTAAGCCAGAAAGCTCTAGAGAAGAAGTGAGTAAACTGTTTTAGACAGTCAGAAAGCTTGTATGGCAATCCCGTGGAGGATGATAAGTCCCGTTTGAGTGAGAGCTCGTTAAATATCTGTAGGCATTCCCGTGGAGGGAGATAAGTCTAGTTTGAGTGAGAGCTCGTTAAATATCTATAGGCAATCACGTGGAGGGAGATAAGTCCCGTTTGAAGAATTTCCCTAGGATAAGGGAGAGTGGATGTAGGAGCTTGAGTCTCCGAACCACTATACTTTGATGTGTTCTTTATTGCTTTATGTTCTTACTTGTCATATGCATTCAATTATAAGCAAAACACATCATAGATTAATCAAAAAAAATTGGAATCACCATTCCTTCACCCCTGTTTTATATGCATTACATGATTTTTCCGCATTTCATGGGTTTTTCACCGGGACCAACAAAAGACATAAAAATTAAATTCCCACTATCAAGCAAGAGTTATGCATAAATAGATAAATAAAAAGATAAACATCAATATATAAGCATTAAATAGCTCTTAAGAAGCAGAACTTACAGAACAACCAACTCCCTAGCTGGTGTAAGAATTAGTATCCCAATAGCTGGCCTATTCTTTGGTCGGTACAAAAGCCTCTCCAAGGTGAGCAAAGCAAAAGCAGCAGTCTGTACATAACAACACATATATTCATCAATCGTACAGATAACAAGTGGTATATGCTGAAGTCTATCTCCATCAACTAAGACATCTACATATCACTTGAACTGGATAACAAAGAAGACCACAAAATCATGTTTGAATAAAAAAAAATCAGCCTCAAAACTTGACATTAGTTTATAAAAACAACCCCAGTCCAGTCCTATTTAAATTAAAACCCCTCTCTATCAATTACTATTAGATATCCTATTGCAATTTCTCTGTCTGTTTGTACTAGTCCAGATGAGAAGGCATTCATGCTCCTATAAACAGAAGTTAAGAAAAGGACTTTGGTCTCCAGAAGAAGCTATTAGACATTTATGTTTCTCAAAAGCAACTAATATATTTCATTTTTACTAAACTTAAACCACTCCATCAGCACACATAAGCATCACCCTTAGTTCTGTGAACTGAAAAACATAACAAAATTCACACAATTACAGGCACTGAAGAGAAAGGCAAATATGCATTTGGATGGTATACATGGTCTGATAGGATCCACAATGTTTGGAGTCCTATGGCCATTTTAGTAGCTTAGTTTTGTATGTTTAAATTTTAAGATTTCTGGACACAACATTTACTTGTAGACTAATGGTTCTACAGGATGTTTTCATGTTGATGTTAAAGAAAGATAAAATTATTGTCTACTAATTACAACTCCTTTTCATATCTTCGTACAAAGAAACAGAACACTGCTCTTGCAGAAAGGAGCATGAATAATGAAATAAAATAAGATAAAAACCATCAAAAGGGGAATTCATGATATTTCACTGGATTCAAATTTATAACTACTGAATTTCAACAAAAAAATCCTTTTCAATCCTGATTATTCCATGATCATGTAATTATGTCACTAGAATCTTGCAAAAATCTTATCTGCAGAGCATATTGTGCTACTGAAATTGTATATTAATAAAAAAACTAGGCATCCGATTTTCCATATTTATACAGCTAACTCATCAATTACGAACAAGAAGCAAGAATCACGTTTATGACATACTGCCTCACCTCAGTTTACTACATTTTTAGTTGAAACACATATCCTTTTTTATGACATACTGCCTCAACTCTCATGGTATAACAATCATAAAACCACAAATTACAATTAAGTCTGCATATTTTCGAGGTTACTGAAACTATTGGTACCGACAGATTCACATTTTAAAGTGACTGGAGGCACCAAATCCGGTCATATATTACCAACATCTGTGTCTACCCAAAATGGAAGTAGCTGAACATAATTTTATTTCTAGAATCTAGATATTGATCCACAAACAAAAGTTTCAATGACGTAAAAATAATTACACCATTATTAATCATCATACCTTGTGTGAAAGAAAATGAGTTGGTTCTGATGGATTAGATACATCCCATACACAAATATCTTCTTCCTTGCCCCCAGAAGCAAGATGGTTTGGACAAAGAGAATTGAACTCCAAGCCACGAACCTGTGCAGCACATGGTAAACCCGTCAACTCCTCATCATCATAAAAGGAACAATAAAGAAAGGAACGCAGAAATGGAAAAAGACTTATGTCCTAAGTCCTAGTCTAGGAACAACTTTATAAATCTATTCAGCAGAAACATAGTCCCCTTTACACCAGACTCTCACCCGGACCCTTTCCCCTTTGCATTAACTTTGCAGAAAATCAAGGCACACAGAGATAAACATATTATAACATAATCACATTCAAAATATTGATTTTTATTGAACTAATCCCTCATTTTCTTCCTAATCTCATTAATCCCACTACACACTACACACTGAGCTCTGCAAAATAACACTACACACTTCACTCAGCTTCAAATCACAATAATGACATGATCATAAATAACAAGGTTTTGATGATAATTCTACATAAAGAAATAAAATTACTCTATGCTGCTTTAATCATAACCACGGATTAAAAAAAACTGAAATATTTCCAATTCTTCACACGTACTAGTTTCTCTTTCATGATAAATAAAACGAACATCCACCAAAACATTCAGTAAGGGCCAGAGAATTCAAAACACAATAATTTAATATTTATCATACTCTCACAAAAGCCACAATCTTGAAACCTTTACCAAAAGTCAAGATCAATAAATTTATGAAACCCATCCCCAAACCCACATGAAATCAAACGATAAGATTACACAAATACAAGAATTTGTCGAAAAGCAAACAAATAAGAGTGAAAATGAAGGGTACTGAAGCAAAGACGATGAAGAAAGGTCAAAGAAGTCACCTTTTCTGAGAGACCCTCAAACTCCGAATGAAAAAGCAAAAATTCAAAGCCCGAATTTTAAAGAAACAAAACCCAGAGAGAAGAATGAGTTCGGTGTTGTTCTTGTGCTGTTTTTGTTTGTTTTTAAAATACAAATGTCGACTCCTAAACCTACCACGGTGTCTACGACTCTGCACACTCCCTCATTTCGTCAAGCTAAACGCACAATCATCGAACAAACTTCGAACAAACAACTTACCGGTTACAAGTCTAATATGTGGAAAGCGTTTAGGGGACGGATTGGAAAGCGTCGGCGTAGGTGTCGGCGTGTTGGTCCATGTCAGAAGCCGTCGGGGGTCAGTGGATTGAGGCGACGATGAAGATTTTGGGGGAAAGGGTTTTGGGCGCGGGAAAGGGAAAGGTAAAAGGGTTTTGGCGAGTTGGACATTTTAATCGAATGAAATTTTTGGCGGGCAGGGGAGGGTTTCACGAAAAAATAAATAAATTATTTTTTTGTTTAATAATAAAAAGACTTATAATAGCGGGTTCTCTAACTTATAATAGCGGGTAAACCCGCTATCTATTACAGATATTATAGCGCTGGAACAAGAGCGGTTGGTTAAAACTGATATTTTTCGGCGCCTCCCACATTCCCTTTTATTGCGGCTAAAGTTTTGATGTCGGTTTTAGAGCTTTTAATTGCGGTTTTAAAAATGCCCGCTATAGAAAACTTGATATTAAAAGCCAAAATTGGCATAGTGATCCCACTTTTCTGATCAGTATCACCTAATCCTATTCTATCAGTTGAAATTCCCCCCTTCAACTGTCATTCCTTTTCTGATCAGTTTCCCAACTGATCTTATTTGATCAGTTGAGGTTCCACTCCTCAACTGATCTTTCTTACCTGGTGAGTTTCTTAACCAACTGGTCTTGGAGACCAATCCACCAAAGAAATCTGGTGCATCTTCTCCCAAGTCCAGAAGCCCTAACTCAACTGATAGTTCTCTGAACCTAACTTCAGCTAGTGGGTTAGTTAAGATATCAGCTCTTTGCCTGTCAGTATGGATCTTTTCCATTTTGATGTTCTTCTTTTCAACATGATCTCTGATGAAGTGATGTCTAGTGTCCACGTGCTTGCATCTGGTATGTAGAACTGGGTTCTGAGTGATTACAATAACACTATTACTGTCACAGAATATAGGCACATTCGTAGCTACAATGTTATAATCCCTCAGTTGCTGACTAAGCCAGAGTAGTTGGGAACAACAACTTCCTACAGCCATGTATTCTGCTTCAGTAGTAGATGTGGTAACTGATGGCTGTTTCTTTGAGAACCAAGAGATCAGTTTACTTCCCAAGAAGTGACATGTACCTGAGGTTGATTTTCTGTCTATCCTGCAACCTCCATAGTCAGAATCAGAGTACCCACTTAGCTCTAGATTATCATCTGATGGGTAGTATAATCCAAGATTATTTGTCCCCTTCAGATACTTAAGAATCCGCTTAGCTGCTTCTAGTTGGCTTTGCATTTGATTTGCTTGAAATCTGGCACATACACCTACTGTAAATGTTATATCTGGTCTGCTGGCAGTTAGGTATAATAAAGATCCAATGAGAGCCCTATACTCTTTCTGATTTATTTTCTGACCATTCTCGTCTGGATCCATCTTGAATCCAGTCATCATAGGAATTTTAGCTACATTACAGTTCTGAATTCCAAACTTAGCCAACAAATTCCTAGTATACTTTGCTTGACAGATGAATATCCCTTTTGTACTCTGTTTTACCTGAAGACCTAGGAAGTAGTTCATCTGACCCATCATGGACATCTCAAATTTTCCTTGCATTAGCTTGCTGAACTTCTCACATAAGTTCTGATTGGGAGATCCGAAGATGATATCATCCACATAGATCTGAACCATCAGAATGTCTTCACCATCTTCTATTCTGAACAAAGTTCTGTCTATGATTCCTTTAGTGAATCCACTGTCTATTAGGAACTGGGATAGTGTATCATACCAAGCTCGGGGAGCCTGTTTCAGGCCATAAAGAGCTTTTCTTAAACGGTACACTTGGTTGCATGTTTCAAAGTCAGGAGGTTGTTCAACATAAACTTCCTCCGCTAGTACCCCATTTAAAAATGCACTCTTTACATCCATCTGATACACAGTAAACCCTCTGTGGGCAGCATAAGCCAGAAACAACCGAATGGTTTCTAGACGAGCGACTGGTGCAAAGCTCTCATCATTATCAATTCCTTCTGATTGTGAATAACCCTTCGCAACAAGTCTTGTCTTATTTCTGGTTATGAAATTGTTCTCATCTCTTTTTCTCTTGAAAACCCACTTAGTACCAATCACATCTTGGTGAGTTGGCCTGTCTACAAGTTCCCAAACTTGATTCCTCTCGAACTGCTCTAGTTCTTCTTGCATAGCTAGAATCCAGCTGGCATCTTGTAAAGCTTCTTCTAGTGTGGCAGGTTCCTTCAAAGACAGATAACAACAGTACATAACACTTTCATCAACCTGATCTCTAGTTTGGACTCGAGCATATCTGGTCCTTCGGATGGTTTTTCAACCAAGTACTTCTTTCCTGATTTATATCAGTTTGGATATCATCATCCTCATCTGACATTGAGTCACTAGAAGTTGGGAAATGTACATTAATAGGATCCACTTGGCATGGACATGTCTCAACTGATGTTGGACTCATCATAGGCTGAAGTCTGTCTGCCTGAACATCAGATGTTCCCCCTGAACTAGATGGTTCAGTTGTTACTGTCTCAGCTGTACCAGCTTCTTCATCGACAGTTGTACGTACCTTAGGGTCTGACTGACCTGGTGAATAGTCAAGATCAAAGTTGGGAATATACACTGTAACGTGATCTGATTCCGTTTCTTTGATACTCAACTGATCCATTTTCTGAGCAATAGGTACTTGTTGATCTGGTACGGCATGTTCTGAGGCAGATTTTTCCTGTTCAGATGTTGACTCATCAAAGACCCTGTGAGGTGTTTCTTCCACAACTAGAGTTCGCCTGTTGAACACCCTGAAGGCTTTGCTTGAGGAATATCCTAAGAATATACCCTCATCTGACTTAGCTTCAAAGGTTTTCAACTGACTCTTCCCATTGTTGTGAATAAAACACTTGCACCCAAAAACATGGAAATAAGAAACACTAGGTTTTCTGCCCTTCCACAGTTCATAGGGTGTTATGAAGTGAATCTTAGTCAGAGAACATTTGTTTTGAGTATGACATGCAGTGTTGATAGCTTCTGCCAAGAAACGATTTGGAGTTGCATGTTCAGCAAACATTGTGCGAGCAGCTTCCTTGAGTGTTCTATTCCTCCTTTCCGCTACATCATTTTGTTGTGGCATTCTGGCGGTTGATGTCTCATGTTGTATTCCAAACTCCTTGCAAAAATCAGATATGAATGAATTCAAGAATTATGTTCCCTTATATGATCTGATTTTTACAATGCTGACACCTTTCTCATTCTGTAATCTTTTGAGTAGCTCAGGTATATTTCTTGTAGTCTCATTATTCTTATACAAGAATACAACCCAGGTGAACTTGGAGAAATCATCCACAATCACCAAAGTGTATTTGCGTCCGCTGAAATTAAGTGGCATAACTGGTCCAAAAAGATCCATGTGGAGCAGTTGCAATACTCTGTTGGATGGTGGTGAAGGAATCCCTTTGAATGAAGCCTTGACTTGCTTTCCCTTCTGACATGCGACACATGTCTGATCCTTAGAGAAACCTTCATTCGGGAGCCCCTCGACCAAGGACATCCTTGCTATCTTGTTAAGAGTTTTAAAGTTCAGATGGCTCATCCTCTTGTGCCAGAGCCAACTGCTGCTTTTGGAACTTGTTGTAACATAGATTTTACGTCTATGTCACAAACAAGTAATTAATGAATAAAGAATGAATAAATGAACGAAAAGCATAATGAACGAATGAATTTGTTGACCCAGTTCATCCGGAAGGACTACGTCTGGGGTCATACCAAGCCAGGATCACTTTACTATGATTTTTATGTATGTTTTTGTCCTCCTTTTTGTGTGGACTTTTTCCTCTTTATATAGAGTTTACAATATACAAATGAACATTAATGGGCCTCTTAATGGGCCTTTGAACATGGGCTCGTGAAGCCAATCTTGTCTAAGAACATGAAAGTAATGTCGGATTATCTCTTTGTACCAGGCTTGTCGATTTTGCTTGTGGAGCGACCTCAGGGGAGGTCGCCCACTTAGGCAGCCTTCATTCTTCTCTCTCCGACCTTGCCTATGGACCGTCCTCGGGGGAGGTCGCTCGTTAAGGCGAGTCTGATCTTCATTGCTCGTCGCCAGGTCGCCCTTTGAGGTCTGATATCGGCATCTAGTACTCTTTAGCTGAGCTCGGTTCTAGCCGCCACGTTATCACCATTTGCCACGTCATCATAATTTGCCACGTGGCTACTGGCCGATTATTATGGCTACAACAATTTCCCCCAAGAGCGGACTTCGACTTTGTTCGGAGGTCGGTCTTGATCTTTGTTCACATAAGAATTATCTGATTTTTGCCCTTGATGTTGCATTCTTTGCCCCTGTGTATGCTCTGAATGCCTTCGTGAGGTCTTAATTGTTCACACTTTGATTGTAATACTTCTGGTATCAAGTTTGGATCTTCAACTTCAGACTTGGGTGTGTTTTAGTGGGCTCGATTCTCCCTCGTGCCCCCAAGTCAGGGGGTTATTCATCTGAGATGGTTATCTGTCGAGATTGAGCTCGTCGAGAGGCTGGGCTCGTTGAGAGTCTTGGTCGCTGGTTCATGCTGCGACTTGGTAGGTATTTGATTTTCTTTAGTTGTGCTCGTACTTTGAGGTGAGGCTCTTTGTACGAGTCTTTTATGTGCTCGTCGATGACCATTTCTTGTCGAGCGGTTCGCGACTTGATGTAATTAGCCTTTGGGCCTTCCGTCAATGAAACTTATTTCTTTTTCTACCTTTAGCATGCCGACTTGATTTCCTTATGCGACTTTAAAATTGCATACGTTCTTCCGTCTTATTTGGATGCGGCTTATTTATGAACTTTTTCTTAGTCGTCTTACAAAGTCGGGGGAGGACCGCACCTGCTGGGGTGGCGATCTCGCCGCAAGTATGTCAAAAGTCGTACCTCGGGGGTTCGATGTTTATTCATGCGACCTCCGTCGATTTAACACCCAGGAATTATGAAAAGAAAGGTAACATTTTGTTTGTCTTGGCCAATCAAATATACAAAGTTGCGACTTCTATTGGCTTGTGACGGATAAAACCAGTGAATCTCACCGAACATGCAGAGAGCCGAAGCCGAAGAGGCGGGCCAGTCGACACCAATGAAGGCGGACAAAGTAATCGCCAAGAAGGCAGAAAGCCGACGCCGAGGAGGTGGGATGGTCAACGCCAATGAAGGCGGACAAAGTCATCGCCAAGAACGCGGAAAGCCGACGCCGAGGAGGCGAGCGGGTCGACGCCACTGAAGGCGGACAAAGTCATCGCCAAGAAGGCAGAAAGTCGACGCCGAGGAGGCAGGCCGGTCGACGCCAATGAAGGCAGATAAAGTCATCGCGAAGAAGATGGAAAACCGATGCCGAAAAGGCAGGCGGGTCGATGCTAATAATGGCAGACAAAGTCATTGCCAAGAAGACAGACAAGTCAGCACCGACAATGGTGTAACAAACCGACCTCGAAGAGGTGGCAGGTCCATGCCGATGAAGGCGGACGATCTCATCGCCGAGAAGGCGGAGAATACTTTGCTAAATTGGCGGAATACACCTCACCGAGATAGCGGTGTTAACCCGCGCCGGTGGGCGGGCGGTCGACGCTAATAATGGCGGACAAAGTCATCGCCAAGAAGGCAGACAAGTCAGCGCCGACAAAGGCGGACCAAGCCGACCTCGAAGAGGTGGCAGGTCCATACCGATGAAGACGGACGATCTCATCGCCAAGAAGGCAGAGAATACTTTGCTAAATCGGTGAAATACACCTAGCCGAGATAGCGGAAAGCCGACGCCAATAATGGTGAACGATCTCATCGCCGAGAAGGCGGGGAATACTTTGCTAAATTGGCAGAATACACCTCGCCGAGATAGCGGAAAGCCGATGCCGAAAAGGCGGGCGGGTCGATGCCAATAATGGCGGACAAAGTCATCGCCAAGAAGACGGAGAATACTTCGCTAAATTGGCAGAATACAACGAAAAGGCGGGCGGATCGACGCCAATAGTGGCGGACAAATTCATCGCCAAGAAGGTAGACAAGTCAGTGCTGACAAAGGTGGACCAAGCCGACATCGAAGAGGTAGCAGGTCCATGCCGATGAAGGCGGACGATCTCATCACCGAGAAGGTGGAGAATACTTTGCTAAATCGGCGGAATACACCTCGTCGAGATAGCGGAAAGCCGACACCGAAAAGGCGGGCGGGTCGACTCCAATAACGGCGGATGATCTCATCACCGAGAAGGCGGAGAATACTTCACTAAATCGGCGGAATACACCTCGCCGAGATAGCGGAAAGCCGACGCCGAAAAGGCGGGCGGGTCGACGCTAATAATGGCGGACGATCTCATCGCCGAGAAGGCGGAGAATACTTCACTAAATCGGCGGAATACACCTCGCCGAGATAGCGAAAAGTCGATGCCGAAAAGGTGGGCGTGTCGATGCTAATAATGGCGGACGATCTCATCGCCGAGAAGGCGGAGAATACTTCGCTAAATCGGCAGAATACACCTCGCCGAGATAGCGGAAAGCCGACGCCGAAAAGGCGGGCGGGTCGACGCAAATAGTGGCAGACAAAGTCATCGCCAAGAAGGTAGACAAGTCAGCTCCGACAAAGGTGGACTAAGCCGACCTCGATGAGGTGGCAGGTCCATGCCGATGAAGGTGGACGATCTCATCACCGAGAAGGCAGAGAATACTTCGCTAAATCGGCGGAATACACCTCGCCGAGATAGCGGAAAGCCGACATCGAAAAGGTGGGCAGGTCGACGCTAATAATGGTGGACGATCTCATTGCCAAGAAGGCGGAGAATACTTTGCTAAATCGGTGGAATACACCTCGCCGAGATAGCGAAAGTTCGACGCCGGTGCCACGGAGCCGTCGACGCCAATAATGGCGGACAATCTCATCGCCGAGAAGGCGGAGAATACTTCGCTAAATCGGCGGAATACACCTCGCCGAGATAGCGGAAAGCCGACGCCGAAAAGGCGGGCGGGTCGACGCCAATAGTGGCGGACAAAGTCATCGCCAAGAAGGCAGACAAGTCAGCGCCGACAAAGGCGGACCAAGCCGACCTCGAAGAGGTGGTAGGTCCATGCCGATGAAGGTGGATGATCTCATCACCGAGAAGGCGGAGAATACTTTGCTAAATTGGTGGAATACACCTCGCCGAGATAGCGGAAAGCCGATGCCAAAAAGGCGGGCGGGTCGATGCCAATAATGGCGGACAATCTCATCGTCGATAAGGCGGAGAATACTTTGCTAAATCGGCGGAATACACCTCGCCGAGATAGCGGAAAGCCAACACCGAAAAGGCGGGCAGGTCGACGCCAATAATGGCAGACGATCTCATCGCCGAGAAGGCGAAGAATACTTCGCTAAATTGGCGGAATACACCTCGTCGAGATAGCGGAAAGCCGACGCCAATAATGGCGGATGATCTCATCGCCGAGAAGGTGGAAGTGCCATGGTTTGTTCGACCATTTGAGGAAATTCTTTGTGAGAGAGATTTTAAGTTTAAACCTTTTGGAAATTTCGAAAAGAAATTATTAGTATGTCAGAAAATGTTTTTGATATTTTTTGGTAAAATTGACTTTTATCGGTGTTTGAAAAGGAGACTTGCATTTTGAAATTATAAACAAGATCTTTTCCGATTCTTGTGGAATAGAAATAACCTTTGAGATTTTTAAGGTTTTGCCCCTAGGATTGGGCTTTGATGTCTGTTAAAAACACCTTTCGTGGGTATGCAAAGGTTTGGGATCCTTAGGGTTTTGCCCCCCGAATGGAGATTTGATTCTCGTTTGTATAGATCGTCTGTATCAGAGCGATTTGTTGTTTCAAGAATGTGAAAGAAGATTGGCACATAGGTTTATAGTCATTTCGGACTATATATGTTTATAGTCGTTTCAGACTATATAGGTTTATAGTCGTTCCGGACTGTATAGGTTTATAGTCGTTTTGATCAGATATAGGTTTATAAATCGTTTCAGATCAGATAGGTTTATAGTCGTTTCGCATCAGATAGGTTTATAGTCATTTTTGATCAGATAGGTTTATAGTCATTTTCGGACTGTATAGGTTTATAGTCGTTTCGGACTGTATAGGTTTATAGTCTTTTCTGACTATATAGGTTTATAGTCATTTCGGACTATTTGCCAGTGACTTGAATAACTTCTGCGACTCTGAATTGAGCTATGTTCTTATCGTCTTATGAAGTCGTGACAAAAATCGAGCCATTTAGGCTGCGACCTCATCGACCTTGGGATTCGAAAGTCATGGCTACAATGTGAGCTGGAGGATATTCCGAAATGTGACTTTAAACAAGTGTTTTAACTCGGTGTCAGCTTGGATTGAGATATTCGTTTGATATGAAAAGGTCATCTTTCGAGGTCGTTTTATTGAGGTTACAACTCTCTTTGACTTGTGATTTGAAGGGCTTATTTGTCGTCTTACATAAATTGCGACTTGATTGCCTTCTGGTTTGACCATCGCACTTGTCGAGGTCGACAGGGTCATTTTTTGGAAGTGTGACCTTGTACATTTGAGGTCGTCGGGTCTTGTTTGTTTAAGACCGAGACTTTATGAATTTGAGTATTTTCTTTAATCTTTTGACTCGATGTAAGTTTGAAGTCGGATTATAAGTTTGTTTCATCTGTGTGAGACTTTCGAGTGCTCGTAGATGAATTTTGTGATAGTCCTCTCCTAGGGTTTATGCTATTAGTGAAAGTAAGGATTTAGAGTTTGTTTTAAATAACCCTCTAAATTTAGACATGCTAGTTTGAATTTCTAACGTCAACTAGTGTTCTGAAATTAACTCGAATAGCTCAAGGTATGAGCATATATGCCCCCGCCTTTTAATATATATGAAAGTATGAATACCGTGATATATATTAAAAGGAATTAAATAAAAAAGAACCTGACGTGAGTGGGCTAAAGGACTATTTCGTAGATTAACTGAAGTTCTTTTGGCGCCAGCCTCTCTTTTTTCCTTTTCATGGTAGCCACGAAGATTTTTTTCAATTTAATTAATCTAGAACTGGGCTTATGCATTTTTCATACCCGGGCCCAATATATTGGGCTATGTCACGCCCAAAATTTCCGCCGGTTTTCCAGCAGTCAAAAATCGCTTTGCCTCTTGGACCAGAAATCACGCCCTCTTCGTTCAAATTGCAGAAACCACGCCCTCATCGTTCGATCTCGCTGGCATCGCGTCTCTCGTGGCCCCAATTGACGCTCCTTCCCCTCTGAAAACACGCAAATCCCCAAAATTCCTAAATTACCCGCTGGCCATTGGCGATAAAAACACGCCGCGAATCGCAGCGACAGTGGCAATTGCGGCTTCGAGCTTCGGCGGCGATTCTGGCGGTTTGAATGGGCAAGGATCGTTGTC
The DNA here is from genome assembly GCA_037126765.1 of Stenogyne calaminthoides. NCBI lineage: Eukaryota > Viridiplantae > Streptophyta > Magnoliopsida > Lamiales > Lamiaceae > Stenogyne > Stenogyne calaminthoides. The sequence continues at coordinate 31,072,982 of JBBCBC010000006.1, read as the reverse complement.
GTGGTTGGGGCGATCTATAGAAAATTGCAATGCGGCGGATTCGCCCGACTTCGGGGCTAGGGCTGCCGGAGGCTGTGACTGTGCGGCGTGCCGCTCAGAGTGAAAACGCTTGTTCAGTATTGACGGCAGAAGTCTCAATCAAGCAGAAACGGTAGGCCTTCGGGTAGAAGCAGATGGTAGCGGAACAATGTTCGTGAAAAAATTAGGAACGGTGGCTCAATAGTACAGATTGCGGCGGCTTACCTGGAACAATACCAGCGTTAACTCTTGATTTCAGTACCCCTGGCGTCGGACCGTGGCCCGGTGGGGCCAGCAATGCCGGCAGTTCAGCGAGGAGGTGCTTAGCGTGAGGCGGCCGAGTTCTGGATCAGAGCTCTGTTCTCCGACGGTAATACAGGAGTTTATGGCCGATTTTCAGCGGGGTCACCTGGAGGAGGTGTCACGTGCATCAATTGCGCATGATGGAGGCGGTGTGGATGGACGCAGAGCGATGTCGTTCTGATTTGGCCTGGGTAGGCGGCGAAGTGGTTAGCGGCAGTGAGCGGGGCATCGATGGGTTTGTCGAGAGGTAGAAACGGCGTGGTTCCCTATTTTTTCTGGGCAAAGCTGCCACTGAATTCCCGTGTCATGGAATGGGGACGCGCTGCGAACGGCGTCGATGGGTTGAACATGATCTTTTTGGGTTGAACGCGGGTTGTTGCTGTTGTGCACAGCGATCCCCCCCCCTTTTTTTTTGTTCATGAATGGAATTCAACTGTTGTTGATGATGGTGAATTCCATATAGGGGTAGGGCGTAAACTGTTATTGAATGGATTTTCAATGCTCATGAGATTTGTGAATGGTTTTCTTGGTGTTCATAATGAACAGATTGTATGAACGTGATGTTTCTGGTTTTTTGTAAAATCGGGCTATGAATTGTGGATGAACAGTGAGTGTTTCATTCAGATTTTTGTTTTTTAGGTCCTAACGAATATTCGGTGAAAAATTCATTAGCTGTTCCCACAGACGGCGCCAACTGTTATAACATAGATTTTACGTCTATGTCACAAACAAGTAATTAATGAATAAAGAATGAATAAATGAACGAAAAGCATAAAGAACGAACGAATTTGTTGTTGAATTAAATTGGGAAGACTACGTGCGGGCATACCAAGCCAGGATCACTTTACTATGATTTTTATGTATGTTTTTATCCTCCTTTTTGTGTGGACTTTTTCCTCTTTATATAGAGTTTACAATATACAAATGAACATTAATGGGCCTTTGAACATGGGCTCGTGAAGCCAATCTAGTCTAAGAACATGAAAGTAATGTCGGATTATCTCTTTGTACCGGGCTTGTCGACTTTGCTTGTGGAGCGACCTCAGGGGAGGTCGCCCGCTTAGGCAACCTTCATTCTTCTCTCTCCGACCTTGCCTATGGACCGTCCTCGGGGGAGGTCGCTCGTTAAGGCGAGCCTGATATTCATTGCTCGTCGCCAGGTCGCCCTTTGAGGGCTGATATCGGCATCTAGTACTCTTCAGCTGAGCTCGGTTCTAGCTGCCACGTTATCACCATTTGCCACATAATCATCATTTGCCACGTGGCTGCTGGCCGATTATTATGGCTACAACAGAACTCTTAACAATCAGACATGCATTTCTTGGACAACTGTCCCAATCTGTAGTGTAGATCGTTCCTTTTCTGGAGCCAGTTAGCAAGATCTGTTGAGTAGCTTGATTCTTGATAGTGCACCGATCAGTTGAGAACTCAACACTGAATCCGTTGTTGTAGAATTGTGAAACCGATAACAGGTTATGCTTTAGACCATCGACATACGAGACTCCAGAAACATGTACATCATCATTGACTAAGGTTCTGAATCCTCTGGTAAAACCAAAGTTATCGTCACCTAAGAGTACACGTGGGCCTTATTGTTCTATGTATAAACTGAGGAGATGTTTTTTGCCTGTCATGTGCCTTGAGCATCCACTATCAATGTACCAGATAGTTGCTTGTACACCCCCCTTATTGGCCAAACCCACGCGAACCTGCAATCAGATCAGGCTTTAGGTACCCCAGTAAGATTGAGTCCTGAGGGGTTAGTGTTACCTTTTGAGATCCAAACAAACAGGGCACTTCTATGGTACTCATCAAGATCAGAAGGCCTGATTTATCTCCCATAAGCATCTACATAATCGTACCTCTCTTCATGTGCTTTCTAGTCAGTATGATTATGAGTGTGAACCTTGGATGAATCAGAAGACTTGGGATTTTTCTGATTTGTCTGTCTTCTTTTAATCCAGTGTGGTTCAGGTGCAGATGTCCTAGATTTCTGGTTGAAGGGAAAGGTACGACTGCTTTCATTAAAAGATTCATATCTCTTTTACACAAATGGTTTCAGCAGTTTACCTTTAGCATGCTGATTAGGTAGCTTGACCTGATCAGATTTCAGCTGTGACTTTCTCTTGCGAGATGGTTTAGGTTGATTTATGATCTGCTGATTAGGTTGAGATCTCTTCAGAAGAACTGGGTTCTTCTGTTGATTACTCGACTGATGTCTGATTAGTTGGGGTCCATTTCTGTTCCCTTTCATTTCAGACACTTGCCTTGCCTGATCAGCTGGCCTTTTTCCCTTATCTGATATAGATTTAGCATAATGTGTATCTTTTCCAGAAACCTTCCTAAATTCACCATTGGAATGTGAACCAGGTTGGACATATGAGGATCCAGAGGGACTATCAAACCCAATACCTTCTTATCAGTTGGCTTCCGAAAGTAGTTAATTATTTCATCAATATTTTTAGAAGCTTTTCCAAAAACCTCTACTTTCTTTCGCAAATTGTCCTCACTTTGTTTTAGACTCTCATACAGTCAGAAGAGTTCATCAAACTTAGCTTGTAAGACTTTAAGATCATCAACTTGTTTTAGATTGAGAGTCTGTTGTTCCTTGACCAGTTTACCCTGATCAGAAGTAATGACTTTCAAAAACTCCAGTTCTGTAGTCATCTTCTGAACAGTCTCAACTGATCTCAGTTCAGCTGCTCTCATTATGGCATTTTCCTTTACAAGCCCAATGTTCTCAGTCCTTAGCTTATCATTCTCAGCTTCCACTATTGTATAAGTGTCTACTGCAGCAGAGAGATCATCAAACAATTGCTCATTGTAGAGCTGCAAGTCAATCTCTCAGGCAGGTGTGCTCAGCACAACAGGTGTGGAAACAAAAGGCACAGAAGGTTTAGAAGTTACCTCAGTTGGGCCAGCTTCTTTGGCCATGAGACAGATGTCGTCATCAGATGTGAATATCAGATCGTCGATATCATTAGTAGTAGTCATCAGGCAGAAGTCCTCGACAGATGAGTAACAGGAGTCATCTGATGGCAGATATGAGTCGTCGATACAAGAAGTGTCTGCAACCATTGCTCTTCTATCCTTGTATCTCTGCTCTCTTCTATTCCGCTTCTATTCTCTTTCTTTTGGAGTTAGGTTGGGGCAGTCAACACTGTAATGACCTGGTTTCTGACAGTTGAAACATGCTCCAGGTTCTGCAGAATTCCTTCTACCAGTTGAATCTCTTCTTCTGTATGATCTGTTAGGAGACTTGCCAGTTTGTCTGTAATCAGAACTTCTTCGATCTGATCTATCATCACGCCTTCACCCTACGATCATATCTACGATCGTCTCTTCTTTCATCCCTACGATCATATCTACGATCGTCTCTTCTGTCATCAGAATGATTTCTTTCTTGCGATCTGTCAGTAGATCTTCTATCTCTTCCTCTGCTATTCTGATAGTCTCGATAGAATTTCCGATACTTTCCCATTTGAATATTTGATCGTTCAAGTTTTCTGGTCAGCAGGGCAATCTGTTCAGTCTGGCTCATGATGTTCCCTACTGGTTCAGTAGACTTGGAACTGCTACCTGTTGCCTCAAATGCAACCGCTTTAGTCGTGGTAGGAGTAGCTTCTACAGATGATTCGACATCTTCTAGACTTCTTTCAATCAGATCAAATTCATGAGCTTTCAGGCTGAGAAACAGGTTGCTCGGCTTCATCTTAGCAATGTCTTGGCAATCCTTAATAACAGTTACCTACATGTCCCATTTCTTTGTCAGGTACCTCATAATCTTATAGTTGATATCCTTATCAGTCATTTAACGTCCTAGTTCTCGAAGTTTGTTGACAGCCATAGTGATTCTTCCATCAAGCTGATTAATGGTTTCATTTGGCAGCATCTTGAGTTTCTCGAACTTAACCAGTTCAGCTTGCAGTCTGCTATCCATAATCAGATTGTTTCCTTCACAAATTTCAGCTAAAGTATCCCACATCTTTAGATATTTGATTTTCTCGCGAGTTGTCTTGTCCAACGTCTTCATGATGATATGCTTCGCAACAGTATCCAGATTATGCAGCTTTCTTTCTTCAGCATCCATCAAAGTAACACTTTTCTGAACCATAACTCCAACTGGTTGTCCAGCATCACCACCAGTAGCAGGATTTTAATGATAAATGATGATGGGTCCTCGTTCAATAACCTCCATCATTCTGGAACTGATTGAACCCAGATGGTTCCCCATAAGAATGGTCCAGTCTGCATACTCATCAACATAAAACTTAGGCAGATCATAATACATGCTAGCAGTGTTATCCATGCTGAATGTGTGAGTTTAAAAACCAATGAGTTTTAAAACAGGTTTTTCAAAGATCTGTTCAAGTGACCACAATAGTTCTTCCTCAAGAACCGATGATACTCAAAGCCAGTGGTCCGTAGAACCACTGCTCTGATACCACTTGTAGGTCTCGAACGAGTTTTAGTGAGGTGGAAGTCTAGAGGGGAGGGGTGAATAGACTTCCAAAACTTTTTTGTGTGATCAGCGTGTGAGATTAGATAAGTGCTGATATCGAGTGCGAGTGATAAATCAGTACAACCTGATATTCAACTTACTGAGAGCTGGTAAGCATATCAGTTAGGTGCCTATTAGATCAACTGAAGTGCAGAAGCTAAGTTTTAACCCGTGTGAAAAACCAATTCAGTAAATTAGATTCTAAGGTTTCTCTATCAGAAGACAAAGTGCCAAACTGATCAGATCAGTTGCTTGGTGCAAATCTGATCTTGACTTAGAATATGCATATTATCTTTATCAACCAGTAGTGTGCAGGTAGTGTAAAATAGGTAAAGCACACAAGATTTATAGTGGTTCGGAAAACTTGTCCTATGTCCACTCTTCCCTATCAGCAGGGGCACTCACCTAACCAACTGGACTTAGTTTAATGTGTTAGTCCAACACAGCACAATCAGATGTTTATGGAGTTCTCACTCAACAATCCCAAAAATCAGGACTAGAAACCCTAGCTTGAGATCTTGCAAAACAAACTTATCCTAACTCTTGGTTTGGGTAAGATTTGAATGATTTCCAACTGGAAATCTATCCTAGTATTTAAGTAGCCTAAAGTTAAAGGATGAGATTTCAACTAAGAAACTATGGGATGAACACATTTAGAATAAACTTGAGTTCTTGGTGTTCTTGTGCGGAAATAGCTTGAGCTTGTGCTTTTGTATTATTTCTGTAACCTTACTCTGAAGGTTTGATCCCATATATTTAGTCACGAAATCGAATTAGCCGTTGGAGAGCAATTCGAATTTCGGTCTATATAAGGTAGGTGTGCAGGTCTGATTTGACGTTCTCAGGGGCGGCATGGCCAAAAGCGTGCTTGTTGTCCTTTATAGCCGTTTGACTATGATGCGCCGAATCCCGCACTGTCAGCTCTGTACATACGTGTCTAGTTCTCATTGGTTATCAAGTACATTTGTTCAGTGTTTGATTTACCAACTTAGTTTGACATTCTTCTTGTCTGATAAACTCGTATGACTTTGGTGAACCTTTGGTTGTCACCTGATTGAGCTGACCTGATCAGTTAAAACTGATCAGTCTACCTTATCTAGTCTTCTGATGTAGGTTGTCTTAGGACAACTTATAGACTGTTCTGTGTTCTTCTGATGTAGGTCATCTTAGGTCTTCTTGGTCTAGTCCTCTGGTAGTCATCTGATCTTCAGGTCTTCTGAGTCTTCAGCTTCATGTCTTCACCTAATCATCTGACTATCTGATCTTCTGAAAGACTTAACCTATACATATTGAGTTCCCCCTCAATATGTGACCTATCTAATACATCATTTGTCTATACATCTCAGCTGGTCATTCTATCCCGATTTCTAAGTCATCAGTCAGCTAACAAGTCTGACTGGTCCTATTACATCTGTTTTGGAACTTCCATCGAAACTATAAATTTCCCAACAGTTATAAGCTACACTCATGTTGAATGAATGATCTTTAAATTGTACATATGATTGAGTCTGTGATCATATTTGTGTTCAATACATGAAAACATGAACTGAGGGTTATGCTTTTTGCAGAAATGGCAACCTCATCTGTTTCTAAAGAAGTGTGCAACTATGCATCTATGGTTAAAGACATCATAGATGAGAAATACGTAATCTTCACAGTCACAATCGATCCGGTATCACTCGAGATTTTGGACTGCTTACGAGCATCAGGAGTTGAACAGTTCTGCTATAGACACTTGGACACTGTCTATATGCACGAATCGTTGGAATTCCTCAGGAATTTGAAGGAGACAGACACTAAAGAGCTTGTGTCATCCATAGGAGGAACAACGATTGAAGTTCCAAACGATGACTTGAGGAGGATATTCGGTCTACCAGCGGGAAGAAATGCTCCTGATGAATTCACAACTGGCGTTAGTGACAAGGAGTATGTTCAAACAGTCCTTCTCAGATCGGCAAATAGAGGTCAAGTGGTTAATGTCAAACAACCTTACCAAAATAGGAAGTACAAGCTGTTGTTTGAGATTGTATCTCGAGTCATCCTGGGCATATCATTCAGCCTAGATGCCCTGACTCAACTAAAGCAAATGGTGATGACTGCAATCATCGAAAAGGCTCAAGATATGAATTGGCTTGGATTGTTCAAGCATCGGTTGTTATAGAAAACTGATAAATTTGAGGTGAATGCAAAGAATGAAGTCGTACTGTCAAAGAAGATCTGCAACATTCACAAGGTTTCAATAATCCTTGCTGGTAAACTACCCAATTACTGATGGTCCGAACAAGCCTTACTTTGGAAGGATATGGAGATTGCAGGCCAACGTGATGACGATCCTATGTCGTATATGCCCAAATCAAAGAAGGATAAGGCACAAGCATATTCGGTACAGTTGGAGGCTCAAGAGCAGCCCCCCAAGAAGAAAATGAAGAGAAAACAGATGGCTACCAAACCCTCTCGCAAAGCTGAAGATGTGAGTGAGAAACGCCAAAAGAAATTCACATCCATGCTCCCTAAGAAATCGGGTATGCCATCTAAAGGGCTGAGGGACCAAGATAGTGATGTTGAAATCTTGGATTCAAAAGAGTTGGTAGTTGAAGAGCCAATTTTGGAAGAGGTTGGAGAGGAGACTGTTGTGAGCTCTGAGCACACAGTCAGTGTTGAGAAAGAAGTGGCCGCTGAGGAAGCTGAGAATAATGTTGAAGGAGAAGGTGAAGGAGGAGGAGAAGGCGAGGGAAGTAGAGCCGAAGAGGCGCAGGTCGAATCTGAGCCATCTAATTCTGCTCATCTGAGCTCATTATTCAAGAAACCTGCCCATGACCCAATGCACCTACCCCGTTCACCCACCCCCAACCCTACAAGAACAACCACAACCAGAAATAATCCAACCTGAACACCCAAAAAAATCACCCTCACCGATTCAAACAAACAGGCAGAAGGCAATGTTTGTTTCGGTAACCCACAACCCATTCAACACCAGAATTATACTTGAACCAGAATCGCCCTAACAGATGCATCCTGCAGTGAAGTTTCTGAGGCGAAGGGTTGAAAATTATGTGAACAAGAACTTCCCTCATCTGGTGGAGCATCCAGGGGTCCGACAACAGGTAGCAAATATCCTGTTTTGGAGGGATATCAGGCTACAAGAGATTGAAGATTTTCTGATCATTTTGGAAGTCTTGGGTCAGGCTGAGTTTGTTGATATGGAGTTGAGGATGAAGCAGCTGGCTAGAGTGAGTAGTGATGCGGAGTTGGCTACTGATGATGATATGAGTTGGTCAGTTAACAGGAAATTGGGATATCCAGATGTTGAAGAGACCGATCAGTGGTTAGGGAAATTGCTCAACATTACGCTGAATATGAGCAAGCTGCCGATGAACCAGCTGAGGGTGAAGCAGATGAGACCCTAGCTGGTGAGGCATCAACATCTGAGAAAGATGTTGTCATTCCACCTAAGACCCTAGATCATCTTTCGAAGACCATTCAAGATGGGGTGAAGGTATCTGTTGAAGAGCAATTCAATAAGCTGGCACCATATCTGATGAATCAGATGGAGGAAAGGATGAAGCAGTTGGTTGAATCTGAGAGAAATCTCACAACTGAGAAGCTACTAGCCTTGCATTCTGAGGTGGCCGAGAAGGAAATGAAACACATCGAGTTGATTGCTGATAAACTTCAAGCTGAAGTCTCGTCACTTTCTGAGATCAAAATCCTACTGGAAGAGGTGTACAAAGCGTTGATGAAGGTTGACACCAGCTTCGATGCTGCATGGAGGAGATTCAAAAGTTCCATGTCCAAGGTCAGAACCTCCCTGGGAAATGTTGTGAGCAGAATGTTAGGGCCAGCTCCATCTGCTTCAACTGTTCAGATCACTCCCTTGGAGGTGGAGGAGCTGAAGCAAGAGTTGTAGAAGCAGTTTGGCAACCTCAAGTGGATATTCTCAAGACTTTTTTATGAAACCAAAAAGGGGGAAGAAAAGGGACCAGAAAAATAGGCAGAAACATTTGAAGGTCCGCTTGCCATAATTGCTGCTCAGGTCCCTGAGAAAGTTGCTGCTGATGTTCAGGATACAGAATTGGCAGAGTTCACAACAATTGAGGAACACAACAAACAACTGGAGATTCAAGAAAAATCTTTTTCGGAACAGAAAGCCTCGTTAGGAGAGTTGACTGGAAGAGTAGACAAGATTGAGGACTTTTCCTCATCTGTTCAGAAAAGGTTAAACTCAGAGGATCAGGCCAGGAGTCTTAAACTTGCAAAGAAGCTAGAGGCAGAAGAAGCTGCAGAAGCTGAAGCTCAGTCAAGAAAACCACTGAAGGGTAAACAAGCAAAGAAATCAATGCATAAGACAATTGTTACCAGATCAGAACTGTTGTTGTCCAAAAAGCAGATTCATGAACAGGAAGAGCAAGCCAGGAGGCAGAAGGTAACTGAAGAGGCCAGAAAAAGGAAGAAGTTGTTAGATGCAGCTGGACTGAACATAAAATATATTAGAAGACAAAGGTTGAAAGTTGTTGCTGCTGAGGAAATGGATTGGGAAGAAAGGGCCATACGTGCTCCTGTGCTGAGCATTCTGATATGCAGACAATACTTAATGCCTGAATGGAACAGAATCAAATGCGACTGGCTAAGTGATGTCTACATTCTTCAGAAGATTCCAGAAGAAGAAGACTAGGGTAAGTTTGATGAATATTTTCTCAACTGGTTAGAGGCCAAATATGAAGATTTCTACAAGGTGTCAATGCACGAGGGCAAAACCATGACGCTAGTGCCTACTGCACCCAGATATGAGCCCATGATTCCACCACTTAGACCAAACCAGACCTTCGACCCTGTGGCCTTCAAGAAGCTATTCTAGGATTTTTGCTGACAGAGGAGATATCATCGAGGAAGACATGCTGAGGGAACTGTTAGACAGAATGTACAAGATCTTTGAAATTCCTCAAAGCCTGAGGACAATTGAGTAGAAGACGGTTAGGATTAGATAGATAAGGTTTTGCCTTTCATTGTACTTGTAATCGATACCTATCGTTAATGAAATGCACCACCTTTTATGATCTTAAGACAACCACTCATTGTCTTCTGATTTTTGTGTCTTGTTCTTTACATTTAGGTTATCTATTTTCCTGATTAACTGTTTTGGTTCCATCAAAAAATGGGGAAATTGTTGGAAAATTTATAGTTTTGATGGAAGTTCCAAAACAGATGTAATAGAACAAGTCAGACATGTTAGCTGACTGATGGATTAGATATCAGAATAGGATGACCAGCTGAGATGTATAGACAACTGATGTAATAGATAGGTCACATATTGAGGGGGAACTCAATATGTATAGGTTAAGTCTTGAAGAGATCAAAAGTTCAGAAGATCAGGTTAGTCAGATGATCAGGTGAGACATCAAGCAGAAGACTCAGAAGCCTTGAAGATCAGAAGACTAGCCAGAAGACCTTAAGAAGACCTACATCAGAAGAACACCAAAAGAGTCAGTAAGTTGTTCTAAGACAACTTACATCAGAAGACTCAATCAGGTAGACTGATCAGTCTGAAGTGATCAGGTCAGTTCAAATCAGGTAACAACCAAGTGTTTACCTAAAACATACAAGGTGATCAGTCAAGAAGAATGTCAACCTAAGTTGGTGAATCAAACACTGAATAAGTGTACTTGACAACTAATGAGAGCAAGACACATACGTAGGGAACTGACAATGCAGGACAAAAATGCTTTAGAGTCAAACGGCTATAAAGGACAAAGTAGCACACAATTAGCCATGCCACCTCTGAACACATCAAATCTGCCCTGCAAACCTACCTTAATAGACCGAAATTCAAATTGCTCTCCAACAGTTAGTTCGATTTCGTGCCTATAAATATGGGATCAAACCTTTAGAGTAAGGTTACGAAAATTATACACAAGCTCAAGCTACAAGCAATTTCCGCAAGAACACCAAACTCAAGCAAATATTCTAAGTGTTCATCCCATATGTTCTTAGCAAGAAATCTCATCCTTTAGCTTTAGGCTACTCAAATACTAGGATAGATTTCCAGTTGGAAACCATATAAATCTTACCCTTAACCGAGAGTTATGATAAGTTTGTTTTGCAAGATTTCAAGCTAGGGTTTCTAGTCTTGATTTCTGGGATTGTTGAGTGAGAACTCCATAAACATTTGTTGTACTGTGTTGGACTAACACATAAAACTAAGTCTAGTTGGTTACGTGAGTGCCCCTGCTGATAGGAAGAGTGGATGTAGGATAAGTTGTCCGAACCACTATAAATCTTGTGTGATTTATCTGTTTTACACTCTATACACACACCTGTTATCTAAGCAAACATGCATTTTCTAAGTATAGATCAGTTCTGCACCAAGCAGCTGATCTGATCAGTTTGACTTGTTGTCATCTGTCCTGACTTAGAATACTTAGAATCTGATTTAAGAAAATTGGTTTTTCTACATGGGTTAAAACAAGCTTCCGCACATCAGTTGACCTGATAGACACCGAACTGATTTGCTTCATAGCAATCAGTAAGTTGGATATCATATCTTATTGATTTGCACATGCAATCGATCAGCACTTATCTGACCTTACACATTGATCACCAAAAAGTTTTGGAAGTTTATTCACCCCTCCCCTCTAGACTTCCACCTCACGAAACCAGTTCGGGACCTACAATAACAATAAAAGTAAAACTTTTGGTATTTACCCAAAATATAGGAAATGAGGCACACACACACATGACAACTCTACTGGGAACATAATAGGAACATGATGTTTTAACATTTTAAAAGAATATGTTGATTTGTGCTAATTTGTACCCATCTCACATTTAATATCATCTCATACAGTCATACATAATATATTATATAAACATTTAAAACATATCTTTAAAAAATTAGAATATACTTAAAATATATCTGGTACTAGTATTAGCCCCGTGAACTTCGCGGATTGAAAGAATCTTTTTATGTAGTTAATCAAATTTTAACATTTTTTTGTTATTTAGTACTCCCTTCGTCCCATTGTAATTGTCTCATTTCTTTTAGTTGAATGGTTTAAGGAATAATATTAAAATATTAATTGGTGGACCATTTTGCTTTTTTGTGAATGTAAAGTGAGGAGTGGTATATTAAATGGTGGAACATTTTGCTTTATTGGGGATAAAAATATAGGGTAGTGGAGTGTTACTTTTTCCATTTATGGAATGAAAAAGTTATAGTGAGACATCCATAAAAGGAAAGCGAGATAATTACAGTGGGATGGAGAGAGTATTTTTTATGGTTAAATAATTTTTAATTCACAAAATATTAAAAATAAAAATATAATTCAAATATGAAAAATATAATTTTATATGTTATTATATTTGATGACTATAAAAAATAAATGAATTCACACACACACACACACACACACACACACACATATATATATATATATATATATATATATATATATACACACACACACCATAAATTACAAATTTCGAAAAAATTATTTGTAAACACATTTGTTGTGTACTTGCAAGGGCTCCCATCCGAACCGAGACATGAAAATTTCAATCTTCTTTTGTTTTTAGCTCTGAGCTGACTGCAACATATAATTGTATGTATGTGAAAATCGACTTGGGAATATACAAATCTATAGTTGAAAGAGATTTATACAAAGTTTTCTTTATTGTCATCGTAAAATATAATAGAATTGAAAATTGCTTCCTCTTAAACTTTACAGGCGTGTTAATCTGAATTACTTAATATCATTTTTGGGATGAACACCTTATTCCTAATATTCTAAAATAATTTTCTTTCCTGAAATTATTTGTGCTTTAAAAATTATGATTCCCCATCTTTATGACAACCAACTTCATGCTATTGCACAAACTCGACTTTTGGTCAATATAACTGAGAATCATTACCGATTCTTCTTCCTTCAAAATGAAATGGCAGTTTCGTAGTTCTGAGCACTTAATAGAGAAAATGAATAGAAAAAAACTCTCCATTAACTCCAGACTGAAACTTCATTCTGCAGACATTATTAAACTTTGATCAAATACTTCAAAATTTTATTTAGGTTAAACTATCTTATTCAGTAATAGTAACATTTTTTATATTTTATATATATAAAATACCAAAAATATATTAATTTACTATGTAAATTATATTTAAAATTATATTTTTTGAATTTAAATGTAATCAAAGATAATTAATGATAATTGATATACTCTAAATAAAGATATATTTGTATATGAGTTGACTGTAACTTTAATTCATGCACGAAGTTTTACAATATTGATATAAAATAATTTTTTTTAAAGATTACAATTTATATATATTAAAAGAATCTATTGATATAAGAGTGGGTGACTCTTAGGTCCAAAGCCAACATCAAACTTACCATTTTTAACATTACTAGTAGGTTCATAAACCATCTTTAAAGACATATTTACCCCATTTAAAAAAAAAACCATTTTTTTACTTGCTTTCTCTACCCTGCATTTTCTTCCAATTCCAGCGAATTTTCCTTTCCCTTCCACTATGCATTATTAGCTTTCATCTTTCATCACAATTATTTCTTTTAGGTTTTTGTTAATTTCATCAACAAATAAATAATTAAATTAAATTTGTACAATTTAAATTCTAACATTTACAAATTGTTCATCTTCATGTAAAAAAATGTTACAACTTGAATATTTCATATCAAATTTTAAAAAAATACTGAAATTTACATATTTAAAATCCTTACTTATCAAAATTGATAAAATGTCAGAAATTTACATATCTAAAACCTACAATTACAATCTCAAAATTTACATATCCTCGTCTTCATTACGACATGAACATGTTCATAAAAAACATGAACAGGTTCTTCTTCGATTTCAGATCATCATCCTCAGAAATTAACAAACACAGATCTTAATAAATGGATCTTCAAATCTTCAACAACCCAGATCTTCATAAAAAATCTTCAAATTCGCAACTTCCAACCCAGATTCTCCATTTCCAAACCCCACAAACCCAAATAAAAAAAATTCTTAATACAAACCCCACTAATATATTTCATTCTAATCTATAAGAATCTGTACGTTTTCTCTAATTCCCATTCTTCTTCTCCTGTCTTTAATTTTTTTTTTTTTAAACAATCCTGTTTCTATGAAATAAGATTTTATGAGTGAAACAAAATGCATTTGAATTGGTCGAGGGGATGTGTATTTCTTTTCAATCAAACATGTCTTTTTTGTTCCTGAAAAAGTACTAATATTGTTCAAAAAAATACATGACAATATGAACCAGATCCAAAACCCAAATTCAAAACCCAGAATTAATGCAAATATAAAAAAAAAAAAACAACAAAAATATCCCACAGCTTAATCCAGTATTTAAATTTCTCAATTAATGCTGGAATAGCTAGATTCCGACCTCAAAAATCAAAGTCGAAAACCCAGAAACGTCTCATTTTTGTTGTTTTTATTGAATTTAGAATCACCAAAAAACTTACCAAAATCATCAAATCTGAAAACTCTAATTAAAATCTGATTATTTTGGGGAGCGGGGTGGCATCGTCGGGCGGCGGAGGTGGAGGTGGGGCGGCGCCGCGAGTGTGGAGGTAGGGCGGCGCCGCCATTTTGGTTGGGGGAGGGGCTTCATTGCACGTGGAGCGTTTCTAGGTGTGGTAGGGCGGCGATTTTCTAGGTGGGGGAGAGGGGCCGCGGCGGCGCTGTTGTTGGGGAATTACTTGCCCTGATCTATTCGGAATGAATATTTAAATACAAATTTAATTCTAATAATTATTACTAGCATAAATTAATCCTATATTAATTCAAATAATAATTCAACAACAAATCATGCATACAAATTCACACGAACAAACCCAAAGAGCCTTCTCAAGTATTCCCACATCCTTGTCCAATAATCCGGTGGAAGGATACTCGCGAACAATTAACAAAAGGAAAAATAAAATTATGTTGTACCACCTTTGTGGATTTGTAATTTTTTCAACACATGGAATTTCACTTCGGGATGAAACATTCATCCCCTATTTATAAGAGGGTGGTAGAAAATTTTAGTGAGAATAAGATGGGGAAATATTTTTCTTTATCTCCAAGAAATCTTGAATATATTTATTTTATTATTTTCTCTATAATTAAAATATTCCACTAAAATCCCACCTCCTCTTGTTATGGAAGTTTCGAAAATAAGGGCCAAGATTTTCAAGATTGAGATCTTCTTGAATTTATGAGATATTCTTGTATTCCAAGAATACATATCTTCCATAATATCTTTTCAAGAAAATCAAGAAAATTTTTCCTTCCTTATTTTACTCATAATTTTCGAAAATTACAAAGAAATAGCCAAGTGGGAGTTTTATTGAATTTAATGAGATAGACTTGTATTCCAAGAATACTTATCCTCATTCTATAACAAAATTCAAAGAAAATCTTTCTCCCTCTTTTATTTATTTATTTAAAAAAAAATAAGAAAAAATAGTCAACAATATTTTATTTTATTTTAAACACTTTTTTCAGTTATTGGACTTTATCTTTGGGCTACTTAAGGGGCTTTTAGGAGAATTAATATTGGACCTTCTAATGGACCTTGAATTTCCAATATTGAGCCACAATATTATTCAAGCCCATAAATATTAATTAATCCAACTACATAATTAATATTGCACTATCCATCTTAACCCATATTACAGTTAATATGGCTCCCGGTTATTATTTCCCATGTTTAAGATTATCCAGTCCATTAATTAATTTAAGCCACTGAAATAGCTTCTCATTAATTAATATTGTAGGTCCCGAACGGGTTTCGTGAGGGCAGAAGTCTAGAGGGGAGGGGTAAATAGACTTCTGAAAACTTTTTCGTGCAGATCAGGTGTGATTGCAGTTTGCCTGATCAGAGTGCAAGTGAATCAGTTTGGACTGATATCCAACTTACTGATCGCCTGAGGGCAGATCAGTTCGATGTCTATCAGTTTAACTGATTGTGCGGAAGCTAGTTTATACCCGTGTGAAAAACCAGTTTATAACAAATCAGATTCCGAAGTTGTTTTCAATCAAATGACTATGGAGTCAATCTGATCAGATCAGTAGCTTGGTGTTAGTTGATCCTAAACCAGAATATGTATGCAGATTTAATCAAGTTGTGTGCAATAGTGTAAAGCAGTTAATCAAACAGGTAAATGCACACAAAATTTATAGTGGTTCGGACAACCAGTCCTACGTCCACTCTTCCCTATCACAAGGGGCACCGACTTAACCAACTTAACCAACTGGACTTAGATTATTGTGTTAGTCCAACACATTACACCAACATATATTTATAGAGCTCTCACTCAACCGATCCCAGAAATCAGAACTAGAAACCCTAGTCTGAAATCTTGCTAAACAAACTTAACCTAACTTTGGGTTTTGGGTAAGATTTGTTGTTTGTTCCAACTTTGAAATCTTTCCTTGTATTTAAGTAGCCTAACAGCTACAGGATAAGATTTTTGTGCTAAGAACTATGGGATGAACACTTAGAAAATAATCTTCAAGGTTTTGTTCTTCGTGCGGAAATTTTGCTGTAGTATGAGCTTCTTGATAATTTCCGTCCTCTTCACTCTGAAGAGTAATCCCATATTTATAGACCTCGAAATCAAAGAGCCATTCGAGAGCAATTTGAATATCTCTTTGACGTGATATTTTAGAAAATCTGGGTGCTTGTTCTCCAACCAGTTGAGAAATTCTGCATCTGGTGATTCTTCTTGTGGCACTAGGTCCAGAACAAATGCATCCAGAAGCCATTCACTTCTGATCTTATTCCATTCCTCGAACCTATCAGCATGTGCAGCAGTTTTCAGAATGATTTCATCAACTCTTGCTGGCAACTGAGGTTCTGGCCCAGATTTTCCGGCTTTGCCTTTCTTCGCCCTCGATCTGTATTTCTTTTTCAGATCTTCTGCCTCTGCCAATTTTTCTGCTCTTCTTTCTTCTTCACTAATTCGAGCTTCTTCAGCAATCTGCTCCTTAGTCAGTCAAGCTTCTTCAGCAATCTGCTCCTTAGACAGTTTCTCAGCCAGTTCCTTATCGGCCTGTATCTGGCTAGCTGTGTTTCTCGTGACTCTCTTAGTCTGAGTGGCTGGTACAGGTTTTGATGTCCCAGCACCCGCAGCTAACTTTATTGCCTTTGACTTCTCCATCTTCCCAGAAATTTCATTAGCAAATAGATCCAGATGGTCTAGTCTCTGGCCATATGATTCAACTGTCTGAATCAGTTCTTCTGTTGTTTTGATAAAGTCAGTTGGTTTCTCAACCTGTCCTTCCCCCTTTTTGGTTTGATCAAAAAGAGCATTGAGATGGGAAGTCAGAGATCCAAAGCTGACTGATATGACCTTGTTAAGATCTTCAACAGATAAACCTTGAGTTTGAGTAGATAGATTTTGAATCTTTGAGATCAGCTCAGTCTTGACAGATTCAACGGCAATAGAGAGGGTAAGAATGAGTTTATCAAGTTTTTCTTCAGTCATTTCAAGCTTTTCAGTGACCATCAGAAAAGAAACTTGTTGTTGATCAACCTGGACTAACTTGTCTTCAACTGTCTTTTTAAATTCAGCAGTCAGGTTGGTCACGGTTTGAGAGAACTGATCTTTGATTGCTTCAATCTGGGAATTAGCTAATTCCCGTTGATCTGTTATCTCTTTGAGGTCAATTTGCCTCTGATCAGCTACTGTGTTGCTAAGTTCATTAGCCAACACTCCCTCAACTTCTTCTTTCAGAAGATCTTTAAAACAAGATCTGATCTCCTGAAGTTGATCAGTGGTGATGTGTGTTGCAGGAATATTTTGCATCACCTGATCATTTCCAGTTGTTTGCGCCTCCAGTGGCTGGTCAAGAACTGCAGCACCAGTTCCACTATCATCGGCAACTCCCACATCCTTCATAGGATCATCTTCCTTAGGAGTTTCTTCAGCAGTCTCCAGTTCAACTTGTTCAATTATTCCCAGCTTTCTGTGGATCAGAGCTTTGATGGCTTCAGTAGTTATCAGTTCAGCTGGTGATCCTACCTGAGCAGATTTCTTCATGTCGAAATCAAAATCTGCGAATGCATCAGCACCTCCCATCTGTTCAATAATGATCATGAAATCTGAGAAGTTCTTCAAACGGAGATCTTTACAGGTGAGGATCTCCATTACTTCTTCCCGAATAACAGGATGGGCTTCCAACTCTGGATACAACTCATCAATATCGCGTTCAATTCTCATTCTGACCATTTTTCCCGGTGATGGTCTTGGATGATCTGGACTCAGAAATCACCTGTTCAGATCGACCAGGTTCCGGTTGATGAGATGTAGAGGGTTCTGGTGGCATCTGAGTAGCTGGATGTTGGCTTATTGCCTGAATCTGCAGAGGTTCTGCTGTAGCAACAAGTGCGCCTGGTTCTGCAGCAGGTGATCTTACTGGTTCGCGAACTGGTGAACTTTCAGGTTCGCGAGCAGGTGAAGGAGAATGAGAGATATGCTCAGCAGCTAGAAGTCTGGGTGGTGAATCAGCGCGAGATTGAGGTGAAGGAGATCGTTCGTCCCTTGCTCTTCCCTCAGATTGTTCTTCCCTCAACTTGATAAGCCTGCCTATCTGATGTTTCAGCAGATCTTTGTTGCGCATCGGGTTGATCTGGCACTCCTTCTTCATCTGACTCGTCTTCCAGAAAAAGAGTCATGGCGGCCTGTTTTACCTTCTTTGGCCTCTTCTCCTGAGCCTTTACCAGTTTTCTCTTCTTCTTTTGAGGAGCATCAGTTGCAGACGTAGCTGCCTCCTTGTTTTTCCCTTTCTTAGTCTTAGGGGGGGTGGGCCGCATATCATCATATGATGGCCCATAGATGACAGAAGTGTTAGAGAGAAAAGCCTTGTAGGACTTCAGTCCGTTCTGATCCCATTCAGCATTTGGTAGTTTGTCCTTCAGAATGACTGGAACTTTGTTGAGATTGCTGATTATCTTCTTCAGATAGACTTGTCTCTGTTCACTAACTCCAAATTTGTCATGTTCTTAGAGCAAAATAGCCTTCAGAAAACCATGTCAATTAATATTTTTGGCTTCATCGATAATAGCAGCCATACTATACATTTTTACAGCTGTTAATCCATCTGGGCTGAACGAGATACCCATGATTATTTTTGACAGAATGTCAAACAACAGACGGTATTTCCTTTTCAACATAGGCCTGACAAAGCCTACGACCTGGTGTTTATCAGCCTCTCTGAAGAGTTCATTCCTAATCAGTTCGTCTTCATTCTCCCTGTAGTGAGCAGGAGAGATTTTTCCTTTGGGCAAGTTGAACAGTCGAGATATAACATCATTTGTAAGTCTGATCTCCTCTCCATTTACTGAAGATATCAGTTCGTGTCCAGGATTCTCCTCGTCAACCTTCAAATTCCTCAAGAATTCTGGTGCTTCATACTGCATTACTGGATTGCAGTGAGCAGCACAGTATTTTTTGAGACCACCCTTCCTCAGAATTTGTTCCACCTCCATTGATTCCGGATCCCGTGTAACACCAAACCTTACAAATTTGTCTTCAACAATTTTGGTTGCCAAATCCGCATAGTTACACATAATTTTGCTCATTCTGTGAGTGGCCATCTACAATAAGATAGACTCGATTAAAATTTGTGCATAACCATAAATATATCATACATTGATTATAAGACCTATTCTCAGACCTAGTAATTGATGAATACATACGAATATCAAGAAATGATAAGGCATAACACAGGATAACATAAATAGACGTAATCTATATGATCAATGGATTTTAAGAAAGTAATTCATCAAATAACCAGAAATTACCAGATTCTGCTTTTCGATTTTGAAACAGGTTGAATCGTAAGAACACTTTGAATCGCAGAAAGATAATTGTGAGTTTGCAGAAAAATAAATCGCAAGAATTTTGAGAAAAGTACTCTGGTAGGGTTTTGATGAAGCTTATAAGAATAAGGAGGGAAAATCAAGACTAGAAGATCAAACGTTTGAAAAGGATAAACGATCCAGATTGAGCGGTTTTGATCGTGTGGTCAGGATATGCACGCACGATTACCTTTTGGATTTAAAAACACATTTAGTAGCATTTAATACATATACCCCACGTCCGCATTAAATAATTTGCAGGGTATGCATCACAAAAGTATGTGTACAGTAAAGACAAATATTATCAGATAATTTCAGATATGTAAACAGTAAACAAGGAAACAGAATTGCGTATCTGGTTGACTGATATTGTAATCAGTCAATACCACTTGAAGTCTGTCTGTACCACTTGTTGATCTTAGTTTTCTGCCTAATCCTTATAATTTCCCAACTGTCCTTTTTAACTGATCCGCTCCACTTTGCGTCTGATATTCCCTTTTCTGATCCTCCCTGATCAGTTGAAGTTCCCCCTTCAACTGTTATTTCTGATTACTTATTGACTGATTTATCTGATTTGTTGAGGTATCATACTCAACTGATCTTCCTCATCTGACCAGTCTCTTATTTAATCAAATTTAAGTTGACCTAATCTGATTCTACTCAGACGAGTCAATTCTTGGAATAAGCGTTACCGCCAAAACTTAGTCTTGGAAAAACGAAGATTCATCTCGATTCCCTAAGTCGGCACGATTTGACATTCGTAATAATATTCTGGATACTTTGGGATATCAATCGCCGTAAGCTTATCCAATCACCAGTCGCGTGTTTCCTACGCGTTGTCCTTGTGGTGCAGATTTCTCTTAAGGGTCTTGAGAAATTAAATTTGCACCTATACCCCTGCTTTTCTTCTATAAAAGGATCTGGGGTTTTAGGCAAACAACACACTTTATTTAGCTTATACTCCATGTTTTCCGATGAACCCTTATTTCCGGTGAAACTTTCGACAAAAATCTTTAACCCTTTTCAAATGAATTAAACTTCTCAAATCAACCCTGTGCATCCTTTATTACTGCTTTCGTCGTCATCGAAGATTACACATACAATTATTGCCAAGCTTCTCTACCACCGAGGCGGCGGATCTGCTATAGCAAATGAGAAGACATTTCTCCTAACCGTATGCACCTTGTGTGCCTATCGAGATGACGGAATTAGCATCAACAGACTTAGTCTGATACAAAACATGAGTTTGGTATCCGATCTTGATCAGATAACAGCTGATCATCATATATCAAACTCAATATTTGCATGCGACATTTGTGGCCATATGGTCTTTGGACCACATCTTTGGCACTTGTGTCCCATTTAACAGCTGGAGAGCCCATTGATTTTAGGACTAGGGGCTCCTGGCTTAGAAATCCTTCAATGCCGCTCTCTCGCCTCCTCATTCAAGCTCGAGGGTGGCTTTAGGATTATTTCAAAGCCTCTCACACCCCTTTTAGGGTTAAGTGGGGGAAAATGGGAGCATCAGGCTTTAAAATCTTCAAAGCCTCTCTCCCCCCCTTCTAGGGTTAGGCTTAGGGTTTATGGTTTAGGGTTTATGTACTAACCTCCGGGTCCTTTTGTACTTGTAACTTGTAATGTAAATCTGACCTCCGGGTCTTTATCAATGAAAATTTCTATTATTCCATTGTTGTGTATTTTCTGTTTCCTTATGCGATTGAAGCTTTAATCTTATGTAACTTGCTTGTTGAACATTAGCTTAATCGACTTACAAAGTATGAAACAACCAAACTGATCAGTTCCTTTAATCTGATAATTCTTTAATCTGACTAGTTCCTTTAATCTGATAAAGCCTTCTCATATCAGTTTCTTGACTGATCTTCTGATCAGTTGAGATACTTAACTCAACTGATTCCTCTTAACCTGGTTAGTCTCTTAACCAGCTAGTTCTGGAGATCAGTCCACCAAACATTTCTGGTGTATTTTCTCCAAGATCCAGAAGCCCTAGCTCATTGCATAATTTTCTGAATCTGATCTCAGCTAGTGGCTTTGTTAAAATATCAGTTTTCTATTTATCGCCAGATCTTTTCCATTCTCGATATTCTTCTTTTCAACATGATCTCTTATAAAATGGTGTCCCGACATCCACATGCTTGCATCTTGACGTGAGAACGAGATTCGAAGTGATTGCAATAAAGACTATTATCACAATCAAATATAGGTACGTTCTAGCTACAATGTTATAATCCTCACCGCCGACTAAGCCAGAGCGGTTGGGAGCAACAAATTTTTCTCGCAACCATATATTCTCGCTTCAAGAGTAGATGTCGAATCGATGTCCGCTTCTTTGAAAACCACGAGATCAGTTTACTACCTAAAAACTGACATGTACCTGAAGTTGACTTCCTGTCAATTCTGCAACCTCCGTAATCAGAATTAGAATACCCACTAATCTCTAGATTATCATCTGATGGGTAAAATAAACCAAGGTTTACTGTCCCCTTCAGATACTTAAGAATCCGCTTAGCTGCTTCCAGGTGTCTTTGCATTGGATTTGCCTGAAATCTGGCACATACACCTATTGCAAAAGTGATATATGGTCTTCTGGCAGTCAGGTATAGTAAAGATCCAATGAGAGCCCTATATTCTTTCTGATTAGTTTTCTGACCATTCTCATCTGGATCCATCTTGAATCCAGTCATCATAGGAATTATGGCTTCCTTACAGTTTTGAACTCCAAACTTAGCCAATAAACTCCTAATGTACTTCGCCTGGCAGATGAATATCCCTTCTGTACTTTGCTTAACTTGTAAACCCAGAAAGTAACTCATCTGACCTATCATGGACATCTCGAACTTCCCTTGCATCAACTTGCTGATTTTTTCACATAAACTCTTGTTGGGAGATCCGAAGATGATGTCATCCACATAAATCTGAACCATCAGAATATCTTCTCCATCTTCTATTCTGAATAAGGTTCTGTCCACTATTCCTTTAGTGAAACCACTGTCTATCAAGAACTGAGAGAGTGTATCATACCAAGCTCGAGGAGTTTGTTTCAGGCCATAAAGAGCTTTTCTTAAACGGTACACCTGGTCGCCTTTTTCAAAGCCTGGAGGTTGTTCAACATAAACTTCCTACTAGTACCCCGTTTAAGAATTCACTCTTTACATCCATCTGATACATAATAAACCCTTTGTGGGCAGCATATGCCAAAAACAGCCGAATGGCTTCCAGGCGAGCGACTGGTGCAAAGGTCTCATCATAATCAATTCCTTCTGATTGTGAATACCCCTTAGCAACAAGTCTTGCCTTATTTCTGGTTATGACATTATTCTCATCTCTCTTGTTCTTGAATACCCACTTTGTGCCAATCACATCTTGATGGGTTGGTCTGTCCACCAGTTTCCAAACCTGATTCCTTTCAAACTGTACCAGTTCTTCTTCCATGGATACAATCTAGTTTGCATCTTGTGGAGCTTCTTCTACTTCAGTTGGTTCCTTCAAAGACAGATAACAACAATACATGGCACTTTCACCAATCTGATGTCTAGTTTTGACTCTATCATATGGGTCTCCGATGATCAGATCAGTTGGATGACTGGTTACCCAGGTCCTTCTTTTTTGGTTTGCATCAATTTGGAGATCATCATCCTCTTCTGATAGTAGTTCGTTACTAGTGATTGGGAGTGGTGCAGAATTATGATCCACTTGACATGAACAAGTCTCAGCTGATGTTGGACTCATCATGTGTCGATGTCCGTCCCAGAGGAACTTCAGTGTTCCCCGAACCAGATGGTTCGATTGATATCGCTCACCGCATGCAAACTTCTTCATTGATAGTTATGCGTACCTTAGGGTCCGATTGACTGGTGAATCGACAAAGATCTGGAATATACACATTACGTGTTCTCGATCCTTTTTTCTTGATACTTAGCTATCCATTTTACGTGCATCGTGCAATTAGGTTGAACCGGGTACTTCTTTGTTCGAGGTAGATTTCTCTTGTTCAGAAGATGTCTCATCAAAGACCACATGAGGTGTTTCTTCCACAACTAGGGTTAGCCTGTTGTAAACCCCCGAAAGTTTTGGCCGGATGAGGAATATCCTAAGAATATACCCTCATCTGACTTGGCCTCAAAAGTCTTCAATTGACTCTTCCCATTGTTGTGTATGAAACACTTGCACCCAAAAACATGAAAGTAAGAAACACGAGGCTTTCTGCCCTTCCACAGTTCATAGGGTGTTTTGTAGTGAGCCTTAGTCAAGAAGCATCCGCTCGAGTGTGGCATGCAAGATTGATGGCTTCGCCTTTAAAACGGCTTGGTGTTGTATGTTCAGCTAACATAGTGCGAGCAGCTTCCTTGAGTGTTCTGTTTCTCCGTTCTGCTACACCATTCTGTTGTGGCGTTCTTACAACTGATGTCTCATGTTGTATACCAAACTTAGTGCAAAAATCAAGAATAAAAGAGTTCGAAATTGCACCTTTATCCGATCCGATTTTCACTATATCGACACCCTTTTCGCTTTTGTAGTTTCTTGAGCAAATTTCGGATATCTTTGTTGTTGTCTCATTCTTCTTATACAAGAATACAACCTGTAAACTTGGAATAATCATCCACGATTACCGTGAGTGTATTTATGGCGTCACGAGATCGACCGTGTAATCGGGTCCAAATAAGTCCATATGGAGCGATTGCAATACTCTGTTGATGTTTGGTCCAGGATTCCTTTGAATGAGGCTTTAAACTGTTTTCCCTTCTGACATGCGACACATGTCTGATCCTTAGAGAATACCTCATTCGGAAGTCCCTCAACCAAAGACATCCTTGCTATCTTGTTAAGGGTTTTAAAGTTCAGATGACTCATTCTTTTATGCCAGATCCAACTGCTACTTTTGGAACTCTTAACAATCAGGCATGCATTTCTTAGACAACTGTTCCAATCTGCTGTATAAATCGTACCTTTCCTTGAACCAGTTAACAAGATCTGTTGAGTAGCTCGATTCTTGATAGTACACTGATCAGTCAAGAACTCAACACTGAATCCATTGTCGCAGAATTGTGAAACTGATAACAGGTTATGCTTTAAACCTTCGACATACGAGACTCCAGTAACCTGTACATCATCATTCTCTAAGGTTCTGATTCCTCTGGTAAAACCAAAGTTATCATCACCAAATAGTACACGTGGGCCTTCTTGTTCTGTATAAGAGTTAAGGAGATGTTTGCTTCCAGTCATATGCCTCTATCAATGTACCAAATAGTTGCTTGTACACCTCCTTTGTTGGCCAAACCCACGCGAACCTGCAATCAACTCAGGTTTTAGGTACCCCTTTAGGAGTGGGTCCTGAGGGGTTAGAGTTGGTTTTAAGGATCCATACAAACAGGGCACTTCTATTGTAATCAGATAGATCAGAAGGCTTGATTTGTCTCCCATAAACATCTACATAATCATACATCTCTTCATATGCATTCTGATCAGTATGATTATTTGTGTGACACTACAGGAAATCGCACATTTCGTGACGAAATTTTTGTGACGACACAATATTCGTCACATTATGTTACCTAAAGGTGACAAATTTATTTTTCGTCACTAAAAAGTGAGAATTTGTGACAAATTTTATTTTTGTCACTACTGGTGTTTTTTTTCGTCATGAATTTAAAATTTTCATGACAAAAGCAAGAAATTCGTCGCAATAAACGTTGGTGACGATATGCATATTTTTTAGTGACGAAATTCAACGTCATGAAAAATAGTATTTTATGACAACTATATGTTTTGTCATTATTTATTTAAATGAATTGGTGACGCACTTAATTCGTCACAAGTTTATTTTGTGACGATCGTCATTGTAATTAGTGACGATCATAGTGGTCATATAATATAAAAATTTCATGACGATTTTATGTTTCGTCACTAATTGTTCATAGTAATTAGTGACATATTCTTTCGTCACCAATATTGATATATAGTGACGATTAAAAATTATTTTTAATGACACACTTATTTCGTCACAATATTATTCAGTGACGATCTTAATTTTAATTTGTGACGATCACTATTGGTCATATAATATAAAATGTTCATGACAATTTTATGTTTCGTCATTAATTGTTCATAGTAATTAGTGACATAGTATTTCGTCACCAATATTTATACATGGTGACGATTAATAATTTTTTTCATATAAAATATAGATTTTATTAAATAAAACTGTGAATATATAATTTATTAAAAAAATTCTGGAAAATGAAATTAATGGCAAGTTAAACAAAAATTTGGGGTGAGAGAGGTTTGAACCCTCGACCTTGAGGTTACTCACAAAATATGACACCAACTGTGCCACCATCCCATATGCGAGAAGAGGATTAAAAACGATGAGAAAGAAACAAAAATTCTCAAATTCTGGAAAATGAAATTAAAGGCAAGTTATAATAAAAAATTTAGG
Organism: Stenogyne calaminthoides; assembly: GCA_037126765.1. NCBI lineage: Eukaryota > Viridiplantae > Streptophyta > Magnoliopsida > Lamiales > Lamiaceae > Stenogyne > Stenogyne calaminthoides. Next base: position 31,046,834 of record JBBCBC010000006.1, on the reverse strand, counting down.
ATGACAAAGGCTCGAACCCTAGACCCTGAGGTTTCTCAGGGGTGTCGAGACCAACTATGCACACAAAGTTAGGTGTTATTGTGGTGAGGAAAACAATTTTTAGCTGGATACGTATGAGTTTGAGAGGTGATGAAGAGAAAAAGAGATTCAATTTTGGAAGGCAAAAACTTGTTTGAGACCCTCTCCCTGTGAGACTATTAAGAGTGATAAAATGAATCCTCCATCTGCCTTGAAATGAATTGGGGATCGAGTTTTCATCGAAATAGCACGATGAAATCGGTTTGGGATTGAGTTTTCGATAGAAACTGGATATTGAAATGAATTTGGGGTTAAGTTTTCGATAGAAATTGGGGATCGAATGATGAAATGAATTGGGTATGATCGAGCAAATGAAATGAATTAGTTATTTTGAAATGGATATTGAAATGAATTATCTTGAACCTCTTATTTGATTAGTTATTATTGAACCACTCAATGAAATTGGACTTATTAAACGAAACGAATTATTTTATATGAATATATTTTGAATTTAGACACTGTTTACGTATTGAATTCCTTATTCTTAATCCAAAATTAACTTGCTACTGACACGTGTGTTTCAATTGGGTCCCAATCAATAAATAAATGGTGCATATAGTGTACAGAAAATCTGATAATTTTTGTTTATTTAATTGTTGGATTATTTTTTATTATTTATCATGTTTATTATTTGTTTGATTGTTGGGTATTTTTTTTATTATTTATTTGGTTGTTGGGTTAATTTATAAATATCTCACATGAATTTTTAATTTTAAAAAAATAAGAGGTAGGGGATCCTGTGCGCTCAAAGAACAATCCCAAGGATTCAGAAGACGCAATTCAAATAAACCTATAAATTGATAAGACCTAGAATTGAGAAGGGCATGATATGTACAGTAACCAATATTTAGAATCATAACCCCAAAAGCTTCCAACTATGAAAAAATAAAGCAATGACAAGAGAAACATCAACAAGTATCAGAAGAATAAAGCTTGGCAATGATAAGAAGAACAATTTATACCTTCAATATTCATTAACCTGATGTGTAGTCATCATCACTCTCGTCGTCGGAAATACTATTTTTCTGAGAGTCTTCTTCACTGCTACAATAATCAACTAAGGTGTCATCTAACTCATCCTCATCGAAATTGTCTAAGTTCAATTCTTCATGAACTTCAGATGTTGTTGAGGTTATCAACTGCTCAACTTCTTCCACATCTGTGTCCTCCCTTTGCAGTGATTGTATTTCGCCAATACCGACTTCAAATGCATCATCAATATAATTCTCCTGATATACTTCTTGTTCTACTTGTGCTTCATCAATATTCACATCCTCATCTTGCATCTCATCAACATCATATATATGTCTATGCTGGACTAGTTGCACCACTCGCCAATCTCCTCCTAATTTGGGATCATTAATGTAGAAGACCTGTCTCGCTTGATCAGCAAATATAAAAGGATCATCCTCATACCATTTCCCCTGTTACTCTAATACTTGTTATATTTCCTTCCTTTCGTGTCCATGCCCCCTTTTTCCTCCCTTGATCAAACCAATCACACTTGAAAATAGTAACATGTCTATCCTTCACATAGTCAAGATAAAATATATCCGTCAAAATACCAAAGAAATCAATATTCTCATCACCATGATTCCCTTCTACAACAATCCCACTGTTTTGACTCTTAAGATGACCATCACGCTCTATAGTGAGAAATCTCACCCCATTCACAATGCATCCAGTGTACTTCCTTACCAGCCTATTAGGTGCACAAGCAAGAGAATAAATAGACTCATTTACATCTGATGGTTCAGCATTATAAATTTGACTCATCTGGAAAATAATATGTGAAATTGAATAAATAATTAGATGTAGGCAAAACATTATGTAATTGAAAAAAATTATAAAATTGAAAGCTTCGCTATCTTACATGTTTTTTGAACCATGCAGGAAATTTTCGTTTGTGATCTTTATCTATGTTGGTACAACCTTCCAACTGAAGTTGTTGCTTGTGCATCCTACAATAAAAAATGTCATTGCAAGTTTTGATAATTTGATAAAAACTTTTTAAAATGCTCAACAAGTTTACAGAATACATAATCAACTTACTCAAGCAATGGTTCTATTTCATCGCAATATTGGTAAACAAACCATTGCATGTCGTTGTACTCATCCTCTGGTAATTGAACGTAATCAGCTACCCCAAGATGACGACATTTTTGACTGAAGATCCATAGACTATCATCAGTTCCTAAATCATTATTTCGCTCATCTCTGTTAAATCTAGTCTCAATTCCCCTCAAGTACATTGAGCAGAAGGTTAAGCACTCCCTTGCAATGTACGCCTCAGCAACCGACCCTTCGGGATGAGCTTTATTACGCACACTTTGCTTCAACACACATAATGATCTGCACAAAAGAAATAGAAGGTTATTATTATGTGAATAGTGTGAAATAAAGTATACATAAAAAGAAATCGATCCAAATACAACCTCTCGATTGGATACATCCATCTAAATTGAACTGGTCCACCAAGTAATGCCTCTCTAGGTAAATGAGAAGATAAATGTACCATGACGTCAAAAAAGGCAGGAGGATAAATCTGTTCAAGTTTACACAAGATCAAGTTGATATCTTCTCCCATTTTTGGCAACTCAGACCTCTTCAATTTCCTACAACACAACCGTTGGAAGAAATGACCCAACTCTGCTAGGTTTATGTCATTCTATCAATCATGCACCAGGTTTCAATTTTTGTTTGTCACACTTTCGATCCTTTATTATTTTAGGTTTCAATTTTTGTTGAACACATTTTCGTTTATTTTTTTTCTTTCTTTTAGTACAAATTATTTGGGGTTAAATATTGAACATCTTCCTTTAATCATGAATCAGATTGAGGTAGTTTTTTATCACACTTATTATTGAAACCACAATTTTTAATAATTTAATTTTAAATATTTTTCTATGAATATTTTTTACTAAATTCACATTTTTTATTTGATTAATCAATTTATATGTATATAATTTTTTAAGAGAATGAGATCAGGATTTCAAATACTATTATATAATTATATTAATTAAACGAACTCTAATGTAATAAAATTAATTTTTAAACTATATATATATATTATAAAAATATATTTTAAATTCTTTTATTTTATTTCATTAAGTTCTTTTATATTTTAAATTCTTTTATTTTTAAACCAGGTTCATACATGAACTCTATCATTGTTATGTGTAAAAACTATCACTGTTATGCACAAAAACTTTTACTGTTTAAAAATATAAAATATTTTTTACACAGTGATTGTTTTTGTACATAACAATGATAGTTTTTATACATAGCAATGAGAGTTTTTGTATGTAATAATAATACTTAAATAACCGAGTTCATAGCATGAACCAGGTCTATACAAGTTTCTGTCATATATTTTTACCATCATATACAATATTTTTTAACAATATAGTAAGTATAATGCTAATTAGTTTTACGAACGCAAAACACATTTTAAATTTCATGTCTACATAAAAATAATATTTTATTTAAAGGATTGCAATACTTTATTCTATAAATATAGAAAGAATTGTTTATGTCCAAATTAAATAAACAATTATTATTCAATTTAACTAATGAAGATTTTCAGCGTCATCCCAAAAAATTTGTGAGCCAAAAATATTTGCCAAAAATCTGAGCGCCACTCCAAAAAACTTTGGAGCCAAAAATATTTGCCAAAAAATTCCAGCTGGCCTTTCGAAAAAATTTGAAGAGTTTTTCAAATGTTATTTAGGAAAATCCCTAAAAAATAGCTTTGGTCCTTCTTTCAATACCATATATATCATATGTGCAAAATTAATTCCTTAAATTTCGTATCAAATCATCTCATTGTAAAAACCATATATATATAACTCATAATATACGCAACAAAAAACATGTTCCTCTCTTCCTCGATCGTGTGCCATATAAACTGATTCCATCCTGTGTAATTCGTATTTCTTGAGGTCAGTGGAACCTAATTTTTCTTTTAGTTTTTTTAATCTTTAATTCGCTTTAGATTCTTCCAAATTATTCATGGACGCAATCATACTTCTATATGTGTTTATGTAAAATTGCCTTTGATAATGCTGTGTAAAATTGTTCTTTTTTTTTGTTGTTGATTTTACGTTCTTCATGCTTTATGTAGTTGTTGGTTATATTGTTCATAGTTATAATTACAAAAATGATTTTCTAGCGCATCGCCTCATATATTTAAATACTAGAATATATTTGAATTATCAAACTAAATCGGAACCAAAACTTGGGTAGCTAGGTTTGGACTCTAATTTGAACACTTATTATAATTTAATTTGTTCAAATAATATATACAAGTTGGGGATCTTCGCCTAATTCGATCCTAGTGAAGAGCTATATACTATACTGGTGCAGGGGTACTAAGAGAACCCCTTAATAAAGGTTATGAATATGGTAGTTTAGGTTATATGTTAATTGGTGGTTTTCTGTAATATTTTTTAAATGAGACAGAGCTTTTACAGACTCATATTTCATCTATTTAAATGTAATTCTGTTTTTTTATGTTTTGACCGAGTCTTATTTACATTCATTGCTCATTTTGCTAATCCAAGATTGCAATATCATTAAACTTTGTGATATTGTCATTGTTTTGTTCTTCCAGATTTTTCATATGGCTCCCGGAGGTCCATCAAACTTGAAACGAAAACGCAATTTTTGTTTCTATAATGATCTTAAGGGACAACTTAATAGGGGAAAAGGGATAGGAGGTCAAAATGATACACGAACTCAAAAATCGAAAGGAGATGCAAATGCAAATAATCTGAACACCAGAAGCTATCCCACTTTGTCAAATTTAGCACCTCAGTCTTCCGAAATACCCGAAGATGAAACCTCTCCAATGCCATCCGTGGAGAGCATTCAAAGATGCATCAAGTGAAGATCTTTCTTTCACGCAAAAAGAGATACAATTTTTTTTTTAGTGTTCTTGAGTATCTAAATTTCATAATAATGTACATAAAATTATAAATTGTAACATACATTTATTATTCACGTGTAGTCATTGGTTCCAAAATGACTTCGAGGCAAAACAACTCGAAAAGGATTATTGAAATATTTTAATACTAATGGGAAGATGAAGATTAACGTGGACACATCAATAAAGTGAACCTATTTAATGCGGACAAGTCGCCAAAAAATTTGCTACTCAAATTGGTTTAGTAATGCGGATGTTCTTCCGCACCCCAAAAATGGAAAGATGTGGACGAGGGCGGTGGATTGACTCGGTGGTTTGACCATCTCGAGGTGTGGGTTACAAAAATTAATGTGTTGTATATATTTTTAACACTTCTTATAATCTAATGTGCATGTTTTTATGTGTGTTTGTAGATGCACATGGATGTGAATATGGATAAACAGGGCGTGAAAGGATGTGTGATCGAGCGGATGAAAATCACTTCTCGACAAAAGCGTTACCATTTGCATCAGCACTTTCGTCAGTATGCAACTTGTATAAGGATACTCACAGTACAAAGAAAGATGGATGGAAATCAAATGAGGCGAAGATGAATTGGGTAAGTTGTGTAGACATATTTATGATATTAAGTTATGTTACAAATTTTGATGTTAATTAACTTCTATTTTATTCTTTATTATTAGGACATGATGATGAAAAAAAAAGACGAGTATATTGAGCTTGGAATTGAGAAGACTGAAGAAGAGATAGTCCTTGAAGTGTTGGGTCATGGATCAGGATACAGAAAAGGTCTTGGTTACGGTCCACAGCCTCCAAGTAAACGCAGCTCGTTGCACGATACCTCTAGTGAATATAAAGATGAGCTAGAAGAAACAATAGAAGAGTTGCAGGAGTCTAAAGCTAAGGTGGAAGAACTTCAAACACAAGTAACTGATTTGAAAGACGAGCTTGCTGCGCAAAATGCAAATTTCACAGCACAACTCTCCAAGCAAGGTGCAGCTCTCAACAAACTAATGGCCATGTTCAACGATGAAGAGATGGAATGATAAAGGTTAGCTTCTATTCTTCTATATCTATTTATATAATGTTTATGCCTGCTCCCCCAAGCTTGTATGTGAATCATCCATATGTTTATATCTTAGTTTTGCTAAAATCTGGTTTGTCAATGGAGTATGGTCTGACATATTTACATATATATAAGCTGTTGCAATAATGGGTGGTGCAAATTTATTAAATTGATGGTATTGTTTGATTGAGATGAGTTTTGATTGGCTTTATGGTTTTTAATTGTAATATGTTATTTTATGTTTTTGGGGTTTTCCTGTGAGAGATTACAGTTGCTTTTGTTTGTGATTTTGGATGTTGTAGTTTTGTATTCTTTATATTATTGATAGTGTGAATGCTGGTGGTATCGGTTAGGTTTGTTTGAAAACGAAGGTTTTGCTGAATCTGATTTTGGATATGAATCTGATTGATGAATTTTCATTAGAAATCTTGATGAGCTTTAATTTTCCTTTATTGTAGATCGATTGCATGTGCTTCACTGCTTCATGTTTTTTAAAATTAGGTTGTACTATATTGCCTGTTAGAATATCTGTTGAAGGCACCAACCTTTTGTCCATACAATTTTATGTTTACCTTCTGAGCAATTTAAAAGCCTAGTCTTATTAATTGAGAGGGATGTGAATCATCTTGTTTCCCTTCTGAGCAATTTACACCTTTACCATAGGTGTCTACACGTATTTTACGTGAATCTGGTTGGAAGAGTATACCTGTAAGCTGATGCTACAATATGTATAGTTGTCTGTGTATAAAGTGTTCAGAAGGATAGAGTGTCTACAATAGATGCAGCTGCTGGTCCTTTTTAACAGTACGGATTTTGGGAAATAGAAAAGGGTTATGTAACAGTGATAAACCATCATAATGTTGCCAGGGTTGAATTTTTTATTTAACATGACATTTTCGGATTAGTTCTTAGCCAACATTAGTATTTCTACTGAGGATAATACTACTTACAACCATGTTCTTGATTTCTGTTCACTCTTAAAGACAATTTTTCTGGACTTGTCAAGAATTTGTTCTAGTGTGTGACTTTTGCAGAAAATATGTCGGGTTATTCTGGGTAGTGAAAAGAAAACAAATTTAAATTATCTCAGATGCTTAAATATGCATCGTGTTAAATTTTTAAGAAATTTAACTTTATCCTTACTAGTTACAATATTTATTGAACTCTGTTTCTTAAAGAAACTAGAATGATGAGATGGGGAAGAATGTGGAAATAAAAAGATAATGAAGTAGGATTAGCTTCTGTCAGTGTAATGCCTCTGATAAACTGGAGCTAATAAGTAGGGATTTTTTTAAATCTATGAAAGTCCTAACCATAGAGATCAATTATTAATTGAAATGATTTTAAATAAGTTTTTCACGCTTAATTTATTCATCTGCTTTGGTTATACATGCGCTTTTTTCAACAAGAGCGCGAGGTTTCACGAATTCATACTCATAATTGTCGATCTGCAAGACCCCGAGAAAGGTTACGTGGTTGACGACTTACTCTCTCTCCGAAAATTGAAATCTCCATCACATGTTTATTTTGCTAACTCTGAAACCTTTTACTTTTGCAACTTAATTTGGATGTGTATCTTTTATCTTATGCTGCCTTATCTAGACTACTAGGATGTGATTTAATGAAACTAGAATTGCGCTTTTGCAGTTAATTTACCTTTCTTTGAACTAGAAGAATATACTATCCGCATTTTCAAAAGACTTAATATTACTTGTGATAAGCTCCTACTCTTCCAATCCTTCATTTTTTTTTTATTTAGTTTTGTTGTGATGTTTTTTCTATTACATTTAGTAATTGAAATTAGTTTATCATGGCTATTTGTATGATCACTTATTACTTTAATATATAAAATTCAAATAATTCTTTAATAAATTTAATCATTTCTAGATTGTCACCATAGTTTTTTTAATGACAATTATCATCTTCGTCACTAAACAATATTTTATTATGACAAAAAAAAATTGTCACTATTTTCACATTTTTTTTAACGATGGAAAATATTTGTCACTAGATACTAATTAGTAATGACGATATATGTTGTCACTATACCATAGTTTTTTTAATGAAAATTATCATCTTCGTCACTAGACAAAATTTTATTATGTCACTATTTTCACATTTTTTTAACGACGCAAATTATTTGGTCACTATAGCCTACATTTTTGTGACGAATTGTGTTGTCACTATATAATAAAATATTCGTCGCTCTTGTGTAATTCTTTCTTGACGAAAATTTTGAAAAAATGACAAAATTTATGTTGTCACTGTATCTAAACTTTTAGTGATGGTTATCGTATTCGTCACTAAATATTATATTATACAAATAATTTGTCACCATTTCTCCATCATTTTGTGACAATAGAACTTTTGTCACGAAATGTAACTTATTGGTGACAACTTATTTCGTCATTATACATGTACAGAAATAGTGACAATCATTATTTCGTCACGACAAAAATTAAATTATCATGTAAAGATAAACTTTTAGTTACGAAACACCATATTCAATGACAAAATTTGAAGCCAAATGTGACGTTTTATTTGTCACTATAGATGGAATGATATAGTGACGATGACCTTTAGCGTCATCAAAAGATAACTTTATATGACGAATTTAAATAACGTCGCATTTACCTAATATGACGCACTATAGGTGACGTTCTTTGTGACGAAAAAATTTCGTCATCAAACACCTTTTGTGACGAAAAATGATGATTTTATGACGAAATTTGTCGTCACGAAATGTGCAATTTCCTGTAGTGTGAGCCTTGGGTGAATCAGAAGACTTGGGATTTTTCCTTGCAGTTTGTCTTCTTTTAACCCAGTGGGGCTCAGGTGCAGCAGCCATAGGTTTCTGATTATAAGGGTAGGTACGACTGCTACCATTAAAAGATTCATATCTTATTGGCATATCTGGTTTCAGCAGTTTACCCTTGACTTGCCTGTTAGGCAGCTTGACCTGATTAGGTTTCAGATCAGATTTCCCCTTTAGAGGTTGTCTTTTCTGATACCTAATCTGCTGATCAGGTTGAGGTTTCTTCAGAAGATATGGGTTCTTCTGTTGATTCCTCAGCTGATGCTTAATCAGTTGGGGTCCATTTCTGTTCCCTTTCTGATTGGGCACTTGCCTTACTTGTTCAGCAGGTCTCTTTCCCTTATTAGATACAGATTTTGCTTTATGTGTATCTATATCAGAAACCCGTTTGATTACACCTTTTTGAAGTGAATCAGACGGGGATTTTGAGGATGTAGAAGGGTTTTCATACCCAATTCTCTTCTTATTAGTTGTCGTTCGAAAATAGTTGTTCATATCCTGAACGGTTTTCGAAGATTTCGTGAAAACCTGTATTTTCTTACGTAAACTATCCTCAGTTAATTTCAGACTCTCATGTAGTCGGAAGAGATCATCAAACTTGGCTTGTAGGATTTTAAAATCATCAGCTTGTTGTTTATTGATAGCTAGTTGTTCCTTAATCTGCTTCTCCTGATCAGAAGAGTTAACTTTCAGAACTTTCAGTTCTTCAGTTATCTTCTGAGCAGCTTCAGCTGATTTTAGTTCAGTTGTTCTACTGACAACATTTTCCTTAACAAGCTGAGTATTTTCAATCCTTAGCTTATCGTTTTCGGCTTCCACTATCGTATAAGTGTCTACTGCGTTAGAGAGATCATCAAACAATTGCTCAGAATAGAGCTGCAAGTCAATCTCTCCAGCAGGTGTGCTAATCATAGCTGATGTGGAATCTGAAAGAGCAGAAGGTTTAGAGGTTACCTCAGATTGGTCTTCCTCCTTAGCCATCAGACAGATTTCATCATCAGAAGAGAATATCAGATCATCGTAGTGGTAGAAATCATCAGCGTTGCTTATCAAACAGAAATCTTCTACAGATGAGTAGCCTGAATCCTCAGAAGGCATATAAGAATCATCAATTTCTGATGTATCAGCAACCATGGCTTTCCTGTCTCTATAGCATTGCTCTCTTCGGTTTCACTTCTCTTCTCTTTCTTTTGGTGTCAGGTCTGGGCAATCTGCGCTGTAATGACCTGGTTTCTCACAGTTGAAACATGCTCCATGATCCATGGAACTTCTTCTGCCAGGTGAGTCATTCCGTCTGTAGAATTTGTCAGGTGACTTACCTGTCTAATTGTAATCAAAATTTCTTCTCTCAGATCTGTTGTCTCTTCTTTCATCAGACCGATCATCTCTTTTCTTATCTTCTCTGCGATCCTTTCTGTGATCATCTCTTTGGTCATCAGATCTGGTCCTTCTGGAGATCTGTTAGCTGGCTTCCTATCACTTCCTCAGCTGTTTTTATAATCCCTGTAAAATCTACGATACTTGCCAAGTTGAATGTTAGATTTTTCAAGTTTTCTGGTTAGCAAAGCAATCTGTTCAGTTTGGCTTATAATATTTCCAACTGGTTCATTAGACTTTGAGTTGCTGCTGGCTGCTTTGAATGCAACTGATTTTGATGTGGCAGGTGTGGCTTCAGCAGGCGACTCATCTTCTTCTTCTTGCCCTCTTTTGATCAGATCGAACTCATGGTCTTTAAGACTCAGGAACAAGTTGCTTGACTTCATCTTGGCAATATCTTGACAATCCTTTATTACAGCGACTTTCATATCCCACTTCTTAGTCAGAGATCTCAAGATCTTGTAATTTATGTCTTTATCTAACATCTCTCGTCCAAGTTCCCGAAGCTTGTTAACTGACATGGTGATTCTTCCGTCGAGCTCATTGATGGTTTCATTTGGTAACATCTTAAGTTTCTCAAATTTCACCAGTTCAGCTTGCAGTCTGCTATCTTTAATCAGATCATTTCCTACACACATTTCAGCAAGCGTATCCCCCATCTGTTTGGCTGTCTTGAGATACTTTATCTTTTCTCTGATTATCTTGTCCATGGTCTTCATGATTATGTGCCTGGCTATCGTATCCAGAGCATACAACTTTCTCTCTTCAGCATCCATCAGGGCGGGACTCTTTCTGACAAGACTTCCAACTGCAAAATCTGGATCACCTCCAATAGCTGGGTTGTCATGATAGATGATGATGGGTCCTCGTTCAAGAACTTCCATCATCCTGCTGCTTATTGATCCCAGATGGTTGCTCATGTATATCGTCCAGTCTGCATACTCATCAATGGAAAATTTAGGCAAATCATGATACATACCCGAAGTATTATCCATGCTGATCGTGTGTTTGAAAACAGATGAGATTTGAAAAGGTTTTTCAAGATCAGTTCAAGTGACCACAAAGGTTCTTCCTCAAGAACCGATGATATTCAAAGTCAGTGATCTGGAGAACCACTGCTCTGATACCACTTGTAGGTCCTGAACGGGTTTCGTGAGGGCAGAAATCTAGAGGGGAGGGGTGAATAGACTTCTGAAAACTTTTTCGTACAGATCAGGTGTGATTGCAGTTTGCCTGATCAGAGTGCAAGTGAATCAGTTTGGACTGATATCCAACTTACTGATCGCCTGAGGGCAGATCAGTTCGGTGTCTATCAGTTTAACTGATTGTGCGGAAGCTAGTTTATACCCGTGTGAAAAACCAGTTTATAAAAAATCAGATTCCGAAGCTGTTTTCAATCAGATGACTATGGAGTCAATCTGATCAGATCATATTGGGAGATGAATTTAATAAAGATATGATTTTGATTAGATCCCAAAACCCTTGAGTATGACATGTTCAGAATAATCTTGATAGTTGAGTTAGGATTCAGTTTTAGAGTATTCGGGATGTTATCTGCAAAATGTATAGTCAGCAGATATAGATCAGGTTAGGATCTGAAGATTCTGAAGAACTCAGTAAGTTTCTGAAGAAACTGAAGTTTCAGTATGAAACTGAAGTTTCTGAAGTTTCAGTATGAAACGAAGAAATTGAAGTCTCAGTGAGAAACTGAGAAACTGAAGTCTCAGTATGAAACTGAGATACTGAAGACTCAGTATGAAACTGAGGAACTGAAGACTCAGCATGAAGACTCAGTATATCAGTCAGTACATCTGTAAAGACTCAGAAGACGCTGAAGACTCAGAAGACTCTGAAGACACAGAAGACAGAAGACTGAAGAACTGAAGATCAAGAATACTGAAGGCACAATAATTACTGAGGAGTCAGTAATGTACTGAATGCTCAGTATAAACCTGAATGTTCCGAGGCACTGAACATATCTATCTGAAGGATGCAATACTGAGAAGATCGCGATTCCTTATAAAATTAGATATTGCCCCAGACATTCAAATGCAGACAAAATGAACTAAGACAAAGTGTTGTTAAGGTTATATCACTCGGAGATTGTAACCAAAAGAGCCGTTGAGTTGTCTACCTTTAACTGGAGACAAAAGTCAAAAAGAGGAAGACAACACTGTACCATACTGACACTGACAACGACAGGTCACTGAAAAGATGTCAGAAGTACTAAGTTCCAGACTGCAAAAAGTGAAGATCGGCTACATGAAAGACTATTGCCTAAAACGTGTTAGGGAGTGTCAAACCCTAAATATAGCCGTTTCTCACAAACCATAAGAGAAAACTCTCGGAGCTATCTCTCCAACGGATAGTTTTTCAAGAGTGACCTTGGTGTATGCCTATAAATACTTGTGACCTTCTACATTGAAAGGTTACGGGAAATTTGTAAGCAACTCAAGAGCTCAAACTTATTATCGCAAAGGTGAAGCACTCGAAAAACCTAGAATTTCCCAAGTGCTTTATATTGAAGAGAGCTCATTAAACTAAGCCTAGCTTGATAAGATATATCCAAAAGCTTAGTCGAGATATCCTAGCCTTTGCTTTGTACTTCATTATAAAGGATATCTCATTCTAGTTGGAAACCAACCAAGAAACCCCAAACCCTTTAGAAGGTAGTTTGAGTGTGATTGTTGGTGAGATTGGAGTTGTAAAGAGTGAGTAAACTACAGAGGTAGTCAGAAAGCTCTAGAGGAGAAGTTAGTAAGCTACTTGTGGTAGTCTGAAAGCTTGTGTGAGTTGAGTAAGTAAACTACAGAGGTAGTCAGAAAGCTCAAGGTCGGGTTGAGTAAGTAAACTACAGAGGTAGTCAGAAAACTCAGGGCCGAGTTGAGTAAGTAAACTACAGAGGTAGTCAGAAAGCTCAAGGAAGTGATTAGTGAATTTCTCTGAAGAGATCAGAGAGAGTGGACGTAGGAGCTTGAGTCTCTGAACCACTATAAATTGCTGTGTTCTTTGCTTTTTCCTTTTTGCTTTGCTTAACTGTTGCATATATTTTGAAAACATATTTTTCACTGACATTTCAGTTGGAATCAATCCACTAAAGGTTGCATATAATTGAATCACAGCCTAATCAATATTTCATTAAAGGAAGGTTTTCAGCAAAAGCTTAAAACGAGTATAAACTAAGGGCCAACCATTCCGCTTGTCCGAGTAGCTAGAAAAATCGAGATAGTTACCAAATTGAACTTACTCTTCCGAGGGTTCAATAAGTTAGTTATCCGGTCCAAGCAACTCAGATCTCTAAAACTCGGGACTCGATTGGGATTATCCGAGGTATCCGAAAAGCGACTTCAGATCACTTGTCTCGGATAGACTTTGACTCGTATGATTTGTGCTTCTCAAGACCAAATCATCGACAACTCACCCAAGCCGACCTCGAAGAAAAAAGTTTTAAAACACCTTGAACACGTGTATTCCCCCATACACGCAAAGACTACGTTTTGCACCGACCAACAAGTGGTATCGAGCGGTGGGTTCAACTTGACCACTGCTTTGTTGACCAAAGTTTTATTTTCTAAAATACTTGTGGTCTATCCTGAATCCATCTTATTTGTTGAATTCTTAAAAGACTCAGATAAAATGTCTTCTAAGAAACTTCCCATGTTCTCAGTGGAGAACTATGATTTATGGAGATTGAGAATGCAGGCACACATGTATTCTAAACATGAACGAATGTGGAGAGTGGTCTTTGAAGGGCCATTCCAATTCACTGTGGTGAATCCCAGAGGAACAGAAAATGAGAGAAACGATCCCAGAGCAGAATTTCCTAAGTCTGATGACCAACTGACTCCTGAGGAGAGGAAGTTAGTCAATCTAGACTATATTGCAAAAGACACACTATACAGTACAATAGATGATGGTGTGATGGGAATGATCTCTCACTGTAATACTGCAAAAGAAATTTGGGATACACTAGTTGTAATGTGCCAAGGCACAGATCATATCAAGGAAAACAAACTTTCAGTTGCAATTGGAAAGTTTGATAGTTTTGAAATGGATGAAGGTGAATCTATAGACAAATTGGAAGTCAGATTCACTAGTATTATGAATGATCTAAATGCCCCTGGAAAAGAAATATCCACAAAGAGAAGTTGCATTGAAAATTCTTAGAGGTCTTTCTAAGAAATGGGATATACATGCAGTGGTGATTGAAAACACCAAAAACATTAATTCAATGCCATATCAACAAGTCTTCTATGAGCTGAAGGCCTATGAGTTCGTAATTGATAAGAAATCTAAAAAGGCTGACAGAAAAGATGATTCTTCATCTAGTAAGAATGTGGCTTTTAAGTCCAAAGATAAAACCTGTAAAACTAGAGAGTCTGAGAATTCCCTTGCTAAAAATCAGGATGAGCTTGAGGATAAGCTAGCACTGATGGCAAGGAGGTTTGAAAGACTTAATAGTCGATATGGAAAATACAAAAACTATTACAGGAATCACAGGGTACCGAAAGAAACCGGAGGAAGATCAACTGAGAAGAAGAAGGACCTGAAAGCTGAGGGATCTTCATCCAAAAGGAAGGACTCCAAGTCCAAAGAAGAAAGTGATCAGGATGATGATGCCAACAGATGCTATAATTGCCAAAAGAAAGGTCACTTCCAGTATGATTGTCCATATCTAAGTGCTAAGGAGAGAAGAGAAAGGCAAGCTAAAAGAGACAAGAAGTTCTCTAGCAAAAAGGCCATGGTTGCAGAAGAAGAACATTCTGAGGAGGGATCTAGCTCTTCAGATGAAATATTCTCAGACAGTGAAAGTGATGACATCTGTCTGATGGCCATTGAGGATGTAAACTCTTCTTTCTCTGTTGTTGCTCCTACACTAGCACAAAGAGTTGTCAAGTTCAACTATGAAATACCATTTTGACCGATGGATTCTTTTGAGAGTCTAATGAAGGACTATGCTGTTTTACAAGAACTGCTAAATGAAACTCAAGAGCAGAATAAAGAACTAAAAGCTAAAAATCTAAAATGGAAAGACTCTAGCAATATTGAAATCACTTCTCAATTAATGGGAGCTACTGATGAACTGGATGTTCTGAAAGTACAACTCTCAGAGAAAGAGAAGTTGATAGTGACCCTAACTGAAAAGTTAGAGAAATCCATCAAGAGATTCACCGATCGTAACTAAGTTCAATGACCTCTCTCGAGAAGCATGAAACTCTACAGAATCTTTGAGGAGGATAGTCTTGTGCGAAAAGAAGCTAACTCTATTGAATAATCGATCTAAAGTAATAGATGAAATTCAGAGTTACCAGAGATCTGCCACTATAAAATCTGGATTGGGATACATTCCAGGGGGAACCTCACAAGGTCATCTGAATGCTGCATCAAGTAGCAAGAAGACAATCTTTGTAAAACCAGTGGCACCCACACTTCAAAATGAAGAAATGCCCAAGGTTGTAGACAAGGGAAAAGGACCCATGGTTTCAGTAAAACTGAACGATCAGGTAGGAAAGCCCAAACCTCAAGTGAAGGCTTGAAAACCTGAGCACTCAGTTGGAAAATTTCAGGCAAGTACTTCGAAGCCTCAGGCTAAGAATGCAAACCTGAAAGGATCTACACTGAACCATCAGAGGAATCTTCAGAAGAGAAACACTCAAGAGAGACATTCTCAATCGAAAAACCAAGTCCTCGATTATCTTGAAAGACCCAAGTTCAAAGATCAGCAACCTGAACCCCACTTGCCTAAGGGTAAAGGTTACCTGAACCCGAGTCAACAAAGATTCAGACCACCTGCACAAAAGCTAAAGCAAATGAACAAAAGGCGTGAACCAAAGAAAAATTCAAAAGCCCATGTTCATGCTAAGGCTAGCACTCATACACAGGAAACTGCTAAGGCACCCAGAGTAGTAAATGTGTATGTAGATGTTTATGGAAGACATATCAGCCACTCTAAAGTGATTAGAGTTGTCAGGCAGATTTGGATTTCGAAAGGTACAGCTAACCTTGTAGGACCCTACACAAATTGGGTACCTAAGAATTGATCTTTTTTCAGGAGGAAAACAAGGGCACTGAGCTGATTGAAGATCACATAACATTGATGAGTAGAGATGAAAAAGCCCCTGATGTATGGTATCTTGACAGTGGATGCTCAAGACATATGGACAGATTCAAGAAGATACTCAAAGACTATGTTGAACAAAGAGGCCCTCGGATCACTTTTGGAGATAACTCCAGGATGATGATCAAGGATATGGAACTTTGGAAATCGACTCGATTCATATCCATGGTGTTTCATATGTATTTGGATTGAAGCATAACTTGCTTTCAATAAGCCAATTCTGTGATAAGGGTTTTAATGTTGAGTTCTCTAAGAACTTATGTTATGTGAAAGATGATATCTCACAGAAAGTATTACTGACTGGTACTAGAAAAGGAAATGTGTATCTTGGTTGATTGGAGTTCAACTCCTAAAGATACATGTTTGGTTGCAAAAAGTTCCACGATACCAAATTGGTTATGGCATAAAAGAATGAATCACCCGAATTTCAAAACTCAAATAAGCTTGCAAGATTAGCTCTTGTGAGAGGGTTGCCTAATGAAGTGTTCAGTAAGGAACATATTTGTGATGCGTGCCAAAAAGGAAAACAAATTAGAGCATCATTTAAAAGCAAAGTAGATGTTTCTACTGAAAGAATACTTTAGTTGTTGCATATGGATCTTTTTGGTCCTATAACACCAGTGAGCACCAATGGCAGGAAATACACATTAGTAGTAGTTGATGACTACTCAAGATATACTTGGGTCATATTCTTACTCAGTAAGAAAGAAACTCAGATAAAGTCACTGAATTCATCGAAAAGGCTCATGATTGAGAAAAATTCGAGTGTGGTCAAAATCGATCGACAAAGGAACTGAATTTATAAATCATATCATATCGATTATTGTGCGAAAGAAATGGAATTACTCATGAAACATCACCGGAAGGACCCCTCAACAAAATGGTGTTCTTTGAAAGAAGGAACAGGGACTCGAAAAAAAGTTCGCAAGGACAATGATAAATTTATATTCCTAAAAGATTTTGAAATTTGAAGTCATCAACACCGCATGCTATTCTCGAAATAGATCCATCTTGACCAAGAGTCAAGGCAAAACACCCTATGAGCTTTGGAATGAAAGGAAGCCTCTTGTTTCTTTCTTTTCGTGTGTTTTGGTTGCAAGTGTTTCATACACAATAATGGTAAAGATCGGTTGAAAACATTTGATAGCAAAGGCGATGAAGGAATATTCTTAGGGTATTCGAAGTCGGTAAAAGCTTTCGAGTTTACAAATCATAGGACTCTTATTGTGGAGGAAACACCTCATGTTGTTTTTGATGAATCTACTTGTGTTCGGAAGAAATGGGAACATGATGCGAAAGAACCCCGACCAAGAGGATCACCAGATTAAGCCCGAAAAAGAATGACAAATCATCCATCGAACACGAAAAGAAGAAGTCGGTCACATTCTATGATTGGGTGACTCGATAAAAAGTTCGAGGATGAAACTCGAGGATGGTGAAACTCGGAAAGCCAACACACCAAAAAGGTGACCAATCTGAACAGACACCAGTTCAGACTCAGGTATGTGATGCCAATGAAGATGTGGTCACAGCTGAGGCAAATTCTGAATCTATCAACCAAAGGGGAACAAATGTCTCTGACAATGTTCTCAATAGAATTTCCCCGAGGAAGATGATTCCTTTCTCCTTTTCTTGTGTTCCCCGAGTGTCTTGAATTAATCCCGAACCTAACATTTCAAATGTTGAGGATACTGTTGAAGGGGGAACATCTAGAAGAAGATGGTTAGATAGTCATCCTACAAGTCAGATTGTGGGTGATCTAACTGATGGTGTCAAAACAAGAAGGTTACATGGTGAGAGTGCACTATTCTGCTGCTTCCTATCAGAGAAAGAGCCTACTAAGATTGGTGAAGCTCTACAAGATTCTCATTGGATTACTGCTATGCAAGATGAGCTGAATCAATTCTCAAGAAATGAAGTATGTGAGCTAGTAGATAGACCTGAAAGGCACAATGTCATTGGAACCAAGTGGGTATTTAAGAATAAAAGAGATGAAAACAACAACATTGTAAGAAACAAGGCAAGGCTAGTTGCACAAGGTTATTCCCAAGAAGAAGGCTTGGATTATGATGAAACCTTTGCACCTGTTGCAAGACTAGAAGTCATCAGATAGTTTCTTGCATATGCTGCCCACATGAAGTTCACAGTCTATCAAATGGATGTGAAAAGTGCATTTCTGAATGGTGTGCTTAAAGAAGAGGTTTATGTAGAACAACCTCCTGGTTTCAGAAAGAATGACCAAGTTTACAGGCTCAGAAAAGCCTTGTATGGTCTTAAGCAAGCACCCAGAGCATGGTATGATACTCTTTCTCAGTTTCTTACTGACCATGGTTTTGTCAAAGGAACTGTTGATAGAACTCTGTTCAGGATAGAAGATGGGGAAGATATCTTACTGGTTCAGATATATGTTGATGACATCATTTTTGGATCTCCAAACCATCAGCTGTGTGAAAAGTTTTCAACACTGATGAAAGGCAAGTTTGAGATGTCAATGATGGGAGAGATGAATTTCTTTCTAGGTCTTCAAGTGAAACAATCTAAGGAAGGAATATTCATCAACCAGGAAAAGTACACCAGGGATCTGATTGCCAAGTATGGTGTACAGAATTGCAATGCAGTTAGAATTCCTATGAATATTAACTACAAGATGGATCTTGATTCTGAAGGCAAATCAGTGAGTCATACTGATTATAGAGGAATCATTGGATCATTGCTCTATCTCACAGCAAGTAGGCCGGATATAACATTTGCTGTTGGGATATGTGCAAGATACCAAGCTAATCCCAAGGCTAGTCACATGGAGGCTGCCAAAAAGATACTGAAGTATCTTAAGGGCACAATGAATAGAGGATTATGGTATCCAGCTGATGATAGCCTTGAATTAACTGGTTACTCAGATGCTGATTATGGAGGTTGCAGAATTGACAGGAAGTCCACTACAGGAACTTGTCAATTTCTAGGAAGTAATCTGATATCTTGGTTTTCGAAGAAACAGACCTCAGTAGCAACCAGTACTACTGAAGCTGAATACATGGCTGCAGGAAGCTGCTGTGCACAGATTCTTTGGCTCAGACAACAATTAAGGGATTATAAAGTTGTAGCCAATGAAGTACCAATATTTAGTGACAATAATAGTGCCATTGCTATTTCACAAAATCCGGTATAGCACACCAGATGCAAGCATGTGGATATCAGACATCACTTCATCAGAGATCATGTCGAGAAAAAGGACATAAGAATGGAGAAAATTTATACTGATAAGCAGAGAGCTGATATCTTGACTAAACCTTTGGCTGAATCAAGATTTCAGGAACTATCAGTTGAATTAGGGATGTTGGATCCAGGTGTATAGAGTAA
The DNA here is from genome assembly GCA_037126765.1 of Stenogyne calaminthoides. NCBI lineage: Eukaryota > Viridiplantae > Streptophyta > Magnoliopsida > Lamiales > Lamiaceae > Stenogyne > Stenogyne calaminthoides. The sequence goes on along the minus strand of JBBCBC010000006.1, from coordinate 31,027,099 downwards.
AATCTGAAAATTTGAAGGTTTTCAGATGCATGAAGTTTTCTCAGAATTCTACTGAGAAACTCAGGATAAAATGGAAATACTGAACTGACTCTCAAGAAACTCAGATTTACTGAAGGTCAGTACTCAGTAGCATACTGAACCTATTCAGTACTCAGTATCATACTGACATTTTATCAAGGTCAATACTCAGTAAGACTGATAGAGGGAAATTAGTCTGAAGAAGTAATGACTCATGCGACTCATTTATTGCTTAAGTGAAACTAAGTAATCATTCGCAATAAATACAAAACACCTGAGGAATGTTTTTGGGTGGGATCTTTGAAATTCCTAAAGAAGGTCAACAGTCATTAAATGCTCTGTTACATTTAATCACCAATGAAGTTAAAATGACGGCTTACTTTTCGGGGATCGACCTTTCGCATACCCGATTAATCGTGGATTAATCTTAACCGTTGATTTTCACCAAACCGGTACGATTTCCCACGATCTCGAGCTATTTAATCCTTTGAAGCCATTCAAACCAAACTTTATCAAACTCTTCGTTCCCAAAATCCTCTGCAAATAAATCCCTTTGCCCAGAAAACCCAAACCCTAAATCCTCTAATCTAAAATGGCCCCTACCATATTCGAAAGATTAGCCGAGATGAATAAGCCATGGTATGAATACGTGGTGTCTCTAGAGAGCACGTCAAATGCCAAGCACGAAGAAGAAGTGCTCCACTTAATCAGATTGGCGAAACTGACGAACCTCGTCGCAAATCGACCAGAGGCGGAGTATACCCGTGAGGTAATAGAGTTTGTTGCAAATATGGAAATCGATGAGGAAGATTGTATAGAATCTAAAATTTCCGTTTTGCATCTCGAACAATCGATGAAATATGTAGATTTTGTTCGAGAGCTCTATATAGTCCCTAAGCATTTGAACGACGTATTTGAGTTGTGCGATAGGGGAGATGATCCCTCATTGTATATGTTAGGACGGGAGCAGGAGTATCTTGACAAGGTTGCCGAGAAACCTGTTAAGTTTGAGGCAACTCTGCACAAACGACATCTACAGCTGAAATACAGAGTATTGATGGATATTGTGGGAAAGTGCATAATGAGTCGATCTGGAAGCTTCGAGCAGATCAGCACTCCCAAACTCCGACTGATGGCGGCGATTGAGGACTCACCCACCAAGGATTTCAACTGGCTGAAATATCTGATAAAGGTGGTGACTGAGCAAGCCAAGGTCATAAAAAGTGAGGATGATGGGGCAATATCTATCAAAGGCAGAATACTCCACGCCACCAAAATTGCATTCATTCTGGAGATGTGCCGAGAGGAGGAGGATATTTTTGCCAACTCTACCCCATTCCCTAAGTCCAAAATTATGTTCAAGCCCATTGCTGCAAAGAGGACAATCAAGGGAAAGAAAGAGAAGAAAGTGGAATCACCGGTTGCGGCTGCTGAAGAAGAAACCCAACAAACCAGGGGGAAGGTTTTATTGGATGCCAAGAAGGAGCATGGTGAGAAATTGAAGAAGCAGAAAACCCTTGCTCCAAAACGTAAAAGAATGGTGGTTCTCACTGATGATGATGAAGAAAGTGAGACTGAGGAGATTCAGCCTGAGAGCCAAACTGCTCAGAAATCGCCTTTACATGTATTGGCTCAAGCTATCTTAAAGGCACAGGATCAAACTGAGGAGCAAGTCTTCTCTGAGGTTCTTGAGACTTCACTGCTCAGACAAATTTTCTCAGGAAATTTTCCAAGGACCTCAGACCTCAGAGAAAGTTCAGATTCCCTCCGAGGATATGCTTCTTCGAGACGCGAAGATGCTCGATTCTGCTGAGATATGCCCACTCGGTTCTCGTAACAAACCGAAATTCCCCGAGGAGGCGCCCGGCTCGGACCTCGTAACCAAGTCATATCCGGACTAAGGAGGAGCTGCCCAAACCTCGAAGTCACTGAGCCTCGGGAGCCGCTTGAACTTTGAAGAGCTCCCGAGTGAGTCGTTGATTGACCCTTCCATGAACACGAGCCCGATGCTCAAGAAAGGAGAAGTCAAGAGACCGAATGGCGAAGCAAGGGGGGAACGTTCATTCTTGACCGCTACCCCGAAGCCGAGCTCATTCCCCGACCTCCAAGACATCTTCTTCGGATTGAGGTCAACGGTCTACATCCTCAACCGACTCTTCCGGAGATGCTTAATATTGCTTCATTCGGAGGGGAAGACTGTGGAACGAGGAGACAACTTTTCTCACCAATTCTCGGGGTTCAAAAAACCAAGTTCCGGGATGAAAATCTCAGATTTTGATGAGCTTGTGAAGAGGGCGCGGTGGGCTGAGAGAATGGCTGAAGTTGGTGCCCGAGCTCCATTGACAAATCTCGTGGATGGGGACCAACAAGGGGATGATGAGAGTCAATCTCATAAGGAGAAAGACTCAACCGATCTTGATCAGTTTGCCGTTGAACATCCTCGACCGGGTTAGCCTTCAGACCGAGGCTCGAAGTGGACACCCAAGCTCGGGGTGAATCCTGGACTCAGACCGAAGTCTCAAGTCCCAGTTCAAACCGGCTCGAGTTCGGGACCGAGACTCGGGATGAACAACCCAACTCAAGAGGCACAAAGATCAAGAATGCTCCCCGAGATTGATCTCACCCCTGATGGAGAAATTGGAGAAGGTTGAGCCAATACTGAACAAAATTGCTCAGATGGAGGAAGTTTTGGCCAACCAATCTCAGAAGATTGAAGGATTGAGTACTTCTTCAAAATTGGTGCCGCTTCAGAGCTCTATGACGTAAAAAGTCGACCTCCGTGGAAGCAAAGCTAGAAGACAAGATGGAGGGGGTCAAGGTCGAAATTTGAATGCGTAACTAAAAGCAAAAAAGCATCGAGAGCGGAACCACAAATTCTTGAAGCAAAGTTGGTTGAGAGGAATGAGATGCTAGTGAAGAACGCTGTTGAGGAAATGAGCTCAATGCTCATGGCCAAGATGACAGACATGTTCAAGGAATCTCTCTCAAACCAATTAGCTCATCTGTCTGAAGAGTTATCTGTGGCGAAGAACCACCTTAGGCGGCTCGAGGAGGAGCAAGATCAGATGGCAGGGGAGGTGCGGAGTGTCAGCAAAGAGCAATATCACATGGACACAGCACTCTCCAGGCTTCTGCCAGAGTATGGTTCCAAGAAGGGGGAAAGACCTGGAGCTGATCTCAGGGAATTATTGGAACATACTTTGAAGGGCAAGGTTGTTAAAAATGCTGAAAAGAAGATACTTGCCGAAGCCATGAAGGAGATTGAAGCCACTGAGAAGCTTAAATTCAAGAAGGTGGAGAAGCCAATCTACACTCAGGTTTCTGAGGAAACAATGCAGGAAGTGGCTATTGAGAAACTGAGTGGCAGAGGAAGGATTGGGACAAGCCAGGCCGGTGCTGAATTGCCCATCAAGAGGAAGGCCATGGTGATGGAAGAGCCTGAGGGCAAAAGAGCAAAGGCTTCTAAGCCAATCCAGAGAAAGCTGATACTGGATATTGAAGAAACTGAGTCTGAGCCCAAGAAGAAAGTCTTCAATACCAGAAGCGCTCTGAAAACACTCCAGACTGAACAAGCGAAGAAAGCTGCTGCTTCTGTTTCTGGTGTACCAGTGATCAGAAAGAAGGCTGAAGAAGAGCTGAAAAGAAGGAGTGAGTTCAAAAGGTTCGCAAGCAAGAGGAGAGGGAGCGCAAAAGCACAGAAATGGCTGCACGTTGACAAATGGATGCCAGTCCATCTCAACGATGTGTGGGAAGAAATCAAGAGAACCTTCTGGTTCTACTATGATGTGCTCAGAGAATGGAGAGGGGAGAGCTCATATCCGAATGAGGCTTTCATTGACTATCTCCTGACCTTCTATCCAAAATATCTTCAAGGATGGATAAATCTTGCGGATGAAGGAAAGGTGCAGATAACCGCCCCTGGTCCATATGTGTACCCTCCTCCCAGGCCTGTGTTAATGAGAAAGCCATTTCTCAGGAAATATCTCAGTACGCCACTCAGTTAGGTCTGACAGGAAACAATTCGGATATCATCAAAGAAAGAGATGCACTGAAGAAGAGATATTACGGAATGTTCGACCTAGAAGTCCCTGCTGATGAGGTGGAAGAGCAGAGCTGAAGAACCGAACTGAAGAGCTGAACTGAAGAACAGAATGAAGACTCAGAAGATGAAGACTCAGAAGATTCATGTAATCTTTTATTTTTTTGTCTTTTTGATTTTGTTCAGATAAGATTCATTGTAACTTGTAACAGTCTACCTATCATCAATGAAAACTTATCATTTATGCTCAAAAGATAATATCTCATTATCTTATTTACATGTCTTTTAATTTTGATATGCCTGAATGATTGTCTCTGAGATTAATTGATTGAGAAATTAAGTATTTGGTGATGAATCCTTTGAGAGATTCATTACTGAAGAAATTGTTGTGAGAATCTCTGTATGGAAATTGTTGGGAGATTAATTGTTAAGAGACTCATTATTTATGGAGGAAATTGTTGAAAATAAAACCAATCTTGTAATAGGATAAACTGAAACCTGAGTATAGGTTAAGTATGTGTGTAACAAGATAGGTTTTGGCATCATCAAAAAGGGGGAAATTGTTGGGAGATGAATTTAATAAAGATATGATTTTGATTAGATTCCAAAACCCCTGAGTATGACATGTTCAGAATAATCTTGATAGTTGAGTCAGGATTCAGTTTTAGAGTATTCGGGATGTTATCTGCAAAATGTATAGTCAGCAGATATAGATCAGGTTAGGATCTGAAGATTCTGAAGAACTCAGTAAGTTTCTGTAGGTCCCGAACGGGTTTTGTGAGGGCAGAACGGGTTTCAAGTTTCCTGGTAAGCAGAGCGATCTGTTCTGCCTGACTTATTATGTTTCCAACAGGTTCAGTGGCCTTCGATCTGCTGCTGGTTGCTTTAAACGCAACTGATTTAGACGTTGAGGCTTCAGCAGGCGTCTCGTCTTCATCTGCTTGTCCTCTTTCGATTAAGTCGAACTCGTGAGCTTTAAGGCTTAGGAACAAGCTACTCGGCTTCATCTTTGAAATGTCTTGGCAATCCTTGATTACCGTGACTTTCATGTCCCATTTCTTGGTGAGAGATCTTAAGATCTTGTAGTTGATATCTTTTTCTGACATCTCTCTACCAAGTTCTCGTAGCTTATTTACTAACATAGTAATCCTTCCATCGAGTTCGTTGATGGTCTCGTTGGGCAGCATCTTCAGTTTTTCGAACTTCACCAGTTCGGCTTGTAGTCGGCTGTCTTTGATCTGATCATTTCCTTCGCATATCTCAGCTAGAGTATCCCACATTGCTTTCGCAGTTTTGAGATATTTTATCTTCTCCTTGGTGACTTTATCCATCGTCTTCATGATTATATGCCTGGCGATTGTATCTAGAGTATACAACTTTCTGTCCTCTGCATCCATCAAGGCTGGGCTTTTTTGCACAAGACTTCCCGTGGCAAAGTCTGGATCTCCTCCAACTGCAGGGTTGTTGTGATATATGATGATGGGTCCTCTTTCAATAACTTCCATCATTCTGCCGCTTATCGAACCTAGATGGTTGCACATATAAATGGCCCAATCTGCATACTCATCAATTGAGAACTTCGGCAAATCATGATACATACCAGAGGTATTATCCATGCTGAGTGATTTTGGAAAAACGAATGAGTTTTAAAAATGGTTTTTCAAGATCTGTTCAAATGACCACAAAGATTCTTCCTCAAGAATCGATGATACTCAAAGCCAGTGGTCTGTAGAACCACTGCTCTGATACCACTTGTAGGTCCCGAACGGGTTTTGTGAGGGCAGAAGTCTAGAGGGGGGGGTGAATAGACTTCTGAAAACTTTTTGTGCAGATCAGGTGTGATGGAAGTTAGCCTGATCAGAGTGCAAGTGAATCAGTTTTGACTGATATCTAACTTACTAATCGCCTGAAGGCAGATCAGTTTGGTATTTATCAGTTTAACTGATTGTGCGGAAGCTAAGTTTTACCCGTGTGAAAAACCAGTTTTAATAAGTCAGATTCCAAAGTCAGTCTTTCAACCAGTTGACTAAAGTGTCAAACTTGATCAGATCAGAAGCTTGGTGCTAGCTGATCTTAACTTAGAATATGTATGCAGCTTTAATTAGGTTGTGTGAGATTGTGTAAAACAGTTAATCAAAGCAGGTAAGTGCACACAAGATTTATAGTGGTTCGGACAAACCAGTCATACGTCCACTCTTCCCTATCACAAGGGGCACCAACTAAACCAACTGGACTTAGATTTTTGTGTTAGTCCAACACAGTACACCAACATATATTTAAAGAGTTCTCACTCAACCGATCTCATAAATCAGAACTAGAAACCCTAGTCTGAAATCTTGCTAAACAACTTAACCTAACTTTGGGTTTGGGTAAGATTGTTTTGATTCCAACTTTGAAATCTGTTCTAGTTTTTAAGTAGCCTATCAGCTAGATGAAAAGATTTGTGTGCTAAGAACTTATGGGATGAACACTTAGAAAAATAATCTTCAAGTTCGTGTTCTTCGTGCGGAAATCTGATTATAGCTTGAGCTTCTTGATAGTTCGTGTAATCCCATATTTATAGACCTCGAAATCAAAGAGCCGTTGGAGAGCAATTTGAATTTCAGGCTATATTTGGTAGACTTGCAGGATTGATGTGACGTGCTTCAAGAATGGCATGGCCGAAAGCGTGAATAGTGTCTTTTATAGCCGTTAGAGAAAGCGAAGACCAAATCCGTAATTGCGGCTCGATCATACGTGTCTTGTCCTTATTGGTTACCGTAGCACTTTTCGGTGTTGTTCTACCAACTAAGCTTGACATTCTTCTTGTTCGGATCATCGACGTATGATTTGGTGAAACATCGATTTTCACAAGGTGGTGACCGATAAGTCAAAAATCGATCGATCTACGATAGAGTCTTCGGTGCCGATTGTCTTAGCTTCAACTAGCGGGACTCGGTGATGTAGGTCTTACGTCCGATCTTCCGAAGTCATCGATCTTCAAGTCTTCGAGTTTGAACTTCATGACTTCACCGAGATATCGACTTTATCGATCTATCCGATCTTCGTCCTTCTCTTGCCTTCCGGCCCGCTTGATGTCGTTTGTTCTTTAGATCTTCAGATCTGACCTATACATATTGAGGTTCCCCCTCAATATGTGACCTATCTTCTAACATCAGTTGTTCTATACAATAATTATCAACCGGTATTCTATAACCGTAATAAAAACATCAATCCTAATTAATCCGACCGGTCCTATTACATGTGTTTTAGAACTTTCATCAAAACTCTAAATTTCCCAACAATTTCCCCTTTTTGATGAAACCAAAACACTTGAGAAACCAAGCACAGTTGATAAATATAGAACAGTAAAGAGCACATAATCAGAAGACAATGAGATTTTGTCTTAGGATCAGAAAATAGACTTTTCTTTCATTAGATTTGTCGATTACATATTACATCAGAAAAGTTTGAATTTAAAAAAAAAATTTTGATCCTTTAAAGTCTTCGATTCTTCGATCTCTCTCAGCTTGTATCCTTCGGCATTTCTCTTTGATCTTGAGGATGTTGAAGATCCGTATAGTTTCCATTTGCAATCATTGATCTGCGAGGATCGATTATCTTGCTTTTGCTCAGATGTCAAAATAGAACCTCTCGAAATGCCATCACAAATGAGCCGCTCGCCTTCTTCGAGTAATCCAACACATCATACTCTTGGCGAGATATTTTTACATTGATTATTTTGGCCTCATTTTCCGGATACTTGAAAAAATCTGATATTTGTTTTCCAAACCAGTTGAGGAATTACGCATCGGGAGATTCTTCTTGTGGAACAAGATCTAGAACAAAAGCATCCGTCCAGCCATTCACTTTGATCTTATTCCATTCCTCAAACCTCTTAGCATGTCTGCGGCGGTTTTTGAATGATCTCATCAATTCTTCTTTGGCGAGGTTCTGGTCCAGATTTTCCAACTTTTCCTTTCTTCACCCTCGATCTGTATTTCTTCTTGGATCTTACGCCTCTGCCAATTTTTTCGCCCTTCTTTCTTCTTCACTTATTCGGCTTCTTCAAAGAATTTGCTCTTTGGGCCGGTTTCTCGGCCGATTTCTTATCGGCTGAATTTGGCTAGTTGTCTTCTTGTGGCTTTTCTTAGTGCGAGTGGATCGGTACAAGTTGTGATGTCCCAAAGACCCACAAAGACTAACTTTCTTGCCTTTGACTTTTCCATCTTTTCAGAAATTTCTTTAGCAAGGAGATCCAGATGGTCTAGTCTTTGTCCATAGAATTCAACTGTCTGAATCAGGTCTTCTGTTGTTCTGATAGTGTCAGTTGGTTTCTCAATCTGTCCTTCCCCCTTTTTGGTTTGATCAAAAAGAGCAGTGAGGTGGGAAGTCAGAGATCCAAAGCTGACTGATATCGCCTTGTTGAGATCTTCAACAGATAAACGTTGAGCTTGAGCAGTTAGACTTTGAATCTTCGAGATCAGCTCAGTCTTGACAGATTCCACGGCAGTATAGAGGGTAAGAATTAGTTTGTCAAGTTTCTCTTCAGTCATTTCTAGCTTTTCAGTGAGCATCAGAAAAGAAACTTGTTGTTGATCAACCTGAACTAGCTTATCATCAACTGACTTTTTAAACTCAGCAGTCAGGTTGGTCACAGTTTGAGAGAACTGATCTTTGATTGCCTCAATCTGGAAAATAGCCAATTCCCGTTGATCCGTTATTTCTTTGAGGCCAATCTGCCTCTGATCAGTTATTGTGTTGCTAAGTTGATTAGCCAAAGACTCCTCAACTTCTTCTTTTCGGAGATCTTTGAAACATGATCGATCTCACGAAGTGATCACCGATGATGTGAGTTGTAGGAATGTTTTAAATCACCGATCTCTTTCAGTTGTTTGGGCCTCCAGTGGTTGGTCATGAACTGCAGCACCAGTTCCACTATCATCGGCAGCTCCCACATCCTTCATAGGAACATCTGCTTCAGGAGCTTCTTCAGCAAGCTCCAGTTCACCTTGTTCAGTCAACCCCAAACTCACCTGGGATCGAGCTTTGATTGATTCAAAGAATTATCACTCACCGGTGATCCTACTTGAGCAGATTTCTTCATATCGAAATCAAAATCTGCGAATTCATCAACACCTCCCATCTGTTCTATAATCATCTTAAAATCTGAGAAGCTCTTTAACCGGAGATCTTTCCAGGTGAGAATCTCCATAACTTCCTCTCTAATAACAGGATGGGCTACCAGCTCTGGATACATCTCATCAATATCTCGTTCAATTTGCATTCTGACCATTTTCCCGGTGATGGTCTTGGATGATCTAGACTCAGGAATTATTTGTTCAGATCAACCAGATTCCGATTGATGAGATGTAGAGGGTTCTGGTGGTGTCTGAGTAGGCGGAAGTTGGCTGATTGGCTGAACCTGCAGAGGTTCTGTTGTCGAAGCAGTTACGTCCGGCTCTGCAGCAGGTGATTTTTCTGGTACGCGAACTGATGAACTGTCAGGTTCGCGGGCAGGTGGAAGAGAAGGAGAAATATGCTCAGCAGCCAGAAGTCTGAGCGGTGAATCAACTCGAGATTGAGGAGAAGGAGATCGTTCGTCTCTTGCTCTTCCCTCAGAATGTTCTGGCGAACTCTCATCTTGAGAAGCCTGCCTGTCTGATTTTTCGCCTGATTTCTGTGGCTCATCAGGTTGCTCTGGCACTCCTTCTTCATCTGACTTGTCTTCCAGAAACAAAGTCATGGAGGCCTATTTTGCCTTCTTCGGCCTCTTCTCCTGAGCCTTCACCAGTTTTCTCTTTTTCTTTTGGGGAGCATCTGGTGTAGACGTGGCTGCCTCCTTGGTCTTTCCTTTCTTCACCTTTGGAGGGGTGGGCCGCATATCATCATCAGGTGGCCTATATATGGCTAAAGTGGTTGTGAGGAAGGCCTTGTAGGACTTCAGTCCATTCTGATCCCATTCGGCATTTGGCATTTTGTCTTTCAGAATAACTGCAACCTTGTTGAGATTGCTGATTCTCTTCTTCAGATAGACCTGCCTACGTTCATTAACCCCAAATTTTTCATGTTCTTGGAGCAGAATGGCCTTCAGGAAGCCATGCCAATTGATATTCTTGGCTTCATCGATTATCGCAGCCATGCTGTACAATTTTACGGATGTTAGAGCATCTGGGCTGAATGAAATACCCATGATTGTTTTTGACAGTATGTCAAACAACAGTCGGTATTTCCTTTTTAACATAGGTCTGACAAAACCTGCGGTCTGATGTTTGTCAGCCTCTCTGAAGAGTTCGTTTCTGATCAGCTCATCTTCATTCTCCCTGTAGTGAGCAGGCGAGATTCTTCCTTTTGGCAAGCTGAACAGACGAGATATGTCAGCATTCGACAGTCTGATCTCCTCTCCGTTAACTGAAGAAATCAGTTCATCTCCAGGATTGTCCGTATCCACCTTCAAATTCCTTAAGAATTCGAGTGCTTCATACTGCATCACTGGATTGCAGTGAGCAGCACATAATTTTTCAAGACCTCCTTTCTTCAGAATTTGTTCATCTTCCATGGATTCTGAATCCCGCGTAATACCAAACTGTGCAAATTTGTCATCGACAATTTTTGTTGCTAGATCCGCATAGTTGCACATAATCTTTCCCATTCCGTGAGTGGCCATCTACAACAAGATAGACTTGATTAAAATTGTGTATAAACATAAAGATATCATATATTGATTATCAGACCTATTCTCAGGCCTAGTAATCGATAAACACATACGGATATCAAGAAAAGATAAGGCATATCGCAGGATAACATATATAGGCATAATCTATGTGATCAATGGATTTTGGAAAAGAAAATCATCAAATAACCAGAAATTACCAGATTCTGTTTTTCGGAAGATAAGTTTGAATCGCAAGAAAACACTTTGAATCACAGAAAAGTAATTTTGAGTTTTCAGAGAATAAATCGCAAGTTTTCGAGAATAAGAAAACTCTGGTAGGGTTTTGATGAACCTTATAAGGAGGAGGAGGGAAAAACGAGATTGTAAGATCAACCGTTTGAAAAGGTTAAACGATCCAGATTGAGCGGTTTTGATCGTGTGGTCAGGAAAAGCACGTACGATTGCCTTTTGGATTTAAAAGCACATTTTGTGGTAATTAATACAAGTACCCCACGTCCGCATTAAATATTTTGCAGGAAATACGTCACAAAAGTAGTGTGTACAGTAAGGCAAATATTATCAGATAAAATCAGATAAGTAAGCAGTAAACTAGGAAACAGAAAAGCGTATCTGGTTGACTGATATTGTAATCAGTCAATACCACTTGTAGTTGTTGATTCCACTTGTTGATCTTAGTTATCTGCCTAATCCTTATAATTTCCCAACTGTCCTTTTCAACTGATCCGCTTCTCTTTGCGTCTGACTTTTCCTTTTCTGATCCTCCTTTATCAGTTGAAGTTCCCCCTTCAACTGTTATTTCTGATTTCTTATTGACTGATATATCTGATTTGTTGAGGTATCAAGCTCAACTGATCTTCCTCATCTGATCAGTCTCTTATCTAATCAGATTTCAGTTGACCTAATCTGATTCTACTCAGACCAAGTCAATTCTTGGGATAAGTGTTACCGCCACAACTTAGTTCTTGAAGAATTGAATAGTAGTCTCGATTCCCTAAGTCGGCACGAGTTGACATTTGTAATGATAGTCTGGATACTTCGGAATGTCAAATCGCCGTAAATTTATCCAATTATCAGTCGCGTGATTCCTACACGCTGTCCTTGATGTGCTAATTTCTCTAAGAGGCTTTGAGAAATCAGATTTGCATTTGCACCCTTGCTTGGCCTCTATAAATTGGACAAATGTTTTACACAACATAATCCATTCACCGTACTTATCTTCTTTGTAAAATCATGCATTCTGGTGAACCCTTATTTCCGGTGAAACTTCCGGCAAAAACCTTTACCCGTTTTTCAATGATTTCAGCTTCTCAAATCAACCATGTGTGTCCCTTATTGCTGCTTTCGTCGTCATCAAAGATTACACATACAATTGTTGCCAAGCTTCTCTACCACCGAGGCGGCGGATATGCTGTCGCAACTGAGAAGACACTTCTCCTAACCGTATGCACCTTGTGTGTCTATCGAGATGACGGAATTAGCATCAACAGACTCATTCTGATATAAAACATGAGTTTGATATACGGTCTTGATCAGACAACAGCTGATCTTAGTATATCAACTCTATTTTTGCATGCGACACATGTGCCCATATGATCTTTGTATCACTTTCTTGGCACTTGTGTCCCATTTAATAGCTGGAGAGCCCATTGATTTCAGGTCTAAGGGCTCCTGGCTTAGAAATCCTTTCAACGCCGCTCTCGCTCCTAACTCCGAAGCTCTGAGGGTGGCTTTTAGGATTATTTCAAATCCTTGTTAAGTGGGGGAAAATGAAAGCATCAGATCTTAAATCTCTCTCTCTCCCCCTCTTCTAGGGTTAGGTTTAGGGTTTAGGGTTTATGTACTGACCTCCGGGTCCTTTTGTACTTGTAACTTGTAATGTAAATCTGACCTTCGGGTCTATATCAATGAAAATTTCTATTATTCCATTGTTGTGTAGATTTCCTGTTTTCTTATGCGATGTAAGCTTTTAATCTTGTGAATTCTTGCTTGTTGAATTATCAGCTTAATCGACTTACAAAGTGTGAAATAACCAAACTGATTTAATATGATAATCCGTAAATCTGATCGCCTTCTCATATCAGTTCCTTGACTGATCTTCTGATCAGTTGAGATACCAAACTTAACTGATTCCTCTTAAATTGGTTAGTCTCTTAACCAGCTGGTTCAGGAGATCAGTCCATCAAGCATTTTAGGTGTTTTTTCTCCAAGATCCAGAAGCCCTAGCTCATTGCATAATTCTTTGAATCTGATCTCAGCTAGTGGCTTGGTTAGAATATCAGCTTTCTGTATATCAGTATGAATCTTTTCCATTCTGATATTCTTCTTTTCAACATGATCTCTTATAAAATAGTGTCTGACATCCACATGCTTGCATCTTGTATGTAGAACAGAATTCTGAGTGATTGCAATAGCACTATTACTGTCACAGAATATAGGTACATTCTTAGCTACAATGTTATAATCCCTCAGCTGCTGACTAAGCCAGAGCAGTTGGGAGCAACAGCTTCCTGCAGCCATATATTCTGCTTCAGTAGTAGATGTCGCAACTGATGTCTGCTTCTTTGAAAACCACGAGATCAGTTTACTTCCTAAAAACTGACATGTTCCTGAGGTTGACTTTCTGTCAATTTTGCAACCTCCATAATCAGAATCAGAATACCCACTAAGCTCTAGATTATCATCTGATGGGTAAAATAAACCAAGATTTACTGTCCCCTTCAGATACTTAAGAATCCGCTTAGCTGCTTCTAGGTGGCTTTGCATTGGATTTGCCTGAAATCTGGCACATACACCTACTGCAAAAGTGATATCTGGTCTGCTGGCAGTCAAGTATAGTAAAGATCCAATGAGAGCCCTATATTCTTTCTGATTGGTTTTCTGACCATCCTCATCTGGATCCATCTTGAATCCAGTCAACTTAGGAATTCTGGCTTCCTTACAGTTTTGAACTCCAAACTTAGCCAATAAACTCCTAGTGTACTTTGCTTGGTAGATGAATATCCCTTCTGTACTTTGTTTAACTTGTAGACCCAGAAAGTAACTCATCTGACCAATCATGGACATCTCGAACTTCCCTTGCATCAGCTTGCTGAATCTTTCACATAGACTCTTGTTGGGAGATCTGAAGATGATGTCGACCACGTAAATCTGAACCATCATAATATCTTCTCCATCTTCTATTCTGAATAAGGTTCTATCCACTGTTCCTTTAGTGAACCCACTGTCTATCAAGAACTGAGAGAGTGTATCATACCAAGCTCGAGGAGCTTGTTTCAGGCCATAAAGAGCTTTTCTTAAATGGTACACTTGGTTGCCCTTTTCAAAGCCTGGAGGTTGTTCGACATAAACTTCCTCTGCTAGTACCCCGTTTAAGAATGCACTCTTTACGTCCATCTGATACACAGTGAACCCTCTGTGGGAAGCATATGCCAGAAACATCCGAATGGCTTCTAGGCGAGCGACTGGTGCAAAGGTCTCATCATAATCAATTCCTTCTAATTGTGAATACCCCTTAGCAAAAAATCTTGCCTTATTCCTGGTTATGACATTTTTCTCATCTCTCTTGTTCTTGAAAACCCACTTTGTGCAAATTACGTCTTGATGACTTGGTCTGTCCACCAGTTCCCAAACTTGATTTCTCTCGAACTGTTCCAGCTCCTCTTGCATGCCTAGAATCCAGCTTGCGTCTTGTAGAGCTTCCTCTACTGTTGTTGGTTCCTTCATAGACAGATAACAGCAATACATGGCACTTTCACCAATCTGATGTCTAGTTTTAACTCTATCAGATGGGTCTCCGATGATCAGATCAGTTGGATGACTGGTTATCCAGGTCCTTCTGTTCTGATTTGCGTCGGTTTGGAGAACATCATCCATTTCTGATAAGGTTCATTACTAGCAATTGGGAGTGGTGCAGAGTTATGATCCACTTGATAAGAACATGTCTCAGCTGATGTTGGACTCATCATGTGCTGATGTCTGTTCGTGGAAACTTCAGGTGTTCCCCCTGAACCGGATGGTTCAGTTGATACTGTCTCAGCTGTACCAGCTTCTTCATCGACAGTTTTTCGTACCTTAGGATCTGATTGACCTATTGAATCAGCTAGATCTGGAATGTATACTGTTACGAGTTCTGATCCTTTTTCCTTGATCGTTAGCTGATCCATTTTCTGAGCATCAGGTACTGGTTGATCAGGTACTCCTTGTTCTGAGGCAGATTTCTCTTGTTCAGAAGATGTTTCATCAAAGACTACATGGGGTGTTTTTTCCACAACTAGGGTTCTTCTGTTGTAAACCCTGAAAGCCTTGCTAGATGAGGAATATCCTAAGAATATACCCTCATCTGACTTGGCCTCAAAAGTCTTCAACTGACTCTTCCCATTGTTGTGTATGAAACACTTACACCCAAAAACATGGAAGTAAGAAACACGAGGTTTTCTGCCCTTCCACAGTTCATAGGGTGTTTTGTAGTGAGCCTTAGTCAGAAGACATCTGTTCTGAGTGTGGCATGCAGTATTGATAGCTTCTGCCCAGAAATGGCTTGGTATTGCATGTTCAGCTAACATCGTGCGAGCAGCTTCTTTGAGTGTTCTGTTTCTCCGTTCTGCTACTCCATTCTGTTGTGGCGTTCTTGCAGCTGATGTCTCATGTTGTATACCAAACTTAGTGCAAAAATCAGTAATAAAAGAGTTCAGAAATTCTATACCTTTATCTAATCTGATTTTTACTACACTGACACCCTTTTCATTTTGTAATCTCTTTAGCAGCTCGGGTATCTTTGTTGTCGTCTCATTCTTCTTATGTAAGAATATAACCCAGGTAAACTTGGAATAGTCATCCATGATTACCAGAGTATATTTGCGTCCGCTGAGACTGACTGGTGTAACTGGTCCAAATAGATCCATATGAAGCAGCTGCAATACTCTGCTGGATGCCGGTCCAGGGATTCCCTTGAATGAAGCTTTGACCTGTTTTCCCTTCTGACATGCGACACATGTCTGATCCTTAGAAAATACTTCATTTGGAAGTCCTTCCACTAAAGACATCCTTGCTATCTTATTAAGAGTTTTAAAGTTCAGATGACTCATTCTTTTGTGCCAGAGCCAACTGCTACTTTTGTAACTCTTAACAATCAGGCATGCATTTCTTGGGCAACTGTTCCAATCTGCTGTGTAGATCGTCCCTTTCCTTGAACCAGTTAGCATGATCTGTTGAGTGGCTCGATTTTTGATAGTGCATTGATCAGTCGAGAACTCAACACTGAATCCGTTGTCGCAGAATTGTGAAACCGATAATAGGTTATGCTTTAAACCTTAGACATACGAGACTCCAGTGACCTGTACATCATCATTCTCTAAGGTTCCGAATCCTTTGGTAAAACCAAAGTTATCATCACCGAAGAGTACACGCGGGCCCTTTTATTCTATGTAGGAGCTAAGGAGATGTTTGCTTCCAGTCATGTGCCTTGAGCGTCCATTATCGATGTACCAAATAGTTGCTTGCACACCTCCTTTGTTGGCCAGACCCATGCGAACCTGCAATCAAATCAGGCTTTAGGTACCCCTTTTGGATTGAGTCCTGAGGGGTTAGTGTTGGTTTTGGGGATCCATACAAACAGGGCACTTCTATTGAGATCAGTTAGATCAGAAGGCCTGATTTATCTCCCATACCTATCAACATAATCATACGTCTCTTTATATGCTTTATGATTAGTATGATTATTAGTGTGAACCTTGGGTGACTTAGAAGAGTTGGGATTTATCTTTGTTGTTTATCTTCTTTTCATCCAGTGTGGCTCAGGTGCAGCAGCCCTGGGTTTCTGATTATAGGGGTAGGTACGACTGCTACCATCAAAAGATTCATATCTTTTTGGCATAGGTGGTTTTTGCAGTTTACCTATAGCTTGCTTATTCGACAGCTGACCTTGATTGGGTCTCAGATTAGACTTCCCTTTTACAGGTTGTCTTTTCTGATACCTAATCTGTTGATCAGGTTGAGGTCTCTTCAGAAGAACTGGGTTCTTCTGTTGATTCCTCGGCTGATGCTTTACCAGTTGGGGTCCATTTCTGTTCCCTTTCTGATTAGGCACCTGCCTTACTTGCTCAACAGGTCTTTTTCCCTTACCAGATACAAGTTTAGCTTTTAGTGTATCTTTGTCAGAAACTCGTTTGATTACACCTTTTTGAAGTGAATCAAACGGGGCTTTTGAGGATGTGGAAGGGTTCTCATACCCAAGTCCCTTCTTATTAGTCGGTGTTCGAAAATAGGTGTTCATGTCTTGAACGGTTTTAGATGACTTCGTAAAAACCTCTATTTTCTTGCGCAAACTATCCTCAGAAGATTTTAGACTCTCATGTAGTCGGAATAGCTCATCAAATTTAGCTTGAAGGATTTTGAAGTCATCAGCTTGCTGTTTGTTGATTGCTAGCTGATCTTTGATCTGCTTCTCCTGATCAGAAGATTTAACTTTCAGAATGTTAAGTTCCTCAGTTACCTTCTGAGCAGTTTCAGCAGATTTCAGTTCAGTAGCTTTACTGAGATCGTTCTCTTTAACAAGCTGATTATTTATGATCCTTAGCTTGTCATTCTCAGCTTCCACTATAGCATAAGTGTCTACTGCATTGGAGAGATCATCAAGCAATTGCTCAGAGTAGAGCTGCAGGTCAATCTCTCCAGCAGGTGTGCTAATAATAGCAGGTGTGAAAGCAGACAAAGCAGAAGGTTTGGAGGTTACCTCAGATTGGTCCTCCTTGGCCATCAGGCAGATTTCATCGTCATCTGAAGAGAATATCAGATCTTCATTCTCATAGAAGTCAACAGCACTGCTTATCAGACAGAAGTCTTCTACAGATGAGTGCCCAGAATCTTCAGAGGGCAGATAGGAATCATCAATTCCAGATGTGTCAGCGACCATGGCTTTTGTGTCCCTATAACGTTGCTCTCTTTTGTTTCGCTTTTCTTCTCTTTCTTTTGGTGTCAAGTCTGGACAATCTGCGCTGTAGTGACATGGTTTCTCACAGTTGAAGCACGCTCGATGATCCACGGAACCTTTTCTTCCAGGTGAGTCACTCCGTCTGTAGGATCTATCAGGTGACTTCCCTTTCTGATAGTAATCTGAACTCCTTATGTCAGATCTATTATCTCTTCTCTCATTAGTCAGATTATCTCTTTTCTTTTCTTCTCTGTGATCTCTTCGATCATCAGATCTGGTTCTTTCTGGAGATCTGTCAGCTGATCTCCTATCTCTTCCTCTGCTATGTTGATAATCTTTATAGAATCTGCGATACTTACCAAGTTGAATATTTGATTTTTCAAGTTTCCTGGTAAGCGAGAAGCGATTTGTTTTGCTGACTTATTATGTTTCCAACAGTTCAAGGCCTTCGATCTGCTGCCTTTGGTTGCTTTAAACGCAACGATTTAGACGTTGAGGCTTCAAAGTCTTTTTTCTTCATCTGCTTGTCCTCTTTCGATTAAGTCGAACTCGTGAGCTTTAAGGCTTAGGAACAAGCTACTCGGCTTCATCTTTGAAATGTCTTGGCAATCCTTGATTACCGTGACTTTCATGTCCCATTTCTTGGTGAGAGATCTTAAGATCTTGTAGTTGATATCTTTGTCTGACATCTCTACCAAGTTCTCGTAGCTTATTCTTCGACATAGTAATCCTTCCATCGAGTTCGTTGATGGTCTCGTTGGCAAAGATCTTGATTTTTTTCGAACTTCACCACCTTAAACATAGTCATCATTGTCTTTGATCTGATCATTTCCTTCGCATATCTCAGCTAGAGTATCCCACATTGCTTTTCGCAGTTTTGAGATATTTTATCTTCTCCTTGGTGACTTTATCCATCATCTTCATGATTATATGCCTGACGATTGTATCTAGAGTATCTGACTTTCGCCTCTCTGCATCCATCAAGGTGGGGGCTTTTTCGCACAAGACTTCCCGTGGCAAAGTCTAGATCTCCTCCAACCAGGGTTGTCGTGATATATGATGATAGGTCCTCTTTCAATGACTTCCATCATTCTGCCGCTTATCGAACCTAGATGGTTGCACATATAAATGGCCCAATCTGCATACTCATCAATTGAGAACTTCGGCAAATCATGATACATACTAGAGGTATTATCCAATCTGAAAGTGATTTTGGAAAACGAATGAGTTTTAAAAACGGTTTTTCAAGATCTGTTCAAATGACCACAAAGATTCTTCCTCAAGAATCGATGATACTCAAAGCCAGTGGTCTGAGAACCACTGCTCGATACCACTTGTAGGTCCCGAAACGGGTTTTGTGAGGGTAGAAGTCTAGAGGGGGGTGAATAGACTTAAAACTTTTTGTGCAGTCGGTGTGATGGAAGTTAGCCTGATCGAGTGCAAGTGAATTAATTTGGACTGATATCTAACTTACTAATCGCTGAAGGCGATCAGTTCGGTATCTATCAGTTTAACTGATTGTCGGAAGCTAAGTTTTACCCGTGTGAAAAACCAGTTTTAATAAGTCGATTCCAAAGTCAGTCTTTCAACCAGATTGACTAAAGTGTCAAACTTGATCAGATCAGAAGCTTGGTGCTAGCTGATCTTAACTTAGAATATGTATCCAACTTTAATTAGGTTGTGTGAGATTGTGTAAAAGCAGTTAATCAAAGCAGGTAAGTGCACACAAGATTTATAGTGGTTCGGACAAACTAGTCCTACGTCCACTCTTCCCTATCACAAGGGGCACCAACTAAACCAACTGGACTTAGATTTTTGTGTTAGTCCAACACAGGACACCAACAAGATATTTAAAGAGTTCTCACTCAATCGATCCCATAAATCGTAACTAGAAACCCTAGTCCGAATCTTGCTAAACAACTTAACCTAACTTTGGGTTTGGGTAAGATTGTTTTGGTTCCAACTTTGAAATCTTTTCTAGTTTTTAAGTAGCTTTATCGGCTAGATGAAAAGATTTACGTGCTAAGAACTTATGGGATGAACACTTAGAAAATAATCTTCAAGTTCGTGTTCTTCGTATGCGGAAATCGATTATAGCTTGAGCTTCTTGATAGTTTCCGTGTCTTCACTCAAGAAGTGTAATCCCATATTTATAGACCTCGAAATCAAAGAGCCGTTGGAGAGCAATTTGAATTTCGTGCTATATTTGGTAGACTTGCAGATTGATGTGGCGTCTTTAGAAATCGGCATGGCCGAAAAGCGTGAATAGTGTCTTTTATAGCCGTTAGAGAAAGCGGACCAAATCCGTAATTGTCGGCTCCGATCATACGTGTCTTGTCCTTATTGGTTAACAGAAGCACTTTTCAGTGTTGTTCTACCAACTAAGCTTGACATTCTTCTTGTTCGGATCATCGACGTATGATTTGGTGAAACATCGATTTTCACGGTGAGTGACTTTGATCGGTCTACGATAGAGTCTTCGGTGCCGATTGTCTTAGCTTCAACTAGCGGCATTCGGTGATGTAGGTCTTCGGTCCGATCTTCCGAAGTCATCCGATCTTCAAGTCTTCGAGTTTGAACTTCATGACTTCAAATTTGAGATATCCGACTTTTATCGGATCGATCGATCTTCTATCCTTCTCTTACCTTCTGGCCTGTTGGATATCAGTTGTTCTTTAGATCTTCAGATCTGACCTATACATATTGAGGTTCCCCCTCAATATGTGACCTATCTTCTAACATCGGTTGTTCTATACAATAATTATCAACCGGTATTCTATAACCGGTAATAAAAACATCGGTCGACCAATGTGTCCGACCGTCCTATTACATGTGTTTTAGAACTTTCATCAAAACTCTAAATTTCCCAACAGTTTAAAGAAACCGGTTTCAAGATAAACTGAAGTTTCAAGTTTCAAGATGAAACGAAGAAATCAAGTCTCGATGAAATCGAGATATCAAGACTCAAGATGAAATCGAGGAATCAAGACTCAAAGATGAAGACTCGAAGATATCGGTCAAGACATCCAGAAAAGACTCGTAAGACGTCAAGACTCGTAAGACTCAAGACACGTAAGGAGAAGATCAAGAGTCAAGATCAAGAATATCAAGGCACAAGAATTAATGAGAGTCGATAATGTATCAATGCTCAAGATAAACCCGAATGTTCGAGGCAATCAACATATCTATCCGAAGGATGCAATCATCGAGAAGATCGCGATTCCTTATAAAATTAGATATTGCCCCGCATATTCAAATGCGCATAAAAAAGGAACTAAGACAAAGTGTTGTTAAGGTTATATCACTCGTAGATTGTAACCAAAAAGAGCCGTTGAGTTGTCTACCTTTAACCGAGACAAAAGTCAAAAAGAGGAAGACAAAGATCGCATTCATAC
Organism: Stenogyne calaminthoides; assembly: GCA_037126765.1. Lineage (NCBI taxonomy): Eukaryota > Viridiplantae > Streptophyta > Magnoliopsida > Lamiales > Lamiaceae > Stenogyne > Stenogyne calaminthoides. The sequence continues at coordinate 31,006,064 of JBBCBC010000006.1, read as the reverse complement.
CGACAATCGACAACGATTGTGTCACTGAAAAGATGTCAGAAGTACTAAGTTCTAGACTGCAAAAAGTGAAGATCGGCTACATGAAAGGCTATTGCCTAAAATGTGTTAGGGAGTGTCAAACCCTAAATATAGTCGTTTCTTACACACCATAAGAGGAAACTCTCGGAGCTATCTCTCCAACGGATAGTTTTTCAAGAGTGACCTTGGTGTATGCCTATAAATACTTGTGACCTTCTACATTGAAAGGTTACGGGAAATTTGTAAGCAACTCAAGAGCTCAAACTTATTATCGCAAAGTTGAAGCACTCGAAAAACCCAGAATTTCCCAAGTGCTTTATATTGAAGAGAGCTCATTAAACTAAGCCTAGCTTGATAAGATATATCCAAAAGCTTAGTCGAGATATTCTAGCCTTTGCTTTGTACTTCATTATAAAGGATATCTCATTCTAGTTGGAAACCAACCAAGAAACCCCAAACCCTTTAGAAGGTAGTTTGAGTGTGATTGTTGGTGAGATTGGAGTTGTAAAGAGTGAGTAAACTATAGAGGTAGTCAAAAAGCTCTAGAGGAGAAGTTAGTAAGCTACTTGTGGTAGTCTGAAAGCTTGTGTGAGTTGAGTAAGTAAACTACAGAGGTAGTCAGAAAGCTCAAGGTCGGGTTGAGTAAGTAAACTACGATGTAGTCGAAAAAACTCGGTACGAGTTGAGTAAGTAAACTACAGAGGTAGTCAGAAAGCTCAAGGAAGTGATTAGTGAATTTCTCTGAAGAGATCAGAGAGAGTGGACGTAGGAGCTTGAGTCTCTGAACCACTATAAATTGTTGTGTTCTTTGCTTTCCTTTTTGCTTTGCTTAACTGTTGCATATATTTTGAAAACATATTTTTCACTGACATTTCAGTTGGAATCAATCCACTGAAGGTTGCATATAATTGAATCACAGCCTAATCACTATTTCATTAAAGGAAGGTTTTCAGCAAAAGCTTAAAACGAGTATAAACTAAGGGCCAACCATTCCGCACATCTGAGTAGCTAGAACAAATAGTTACCAAATTGAACTTACTCTTCTGAGGGTTCAGTAAGTTAGTTATCTGGTCCAAGCAACTCAGGATCTCTGAAAACTCAGGACTCAGTTGGGATTATCTGAGGTATCTGAAAGCAGCTCAGGATCACTGTCTCAGATAGACTTTGACTCAGAGCGATTTGTGATTCTCAAGACCAAATCATCAGGACAACCTAACCCAAGCTGACCTCAGTAAGAAAAGTTATAAAAACACTGAACACGTGTATTCCCCCCCATACACGTGTAAGACTCGTTTTCACCGGGACCAACAAGTGGTATCAGAGCAGTGGTTCAACTTGACCACCTGCTTTGTTGACCAAAGTTTTATTTTCTAAAATACTTGTGGTCTATCTGAACTGATCTTATTTGCTAAATTCTTAAAAGACTCAGATAAAATGTCTTCTAAAAACTTCCCATGTTCTCAGTGGAGAACTATGATTTATGGAGATTGAGAATGCAGGCGCACCTGTATTCTAAACATGAACGAATGTGGAGAGTGGTCTTTGAAGGAACATTCCAATTTACTGTGGTGAATCCCAGAGGAACAGAAAATGAGAGAAACGATCCCAGAGCAGAATTTCCTAAGTCTGATGACCAACTGACTCCTGAGGAGAGGAAGTTAGTCAATCTAGACTATATTGCTAAAGACACACTATACAGTACAATTGATGATGGTGTGATGGGAATGATCTCTCACTGTAATACTGCAAAAGAAATTTGGGATACACTAGCTGTAATGTGCCAAGGCACAGATCATATCAAGGAAAACAAACTTTCAGTTGCAATTGGAAAGTTTGATAGTTTTGAAATGGATGAAGGTGAATCTATAGACAAATTGGAAGTCAGATTCACTAGTATTATGAATGATCTAAATGCACTTGGAAAGAAATATCCACAAAGAGAAGTTGCATTTAAAATTTTTAGAGGTCTTCTAAGAAATGGGATATACATGCAGTGGTGATTGAAAACACCAAAAACATTAATTCAATGCTATATCAACAAGTCTTCTCTGAGCTGAAGGCCTATGAGTTCGTAATTGATAAGAAATCTAAAAAGGCTGACAGCAAAGATGATTCTTCATCTAGTAAGAATGTGGCTTTTAAGGCCAAAGATAAAACCTGTAAAACTAGAGAGTCTGAGAACTCCCTTGCTAAAAATCAGGATGAGCTTGAGGATAAGCTAGCATTGATGGCAAGGAGGTTTGAAAGACTTAATAGTCGATATGGAAAATACAAAAACTATTACAGGAATCACAGGTACCAGAAGAAACCTGAGGACAGATCAACTGAGAAGAAGAAGGACCTGAAAGCTGAGGGATCTTCATCCAAAAGGAAGGACTCCAAGTCCAAAGAAGAAAGTGATCAGGATGATGATGCCAACAGATGTTATAATTGCCAAAAGAAAGGTCACTTCCAGTATGATTGTCCAGATCTAAGTGCTAAGGAGAGAAGAGAAAGGCAAGCTAAAAGCGACAAGAAGTTCTCAAGCAAAAAGGCCATGGTTGCAGAAGAAGAACATTCTGAGGAGGGATCTAGCTCTTCAGATGAAATATTCTCAGACAGTGAAAGTGATGACATCTGTTTGATGGCCATTGAGGAGGTAAACTCTTCTTTCTCTGTTGTTGCTCCTACACTAGCACAAGAGTTGTCAAGTTCAACTGTAAATAGTAATTTTGACCTGATGGATTCTTTTGAGAGTCTAATGAAGGACTATGATGTTTTACAAGAACTGCTAAATGAAACTCAAGAGCAGAATAAAGAACTGAAAGCTGAAAATCTAAAATGGAAAGACTCTAGCAATACTGAAATCACTTCTCAATTAATGGGAGCTACTGATGAACTGGATGTTCTGAAAGTACAACTCTCAGAGAAAGAGAAGTTGATATTGGGCAATATTATTGGTCACATGTGATTGTTAAGATTTAATACGGAGAATCGTGTGCAAGTACGCTTGTTCGATTTGCCCCCTTGAGAGGTTCATAAGCTTTATCATACCAAATCTTGCAAGTGGAACTAGTTTTCGGTATGGATAATAATGTTGAACCGTTCCTTAACCAAGGACAAAAGATATTAATTAACGGAAATCTATTTCAGTGGCTTGAATTAATTAATGGGCTAGATAATCTTAAACACGGGAAATAATAACCGGGAGCCATATTGACTGTAATATGGGTTAAGATGGATAGTGCAATATTAATTATGTAGTGAGATTAATTAATATTTTTGGGCTTGAATAATATTGTGGCTCAATATTGATAATTCAAGATCCATTGGAAGGTCCAATCCTAATTCTCCTAAAGGCCCCATAAGTAGCCCAACATATAGTCCAATAACTGGAAAAGGTGTTTAAAATAAAATAAATATTGTTGCTTATTTTTCCTCATAATTTTCGAAATTTATGGATAAAAGGGGAGAAAGATTTTCTTTGAATTTTGTTATGGAATGAAGATATGTATTCTTGGAATACAAGATTATCTCATTAAATTCAAGAAATCTCCCACTTGGTTATCCATAGAGCAATTTTCGAAATTTTTGATAATTAAGGGAAATAAAGATTTTCTTGATTTTCTTGAAAAGATATTATGGAAGATATGTATTTCTTGAAATACAAAAATATCTCATAAAATCAAGAAGATCCAAATCTTGGATTCTTGCCCTATAATTTTCGAAAATACTCCATAACAAAGAGTAGGTGGAATTTTGTGGAATATTATAATTATGGGAAAAAGAATATATGAGATATATTCAAGATTTCTTGGAGATCAAGAAAAGATTTTCCCACATTGTTTTTGCCCCAAAATTTCGACCACCACTACTCTATAAATAGGGGATGATTCTTTCATTCCCAAGTACAATTCCATGTGTTGGAAAAATTAGTAAATCCACAAAGGTGGTGCAACAAAGTTTATTTTCCTTTTGTTAATTGTTCGCAAGCGTCCTACTACCGGATAGTCGAGCAAGGATTAAGGGAATACTTGGGAAGTTCTTTTGGTGTGTCTAATCAAAAATACCATTGTCGTCCCAAGAGGTATGTTCATGTAAACTCGTAGAATTTCCGCATGCGTAGGATTTATGTGAATTGATTATATGCATGATTTGTTGTTGGATTATTATTTGAATTAATATAGGATTAATTCATGCTAGTAATAATTATAAGAATTAAATTTGTATTTAAATATTCATCCCGAATAGATCCGTGCAACTTATTCTCCAACACAGTCGACACTATAGTGACCTGATTTCTAACAGTTGAAGTACGCTCCAGAATCCACAGAATTTATTCTGCCAGGTGACTCTCTTCTCCTATATGATTTTTCAGGAGATTTTCCAGTTTGCCTGTAATCAGATCCTCTTCGATCTGATCTATCATCTCGTCTTTCGTCCTTATGATCATCTCTCTTAACATCTCTATTTTCATCTCGTCGATCAGCCCTACGATCATCTCTTCGATCGTCTCTTCTATCATCAGAACGATTTCTTTCTTGTGATCTATCAGTAGATCTTCTATCTATTCCTCTGCTATTCTGGTAGTCATGATAGAATTTCTGATACTTTCCTATTTGAACATTTGATCGTTCAAGTTTTCTGGTTAACAGGGTAATCTGTTATGCCTGACTCATGATGTTTCCTACTGGTTCAGCTGATCTTGAACTGCTACTGGTTACCTGAAATGCAATAGCTTTTGTCAGTGTTGGAACAACTTTAGCAGGAACTTCTTTGTTGGGAAATTTATAGTTTTGATAAAAGTTCCAAAAACACATGTAATAGGACCAGTCAGACCTGTTAGCTGACTGATGTTTATATTACCGTTTATAGAATACCAGTTGATAATTACTGTATAGAACAACTGATGTAATATATAGGTCACATATTGAGGGGGGAACCTCAATATGTATAAGTCAGATCTGAAGATCCAAAGAACAGCTGATATCCGACAGGCCAGAATGCTAGAGGAGAACAGAAGATCAGATCGATCTGATCTAGTCAGATATCTCAGCTGAAGTCATAAAGCTCAAACTCAGAATACTTGAAGATCAGATGACTTCCAGAAGATCAGACCAGAAGACCTACATCAGCCGAGTCTGCTAGTTGAAGCTAAGTCAACCTGCACCAGAAGACTCCATCAGGTAGACTGATCAGTTCTGACTGATCAGGTCAGCTCACCAGGTGAAAACTGATGTTTCACCTAGTCATACGTCTATGATCTGAACAAGAAGAATGTCAACCTTAGTTGGAAGAACAACACTGAAAAGTGCGTCTGTTAACCAATAAGAACGAGACACGTATGATCGGAGCCGGCAATTACGGGATTTGATGCTGCTCTCTCTAACGGCTATAAAATACAAGATTCACGCTTTCAGCCATGCCGTTCCTGAAGCACGTCACATCAATCCTGCAAATCTACCAAATATAGCCTGAAATTCAAATTGCTCTCCAACGGCTCTTTGATTTCAAGGTCTATAAATATGGGATCACACTTCAGAGTGAAGACACGGAAACACTGAACAATCAAGAAGCTCAAGCAATTATCAGATTTCCGCACGAAGAACACGATCAAGAAGATTATTTTATTAAGTGTTCATCCCATAAGTTCTTAGCATAGAAATCTTTTTATCTAGCTGATAGGCTACCTTAAACACTAGAAAAGATTTCATAGTTGGAACCAAAACAATCTTATCCAAAACCCAAAGTTAGGTTAAGTTGTTTAGCAAGATTTCAGACTAGGGTTTCTAGTTCTGATTTCTGGGATCGGTTGAGTGAGAACTCCTTAAATATCTGTCGGTGTACTGTGTTGGACTAACACATAAAACTAAGTCCAGTTGGTTAAGTTGGTGCCCCTTGTGATAGGGAAGAGTGGACGTAGGACTGGTTTGTCCAATCCACTCTAAATCTTGTGTGCCTTTACCTGCTTTGATTAACTATCTACACAATCACACAACCTTTAAAGCGCATACATATTCTAAGTTGAGATCAGCTAGCACCTAGCTTCTGATATGATCAAGCTTGACACTTCAGTCAACTGGTTAAAAGACTAACTTTGGAATCTGATTTATAAAAACTGGTTTTTCACACGGGTAAAACTTAGCTTCCGCACACATCAGTTAAACTAATAGTTACCGAACTGATCTGCCTTCAGGCGATTAGTAAGTTGGTTATCAGCCCAAACTGATTCACTCACACTCTGATCAGGCTAACTGCCATCACACCTGATCTGCACAAAAAGTTTTCAGAAGTCTATTCACCCCTCCCCTCTAGACTTCTGCCCTCACAAAACCCGTTCGGGACCTACATTCTTCACCTTCTTCTTGACCTCTCTCAATCAGGTCGAACTCATGAGCTTTCAGACTGAGATACAGGTTGCTCGGCTTCATCATCGCAATATCTTGACAATCCTTAATCACAGTAACCTTCATGTCTCATTTCTTGGTCAGGGACCTCAGAATCTTGTAGTTAATGTCCTTGTCTGACATTTCGCGTCCTAGTTCACGATGCTTGTTAATATGCTTGGTGATTCTCCCGTCAAGTTGATTGATGGTCTCATTTGGCAGCATCTTGAGTTTCTCAAATTTGACCAGTTCAGCTTGCAATCTGCTATCTTTGATCAGATCATTCCCTTCACATATCTCAGCTAGAGTATCCCACATCTCCTTAGCAGTTTTCAAGTATTTGACTTTCTCGTGAGTATTTTTGTCCAGAGTTTTCATGATGAGATGTCTGGCAACAGTATCCAGATTTGATAATTTCCTTTCTTCACCATCCATCAATGAAGGACTCTTTCTGATTCTTACTCCAGATGGATGTGTTGGATCGCCTCCTTCAGTTGAGTTGGTGTGATAGATAATAATGGGTCCTTGTTCGAGAACTTACATAATTCTGTTGCTTATTGAACCCAGATGATTGCCCATGTAGATAGTCCAGTCAGCATACTCATCGACATTGAACTTAGGCAGATCGTGATACATCCCTGATGTGTTATCCATGCTGAATATGTGAGTTGAAAACAGATGAGTTTTAAAATAGGTTTTTCAAAGATCTGTTCAAGTGACCACAATGGTTCTTCCTCAAGAACCGATGATACTCAAAGCCAGTAATCCGTAGAACCACTGCTCAGATACCACTTATAGGTCCTGAATGGGTTTCGTGAGGTGGAAGTCTAGAGGGGAGGGGTGAATAAACTTCCAAAACTTTTTGGTGATCAGCGTGTAAGGTCAGATAAGTGCTGATAGAGTGCGTGTGAGAATCAGTACGATCTGATATCTAACTTACTGATTGTTGTGAAGTAAATCAGTTCGGTGTTTATCATGTCAACTGATGTGCGGAAGCTTGTTTTAACCCATGTAGAAAAACCAGTTTTCTTAAATCAGATTCTAAGTATTCTAAGTCAGGTCAGATGACAATAGGTCAAACTGATCAGATCAGCTGCTTGGTGCAGAACTGATCTGTACTTAGAAAATGCATGTTTGCGTAGATAACAGCAGGGGCACTCACTTAACCAACTGGACATAGTTTTATGTGTTAGTCCAACACAGTACAACAGATGTTTATGGAGTTCTCACTCAATAATCCCAGAAATCAAGACTAGAAACCCTAGCTTGAAATCTTGTAAAACAAACTTATCCCAACTCTCGGTTTGGGGTAAGATTTGTATGGTTTCCAACTGGAAATCTATCCTAGTATTTGAGTAGCCTAAAGCTAAAGGATGAGATTTCTTGCTAAGAACCTATGGGATGAACACTTAGAATATTTGCTTGAGTTTGGTGTTCTTGAATAAATTGCTTGTAGCTTGAGCTCGTGTATAATTTCCGTAACCTTACTTTGAAGTTTGATCCCATATTTATAGGCACGAAATCGAACTAGCAGTTGGAGAGCAATTCAAATTTCAGTCTATTAAGGTAGGTTTGCAGGGCAGATTTGATGTGTTCAGAGGTGGCATGGCTAATTGTGTGCTACTTTGTCCTTTATAGCCGTTTAACTCTGAAGCACTTTTGTTCTGCATTGTCAGTTCCGTACGTACGTGTCTCGCTCTCATTGGTTATCAAGTACACTTATGCGGCGCTTAATTCACCAACTTAGGTTGGCATTCTTCTTGACTGATCACCTTGTACGTCTTAGGTAAACACTTGGTTGTTACCTGATTTGAACTAACCTGATCACTTCAGACTGATCAGTCTGCCTGATTGGGTCTTTTGATGTAAGTTGTCTTAGCACAACTTACTGGCTCTTCTGGTGTTCTTCTGATGTAGGTCTTCTTAAGGTCTTCTGGTCTTGTTGTAAGTTAGTCTTCTGATCTTCAAGGCTTCTGAGTCTTCTGCTTGATGTCTCACCTGATCATCTGACTAACCTGATCTTATGAACTTCTGATCTTCTGATCTCCTGATCTTCTTCAAGACTTAACCTATACATATTGAGTTCCCCCTCAATATGTGACATATCTATTACATCAACTGTCTATACATCTCAGCTGGTCATCCTATTCTGATATTTAATCCATCAGTCAGCTAACAGGTTTGACTGGTCCTATTACATCTGTTTTGGAACTTCCATCAAAACTATAAATTTCCCAACAGTTATAGAGATATATATTTATCTTTTATTATTTTATCTAATTGTTTTGGCAATAATTAGAATATATGGTTGTGGAACCAAAATATTTAATGGATAAAAAGGGGAGATTAAGGTGAAGGGAAAGTAGAAAAGTTTATGACGCCATTATCTATTAAGTTGGAGCCAAAATAGATTAAGGATACAAGAAATAATTATATACTCCACAGTGCATTTAACTTTAATTTAACATATGAGAGTAGAATAATGGGGAAGCAAATTTTTTGAGAAGCACATTACCATCGATTGTCACTTCATTCGAGAAATTATTTCCTCAGGTCGGCTGGACACTCAGTTTGTTCCTTCTCGTCTACAAATCGTCGATATCTTCACCAAAAGTCTTCCACGCCCTAGATTTAAGTTGTTACACTCTAAGTTTTGTATTCAATTGCATCCACATCATCACTTGAGGGGATATTAGGGAATAAATCATTATCCCTTAATCTTTTGTAATTAAGTTTGTATTGTATCTTCCGTATATATCTTGTAAAATCGTCAATATATAATATATTTCTTGGATCACCAATTCAATGGTGATAGTACCAATTCTCTCAATTATGATTATGAATTAAAGTTATCGAGAGAGTTTCTCGTGTTTTCCTCATTGACGATATTCCTATGAGAATCAACGGAAATTGAGAAGATTGTTTTGTCATTGTTCACACTTCTCCCTGCATCGATCATTTTCTCTACAAATTAAACAAGTGGATGCACTGAAATGGTGAGTGTGGATATTGTTGGGGAATAGTGTGCCCGGATATATTCGAGGTACAATTAAATACATATATAAATTGAACAAATATTTATAACATGAATTAACCTATTAATTCAATTAGCAAATACCAACAACAATCATGCGTACAATTTATTTCACGTAAAATCCTACACATGCGGAATCTAGGAGTTTACGAGAAACATACCTCTCAGAGTGACAACCTTTGAGTAGATAGATCAACCCAAATTCTTTCTCATGTATGTCTCACGTCCTTGCTCGTAATCCGGTGGAAGGATTCTTACGAACAATTATAAAAATATAAGAAAAAGAAAAACTATTGCACCACCTTTGTGGATTTCTAATTTTTCCAAGACTGAAAATTTGTAAAGGATGAAAAATTCATCCCCTATTTATAAGACAAGGGTTGGGCGAAAATTTTAGTGATTAGGGCTTCATGGGAAATTTCCTTGTATCTTCTCCAAGGTACAATCTTGAATATATTACATATATTCTATTTTTCGTAATAATCAAAAAATATCTTTTACTCCCTTTCTTATGTATTTTTCGAAAAATACAAGGAATAAAGAATCAAGATTTGATTTCTTGAATTTTATGGGATAATCTTGTATTCCAAAAATACTTATCTTTTTCCATAAAAATCTTTCCAAGAAAATCGAGAAAATCTTTCCTCTTCTTTATCCCATTATTTTCGAAAATTTAGGAAAAAAATTAGGCAATATTTATTTCTTCTTTTTTAATCACCTTTTCATTAATTGGACTTTATATTGGGCTACTTGAGTGGCCTTTGGGAGAATTAAAATTGGACCTCCAATGCTCTGAATTTCTTAATATTGAGCCACAATATTATTTAGTCCATTAATATTAATTTGCTCCACTATAAAATTAATATTGCACTATCCATCTTAATCCATATTACGACAATATGGCTCCCGGTGATTATTTTCCATGTTTAAGATTATTTTGTCCATTAATTAATTAAGCCACTGAAAGGCTTTATATTAATTAATGTCTTTTTCCTTGAAATAAAGACAGCTCAACATTATTATCCATACTGGACCTTAATCCACTTGCAAGATTTGTATGAAAAACTTCTAAGCCTACCAAGGGGACAAATTAGAGAAGACTTCCTTGCACATGTTGATCTGTATTAAATCTTAGCAATTGTCATGTAATTAATAATACTGCCCAAAATGCAAAGTATAGAATCACTCTCTGACTCTAAACTCAATGCAGATCAAAGCAATAAATACTAATTACACACAATCCTATTTAAGTGACAGATGTTAAGAAATCTATAACAACTGAGGTCTAATTCTTCATCCCATAAGTCAGTACGGAAGAATTTATCTTCTCTATAGGTCCTCTTCAGCACGCCATGATGTGCTGATGCAATCTCTTGGTCAAGACAAGTCAATCTAAGCTTTGCACTTCAACCTCTATCAATGGAGTGTTCAATTCCATCTAGGTTGTGAAGATGTACTTTTATTTACAAGGAACTGTTAATGTGATCTTCTGTGATCATGTATCACCACATTAACTACAATGCAATATGTACTAATATTGAACAGTTTGCAATAAATAAATAACATTAATTCATATTTAAAGTATCAGTAATAAATCATTTATATTCAGTAAATAAGAGTACATTAGTCTGTTATCATGTAAAAGCATACTTTCACGTATAACCCCAACAATCTCCCACTTATACTCAAAGTCTGCTTTTAAGTATACTACAACACGTCTCATATCCTACATGAACCTAATAACATTTCTCCCACTTATACTCAAAGCAGATTGGCAAAGTAGTTGACACTCATTCCTTTCACATGGCTCTCGAATGTTTTCTGAGGCAGACCCTTTGTGAATGGATCTGCTAGGTTATCTTCCGATGCGATCTTTGCCACCTCTATATCTCCTCTCTTAACGATTTCTCGTATAAGATGGTATTTTCTTTCAATGTGTTTGCTGGCTTTGTGGGCTCTTGGTTCCCTTGAATTTGTAACTGCTCCGGCATTATCACAAAAGATAGTAATAATGCTGGGTCGGAACTACATCCAAGTCCACTAAGAAGTTCTTGAACCATACCGCTTCTTTCACTGCTTCACAAACAGCTACATATTCGGCTTCCATGGTAGAATCTGTGATGCATTTTTGCTTAACGTTTCTCCATGTTATGGATGCACCTCCCAGACAAAACACACTACCTAAGGTAGATTTCTGGAATCTATGTCCGATTGGAAATCTGGGTCCGTGTATCCTATGGGGATAAGACTGTCCGACTGATAAACTAACATTCTATCTTGAGTTCTTTTTAGATACTTCAGAATATTTTTAACAGCAGTCCAGTGTTTTTTTCCCGGATTACTCTGACATCTTGCTACCATTCCTACGACAAAACAAATATCCGGTTTCATGCACAATATTGCACACATGAGGCTTCCAACTACCGACGCATATGGAATTCCACCCATGTCATCTATCTCATTTTGTGTCCTAGGACACATTTCTTTTGATAGATGGATTCCATGTCTGAAAATTAAGAAACCTTTCTTAGAATCCTGCATGTTGAATCACTTCAAAACAGTGTCTATGTATGAAGCTTGGGATAAACCAATCGTCCTTTTCCTGCGATCTCGAGTGATCTTGATGCCTAGGATGTGTCTGACTTCTCCTGATTTGATAGCCACACCCTCAAGTCTGACAACACCTTTACATCATTTTCGATGAGTAGAATGTCATCTACGTATAGTACTAAGAATACCAAGGCAGTGCCGACACACTTTCTGTATATACAACTCTCGAACTCATTTTGATCGAAACCGTAGGATTTTATAACTTGATCAAAACATTGGTTCCAAGCTCGGGATGCTTGCTTTAGTCCATAAATGGACTTCTTAAGCTTGCAAACTAGATGCTCTTTGTCTTTCGCAATGAAGCCTTCGGGTTGGCGCATATAGATTTCCTCTTCAAGACTTCCGTTTAGGAAAGCTATCTTGACATCCATTTGCCAGATCTCGAAATCTAGATGTGCAACTATCGACAAGAGAATACAGATGGACATGATCATAGCTACAGGCGAAAAGGTTTCCTCATAATTGATCCCTTCTTTCTAAGTATACCCTTTTGCCACAAGCCTAACCTTGAAGGTCTCAACCTTCCCATCCGGTCCTCTTTTTCTCTTGTAAACCCACTTGCATCCAATGGGTTTTACCCCATTGGGTGGTTCATTAGCTCCCACACTTGATTATGATCCATAGAACCCACCTCACCTTCCATCGTTGTTTGCCAAGAATCTGCAACCTTGTCTTGGATCGTCTCGTTGTAAGACCATGAGTCTAATTCTTCTCCTGAGATCAAGTCCGAAGACTCTCCTATCCTTAAGAATTGCTCGGGTTGTCTAACAACCCTCCCGACGCAATGAGGATTCAGTTGTGTAGGTGTGATGCTTGGTATATCGACTTGTACAGTTGGTGTTGGAGTTTGCCCTCTTAATTCATCTAAGGTAATCTTGATGGAATATAGAGGCACATAAACATGTAATACATGCGCAGCAGAATCAAACAGTTCACCAACAACGAATATATAATTGCATAATTAAATACGAGTAAACATAAACAAAATTCTTGCAGCAATTCGTACACTGATTTCTCTACTACGGTATCCACGTAACAGTCGTTTACTAATTCGCACAGATCTGCCAGCGTTGAATACCCGAGATGAATTTGCTAGGAAATAAAATCTCTAATCTTGTAAATTAAATCCCATAGATTTAATTCCCATATACATAAATCTCGACGGATTTGATTTCCATGTATATCAAATCCTATAATAATATTCCATATATTATTATTGAGAATCCTATTTAATTAAATAATAATAATAATTAATTCTAAATATAATTATTATTATATTCTCCATAAATTAAATATTAATATCCAATATAATATTTAATCAACCAACTATAATTAGTAAACAACCATTACTTGTTGTGTGACCCATAGGCCCTCACATATCGAGCGATTAGTCAAACTAACGGTCTTAATTGAACCCTAGACAATAAATCAGACATTCTCAATATATGAGGTACGTTGCGAGGAAATGTGCAACTATCTGTAACTGAAACATGGGCTATTACGATAACTTCCATTCATTCGTGAATACTCGATTAAATCTTGAACATGATGAAGTGTTTATTCAAATAACTTAATCATATTATCTCTAATCACTAATTGATCACCTATGTCACACTTGGAGACAAAGTCCAAGTTGACGTGCATCGGTCGATGACTTAGATCCAATTATGATGATAAGATGAGTATTCTCTCTAAATCCACATTTAGGAATGAATCCTATTCTTGGCTCAACTACCACGCACATGTATTTCGTGATGAACCCAATCCAAGCTATATCTACCCATGGAAGGATGCAAGTGTTGATCATGGTCAAAGTTCATCACTCCACACATGTCGTGCGTATTAAACTCATGTCAAAGGAGTATCGCATCGCTCCCACTAACCGAGACACCCGTAGACATATATTGTGGAATTACATCAAACGGTTTCTCGGATGGGTATACCAATACCCTTTAAGGTATCTGTGCATCCATCATGAGATACCTAGTATCTCGTAGTAAGTGAGATCTTACTACACTCTCTAAGTGTATAATGTAGATCGCACACCAATCTCAATTGCATCATCAATATCCCATTCTTGATGATCCTTGATCGAGGTTATTTGAGAATCACGCTTAAGTCATCTGAGTTCTCACAATCTCAATAACAACAATGACTCATGGGAACATAAATAAGAATAAATGCAAATAATCAAAACATAATATTCAAACAAGTGTAATGCCATACATTTAATATTAAATAAACAATAATTTTAAACCAATACTGAATATCATCTTAGTATTATGTCCTTACAATAGGATTGTCTCTAGGACACTAACACTAACAATCTCCCACTTGGACTAGAGCCAATCACCTACATGTCTAACCCCTAGACCATTAAAATGTCTAGTGTGTACATGAACACTCAAAGTCTTGGTGAAAGGATCAGCCAAATTATCTTCTGTGGGAACACGTTCTAACTCTATTTCTTCTCTAGTGATTATCTCTCGTATTAAGTGATAACGTCTCGGTACATTCTTGTTTCTGTTATTGGACCTCGGTTCCTTAGGTTGCGCAACCGCACTAGTGTTATCACAATATAACTTTATTGAACTGTTGGCACTCGAAACTACCCCTAGTTCATTTAAGAACTGTTTTATCCAAACAACTTCCTTGGCAGCTTCTGCCGCAACAATGTACTCAGCTTCGATTGTTGAGTCTGTGGTTGTCTCTTATTTGGAACTATTCTAACTAACCGCCCCACCATTGAGAGTGAAGACATAACCTGACTGTGATTTGTAATCATCACAGTCGGACTAGAAACTGGCGTCAGCATAGCCAGTTGCAACTAGCTCTGACTGTCCTCCATAGACAAGAAAGCAATCTTTAGTACGTCTGAGGTATTTCAAAATGTTCTTGACAGCAATCCAGTGAGGTTCGTCTGGATTCTATTGGTATCTACCAATGATGCTGACAGCGAAGGCCACATCAGGCCTAGTTCAAATCATGTCGTACATGATGGAACCAATTGTAGATGCATATGGCACGTGCTTCATGTTCTGGATATCAGCTTCTATGGAAGGACAATTCTTCTTAGACAACTTTATCCCATAACATGTCGGTAGAGAACCTCTCTTAGAGTTCTCCATCGCAAATCGCTTCAGCACCTTATCTGCGTAGGTGGACAGTGACTGCCCCAACAACTTATTGGATCTATCCCTGTGGATCTTGATCCCTAAGATGTAGCAGGCTTCACCAAGATCCTTCATCATGAAAGTCTTTGATAACCAATCTTTCACGGACTACATAAGAAGGATATTATTTCTTATAATCAATATGTCATCGATATATACGACTATAAAGACAATATTCTTCCCGATGCGTTTACGATAAACGCAAGGATCTTTAGAATTTCTGATGAAGTCAAAGGATTTGACAGCTTCATCAAATCGGATATTCCAACTCCTAAAAGCTTGCTTCTATCCATAAATGGATTGTTTAAGCTTGCACACAAGATTAGATTTTGACTTTGATATAAAACCTTCCGGTTGAGTCATAAACACTTCCTTATCAATGTTACCATTGACGAAAGTTGTTTTGACATCCATCTGCCAAATTTCTTAATCATGGTGTGTTGCTACCACAAGTAAAAATTTGGATGGATTTGATCATAGCAACTAGTGAGAAAGTCTCCTCATAGTCAACGTCTTCGCGTTAACTATAACCTTTTGCCACCAACCTAGCCTTGTAGGTTTTTACTTTGCCGTTTGCATCAGTCTTACGTTTGAAGACCCATTTGCAATCTATGGGTTTAACCCCTTTTGGCAATTCAACCAAGTCCCAGACTTGATTGGTGTACATCAAGTCCATCTTGTATTTCATGGATTTATGCCACTTCTCTGAGTCAACATCTAATGTTGCCTCAATGTAAGTTTTAGGATTGTCTTTATCCGGGATCTCCATGTCATCATGTTCCTCTACGAGGAAACCATAATATCTAGTAGGCACAACTACAACTCCATAAGTCTACTAGGTACATGATGACATGGAGACTTATGGAGTTGTAGTTGTGCAGGTTGTACATTCTGATCTTGAAAATTTTGTGGTGCATCGATTTCATCAATGTACAGAGAGTCCTTAAGAGCTACACTTTCAGATGCCTCTTGGGCGGGAGTTTGAACTATGTCGTTCTCATTCAGCCCACTTGGAATTTGTTGTGAAGGCAATGCAACTCCAATTACGCTCCCACTAGCTAAAAGAGGACCACTTAGTGATAAACTTCCACCATGAGAGTTGTTGTATGCTCCAACTAATTCTTCGTCATGCTTCTTTGACAAATCATCAGTCTCTACGTTAATCTGTAGTTTTTTAATTTCTTCAAGTTCTATCATCTTATGACCTTGTTCATTAAAGACATAGTCTTCTTCGAGGAACCCGACCTACCTAGAAACAATCACTATCTGTTTCTCAGGTAGATAGAAGTAATATCCTTTAGTTTCCTTAGGATATCCCACAAAGTAACCTTTTTCACCTTTGGATTCCAACTTAACAGTAAGCATCTTTTTCACAATCACGGGGCAACCCCATGTTTTGATATGTGTAAAAGTTGATTTCCTGCGACACCATAGTTCATATGGTGCATGCTCAACCGATTTAAATGGAATCCTATTCATAATGTAGATTGAGGTTTGTAACGCGTATCCCCATAAGAGTGTCTGAAGAGAGGAAAAGCTCATCATGGACCTCACCATGTCCAACAAGGTTTGGTTTCTCCTCTCAGACACACCGTTCATTTGCTGTGTTCCGAGAGGAGTCCACTGTGATTTGATTCCATGTAACTTCAAGTAATAAGTGAATTCATGGCTAAGGTATTCACCTCCTTGATCAGATCGAAGAGTCTTGATACTCTTACCAAGTTGCTTCTCTACTTCAACTTTATACTCTTTGAATTTCTCAAAAGATTCGGATTTGTGTTTCATAAGATACACGTACCCGTATCTCGAGAAATCATTTTTGACCATTTCTAAAATAGTTCTGTTTCTTCGTTCTGCTGTCCCGTTTTGTTGAGGGGTTCCGAGAGTAGTTAACTGGGATATAATCCCTTCGTCTGATAAGTAGTTCAGAAAATTGTCGCTGAGGTATTCGCCTCCACGATAAAATCGTAGAAACTTGATCTCAGCCTTAAATGCTTTGAACTTATCAAAGGTCTCAGACTTATGCTTCATGAGGAAAATGTATCCATATCTTGAGTAATCATCGATAAACGTAACGAAATACTCATAACCTCCTCTTGCTTTGATTGACATTGGACCACATACATTTGTATGAATGATCTCTAACACTTCAGTGGCTCTATTCTCCTTGGCTCCAAATGCCCTCTTGTTCATTTTACCCTCTAAACAACATTCGCAAGTTGGAAATGGTTCAACCCGGAGATACTCCAATAACACGTCTTGTACCAACCTTTGAATCCTTTTTAGAATAATATAACCGAGTCTTAGATGCCAAAGTAGTGTTTCGTTCATATCTGAAGAACGCTTTCTTTTATGCAAAATGGTTGATGTATTATAGGATGCATTTTGTGAGTGGTGTGAATAGTTAATTGTGTAGAGATTATTCGATAACGTTCCAGAACAGATAAACATATCATTTTGAAAAATAGTAACTCTTTTAGTAAAAGAAACTGAATATCCATCCATAAAAAGTTTAGAGACTGAAATTAAATTATTTCTAGAACTAAGAACGTAAAGAATATCTCTTAAAATTAAAACTCTATCTTCAAAAGATAGCTTCACTTCTCCCACTGCTTCAGCTGCCACTCTCGTAGCATCGCCCAGTGTGATGAGGATCTCACTCCCACTAAGTTGTCGGGTTAGCTGGAACCCCTGTAAAGTGAAACAAACGTGATCAGTGGCTCCTGTATCCACTACCCACGAATGGGAGGCATACGCCGCTATACAAGTTTCAACAACTAGTGCATGAGAAATACCTTTCTTTATGTCCCTCTTGGGCTTAGAACAGGCTAACCTCCAATGTCCTTTCTCACCGCAGTTGAAACACTTACCCTTAGTAGTCTTCTTGACACCTCCCCCTTGGTTCACCTTTGCTTTTCCCTTGGCAACGCTTGAGTTGACTTGGTTTTGGTCTTTTGTCTTCTTCTTCTTCTTCTTCTTCTTCTTACCACCATTTGGCCTAGAAGAAGTAGAAGGGCCAGTTGCCACCAAGGCTTGATTTTGGCGCCCCATTAACATTTCAGCCGAAACTAGAGCTTGAAGCAAGTCAGAAAGTGTGAACTTTTGATTATTCGTCTGATAGTTCAGTTGAAACTGCTCAAAGTTTTTCGGTAGAGAATGGAGTATGAAATCAATCTGGGTTTCCATATCATATTCAGCGCCTAGAACCTCAAGCTTGTTAAGGTGAGCAATCATCTGGAGAACGTGATCCCTCACAGGCGTTCCCTCCACCATTTTCTGCGACAACATACTTCGCATGGTGATCTACCTAGCTGTACGGTTCTGATGTTGAAACATTGCTTTAAGACTTTGCATAATTTCTGCAGCAGTTCCAAAGTTTTGGTGTTGGTGCTGCAACACATCCTACATTGAAGCCAGGATGGTACACTTAGCCATCTCATTGGAACGCTCCCAGTCAATATACTCTTTCTTATCTGTTTTACTAGAATCATCAGTAGGCTTTTCGGGTTTAGGTACATCAAGAACCCACTTGTGTTGTTGTACAGTTAGGACAATTGATAATTTGTTATTCCAGTCGATAAAGTTTTCACCAGTCAATTGATGGTCTTTTAGTATAGTAAAAAGTGGATTAAAAGGTTTCGACATGCTGAACTAGAAATAAACATACATTTTTGTGTTAATATCCAGATTAATCACAAAATTTATCACATAACATGTAGCATATTAAAATCTCAAAAAAATTATGAACATGCATCAACCAACATCTTAAAACAGTTTAAGTAGGTCACATTTAAGGTTACAAATAAAGACAGTTACAAACCTTTAATTCAAAATTAATAGTTGGCTCCCACTTGACCATATAAAATTGACAGGGACTTCGGGGAAGTATATGCATATCAATTTTATACCTAGGTAATAACCATGATTAAATACATAATTATTACTTCGTTTTGAACAAGCCTCGTGGGGAGGTTCATTGTCGCCACTAATAATAATTCACCATCATCTATTAGGAATTTATTCATGTGATAGCTATCTTATAGCCGTTTCATAGGGGAAATTTCTCAAAAAAAATTCACAAATAAAAAAACCATGGAGGTCAAAATTAATTTGATTTTTAAAAAAAAAAAATTAATTATTTAAAAATACTTAGTAATTTTGAAGTTGAGATTTTCATAAATAATTTCTTATGCAAACACATTAAACAAACTAAACAGAAGCACAAGAAAATAACATCAAAACAAAACCAAAAATTAAACATAGTGAGCACAAAATATCCAAGTTGAGATTCAGCATGGCTTAATTTTTCTTGT
Organism: Stenogyne calaminthoides; assembly: GCA_037126765.1. NCBI lineage: Eukaryota > Viridiplantae > Streptophyta > Magnoliopsida > Lamiales > Lamiaceae > Stenogyne > Stenogyne calaminthoides. Next base: position 30,986,551 of record JBBCBC010000006.1, on the reverse strand, counting down.
CTTGATCTTGAGAAAATGTCGTCTTGAATTTCTCTCACTCGTTCGTCTCGAAAAAAAATTTGTCACGTCACGCCACGCCCGGTGCTCAACCAGCTCGCGGCACGGGATTCACGCCCCCATCCTGCCTGGTCGTGTCGATAGGCCTCCGTGCCCACACATCTAGAGTCATGTGCATCGCCCACGGGTCTCGGCGAAGTCATCGCGCCTGGCGCGCCACGCACGTTGGCGCTTTCGCCCATACCGCCTCTGCGTGTCCTCGCCAGGCGTCATCCCGCCCCCCCGCTTGGTGATCAGTAACCTCCATCATTCTGGAACTGATTGAACCCAGTGGTTCCCCAACATGATGGTCTAGTCGGCACACTCATCGACAGAGAACTTAGGCAGATCATGGTACGTACCAGCTGTGTTATCCATGCTGAATTTTGTGAGTAAAAAAAATGAGTTTTAAATAGGTTTTTCAAAGATTTGTTCAAGTGACCACAATGGTTCTTCCTCAAGAACCAATGATACTCAAAGACAGTGGTCTATAGAACCACTCCTCTGATACCAAGTGTAGGTCCCGAACGGATTTTAGTGATGCAGAAGTCTAGAGAGGAGGGGTAAATAGACTTTAGAAACTTTTTCGTGTGATCAGTACAGACTTATATCCAACCTACTGATCGTTGGTAAGCTGATCAAATTGGTGTCTATCAGTTTAACTGATTGTGCGGAAGCTAAGTTTTACCCGTGTGAAAAAACAGTTTTATCAATATCAGGTTCTAAGGTTTTCTGAATCAAATCAGATGACCAACTGTCAAACTGATCAGATCAGCTGCTTGATGAAGAACTGATCTCTTCTTAGAATATGCATGTTAACTTATAAAAATAGTAGTGTGCAGATAGTGTAAAGCAGGTAAGCACACAAGATTTATAGTGGTTCGGACAACTTGTCCTACGTCCACTCTTCCCTACCAGCAGGGGCATTTACTACCAAACTAGACTTAGTTTAATGTGTTAGTCCAAACACAGTACAACAAATATTTAGGGAGCTCTCACTCAACTGATCCCAGAGATCAAGACTAGAAACTTTTGGGGTTATACTAGAAAGTATGTTTTTTACTTTGTATAACCAGACTGAATTTCTGTCTTATTTACTGAAATTAAATTATTTATCACTATTGCTTTAACTATGAATGAATGTTATATATATTTACTGCATATCTGTTCAATAAATAGTACGTGTTACATTGTAGTTAATATGGTGATACCAGATCACAGAAGATCAAATTAACAGTCCCCTGTAACTAAGTACAAATTCACAACCTATATGGTGTTGGGGTTATACTGGAAAGTATGTTTTTACTTTGTATAACCAGACTGAATTTCTGTCTTATTTACTGAAATAAATTATTTATCACGGTTGCTTTAAATATCATCGAATGTTACATATATTTACTGCATAATTGTTCAATAAATAGTATGTGTTACATTGTAGTTAATTTAGTGATACCAGGTCACAAAAGACTAAATTAACAGTCCCTTGTAACTAAAAGTACAAGATTCACAACCTAGATGGAAATGAACAATCCATCGTGAAACGTTGAAGTGTAAGGCTCAGATTGGCTTGTCTTGACCAAGAGATTACATTAGTGTATTATGATGTGCTGAATAGGACCTACAGGAGGATAAATTCTTCGGAACTGAATATAGAAGAATTAGACCTCAGTGGTTAGTTATTTCTTAATCCCCATCCCTTAAATAGGATCGTGTGGAATTAATAACTATTGCTTTGAGTTACAATGGGTAGAGAATCAATGTGATTCAATACCTTGTATCTTGGGCAATGTTGTTAGTTACACGACGATTGCTAAGATTTAATACGGAGAATCGGTGTGCAAGTGCGTCTTGTTTGATTTGTCCCCTTGGGAGGCTCAGAAGTTTTGTCATACTAAATCTTGCAAGTGGAATTAGTTTTCGGGTATGGATAATAATGTTGAGCAGTTCCTGAACCAAGGAAAAAGATATTACTTAAAGTGAAGCTATTTCAGTGGCCTAAATTAATTAATGGACTGGATAATCTTAAACACGGGAAATAATAACCGGGAGCCATATTAACAGTAATATGGGTTAAGATGGATAGTGTAATATTAATTATGTAGTGGGATTAATTAATATTTATGGGCTTGAATAATATTGTGGCTCAATATTGGAAATTCAAGATCCATTGGAAGGTCCAATCTTAATTCTCCTAATGGCCCCTCAAGTAGCCCAAAGATAAAGTCCAATAACTGAAAAAGGTGTTTGAAATAAAATAAAATATTGTTGCCTATTTTTCCAATTTTTTTCGAAAATAAAATAAATAAAAGAGTGAGAAAGATTTTCTTTGAATTTTGTTATGGAATGAGGATAAGTATTCTTGGAATACAAGTTTATCTCATTAAATTCAAGAAATCTCCCACTTGACTATTTATTTGGTGTTTTTCGAAAATAATGAGTAAAATAAGGAAGGAAAGATTTTCTTGATTTTCTTGGAAAGATATTATGGAAGATATGTATTCTTGGAATATAAGAATATCTCACAAATTCAAGAAGATCCCTATCTTGGAAATCTTGACCTTATTTTTCGAAAATTCCATAAAAGAAAGGAGGTGGGATTTTTTTTGGAATATTTTAATTATGGAGAAAAGAATATATGGGATATATTCAAGATTTCTTGGAGATCAAGAAAAAGATTTTCCCATCTTATTTCATAGAAAAAAATCGGCCACCCCTGGTATTATAAATAGGGGATGAATGTTTCATCCCCAATGCAATTCCATGTGTTGTAAAAATTAGAAATCCACAAAGGTGGTGCAACATAATTTTATTTTTCCTTTTGTTAATTGTTCGCGAGCATCCTTCCACCGGATTGTTGAACAAGGACGAGAGAATACTTGAGAAGGCTCTTTGGGTTTGTTCATGCGAACGGGATATCCATCTTCTCAACGGTTATCACTCCGAGAGGTTAGTTCACGTAAACTCCTAGCAATTCCGCATGCGTAGGATTTATGTGACAAATTTGTATTCATGATTTGTTGTTGAATTATTATTCGAATTAATATAGGATTAATTCATGCTAGTAATAATTGTTAGAATTAAATTTGTATTTAAATATTCATCCCGAATAGATCCAGACAATTAATTCCCCAACAACTGGTCTTAGAGCCTTGGTTTCGGGCTCAGAATTTTAAATTGTAGTTTAATTCGTTTTTCATTAAATTTGAAATTGGATATTAGAATTGCTAGATCTTTTTTACATGTATCCAATTGTCATGGTATTTGATGACTGTTTATTTATGCATGCATATAAATTGTGGTTTTTAATTCGATTCGTTCGAATTCATTTTTGCCTTATGAGAAAATCCACGAGTAGATTAGGATTTATTTGATTTGATCAATGTAATAGACTAGTCTAGATCTAGGTTTATTTATTTTTTTGTAAATAAATTGTAACTGGATCGAGAACGAAGACGAAGAATTAAAAATGGGCAACCAAGTGCCCGGACGTAAGCGAGCCAAGGCACGAAGTGCTAGGCGGTCATGTACGGGGCTAGCTGAGGGGTGCTCGGTGCACGCGGGCGCAAGCCCATGTGTGGCCGAGCGCCTGGCGGAACTTGGGCCGAGAGGCGTGATCGGGCGCGCGCGGAGAAGTGCACGGGCGCACGTGGAGATGCGCACGGGCGCACGCGAGCGGGGCCGAGGGCTGGATGCTGACGGGCGCCAGAGACACGCAAGACATGGTGATCGAAATCGCCGAGAGACTCGTGGGCGGTGTCGAGAGGGCGTGTTGGTCCCGAGAAAAACCCATGAAATACGTTAAATATCATGTAATGCATATAAAACAGGGGTGAGGGAATGGTGGTTCCAATTTTTCTTTTTTAAATCTATGTGTTTTGCTTATAATCGAATGCATATGACAGGTAAGAACATAAAGCAGTAAGGAACACACGATTTTATAGTGGTTCGGAGTCCAACTCCTACATCCACTCTTCCATATCAGCAGGGTCACCAACTTAACCAACTGGACTTAGTTTTACGTGTTAGTCCAACACGATACAACCAACAGATGTTTAATGAGTTCTCACTCACACCCAGAAAGTAAGCTAGTCCAACTAGCTTACAATCCTTGCTTAACAAAACTTAACCTAACACTCGGTTTGGGTAAAGATTGTTTGGTGTCCAACTAGGCTGAGATTTTCCCTTACATTTGTTTAGCCTCAATGCTAAGGATGAGAAAATCTCTCTAAGCTTAGGATATGGCATTTCTGCTTAGATCTAGGGTAGAACACTCTTTGAATATATGCGTGAATTTCTTGCTCAGTGTTCTATGGTGGAAATGCTGGATGATTTGGCTTTGAAGCTTAATGGTGTTTTTCATTCATTTCTCACCCTTAATTTGATGGAAGAACTTGTATTTATAGTGTGGATTTGAATGTTACCGTTGGATGGAGTCACATTCAAATCCATACTATTCTGTAGCTTTTTGCGGCTTTTTCAGGCTTGTTGTCTTCCTCTCATTGGTCCACATCAGCTGAATCTAACGGCCATATTCTTCAGGATCTTCTGAGTCCTTAGGATTCTTGATTCAGTAGACTTTTCTTCAAACGGACCTTATGTCGTCGGCATCTTGACACTCGGACTAACCGAAGTTCACTCTTCTGACTTAAGACATCCTGACCCTCAGGTCACTTGCACTCAGGCTTATCTGATCAGTGACGTTCTGGTTCTCAGTGAACATGTCTTCAGATGACTTTTCTTCTGAGGACATCAGATCAGGTGACTTCTGGTTTCTGATTTCTTCTCGCCTGATCTGATCAGATCAGTATAGCATCAGGTCATCTTATCAGTTTATCTGCATCGGATTAGCACATCAGGTTAGCATATCAGGTTAGTTACATCAGGTCATCTTATCTGATCTCGAACACGTCTGATCTCGATCACGTCTGATCTCGATCAGTCTCATCTTCTCCTCTTCTGATCAACAACCTCCTCTTCTGATCTGCACCCTTCTCTTCTGATCTGCAACCTCCTCTTCTGATCTGGTCATCTGATCTGGTCTTCTGATCATCTGATCAGCTTATCTTTTCTGATTTTGCTCAGCTCATCAGTTAACTCTGGAAATCATCTTACTCATCTGATCTCGATCAGTCTCGTCTGCAGTCTCGTTTGATCTCGATCATCTTCTTCTGATTTCGTGAGTTCCCCCTCAACTTGTTCTCTCGTTCCCCCTCAACTTGTTATCTGTAAGTTAGCTTGAATAACACAAGTTGTTAATGTTTTGACATAATTCATCAAAACTAAAATATCTCAACAATTTCCCCCTTTTTGATAATGATGTCAAAACATTAAAACATATGCATTTATACAGAAACGGGGTTTTCAAATAGATCAGTTCAGATGGTCACATTGAAAACAGTGAACTTTTGAACTCCCGCTCTGATACCAATTGTTGGTCCCGAGAAAAACCCATGAAATACGTTAAATATCATGTAATGCATATAAAACAGGGGTGAGGGAATGGTGGTTCCAATTTTTTTTTTAAATCTATTATTCTGCATATGCTTGACCAATCTCTCATACCATCTGGTCAGTCTCTTCAACATCTGGGAATCTCATCTTCTTGTTGACTAACCATCTGATATCACCATCAGATGCCAAATCCGCAGCACTACCCACTCCAGCCAGCTGTTTCATCTTCATCTCAAGATCTACAAATGCATCCTGTCCCATAACCTCCAGAATGATCAGGAAGTCTTCGATCTCCTATAGCCTGATATCCCTCCAAAACAAGATGTCAGCTACCTGTTGTCTGACCCCAGGGTGATTCACCAAATAAGAAAAGTTTTTGTTCAAGTAATTGTCTACTTTTATTTTTAGAAACTTTACCGCAGGATGAACCTGTTCAGGTGAGTCTGGTTCAATCACCGTTCTGATATTGAAGGGATTGTGTGTGACAGAAACAAACATTGTCTTCTGTCTATCTGATTGAACATGTGATGAAGGTTCTTTTGGTATCTCAGGTTGGGTGATTTCTGATTAAGTTTGTTCTGGTTGGGCAGTTTCTGGTTGAACTAGGGAGGGTGATTTTCAGGTAGGTGGGGGTGAAGGAGATTTGGGTTATTTTGGGGTCGGAGATGGGGATTTTGAGGTAGGGTTAGGTGATCTGGGTGATCTAGGTAGATGCATTGGATCATGGGCAGGTTTCTTGAAAAGTGAACTCAGATGCGCAGAATCAGAAGGCTCCGAGTCTGATGATTCCTCTTTGGCTCTACTTGCTTCCTCCTCTCCTCCTCCTTCTATTCTCCTTCTCTGACTTATCTTGCTTCTCTGAGATATCTCCATCCCCGGCCTCCTCATCAATGCTTGATTCTTTCAAAGATCGACCGTGTGTGCTCGAGCTCTACATGATCTCTCCTTCTCAATTTCAACATCAGAGTCCTGGTCCTTCAACCCTTCTGATGGCATACCAACTTTCTTGGGAAGCATAGATGTGAGTTTCTTCTAACATTTTTCACTCACATCTTTAGCTTTGCGTGAGGTTCTTGTGGCCATCTGCTTCCTTTTCATGACTCTCTTGGGAGGTTGTTCTTGGGCTTCTGATTGTACCGAAGATGCCAGTGCCTTTTATTTCTTGGATTTCGGCACATAGGGTACGAGATCATCATCAGATTAGCCAAGAATCTCCGCATCCTTCCATAAAAGAGCTTTAAATTTGATCAGATAGGGCTTCCTCCCAAGCTCAGCCCATTGATGATGTGGAAGTTTATCAGCTAGAATTATCGAGTCCTTGTGAATGTTGCATATCTTCTTGGTCAAGTAGACCTCGTTCTTGTCATTTACCCCGAACTTATCAGTTTCCTGCAGCAGTCTGTGCTTGAACATCCCAAGCCAGCTCATATCTTGCGCTTTCTTGATAATTACAACAATGACCCATTGCTTTTGTTGGGTCAAAGCATCTGGACTAATGGATATGCCCAAAATAACTTTAGACACAATTTCAAACAGCAACCTAAACTTCCTTCTTAAGTAGGGTTGCTTGACATTCACTACTTGATCTTTGTTTGATGGGCGAAGAAGAACCATCTGAAGATACTCCTTCTCACTCACAGCGGGACGGTATTCATCTGGAGCGTTTCTACCAGATGGAAGGTTGAAAATCCTCCGCAAATCATCGTTCGTAACATCAACCTTTGTACCGCCAACAGATGAGACCAACTGTTTGTCCACCGTTTCCTTTAGATTCCTTAAAACCTCCAATGATTCCTGAGTATAGACAACATCTTGATGTCTATAACAGAATTGTTCAAGCCCAGATTCCCTTAGGCAATCAAGGATTTCTAGTGATTCAGGGTCGGTGGTAACGGTGAATATTACAAACTTCTCATCTATGACTTCTTTTACCATTGAAGCATAGTTGCAAACCTCCTCCTTTTCCTGTGAGGTCCCAGTTTTTGGTGCCATTTCTGCATAATAAACAAATTCTCAGTTCAAGTTGGTATGTGTAAACTTCAAATGGCTAAAACCCAACATATGAGCAATTAAGAACACATTTAGTCAACACAAGTGTAGCACATAACCATTAGACTTTTGAAAAAAAAAATCCGCAGGTTTATAAACAAGAACACATAAACATGAACCTATGACCCTATCAAGCATAAAGCACATATTCATCTCAAAAAAAATTATCAATTACCAAATAGCGATTCGGTATGAGTAATCGTGAAGAGTTGGAATCGTTTAAGTGAGCAATGAAAGATATTTGCTTTTAAGAGATTTTCTGGGTAATTTCGAAGATGAATAATGCAAAAGGCGTTCCGAAAATAGAATTAGGGTTTAAATAGATAGGTGGGAAAAACATTTTGCACGAAATCCTGTGTATACTCGAGTATCCGTGTTTTAAATCGGATGGTTGAGATTAAGCGGTTAAAAAGTATTTTAATCGTGCGGTTGAGGTTTTAAAAACGCAGACTTTTGGACTTAAAAAGGTGTAATAAATGCATTTAATACAAGAACTCCACGTCCGCATTTAATGTTTGCAGTCATAACGCCATAAAGTAATGGGAACAGTAATGATAGCATAGAGTAGGATAGGCTTAAAAATAAATCAGAAAACGTATCTGACTGACTGATATCCTAATCAGTTAGTTACCACTTGGTTTGATCTGTCTTGCCTGATTACTGTTGATCTTACTAATTGTAACCTAATCCTCAAAAAAATTCCCAACAATGCCTTCTTATCTGATCAGTTCCCTGTTGATCATATCTTATCCGTTGAAGTTCCATCTTCAACTGATTCTCCTTACTTGGTCAATTTCTTAACCAACTGGTCCTTGAGACCAATCCATCAAAGAATTCTGGTGCATTTTCTCCTAAGTCCAGTAGCCCTAGCTCAACTGATAGTTCCCTGAATCTGACTTCAGCTAGTGGCTTGGTTAAGATATCAACTCTCTGCTTATCAGTATGGATCTTTTCCATTCTGATGTTCTTCTTTTCCACATGATCTCTGATGAAATGATGTCTAATGTCCACATGATTGCATCATGAATGTAGAACAGGGTTCTGAGTGATTGCAATTGCACTATTACTGTCACAGAATATAGTCACATTTTTAGCTATAATGTTATAATCCCTCAGCTGCTGACTAAGTCAGAGCAGTTGGGAGCAACAGCTTCCTGCGGCCATGTATTCTGCTTCAGTAGTAGATGTGGCAGCAGATGTCTGTTTCTTTGAAAACCAAGAGATCAGTTTACTACCTAAATCCGCTTAGCTCCTTCTAGGTGGCTTTCCATTGGATTTGCCTGAAATCTGGCGCTTACACCTACTGCGAAAGTTATATCTGGTCTACTGGCAGTCAGGTATAGTAGAGATCCAATGAGAGCCCTATACTCTTTCTGATTAGTTTTCTGATCATTCTCATCTGGATCCATCTTGAAATATGTCATCATATGAATTCTGGCAGTCTTGCAATTTTGAATTCCAAACTAGACCAATAGATTTCTGGTGTACTTGGCCTGATAGATGAATATCCCTTTAGTACCTTATCTGACTTGAAGACCTAGAAAGTAGTTAATCTGACCCATCATGGACATTTCAAATTTCCCTTGCGCCAGTTTGCTGAACTTCTCACATAAGTTCTGATTTGGAGATCTGAAAATAATATCTTCCACATAGATCTGAACCATCAGAATATCATCTCCGTCTTCAATTCTAAACAGTGTTCTGTCTATAACTCCCTTAGTGAACCCATTGTCTACCAAGAACTGAGACAGTGTATCATACCAAGCTCTGGGAGCCTTTTTCAGACCATAAAGAGTTTTTCTTAAACGGTACACCTGGTTGCCTGATTCAAAGCCAGGAGGTTGTTCGACATAAACTTTCTCCACTAGTACCCCATTTAAGAATTCACTCTTTACATCCATCTGATACACAGTAAACCCTCTGTGGGCAGCATATGCCAGAATCAGCCGAATGGCTTCCAGGCGAGCGATTGGTGCAAAGGTCTCATCATATTCAATCCCTTCTGATTGTGAGTACCCCTTCGCAACAAGTCTTGTATTATTTATGTCTATGGCATTATTCTCATCCTTCTTGTTCTTGAAGACCAACTTAGTACCAATCACATGTTGGTGAGTTGGTATATCTACCAGTTCCCAAACTTGATTCCTCTCGAACTGCTCCTGTTCTTCTTGCATGGCTAGAATCTAGTTGGCATCTTGTAAGGCTTCTTCTGGTGTGATAGGTTCCTTCAAAGACAGATAACAACAATACATAGCACTTTCACCAATCTGATGTCTAGTTTGGACTCGGGCATTAGGATGACCGATTATCTGGTCAGCTGGATGGTCTTTCAACCAAAGCCTGTTTTCCTGATTTATATCAGTCTGGACATCATCATCCTCATCTGATATTGAGTCACTAGAGATTGGGAGAGGTACACTAGTAGGATCCACTTGGCATGGACATGTCTCAGCTGATGTTGGAATCATCAAAGGCTGATGTCTGTCCGCCGGAACATCAGGTGTTCCCCCTGAACTAGATGATTCAGTTACTGTCTCAGCTGTACCAGTTTCTTCATCGACAGTTGTACGTACCTTGGGGTCTGATTGACCTGGTGAATCATCAAGATCAAAGTTAGGAATATACACTGTGACATGTTCTGATTCCTTTCCTTTGATACTTAACTGATCCATTTTATGAGCATCAGATACTTTTTGTTCTTACACGGGCTTTTCTGAAGCAGATTTCTCCTGATCAGATATTGACTCATCAAAGACCACATGAGGTGTTTCCTCCACAACTAGGGTTTGCCTGTTGAACACCTTGAAAGCCTTGCTGGTTGAGGAATATCCTAAGTGTTTGTCCCGGTGAAAAACCCATGAAATGCGGAAAAATCATGAAATGCATATAAAACAGGGGTGAGGGCAGAGTGATTCCAGATTTTTGTTCTTTTAAGTCCATGTGTTGTGTTTTGCTTATAACCAAATGCATATGACAAGTAAAAACATAAAGCAATAAAGAACACAACAAAGTATAGTGGTTCGGAGACTCAAGCTCCTACATCCACTCTCCCTGTTCCTAGGGAAATTCCTTCAAACTGGACTTATCACCCTCTCGGGCTCGCCTCGGGAATTATCACCCTCCACGGGATTGCCTACAAGCTTTCAGGCTGACTCACTGCAGCTTACTCACTTTTCTACCTTGAGTTTTCTGGCTGACTCACTGCAGCTTACTAACTCTTTACAACTCCAACAATCACACAAACTACCTAACAATAGGGTTTGGGTTTGGTTGGTGTCTCCAACTAGGTTGAGATTTTCCCTTACATTTGTTTAGCCTCAATGCTAAGGTTGGGAAAATCTCTCTAAGCTTAGGATATATCTTGGGTTGCTTAGATTGAGTTTTAGAACACTCATGGATGTATTTGTATAGCTACAAACTTGTGTTCTATGGTGGGAATGCTTGAGTATATGTCTTCTTGGCTCTGTAGCATCTTTTGCCACATTCTCCACACTTTAGAATGATGAAAGACCTTGTATTTATAGTGTGGATTTGAATGTTACCGTTAGAGAGAATCACATTCAAATCCATACTATTTTGTAAGTTCTGCAGCTTCTTCAGGCTGGTTGTCTTCCTCTCATTGGTCCACATCAGTTGAATCTAACGGCTATATTCTTCAGGATTCTTCTGAGTCTTCAGGTTTCTCCGAGTCTCAGGTTTCTTGATTCAGAAGACTTCTCTTCAGCGGACCTTGTCTGATCTGGCATACTGACACTCAGGTTGACTGGGTTCAGTTCTTCTGACTTCAGACATCCTGACTCTCAGGTCACTTTTACTCACTGACCCTCAGGTCACTTGACTCAGGCTATCTGATTTCTTCTTGTCTGATCTGATCAGCTCGACTGATCAGATCAACACATCTTCAGGTCAACATATCAGGATAGCATCAGGTCAGTACATCAGGTTAGCATATCAGGTTACCATATCTGATCTCGATCACGTCTGATCTTGATCAGTCTCATCTGCTCCTCTTCTGATCTGCAACCTTCTCTTCTGATCTTCTGGTCAGTTTCTTTCTGATCAGCTTGACTGCTCTTCTGATCACCAGATCAGCTCGTCTGTTCTTCTGATCATCTGATCAGGTCTGTTCTGGTCATCTGATCTTCTGATCAGCTGGCTTAGCTTTTCTTCTCTTCTGATTTTGCACAGCTCATCAGTTAACTCCGGAACTCATCTTACTCATCTGATCTCGATCAGTCTCATCTGCAGCCTCATCTGATCTCGATCATCTACTTTTGATTATGTGAGTTCCCCCTCAACTTGTTCTCTCGTTCCCCCTCAACTTGTTATCTGTAGATTAATTCTTCAATAACACAAGTTGATAATGTTTTGGCATAATTCATCAAAACTAAAATATCCCAACACTAAGAATATACACTCATCTGACTTAGCTTCAAAGGTTTTCAACTGAATCTTCTCATTGTTGTGAATGAAAATGAAACACCTTCAATATCTGCTATTTTCTTAAATCAACTTTCAAAATTTGGAGTTACAATACCCAGCCATAACTGTCACCCCAAATTAATATTCCCATAATCCTGAGGTTACTCTTTTGATAATGGGTAAAAGAAACAACCAATTTTTAAAGCTCAATTAAGGGGTCTCTCTCCTTCCTTCTCTCATTATCTCCCTCACACAAAAAGATTATCGGTTCTCTCTTCCACCAAAAGGTTCTCTTTCAAACAGAAGACAGCTGCTGCCCCTCGTTCCTCATTACTGGTTTTTCCTCTAAAACTTTGCTGGAAGGTAATATGAACATCCATTTTCTCCACTGTTTCTTTATTTATAATTTTAATACTCTACTTTCTGATCCCAAATCTGCTTTGAGAAAATAATTGCGCATCTGTGAAATGTTGGATTGAGGGTTGACTGATTATATAAAGATTTCCCATGTCTTAAGCAACTTTGATTATCACCACTTTTCTTATTCTTTTAAAATGTCAGCAGCAACTCCAAAAGCCATGTATTTGAATGTTTAATTGTTTTATTAAACAAATTGCATAGATAAGACAGTAATTTGAGAAATTAATTTAACTACTCTATTTGTTTCCTAAAAACTGAGAAATTAATTTAACTACTCTATTTGTTTCCTAAAACAGAAAGTAGAGATATGATAATACCATGATTTAGTCTTATTTCATTATTCTTTACTTTATTGAGATTGATATATATTGAATCTAGTAGTTTGTATATTGGATGTTTTTGCACAGCTTCTGGTGTCCCTCTATTATTTTTGGGACTGAAGTTCAACTTCATTTCTATAAACCATGTTAAACTGAATTGGGAATTTGAAAGGTATTGTTCGAGTCATGTCAAAATCGATTTGGGGATTTAGGTTTGATTTGGGAATCTAGGGTTTTGAATTAGGGATTTCTTCGTCCTAAATTGTTGTCCAGATTTATTATTAAGGCCTTAATTATTTCTAAACCCTTGCTATTGTGTCCCTAGACTTATATCAAATTTTAAATGGCAACAATATCAGTTCTTAGCTAGTTATCAGATTCTACGCTAATTAAATTTATACGATTATCAATGCAAGACAACGACAATTACGAGGACATATTTTTACAAGGCTTCTACCTATTATTTCTTGCAAGCTTATTCGAGGTGGGGTTTTCTTACGATGTTCTACAGTGGTTAGTAGAACAAGTTGTTCATTGTTTAATGTTCTACATGTTTTGTTGAATGTGTTTCTCCAACATGTTATGCTCCATGTAATTTTATGTTCCATGTTATGATACACTACACGCTATGTTCCAAGAGAAATTCTACGTGTGGGAATACCAGGTCATCAGAAATGGCTTTGGGAAGGTCCACAAACTTTACGTGTGAGAATACCAAAGTCATTAAAACGGCTTTGGGAAGGCTCACAACTTTACGTATAGGATGACTAAAGTCAATTAAACGACTTTGGAAAGGCCTACAACAACATGACAAATTATATGTGATTAAACTTAAAAGTATGATAATGTTTCATGTTTGCTTCTATGTGTACAACTCATGTTTAATATTTAAATTGAACAACTAGGTTCCACTGAGTGTGATTTCATACTCACCCCATCCATTTATAAATTTCAGGTTGATGAGTTGGGCGATGAGGAGTGGGGATGGATGACAATCCCTTTAATTGCATTTTCTTTTAAATACTAAATAAATAATATAAGTTTTGATGTTTCCGCTGCTAAATTAAAGTATTTTTAAACTAATAGTCGTTGTTCTTTGCCGTTATGGATTTTAAATTCAAATTTAGTCGCGCTCAAGTTAGTTATTCTAACTACTTTATGAAAAGTCCGTTTTATGAAAATTGGGGCGTGACAGCAACATATAACAAGAATAAAAGATGGATTCAGTCTTCTGGACCATGGTGAACAGTCTAAATGAGATGGATTAAACAACAACTAATCAGAGAGAATAAATCTACTTCAATGTGCTTAAAATCGATCCTTTGAAGAAGCACATATATTCTTATATTTAAACATCTGAGAGAAACCTTAACTACAACCTAAAGGAAAAAACTAAAATAAAATAAAATAAAATAATATGCTATAATCTACAATCATCTATCATGAGAAGATATAGATGCAAACATAATTGTAGAAATCACACCTAAACAATCCAAAAGTTTAAGTAAGGGAAATAGTAAAACAGATTTTAAAAAAGTCAAACACTATGTGGGCTGTTAGTATCAATAGATGTGACTCAAGTAATGCACACATAATAAGTCAAGGTGTATTCTTCCATCAATTATTGGTTGTTAGACCATTAACTCTACCTTAATGTGCGTGCATAATCCTCTTACTTGTTCCAGAGCACACAAAAGGCATCTCAAGAGAATTACACTAGGCAAACGTTGCAAAACGTACTTATACTTCACATCAAAATCAATGCCTCAAAAGGAATTTCTGAAACAAGATCGTAATTAGTGGCCAATATATACTTCAGATCAAAATCAATTGCCCAAAAAAATTTTTATAACTAAGATTTTATTTTTATATAGTTCTTTTTATATAGTCTTTCTTGTTATACAATGTGTGGATAAAATTATACAAAGTTCGTATTCGGCCACTAAAACAATTTAAGCTAGAATGATAGGAATATTGCAGATTAAAATTTGTTTCAATATGATGTTTTTCATTTAAATTATAACAATCTATTTCTTATAAACCATAATCTTTTCTGTTTTCTTCTGGGTTTTACTTTGTAAGCAATTGGACTCCTTGTACTCCACTTCATGATTTTTTTATGTTTCAAAAAAAAAAACATTTTTAGCTTCAAAAGCTCTATCTTCACACCACTAACTCAACAACATCACTGAAAAATTAGGCACAAGGGTTCCACTTGGGGAAAAAATACCGAAGGATGGAAATTGGAAATAAAAAGGAGCAAAAATATATCTAAATGAATTGTAGTTTCTATCTTCTAAGCATAATACTTTTTGAACTTTAAATACTTAAATGCCTACTTATAGTAATATTCCTCTACCCAATCAAATAGGGATGTAAATAATGCCATAATAAAGTTTGAGAATCAAAACCAATATCACCCCACATTATCTAAGTGTTCTTTATTTCCCCTAAATTCACACTTCAACTTATAATAACAATCAACATCAAAATATCATTATTTCTATTTCTAACTCCACAATTATTTGTCAGAATCCCAAGCATCTAGTGGATAAATGAGCATTGAATTGAAATATTAAATTAGACCATTAATACTCTATTATGTTAAGAATGCTTTGAATAATTATCTGGTGTTAAACATTTAACTTATGTAAGATAAAAAATATTTGATCCATCAAGATAAAGTACTAATTGATAGTCCCGGTTCGAAAACCCATTTTGCGCGTGCGGAAGCAAACATTTAATTGCGATGCATATAAAAACAGGGGTGAGGGCAGAGTGATTACAATTTTTTCTCTTTTAAGCTCATGTGTTGTGTTTTGCTTATAATCGAATGCATATGACAATGTAAGAACATAAAGCAGTAAATAACACAACAATGTATAGTGGTTCGGAGGCTCAAGCTCCTACATCCACTCTCCCTGTTCCTAGGGAAATTCCTTCCAACTGGACTTATCACCCTCTCGGGCTCGCCTCTAGATATTTAACGAGCTCTCACTCAAACGGGACTTATCACCCTCCACGGGATTGCCTACAGATGTTTACCGAGTTCACACTCCAACGGGACTTATCACCCTCACTCGGGATTGCCTACCCTCCCTTTCGGGATTGCTAGATGTTTATCGAGTTCACACTCACCTACAAACTTAACCGACTGATTTGGGTAAGGTTTGTTTGGTTTCCAACTATGGTTAGATTTTCCTTACATTTGTTTAGCCTCAATGCTAAGGATGGGAAAATCTCTCTAAGCTTAGGATATATCGTGGGTTGCTTAGATTGGGTTCTAGAACACTCTTTGAATATATTTGTATATCTATAGACTTGTGTTCTATGGTGGGAATGCTTGACTATAAGGCTCTTGGCTCTGTAGCATCTTTTGCATCTTCTCCACACGAATAATGAAGGAAGAACTTGTATTTATAGTGTGGATTTGAATGTTACCGTTGGATGGAGTCACATTCAAATCCATACTATTCTGTAGCTTCTTGCGGCTTTTCCAGGCTGGTTGTCTTCTTCTCATTGGTCCACATCAGCTGATTCTAACGGCTATATTCCTCAGATTCCTCACCTTGGAATCATTCAGGATTCTCTGAGTCTCAGTGTCTTCAGTCTATCTGAGCCTTCAGGTCTATCTGAGCCTTCAGCTGACTTCTCTTCAGCGGACCTTGTCTGATCAGGCATACTGACACTCAGGCTGACTGAGTTCAGTTCTCTGAATTCAGACATCCTGACCTTCAGGTCACTTTGACTCAAAGCATCCGATTTCTTCTTTGCGATCGATCCGATCACCGACCGATCCGATCAACACTTCTTCAGATCAATATCTCCGGATAGCATCAGGTCAGTACATTTGGTTTAGCATATCAGTTTAGCACATCTGATCTCAATCACGTCTGATCTTGATCATATGCTCATCTTCATATCTGATCTCGATCAGTCTCATCTGCTCCTCTTCTGATCTGCAACCTCCTCTTCTGATCTGGTCATCTGGTCATCTGATCTGGTCTTCTAATCAGGTCATCTGATCATCTGATCTTGTCTTCTGATCAGGTCTGTTCTGGTCATCTGATCATTTGACCTTCTGATTCTTCTGATCAGCTGGCTTAGCTTTTCTTATCTTCTGATTTTGCACAGCTTATCAGTTAACTACGGAACTCATCTTACTCATCTGATCTCGATCAGTCTTGTCTGCAGCCTCGTCTGATCTCGATCATCTTCATCTGATTTCGTGAGTTCCCCCTCAACTTGTTCTCTCGTTCCCCCTCAACTTGTTATCTGTAGATTAGCTTCAAAAACACAAGTTGATAATGTTTTGGCATAATTCATCAAAACTAAAATATCCCAACAATTTCCCCCTTTTTGATAATGACGCCAAAACATTAGAATATATGCATTTTTAAAGAAACGGGTTTTCTTTTAAAGAGATCAGTTCAGGTGATCACTTTAAAGGTGATCTTTTGAACTCCTGCTCTGATACCAATTGATAGTCCCGGTTCGAAAACCCATTTTGCGCGTGCGGAAGCAAACATTTAATTGCGATGCATATAAAAACAGGGGTGAGGGCAGAGTGATTACAGATTTTTCTCTTTTAAGCTCATGTGTTGTGTTTTGCTTATAATCGAATGCATATAACAATATAAGAACATAAAGCAGTAAATAACACAACAATGTATAGTGGTTCGGAGGCTCAAGCTCCTACATCCACTCTCCCTGTTCCTAGGGAAATTCCTTCCAACTGGACTTATCACCCTCTCGGGCTCGCCTCTAGATATTTAACGAGCTCTCACTCAAACGGGACTTATCACCCTCCACGGATTGCCTTTACAGATGTTTACCGAGTTCACACTCCAACGGGACTTATCACCCTCACTCGGGATTGCCTACCCTCCCTTTCGGGATTGCTAGATGTTTATTGAGTTCACACTCACCTACAAACTTAACCGACTGATTTGGGTAAGGTTTGTTTGGTTTCCAACTATGGTTAGATTTTCCCTTACATTTGTTTAGCCTCAATGCTAAGGATGGGAAAATCTCTCTAAGCTTAGGATACATCGTGGGTTGCTTAGATTGGGTTCTAGAACACTCTTTGAATATATTTGTATATCTATAGACTTGTGTTCTATGGTGGGAATGCTTGACTATAAGACTCTTGGCTCAGAGCATCTTTTTGCATCTTCTCCACACACGAATAATGAAGGAAGAACTTGTATTTATAGTGTGGATTTGAATGTTACCGTTGGATGGAGTCACATTCAAATCCATACTATTCTCAGTAGCTTCTTGCGCCTTTTCCAGTCAAGTTGTCTTCCTCTCATTGGTCCACGCCACCGATTCTAACGGCTATATTCCTCGATTCCTCGCCTTGAATCATTTCAGATTCTCTGAGTCTCGGTGTCTTGATCTATCCGAGCCTTCAGTCTATCCGAGCCTTCACTAACTTCTTCTTCCGGACCTTGTCGATCAGCATACCGCACTTCAGTGGACCGAGTTCGATTCTCTGAATTCGATATCCCCGACCTTCAGTCACTTTGACTCAGCTATCCCGATTTCTTCTTTGCTCGATCCGATCAAATCGACCGATCCGATCAACACTTCTTCGAATCAATATCTCCGGATAGCATCGGTCAAGACATTAGGTTTAGCATATCAGTTTAGCACATCTGATCTCAATCACGTCTGATCTTGATCATCTGCTCATCTTCATATCTGATCTCGATCACGTCTGATCTCGATCAGTCTCATATGCTCCTCTTCTGATCTGCAACCTCCTCTTCTGATCTGGTCATCTGGTCATCTGATCTGGTCTTCTGATCAGTTCATCTGATCATCTGATCTTGTCTTCGATCAGTCCGCTTACGTCATCTGATCATTTGACCTTCTGATTCTTCTGATCAGCTGGCTTAGCTTTTCTTATCTTCTGATTTTGCACAGCTTATCAGTTAACTCCGGAATTCATCTTACTCATCTGATCTCGATCAGTCTCGTCTGCAGCCTCGTCTGATCTCGATCATCTTCATCTGATTTCGTGAGTTCCCCCTCAACTTGTTCTCTCGTTCCCCCTCAACTTATTATCTGTAGATTAGCTTCAAAAACACAAGTTGATAATGTTTTGGCATAATTCATCAAAACTAAAATATCCCAACACTAATAATTGAAAAGAAAGAAGTGAACAAGCATAGGAAGAAGTGAACACTGAAGATAAATAGCAACTGAACAACTTTCTATTGTCTTTATATTTCTGTTTATTTCTATTGAAAGAATTAAATGGGAATGTGAGAAATTACATCTTGCAGTACAACGAATAAAGATGTATAGACATGGATCTCCTTGCTTTTTATCTTTTGTGTAGAGGCTAAAAGAAAGGCATAAATTCTTGTTACATCATGTTTGGAAAGTGTTCGATGAATTGTTTCGATCTCAATCGAAGGCTTGAATGATGACTCTTCGATTTCAATTTTAAGCGTCTTGATGCTACTTATCAAGTCCTTGAGCACACTCAATCTACTAATGGTAATAAGTATCAGTCTAATGGTAACCATATTTAGACTTCTGGAAGTACTTATAAACCTCATGGCAACAACTATCGGCCTACTGGGAATAATTATCAGCCTACTTAAAACTATTTTATATTTTTCTCAGTTTTTCAACGAAAACCACTTACAAGAATTAAATCATAACAAGAGAGAATAAAGAACTAACAATATCTCCCCATCTTGAAGCGAATCAAATAGAGGCAAACCTTCATCCAATCTCATGATTGAGAAGGTTTCCAAGATAAATTCTCGTCTGAGTCTACACACATATATAAACCCAATATCAAATGTTTAGCAAAATCAAATAGAGCAAAACTTCCATATACAGAAAGATTGCGAAAATCATATTGCACGAGATTATGAGTTTGTTGTGTAACAGACTTGCAAGAAAACGTCATCGAGTTCCCCGAAGCTAGATTTTGCCATCTATGACCATGAATGCGATCACATAGTCAGACAGATCGTGTGGGCGAACGCGATCACACTCTGTTTTTCTCCTAAAAATTTCAACAACATTCAACTAGAAACCCCAAAATTTTACGGAATTCCAAATTTTCAAAAACCCCAGTGTCAGCATAATTTGACAAAACTCAACTTGAAACCCCAAATTTGCAGCAACCTCAGCATCAATTTGAAGAAAAAATCATAAATTGAAGAAATGAGAGAAGAGAAGACATTACAAATTTGCAATTGCATCATCAAAATAATTGAAACACACCGCGACGGCTGTGTGGGAGCACACAAAGACAAGGGCGGGCGGCGACGAGAGATGAATGAATGAAGGGCGGCGGTGGTGGCGTGACAAAGTTGAATCTGCAAAGGTCGGCTTTGCATGGCGAAGACGATTGCAAAAGTGCAAAATCGGGAAGAAAAGACGACGGAATCGTGTTTGAGAATTTAGGAATTAGGAATCAAAGAAGGCCGAAATGGGGGTTCAATGGAATTGAAAATGCTAGGGTTCTAGGAATTTCTTCGAGTGAAGTAATGTAAAAAATTAAGTGTTTTATTTATATTTCACTTTTTTTTTAAATTTTGTGTATTTTTTTTTGGAATTTACCCCCAATCATGATGTCATACCCGTACTTTTATTAAATTTATATATACAATAAATTTATTTAATTAATTTTAAAAATATAATTTACATTTTATGGAAATAAGTATTTCTTTTTAAAGCCCATTTAAATTTAATTTTAAAACCTTTTTCTGAAGCCAAGCCCTAAGTTTTAGGTATCTATATATATATAAATATAAGAGTTTACCTAAAATCACCGCACACCAAAAGAATATACACGATCTCCTTCTTCGGCAAAGAGTTCTACGGTGACAATAATCACATGGAGGATTAAGGCTGCAACCCCTTCGCCATATCTATTCACTCGACTTTGAGGTGGGGATTTCTATCTATTATATATGTCTTTATTAAATGTGATTTGTAATTTTATTGACATTCATGTGGAATTATGTTTGAGAATATAGGTTTTCTGACCTTTATAAACGAGGAATGGTTCTTTTGACCTTTATAAACGAGGAATAGGTCTTCTGACCTTTATAAACGAGGAATAGGTCATCTGACCTTTATAAATGAGGAGAAGGTCTTCTGACCTTTATAAACGAGAAGAGAAGAAGTGATGTGACAAAATTTACATGTTAACGTGTTGGATGATTTAATTGCTTATTATATTTAGTTTTGACAAACATGTCCCCACTGAGTTGTGGTTTGATCATCCCTTCTTATTTCCCCCCCTTTCAGATTAAGAGCCGACGTGGTACGATGGAGGATGCATAGCTCGAAGATTTAATGAACTTCAATTTAATTTTTCTCTATTTAAAGATTAAGTGCATATTTTTTTTCAATTATTGTTTAATTCTTAATGTTGAATATTTGATTGTGGATGTGTTCGAATTTTTGTCGAGACTAATTGAAATTTATTTTATTTTAAAAGTTTTGCAAAATTTGATGGTTATAGTTAAATATTTCTTTATGATCATGCCCTTAAATTCATTCCTGCACATAAAGATTTTCATTAAATTCTTTCTTAAACTAGTTAAATTACTCTTTCAAGTACGAGTTTTATTTATGAAAAATCGGGGTGTGACACATGAATTGAAAATTTCACTTTGATGATCTGAAAATTTGAAAGACCGCCAGTAATGTTGTTTGGCTCCCAAACATTTGTATTAACATAAATATTTTGATTTTTATTTTTATTTTTATTTATCGTAATGATTATTTAGTGAAATAGAATATTGATTTGACTTGAGAAGAACAATAAAAATTATATGTAATTTTTTTTTATTAATACAGAGTGAAAATTTTATTATATAAAAATTTATTTTGTTTTAGAAGGAGTTTTATGATACCAATCGGAAATATCAATTTTTACTAAGTTTTATTAATATTTTTAATTATTCAAATCTACTAATTTTCTTTTCTTTTTTAATAATTAAAAAAATATTGTTCATTATTTTTATAATCAAATAAAATTCATCATAAATGAAAATTACTTTTATTATATTGTTCACTGCCTTTTAAGAATTAAATGATGTGTATCTGCATATCGTATTATAAAAGGGCATGACTTATATTACAACAGGATATTAATTGTGATATTAAAAGGTAATAACTTATATTATAAAAGGGTATTAGTTGTGATAATTAAAGTGTATAATTTATATTACAAATTAAGAAGTATTAATCGTGATAACAGAAGTGTATGACATATTACAAAAGGGTATTAGTCATGATACTGACGAGTGTAAGTTATACTACAAGAGGGTATTAGTCATAATACTGAAGAGTATGACTTATATTACAAAAGGGTATTAGTCGTGATACTGGCGAGTGTAACTTATACTATAAGAAGATATTAGCCGTGATAACTGAAGCGTGTAACTTATATTACAAAAGGGTATCAATCGTGATACTGGAGAGTGTGACTTATATTACAAAAGGGTATTAGTCGTGATACTGAAGAGTGTAACTTATACTACAATATGATATTAGTCGTGATAACTGAAGGCTATGACTTATATTACAAAAAGGTATTAGTCGTGATTAGGGGTGGAGAAAATACCAAAAATACCGGTATACCACACTTACCGTACCGAAAAATATTGATTTTATCGAAATTTTTGGTATACCAAAATTTTCGGTACGGTATGGTACCGTACCAAAAATTTCGGTACGATAACGGGATGAAAATATAGAAAATTTCGATATACCGAAATACCAAAATATTTTCGGTATATCGAAAAAATTTCCGGTATACCGGAAAAATATACCGGTATACCGAAAATATTTCGGTATACCGAAAATATTTCGGTATACTGGTATATATTGAAATTTCTGTACGGTATCGGTATGTAATATCGGAATACCAAAAATTTTGGTATACCAAAATTTTGGTATACCGAATTTTTGGTACGACAACGGTATGAAATTTTTCGGTATCGAAAATTTCGGTACGGTAACGGTATGGCGAGAAATTTTTCAGTATGCCGTACCGTCCACCCCTAGTTGTGATACTAAATAGTGTAACTTTACAAGAGGGTATTCGTCGTGGTAACTGAAGGGTGTAACTTACATTACAAAAGGGTATTAGTCGTGATAATGAAGAGTGTAACTTATATTACAAAAGGGTATTAGTCGTGATATTGAAGAGTGTAACTTATATTACAAAAGGGTATTAGTCGTGATACTAAAGAGTGTAACTTATACTACAACAGGGTACTAGTCGTGATAACTGAAGGGTATAACTTATATTACAAAAGGGTATTAGTCGTGATACTGAACAGTGTAACTTATACTACAAAAGGTTATTAGTCGTGATAACTGAATGGTGTAATTTATGTTACAAAAGGGTATTAGTCGTGATACTGAAGAGTGTAACTTATATTACAAAAGGATATTTATCATGATACTGTAGAGTGTAACTTATACTACAACAAGGTATTAGTCGTGATAACTGAAGGGTATGACTTATATTACAAAAGGGTATTAGTTGTGATACTGAAGAGTGTAACTTATTCTACAAAAGGGTATTAGTCATGATACTGAAGAGTATGACTTATATTACAAAAGGGTATTAGTCGTGATACTGAAGAGTGTAACTTATACTACAAAAGGGTATTAATCGTGATACTGAAGAGTGTAACTTTTACTAATCATGATATTTGAAGAGTATGGCTTATATTAAAAAAGAATAATTAATCGTGATATTGAAGGATATAATTTATATTATAAAAGAGTATTATTAAAAAAAAAACAGATTAAAAGACTGAAATTAATTTGCTAAATATTTTTTTTTTTGAAAGTTTCCTTGAAAGTAAATAAATAAAATATTTTCGATTTTGGTAAACAATCTTTGTCTAGTTTAGTCTGGCATTAGGTAAGTTATTTGTTGGAAGGTCTTAGGTTCAATTACCATTATTGTATTTATTTTTTATATTGAAAAAATGATACTTAAAATTAATCTATAATAAATTTAAACTTTAACAATAAAGATGTTTAGCATACTTGGTAGCTTTAGTTAGGTGTTTTTCATATTCATTATGTTAAAGGCCTTGTGTTTGATCCCAGTGTGATAATTTTTTATAAGGAAAAACTGATATTTAAAAGATGAGTCGGTCTTATGTGAAAATTTTCACATGTGAAAATATTAAATTTCGCGAGTCAAACCAGTAATTAAAACGTGACCGTATGAGTTGGGTACTGTAAGCCTTGGTAGCCTAATGGTAGATGCCGCTTCTTTAGGTGTGTTTAACTTGGTTTCGATCCCCTGTGGCAGCAAGTAAAATAATTTTTTTAGATTCACGAATCATAAAGGATTTTAATAGGCGGTTGTATGTGTTGTGTGCCATAAGCCTCTACGGCCCAGTGGTAGATAACTGCTCCTTTAGACCGTTCGCCGTGGGTTTGATTCTCAGTAGCGGCAATTAAATTACTTTTTTATGTTCTTTTTCTGTAAATAAAAAAAATTGGTAAGGAACCTTCCCTCTTACAAAGACTTGAGTTCGACCCATATATATATATATATATATATATAACCTTTATTTAACAAAAAAAACATTTTTATATTGTAAGTAGTTGTCATGCTCTCTTCTTACCATTCCAAAGACCTATGTTCTATCCCTGTTAATAGTGACTTTCGCCCATTTTTTTAAGTTAAGTCAGTTTTTTCAATATTTTCACTAAATATTTCACCTTTATGTTTCTGTTAATGCCGAAAAATTTGTACTAAATCGCTATAGCTTAATGGTAAGGAGTGTGAGTTTAGACCTTCGAGATTTTGGGTTCGAAACCTAGCAGGTTCAATTCCTTTGAGTAGTGACTTTTGCCCATTTTTTTTTTAAAATTAAGTCTATTTTTTCAATATTTTCACTAAATATTTCACCTTTATCTTTCTATTAATGTCAAAAAGGTTGCACTAAATCGCTATAGCATAATGGTAAGCTGTCTGAGTTCAGACCTCTGCGATTCTGGGTTCAAAACTTAGCAGTGTTGTTTTTTTATTTGACCAAGTCAAATAAAGAAATTTTCACATAAAATTTTGTCGTAAAAGATATAAATTAGGATATAAGAAATAAAAATTATATAGTTGAGTTGGTTTTTTTATTTGACCTACTCAAGTAAAGAAATTTTTACATAAGATTAAATATAAATTAGGATATAAGAAATAAAAATTGTGTAGTTGAGTTGGTTTTTTTATTTGACCAAGTCAAATAAAGAAATTTTCATATAACATTTTGTCTTAAAAGATATAAATTAGGATATAAAAAATAAAAATTGTATAGTAGAGTTGGTGGGAATTAGAAAATTCTATTTTAGAAGTCTTAGATTTGAACATTAATTACAACATATTTTATTTTGAATTATTGTAAAGTTTTATTTAATTTCATCACCATATGTGCACGATAATGACGAATATGAAATTATATATATTACTAAATGATTACCGTCCACAATTTTTATATAAGGAAAACTGATGTTTAAAATATAACAATATTAAATTCAAATATAAGCATTGAAAGTGTATAGTTGAGTTGGTGGGCTTAATTAAATTATATGTCATAAGTCTTGAGTTCAAACCTTAATTATTGCATTTTATATTTGAGTTGTTGTGACTTTTTATTTAATTTCGTCATCATATGTGCACAATAGTGACAAATATGAAATTTTGTCACTAAATAATTTACCGTCCACAATTTATTCTTATGACAAAATTCAAATTCTTCATGTTTGTGTAACAAATGATAACTAAATTCATATGTCGTGAAAAATCAGTTATAGAATATTAGAATTTATGACTTCCTTATGTTGAAATTGACAAATGCATATTTATTGTCACTATATATAAATATTGGTGACAAAAGAATATGTAATTACTATGAACAATTAATGACGAAACATAAAACCGTCATGAAAATTTAATATTATTTGACGAATATGATCGTCACTAATTACAATGAAGATCATCACCAAATAATATTGTGACGAAATAAGTGTGCCACTAATAATTGATTATTAATCGTCACTATATATAAATATTGGTGACAAAAGAATATGTCACTAATTACTGTGAACAATTAACGAGGAAACATAAAACTGTCATGAAAATTTTATATTATATGACGACTATGATAGTCACTAATTACAATGAAAATCGTCACCGAAATAATATTGTTACGAAATAGGTTCGTCATTAAAAAATGATTATTAATCGTCACTATATATAAATATTGGTGACGAAACAATATGTCACTAATTACTATGAACAATTAACGACGAAACATAAAATTGTCATGAAAAATTTATATTATATGACGACTATGATCGTCACTAATTACAATGACGATTGTCACCAAATAAAATTGTGACGAATTAAGTGTGTCACCAATTCTTTTGAATAATTAATGACAAATCATATAGTGGTCACAAAAATAGTATTTTTCATGACGTTGAATGTCATCACTAAATATTATGAATATCGTCACCAAAGTTTATTGTGACGAATTTCTTGTTATTGTCATGAATTCTTTGAACTAGTGACGAAAAAAAACCAATGGTGACAAAAAAAAATTTGTCACAAATTCTCACTTTTTAGTGACGAAAAATAAATTTGTCACCTTTAGGTAACATATTGTGATGAATTTTGTGTCGTCACGGAATGTGTGATTTCCTGTAGTGTCTAAGATATGCTTAGTATTAAAACAAGTTCTAGTTATCCAGGTTCGTATTGTATCCATTCTTAAATTATGTACATGTGTGACTAATTGAGTACTGTAGCATGTCGTTGAAAATTATTGTCTTGCGAAGCAAATATTCGTTAGAGACCTAAAGCTCGTTTGACACAACTTATAAGCTCCAAAACAATAAGTTGGGATATCAATTTTAATTTATTTTACATAAATTATATAAGCTCTACTCTTTTTAACCCATCCCTGCTGAACCCAACCCAAAACAACTCGGCCCCTTTTTCAAAAAAAAATAGATTTTATTTTATTTTCTGGAAAAAAAAATTATTTTTGAAAAAAATACTCCCTCCGTCCACTAAAAGTGTGCTTAGAGGGCTGAAACATTATCGAGATAATAAAGAAAAGGGTTAGCTGTTTTAGTTAGATAAGTTCTCAGTTTGTTATACGGTTAAATAAGTTAGTTATAAGGTCAACTAATACCTTTCAGTTCTCCCGCTGACACTGTAAGGTATTATAAATAAGTCATAGCTGAGTTCTTTGTATTTTAACAAGTATTTCCCATCTTTCATTCCTACTGTAAAATAGAATGCTTCTTCAATTCAGAATAAGATTTGTATTTCTTCGTTGATTCATTCAAGTGTTTAGATGGTATCAGTTTGAATCGTGATTTCGATTCTTATTGTTACGCTTTAGGTTTCAATCGATTCGTGTTTTCGATTCCGGTTGAAATTTCGATCCGATTTCTTTCGATTCTTCTTCAAATCGAGTCTTCCGCTGTCTTCAATCGATTTTCTGATTGTTTTTCGAGTTCTACACTCATCTTTCTTGTGTATATCACGATTCCTCCTTAGATTTGAATGGCGACTTTTAACGGTGTTTCTTTAAATCCTGTTGAAAATCCTCTTTCTCCATTGGCGCTGCATCCAAATGACAATCCGGCGATATCCATAGTCATGGAGCCTCTGGATGGCTCTAATTTCATTTCTTGGAGCCATGGCGTTAAACGGGCGTTGAGCGTGAAGAATAAGGCCCCGCTCATTGATGGTTCTCTACCCATTCTTGTTAAAGACGATGACCGTGTTGTTTATGCCGCCTGGGTTCGTGCAAATGACCTTGTTCTGATGTGGGTCTTAAATACCATAAAGCCGGAAATCAAGAAAATGTTGGATTATTTCACTTCTGCCAAAGACGTTTGGGATGAGCTCCATGTCAGGTATTCCCCTTCTGATGATACTAGGGTTTATGAGTTGGAAAAGTCTTTGAGCTCTATTTCTAAAGGCTCTCAATCCTTGGTGTCTTATTAAAACTTGTTTAAGTCTCTGTGGGATGAGTGGTTAGGCTTTAGACCAGCATTACAGTGTTCTTGTGGGGCAATGGCTGGATGTACTTGTGAGTTGCCTAAGAAGCTTGCTAAGACCCAAGAAAGAGATGCTATTATCAAGTTTCTGGTAGGATTAGATGAATCTTATGCTGCAATTAGGTCTCAAGTGCTTTTACAGTCTTCTACTTTGTCATTTTCCAAAGTTTACTCATTGTTACTTCAAGAAGAGTCTCAAAGGGCATTGAAATCTGAGTCTATAGTTGGTCAGCAGTCTGATTATGTGGCTATGTTGGCTAGAAATGCCAAATTTTACAAAGACAAGAAGAAGACACTCAAGTGTAGTCACTGTGATGGGCCTGGGCACACAGTTGACAGATGTTTTCAACTCATTGGTTATCCACCTGGATGGAAGGGTCCTAGGGGTCTTAGGAAGTCTGAGAATCAGGGTATTAATGCTAATAATATGTTTACAAAGGCTGATTCTATTGATGTCACTGTTGCCTCCAATCCCTTATTCAATCAAGACATGTTTGAGCAGTTCATGGCCTATGCTAAGATGCAGAAATGTCCTGAGTCCTCTCACTCAGCAGCGGGAGCTTTTGTTAAGGGCAATCCACCTAATTCAATGAATCCAGTGGCAGGTAACTCAGGCATTCATTCTTGTTTTAACTTCATGACTACTGATAAGTTCTTTTGGATTCTTGACACTGGAGCCACAGATCACATGGTCCATAGTTTAGATTTATTCACATCTAAACCAGAACCATCTGACATCAAAATTAAATTGCCAAACAATGCTTTTACTACTGCAACATTCATTGGAAACATTGTATTGAATGAGTTTCTGACGTTGTACAATGTCTTATATGTTCCAGAATTTCATTTAACTTGTTGTCCATTTCACACTTAACTAGATATACTAATCGTACTGTGAGTTTTCTATCCTCACATTGTGTTTTGCAGGGCAACAACACACTGAAAGTGATTGGTTCTGCTGAACAAAGTGGAGGCTTGTATTGTTTGAAAGTGGATAAACCTGTAAAGTTTGCTAATTCTGTTTCTCATACTGTTGATTTTGCTCTATGGCATACTAGGTTAGGGCATACTTCCACTAAGAAACTTTTTCAGATAAAACAATTGAATGTAAATCCTTCTTCTGTGATCAATAAAATCTGTGATGTTTGTCCAATGGCTAAGCAAAAGAAAATTTCATTTCCTATCAGTAATTCTTTTACTCGTTGTATTTTTGAATTGATTCATTATGATGTTTGGGGACCTTTTTCAATAGAGTCTGTCTCTGGTCAGAAATATTTTCTCACAATTGTAGATGATTTCAGTAGATGTACATGGATTTATTTGTTAAAAGCAAAGAGTGAGGTCAAAGCAGCTTTAGAAAAAATTTCAAACATGGTTAATACTCAATTTGGGGTAAAAATCAAGGTGTTAAGGAGTGATAATGGAACTAAGTTCATACTTTCAGATTTCTTTCATAAGTTAGGCATTGTGCATCAAACTTCTTGTGTGACAACACCACAACAAAATGGTTTAGTTGAAAGAAAGCATCAACATTTGTTGCAAGTTGCAAGATCATTGTTGTTTCAGTCTAAATTGCCTTTGAAATTTTGGAATTTCTGTGTTCAAACTGCTGCTCATTTGATAAATAGACTTCCCTCTTCAGTTCTAAACAATAGATCTCCCTTTGAAGTGTTACATAACAAATTACCTGATTATTCATACATGAGAAATTTTGGGTGTCTATGCTTTACTAGTACTCTCACTGCTCACAGATCAAAATTTGATCCTAGAGCTACAAAATGTGCTTTTATTGGATATCCCTTTGGTGTAAAAGGATATAGATTACTTGAGTTACATACTGGGAAATTTTTTATCTCAAGAAATGTTGTTTTTCATGAGCACATATACCTCTTTTCTGATAATATTTCTTCAGTACCTGCTTTTGATGTTGGAATACATACTGAAATTGATGATATTATTTGTGATCCTGTTCAATCTCCTGTTATTTCACCTTCTGCTAATACTGGTGACAATGATCCTTCTGGTAACACTGAGAATTTGCATAGTGTCAATAATGATGAGTCTTTTGATAATAATCATGTTCAGGAAAATTCAGAAAATAGTGATAATACAAGTAGTTCAAAAAGTCATGGTGATCTTCAAGATGAAGTTTCTGAACTTACATATTCTGTTCCACCTTCAGTAGATAACATCCTCAATATAGATGATGAGAATGTTGATCTTAGAAGGTCCACTAGAACAAGACACACACCTGCTTATCTTGATGTCTATAAGACTACATTGCCCACTTCTATTAACCACAACAATGTTAATTTCACCAGTTCTAATAAGATTCACTATCCTATTTTTGATTTTCTGTCAACCAATAGATTATCTAATTCACATAGAGTATTCACAGCCTCTATTTCACAAATAGTGGAGCCTAAACCTATAAACATGCATCCACTAATGAGAACTGGAATATAGCTATGAAAAATGACTTAGATGCTTTGGAAAGAACTAACACTTGGTCTGTTGTTTCACTACCAAAAGACAAACATTGTATAGGTTGCAAATGGGTCTTCAAAGTAAAGTACAAGGCTGATGGCACTATAGAAAGATACAAAACTAGACTAGTAGCCAAAGGCTACACTCAAGAGGAAGGAATTGACTACTTTGACACATTCTCACCAGTTGCAAAAATAACCACTGTAAGGATTCTCTTATCTATTGATGTTGCTAAAAACTGGTGCATACACCATTGTGATGTAAATAATGCTTTTTTACATGGTGATCTCCATGAAGAAGTCTATATGCTTCCTCCCCCAGGTTACACAGTGGATGTTGGTAAGGTTTGTAAGTTTAACAAAAGTTTATATGGTTTGAAACAGGCTTCTAAGAAATGGTTCAATAAGTTGTCTGAAACCCTTATTTCAATTGGTTTTGTTCAATCTAAAGCAGATACATCTTTGTTTACTAGATCATCTGGTTCTTCTTTTACTATTTTACTTTGTTAGGTGGATGATATCATATTGACTGGAACTAGCTTAGATGATATTTTGAGTGTCAAAGATTTTCTGCATAAGAAATTTACTATTAAAGACCTTGGAGTGTTGAAATATATTTTGGGAATTGAAGTTTCCCACAGTGAGAAAGGTTTACAGTTATGTCAGAGAAAGTATGCTTTAGATCTATTAACAGATATTGGATATCTTGGTTGTAAACCATGCTCCACACCAATGGATTCCAAACAACATTTCACACAATCAGATGTTCAAACTCTACAGGATCCCTCTACCTACAGGAGGCTTGTTGGTAAATTACTGTATTTAAAAATCACTAGGCCTGGCATTTCATATGTTGTGCAAACTTTAACATAACATATGAGTCAGCCCACTGAAGCTCATTTAGCAGCTGTACATAGATTGTTAAGATACATTAAATCAACTATTGGTCAAGGAATTCTATACCCTACTAATAATTCTTTCAAGTTGTAGGCTTTTACTGACTCTGATTGGGCCAGATGTGAGCAAACAAGGAAGAGCATCACAGGATATGCATTTTACTTGGGAGATGCCTTGATCTCATGGAAATCAAAGAAACAAAACACAGTGAGTAGGTCTTCTGCAGAGGCTGAGTACAGGGCCATGTGTTCAACATCGTGTGAAGTGCAATGGATCTTGTATATCCTTCAAGACTTGAAGATTGAACACCCACAACATGTGAACATCTTCACTGATAGCAGGGCTGCATTTTGTATAGCCCACAACCAGGTTCTACATGAAAAGACAAAACATATACAGATTGACATCCATTTCACCCGGGAAAAGATACAACAAGGGGTCATTAAGCTGGTTCAAATTCCTACAGAAGACAACCTGGCAGATGTCTTAACAAAGCCTTTGTCCCCATCTCTATTCAACCAATTCAAGATCAAAATGGGACTTCTCAATATCCACTCCCATTTTGAGGGGGGATATCAAGATAATAAAGAAAAGGGTTAGCTGTTTTAGTTAGATAAGTTCTCAGTTTGTTATACGGTTAAATAAGTTAGTTATAAGGTCAACTAATACCTTTCAGTTCTCCCGCTGATACTGTAAGGTATTATAAATAAGTCATAGCTGAGTTCTTTGTATTTTAACAAGTATTTCCCATCTTTCATTCCTGCTGTAAAATAGAATGCTTCTTCAATTCAGAATAAGATTTGTATTTCTTCATTGATTCATTCAAGTGTTTAGAAACATGTTTTATGAAAAGATAAATTAAGTACGTTTATGTATACATTTTTTAAAATTTTCATCGTCCAGCAATCACTTAATTACTAGTTATCATTATACTTACTCATAATCAATTATAATTAATAAATGGACTTAAATCTACGTTTTTGTAGAACATGTTTTAACCTTCTGAGCATACTTTTCGTGGACAGATGGAGTAATAATTTATTTATTTTTTAAAAAATCTGAAAAAAAATTGGACGGCCCAATAGATCAAATTAAAATTAAAATTTACAAATTTAAAATTGACCAAATTTAACCTGCACGTGACACGTGTGGCCGAACGACGTCCTTCTCGGTTTTTTGATAAAAATTAGACAAAAAATGGATAATGAATTTAATTATGAGATTAAAATTGAACTAATTTTTAATTTTTTGAAAAGAAAAATTGACAATAAATAAATTATGGGACTAAAACTTATTTTTCTCATTTTAATATTTTAATATATATAATCATGCATCCCGAAGAAAACACATTAATGAAAGAATTATTCACAAAATGAAAGAGTTTTTTTTTTTCATATCTTCCATATCCATAATGTTTCTTAATGCCATAAAGTTTAGCCATACTCAAGCTGCCATTGTTTGCCTAATCGACCCCTCCCACAAAATAAAACAAACAAAACCCCCTCTTCTCATTTAATAAAATTTCCTTCCTCTTGAAAACAAATAAAAAGCACTTTGATTCATGCATTAATTTGGACGAACAAGTCTGTGATAATTAAGCTGAACGAACACCACAAATAGAAGTGGAAAATTTAAAGGCTACACATCGATTCATGATAAATAATTAAGTTATTTTTTTAAATTGTAGGGTTTATAAATTATAATTATATGTTTAATTAAGTTCTGTAGTTTTTTAATATGATTGTAGTGTTATTAGTGTGTATATAAATAGTAGGAGATGAAATCGTAGTTGAACTGCGTCACAAAATATTTGCATGTGACATGTTGGAGTTGGACTCGGTCAAAATATTACTCCCTCCCTTCTGTTTTAAATTGTACATTCACTATTTGGTTCGTATTTTAACGAGTGAGTTGTTTATTAGTATTTAAAATAATAAAAAGATTTTTAAGGTGGGGTATGATAGTCCTACCCCTCATCTATCCTACATCTCTTTAAAAGTCACTTTATCATTTTATACACTAATAAACAACTCGCTTGCTATAACACGAGTCAAACAATGAATGAATAATTTAAAATAGGACGAAGGGAGTATAAGGTATCGTGCGTTTACCTTCTTGTACATGCATGCACTATTATGCATATATGTATGTGCTCGAGTTTTTGTATTTACATAATTATGTGTGAATATACTGTATTATTTTTGTACATGCAAATAATATTTGTAATCATTGATGGAAAAAGTGGAATATTACCATAATTGTGTGTACTAGCTAGTAGCTACTAAAACAAACTGACCTTATCCGTATGTATGACTATTCGAGTTTATGTATAAATGGATAGTAGGTCCTTATTCCTTTTAGATCTAGCTAGCTACGTAATCTCAATTAGTAGATCTCAATTAGTTCTTCTGCTAATTTACTTTTTTTCTTATATTGTTTAGCGGACTAGAGTGTCATTACATATGTTAGCATTCAAATCTATTCTCTCCACAATGGTGGTTGATAAAAATGTTCTTTGAAAATTAAAGAGGTGGGAAGATAATTATTTTTACAATTTAGGGATATATTTAAAAACTATTTTTTTGTCAAATGACTTTTCATTTAACTAAAATGGTCCCATAATTATTTATTTTTCAAATTTAATTTTATATATATTCAAATTGAATCAATTAAGTCCCAAGTGACATAAAAACATGTTAAAAGACATCATTTTTGGCATGTGCCCATCACTTCTTTAAAAATTTTTCCTTAATTATTATTTTCCTAGTTTTTTATTTAATTACGTATCGTTGTTTAACTTTCGTAAAGCTTCCATCTACTCTCACACTTTTTCAACTTTTTCAGCTTCCTTAAATGGGTTACTTCTAATTTGCTTTCTATTCTCAATATTCCCTTTCTTTTGCTTATTTATTACTATTTCTCAATATTAATTTCACTTTTAATTTAATCACTATTTCTAGTACGAGTGGTCTTATGTGCACCTAGGTGCACCGTGCACTTATAGTGTATTTAAGAGATGTGCGATTTGTTATACTGAAAATTACAATTTATTTACACTGAATCGTGCAACTATTTTTTTCATATTAATAATTGCACGTTTCAATATAAATAAATTGCACTTTCTAATATAACAAGACACACGTTTTTAAAATACACTATGAGTACACAGTGCACCTAGATGCATAAAACACCTGGTCTTCTTGTACATCTTTCTTTTTAGCACAAGGTCCACAATACTCCTCTCGTTGTCCTCTAGTTTCTCTTTTTATAATTTTTACTTAATTATTATTTATCAAGATTAATTTCTCTTTCACATTTTTCGTTAATTTCTATTTCTTATACTCCTTTCTTCTTACCAACTCTAACCCATATTTGCTTTTCTGGACCATATTTTTTATTGACATGTACGCTACGCTACTCAATTAATCAATTACGCGCGCGCATTCATATAATGATGTAAATTTAAGAATGGATATTCGCAATTATAATTACAGCTACCACATAATACTGCATACTAGACGAGATTCAAAATAATATTTTTATTATTGACTGTGTGTGTGCGTGTATTTTCAGAGTGTTGTTAAAAATATTATGCAACATGTAAAACAACATATGACAACGTGTTGGGAGATGAATTTAATAAAGATTTTGATTAGATTCCAAAACCCCTGAATATGACATGTATCAGGACATCTTGATAGTATAGAATCAGGATCAGGTTTCAATAGAACTAGGGATCAGGATTATCTGCACCATGTATAGTCAGCAGATATAGATCAGGAAATTTTAGTATACTGAAGACTCTGAAGAATCAGAAGTATCCTGAAGACTCTGAAGAATTCTGAAGACCCGAAGATCCTGAAGAGTGTTTTTATACTGATCAAAAAGGACCCTGAACCACTATCTTAAAGAAATAGTGTTATGTTCATTCCTAGTACAAACAAACAGAATGTTAGACATGTGTGGACATTAAGGAACATATCAGATCAGAAAGATCAACTTAAAAAGAGTCGTTTGTTTGTCTATACTCAAAGGAAGATTTCGACCAATGAGGAGACAACAACAACGTACTGTACTGACACTGAAAGAGACATCTCTCTGAGAAATGTCAGGTCTGATATCTTCCAGTTCACAGAAATTGGTGATTGACTACTTGGCTGCATATTTACTAAAACATGCAAGGATGTGTTCAAACCACAAAATAGTCGTTCATCAATAACCAGAAGAGGAAACTTTTGATGCTATCTCTTCCAACGGATAGTTTTTCAAAGAGTGACCATTGGAGAAGTTGCCTATAAATACCAGTGACCTTCACCATTGAAAGGTTACGGGAAATCAAAGCAACTCCAGAGCTCATTCGTATTCTTGCAAATTGAAGCACTCGAAAAACCTAAGATTTCCCAAGTGTTTCACATTGAAGAGAGCTCATTACACTAAGCCTAGATTTGATAGATATATCCAAAGCTTAGTAGAGATATCCTAGCCTTTGCATTTGTTCTTATTGTAAAGGATATCTTACCCTAGTTGGAAACCAACTAAACCTAAACCATTTGATAAGGTAGTTTGAGTGTGTGTAAATTGTTGGTGAGTAAGAGTTGTAAAGAGTGAGTAAGCTGCAGTTGAGTTCAGCCAGAAAGCTGTAGAGGAGAAGTTAGTAAGCTACTTGTGGTAGTCTGAAAACTTGTGTGTGTTGAGTTAGTAAGTTATAGTGAGTCAGCCTGAAAGCTTTAGGAGAAGTGTGATAAGGAATTTCACTGACGATCAGAGAGAGTGGACGTAGGAGCTTGAGTCTCTGAACCACTATAATTGCTGTGTTGTTTGCTTTCTGTATTGCATACTATCTACTACGTATTTTCACTGAAAGCATATTGTTTTCTTGATACTCAGTTGGAATCAATCCACTGAATGTGCATTAACTGATTCACAGCCTTAACCACTGTTTTATTAAAGGAAGAAGATTTTCAGTTAGTTAAAACGAGTATAAACTTAGGGCCAACCATTCCGCACTCTTGATTAGCTAGAACAGATAGTTGCCAAACTGAACCAACTCTACTAAGTATTCAGTAAGATAATTATCTGATCCAAACTTCTCAGGATCTCTGATAAAACTCAGGATCAGTTGGGCTAATCTGAAAACTCGAAAGTCGCCAGATCACCGCCTCGATGAGACTTTGACTTAGGGCGATTTGTGCTTCTCAGGGCAAAATTCTCAGGACATCCTGACCCATCTGATCTCAGTGAAGAAATTTTTTTAAAATCACTGAACACGTGTATTCCCCCCCCCATACACGTGTAAGACTCGTTTGCACCGGGACCAACACAGCGGAAGTATAAAAACGCAGTGCAAAGGATTTTAAAATTTTATATAGTCTGTAATCCAGACTACATGAACCTCATGGTTAAAAACATCACTATAACAAGTAGTGAGATACACACGAACCTCTTACAAGATCCTAAAAGGTGTAGTGAAAAACAACACACCGAAAATCAATCTATTCAATCAAGTAACTAGTGATCTTATTCAACCTAAAACTTGATCTAATAAGACAAAATCAATACTGATGGGAAATGTTGGGATACATTCGACCAGTACAAATAGACATAGCATCGACCCTCACACTCCACTCACGATTGTCTCTTGGATGCTACTCTATTAAGTTTGGAGTAGAGCAAATGGTATTTCACTTTAACTCAAACTTGAATGTCGACCAATGCAGTCTATTTATAGACTTTCAGACCAACTTCATTGTCCTATCCACTTGGTGTGAACAGCCTTGAACTTCTCCTCCACTATCTCCATGGTCTTGGTGTAACCACCCATGATATTTCGATTCTCACTCCATTCTAGTGCAACCGCTTGATAATATCCGAAATTATCTTCAACCTGCAATGTAGGAAACATAGAAAAACACATCTATTAAAACGAAGTCAGTGTTAGGAGAAAGGGAAAATTTATGATGTTGTGCAGAATGTTGTCCAACATCTGGAACAACATCCGTGCAACATCAACAAACTCCCTCAATTCGGCCTTTCTACTACAACACACCTGATGTTAAAAACAACATCCGAACTTGTGTCAGGAAAGAAACAAATAATAGTCATTCAGATAACAACTACTATTCAACCAAATCATAATTTAAAAATAAACACAAACACTAAGTACATCAGCAATGTACTTAGGCCAAAGTATCCAACATAAAGTAAATGACATAAATATAAACCTATCATCTAATTGTCCATTAACAGAGTTTATAAAGTAAAGAGCAGTAAATAAAAGATTACAACACAGAAAGGAATTTCTATAGTGAAATAAAGGGAAGGACTGGGCCATTGGAATGACCGCATCTCCATAATCTGCAAATGATCCCCCATACTTCAAAAAACTCCCCCTGTCTTGAATCTAATCACCAGTTGTCAGCTTCATATAGATGATCAATGATAGCAATACTCTCAGGAGACATGTTCTCCCTAGTAGGTGTCTTCAACAACTCATCATCAGTGTTATCAGGGCTATCATCATTAACTGGTTCAGCTTCATCAGGTACCATTTGGTCAGCAACATCAGTCTTTAGTGCACCTTCAACAACTTCCCCTACAACATCATTAACAACATTTTGTACAACATCTTCAAACTCTCTGTCTTTATCATCATTATGTTCCTCTTGTGCAGCAGCACCATCATCATCCTCAACATCATTATCAACATTATCAGCAGCATCTGGTTGATCATCCTTCTCACCTGCATGGCCAAATGGACCAACTCCATCATCACCATCATCATTAGGACCATCATCAGGTAATCCTCTCCCTGTTGGAGTAGAAAGAAGGCTTCTCCAGAAGGTTTTCTATCTAACCAGAGCATCTATACAGTGCTAGATTGTTGGGAGATGAATTTAATAAAGATATATGATTTTGATTAGATCCCAAAACCCCTGAGTATGACATGTTTAGGATAATCTTGATA
This sequence comes from Stenogyne calaminthoides, assembly GCA_037126765.1. Classification (NCBI taxonomy): domain Eukaryota; kingdom Viridiplantae; phylum Streptophyta; class Magnoliopsida; order Lamiales; family Lamiaceae; genus Stenogyne; species Stenogyne calaminthoides. The sequence goes on along the minus strand of JBBCBC010000006.1, from coordinate 30,948,422 downwards.
GTTGAGTCAGGATTCAGTTTTAGAGTATTCAGGATGGTATCTGCAAAATGTATAGTCAGCAGATATAGATCAGGTTAGGATCTGAAGATTCTGAAGAACTCAAGATATGTTTTCAAGAAACCGAAGTTTCAAAGATGAAACTCAAGTTTCAAGACTCGAAGAAGAAATCGAGAATCAAGACTCAATGAAATCGAGATATCAAGACTCAAGATGTAAATGAGGAATCAAGACTCAAAGATGAAGACTCGAAGATATCGGTCCAAGATATCTGTGAAGACTCAGAAGACTCTGAAGACTCAGAAGACGCTGAAGACTCGTAAGACTCAAAACTCAAGACTCAAGACGCAGAAAAATGTAAGATCAAGAATCAAGATCAAGAATATCAAGAACAAAGAATTATCAAGACTCAGAATGTCTTTAATGCTCAAGATAAAACTCAATGTTCCGAGGCAATCAACATATCTATCCAAGGATGCAATAATGAGAAGATCGCGATTCCTTAGAAAAATAGATATTTGCCAAGACATTCAAATACGCATAAAAGGAACTAAGACAAAGTGTTGTTAAGGTTATATCACTCGTCGAGAAATGTAACCAAAAAGAGCCGCTGAGTTGTCTACCTTTAACCGGAGACAAAAGTCAAAAAGAGGAAAACAACATCGCACCATACCGACAATCGACAAAGGATGGTCATTCAAAAAAAGATGTCAGAAGTACTATAGTTCCAGACTGCAAAAAGTGAAGATCGGCAACATGAAAGGCTATTGCCTAAAACGTGTTAGGGAGTTTCAAACCCTAAATATAGTCGTTCCTCACACACCATAAGAGGAAACTCACGAAGCTATCTCCACCAACAGATAGTTTTTCAAGAGTGACCTTGGTGTATGCCTATAAATACTTGTGACCCTCTACATTGTAAGGTTACGGGAAATTTGTAAGCAGCTAAAGAGCTCAAACTTATTATCGCAAAGTTAAAGCACTCGAAAAACTTAGAATTTCCCAAGTTCTTTATATTGAAGAGAGCTCATTAAACTAAGCCTAGCTTGATAAGATATATCAAATGCTTAGTCAAGATATCCTAGCCATTACATTGTTCTTTATTGTAAAGGATATCTCATCCCAGTTGGAAACCAACCAAGAAACCCCAAACCCTTTAGAAGGTAGTTTGAGTGTGATTGTTGGTGAGAAGAGTTGTAAAGAGTTAGTAAACTACGCGGAGTAGTCAGAAAGCTCTAGAGGTGAAGTTAGTAAGCTACAGAGGTAGTCTGAAAGCTTGTTTGTGTTTGAGTAAGTAAACTACGGAGGTAGTCAGAAAGCTCAAGGTCTGGTTGAGTAAGTAAACTACGTGGAGTAGTCAGAAAGCTCAGGGCCTAGTCAGAAAGCTCAGGGCCTAGTCAGAAAGCTAAAGGAAGTGATTAGTGAATTTCTCTGAAGAGATCACAGAGAGTGGACGTAGGAGCTTGAGTCTCTGAACCACTATAAATTGTTGTGTTGTTTATTGCTTTCTTTATCTGTGCTTAACTGTTGCATTGACTTAAATCTGAAAGCATATTTTCACTGACATTTCAGCTGGAATCAATCCACTGGAAGTTGCATATAATTGAATCACAGCCTAATCACTATTCCTTTCAAAGGAAGGTTTTCAGCAAAGCTTAAAACGAGTATAAACTAAAGGGCCAACCATTCCGCACATCTGAGTAGCTAGAACATATAGTTACCAAACTGAACTTACTCTTCTGAGGGTTCAGTAAGTTAGTTATCTGATCCAAGCAACTCAGGATCTCTGAAAACTCAGGACTCAGTTGGGATTATCTGAGGTTTCTGAAAGCAGCTCAGGATCACTGTCTCAGTAGACTTTGACTCAGAGTGATTTGTGCTTCTCAGGACCAAATCTTCAGGACATCCTGACCCAAGCTGACCTTAGTAAAAGAAAAGTTTAAAAAATACTGAACACGTGTATTCCCCCCCCCATACACGTGTAAGACTCGTTTGCACCGGGACCAACAAGTGGTATCAGAGCAGTGGTTCAACTTGACCACCTGCTTTGTTGACCAAAGTTTTATTTGCAAAATATTTGTGGTCTATCTGAACTGATCTGATTTGCTGAATTCTTAAAAGACTTAGATAAAAATGTCTTCTAAGAAACTTCCCATGTTCTCAGTGGAGAACTATGATTTGTGGAGACTGAGAATGCAGGCTCACCTGTATTCCAAACATGAACGTATGTGGAGAGTGGTCTCTGAAGGACCATTCCAATTTACTGTGGTGAATCCCAGAGGAACAGAAAATGAGAGAAATGATCCTAGAGAAGAATTTCCTAAGTCTGATGACCAACTGACTCCTGAGGAGAGAAAGTTAGTCAATCTAGACTACATTTCTAAAGACACACTATACAGTACAATTGATGATGGTGTAATGGGAATGATTTCTCACTGCAATACTGCAAAAGAAATTTGGGATACACTAGGCATAATGTGCCAAGGCACGATCATCATATCAAAAAAACAAACTTTCGGTTGCAATAGGAAAGTTTGATAGTTTTGAAACGGAAGAAGGTGAATCAATTGACAAATTGGAAGTCAGATTCACTAGTATTATGAATGATCTAAATGCACTTGGAAAGAAATATCCACAGAGAGAAGTTGCATTGAAAATTCTTAGAGGTCTTTCTAAGAAATGGGATATACATGCAAAGGGTGATTGAAAACACCGTAAACATTAATTCAATGCCCTATCAACAAGTCTTCTCTCGAAATTTGAAGGCCTATGAGTTTGTAATTGATAAGAAATCCAAAAAGGCCGACAAAGAAAGATGATTCATCATCTAGTAAGAATGTGGCTTTTAAGGCCAAAGATAAAACTCAGAAACTAGAGAGTTCGAGAACTCCTTGCTAAGAATCGGGATGAGCTTGAGGATAAGCTAGCACTGATGGCAAGGAGGTTTGAAAGACTTAATAGTCGATATGGAAAATACAAAAGCTATTACAGGAATCACAGGTACCAGAAGAAACCTGAGGACAAACCAACTGAGAAGAGAAAGGACCAGAAAACTGAAGGATCTTCATCCAGAAAGAAGGACTCCAAGTCCAAAGAAGAAAGTGATCAGGATGATGATGCCAACAGATGCTAAAATTGCCAAAAGAAAGGTCACTTCCAGTATGATTGTCCAGATCCGAAAAGCTAAGGAGAGAAGAGAAAGGCAAGCTAAAAGAGACAGGAAGTTCTCTAGCAAAAAGGCCATGGTTGCAGAAGAAGAACATTCTGAGGAGGGATCTAGCTCTTCAGATGAGATATTCTCAGACAGTGAAAGTGATGACATCTGTCTGATGGCCATTGAGGAGGTAAACTCTTCTTTCTCTGTTGTTGCTCCTACACTAGCACAAGAGTTGTCAAGTTCAACTGTAAACAGTCAATTTGACCTGATGGATTCTTTTGAGAGTCTGATGAAGGACTATGCTGTTTTACAAGAACTGCTAAATGAAACTCAAGAGCAGAATAAAGAACTGAAAGCTGAAAATCTAAAATGGAAAGACTCTAGCAAAACTGAAATCACTTCTCAATTAATGGGAGCTACTGATGAACTGGATGTTCTGAAAGTACAACTCTCAGAGAAAGAGAAGTTGATAGTGACCCTAACTGAAAAGCTAGAGAAATCCACTGAAGAGATTCAGCTGATCATAACTAAGTTCAATGACCTCTCTGAGAAGCATGAAACTCTACAGAACTGTGAGGATAGTGCACAGAAGAAGCTAACTCTATTGAATACTGCATCTAAAGTAATAGATGAAATTCAGAGTTACCAGAGATCTGCCACTATAAAATCTGGATTGGGATACATTCCAGGGGGAACCTCACAAGGTCATCTGAATGCTGCATCAAGTAGCAAGAAGACAATCTTTGTAAAACCAGTGGCACCTACACTTCAAGCTGAAGAAATGCCCAAGGTTGTAGACAAGGGAAAAGGACCCATGGTTTGAAAAAAACCCGAATGATCAGGTGGGAAAGCCCAAACCTCAGGTGAAGGCTAGAAAACCTGAGCACTCAGTTGGAAAATTTCAGGCAAGTACTTCAAAGCCTCAGGCTAAGAATGCAAACCTGAAAGGATCTGCACTGAACCATCAGAGGAATCTTCAGAAGAGAAACACTCAACAGAGACATTCTCAACTGAAGAGACCAAGTCCTCAGTATACTGAAAGACCCAAATTTCAAAGATGCACAACCTAAACCCCACTTGCCTAAGGGTAAAGGTTATCTGAACCCGAGTCAACAAAGATTTAGACCGGCTGCACAGAAGCCAAAGCAAATGAACAAAAGACCTGAACCAAAGAAAAATTCAAAAGCCCATGTTCATGCTAAAATTTAGCACTATACACAAAAAAAAAGCGCTAAGGCACCTAGAGTAGTAAATGTGTATGTTGATGTTTATGGAAGACAAATTAGCCACTCTAAAGTGATTAGAGTTGTCGAGGCGATTTGGATTCCGAAGGTACAAACTAACCTTGTAGGACCCTACACAAATTGGGTACCTAAAATTGATCTGCTTTTTTCGGGAGGAAAACAAGGGCACTTTGAAATGATTAAAGATCACATAAAGACCGATGAGCAGAGATGAAAAAAAGCCCCCGATGTATGGTATCTTGACAAAGGATGTTCAAGACATATGACAGATTCAAGAAGATACTCAAAGACTATGTTGAACAAAGAGGCCCTCGGATCACTTTTGGAGATAACTCCAAGGATGAGACCGGAGGATATGGAACTTTGGAAATCGACTCGATTCATATCCATGGTGTTTCATATGTATCTGGATTGAAGCATAACTTGCTTTCAATAAGCCAATTCTGTGATAAAGGTTTTAATGTTGAGTTTTCTAAGAACTTATGTTATATGAAAGATGATATCTCACAGAAAGTATTACTGACTGGTACTAGAAAAGGAAATGTGTATCTTGTTGATTGGAGTTCAACTCCTAAAGATACATGTTTGGTTGCTAAAAGTTCCACAGATACCAGTTGGTTATGGCATAAAAGAATGAATCACCAATTTCAAAACCTCAGATAAGCTTGCAAGATTAGCTCTTGTGAGAGGGTTGCCTAATGAAGTGTTCAGTAAGGAACATATTTGTGATGCGTGCCAAAAAGGAAAACAAATTAGAGCATCATTTAAGAGCAAAGTAGATGTTTCTACTGAAAGAATACTTCAGTTACTGCATATAGATCTTTTTGGTCCTATAACACCAGTGAGCACTAATGGCAGGAAATACACACTAGTAGTAGTTGATGACTACTCAAGATATACTTGGGTCATATTCTTACTCAGTAAGAAAAAGACTCGATAAAAAAGGCGCCAAATTCATCGAAAAGGCTCGATGATTGAGAAAAATCTGAGTGTGGTCAAAATCAAATCTGACAAGGGAACTGAATTTATAAATCATATCATATCTGATTATTGTGCAGCAAATGGAATTACTCATGAAACATCAGATGCAAGGACCCCTCAACAAAATGGTGTTCCTGAAAGAAGGAACAGGACTCTGAAAGAAGCTGCAAGGACAATGATAAATTTGGTTGATATTCCTAAAAGGTTTTGGGTTTGAAGTCGCCAACACCGCATGCTACTCTCGTAATGATCCATGCCGACCAAGAGTCAAGGCAAAACACCTTATGAGCTTTGGAATGAAAGGAAGCCTCTTGTTTCTTTCTTTTCGTGTGTTTTGGTTGCAAGTGTTTAATACACAATAATGGTAAAGATCGGTTGAAAACATTTGATAGTAAAAGTCGATGAAGGAATATTCTTAGGATATTCTCAAGTCAAGAAAACTTTCGAGTTTACAACCAGTAGGACTCTTATTGTGGAGGAAACACCTCATGTTGTTTTTGATGAATCTACTTGTGTTCGTAAGAAACAGAACATGATGCGATGAACCCACCAAGAGGATCACCAGATTAAGCCCTGAAAAAGAATGACAAATCATCCATCGAACTCCTAAAAAGAAGAAGTCACCACTATCTATGATTGGAATGACTCGGACTCGAGATAAAGAAGTTCAGGATGTAACTCGGATGGTGTGACTCAGAAAGCCAACCCACCAAAGGTGACCAATCAACAAACACCGTTCAGGGCTCGGTATGTGATGCCAATGAAGATGTGGTCACAAATGAGGCAAAAATTCTCGAATCTATCAACCAAAGGGGAACAAATGTCTCGACAATGTTCTCAATGGAATTTCCCCGAGGAAGATGATTCCCTTTCTCCTTTCTCGTTGTTCCTCGAAGTTTATCGAATTAATCGAACCTAACATTTCAAATGTTGAGGATACTTGTTGAAGGGGAACATCTAGAAGGAAATGGTTAGATAGTCATCCTACAAGTCGATTGTGGGTGATCTAACCGAAGGTGTCAAAACAAGAAGGTTCCATGGTGAGAGTGCACTATTATATTCGCTGCTTCCTATCGAGAAAGAGCCTCTTGAGATTGGTGAAACTCTACAAGATTCTCATTGGATTATTCGCTATGCAAGATGAAATTTGAATCAATTCTCAAGGAATGAAGTATGGGAGCTAGTAGATAGACCTCGAAAAGGCACAATGTCATTGGAACCAAGTGGGTTTTCAAGAATAAAAGAGATGAAAATAACAACATTGTAAGAAACAAGGCAAGGCTTAGTTGCACAAGGTTATTCCCAAGAAGAAGGCTTGGATTATGATGAAACCTTTGCACTGTTGCAAGACTAGAAGCCATCGATTGTTTCTTGCATATGCTTTCCACATGAAGTTCACATCTATCAAATGGATGTGAAAAATGCATTTCGAACGGTGTGCTTAAAGAAGAGGTTTATGTGGAACAACCTCCGTGTTTCAAAACAGAATGACCATGTTTACAGTGCTCGTAAAAGCTTTGTATGGTCTTAAGCAAGCACCCAGAGCATGGTATGATACTCTTTCTCGGTTTCTTCTCGACCATGGTTTTTTCAAAGGAACTGCTGATAGAACTCGTTCGGGATAGAAGATGGGGAAGATATCTTGTTTGGTTCGATATATGTTGATGACATCATTTTTGGATCTCCAAACCATCACCGTGTGTGAAAAGTTTTCAACACTGATGAAAGGTAAGTTTGAGATGTCAATGATGGGAGAGATGAATTTCTTTCTAGGTCTTCAAGTGAAACAATTAAAAGAAGGAATCTTCATCAACCGTGCAAAGTACACCGTAGATCCGATTGCAAGTATGGTGTATGAAATGCAATGCGCTTAGGATTCCTATGAATACTAACTACAAGATGGATCCCGATTACAAGGCAAATCGGTGAGTCGATCGATTATAGAGGAATCATTGGATCATTGCTCTATCTCACGTTAGTAGGGCGGATATAACATTTCTTTGTTGGGATATGTGCAAGATACCAAGCTAATCCTAAGGCTAGTTAGATGGAGGTTACCAAAAGATATCTTGAGTATCTTAAGGGCACAATGAATAGAGGATTATGGTATCCAAATTGATGATAACCTTGAATTAACGGGGTTACTCGATCTCGATTATGGAGGTTGCGAGGATTGACAGAAGTCCACTATCGAACCCACCAATTTCTTGAAGTAAGGTGATATCCCGGTTTTTGAAGAAAGCACCTCGGTAGCAACCAAGATTACCGGGTTGAATAGATGGTCGCGAGGAAGGCTGCGTGCTTCGATTCTTTAGCTCGCACAACAATTAAGGGATTATAAAGTTGCGACCAATGAAGTACCAATATTTTGTGACAATAATAGTGTCATTGCTATTTCACAAAATCCGTTATTGCACACCGATGCAAGCATGTGGATATCGACATCATTTCATCGTAGATCATGTCGAGAAAAAAGGACATAAGGATGGAGAAAATTCATACCGATAAGCGGAGAGTATATCTTGACTAAACCTTTGGTCAATCAAGATTTCAAGAACTTTCAAATGAATTAGGGATGTTAGATCCGGTGTATAGAGTAAATCAAAAAATTGAAGGTTTTCAGATGCATGAAGTTTTCTCAGAATTCTACTAAGAAGCTCAGAATAAAATGGAAATACTGAACTAAGTCTCGTGAAACTTCAGATTTCTTGAAGGTCAAGATTTTTGTTATATCTTGAACCCATTCAAGATTTTCGATATAATCGACATTTTATCAAGGTCAATACTCAGTAAGACTGATAGAGGAAAATTAGTCTGAAGAAGTAATGACTCATGCGACTCATTTATTGCTTAAGTGAAGCTCAGTAATCATTTGCAATAAATACAAAACACCTAAGGAATGTTTTTGGGCGAGATCTTTTGAAATTCCGAAGAAGGTCAACAGTCATTTAATGCTCTATTACATTTAATGACCAATACAGATAAAATGGCGGCTTACTTTACTGAAGATCGACTGTTCGCATACCCGATTAATCGGCAATTAATCTCAACCGTTGCCTTTCACCTAACCAACGTGAATCCCCACGATCTCAAGCTATTTAATCCTTTGAAGCCATTCAAGCCAAATTTTATCAAACCCTTCGTTCCCAAATCATCTGCAAGAAAATCCCCTTTGCCTAGAAAACCTAAACCCTAAATCTTCAAATCTTCAAATCTCAAATGGCCCCAACCATTTTCGAGAAATTAGCCGAGACAAACAAGCCATGGTATGAGTATGTGGTTTCTTTGGAGAGTACGTCCAATGCCAAGCACGAGGAAGAGGCGCTCCACTTAATCCGACTGGCGAAACTGACGAACCTCGTCGCAAATCGACACGAGCAGGAGTATGCTCGCGAGGTAATCGAGTTTGTTGCAAATATGGAAATAGATGAGGAGGATAATATAGAATCCAAAATTTCTGTTTCTCATCTTGAACAATCGATGAAGTTTGTTGAGTTTGTTTGTGAGTTTTGTATAGTCCCTAAGGATTTAAATGACGTATTTGAGTTGTGCGATAGGGGAGATGATCCCTCAGTATATATGTTGGGACGGGAGCAGGAGTATCTTGACAAGGTTGCCGAGAAACCTGTTAAGTTTGAGGCTACTCTTCACAAACGGCATCTGAAGCCAAAATACAGAGTATTGATGGATATTGTGGGAAAGTGCATAATGAGTCTATCTGGAAGCTTCGAGCAGATCAGCACTCCCAAACTCCGACTAATGGCGGTGATTGAGGACTCACCCACCAAGGATTTCAACTGGTTGAAGTATCTGATCAAGGTGGTGGTTGAGCAAGCCAAGGTCATAAAAAGGGAGAATGATGGGGCAATATCTATCAAAGGCAGGATCCTCCACGCCACCAAAATTGCATTTATCTTGGAGATGTGCCGAGAGGAGGAGGACATTTTTGCCAACTCTACCCCATTTCCCAAGTCCAAAGTGATATTCAAGCCCATTGCTGCGAAGAGGACTATAAAGGGAAAGAAAGAGAAGAAAGTGGAATCACCGATTGTGGCTGCTGCAGAAGAAACCCAACAAACTAGGGGGAAGGTTTTGTTGGATGCCAAGAAGGAGCAGGGTGAGAAATTGAAGAAGAAAACCCTCGCTCCCAAGCGCAAAAGAATGGTGGTTCTCACTGATGAAGATGAAGAGAGTGAGACTGAGGAGATTCAGCCTGATAGTGAAGCTGCTCAGAAATCGCCTTTACTTGTATTGGCTCAGGCTATCTCAAAGGCACAGGATCAAACTGAGGAGCAAGTCTTCTCTGAGGTTCTTGAGACTTCGCTTAGCTCAGATAAATTTTCTCAGGAAATTTTTCAAGGACCTCAGACCTCAGAAAATGTTCAGATTCCATCTGAGGATGTGGCGGCTCAGACCACAGAAGATGCTCAGATTCCTGCTGAGGAAGTGCCCGTTCAGTTCTCAGAGCAAACTAAAAATCCCACTGAGGAGGTTCCGGCTCAGACCTCAGAACCAAGCCAGATTCAAACTGAGGAGCAGCCTGCCCAAACCTCAGAGTTTGCTGAGCCTCAGGAGCAAGTGAATTTTGATGAGCTCCTGAATGAGCTCTTAGTAGATCTTTTCAAAGAGATTTTCCAATCGAACACGAGAGCCCGATGCTCAAGAAAGGTGAAGCTGAAGAGACCGAATGGCGAAGCAAGGGGGAACGGTTCATTCTTGACCGATACCCTGAGCTGAGCTTATTCCCTGACCTCCAAGACATCTTCTTCAGATTGAGGTCAACGGTCTTCATCCTCAACCAGACTCTTCCAGAGATGCTAAATATTGCTTCATTCAGAGGGGAAGATTGGTGGAACGAGGAGACAACTTTCCTCACTGAATTCTCAGGATTCAGAAAGACAAAGCTCAGGATGAAAATTTCCGATTTTGATGAGCTAGTTCAAGAAGATCGCCGAGAGGAGAGCTACCGGGTTGGTGCCCCTAGCAGCAGAGATAAATCTCAAGATGGGGACCAACAGGAGATGCCGAGGATCGGCCTCGCATGAGAAAGGAAACTTCAGGCCGATCAACCCGAAATCATTCAACCTCGGTCGAAAGTTAGCACTCTTTCAGTACCTTTTGCACTATTAACAATTATGCCAAAGTTACCGAAGTTTCTATCTTTAACTCAATTGTCTCGATGTACGATCGAGGCTCGCCAGAGATCGAGCTCGATGAAGTCGATGCTCAAAAGTGCACCGACCCTCGTTGTGTCTCAACCCCAGATGATCAATCAAACATGTAAGGTGCAAAATGTTCCCGAGATCGACCTCACTCCCATAGTGGAGAGAAGCTTGAGAAGGTTGAGCCAATCTTGAACAAGATCACTTTCGAAGGAAGAGACATTGGCCACCAATCTCGGAAGATGGAGAATCTGAGTTCATCTTCGAAATCGTGCAACTTCAAGACACTCGACCTCAAAGATGACCTCCATGGAAGACAAATTTGAATGAGAAGTTTGAGGGAGTCAAGGTGAAATGAAAATGAACTTAAATGTAAGCACCGGAGAGAACTGAAGTTTCTAGAGGTGAAATTGGCAGAGAAGAACGAAGTACTGATCAAATCTGCTGTTGAGGAAATGAGCTCAATGCTCATGACCAAGATGACAGAGATGTTTAAAGATGCTCTCTCTGGCCAGTTTGCCCATCTTTCGGAAGAATTCTCTGTGGCAAAGAACCACCTCAGGAGGCTAGAAGATGAACAGGATTAGTTAGCAGGAGAGGTGCGCTGTGTAAGCAAAGACCAATACCATATCGACACAACAGTCTCCAGACTCCTTCCAAATTACGGTGCCAAGAAGGGGGAAAGGCCAGGTGAAGACCTCAGGAAGTTATTGGCACGTACTTTGGAGAAAAAGGCGCAAAAGGAAGCTGAAAAGAATATCCTATCTGAAGCCTTGAAGGAAGTCGAAGCTACTGAGAAGCTGAAGTTCAAAGAGGTGGAGAAGCCGATCTACACTCAGGTTACTGAGGAAACCATGCTTGAAGTTGCGAGAGAGAAACTGAGTGATAGAGCTAAGGTTAGAACAAGCCAGGCTGCTGCTAAATTGCCTATGAAGAGGAAAGCCTTGGGCATTGTTGAACCTGAGAGCAAGCGTGTTAAGGCTTCTAAGCCAGTGCAAAGAAAGTTGATTGAAGATTTAGAAGAGTCTGCAGGTCAACCTCAGAGAAAAGTCTTCAACACAAGGAATGCTCTGAAAACACTCCAGATCGATCAAGCAAAGAAAACTGCTGCTTCTGTTTCTGGTGTACCAGTGATCAGAAAGAAAGTAGAAGAAGAGCAGAAAAGAAGGAGTGGGTTCAGAAGGTTCGCAAGCAAGAGGAGAGGGAGCACTAAAGCACTGAAATGGCCGCATGTTGATAAGTGGATGCCAGTCCATCTCAACGATGCGTGGGAAGAGATCAAGAGAACCTTCTGGTTCTACTATGATGTGCTCAGAGAGTGGAGAGGGGAGAGCTCAGATCCGAATGAGGCTTTCATTGATTATCTCCTGACCTTCTATCCAAAATATCTTCAAGGATGGATAAATCTTGCGGATGAAGGAAAGGTGCAGATAACCGCCCCTGGTCCATATGTGTACCCTCCTCCTATGCTCGAGAATGGTTGTGTGAATGAGAAGGCCATTTCTCAGGAAATATCTCAGTACGCCACTCAGTTAGGTCTGACAGGGAACAGTCCGGATATCATCAAGGAAAGAGATGCGCTGAAGAGAAGTTACTACGGAATGTTCAATTTAGAAGTCCCTGCTGATGAGGTGGAAGAGCAGAGCTGAAGAACAGTATGAAGACTCAGAAGATAAAGACTCAGAAGATTCATGTAATCTTTTATTTTTTTTGTCTTTTTGATTTTGTTCAGATAAAATTCATTATAACCTGTAACAGACTACCTATCATCAATGAAAACTTATCATTTATGCTCAAAAGATAATATCTCATTATCTTATTTACATGTCTTTTACTTTTGATATGCTGAATGATGTCTCTGAATTAATTGTTCATGGGGGAAATTGTTTATTAAGTATTTGGTGATGAATCCTTTGAGAGATTCATTACTGAAGAAATTGTTGAATAAATAATTGTTAGGAGATTCTCTACTTAAGAAATTGTTGGGAGATTCTCTGTTCAGGAAATTGTTGGAGACATAACCAATCTTGTAATAGGATAAACTGAAACCTGAGTTTAGGTTGTATGGTTGTAACAAGATAGGTTTTGCATCATCAAAAAGAAATTGTTGGGAGATGAATTTAATAAAGATATATGATTTTGATTAGATCCCAAAACCCCGAGTATGACATGTTCGGATAATCTTGATAGTTGAGTCGATTTAGGTTTTTAGAGTATTCGGGGATGATATCTCGCAAAATGTATAGTCGTGAGATATAGATCAAAGGCTAGGATCTCAAGATTCTCAAGAACTCAAGATATGTTTCAAGAAACCGGTTTCAAAGATGAAACTCAAGTTTTCAAGACTCAAGAAGAAATCGAGAATCAAGACTCGCAGAAATCGAGATATCAAGACTCAAGATGAAACCGAGGAATCAAGACTCAAAGATGAAGACTCAAGATATCACCAAGATATCTGTGAAGACTCAGAAGACTCTGAAGACGCTGAAGACTCTGAAGACTCTGAAGACTCGGAAGACTCTGAAGATGCAGAAAATAGAAGATCAAGAATCAAGATCAAGAATATCGAAGAAACAAAAGAATTATCAAGACTCAAGAATGTATCAATGCTCAAGATAAACCTGAATGTTCCGAGGCACTGAACATATCTATCTGAAGGATGCAATACTGAGAAGATCGCGATTCCTTAGAAAAATAGATATTTGCCAAGACATTCAAATGCAGACAAAAGGAACTATGACAAAGTGTTGTTAAGGTTATATCACTCAGAGAATGTAACCAAAAAGAGTCGTTGAGTTGTCTACCTTTAACTGGAGATAAAAGTCAAAAAGAGGAAGACAGCACTGTACCATACTGACACTGACAGTGACAGGTCGCTGAAAGAGATGTCAGAAGTACTATAGTTCTAGACTGCAAAAAGTGAAGATCGACTACATGAAAGGCTATTGCCTAAAACGTGTTAGGGAGTTTCAAACCCTAAATATAGTCGTTCCTCACACACCATAAGAGGAAACTCACGAAGATATCTCCTCCAACGGATAGTTTTTCAAGAGTGACCTTGGTGTATGCCTATAAATACTTGTGACCCTCTACATTGTAAGGTTACGGGAAATTTGTAAGCAGCTCAAGAGCTCAAACTTATTATCGCAAAGTTAAAGCACTCGAAAAACTTAGAATTTCCCAAGTGCTTTATATTGAAGAGAGCTCATTAAACTAAGCATAGCTTGATAAGATATATCCAAAGCTTAGTCGAGATATCCTAGTCTTTACTTTGTTCTTTATTGTAAAGGATATCTCATCCCAGTTGGAAACCAACCAAGAAACCCCAAACCCTTTAGAAGGTAGTTTGAGTGTGATTGTTGGTGAGAAGAGTTGTAAAGAGTTAGTAAACTACGCGGAGTAGTCAGAAAGCTCTAGAGGTGAAGTTAGTAAGCTACAGAGGTAGTCTGAAAGCTTGTTTGTGTTTGAGTAAGTAAACTACGGAGGTAGTCAGAAGGCTCAAGGTCGGGTTGAGTAAGTAAACTACGTGGAGTAGTCAGAAAGCTCAGGGCCGAGTTGAGTAAGTAAACTACGCGAGGTAGTCAGAAAGCTCAAGGAAGTGATTAGTGAATTTCTCTTAAGAGATCAGAGAGAATGGACGTAGGAGCTTAAGTCTCTGAACCACTATAAATTGTTGTGTTGTTTATTGCTTTCTTTATCCGTGCTTAACTGTTGCATTGACTTAAATCTGAAAGCATATTTTCACTGACATTTAAGCTGGAATCAATCCACTGGAAGTTGCATATAATTGAATCACAGCCTAATCACTATTCCATTCAAATGAAGGTTTTCAGCAAAGCTTAAAACGAGTATAAACTAAAGGGCCAACCATTCCGCACATCTGAGTAGCTAGAACAGATAGTTACCAAACTGAACTTACTCTTCTGAGGGTTCAGTAAGTTAGTTATCTGATCCAAGCAAATCACGATCTCTGAAAACTCAGGACTCAGTTGGGATTATCTGAGGTTTCTGAAAGCAGCTCAGGATCACTGTCTCAGTAGACTTTGACTCAGAGTGATTTGTGCTTCTCAGGACCAAATCTTCAGGACATCCTGACCCAAGCTGACCTCAGTAAAAGAAAATTTTTAAAAACACTGAACACGTGTATTCCCCCCCATACACGTGTAAGACTCGTTTGCACCGGGACCAACAAGGATTGAATTTGATCAGTAATGAAAGAATTAGAAAAAGTGACAGTAGGGATACCATTACTTCTGGTGACTGTATATGGAATGTTGCCAACAGAATGGGCAACATTTTATGTCTGTTGTTCAGGATCTTACATAGGTAAATCAACTACACGGTTGCCACCTTTCAGAACTGGGGAAATCCCAAAACTAGGGATAAAATCACTTATCTTCTCTCCTCTAGGTCTGTCAAACTCTAAGTTATCCAAGAACTGACAGATCAAGCTTGGATATGGAAACAATCCACCATCACCATGTTTTCCAGCAAGAGAGATCATATTATCAAATATGATTTGTCCCATATTGAACTTGTTCAGGTGAACAATCTTGTAAAGTAGGAAAACCTGTTCTTTAGTAAGCACAGTGGAGTTTCTAGATGGAAACCAGTTTGAGACCAACAGTTTATGCATCACAGAATAGAGAGAAGTCAATTTTGCAGCAGAAAATTGTAATGTCCATTCAGAATATCTTCCTCCAGTTATCACAGACATCACTTCCCCAATTTCTAGATCAACAGGTTCTTCCTCTACATTCCTAGTCTTTAGGAAAATATTGATGCGTCTAGGAGTGATGGTAACAACATTATGTCTAAACCTTACTTTCCCATAATTAGAAGACAGTCTATTACCAAAACTCTTCTTCAAATTAGCATAGAATTCAGCAACCCAAGGCACAAAGTATGGTTTAGCATATTGCAGAGCATGTAAGAGTGATCTACTCTCTAGAAATCCTATCATATTGTTGGCTTCAAATTCAAAAAGTTTAAGGATTCTTTCATCAACAATATGCCTCTTCAACATGGTTTTCACAACTCTAGACTTCCTATCATATTCAATTCTATCATCAGGGTCTGAGTCAAGCATTGTTACCTCATCAGAATCAGAGAGATGATCAAACTCATCAGCAGTTTGACCTTCAACAGGCTCATCTTCCTGTACATTTTCATCAGCTTCATCATCTTCTTCAGGTTCCTCTTCATCATCACGATTCTCTGCTTCCAAGTTCTCTTCCTCAGAATCATCTGTCTCAGCTTTCACTTTCTCATAATCATTTTCTTCAACATCCTCAGATGATTCTGCAGCATCAGGAGCAACATTCACAAGTGGCTTATTTTTCCTTTTGGTTCGTTTCTCTTTTCTTGCCATTAATTCTGCCATTGTTAGATCATCATCAGAGTCCTTTACAGTGATAGGATCATCAGAACCACCATTTGTCCTTTTTGGACGTTTTCCTGTATAGTCTACCTTTTTGCCTAGGTTTCTCTGTGATATTCTCCTCTTTCCCCATCTACCAACACCTCTTCTGGGAGCCAACTGTTTCTTCCTCAGCCTAATGTTCTTCAATTTCTCCCCTTTTATATCTGAATCAGAGGAATCAGCATCATGTATTTCAACATCGGCTGTTTGAGAAGGGTTTTCTGGAGGGTTTTCAGAAACAGGTTTAGAAATAGGGGTTTCTGAGGGTATTTCTGGAGTGGTTTCTTCAGCCAAATGTCTGGCTGAGAGATCAACGTAGTCAGAAATATTTAGTAAGTTAGAACCAAAGTAAATGTCAGGCAAAATGATTGGGTTCTGTTCAACGACTTGTTTTACAAGGAGAGCAACAAGTGATTTTGGAGCGGAATCAGGAATGTGTAATGCATGAGGTTTAGGAATGGAAGAAGAAGATGATCCACCAACATTTGTAGAATCATAATCTGGGTTTTTTGAGGCCATTTCTGCGAGAAGGTTTAAAGGGTTTGAATTTTCCGGAGAAGAAGATTTTCGAGGGAGAAGGGTTTGCGTGAGTTTGTGACTGATCAGGAGTAGAAACTGAAGGGTTTTGATTATTAGCCCTTCCGCCTTTCTGTCCAATCATATAAATACACAGGCAATTAAAATAATGAAATGAGAAAATAAGAGGGAAAAGTATAGTATGTGACTAAAAATAAAGAAATAGCACAAGTAATAACAACAAACCTCGAATCCAATATGCAACAATAATGTTTTCAGCTTTCAATATTAAATATCACAAACAAATCGAACTTAAGTAGAGAAGAAAGACTGGAGGTTATTACACAAAACCATCAAGAAACCGACCAAGAGTGGGACAAAGAAACCATTCACTAAGGCAAATGTGATCGTGTGTATGTTTAAGAGACCGCCAAAAATATTTCAAAAAATAGGAAACCATATCTAAAATTAAATAGACACATAAACAGTTCAAATAATTTGTTTAAACTACAAAATCGACTTAAGAAGAACATTAAACAAATCATGTATGATGGATAAAGTTCGAATCACTTAAGGTTTCACAAAATGTCGGCACACATATATCCCAACACTTAATTTTGCATGAAATTTATCATCAAAGTGTTGCATATTTTGATTTTTTTCTTTAAACACATGTTCACATTGATCCATTTTTTCAAGAGAGTGCATTGTAGTAGCGAGCTCCGTGCCCCATAGTTACTCAATGGATTATGAACAAACATGGATGTATATTTAATCACATTTTGAAAAGAGAACATCGTAGTAGCGAGCTCCGTGTCCCATAGTTACTCAGTGATTACACATCTAAGTTGTGTTTTATTTTTAATGCATTTAAAAGATATATGCCCAGGACTCTGTATCTAAACCATGATTCAAACAATAAGATCAAAACACTATCATTTAAAGTTCAAAAATAAGTAAATACAGTAGACAAACTCATTATCAGAACCACAATGTTGCTTCAAATGTTGAGAAACATTTGTCACAACATCTAGTGTTTATTTTCAGATATAGCAAAGACCAAGAGATTTTCTAAGAGAAGAAAACCTCTCATTATCAAGGGCTTTTGTGAAAATATCCGCAAGTTGTTTTTCAGTAAAAATATATTCTAACTTCACAACTTCTTTCTCTACAAGATCTCTTATAAAGTGATGTCTTATACTAATGTGCTTAGTCAAGGAATGTTGCACAGGATTCTTGGAAATATTGATAGCACTAGTATTATCACAATAAACAGTCAAAATACCACTTTCCAACCCATAATCATCAAACATCTTTTTAAGCCATAGGAGTTGAGTGCAGCAACTTCCAGCAGCAACATATTCAGACTCAGCTGTCGATTGTGAAACACAATTCTATTTCTTACTATGCCAGGAGATAATGTTGTTTCCCATGTAGAAACATCCTCCACTAGTACTTTTTTTGTCATCACAGTCACCTGCCCAATCTGCATCACTATAGCCAACTAAAGAGCAATTAGTATCCTTTGAGTACCAAATACCTAGATCACATGTTCCAGCTACATATCTTATAATTCTTTTTACAGAATTGAGATGTGATTCATTTGGATTAGCTTGATATCTAGCACAAAGACATACACTATACATAATATCAAGCCTACTAGAAGTTAAGTACAAAAGACTACCAATCATTGATCTATACAAAGTAGGATCAACATCTTTTCCAATCAAGTCTTTACTCAACTTTTGAGTTGAACCCATAGGAGGTTTCATAGTTTTAGCACTTTCCAAACCAAAACTTTTCACCGGATTCTTAGCATATTTGTTTTGACAAAAGAAAATTTCATCTTTCATTTGTTCGATTTGAAGACCTAAAAAGAAATTTAGTTCTCTAACCATAGACATTTCAAAAGTACAGGTCATTTCTTTAACAAAACTTTCAAGCATATCATTACTAGTTGAACCAAATACAATATCATCAACATATATTTGAGCAACCATCATATCATTCTTAGAATTTTTAATGAACAAGGTTCTATCAGCTTCACCTCTCAAAAATCCAAACTCAAGTAAGAAATCAGTAAGTTTACCATACCAAGCTCTAGGTGCTTGTTTTAGACCATACAAAGCTTTCTTTAACTTGTAAACATGATCAGGAAATTCTAGATTTTCAAAACCTTTAGGTTGTTCAACATAAGCTTCATCATCCATAGTACCATTTAAGAAAGCAGCTTTAACATCCATTTGATGCAAGTTAATGTTAATAAAACATGCAATAGCAAGAAGTAATCTAATAGATTCTATTCTAGCAACAGGAGAAAATGTTTCATCAAAGTCAATTCCTTCAATCTGAGTATAACCTTGAGCAACCAATCTAGCCTTATTTCTCACAATATTACCTGATTCATCAATTTTAATTTTGAAAATTCACTTTGTTGCTATGACATTAATATCAGAATTAGGTCTAAGTACAAGTGTCCAAACATCATTTTTTTCAAACAGATTAAGCTCTTCATGCATAGCATTTATCCAATTTTCATCGTTAAGAGCTTCTTTCACATTCGTAGGCTCAAATGCAGAATGATAACACTCAAAAGTTACCTTATTGCATATGGATGACATGCAAACTGATCTTATAAAGTTATTGATGTGAATACTCATTCTTCTTCTAGTTTGTACACCAGTGGTAGCTTCTCCAATGATCTGATCTGATGGATGACTTTTCATTATCTTTGTTGAGGGAACCAACTGTTTTGGATACTGTGAATCTTGTGACAGATTTTCAGTATTTGAATTTTTGGGTAATGTTGTATCAGATGTTGAAGGAACATTCTGATCAACATCCTTACTATTTTCAGTGTCATCGGTATCTCTGGGTACTTCTATCAAATCTGATACATTATCTTCAATACTTTTACCTGCAAGACTTGCAAGTTCATCAAATACCACATTAACAGGTTCTTGCATTGTATCAGTTCTCAATTTATAGACTCTATAAGCCTTGCTATTCTTAGAATATCCTAAGAAAAATCATTTATCACTCTTTGAATCAAACTTATGCAACTGATCTCTATCATTCAAAATGTAAGAAACACAACCAAAAACATGAAAGTATTTCAAATTTGGTTTCTTGTTATTCAGAATCTCATAAGGAGTACAATTACTACCAGAACGAATGAATACTCTATTCACAATGTGACAAGAAGTATTTAAAGCTTCAACCCATAATTTCTTAGAAAGACTTTTTGAGGTTAGCATAACTCTTGTCATTTCTTGCAAAGTTCTATTCTTTCTTTCAGCAATCCCATTTTGTTGAGGAATTTTAGGTGAAAAAAACTCTTGCAAAATACTTTTCTTTTCACAAAAATTAGTAAACAAACTATTTTCAAATTCTCTTCCATGATCAGACCTTATCCTACTGATCTTTAAACATAAAACAGTTTTAAATCTTTTGTAAAGAATTTTAAACTCAGAAAAGGTATCAGATTTTTCTTTCAGAAATATAACCCGAGTATATCTAGAAAAATCATCTACAAGAACATAAGAATACCCCTTTCCACCTAAACTTTCAGTTTCCATAGGACCCATTAGATCCATATGAATCAACTCACAACACATGCTTGTTGTACGTGCTGACAACATTTGATGTGTTGTCCTTACTTGCTTACCTTTCTGGCATGGTCCACAGATTTTTCCTTTTTCAAAGTTAAGATCAGGTAAACCAACAGCAGCACCTAGTCTATGCAATTTCTGAATACTTCTGTAACTAGCATGACTAAGTTTTTTATGCCACAAAATAATATCATGTGATTTAGCACTTTTACAAGTATGGTTTGAACCAATCAAATAACAATTATCAGCAGATCTATTGCCAGTCATTAAGCATTCATCATTCTTATCAAACACATAACTGACTAATACTAATCAGATTAGCAAGTAATCCTTTTACATGTAACACATTTGTCAACTTTGGAAAACCAGGAACATTCAAAGTTCCTTTACCAACCACTTTACCTTTTGAACCACCACCATAGGTAACATGACCACTGTTGGAAAATTTAGAGTTTTGATGAAAGTTCTAAAACACATGTAATGAGACCAGTCAGACCTGTTAGCTGACTGATGTATTTATTACCAGTTATAAGATTACCAGTTGATAATCATTGTATAGAACAACTGATGTATTAGATAGGTCACATATTGAGGGGGAACCTCAATATGTATAGGTCAGATCAGAAGATCAAAAGAACAGCTGATATCCGACAGGCCAGAAGACAAGAGAAGGATAGAAGATCAGATCGATCTGATAAAGTCAGATATCTCAGCTGAAGTCATGAAATTCAGATTCAGAAGACCTGAAGATCAGATGACTTCCAGAAGATCAGACCAGAAGACCTACATCAGCCGAGTCTGCTAGTTGAGCTAAGACAACTGGCACCAGAAGACTCTGTCAGGTAGACTGATCAGTTGTAACTAATCAGGTCAGCTCACACCAGGTGAAAATTGATGTTTCACCTAATCATACGTCGATGATCTGAACAAGAAGAATGTCAACCTTAGTTGGTAGAACAAAACACTGACAAGTGCTTCTGTTATCCAATAAGAACAAGACACGTATGATTGGAGCCGACAATTACGGGATTTAGTGTTGCTTTGTCAAACGGCTATAAAAGACACTATTCACGCTTTCGGCCATGCCGTTCCTGAAGCACATCACATCAATCCTGCAAGCCTACCAAATATAGCCGGAAATTCAAATTGCTCTCCAACGGCTCTTTGATTTCGAGGTCTATAAATATGGGATTACTCTTCAGAGTGAAGACACGAAAACTATCAAGAAGCTCAAGCTATAATCAAATTTCCGCACGAAGAACACAAACTTGAAGATTATTTTCTAAGTGTTCATCCCATAGTTCTTAGCACATAAATCTTTTCATCTAGCTGATAGGCTACTTAAAAACTAGGAAAGATTTCAAAGTTGGAACAAAAACAATCTTACCCAAAACCCAAAGTTAGGTTAAGTTGTTTAGCAAGATTTCAGACTAGGGTTTCTAGTTCTGATTTCTGGGATCGGTTGAGTGAGAACTCTTTAAATATCTGTTGGTGTACTGTGTTGGACTAACACAATAATCTAAGTCCAGTTGGTTTAGTTGGTGCCCCTTGTGATAGGGAAGAGTGGACGTAGGACTGGTTGTCCGAACCACTATAAATCTTGTGTGCATTTACCTGCTTTGATTAACTGTTTTACACTATCGCACTCAACTTAATTAAAGTTGCATACATATTCTAAGTTAAGATCAGCTTGCACCAAGCTTCTGATCTGATCAGTTTGACACTTTGGTCAACTAGTTGAAAAACTGACTTTGGAATCTGTTTTGATAAAACTGGTTTTTCACACGGGTAAAATTTAGCTTCCGCACAATCAGTTAAACTGATAGATACCGAACTGATCTGCCTTCAGGCGATTAGTAAGTTGGATATCAGTCCAAACTGATTCATTTGCACTCTGATCAGGCTAACTGCAATCACACCTGATCTGCACGCAAAAGTTTTCAGAAGTCTATTCACCCCTCCCCTTTAGACTTTTGCCCTCACGAAACCAGTTCGGGACCTACAACCACCATTACAAGATGTATAATTAGTCAGATGATTGACTTGACCTGTCATGTGTCGAGAACAACCATTATCAAAGTACCAAGATCCAGGAACACATGCTGATGGTCCCGATTTGAATGTCGAAAAACCCATTTGCGCGTGCGGAAGCAAACATTTTTAAAAGCGATGCATATAAAACAGGGGTGAGGGCAGAGTGTTTACAGATTTTTGCATTTAAAAAACAATGTGTGTTGTTTTGCTTATAATCGAATGCGTATGATAAGTAAGAACATAAAGCAGTAAAGAACACACGATTTTATAGTGGTTCGGAGTCCAACTCCTACATCCACTCTTCCCTCTCATCAGGGGCACCTACTTAACCAACTGGACTTAGTTTAACGTGTTAGTCCAACACCCAACAGATGTTTACCGAGTTCACACTCAAACGGGACTTATCACCCTCACAGGATCGCCTATCCTCCCTTTCGGGATTGCTAGATGCTTACCAAGTTCACACTCACCTACAAACTTAACCGATCAAACTGATTTGGGTAAGGTTTGTTTGGTTTCCAACTAGTTTGAGATTTTCCCTTACATTTGTTTAGCCTCAATGCTAAGGATGGGAAAATCTCTCTAAGCTTAGGATATTACATTTGTGCTTAGATCTAGGGTAGAACACTCTTAAATATATGCGTGTATTTCTTGCTCTGTGTTCTATGGTGGAAAAGCTAGATGATTTGGCTCTGTAGCTTCAATGGTATTTTTCACGAATTTCTCACACCTTCCACACCTGATAATGAGGGAAGAACTTGTATTTATAGTGTGGATTTGAATGTTACCGTTGGATGGAGTCACATTCAAATCCATACTATTCTAAGAACTTTTCGACTTTTCCAGGCTGGTTGTCTTCCTCTCATTGGTCCACGTCAGCTGATTCTAATGGCTATATTCCTCAGATTCCTCGCCTTGGAATCATTCAGGTTTCTCTGAGTCTCAGTGCCTTCAGTTCTGCCTGAGCCTTCAGGTTACTTGATTCAAATTGACGACTTCTCTTGGCCGGACCTTATCGATCAGGCATCTTGACACTCAGTGGACCGAGTTCACTCTTCGTCTTGAACAATTTGACCCTCAAGACACTAGCTTTTCAAATAACCGATCATCGCTAGCGTTCGATTCTCGGTGAATATGACTTCGGATGACTTCTCTTCGATGACTTCTTTCCCGATCCGGTATCGCGATTTACGGATTCGATATCTAATTTCTTCTCACTTTGATCGATCAATCGGCTCACATGATCGATCGATATAGCATCAGTCGGCATATCGGTTTATCCGCATCAGTTAGCACATCGATTAGCATATTAGGTTAGCATATCGGTTTAGCACATCTGATCTCAATCACTTCTGATCTTGATCATCTGCTCATCTTTATATCTGATCTCGATCACGTCGATCTCGATCGGTCTCATCTCCTCCTCTTCCGATCCGCAACCTTCTCTTACGATCTTACGGTGGGTTTCTTTACGATCGACTTGTCTACTCTTCCGATCACCGGATCGGCTCGTCTCATTCTTCCGATCATCCGATCATATACCGTACGGTCATTTGATCAAATATCCGTCATCGATCTTCTCGATCGGTGGCTTAACTTTTCTTCTCTTACGATTTTGCTCTCGGCTCATCGATTGACTCGGAACTCTTCTTACTCATCCGATCTCGATCGGTCTAAATCTGCCCGATCTCGATCATCTTAAATCGATTTTCGTGAGTTCCCCCTCAATTTGTTCTCTCGTTCCCCCTCAACTTGTTATCTGTAGATTAGCTTCAAAAACACAAGTTGATAATGTTTTGGCATAATTCATCAAAACTAAAATATCCCAACACATGCTTTCAAAGATGTATACACAACATTACAAGACATGTTCTTATGAATCAACTTTTTAGTGTTATTAACCTATTTTATAGGGTGTTCAACTTTATCAGGTAAAACAATTCCAGCTTTTAAGTCCCTTCTTAACTTAGAACAATATGGACGAATGTGACCTACTCAAGCACAATAAAAACAGATATACTCTTTCAACAAACCATCATATTTCTTTTGTTTACCTTTAAAAGATTTTGGTAAAGGAGTTCCAACTTTTACAAAAGAAATAGGTTCACAGGATATAGGAGTATTCTCAAAAGATTTCTCAAAACCAAGTCCAGCATTACCATATCTACCAATCATCAATGCATCATTCAAATCAATAGTGCTAGCTGAAAACTTTTTAAAATTAAGAGTAGTGCACTTAAGTTCATCTTTCAAGGAAGAAATTTTCACATCTTTTCTAGTTAAAAGAACTTCAAGCTTAACAAGATTCTCTTTCAAATCTGAATTTTCTAAAGATAAGGAACTCAACACCTGTTTTTGAGTTTCTAAATCAGATTTAAACTTCAGATATTCAGAGTTACAATCAGCAGAACTTGATGTTTCAGCATTCAGAATAGTTTCAGTAAAATAGTTAATCTCAGAATCACATTTACTGAATGTTGTTTCAGATGTTGTGATAACATCTGAATCTGTTTCAGACCAATAATCATCGAGATCATCATCAAATGTATCATCATAAACTATTCTAGCAGACATAGCACTTAGTTCACATTTATCAGCATCAGTTTCTTCATCAGAATCATCACTTAAGGTAGCATTAAAGTTCATTTTCTTCCTAAGCATAGTATTAGCACATTCATTAGCATAATGACCATATCCAGAACATGCATCACATTTAATATTTTTTCTGTACTCAGGATCATATTTGAACTTGTTATCCTTAGTAAATTATTTAGGTTGATTGAAACTGAAAGACTGACTTGGAACAAGCTTTTTATCAGAGGGAGAAGTATTCTGATTGTTTCTATCTTTTGGTTGAAAATTACCATTTGGTTTTCTGAACTTTCCTTTTAGATAATTTTTGAATTGCTTAGTGATAAGAGCAAATTGTTCAGAAATGTCTTCATCACATAAATCAGAAACATCTTCATCAGAATCAACTTCAGTTACATAAGGATGTTTACCAACATTATCAGAACTTTCACCTCTAAAACTTTCTTGTCTTTATCTTTCTCATGTTTATCATCATCTAACATATTTGAGTTTATCTCATAAGTTTTCAATATACTAACCAACTCATTTTGACTCAATAAATCAGTATTTTTAGTCTCTTCTATTGCACATATTTTAGCATCAAATCGTTTAGGAACAATTCTAAGTATCTTATTGACTAACCGAGTGTTGAAAATTGGATCACCAAGTGAGTGTGACTCATTAGCAATCTCACTTATCCTTTCATTGTATGATGAAATATTCTCATCATCGTTCATCCTCAAGTTTTCAAACTTGGTTCTCAACATTCTGAGTCTAGTCCTTCGAACACTTTCTGATCCTTCACAATGTTCCTGCAATATTTCCCATGCATCCTTAGAAGAAACACAGTTAGATATCAGTTTAAACATTGAAACATCAGTAGCAGTAAATATAGCATTAAGGGCTTTAGAATTGAAATTGGTCGATATTCATTCATCATTGGACCAATCAATTTCCTTTTTGACTTGTGATTCTCCATCTTTATCATTAATTGTTCAGATAAAACACTGCGCCATGCTCTCTCATCTATAGACTTAATGTACATGCGCATTTTAGGTTTCCAGTATGGGTAATTTGATTCATCCAAAATTGGAGGTTTTAAAGAAGAAGTCAGTGAATAATCCATTGCAAAAACACACTTTAAAACACATGACCTTTAATTTAGTGTATCAAGTTTAACGCTCTGGCGCCAACTGACAGTGTGTGTGCGTGTATTTTCAGAGTGTTGTTGAAAATATTATGCAACATGTAAAACAACATATGACAGCGGAAGTATAAAAACGCAGTGCAAAGGATTTCAAAATTTAGTATAATCTGTAATCCAGACTACACGAACCTCATGGTTAAAAACATCACTATAACAAGTAGTGAGATACACACGAACCTCTTACAAGATCTTAAAAGGTGTAGTGAAAAAACACACACCAAAAATCAATCTATCCAATCAAGTGACTAGTGATCTTATTCAACCTGAAACTTGATCTAATAAGACAAAATCAATACTGATGGGAAATGTTGGGATACATTCGACCAGTATAAATAGACATAGCATCGACCCTCACACTCCACTCACTGTTGTGTCTTGGATGTTACTCTCTTAAGTTTGGAGTAGAGCAAATGGTATTTCACTTTAACTCAAACTTGAATGTCGACCAATGCAGTCTATTTATAGACTATCAGACCAACTGCATTGTCCTGTCCACTTGGTGTGAACAACCTTTAACTTCTCCTCCACTATCTCCATGGTCTTGGTGTAACTACCCATGATCTTTCTATTCTCACTCCATTCTAGTGCAACCACTTGATAATATTCGAAATTATCTTCAACCTGCAATGTAGGAAACATAGAAAAACACATCTATTAAAACGGAGTCAGTGTTAGGAGAAAGGACAAATTTATGATGTTGTGCAGAATGTTGTCCAACATCTGGAACAACATCCGTGCAACATCAACAAATATTAATTTTAAATTAAATATTTCATATATTTAATTAATTCATTTGATTAATTCAATTAAAAATATTTTTTTTATAATTTTAATATTGTTTATGCATATTAACATTAATTTTTTATTCTAAAGTACTTCCTCCTATTTAAATTAAATATCATATTCATTTATGTCTTATATATTATTTATATAATACACACATTTTGACATTTTCACCCCTCATTATCTCATATATACCCCTCATAATTGTTTTTCATGGTTTTAAATTTTTTTATTTTTCTACAGATATGTTGTGTGAATAATTTTTCTACAATAATTATTATTGTTAGAAATATTTAATTATAAAAAAAATAAGATTAATGTTGGCATAAAAAATTTAATGACCATAAAATTTAATTATTATGGCTATACATGATACTACCTCCGTCCCGGAAGACTTTGCACGATTACTGTTCCGCTCATGTTTTAGCGAGCGGGTTTTTTATTACTATTTGAAATGATAAAGTAATTTTAAGAAATGCGTATGACAGAGCAGAGATAAGACTATCATACCCCACCTTAAAAGTCACTTTATTATTTCAAATACTAATAAACAACTTGCACGCAAAAACACGAGCAAAAAGTAGGTGTGCCAAGTCTTTTGGGACGGAGGGAATATAATGAAGGGAGAAAATATTAGAACGCTATTTATTATATAAATATTCTAATATACTAAAAAGACATTAGGAGAAATTGAAAGGAGTAATTTAGAATAAGAAATGAATGAAAATATGCAATAACAATATTAGAAAATAAAAATTATGTCTATAATTTAATTAATCAAACTAATTTAAATACTTGAAGTGTTTAATTTAAAATAAATAATTCAAAGACAGTTTTCAATCTCGCATATTATGTCAGGTTACATGCTAGTGATTTTTAAAAGAATAAGAGGGAGTATAAATTAATAAATTATGGAGTGATGTTTAAAGTTAAAATTGTCTTAGAAACCTCTAAGAATCTTCCAATAAATATCTTCAGAAAAAGATGAGACGAAAAAAAATTGGATACAAACGAAGAAAGTCCTTAGATATTAGAGATCAAAATTAAATAATGAATTATTGAGATTAAAAAATTAAAAAAAAACTAATAATACTACCATAAATAACTTCTCACGAATATTCAGAGATTTAAAACAAAGTCACCATATGAATTGGGGGTGATTTGTCTTTAGTAGATAAGGGATAGTAACCAGAACTTATATAAGTAAATACCGAACGCTATTCGCAAAAAAAATAAATAAATCAAATACTCCCAACCAAATATACTGTAATTAACGATAACAAATTAGAGAAATAACCTATCCTTAATTGGTGACCTAGTGCAGTGGTGGAATACTTTGTTCATTTCTGAAAATATTTTCTAGATCAACAATTGTTTTCACCCGAACTAGGCGATCAAAATTGCCCTTAAAATACTTCCTACCCCAAATGCTTGCCCGACATAGCTCGTCTTCCCCTTAGGTTTATTAACTCCAAAGTCGAGATCTCTGTAGTTGACGTACGCAGCCCTAGAGTTCTTCGAGACATATACAACCATGTAGTTGTATAGTCTCCTGATCCAACTAATGTACCGATCTATATGCCGCACTTGGTTAACTTTCCAATACACTAATTGCTGGATCTCGTACAAGTTATCTGCCCTGTAGGGAAATGGAATGGCAGAATCCGGAATTTGGTCCATTCTTCCAACGAACAGGCTGAGGATGACGATGGACGCTACTGTTTATGATTCTCAGAACACACGTCAAATGCCTTCGACCCCGTTCTCAGAAACAGGGCTCTGCACGTAGTCCGATTCTGCTTTGAAATGCGGCACAGTGGACTCAGTTTTGTTGAGCAGAGCTCGACGTGAATCGGGGAGCCCACCTATAGTCAGCACAGACTGGATCCAACTTATTTCGTTGGAATCTTTTCTTGTCAATCCCAACTCAGGGAACATGTTCTTCATCTTCGGAAGCAACCAGTTGATCTCACGCGCCAAGGAAGACCGAGTTGAAAACGCCTTTAATGGTCTAGTTGGCCCTCGTGATGAATTCTCTGACGAGCATATCATTCTCAAATCATGGCGCGGCTTGTTTCCAGCGGTGAACGAGTCGTATCAAAATTTGTTCCACCGTCCTTTTGATATTGAAGACAATGATTTTTTTGGCACGTCAACCAACTGTAGCTTCCACGCGACGATTCATTAATATAAACACGAAAAGTGCACGTTCGAACTGTGGATGAAACGTGCATGTACAAACCGTGCATGAAATTTGTACGAAATGTGCACGTAAGGATCATGCACATATTTTGCATGATATATGCGCAGTCTTGTCGATTGTGCACAAAATGTGCAAATATTATTCGTACTTTACCGACTAAAACACCTGTGCACAATCATTACATGTGAAAATATTAATAAAAATATGCAACACACATTATGTTATTATTAGTAGTTATAGAATTATTGTCTTTATAATTTCTTTTAGATTGTTAGAAAACACAAGTTAAACTTAAAATGTTGATATAAATATAATTTTACTAAAAAATTGAAATAAATCATTTAGACCTAATTTTACATTTTTGTTCTTATTTCCTATGCATGTGTATAATGTAGTGCTTTATTATTTTTTATGTTGTTATTTGTAGAGCCCTATATTTTTTTTCCAGCCCCAGCCCTAATACTTCTCCGGACCGACTCTGCAACTAATATACCTATTTGTATTCTGAACTTGGTTCGCTTGTCAATTCACCAATTGTTGGATCTGGTACTAGTTGCCAGCCCTATGGGGAAACAGTATGGTAGAATCCAAAATTTCGTCTATTCTTTTGCCGAACGAGCTGAAGATGACGAAGACTTTTTGGCTTCTGGTTTGTAAAACAGTCGCCAAATGCCTTCGAGTTTATTCTCAAAAATAGGGCACTTCACGTAGTCCGGTTTGGGTTTGAAGTGCAACACATTGCACTGAGTTCTAATGAGCAAAACTCGACGTGAATCGATGAGGAGCCCAACTATAAACACCACTGATTGGATCCTGCTCATTTCTTTACAATCTTCTCTTGTCAATCCTACTCAGAGAACCTTTCTTGCATCATCGGAAGCAATCTTTCGGTCCCTCCAAGCTCACTATAGGAAATCACACATTTTGTGATGAATTTTTATTTATTTACGACACAAAATTCGTCATAATTTATTACTTAAAGGTGACAAATTTTATTTTCGTCCCTAAAAAAGCAGAAAATGTGAGAATTTTTTTTGTCACTACTAATAACTATTTTCGTCATTAATTCATATGCTTCATGACACCAACAAAAAATTCTATGAAATAAACTTCGGTGACGGTATCAGTATTAATTGGTGACGATATTCAACATCATAAAAAATAATATTTTCGTGACAATGCTTTATTTTTATCATTAATTATTCAAAACAATTAGTGACACACTTATTTCGTCATAATAGCATCTGATGACGATCTTCATAGCAATTAGTGACATTCTTATTCGTCGTATAATATAAAATTTTCATGACGATTTTATGTTTTGTTGTCAATTGTTCAGAGTAATTAGTGACATATTTTTTCGTCACCAATATTTATATATGGCGACAAATTAATAATCATTTGTCATTTTTAACAAAAGAAAGTCATAAAATCTATAACGTTGTTTTCGCGACACAAGAATTTTGTCATCATTTGTTATGTACACGTGACAAATTTGAATTTTGTCATAAGAATAAATTATGGACATTATTTATGTTGTGACAAAATCTATATTCATCACGATTGTGCACATATAGTGACGAAATTAAATAATTTGAATTTTGTCATATGAATAAATTGTTGATTGTAATCAATTAGTGACGAATTTTTATATTCGTCACTGTTATTCACATATTGTGATAAATTTTCATATTCATATTAAATAATACCATAAACAACTTCTCATAAAAATCTAAAGGATTTGAAATATAACAACCACATAATGTTGGGATATTTGAGTTTTGATGAATTATGCCAAAATATTATCAGCTTGTGTTATTTAAGCTAATCTGCAGATAACAAGTTGAGGGGAATCTGATGCAGATAAACTGATATGCTGACTTGATGCTATACTAATCTGATCAGGTGAGCTGATCAAATCAGGCGAGAAGAAATCAGAAACCAGAAGTCACCTGATCTGATGTCCTCAGAAGACAAGTCACCTGAAGACAAGTTTCTGAAGTCATGTTCACTAAGAACCAGAATGCCACTGATCAGATAAGCCTGAGTGCAAGTGACCTGAGAGGTCAGGATGTCTGAAGTCAAAAGAGCTGAACTCAAGAAGCCTGAGTGTCAGTATGTCTGATCAGACAAAGTCCACTGAAGAAAAGTCTGCTGAATCAAGAATCCTGAAGACTCAGAAGAATCCTGAAGATTATAGCCGTTAGATTCAGCTGACATGGACCAATGAGAGGAAGACAACCAGCCTGAAAAGCTGCAAAAAGCTGGAGAATAGTATGGATTTGAATGTGACTCCATCCAACGGTAACATTCAAATTCACACTATAAATACAAGTTCTTCCATCAAATTAAGTGTGGAAGTGTGGGAGAATGCGTGATCCATCAAGCTAAAAGCCAAATCATCTAGCATTTCCACCATAGAACACTGAGCAAGAAATACACGCATATATTCAAAAGTGTTCTACCCTAGATCTAAGCACAAAATGTCATATCCTAAGCTTAGAGAGATTTTCTCATCCTTAACATTGAGGCTAAACAAATGTAAGGGAAAATCTTACCCTAGTTGGACACCAAACAATCTTATACCCAAACCCAAAAGTTAGGTTGAGTTTGTTAAGCAAGGAATTTAAGTTAGTTGGACTAGCTTACTTTCTGGGTGTGAGTGAGAACTCGTTAAACATCTAAGCAATCCCGAAAGGGAGGGTAGGCAATCCCGCGAGGGAGATAAGTCCCGTGAGAGTGAGAACTCGTTAAACATCTGTATTGTGTTGGACTAACACATAAAACTAAGTTCAGTTGGTTAAGTTGGTGCCCCTGCTGATAGGGAAGAGTGGATGTAGGAGTTGGACTCCGAACCACTATAAAATTGTGTGTTCCCTAATGCTTTATATTCTTACTTGTCATATGCATTCGATTATAAGCAAAACTCATAGATTTAAAAATAAAAATTGGAACCACCATTCCCTCACCCCTGTTTTATATGCATTACAATTGGTATTTAACGCATTCATGGGTTTTCAAACGGGACCAACACATAAATATAGGGGATTCATAATTAATAGATAAGAGATAAATGGAAGGTAGAGATCAAAATTAAATAATGAATTACTGAGATTAAAAAATTAAAAAATTAATAATAATACCATAAATAACTTGTCACGGAAATTCTAAGATTTGAAATAAAGATTTGAGCCTGGAAAGTACGTGTTTTGCGCCCTGGAACAAATGATTTCGATAGATCCAGGCGCCTTATGAGCGAATGCTTCAGAAAGGATCACAAGGCTTTAACGACACCGTTTGGGATGACTCATGGGAGGACAATGTGGGAAATAATGAGGGAGAACACGAGGATGAATAAGGCCTTCAACAAGATGATGTCTTGCAATATAGAGATGGTGATGAGGGTAATTCTTAAAGATGGCAGACATGTTTTCTACGACTTGGAATCTTTGGTGGATGTCGGTGGGGGTACAGGAATTATGGCTAGGATAATTGCCCATCAGTTTCCGGGCCTCAATTGTACGGTGCTTGATCTTCCTCATGTTGTTCACGGATTGAAAGGGACGGAAAATTTGAAATTTATGGAGGGAGACATGTTTCAGGTCATTCCTTCTGCTCAAGCAGTATCTCTAAAGGTATCTCTTAAATATTTACGACAATATATCAAAATATCCAAAAAAATTATTTCTCATACCGGTATAGTATGGTATGATATACTAAAATTTTCGACATTTTTCTCACCCCTATTTATAGGTAAATTTGCCCACAAACAATTTGATTGTAGTTAATTGGGTAAATTGTAGAAGTGGTCATATGTGAATTTGCTCTCATAAAAATAGTCTCTTTTTTTTTATTAACAAAAATGGTCTCATGATAGGATTTTACAAGCAAAAAATAAAGGAATTTTTGGGACCAAATTTATTTTTTGAAAATTCTCTTCTTATATATAGGCCCATTTGTATATATAGGCCCATTTGTATATATATACAGTTATTATTTTGATATGTTCATTGGGAATTTTCATTTGTCATAATCAAGGTGTAAAAGTTCACTCAAATAGTGCATGCTACTGTCGATTTGATAGTTGAGAGCTTTTGTAAACATTGTATTTGTGTGTTATAATAAAATAATGTAAGTTTCGTCGGTAAGTTCGATTTATTACTTAATCCCCCCTTCCTAATTTAAATTCACCACTTTCCGTAAATAGATGTCTTAATTTAAATTGGTCATTTCCTAAAAGGGAAATAAAATAACATTCTTTACAAAACAATACCCCTCACAAACAATACTTATTTACATCACATCTCACTCTACTACACACACTAAATCCACTTTACATAATTTAATACTAATAAATAATATTTTTCTTAAAGTTGAATTGGCATTCATACTCCTCCACCAAACAACCCACTGTTACACTATTTAATATTAATATTTTTCACTTTTCTTAAAATCCCGATATACAGTAAGTGGTCGGACGAAGGAAGTGGTCGGACGAAGGTAGTATTACTCTATGACTTGACAAGTTATAATAGCGTAAAAATGAAATGTTATTTAAAATATATGAATTTGTGAAATCAAGATATATCTGTTGAGGTTATACGTGAAAGTATATTTTTACATGATAACAGACTACTGTACTCTTATTTATTGAATATAAATGATTTATCACTGATGCTTTAAATATAAATGAATGTTATTTATTTATTGCAAACCGTTCAATATTAGTACATATTGCATTGTAATCAGGTGGCTTAGCCCGCCTGGCCACTGGGCTCCTCATTTGAGTGGGAGACCCAGGTTCGATTCCCTTTGGGAACGAATTTGGAGTTATAGGAGTTATATGGTGGATTGATGATTCCGTGGAGTTTTTGGGTGCTTGGTGTACTAACTACTAACAACTAACTTTGTCCGATCAAAAAAAAATTACATATTGCATTGTAGTTAATGTGGTGATACCCGATCACAGAAAATCACATTAACAGTTCATTGTAAATAAAAGTACATCTTCACAACCTAGATGGAATTGAACACTCCATTGGTAGACGTTGAAGTGCAAAGCTCAGATTGACTTGTCTTGACCAAGAGATTGCACCAACACATCATGGTGTGCTGAAGAGGACCTACAGAGAGGATAAATTCTTCCTTATTGACCTATGAGATAAAGAATTAGACCTCAGTTGTTATTGATTTCTTAACTTCTGTCACTTAAATAGGATTGTGTGTAATTAGTGCTTATTGCTTTGATCTGTGTTGAGTTTAGAGTCAAAGAGCGATACTATACTTTGCATTTTGGGCAATATTATTAATTACATGACAATTGCTAAGATTTAATACAGAGCAACGTGTGCAAGGAAGGTCTTGTCTGATTTGTCCCCTTGGCAGGGTCAGAAGTTTTATCATACAAATCTTGCAAGTGGATTAAGTTCCGGTATGGATAATAATATTGAGTTGTCTTTATTCCAAAGAAAAATATATTAATTAATATAAAGCCTTTATGTGGCTTAATTAATTAATGGACAAATAATCTTAAATAATAAAAAAAAAGCCTAATCTACTCATGGATTTTCTCACAAGGAAAATAAATTCGAAATAGTCGAATTAAAAATCATTCATACGCATGAAATAATTAAAACCATTAAATACCATGACAATTGGATACCTGCAAAAAAGATCTAGCGATTCTACTATCCAATTTCAGTAAATTCAATGAACCAACAATTTTAATCACAGAGCTCGAAACCGAGGCTCTGATACCAGTTGTTGGGGAATAGTGTGTCCGGATTGTTGGGAAATGAATTTAATAAAGAGAATTTTGATTAGATCCCAAAACCCCTGAGTATGACATGTTCAGGATAATCTTGATAGATGAGTCAGGATTCAGTTTTAGAAGTGTTCAGGATAATATCTGCACCGTGTATAGTCGGCAGATATAGAACAGGTTAGAAACTGAAGACTCAGTATGAAACTGAGAAACTGAAGACTCAGTATGAAACTGAGAATCTGAAGGCTCAGAGAAACCTGAAGGCTCAGTATGTCTCTGAAGACAATGAGACTCAGAGAATCCTGAAGGCACAGTAATTACTGAAGACTCAGTAATATACTGAATGCTCGGTATATCCTGAATGTTCCAAGGTACCTGAAGACTGCCAAGCAGATGTGGGTTACTCTTGCTGAAATCTGTGAAGAAAATGACCTGATTAAGGATAGCAGATTACAAGATAAACTGGTAAAGTTTGAGAAACTCAAAATGCTACTAAATGAAACCATTAATCAGCTTGATGGAAGAATCACCATGGCTATCAACAAGCTTCGTGAACTATCAACTACACGATTCTAAGGTCCCTGACCAAGAAATGGGACATGAAAGTGACTGTGATTAAGAAATGTCAAGATATTGCTAAAATGAAGTCAAGCAACCTGTTTCTCAGGCTAAAAGCTCATGAGTTTGACCTGATTGAAATAAGTCAGGAAGAAGATGAAAATCCTGCTTAAGTTGCTCCAACCACTTCAAAATCTGTTGCATTAGCAACTCACGATCTACTGAACCAGTAGGACACATCATGAGTCAGACTGAATAGATTGCTTTGCTGACCAGAAAACTTGAACGATCAAATGTTCAACTGGGAAAGTATCGAAAGTTCTACAATGATTATAGACAAAGCTGAGGAAGAGATAGTCCAACCGTAAACCAACATTTCACATAAAAGGGATAATGAGAGACATGAGTCAATATCAAGGGAAATAAATATTGGGGGAGTGACTCTAAGGTACAAAGTCACTCCCAAGTGACTCTAAGGTACAAAGTAACTTTATTTTGACTCTAAGGTACAAAGTAACTTTATTTTGACTCTAAGGTACAAAAATATGGTTAAAAAGTCTAAGTTGCCCTTCTGTCCGTTTCTACACTTCTGACACGTTTTCTGCACTTCTGGCGCATTTTGGAGTGCAGTTTTTTTAGTTTTCTGCACTTCTGACTCTAATGTAAAAAAATTGTATTTTGGAGTGCATTTTTTAAAAAAAAAAAATTGTATTTTAGGCCAATTTTGAAGTGCATTTTTTGTAAAAAATTGTATTTCGGAGTGCATTTTTTTAAATTGTATTTTGGAGTGCATTTTTTAAAAACAATTGTATTTTAGGCCAATTTTAGAGTGCATTTTTCAAAAAAAAATTGTATTTTAAGCCTTGGAGTGCATTTTTAAAAAAATTATATTTTTGGCCCTAATTTAAACAGAAATCCTAATATGCAAATATAAACACCTAATTACAAATTAAACATATTAAACAAAAAAATATATACACAAAATCAACACAAAATTAAACAAATTAAAAAGAAAAATACTAATAAAAATTCTAGAGAAGCCCTAAATTATAAATTAAACAAATCAGCAAAAATAAAATCCTAAAAATTATACAAATCTACAAATCTGATGCCATCGTCTTCTACAAAAATACAAATCCTAAAAATACAAAGAAACTCTATAAATTAATACAGTAAAAAATACAAAAATTACACACATTAAAAAGCAAAAATTACACAAAATAAGTTGTCTTCTCCATCTGCATCAATTTACAGAAATCTACAAATAAAATTACAGAAATTACCAAAATTCAGAAAAACCAAATTCATAAACAAAGAGAAACCCCAAATTTGCAGAAATTGTCGCCGCCACTCTACCGCCGTCACCCCCATCTGATGGAAACACTATATATATGTTGGGATATTTTAGTTTTGATGAATTATGCCAAAACATTATCAACTTGTGTTATTCAAGCTAATTTACGGATAACAAGTTGAGGGGGTCTGCTCAGTGTCAGCCTCTTTCTCCATTTCTTTCTGAGAATCCTTCTCTTGCTCAGATTCCTTTTCTCCTTCACCTCCCTGGCCTCCTTCACCTTCCTGGTGGTGAGAGCTTGATTCTTCATCCTCAGCAGCTCTCCTTTCACTAATTTTCTTCTTAACCAGCTCATCAAATTCAGCAACTTTGATTCTGAGCTTGGTCTTCCTGAACTCTGAGAACTCTATCAAGGCAGCAGTCTCAGCACTCCACCATTCTTCTCCTCTGAAAGATGCAATATTCAGCATTTCTGGGAATGTCTGATTCATGATGTAGACTGTTGTCCTGAGTCTGAAGAAGAGATCCTGAAGGTCAGGATATGCAGTGAGTTCAGGGTATCTGTCCAATATGAATCGTTCCCCCTTGTTTTGCCATTCAGACTCTTCTACCTCTCCCTTCCTCAACTCTGGACTCTCAGGGACAGTAGGCTCATATTGTATGAGTTGAAGAGTTGAGGGATTAAGATATGGTTCATTCACGAGGGCATCCAGGTTAAGAAGTTCCTGAACTTCTGATTGTTCTGAAGGTTGAGCGGTTGTGGCCTGAGCTTGACCTTCTTCAGAAGTGATCTGAGGTCCCTTAAATATTTCCTGAGAAATTTTTTCAGAGCCTAGGGAAATCTCTAACACCTCTAAAAACACATTTTCCTTAGTCTCTTGTTCCTCAATATTTTTCACCACTTGAGCAAGAACCTAAAGTGGAGATTTCATCCCTTGCTGAACCTCAGTTTGAATTTCTTCAACTTCACTGGCCTCTTTCTCAATTATAGTATGAAGTCTTTTTCTCTTTAGAGGAGCCAATGTCTTTTTCTTCAGCTTCTCTCCGGCCTCCCTCTTGAATTTCATTAGGGTTTCCCCCTAGCTTGCTTAACCTCTTCCTCACTTACCTCAGTGGATTTCTGAGTGGTTTGTCTGGTTTCCCTGATTGGCTCAACCACTGGAGCATCCTCCTCAACCTCTTCCTCGGTAGTCTCCTCCTGAGACTCAGTGGGATTTTCTTTCCCCCCTTATTGCCTTCTTGGTTGACCTAAACATTATCTTGGACACCGGAAAGTCTTTTGAATCAGCAAAGATATCTTTCTCTTTCTTTTTAACATGCGTAGCTTGATCACTCACCACCTTTATCAAATAATGTAGCCAATTAAATGCCCTTGAAGGAGAGTCTTCAATGGCTGCCATCAGCCTCAACTTTGGTTTACTAACTTGCTCGAAGCTCCCAGACCAGCTCATGAGGCATTTGCTCACAATGTCAAGAAGCACCCGATATTTTGGTTTCAAATACTTCTTGTTCAATGTGGCCACAAATTTCACAGGGGTTTCAGTAATCCTGTCTAAATACTCTTGCTCCCTACCCACTATATACATTGTAGGCTCTTCCCCTCTATCATTCAGTTCATATACGGCATTCAAGTTGTTAGGGATAATGTATAATTCCCAAACAAAATCCACATATTTTTCTCCTCGAACCAAATGAGAGACAGTAATTTTAGAGTCTATGCAGTTATCTTCATCAAGTTGCGTATTAGCTACGAATTCGATTACCTTTCGTGAGTATTCGGCATCTGGACAATTTGCGACCAAACCAGTGAGTTTTGCCAAACGGATCATATGCAGTGCCTCCTCCTCGTGTGCCGCATTCGTTGTGCCTTCAAGAGAAACCACATTTTCGTACCAGGGTTTGGTTGTAATAGCAAGTTTATCAAAGATAGTGAACGTCATTTTGGTGATTTTTGTGAAGGGTTTTGGAAATAGCAGAGAATTCGAGTGATCGGAGATTTTGGAAACACAGAGTATCGTGAAGACGAAATCTTTTGAAATAAGGTTTTAATGGAGGTTTGAAATGGGTATTTATCTTGGAAAGATTTTGATCCATGGGTAATCGTGTAAAAGGCGCAATCAACGGTCACGATTCAAGTAGGTTAAAATCGGGTATTTGGAAGGACGATTTTGTACGTACTAGCCGCCAATTTTTATCCTTATTGGTGAATAATGAACAGTGTTTCTGCAGACTGTTGACTTTTCCTCGAGAATTTCAAACGTCCCGCCCATTTATTTCCTCAGGTGTTTTATCATTTATGTCCAATGATTTCTGAGTATCAGTTAGGCAATAAATGAGGTGCATGAGTCATTAACTTCTTCAGACTAATTTTGACTATCAGTCTTACTAGGTTTCAACCTTGATAAAAAAAATCAGTGTAATTTTGTTAACTGGACTTAAGGTTACTGAGTTTCCCAAGACTCAGTGGTCAGAACCTTTATTTTTATCCTGAGTTTTTCAGTAATATCCTGAAAAACTTCATGCATCCTGAAAACCTTCAATTTTTCAGATTACTTTATTCACCTGGATCCAACATACCTAACTCAACTGATAGTTCCTGAAATCTTGATTCAGCCAAAGGTTTTGTCAAGATATCAGCTCTCTGTTTATCAGTATGAATTTTCTCCATTCTGATATCCTTCTTTTCAACATGATCTCTGATAAAGTGATGTCTGATATCAACATGCTTACATTTGGTGTGCAATACCGGATTTTGTGTAATAGCAATTGCACTATTATTGTCACAAAATATAGGTACTTCATTGGCTACAACTTTATAATCCCTCAGTTGGTGTCTGAGCCGAAGAATCTGTGCACAACAGCTTCCTACAGCCATGTATTCAACTTCAGTAGTACTGGTTGCTACTGAGGTCTGTTTCATTGAAAACCATGATATCAGTTTACTTCCAAAAAATTGACAAGTTCCTGTAGTAGACTTCCTGTCAATTCTACAACCACCATAATCAGCATCTGAATAACCAGTTAATTCAAGGTTAACATCAGCTGGATACCATAATCCTCTATTCACAGTGCCCTTAAGATATTTCAAAATCTTTTTGGCAGCCTCCATGTGACTAGCCTTAGGTTTAGATTGGTACCTTGCACATATCCCGACAGCAAAGGTAATATCAGGCCTGCTTGATGTGAGATATAGCAATGTTCCAATGATCCTTCTATAATCAGTGTGATTTACTGATTTGCCTTCAGGATCAGGATCCATCTTATAGTTAGTATTCATAGGAATTCTAACTGTATTGCAATTCTGTAAACCATACTTAGCAATCAGATCTCTGGTGTATTTAGCTTGATTGATGAATATTCCTTCATCTCCCCCATCATAGACATCTCAAACTTTCCTTTCATCAGAGCAGAGAACTTCTCACACATCTGATGATTGGGAGATCCAAATATGATGTCATCCACATAAATCTGAACTAGTAAGATATATTTCCCATCTTTTATTCTGAACAAGGTTCTATCAACTGTTCCTTTGGTAAAACCATGGTCAGTAAGAAATTGAGATTGTGTATCATACCATGCTCTGGGTGCTTGCTTTAGACCATAAAAGGCTTTTCTGAGCCTGTAAACTTGGTCATTCTGTCTAAATCCAGGAGGTTGTTCCACATAAACCTCTTCTTTAAGCACACCATTCAGAAATGCACTTTTCACATCCATCTGATAGACTGTGAATTTCATGTGGGCAGCATATGCATGAAACAATCTGATGGCTTCTAGTCTTGCAACAGGTGCAAAGGTTTCATCATAGTCCAAGCCTTCTTCTTGGGAATAACCTTCAACAACTAGCCTCGCCTTGTTTCTTACAATGTTGTTGTTTTCATCTCTCTTGTTCTTAAACACCCACTTAGTTCCAATCACATTGTGCCTCTGAGGTCTATCCACTAGCTCCCAAACTTTATTTCTTGTGAACTGATTCAGCTCTTCTTGCATAGCAGTAATCCAAAATGAATCCTTAAGAGCTTCTTCAATCTCAGTTGGTTCTTTCTCAGATAGGAAGCAGCAGAATAAAGCACTTTCTCCATGGAACTTTCTTGTTCTAACACCTTCTGATAGATCACCCACAATCTGACTTGTAGGATGACTATCCAACCATCTTCTTCTGGATGTTTCCCCTTCAATAGTGTCCTCAACATTTGAAATGTTAGGTTCAGGCAGTTCATTAAATTCAGGGAACAACAGAAAAGGAGAGAGTGAATCATCTTCCTCAGGGGAAATTCCATTCAGAACATTGTCAGAGACATTTGTTCCCCCTTGGTTGATAGATTCAGAGTTTGCCTCAGCTGTGACCACATCTTCATCGGCATTACATACCTGAGTCTGAACTGGTGTATGTTCAGATATGTCAGCTTCAGTGTGTTGGCTTTCCTTCAGCGGAGAACTTTCATCCTGAGTTTCAACAGCCTGAGTATTTTCATCCTGAGTTTCTTTGTCTGAGTCTGATTCACTCCATTCATAGACAATGATTGACTTCTTCTTTTCAGGCTCAGGGGATGTTTTATCATTCTTTTTCAGGCTAAGTCATGTGATTCTCTTGATCAGATCTCCTGAGTCATGTTCTTGTTTCTTCTGAACACAAGTAGATTCATAAAAAATAACATGAGGTGTTTCTTCCATAATAAGGGTCCTACAGTTGTAAACTCTGAAGGCTTTACTGACTTCAGAATATCCTAAGAATATCCCTTCATCAGCTTTGCTATCAAAAGTTTTCAACTGATCGTTACCATTATTGTGTATGAAACACTTGCAACCAAACACACGAAAGAAATAAACAAGAGGCTTCCTTTCATTCCACAGCACATAAGGTGTTTTGCCTGGATCTATTCAGAGAGTAGCATGGATCTATTCAGAGAGTAGCATGCAGTGTTGATAGCTTCAGCCCAAAATCTCTTAGGAATGTCAGCTTCAGCAATCATTGTTCTTGTCGCTTCTTTTAGAGTCTTATTTCTTATTTCAGGAATACCATTCTGTTGTGGGGTCCTTGCAGCTGATGTTTCATTAGCTATTCCATTTGCTGCATAATAATCAGATATAATATGGTTGATAAATTTAGTGCCTTTATCTGATCTGATTTTGACCACACTCAGATTCTTTTCAGTACTGAGTCTTTTCAGTAATTCAGGAAGTTTTGTCTGAGTCT
This sequence comes from Stenogyne calaminthoides, assembly GCA_037126765.1. NCBI lineage: Eukaryota > Viridiplantae > Streptophyta > Magnoliopsida > Lamiales > Lamiaceae > Stenogyne > Stenogyne calaminthoides. The sequence continues at coordinate 30,906,724 of JBBCBC010000006.1, read as the reverse complement.
CTTTCTTACTGAGTAAGAATATGACCCAAGTATATCTAGAGTAGTCATCAACTACCACAAGTGTATATTTCCTGCCATTTGTGCTCACAGGTGTTACTGGACCAAAGAGATCCATATGTAACAGTTGTAGTATTCTGCCAGTTGAAACTTCTGCTTTACTTTTGAATGATGCTCTGATTTGTTTTCCTTTCTGACAAGCATCACATATATGATCTTTACTGAACACTTCATTGGGTAACCCCCTCACAAGTGCTAGTCTTGCAAGTTTGTTCAGAGTTTTGAAGTTTAAGTGATTCAGTCTTTTGTGCCACAACCAACTGGTATCAGTAGAACTTTTTGCAACCAAACATGTATCTTTAGGAGTTGATCTCCAATCAGCAAGATACACATTCCATTTTCTAGTACCAGTCAGTAATATTTGTTGTGAAGCATTATCTTTCACATAACATAAGTTCTTTGAGAACTCAACATTGAATCCTTTGTCACAGAATTGACTGATAGAAAGCAAGTTATGCTTTAAATCAGAAACATAAAAAACACCATGGATATGAACCGAATCCACTTCAAGAGTTCCATATCCTTTAGTTTGTCCTTTGGAATTATCTCCAAAAGTAATTTGAGGGCCTTTTTGCTCAATATAGTTAGTGAGTAAATGTTTGTATCCTGTCATGTGCCTTGAACATCCACTGTCCAAATACCATGCAGCAGGAGCTACTTCACTTCCACTCATCAGGGTTATGTTGTCTTCATTCAGCTCAGTGCCCTTTTTCTTCACCTGAAACACAGATCAGGCCTTAGGTACCCATTTGGTGTAAGGTCCTACCAGGTTAGCTGTACCTTTTGGAACCCAAATCTGCCTGATAACTCTAATTACTTTAGAGTGTTTGATTTGTCTCCCATAAACATCTACATACACATTCACCACCCTAGGTGCCTTAGCAGTACCCTGTGTATGAGTGCCAGCCTTATCATGAACATGAGCCTTAGAATTTTTCTTGGGTTCAGGCCTCTTGTTCCAATGCTTTGGCCTTGGTGCAGCTGGTCTATGTCTCTGCTGACTTGGGTTCAGAAAACCTTTGCCCTTAGGCAAGTGGGTTTTAGGTTGCCTGTACTGAAATTGAGGACTTTCAGTATCCTGAGGACTTGGTCTCTTCAGTTGAGAATATCTCTATTGAGTGTTTCTCTTCTGAAGATTTCTTTGATGGTTCAATGCAGATCTTGATGGTCCCGATTTTAGAGTCGAAAACCCATTTGCGCGTGTGGAAGAAAACATGTCATGTGATGCATATAAAACAGGGGTGAGGGCAGAGTGATTCCTATTTTTTGCGTTTTAAGTTCATGTGTGTTGTTTTGCTTATAATTGAATGCATATGGCAAGTAAGAACATAAAGCAGTAAAGAACACACGATTTTATAGTGGTTCGGACGAAACCCACCCTACATCCACTCTTCCCTTTCGGGGCACCAACTTAACCGACTTAACCAACTTAACCAACGGGACTTATCACCCTCACTGGATCGCCTATAGATGTTTACCGAGTTCACACTCAACCGATCCCAGAAATCATAAACTAGAATCCCTAGTCTGAAATCTTGCGGTAACAACCTTAACCTAACTTTTGGGTTTGGGTAAATATTTGTTTGGTTTCCAACTAGGTTGAGATTTTCCCTTACATTTGTTTAGCCTCAATGCTAAGGATGGGAAAATCTCTCTAAGCTTAGGATATTACATTTGTGCTTAGATCTAGGGTAGAACACTCTTGAATATAAGCGTGTATTTCTTGCTCTGTGTTCTATGGTGGAAATGCTAGATGATTTGGCTTGATGGGCGTTTCACACATTTTTCCACGCCTTTTCCACACATGATAATGAAGGAAGAACTTGTATTTATAGTGTGGATTTGAATGTTACCATTGGAGAGAATCACATTCAAATCCATACTATTATGTAGCTTTTTGCAGCTTTTTCAGGCTTGTCGTCTTCCTCTCATTGGTCCACGCCACCGAATCTAACGGGCTATATTCTTGATTTCTTCCGAGTCTCGGGATCTTGATTCTATCCGAGCCTTCATTTATCCGAGCCTTCAGTTATCCGAAATTTGTCCGAGCCTTCGTGTTATCCGAGATGTCTCAAATTTTCAGTTATCCGAGCCTTCAATTTATCCGAGTCTCGTTTCTTGATTCAAAGACTTCTTCTTGGCGGACCTTTGTCCGATCAGTATACCGACACTCAAAGCTTCGAAGTTCAAATTCTTCCTTGGTCGATATCCCGACCCTCAGTCACATTGACTCGAGCATCCGATTTCTTCTTTGCCGATCAATCATTTCGACCGATCGATCAACACTTCTTCGTGATCAACATATCGGGATAGCATCAGTCAAGATATCGTTAGCATATCGTTATCATATCCGATCTCGACGGATCTCATCTGCTTCCTCTTCATATCTCGATCTCGATCACGCCCGATCTTGATCGATCTCATCTCTTCATCTTCCGATCTAACCTTCTCTTGATTTGTTGGCTTTAGCTTTTCTTCACATTTGATTTGCCACAAAATCATCGCTTAACTCCTAACTCATCTCGACTCATTTGATTTCGTGAGTTCCCCCTCAATTTGTTCTTTTCGCTCCCTTAACTTGTTATCCGTAAAATAACCCAGAACACAATTTGATAATGTTTTGGCATAATTCATCAAAACTAAAATATCCCAACAATTTCCCCCTTTTTGATAATGACGCCAAAACATTTAAAATATATGCATTTATACAGAGATCGGGTTTTTTATTTTAAAATAGATCAATTCAGGTGGTCATTTTGAAAATCATGAACTTTTGAACTCCCGCTCTGATACCAATTGTTGGTATCAGATCAGAGACGAGTTTTAAAAATGGATCAGCTCAAGCGATCACTTTGAAAATAGTGATCTGTTGAACTCCCCGCTCTGATACCAATTGTTGGTACCAGTTCAGAGATGGGTTTTTTTAAAAAATGGATCAGTTCAGGTGATCACTTTTGAAATCAGTGATCTTTTGAACTACCAGCTCTGATACCAATTGATGGTCCAGTTCAGAGATCGGTTTTAAAAATTAGATCAACTCAGGCGATCACATTGAAAAGGTGATCTTTTGAGCTCCTGCTCTGATACCAATTGATGGTCCCGATTTTAGAATCGAAAACCCATTTGCGCGTGCGGAAGAAAACATGTCATGTGATGCATATAAAACAGGGGTGAGGGCAGAGTGATTCCTATTTTTCGCGTTTTAAGTTCATGTGTGTTGTTTTGCTTATAATTGAATGTATATGGCAAGTAAGAACATAAAGCAGTAAAGAACACAGGATTTTATAGTGGTTCGGACGAAACCCACCCTACATCCACTCTTCCCTTTCGGGGCACCAACTTAACCGACTTAACCAACTTAACCAACGGGACTTATCACCCTCACAGGATCGCCTATAGATGTTTACCGAGTTCACACTCAAACGAGACTTATCACCCTCACGGGATTGCCTACCCTCCCTTTCGGGATTGCTAGATGTTTACCGAGTTCACACTCAACCGATCCCAGAAATCAGAAACTAGAATCCCTAGTCTGAAATCTTGAGGTAACAACCTTAACCTAACTTTTGGGTTTGGGTAAAGATTTGTTTGGTTTCCAACTAGGTTGAGATTTTCCCTTACATTTGTTTAGCCTCAATGCTAAGGATGGGAAAATCTCTCTAAGCTTAGGATATTACATTTGTGCTTAGATCTAGGGTAGAACACTCTTGAATATAAGCGTGTATTTCTCGCTCTGTGTTCTATGGTGGAAATGCTAGATGATTTGGCTTGATGGGCGTTTCACACATTTTTCCACGCCTTTTCCACACATGATAATGAAGGAAGAACTTGTATTTATAGTGTGGATTTGAATGTTACCATTGGAGAGAATCACATTCAAATCCATACTATTCTGTAGCTTTTTGCAGCTTTTTCAGGCTTGTCGTCTTCCTCTCATTGGTCCACGTCAGCTGAATCTAACGGCTATATTCTTCAGTTTCTTTATCACTGTTACTTTCATATCACATTTCTTGGTCAGAGATCTCAAGATATTGTAGTTGATATCTTTGTCAGACATTTCTCATCCCAGTTCACGAAGTTTGTCGACTGACTGGTGATTCGTCCATCGAGTTGATTTATCGTTTCATTTGGTAGCATTTTTAGTTTCTCAAACTTCACCAGTTCAGCTTCCAATCTGTTGTCCTTTATCAAATCGTTTCCTTCACACATCTCAGCAAGAGTATCCCACATCTGCTTCGCAGTCTTGAGATACTTGATCTTTTCAAGTGTTATCTTGTCCATCGTCTTCATGATGATGTGTCTGGCTACAGTTGATGGATCACGCCGGTGAGGGCGGTCCGTCACCAGGATCGTTGATTGGATACCATACGTACAGAACATATATAAAACCTAATCATGCGTCTAAAGCAAGGTTTAGATTTGTTACCCTTGAAGATCGATGCGTTGATTCCACTACAGATCTTCTAGTCTGTCTCCCAACCTCGTTCGAACACCAAGTGGATAGCGATCTATCGAACATGGAGAAGGCGTCTGCTATTTCGTCTCCTAAACCCTAGTTTTTCCCGGCTGCTACGTTTTCAATTTTGTGCACTAGGGTTATAGACAAAATCAGGCTCCTTTATTTATACTCCATAGGTTTTCATGGGCCAGACTAGGGATCCACTAGAAGGTATAGGGTTTGGGCTTCTTCTGGACCCAAATACTCTTTTGTTCAGCCCAGAACATTAATTTGGCCCGAGAACATTAATTCATCCCACTAGAAAATTAATGTTGCACTCCCGTCCTATCCCGAACCGAATCAGGGCTTCTATTAGACTTTATAATTCTCCGTGTTAAAGATATCGCACGTCCATTAATTATTAAAGCTTTCGACTGCTTTAATTAATTAATATCTATTATTCCTTGAGTAGTACCACTCAACCTTGTTGTCGTATGTATTAAATCCACCTGCAGGGTTTAATACGACAGTCCTTTATGAGTTTCCTCAAGTGGACGTCATCATCCTGGATGTCCAGGACACGGTGCCCCAATGACAATAAATAGATATCATGCGAGCGATATCACTACCCAAAATACGAAGTGTGAGAGATCTACCAAGATTCTCACCTATAGTAAATCAAAGTAGTGAACAAGCACCCCACATATCTAAATACCACACTTAGGATTGAGAATTACAAAAGTCACCAAGACCTCTAGTTCTTCATAACAGTCAGAATAGAATAACATGTCTTATCTGTGACCCATTCAATACGACATAGCGCACTAGTATAAACTAATGGCCAACAAGTTTATACTACAACTTAAACCAATAGTTATGTCCAGAACTATCTCAGTTGTGAATACTGTTTATATCTTATAAGGAACTTGACAATGTGATCTTCTGTGTGACTACAAACCCACCACATAGTCTACAATATAAGATAAGCAGACACATAAGCAATTTATAAGAATGCAATAATGTGAAAACCATTTATTTCAGATAATAAGGAAATTGAATATACATCCACAAAAGCTCACTAAAAGTTCGCTTTACAGTATACACCAACAACAGTATCCAGATTGGACAATTTTCTTTCCTCGACATCCATCAGTGAAGGACTTTTTTTTATTCTGGCTCCAGTTGGATATTCTAGATCACCTCCTTCAGCTGGGTTGTTGTAATAAATAATGATGGGTCCTTGTTCAAGAACTTCCATCATTCTACTGCTTATCGCGCCCAGATAGTTGCTCATGAGTATGGTCCAGTCAGCATACTCATCAATAGAGAACATAGGCAGATCATGACACATACCCGAAGTATTATCCATGCTGAATTATGAGTTTTAAAAACAGATGAGTTTCAAAAAACAGGTTTTTCAAGATTTGTTCAAGTGACCACAATGGTTCTTCCTCAGGAACTGATGATACTCAAAGCCAGTGGTCCGTAGAACCACTGCTCTGATACCACTTGTAAGTCCCGAACGGGTTTTCGTGAGGGCAGAAGTCTAGAGGGGAGGGGTGAATAGACTTCTAAAAACTTTTACATGAGATCAGGTGTGTATAGCAAGTATGCGTGATTAGAGTGCGTGTGAATCAGTTTGGACTGATATCCAACTTACTGATCATCTGAGGGCTGATCAGTTCGGTGTCTATCAGTTTAACTGATGTTCGGAAGCTGAGTTCTAACCCGTGTGAAAAACCAGTTTGTCAAATCAGAATTCTGAGTGATCTGTTTTGAATCAGATGACAGTGCCAGACTGATCAGATCAACTCCTTGATGCAAATTTGATCCAAACCCAGAATATACATGTAATATTTTAACAAGTAGTGTGCAAAGTGTAAAGCAGGTAAATCAGATAAATCATACCAGATTTTATAGTGGTTCGGACAACCAGTCCTACGTCCACTCTTCCCTATCAGCAGGGGCACCAACTTAACCAACTGGACTTAGTTTAATTTGTTAGTCCAACACAGTGCAACAGATGTTTCAAGAGTTATCACTCAACCAATCCCAGAAATCAGAAACTAGAAACCCTAGTCTGAAATCCTGCTAAACAAACTTAACCTAACTTTTTGGTTTGGGTATAAGATTTGTTGTGTTCCAACTGGAATTCTATCCTAGTATTTGAGTAGCCTAAAGCTTAAGGATAAGAATTTTATGCTAAGAACTTTATGGGATGAACACTTAGAATGAATCTTGAGTTATGTTCTTTGTGCAAAAATCTTGCTTGAGCTTGAGCTTGATAATAATTTTTGTAACCTACTATGAAGGTTGATCCCATATTTATAGACCTTGAAATCAAAGAGCCGTTGAAGTGCAATTTGAATTTCAGGCTATTTTAGGTAGCTTGCAGGCTTGATTTGACGTGCTCAGGAAGGTCATGCCGTCTTTGTGCAAATTCGTCATTTCTAGTCGTTTGCCCTGATACGTCATATCCTGCATCATCAGATTCGTACATACGTGTTGATCTCTGAGTGGCTAATAGGTACACTTATTCGGCGTCCTGTAAAACCAACCAACTTGACATTCTTCTGGTCTGATCTTCATCGTATGCCTTTGATAAGTAGTTTTGCTTATCACTTTTCTGACTAGCCTTGATCTGATCAGTGTTCTTCTGATCAGTAATCTTGAGTCTTCTGATATGGTTGTCTTAGCTTCAACCTATCGACTCTGTGGATGTACTCTGGACTAAGTCTTCTGGACTCCTGCGTCTGCTGATCTTCGCCTCTGATCTTTATTGTTGATCCTTGCTACTGATCTTTTTCAGGACATAGTCTATACATATTGAGTTCCCCCTCAATATGTGACTTATTCTAATTCATCAACTGTCTAATATGTTTAGTTGGTTTCCTATCAAAACATAGTCTACTAACAGGTTCGACTGGTCCTATTACAACTGTTGTGGTACTTCCATCAAAACTACAATTTTCCCAACATTGTTGTGTAATAAAATATTTGATTAAGAGATTTAGATGTGGCTAATGATTCTAGTAACACAAACAAGTAAATAATCATAAATCGAACAAGAACACTGCGGGAAGAACTCTTGAGTTCTTCCCTTAAATTTGGTGTTGTATATATGATGAAATGGGAGCAAGATTGGGAGAGATTGAGAGCGGGAGCCTTTACAATGAGGGGTGTGGTCCTTTATTTATAGAGGATCAACCCTAAAAGCTAAAAATACTACCCTTTCATCCTAACCCTTTATTTTATGGTTATATTACAACCGTGGATCAAAACATTAAACATATATTTATTTTACATTAAATGCTCTTGTCTTGTCTCGTAAAGTTGACGTTGACTCTTGATCTTGTCAGATTCGTGTATTTTTGGATACCTGACTCCTGTTAGGTCCATTCGATTCGGGGCTAGGTGGGACCTGCTGACATGTCGGATTCGGGTACATATTCAAGATAATTTGTGCTACAATAATAGCCCCCAAGGTCGGGCTTTGACTTTGTTCGGAGTTCGATCTTGATTCATGTCCTAATAAGATTTCGTCCTTCGATGCATCCGCAGTCACACTATTTGCCCCTGAGCCTGCTTGGATGTATTATGAGATCTCGATTGTTCCAATTGAGCCCCCAGGTTGAGGATTTTTCCTATGTTCTTCATCGATTTTCTATGTGTTCGTACTCCGAGGTGAGCCTCTTTGTACGAATCTTTTTTATGTCGTACTCCGAGGTGAGCCCCTTTGTATGAGTCTTTTCTGTGCTCATACTCCGAGGTAGCGAGCCCCTTTGTACGAGTCTTTTTTGTGCTCGTACTCTGAGGTAGCAAGTCCCTTTGTACGAGTCTTTTTTGTGCTCGTGCTTCGAGGTGAGCCCCTTTGTAAGAGTCTTTTCTGTGCTCGTACTCCGAGGTAGCCAGCCCCTTTGAACGAGTCTTTTCTGTGCTCGTACTCTAAGGTAGCGAGCCCCTTTGTACGAGTCTTTTCTTGCGCTCGTTGTCAACCATTTATGGCCAAGCTGTTTGTGACTTTTACCCTTTCTAGATCGTCTTATCGACTTTTCGACCTTAGGGTCTTTATAAATTTTCAAAATTCTGAACATGAAGTTAGGGATTTACCCCTTGTTCTTGGATAAACCTTGAATTTTTTGATCGTCTTATTTGCTTGCGATATGTGTTTGGCTTGTCGTCTTACTTTTAAGTGACTTAGTTGTCTTATTGTTTTGCAACTTTATTGGTTGGTCGTCTTAATTGTATGCGACTTAGTTGTCTTATTGTTTTGCAACTTTGATGCCTTAAATGCCTGTTTATGAATTTTTATGTTTGTGGATTATCTCTGGGTGGCCGATCTCCTTAAAGATCGACGAATTTGGGTAATCGACCTCCTTAGAGGTCAACGACCTGCCCCCTTGTCCATGACATAAAATATTCTGATCGTCTTATTTTGGTGCGATCCTAGTGCCTTGACACTTGTCTGGTCGTCTTATTTGGATGCGACCTAATGCCTTATCTGCGCTCGTCGTCAACTACTTTTGGTCGAGCTGTTTGCGGCTTTTAAATCGTGCTCAAACTTTAGGGTAAGCCCCTTTGTACGAGTCTTTTCTGTTCTCGTACTCCGAGGTAAGCCTCTTTGTACGAGTTTTTTCAATGTCCGTGGGCAAATGGTATGATAATATTTTTTATTATTATTATTTTTTATGCTTCACAGTATCTCAAGATATGAACATTTTTGTATTTGAGGATCTATTTTTTAGAAAATATTATCTCTTTAGAGGTCATGGACCGGCCCCCTAAGTCCTTGAATATGAAAATCAAAGTGTATAAAATTTGGGTTTGAGCGAAATATGATTAAGAGACGAAAAGACCTCGTCGAAACGGAAAGCCAACGTAACAGTTGGTTATTTTATTTTGAGACCGATATTCAGGATACTTAGAAGTTTGGATCATATTTTTGTGAGGAGATTTCTTTGAGAGAAAGATTGAGATTCAAAAGTCTTGTAAATTTTGTAAAGACATGATTTAGAAAGTTTGGAAAGTTTGGAAACTAATTTGGTATCTTGATAAAGATATCTTTCGTAAATGAAGATAGACTTGAATTATCGAAGGAGGATCTCTTATGGATGTTTTAATAAGGTTATAATTTACTTGAGATTTCGGGGTGTCAGCAATAATTTTGGATTTTGATGCATGACATCTTGTTTTGTATTTCGATTTTAATGTATCGTCTTGTGTTTTGACTTTGATATATTTTTAGGAAGTTATCGGGATATACCTGATACGAGTGGGCAAAGAACAGCCCGTAAAATCTTTGATGCGAGTGGTGAGCTCATCAGGAGAGCTCTTTTGGTTCTGCTCGTGAGGATGAGTAGTTCATCGGAGTCATGCTCGGGATGAGTATGTCCTCAAGGGAAGCTCGTGAGAGGGAGCTTGGTAGGACCTGCTTGTCGCTCGGGACGAGCAGGTCTTTAGAGATGGCTCGTCGGAGAGAGCCGAATGGGATCCTGCTCGGAATGAGCAGGTCTTCAGAGATGGCTCGTCGGAGAGAGACAGATGGGATCCGCTCAGGATGAGCAGGTCTTCAGAGATGGCTCGTGAGAGAGAGCCTGATGGGATCCTGCTCGGGATGAGCAGGTCTTTAGAGATGGCTCGTCGGAGAGAGCCAAATGGGACCCTGTTCAGGACGAGCAGGTCTTCAGAGATGGCTCGTCGGAGAGAGCCAGATGGGATCCTGCTCAAGATGAGCAGGTCTTCAAGGGGAGCTCTTGAGAGAGAGCTCGGTAGGATCCTACTCGGGATGAGCAGGTCTTTCGAGATGGCTCGTCGGAGAGAGCCGGATGGGATCCTGCTCGAGATGAGCAGGTCTTCAGAGATGGCTCGTCTGAGAGAGCCGGATGGGACCCTGTTTGGGATGAGCAGGTCTTCAGAGATGGTTCGTCGGAGAGAGCCGGATGGGATCCTATTCGAGATGAGCAGGTCTTCAAGGGGAGCTCGTGAGAGAGAGCTCGGTTGGATCCTGCTCGGGATGAGCAGATCTTCAGAGATGGCTCGTCGGAGAGAGTCGGATGGGATCCTGCTTGAGATGAGCAGGTCTTCAGAGATGGCTCGTCGGAGAGAGCCGGATGGGATCCTGCTCGAGATGAGCAGGTCTTCAAGGGGAGCTCGTGAGAGAGAGCTCGGTAGGATCCTGCTCGGGATGAGCATGTCTTCAGAGATGGCTCGTCGGAGAGAGTCGAATGGGATCCTGCTCGAGATGAGCAGGTCTTCAAGGGGAGCTTGTGAGAGAGAGCTCGGTAGGATCCTGCTCGGGATGAGCAGGTTTTCAGAGATGGCACGTCGGAGAGAGTAGGATGGGATCCTGCTCGGGATGAGCAGGTCTTTAGATATGGCTCGTCGAAGAGAGCCGGATGGGATCCTGCTCGGGATGAGTAGGTCTTCAAGGGGAGCTCGTGAGAGGGAGTTCAGTTGGGATCCTGTTCGGGATTAGTAGGTCTTTAGAGATGGCTCGTCGGAGAGAGCCAAATGGGATCCTGCTCGAGATGAGCAGGTCTTCAAGGGGAGCTCGTCGAAGAGAGCTCGGGTGGATCCTGCTCGGGATGAGCAGGTCTTCAAAGATGGCTCATCGAAGAGAGTCAGATAGGATCCTGCTCGGGATGAGCATGTCTTCAAAGGGAGCTCATCGGAGAGAGCTCGGGTGGGATCCTGCTCGGGATGAGCAGGTCTTCAGAGATGGCTCGTCGAAGAGAGTCTGATAGGATCCTGCTCGGGATGAGCAGGTCTTCAAAGGGAGCTCGTCGGAGAGAGCTCGGATGGGATCCTGCTCGGGTTGAGCAGGTCTTCAGAGATGGCTCGTCGGAGAGAGCCGGATAGGATCCTGCTCGGGATGAGCAAGTCTTCAAAGGGAGCTCGTCGGAGAGAGCTCGGATGGGATCCTGCTCAGGATGAGCAGTTGTAATACCCGTATATTTATTTATAATTTTATTTATTTATTTATTTTATTTATATTTATATAAATATATATTAAATATATATTTTCATTCCCTTCTCAAGAAAAGCTCAGATTAATTACACTTTTAATTCCTCATTTAATAGGACCTTCAAATCAGGGAAACAAATTGGTTAGTCTTGGTCAAAAACTTAATTGACTCCTCCAAATATGCCAAGAAAGACATGCTTCAACTTAAAATTTATTTTCCATCGTGTATTCATCTGGCAACACAGAAATTGTTTGATCTCTTTTTCTCTCTCAAAGAATAAGGCATAGCGCATTTTTTTCCTCCATTGTTTCACGATTTCATTATCCATACTTTTGCCGTGAAGGTAACCAACTCCGTATCTACTTCAAGAATTTTTCAGTCGAACGTGTTTCCCAAATTTTTCTTTTATGCAAATTTATCATCCTTCTTCTAATTTTTTTTTCTAAGAAACCGAATAACTTTTAGAAATATAAGATTTGTTAATGGTACGGTGTTGGTGAATGAGTCCCCTGTTTCTTTTATTCTCGCCGTAGTAGTTATAGATACATACAAAATATTAGTATATCACTTTATATTAAACAATTGAATTGATTAGTTTATATTTAATAATTGTTTGTGGCAAATTATTGTGAAACGTGGCTCATTGGTAAATCATGATTGAAGTGAGTGATGCTATGCCATGATGACACTGTAAGAAATATGTGCAGTAATTCGATTGATCAGATGGAGTATTGCATGACATGCGTGAGTGATGTTATGCCATGATGAAACTGTAAGAAATATGTGCAGTAATTCTATTGATCAGATTTCATTATTATTATTATTATTATTATGACAAGTTATTAGTGTGAATTTACACATATGACTAGTGATAATAAAAATGGGATTTATAATTTCTCAAAAATAATAATTAAATAGCTAATTACAGTCGAAGAATGGGGAATATCTCCATTTGTAAAAAAATCTTTTACTACTAGTAATAATGTTACTATTAAGTATAATTATTGGGATTATATCCAATCTTTTGATAATGTTTTCTTTTATCAAATGATAAGAAAAAGCATACATGGATGATCAAAGTTTGTGACAAAGTTTATAATTTTGAAATGTCAAATTGGTTTAAAAAATGGTGGAATAAATTCGGACCATTGGAAGATATTCTTCCAGACATAATGATTGAAGATTTCAAAAACTATATGTAGGTCCCGGTGTAAACGAGTTTTACACGTGTATGGGAAAGGGAATACACGTGTTTAGTGATTTTTAAAACTTTTCTCAATACTGTAATCAGTGGGTCAGGTTGTCCTGAGAAATAGCCCTGAGAAGCACAAATTACCCTGAGTCAAAGTCTACTGAGAGAATAACACTGAGTGACTTTCAGTAACTTCAAATTAGCCCAACTGATCTGAGTGTCTTTAAAACAGAGTCCTGAGAAGCTTGGATCAGATAACTATCTTACTGAATACTCAGTTGAGTTTGTTCAGTTTGACAACTATATGTTCTAGCTTATCAAGGGTGCAGAATGTGTAGGCTCTGAGGTTTATACTCGTTTTATCTTGCTAAAAATCTTTCACTTAGTAAATCAGTGGTTAAGGTTGTGATCAGTTTAATGCAAACTCAGTGGATTGATTCCAACTGAATACCAGAAAACTCAGTATGCTATTAGTGAAAATATGCAATAGATAAAATTCAAAGCAGAAAGCAACACAACAAATTATAGTCGTTCAGAGGCAAAGCTCCTAGGGGGAATACATGTGTTTAGTGATTTTTAAAACTTTTCTCAATACTGAAATCAGTGGGTCAGGTTGTCCTGAGAAATAGTCCTGAGAAGCACAAATTACCCTGAGTCAAAGTCTACTGAGACAATAACACTGAGTGACTTTCAGTAACTTCAAATTAGCCCAACTGATTTGAGTGTCTTTAATACAGAGTCCTGAGAAGCTTGGATCAGATAACTATCTTACTGAATACTCAGTTGAGTTTGTTCAGTTTGACAACTATATGTTCTAGCTTATCAAGGGTGTGGAATGTGTAGGCTCTGAGGTTTATACTCGTTTTATCTTGCTAAAAATCTTTCACTTAGTAAATGAGTGGATAAGGTTGTGATTAGTTTAATGCAAACTCAGTGGATTGATTCCAACTGAATACCAGAAAACTCAGTATGTTATTAGTGAAAATATGCAATAGATAAAATGCAAAGCAGAAAGCAACACAACAAATTATAGTCGTTCAGAGGCAAAGCTCCTACGTCCACTCTCTCTGATCCTCAGAGAAATTCCTTAACTCACTACTACTACTTCATCAAGCTTTCAGACTGAACTCAGTAGCTTACTAACTTTCTCCTATGAGTTTTCAGGCTGAACTACACTGCAGCATACTAACTCAAACACACAAAAGCTTTCAGACTATCACAAGCAGCTTACTAACTTCTTCTCTAGAGTTTTCAGGTTGAACTACACTGCAGCTTACAAACTCTTTACAACTCTCACTTTCCAACAATCACACACTCAAACTACCTAATCAATAGGGTTTGGGTTTGGTTGGTTTCCAACTAAGGTGAGATATCATTTTACAATTTAGAACACAAGATAAAAGGCTAGGATATCTGTAACTAAGCTTTGGATATCTGCTTGAATCTAGGCTTAGTAAATGAGCTCTCTTCAAGGTGAAACACTTGAGAAATCTTAGTGTTTTCGAGTGCTTCAAATGCAAGAATATGAATGAGCTCTGGAGTTGCTTGATTTCCCGTAACCTTGCAATGGTGAAGGTCACTGGTATTTATAGGCAACTCACCAAGGTCACTCTTGAAAAAAAAAAAAAACTATCCGTTGGAGGAGATAGCATCAAGGGTTTCCTTATTTGGTTAGTGATAAACGGCTATTTTAGGGTTTGAACACACCCTTGCATGGTTTGGGTAACAAGTAACCAGTGCAGCCAATCACCAAGTTTTTGCAGTCTGGAACTCAGTACCTCTGACATTCTTAGTGACATGTCGCTTTCTGTGACAGTGAAGTACAGTGTTGTCTCTCTCTGATTGGTTCTTGTGTTCAGTGAATGGAGACAAACAAAATGACTCTTTTAGGTTAATCTCTCTAGATGAGACAACCTTAAACAACACTTGGTTATAGTTCCTTTCGTCTGCAATCAAATATTTGGACACTTTTATTCTTCATGAATGTGTAAGACTTTCTCAGTCTGTTTGTCCTCAGGTAGATAATCTTCAGGTCTTCAAGTCTTCAGGTTGATCAGAGTCTTCAGGTTGATGTGAACTCAGGTTCATCTGAAGTCTTCTGAGTCTTCAGGTATATTGGTTCACTTACTGAGTTCCCCCTCAGTGTGTGTCTATCCTATAAACTTAGAGATATCTGCTGACTATACATTTTGCAGATATTTCCTGAACTAATCTATATTGAAACATGTTTTCTTATCCTACCTTAAATCATTCTGAACATGTCATACTCAGGGGTTTTGAGATCTAATCAAAATCTTTATCTTTTATTAAATTCATCTCCCAAAACTATAGAAATGTCAATCCCAAATTAGAAAATATTGCTAATAGCAATACATTTGTACCATGGGAAGCTCCTATGCACTTTTTTATTGAATTTTCTATCCCATGGATTTGGAAATGGGAAGTCAAAGTTGGTAATACCAATCAAATTCCTTGTTTAAAGAGAATTTTTTATACAAAATTCTGGGAAAAAAATGATCAAATTAGATACAAACACCAAAGAATTATTTGGTGTAGATATTATTGATAAAAAATTTAAGATTGTTCTGTCTTATAGCCAAGACAAAATGAAAAATAAAGAAACAGTTACTAGAAATAATATTTCTAGAAAACTTATGAGAAATGTGGATAAATTATCCAAAAAAGAGATGGTTGAGTTATATCTCAAAAGAATGGAAGAAGAATTACTTAATGATCTTGATGAAGAAGAATAAATGATTTCAAACTCTTCAAAAGGTATATCAATGCAAGATGCACAAGACCCGAATGAAGGGATGTTTTCAGACGAAGACATGGATAAACTTCTCCAAGATTTGGACAAAGGTGAGTCATCTGCAACCAAGACCAAGAAAATTTGAGGAAACGACAAAAATAGTTGCCGACAGACAGGAGTATTGTTCATATACAGTACTAAATAGTAAAGTCACTGTGCTTAACAGTGTTCCTACAGTAAAAATAATGTTTGAATAGTAATTTTACTATTCACTTTTGACTTTTGAACAATAATTTTACTGTTCACTTTTTTGACTTTTCTGTTTTTAATTTTTGTTTGAAGTCCGAGGTTTTGCCTATAAAGGAAGGCACCTCATTATTTGTGGAGTACGCTTTTCCTTTCCTTCCTTTCCTTTCTTCTCTTGTAATCTCTCTTGTGTTAATATAATAAGAAAGAGTTGTTTATATACTGGTGCGAGCATCAAGAAAAACTTGTAAGTTTTTATTTCTGTTTATATTTTTTATATTTGTTTGTTTTATTTTTAAGGATGAGCCTTATAGGCTAATTCCTTAGTGTTAAAATTATGTCTGAACTATATAAGTTCATACTATCTATGACTTTCTATAACTTAGCTCTCATGTATACAACCAAGTAATATAACTTTTTAATCAACACATTGTTTCAATACGTTATTTCTAGAATCAATATGTTGGGTGAATCTAAAAGGTTGAACTAAATATCTGGCCTAATATAAGTATTTGGAAATCTTTTTGTGAACACATTTTTGCCCGTTTTTGCCGATGGTATGGCTGTTGGGGTGTTGTGGTGTTCTTTGATTTCTTAAATATTTATGTTAGTAGACGGAAAATTAGTTTTGTAATTTCCTTTATTCAGATTTGTAATTTCTCCTTAACAACACGATTCTAGTTTAACAACACGATTCAACAATACGATTCAGTTTAAATTACTTTGTGATATGCTGGGCCAACTATGGAATCAGAGCCATGGATTTGTGTTCTTAGATAGGGATGACATAATTTTAACACCAATTTTATGATGTTTAACAATAATTCTGTTAAAAATAGTTTAAATATAGTATGATATACCCCATGATTTGGAATTATTAAATAAATGGACAATTCCAAAAATCAATCCTAAAGTTATTTATAAATTAGGAACTTTTGAAAAATTAGGTTTAAAACAAGTTGTTAAAACAACTGAAGAATCAATCCCTATTAATAATGAAGAAGTTATTATAAAATTACTTTCAGAAAAAGATATATTACCTTATAAAAAAGAAAATAAATTTCTACATATTGGTTTAGTGCATATTGCATTTAAACCATTAACTTTAGAAGGTTTACCTGAAAGCTTTATTGCAGCTTTAAGAGATGGTAGAAATTTAAATTGGAAACAATCTTTAATGGGTATTATACAATCTAGTCTAGCTCATGGACCAGTATATTTTGATGTATATCCAAATCTACAGTTATCTTTAACCAATCCAAATATTTATGATGCTTTAACATTAAATGTTAAAATTCATGGTTATAATTATGCCTTAGGATCAGAGGTGATTTGTATTTGTTAAACCTTTATTTACTTTAAATCCTCATTGTAAAATGAAAGATAAAGCTGTTAATGAAACAGTTTTAATTGAAACAAATTTTAATAGATCTAATATATTAACTAGAAGATCTATAAAATGGGAAGAAATTATTTTTCCAGAAGATTGGATCATTGAAATAGCGGTTAATCCACAACCTTCTATTTCATCAAAATTATTAGATGTTTTTCAAACTTCTGAAGGAACTGTTAATATACAATTTGATAATTTAATAAAAAATAGACCACAATCTTTGAAATCTCCATCTTTGCATTCATATATTTCTCCTATTGATTATATTGTTGAAACTCCTTCTAGAGCTTCTACTTCTCAAATATGTGAGAAATAAAAAATTAATGGTGATAATAATTCGGAAAATGAAAGAATAAATTAATTGCATATTGGCAAAGAAAATATGGTCAAAGGTGTTAATCACCGATATATGGAGACAATGTCTGAAATGAGTTTTCCTTAATTTATGGATTTAAAATCACAAAATATAGATTTCAGTCCTGGCTCAGAAGCCAGAAAGATTATTAGTAATGAATTTAGATTACCTAAATGGGAATCTTTTAAAAATTGGTTTTTTGAAAATTTCAATGATATTGAACAACAATTTATTCAAAAAAAATTTTATAAAAAATGTGAAGAAACAAAAACAATGATTTTATTTGTACCCTGGTTTATGTCTACTTATGTAGATCAATATATTTCTGTTTTAGAAAGAAATTATAAATTAATGAGTGGACAAATTATTAATACTGATTTTCCACCAACTGATCCCTTTCAAATCGAAAATGATAAACATATTTGTAATTTTTTAGCATTTTCTAAATTATTTGAAACTGATGTTTTACAAGTAACTTGTAAAAAGATAAATTTATTAATATAACAAAATAATTACACAAATTTATTTTTAAATGTATTAGGAGAACAAATTCTTTCTCTTCATAAAAACTTTGATAATGTGATCAATTTAATAAATTTAAAATATCAAAAACCAGATTTAATTGGTATGGCTACTCCAAGTATACGGCCTCCTCCTGATATAAAAAACTTTAAATTGGAATCTATTTCTGAATTGGAAAGATTATTAGAAGAAAAAATTTCAAGATTTTTGTTAAATACTTTGACGAAGAATTGGAGAAAAAATTAGAACAAAAACCTGATTATAAACAGGTTGTTAAGGATCATATTAATAAAATTGATAAATGGGCTGATAAACCTACAAATAGATATTTCTATTATAGAAGACCTACTCCAATGGATGTTTTAAATGAAGAACATGAATATGTAATTAATAATAGTTATAGTGGTAGAAATATTTATGAATGTAATATTGATGGTTATACTGAAAAATAGATTTATAATACTATGCATAGAATTTTGATGTATTCTACAGTCTGTAAGAACAATGGTAATACAGATAAGAATATTGCTAAAATGATAATTGCAGGATTTACTAGCCAACTTAAAGGTTGGTGGGATCATTATCTAACTCAACAAAATAGAGATTATATCTTAAATAATATAAAACATGAAGATAATGTTGATATTGAAAATTCTGTTTATACATTAATTATAAATATTATAGAACATTTTACTGGTAGATATTCTGATAATAGCGAACATATTCGTACTTTATTACAAAATTTGAGATGTAAAACACTCACATATTTTAGATGGTATAAAGATATTTTTCTTAGTAGAGTTATGGAACTTCCTGGGAGTAATAGTTCTCATTGGAAATCAAAATTTATTGATGGATTACCTTATTTATTAGCTGAACGAATAAGAACTAAATTACGAGGTAATAATGTTCATATTCCTTATGATGATTTTACCTATGGTAAATTAATTAATACTTGTATTCAAGAAGGCTTAAATTTATGTAATGAAATAAAATTAAATCAACAAATAAAAAGACAGAACTTGTCTGAGAAAAGACAATTAAGCCAATTTTGTTGCCAATTTATGTAGTGAACAATTTGCTATGGATATGCCTAGTACTTGTAAAACTAGATCTAATAAGAATAAAAATAATTCAGATAATATTGATAATAAATATAAAAAAAGAAGAAAATCTTCTAAAAGAAAAATTGAGAGACATAATCTTCGAAAACAGAAGAAAGAAGAAGATAAAAAACAAAAGAAAAAATCAATTGTATGTCATAAATGTCAGAAAAATGGACATTATGCTCGGAATTGCTGGGTTAAAAAGAAGATTAATAATCTTCAAGTTGATGAAAAAATTAAGGACATGATATGTAAAGTCCTATTAAAATCTGATGAGTCTGGTCAGTCAGAATCAGAATCAGAATCAGAATTATAATTATATTTAGAAAATTCAAAATTATCTGAGAATGAAAAGATAAAAGCCTTAGAACAAGAATCAGTAATATATGATTCAGAAAAGTCTGATAATAATAATTGTAATTGTAAGAATAAAGATACAGATGAAGTTTATAGACTTTTATCTCAAATGAAAAATTTAGAAATAAATGTGTTAGATCATAGTAATACTATGGAATTATTAAAATCCATTAAGGATCCTAATTTTAGATCACAAATTATAGATCAATTGGATAATATTCCTACTACATCTAATAATTTTAGTAATACACATGAAAATAATATTCATGTACAGGTTTCAGATGAACCTTATCTTATGAGTAAAGTTTATCAAATGGTTAAAGCAAAACAGTAGGTTAAAACTCCTACTTCTTTAAATGATTTAAGCATTGAAGTTGAAAATCTTAAAAAAGAAATTAAATTTATTAAACAAAATAATATTATATTAGAAAAAAGACTTGATAAATTAGAAGATAAAGGATCTATAATTATCCCTGAAAATAATTAAATTAATGACAATTTTCTCAATAAAATGGATAAATTCATATCTCAAAAATGGTATGTTAAAATTATTCTTTTAATTGATAATTTTTACTCAAAAGAATTTATTGCACTTATTGATAGTGGTGCAGATTTAAATGTTATACAAGAAGGGTTAATTCCTACTCGATAATTTGAAAAAACTACTCATACCTTATCACATGCGGGAGGTGAAAAACTTGATATACAGTTTAAATTACCAAAAGCATTTGTTTGTATTAATGAAAAATGCATTTCAACAAGTTTTTTACTTGTAAAAAATCTTTCTAACCAAGTAATACTTGGAGCTCCTTTTATTCAAAAATTTTATCCTTTAATAAAAGTTGATTATAATGGTATTATTGGAACATATGATAATAAGCCTATAGTTCTTAAATTTATTGATAAACCTTTTTCAAAAAGTTTACATAATATTTTTAATAATATTAGAACAAAAGAAAATCAATTAAATTCCTTAAAACAAGAAATTATTATTTTATCTATTGAAGATAATTTGAAAAATCCTAAATTACAAGATAAAATCAAATTAATTCATAATCAAATGAGTTTAGAAATTTGTAATGATCTTCCAAATGCTTTTCTGAATAGAAAAAAACATATTGTTTCTCTTCCTTATGAGGATAATTTTACAGAGGATAAAATTCCTACTAAAGCACGACCTTGTCAAATGAATTCTGAATATATGGAATTATGCAAAAAAGAGATTAAAACTCTTTTAGAAAAAAACATTATAACATCTTCACAATCACCATGGTCTTGTACTGCCTTTTATGTTAATAAACATTCGGAACAAGAAAGAGGTGTTCCTAGATTGGTTATAAATTATAAACCTCTTAATAAAGTTTTAAAATGGATAGGACATCCCATTCCTAACAAGAAGGATCTTCTTGATAGACATTATGATGTTGTTATATTTTCTAAATTTGATTTTAAATCAGGATTTTGGCAAATCCAAATTGATATTGCTGACAGATATAAAACTGCTTTTAATGTTCCTTTTGGACATTATGAATGGAATATTATGTCATTTGGATTAAAAATGCTCCTTCTGAATTTCAGAAAATTATGAATGATATCTTCATTCCATATAGTGAATTTATGATTGTTTATATTGGTGACATTTTAATATTTTCTAAAAATATTGAAATGCATTTTAAACATTTAGATATATTTAAAAAAGTTGTTATCCAAAAAATGATATTATTTCAAACTAAAATTAAATTTTTAGGATATTTTATTGAAAAAGGTAATATTATTCCTATTAATCGAAGTATTGAATTTGCTTCCAAATTCCCGGATGATATAATTGATAAAACACAATTACAGAGATTTTTGGGAGGTTTAAATTATATTTCACCTTATTATAAAAATCTTGCAGCAGATACTGCAATTTTATAAAAAAGACTTAAGAAAAATCCTAATCCTTGGAACATTGCTCATACTAATGCAGTTAAAAAGATTAAAGAAAAGGTTAAATATTTACCTTGTTTATCTATTGCTAATCCTAAATGGAATAAAATTATTGAAACAGATGCCTCAGATATTGGTTATGGAGGTATATTAAAACAAATTGATTCTATTAATAAAAGAGAATATTTAATTAGATTTCATTCTGGAAAATGGGATAATAGCCAAAAGAATTATGCTGTTATAGCCAAAGAAATTTTAGCTATAGTAAAATGTGTTTTAAAATTTCAAGATGATTTATATAATCAAAAATTTATTATTAAGACAGATTGTAAAGAAGCCAAACATATGTTTAATAAAGATTTTAAACATGATGTTTCTAAACAAATGTTTGCTAGATTGCAAGTTGTTGCGAGACCAGAGAGAAATATGAAGAGTAAAGAGATGGGTACGAAAAGAGAGTTAAAATCAGGGTTTCCTTTGTCAGTAGGAAACCTGATTGAGGAACCTGAGGCTCAGGATCCACCTGAGCCAAAGAAACTGAACGAAGAAACTGAGGCTCAGGATCCACCTGAGCCAAAGAAGCTGAACGAAGAAACTGAGGCTCAGGATCCACCTGAGCCAGTCTATCTGAACGAGAAAACTGAGGCTCAGGATCCACCTGAGCCAATCGATCTGAGCGAGAAGACTGAGGCTCAGGTTATACCTGAGCCAAATCATCTGAACGGGTTATCTGAATGAAGGAAGGTTTGGGCTTCCCGTAAATAGGCACAAACATTTAGAATAATCTAGAATATCCGTTATCTATTTTAGATTCTGTTTTTAAATTAGCTAAAGAATATCCACTGTTGTGTGGACCCCAATGTTAGTTACAAATACGGCACTGGCCGATGAATGGAAATATCAGAAAATTTACATCATTCTCTCTCTTCTAACTACCTCTCCTCCTATCTAATTCTCTCTCTCCCTAATTCTTCATATCTTCAAATCTTCATATCTTGTACTTCAAGCAATTTATATTATCGGCAATATTATTCCAGAAAACCTCAAAAACATATTACGATCATCCAGAAAATATCAAAAACGTAACATTTGGTATTCCAGAGCCAAGTTTTGATCATGGCGAGGAACGCTACCCAAAGATCTCGCAAGAATCACACGTAAAAGTGAATTATTAATTCAAACGGAAGCCATGAAGTTGGAAGCGCTTTTTAAGGAAGCTAACAGACAATATGCATGGTTTAACAACCAAGATGGAAGAGAAATTTGAGCTTATGACTAACACTTTGGCGCTTATGCGATTAAATCGTTGAATATGGAAAAAACAAGGGTCACAATGAAGGGGTCTTCTATTTTGGGGAGTCCTAGCTTTGATCTCGTGGTGGAGGGCCTAACTATTGAATCTGGCCGGTGGGGGATCATCCTATCAAGATCGAAATCTCCAAGGAGGTTAATCGATGGTACTCAATTTCACAACCCAAAGGTTTAAGATTGAATTCCCTAGGTTTGATGGCTCTAAACCTAGGTTATGGGTACTGAGATCCAATGGGTATTTTAAGCTTATGCCCAGTATGACTGATCAACAAAAAATCACTTTGGCTACTATCCATTTTGAGGGTAAAGCAGCACTATGGGTTCAGAATTTCAATCAAAAAATGTGGAATTAACTTGGGCACAATTTTTTGGTTATTCTCTCAACTAGATTTGAGGAGATTAAGGATTCTACAAAGATTTACGAGTTTAACAAACTCAAACAAACCGTAGCTATGAAGATTATGTTGATAAGTATGAGGAGTCGAAAAGCTTGTATCTTTGGTAGTTATTGGGGATGTATTCTCAGAAACCTACTTTGTGACAAGTTTCATTGGAGGACTTAATGAAGAGCTACAAGCTACAGTAGCCATGTTTGAACCTACCACACTTCCACATGCTATTAAATTGGGCAGGAAGCAAGATCAAAGCATCTTCTTTGACTAACTAAAAAACTTAAGCCCTATTCCAGGGTTTCTAATCCTAACCCTAACCCTAACCCTAACCCTAACTCTAATTTTATGCAGTGGAAGAAGGGTGATGCTACTGGGGGCCCTACCAGTAAAGGGAAACCACCTTTCAAAATCTTATCTCCTACAGAGATGGCAACTAGGAGGGAGAAGGGACTATGTTACAACTGTGATGAACCTTTTGTGCATGGGCACAAATGCAAACAGAGAATTTCATACATGATTCTGGAAGAAGAAGAGGAAGATACTCAAACCTTCTCTTCTCCTACCACTGAAGGGGAGGAACAGGCTGTTTATGGGGCTGACATCATGGAAGAGGTCCAGATGTCACTAAATGCTCTAAGTGGTGAAGATGGAGTTACTACCATGAGGCTTTTTGGGGAGTTTGAACACCACAAACTCCACATTCTCATAGACTCAGGTAGCACCCTGAGTTTTATACAAAAGACTACTGCTAAAAGGCTCAAATGCCCATTGAGTGATGTTAAACCCATATTGGTGAAGGTTGCTAATGGGAAAAGGTTGGTCAGCTCACAACAAGTGAATCCTTTCACTTGGAACATGCAGGGACATCAATTCACCTACCCACTGAGGCTGTTGGAGAATGAGGGTTGTGATCTGATCCTAGGAGGGGATTGGTTAAAATTTTGCAAACCTATTGAGCTTGACTATGAAAAGATGACTTTCACAGTCAACTTGCTTGGGAAGAGGGTGAAACTACAAGCACTTACTTCATCAGCTGAATGTAAGTTGATTTCTGATGTGGGATTGTATCAGATGTTCCACACAGAGGCCCTTAAGGAAGTTAATGAGATGTATTTACTTACATCAGCACCTCCTTCCCACACTGAAGATGATCCTGAATTACATAAGCTACTACTAGCTTATAAGGATATATTTGAGGAACCAGTAGAATTACCACCAGGGAGGGGGTGGAACACCAGATTATACTCAAACCAGGGAGCATCCCTAAACAGCAGTATCCATATAGAACTTCTCACAGCCATAAGGAGGAGATTGAGAAGATTGTAAAGGATTTGCTGACTACAGGAGTAATTCAACACAGTAAGAGCCCTTTTGCTTCACCTGTGATTTTGGTGAAGAAAAAAGATGGCACCTGGAGGCTATGTGTGGATTACAGGTACCTTAATGATCTCACAATCAAGCACAACTACCCTATTCCTATCATTGATGAGTTACTAGATGAGCTTAAAGGTGCTAAGATCTTTTCAAAGATAGATTTGAGGTCAGGGTACTTTCAAATCCTAATGAAGAAGGAGCATAGGCAGTTAACTGCTTTCAGGACCCATAATGGTCATTATGAATTCCTAGTGATGCCATTTGGGTTGTGCAATGCACCTGCTACATTTCAATCACTGATGAATCAGGTGTTCAGGGATCACTTGAGGAAATTTGGTTTGGTCTTTTTTGATGATATCCTCATTTACAGCACCGAGGAAACACAACATTTAGTTCACTTGGAAGCAGTTTTACAACTTTTGAGGGCCAATAAGTTGTTTGCTAAGAGAAGCAAATGTAGTTTTGGCCAGACTACATAATTTCTAAAGATGGAGTTGCCACTGATCCAGGAAAGATTGAGTGTATGGTTCAATGGCCAAAACCACAAACCATTAAACAACTAAGGGGTTTCTTGGGCTTAACAGGGTATTACAGGAAATTTGTGAAGGGATATGGTTTCATCAGCAAACCACTCACTTCCTTACTCAAGAAGGACGGTTTCAAATGGAACCCTGAGGCAGACCTAGCCTTTCAGAAGTTGAAGGAAGCCATGGTGAGTGTCCCTGTGCTAGCATTACCTGATTTCACAAAGAGGTTTGTGGTGGAAACTGATGCTAGTGGGAAGGGAATTGGAGTTGTTCTCATGCAAGAAGGAAAGCCCATTGCTTACATGAGTAAGTCCTTGTGTCCAAGGAACCAAGCACTCTCTGTCTATGAGAGGGAGTTCTTGGCAGTACTAATGGCCATTGAGAAGTGGAAACACTACTTGCAGGGGCAGAAATTCACTATAAAGATTGACCAACAATCCTTGAAACACCTTCTGGACCAGAAGGTGGTAACTCCACTACAACAAAGATGGATTACTAAGTTGCTGGGTCTTGACTATGAGATTCTGTATAAAAAGGGTAGTGAGAACAGTGCAGCTGATGCATTATCCAGGAAGGAGAACAGTTGTTCTGCTATATCTACAATGGTCCCAACTTGGTTGGATCAGGTCCTGCTAAGTTACATTAATGATGGTTACATTAAGGAAATCATCAAAGCCAAAGGTACTGATGCTAATACTTATCCCTTATTTCAGTTCACTAATAGCATTCTGAGATATAAAAAGAGGCTGGTTGTGGGTAGCAGTAGTGGATTAAGAGATTTAATCCTTTCTGAAATGCACTCCACACCCTATGGAGGGCATTCTGGGGTTACAGGAACTTATCATAGGCTTAAGAGGATGTTTTTTTGGCCTAATATGAAAAATGATGTGTTGATGTGGGTCAAGAAGTGTGAAGTATGTGCCAGAAATAAGTCAAGCCCAGGTTTATACCCTGGCCTCCTACAACCCTTACCCATACCAGACCAAGCATGGTCACATGTCTCTATGGATTTCATAGAGGGGCTTCCTAATTCTTGGGGAAAGAATGTGATATGGGTAATAGTGGACAGATTCACTAAATACTCACATTTCATAGCCCTATCACATCCATATACTGCTACATCTTTAGCTAAGTGTTTTTGGATGTTATCTATAAGCTGCATGGGTTACCAGCTAGTATAGTGAGTGATAGGGACAAAATATTTACTAGCTGTTTTTGGAAGGAACTATTTAAGTTGGTGGGAACTCAATTACACCTAAGTTCATCTTATCACCCCCAATCTGATGGACAGACTGAAAGGGTGAATCAATGTTTGGAACAGTACTTGAGGTGTTTAATAAGTGACAACCCTAAGCAATGGTTGAAGTGGCTACCCATGGCAGAATACTGGTACAACACAAATTATCATTCAAGCCTGAGGATGACACCTTTTGAGGCTCTCTACGGGTATTCTCCTACAGGATTCACTTATGGGCCATATTTGGATTCAACAAATGAGGAGGTTACAGATCTGCTTACTCACAGACAGCACATCATACAGCAAGTCAAGGCTAATCTAGTCAAAGCACATAATCGCATGAAGGTACAAGCAGACAAGCATAGACAAGAGAGGGTTTTCGAGGTAGGAGACCAAGTTTTTCTCAAACTTCAACCCTTTCGGCAGAATTCCATTCAATACCGAAAGAATTTGAAGTTATCATCAAAATACTTTGGCCCCTATACAATCCTGCAAAGGGTAGGGAGTGTGGCTTACAAATTAGATCTACCAATTGGGTCAAAGATTCACCCCGTCTTCCATGTTTCTTTACTCAAGAAACACATAGGGGTTAAGTATGTACCTTCACAGAGTCTTCCAGATGTTGATAGCAATAGCCTTTTCGCGATCCAACCTTACTATGTCACAGAGCGACTTCGATACCTGGAAAGCGGAAAAGAGAAAGATCAGGTTCGTGTCTTTTGGGTTACCGAAGATTGGAAAATTGATTCATGGGAAGATACCGCCTTTGTTCTGCGAAATTTTCCTACATTCCATCCTTGGGGACAAGGATCTTTCGTTGGAGGGAGTATTGTTGCTAGACCAGAGAGAAATATGAAGAGTAAAGAGATGGGTACGAAAAGAGAGTTAAAATCAGGGTTTCCTTTGTCAGTAGGAAACCTGAATGAGGAACCTGAGGCTCAGGATCCACCTGAGCCAAAGAAACTGAACGAAAAAACTGAGGCTCAGGATCCACCTGAGCTAAAGAAGTTGAACGAAGAAACTGAGGCTCAGGATCCACCTGAGCCAATCTATCTGAACGAGAAGACTGAGGCTCGGGTTATACCTGAGCCAAATCATTTGAACGGGTTATCTGAATGAAGGAAGGTTTGGGCTTCCCGTAAATGGGCCCAAACATTTAGAATAATCTAGAATATTCGTTATCTATTTTAGATTCTGTTTTTAAATTAGCTAAAGAATATCCACTGTTGTGTGGACCCCAATGTTAGTTACAAATACGGCACTGGCCGATGAATGGGAATATCAGAAAATTTACATCATTCTCTCTCTTCTAACTACCTCTCCTCCTATCTAATTCTCTCTCTCCCGAATTCTTCTTATCTTCAAATCTTCATATCTTGTTCTTCAAGCAATTTATATTATCGGCAATATTATTCCAGAAAACCTCAAAAACATATTACGATCATCCAGAAAATATCAAAAACGTAACACAAGCTCATTTAGCTCCTTTTGATTTTGAAATTATTTACAAAAAAAGGGGAATTATTATTATTATTATTATTATTATTACTATTATTATTATTATTATTATTATTATTAATCTGTCTTAATAATAAATTTCTGATTATATAAATCATCTTGGAATTTTAAGACACATTTTACAATAGTTAAATTTTTTTTGGCTATAGTAGCATAATTTTTTAGGCTATTACCCCATTTCCCAGAATGAAATCTAATTAGATATTCTTTTTTATTAATATAATCAATTTGTTTTAATATACCTCCATAACCAATATCTGAGGCATCTGTTTCAATTATTTTATTCCATTTAGGATTAGCAATAGATAAACAAGGTAAGTATTTAACCTTTTCCTTAATCCTTTTAACTGCATTAGTATGAGCAATATCCAAAGGATTAGGATTTTTCTAAAGTCTTTCAAATAAAATTGCAGTATCTGCTGCAAGATTTTTATAATAGGGTGAAATATAATTTAAACTTCCCAAAAATCTCTGTAATTGTGTTTTATCAATAATATCATCCGGGAATTTGGAAGCAAATTCAATACTTCGATTAATAGGAATAATATTACCTTTTTCAATAAAATATCCTAAAAAATTAATTTTAGTTTGAGATAATATCATTTTTTATTTAGAAATTACTAAACCATTTTGGATAACAACTGTTTTAAATATATCTAAATGTTTAAAATGCATCTCAATATTTTTAGAAAACATTAAAATATCATCAATATAAACAATCATAAATCCACTATATGGAATGAAACTATCATTCATAATTTTCTGAAATTCAGAAGGAGCATTTTTTTAATCCAAATGGCATAACATTCCATTCATAATGTCCAAAAGGAACATTAAAAGCAGTTTTATATCTGTCAGCAATATCAATTTGAATTTGTCAAAATCCTGATTTTAAATCAAATTTAGAAAATATAACAGAATCATAAAGTCTATCAAGAAAATCCTTCTTGTTAGGAATGGGATGTCTTATCCATTTTAAAACTTTATTAAGAGGTTTATAATTTATAACCAATCTAGGAACACCTCTTTCTTGTTCCGAGTGTTTATTAACATAAAAGGCAGTACAAGACCATGGTGATTGTGAAGATGTTATAATGTTTTATTCTAAAAGAGATTTAATTTCTTTTTTGCATAATTTCATATATTCAGAATTCATTTGACAAGGTCTTTCTTTAGTAGGAATTTTATCCTCTGTAAAATTATCCTCATAAGGAAGAGAAACAATATGTTTTTTTCTATTCCAAAAAGCATTTGAAAGATCATTACAAATCTCTAAACTCATTTGATTATGAATTAATTTGATTTTATCTTGTAATTTAGGATTTTTCAAATTATCTTCAATAGATAAAATAGTAATTTATTGTTTTAAGAAATTTAATTGATTTTCTTTTGTTCTAATATTATCAATATATTGTGTAAAATTTTTGAAAAAGGTTTATCAATAAATTTAAGAACTATAGGCTTATCATCATACGTTCCAATAATACCATTATAATCAACTTTTATTAAAGGATAAAGTTTTTGAATAAAAGGAGCTCCAAGTATAACTTGGTTAGAAATATTTTTTACAAGTAAAAAACTTGTTGAAATGCATTTTTCATTAATACAAACAAAGACTTTTGGTAATTTAAAATGTATATCAAGTTTTTTCACCTCCAGCATGTGATAAAGTATGAGTAGTTTTTTCAAAATATCGAGTAGGAATTAACCCTTCTTGTATAACATTTAAATCTGCACCACTATCAATAACTGCAATAAATTCTTTTGAGTAAAAATTATCAATTAAAAGAATAATTTACACATACCATTTTTGAGATATAAATTTATCAATTTTATTGAGAAAATTGTCATTAATTATAGATCCTTTATCTTCTAATTTATCAAGTCTTTTTTCTAATATAATATTGTTATGTTTAATAAATTTAATTTCTTTTTTAAAATTTTCAACTTCAATGCTTAAATCATTTAAAGAAGTAGGAGTTTTAACCTTCTGTTTTGCTTTAAGCATTTGATAAACTTTACTCATAAGATAAGGTTCATCCGAAACTTGTACATGAATATTATTTTCTTGTGTATTACTAAAATTATTAGATGTAGTAGGTATATTATCCAATTGATCTATAATTTGTGATCTTAAATTAGGATCCTTAATAGATTTTAATAATTCCATAGTATTACTATGATCTAACACATTTATTTCTAAATTTTTTATTTGAGATAAAAGTCTATAAACTACATTTGTATCTTTATCCTGACAATTACAATTATCATTATTATCAGAATTTTTTGAATCAGATATTACTGATTCTTGTTCTAAAGCTTTTATCTTTTCATTCTCAGACAATTCTGAATTTTCTGAATATAATTTAGATTATGTAGTCGATTGATTCTGACTGACCAGACTCATCAGATTTTAATAGGACTTTAGATATCATGTCCTTAATTTTTTCATCAACTTGAAGATTATTAATCTTCTTTTTAACCCAGCAATTCCGAGCATAATGTCCAATTTTCTGACATTTATGACATATAATCAATTTTTTCTTTTGTTTTTTATCTTCTTCTTTCTTCTGTTTTCAAATATTATGTCTCTCAATTTTTCTTTTAGAAAATTTCCTTCTTTTTTTATATCTATTATCAATATTATCTGAATTTTTATCATATCTATTTTTATTCTTATTATGTATAGTTTTACTAGTACTAGGCATATCCATAGCAAATTGTTCACAAAATTGGCCCAATTGTTTTTTCTCAGACAAATTTTGTCTTTTTATTTGTTGATTTAATTTTATTTCATTACATAAATTTAAACCTTCTTGAATACAAGTATTAATTAATTTACCATAGGTAAAATCATCATAAGGAATATGAACATTATTACCTCGTAATTTAGTTCTTATTCGTTCAGCAAATAAATAAGGTAATCCATCAATAAATTTTGATTTCCAATGAGAACTATTACTCTCAGGAAGTTCCATGACTCTACTGAGAAAAGTATCTTTATACCATCTAAAATCTGTGAGTGTTTTACGTCTCAAGTTTTGTAATAAAGTACGAATATGTTCGCTATTATCAGAATATCTACCAGTAAAATGTTCTATAATATTTATAATTAATGTATAAACAGAATTTTCAATATCGACATTATCCTCATGTTTTATATTATTTAAGATATAATCTCTATTTTGTTGAGTTAGATAATGATCCCACCAACCTTTAAGTTGGGCAGTAAATCCTGCAATTATCATTTTAGCAATATTCTTATCAGTATTACCATTGTTTTTACAGACTGTAGAATACATCAAAATTCTATGCATAGTATTATAAAACTATTTTTCAGTATAACCATCAATATTCCATTCATAAATGTTTCAACCACTGTAACTATTATTAATTACATATTCATGTTCTTCATTTAAAACATCCATTGGAGTAGGTCTTCTATAATAGAAATATCTATTTGTAGGTTTATCAACCCATTTATCAATTTTATTAATATGATCCTCAACAACCTGTTTATAATAAGGTTTTTGTTCTAAATTTTTCTCTAATTCTTCATTTAAAGTATTTAACGAAAATCTTGAAAACTTTTCTTCTAATAATCTTTCCAATTCGAAAATAGATTCCAATTTAAAGTTTTTTATATCAGGAGGAGGTTGTATACTTGGAGTAGCCATACCAATTAACTCTGGTTTTTTATATTTTAAATTTATTAAATTATCAATTTTTTTATGAAGAGAAAGAATTTGTTCTCCTAATACATTTAAAAGTAACTTTGTATAATTATTTTGTTGTATTAATAAATTTATCTGTTTACAAGTTACTTGTAAAACATCAGTTTCAAATAATTTAGAAAATGCTAAAAAATTACAAATATGTTTATCATTTTCAATTTGAAAGGGATCAGTTGGTGGAAAATAAGTATTAATAATTTGTCCACTCATTAATTTATAATTTCTTTCTAAAACATAAATATATTGATCTACATAAGTAGACATAAACCAGGGTACAAATAAAATCATTGTTTTTTGTTTCTTCACATTTTTTATAAAATTGTTTTTGAATAAATTGTTGTTCAATATCATTGAAATTTTCAAAAAACCAATTTCTAAAAGGTTCCCATTTAGGTAATTTAAATTCATTACTAATAATTTTTCTGGCTTCTGAGCCAGGACTGAAATCTATGTTTTGTGATTTTAAATCCATAAATTAAGGAAAACTCATTTCAGACATTGTCTCCATATATAGGTGATTCACACCTTTGACCATGTTTTCTTTGCCAATTTGCAATTCATTTATTCTTTCATTTTCTGAAATATTATCATCACTAATTTTTGATTTCTCACGTATTTGAGAAGTAGAAGCTCTAAAAGGATTTTCAACAATATAATCAATAGGAGAAATATATGAATGCAAAGATGGAGATCTCAAAGATTGTGGTCTTTTTTTATTAAATTATCAAATTGTATATTAACAGTTCCTTCATAAGTTTGAAAAATATTTATTAAATTTGATGAAATAGTAGGTTGTGGATTAACCGCTCTTTCAATAATCCAATTTTCTGAAAAAATAATTTCTTCCCATTTTATAGATCATCTAGTTATAATATTTGATCTATTAAAATTTGATTCAATTAAAATTGTTTCATTAACAGTGTTGGGATATTTTAGTTTTGATGAATTATGCCTGTTGGGAGATGAATTTAATAAAAGATTATATGATTTTGATTAGATCCCAAAACCCCTGAGTATGACATGTTCAGGATAATCTTGATAGATGAATCAGGATTCAGTTTTAGAGTGTTCAGGATATTATCTGCACCGTGTATAGTCGGCAGATATAGAACAGGTTAGTTTTTTGAAGACTCAGTAAGAAATCGAGATATCAAGACTCAATGAGATATTGAGAACACGAAGACTCGAGAGAACACGAAGACTCGTAGAAATCAAGGCTCGGAGAAATATCAAGGCACAAGAATTATCAAGACTCAGTAACATACTGAATGCTCAGTATATCCTGAATGTTCCGAGGCACTGAAGCTGAGGAATATAGCCGTTGGAATCCAGCTGACGTGGACCAACGAGAGGAAGACAACCAGCCGGGAAAAGCTGCAGAACTTACAAAGAAGAGTATGGATTTGAATGTAACTCTCTCCAACGGTAACATTCAAATCCACACTATAAATACAAGTTCTTCCTTCATTATCAATGTGGAAGTGCGAAAAAGATAGCAACAATGCTACAGAGCCAAAGAGTGTTATAGCCAAAGCATTCCCACCCTAGAACACAAGTCTATAGATACACAAATATATTCAAAGAGTGTTCTAGAACCCAATCTAAGCAACCCACGATGTATCATAAGCTTAGAGAGATTTTCCCAACCTTAGAATTGAGGCTAAACCATTGTAAGGGAAAATCTCACCATAGTTGGAGACAACACCAAAACCCAAACCCAGTGGTGAAGTGAGGTAGTTGTTAGGCAAACCCGAGTGAGGGTGATAAGTCTCGTTGGAGTGTGAACTCGTTAAACATCTCAGAAGCGATCCCGTGGAGGGGGTGATAAGTCCCGAGGCGAACCCGAGAGAGGGTTATAAGTCCGATTCGAGTGTGAGCTCGGTAAATATCTATTAGGCAATCCCGTGGAGGGTGATAAGTCCCGCTTTGAAGGAATTTCCTAGAGAGGAGAGAGTGGATGTAGGATTGGTTGTCCGAACCACTATATATTGCTGTGTTGTTTACTGCTTTATGTTTATACTTGTCATACGCATTCGTTTATAAGCAAAGCACACACACGAGCTCAAAAAGTCAAAAATTGGAACACTCTGCCCTCATCCCTGTTTTATATGCACCGAAATGAAAACGTCTTGCTTCCGCACGTGCAAAATAGGTTTTCCCATCGGGACCAACAATGCCAAAACATTATCAACTTGTGTTATTCAAGCTAATTTACAGATAACAAGTTGAGGGGGAACGAGAGAACAAGTTGAGGGGGAACTCACGAAAATCAGAAGTAGATGATCGAGATCGACGAGGTCGCAGATTTAGACCGACGAGATCGATGAGTAAGAAGAGTTCCGAGTTAATCGATGAGCTGAGCAAAATCAGAAGAAAAGAAAAGTTAAGCCAGCTGATCAGAAGAATCAGAAGTTACCTGAACAGATGGATCTGAGATCAGAAGATCAGATGATCAAAAGTGACGGATCGGATTTACCGGAAAAGATAAGCCGATCGATGATCGTGAGACCGGATCGTATGACCGATCGTAATAGAAGGGTGCGATCGGAAGAGGAGGTTGCCGGGTCGAAGAGGAGCAGATGAGACTGATCGAGATCAGACGTGATCGAGATCAAATAAGATAACCTGATATGCTAACCTGATGTACTAATCTGATGCAGATAAACTGATATGCTGACTTGATGCTATATTGATCCGATCGTGAGAGCCGATCGATCAAAGTAGAAGAAATCGAAGAGAAGTCACCAAGACAAGTCATCTCAAGTCATGTTCATCGAGAATCGAACGCCATCGATGATCGATAGCCAGAAAAGCTAGTGACTGAGGGTCGATTGTGCGAAGTCGAAGAGTCAACTCGCTTAACCCGAAAGTCGTTATATGATCGACGACAAGGTCCGTTGAGAAGTCTCAATCAAGAATTCTGAAGACTCGGAAGAATCCTTAAGACTCAGAAGGATCCTGAAGAATATAGTCGTTAGATTCAGCTGACGTGGACCAATGAGACGAAGACAACCAGCCTGAAAAGCTACAAAAACTACAGAATAGTATGGACTTGAATGTGACTCCATCCAACGGTAACATTCAAATCTACACTATAAATACAAGTTCTTCCATCAAATTAAGTGTGGAAAAATACGTGATCCATCAAGCTACAGAGCCAAATCATCTAGCATTTCCACCATAGAACACTGAGCAAGAAATACACGCATATATTCAAGAGTGTTCTACCCTAGATCTAAGCACAAATGTAATATCCTAAGCTTAGAGAGATTTTCTCATCCTTAGCATTGAGGCTAAACAACTGTAAGGGAAAATCTCAACCTAGTTGGAAACCAAACAAAACCTTACCCAAATCAGTTTGATAGGTTAAGTTTGTAGGTGAGTGAGAACTCGTTAAACATCTAAGCAATCCCGAAAGGGAGGGTAGGCGATCCCGTGAGGGAGATAAGTCCCGTTTGAGTGAGAACTCGGTAAACATCTGTTGTTTAAGTTGGTGCCCCATGAAAGGAAGAGTGGATGTAGGACGAGTTGTCCGAACAACTATAAAAATCGTGTGTTCTTTACTGATTTATGTTCTTACTTGTCATATGCATTCGACTATAAGCAAAATACATAGTTTTAAAAATAGAAATTGGAATCACCATTCCCTCACCCCTATTTTATATGCATTACAATTGGTATTTAACGCACTAATGGGTTTTCAAACGGGACCAACAATTGGTATCAAAGCGGGAGTTCAAAAGATCACTGTTTTCAATGTGACCATCTAAACTGATCTTTTTGAAAAAAAAAACCCCGTTTCTTTAAAAATGCATATATTTTAATGTTTTGGCGTCATTATCAAAAAGGGGGAAATTGTTGGGATATTTTAGTTTTGATGAATTATGCCAAAACATTATCAACTTGTGTTATTCAAGCTAATTTACAGATAACAAGTTGAGGGGGAACGAGAGAACAAGTTGAGGGGGAACTCACGAAAATCAGAAGTAGATGATCGAGATCAGACGAGGCTGCAGACGAGACTGATCGAGATCAGATGAGTAAGAAGAGTTCCGGAGTTAACTGATGAGCTGAGCAAAATCAGAAGAAAAGAAAAGTTAAGCCAGCTGATCAGAAGAATCAGAAGTTACCTGAACAGATGGATCTGAGATCAGAAGATCAGATGATCAAAAGTGACGTGATCAGATGACCAGAAAAGATAAGCTGATCAGATGATCAGGAGACCAGATCAGATGACCAGATCAGAATAGAAGGGTGCAGATCAGAAGAGGAGGTTGCTGGTCAGAAGAGGAGCAGATGAGACTGATCGAGATCAGACGTGATCGAGATCAAATAAGATAACCTGATATGCTAACCTGATGTACTAATCTGATGCAGATAAACTGATATGCTGACTTGATGCTATACTGATCTGATCAGGTGAGCTGATCAGATCAGGCGAGAAGAAATCAGAAGAGAAGTCACCTGAAGACAAGTCATCTGAAGTCATGTTCACTGAGAATCAGAACGCTACTGATGATCAGATAGCCAGAGTGCTAGTGACCTGAGGGTCAGATTGTCTGAAGTCAGAAGAGCTGAACTCAGTTAACCTGAGTGTCAGTATACCTGATCAGACAAGGTCCGCTGAAGAGAAGTCTGCTGAATCAAGAATTCTGAAGACTCGGAAGAATCCTTAAGACTCAGAAGGATCCTGAAGAATATAGTCGTTAGATTCAGCTGACGTGGACCAATGAGACGAAGACAACCAGCCTGAAAAGCTACAAAAACTACAGAATAGTATGGACTTGAATGTGACTCCATCCAACGGTAACATTCAAATCTACACTATAAATACAAGTTCTTCCATCAAATTAAGTGTGGAAAAATACGTGATCCATCAAGCTACAGAGCCAAATCATCTAGCATTTCCACCATAGAACACTGAGCAAGAAATACACGCATATATTCAAGAGTGTTCTACCCTAGATCTAAGCACAAATGTAATATCCTAAGCTTGGAGAGGTTTTCCCATCCTTAGCATTGAGGCTAAATAAATGTAAAGGAAAATCTCAACCTAGTTGGAAACCAAACAAAATCTTACCTAAATCAGTTTGATAGGTTAAGTTTGTAGGTGAGTGAGAACTCGTTAAACATCTAAGCAATCCCGAAAGGGAGGGTAGGCGATCCCGTGAGGGAGATAAGTCCCGTTTGAGTGAGAACTCGGTAAACATCTGTTGGTTAAGTTGGTGCCCCATGAAGGGAAGAGTGGATGTAGGACGAGTTGTCCGAACCACTATAAAAATCGTGTGTTATTTACTGCTTTATGTTCTTACTTGTCATATGCATTCGACTATAAGCAAAACACATAGTTTTAAAAATAGAAATTGGAATCACCATTCCCTCACCCCTGTTTTATATGCATTACAATTGGTATTTAACGCACTAATGGATTTTCAAACGGGACCAACAAACAGCTTTATCTTTTATTCTACAATGAGGATTTAAAGTAAATAAAGGTTTATAGTAAATTCTATAACAAATACAAATCACCTCAGATCCTAAGGCGTAGTTGTAACCGTGAATTTTAACATTTAATGTTAAAGCATCATAAATATTAGGATCGGTTAAAGATAACTGTAAATTTGGATATACATAAAAATATACTAGTCCATGAGCTAGATTGTATGATACCCATTAAAGATTGTTTCCAATTTAAATTTCTACAATCTCTCAAAGCTGCAATAAAGCTTTCAGGTAAACCTTCTAAAGTTAATGGTTTAAACGCAATATGTACTAAACCAATATGCATAAATTTATTATCTTTTTTATAAGGTAATATATCTTTTTCTGAAAGTAATTTTATAATAACTTCTTCATTATTAATAGGGATTGATTCTTCAGTTGTTTTAACAACTTGTTTTAAACCTAATTTTTCAAAAGTTCCTAATTTATAAATAACTTTAGGATTGATTTTTGGAATTGTCCATTTATTTAATAATTCCAAATCATGGGGTATATCATACTCCATATTTAAACTATTTTTAAAAGAATTATTGTTAAACATCATAAAAATGGTGTTAAAATTATGTCATCCCTATCTAAGAACACAAATCCATGGCGGTGATACCATAGTTACCCAGAATATCACAAAAAAGTAATCAATCGTCTAAATCGTATTGTTGAATCGTGTTGTTAAACTAGAAATCGTGTTGTTAGGGAAAAATTACAAATTTGAGTAAAGGAAATTACAAAACCAATTATCCGTCAACTAACATAAATATTTAAGAAATCAAAGAACACCACAACGCCCCAACAGCCATTTCAATCGGCAAAAATGGGCACAAATGCGTTCACAAAAGATTCCCAAATATTTATATTAGGCTAGATATTTAGTCCAACCTTTCAGATTCAACCCAACATATTGATTCTAGAAATAACGTATTGAAACAACGTGTTGATTCAAAATTATATTACTTGATTGTATATATGAGCACTAAGTTATAGAAAGTCATAGATAGTATGAACTTATATAGTTCAAACATAATTTTAACACTGAGGAATTAGCCTATAAGGCTCATCCTTAAAATTATACAAAACAAACAAATATAAACAAAAATATAAATAAAAATATAAACTTACAAGTTTTTCTTGATGATCGCACCAGTATGTAAACCACTCTTTTTATTGCAAGATAACAAGAGAGATTACAAGAGAAGAAAGGAAAGGGAAAAGTGTACTCCACATATAATGAGGTGCCTTCATTTATAGGCAAAACCTCGGACTTCAAACGGAAATTAAAAACAGAAAAGTAAAAAATGAACAGTAAAATTATTGTTCAAAAGTCAAAAGTGAATAGTAAAATTACTATTCAAACAATATTTTTACTATAGAAATACTGTTAAATATAGTGACTTTATACTATTTAGTACTGTTTATGAACAGTACTCCTGTCGGCAGCTATTTTTGTTGTTTCCTCAGATTTTCTTGGTCTTGGTTGCAGATGATTCTCCTTTGTCCAAATCTAGGAGAAATTTATCCATATCTTCATCTGAAAGCATCCATTCATTCGGGTCTTTTGCATCTTGCAATTATATTCTTTTTGAAGAATCTGAAATCATTTCTTCTTCTTCATCAAGATCATTAAGTAGTTATTCTTCCATTCTTTTTAGATATAACTCAATCATCTCTTTTTTGGATAATTTATCCACATTTCTCATAAGTTTTCTAGAAATATTATTTCTAGTAACTGTTTCTTTATTTTTCTTTTTTGTCTTGACTATAAGACAGAACAGTCTTAAAAATTTTATCAATAGTATCTACACCAAATAATTCTTTGGTGCTTGGATCTAATTTGGTCATTTTTTCCCATAATTTTGTATAAAAATTCTCTTTAAACAAGGAATTTGATTGGTATTACCAATTTTGACTTCCCATTTCCAAATCCATGGGATAGAAAATTCAATAAAAAAAGTGCATAGGAGCTTCCCATGGTACAAATGTATTGCTATTAGCAATATTTTCTAATTTAGGACTGACATTTCTATCATTTTTGAAATCTTCAATCATTATGTCAGGAAGAATATCTTCCAATGGTCCAAATTTATTCCACCATTTCTTAAACCAATTTGGTATTTCAGAGTTATAAACTTTGTCACATACTTTGATCATCCAAGTATGTTTTTTCTTATCGTTTTGATAGAAGAAAACATTATCAAAGGCTTGGATATAATCCCAATAATTATACTTAATAGTAACATTATTACTAGAAGTAAAGGGTTTTCAACAAATGGAGATATTTCCCATTCTTCGGCTGTAATTAGCTGTTTAATTATTATTTTTGACAAATTATAAATATCATTTTTATTGCCACTAGTCATATGTGTAAATTCACACGAATGACTGTTGATGAGTAAATTCTCATAATATTGGTTTTGTAATTTCCTTTACTCAGATTTGTAATTTTTCCCTAACAACACGATTTCTAGTTTAACATCACGATTCAATAATACGATTCAGACGATTGATTACTTTTTTGTGATATTCTGGGTAACTATGGTATCAGAGCCATGTATTTGTGTTCTTAGATAGGGATGACATAATTTTAACACCATTTTTATGATGTTTAACAATAATTATGTTAAAAATAGTTTAAATATGGAGTATGATATACCCCATGATTTGGAATTATTAAATAAATGGACAATTCCAAAAATCAATCCTAAAGTTATTTATAAATTAGGAACTTTTGAAAAATTAGGTTTTAAACAAGTTGTTAAAACAACTGAAGAATCAATCCCTATTAATAATGAAGAAGTTATTATAAAATTACTTTCAGATAAATATATATTACCTTATAAAAAAAATAATAAATTTCTGCATATTGGTTTAGTACAGATTGCGTTTAAACCATTAACTTTAGAAGGTTTACCTGAAAGCGTTATTGCAGCTTTGAGAGATGGTAGAAATTTATATTGGAAACAATATTTAATGGGTATCATACAATCTAGTCCAGCTCATGGACCAGTATATTTTTATGTATATCCAAATTTACAGTTATCTTTAACCGATCCTAATATTTATTATGCTTTAACATTAAATGTTAAAATTCACTGTTACAATTACGCCTTAGGATCTGAGGTGATTTGTATTTGTTATAGAATTTACTATAAACCTTTATTTACTTTAAATCCTCATTGTAGAATAAAGGATAAAGTTGTTAATGAAACAATTTTAATTAAAACAAATTTTAATAGATCTAATATTATAACTAGAAGATCTATAAAATGGGAAGAAATTATTTTTCCAGAAAATTGGATTATTGAAAGAGCGGTTAATCCACAACCTACTATTTCATCAAATTTATTAAATGTTTTTCAAACTTCTGAAGGAACTGTTAATATACAATTTGATAATTTAATAAAAAATAGATCACAATCTTTGAGATCTCCATCTTTGAATTCATATATTTCTCCTATTGATTATATTGTTGAAACTCCTTCTAGAGCTTCTACTTCTCAAATACGTGAGAAATCAAAAATTAGTGATGATAATATTTCAGAAAATGAAAGAATAAATGAATTGCATATTGGCAAAGAAAACATGGTCAAAGGTGTGAATCACCGATATATGGAGACAATGTCTGAAATGAGTTTTCCTTAATTTATGGATTTAAAATCACAAAACATAGATTTCAGTCCTAGCGCAGAAGCCAAAAAAATTATTAGTAATGAATTTAAATTACCTAAATGGGAACCTTTTAGAAATTGATTTTTTGAAAAATTTCAATGATATTGAACAAAAATTTATTTAAAAACAATTTTATATAAAATGTGAAGAAACAAAAGCAATGATTTTATTTGTACCTTGGTTTATGTCTACTTATGTAGATCAATATATTTATGTTTTAGAAAGAAATTATAAATTAATGAGTGGACAAATTATTAATACTGATTTTCCACCAACTGATCCCTTTCAAATCAAAAATGATAAACATATTTGTAATTTTTTAGCATTTTCTAAATTATTTGAAACTGATGTTTTACAAGTAACTTGTAAACAGATAAATTTATTAATACAACAAAATAATTATACAAATTTATTTTTAAATGTATTAGGAGAACAAATTCTTTCTCTTCATAAAAAAATTAATGTGATCAATTTAATAAATTTAAAATATCAAAAACCAGAGTTAATTGGTATGGCTACTCCAAGTATACAACCTCCCCCTGATATAAAAAAAACTTTAAATTTGAATCTATTTCTGAATTGGAAAGATTATTAGAAGAAAAAATTTCAAGATTTTCGTTAAATACTTTAAATGAAGAATTAGAGAAAAAATTTAGAACAAAAACCTGATTATAAA
This sequence comes from Stenogyne calaminthoides, assembly GCA_037126765.1. NCBI lineage: Eukaryota > Viridiplantae > Streptophyta > Magnoliopsida > Lamiales > Lamiaceae > Stenogyne > Stenogyne calaminthoides. The sequence goes on along the minus strand of JBBCBC010000006.1, from coordinate 30,865,478 downwards.
CAGGTTGTTGAGGATCATATTAATAAAATTGATAAATGGGCTGATAAACCTACAAATAGATATTTCTATTATAGAAGACCTACTCCAATGGATGTTTTAAATGAAGAACATGAATATGTAATTAATAATAGTTACAGTGGTAGAAACATTTATGAATGGAATATTTATGATTATACTGAAAAACAGATTTATAATACTATGCATAGAATTTTGATGTATTCCACAGTCTGTAAAAACAGTGGTAATACAGATAAGAATATTGCTAAAATGATAATTGCAGGATTTACTGTCTAACTTAAAGGTTGGTGGGATCATTATCTAACTCAACAAATAGAGATTATATCTTAAATAATATAAAACATGAGGATAATGTCGATATTGAAAATTCTGTTTTTACATTAATTATAAAATATTACAGAACATTTTACTGGTAGATATTCTGATAATAGCGAACATATTCGTACTTTATTACAAAACTTGAGATGTAAAACACTCACAGATTTTAGATGGTATAAAGATACTTTTCTGAGCAGAATCATGGAACTTCCTGAGAGTAATAGTTCTCATTGGAAATTGTTGGTCCCCGGTGTAAACGAGTCTTACATGTGTATGGGGGGTGAAATACACATGTTTAGTGATTTTTCAAACTTTTTATATGACTGAAATCAGTGGGTCAGGTTGTCCTGAGAAATAGCCCTGAGAAACATAAATTTCCCTGAGTCAGAGTCTACTGAGACAATGATACTGAGCAGCTTTCAGTAGCTTCGGATTAGCCCAACTGATCTGAGGTTTTAAAATCAGAGTCCAAATAAGCTTGGAGTAGATAATTGTCTTACTGACTACTCAGATGAGTTAGGTCAGTTTGACAACTATCTATACTAGCTTATCTAGTGTGCGGAATGTATAGGCCCTAGGTTTATACTCGTTTTACTTTGCTGAAAATCTTTTCCTTAGTAAATCAGTGGTTAAGGTTGTGATCAGTTCAAAGCAAACTCAGTGGATTGATTCCAACTGAATATCAGAAAACTCAGTGCTTTTAGTGAAAATATGCAGTAGTTAAAAATGCAAAGCAGAAAGTAAATAACACAGCAAATTATAGTGGTTCAGAGGCAAAGCTCCTACATCCACTCTCTCTGATCCTCAGAGAAATTCCTTAACTCACCACTACTACTTCCTCAAGATTTCAGACTGAACACAGCAGCTTACTAACTTTCTTCTATTTCAGGCTGAACTACTGCTACTAACTCACACACACAAGCTTTCATATTGTCTCAAATAGCTTACTAACTTCTTCTCTAGAGTTTTCAGGCTGAACTCAACTGCAGCTTACTAACTCTTTACAACTCTCAATCTCCAACAATCACACACTCAAACTACGTAAGAATAGGATTTGGGTTTGGTTGATTTTCAACTAAGGTGAGATATCCTTTTACAATAAGAACAGATTCAAAGGCTAGGATATCTCTTACTAAGCTTTGGATACTTAACAATTCTAGGCTTAGTAAAATATGCTCTCTTCAATGTGAAACACTTGGGAAATCTTAGGGTTTTTGAGTGCTTCAAATGCAAGAATACGAATGAGCTCTGGAGTTGTTTGATTTCTCGTAACCTTGCAATGGAGAAGGTCACTGGTATTTATAGGCAACTCACCAAGGTCACTCTTGAAAAACTATCCGTTGGAAGAGATAGCATCAAGGGTTTCCTTATATGGTTAGTGATGAACGGCTATTTTAGGGTTTGAACACACCATTGCATGGTTTGGGTAACAAGTAACCAATGCAGTCTGGAACTCAGTACATCTGACATCTTCAGTACCATGTCGCTTTCTGTGTCAGTGAAGTACAGTGTTGTCTCTCTCTGATTGGTTCTTTTCTTCAGTGAATGTAGACAAACAAAACGGCTCTTTTAGGTCAACCTCTTTGAATGAGACAACCTTAAACAACACTTAGTTATAGTTCCTTTTGTCTGCATTTGAATATTTGGTCACTCATTTATTCTTCATGGATGTGTAAGACTTTCTCAGTCTATATGTCCTCAGGTAGATAGTCTTCAGAGTCATCTGAGTCTTCAGGTTCTTCTGAGTCTTCAGGGCCGGCCTTTTGAGTCTTCAGGTTCTTCTGAGTCTTCAGGGCCTTCTGAGTCTTCAGAGTCTTCTGACATTTTACTGAGTTCCCCCTCAGTGTGTGCATAACCTATAAACTCAAAGATATCTGCTGACTATACATTTTGCAGACATTTCCTGAACTAACTATATTGAAACCTGTTTTCTATTCTACCTTAGATTATTCTGAACATGTCATACTCAGGGGTTTTGAGATCTAATCAAAATCTTTATCTTTTATTAAATTCATCTCCCAACAGAAATCAAAATTTATTGATGGATTGCCTTATTTATTTGCTGAACGAATAAGAACTAAATTACGAGGTAATAATGTTCATATTCCTTATGATGATTTTACCTATGGTAAATTAATTAATACTTGTATTCAAGAAGGTTTAAATTTATGCAATGAAATAAAATTAAATCAACAAATAAAAAGACAGAATTTGTCTGAGAAAAAACAATTGGGCCAATTTTGTGAACAATTTCCTATGGATATACGTAGTACTAGTAAAACTAGACCTAATAAGAATAAAAATAGATATGATAAAAATTCAGATAATATTGATAATAGATATAAAAAAAAGGAAATTTTCTAAAAGAAAAATTGAGAGACATAATCTTCGAAAACTAAAAAAAGAAGAAGATAAAAAAACAAAAGAAAAAATTGATTATATGTCATAAATGTCAGAAAATTGGACATTATGCTCGGAATTGCTGGGTTAAAAAGAAGATTAATAATCTTCAAGTTGATGAAAAAATTAAGGACATGATATGTAAAGTCATATTAAAATCTGATGAGTCTGGTCAGTCAGAATCAGAATCGACTACAGAATCTAAATTATATTCAGAAAATTCAGAATTATCTGAGAATGAAAAGATAAAAGCTTTAGAACAAGAATCAGTAATATCTGATTCAGAAAATTCTGATAATAATGATAATTGTAATTGTCAGGATAAAGATACAGATGAAGTTTATAGACTTTTATCTCAAATAAAAAATTTAAAAATAAATGTGTTAGATCATAGTAATACTATGGAATTATTAAAATCTATTAAGAATCCTAATTTAAGATCACAAATTATAGATCAATTGGATAATATTCTTACTACATCTAATAATTTTAGTAATACACAAGAAAATAATATTCACGTACATGTTTCGGATGAACCTTATCTTATGAGTAAAGTTTATCAAATGCTTAAAGCAAAACAGGAGGTTAAAACTCCTACTTCTTTAAATTATTATTATTATTATTATTATTATTATTAAAATTCAAATTAGTGATAGGCATGCTTTAGCAATTGGTGACTGAAAATGGATTTTGAAGAACCATGTTTTCGTTATTTTGTGCTGAATAAATATATTAAATATTAGACATTAGTTGGGAGGGAGTATATAAATTGAGAATTTTAAATAGGATTCATATTACTTTATTATTGAAGATTCATTTTCTAAGTAGAATTTATTTATTTATGCTAGGCGTTGTTGACTACGAGGGATAAATTTTAAAGTTTTTGCATCCATCTCATCCACGACATTCGTACAATGTGGGGTTTTAATTCCTTTATCCTCTACAGTGGTTGGTAGAGCTCTATTGCATGTGTTATTCTTTATTTTATGGTTTAAATAAATTTTTGAGTTATCTATTATGTGAATGCATTTCATATGTTATACAAGTGGCAAAGTATGTTGGCAAAGTTACTAATAGTCAGGGGCCCTTATTGAGGTCCAGGGCTGACGGGTCTTCGGGTGTATCCCGTCGTGCTCGGCAAAGTCTAATAGCCAGGGGCCCTTATGTGGTCCGGGACTGACGGGTCTTCGGGTTTCACCCGCCGTGCTCCAAAGTAGCAAAGTTTCTATGGCAAAGTTTCAATGGCAAAGTTTCTATGGCAATGTTTCAATGGCAAAGTATCTATGGCAAAGTTTATGTGACAAAGTGAATATGATTTACTAAGTTGATTTACTTGATTATTTAATTTTAGCATTAATATTGAATAACTTGGCCCCACTGAGTGTGCTTGCATGCTCACCCCCTCATTTAACATTTTTCAAATTAAGGAGCTAATGGCGGGGAGAGGCGATGATGCTATTTGAAGTCGTTTATTATTTAACATCGATAACAAGTTTAGTCCTTTATTTAATAGTTAAGTTTGTGTACAATTGGTATTTTAAATTAATTTTTATTTCAAGAAACTAATTAATGTTTATGCTTCCGTTGTTTGTCAAGTAAATTTATTATTTAATAAGTTTGTAGGTCTTCCACTTCATATTTTATTATTATTGATGGTTTTCCTATTTAAATAAAGTATTTTTAAAATAATAGTCGTTGTTCTTTACCGATAGGAATTGAAATTCAAATTTAGTTGCGCTCAAGTTAGTTACTTTAACTACTTTTAAAAAAAATTCGTTTTATGAAAATTGGGGCGTGACAGCAGGTCTTCAGAGATGGCTCGTTGGAGAGAGCCGGATGAAATCCTGCTCGGGATGAGCAGGTCTTTAAGAGGAGCTCATGGGAGGGAGCTCGGGTGTATGTTGACATGAATGGGCAAATGATTGTCAGTAGATTCTTTGAGTTGCCTCGGGGCTCCGGGCGCCCGTATAATCATACTAGTGTGTATCGTTGCATAACGTCAATCATGTAAGGTGATTCTGATTCGTGTGCATTCTTATTCGCATTTCCCTCGAACTTGAAAGTTTTTCCAATGCGGGAGTCATGGGCAATTTCCTCGCAAAAAAGAAGCAATTCATTTAATATCACGTTACTTTCATCCAATCTGGATAGTTAATAAATTAACATATCAAGAATTCAGAAGTCGCATCATGTTTAGCGAAATTCAAGGATATAACTACAGGGCATTTTACTAATCACCATTATTCCCACATATGAAAAGTTATCATCAAACATATTTACTTCATTTCAAGATTTTTCTTATGACATGTTCAATTGTCAATGCTTTGATCTAGTGAGCAATTTCTCATAGGAGGGTGAAGCCAAGCATAGTTCTTTTAAGCATCTCATCAAGCAGGTGGTGTATGCGATATTATACACTAATTCCAGAGATGAATATTCATATATGAAGTTAAATTATCAAATTAATGATGAAAGGGAATTCACAGTTTACCAATTATGCCTCAGCCTTTTAATGTATACGAAAATATGTGAGTTGCGATATATTAAAAGAGAGTTAATAGAATAAACATGATGAAGTGAGTAAAAGGAGTACTCGTAGATTCATTGAGTTGCTCACGAGACATCGGATGCTCGCGCAATTCATTTTACAGAGCTGCAGCCCCCCTTTTTTTTTTATTGGACCGAACAAAAAACTTGGGCCCAAGAGTTTATTCCAGCAAAAACGTTGGGCCCAATAAATTATTCCAGCAGAAAAAACTTGGGCCTAAAACTTAAGCAAACAAGACAAAGGCCCAATAACTTATAAAATTTGGGCCCAAACCTTGAAATTAGGTCAATCCCAACAGGTGTCAGCTCAAACCAATTTTCGTGAGTACTCTTCCAAAACCATAAGTTCGAATCGTGCGGCGCCGGAAATCCGGTCTCGGTGTGGATCGACGGTGGAGATGGGCGGTGATGCGAGCGTATCAACTGCGCGACTTCTGAGCAGATATTGCGGCATTGATTTTGAAAGGCTGAGCTCCGGCGTTGGAGAGACGCTTGACGGCACACCTGCAACTCAACGTGGTGGTGCTCCGCTGGCAGAGCTTTACAGATTCGATGCGGTGGTGCTGTAGCGGTCCGGCTATGGTGGCGTGTAGGAACACCAGGGGTCAGATGGCAGCGAGGCAGACTCGGGTTTTGGCGGTGGAGATTCTGATGGCGACTATGTCTCTGTTCGTCGCGTGGCGGTCAGATTTCGGTGGTTGTGCACCTCAGTGGTGCGGTTTCCGAGGTTGCCCTGTTTCAGTTGACGAAGACGGTGATGGAGGAGGTGACATTGGCGGTGAACGGAGATAGGCGGTGAGATCGAAGCAACGGTGGCGGACTTTGGGGTTTCAAACCTTGAAAATGACATTTCTGGTTTTGAGTGTGTGGGGTTGTTTAGGAATTTAGGATGGGGTGATTTTCCTTTGATGTTGGACCTGTGTTGGGTTTTTGTAGGATGGTAGTGTTATGGTGCAAATGAAAACTGAAGGTTGGAATACAATGACACAATGTTAGCAGCAAGGTTGTGCGCTGAAACCTTGTGCAGTAAAAGGGATCTTTTTTTTTATGTTTTTGGGTTTGTTTATCCATGGATGTTGAAAGATGTATCGATGTCATTTTTCTGGGTTTGGGTTTTATTTCGTTGCGTGTATTCTGGACAGAATTATTGCAGAAGAGTGCAAAGATTTAGGTATTTTATTTGTAGACTTGAAGGTTTTAAGATAGATGGTTGAAGATTTGAAGATGTGAAAGGAATTTTTACTTGAAGATTTGAAGATGAAGTACGAAGATTTGAAAATTTTTTGGTGTTTTTTATGAACAGTGAGTGTTCATCAAGGTTTTTCTTTAAGATTTGAAGATTTGTTGATGAAAAGTGGAAAGTTATTGAGGATACTCCAATGAGAAACATAGTTTGATTCTTAAAGAGTACCCTCCTTCTAGCGTTAATTGTTGTGTACTAAAATATCAGATTAAGAGATTTAGATGTGATTAATGATTCTAGTAACACAAACAAGTAAATAATTGTAAATCGAACAAGAACACTGCGGGAAAAACTCTTGAGTTCTTCCCTTAAATTTGGTGTTGTAACTCTTGAGTTCTTCCCTTAAATTTGGTGTTGTATATATGATGAAATGGGAGCAAGATTGGGAGAGATTGAGAGTGGGAGCCTTTACAATGAGAGGTGTGGTCCTCTATTTATAGAGAACCGACCCTAAAAGCTAAAAATACTACCCTTTCATTCTAACCCTTTATTTTATGGTTTTATTACAACTGTGGATCAAAACATTAAACATATATTTATTTTACATTAAATGCTCTTGTCTTGTCTCATAAAGTTGATGTTGACTCTTGATCTTGTCGGATTCGTGTATTTTTTTATACCTGATCTCCTGTCGGGTCCATTCGATTCGGGGTTAGGTGGGCCCTGCTGACGTGTTGGATTCGGGCACATATTCAAGATAATTTGTGCTATAACATAAACAACTTGAAAGTGTTATGTAATTTCTTTGCCTTCGAAATATTTGGCTTTGTCAGTATGATGGGGTATGCGACCTATTTTCCTTTGAAATTTTTGGCTTAGTCGACTTTAAGATGGTATGCGACCTACTTGCCTTTGAAATATTTAGCTTGGTCGACTTTATGATGGTATGCGACCTACTTGCCTTTAAAATATTTGGCTTGGTCGACTTAGATGATGGTCTCTAAAGACTTTGGACAAATAGACTTTGGTTCGAGCGACCTCCTGGGGGAGGCCGTATCTTTATCCCTCTGTCCTTAGTTTTTAGAACTAAACTTTCTACAGATATCCTAAATTCCCCTGACTTCAATTTTTTCGTTTGGGAACCTATTCTATGATTGAACTCGTGAGAGGTCGAGGACTGGCCCCCCAAGTTCTTAAATGTAAAAAATTACAACGTATACATGAGTGAAACATAAAGTTGATTTCATTTCTGGATTTGACAACTTAAAACGAACATATGACTAAACGTCTGAAACTACTGATAAAACTTTTTGAGATAGACTGTGTTCCATGGGTATTGAGCGGGAATGCCCTTGGTGTCTTCGAAGCTCGTAAGCCCCATTGGATAGACATTTCGAGATTCTCAGTAGACCTTCCCAGGTCGGGCCGAACACTCCTTTTTGGACACCGAGAATTTTTCGTAGGACGAGGTCACCCAATTTGAATCTCCGAATTTTGATCTTCGAGTTGTAATATTTTTCCGACTTTTGCTTGTAGCTCGCATTCTTCAAATCGGAATCTATCCTTCTTTCTTCGAGGAGGTCGAGTCCGAGAGATATAGCTCCATCGTTGTCCTCTGTGATTGTTTGCGAGGTCCTATGACTTCTGACCACGACCTCGGCAGGTATGACAGCTTCCACTCCGAAAAGGCATTTCTCCCGTCGAGTTTCGAAAAGTAGTTCGGTATGACCGTAGGATGTTATGAAGTTTGAAAGCCCATAATCCCTTTGATTCAACGAGTTGGGTCTTCAAAGTGTATTTGATTATCTTGTTCACGACTTCGACTTGTCCGTTAGAATGAGGGTGGTAAGGGGTAGAGAACAACTTTGCAATTTTTCATTTTGCGAAAAAGGTATCTATCTCACATCTGTCGAACTGCTTCGATCTATGACTGCTTCGATCTTTGTCGGGTTACCTCACAGACTTATGATATGACCTAGGAACTTGCCCGAACCAACTCCTAAACTGCATTTCTTCGGATTCAGTCGCATGTTGTATTTCCTCAGGATATCGAAAGTTCGGGCGAGGTGGCCCAGATGATCTTCCTTCTTCTCGCTTTTCACAACGATGTCATCAATGTAGACTTACATGGTCTTTTCTATCTCGTCGGCGAACATTCTGTTTACCAGGCGTTGGTAGGTCGCTCCTGCATTCTTCAAACCAAAAGACATTCTCTTCCAACAGTACACATTTTTCTCGATTAGAAAAGATGTGTTGTTGGTCATATTCGTGCATGGCTATCTAATGATATCCGACGAAAGCATCCATAAAAGTCATCATTTTGTGTCTAGCAGTGTTGTCGACGAGGTGGTCGATGTGTGGCATGGGAAAATAGTCTTTCGGGCATGCTTCATTGAGATCGATGAAGTAGATACATAACCGCCAAGAGTTGTTCGTCTTCTTAACTAAAATTTTGTTGGCTACCCACTGTGGATGATCTGCTTGCTCGATTAGTTTATTATCCAACAATTTCTTCACTTCTTCGGTCAGAGCTGCGTATTTATCGGGGCCAAACTTTCTTCTTTTCTGAGAGACTGGCTTTCTTGTTGGATCGATGTTCAATTTGTGGCAAGCGACCTCGGGGTCGATGCCCACCATATCTTCATGCGGCCATGCGAAAACGTCTAGGTTTCATTTGAGAAAATCTATCACTTGAGTTCGCATGTCGTCGGGGATCTGGGTCCCGATGGTCACACTTAGTTCTGGTCGAGAGGGGTCGACTGGTATTATTTCGAGCTCTTCGATGGGAGTAGCTTGTTGGTCGTTCCTTTCCGATCTTGGGTCGAGGATAGATCTATGTTGGTTGTTGTCTATCTCAATCGGTTCGAAACCGAGGTAAGGTTCTAAATCTGGCAATTCTTGCGAAGTTTTGCATGTGGAGTTCTGATTTTCTTTTTCTGCTAACTTTTCTAGGTCTAACATTCCTTCGACTACATTGTCGATTTCCATAGGCGTTGTACCTACTTCTATTACATTGTATATTTCCATTTCGATATTTTCTATAGTTTTTCGGGGTGAGGGTTGGCTCGTACAACCTCGCCTCACCTCGTCTTTCCTTCCAAAATAAAAAGCGGAATTTAAATTGACGCAGGTGTAAGTCAAACATTTTCTTGCAGTAATCTGATCACCCTTAATGGTGTCGATCTTCCCGTCAGATCCGGGGAACTTAATATAATAAAAGTAAGAAGAGGACGCAACCCCGAATTCATGCTCGAAAGGTCTGCCGAAGAAGGCATTGAAGTTTGAGGGAATGTCGATGATCACGAAGTCGAGCTGCCTGGTTGCCTTTACTTCTGCATCCAAAGTTGAGATGATCTCGACCGATAGACGAATCATTCTATAGGCTTCGACAGGCTAGTTTCCGAATCCTCGGATCCCGACCTCGCAGGGCTCGACATAAGTGTGGAAATCGCCGAGCTGGTCCAGAGTCTTCTTGAAGAGGATGTTGCAGAAAGCCCCATTGTCGATCATGATGCAGTGGACTAAGGCTCCCATTATCCTTTTTGATATCACGATGGGGTCCCAGTTCGGATATAGCACTCCATCCTTATCTTCTTCGGTAAAAGTGAGCTGCTTTGAGTTTGGAGTGATGGTGTTAACCGGAAGACAACTTAGTACGACATTATCGATGGCGCGCATTTCTGCTTTCTAGCGTCGGTTGGAGAGGGAGATCGCTGGAAGAAATTCGCCGAGTGTGCCCCTTGATGTGCAGATCATGTGGATTACTCGGTTCTCGGCGCCTCCCGGGATTTGCGGACCTCGCCGACCTTGATTAGTGTCACGACCACCCTTATTTAACCCCACTTAATATGAATATAAATATAATTCAACATGTAACCCTGCTATATTTTTTTTCCGAACATTATGACATCAACATATATACTAATAAACGAACCAACCAAAATCAAACCCAAGTCAACACAATAACGATTCACAATCAAACTCCAAGCCAACACACACTAGTACATACATGACCTAATAACATGACATAAGATAACAAATATCCCAAAAGTGATAGAATATAACAACAGAACCAAAATAAGTCACGGTATGCCCAACAGGTCGTCATCTATGCACACAGCAACTCAAAACCCGCAGGAGTTCCACAGCTTGTCCAGTAAGGCTGCCACGTCACAACATCTCAGGATTACCTACAATACATAAACTACGTGAGATAAATCTCAGTAAGTAGAAATTATGCATGATAATATACTTCCTTAATAATCCTTTCCAAACTCTCTCTCTCTCCCTCTCTCTCCATCTGCACCGTCTCTCTCTCTCTTTCTCTCTCTCTCCCTCTGCATCGTCTCTCTCTGATAATTTATAATCACTCGCTGGGGGCCCCAGATTTCCGGATACACGCCGGTATAACTTCTGGATACACGCCAGAATAAAACTTCCGGATACACGCAGGGATAAAACTTTTGGATACACGCCAGAATAAAACTTCCGAATACACCCCGGAATAGAACTTCTGGATACAGCTAGAATAAAACTTCCGGATACAAGCCGAAATAGAACTTCTGGATACACGCAAGAATAAAACCCAATACTGACCACCACGTGCCAAAACACCTCACTTAGGCTCTCTCTAATCACTCATATCGCGGTGTACTCATATGTTCATGCATGATATGTGTGATGCAATGCAACTAAAATATCTCACAAGATTCACATAACGCCGAACCCACAAGTTCGATTCATATAACTTTCGAGCTCACAAGCTCTTTTCACAATAATCACTAAATATCAATCAATCTCATAAATCACGTAAAATTCACATATAATTAAACTCATATAATATCCACGTATCATCAATTATTCACACACCACCATAGCCTGATTTCACAAGATTCATATAACATCGAACTCATAAGTTCCTTTCACAATAACAACATAAATCACAATTTCATTCTATACCCATAACTGGCTCACAGACTCATTTCATATTAATTAATCATCGAATTTGCAAATATATTCCATATCAATCATCAAATACCAAATATTCTCGTAATTCACGTAATATCCACGAATTTACAAATATATTCCATATCAATCATCAAATATCAAGCATTCTCGTAATTCACGTAATATCCACGGTTAACATTTCAATATAAATAAATCACATAAATAATATGTTTATGCATTGTATGTGCAAATGAACTTCTACTTACCTTGATACCAAAAGATTTTGATTTCTTACGCTTCTAAGTCACCTCTCAAACTTTCTTGACATTAAATTTAATAATATTCTTTGTCCAAGCATTAAGAATTGAACACAACTCTCTTTTCATTTCTTCTTGTACTTTTTCTTTCCTAAGCGAGCGAGCCGTCCGTCTAATTATTTGAGGGTATGTATTTGGAACCAAAAGATATAGATATAGGCACAAATTCCTAATCCACCGCCTCATTAATAGCTTCCCTCCTAAGATTCTTCCTTTTTCTTATTATTATTACTAGTATTATTATTATTATTATTTACTGAAAGTTGCTAGTCACCTAAAATGCATCCATGTACACACAAAATATGATACGTAGGCTAATATTCCTGAAATTTCTAGTATAATGTATGCAGACGGCTACTGCTAAGAAAACTCCTAAATGATTAATTTCCCCAAACATACATATGAGTTATATTATTTATTAATAATTTCCTATCTAACATACACTAATAGATGCACATATATATATATCTAATGTATGGTTGACGTCATCTATACACTAGGCCCAACTTAGTATATACATTGAGAAGGTCTTGTGTGAAATATTGTACCCTAGTGTTATGTGCAATACATCACAATTAAGGTAAATTGACTTAAAATTCGTGGGTCAGGCACGGGCACGAGTCGGGTCGGGTCGGGCGCGGGCAGGGCACGGGCAGTAGGTTGTGGGCTTCAGGTTGGGCGGGCGAATATGTATTAATAAAAGGATATATTTATCAAATATGTACTGTAACCTAGTGGTTTAGGTTTGTTGTTAATGTATTTAGTTGCAAGTTCAAATCCTACTAAACACATAATTTTATTTTATTTTTTTTGGTCAATTTTTTGTGTGTTACTACATCTATGTATAAGTGTTACTACATTGTTATATTGAATTTTATTTATTTTTTGTTAATTTTTTGTGTGTTACTACATCTATGTATAAGTGTTACTACATTGTTATATTAAATTTTATTTATTTTTTGTTAAATTTTTGTGTGTTACTATATCTATGTATAAGTGTTACTACATTATTATATTGAAAAACCTTCATATCTTACGTAACACTTAATAAAACATATCGTAACACATAAATATTCATAACGTAACATGGGTCACATGGTAACACATTATTATTCATATGGTAACACATGCGTATTCACATAGTATTACGACGATATATGAACAGTGTTACATATTACTAAAAAAACACGTGTTACTACATGAACAAAAAATGTTACCATATAAAGAAAAACGTGTTACCACATAAATAAAACCAGTACAAGCGCGAAAATAAATTCCAGTTCAAAATTACAGATTTAAAGAACAACTTGATGTGTTACTACATGAACAAAATGAGTGTTACCATATGAGCAAAAGAGTGTTACTACATGAAAAAAAAAACAGCACAAACGCGAAAAAAATCTTTCAAATCAAATTACAGATTCTACGTAAAATAGAAATAGTCTTGTATGATCTGAAAAACTGTTTCACAAAACCATAAAAAATCACCTGTAAAATTGCGAGGATGAGAAAATTGAAGAAAACAAAAAGAATATGGAAGAGAAAGAGAAAAGGAAGAACAAGAGAAGAAGAGGAAAAACCTAGATACGCACCACCATCAAAATCAACGGCGATCTGGTCGCGTTTGTTGCAACGCGAGAAGAGGAAGAAGAAGAAGAAGAAGAAGAAGAAGAAGAAGAAGAAGAAGAAGAAGAAGAAGAAGAAGAAGAAGAAGAAGAAGAAGAAGAAGAAGAAGAAGAAGAAGAAGAAATCAGGCGTTGAAGAAGAAGAAATCACCTCGATCACAAGGAGAGTCGTGAAGATGAAGGAGGAAGCCCATTAACCCGCCAGCAATCTGCCCTAACCCTACCCTATTATTTGACCCGCGGAAAAAAAAAAGAAAAAACTCAATTGCACATATCACTTGTATGCAATATTGCATACAAGTTTTTGTCATATACATTATATAATTCATATATTCATTTTTATTTCTATATCTAATTAATATTATTTATTAATCCTTAAATTATTTACACTAAATTTTATACAATAATCAACCAACTCGAAATGTGCACTCAAGTATCACTAAACCCCAATAAATTGTATTATGGTTTTCTCACCACTAATCACGTATGATCACAATAAATAATTTAACCTTTAAAATAATTTAAACGCAAAATAAATAATGCAGCATTACAAAAGTAACACATAAATAATATGAAATGTGTTTAAAATAAGAATTATATTAATAAATGAATTGTGAGAAGTTGGGGTATCACAATTAGGCTGGTTTGCTGGTGGCGGATTGTTTTGCTGGTTAGGTTGTTCGTTTCTTGGTTTGACAAATCCAGCCAACTTCCCTTCTTCGTATAGTTTCCACAACTCCCTTTGCAGGTAGCGGCAATGTTCGGTGGTATGCCCGATGGTGTTGTGATAGTTGCAGAATTTCTTTGCGTTAAGTTTGGAGGTGTCTTGGATCAGTTCTCTGGCCGGGGGAAGTTGTTGTCCCCCCTTGATTGCTTGAAATATTTGAGTTGGGTTCATGGTGAACGTTCGAGGAGCTTCACCTCGAGACCGTTATCAAAAGGCTTGAATGGCCCCGGAGCTCGGTAGTTCGTGCCAGGCTTTTTGTAGGGTTTCTCGAATTTTGGGTCAGGCTTCTTGACCTCGCATTTTACCTCGTTAGGCTCCTGCTCGCCCAATCTCTGGGCTAGTATCTCGGCGTTATTGATCATGATGCCTGCTCGGTATCGAAAATCAGCATAGCTTGACGGGTATTCTTTGTTCATTATTTTCAAGAGTTTACTTCCTTTCTTCAATCCGTGGACCACCCCTAGTACTTTGGCCTCATCCCCCAACGGCTCGCCTTCTATGATGAGTTTATCAATGCAATCGATATATGTTCGATCCGACTAATTGTCGATCTGGTGGACGTTCGCTAATCTCTGGTGGGCGGCAGAGTGTTGAACCAGCGGTATACCTGGTCCCCGAGAGTGAGTGGGAAAAGGAGACATTGGGTGTTGTCGGTTGCTCCCATCGAGTTCATGTAGGATGTGTATTTGCTCACATGGTTGATCAGTTCAGAATCGCCATTGTATTGAGTGATAGAGTTGGTGTAGATTTTTACTTGTACTGGGGCGAGCATAACTGTGGGGGAGAGCGGTGAGATGGGAATTTTGGTGGTGACGGATCCTCCGCCCTTGCTCACTAGTTGATATTGCAGTTCTTTGATGTTTTGCAGGATAGCCGCCATTTGCGGGAAGTCAATTTCGTCGGTGTCTCTGTTGTGGTGTGGGCGAGGTGGTGTGTTTCTTTCGCGACGACGAGGTGAGGGAGTTCGATTTTGACGATGGGGAGAGAGCGTTCTTTCCTGTCTGCGAGGTGAGGGACTTCGGGCGGGTCGGTCCTGCACCGAAATCCTTTGCCTGGGCTTGCCCTGGGCCACCGACCCCATACACGATCTTTCAGGCTCGGCATGGCCTCAGTTTGTTGGCTCACATTCCTGGTGATGTGGTTTGCGACCTCTGTTATGGCCACAGCTGAAACTTCCTGAGAATAGGATTCGATGAATTGGATTAGGCCCCTCGTTCGGATTACGTCGATACTCTTGAGATCGCTGGGACTGGTGAGAGTTAGCCTCCTGAATTTTTTCGTGGTGGGGCTCTTCCTCCATTGGGCCTTTTTCTTTTGCTCGAGCTTTCCTATCTAGGCTCTGGCGTAGGTCGCCATGTGATCGTTCTAGTTCGGCTTGTTTCCGGTGCAAAATCGCCATGGCTTCGTTAATTTCACTCGGTGTTCGGATTTGTTCAAGCTTCTGAGGTACATCAGGTATAGGTCCACCGACTTTGCAATTGCTGACGGCCTGGCCTCCGACCCCCGCTCAACCGGAACGGTGTGTGCTCGACTTGGATCTGCTTTTCGAGATGAGAGTTGCTTGAGACATGTTCAAGGCTTGAGGGTGATTTCAAAGGTGTGAAAGGATTTTTGATCGAAGATTCGTGAGGAATACTCCAATGAGAAAACACTGATACTTTTAGCTCTAGATTTCTTAAAGAGTACCCTCCTTCTAGCGCCAATTGTTGTGCACCAAAATATCGAGATTAGGGATTGGAATGTGGCTTATGATTTTGATGACACAAACAAGTAATTATGAGGTGTGAGTAGTATTAATTTATCATGATTGAGTAGAGAATAAGCATTCATCTTTAGTGCAAGAAGTAAATGTGCAAGAGGTTTGATATGGTATGAATTCTCCAGTCATTTGGGTCATAAATGACACCTTTTTATAGTGTTTGGGAGAGTGGAGCTCACTCTCCCGAGTTACAAATACAATTAGCCAAAAGTTGTTCTGCAAAACATTAAATGCTACAAGAATGATGTGATTTTCCCTGGAGGTCGTTCGATGTAGAAAGCACATCGCAACCCTGATTTGCACCTCGATCGATGTAATTCCCGGGTTTACAGGGAATTAACCATTTTCGTACACTGACAAGTCATCCTGTTCCGTCCTTCACCGAATTCTTTCTGACATAATCCCATTTCAGGAATGATCGTCTGCACCAACTCTCTGACACATGTCTTGTCGTAGTTAATGCTTTGACCTCGGATAAATCCGAGGTCACGGAGGTCGCTGTGAACCTGATCACAGCTAACATGTCTCGTTATTCAATATGTTTGATGTCTCGCCCGGTCACATATATGTCTTATATTAGCCAAGTGTGGATTGGGGCCCAGCTTTCGCGATATGCACACAACAAAAAGTTATATGAGTTGAATTATCTTACTTATCATTGGGAGGAGACCCATCGAGTGGACATAATATGGGTGGAGTTGCTTTCAGCGGTAATCAAACCCAGGATATGGGCTGAGCCAGATGCTCTGATACCATGAAAGAATTTTGTCTCATTTAAAAGTCCAAACTTGTAGAGAGTTGTAGAATTAATTTGTTTATTTAATATCCCTAACATTTTTTTTTTCTTTTTGATTAAAGTTCAAATTTCAATTTCAGTAGATTATTTATTTGCGATATATAATACTAACTAATTAATTAAGAGTTGACGGAATGTACTAGGCTGCCTACAACATAAGTTACATTATGTAACACATAAAATATGTTACGTAATAGCTATAATATGTTACTATAGCTAATAAGTACTCCCTCCGTCCCAGGATGACTTGAACAGTTGCTGTTTCGCTCGTGTTTTAGCGAGCGAGTTTTTTATTAGTATATGTGATGTCCCGCTCAATAGAATCGTAAATTTCAAAACAAAATGATATCGAAACACCACTAAACCCACAAATAAGACCAAACCAGTGCAAGTAGTACTCAAGAACACAAAGAGTATTAGCTACGAGTAAAAAAGGTATCAGTAAAACAATGAAAAATAGCTAAGCCCAAAATAGAGCATTCCCACGTCCCACGCTTCTGATGAAGTGAATAATCGCCATGGCTCAAGAATAAGCCTGCGAGTATATTGGAATGTAAGTATTTGTTGGTAATTATCGATAATTTGGGTTTATATCTAAGTTTCACTCACATGGCTTTGTATATTGATTTTTGCCTCACAGATTGAAAAGATACATAAGGATTCATCGTCGTTCCTACATATGAATTCTAGATTAATTCATTAAGGATGGAAACGATGAAAAAGGAATCACGAGAGGATGTTACCTCAATAAACTTCACATCCTGCCATGAACGATTTCTCCCCTATGTATTCTTCGTTCCGTTATTCCGTCAGAGAATCGAATTTGCGCCAGCCAACCATCCTTTGCCACGTGGATCAGTGAAACCGTAAACAATTATGGAAGAACTTGGGCTGCAGCTATGAAGAACGTTTGGGCCGCCAAAGAGAAGAGAAGCCCACTTATTTGATTTAAACACGGCCCGTTACTCGGATGGCCCACGAGTGATTAATTAAAAGAGAATCATGTTTATAGGAAACACGACAATGCCCCCCTCTGAAATTGACTTGTCCCCAAGTCAAACGAACTCGAAATTTTTGTTTTAACCACCTTCCAATCCTCCCAACTAGCCGTTTTCGGTAAGCCATTACTCAAGTGGACGAGCACCTGTTCCACCGTACGATTCCGCTTCTTCACCGTTCGGCGATTCAAGATAGCAACAGGTACGAAGATGGCTTCACCTTCTTCTTTTACTACTGGTGGTGATGACTGTGGTGTGTATTTGTTTTTAATCTGTTGTTTGAGTTGTGAAACGTGAAATACCGGGTGCAAACGACACCCCGTAGGTAGCTTTAATCTGTATGCAACTTCCCCAATCTTTGCAATTACCTGATATGGGCCAAAGTATTTAACAGTGAGCTTAGTTTGACTTCGCACTTGGTCAGGTGCGTTCCGAAATGGCTGCATCCTGACAAATACAAAATCCCCAATCTCAAATTTCCTCTCAGAACGATGAAGATCAGCATATCTCTTCATACGGTGCATAGCCATCTGTAGATTTTCCTACAATATTTGAATAATCCTTTACCTTTCTACTAACACATCCTTGGCCTCCCCTGAAATGCCTTGAATGAATGGTCCAATGCCCATTTGCGTTGGTTTGTAACCATATAGTGCCTCAAATGGAGTCATTTGAATGGATTGGTGGTAGTTGGTGTTGTACCACCATTCTGCCAGTGCTAACCATTTTACCGATTTAGCTGGTTTGAGGTGTGACATACACCTCAAATAAGTTTCTAAACACTTATTAACTCTTTCACTTTGCCCATCTGTCTGTGGATGATGAGTTGTGCTCATATGCAACTGAACCCCTGATAGCTTGAACAATGTCTTCCAAAAAGCACTTTGGAAGACAACATCTCTGTCACTAACAATGATTTCAGGGAATCCATGTAATTTATACACCTGATTAAGATATATCTCTGCCAACCCTTCTGTTGTGTATGGGTGCTTTAAGGCTATAAAATGACTGTATTTAGTCATTCTATCCACAATGACCCAGATTACACTCCTCCCTTCTGCACTAGGCAATGCTTCAATGAAATCCATAGTAATTTGACTCCAGGACTTGTCTGGTACTTGTAATGGTTGTAGCAATCCTGGGTAGGCCACATTTTCTGTTTTGCATTGTTTGCAAACATCACATGCCCCAATAAATTCCATCAAATCCTTCTTCATCCCTTTCCAGTAAAATAGGGACTTCATCTTCTGGTAACAAGCTTGCATGCCTGAATGACCACCTATAGCTGAGCTATGAATAGACTCCATAATTCTAACTTTAGTGTCCCCATGATTACCAACATATATTCTCCCTTTGTACTTAAGTATGCCTTCTGTGACAGAGTACAACTTGTTAATTTCTAGAGTGAGCAATACCTGAGTCAAGAGCTGTTGAGATACTTCATCACTTTGATAGCTACACCTGACTTCCTCCATCCATAGTGGCTCAATCTTGGTGTTGATAACTTGTATCTCTTGTAAATCACCCCCTTCCTGTTCAAATTGTCTTGATAAGGCATCAACTGCTTTGTTCTCCCTGCCCTTTTTGTATTCTACTGTGTAATTGGAAACGATGAAAAAGGAATCACGAGAGGATGTTACCTCAATAAACTTCACATCCTGCCATGAACGATTTCTCCCCTATGTATTCTTCGTTCCGTTATTCCGTCAGAGAATCGAATTTGCGCCAGCCAACCATCCTTTGCCACGTGGATCAGTGAAACCGTAAACAATTATGGAAGAACTTGGGCTGCAGCTATGAAGAACGTTTGGGCCGCCAAAGAGAAGAGAAGTCCACTTATTTGATTTAAACACGGCCCGTTACTCGGATGGCCCACGAGTGATTAATTAAAAGAGAATCGTGTTTATAGGAAACACGACAATGCCCCCCTCTGAAATTGACTTGTCCCCAAGTCAAACGAACTCAGAAATTTTGTTTTAACCACCTCCCAATCCTCCCAACTAGCCATTTCCGGTAAGCCATTGCTCCAGTGGACGAGCACCTGTTCCACCATACGATTCCGCTTCTTCACCGTTCTGCGATTCAAGATAGCAACAGGTACGACGATGGCTTCACCTTCTTCATTTACTTCTGGTGGTGATGACTGTGGTGTGTATTTGTTTTTAATCTGTTGTTTGAGCTGTGAAACGTGAAATACCGGGTGCAAACGACACCCCGTAGGTAGCTTTAATCTGTATGCAACTTCCCCAATCTTTGCAATTACCTGATATGGGCCAAAGTATTTAACAGTGAGCTTAGTTTGATTTCGCACTTGGTCAGGTGCGTTCCGAAATGGCTGCATCCTGACAAATACAAAATCCCCAATCTCAAATTTCCTCTCAGAACGATGAAGATCAACATATCTCTTCATACGGTGCATAGCCATCTGTAGATTTTCCTACAATATTTGAATGATCCTTTGCCTTTCTACTAACACATCCTTGGCCTCCCCTGAAATGCCTTGAATGAATGGTCCAATGCCCATTTGCGTTGGTTTGTAACCATATAGTGCCTCAAATGGAGTCATTTGAATGGATTGGTGGTAGTTGGTGTTGTACCACCACTCTGCCAGTGCTAACCATTTTACCCATTTAGCTGGTTTGAGGTGTGACATACACCTCAAATAAGTTTCTAAACACTTATTAACTCTTTCACTTTGCCCATATGTCTGTGGATGATGAGTTGTGCTCATATGCAACTGGACCCCTGATAGCTTGAACAATGTCTTCCAAAAAGCACTTTGGAAGACAACATCTCTGTCACTAACAATGATTTCAGGGAATCCATGTAATTTATACACCTGATTAAGATATATCTCTGCCAACCCTTCTGCTGTGTATGGGTGCTTTAAGGCTATAAAATGACTGTATTTAGTCATTCTATCCACAATGACCCAGATTACACTCCTCCCTTCTGCACTAGGCAATGCTTCAATGAAATCCATAGTAATTTGACTCCAGGACTTGTCTGGTACTTGTAATGGTTGTAGCAATCCTGGGTAGGCCACATTTTCTGTTTTGCATTGTTTGCAAACATCACATGCCCCAATAAATTCCATCAAATCCTTCTTCATCCCTTTCCAGTAAAATAGGGACTTCATCTTCTGGTAACAAACTTGCATACCTGAATGACCACCTATAGATGAGCTATGAATAGACTCCATAATTCTAACTTTAGTGTCCCCATGATTACCAACATATATTCTCCCTTTGTACTTAAGTATGCCTTCTGTGACAGAGTACAACTTGTTAATTTCTAGAGTGAGCAATACCTGAGTCAAGAGCTGTTGAGCCACTTCATCACTTTGATAGCTACACCTGACTTCCTCCATCCACAGTGGCTCAATTTTGGTGTTGATAGCTTGTATCTCTTGTAAATCACCCTCTTCCTGTTCAAATTGTCTTGATAAGGCATCAACTGCTTTGTTCTCCCTGCCCTTTTTGTATTCTACTGTGTAATTGGAAACGATGAAAAAGGAATCACGAGAGGATGTTACCTCAATAAACTTCACACCCTGCCATGAACGATTTCTCCCCTATGTATTCTTCGTTCCGTTATTCCGTCAGAGAATCGAATTTGCGCCAGCCAACCATCCTTTGCCACGTGGATCAGTGAAATCGTAAACAATTGCGGAAGAACTTGGGCTGCAGCTATGAAGAACGTTTTGGCCGCCAAAGAGAAGAGAAGCCCACTTATTTGATTTAAACACGGCCCGTTACTCGGATGGCCCACGAGTGATTAATTAAAAGAGAATCATGTTTATAGGAAACACGACAATGCCCCCCTCTGAAATTGACTTGTCCCCAAGTCAAACGAACTCGAAATTTTTGTTTTAACCACCTTCCAATCCTCCCAACTAGCCGTTTTCGGTAAGCCATTACTCAAGTGGACGAGCACCTGTTCCACCGTACGATTCCGCTTCTTCACCGTTCGGCGATTCAAGATAGCAACAGGTACGAAGATGGCTTCACCTTCTTCTTTTACTTCTGGTGGTGATGACTGTGGTGTGTATTTGTTTTTAATCTGTTGTTTGAGTTGTGAAACGTGAAATACCGGGTGCAAACGACACCCCGTAGGTAGCTTTAATCTGTATGCAACTTCCCCAATCTTAGCAATTACCTGATATGGGCCAAAGTATTTGACAGTGAGCTTAGTTTGCCTTCGCACTTGGTCAGGTGCGTGCCGAAACGACTGCATCCTGACAAATACAAAATCCCCAATCTCAAATTTCCTATCAGAACGATGAAGATCAGCATATCTCTTTATACGGTGCATAGCCATCTGTAGATTTTCCTTCAATATTTGAATGATCCTTTGCCTTTCTACTAACACATCCTTGGCCTCCCCTGAAATGCCTTGAATGAATGGTCCAATGCCCATTTGCGTTGGTTTGTAACCATATAGTGCCTCAAATGGAGTCATTTGAATGGATTGGTGGTAGTTGGTGTTGTACCACCACTCTGCCAGTGCTAACCATTTTACCCATTTAGCTGGTTTGAGGTGTGACATACACCTCAAATAAGTTTCTAAACACTTATTAACTCTTTCACTTTGCCCATATGTCTGTGGATGATGAGTTGTGCTCATATGCAACTGGACCCCTGATAGCTTGAACAATGTCTTCCAAAAAGCACTTTGGAAGACAACATCTCTGTCACTAACAATGATTTCAGGGAATCCATGTAATTTATACACCTGATTAAGATATATCTCTGCCAACCCTTCTGCTGTGTATGGGTGCTTTAAGGCTATAAAATGACTGTATTTAGTCATTCTATCCACAATGACCCAGATTACACTTCTCCCTTATGCACTAGGCAATGCTTCAATGAAATCCATAGTAATTTGACTTCAGGGCTTGTCTGGCACTTGTAATGGTTGTAGCAATCCTGGGTAGGCCACATTTTCTGTTTTGCATTGTTGTCAAACATCACATGCCCCAATGAATTCCATCAAATCCTTCTTCATCCCTTTCCAGTAAAATAGGGACTTCATCTTCTGGTAACAAACTTGCATACCTGAATGACCACCTATAGATGAGCTATGAATAGACTCCATAATTCTAACTTTAGTGTCCCCATGATTACCAACATATATTCTCCCTTTGTACTTAAGTATGCCTTCTGTGACAGAGTACAACTTGTTAATTTCTGGAGTGAGCAATACCTGAGTCAAGAGCTGTTGAGCCACTTCATCACTTTGATAGCTACACCTGACTTCCTCCATCCACAGTGGCTCAATTTTGGTGTTGATAGCTTGTATCTCTTGTAAATCACCCTCTTCCTGTTCAAATTGTCTTGATAAGGCATCAACTGCTTTGTTCTCCCTGCCCTTTTTGTATTCTACTGTGTAATTGGAAACGATGAAAAAGGAATCACGAGAGGATGTTACCTCAATAAACTTCACACCCTGCCATGAACGATTTATCCCCTATGTATTCTTCGTTCCGTTATTCCGTCAGAGAATCGAATTTGCGCCAGCCAACCATCCTTTGCCACGTGGATCAGTGAAACTGTAAACAATTGCGGAAGAACTTGGGCTGCAGCTATGAAGAACGTTTGGGCCGCCAAAGAGAAGAGAAGCCCACTTATTTGATTTAAACACGGCCCGTTACTCGGATGGCCCACGAGTGATTAATTAAAAGAGAATCGTGTTTATAGGAAACACGACAGTATACGAAATGATAAATTAATTTTAAGAAATGCGTATGATAGAGGAGGGGTAAGACTATCATATCCCACCTTAAAAGTCACTTTATTATTTCAAATACTAATAAACAATTCACTCGCTAAAACACGAGCAAAATGGTAAGTGTTCAAGTAATCTTGGGACGGAGGGAGTAACATTTTTAAGGGTGTTACAATTGCTAATGTTGTCTAAAGTTTAAAGTAACACTTTTCATAATTTATTTATCACTTTAAAAAAAGTGATACCATCAATTAACACTTTACGGTAACAATTTTAAAATGTTACTAAATAAATTATGAAAAAGTGAAAAAATGTAATTTCTTGGTATTGAACCTTGGACCTCATGATTTTATAGGCTATAGCTTACCAACTATGCTAATCCACAATATTGTTACAATTTTGGACGATAATCGTACTTTAATGATATTTCGTTTTTTTCCCCTTCGTATCAATTCTGAATGTACCAAATACTTTACGGCAATATATTAGTAGAATTTTATTTTATATTATAATTTTAAATTAAAAAAATATAAATATTTTTTTGGTATACAACAAATATAGATATTTTGTTAAGAAATAAATTTAAGTATATGAACATAAAAGGTTTAAATATATTATAAAATATATTTATAAAAAAATATATTATTTACTAAAGATAATAAATAATATAATAAATTATTCTATATAAGAAATATATACGAATGTAATGCACATAATACATATCATATTTATTTATAATATATTGTATATTAATTATTAATAAAGTATGTTTAATTATATGTTTATTTATTTAAATAGTGAATACAAAGTGTTACTAAAAATATGTTACATATTTAGAAGTGTTACCTAAAAGTGTTACTTATGTTAAAGTATCACTTAAAAAGTGTTGCATTTATTAAAGTGTTGCTAAAAAGTGTTAATGTAAAAGTGTTACTTGATAAGTGTAACATTTGGCAATGAATCATCCAAAATTTCATCAGAGATTGCACAGCTCACAGGTCTTTATTTTTATTTTTTGAAAGATAGGTGAATATCTTTTTTATATATAAAAGTGAGTATATATATATCAGTTTTTCCCTATATAATAGTGAAAATTTATAAAAAGTGTTATTTGAAAAAAAATATCATGTAAACACGGATTCACATTAGACATGTTACCCCATTTTTATTTGATTTGGTTTTGTAGTCTAACGAGTGATGGCTGCTGAGTTAATAATTTATCATTTATGGGCATGCATGTTTCGTAGAAAAATAAAAATAGAATCAAATATCAAATTTAAGATGCAACCAACGTGGTTAGATGTCTTGTCCTTCAATTTATCAAATGAAAAATTCTATATATCTTCTTGCATTTGTGAGTTGTGACCTTCAATAAAAAAAAAAAAAAGAATATCTTCTTGCATTGGAGAACACACAAACTGGCGTGGGTATATTGACAACAAAAAGATAATCATGTCATGAGCAGACAAATTGAAATAGGAAACAGGCGAGACTATTCTGGTATAGATGGAAGGAGGTTTAAAAGGGCCATAAATATCCATTAGTCTGTTGTGCCAACAAAATATCCAATCATAATTCTCTTTCCTCCTTTCCAGTTTCATTTCACACTAGTATTTTTCTGTATATAATACCCCAACCCAAGACCAAAATCCTCACTCCTCCTATTAAAAATATGGACTCCAAAATGTTCCTGAATTTATCCTTCATCAACTTTCTTTCATTAACAACAACATTACTACTACTTTCTCATCAATCGGTGGCCTCCAGCCGCGGCCTTTTACTTCCACAAGATGTATCGGACGGAATTTGCTCCGCCGCCGTATCTATACATGATTATAAGTCTCAAGAATTTAAAGTAAGATATAAAAATCCATTTTTTTGTATGGAAGTCCCATTATAACTTCTCATTTCATTAATAGAATAAGTAGCACTTCATTATCTTATATTTTTATTCTCAATAAAGCTAAAGGTTTCATGTCATTCTTCACTTTTCATCCAGTAAAAGAAAAAGGCCATCATTTAATATTTTAATAATATTCCTTAAATCATTCAATAAAAAAAATGAGACAATCATAAAGGATAGGAAGAATAGATGTTAGATTAAAGGCAATACGTGCTTGTTTTTCAGGTGACAACTGATGACGGTTTCATATTAAGCGTGCAAAGAATTCCGACGGGGAAGAACGGCGCTGCTGGGAGTAACCGGCCACCAGTGTTGCTGCAACATGGGGTTCTTGTAGTAAGTATTCGTAATATATTTCTTTACCTTAGCTAATTTCCTATAATTTTGGGATTTGGATCCTACAAGATCATCAAAACCGTCCAATTTTACAATGTATTTGGATCCAATGTGGCACAGGATTGTGTTGTGCATCTAAAAAATACACTATAAAATTGTTGACTTTAAAATGCACAGGATGGTCATATATGTATAATACTCTCTCCGTCCCAACTCTTTCTTTTCACCGTCTTTTCTCTCATATTTTAACGAATGAGGTATTTATTAGTATTTAAAATGATAAAATGACTTTTAAGAATTTGTATGATAGATATATCTCTCCTCTATTATATGTCTTTTTAAAAATTATTTTATCATTTTAAATACCACTAAAAAACTACTCGCTAAAATACGAGAAAACAATAATCGTGAACAAAGAATTGGAACGGAGGTAGTACATGATCCAGATTCATTATTTTGATGTGTCGATCTAGACACTACAACGTTTCGACTTCCAGAATATAAATATATATGGCCACTAAAAACCAATATACAGCTGGTTAAGTCTTGCATGCATCAGGTGCACTGTGCACCCCACCCCATAATGTGTTTTAAAACATGCAATTTTTGCACTGAAATATGCAATTTGTTTACACACAATCGTGCAACTATATTAATATAAAAAATAAAATAAATTACACGATTCAGTGTAATCAAGATGCATGTTTCAGTACAACAAAGTTATTACATAATTTTATGGAGTTTTATCAATACAGGGCCTGAAAGATGGTAAATCTATCAATTTAAAGTGTTGGGATATTTTAGTTTTGATGAATTATGCCAAAACATTATCAACTTGTGTTATTAAAGCTAATCTACAGGTAACAAGTTGAGGGGGAACGAGAGAACAAAGTTGAGGGGGAACTCACGAAATCAAAAGAAGATGATCGAGATCAGACGAGACTGATCGAGATCAGATGAGTAAGATGAGTTCCGGAGTTAACTGATGAGCTGAGCAAAATCAGAAGAAAAGGAAAGATAAGCCAGCTGATCAGAAGAATCAGAAGTTACCTGATCAGATGGACCTGAGATTAGAAGATCAGAAGTGACTTGATCAGATGACCAGAAAAGATAAGTTGATCAGATGATCAGAAGACCAGATCAGAAGAGAAGGGTGCAGATCAGAAGAGGAGGTTGCTGATCAGAAGAGGAGCAGATGAGACTGGTCGAGATCAGACGTGATCGAGATCAAATAAGATAACCTGATGCAACTAACCTGATATGCTAACCTGATGTACTAATCTGATGTAGATAAACTGATATGCTGACCTGATGCTATACTGATCTGATCAGGTGAGCTGATCAGATCAGGTTAGAAGAAATCAGAAGAGAAGTCATCAGAAGACAAGTCATCTGAAGTCATGTTCACTGAGCATCAGAACGCTACTGATGATCAGATAGCCTGAGTGCTAGTGACCTGAGGGTCAGATTGTCTGAAGTCAGAAGAGCTGAACTCAGTTAGCCTGAGTGTCAGTGTACCTGATCAGACAAGGTCCCCTGAAGAGAAGTCTGCTGAATCAAGAATTCTGAAGACTCAAAAGAATCCTGAAGACTCAGAAGGATCCTGAAGAATATAACCGTTAGATTCAGCTGACGTGGACCAATGAGAGGAAGACAACCAGCCTGAAAAGC
This sequence comes from Stenogyne calaminthoides, assembly GCA_037126765.1. NCBI lineage: Eukaryota > Viridiplantae > Streptophyta > Magnoliopsida > Lamiales > Lamiaceae > Stenogyne > Stenogyne calaminthoides. The sequence goes on along the minus strand of JBBCBC010000006.1, from coordinate 30,838,206 downwards.
TGCAAAAGCTACAGAATAGTATGGATTTGAATGTGACTCCATCCAACGGTAACATTCAAATCTACACTATAAATACAAGTTCTTCCTTCATTATTCGTGTGGGAAATGCGTGAAACATCCAAAAAGCCAAATCATCTAGCATTTCCACCATTGAACACTGAGCAAGAAATACACGAATATATTCAAGAGTGTTCTATCCTAGATCTAAGACCAAATGTAATATCCTAAGCTTAGAGAGATTTTCTCATCCTTAGCATTGAGACTAAACAAATGTAAGGGGAAATTTCACACTAGTTGGACACCAAACAATCTTTACCCAAACCGAGTGTTAGGTTAAGTTTTGTTAAGCAAGGAATTTAAGTTAGTTGGACTAACTTAAATTCTGGGTGTGAGTGAGAACTCGTTAAACATCTAAGCAATCCCGAAAGGGAGGGTAGACAATCCCGTGAGGGAGATAAGTCCCGAGAGAGTAAGAACTCATTAAACATCTGTTGTATTGTGTTGGACTAACACATTAATCTAAGTCCAGTTGGTTAAGTTGGTGCCCCTGCTGATAGAGAAGAGTGGATGTAGGAGTTGGACTCCGAACCACTATAAAATCGTGTGTTCCTTACTGCTTTATGTTCTTACTTGCCATATGCATTTGATTATAAGCAAAACACATAGATTTAAAAAAAAAAAATTGGAATCACCATTCCCTCACCCCTGTTTTATATGCATTACATGATTTTTACGCATTTCATGGGTTTTCAAATGGGACCAACATAAGGCCTGAAAGATTTTTTCTATCGATTCAAGGTCTGAAACATAGAAAACTATCAATCCAGGGCCTAAAAATAGAAACTATCAATTCGAGGCTTATAAATTTTAAGACCATGTTTGACATTAAACCCTAAATACTGAACACTAAACCCTAAACCCTAAACGTTGAACCCTAAACCTTGAACCATGAATCCTAAACCCCTCTGAACCGTAAACCCTAAAAATAAAAAAAAATAAGAACATGAAATAAGGACACATATATGTGTCAAACATGGTCTTCAAATTTATAAGCCTCAAATTGATAGTTTCTATTTTTCAGGCCCTGAATTGATAGTTTTCTATATTTCAGGTCTTGAATCGATGGAAAAAATATTTCAGACCTTAAATTGATAGATTTACCATATTTCAGGCCCTGAATTGATATTTTTCCTAATTTTAAAATATACTATAAAATGAACGCATGAGACCCACTAAAAGTAATTTTATACTGTGCAACATTTTACGTTGTCACTCATCCAAAAATGAAATCAAATCAAGTTAAATGGAGACTTGAGATATATTAGCATTTGAACTTGACTCATATATTAACGAGTCGAGCTCAAATTTATTTATTGAGTATATTATTTGTTATAAATTATTTCTAACTTGATCTCAACAGCCCTAACCAGTTTAATAATATATATTCATTAAAAAATAAAAGTATATTTTTAAAAATGATATGTATTTATTAAATTTTATAATTTTATTTTATTAAATATGTCTAATTACATTTTTTTTTAAGAGTAAGAGTTTCTACAATGAAAAATGATGATAGGGTCAAAATCGTGACGTTATTGGTGCTAACCACGTTTGGAAGAGCTTATTGAAATTGTCCTATGTACACACAACTTAAAAGATAATTCCTATATTCGTCAGCACAGAATAAATGTGTTCTAAAAATTAGTTAGTGTTCTAAAAAAATTTAATCCGACTAAATGTAATCAGGGTACCACTCCATGAATTAGGATATATATAAAGTAATTTTTATACCGTAAGAATTTATTTGTATAATAGTAATATTTTTTTCATATTATTTTAATTCCAAAAAGCAAATTCCAAGATGATCAGGCGACAGCGACCGCGACCGGGAAGTATATCATTTTCATTCTATAATATTTTATTTCCTAAGTGGTACTCCCTCAGGCCCTTTAGCAGCTTGCACATTTTTCTTTTTCGTCTCTCGCTTACTAACTTGCACGCCTTAAAATGATAAAGAATCTCACAATCTTCACCCTCACAATCTCCACCATTCATCCCCTTTGAAAAGTCAACAAAACACTAAAAAAATATTTTTTCTTAATTTGTGTGTAAAAATAAGTGTGCATGTTGGTGGGGGATGGAGAGAGTAATATTTAAAAAAAAAAAGAGATTTAGCTAGTAATATTATTAATATTTAATATGTGAATAAATCATGCCATAAACATGCAAATAGCCACGTTTTACGATCCTAGTATGCCAGAATGTTTGACAGACACGTGAGATAAGTACCAAACATTTAGAATTTTGATAAAAATGTATTAACTTTTTTTTTCTTAATTGTAATAAAATTATATTTTTTATTTCATTGAAATCTAATCTAAACTTTTAGATAATTACAAATACATTATGTTGGTCCCGGTTCAAACGAGTCTTACACGTGTATGGGGGGAATACACGTGTTCAGTGTTTTTAAAACTTTTTCTTACTGAGGTCAGCTTGGGTCAGATAATCCTGAAGATTAGGTCCTGAGAAGCACAGATCGCTCTTGAGTCAAAGTCTATAGAGACAGTGATCCTGAGCTGCTTTCAGAAACCTCAGATAATCCCAACTGAGTCCTGAGTGTCAGAGATCCTGAGTTGCTTGGATCAGATAACTAACTTACTGAACCCTCAGAAGAGTAAGTTCAGTTTGGTAACTATCTGTTCTAGCTACTCAGACGTGCGGAATGGTTGGCCCTTTAGTTTATACTCGTTTTAAAGCTTTGCTGAAAACCTTCCTTTAATGGAATATTGATTAGGCTGTGATTCAATTACATGCAACTTCCAGTGGATTGATTCCAACTGAAACGTCAGTGAAAATATGCTTTCAAACTCAATGATGCAACAGTTAAGCACAGATAAAGAAAGCAATAAACAACACAGCAATTATAGTGGTTCAGAGACTCAAGCTCCTACGTCCACTCTCTCTGATCCTCAGAGAAATTCACTAATCACTTCTGAGCTTTCTGACTACCTCGCGTAGTTTACTTACACAACTCGGCCCTGAGCTTTCTGACTACTCCACGTAGTTTACTTACTCAACTCGACCTTGAGCTTTCTGACTACCTCCGTAGTTTACTTACTCAAACACAAACAAGTTTTCAGACTACCTCTGTATCTTACTAACTTCTCCTCTAAAGCTTTCTGACTACTCCGCGTAGTTTACTAACTCTTTACAACTCTTCTCACCAAGAAACACACTCCAACTACCTTCTCAAGGGTTTGGGGTTTCTTAGTTGGTTTCAAACTAGGATGAGATATCCTTTACAATGAAGTACAATGCAAAGGGTTAGGATATCTCGACTAAGCTTCGGATATGTCTTATCAAGCTAGGCTTAGTTTAGTGAGCTCTCTTCAATATAAAAGCACTTGAGAAATTCTAGGTTTTCGAGTGCTTCAACTTTGCGATAATAAGTTTGAGCTCTTGAGTTTCTTACAAATTTCCCGTAACCTTACAATGTAGAGGGTCACAAGTATTTATAGGCATACACCAAGGTCACTCTTGAAAACTATCCATTGGACAGATAGCTTCGTGAGTTTCCTCTTATGGTGTGTGAGGAACGGCTATATTTAGAGTTTGAAACTCCCTAACACGTTTTAGGCAATAGCCTTTCATGTAGCCGGTCTTCACTTTTTGCAGTCTGGAACGTTTGTACTTCTGACATCTTTTTCAGCGACCTGTCACTGTCAGTGTCAGTATGGTACAGTGCTGTCTTCCTCTTTTTGACTTTTGTCTCCAGTTAAAGGTAGACACCTTCAACGGCTCTTTTGGTTACAAACTCTGAGTTTGATATAACCTTAACAACACTTCTGACTTAGTTCCTTTTGTCTGCATTTGAATGTCTTGACAAATATCTATTTTCTAAGGAATCACGATCTTCTCAGTATTGCATCCTTCAGATAGATATATTCAGTGCCTCGGAACATTCAGGTTTATACTGAGCATTCAGTACATTACTGACTCTTCAGTAATTACTGTGCCTTCAGTATTCTTGATCTTCAGTCTTCAGAGTCTTCTGAGTCTTCAGGGTCTTCTGAGTCTTCAGAGTCTTCTGAGTCTTCAGGGTCTTCTGAGTGTTCAGAGATATACTGACTGATAAACTGAATCTTCATGCTGAGTCTTCAGTTCCTCAGTTTCATACTGAGTCTTCAGTATCTCAGTTTCACACTAAGTCTTTAGATACTCAGTTTCTCACTGAGTCTTCAAATTCTCAGTTTCTCACTGAGTCTTCAGAAACTTCAGTTTCATACTGAAACCTCAGTTTCTTTAGAAACATACTGAGTTCTTCAGAGTCTTCAGAATCTATCATGATCTGTATCTGCTGACTATACATTTTGCAGATAACATCCTGAATACTCTAAAACTGAATTCTGACTCAACTATCAAGATCATTTTGAACATGTCATACTCAGGGGTTTGAGGATCTTAATCAAAATCATATATCTTTTATTAAATTCACCTTCCAACACATTACCACCTTTAAATATTGTTACAAATTATATTTATGGCCAATTCTTTTTGTGCCAGTGGTTTCTCTTACATGACAATCTTAATAAATTTTTCTTTATGTAAAATGTTGACATTTGAATTAATGATCGTTGTATAAAAAAATTGATCATAAATTTAACTTGCAACAATAATTAAAGGTCATATTTTATTTGCAATATTTCCACATTTATTTAAAAAATTATTTTAAATTATAATTGAGTAAAAATGATGATTTTATTTCCAATTTTTCCACATTAGTTATTTTTTCTACTTTAATAAATTCCATTTTAGTTAGTATTAATTTATGGGAGTTAACTAGTCAAGTAAATAAATATATGTACAGGATGGAATGACATGGCTGCTAAATTCTCCAGAAGAATCACTAGCGTTGATATTGGCGGATAATGGATTTGATCTATGGATTTCCAACATTAGAGGAACTCGTTTAAGCCGTGGTCACGTTAACCTTGATCCTTCTGATCCCGTAAGTCACGAACACAATTAATTCTTATTCTTAATTTCATCAACTAGTAAATATACAATTTTTTTACTGATATAAACATAAATATATAGTATTAAATGGTTTTGGTAAAAAACCAATGGTGTGTTTCTTATGAAGCCTAATATCTGCATAAATTACTTATATCATGCTACAATATATAAATAATTTATATAGGTGCAGAGCTCAATAAAAATTCCATCCTCAGCCTCATTATTATTACTTTTTATATATATATATATAGACACATGTGTTGTAACTTATAAATGAATTATAGTTTTATAGATAATGCGCTTGAGAATGATAACTGATGGATCAGTGCTTTGAACATTTTATTAAGAGTAGGTCTCTTATCACAATGTAAATCATGTCATTCAAGTGCATTTTTAAAACGTTTAACTTGTTTCATTGAAATATTCAACTTGTTTATATTGAAACATTCGACTTGTTTTCATTGAAAAAGTTGAATGTTTCAGTGTAAACAAGTTGAACATTTCAGTAAAACAAGTTACATATTTCAAAAATAGACTTGATTTGCATGATGCATCTGGTGCATACAAGACTTTGTTTTTTATTAATAACTTTTCAAAATTATTTCCTTTTCAATTGAAGCGCTTCTAGAAAGATATGATCAGAAAATTATTACCTTTTAATTTGTTGAACTAGCAACTCACATGGAGTAATAATTAAGAGAGTTTCTAAGTTTAGCTGGAATTGGATGGGGAAAAATGCCCACAATGAAACTGTCCCGTTTGGGATGAGTTGGCTCGATCAAGCAGGTATGGAATGGGTCATAAATTTTATAGAATTCATCCGCAAACACATCTCAAGATCAGCCATATTTAAATATTAATATTATATTTATACAATATATATATATATATATATATATATATATATATATATTATAAAAACCTATATATTCAAATTGTGTGCATATAAATAACATATATTATTTTTTAGTATTCGATAAATAGTAAATGTTATTTAAAATAATTATATATTTTAATTTAAGTTATTTAATTTAAAATGTAGATGGGTGAATCTCAATTTTAAAGAATTTTTTGTGGACAGATTTTGGAATTGACCAAAGGCCTTTCACACCCGTCCCTTATCAATTTACACTTGAATAGATGAATCTTTTTTTCAAAAAAAAGTAAAGGATTCATCTTGGACAATACTTTTTGAAGTGAATTTATAAAGGATTAACGCCAATCTTGTTTTAATATAGTCAACATTTTATTTTTGTTTGCATCTTTTACCTGTAATAGTCGTTGAATAAAGCTATTTCGCACATGTGTTAAACTTCAAGTTGATAAATTGTCTTGTTCTTTTATTCTGAAACCATTGTATTTCCCCAGTAAGAATATTATTTACTTTTACATCGAAATAGTTAATTATATATAAATTATATATGTGAGTTGTTGGTCTATCCGATAAAAAAAAAATGAAAGTTTATCCATTTGTTATTAATATGATAATGAGTTTTTTGCACTTTTGGTCAAACCAACCACACCATGTTTTCGATTTGGTACTACCTCTGCCAATGTAGTCCCACAAGAATTTTGACTTGCAAATGTGGTCCCGCCGTAACGGTTTCCATTAAATTGATTTGCAAATGTGGTCCCATAACTTATGGGACTAATTAATACCCAATTAAGACTTAACCACCTTTCAACCACTTGCAAATGTGGTCCCATAAGTTATGAAACATAATTAATACAAAATTAACCAATTAACTTACCCGGGCCCACTTGCACATATGGTCCCATAGGTTCCACAAACCTCAAATCTGGTTGAGTAATTTCATCAAACACCTTGCGCGCATGCCCTATTCCGTCAATTCTTGAATAAAAACAAAGAAGGGTGGTTCCACCAGACACATAACAAGATTTATAATCATCAGATACCAAAGAACTCACATCATTAGACTCTAAACACTCTGTTTTCGAGGTTCCACCAAATTTCTTTAGCCTTTTCACACCCCTCTTGCCTACCCAACAATGCCCTTCTTCCCTTTTATAGATGGAGAAACTGTGTTTCTTCTGGGTCTCCATTCTGATGTGGCTTTATTTGATAATCAAGTGGCATACAAACTACAAAGTAATAAAAGGTGCATCTCTTTTAATCTATTAAGCTGAACATCATTTAAGACTCTGGCATGTTAATTCTTCCATTAAACAAGAAAACAGATTCAGTAAACAAGATATATTCTGTCTGCAGTGTTATAAAATTGGTTCGCAATATGCATGGAACTCAAGAACTACTAGGCCTTTAAATATCTTAGAATCTCAAAAACTTGTCTCAATCATCAATGTGGACATTACCAGTACAGCCAAAAATAGCTCACGAGTAAGTCAGAATTCAGTTTATACAACTCAAACTAATCCAGAAAACAATTGAATATGCAGTACCTAAAATGAATGAAAACAATTGAATGAAGAATCAAACCAGAATTTTGAAGATTTATGTAGGTAACGAGTCTCCAACGTGCTGACCTCCCAAAGAAGAACCATAGTGACGACGGTGAAACGAAGACATTGAGCGCAGAAAGGTCTCCAACTCTTTCTCCGATTGATCCTGAGACTGTAGAACTGAAATTACACCATTGCGATTGAAAAAAGGAGATACATCATCAATCGTTGGTTCGATTGGGTATACAGAGTTGATTTAGGGCAAAAACTTTCACCGGTGAAACTACATTGGAATCCATTTTAGCTAACAATGATTCCTCAGATAAATGCTTCCATAAGGGCTTAGAGACAGGATGCTCCACAAATTCAATTTCACTAACTCAATTTCATCAATTTCATTTTTACCTTGCTTGTTAGGGTTCTTAACCATGTGGTAATTGAATTCCTCCTCATCCAGCCCTTCCATGAGCTCCCATGTGTTGATAACCGACTATGGGGATAAAGGATCCTCCGAATCCCCAAAATCGTGAATCCGCCTCACCTAAGCCGACGAATTCGCGAAATCCACGCCGTTGAAACTCCGATTTGAATGCGATTTCGAATGTGAGGAAGACGAATTCTTCTGTTTCACCTGATTCCAACATCCCTGAATTGGGACTTGATGAAGCAACACACCAGTAGCCTCACCATTTCCAGGGTGTTGCAAATTAGAATTTACCAACAAATTAGAAATACCAACTTCGAAATACCAGAAAAACCAGTCCTCAATTTCGAATTTAATCCATAGGGCCTCAAAGTACCAGAACGATGCTCCCTCCGCCAAACCGCCGCAACTCCATAGCCAACCCATGAGCCTTCTCGCTTCCATACCCCACATTCCACACTCAAAGCTACTAAACCTGCAAGAGTTTCCACCTTCGTTCGCCTACCGCAATTTCAATTACCCCCTCATCTCCACAACCCACTGATTATAGGAGGAAGATTTTGATTTTGGTTTCAATTCGATTTAAATCGATTTAGGGATTAGGGTTTGAGGTTTAAAGGGTTTTGCTGTTATTTGTGATTGTGTGTGTGTGTTTCGTTTTAATTTTTTTTAATTGCAAGATTAATTAGTTAAGACAAATTAATTAGGGATATAACAATATTAATTATAGGTTAAAGAAAGTCTGTCTGCGGTTAACACGCATCCGTTAAAAGCCGTCAATTTTTGGGACCACATTTGTAAGTTTAGTTAAACAGTGAGACTAAAATTGACGAAAATAATCTTACAGGACTACATTGACAGAGGTGGTACCAAATTGAAAAATGGCGTGGTTGGTGGGACAAAAAGTGCAAAAAACTCATATGATAATCTAATTTTCCCTTGGAACCAACAGGAATACTGGGATTGGACATGGTACGAACTGGTGATCCACGACTTACCTTCACTGATTGAGTTAGTTTACAGACAAACCGGTCAGAAAACTCACTACATAGGACATTCTATGGTAAATACCATGATTTTGCCACTCCTCTCATCTCTAAACTAACACTAGTTCGTTCTCTCAAAGAAATAAAATGCATGCATTAATTCAATGTTTTATTATATGCATGTGAAGTGTTTTGACTTTATGTTTCATTTTATAGTGGTGAAATTATATATGAGATTAAATATAGTAAACAATGAATTGTAATATTTCATGTAATGAGGATGATGATAATCAACAGGGAGCTTTGATAGCTTTGGCATCATTCTCAGAGGGAAAACAAATTGATAAAGTAAAATCGGCAGTTTTGTTGAGCCCAATTGCATATCTAAGTCATATGAATACTGCTCTTGGAGTTGCGGCAGCTAAAGCCTTTGTTGGTGAAGTAAGCAAATATTATATTTTTTATTCATTTTTAATAGGAACAGTATTGAGGCGGTCTCAAACTAATAATATATTTTTGTTTGTGTATAAATTTGAAGTGTTGTTTTTAAGTATTAATTGAATATTAAATGTTGAAAAACTTTAATATACAATATTGTACGGATCTATGCACCTGTCCGCTCCATCCTACCCATTAGACTGAAAATTCATGAATCTTTTGATGGCCAAACAAGCTTCTCCCAAAAATTTGCACTAAAGCAAAACATGAAAATCCACTCCCGGGTTTGTGTTACTTATAAGGGCAACAACATATGTTAATGTAAGTATCACAAACTTGTCTCTTTAGTACATATATTTGTCTTAATGGTAACACATATAAGATATTGAAATATTGTTACTATATACCACTCACAAATATGTAACTGTAAAGAGAAATATGTGTACTGTATGAATAAAATGAGACTCCCTCTACTTCATCGGCATCCCTCAATTTTTTATCTTTTTTCCTTCTGACCAGTGACCAAAAGCCTTAAGGTGTTGTTTTGAAACACCACTTGCACTCAAGAAGGATATATATATATATATATATATATATATATATATATATATATATATAAGTTGGATCTCACCAACTTAAAAAATAAGTAATTCTAAATGTAGCAATTGTGATTCAATACACGTACTAAGTAAATGTTGGTCCCGGTGCAAACGAGTCTTACACGTGTATGGGGGGGGAAATACACGTGTTCAGTGTTTTTAAAACTTTTTCTTACTGAGGTCAGCTTGGGTCAGATAATCCTGAAGATTAGGTCCTGAGAAGCACAGATCGCTCTTGAGTCAAAGTCTACAAAGACAAAGATCCCGAAATCGCTTTCGAAACCTCGAGATAATCCCAACCGAGTCCTCGAGTGTCGAGATCCCGAGTTGCTTGGATCGATAACTAACTTATCAACCCTCGTAAGAGTAAGTTCGGTTTGGTAACTATCTGTTCTAGCTACTCGGATGTCTTGAATGGTTGGCCCTTTAGTTTATACTCGTTTTAAAGCTTTCTTTGAAAACCTTCCTTTAATGGAATAGTGATTAGGTCGTGATTCAATTACATGCAACTTCCAAAGGGATTGATTCCAATCAAACGTCGGTGAAAATATGCTTTCAAACTCGGTGATGCAACGGTTAAGCATGAGATAAAAGCAATAAACAACACAAAGAATTATAGTGGTTCGTAGACTCAAGCTCCCTACGTCCCACTCTCTCTCGATCCTCGGAGAAATTCACTAATCACTTCGAGCTTTACGACTACCTCGCGTAGTTTACTTACTCAACTCGGCCCTGAGCTTTCTGACTACTCCACGTAGTTTACTTACTCAACCCGACTTTGAGCTTTCTGACTACCTCCGTAGTTTACTTACTCAAACACAAACAAGTTTTCAGACTACCTCTGTAGCTTTCTAACTTCTCCTCTAGAGCTTTCTGACTACTCCGCGTAGTTTACTAACTCTTTACAACTCTTCTCACCAACAAACACACTCCAACTACCTTCTCAAGGGTTTGGGGTTTCTCGGTTGGTTTCCAACTAGGATGAGATATCCTTTACAATGAAGTACAATGCAAAGGGTTAGGATATCTCGACTAAGCTTCGGATATGTCTATCAAGCTAGGCTTAGTTTAGTGAGCTCTCTTCAATATAAAAACACTTGGGAAATTCTAGGTTTTTCGAGTGCTTCAACTTTGCGATAATAAGTTTGAGCTCTTGAGTTGCTTATAAATTTCCCGTAACCTTACAATGTAGAGGGTCACCAGTATTTATAGGCATACACCAAGGTCACTCTTGAAAACTATCCGTTGGAGAGATAGCTTCGTGAGTTTCCTCTTATGGTGTGTGAGGAACGGCTATATTTAGGGTTTGAAACTCCCTAACACGTTTTAGGCAATAGCCTTTCATGTAGCCGGTCTTCACTTTTTGCAGTCTGGAACTTTTGTACTTCTGACATCTTTTTCAGCGACCTGTCACTGTCAGTGTCAGTATGGTACAGTGTTGTCTTCCTCTTTTTGACTTTTGTCTCCAGTTAAAGGTAGACACCTTCAACGGCTCTTTTGGTTACAAACTCTGAGTTGATATAACCTTAACAACACTTTTGACTTAGTTCATTTTGTCTGCATTTGAATGTCTTGGCAAATATCTATTTTCTAAGGAATCGCGATCTTCTCAGTATTGCATCCTTCAGATAGATATATTCAGTGCCTCGGAACATTCAGGTTTATACTGAGCATTCAGTACATTACTGAGTCTTCAGTAATTACTGTGCCTTCAGTATTCTTGATCTTCAGTCTTCAGTCTTGCGTCTTCAGAGTCTTCTGAGTCTTCAGGGTCTTCTGAGTCTTCAGAGTCTTCAGAGTCTTCAGAATCTTCCGAGTCTTCACAGATATACTGACTGATATACTGAATCTTCATGCTGAGTCTTCAGTTCCTCAGTTTCATACTGAGTCTTCAGATTCTCAGTTTCTCAATGAGTCTTCAGATACTCAGTTTCTCACTGAGTCTTCAGAAACTTCAGTTTCATACTGAAACTTCAGTTTCTTCAGAAACATACTGAGTTCTTCAGAGTCTTCAGAATCTATCCTGATCTATATCTGCTGACTATACATTTTGCAGATAACATCCTGAATACTCTAAAACCGAATCCTGACTCAACTATCAAGATCATTCTGAACATGCCATACTCAGGGGTTTTGGGATCTTAATCAAAATCATATATCTTTTATTAAATTCATCTCCCAACAATTTCCCCCTTTTTTATGATGCCAAAACCTATCTTGTTACAAACATATAACCTATACTCAGGTTTCAGTTTATCCTATTACAAGATTGGTTATGTCTCCCAATAATTTCCTGAACAGAGAATCTCTCAACAATTTCAGAGAATTTCTCAACAATTAAATTATTCAACAATTTCTTCAGTAATGAATCTCTCAAAGGATTCATTACCAAATACTTAATAAACAATCTCCCCCTTATCAACACACAATCAGTTCAGAGACATTCATTCAGCATATCAAAATAAAAGACATGTAAATAAGATAATGAGATATTATCTTTTGAGCATAAATGATAAGTTTTCATTGATGATTGGTATATCATTACAGATTATAATGAGTCTTATCAACAAAATCAAAAAGACAAAAATTTAAAGATTACAGAATCTTCTGAGTCTTCAGTCTTCAGTCTTCAGATTTGGCTCTTCAGTCTTCTGCTCTTCAGTTTGCTTCTTCTTCAACTTCATCAGCGGGCACCTCCAGGTCGAACATTCCGAAATACCTCTTCTTCAGTTCATTTCTTTCCTTAATGATATTCGGACTGTTTCCTGTCAAACCCAATTGACCAGCATACTGAGCAATTTCTTGAGTAATGGCCTTCTCATTCACCAAACCATTACCAAGTCTTGGAGGAGGGTAGGAATATGGACCAGGGGCTACTATCTGTACCTCTCCTTCATCCGCAAGGTTCATCCAACTTTGGAGATATTTTGGATAGAAGGTTAGGAGATATTCAATGATCGCATCATTTTGATCTGAGCTTTCCCTTCTCCACTCCCTGAGCACAACATAATAGAACCAGAAGGTTCTCTTGACCTCTTCCCACATATATCTGAGTTTGATAGGCATCCATTTATCAACGTGGGGCCACTTCAGTGTTTTTGATGTCTCTCTCCTTTTGCTCGCAAACTTTTTAAATCCACTCCTTCGCTTCAGCTCTTCTTCAGTATTCTTCTTGATCACAGGCACGCCTGAGACTGAAGCAGCTGCTTTCTTAGCATGTTCTATCTGGAGTGTCTTCAGAGCATTCTTCGTGTTGAAGACTTTCTTCTGCGGTTGAGACTCAGATTCTTCAGTTCCTTCATCATCCAGAATCAGCTTTCTCTGGATTGGCTTAGAAGCCTTCGCACGCTTGCTCTCAGGTTGAACAATGCCCAAGGCTTTCCTCTTCATAGGCAATTCAGCAGCAGCCTGGCTTGTTCCAACCTTAGCTCTAGCACTCAGTTTCTCTCTTGCAACATCAAGCATGGTTTCCTCGAAACTTCGAGTGTAGATAAACTTCTCCACCAGCGAACTTGGTTTGTCGGTAACCGACTTCATTTAAGGCTTTGGATAGGTTATACATTTCAAAGATCTTTACTGCGCCTTTTTCTTCAAAATGCGTGCAATAATTTCTGAAGTCTTCACCTTCCTTTTCCCCCTTCTTGGCACCGTAATTTGGAAGAAGTCTGGAGAGTGCTGTGTCCATGTGTTATTGCTCTAAGCTCACATTGCACCTCTCCTTTATCTCGATCTTGTTAGATCTTTTCGACCTCTTGATGTGGTTCTTAGCCACAGAAAATTCTTCAGAGAGATGGGCAACCGCCGGAAAGCTTCTTTAAACATCTCTGTCATCTTGGTCATGAGCATTGAGCTCATTTCCTCAATAGCAGATTTGATCATCACTTCATTCCTCTCTGCCAATTTCACCTCTAGAAATGCAGCTCTCTCCTGGTGCTTACATTTTGATTCGGCCTTTTCATTTCGACCTTGACTCCCTCGAATTTTCATTAAAATTTATCTTCCATGGAGGTCATCTGTGAGGTCAGAGTGTTTTGGATTTGCACCAGTTCTGAAGAGTGACTAAGATTCTCCATCTTCTGAGCTTGGTTGGCCAATGTTTCTTCCATCTGAGCAATCTTGTTCATCATTGGCTCAACCTTCTCAAGCTTTTCCATCAAGGGAGTGAGGTCGATCTCAGGAACCTTCTGCACCTTCTGTGCTGATTGATCATCCTGAGGTTCAGACACAACCTGAGGGTCGGTTCTGACTGAGCTTGACTTCATCCCGAGCTCCAGGTCTCCAATCGAGCCTCGGTCTGCATTTATCGAACAATTGAAATTAAAGATAAAACTTTCAAAGAACTTTTGACATAATTGTTAATAGTGCCAAAAGGTACTGAAGAGTGCTAACTTGATCACCGAGGTTGGTGATTTCGGGTTGATCGGCCACGAAGTTTCCTTCTCCATCTGAGACTAATCCTCAGCATCTCCCTGTTGGTCCCCATCTTAAAATTTGTCTCTGGCGCTAGGGGCACCAACCCGATGCTTTCCTCTCAGCTATCTTCTTCCTCGACCAGCTCATCAAAATCGAATTTTTCATCACGGCTTTGTCCTCCTGAATCTGAGAAATCGGTCGGGAAGGTTTGTCTCCTCATTCAACGATCTTCCCCTCTGAATCAGGCAATATCAAGCATCTCCGGAAGAGTCTGATTGAGGATGAAAACCGTCGACCTTAATCTGAAGAAGATATCTTGCAGATCAGGGAATGAGCTGAGCTCAGGGTAGCGGTCAAGGATGAACCGTTCCCCCTTGCTCCTCCACTCGGTTTCCTCAGCTTCGCCCTTCTTCCATCTCGGGCTTTCTGGTTCAGTCGAAGCATCAGCTGAAGGATCAAGAAGTAGATCACTCAGGAGCTCATCAATGTTAAAACGCTCCCCGAGTCTCGTGACCTCTCCGAGCGTTGTGCGGTCGGAGTCCTCGGTTTGCATCCCGAGTGGGTTACGGGGCTGGTGACCGCGTCCTCGATTGACTCTGAGTTGGCTCTTCTGTCTGAGCCGGCACATCTTTGGTAGGAATCTCTGAGGCCTGAGTTCCTTTAAAAATTTCCTGAGAAATTTTGTCTGAACTGAGCGAAGTCTCAAGCTCCTCAGAGAAGACCTGCTCCTCAGTATGTTCTTGTGCCTTAGAGATAACCTGAGCCAAAACTTGCAATGACGAATTCTGAGCGGTTTGGCCCTCAAGTTGAATCTCTTCAGACTCACTGCCATCTTCATCGGTGAGAACCACCAATCTTCTGCGCTTGGGGGCAAGGGTTTTCTGCCTTTTCAACTTCTCACCCTGCTCCATCTTTACCTCCAACAGAACCTTCCCACTGGTTTGTTGGGTCTCTTCAGCAGCAGCAGCTTTTGGTGATTCTGCTTTCTTTTCTTTCTTCCCTCTGATTGCCTGTTTCTTCACTGCAATGGGCTTGAAGAGCACCTTGGACTTAGGGAATGGGGTCGAATTGGCAAAGATATCCTCCTCCTCTCTGCACATCTCCAAAATATAAGCTATTTTGGTTGCATGGTGGATCTTGCCTTTAATCGTGATAGCCCCGTCAACCGTCTTGAAGACTTTGGCTTGCTCACTCACCATCTAAATCAAAAATTTGAGCCAGTTGAAGTCAGTGGTGGGTGAGGCCTCGATCGCCGCCATCAATCGTAGCTTCAGGGTACTGATCTTCTCAAAACTCCCCGCAAGGCTCATGATGCTTTTGCTCACAATATCCATCAAAACTCGATATTGTGGCTTCAAGTGCCTCTTATGCAGTGTAGCCTCAAATTTCACAGGATTCTCAGCAATCCTATCTAAATACTCCTGCTCTCTACCCAACATATACATGGCAGGATCCTCTCCTTTATCACAGAGCTCAAAAACATCATTCAAATTCTTCGGAACAATATACAAATCCCTCTTAAAATCGATGTATTTGGACGAATGCTCTAAACGTGATACGGTAATCTCAGAATGCATACCATCCTCTTCATCTATCCTCAAGTTACAAATGAACTCGATTACCTCTTTTGCGTACTCTTGATCTGGTCGGCTTGCGACGAGATGAGTGAGTTTGGCCATTCGGATCATGTGGAGAGCCTCCTCTTCTGGTTTGGAATTGGTTGTGCTATCGAGCGAGACAACGAACTCGTACCAGGGTTTGTTGGTTTTGGCTAATTTATCGAAAATGGTAGGAGCCATTTGAGAGATTGAAGATTTGGAGATTTAGGGTTTGGAATTTCTGGGCAAAGGGGATTTATTTTGCAGAGGATTTTGGGAACGAAGGGTTTTATAAAATTTTGGCTTGAATGGCTTCTTGAGGAATAAATAGCTTCGAGATCGTGGGGAATCGCGTTGGTTAGGTGAAAAGCAACAGTTGAGATTAATCTCCGATTAATCGGGTATACGAACAGACGATCTTCGAAAAGTAAGCCGCCAAAATATCCTCATTGGTCATTAATGTAACAGAGCATTAAATGACTGTTGACCTTCTTCAGAATTTCAAACGATCCCGCCCAAAACATTCCTTAGGTGTTTTGTATTTATTGCAAATGATTACTGAGCTTTACTTAAGCAATAAATGAGTTGCATGAGTCATTACTTCTTCAGACTTATTTTTCTCTATCAGTCTTACTGAGTATTGACCTTGATAAAATGTCGAAGATGATGCCGAAAGTCTTGAATGGGTTCAAGATATACTCTTGAATCTTGACCTTTAGTAAATCTGAGTTTCACGAGACTCGATTCGGTATTTCCATTTTATCCCGAGTTTCTCAGTAGAATTCTGAGAAAACTTCATGCATCTGAAAACCTTCAATTTTTCAGATTTTACTCTAAACACCTGGATCTAACATCTCTAATTCAACTGAAAGTTCCTGAAATCTTGATTCAGCCAAAGGTTTAGTCAAGATGTCGACTCTCTAACTTATCGATATGAATTTTCTCCATCCTTATGTCCTTTTTTCTCGACATGATCTCGATGAAGTGATGTCCGATATCCACATGCTTGCATCCGGTGTGCAATACCGGATTTTGTGAAATAGCAAATGACACTATTATTATCACAAAATATTGGTACTTCATTGGCTACAAGTTTATAATCCCTTAATTGTTGTTGCGAGCCAAAGAATCGAAAGCACGCGCAGACTTCCCCAGCCCATGTATTCAACCCGATAATCTTGGTTGCTCTTTTGTCCGCTTTTCTCCGAAACCAAGATATCGACTTACTTCCAAGAAATTGACAAGTTCCTGTAGTGGACTTCATGTCAATCTGCAACCTCCATAATCGAGATCCGAGTAACCCGGTTAATTCAAGGTTATCATCACCGGATACCATAATCCTCTATTCATCGCTGTGCCCTTAAGATACTTGAAGATCTTTTTGGCGAATTCCATGTGACTAGCCTTAGGATTAGCTTGGTATCTTGCACATATCCCAACAAAGAAATGTTATATCCGCCTACTTGCCGTGAGATAGAGCAATGATCCAATGATTCCTCTATAATCGGTATGACTCACCGATTTGCCTTTCGAAATCGGGATCCATCTTGTAGTTAGTATTCATAGGAATCTAACGCATTACAATCTCAGACATCATATTTGGCAATCGGATCTCTCGTGTACTTTGCACGGTTGATGAAGATTCCTTCCTTTGATTGTTTCACTTGAAGACCTAGAAAGAAATTCATCTCTCCCATCATTGACATCTCAAACTTGCCTTTCATCGGTGTTGAAAACTTTTCACACAAATGATGGTTTGGAGATCCAAAAATGATGTCATCAACATATATCCAACCAAGAAGATATCTTCCCCATCTTCTATCCCGAACGAGTTCTATCAACAAATCCCTTTGACAAAACCATGGTCAAGAAGAAACCGAGAAAGAGTATCATACCATGATCCGGTGCTTGCTTGAGACCATACAAAGCTTTTTCGAGCACAGAAACTTGGTCATTCGGTTTGAAACCGGGAGGTTATTCCACATAAACCTCTTCTTTAAGCACACCGCTTCGAAATGCACTTTTCACATCCATTTGATAGATCGTGAACTTCATGTGGGGCAAGATATGCAAGAAACAATCGATGGCTTCTAGTCTTGCAACAAAAAGCAAAGGTTTCATCATAATCCAAGCCTTCTTCTTGGGAATAACCTTGTGCAACTAAATTTTGCATTGTTTCTTACAATGTTGTTGTTTTCATCTCTTTTATTCTTAAAAACCCACTTGGTTCCAATGACATTGTGTCTTTTCGGTCTATCTACTAGCTCCCATACTTCATTCCTTGAGAATTGATTCACTTCATCTTGCATAGAAGAATCCAATGAGAATCTTGTAGAGCTTCACCAATCTCGGCAGTTTCTTTTCTCCGATAGGAAGCGGCGAGAATAGTGCACTCTCACCATGGAACCTTCTTGTTTTAACACCTTCGCTTAGATCTCCCACAATCGACTTGTAGGATGACTATCTAACCATTTCCTTCTTGATGTTCCCCCCTTGTTAGTATCCTCAACATTCAAATGTTAGGTTCGATTATTCAAGAAACTTCGAGAACAACGAGAAAATGAAAAGTGAATCATCTTCCTCGGGGAAATTCTATTCGAACATTATCGAGACATTTTTTCCCCTTTGGTTGATAGATTCGAGAATTTTCCTCGGCCGTGACCACATATTCATTGGCATCACATACCGAAGTCCGAATCGGTGTCTGCTCGTTGGTCACCTTTGGAGTGTTGGTTTTCCCGAGTCTCACCATCCTCAATTCCATCCCGAACTTCTTTATTCGAAGTCCGAGTCACTCCAATCATAGGATGTGACCGACTTCTTCTTTTCGTGTTCAAATGGATGATTTATCTTTTTCTGCTTTCGGGCTTAATCTGGTAATCCTCTTAGTCAGTTCATCTGCATCATGTTCCTGTTTCTTCTGAACACAAGTAGATTCATCAAAAACAACATGAGGTGTTTCCTCCACAATAAGAGTCCTATAGTTGTAAACTCTGAAAGCTTTACTGACTCCAGAATATCCTAAGAATATTCCTTCATCAGCTTTACTATCAAATGATTTCAACTGATCTTTACCATTATTGTGTATGAAACACTTGCAACCAAACACACGAAAGAAAGAAACAAGAGGCTTCCTTTCATTCCAAAGCTCTTAGGGTGTTTTACCTTGACTATTGGTCAGCATGGATCTGTTCTGAGAGTAGCATGCAGTGTTGACAACTTGAAATTTCAAAACCTTTTAGGAATATCGACCTTCAAATATCATTGTCCTTGCAGCCTTTCTTTTCGAGTCCTGTTCCTTCTTTCAAAGAACACCATTTTGTTGAGGGTCCTTGCGGTGATGTTTCATGTGAAATTCCATTTCTTTGCATAATAATCGATATGATATGATTTATAAATTCAGTTCCTTTGTCGATCGATTTTAACCACACTCGATTTTTCTCAATCTTGAGCCTTTTCAATGAATTCTCGCGCAATTTTATCTCGAGTCTCTTTCTTACTGAGTAAGAATATGACCCAAGTATATCTTGAGTAGTCATCAACTACTACCAATGTGTATTTCCTGCCATTAGTGCTTACTGGTGTTATAGGACCAAAAAGATCCATATGCAGTAACTGAAGTATTCTTTCAGTAGAAACATCAACTTTGTTTTTAAATGATGCTCTTATTTGTTTTCCTTTCTGGCACGCATCACAAATATGTTCCTTACTGAACACTTCATTAGGCAACCCTCTTACAAGAGCTAATCTTGCAAGCTTGTTCAGGGTTTTGAAATTTAGGTGATTCATTCTTTTATGCCATAACCAACCGGGTATCGATTGGAACTTTTAGCAACTAAACATGTATCTTTAGGAGTTGAACTCCAATCAGCAAGATACACATTCCCTTTTCTTGTACCAGTCGGTAATACTTTCTGTGAGATATCATCTTTCACAAAACATAAGTTCTTAGAGAACTCAACATTAAAACCCTTATCACAGAATTGGCTTATTGAAAGCAAATTATGCTTCAATCCAGATACATATGAAACACCATGGATATGAACTGAGTCGATTTCCAAAATTCCATATCCTTCAGTCTGTCCCTTGGAGTTATCTCCAAAAGTGATCTGTGGGCCTCTTTGTTCAACATAGTCACTGAGTATCTTCTTGAATCCTGTCATATGTCTTGAACATCCACTGTCAAGATACCATACATCAGGGGCCTTTTCATCTCTGCTCATCATTGCTATGTGATCTTTAATCAGCTCAGTGCCCTTGTTTCCTCCTGAAAAACAGATCAATTTTTAGGTACCCAATTTGTGTAGGGTCCTACAAGGTTAGATGTACCTTTCAGAATCCAAATCTGCCTGACAACTCTAATCACTTTAGAGTGGCTAATTTGTCTTCCATAAACATCAACATACACATTTACTACTCTGGGTGCCTTAGCAGTTTTCTGTGTGTGTGTGCTAGCCTTAGCATGAACATGGGCTTTTGAATTTTTTCTTTGGTTCAGCCTTTGTTCATTTGCTTTGGCTTCAGTCTGGCCGTCTAAATCTTTGATGACTCGGGTTCGAGATAACCTTTACCCTTAGGCAAGTGGGGTTCGGGTTATGCATCTTTAAATCTGGTCTTTTCAAAGATCTTGAGGACTTGGTCTCTTCGATTGAGAATGTCTCTGTGAGTGTTTCTCATATGAGGATTCCTCGATGATTCATGTGGAGCCTTTCGGTTTTGCATTCTTAGCCCGAGGCTTTGAAGTACTTGCTCGAAACTTTCCAATCGAAAGTGCTTTCGGGTTTTCTAGCCTTCACCTGAGGTTTGGGCTTTCCTACCTGATCATTCAGTTTTACTGAGACCATAGGTCCTTTTCCTTTGTCTACAACCTTGGGCATTACTTCAGTTTGAAGTGTAGGTGCCACTGGTTTTACAAAGATTGTCTTCTTGCTACTTGATGCAGCATTTAGATGACCTTGTGAGGTTCCCCCTGGAATATATCCCAATCCAGATTTTATAGTGACAGATCTCTAGTAACTCTGAATTTCATCTATTACATTAGATGCATTATTCAATAGAGTTAACTTCTTCTGTGCACTATCCTCACATTTCTGTAGAGTTTCATGCTTCTCAGAGAGGTCATTGAACTTAGTCCTGATTAGTTGAATCTCTTCAGTGGATTTCTCTAGCTTTTCAGTTAGGGTCATTATCAACTTCTCTTTCTCTGAGAGTTGTACTTTCAGAACATCCAGTTCATCAGTAGCCCATTAATTGAGAAGTGATTTAAGTATTGCTAGAGTCTTTCCATTTTAGATTTTCAGCTTTCAGTTCCTTATTCTGCTCTTGAGTTCTATTTAGCAGTTCTTGTAAAACAACATAGTCCTTCATCAGATTCTCAAAAGAATCCATCGGTCAAAATGATATTTTTCGATTGGAACTTGAAAACTCTTGTGCTAGTGTAGGAGCAACAACGAGAGAAAGAAGAGTTTACCTCCTCAATGACCATCGGGACAGATGTCATCATCTTTCCTTTTTCTCGAGAATATCTCATCCAAGAGCTAGATCCCTCCTCAGAATGTTCTTCTTCTGCAACCATGGCCTTTTTGCTTGAGAACTTCATGTCTCTTTTAGCTTGTCTTTCTCTTCTCTCCTTAGCACTCAAATCTGGACAATCATACTGGAAGTGGCCTTTCTTTTGGCAATTATAGCATATGTTGGTATCATCATCCTGATCACTTTCTTCTTTGGACTTGGAGTCCTTCCTTTTGGATGAAGATCCCTCAGCTTTCAGGTCTTTCTTCTTCTCAGTTGATCTGTCCTCAGGTTTCTTCTGGTACCTGTGGTTCCTGTAATAGCTTTTGTATTTTCCAAATCTACTATTAAGTCTTTCAAACCTCCTTGCCATCAGTGCTAGCTTTTCCTCAAGCTCATCCTGATTTTTGGCATGGGGTTCTCGAACTTCTATAGTTTTGGTGTTTTATCTTTGGCTTTTAAAGCCACATTCTTACTAGATGATGAATCATCTTTGCTGTCAGCCTTTTTGGATTTCTTATCAATTACAAATTCATAGGCCTTCAGCTCAGAGAAGACTTGTTGGTATGGCATTGAATTAATGTTCTTGGTGTTTTCAATCACCACTGCATGAATATCCCATTTCTTAGAAAGACCTCTAAGAATTTTCAATGCAACTTCTCTTTGTGCATATTTCTTTCCAAGTGCATTTAGATCATTCATGATGCTAGTGAATCTGACTTCCAATTTGTCTATTGATTCACCATCATCCATTTCAAAACTCTCAAACTTTCCAATTGCCACTGAAAGTTTGTTTTCTCTTATATGATATGTGCTTGGCACATTACAGCTAGTGTATCCCAAATTTCTTTGGCAGTATTGCAGTGAGAGATCATTCCCATCACACCATCATCAATTGTACTGTATAGTGTGTCTTTTGCAATGTAGTCTAGATTGACTAACTTTCTCTCCTCAGGAGTCAGTTGGTCATCAGACTTAGGAAATTCTACTCTAGGATCAATTCTCTCATCTTCTGTTCCTCTGGGATTCACCACAGTAAATTGGAATGGTCCTTGAGAGACCACTCTCCACATACGCTCATCTTTGGAATACAGGTGAGCCTGCATTCTTAGTCTCCACAAATCATAGTTCTCCACTGAGAACATGGGAAGTTTTTTAGAAGACATTTTTATCTGAGCTTTTGAAAAATTCAGCAAATAAGATCAGTTCAGATAGACCACAGGTATTTTTAGCAAATAAAACTTTGGTCAACAAAGTAGGTGGTCAAATTGAACCACTGTTCTGATACCACTTGTTGGTCCCGGTGCAAACGAGTCTTACACGTGTATGGGGGGGGGAATAAACGTGTTCAGTGTTTTTATAACTTTTTCTTCTCGAGGTCGACTTGGGTCGATAATCCTCAAGATTAGGTCCCGAGAAGCCGCAGATCGCTCTGAGTCAAAGTCTCTTCGAGACAATGATCCCGAAATAAGCTTTTAAACCTCGATAATCCCAACCGATTCACGAAGTGTCAGAGATCCCGAGTTGCTTGGATCGATAACTAACTTCTTGAACCCTCGAAGAGTAAGTTCGATTTGGTAACTATCTCTGTTCTAGCTACTCAGATGTGCGGAATGATTGGCCCTTTAGTTTATACTCGTTTTAAAGCTTTGCTGAAAACCTTCCTTTAATGGAATAGTGATTAGGTTGTGATTCAATTACATGCAACTTCCAGTGGATTGATTCCAACCAAACGTCGAAAAAATATGCTTTCAAACTTCGGTGATGCAACAGTTAAAGCGTATAAAAAAGCAATAAACAACACAACAATTATAGTGGTTCGGAGACTCAAGCTCCCTCGTCCACTCTCTCGATCCTCAGAGAAATTCACTAATCACTTCTGAGCTTTCTGACTACCTCGCGTAGTTTACTTACTCAACTCGGCCTTGAGCTTTCTGACTACTCCACGTAGTTTACTTACTCAACCCGACTTTGAGCTTTCTGACTACCTCCGTAGTTTACTTACTCAAACACAAACAAGTTTTCAGACTACCTCTGTAGCTTACTAACTTCTCCTCTAGAGCTTTCTGACTACTCCGCGTAGTTTACTAACTCTTTACAACTCTTCTCACCAACAAACACACTCCAACTACCTTCTCAAGGGTTTGGGGTTTCTCGGTTGGTTTCCAACTAGGATGAGATATCCTTTACAATGAAGTACAATGCAAAGGGTTAGGATATCTCGACTAAGCTTCGGATATGTCTATCAAGCTAGGCTTAGTTTAGTGAGCTCTCTTCAATATAAAAGCACTTGGGAAATTCTAGGTTTTTCGAGTGCTTCAACTTTGCGATAATAAGTTTGAGCTCTTGAGTTGCTTATAAATTTCCCGTAACCTTACAATGTAGAGGGTCACCAGTATTTATAGGCATACACCAAGGTCACTCTTGAAAACTATCCGTTGGAGAGATAACCCGTGAGTTTCCTCTTATGGTGTGTGAGGAACTATATTTAGGGTTTGAAACTCCCTAACACGTTCTAGGCAATAGCCTTTCATGTAGCCGTCTTCACTTTTTGCGATCGAAACTTTTGTACTTGACATCTTTTTTTTGACACATCCTTTGTCGATTGTCGGTATATGGTACGATGTTGTCTTTCTCTTTTTGACTTTTGTCTCCGCCAAAGGTAGACACCTTCAACGGTTCTTTTGGTTACAAACTCGAGTTGATATAACCTTAACAACACTTGACTTAGTTCCTTTTATGCGCATTTGAATGTCTTGGCAAATATCTATTTTTCTAAGGAATCGCGATCTTCTCCGATTGCATCCTTGAGATAGATATATTCAAAGCCTCGGAACATTCGAGGTTTATCTTGAGCATTCAATTACATTCTTGAGTCTTGATAATTCTTGTGCCTTCGGTATTCTTGATCTTGATCTTCGGTCTTGCGTCTTGAGTCTTCGAGTCTTGAGGTCTTCCGAGTCTTGAGTCTTACGAGTCTTCACAGATATCTTGGACCGATATCTTTGAATCTTCATCTTTGAGTCTTGCCTCGGTTTCATAATGAGTCTTCAGATTCTCAGTTTCTCGAAGTCTTGAGATACTTTCCATTTCTCTTTCAGAAACTTGAAACTTATTTCATCTTTGAAACTTCAATTTCTTCAGAAACATACTGAGTTCTTCAGAGTCTTCAGAATCTATCCTGATCTATATCTGCTGACTATACATTTTGCAGATAACATCCTGAATACTCTAAAACAGAATCCTGACTCAACTATCAAGATCATTCTGAACATGTCATACTCAGGGGTTTTGGGATCTTAACATATATCTTTTATTAAATTAATCTCCCAACAGTAAAGACTCAAACCACCAGGTTACACCATTGGATTATTGAAAACATCTTTTTTTTAGCTCATTCCCATTTGAACTAATATTGTACATGAAAGTCCCTCTTAAATGTTATTTTAAGCAATTATATATTTTAATTTTAAAATTTTAATATTAAAATATACATATTTTGTATTTTAGAATTAATTTATATACAAGCGCCGCGAGGCAGGTCCATTAGGCGGGGCGGGCAGGTCTAGGGTCCACTATTTTTCTAGCAGACGGGTCCTGGGATAGGTTAGGCACGTCCCAAACTCGACCGTTGTCATCCCTAATTTTTAATAATCATATTTATTTACATACCCTACCTATATGGTCGAATTTCATTTTAATTTTTTTAATATTCATTTTTCCTATGTTACCTCTTTTTTCTTGCATTGCCCCCTAGAATATCAGGACAGATTTTGATCCCATTTCTATGTATTTCAATAAAATATTTTATTTAACATTTAATAATTGAAAATATTTGTGTTATTACGTTGAATTATCGATCTCCCATTTATCTACTCTAACATTGCCCTTTATATTTACAGATCACTAAAACTTTTGGTCTTGCAGAATTCAATCCAAACGAGTAAGCATAATATTAAAATGTGATTTTACAAGCAAAAATTAGCTAGCTAAAACGTAGATTTTGTATCCATCACAACATGTACTTATTCTTGTCTTTGTTTTACAGAGAGCCAGTGGCCTACTTGCTAAAAGCTTTGTGTGTCAATTCTGGGATTGATTGTTATGATTTGCTAACTGTTGTAACAGGTATTTTGGAGTAAAAAATATTGTTTATATCATAACTTGTCAACGGTCCAATTTGGTCCAAAAAAAATTAATTTTTTTATTTAATCTCAATATTAAAAAAATTACCTAATTTGGCTCAATCTCCAAAAATTGAAAACATTATATCACATGAATGTCCAATTTTTATTCCACAATTTGTCTACTATCCAAATTTGGCCCGCACATGACATAAAACTACAATACTTTTACTTTTTCTGCAGTTTTTGGGCCAATATTAGATAATTTTTTTAATATTGAGACTAAATCGAAAAAATTGACATTTTTGAACCAAAATTTGACAGTAATCAAGTTGTGAGACCAAAAAACATTTAAACCCAGTATTTATGTCTAGGTTTTTATTCAATCATTTTACTTCTATCTCTCTTTTATAATTCTTCACTAATAATCATATATAGGAAAGAATTGTTGTCTCAATGCGTCGACTGTTGAGCTTTTTCTAAAAAAATGAACCTCAATCTACCTCGACTAAAAACATGGTTCATATGGCTCAAAGTAAGTTTTTCGATTATTTAATATTTCCTTGCTTAATTAATTTTCTCATATATACATCAATTTACGTATGTACGATTAAAATTTGCAGCCGTTCGATATGGTGTTTTGTCCAAATATGATTATGGGAATGCTATGTTCAATTTGGAGAATTATGGTGAATCCAAGCCTCCTATTTATGACTTAAATAAGATTCCACGTGATCTTCCCCTCTTCTTAAGCTATGGAGGAGGAGATGCATTGTCAGATCTTAAGGATGTTGCTGAATTGCTTGATGCTCTCAAATTGCATGATGTGGACAAATTGCATGTGCAGTATGTCAACGATTATGCTCATGCAGACTTCATCATGGGGACCACCGCAAAGGATATTGTTTACAACCAAATTGTAGCATTTTTTAAAACACTGCATTCACCTAGTGTTTAATATTGGGAGTCCTTAGTTATCTCGAAATATTATGTGTTCATCTTTATTAAATGAGTTAAATTTCCATTTTCTAATGCACCTTATTAAATAAATAATCATTAAGTACTTTTAATATAGGGAATCCTCTAAAGAAAAGAAAAAAAAATATATGTATACCTATGCTTAATTTTTTACCAATACATTATATATGAATTTGACCGCCAGAAATGATAAAATAGATATATGTGTATATATATATTTATATTCTTTTTTTCAGATGCCAAAGCGGAGCTTTAAGTTGGTTTTGTATAGGGATGAAAATGGGCCGGGTTCAAATCCAGACCAACACTGAATTTGCACTGATTAGGACCCAGTCAAATTAGTTTGAATGAGTTGTGGTTTTTATAAAACCTGTTGTGTGAACCCGCCTTAGGACATGTCTCATTAAAATATAAATATTATTTTATGTATATACGCATTTATATAAACTTATATTTAAATTTATATATATAAATTGTGTATATATAGATTATATATGTTATTTTTCCGCATTAGATGAATATTAAATGTTACTTTAAGCAAATATATGTTTATATTTAATGTCAAAATGAAATATTTTACATTTTAAAATTAATTTAAAAATAGTATAAAATCAAATGGGTGAGTTGGACCGACGGGTTCATAGGGCATGACGGGTCTTGGGTCCATGAAAATTCTAGTGGGGCGGGCCCTGGAACTGGAAAAACTTGTTCAAACCCGCTCGTTTGCCATCCCTAGTTTTGTATATGTTTCAACTTATAAATATTGAACTAAAAGCGTAGTCATTAATAAAATTATTCTGAAAATTAAGACATATTGCCTAAGTGTTAATAGTCAACTTAGGTCTAGAAGCTATCAACGAATCTAGCTGCACGAATCCTAAATTTGTGCAACTGGTGCACACAAGAATTTTCCCTATCAATAATATATGAAATAAGTTAGCATTATCCTCGCACATCCAACATATATATACCTTAAAATATATAATTTTAAACATAGTTATTTTAATACTGTATTTAAAACAACAATACTAGGTAATTTATATTATTAGATTTGCATAAAATTACTACCACCCACATGTATCTTTAATACTGTCATTATAATACCAGTTTTAAAATTATAATATCTGATGATTTAGCATTTTCGAATAGTAAAACTTGCATATTGTAATTATAAAGTATTAAATTTTTTTAAAAAATGACTAGAGTTGAATTAAATTAATAAAATTAGAATTTTAAAAATATTAAATTTAAAAGATAATATAAATTTTATTTTATTTCGTACCAAACATTCTAGTTTCAAATATATTTCTAAGTTATAATTAAAATGTATTTTTATATATAATGTGTTACTCAGATACAATATTTTAAATCAACTCGCTATACAACTCAAATACATAATTAAAAAAAAATTATAATAAAAAAATTATATTGCACATATATAATTATAAAAAAAACATGATTATAATTAAATTGAATCAATAAAATAAACAAGATAAAATTTAAAATATTTAATATAATTTTAATAAAGTAAAATTTTTTCAACACGCAGTAGTTTATTTTTTAATAAAGAGGCACACCTGCATGAGACAGTCTCACGATGAGACGGAGTGTAAATTAAACTTTAACACTTTTAAAGGGGTGAATGTAATTTGTTATAAGTTGTACACAGTCTCATACATGAGACCGTTTCATAAGTTTTTGTCTTTAATAAATAGTTAAATCGAACTCTTAATCTTATCGTTTAATGGTTTATTTCGCGTAATTGCACGGATGGATGTATACTATACTGCAAAAGAAGTGTAAATAGAGAGAAAAGGGTGAAGAGATAAAAATAACAGATAAAAAATGATGTTCTCCCTCTCCCTCTCCCTCTCCCCCAGCTTCCCGCCACCAGCAGCTCAGCCACAGCTCAAACTCATGGCCGCCGCCGGCAACCTCGTCACTCTTTCATCACGTGCCTCACCATCCACCCTCACGTGCCACACCACCTCTTCTCCAACGGTTCCTACTCAAGACACAAAGGCAAACCCTATCTCCTGCGCTCTTAACTGCCGCCACTTTCAATCGTACGTCGTCCACCTTTAATTGCACATTATCTGATGATTTGATTGCTAATACTTCGAATTTGCAGCTGTTCCGGTTGTACTCACGAGTACAACCTGCAGCATCCGCGCATTCTCGACGACGCGGTGGAGTTCTTCAAGAGTATTGGTGTTTCTAACTTCACATTCGATAGTTGTAGACTGGTAATTCCATGGGGATTGTTTGTTTGATTCGGTTTTCTGGTTTCTGCAATTAGGAGTTTGAAAAAACTTCTTTTGTTTGATTTCGTAGTGGGGATGGAGGTGTCGCGCTAAGCTTGCTGTTCGTGGTTCGTCTGCGGAACCGTTGATTGGGCTATATGAAGAGGGCACTCATAATGTTGTCGATATTCCTGAATGCACAGGTCGAAACTTTCATATTTAATTTTATAATAACCTTTTTCCTTGAGGGTTTGAATATAGGCAGAGATAAATTATGTGCTTATAGTACTCTGTGTATGATTCTGTAGCTCATCATCCGAAAATTAATGCTGCTGTTGACCTACTAAAGCAAGGTCAGCTATATATGTTGTCTTAGTATGAACTATGAAGTCTCTTGTATTCCCCCCCTCCCCGTATTTTTCTTCTTTTAAGTAATGCTGGTGCTGATGCCCTTTTCCTTTTCTACGCACGCTTTTTGTTTGTTTCTCTTAGCAATATCTGAACTGAATATTGAACCACATGATGAGGACAAGGGAACTGGTGAATTACGATATGTTCAGGTGATGGATTTCATGGAACTGTAGTTTCATGCTTTCATATTTGAATAATGGCCATTTACTTAGCTATACTTCGAAATAAAACTTACTTGACCCTTGACTAAAAAGCCATTTCATGATATTAATGATGCTTATATTTTCAGATTTACCAAAGTGAAGGAGATAACAGTTAAATTTTTTTATTTTAACAGTAATGGTGCTGATATTTTCTTTTTGTCAACAAATTGCACCCGAAGATGGCAGTGACAACTTACAACACATCACTTCCTGCCTCTGAAAGATACAAAAATGGTTTGTAAATTGCTAACTAAGGATTATGACCTAGTTGGTTCTTGAGCTGATAAATTTTGTAAACAATTACAGGAAAGGTGCAGGTTGCTTTGGTTTGGAATTCCAGAAGTGAGAGCTCGCCTAGTTTTGAAAAGTTAAATAAACTGGCTAATGTGAGAACCGGTTGTTTTACTTGCATGATGTAAGACCTTCTATTGCAAATGTTGATGGATTTCTAAATTTTAGTATCTCTGGATCAAAGGAGGGCCAAGGAGCAAAGTGCATTTAATCCATTCAGTCTGGGCTAACTTTCAGACATCAACAACTAATGTGAGTATGTCTCAACCTAGATCCTGCTGTTTGTTTATGGTATTATTGTTGATTAAATTGGTTTTCTGATGCCATCCATCTGTTTATGGGGTTTTATTTAATGACACTTTAATAGGGCAGTAGTTGTAGTTGTTGGTTTTATTTTCCAAGACCTGTTTCCTTATATATATTTATTTCTAAAACAGTCGAGGAAATTCCACTGATTCCCATGGTATTGTAATAATTAATAAAATCTTCAAGTTTTTCTTCTTTATACTCTGGTGGCTTGAATATCTATTGGCACTAAAGTCAAGGAAGGGGCAAACACACTTGACATGAGGATTTGTCAAGAAAAAAGTATTTCATAGGGTGGGTATTATATCTAAAGCATTTGCGAATCTATGTTGCTGCCCCAGGAAACGATTTATTTTCCAACTTAGACCATTTGGAACGTGGGGAATTTTGTATTCTTGATACTTGCTTAACTTGGTTTTGGTTGATGGTTCTTGGCCTGGTTGGTAGAAACTCGAATTCATATTTAGAAACCAATCAGATCTGCACTTAGATCCTCAGGAGACAAAGAAGATGGTGATCCATTTATTGATTGCATGTTTAGTGATTGACTGACAGTGCTCTTAAAATTGTGGCATCTTTTCTTCATGCCATGTAATTAAGTGGATTTAGCAGTCTTATATGAAAAAATCATGCCATATACTGAGACCATGGTCAATGGCCAATAAATGGCCATTCTCTTTTCTTGTGAGTTTTGAATCCTTCGAAACAAGAATAGGGCCACATGAGATGTGTGAAATAAATAAAATAATGTGCCTTAGGTCCTTGGAAACGTAAGAAAGTTGTAGAAGTTCCAGATCATGCAATTATAGTGAAATTAAATTGGGGAATAACATGGAAGCAAAATGTTGGACAAACACTTGAACATGCATGTACATATGAATGCCACACTTTTTGCTGCGTAAATGTTCTTCCTTCTGAACATCGAGGCAAACATCCCATGTGTTCTCTTTTATCTTTTATTCACTTTCGTAAGCAAAACAAACTCCAGTTTGTTATGGAGAGCAAATTTAACTGAATATTGAATAAAGTACTTGCAAATCCATCGGAAATGTAATACTAACATGATCGATGACTTGGCATAAGCAGAAATGACATTAGAAATGACATTGATATTCAAATTTTTTAGTGTATTGCTTTATTTTTTTCCTTTCTCTGCTGTTGCAGGTTATTTTTGGGAACAGATGGAGACATCTTTTAGGTGAGAGAGACTTCTGGGAGCATGTTGGGGGAATTGATGTTTCTATGGTACCTTCAAGCTTTGGGCAAGCAAATACACGGGTTAGTATTTGGAGTAAATACTTCTATGACCTCTCTTTGTAAAGAAATTAATTGTTGGTTTTGGATGTGTTTGTTCTTGCTTAAAACATTAGCTTTCTTTATAATTATTCCGTTGAACACCTAGCTCGCATTGTAAAACCATGAAAACAAAATTCTGCCCTATAGCAACACGAAAAATATGCCATCAACACCTAGGCTACTATTGATCTATTTTTTGGAATTTTGGCAGGCTTTCGATTTTTTACTCAGTAAACTACAAAAGTATGTTCCTAATGGTGCGTCAGTAGTTGATCTATATGCTGGTGCTGGGGTGATTGGTTTATCATTGGCCGCCACAAGGAAATGCAGGTGGGATAATTTTTTAAATATATACATAATTCTAGTTCTTCCAATCAGAAGCTAGGCACGTAAATCTTGTTGATTTTTTTTTTGTGTTCACAGATCTGTGAAATGTGTGGAAGTGAACAAAGAAGCAAAGAATTCTTTTGAAAAGACAGCTTCTCGATTACCAACCAACATGGAGAGCAACATCAGCTGGCATCAAGCAGACGCTTCAAAAGTTAGCAGTAAATTTTAATTTCATTTTTTTTTCTTTATTTTGGCAATGTATTTTTTATATTATCGACCATATATTAACCCTTGCACGTGTGAGTCATGATCTTTAAGTATTTGGAAACTATGATGAAACAGGGAAACCTGTATGTATGAATTCTTCCAGCGCAAAGTGCTAGTCCCGACAGCTGTGAAATATTTTTTCTGTATAAATGTTGACTAATAAAAATTTGTCAGGATCCACTCTCTTGGCTCATGGGATCAGATGTTGTTGTGGTTGATCCTCCAAGGAAAGGGCTGGACTCATCTCTGCTCATTGCTTTAGAGACTTTATCAACCGTGAAGATCAAAGATAGTTTACCTGATAGGTGGCGCTGTTATGGAGATTTATAAGTATTTAGTGCATCCTAAATATAAGTAATTATTATCTTGTACTAATTTTATTTTTTGTTATTCCAGTAACAAGAGAAAAGTCAAAATTGAAAAAAGACCATGGGTTATTCGTGAAACAGAAACTTCAGTGCAGATCAATGGCCAGATTGCAGAAGAGGAAAGCCAATCACTGCCTCAAACTCTCATATATATAAGCTGTGGATGGGATAATTTCAAAAAGGTATTTTTAGCCTTTTAGGTACTCAAATGGTCACCACCAAGATTTCCATAGAGTAAGATTAACATAGGTTTCTCTTTTAATTTTTTTGCATCTTGATCTTATTATTACGCACAGGATTGCATGTCCCTGCTATCTAGTAAGGCATGGCGTTTGGAGAAAGCTGAAGGTTTTAACTTTTTTCCTGGAACACAGAGGTCACTCTCTCTATTTCTCACAACAACACAGTGACACACACAAATTCTTATTCTGAATTACTCTACCATATCATAAGTAGGGGTGTACATGCGTTTGTTCAAAAGGTTTGCAAAGTATATGCTAAACCAAACCAATTCTTTGGTTTGAAATTTTTTAAAGTTGTTTCCATTTACAGGTGAAACCATTGGTTTAGGGTCAATTTAGTTGAGGGTATTGTAGACCTTTCTACTTTCAACATAATTTTTGTTATGAAAATGAAGTGTGAATTTATGAATTACATCAAATCATAGTTGTTAGGGTGAGAGTTGCACAAAGCGCACGGCCCTTCTAATGCCCGTGGTGCGCTTCTCGAGTATGAGCACAAGTAGGAAGTAATTTTTTTTAATATATACAGTGAAAGAAAAATAAATACCATGGGCACAAAATTAAATACCATGAGTACAGCTCTAATATTTCTCATCCATGGTTCAAGATGCGCAGATCCAATATTGTGTCATAGATACATGTGTTGAAGAAATCTCTTTCCGTTTTTGAGCAATTAGAAGAACGAGTATGTTAACAAAACCTATATTCTAGTAGCAAATAGAAGACACTCCCTCCTTCCCATGCTCAAATGGACATTTTCCATTTTGGTCCGTCCAATACTTGTTTTCCCCTTCCATAAATGACAATAAAGCAACATTGCGTTTTACAACTATATCCTCCCAACATCTCAAAAATTACATCTCATGCCATCACTTTATACACACTAAAATCCTTTCATCTACTTTAATAATAAAGTAGAAAGGGTCTACAATACCCTCAACTAAAAACTACTCTATCACCTCAAATACTAATAAACAACTCTTGCATTAAATACCGTGTAAACAGTAAATGTCCAATTGAGTATGGGACGGAGGGAGTATGATATATTAAAAAGATGATTTTTATATAGATAATTAGAGATATAAATATGTTTGTATTGTTTTGGTTTGAATTGTATGGAACATTGTGCGTGTAATTGGATTGTGGAGTATTCTATTTTGAAAATGGAACACAATTTGTGAGGAAAGCAAATTTCAAATATATCATGTATGTAAATACAACGAAACAAAGCCTTTATCCCATTATATGAGGTTGTCTACATGACCTGTAATTGGAAATAGAAATACATAAATAGGCTCTATGATTTTTTTTATCTGAAACACAACCAACATAAGCTTTTTATTCATCTGTCTCTTCCTTTGGGACTTGCCCCATACTAATTTTTAAATTAACCTCATATGCTGGTAGTCTAATGACTCTAATCCATGTTTTTGCTGCATTGATTGCTGACTGATACTTTTATAAATGAGCTATTTTCTTTAGTCTAACTGGCTAATCTAACCTGATGTCCTTACATCATGCAGTATTGAAATCCTGGCTGTATTCAAGAGAGGCTCTGCAGTAAAGATAAAGGGTAAAAAATTTGCCAAAAAGTAAAGATCCACTTGAGGCACTTTTTTTGTCAATATAATGCAGTCATTAGGGGGAAAGTTTTCGAAGAATCTTTGTTCAATTAGATTTCAATGGACAAAAAGTTCTGTTTTCCCTTCCCTGTACCTGCGGCATTGGATGACATTGTATATTGACCAAATGATTTGGAGTTATGAGATGAATTACTGATGTATGATTAGAACGATACTGTATCATGATAAACAATCTACACACCTTTGGATATATATGCTTATGAATATTGTAAAAGAATGAATTGTTCTACGAAAATAACAAAAAACATGAAGAGAATGTGATGTATTTGGATTCTGGAAGGTGACAGTCCCGTATTGTGTAGGGAAACTAACGTCCCTTTTTAGATCCAGTGGATTTTTCCAGCTGAGGGAAAGCACTCAAAATGTTGTGGGCTCTCAAATGCTGCCTTGTCAATATTCCCAGCACTGGATATACCTATCATGCGGTCGAAATCACAGGTTAGATATTGAGCAAAACATCCTCTGCCTTTATATTTGCTAAGTATCATATATCATTTCTTAGGTTATTATGCCTTTTCTTGTAGTGAGAGGATGAACTATTTGTATCATTTGAACTGTAAGTGATGATCTTGCATATATTCTTTTAGTTAAAATCCACACATAGCCTTCTAAATGAAGCTATGTGTTTCTTAGGGGCACTTGGTTCAAAGTTCTTTAATGGGAATATGAATGAGAATAGAAGATGATAAATTACCTTCATTATGAGGTAACGAGACTCAAAATAAGGTAATCATTAACCTATTTTGATTAACTACCTCTCATCCTATAATCATTTCTCCTTAATCATTTTATTATTTCTTACTCAAGGATCATGGTTTTTTATCTCCACTTATTCCTAGATTAGAGCAAAACACTAACAATGTAATCATCATCCTCATTGTAATTCACTATTCAATGGTTCTAATTCCCATTCCCATTGAAGAATTCGTTATGAAATGCAATTTAAACTTACCCCTGGTGCTTGATATTTTGGTAGAATGAGCATGTGGCGGAGCCCCACTTGCCTAAAGAGCACCATTGCCTTGGCCACTGACATGCTTTCGACCACTGTGTATGGAGTTGTGTTGGTTAGGGGATGCAAATCAACAAACATCTCCATTTCATCCTTGTTCACTCTTACCTCTTCAATCTTGCCTCCCCTTTCAGCCAAATCGATTGAACTGAATTTCTCTCTCACTTCCCATTCCTCCGTTGTTCGTCTTTCTTGCAGGAACCACTTCTTTTTCAGCACTAAAATAAGATGAGCTCTCAAGACCAGCCCATGCACTTCCCCTGCATCTACAACTGGAAAACCATTGTGTGTGGTATTTCTCAGGACTTCCACAATTCGATCCACCTTCTCAATTCCACTAAGGGTGACAACTGCTGGCTTGTGATCAGCAAGTTCCCCCACTGTAATATTCCTCATCCATGGCTCGGGATGTGCATCCAAGAAAGGTAATCCTTTTAACTCCAATATTATGTCGTAGATGCTTGGGTTGAAGCAATCTCCTACTGTTTTTGCAATAAGAATAACGAGCATTGTGATGGGTAGAAGAAGAAGGTTGTTGGTAAGCTCTAGAAATATGACACAGAGGGAAACTGTCATTCTCATAGAACCAGCCATAAGGGAGGCAGCCCCTAGAACAGCATAGAGACCCTGATCAATTTTTGTGTACGGTCCCATGGCAATACCAAGCATACGACCATAAGCTGCACCCACTAGGATGATAGGGAGGAAGAGCCCTGATGGGACTGCAATCCCAAAGGTTATCAATCCTAATATAGTGTACAGCACAAAGAAGATAACGAGAGAGAAAATACGAAATTCTGTTGGCGTGTTTATGGAGAAAATGTGGCGGACAGCATCATCATTGGTTGTAAAAAGAAGAGTGGCTAGGTCATTGTAGTGGCCTTTTGGACAGGTAAATTGCTTGAAATTTCCAGTTCGAGTAGTTGTGGGACATTCCTCACTCAATTGGGAGGAGTCACATGGTTGGCACTTTGCAAGAAAAGGAAGTCCATATGCACATATGGAAGTGAATATTGATACGCTGAGACTGAGAAGAAGTTTATGCAATTTTCCCTTCCTGCAAGATAGCAGTGTTAAGTTAGTTACTCAGGAAGCAGAAAGAACTGGAACTTCTGAAAGTATACAGTATGAAATGGTATTTTTGGTATACCGCCCAAAGCACCCAAACTGGTATGTTGAAATGCGTTGGATTCTAAATATGGCGCTTACTCGTTTATTATGTTGTAGACCTTGAGGACTTTGTGGAGAAAGTGGTTGTAAAGGCTTCCCAAGATACCACCGATAATCCCTATCACTATAACAGGGATAATGTCCACCACATGGTATGTTATAGAAACACCACTGACATCAAACATGATTAAGCCTCCTTTCCCAAACAGTCCACATTTCCGAGATTTGCAGTATTCTATGAAGGCCCTGAGAACCACTACCACAACAGCGGTGCTGAAAAAATTTCTCCAGAGGAGAGCACTTCTCCACCACGTTGCCACCTCCTCAAGGGCAAAAAGGACGCCACCAACGGGAGATCGGAAAGCAGCACATACTCCTGCCGATGAACTTCATGTGATTAGGTCACGTCGATCCCTGTCGTTGTTGAAGTAGCGTAGCCAGCGCCATTTAATGCGATAATTGTCGGGCCCACCTTGGCCCAATATGGATGCGATGCAGCTTCCGATGTGGACCAGTGGGCCTTCTTTTCCAAGGTCTAGCCCAGCAGAAACTGCTCCAATGCTTCCAATAATCTGAACAACACGGTATATTTTTGGCAACTCTTTGAGCATATTAGTCATACAGTAAGTCTCTTGTACACCAGGTGCACTGTGCAACTCAAGTGCATTCAAACAGTATTAGCTGTTATCACTGAACAGTATTAGCTTTTTTCATTGAATAGTATCTGGTGCATTACTAATTCTTTTTTATCAGAAATCTGGTACACAACTATTGCTGTTAAATATAAACAACTAATGTTGTTCAGTGAAATCAACTAATACCATTTAAAAATGCACTTGAGTTGCACGGTGCACCTGGTGCATCGTGTCTTTGCCTTAGTCACAATATGATAAACATGTCACCCTCGATAACCTCTCTGAAATTGTTTTTTTGGTGTGAGTACATTATTCTCTTTGAAATAACATATCAATAGAAACAAGGCAGAAAGGAGAATTAAGAATGTGAGGCAGCCTTTCTCTAAAATAGAAGCAAAATGTAATGGTTTGAATAAGATTTCCTGGTCTAAATTCATTAGAATTGCTAGGACATTTTGATGCTAATATTAATCAAGAAAAAAGCACCTTCACAATCAATGTTGTTGCACCAAACATATTGGGGGTATCAACTCCATTGAGATAAGCTTTTATTTCAGGAATTCCAGGACCAGCTGCAGTAGGTGCAAAACAAACACAAAGAAGAGCGGCCACCAGTGACAGAAGAAAATTCGACACAGCCATGTATATGAATCCCATAAGGTATCTGCATACATCAATCAATATTAACCCAATCCCCAATTTTCCAAGTTAAACACACAATTATTATCTCACCTTTTCTGCTCGATGCATTTAAATACAGCAAGAAGTTTGTATCCAGCAATATTTTCAACCGCAAGATTGATGAGAGTGGCTATCAACCCTGTTAGAAGCCCAACAAGGAAAGCCAGCAACCATTTCAAGAAGATATACTGCAATATTTCCACTTTTGATCTGCTCCTCCAGTCATGCTTGAACAGATCATTTTCGTTGATCCTATACATGCACCAATCAGAATTTGTCAGGCAATCATCAAGATATAAAGAGTTGGAACTTTTCAAGAATATTCCTTACTCGTAGTCCAAGCTCTCTATGTGTGAAACCTTAGCTCCAACTATGGCGAGTGGGCTCAATGATAGCGTTTGATTACTTTTGAGTAGAGGTCGATGGAGTGTGTCATTTTCCGGGTCTTCGTCTTCTGCTAGGGCTTGTATACTTCCTGCTTCCCCTTTGTTAAGATCCTCCATCACTTTGCTGCTCAAATAACTAGCAAGTTGTTCCTTGGTCTGTGGAATAACACTTGCACAGATCACTCTGCCTTTATGTCGTTATTAAGGACAAGGTAGAGTTTGGAGTTTCTTTATGCTTTGCTGGAAAAGTGTCTTTATGTGATCAGTGCCTGCTACTATAGGTTAGAATACAATTTATAATTTCACTCAGTGATATTCGACTTCGGTGTTGAAAATTTGCTATGCCATTTTCTAGATCTCAATCCTAATATTATACAACTAGATATATTGGAGAACAATATGAATGAATATTGGATGACCACCAGATAAGTTAGAACCTAACCGAAGCACAAATATCTGTTGGTTGAAAGATTCATATATTAATTTTATAAGGTGTAATGACAAGTGGGTGATGCTCATTGCATCTCACAATTTACCAAATCACCTCAAGCATCATCAACCATAATAATAACCACTATGTTGTTAAAGTGGGGCTCATGTCCATTCAGGTGCACTGAGTGTATTTTAGAATCATTAAACTTATTATACTGAAATATATAACTTGTTTATACTGAATCGTGCAACTAATTTTCTATATTATAGTGTATGGTTTGTGTAAACAAATTGCACCTTTCAATATAACAAGTTTCATGATTTTAAAATGCACTATAAGTGTACGGTGCACTTGAGTGCATATAAGACTTAGCCATATTGTTATCCTGATAGTTGGTTTCTTAGTACACCTTAGTTTATGGCTAAATCAGTAGAAATCATAGAGAGAGATCGCTTTTGGTGCAGAAATAAGAAAGTGGTTTTGAGGTGATATCCAAAATTAATAAAAACAAGAGGGAT
Source organism: Stenogyne calaminthoides (assembly GCA_037126765.1). Taxonomy (NCBI): domain Eukaryota; kingdom Viridiplantae; phylum Streptophyta; class Magnoliopsida; order Lamiales; family Lamiaceae; genus Stenogyne; species Stenogyne calaminthoides. The sequence continues at coordinate 30,799,260 of JBBCBC010000006.1, read as the reverse complement.
AATTTTTCATATCCCTTGTTATCGATGATAACGTCTCTTAATTGGGCTGATAAATTGTTTTGTGGTGTATTAAAATTATTAATTTTATTCACTAGCTAGTAGATTGATTTAATTTTTTGAATTAATTAATCCTAGGTCCATATATAGGAGTAAGAATATTCTTAGGTCCATACCCTTTTTATAATGAGTGGATTACCACTAGGTGCAATCCCAAATACTTTATTACTAGTAGGTGAACACTTTTTTTTTAATTACTAAGAGATGCAAAATTATGTTAGAAAGATAAAAGTGCCCTTACTTTCCCACACTCTCTTTACGTGAACCCATCTCCTTCTTTATATCACATTTTCTATTTTTTATGGTAGTCTTTCCCCTTTAAGGGTGTAGATGAATCCAAAAATAGGAACATATGTGCATTTAGTTTCATTTATAAATTTCAAAATTTCATATCTAAAATGACAAAATACCAAAATTTACATATTTAAAATCTAAATATTTACACATTTTCGTCTAAATTAAAAAATTTACATATTTTTGTCTTGTTCGACATGCACACATGCACAAATACATGAACATGTGCATCCCATAAAAAAGAAAAGAATTACAAAAAAATATATATCATCTTTTAAGTCCAAAGATTGATATATCTTTTACGTGCACATATGCACAAATCCATGAACATATGCATGAATAAATGAACATATGCATAAAAATTTGAAAAAGAAAAACCCAGAAACCAAACGCATCTTCATCTTCTTCAACTAGTAAACCCAGAAAATCCAAATATCAAGCAGATCGATCTTCATCATCTCCACTCTCACCTCCAACTACCAACCTCTTCAACAAACATCCAAATCCAAACACAAAAACAAACCAATTTTTTCCCCCAAAATTAGATCTGAACCATATCTTCCCACCGCACCTCCATCATAACCCCTTCCTGCACTAGCATTTCAACCAAATCTCGTTGCCTATCAATCAGAGGGTCCCCCACCAAACCCTATAACCAAACACCTCCAACTCACTTAGCTGATAAGTCAAAAACAAAAAAGAAATAATCCAAAATAATACAATATTGCTGACTTTATTAGCAGCAGTATTTGCCCCAATAAAATTGGGGATTCAATGGTGAACGGGCCTCGGAAACTGGGTTATATTTCGGGCTTCATCAAATTCCAGACCCGTTTTCGGGCTTTAAAAAAATTCACAGATTTGTAAAAAAAAAAAAAATCACAGATCTAAACTTCACCCGGCGGCGGTTCGACAACAGGTGGTGGCGGCGGCGTCGCCACCACCGAGAATAAATTTGAGACGCGCGGCGGCGCGGCAGCCTGGCTTCACAACCTCGCTGGATATCTAGGGTTCCAACCCAAAACTTGGGCGAAGCCACCTGCAGCGCAGATGTATTCGCCGTCGCCGTCACTTCAACATGGTGGGGGTGTCACCGATTGCAATCTTTTTCGTGGTGGTGTTAATGGTGGTGAAGGAGGTGGGGCAGTGGGGAGAGAGTTTTGAAATGGGGTGGTGTAGGGTGGATGAGAGTTGGGCAAGTAATGGCGGAGGTGGACGGTTTAATTGTGAAAAATGGGGGTGGGGTATTTTAGGTGTTTTATGTGTGTTTTTGCACTTAATAGTAATTTCACAATGTTTTGGTACCTAGTAGTAAGGGGTGCTTTAATCTTGCTCCTCTCAGTCATTTTCTCTTTTATAATTAATAGTAGGTCCAAAATAGAGTGAGATTTTACCATATTACCCTTACACACAATTTCACGAGTTGAGTCTTTATTTAATAAAATAAAAGCCCCTCTCCACCACCCAACACCTGCAAACACGCCCTCCATTTCAAAATCAATGTCTCTCTCTAAATAAAGAGAAACCCACCATCGTCAAACCCACTTCTTCCCCTTTCCGCCGCCGCCCTCTCCCAACAGGCCAACACCCCTAAACTAGGAGATGGCCTCCACCACCACTACCTTCACGCGCGCCGCCGCGGCCTCCGCCCAAAAAACCAGGAGACGCTCTCACGCCGCCGCCCACCGCTTACGCTCGCCCGCCGCTGCGGATCCCCTCCCTCACTCCAGACCGTCGCGGCGCCCAAAGGACCAGACGACACACCGCCGCCGGCGCGGCCCCCATCCCTACAATGCCGCGGTGGATCTGCAAACTCCCCACGCTCGCGCTGCTGCAACCAAGACAACAGCGGCAACGACACCGACACGGGTTTTGATGAACTTTTGTTTGGGTTTGATGAATTTTCTGGATTTTTGGATTTGAATAAGTTTTTGGATTTTTGATGAATTTTTTATGATGATTTTTGTTGAATTTTGATTTTTGATGATTTTGAAGTTCTGGGTTTTTTAATAGCAAGCTTTTCTAATTTGGGATAATAGCAAGCTTCTCGACATTATTTTCTAATCTTGCTTCGGTTTTAATAGCAACAGGGAAAATTGTGTGGGATTTTGTGTGTAGTAAAAAATGGTTGATTTATTTTGGTGAAATTGTGCAGGTTTTTTCTTCGGGTGTTGCAGGTTCTGGAGAGAAAAGAGGGCATAAGAATTTGAGATTTGGGATTTCCATTGTCAGAAATTCTCAGTGTTTTGTCTCAGATGTTCATGAGCTGATTTTGAGTCGTGTTCTTTGTGTTTTCTGGACTAAAGGTATGTTTTCAGCCAGTGTTCAGAAGTCGAAAATCGCTAGCTTGGTCGCCTAGGCTGTACGACTATATATATATATATATATATATTACAAAATAAATCTCCAACCCAAAATATTATGTTTCTTCCCAAAATCTATCACGTTCTACCCACAACCATCATCATAAACTCACTAATACAGTAATAGCAATAAAATTATGAAAAAGGCATTCTCAGAAAATGAGAAAATAAATCAGAACAATATTCAAATCCTGCAATCTTATACCACATTACCTTCAAAACATTACAAAATATAACAATATCCAGAAGCCAAACCACAAAAAATCAGATCTAGGACTGTGCGCGGTGAGAGGACTGTGCGCGGTGGGAGGGGGCTGTGCGCGGTGAGAGGACTGTGCGACGGGAGGGGGCTGTGCAGCGCGAGAAGGCTGTGCAGTGCGACGGCGCTGCAGCTGCAGCTGCAGGAGCACGGCGAGCTTGGCGGCCGATTTAGGACTTTAGGGTTTTGGGTAAAAAAAATTATGTTTCCTCTCTCCTCTCGCGACTTATATGTCGCGAGTCGTTTTAGTTGATGAATATTATGTGGCTAATTTAATTACGACTCGCAAACAAAACATATACGTGTAAAATAAACAGTAAATAAGATGGATTTGTTGACCCAGTTCGTCAATAAAAGACTACTCTGGGGGCATGCCAAGCCAGGATGTAGTACTGAGAACCTTACACGTACAGTTCTTGATACATCTTATGAAGATGAATCGATGCAGGTTATCGAATGAGTTCCAGGGTTTTTCATATATGTGGATGAACACTCTAATTTTTCTATTCCTCACCTCTCAGGGAATTTTTTGTAGGCTATTTCTCTGGGATTATTTTTTATCCACCAACCCTTTTCTTCCTCTTTTTACTTCCATTTATCATACTTTGTCAAGCATGAGCTGGATTGGTAAAGCATGTGCTGGATTCTTTGGACCATGCAAGAACTCCGGTGGTGTTGCCACGTTTCTGACTTCATCTTCTAGATTGATCTTTGTATAGACGTCGTCTGTAGGACGCTCTTTTAATCGTCAGAATTAATCTTTTGTTCGGTTGGACTTTCTGTTCGTCGCCTTTAAGATGTCGGTTTTTCAGGAGATTTGAGTCCGAACATACTGACCTGGTTTAGTTTGTTCGGTAGGCTGGCCGAGCAATTATGATCGGTTGGCGAACAAAAAGTAACTCGCCCACCGGGCATGATTTTTATATTCAAACATTACACGTGTCGCTCTTTGATGTTCGATTAATCCTGATTTATTATATCGAACACAACATTATAAATGGCAATAAAGATGAAAGAATAAAAAAAAAAAAAGAAGAATGAAAAGCGCACCTGAATCGGCGGAACCGCCTAGCCGATTTTGTCCACCTAGGCGGCGCCCACAGCTGGAAACGATTTTATTCACCGATTTTAGATAAATTGGGGCGGCCGGTGGCCGCCTAGGCCGATTTCTTCACCATTGGTTTTCAGGCATAAAATTCATGCTGGGGCGAGGAGAATCCAAGTCAAGATTTGCAACTCACTTGGAAAAGCATCCGAGTTGTAGTGTTGAGTCAACCGAGTCGCGCCCTGATAAAGACATGTAGTTTTTAGTTTTTTAGAAGATAATATGTAATTTTTTGGAATTTTAGATATGTAAAATTATGTAAATTTTCAATTTTTGATATGATAATTTCAAATTGTAATATTTTTCATTTGGATTGGATTTTTGTGATTGTGTAATTTTTTGAAAGTGTGTTTAATATAAATTTTGTGTTTCTTCGTCTCAACAAATATTCTGATAATCCAAAATCCCAAAATTGCAAGTTTAAACAAATATTTGCAAAATCTGACTTGTAGAAAATGAGAAATGTAGAAAGTAAAAGTAGAAAATGACGGTAGTTGGGGCTGATTTGATGTCCACCTTTTGCCTAACTCTTTTTCCAAAATAGTGTATTGAATTCAAATAAGGAAATAAGGGTAAAAATGTCTTTTAAAAGAGTTTTTTTTTTGGATCTATTAGTAATTTTTTTAAAGAGATGAACCTAATAGTATTTTAGAGGAAGAATTTGGACCTAAAAGTCATCCACTCTAATTTTTTCTTTGTAATTAATTCATTCATATTGATCAGAAACCATGATGTCGGAGTATTTCAAAAAATGCTGAGAAAATTGAAAAATATTTAAGCATGTCGGATAATGTGTGTCTGGTTTTAAGTATTTTCTTGCAATTGAGTACATGATTTAACGAGGATTAATATTTCAGATGTATGAGCCTTTATAATGAGGCGCAGATATAAGTTGGCGTTACGCTTTTAACATTGTAAAAAAAAAATGAGTGTAATTTGTGTTAAGTTGTACCCCATCTCATATATAAAACCATTTTATATGAGTTTTTGTCTGATTTAACTAGTCGTTGTTCCTGATTATTCAACTTCGACATATCTATGTATATAAGTAACGATGTTGATTGAGAACAAATCAGTCTGTGTGTAGATCCAACGATCCACATGAGTTGATCTAACGGTCAGCAAAATAACCTTTGTAGTTGCTGACGAGTCACATTATTTAAATGTGAATAGATCCATTTTGTGTCACTTATTTTTGCAATGATTGAACAATTATTCTATTAAATCTGCACAGATTTCAAGCATGAAAGAAAGGCATTTTTAATTTCTCTAGCCTAGGCCCTCTTTTAGGACACCTGTCAATCACTGTCCCAGCAATATATATAATTTCATTTTAATTTTAATCTAATAGGTATGATGTACTATCTCCGTCATCTTTTAAATTATTTATTTATTATTTATCTCGTGTTTTAATGAACAAGTTATTTATTAATATTTAAAATGATAAAGAAAATTTTAAGATGAGGTATGATAGTTCCACCCCTTATTTATCTCACACCTTTTTAAAAATCACTTTATCATTTCATATACTAATAAACAACTCGCTTGCTAAAACACGAGTCAAACAGTGAATGAACAATCTAAAATAGGACGGAGAGAGTATTATTTTATTGTATATCATGATCATTAATATGTATTTCCTTTGTCCACCAAAAGTGTGCTCAAATGACTGAAACAAGTTTTACGAAAAGGTAGATTAAGTATGTTTATGAACACAATTTATTTTATCTTCATCGTTCAACAATCACTCAATTGAGGGAGTATATAATATATATGGTCTTGATTGTGCAATTCGGATCCCATCTTTCATCTCCAGTTCCATATCCTAAATTAATGTCTTAAGTGTTTAATTTTTAAACTCCTCCTAATCCCATACTGACACCGTTAATTTTTAAGTTGAACGTTTTGGAAAAGTAAATTGAACGTTTCAAAAATACATTTGAATTGTACAAAACATCTGTTACATACAAAACCTTGTCAAGAATTAATAAAGTTTTTTTTTTTATAGTTAATTATGTAAATGGTAACGTAATATGGTATCAGTCTCATTTTAATCGCCCATTAGTTATTTTAATTAGTCTTTTTTCTGCAACTTATTTCTTAAAGACATTTTAATATACTCTTATTTTGAGTATTAATGGATTATTATTTATGGAGTCACACTTGTGTGCACCAATTGCACTACACAATTGATGCAATTTTAATTCAAATTTAAGATAAAAAATTGTGTGAATCCGAGTTCACCGTGAACTGTATTTTCTTAGTATAACTGTCTTGTATAAATATTATCACTGTTATGCATAAAAACATTGAATGTTATGCACAAAAACTATTACCGTTATAAATGTTTTATATTTTTCAATGGTGAAAGATTTTGTGCATAACAGTAATAATTTTTACATATAATAGTGATAGATTTTATGTATAAATCTGATTCACAGAAGGTTGCTTCAAATTTAATTACTTATAACTCATTTAAAATTGGATCACATACTTTGGCACGAACATGTGTAAAATATACTACATCCGTCCCGGAAAAACGTGCACACCTACTTCATTATCGAGTTTTTGTGAGCGAGTTGGTAATTCAAATGATAAAGTAATTTTTAAAGAGGGGTATTATAGATCTACCTCTCATCTATTGCATGCATCTTTAAAAATTATTTTATCATTTCAAATACTAATAAAAAATTCGCTCGCAAAAACACGTAAAAATAGTAAACGTGCACTTTTCTTTGGGACCGTTTCTTTGGGACCGAGAGAGTATTTGAGCGCGTTTTTATATAGAAATCATAACAAGCTTGGTGGTTAATAAATTATATTTCTAACTGAAGGTGCTGTGTTCAATTTCTAGTTCTCCTATTTTCTTTTTTAAGGCTTTTTTGGCTTTTTTTTTTAATCTGATTTTTCTTGCTTTTTTTTTTTGCCGAAATCTTCTCTTCCTTTCTCTCATTAATTCAATTATGAGTTTATCTTCTTACTATGACGAATTTCAGTGCCTTCTTTCATTAGATATTCTTCACGGTTCATTATATATATATATATATATATATATATATATATATATATATATATATATATCTATAACTATATAATACACTTACGGATTGTCAACTTTTGATTTCCCGCCTTTTTTATGGCCCTTGATCTCTTTCTCTTGATCAATCTTAGCCATTAAGAATGTTTGACAATTTTCAACCATATTAAATATTATTTTAATTCTTTACATTAATTTTGTGCTACATTATGTTTTTTCTTTCTTAATTCTCTCCCTTAATTTTCTTTTCCTGCAATTACTTCACGACTTTCCACCCAATTTAGTCCTTATATATACCTATGGAGAGTGGGAGCGGATTTCAATTCAATAAATCTCATTTATAGGATTCTTGGATTTTTGTTTGTTTAGATTTATTGTGTATATTAGTTTTTTGTTATTATTATGATTTTTTGTGTTTTTGCTTATTTAGATTTTTGTTATTAGTTTATTCATTGATTCAGATATTTTGTTGGTAATGCGTCCAGTTTCTATTTTGTTGATCGATTTCTTTTCAGAATTCGACGTTTATTTTGCGAGATTCATTTCGTTAGTAATTCGATTGGATTTTTTTTTTTGGTTAACCTATGGATTTTATTCTTTCTGCCAACTTAATTTGCGAGTTGAACGGTTTTTGGGTTGACGGATTATGTGAATTTACTTCTTGATTTGGGTTGTCCATCAAACACCGTGTTTCAGAAATCTTCTCGATGGAACGAAGAATCTACAATTCATGGAAGATAAATTCTATTCGATGTCGTCTTTGTTCAAGAAATAATCAATTCTTTTCATTTCCGTCGGATATGATATTTAAGAGGTTCATCTACTATTTTCGGTAAAATAACCTTTGTAATTGAAACATCATTGGAATCATCTATATTTTATTCACTTTGTAATTCAAAGTAGTCAAGAGAAATGTAAACTTTCCACAATATTTTCATCATTTTCATCATTGTTTATATAAATAATTTTAAAACACTATATTGTCTATATTATATATTTTGATTAGTAAAATGTCAAATTACATTTATATTATAAGTTTGTTAGTGATATATAATTATTTGCCTAGATTTTCATTTTATGCATCTTATCCTCTAATACTAATTTGATTATTTGGTGACTTCAAACCAGCAACTCATTATGAAATGTATTATTTTATAAAAGGCTTAATTTTGGAAAAAATCACGACCTTTTCGAAAATTGTAATTTAATCTCAACCTTTAAATTTTGGTAAACAACCCAATTTTGAGAATCTTTTGCAAATCGAGCTCATGGGCAGAACACCCTGTGCCCGTAAATGTCGTGGCATCTTAGCTGGAAAAAACTTACCATCACATCACTTGCCTGACTAAAACTCTATTAATTTTTCTGAAGAAAATGTTGGTTCACCTTTGTAAATAACTCCAAAATAAACGTAAGGCGCTATACCGAATAAATTGTAGATGCAGAAAACAAAACAAAAAATCTCATTTCAATGAATCGTTAATATTGAAATTCTTCTCCATTAAAAATAATATCAAACATTGAGAAAAAAAATGAGGGCTTATCACCTTATAGAAAAGACACCACCAAATTTTTTTATTTGGATTCTCATTAGTCATGGACGTAAAATCAGGTAGCCTCAACACCATAACCACAAAGCTTGAGAGCAACACTGTTGTACGAAAAGATGGTAAATTGGGTGAATAACGATATCCGCTCAACATGAACGAATCACTTCAGTAAATGATCTCAGATGGGTTGAACAAGATGAGATTTCAGATGGGTTGAACAAAATGAGATTTCAGAGGACTGCAATTTCAGTTTGGGAGGAATTTCATTCTAGGCTCAAGAAAATTTAAAAAATATATTTGAGTTTAGAGTGTTAACAATTACAGAATGGTTGATCGATCAGGTGTGAACGTTATTATTTTGGCCATGTGGATATGATGAGATGGTAAGTTTTTCCACCTAGGATGTCATGTCATTTACGGGCACGAGATGTTCTACCCGTGAGCTCTGTTTGCAAAAAAAATATTAAAGTTGTGTTTTATTTACAAAAATTCAAAGGTTTAGATTAAATTGTAATTTTTGAAAAGGTCGTGATTTTTTTTTTTTGCAATTAAGCCTTTATAAAAATAAAAAGTAGATTAATTGCAATTTATCATTAATTATCTATATTGATTGAAGAGATATTTATTTGATTATTTAGCTTAATAGCTAATACATAACATTATTTATGATTGATATAGTTGGATATGTAATTGAAATGATTAAGAAATTATAATTTAATGGATAAATTGTATAATTTTTTTTAAAAAAAGGTTTTGTTTGATTATTTACTTTTCAGTGAATTAAAATGATGTGTTACAATGTATAAGAATAATTATGAGATTAATTATATTAAAGTTTAGACTAATTTGTAATAAATTCCATTAGTTATGCCTAAGTTATAGTTAGTCTAATATGATATGTATGATTTTGTGTTCATGATTTTTTGTCAAAATTCCTTTATAGTATGTATATTAATCAAAGGATGTCTTAATACTATTTTATACCAATTTTAGAGCACTAATTTTTTATATAAATAATTTTAAAACACTAAATTGTCTATATTATACATTTGAGTTTTTAATTTTCTGTCTAAACAAAACACTTAAGATTTTGGTATACACTTAAGATTTTAATTCTCTATCTAAAGCACTACATTGTCTATATTATATATTTGACTGTACAACCACTTGTGATTATAATTGGTGTGTGATTATAATTGAAGTGATTTTATAGATGAATAGATTATTTATTCTCTATTATAAAATACAATAAAATAAATAATATGTCATTTTATATAATCTCAATGTTTAGTGTAGTCTTAAGTTATGCATTATGTTTAGCCTGTTGTCTTTATCAATCATATTTGGATTATCACCAAATTTGTGGGTATGACCAAATAAAGAATTTGGATTATCCATCAGCTCTTTTAATTGCAGATCTTTTAATTGCAGATGCATTACAGATGTCAGTTTTATGTTTTTCATGTTCTTCTTTGTGAATGATTTCAATTGTCTTCATATCTATTGTTTTAATTTGTAGGTTAGATCAATGTACGAAATGGACAATTTCTCACCGCCTACTATCATACAGTTTCGCCTCAACCCCTATGGGATCCCCTTCAAGGATGAGCCTATTGATCTTTTCAACATTGGACCGATCCATTTGGTCTCGCCTTGTTGCGTGTTCATGAGGCGTTGCCTGGTCGCAGGTCGGGGAGCCATCGCCGTAAAGTGGCTCAGGAACAGTCTGGCGAGCTGTTCAAAAGTGTCCACCGAGAAAGGTGATAGTGAAGTGAACCACATGTGAGCCTGATCTCTCAAAGTTAGTGAGAACAACTTGCACTTGGTTTCATCGGAAGCTCCCATGGAGGCCATGTAGGAATTGTACTTCGCCACATGGATGTTTGGGTCCGAGTTTCCACAATAGCGATCTAAAGCCGCTATGCTGATTTTCCTCTGGGTAGGCGCCAGAGTGACCATGGTCCCAAGTGGGAAATCTAAGACGACGAGGTTATTGTTTGCCCCCATCGACCCATTTTGATTTTCCACTCGTTCCAACAGCTGTTGGACTATCCGCTGCGACCTGAGCATTGGGATCTCTAGTCGGGATGGCCCCCAGCCCGTTGTTGTGGTGGATGACCGAATTTCTTGGTAACTCGTCATGGTGCAAGTTCGGTGCCATGGTGAGGTCATGCTCTACCTGCTCTGCACGTCGAGGCTGAGAATGAGCTTCATCCTCCACCCCCATCTGTGCCTTTTGTGTCGCCTGGCTTCCAAGACAGGTGAACACATTGTTCGAGCCCGCAGGTCTTTCCAGGATCCAGTAGTTCCGAATGATTGCGTGCTTCACCGTGATAGGCTAGTTGGCCTGTCGATCTTCCTTTTTCGATTAGGACGCACTTACCCTTGGAAGTACCAGTGTCATGGGTGGTTTTTTTTTTACCGGAGGCTGTTCCTCCTCACCGTCGAAGGCGAGGCATTTCTTGTTGAGAACGGCCATAACAACCTTTGCATCTTATGGTGTCTGCACGAGGTTCCACCAGTCAGGAGTGACCGTCGGGGCCGCCTGGCGGGTACGCTATGAGCTCTGGGAAGCCTTGACACCATCACGGGCGTCAATTTCGTGTCCGACAGCCTTGCTTTGATTGATCGCCATTGTAGAATGAGTTGGGAGAAAGTGGGTTTTCTAAGAACACTTACGATTTAGTAGAAATAGTTTTCCACAGACGGCGCCAATTGTTGTAGTTGGTTAATTTTAGCCAACAAAACATTAATTATACTTTGATTTAGTGTTTTAGGCGATCAAAACATGTAAAGACAAGAAAGTGATGACCCAGTTCGTCTTATGAACAAGACTACGTCTGGAGGCGTCCAAGCCAGGTATATGTGTATAATATAAGTGCCTAAGAGTCTATGTTTTTCAACCTTTTTTACAAGTGTGGCCGCATAGGCCTATTTATACTACGATTCCCGCCTCTTGGGCGGGAATTTACACAAGGAAATATGCCCTAAAAGGGGCTTCAATCTTGGAGGTCGTCGATTCCACCTTGACGGGTCAGAGGTCGCCATCTTTAATGTGCGCCAATCGTGGGGTGGACTTCTGGGGCGGATCTCGCGACCTGCCGTCTTTGAGACTTGGGTATAGTGTACCTAGACCTGGTGGATTATTGGATTATGTGACCATGCATTGGTAGGCCACATTAAATGGTAGCTGGCGGGCGGTTTGCCGCTTATGTGACCACTCTGGAGGTCGGTTTTATCCATGCTACAATAATTGCCCCTCAAGTTGAGGTCGTGTGCTGTGCATTGAGGCCTTAACTTGACTTGTTATCCTTTCGATCTGCGGCAAGTCGACCTAGGGAATCATTCTGGGCGGTCTGCCATCCTTGGGCAGGCGAGAACTCGCCTCGATTACGTGAATCAGCATGACAGGTTGCCCTCGGACTTGCGGATTTGATGTGATTGATTGACAGGAAGATGATGCGAGGCACCGCGAGTTGCTCCAATGGGAAATTGCGATGAGAATCACACGCGATTTCCATGATTTATTGTTGGGGCGGGCCTAACGTTTGGCTTAATTTCGTTTTGACCCCTCCCCTCTTCTATAAATAGGCGGGGTCATTAGGTTTTAAAAACCTTCTTCACCTTAGCATTGATTATCTTGGACATTCACGACTTTCTAGAGTTTTTTGAGAGCTCCTCAAGGACCGATTCAGGTAAAACTCTTAGTTTTTTCTTCTACATTTCAATGGATTCGAGTTCTCCTTTTGGACCCTTCGCCTCTCAGCCTATGGTGGCGTCGTTTTCTTCCGAAGACAATGTTCCTCTTTCCCTACACCGCCGTTGTTGGGGTTATACTGGAAAGTATGCTTTTTACTTTGTATAACCATATTGAATTTCTGTCTTATTTGCTGAAATAAATTATTTATCACTGTTGCTTTAAATATCATTGAATGTTACATATATTTACTGCATAATTGTTCAATAATTAGTACGTATTACATTGTAGTTAATTTAGTGATACCAGACCACAAAAGATTAAATTAACAGTCCCTTGTAACTAAAAGTACACAATTCACAACCTAGATGGAAATGAACGATCCATCATGAAAGGTTGAAGTGTAAGGCTCAGATTGACTTGTCTTGACCAAGAGATTGCATTAGTGCATTATGATGCGCTGAATAGGACCTACAGGAGGATAAATTCTTCAGAACTGAATATAGAAGAATTAGACCTCAGTGGTTAGTTATTTCTTAATCCCCATCCCTTAAATAGGATCGTGTGGAATTAATAACCATTGCTTTGACTTATGATGGGTAGAGAATCAATGTGATCCAATACCTTGTATCTTGGGCAATATTGTTAGTTACACGACGATTGCTAAGATTTAATACGGAGAATCGGTGTGCAAGTGCGTCTTGTTTTATTTGTCCCTTTGGGAGGCTCAGAAGTTTTATCATACCAAATCTTGCAAGTGGAATTAGTTTTCGGTATGGATAATAATGTTGAGTCGTTCCTGAACCAAGGAAAAAGATATTAATTAATGTGAAGCTATTTCAGTGGTTTAAATTAATTAATGGACTGGATAATCATAAACACGGGAAATAATAACCGGGAGCCATATTAACTGTAATATGGGTTAAGATGGATAGTGCAATATTAATTATGTAGTGAGATTAATTAATATTTATGGGCTTGAATAATATTGTGGCTCAATATTGGAAATTCAAGGTCCATTAGAAGGTCCAATCTTAATTCTCCTAAAGGCCCCTCAAGTAGCCCAAAGATAAAGTCCAATAACTGAAAAAAGTGTTTAAAATTAAATAAAATATTGTTGCCTATTTTTCCTGTATTTTTCGAAAATAAATAAATAAAAGAGGGAGAAAGATTTCTTTGAATTTTGTTATGGAATGAGGATAAGTATTCTTGGAATACAAGTTTATCTCATTAAATTCAAGAAAACTCCCACTTGGCTATTTATTTGTGATTTTCGAAAATTATGAGTAAAATAAGGAAGAAATATTTTCTTGATTTTCTTGAAAAGATATTATGGAAAATATGTATTCTTGGAATACAAGAATATCTCATAAATTCAAGAAGATCCCAATCTTGAAAATCTTGGCCCTTATTTTCGAAAATATCCATAACAAGAGGAGGTGGGATTTTGTGGAATGTTTTAAATATGGAGAAAATAATATGTGAGATATCTTCAAGATTTCTTGGAGATCAAGAAAAAGATTTTCCCATCTTATTCCTCACCAAAATTTCGACCACCACCCCTTAGTATAAATAGGGGATGAATTTTTCATCCCCAATGCAATTCCATGTATTGGAAAAATTAGAAATCCACAAAGGTGGTGCAACATATACACTACAACATAATTGACCTTAAGTAACACTTTATTTTAACACCTTTATTTTATGCAACAAATTATGGTAACAATATTTTAATTTATATATTTTGTAACGCTTTATGTAACACTTTACTCATATCTAACACTTGCATGTAACACTTTTAAATAAGTAACACTTCTAAAGTAACACCTTTACATAAGTAACACTTCTTAAGTAACACTTTTACATATGTAACACTTCTTGGCAACACTTTAACAAATGTAACACTTTTTAAGTAACACTTTAAAATAAGTAACATTTTTAGGTAACTCTTTTTATTTATGTATCATATTTTAGTAATATTTTATATCTTATATTTATGTTTATTATATACCTAAAAAAATCTATAATTTATACATTTTATTTAAAATCATAACATATATAAAATGCATTTATACTATTTTTTTATTTTTTTAAGAAAGTACGTGGAAAATTGTTTAGTCCGTTGATAATACATATGAATTGATATTAATTCATGCTATTTTTAAAAAAGAAAGTGAAAAAAAAAATGAAAAAAAAAACGAAAAAGAAAAATAAAATAAAAAACGAAAAATAAAAATAAAATAAAAAAACGAAAAAGAAAAAAAGAAAAAAAAACGAAAAAGAAAAAAAGAAAAAAAAAACGAAAAAGAAAAAAAAATGAAAAAGAAAAAGAAAACGAAAAAAATGAAAAAAACGTATTAAGAATTATTACTGTTCAAAGTATAAAAATTCAAATGGACTAGCATAGTTGGTAATTGTTTGGCTTTTAATCCTTGAGGTTCATGGTTCAATTCCCAAGAAGTACATTTTTCTCCGTTCTTTTTGCATAATTTATTTCCTATAAAAAGTGTTAGTATAAGGTGTTACATGATGGTAACACTTTTTTAAAGTGATACATAAGTTACTAAAAGTGTTACTTTAAATTTTAGGCAACATTAACAATTGCAACACCCTTAAAAGTGTTACTTATTAGCTATGGTAACACATTATAGCTATTAAGTAACGTATTTTAGGTATTACGTAATGTAACTTTTGTTGTAGTGATAATTTTATTTTTCCTTTTGTTAATTGTTCGCGAGCATCCTTCCACGGGATTGTTGAACAAGGACGAGGTGTTGGGAGATGAATTTAATAAAGAAATTTTGATTAGATCCCAAAACCCTGAGTATGACATGTATCAGGACATCTTGATAGAATAGAATCAGGATCAGGTTTCATTAGATATTAGGACTCAGGATTATCTGCACAATGTATAGTCAGTAGATATAAATCAGAAATTTTAGTATGCAGAAGACTCAGAAGACTCTGAAGAATCAGAAACATGCTGAAGACTCAGAAGACTCTGAATAATCAGAAACATCCTGAAGACTCAGAAGACTCTGAAGAATCAGAAAGATCCTGAAGACTGTTTTTTGTACTGATCAAAAGGATCCTGAACAACTATTTTATGAAATAGTGTTATGTTCATTCTAGTACAAACAAACAGAATGTTAGACATTCGTGGACATTAAGGAACGTATCAGTTCAAGGGAAAAGAGCCTTTTGTTTGTCTCTGCTCAAACAAAGATTTTAACCAATGAGGAGGCAACAACACTGTACTGAACTGACACTGAAAGTGACATCTCACTGAAGAAATGTCAGAGCTGATATTTTCTAGTTCACTAAAGTTGATGATTGGCTACTTGGCTACATATTTCCTAAAACATGCAAGGGAGTGTTCAAACCCTAAAAATATTCGTTCATCAATAACCAGAAGAGGAAACCCTTGATGTTATCTCTTCCAACGGATAGTTTTTCAAGAGTAACCTTTGAAGAAGTTGCCTATAAATACCAGTGACCTTCTACATTGAAAGGTTACGGGAAATTTCAAAGCAACTCAAGAGCTCATTCGTATTCTTGCAAATTGAAGCACTCGAAAACCCTAAAATTTCCTAAGTGTTTCACATTGGAGAGAGTTCATTTACTAAGCCTAGATTGATAGAAATATCCATAGCTTAGTAGAGATATCCTAGCCTTTGCATTTGTTCTTATTGTAAAGGATATCTCACCCTAGTTGGAAACCAACCCAAACCCAAACCCTTGATAAGGTAGTTTGAGTGTGCGTGATTTGTTGGTGAGTTAGAGTTGTAAAGAGTGAGTAAGCTGCAGTGAGACAGCCAGAAAACTCTAGAGAAGAAGTTAGTAAGCTACTTGTGGTAGTCTGAACACTTCTGTGTGTTTGAGTTAGTAAGCTGCAGTGAATCAGCCAGAAAACCCAAGGTAGAAAAGTGAGTAAGCTACAGTGAGTTAGCCTGAAAGCTTTAGGAAGTGGTTAAGGAATTTATCTGAAGATCAGAGAGAGTGGACGTAGGAGCTTGAGTCTCTGAACCACTATAACTGCTGTGTTGTTTGCTTTCTGTTATGCATTTTATATGTTGCATGTATTTCACTGAAAGCTGATTTTACTGATATTCAGTTGGAACCAATCCACTGAACTTGCATCAAATTTATCACAGCCTTAATCATTGTTTTATTAAAGGAAGAAGATTTTCAGCAAAGCTAAAACGAGTATAAACTTAGGGCCAACCATTCCGCACACTTGAGTAGCTAGAACAGATAGTTACCAAACTGAACTGACTCTACTGAGTGTTCAGTAAGCTAATTATCTGATCCAAGCTCCTCAGGATCTCTGATAAATTCAGGATCAGTTGGGCTAATCTGAAGCTTCTGAAAGCTGCTCAGGATCATTGTCTCAGTATACTCTGACTCAGGGTGATTTGTGCTTCTCAGGGCAAAAATATCAGGATAACCTGACCCATCTGACCTCAGTGAAGAAAAAGTTTTAAAAATCACTGAACACGTGTATTCCCCCCCATACACGTGTAAGACTCGTTTGCACCGGGACCAACACTAGAGAATACTTGAGAAGGCTCTTTGGGTTTGTTCGTGTGAACGAGATATCTATTTTCTCAACGGTTGTCACTTCGAGAGGTTAGTTCACGTAAAGTCCTAGCAATTCCGCATGCGTAGGATTTATGTGACGAATTTGTATGCATGATTTGTTGTTGAATTATTATTTGAATTAATATAGAATTAATTCATGCTAGTAATAATTGTTAGAATTAAATTTGTATTTAAATATTCATCTCGAATAGATCCGGACAATTAATTCCCCAATAGCGACCGCCAGGGTTCAACCTCCACCGCCGAGAATGTGGGTGGAAGTTCCGCGGCCGGTGCCCCGGGTGACAATCGGGAAGATGATGGGAATGACCAAGGTGATGGAAATTGACAGAACGCTTTATGGAGGAATTGACAGAAATTACCCATCTTCCTCCATTGAGAATCAGTCCCCTCCGCACCGTCTTATCGGAGAAGATGTCGATGGCGAGTCCCTCTGCTCCGTCCCATAATTATGGGGCCTACGAGTTGGTTTTTGATTACAATACCTACGTGATCGAGTTCCCTACAAGCAACCTGAGCATCCATATAGGAAGTCGATTAAGTCGAATTTTGTAGAGTCCGACAAGAAGTTCAGGTCGGTTCTATCCGATCGGTATGTGAACTCGCTTTGTCTCTTATACAAGGTGCTTTGGGACGTGCACTTTTATGGGGCGACCTCTGATGAAAGTGCTGACCAGCCTCCTCAGGAATGATCGTGGTGAATGAGCATTACATGGAAGCCGAGATTCGGTTTTCGTTACATCCGACAATCTCTCACTTGCTAGCGGCTTGGAATCAGAGCCTTACGCAGATTACCCCAAATGGGTGGAGTTATATTATCTCCACCATGACCGTATTGGGGTAGGCCAGATTGTGTCGGTTGCCGAATCCAGGCGAGATATCATATGTTATGACTCCAATTGTTCAGCCCGGAGGTTATAACGTTGTGCGACTTCGTAAGGGCAAGGAGCTCGTAAGTGGAATCCCCAATAAAGTTGATGGCTGGCATCAGAGGTGGTGGTTCGTCGGAGGGGCGTGGGAGTCCGTGGATCCATCAAGCACGTTGTCTATACATGTTCCAACGGATTATGCAATCCGAGTTGAAAATAGTAAATCTTTTATCTTTGTGCTTGAAGTCGTACTAATCTAATTCTCTTTTTATCTTACAGTGTTGGCGCCCCGGCCCCCGAGCTGTATTGGGATTTTTCTGAGACGTTCAAGTTGGTCCGAGACACTCCCCTGAGGTGGCGAGACGTTATTGCTCTGAAATTTCGCATGCTAGGACTTTTACCTTGGTCCGAGATACTCTCCCGAGTTGTCCAACGGGTAAGTTTACGTAAACTCCTAGAAATTCCGCATGCTAGGACTTTTACGTGATTATTGTTTGCATGATGTTGTTGGTATGCTTATTATGTGAATTAATATAGGATTAATTCATGTTAGTAATAATCGGTAATTTAAATTTTTGTTTTAAGTTCATCCCGAATAGATCCTATCATAATTTATCCCGACAACTGGTATCAGAGCCCTGGTTTCTAGCTCTAATCTTTTAAACTGTAATTTAAATTATTGTTCATTAAAATTGAAATTGGATAGTAGAATTGTTAGATCTGTTTTGCAGGTATCCAATTGTCATGGTATTTTAATGAATATTTATTTACATGCAAATAATTATAGGTTTTAATTCGATTCGTTCAAATTTTATTTTTCTCGTGAGAAAATCCACGAGTAGATTAGGCTATTTGTTTTATTCAATGTAATAAATAGACTAGTCTAGATCATATATTTATTTATTTTTGTAATAAATTGTAATCGGATTAGAGACGAAGACGGAAGACGAAGAATTAAAAACATGTACGTACGCATGTTGGGACGCATGCATGTATGCGTCTGGACAACATTGAGGACATTGGTTACGGGAGGATCGGGTGAGGGTGGGTGAAGTCGAGCCCATGCTACGACGCAAGGCACCGAGCAGCATGGGCTGTCAGCCATGCACGACGTGGAGGAGAGGCGCCGGCGTGCGAACGCTGGGACGCGACCCCTCTGCCTCTCGACCACCTTGCTCTGTATTGCCCCGGGTGATGAGCAGCCTACGCCCAGAGCCCTCGGGTGTAGGCGTAAGCTGCT
This sequence comes from Stenogyne calaminthoides, assembly GCA_037126765.1. Lineage (NCBI taxonomy): Eukaryota > Viridiplantae > Streptophyta > Magnoliopsida > Lamiales > Lamiaceae > Stenogyne > Stenogyne calaminthoides. The sequence continues at coordinate 30,780,187 of JBBCBC010000006.1, read as the reverse complement.
AGACGTCGTCCCGACCCTAGACGGAGGACATTTTTTTAAAAGAATTATTGCGATCGAGTAGGAGCCTTTCGAGACGAACGATGAAGGCTACAAAGAGGACGATTTCTCAAGATCGAGGCATAAAACTTAAACCATGACAGTTGGATGTATGTGCCCAACTTGATTTATTTTTGTCTTGATGGATGTTTTAATTTCATGCATTATTATTTTTTAATGTGTTTGCATGTTATTTGAATTGTACGTCTAAAGAAAATTTCATTTTCAAAAATTACTAAGTATGTTTTGTTGATTGACAATTTTATTCCGGATAATAAAATTAAGTCAATTTTGACCTCCATTATTTATTTATTTGTGAATTCTTTTGGAGAAATTTCCCCCTCGGAACGGCCAAAAGATAGATTTCACATGAATAAATTCCCAAAAGTATGATTGTGGATTATTACTAAGTGGCAGTATTGGCACTCCCCACGAGTGGCTTGCTAAAAACGAACTAGTAATCCTGTATTTAATCATGATTATTACTTAGTTATAAATATTGATATTAACGCACTCCACCGGGGTCCTTGTCAATTTTTATATGGTCAAGTGGGAGCCGACTATTAATTTTGTATTAAAGGTTTGTAACTGTTCCTGTTTGTAACCTGCTTGAATGTGTTTAAATAGACAGTTCACCCCACGTGACCTATTTAAACTGTTTTGAGATGTCGACTGATACATATTCATATTGTTTTGAGATTTTGATATGAATAATGTGATCAAAATTATGTGATATTTTGTGCTTATACAATTGTTATTTATTTCAGTTCAGCATGTCGCAACCTTTTAATCCACTGTATGCTATACTTAAAGATAACCAACTTACTGGTGAAAACTATACTATTTGGAAACGTAATATGAAATTTGTCCTCATTGCAAAAGAACACAATTGGGTTCTTGGCGTAACCAAACCTGATAAGCCTATTGAAAGATCAAGTAATGCAGAGAGGTTGTTGTATGATGACTGGGAGCGTGCCAACGAGCCTATGAAATGTATAATCTTGATTTCCTTGTCTGATGATTTGAGATACATTCATAAAGGTGTTGAATCTGCTGCGGAAATCATGCAAAGTCTTGAGCAAATGTTTTTACAAGAAAACCGCATGATTAATCAGTTTAACTATGATGGCGCGACAAGGCTAAAGATGATGGAGGGGACACCCGTAAGGGATACTGTTCTCAAAGTCAAGCGCCATTTTGACAAGTTTTCTTTTTTTGGCACTAAATATAGTAATGGGGCACAAGTCGATTTCTTGTATGTTTCGATGAGTTTTACTGTAGTTTTGTGATGAGCGATCGCATGTTCACTATGAAAACTCTGCAAGAAGCTTTGGAAACGATAGAGAAGCATTTGGGACAAGAGGATGAAGCCTTGATGACTAAAAATCTTCTCTCGAAATCTAGGCCAATGGGAGGTAAGATTGATGAGAAGGAAAACAGTCAAGACTAAAGCAACCCAATTACTAAGAAAAGTAAGAGAAAAGCAGTCAAATGGAATGGTGTCAGGAAGAAACACAAGGGGAAGTGCTTCAACTGCGGTGAAAAAGGACATTGGAGGTCTGTCTGTTCCAAACCCAAAAAGGTTGGAAAGAAAGACAATTCTCATGCACTAGTTGTTGAAACTTGTTTAGCGGCGTATGCTTCCCATTCATGGGTAGTTGATACGGGATCCACTAATCATGTTTGTTTCACATTACAGGGGTTCAAGCTGACCCGGCAACTTAGTGGGAGTGAGATCCTCATCAAACTGGGCGATGCTACGAGAGTGGCAACTGGAGACGTGCACCTGTCTTTTGAAGACATAATTTTAGTTTTGAGAGATGTTCTTTATGTTCCTATTTTTTGAAAAAACCTGATTTCAGTTTCTAAACTATTTTCTGATGGATATTCTGTTCGTTTTAATAAACAAGTTACTATTTTTCGTAACGATGTGTTTATCTGTCATGGAACTTTGCGGAACAATCTCTATACTATTAATTGTGCACACCACTCACAAAATGCATCTTATAACACATCGATTATTTCGAGCAATAAAAGGAAACGTTCAGAAAACATGAATGAAACACTTCTTTGGCATCTCAGATTAGGTCATATTAATCTGAATAGGATTCAAAGGTTGGTGAAAGATGGTTCACTGGAGGACCTACAGCCAGAACCATTTCTAACTTGCGAATCATGTTTAGAGGGTAAAATGACCAAGAGGGCATTTGGAGCCAAGGGGAATAGAGCCACGGAAGTGTTAGAAATCGGTCACACTGACGTGTGTGGTCCAATGTCAACCAAAGCTAGAGGTGGCTATGAGTATTTCCTAACTTTCATCGATGATTACTCAAGGTTCGGATACATTTTTCTTATGAAGCATAAGTGGGAAACCTTTGATAAGTTGAAGGAGTTCAAAGCCGAAGCTAAGAAACATGGGGAAAAGAGTATCAAGTTTCTACGATCCGATCGTGGAGGTGAATATCTCAGCGATGAGTTTTTGAACTACTTGTCAAACGAGGGAATTGTATCCCAGTTGACTGCACCCGGAACCCCTCAACAAAATGGAGTGGCAGAACGAAGAAATAGAACACTTTTAGAAATGGTCAGGTCAATGATGAGTTATTCAGATCTACCCAAGTCGTTTTGGTCACGCCTTGGAAACAACGACTTATATTCTGAACTTAGTGCTATCTAAATCGGTTCCTAAAACCCCGAGAGAATTGTGGACCGGGCGCAAGCCCAGTCTGAGACACTTGAGGATCTAGGGGTGTCCGACATACGTGCTAGACAAGGAAGCCGGTAAGTTGGATGCACGTTCAAAGTTAAGACTGTTTATAGGATATCACATGGGAACAAAAGGGTGTATGTTCTATGGTCCCAAAGATCAAAAGGTTGTAATTAGTACACACTTTAGATTTTTGGAAGAAAACTATATGAACAATAGAAAGCCTAAAAGTGAGATTGTCTTAGATGAATTAAGAGGGCAAACTCCAATACCAACTGTACAAGTTGACATACCAAGCATCACACCGACACAACTGGAACCTCGTCGTAGTGGGAGGGTTATCGGACAACCTGAGAGATTCATGGGGATAGGAGAATCTTTGGATTTAGTCCCCGGGGATAATGAATCAGACCCCTGGTCCTACAAGGAGGCGGTCCAAGACAAGGGTGCAGAATCCTGGCAAACTGCAATGGAAGCCGAGATGTGCTCGATGGATCATAATCGAGTATGGGAGCTAGTTGAACCACCCAATGGGGTAAAACTCATTGGATGCAAATGGGTCTACAAGAGGAAAAGAGGACCAGATGAGAAGGTTGAAACCTTTAAAGCTAGGCTAGTGGCAAAGGGATATACTCATAAAGAGGGTATCGATTATGAGGAAACCTTTTCGCCTGTAGTTATGCTTAAGTCCATCCGTATTCTCTTGGCAATAGCTGCACATCTAGATTTTGAGATCTGGCAAATGGATGTCAAGATAACTTTCCTGAATGGAAGTCTTGATGAGGAAATCTATATGCAACAACCCGAAGGTTTTATTGCGAAAGGCCAAGAGTATCTCATTTGCAAGCTCAAGAAGTCCATTTACGGATTGAAGCAAGCATCTCGTGCTTGGAACCAATGTTTTGATCAGGTAATTAAATCTTATGGGTTTGATCAAAATGGGTTCGAGAGTTGTGTGTATAAGAAGTGTGATGGAACTGCATTGGTATTCTTAGTACTATACGTAGACGATATTCTGCTCATCGGAAATGATGTAAAGGTTTTGTCAGACGTAAGGGTATGCCTGTCAAAATAGTTTGATATGAAGGACTTAGGGGAAGCCGGGCACATCCTTGGGATCAAGATCACTCGAGATCGCAAGAAAAGAATGATAAGGTTACCGCAAGCTTCATACATATATACAATTTTGAACGTTTTAGTATGCAGGATTCTAAGAAAGGTTTTGTACCTTTCAACAATCCATCTATCCAAAGATATGTGCCCTAAGACACAGAAGGAGATAGATGACATGAGAGACATTCCTTATGCGTCGGCAGTAGAAAGCCTTATGTATGCAATGCTGTGTATGAGGCCGGATATTTGCTACGTCGTAGGCATGGTAGCAAGATATCAAAGTAACCTAGGAAATCAACACTGGACTGCTGTTAAAAACATTATGAAGTATCTGAAGAGAACTTGGGATATAATGTTGATTTATCAGTCAGATAATTTATTTCCAGTGGGATACACGGACTCAGATTTCCAATCGGACCTAGATTCCAGAAAATCTACCTCAGGTAGTGTGTTTTGTCTGGGAGGAGGAGCTGTAATATGGAGAAGTGTTAAGCAGAAATGCATCACAGATTCTACCATGGAAGTCGAATATGTAGCTGCTTGTGAAGCAGCGAAAGAAGCGGTGTGGCTCAAGAACTTCTTAGTGGATTTGGACGTAGTTCCGAATTTACCCAGCACTATCACGGTGTTCTGTGATAATGCCGGAGCAGTTGTGAATTCAAGGGAACCAAGAGCCCACAAGGTCAGCAAACACATTGAAAGGAAATACCATCTTATACGAGAAATCGTTAAGAGAGGAGATATAGAGGTGGCAAAGATTGCATCGGAGGACAACCTAGCTGATCCATTCACAAAGGTTCTGCCTCAGTGTACATTCGAGAGACATGTGGAAGGAATGAGTGTCAAGTGCGTTGCCAATCTGCTTTGAGTATAAGTGGGAGAAATGTTATTAGGTTGGTATAGGTGACATGTGATGTCACGTAGTAATACATTAGATATGTTGTAGTATACTTAAAAGTAGACTTTCAGTATAAGTGGGAGATTGTTGGGGTTATACGTGAAAGTATGCTTTTACTTTGTATAACCTATGTATTAAACATTTATTTACTGAAATAAATTTTTTATCACTGTTGCATTAAATATGAATGAATGTTATATATATTTACTGCAAACTGTTTATAAAATAACACATGTTACATTGTAGTTAATGTGGTGATACCAGATTACAGAAGATCACATTAACAGTCCCTTGTAAACGAGTGCATGTTTCACAACTTAGATAGATCTGAACAATCTATTGGTAAAGGTTGATGTGTAAGACTCAGATTGACTTGTCTTGACCGAGAGATTACATTAGTGCATTTGTTGCGCTGAAGCGGACCTACAAAGAGGATAAACTCTTCCGTACTGACTTATGGGATGAAGAGTTAGACTTCAGTGGTTGTTGATTTCTTAATCTCTGTCACTTAATAATGATTGTGTGTGATTAATAATTATTGCTTTGACTTATGCTAGGAAGAGAATCATTGCGACTTCGATACCTTATATCTTGGGTAATAATATTAATTACATGACAATTGCTAAATTAATACAAAAAATTGTGTGCTTGGAAAGTCTTGTATGGTCCCCTTGGTAGGCTCAGAACCTTTATCATACCAAATCTTGCAAGTGGAATTAATTTTCCGGTATGGATAATAATGTTGAGTTGTCCTTACTCCAAGGATAAAGATATTAATTAATATAAATCTTTTCAGTGGCTTAATTAATTAATGGACTAAATAATCTTAAACACGGAAAATAATTATTGGAATTTAGAGGCACGTAAACACGTAATACATGCGCAACGGAATTAAACAGTTCACCAACAACGAACATATAATTGCATAAATGATTACAATAATCATAACAAGAAATCTTACAGTAACTCGAGAGCAGATTTCTCAACTACGGTATCCACGTAATCCCCAATCACGGACTTGCACGGATTTGCCAGCTTTGAATCCCGAGATGAATTTGCTAGAAAAATTCTAACTCTAGATCTTATGGAGAGAATAATGAATTAATGTTCTTTTGTGAATTTCCAAGAGCTCATATATATAGAGGAGACCCAACTTAAATCTTAAGCTAACCTGATTACGAAATAAAATCCCTAATCTTATAAAATAAATCTCTCAGATTTATTTTCCAAATATAAAATATCTACATATTTAATTCTCATGTATATCAAATCTCTACGGATTTGATTCCATATATATTAAATCCTATAATAATATTCCATATATTATTATTGGGAATCATATTTAATTAAATCCAATTTAATTAAACATTAATAATAATTAATTCCAAATTAATCTATTATTAATTAATTCTCCATAAATTAAATATTAAATCCAATTTAACATTTAATCAACCAACTATAATCGAGAAACATGCAACTACCTGTAACTGAAACATGGGCTATTATGATTTCCTCCTTTCATTCTCGAATACTCGATTAAGTCTTGAACATGATGAAGTGTCTATTCAAATAACTTAATCATATTATCTATAATCACTAATTGATCATGTATATCACACTTAGCCACAAAGTCAAGTTGACGTGCATCGGCCGATGACTTAGATCCAATTATGATGAGAAGGCGAGTATTCTCTCTAAATCTACATTGAGGAATGAATCCTATTCTTGGCTCAACTACCAAGCACATGCATTTCGTGATGAACCTAATCCAAGCCATATCTACCCATGGAAGGGTGCAAGTGTTGGTCATGGTCAAAGTTCATCACTCCACACATGTCGTACGTATTGACCTCAAGTCAAAGGAGTATTGCATTGCTCCCACTAACTGAGACACCCGTAGACACATATTGTGGACTTACATCAAACGGTTTCTCGGATGGGTATACCAATACCCTCTAAGGTATTTGTGCATCCATCATGAGATACCTAGTGTTGGTCCCGGTGTAAACGAGTCTTACACGTGTATGGGGGGGAATACACGTGTTCAGTGTTTTTAAAACTTTTTCTTACTGAGGTCAGCTTGGGTCAGATAATCCTGAAGATTAGGTTCTGAGAAGCACAGATCTCTCTGAGTCAAAGTCTACTGAGACAGTGATCCTGAGCTGCTTTCAGATACCTCAGATAATCCCAACTGAGTCCTGAGTGTCAGAGATCCTGAGTTGCTTGGATCAGATAACTAACTTACTGAATCCTCAGAAGAGAGTTCAGTTTGATAACTATCTGTTCTAGCTACTCAGTCGTGCGGAATGGTTGGCCCTTAGATTATACTCGTTTTAAGCTTTGCTGAAAACCTTCCCTTAATTGAAATAGTGATTAGGCTGTGATTCACTTATGCAACTTCAGTGGATTGATTCCAACTGAATATCAGTGAAAAGTATGCTTTCAAAACAAGTTAATGCAACAGTTAAGTACAGATAAGGAAAGCAATAAATAACACAACAATTATAGTGGTTCAGAGACTCAAGCTCCTACGTCCACTCTCCCTGACTCTTCAGAGAAATTCACTATCAACTTCTGAGCTTTCTGACTACCTCGTAGTTTACTTACTCAACTCGGCCCTGAGTTTTCTGACTACTCCACGTAGTTTACTTACTCAACCCGACCTTGAGCTTTCTGACTACCTCCGTAGTTTACTTACTCAATCACACACAAGCTTTCAGACTACCCCTGTAGCTTACTAACTTCTCCTCTAGAGTTTTCTGACTACTCCGCGTAGTTTACTAACTCTTTACAACTCTTTCTCACCAACAAACACACTCCAACTACCTTCTCAAGGGTTTGGGGTTTCTCGGTTGGTTTCCAACTAGGATGAGATATCCTTTACAATAAAGCACAATGCAAAGGGTTAGGATATCTCGACTAAGCTTTGGATAAATCTTATCAAGCTAGGCTTAGTATAGTGAGCTCTCTTCAATATCGAAGCACTTGGGAAATTCTAAGTTTTTCGAGTGCTTTAACTTTTGCAAGAATAAGTTTGAGCTCTTGAGTTGCGTATAAATTTCCCGTAACCTTACAATGTAGAGGGTCACCAGTATTTATAGGCATACACCAAGGTCACTTTTGAAAACTATCCGTTGGAGAGATAACTTCGTGAGTTCCCTCTTGTGGTGTGTGAGGAACGACTATATTTAGGGTTTGAAACTCCCTAACACTTTTTTAGGCAATAGCCTTTCATGTAGCCGGTCTTCACTTTTTGCAGTCTGGAACTTTTGTACATCTGACATCCTTTACAGCGACCTGTCACTGTCAGTGTCAGTATGGTACATTGTCGTCTTCTTCTTTTTTACTTTTGTCTCCAGTTAAAGGTAGACACCTTCAACGGCTCTTTTGGTTACAAACTCTGAGTTTGATATAACCTTAACAACACTTCTGACTTAGTTCCTTTTGTCTGCATTTGAATGTCTTGGCAATATCTAACTTCTTAAGGAATCGCGATCTTCTCAGTATTGCATCCTTCAGATAGATATTATTAGTGCCTCGGAACATTCAGGTTTATACTGAGCATTTAGTACATTACTGAGTCTTCAGTAATTACTGTGCCTTCAGTATTCTTGATCTTTAGTTTTTCAGTCTTCTGTCTTCTGTGTCTTCAGAGTCTTCTGAGTCTTCAGGGTCTTCTGAATCTTTGTAGTTTATACTGACTGATGTACTGAGTCTTCATGCTGAGTCTTCAGTTACTCAGTATCATACTGAGTCTTCAGTATCTCAGTTTCATCCTGAAACTTTGGATACTTCAGAAACATACTGAGTTCTCCAGAGTCTTCAGAACCTATCCTAAACTATATCTGCTGACTATACATTTTGCAGATAACATCCTGATTACTCTAAAACTGAATCCTGACTCAACTATCAAGATCATTCTGAACATGTCATACTTAGGGGTTTTGGGATCTTAATCAAAATCATATATCTTTATTAAATTCATCTCCCAACACCTAGTATCTCGTAGTAAGTGAGATCTTACTACACTCTCTAAGAGTATGATGCAGATCGCACACCAATCTCAATTGCATCATCAATATCCCATTCTTGATGATCCTTGATCGGGGCCATTTGATAATCATGCTTAAGTCATCTGAGTTCTCACAACCTCAATGACAACAATGACTCATGGGAACACTTGCATGAATAAATGCAAACAATCAAACATAATATTCAAACAAGTGTATTGACATACATTAATATTAAATGAACTATAATATTAAATCAAACTGAATATCATCGAGTATTATGTCCTTACAATAGATTGTCTCTAGGACACTAACACTAACAATCTCCCATGGACTAGAGTCAATCACCTACATGTCTAACCCCTAGATCATCAAATGTCTAGTGTGTACATTAACAATCAGTGTTTTGGTGAAAGGATCTGCCATATTAAATATGTGGGAATACGTTTTAATTCTATTTCTCCTATCGTTATGATCTTTCAGATAAAATGATAAGTCTGAGTACATGCTTGCTTCTGTTTATTGATCTCAGTTCCTTTGCTTGCGCAATTGCACCAGCGTTGTGTCAATACAACTTTATTAAACAAATGGCACTCGGAACTACCCCTAGTTCTCTTAAGAACTATAAAATCCAGACAACGTCCTTGAGGCTTCTGATACCGCAATGTACTCAGCTTTGGTTGTTGAATCTGCGGTCGACTTGCTTGGAACTATTCCAACTGATCGCCTCATCATTGAGAGTGAAACATAACCTCACTGTGATTTGTAATCATCACAGTCGGATTGGAAACTTGCGTTAGCATAACCAGTCACTACTAGTTCTGACTGTCCACCATAGACAAGGAAACATTCTTTAGTTCGTCTGAGATACTTCAGAATGGTCTTGACAACAATCCACTGAGACTCACCCGGATTCTGTTGGTATCTACCAGTGATGTTGATAGCGTAGACCACGTTTGGTCTAGTGCAAGTCATGACGTACATGATTGACCCAATTGTATATGCATATGAGACATCTTTCATGTGCTTGATATCAGCTTCATTAGAAGGACAATCCTTCTTTGACAACTTTATCCCATGATTTGCCGGTAGAGACCCTCTCTTAGAGTTCTCCATCGCAAAACTAATCAACACCTTGTCTACATAGGTGGACTGTGACAGCCTCAACATCCTCTTGGATCTATCCTTGTGGATCATGATCCCTAGGATGTAGCAGGCTTGACTAAGACCCTTCATCATGAAGGTCTTTAACAACCAATCTTTTACGGACTGCATTAACGGGATATTGTTTTCCAAAATCAATATGTCATCGACATACATGATTATGAAAACAATATTCTTCCCGCTACATTCACTACAAGAAAAAAGTCCTATTACTACATTAATTTTAATACACTATATAAAAAATGTATTGAAAACTAGCCTAATGATACACTTAATTCTCATAACCTAAAATTACACTACTCTTTATCCTATTAATACACTATTAACTAAACGTCACAATACAATACATCCTATTAGCACACTTTTAACTAAATGTCATGATATAATACACCCTATTAACACACTTTCATCTAAATGTCATGATATAGTACAATTCTTAATTAGGACATTTTGAATAGTGTATTATTAGCCTTATTTAGAAGAATTAATAATTTCATACTAATTATATAATTTATTTTAATTCTTGAATACCGAAATAATTTAAAAAAACATTCCAAAGTTTAAACCAAGAATTTTATTCCTATTTTTAAAAGGCAAAAAATACTGAAATATACATTGTCGTTCTTAGTATCCTTAATTTTTCATATCTATTATACTTTTTTTCGAAAGATCATATCTACTATTCTTAAATCTGACCAAAAAAATTATCTACTATTATATATTATTCTTAAAAAATATAGTACTAATACTAAAATAATGGGATAATTGATAGTAATTGATAAGAACACTTTTGCAGTAACAAAAAATCCTAAAGATTTGTTTTCGAAAAATAAACCTAAAGATTATCTTTATTCAAATTTCTTAACTTATCATGTCATCATTTTTATCTTAATTAAATAAGTAGTATCAGCGCCTAAATTTTAGAATCTCTAATCCTAGAAATTGGAAGAAAACAAGCGGGAGGATACCATTTTAATTGTTTTGAATTGTACCCAAACCCAAATTGAAAGAAAACCGACGGGAGAAGCGAAAAAGAAAACCATGGGTCGTGGGCTAGGGCTTCTTTCAATTTGCGCCCTCTTCACAAACTGAAGGTAATGAGCACATCAAAACCTCTTAATTTCTCTTCAAAGCATTATCTCGCTGCTATTAACAGAATCTCGGTTGATTACTCTTCCTTTTATTACTCAGATGTTCCAAATTGTAGACTGAATTGTACAATTTTGAGGGATGGTGGTTGTGCCCGACTAAATTTTCACGCCAAAATCGATTCCTTGAATAAATTGATATATTTTTTAATTTCAGGTGCAATTTTTGGATTTACAGATTGTGGAGTCACAAATAGTTGATGACGTATTCATTTTTCTTTCCTTCTGTTTCAGTGTCATTTATTTATTTGATTAAAAGTTGCACTTATATGGATTTTTACGAACTTAATAGCTTATGAGGCATGAGTTCCTATTTGCACTAATGTTTATTTAGTTGATTAATAGTTGGTTCTTGGTTTGTTAGAATCTGTATCACAAGGCTTTAGAATTGCAGAATGAAAGTATGCATGCTTATATGAATTAATAGTTGCAAGTTTACATGCTCATATATACGGAGTTTCATGACAATTAACTTGTTGATTCCTTTCTCTTTGAATTGCTAATATTTACACGATTCAAATCAACGAGTAACAAAGTTGTTTCAAGCTTCAGATTAGTGAATAATAGAGTCTTATTGTAATAGGTGTGTACGTATATCATAATCTTGTAGCAGCTTTGCACTTATTTCTTTGTGGATTGGCTCATCTCTCTATCATTAAAGTTTGGATTGTGGTGGTTGTTTTACTTAGTACCTTCTCCTTGTTTTGTTAGTAACTTTATCATGGTTTGCAAGTCCGATATTTTTGTCTTGTACAAGTAATTTTTTCCTATTTTTTTTTCAGGTATGACTAATAAGAGTAAAAAAGAAGTACACTGAAAAACTTTATTCTTCAAGATGAGCCAATCTTGCAACCACCTAGAATGTTGATAACAAGAGATCATCCTCAGAGTGCTCATGGTCAATTTGACATGTCAAATTGAGACAAGTATGAATATGTTCTGCTCTGTATATGTTTCAATTACATGATAATAAATTAGTAGTCATATTTTCTTTGTAATTCAGTCATATTGTTTCTTCCTTGTTGTCATTCTGTAATTTTTACCAATGACAACAAGAACTCAAGAGCGAAGAATACTTCATCCGGAATGTGTGGATAAGCTGCAACAAATCTACATTTTATGGTGAAGTCTCTTTTATTTTTATTAATTATTACCAATTGTATATGTCAATATCATATCTTAATAGTCATATAAATTAAAATCTTATACAATTATTTACATATATGAGAATATTCAATTTTGTTTGTTTTCCTTAAAGGTTGGTGCATATATATGTTTCTCTCAAATGCTTATTTGACCCAAAAATTATTTTTAAAGTATGCATTCATAGTATAAATCCATGTTCTGAAGTTGAGGGCCAACTCCTGTGATCAAATTGGTGTAAAGTAAATGTGAATGTGGTGCTTAAACCGGAAGAAGAAATGATTACGCCTTATGGTAATCTTCAAAATATTGCACATGTACTCGGATAAATGATTGATTTACCTTTTAATTTGATATGCATTTTTATTTTTCTAAAACATGTAGTTAGTATAAATTTATTTATGCATCATTAGTTTGATTCTTTAACTAATTTATATTATATGTTCAGGTGACACCTAATGAAAATTGGTTGATGCTTGAATACCGATTACATCGACGTAGCATTGAGTAAGTATCTTTCATGCTTCTGTAAAACGTCGGTAGATAACATTATTTTTTTCTTCAGATTGTTTTCAATTTGTGTAGTTTGATAATCTATGCATGGTACTGTGAAGATTCTTGTGGTTGTGGTGTAGTTAGTGTTAGATTGTTGTGTGTTAGTAACTTTACATTAGGAAGTTATATTGCTTTAGCTCCACTTTATTATGCCACAACCATAGGCAAATGACAAAATGTATTTACATTATTGTTAGATGTTTGTGTGTTAGTGTCAAATGATATTCGTAGCTCCAGTATTTTAGTTGTCCACATGGAAATTCATGTACAAAACTTGTTTGCTATTGTAATAATTTTGTTAGAGATCTTTGATGAGTAAAATTATTTATCTACAAAGTCTCATTGTGAATTGAATAGCAGGCTTTGCACAATCAATTTTACCTCCTCAAATCAAATCATGTTTCTCCATTACTTGAACTTATGGAAAATGCTATGTATTTTTGCACGGGAGAAGCAGAATACCAGAACAAGAAAATGATGAAGACTAGTCGATTTTATTATTGCTAAAGATCAGAGGATCAGAGAGGCTAATATACTCAATGCACAATTTCAATTTTTTTATTTTTTCTCGGAATGACTTATGCAGAAATTGTATTGGGTATTTGTATAGAATTATGTACTCTCACGAAATGTTATCAACTATAGTATTTCGTATGACGTTTAATTTACTATGGTTAATGAGAAGACATCATCATTTTTTTCCACATAAAATATATTTTAATTAATTATTGTGGTTATTATTTAGTTATTATTAATGATATTATAAAGTCTTTTAATATTATTATCAATCTAGTCGAAAATAAATTATATATAAGAAATTATCATGACAATCAATATTAAATTATTAATTAAAATATTAAGAAATTATAATAATAAAAAAAAGATTTTTAAAATGAATTTATGACCACATTTAATAATGTAGTATTAACTAAAAGTGAGAATCACGTATGAGCAATTAAGTGTAGTTAAAACTACCTTATCATGACATATAAGAGTGTATTAATAGGTTGATGGCTATTGTTACATTAATTTAGACGACACTTTAAATAAATGTCATCATAGGTTAAATATAGTAAAAGGTGACCTATAATGGCATATATAAATGTCAGGAAAAGATGTTTTTCACAAGGATCTTTCGAGTTTCTGATGAAGTCAAAAGACTTGATAGATTCATCAAGTCGAATATTCCAACTCCTAGAAGCTTGCTTCAATCCATATATGGATCTCTTTAGCTTGCATACTAGATTAGAATTTGGCTTAGATATGAACCCTTCCGGTTGAGTCATAAATACTTCCTCATCAATGTTTCCATTGAGGAAAGTTGTTTTGACATCCATCTGCACAATCTCATAATCATAGTGTGTTGTTATCGCAAGTAAAATTCGAATGAACTTGATCTTTGCAACTGATGAGAAGGTCTGGTCATAGTCAATACCTTCGCGTTGACTATAACCCTTCGCCACCAACCTAGCTTTGTAGGTTTGTACTTTGTCATTTGCATCTGTCTTACTCTTGAAGATCCATTTGCAACCCATGGGTTTAACCCCATTAGGCAACTCAACCAAGTCTCAGACTTGATTGGTGTATGTTGGGAGATGAATTTAATAAAGATTTTGATTAGATCTCAAAACCCCTGAGTATGACATGTATCAGGACATCTTGGTAGTATAAGATCAGGTTTCAATAGATATTAAGACTCAGGATTATCTGCACTCTGTATAGTCAGCAGATATAGATCAGGGAGAAATAGGTTTATTTTGATGTTGCTGAAGAACTTAGATGAGAGTAGCTCAGAAGACTCCTGAAGACCAAAGCCCCTGAACAAAAAGAGTCCTGAAGACTGAAGATCCTGAAGACCAAAAGATCCTGAATATTATTTTGTACTGACCCAGAAAGACCCTGAACAAACTACTTCAAGTTGAATTATGTTTTGTTCATTCTTAGTACAAACAAACAGAACGTTATACATTCGTGGAAATTAAGGAACATATCAGCTCAGTATGGTTGACCTAAATAGAGCCGTTTTGTTTGTCTTTGTTCAAACGACGAATTCGACCAATGATGAGGCGACAACAACGTACTACACTGACACTGAAAGCGACATGTCTCTGAAGAAATGTCAGGGTTGATATCTTCCAGTTCACAGAAGTTGGTGATTGGCTAGTGGTTGCATATTTCCTAATACATGCAAGGGTGCGTCAAAACTCTAGAAATAGTCGTTCATCAATAACCAAAAGAGTTTCCCCTTGATGGTATCTCTTCCAACGGATAGTTTTTCAGGAGTGACCTTTAAGAGACTTGCCTATAAATACCTGTGACCTTCACCATTGCAAGGTTATGGGAAATCAAGCAACTCCAGAGCTCATTCGTATTCTTGCATTTGAAGCACTCGAAAACCCTAAGATTTCCCAAGTGTTTCACATTGAAGAGAGCTCATTTTACTAAGCCTAGAATTATTAAGTATCCAAAGCTTAGTAAGAGATATCCTAGCCTTTGAATTTGTTCTTATTGTAAAAGGATATATCACCTTAGTTGGAAACCAACTAAACCCCAAACTCTATTGCTAGGTAGTTTGAGTGTGTGATTGTTGGAGAGTGAGAGTTGTAAAGAGTTAGTAAGCTGCAATTGAGTTCAACCTGAAAACTCTAGAGGAGAAGTAAGTAAGCTGTTTGAGACTGTTAGTCCCGGTGCAAACGAGTCTTACACGTGTATGGGGGGGGAATACACGTGTTCAGTGTTTTTAAAACTTTTTCTTACTGAGGTCAGCTTGGGTCAGATAATCCTGAAGATTAGGTTCTGAGAAGCACAGATCGCTCTGAGTCAAAGTCTACTGAGACAGTGATCCTGAGCTGCTTTCAGAAACCTCAGATAATCTCAACTGAGTCCTGAGTGTCAGAGATCCTGAGTTGCTTGGATCAGATAACTAACTTACTGAATCCTCAGAAGAGAGTTCAGTTTGGTAACTATCTGTTCTAGCTACTCAGTCGTGCGGAATGGTTGGCCCTTAGATTATACTCGTTTTAGCTTTGCTGAAAACCTTCCCTTTATGAAATAGTGATTAGGTTGTGATTCACTTATGCAACTTCAGTGGATTGATTCCAACTGAATATCAGTGAAAATTATGCTTTCAAAATCAAGTCAATGCAACAGATAAGCACAGATAAGGAAAGCAATAAAGAACACAACAATTATAGTGGTTCAGAGACTCAAGCTCCTACGTGAAAAAAAAAATTCAGAAAATAAATTTTTTTTCCAAATTTGTTTTTAGAATTTTTTTTTTTTTGTGAAAATAAAAAAACGGGTCGGGTTGGATTGAATTCGGACCGAGTTTGGGCCAGGATGTGTTGAGATATGATAGAGCTTATTTAATTTTTTTAAAATAAATTGAGATATCTCAACTTATTTTTTTGGAGCTTATAAGCTCTAAAGAGCTTATTTTTAGATCATATAAGATGCTAGACATCTTATTTTACCAAACAAAATTAATGATCTTATAAGTTTCTAAACAGCTTATAAGTTGTTTTAAAGAGCTTGTGTCAAACACCCCCTAAATCAATTACTCTCAAATTAGAAGAAAAAGCCCAAACTTCAAATCCTTCCAGAAGCAGAAACCAAGCGGTTATCCTCTTTCTCGACCAAATCCCATCTTTTCAAATTCTGGCACCCAAATTCGCCGCTAGCTCTTCCTCCTTTCCAGAAATCGCGGCGCACACCCTGCACTCAGCCATAAATCCCGCGGCACCACAACACGCTCGGAGTCGCGCCGCTATCGCCACCTCACCCATCTCACTACGCGTCGCCGCCTAGGCCGTCGCTCGAAAATCCTAATCCGCCACCGTACGCCGTCAAGCGCCGTCCGCGTCGCCATCTAGACCTGCGCCCAACCACTATGACGCCGCCCGTTTGAATCCACAGCCGCACCGCCTCACAGATCCACGCCGCGATGTAAGAATTCTCTCGACCGCGCACAAACCAAGCCGCATCGCCTCCGCTGCATCGACCCCGCAATCACACGAATCCGCCGCGCCTCAATGCCAAAGTCGCCGATTCAGAGAGCTCTCCACCGGAAATCACGGGTAGGAAATCCGCTGTACGCCGTCCCTCAAATTTGATGCAAGAAATCTGCTGCTACAATTGGTCCCGTCGACACTGCTCACCGTCGTCCGAATTATTGCCGAGCCAGAAAATCACGCTGCATTCGTTCACTGTGGTCACCCCGATGATGTTGAACTCTAAATCGACGTTTGATCTGCGCTGCATCACTCGATTCAGGGCCTGCCCTGAACCAAACTTATACCATCAAAACAGGACCTGCCCTGAATCGAACCAAACTTATACCATCGAAATAGGGCCTGTCCTGAATCGAACCGAAACTGTCACCGACAAAATTGCACCGCCCGGGCCTGCCGGAAACGATGACTTCTGAACACATGTGTACGGAAGATTCAAACCCAGTACGCAGCTATGATGACGTTGATAGAAGCAAGGGAAGTATTCGTTTGGCATTGAACTGTGATGATTGTTGAATGTTGATGATAATGGTCGAATGTTGATGAATGGTGTTAAACCAGCTTGATTATGTTTGTTGCAAGTCAGATGATGAATGGTTGAATAGCTAGCTTGCCTGTTGTAGTTTTGATGACAAATATACGAAAAAAAAAAAGCAAGCAAAAGCGATGAAAACAAGCCAACAAGTACAAGAAGCTTACAATTGAAAATTCTCTGCACGATTGTCTCTGGAATAAAGGAGATGCTCTTCTGCTTGGCTGCTGTGAGGTAAAGGAAGAACGAATGCTACCCTATTTATAGGATAAATTAGGGTTGCAACAAGAAAGGAAATCAAATGAAAAGAAGGAATTAATTTTCTTGCAGAAGAGGATTTCATCAATTAGGAAAGAAAAAATCTCGGCAAGGTTGAACTTTCAGAAGGCGTAGAATTGATCTTCTGAACATTGGAGAGGAAATCTTGGTGGAAGATTGAAAAAAAAAAAATAAATAAAAAAAAAAATATATATATATATAAATAAATAGCTGGGCCAAGAGACAGCATGGTGTTGGATATACAATTGATGAAATTACTCTTGGGCCTACTAAACAAAAACCCTTAAGCCCAAATATATAAAATTTAATTGGGCTCAAGCAAATTAAAAGTCAATCGAGCTTTTATGCTAATTGACTTCAGCAAATTCACAAGTTCAAATGTAAATGAAGAA
Source organism: Stenogyne calaminthoides (assembly GCA_037126765.1). Taxonomy (NCBI): domain Eukaryota; kingdom Viridiplantae; phylum Streptophyta; class Magnoliopsida; order Lamiales; family Lamiaceae; genus Stenogyne; species Stenogyne calaminthoides. Next base: position 30,762,200 of record JBBCBC010000006.1, on the reverse strand, counting down.
ATTGAAATAAATTTCATGTCTCGTTCACTCCAAGTCCATAAATGACCATGAATAAATTTTGTGCTTCATTCACTCAAATTCCAGAAACGACCGTGAAGCAAAGTACGAGGGGGAATTTGTAAGCAAATTAAAATTGCACCCAATTGAAAATTGACATGTGGAAATTACGTGTTAATTAAATTTATTATTGGGAATATAAATGAAGTTAATTCCTAAAATAAATTAATTAATGGCGTCTTCGACCCATTAAAATTAATTAGGCCCAGTTCAAGTCACACGGCCAAATAAATCAGATTGAGCCTCTAAAGTTCAATAAATGAAGATTGAGCCTCTAAAGTCCAATAAATAAAGATTGAGCCTCGAAAGTCCAATAAGCCAAAATCGGGCCTCTAAAGTTCGATAAGTGAAGTTGGGCCTCTAAAGTCCAATAAATGAAGATTGGGCCTCGAAAGTCCAATAAGTCAAGATCGGACCTCTAAGGTTCGATAAATAAAGTTGAGCCTCTAAAGTCCAATAAAATGAAGATAGGGCCTCGAAAGTCCAATAAGTGAAGATTGGGTCTCTAAAGTCCAATAAATGAAGATTGCGCCTCTAAAGTCCAATAAATAAAGTTGGACCTCGAAAGTCCGATAAGTCAAGATTGGGTCTCTAAAGTCCAATAAATAGAATTGGGTCTCTATAGTCCAATAAATTGAATTGAGCCTCTAAAGTCCAATAAATCGAATTGGACATCTAAAGTCCAATAAATCGAATTGGGCATCTAAAGTCCAATAAATCACGTTGGGTTTTTAAGTCCAATGAAATAAATCAAGTCCAGCCCAGATCCTAAAAGTCCATCAGATATTTCTAGAATATTCTGGCCCGCCAGACAAAGCCTGTTAAGCCAAGAACTAAAACCCTATTCTACACCTATAAATAAGGGTCCTCCTCATCCACTTTCAGACACAGAAACAGACACAAAAACATCAAAGCAACCACAGCAACACAGAAACAGACACAGAAACATCAAAGCAACAACAGCAACAGAAGATTCAAGACTTTAGAATTCTCTACGAAGATTTGAAGACGTTCTTCATTGGCTTCAAGCGTTCTTCGTGCAAGTCACCCGGAAACGGCATTCGATCAAAGATCAAGCTGTTAAGTCCTCCGATCATACGTTTCTTCTTAAAGCTTCTTGAAGATTCACAAGCGTTCTTCGTGCAAGTCATCCGGAAACGACATTCGACCAGAGATCAAGCTGCTAAGCCCTCCGATCAGACGTTTCTCTTCTCAAAGATTCGAAGATCTTCCTTCTAGACTCTCGAAGATTCAAAGACGTTCATCATCAAGTTCACAGACGTTCGTCCACAAAATCTTCAAAGCCACGTTCGAATCAAACAAGACATCCAGTCCTTGAATCGACGTTCTAAATCCACAAATTCAACCCCAGACAAGATCTAGGCGAGGATTTCTTCGAAAGTCATTTGAGTCAAAGTCAACGTTCGAATGGAAGAATCAGAGGAATTAAGTTAGAGATCGCAACCCGCAATATTCCAGCTTCAAATTCAAAGAAATTCAACTTGTAATTTCACTTTCGTGTTTTTATATTGAATTCACGAAATTTGTATTTACAAAATGAGTACATTATTTATGGGTGTCAACTATCAAGAATCCACCACAGAGTAGTACTCATCGATGATTATGACGGTAATAAACTGAAGATCCACCACAGAGTAGTAACTCATCGATGATTATAGTGTGTAATGATTACAGAGTAGTGCTCTCCATTAAACATTAACCAGATTCAAGCAATAACCAGAATCTATGATCTCCATTAATTCTTATACATTAACCAGATTCAAGCAGTAGTAGGCAATAGCAGATTCAAGCAATAACCAAATTATGTGCTCTCCATTAGTTTTTAAACATTAACCAGATTCAAGCAATAGAAGATTCAAGAAATAACTAGATTTTGTGCTCTCCATTAATTCTTAAACATTAACATGATTCAAGCAATAGCAGGCAATAGCAGATTCAAGCAATAACCAGATTATGTGCTCTCCATTAATTCCTAAACATTAACCACATTCAAGCAATAGCAGGCAATAGGGAAAAGATGAGACTAAAATGAAATTAACGTCCGCTCTTCTCATCTCCTTTACTAAAGTTTGTCTAATGTCGAGATAAACTAGTAGGCATGATGGTGTATTCAGCTGCACAACCGTACAGAATTTACATTAACTGTGAACCATTCAATTTAATAGCCTTTTAACATTATAACACACTGACACATGTTTTAATTCCATTCTTTATATATTCGACTGACTTTCGAAGAAATTCATATCATACGCCCAATTGAACTGATTTTAGCAAAGAAATCAAATTCAAACCATCATTTTTGTCCACTTTCGCTTTTAGACAGCTTCTACTTTCATTCTTTCAATAATTCAATAAATTTTGAAGATATTCAAATTATATGTTATGTTGAACTAGATCATAGCAAAGAATAGGAGTAACACTCAATCTATCACTCTTACCAATATTTGCTTTTAGCTTGCCCCTAATTCCATTTTTTAAGTAATTGAAATATTCGATTCAACTTTTGAAGAAATTCCAATTCCAATTCCAATTCCAATTCCAATTCCAATTCCAATTCCATACTTTGAATATTCAAATCCACTATTACCCAAATCTGAAATGCACAAAACAGAATCCACCACAAATTACGAAACCAAAAATCAAAATCATAAAAACAGAGGAAATAAATGAATTACCTCCTGTCTAGAAAAGCTAGCAGACATCGACGACAGACTCGTGGTCTCGCTCGAATCGGAAACAAACGAATCATCCTTCCCATTCCAAAACCCCGCCGCCGCCGCCGCCGGCTGCGCCGCGAGTATCTCCACCACATTTAACATCAACCACTCATCGATCGGTTCATCTCTGCTCCGTTCATGCACAGCAAACAGGAGAGATTTCCAGCAATCCACACACTCGAGCAACTTGAGTGCATAAACTAACCCAAAATAATTAGGGTTCTTCTTTCATTTGATTTGGAGAAAAAAATTAAAAAAATACTAAGGTTCTTTGTATTTGATTCATGAGACGAATTTTTTTATTAATTTAACACAAATATGAGTTTTTTTTTTAAAACACTAGTTTTCATTATTGCAAACACAAGAGGGATCGGATAGCCCATCCACAAAGGTTGGAGGGTCTAGCTAACAATGAGAGTCTTCATAATTCCGGGAGACACGTGCAAACTCGTGAGCCAACATATTGACATTTCCCTTCTAACGAAATGGATAACAAAATTAGGATTATGGTTCAATATCGACCTACAAGCACTCACATAATCCCCGAACACCGAACTAAGCTTGGGAGCCGAGGTAATAGCATCCACGACGACCTTAGTGTCTCCTTCTATCACTACCCGTTCCAAATCCAATGCTTTTACCCAAGACAACGCCTCAAGAAACCCCATGGCCTCTCCTACATCCACCTCCAAACGACCTGGCAAAATTTTTGTCCCCGCCAACACAAATATTCCAGACTCGTCCCGAATTACCATACCCAAACCAGTTTGGTTAGAATCCTCAAAAAGAGCAGCGTCGACATTTATTTTCATGAACCCAGCAGCTGGTGGATGCCACGCAGGACATCGCACATTCCCTGGGACACTATCTCTTCGACCTCCTACTGCCAACTCCCCACTCTCATCCACAAATGATTTAGCCTTCATCCACTCCTGCAAGACCAGAGCAGATGTAAAGACAACCTGCGATGGTGATTGTATATGCCCATTCCAAACTTTATCATTCCGCATTTTACAAATCTGCCACGTTATCATAACAAATTTCTCCACCATCGAACGCTGCTGTGTAGCGAGCACATGAAACACTAGCTCACGGAAACCTTCGACAACCCATACCCAATCCTCTATGTTTTGGCGTAGGTGCGCCTGATCCCAACACTCTTTTGCATACGAACAATCAATAAAAATATGCCAATTGTTTTCCGCATGGTAATCACACAAAGGACACGCCCTGTTGTCAACCACTCGTTTCTGGAAAAGGTTGACCTTCGTGGGTAAGCAATCTCGGCAAGCGCGCCATAGAAAATCCTTCACTTTGGGAGGCATCCGTAATCTCCATAAATTGTTCCATCCTCCCTGCACTTCCAAGGTGGGATCACGACACAAGTCGGACGCCGTTCGATAACCCGACTTAACTGAATAATTTCCATCTCAATTGAAATGCCAAACTAACATGTCTTCCACCCCTGTAGGCGGTAATGGCGTACGAGTAATGCGTAAGACATCTTCAGGCTCAACAAGAACCTGTAGTAAGTCAACGTCCCAAGTTGTCGTATTCTCAACGATCAACTCATTCACGTGCATATCTTCCAACCCCCCTGGACACTCCGATCTGACCCAGAAACTGCTATCATCCCTTACCCATGGACAATCCCAAACACTCTTCCCAGTACCAATCTTCCACCGAACTCCAGCTTGTAGTAATCCTTGGCTTGCAAAAATGCTAGACCAAGTGTAGCTAGGGTTTGAACCCAGACGTGCATCCAAAAATGATGAATTCGGGTAGTAACGAGCCTTTAACACTCTACTAACAAGTGACGTGTGATCATGAATAAGCCTCCAGCCCATTTTCCCTAGTAAAGCCACATTGAAAAGATGAAGATCCCGAAAACCTCGTCCGCCCACCTCTTTCCGAACACAAACACGTTCCCACTTCATCCATTTAACCCCTTTTGCCTCTCCACCCCCACTCTCCCACCAAAATTTGTTGAGCATCACATGTAATTCATCAAGTAGAGAAGACGGGAGTAAAAAAGTGGACATACAGTACGTAGGAATTACCTGAGCGGCAGATTTTATCAGCACCTCCTTACCCGCCTTGGAAATCTTTCGGCCCCTCCAACCTTGTAATTTCTTCCATAAGCGCTCCTTAATATAGTTGAAGATAGCTTTTTTATTCCGCCCTATTAATGATGGTAATCCCAAGTATCTTCCTGTGTTAAGCGGATTGAAAACACCAATCATCGAAGTACTCTCTCAAGGTATGTCCAGTCAACCCTATCATAGGCTTTACTGATGTCTATTTTCAACGCCACATCCCCTCGTACTCCCCTTCTTCTATTTTTCATAGCATGCAACACCTCAAAGGCCACAGTGATATTGTCTTGTATAGCTCTTCCCGCCACGAAAGCCGATTGTGCCTTATCCACCAGGCCAGGCAACACCGTTTTCAATCTATTACACAATACCTTGGAGATGATCTTGTACACCACCTTTGAAATCAAGACAACATTCGTATTATTAAGGGCAGACGGAAATTGCTCCTCATCTAGCCATTTCTTGCCTTCAGTGAACACATCAGTCCCTACCATATCCCAGCAATGTTGAAAAAAAGCCGGATTAAAGCCGTCCGGGCCAGGAGCTTTATCCGGGTGCATTTGCTTAATCGCAGTCAAGAACTCATCAGTCGTGAACTCACTTACAAGGGCAGTGTTCTGGTCTTCAGAAATAATGCCTCCAATAGTTAGAATAAACTGGTCATCTTCCACAACATTATCATTCGCCAAAAAAAGATTAGCAAAATAATCTCCAATATTTGCACAAAAGATCGGGCTGTCCCTCAGTCCACTCTCCCGCCGCATTCCGAAGCTTTGTCACCTTATTACGTTTCTTACGGGCACTTGCTGTTTGGTGGAAGAACTTCGATTTAACATCCCCGTCGCGTAACCAGTACACTTTGGCACGCTGCTTCCAAAAACATTCCTCTTGGACCAACAGCTTGCCCAACGCAAACTTTGCCATCTTATATTTGCGTCTCCCATTGGCACTGAAATCTCCTTGCAACTCAGCAATCTAACACAAATATGAGTTAAGTATTTAAATTTATAAGTTTGTATTTTTTATAAAAAAAAATATTATAAGAATATTTTAGTAATTTTTTTTTATTAAAAAAATTTAATTATTTAGTCTCATAAAGAAATTATATCGCTGATGGTGAAATTAAATGACATAACAATTTTTTATTGGTTTTCTAACGTCAAACTATATAAAAGTCCATCTATCTATCTGTTACTTCTATAGAGGGGAGGGGTAGTTTAGTTAAATTGGCCAGTTTCCATCAAGTAGTCGGTCACCGTCTCACAAATTTTTCAAGAAGTATAGATTGGTTTGTGCTAGGTGTCAGTAACTGGGGTGCAACGTGTGAAAGAAAGACGTGTGCACAGTACCCCTCCCCCCTCGCCCTTCTCTTCCTCCGTCTAATTTCCTCCTACTCAATTTCTCTGTTGTTGCACCAGTAACAAAACATTTTTCGCCGCCATCATCTGCCCTCGATTTCAATCCATCGTCCGGTTATCTGCACTCTCTCAATTTCAATCCGTTTTCACACAGTTTTTAGCAGCAACAAAATTACCCTGTCTCCGCATCACCTCCCAAGTATAAAACCCACCACCTTCACTCGCAGTTGCTCATCTCCAAAATTCAATCCTCCATCGTTCCTATTCAGTCTCACCACTGAAAATCTATTCGGGCTTACCGATTTAAAGGTGAAATCGTCAAAACTTTTTTTTTTTTTTTTTTGTAGAAATTGAAATTGCTCTGTTGTTCCATAATTTCACTCCAATTTAGGGATTTTTAGATATGTGGTTTTTGGCTCACCAGGTGTTTGTTGAAATGCCTAAGAAAAGTCTTATTCTTTGTTGAGATGTTGTTGATAATAAACCTTAGAGGGATGCTGTTGTTGGCGTCACTTTCTTTTCTGCCTTTGAATCAACCTGCAAACCAGTTAATGAATAAATTGGAACCTGCTAATATATCTCCTTATTCTGCATGAAACAGCTTTGTTTTGACACTAACTCAATTTATGGGTTTACTATATGAATACATTATTAATAAGTCATCGAGTTGAAATTTCATAATTGTAGTTTTGTAAATATATATGTGAACACTGTATAGGTGTCATTATACATGAATCAAATCTCAGAATTTGAGTTTTTCGTTGATAGTTATGTTTGAGTCATTTTCTGAAATGTGATTTTCTTGAATCTTGTCAATTTCTGAAACAAAAGGATGTGTTTCCGCCTGCTGTTCTTATTATACCTGGATTTCACATGGTGTGTTTTGTCTAATCGGGTTATCTACATTCGTATCTCGATTGTTTCTTGGTTAGTTACTGAGCAGGGTGGTCTTATTATATTGTCATCTCCAGAGCAATCTTTTAATGGGAATGTTTCCATCTAAATAAGTATCACAAAAAAGAAAGAAGAAAAACTTTCAACCTTGAGTTAACTGCCAGGTTGGAATTTCCAGCATGTATATTTGCATTATGTTGCACACGGAAAAAAAGATCAAGTGTGCAAAGAAAAAAGTTTAACCTCCAAAGAACTAGGAAATGATTAAGGAATATCATTCTGCAACTCTAACATAGTAATAGAGAAATGAAGCAATATGCATCATGGTGAAGAAATCAAAAGATCCCAGGGGGGCAAATTTGCTTACAGCATGTTGACTTTCCAGTTTCCTCCTAGCATGCATAATTCTGCCCTTAAAGTGGTTTCCTCTTTCTTTTATCTTTATGGATGCATGGTATGATTATTTCACTATTGTTCAACAAATGGGCTTAAGCTAGATTAGATATTTAAGTTGTAATCATAAAATAACGTTTAGCGTTCCAGAAAATTTGACATGCTTGTGTGATAAAACTTGTTGATATTATTGAATGGTACATCTGAATTTTGTGTTCTATACCCCAGTGCTTTTGCTTGCTGCTATATGTGTTATATACCCCAGTGCATATCTCAGTACATTTGTATAAGTGGTATATTTCGTTTTGTTGTACTACTTGCGTCAGACATTTCTGTACACTATGTATCTTATTCAGATTTTTTTTTTCTTCATATGATTGTTCATTGCTATTTTATTGACTTAATGGATAAATCATCAATGTATGCTATGGTTTGTGTTTTGAACAAAATAACTAGCTGAATATCAGATTAACTCATAAAGACAAATGAGTTGATATAATTATCATAAGCTGAAGGAATCAAAGAAAATAAACTTTAATAAGACAGTTTTTGCTCAATTTTTTAGGCTTCCTAATGCAAATGGTGCCATAATTTACCCCATTTATGGTCAAGGGGAACTTCCTCAAGCTTTTTGTCATCGTGCTGCTGTCAAGGGGTGCATTTATGTAAGTGTAGTTACATATGTTTGTATTATGGATGGTTATGGCCATCGATTTATATGTATTTTGTGCTTTACTTAATGTTTATTTGTTATGATAACTATTTTGTGAATCATACCCCTCTCCCCCTTAGGTCTGTTGCTTGATTCTCTCTTTACAGCACTTTTTGTTTGGAAACTAAATTTATCTATTCATATCATGGTTGAAGCTTGAGCATCAGCAGCTGTAGAACGCTTTACATTTGCAAGTTGCGACTTGTTTAATTTGTAACTGCATCTGTGGTATTTCCTCCAACGATCAAACCTTTCTTGTCAAAGGATACATTCAAGTAGTAGGAAGAACAGTCTTTTTCGCTCCTTCTCTATAAAGAAAACAAAAAAATGTGTGATTATTCTACTTCATATTTTTGCTTTATGTATATTTCTGTTGTTGTGGGGATGCATGTATATATGCAGTTAGTATAGCTTGTAGTAATAGTGGTAATTATTATACGGGGAATAAATATTAATTTTCCAGCATGTGCACCAACTGATATTTCATGTGCAATATCTGTTGGGGAAATTCATGTTCCATACTCTGATTTTAAAGCACCTTTGGCCCGATAGTCAGCGTGCCATCATTTATTCTTGTTTTAATTGATTAGAGTTGCTATTAATCTGTGCTTAACATTGTTGCTTGTGAATATTGTTTATGCAGTTGAGATATTTGAACAAGTTATTTCCTTGTTTCTTGTTTCCATTTCATTGTTTTTTCCTTTTATAATAGGATAATCTTCTGTAATAGTTCCTACTATATGAAAATTTTGAGATAACAAATGAACTAATCATTGAATATTAAAGTCAAATTTGTTGTTCTAGAAAGATGTTAAGAACAATGCTTGCTGTAATTTTCTATTGACTACGACTTCACTATGATATTTTATAGGAACTGCAGGTTAAAAGTAGTTTTGAAAGAGTTGTTTCCAGGTAACTACTCAGTCATATTTGGGTTTTTTTTGTTGAGTAGGTCTAGTGTGAAAATTTTCATGTATGAAAATCTATAAAATTGCCCTAAATCAACCATCTACACCCTAAACACTAAATAATAAACCCTAAATTATGACCTATTCGGGCCGGGTGAACCATGAACCACTCAATTTTGTCTTACTTTCTTAAATTACAAAATTTGGTTGTAATTTAAAGTTTTTTCATGTATGAAAATTTTCATACTAGACTTTTGTCTTTTTTTTTTTCCTTGTCTGGCTATGTGAAAAGACAGTTTCATTATGATAGTGAACTATGAAAGCATGACAAAAGGTATATACTTTTAATCTCACAACTCTCATTTTTGGGGATTATGGATGCATAATTCTTGAGTTTCTTCGCCATATGTACGTTTGTGGTTTCTAATTTTTATTTTTTTTGGATTTCTGAAATAGTATTAGTTTTTGTTAATGAAATTGAATCTCCCTAGCAAATCTGATTGGTCGTATTAGCATCCAAATATTCCCTCAATTACAATACTTGTTGGCTTTGAATAATTCCATATGCACGTGGCCGTAAGAGAAAAAGAAAGATTGCCAAATACTAGATCATTGAAACTTGAACATCCATATTCCACATTAAAAGTCTGGGTAAACAACTCATTTTTGAGGTGTCTCCCTAACTAGTTTAGATATTAAGCCACACATATATTAATGTATTCATCTGCTCATGAATCCAAATACCTAGCCACCTTGATATAGGGTTTTGGGTTGTGCAAACCTTATGTTCTTATTTGTGGATTTCCAGTGGGTAATTGGTGTATATATATGTATGTATGTGTTGGTCCCGGTGTAAACGAGTCTTACACGTGTATGGGGGGGAATACACGTGTTTAGTGATTTTAAAACTTTTTCGCATCGAGGTCACTTTGGGTCGATAAATCTCAAGATTAGGTTCGAGAAGCACAGATCGCTCGAAATCAAAGTTCATCGAGACGGTGATCCCGAGCTACTTTCGAGATACCTCGGATAATCCCAATCAATCCTCGAAGTGTCGAGATCCCGAGTTGCTTGGATCGATAACTAGCTTATCAATCCTCGGAAGAGAGTTCATTTGATAACTATCTCGTTCTTCTACTTACTCGATCGTCTTGAATGGTTGGCCTTTAGATTATACTCGTTTTTAGCTTTTTCTTTGAAAGACCTTCCCTTTATGAAATAGTGATTAGGTCGTGATTCACTTATGCAACTTCAATGGATTGATTCCAACCAATATCGCGAAAAGTATGCTTTCAAAATCAAGTCAATGCAACAATTAAGCACGGATAAGAAAGCAATAAAGAACACAACAGATTATAGTGGTTCGGAGACTCAAGCTCCTACATCCACTCTCTCCGACTCTTCGAGAGAAATTCACTATCAACTTCGAAGCTTTTACGACTACCCTCGTAGTTTACTTACTCAACTCGTACCGAGTTTTACGACTACTCCACGTGGTTTACTTACTCAACCCGACCTTGAGTTTTCTCGACTACCTCCGTAGTTTTACTTACTCAATCACACACAAGCTTTCGGACTACCCTCAGAGCTTACTAACTTCTCCTCTAGAGTTTTTACACTACTCCGCGTAGTTTACTAACTCTTTACAACTCTACTCACCAACAAAACACACTCCAACTACCTTCTCAAGGGTTTGGGGTTTCTCGGTTGGTTTCAACTAGGATGAGATATCCTTTACAATGAAGCACAATCTGAAGGGTTAGGATATCTCGACTAAGCTTTGATAAATCTTATCAAGCTAGGCTTAGTAAAGTGAGCTCTCTTCAATATAGAAGCACTTGGGAAATTCAAGATATTTCGAGTGCTTTAACTTTTGCAAGAATAGGTTTGAGCTCTTGAGTTGCGTATAAATTTCCGTAACCTTACTAAGTAGAGGGTCACCAAGATTTATAGGCATACACCAAGGTCACTCTTGAAAACTATCCGATTGGAGAGATAACCGTGAGTTCCCTCTTATGGTGTGTGAAAACGACTATATTTAGGGTTTGAAACTCCCTAACATGTTTTTAAGCAATAGCCTTTCATGTAGCCGGTCTTCACTTTTTTTTGATCTGGAACTTTCGTTACATCCGACACCTTTTTTTTGACTTTCCTTTATCGATTATCGGTATGGTACAATGTCGTCTTCCTCTTTTTTGACTTTTTGTCTTGATTAAAGATAAACACCTTCAAGCTCTCTTTTGGTTACAAACTCCGAGTTTGATATAACCTTAACAACACTTCCGACTTAGTTCCTTTTTATGCGCGTTTGAATGTCTTGGCAATATCTAATTTTCTAAGGCATCGCGTTTTTCTCGATGTTGCATCCTTGGATAGATATATTGGTGCCTCGGAACATTGAGTTCATCTTGAGCATTGATACATTCTTTGAGTCTTGATAATTCTGTGTCTTTCGATATTCTTGATCTTGATTTCTCGATCTCCATCCTGAGTCTTGAGTCTTCCGAGTCTTGAGGTCTTCGAGTCTTTAGGTTTATCTTGGTGATATCTTTGAGTCTTAAATCTTGAGTTCTTGAGTTCTCGATTTCATCTTGAGACTTCAGAGACTTCGATTTCATCTTGAAACTTCGTTTCTTGAAACATCTTGAGTTCTTGAGTCTTGAACTATCTGAACTATATCTGCCGACTATACATTTTGCGATAACATCCCTAATACTTTTAAAAGCCAATCCTCGACTCGATTATCAAGATCATTCTCAACATGTCATACTTTCGGGGGTTTTGGGATCTTAATCAAAATCATACAATCTTTTATTAAATTCATCTCCCAACAATTTCCCTTTTTGATGATGCCAAAAACCTATCTTGTTTACAAACAAAATAACCTTTATACTCGTTTTTGATTTATTCTATTACAAGATTGGTTCCCTGAACAGAGAATCTCCCAACAATTTTTTTTTAAGAAGAAATCTCTTTAAATTCATCTCCCAACAATTTAAATCATTCAATGATTTCTTCAAGAATGAATCTTTCTTAAATAGATCATTACCAAATACTTAAGCAATTTCTTCCATATCATCATACAATCGGTTCGAGAGACATTCATTCAAAGATATCAAAATAAGGACATGTAAATAAGATAATGAGATATTATCTTTTGAGCAAAATGATAAATCTTCATTGATGATAAGTATACCATTACAGATTATTCTGATGAGATTTTTATCAACAAAATCAAAAAGACAAAATTTAAAGATTACGAGAATCTTCTCGAGTTCTTGATCTTGATCTTGATTCGACTCTTGATTTGCTTCATTTTCCACTTCATCACCGGCACCTCCAAAGTTGAACATTCCGAAAAATCTTTTCTTCACTTTCATTCCTCTCTCTTGATGATGTCCGGACTGTTCCTTATTAATCCTAATGACCAAAGATATTGAGCAATTTCTTGCGTAATGGCCTTTCTCATTTACCAAGCCATTACCAAGTCTTGGAGAGAATAGGAATATGGACCGAGGGGCTTATATCGTACTCCACCTTCATCCGCAAGGTTAATCCACCTTGGAGATACTTTGGATAGAAGGTTAGAAGATATTCAATGAAGGCTTGCTACGATCCGAGCCTTCCCTCTCCATTCCCGAGAACATCGTGGTTGAACCCGAAGGTTCTCTTCACTTCTTCCCACATGTCGTTGAGTTTAATGGGTATCCATTTATCAACGCTGGGGGCCACTTCGGTAGCTTTCGATGTTCCTTCCTCTTGCTCGCAAACTTCCCGAAGTCACTCTTCGCTTACGCTTTCGCCTATCTTCTTTCGATCCACGAAGCTCACCCGGACCGGCGGCAAACTTTCGCTTGTTCTTTTGGGTGTATTCAGAGCATCTCTCGGTGTTGAAGACTTTCTTCCGAGGTTGAGACTCGATTCTTCGCAAGATCTTCATCATCCGAATCGAACTTTTCTCTCGATTGGCTTAGAAGCCTTAAAGACGCTTTGCTTACAGGTTGAACAACGCCCAAGGCTTTCCTCTTCATAAAGCGATTCAAGACTACCGGCTTTTGTTCCAACCTTAGTTCTAGCACTTTTCGGTTTATCTCTTGCAACCTCAAGCATGGTTTACTCGAAACTTCGAGTGTAGATGGGCTTCTCCACTTGAGCGAATTTCAATTTATCAAGAAACTTCAACTTCTTTTTAGGCTTTTGGCTAGATTGTACATTTCACTCTTTCCGAGCCTTCTTCTCCAAAGTCGTGCCATGAACTTCCTCGAGGTCTTCACCTTCCTTTTCCCTTCCCGGCACCGTAATTTGGAAGAAGTCCGAGAGAAATGTGGTCCATGTGATATTTTTTTTTGCTCACACAAATGATCTCTCCCGCTAACCGATCTTGCTCATCTTCCATTCTCCTTATGTGGTTCTTACCACGAAAGTTCTTCGATATGTGGGCAACCGGCGGAGAGTGCATCTTTAAGCATCTCTGTCATCTTGGTCATGAAAGACCGAGCTCATTTCATCAATAAGAGATCCGATCAAGACCTCATTTTTCTCTCGCTAGTTTCACCTCTAGAAATTCAATGATTCCTGGTGCTTCGTTTCATTTCAAAGACTTAACTCTGCGTTGACTCCTTCCAGCTTTTCATTCAGCTTTACTTCCATGGAGGTCATCTGAGTGGTCAGAGTGTTTTGTATCTGCACCAGTTCTGAAGAATGGCTAAGTCCTTCCATTGTCTGAGCTTGATTGACCAACGTTTCTTCTATTTGAACAATTTTGATTGCCATTGGCTCAATCTTCTCAAGTTTCTCCATTACGGGAGTGAGATCAATCTCAGGAACTTTCTGCACCTTCAATGTTTGTTTGATCATCCCGAAGCTTGCTTTCATCCTGAGCTCCAGTCTCCATTTGAGCCCCAGTCTGTTTATCAGACAATTCAGAATTAAAGATAGTACTTTCAGTAACTTTGGCATAATTGTTAGTAGTGCCAAAAGGTACCTGAAGAGTGCTAGCTTCAGTCTGAGGTTGATCAGCAACAGAAGTCTCTTTTTCCATTTGAGACTGATCCTCAGCATCTCCCCGTTGGTCCCCATCTCCATCTTTGGATTTGTCTCATTGCTCAGGCACCAACTTCAGTTGTTTTCTTCTCGGCTAAACTTCCTACGAACCATTTCATCAAAATCGAAATTTTTCATCCCGAGCTTTGTCCGTCTGAACCCCGAAGCCGGTTCGGAAGGAAATTTCCTCATTCCACCGGGCCTTCCTCCAATCGGCAATGTCAAGCATCTCGGAAGAGTCCATCGAGATATACACCGTCGTATCTTAATCTGATGAAAACATCTGCGATCGGTGTAAAGTGAGGCTTTCGGTAGCGGCCGGGTTGATGAACCGTTCCCTTTGCTCCTCGCTCGCTTCTTCCTCGCCTCGCCCTTCTTCCATCTAAGGGCTCTAAGTTCAAGAGGCTTACGCTAAGGATCAGCGAGATCACTCTGAGCCTCATCAAGAATATTTTGCTCGATCCTCATTAGTGTTCAAGTTTGCATTCGTGTCCTCGGTTGCATCCGGGAGCGGGTTACGAGGCTCGAGCCGGTATATCCTCGGTTTAGTCTCGAAATGGCTCGTCGTCCGAGCACCGCACATCTTCGGGACGACTACGAGTTAGCTCTTCTTCGAGCTTTAAATGCGACATCGAGGTAGGCATCTCTAAGGTCTCGAGCTCTTTAAAATTTCTGAGAAATTTTATCTGAACCGAAAGTGATGTCTCGAGCACCTCGAGAGAAGACACGCTCACCGATCCGATCTCGTGTCCCGGAGATAACCCGAGCCAACACTTGTAATGGCGAACTCGAGTAGTTTTGCCTTCGGTTGTATCTCGCCGGAATCATCAAGTACTACGCTTAAATCGGTGAGAACCACCAATCTTTTTTGGCTTTGGAGCAAGATCCTTCCGCTTCAACGGTTTTTTCTCCTTGCTCCATTTTTTTGCCTCCAATGTAACCTTCCCGGTTTGTTGGGTCTCTTTTCGGCAATCGCAGAAGGTGATTCTACCTTTTTTCTCTTTTCCTCGAATGGCTCGCTTTTCACAAAGAAATGGGCTTGAAGAGAATTTTGGTTTTAGGAATGGGGTTGAATTGGCGAAGATATCCTCCTCCTCTCTCGCACATCTCCAAAATATAAGCAATTTTGGTGGCATGGTGGATCTTCCTTTCATCGTGATTGTCCCATTGACCACTTTTTATGACCTTGGCTTGCTCCGCCACCATCCCGAATTAAAATTTCGGCCCGTTGAAGTCGGTGGTAGGAGATGCCTCGATCGCCGCCATCGATCGAGCTTGGTACTAATCACTCTCAAAACTCCCCAAAGACTCATGATGCACTTGCTCACAATATCCATCAACACACTATATTGTGGCTTCGGTGTGCCTTTTTTATGCAGTTAATCGCCTCAAACTTAACAGATTCTCGGCAATCCTATCTAAGTACTCTCCTCTTCTCTTCCCCGACATATACATCGTAGGATCCTCTCCTCTATCACAGAGCTCAAAAACATCATTCAGATTTTTCGGAATTATGCACAAATCCCTCTCAAAATCGACGTATTTTGACGAATGCTCTAAATGTGATGTGGTAATCGAAGAATGCATATCATTTTCTTCATCTATTCTCAAATTATAGATGAATTCGATTACTTCCTTTGCGAACTCCTGGTCTGGTCGGCTTGCGACTAGATGTGTGAGTTTAGCCATTCGAATCATATGCAGAGCCTCCTCTTCTGGCTTTGAGTTGGTTGTGCTTTCAAGTGAGACAACGAACTCGTACCATGGCTTGTTGGTTATGACTAATTTCTCGAACAAGGTTGGGGCCATTTTAGAGATTGATTTAAGAATTTGAAGTTTTAGGGTTTTGAGATTTCTGGGCAAAGGGATTTTTATTTGCAGAGGATTTGGAAACGAAGAGTTTGATAAAATTTTGGCTTGAATGGCTTAAAGGGGTATATATAGCTTCGAGATCGTGGAGAATCGTGTTGGTTAGGTGAAAAGCATCGGTTGAGATTAATCTCCGATTAATCGGGTATCTGAATCAAACGATCTCTAAAAATATAAGCGCCAAAATATCCTCATTGGTCAATAATGTGGTGAGCATTAAGTATTTATTGACCTTCTTCTAATTTAAAAAGCGATCCCGAAAAAACATTCCTCGGTGTTTTATATTTATTGCGAATGATTCTTGAGTTTTACTTGAGCAATAAATGAAGTCGCGTGAGTCTTTACTTCTTCGGACTAATTTCCCTCTGTCGGTCTTCTTGAAAAGTCTTTGTCTTTGATAAAATGTCGATAATATCGAAAATCTTGAATGGGTTCAACATCTTTCTTGAATCTTGACCTTCATGAAATCTGAGTTTCACGAGACTCGATTCAAGATTTCCATTTTATCCTGAGTTTCTCGGAGAATTCTCGAGAAAACTTCATGCATCCGAAAATCTTCAATTTTTCGATTTTTCTATACACACGTTCTAACATCCCTAATTCAACCGAAAGTTCACGAAATCTTGATTCAACCCAAAGGTTTAGTCAAGATATCGACTCTTTTGCCTATCGGTATGAATTTTCTCCATCCTTATGTCCTTTTTCTCGACATGATCTCCTCGATGAAGTGATGTCCGATATCCACATGCTTGCATCCGGTGTGTAATCTGGGATTTTGTGAAATAGCAATGACACTATTGTTGTCACAAAATATTGGTACTTCATTAGCTTCAACTTTATAATCCCTTAATTGTTGTCCGAGCGAAAAGAATCGAAAGCACGCTTTTCCTCGCGGACCATGTATTCAAACATAGATCTTGGTTGCTTTCTTGAGGTATGTTTCTTTGAAAACCAAGATATCGACTTGCTTCCTAGAAATTGACAAGTTCCTCAGTAGTGGACTTCGTCAATTCTACAACCTCCATAGTCGACATCCGAGTAACCGCTAATTGAGGTTATCATCACCGGATACCATAATCCTCTATTCACTTTGTGCCCTTAAGATATCTTAGTATCTTTTTTGGCGACCTCCATGTGACTAGTCTTAGGATTAGCTTGGTATCTTTGCACATATCCCAACAAAGAAATGTTATATCCGCCTACTTGTCGTGAGATAGAGCAATGATCCAATGATTCCTCTATAATCGATATGATTCATCGATTTGCCTTCCTCAATCGGGATCCATCTTGTAGTTAATATTCATAGGAATTCTAATCGCATTACAATTTTGTACACCATATTTGCAATCGATCTCTACGGTGTATTTTGCACAGTTGATGAATATTCCTTCCTTTGATTGTTTCACTTGAAGACCTAGAAAGAAATTCATCTCTCCCATCATTGACATCTCAAACTTGCCTTTCATCGTTGTTGAAAACTTTTCACACAAATTGTGATGGTTTGGAGATCCAAAAATGATGTCATCAACATATATCCTGAACTAGTAAGATCTCTTCCCCATCCTCTATCCTGAACAGAGTTCTATCAACATCCTTTTTGACAAAACCATGGTCAAGAAGAAAACCGAGAAAGAGTATCATACCATGCTCCGGGTGCTTGCTTGAGACCATACAAAGCTTTTTCCGAGCACGTAAACTTGGTCATTCTGTTTTGAATCCGGAGGTTGTTCTACATAAACCTCTTCTTTAAGCACACCGCTCGAAATGCACTTTTCACATCCATTTGATAGATCGTGAACTTCATGTGGGCGAGATATGCAAGAAACAATCGATGGCTTCTAGTCTTTGCAAAGCAAAGGTTTCATCATAATCCAAGCCTTCTTCTTGGGAATAACCTTGTCTGACTAAATTTGCCTTGTTTCTCACAATGTTGTTGTTTTCATCTCTTTTGTTTTTGAAAACCCACTTGGTTCCAATGACATTGTGCCTTTTCGGTCTATCTACCAAATCCCATACTTCATTCCTTGAGAATTGATTCAAATTTCATCTTGCATAGCAAGAATCCAATAAGAATCTTGTAGAAACTTCACCAATCTCAAAGCAGGTTCTTTCTCCGAAAAGGAAGCAAAGAAATAGTGCACTCTCACCATGGAACCTTCTTGTCTTAACACCTTCAGTTAGATCACCCACTATCTGATTTGTAGGATGACTATCTAACCATTTCCTTCTTGATGTTCCCCCTTCAATGGTATCCTCAACATTTGAAATGTTAGGTTCGATTAAATCGACAAAACTGAGGAACAACAAAAGCGGGAGAAAGAGAATCATCTTCCTCGGGGAGATTATATTCGCAACATTATCGAGACATCCGCCCCTTTGGTTGATAGATTCGAATTTGCCTCGGTTTGTGACCACATCTTCATTGGCATCACATACCGAAGTCCGAACGGTGTCTGCTCAGATTGGTCACCTTTGAGTGTTGGTTTTCCCGAGGCTCACCATCCTGAATTCCATTCTGAACTTCCTTATCTGAGTCTGAGTCACTCCAATCATAGAATGTGACTGACTTCTTCTTTTCAGGTTCAGTGGATGATTTGTCTTTCTGTTTCAGGCTTAATCTGGTGATCCTCTTAGTTAGTTCATCTGCGATCATGTTCCCCGCTTCTTCCGAACACAAATAGATTCATCAAAAACAACATGAGGTGTTTCCTCCACAATAAAAGTCCTACGGTTGTAAACTCGAAAGCTTTCTTCGACTTGAGAATATCCTAAGAATATTCCTTCATCGCCTTTTACTATCAAAAGTTTTCAACCGATCTTTACCATTATTGTGTATGAAACACTTGAACCAAACACACGCGAAAAAAAAAAAACAAGAGGCTTCCTTTCATTCCAAAGCTCATAGGGTGTTTTGCCTTAACTCTTGGTCAAGATGGATCTGTTTCCGAGTAAGCATGCGGTGTTGATGGCTTTTTCAAACCCAAAAAATCTTTTAGGAATATCGACCTTCAAATTCATTGTCCTTGCGAACTTCTTCTTTCGTCTGTCCTGCTCTCCTTTCAAAGAACACCATTCTGTTGAGGGTCCTTGCGGTGATGTTTCATGTGAAATTCCATTTTCTCGCGACAATAATCGATATGATATGATTTATGAATTCAGATTCGCTTGTCGATCCGATTTTGACCACACTTCGGATTTTTCTCAATCTTGAGCCTTTTCAAGAACTCTGGCGACTTTTATCGAAGTCTCTTTTTCTTCGAAAAGAATATGACCCAAGTATATCTCGAGTAGTTATCAACTACTACCAATGTGTATTTCCTGCCATTAGTGCTTACAGGTGTTATAGGACCAAAAAGATCCATATGTAGTAATCAAGTATTCTTTCAAGAGAAACCTCAACTTTACTTTTAAATGATGCTCTTATCCTGCTTTTCCTTTTCGCACGATCACAAATATGTTCCTTCTTGAACACTTCGTTAAAGCAACCCTCTCACAAGAGCTAATCTTGCAAGCTTGTTCAGGGTTTTGAAATTTAGGTGATTCATTCTTTTATGCCATAACCAACCCGGGTATCTGTGGAACTTTTAACAACTAAACATGTATCTTTAGGAGCGAGAACTCCAATCAAAGAAGATACACATTCCCTTTTCTTGTACCAAGAAACTTTCTACGTGATGTATCATTTTCACAAAACATAAGTTCTTAGAGAACTCAACATTGAAACCCTTATCACGAATTGGCTAATTGAAAGCAAATTATGCTTCAATCCGAATACATATGAAACACCATGGATATGAATCGAAGTCGATTTCCAAAGTTCCATATCCTTTAGTCCGTCCTTGGAATTATCTC
Organism: Stenogyne calaminthoides; assembly: GCA_037126765.1. Classification (NCBI taxonomy): domain Eukaryota; kingdom Viridiplantae; phylum Streptophyta; class Magnoliopsida; order Lamiales; family Lamiaceae; genus Stenogyne; species Stenogyne calaminthoides. The sequence continues at coordinate 30,742,280 of JBBCBC010000006.1, read as the reverse complement.
CAAAAGTGATCTCAGGGGCCTCTTTGTTCAACATAGTCATTGAGTGTCTTCTTGTATCTGTCATATGTCTTGGACATCCACCGTCAAGATACCAAATGTCGGGAGCTTTTTTCATCTCTCGCTCATCGATTGCCGTGTGATCATTAGTCGGTTTAGTGCCCTTGTTTTCCTCCCCGAAAAAGCATCAATTCTTAGGTACTTTCAATTTGTGTAGGGTCCTACAAGGTTAGATGTACCTTTCTAATCCAAATCTGCTGACAACTCTAATCACTTTAGAGTGGCTAATTTGTCTTCCATAAACATCAACATACACATCTACTACTCGGGTGCCTTAGCGAACTTTACGTGTATGTGTCTTAGCTTTAAGCATGAACATAGGCTTTTGAATTCTTCTTTGGTTCAGGCCTTTTGTTCGAGATGTTTGGGCTTTTTGTGCAAATGGTCTAAATCTTTGTTGACTCGGGTTCAGATAACCTTTACCTTTAAGCAAGTGAGGTTCGGGTTATGCATCTTTGAAATCTGGTCTTTTCGATTATCTTGAGGACTTGGTCTCTTCATTGAGAATGTCTCTGGCCGAGTGTTTCTCATCCGAGGATTCCTCTGATGGTTCGATGTGGAGCCTTTCAGATTTGCATTCTTAGCGAGACTTTGAAGTACTTGCTCGAAACTTTCCATCCCGATTTCGGTTTTCTAGCCTTTACCCGAGGTTTGAGCTTTCTAACTCCGATCATTCGGTTTCTTTCGAAACCATATGTCCTTTTCCTTGTCTACAACCTTGGGCATTACTTGACTTGAAGTGTAGGTGCCATTTGGTTTTACAAAGATAGTCTTCTTACTGACATGATCGGATTTCGGATGACCTTGTGAGGTTCCCCAGGTGTATCCCAATCCGGTTTTTATAGTGGCGGATCTCTGGTAACTCAATTTCATCTATCACATTAGATGCTTTATTGATAGAGTTAACTTCTTCGTATGCACTATCCTCACGATTCTGTAGAGTTTTATGCTTCTCGGAGAGGTCATTGAACTCGATTACGATTAATTTGAATCTCTTGATGGATTTCTCTAGCTTTTTCGATTAGGGGCATGATCAACTTCTCTTTCTCTACGAGAGTTGTACTTTCCGAACGTCCGGTTCATCGGTAGCTCCCGTTAATTGAGAAGTGATCTCGGTTTTGCTAGAGTCTTTCCATTTTAGATTTTCGACGATTCGCTTCCTTATTCGCTCTTGAGTTTTATTTAGCGATCCTTGCAAAACAACATAGTCCTTCATCCATTCTCAAAAGAATCCATCGGTCAAAATAGACTGTTTTGATGGAACTTGAAAACTCTTGTGCTAGTGTAGGAGCAACAACAGAGACGAAGAGTTTACCTCGCCTCAATGGCCATCGACCGGATGTCATCACTTTCACTGTCTCGAGAATATCTCATCCCCGAAGAGCTAGATCCTCCGCCAGTGTTCTTCTTCTGCAATCATGGCCTTTTTTGCTTGAGAACTTCGGTCTCTTTTTAGCTTGTCTTTCTCTTCTCTCCTTAAGCACTCAACTCGACAATCATCTTTGGAAGTGACCTTTCTTCCAGCAATTATAAAGATCTGTTGGCATCATCATCCCGATCATTTTCTTCTTTGGACTTAGAGTCCTTCTTTTGCGATGAAGATCCTTCACTTTTCAGTCCTTCTTTCTTCTCGTTTGATCCGTCCTCGGGTTTCTTCCGGTACCGTGGTTCCCGCGTAATAGCTTTTTGTATTTTTCAAATCTACTATTAAGTCTGTCAAACCTCCTTGCCATCAAGCATTTAGCTTTTCCTCAAGCTCATCCTCGATGTTTGGCATGAGGGTTCTCGACTCTCTAGTTTTGAGTTTTTATCTTTGGCTTTTAAAGCCACATTCTTACTTCGATGAAGAATCATCTTTCTTTGTCGACCTTTTTTGGATTTCTTATCAATTACAAATTCATAGGCTTTTCAAATTTCGAGAGAAGACTTGTTGGTATGGTATTGAACTAATGTTCTTGGTGTTTTCGATCACCACTTGCATGAATATCCCATTTCTTAGAAAGACCTCTAAGAATTTTCAATGCCACTTCTCTTTGTGGATATTTCTTTTCAAGTGCGTTTAGATCATTCATGATCTTTAGTGAATCGACTTCCATTTTGTCTATTGATTCACCATCATCCATTTCAAAAAACCGTCCAAACTTTCCAATTGCCACCGAAAGTTTGTTTTCTTTTATATGATCATGCGCACTTACGTAACAGTAGTGTATCCCATATCTCTTTTTAGCGATATTACGGTGAGAGATCATTCCCATCACACCATCATCAATTGATCTTTGTATAGTGTGTCTTTTTTGCAATGTAGTCTAGATTGACTAACTTTCTCCTCGAGAGTTAGTTGGTCATCGGACTTAGAAAAATCTGCTCTAGGATCAATTCTCTCTTCTTCTATAATTCTGGGATTCACCACAGTAAATTTGAATGGTCCTTGAGAAACCACTCTCCACATACGCTAATGTTTGGAATACAGATGAGCCTGCATTCTCAGTCTCCATAGATCATAGTTTTCTACTGAGAACATGGGAAGGTTTTTAGAAGACATTTTTCTGATCTTTTGAAAAGAAAAAAAATTTCAAAGAAATAAGATCGATTCAGATAGACCACAAGTATTTTTGAAAATAAAACTTTGTCAACACAAAGAGGTGGTCAAGTTGAACCACCGCTCGATACCACTTGTTGGTCCCGTAACGAGTCTTACACGTGTATGGGGGAATACACGTGTTTAGTGATTTTAAAACTTTTTTTTTTTGTCTTGAGGTCACTTGGGTCGATAATCCTCAAGATTAGGTTAGAGAAGCACAGATCGCTTCCGAGTCAAAGTCTCTTCGAGACGGTGATCCCGAAATGCTTTCGGATACCTCGGATAATCCCAATGAATCTTGAGTGTCAGAGATCCCGAGTTGCTTGGATCGATAACTAGCCTTCTTGAATCCTCGGAAGAGAGTTCGGTTTGATAACTATCTGTTTCTAGCTTTACTTTCGATCGTCTTGAATAGTTGGCCACTTAGATTATACTCGTTTTAAGCTTTGTTTGAAAAGACCTTCCCTTTATGAAATAGTGATTAGGGTGGATTCACTTATGCAACTTCAAAGGATTGATTCCAATCTAATATCGATGAAAAAAGTATGCTTTCAAAATCAAGTCAATCAAATGCATTAAGCCGAGATAAGGAAAGCGATAAAGAACACGGCGAGCTATAGTGGTTCGAGACTCAAGCTCCTACATCCACTCTCTCGACTCTTGAGAGAAATTCACTATCAACTTCGAGCTTTACTCTTGTACCTCGTAGTTTACTTACTCAACTTCGTACCCGAGTTTTACGACTACTCCACGTAGTTTACTTTACTCAACCCGACCTTGAGTTTTCGACTACCTCCGTAGTTTACTTACTCAATCACACACAAAGCTTTCAGACTACCCTCAGAAATTACTAACTTCTCCTCTAGAGTTTTTACGACTACTCCGTGTAGTTTACTAACTCTTTACTGACTCTACTCACCAACAAAACACACTCCAACTACCTTCCGAGGGTTTGGGGTTTCTCGGTTGGTTTCAACTAGGATGAGATATCCTTTCTGATGAAGCACAATCTGAAAGGGTTAGGATATCTCGACTAAGCTTTGGATAAATCTTATCAAGCTAGGCTTAGTAAAGTGAGCTCTCTTTCAATATAGAAGCACTTGGGAAATTCAAGGTATTTCGAGTGCTTTAACTTTTGCAAGAATAGGTTTGAGCTCTTGAGTTCTTTGATAAATTTCCGTAACCTTACTAAGTAGAGGTCACCAAGATTTATAGGCATACACCAAGGTCACTCTTGAAAACTATCCGTTGGAGAGATAACCCGTGAGTTCCCTCTTATGGTGTGTGAGAAAGCGGTATATTTAGGGTTTGAAACTCCCTAAACATGTTTTAGGCAATAGTCTTTCATGTAGCCGGTCTTCACTTTTTGCGATCTGGAACTTTCGTACATCGACACCTTTTTTCAGCACTGTCCTTTGTCGATTATCGGTATGGTGCAGTGTCGTCTTCCTCTTTTTTGACTTTTGTCTTGATTAAAGATAGACACCTTCAATTGGCTCTTTTTGGTTACAAACTCTGAGTTTGATATAACCTTAACAACACTTCGACTTAGTTCCTTTTTTGCGCATTTGAATGTCTTGGCAATATCTAACTTTCTAAGGCATCGCGTTTTTCTCAGTGTTGCGTCCTTGAGATAGATATATTCGATGCCTCGGAACATTGAGTTCATCTCGAGCATTGATGCATTCTTGAGTCTTGATAATTCTTGTACTTTCGATATTCTTGATCTTGATTTCTCGATCTTGATCTTGCGTCTTGAGTCTTGAGTCTTGAGGTCTTCGAGTCTTTAGGTTTATCTTGGTGATATCTTTGAGTCTTCATCTTGAGTTCTTGGTTCTCGGTTTCATCTTGATGAGACTTGAGAGACTTCGATTTCATCTTCAAACTTCGGTTTCTTCGAAACATATCTTGAGTTCTTCGAGTCTTGAAACCTATCCTGAACTATATCTGTGACTATACATTTTTTGAGATAACATCCTCAATACTCTAAAACTGAATCCTGACTCAATTATCAAGATCATTCTGAACATGTCATACTCAGGGGTTTTGGGATCTTAATCAAAATCATATAATCTTTTATTAAATTCATCTCCCAACAGTATGAATAAGATTAGTTGACTTATGTTATGAGTTGAATAACATAAATTATTAAAGCTGTTGGGTTTAATTCATGTGTAGGATTGCAAACATGTAAGAGGATATTTGAGGTGTTTAAGGAATCCTAAATATGTGTTTTGGCTAGATAATGATAACTCCAATTTTCATTTCAGTTAGGGTTTTAGTTGTTGAATTCTGAATTCTTAGAATTTCATAATAAGCAATTTATTATTGACATTAGCTGATAATTATAAATAATATGTTATAGTTTACTTTTAGATTTGATAAAGGAAGACGATAAAACGATCTAGGAGTTCCATTATCAACGTTTCTATGCTCGAGGTAAGTAGAAATTCATTTGTAACTACAATGCACAAATATATTGTTATGTGCTTAATTTATGTGCAATTGAAAATATGTGGATTTTACTTGAATTGTGAGATATATTTGTATTGCATTATCATGAAATTTGATCAAATGAGGATATGTGTTGGCCATTGACTATACACCGAGGACGGAAGGAGCGACCTGGGGGTAATGCTACCAGGGAGACCCTAGCGTAGACCACTCAGAGTAGGCCACCATCTTATGATTGCACGGAAGGGGCGACCAAGGAAACTCTGCCGCCGGTTGAAGTGATTTTACGGAAGGGCGACCTGGGAGTGGAGTGATCAAGGAGACCCTGGCAGCGTAGGCCACCATTTTATATATATGTGATGAGCTCAGTTCGGTGTAAACAGTGAGTCTGGGGCCCTGCGAGTGTTTCATAAATAAATTGGTGATTTCAAAAGAGAGTGCATGGGGAGGATTTTCAAAGATTCACAGCATCATGCATAATTTCTTCTTACTGAGATTTATATGTCTTGCTTAGTATATGCATTGTAGGTAATTCTGATGGGATGTGACGAGTTGACCTTACTGGACGAGCTGTGGAGCTCCTGTAGGTTTTGAGTAGCTATGTACATAGATGACGCCCTGTTGGGCATACCGTGATTTATCTTGCTTCTGTTATTATATATTTTGTCGATTATGAATGTGTATTGGGGTATAAAGTCTAGTACGTACTAGTGTGTTGGCTTGGAGGTTGATTGTGAATTGCTAGGTGTCGGTTTGAAGTTTGATTTTGAATTAATATTGTGTTGACTTGGGGTTGGATTTGTTAGTATTAGTGTCCTAGAGATAATCATATGCAAGGACATAAGACTCGATGATATTTAGTTGATTTAATATTATAGTTCATTTAATATTAATGTATGACATTACACTTGTTTGAATATTATGTTTGATTGTTTGCATCTATTCATGTATGTGTTCCCATGAACCAATGTTGTTATTGAGGATGTGAGACCTCAGATGACTTAGACATGATTCTTAATAAGCCCCGATTAAGGATCATCAAGAATGAGATATTGATGATGCATTTGAGATTTGTGTGTATAAAACCCCAACATAAAATATATATTAAATAATTAATATATATATATGTATATATAATCATGAGACTAAAATAAATACACTAATATATGTAATAAACTGACGTGAAGTGTATATATATATATATATATATATATATATAAGTACAATTAGGAATATATGTGTGTGTGATAGTCAAGAAAGTATGGCAAAAACTTGTATGCAATATTGCATACAAGTGATATATCTTGATGTATTTTTTTTTTTTTTTTCGGGTCAAATAATAGGGCGGGTTAGGTTAGGGGCATTCTTTGGCGGGTTAATGGGCTTCCTCCTTCATCTTCACGACTTCATGCTTGATCGAGGATTTCTCTTCTTCACGCCACAAGACTCACACGCGGATTTCTTCTTCCTCGCGTTGCAACAAACGCGACCAGATCGCCGTTGATTTTGATGGTGGTGCGTATCTAGGTTTTTCCTCTTCTTCTCTTGTTCTTCCTTTTCTCTTTCTCTTCCATATTCTTTTTGTTTCCTTCAATTCTCTCATCCTCGCAATTTTACCGGTGATTTCCTATGGTTTGTGAAGCAGTTTTTCAGATCCTTCTGCACTATTTCTATTTTCTGTAAATCTGTAATTTTGGACTGAAGATTTTTTTCGCGTCTGTACTGTTTTTTTTTCATGTAGTAACACTCTTTTGCTCATATGGTAACACTCATTTTGTTCATGTAGTAACACATCAAGTTGTTCTTTAAATCTGTAATTTTGAATTTGGAATTTCTTTTTCGCTTTGTATCTTTGTTTTTATTTATGTGGTAACACGTTTTTCTTTATATGGTAACACTTTTTGTTCATGTAGTAACATGTGTTTTTTTAGTAATATGTAAAACTGTTCATATATCGTCGTAATACTATGTGAATACGCATGTGTTACCATATGAATAATAATGTGTTACCATGTGACCCATGTTACGTTATGAATATTTATGTGTTACGATATGTTTTATTAAGTGTTACGTAAGATATGAAGTTTTTTCAATATAACAATGTAGTAACACTTATACATAGATGTAGTAACACACAAAAATTTGACAAAAAATAAATAAAATTTAATATAACAATGTAGTAACACTTATACATATATGTAGTAACACACAAAAAATTAACAAAAAATAAATAAAATTCAATACAGCAATGTAGTAACACTTATACATAGATGTAGTAACACACAAAAAATTGACCAAAAATAAATAAAATAAAATTATGCGTTCAGGAGGATTTGAACCTGCAACTAAATACATTAACAACAAACTTGAACCACTAGGCTACAATATATATTTGATAAATATATTCTTTTATTAATACATATTCGCCCGCCCAACGTGAAGCCCACAACCCACTGCCCGCGACCGACCCGACCCGCAAATTTTAAGTTAATTTGTCTTGATTGTGATATATTGCACATAACACTAGTGTGCAATATTTCACACAAGACCTTCTCAGAAAGTATATACATGTACAATTGTTTATGTGCGCATCCCATATCTTATGTGTGTATCTATCTGGATATTTCTTGTACAAATTAAGATATGATACAAAACTGTAGCAATCTTGAAGGTCAAGATTAGGAACATTCAAGATACACGTATCAAAAAAAAATTTAACCACAAATTTATAAAAAAAATTGATTATTTCTCATAGGATAGGCTTATAGATTACCGTGGTAGTAATTCTACTATAAATAGGAGTTCTATCAGGAATATAACACACACTAAGCCTACTGCAAGCAGATAAGCTTTATCATGCAAACCATTCCTTCATAAATTGTTCATACTCAAAACTCATCAGCCCTATTTAACCACTCGCTGACATCACTTTTCGATAAGCCGACTATTCAACTTTTGTCATCCCTGTAATCCCCTCGTAGCATAGATCATCGATATACCTCCCAATCGTACAACCGACCCTCTAATCACCGTGTAATTTATGTTAAAATTTAGCATTTTAATTCGTCAGAAAATCGAAAAATTTCCAAAACTCTTTTTTAATTTTCTTTAAGCAATGTTCAGTCATATATAAAGGTTAGAGGTGCATTTTTTTTACGTCCTATTAGTTAGTAACAGCATGAAAGGAGGCAAATGCACCTCCGATGCCAGTGTCGTGTTGTGTAAATGGGTGTGTTGTTTCAAAAATATGGAAGATTAGAGTAACTGAGGTAGTTCATGGATAGTGGTGTTTACGGAGGTTAACGCATTGTCTTTGAGTCAAAGAACGGAGAGGGATGGAGCCTCGCTGGAAAAAATGAAAATTTTCACGTTAAGAAATTATGCAGCGTCTGCAACTCGATTTTTGGAAATTTTAAGGTGTCATTTTGGGTCGAATTTTAAGTGTAAATTGTTCCTTGTGTCGTGAGGATTCCAGCAGTGTTTTTCGTTCGTCAATCAGAGTTGTAAAACTTCGGGAAGGGTCATTTTGTTATTTACTTGGAAGTATAGGGAGTGTTAAAGAGAATTAGATGAATAGTAAGGATTAAATTGAAAACTTTGAAAACTTCAATTAAGTCCTGGTCAATTAAAAATTTAGTCAGTCAAACCTTCTGAAATTACAGTTTAGCCCCTACATTTTAAATGCTCGTAAAATCTTCGTTTTACATCTGATTAAACCCAAACAAGCGGCAAATGATCCTAAATTTAAAACCTTACACGTTGATACTAAATACAAGTAGAGAATATTTTTGTAAAATTACAGTTTTACCCCTAGCCTCAATTGAGTCCTAAAACCCTCATTTTACATCCATTTAAATACAAATAAATTTCTATTAATCAGAAATTAATAAACAGTTTTAATAATTACTTACATAATTTAAATAACTACTTTGTAGGTTTGGAAGGTCCGGAGAACTCGTAATTAATACGCCACATCACTTAATGAGGAGATTTACTTCAACTCTTTATTGAGTTTTATCAATACAATTATTATAATTGCCTTATTAATATTTTATTATGTTTTTAATATAATTAAGTCTGGCCTCGCCAATATCACTATAATTATTTCCGTCAGTTTGGCTATGCCAACACGGATTCATTACTCTAAGTCTGGCTCAGCCAGCACCATTATATTATGTTAAGTTTGGCGCAGCCAGCACCATTTTATTATGTCAAGACTGGCACAACCAACATTATTATAATTATTTTAAGTCTGGCCCAGCCAGCATCACTACAGTTACATTTTCGACAGTCTGCCTATGCCGACACAGATTCATTATACTAAGACTGGAGCAGCCAACTCCATTTACATTTTTGATAGTTTGGCTTTACCAATGCGGAATCATTATACTCAGTCTAGTTCAACCATCGCCATTATTTTAGGCTCCGGCCTACACTATTTACCAGTTATATTATTTACATTTTGTTATTTACTTTGCGCAATTATGAAGTTACCTCACTGAGTGTTTTTCACAAACTCACCCCAATTATTTTTACAATTTTCAGATCAGGAGTTTGACAAGGAGGGATGATCCATGATGCTATGGCCAAGAAATAAAGAATAGATTTATAAAGCTATTTAAGTTAATTTACTTATTATAAAAAGAATTCATACCATATTTTTAAATAAATTTCGCTGCACCTTTACATTATTGTTGCTTCAATTTTTACTAAATATTAATTACATCATAACTAATTTTGCTAAAAAAAATAATAATAATAAAATAAAATATAATATAATAAGAAACAAGGAATTAACACTTCGTTTTCTTAACAAAAAAGCGTGGATGTATTATTTCAATTGAGTAGTGTCGTCAAGAAATAATATTAATAACTAACTTAATTAAAATTGGAGCGTTACAGTGTGCGATCTGCATCATAATTTTTTTTTTGATGTTATAATATTTGAAAAAAAAAGGTATAGCAAGTTTAAAGACTAAACTATATTTATACTCATATGATATTAGGTTAAATAAGGGTGGTAGTAACAGTTTGAAAATATATATTTTTTAATTATTTAGAATTTTACATAAATTATTTTTTGGTTTGGTATTTGTGATTTCGAATTATATCTAAATTTGATTGTATTATTTGTAATTTCAAATTATATCCAAATTGCATATATAATTTATTTATATTTTTTTATATTAATTTTTTTAATTTAAAATTTCTTCCTTGTTCTTCACATGAATTTCTGTATGTATATCCAAATTCCATATTTACTTTTGTAGAACTCACATAAATTCTAATTGTTTTCAAAAAAACTATTTTGCACATTTTCCAAGTTTTGTATTTTTTTTAATTATATCATATTTTACATAAATTTTTATTGGTCTGAAAAATTATTTTTTAATTTCAAATTAGGTTAATCCAAATTCTATATTTTTTTTAGATTTTAAATAAAATTCTATTTTTTTCAACTTTTTTTTAAAAATTAAATTATATCCAAAATTTAACTATAATTTAGCAATTAATTTATATATACTTTTATTATTTCATAGAAATTATTATATGGTTTGAAAATTTTTATATATACTTTTATCATTAACTTATAATTTTAAAAGTTATTTGATTAAATAATGAATTTATTTTAAAGGTTAACGGTTTCATCCATAAACTAACTGATAGGACTAAAAATGCTAAAAAAATGTCCATTTTGGAATATATGGATAAAAAATATTTTGGACACAATCTCTTAAAATCAAATCTATAATTTAACTAATATTTGTACATGAGATTATTAAGAAATAAGAATACAAAATGATATATAATTAATTTTTAATGTGACAGTTGATATGACTAAAATTTATACCCGAAAACTGGATATAAAGATGGAATGCTATTAGCACAAAAGAAGGTGGGTTATTAATTAGTTGATTGAATTGGAATTGATGGGGGAGAAAGTTGAGAAATTAGGCCTCTTCCTCGCCAATAGGATACCAGTAGCATAGACATTAAAAGCCAATGAGATGAAAATAAGTGAGATATTTCATGGTTTAAGGTTAGATGGATTATAGGCTTTTTGATGAAAAAGATTTCATGTAATGACCAATCCCATGTTTAGATTTTAATAATTTTTTAGAAATTCTAAGCCTACACGACTCTGACAGCGATAATTGATTACAAAATATGAAAAGGCGAACCAAAATCAAAGGCAAATCCCACCAACTAATCAGACATAAAGTTTAAGATTTTACTAATTAAAAACAACAGATTTCCACTTTTTTAAGGTTCAAAATTCCAATTGATAAGAGTGCCTTCCGTGTAACGTTAGTCGAGTGATATTTAAATATTACATAAATCTAAGATTGAATCAGATTAAACAAATTTTAATTAGATATTAATTAGATTGAAAATTTATGGATACTTTACTGATTGAATCAGATTAAACAATTTTTTTCAAATAATTCGTGCTAAGGTATAATAGAAAAATATACTTTTGAATTTGTATTATTTATAAAGGTCATTATGTACTATTGTAAATACAAGTGTGATTTGTTATAAATACAAATAATACATACTTGTGTTTTTAGTACATATATTTGTATTAATAGTCAAATTTGTGTAACTATATACACACAAATATGTTGGTGAAAAGAGAAAAATGTGTTATTGTATGAACAAAATTACACTCCCTCTATTTCATCAGATTACCCCTCTAGTTTTTTTTTTTTATTCTTTTTCGGACATGTGACCAACAATCTTAAGTAAATACTCAAACCATCAGATTACACCATTGAATTAGTAAAAATATTTTTTTTCATGATCACGTAGTAACATATAATTATCTTTACAATAATATAGTACGTAACACAGACAAAGAAAGATAAAATCTGTTTTCCGTTTGTGTGAATTTATAAAAAAAATTAGTTAGACCCGGATCAACTCGAGTAGAACCCACAAATTTTCAACTTCTTTCTATTTGAACTAATATTATACGTATAATAATATAGATGAAAGTCCATTGTATACAGAGCAGTTGAGTGACACTCGCCACTTGTTGATCCATAGTTTGAAAATAAATCGAAAGACAAAAGTGTCTACTAGTATAATTTAAAAAGGTAGAATTAAAAAATATATATATTATAATTTTTATGTAAATTATAATAATTAAATAAACAAGAACAAATTTTAAATTTTATTTATGAGTTTAAGATTTTTATTATTCTAATTTTATAAAAAAAAATTTACTCCTTTCGTCCCTAACACTACAAGAAAATAGAAAATTCTCTACTGAATATTTCAATTTGCCTACGGAATTTCCAACAAAAATAGTTTTGTCCTTAAATAATAAGCATTGCCTACGATTTGCCTATAATTTTTTAAAATCATATAACTATTTTCATTCGTAGATAAATTTGTGTGCAGAAATGTAATTCATAGGTAAATTTTTTTGTGGGTCAATTCCACACTACAAATATAATTGCTTACCGAAATGTAAATTGACTAGAAAATTATTTGGGTAGATAATTTGTTTGCCTACAAGAATTGCAAATGTGTAGACAGTTTGTTTATAGGTAAGTCGTATGTCTACTAAAATTCTAAAAATTCGTAGGCAAATCGTAGACAATCATCACTATTTAAGAACCAAAGTATTTTTAGTTGGAAAACTCCGTAGTCATTTGAAAATTTTTGTAGGCAATTCTCTATTTTCTTATAGTGAAATTAGATTGAACATTTACTGTTTGCACGAAGTTTAATCTGAGAATTATTTATTGGCAAACTTTTATATGAAATATTTCACTGATTGATCACTGAAATATGATCCATGGGTCTGAATGAGAAGCAAATAACACAGAGCGAAAAATTTGCGGATCATGTGCGGATCGGACTGGGTGAAGCAGATATTTCCTAAAAATTGGCGCAAAGGTAGAACTGTGTTATTGTAAAGACAAACATGTGTTACTGTGAGTGCATGTATGTATTAATGTAAGGAGTGAAACATGACCTGCGGGTCAGAACGAGAAGCGCATAAACAAAAATGGAAAAATTCGCAGATCATGTGCAGGATGAACAGGGTCAAACAATTTTTTCTATAGAGTTCACGTAAAGGCAAAACAACATAACTCGCTCCGAGGTCTGTGTTACTATAAAGGCAAACATGTGTTACTGTAAGTACATGTATGTGTTACTATAAGGACAAAAAGACAATCCCTTTATTTTCATCTGCTTCCCCTCTGTTTTTTATCTGTTTCTCCTTCTGACCTATGACCAACTGCCTCAAGTAAATGGTCAAACCAACGAATTTCACTATTGAATTAGTAAAAAGAAAAAAAAAATATATCATTACGTAGTAACATATAAATGTTTTTATAGACTTATTTTTATAGTAATATATACATGTCTTTATAGTAACATAGACTGAAAGCGAATTTTCCTGATTTACCTTTGCACTAATTTTTAAAAACTATCCGCTTGACCTGATTCGACCTGCGCAAGATCCGTAAATTTTCAGCTCCTTCCCATTTTAACTAATATTTCACGGTGAAATATTTTACATGAAAATATCCCTTGTTTATTAGTATTATAATAGATAGAGTTGTTTTATAATGAGAGTTGAATGATAATGTAATGATATGTGGTATAAATAAAAAGAGAGTTAATTTTAGTGTGAGAAAAGTAATAACATGTTATGTAATATTGATATATTTGACGGGGATAATTTAAATTGATTGAGTTGCTTTATTGCTATTTTAGAAAATGTTCAATCTAATTTTGAATGAACCTTTTTTACAATTGTTCAATCTAATGCGGAACAGAGAAAGTAATATTTTTTAAACATTTTAATCAATTTTAAAGACTAAATTTCTGTAAATCACACTTACAATGCCATAAAATATCAAATTTATCAAAATGTTTAAGTATGACGATATATGCTATATGACAGGAAATTTTTTATTATGATATTAAAAAACTATTATATATATATATATATAAACACTGCTTATCCGGTTAACTAGTAAAATATATATACATTTTTTAATATATAAATTCGTTAATTAGGTTTGTATGGTATTTTTCTGAAGAGTTTATATGCTGTGAAACTTGTTCACTGTGATACTGATTTTTTTTTACATGCATACTCTTTAATAATATAAGTCACACCCTTCTACGATACTCTCTGCTATAATATAAGTCACACATTTCACTTTTATGAGTAATACCCTTTATAGTAAAAAGTCACACTCTTTAGTAATATAAGTCACACTCCTTAACCAATTTTCACCGTGAAACTTGTTCACCCTATACTTTGCCTTTTCTGAATAACTCTAACTCAAAATCCAAGTTTCACAATTTTAAAATTGATAATCGAATTTAAGGAAAGAAACAAAACAAATACTCTCTCAGACCTTCTGTTATTTGAAAATTTTATTATTTGCACGAATTTTAATGTAGGAGTTGTTTATTAATATTAAGAGCGTGTTTTGAAACACTTGAAATAGTTTCCAGAAGCACTTATTTTCAAAGCTCCTTCTCACAGCTTTTGAAAATAAGTGCTTCTGAAAACTGTTTTAAGTGTTTCAAAACACACCCTAAAAGGGATAAGTTTTTTTTTTTTTTTTTTCTTTGAGGGTTGAATGATAAAGTATTGACATTTAATTTGTGTAAATTAAAAGAGATAAAGTTGACTTCAATGTGAGAAAGATAAATTGCACATGGTGTAATACTAAGGGCATGATTTGTATGATTGAATGAAATTACAGGTGAATGGAATGAATTCATGAATGGAATAAAGGTCTGAATGGAATGAAATTGGAATGGTCAGTCTTATTATTGGTATGATTCAGGAATTAAATATAGGTATTGGTGAATCTACTTTTTAATTATAATTAATAATTATTAAAATTATACTTTAATATTATTACTAACTATTGAAAATATTTTATACATATATATATTTAATATATTATTATTGTTAAATTTTTATTTATTATTTAAAAAAATTTAAAATAATATTTTTTATAATTGCGAAAATAATATTTTTATTATAATAAATATATAACTTTAGTATTATATATTTATAATAATAATATATTTTAAATTATTTTGGAAAGTTTGAGTTAATAATAACTTTATATATTTTTTAATATTTTTATTAAATAATAATATTTGTTATTATTAATACCATACTACTAAATAATACTCCATCCGTTCCGTGATAACGTGCACGTTTACTATTTTCACGTGTTTGCGAGCGAGTTTTTTATTAATATTTAAAATGATAAAATAATTTTAAAAAATGCATGTAATATATGAGAGATAGGTCTATAATACCCCTCCTTAAAAAATAATTTATCATTTGAAATACTAATAAACAACCCGCTCACTAAAACTCGATAATAAAGGTGGGGTGCACGTTATTCCGGGACGGGGGTATTAATATTTATATTTTTATTAATATATTATTGAGAATTGCTAAAATTTACATTTTTTGAGATAAAGTATTAATATTGAAAATTTTATATTATTTATATATTCGAATATTATTATATTTAATATTATTATTGTTGGAGTTTGTTATTATTTTTATTAAATACTATAATTTTTTTAATAAAATAATATTATTAACTTAGTATTATTATTGTTGTTGTTGGTAGAAGATAATATTATGAAAATAAAAAATAAAGGATAATATTATTTATGAAAAAAAAATTCATTCCTCAAGATATGGAATACATAAACCTATGGGGTATCTAAGGAATCACGATTCCTTTATTTTTGGGAATGACAATTTCTAATGGAATGATGATTCATTCCAAAAAATTATACCAATCATTGTATTTGAAATAGATTAAGAAATGATCATTCCATTCTCAATCTATTCCAACATACCAATCATCCCCTAAGAAGTCTGAAGGTGTTTCGTAAAATAAGATAAAGTTACTTTATTACCATTTTATATAGTAAATTGTTCTGAATATTATAATTTTGTTTAATTTTTTTATATTTAATTAAATAAATTGCAGGGTAAATTATTCTAATTCTTAACGAAATTCTAATTTTACTTTATATTTAATAAAATGAAACATAGAGTAAATTAAATTATTATTATTAAAAAAAATCGTCACAATAATGGGACTAGTTTGTTTTTTAAGATAAAATGCAGAGAAAATTATCACAGTTTTAAATAAAACGGCATAAAAAATAAAGTAAGTTTTTATTATATTTAATTAAATAAAACGTGGAGTAAATTATTCTGATTTTTAAAAATTTAGTTAAAATATGAAATATGTATAAATCAATATAAAATAAAAATTAAAATTGTATACAGTAAAATTTTGTTTAAATAATAAAAATAATTATTGGCTTAAAAAAGTAGGCACAAAAACTATTTTTTTTAAAAAATAAAATAGATTAGTAAAAATAGGTGAAAAATATGAGTTTTGAATTATATTGGACTAAGTCTGTCAGAGTTTTTCTCGTTATAATTGATTAACAAGTACAAAATTAAAATTTTGATCATATTGGACCATGTCTGCATGTGGATTTAACGGATTATGTAACAGTGAGACTAATTGTGCAAGTAAACTTTCGTATGCAATTAAGTCTAAATTTTTTGGTACAATTTACAAAATAATATATATCCTGTGGGACCAAATGTGCGAAAAACTCTCAATAAATTATTACACCTTTTCTTGTAAGTTAAAAAAGGAAAGTTAAAAAATTTCCTTACACTACGAATTGAAAATTTTGTAATCAATGCTTCTTGAGTCCCACGATAGATGCATCATTTGCTCAAAAGGTACGTCCCAAATTAGATGCCTCATTTTTTAAAGAGGTAATAAATTAACTTAATCACTTTAAATTAATATCTTCGAACATCTTAAAATTAGACCACTTGTCATTATTTTCCCCACATTAAAAGTAATTTTATTTCATTTATTTTATATTATATATGATTACTTTACCATTCAACTTTCACTAAAAAATACAATTTTATATATTTTTAATACTGATAAATAATCCTTATATTAAACTCGGTGCAAATTGTAAATGATGCTTCTATTTTGGAACGATGGAATACGTTAGGGGGAAAAAAACACAAGTGAGCAATCGGCAGCAAAGCAGAATCCTCTTTTGATGTTTTCTCCACTTATTCTCACTTGTCACATTTGACAATTATATAAAATAAATAATATTTTGAGGAATCCAAACCCCTTTGTTGCTTAATGCCTTACTATTATACTATATCTCTTTTCTTGTTTTTTCTTTTTTGAAATCTGTATGCATAATAAAGTGTTGGAGGCTATGTTGTGTATTGATCTTTTTCTCACCTCCTTATGCAAGGTTTTGTGATTTAGTTTTATGCATATTTCTTAATCCAGTATTTATTCCCTGTCTCTGTCTCTGTGTATGTAAAATATTGTTGGTATGCAATTACTACTTCTCTTGTGTTATTTTGGTCATGTGTGCGGAGGTTTGAGCTTAAAATCTTTTGGTAATTTAATTGTGTAGCCTGATTAATTTGAAGAATCTAGTGATGTTTTCCTTTGTCAAAAAGAGCGATTTCCTAATAAAGTTTGCATTTTTAAGCGATTGTGATAATGTGGTTGACTTTCTGGTGCAATTTGATTTTGAGACGATGTTTCATTCTTCCTCCTCTTCAATTTTCAATCGACTTGGTATTCTGTTTGTGTGTAATAGTGTGTATAGTTTGTCTTATTAATTTATAATTTTTAAGATAATGGGGTGGTACTCTTTGTCCTTCATTATTTGCTTAAGATGTTCGGATTTTGGATTATTTATCTAGTAAGAGCAGGTCAAGAAGGTGTCCATAAAACTAGTTAAGCACATGCGGAAGAGGTCTTATGTGAATCAGTTCTACCTGCAATTGGTTTGCAATTTGTGTTTATTTTTTAATAGTATTAGTTATTTCATTAACAAGTATTGAAAGAGATGGTCCGTGTGGACCTCAGGATGCAGATTATTCACAAGAGATGTTTGGGTCTTGTAACAAGTGGTGAGATTTACAAGATTAGGAAGGAGATGGGATTCAAAGAAGCTTCCGTATCCATGTTTGCAAGTGGGGACAACTATAAAGAATCCCTTTGTGCCGGCACCCATCTACTGATTTCCGGTCGACGGCCTCGTCATTTGGAGATACAATTTGATTGAAATTTTAGAGTTTGTTGGATTTTGAAGGGAGAAGTCAAATTTTAATTAAGTAGAAATTTGTAGAAGGTTTCAAGGTGAGAAACAAAATAACTAATAACATACGGAGATGAGAGAGAAGAGCGAATAGAGATAGTATGACTGAGAATATATGTTAAAATTTGATATTTCTTAGTCGGGTGTTTCTTATAGCAGTCAGGGTGTCGTACTGACTGACAATAGTCAGTTAATTTGAGCTATTAGATTTAAAATCCAAAGACTTAAATTTAAAGACCCGCAACCTGTTGTACTGTGTGTCATACTGACCATCGTACTGCATCGTACTATATGTCGAATTGTGTCGTACTGTTATAATAAATTAAATAATTTAAAATATATAATTATCAATTTACAAATTTGTCCTTATAACACTTTTTATAAATAAATATATACATATTTTTTTATAACGAAAAGCATAGTCTTCTCTCCATGGCATCTCCTCTTAAAGTGTTTGCAGACCTTGATGTTCCAGGCAAAATAAATTCACTAATAATTAATTTTATTTTTCTTTACGGGAAATGGAATGACCAAGCTTTTCGCCGACACGTACAATGGCGGCGATACCTTTGCCGATGAAGTCATGCTTTATATCTTAATTATATTCATAAAGACACTGGATTAGTTAATGAGGGAGAGAAGTTGGATTCCTGTTACAATTATGGAGGTTGGATTCTCATACAAAAACAGAGGTTGAATTCTAATTAAAAAATAGATGCTGCAATAATAGATGTTGTAGTCTGAGTTTGCTTCGCATATGCATAATATATTAATATGACAGATAGAGGCCCTGTGGAAGTAATTATAAGCATAGTTGTCCGTATAAGCATTCAATATTAACTCCGTTTCACTCAAATAGATTACAGGGGTTTATGTGTTTGGATTTTAGGAGATGGAGGGCTTGTTTGATCCAATTTGAAAAGAAAAAGGGTGTGAATGAACAAAACAATAGATTAGGGGCTTACTTGAACCTAAGAGACAAGTTGAGGTCCAATTTGACATTTTTCCATATTGAAATTGGTGGTGGAATTGATTTTTGTGGGCATGAATTGATTTTTAGGTTTAGAAGAAATAATTTTAGTATGTTATTTTTTAATTTGGTTTGAGAGAGGGTAAGATGGTAAATGATAAAAAATAATTTAGAAATATTAAACTTGTACAATAGGTATCAGGTCAGTACGATAGAGTACGACGACACATGACGAAATTTCAAACCCTGACTATTTTCAGTCAGTACGACATCCTGACTGCTCTAAAAAACACCATTCTTGGTCTGATAAAAGATCTCTAACTATACTCTCTCTGTCCCAGAATAAGTTTTTTATGGTGGAATTTTGTAGAGTTTAAGGAGTATCACTATAAAATGAGATTTAGTACAAGTGATGTGATATATAGTATAATTGACGTGATTGGATAGAGAAAGTAAAATGAAGTATAAGGATAGTTAAAAATAAAACTGGTGACAATTGATATAAATAAAATGATGGACAAGGATAATTATTTAATAGAGTGGGGGCCTCTAATGCACGGATTCTTAAAAAATTAACAGTATGCAGTATCGGATTCGCCTGGGGTGCGATTCAGGTGGGATTCGCACCCGATTCGCCACGTGGCGAATCCCATTTTTTTTTAATTTTTTTATTATCGGATACGCGTATCATGTTCCGAGGATATGCGTATCGGATACATATCGGGATTTTTTTGTAAAATTTATTAAATTTTGGGGTTTTTGTTTTTGTAAAAAATTAAAACTTACTAATAATTTGAAGGACACACTCTAAAACTTATTAAATATTAAAATTTATTAATCTTTTATTATGATTTATGACTTGTATGGGTTAATGATATTTGATTTAATTGTTGTTTTGTTACTTATGGGATGAATTCCTTGATATTAGTACTTGTGTTTTAAATGCTCTTGATATTACTACATGTGTTATATATAATTGTTGTAAATTTTTTAATATTATTACAGGTGATATATATAATTAAATTAAAAATTGATGTATCATGACCGTATTGTATCCTAAAAATTTGAAAATCTACGAATCCCCGCACCCGAATCGTATCGTATCTGCATCCCACACCCGCACCCGTACAACACAGGTGGAGGCACTAATTTTTCAAAAAGACAAAATCTAGTATGAAAATTTTAATAAATGAAAAAACTTTAATTTACAACAAAATTCTATAATTGGTGAAGGTAAGACAAAATTGAGTGGTTCATGGTTCACTCGGCCCAAGTGGTTCATGGTTCACCCGACCCGAATAGGTCATAATTTAGGATTAATTATTTAGTGTTTAGGGTGTAGATGATTGATTTAGGACAACTTTATAAGTTTTCATACATGAATATTTTCACAATAGACCTACTCTTCTAAAAATGGTATGGAAAGCTTTTTACGGGATGCCCAAAATGAAAAGGTGAACCTGAGAAGCTTATGATGGGTGGGAGGAGTTATTATGAAACAGGGGAGTATGTTATACTATATTTTATTGACAAAAACTTATATGAGATTGTATCATGCATGAGATGGTTTACAACTTAGCACAATCAACATCAACCCCTCTAAAGTATTAAAGTGTGAGTGCTAAATTATGCTCCGTGTTACCGTGAGACCGTCTCGCTTGCGTGCCTCTTTCTTATCTCGACCCTTTTCCATCAGGTACAATGGTCCATCAATGATCGATCCACGATGCCTATTCGCATCCGCCACGATCGGAGACCACGCTTACGTGGCAGGCGGGATGGGGGCGTTTTCAAGAAACCAAGTCCACGACACTGCAGAAATGTACAACGCCGAGACCGGGTCGTGGGCCCCACTCCCAAGGATGAACAAGAGGCGGAAACTCTGCTCCGGATTTTACATGGACGACAAGTTTCACGTGATTGGAGGTAGAAACGAAGAGGAAGGGGAACTGACATGCGGGGAATCCTTCGACAAGAAGAGAAACACGTGGGAGCTCATACCGGACATGCTGAAAGGCGACCGAGCTGTTCCAGATCAATCATCATCATCGCGCTCGCCTCCTCTGGTTGCTGTTGTGAATAACGAGCTCTACTCTCTGGAAGCTTCGTCGAACCAACTGAAGGTGTATTTGAAACACACGAGCACGTGGAGAGAGCTGGGGCGTGTACCCGTGAGAGCTGATTCTAACAGAGGTTGGGGAGTCGCGTTCAAGTCGCTGGGAAATGAGCTTCTTGTAATCGGGGGAGGGGCATCTGCTGCTGCTGGAAATTGTATGGCTATATACACGTGCTGCCCCGTTTCAGAGTCGGGCCAACCGAACTGGAAACCTCTTGATGCTGGCAGAAACAGTCTTAGCCACTTCATCTTGAATTGTTCCGTTATGCTGGCTTGAATCATGCATGACTGTAATTAACTTTCTTCTGTTATGGAACTTGTCATCTAGACATGTGCATTACTTGTGCTATTAATTGTTCATCTATCACTTGTGCGGGACAGGATTCCTTCAAAAGAAAATCTGCTCAAGCGAGGGTTGTCAAATTTGGTCAGTTCAGCGCTTTGTCCAAAATGTTCGTCATCGGTCGAGTCCTCTTTCCACATTCTGGTGTCTTGTCCCTTTTCTCTCTCAGTCTGGGAGGCGATCCATCAATGGCTCGGAATTTCTGCAGCCCATTCGTCCTCGCTTAAGGACCATTTTGCAGATTTTTTGAGCTCTGCTCACTCGGCTTTGCGAAAAAAGGTGTTGAGCTTGATTTGGCAGGGCACTATTTGGAAGATTTGGAAGTCTAGGAACGTGATCGTTTTCAAAGCAAGCGCTTACTCTTTAGAAGAACTCTTAGACAGGATTAAATTTTGCTCTTGGAAATGGATCCGATCCCATTATCCGCTAAATTTCTCAGCTCCGTATGTTTCCTGGGAACTTCATCAATTTGCTTGTTTACCTTCTAATTTCTAGTGACTCGTGGCATTGTAACTCTTGGGTTTAGAGTACCCCTGTACTCTTTATTGAATTTCATCTTTGCTTTTCAAAAAAAAAAAAAAAAAATCAACTGTGGTTATCAAACACAGATGCAATGGGATCCACTAATTTATATTAGATGTAGGAGGGAAAATAGGTCACACTAGAATTCAAGCTTCTTTTAAGTTGAAACTTTAAATTTATTTATCTGTTATATACTCAATCCCCGAGTTTTAATTTTTTTTTTATATTGTACAATATGGTTAAGCGTCTCACGTTTATTAAATTTATAACATGGTTTTGTCAAAAAAATTCGCATAAAAAAATGGAAGACAACATCAAAAGGTAGCAGCCAAATGATTTGGAAAAATAAATGAATTCAATACATTAATTGGTCTCATAAAAAAGGGTTATAGTACAGAATACAAGAGAAAACTGAGAAAGAGGCAATTTAATAACAAAATTAGACACAAAAAACTACAAAGAGATACAAGGCCCTTTCAACTTACATTGTATCAGGGCTGAAAACAAATGCAATGTCTCTTATCAAATCACTGATTTTCAGCTATGGATTTGATTGGGCAATTTGAACAACAACCCGATGCCACGACGTGTTAAGAATCCCTCTCAAGTTCCATATGACTTGTGCGTTTTCGGGCTGGATATTTCCTGTTATGTCTACCTGCAAATAATTAGTAATCAGGTCATCAGTTTCAAGCTAGATCCACAGTTTGGATGGGCTCAAAGTGATTCAGGAACAATTTTGTCGTTTTATAAATCTTTGCATGCAAGCCTACGAATGGAAGTAGTTATTAAGGATGAGTATGACATACAGCTTTAGCAACTATTTCAGTGGTCTCTTGAATGTCAGCCTCAGCCTCAAAAAGCACCCATGCCCATTTATCACTAGTTTCATCATCAGAAATGTATGGGATTCCAGCCTTCTGAGATTTCACGGCTTCTATCCAGTTTCTCCCACCATCTATCGATACGTCTACTCTCTCTATCCCTCGTCCCCCTCCCGACACTGCATAACCCTTGATACTTATCTGAAAATACAAACCAAAATCATCATCTTATATACGCGTAATGCAGTAATATATGCGTAACCTATGGTTGAGCTTTTTTATTGAAGCAACCTATTGTCGAAGGAAAACCATAATGCAGTAATATACGCGTAAAAGATATCATGCTCACCTTTCCAGGCTTTGCGTAGTTTACATCATCCAGAGAACATATTGCACTCTGCAGCAGCAATACATTGTTCAGACATTTCACTAAAACATGATTGATTATGGGACAAGAGAAATACCTGAATAGGGAAATCCATCTGCGGCCGCCTCGTAGACCAATCAATATTGTCCCAATCGACTGAAGGTGGAAACATTTTGTAATCTTTTTGCATAAAGAATCCCTACAGAGTACCAGAACATCATAAAATCGAGGATTGTTATTCATAGAGCCAAAGTTTAGACAATTTTTGTTACCTGACATTCTTCTGCAATGATGTTGATTGAATCGAGCCATTTAACAGAACGAGCACCAATAACACCTGGGACAATAACCCGCAATGGATATCCATGATCCCTGTTCAGAGTCTTAATGTGCATATCAAATCCATTAGATACATAAGCATTATATAGTATAACAGCAGAACGGAGTAAAAATCAAAGTGATGTAACCTGATGAGTATACTCTAGTTATAACACTACTATTGAATCACAGAAACTAAAGAAACACGAGCTACTTATTCATGAGGAAACGAAGAGACTAATACCTCTCCGTTCATCTCATAAGCTAGTAGAACATCAGCCTCAGGATTTGTGGCCTGACTTAATGGAATTGATGCTTTATAAGGGCCTCCATTCTCTTCCTGTAATAACAGTGATAACTAGCTAGGTGACATTTGGTTTAAGTGATTGAGAAGAATGGGATAAAATTAAGGCACAAGCAATTCACCTTACACTTGTCAATGCTTACAAATTCAACGTGTTTTCCTCCGAGTGGTGATGTATGAGTGAACTTGGGGATTCCCATCAGTTCAAGAACATCTGCTAATTTGGCCCCACCCCAAACAGCTGCAAACGCACATCCATGGAAATATGAAATGGAACGCTACGCAACATCTTTCTTCCAAATGTTGACTAATATGTAAAGTTTTAAAGTCTATTACCATACTCCTTTAAAGAAATTGATTTACAGATCAAGCACACAAGTTTCAGTTTCACAAGAGAGTGCATAGAGTCACTACAAAGAAAATGTGTGTTTCGTTTTGCAGGAATAGCGATGATAATCATGCACCTGAGTGGACTTATATTTCTCCGAAACAACATAATGAATTGTAATAATCGACAACAGAGGGAAAATGAAAGCATGCCCCAAATTAAGGGGTGATGGGGGAGCCAGAAAATGGCATAAAAAGTGTTGGCATGGATCTAAAGAACAAAATATAGAGTAAAACATGAATTGAAAGTAAAATACATGATTATTAAGTACCCCCTCCATCCACCAAATATATTCTCATTTTCCTTATTTGTTTGTCCACCAAATCTATTCCCATGTTTTTTATGGAAATATACACTTTATCTTTATCCTCTAACAATTACTTAATTACTTCAATTGCTCTATAATCACTTTATATATTTTATCTACATATTTCTTAAATATTGTGCCAAAAAAGGTGGGTATAAATTTCATGAACGAAGGGAGTATTAACTTGTTAGTAGATGACCAAAAGAATGTGGACTAACCATTTCCAATGGCTGCAATGTCCCATCCAACACCTCTCACCTTTCTAAGTTTGCTCATGGCTGTCCTCCTGTTGCCAGCACACTGCCAATGCATTACACAAATTAAGCACCGAAACTCTATCTTTGTTTTCCTACTATTCATTTCTAGCAACTGCAGAAAATATACCTGTAGTGTAGCAGTGACAGCATATTTTGGAAGCTCCCTGTCATTCATTCAATGAAACACTCTTTTTTATTCCATGAAATAATAAATGGCCAAAATTAATCCAACGCACTCACAGGATATCACTCATGTAAAGCTCTTTAGCATTTTGTACTAGACCCCCGACAGAAACGCTGTATCTGCTCAACGAAACAGAGATAACAATCAATCAGTAACATCTAATATTGCATCATTCCATAAATGTTGAAAATCTGTAAAAATTATTCCGACTTGTGAATATCGTCGACAATAGGAACAGGTCCGTGGTTTCTCTTATAGAAGAATTGGAGTGGCGTCAAATAAGATGAAACTAAAGCTGAACGATGTGGCTCCGCATTGAACGGCTCCTGCCAATTTGAAAATAAAATCCAATTAATCATCTCATAATCTGCAAAATCTGCCCATGATATACAATCACAATGTATGAATTAATTCACCTTAGAATTAACAACAAGAGCAGGGTGGCGAACAGGTTCCCGCGTGTAATCCGATGGCGCCCTTAGTCCCGGCATTTCTCAATCACTCAAATCAGAAAATATCTGAAATTGAGAATCTGCGCTTTTTATATCAAACAATTTGAGGATGAAATTGAAAGTTTGAAACCAAAGCGCATGCCCGACTAAAACGACAGCCGCTTGTTCCCTCACTGCGGGTTTATTATGGACCTTGACTTTTTTATTTTTTTCCGCTTGTTTTCACCGGGGTAAAAAGCATAAAAACATTTATGCGATTCATATAAAATACACAAAACACCTCTGTATTTTAATAAATACATATAACCCCCTTTTATTTTATAAAACTGTGAACACTCCTCTATATTTTAATATATACATAAAACTCCCATCTGTTTCATATAAAATACACAAAATACTATATATATTTCAATAGATGTATAAAATCACCTTGTATTTTATTAAATTAAAAAATTAATGAAAAAAACTATAAAAAATTACTACAATTAATAAAATGCACATAAATATAAATACAAATAAATTAAATTAACCATTAATTACTCTTAAAATTACATCAAAGTCCAAATTGTTAGTTCTTAAAAAAAAACGACATGAGTACGACAAGAAACCCAAAAACATAAAACATCAATTAAAAACAAACTCGAGTTACAAACATGTTCAATAAAAACTAAAAAGTGACGAAAATGAATTCTCTACATACTTTTATAGAACACATGTGAGAGAATTTTGTGCATATTTTATGAAACACAGGGGAGTTTTATGCATATTTTATGAAAGTTTGTCAACCTATAGGTGAAATCTTGTAGGTAATGAACTCTAGGTGTTTTTATATAAATCAAGGACAAATTGCAAAAATAAAACCTATTTTTGCCACTAATTGCATTTTGAGAACCATGCATTTGACTGTTGCAGGATAAATACCGAAATTTCAAATTATTGTAAAAAAGAACATGGGGCACACTCGTAGGTAAAACAAGCACATTCGAATATACAAAGATACCCCTCCTTTTTTTACCCGTGAATTGCCCGAATTCATTTTCTCGAAATAATTTAATAATTCAATAACTGCCCTATAAAAGTTAAAAGATCGGTCTTTAAAATAAAATTAGTGGAAAATATAAGTATTGGGTTTACAATGACAAAATATTGTGTGAAACCGAGTTCACGGTAAACTCAATTTCTTCAATCTCACTATTATACTCAAATCAAATCTTATATTAAAAACAAAAACCTAAAACCACTAAACCAAACGACGGTGGTTTAGTGGTTGTTGGGGAATTAATTGTCCGGATCTATTCGGGATGAATATTAAATACAAATTTAATTCTAACAATTATTACTAGCATGAATTAATCCTATATTAATTCAAATAATAATTCAACAACCAATCATGCATACAAATAGTTCACGTAAATCCTACGCATGTGGAATTACTACGGGTTTACGTAAACTAACCTCTCGGAGTGACAACCGTTGAGAAGATGGATCCCGTTCACACGAACACACCAAAAGGTCTTCTCAAGTATTCCCTTGTCCTTGTTCAA
The DNA here is from genome assembly GCA_037126765.1 of Stenogyne calaminthoides. Lineage (NCBI taxonomy): Eukaryota > Viridiplantae > Streptophyta > Magnoliopsida > Lamiales > Lamiaceae > Stenogyne > Stenogyne calaminthoides. Next base: position 30,715,104 of record JBBCBC010000006.1, on the reverse strand, counting down.
CAATCCGGTGGAAGGAACTCGCGAACAATTTAACAAAAAGAAAAAATAAAATTATGTTGCACCACCTTTGTGGATTTTTAATTTTTCCAACACATGATATTGAACTGGGGATGAAACATTCATCCCCTATTTATAGATATGGGGTTGGTCGAATTTTTGGGGTGGAAAATAGGATGGAAAAATCTTTTCTTGATCTTCAAGAAATCTTGAATATATCCCATATATTCTTTTCTCCATAATAAAATATTCCACAAAAATCCCAACTCCCTATTGTTATGGTATTTTTCGAAAAATTAAGGAATAGGAATTCAAGATTTGGATCTTCTTGAATTTATGAGATATTCTTGTATTCCAAGAATACATATCTTCCATAATGTCTTTCCAAGAAAATCTTTCCTCTCCTTATTTATTCAAAATTTTCGAAATCTCTTAACAAATAACCAAGTGAGAGATTTCTTGAATTTAATGAGACAATCTTGTATTCCAAGAATACTTATCTACATCCCATAACAAAATTTAAAGAAAATCTTTATCCCTCTTTTATTTATTATTTTCGAAATATTAGGAAAAATAAGCAACAATAATTTATTTTATTTTAAACACATTTTTTTAGGTTATTGGACATTATCTTTGAAAAAGTACTTTGGAGGGCCATTAAGATTGGACCTTCTAATGGACTTTGAATATCTAATATTGAAGCCTAGGATATTATTCAAGCCCCAAGAATATTAATTAATCTCACTACATAATTAATATTGCACTATCCATCTTAACCCAAATTAATGTTAATATGGGAAGAATTATTATTTCCGTGTTTAAGATTATCTTCGCCCATTAATTAATTCAACCCAGGTTAAAAATAGCTTTCCATTAATTAATATCTTTTGAATCAACGAGATTCAATACTTTATACATTATTATCCATCAATATTATTGGTCAAATTCCACTTGCTAAGATTTGGTATGAAGAATCTTATGAACCTCGCTTTGTTCGACGGTTCCCTCGGGAGGTTCATAAGATTTATCATATCAAATCTTGCAAGTGAACTAGTTTCCCAAGATGGATAATAATGTTGAACCGCTGATTCTCTAACCAAGGACAAAAGATATTAATTAATGGAAAACTATTTCAACCACACTTGAATTAATTAATGGGCTAGATAATCTTAAACAGATGAAAATAATAACCTTGGAGCCATATTAATTCTACGGGTTAAGATGGATAATTTATCCTATTAATTATGTAGTGGGATTAATTAATATTTATGGGCTTGAATAATATTGTGGCTCAATATTTGATATTCAAAGTCCATTAGAAGGTCCAATCTTAATTCTCCTAAAGACCCCTCAAGTAGCCCAAACATAATGTTTCAGAATCAAAAAATTGTTTAAAATAAAATAAATTATTGTTGCCTAATTTTTTACTAAAAGTTTTAAAAATAATAAATAAAAATAGGGAGAAGGATTTTCTTTTGAATTTTGTTATGGAATGTAGATAAGTATTCTTATTGATACAAGATTATCTCATTAAATTCAAGAAATCTCCCACTTGGTTATTTATTAAGCATATTTAAATTTATGAATAAATAAATAGAGGAAAGATTTTCTTGAAAATATATTATGGAAGATATGTATTCTTGGAATACAAGAATATCTCATAAATTCAAGAAGATCCAAATCTTGATTCCTACCCTTATTTTTTCTAAAAATACCATAACAAGAGAGTTGATTTTTGTGAAATATTTAATTATGGAGAAAAGAATATATGGGATATATTCAAGATTTCGAGATCAAGAAAAAGATTTTCCCATCTTTATTTCCACCTAAAATTTCGACCAACCCCTCATTATAAATAGTGGATGAATGTTTAATCCCCAACGAAACACTAAAATTGGTTTTTCTAAAAATATCGCCACGATAAAATATCAAATATTTTGAAACGTCAATAAATTGTGTATTTTCAAAAACCTCAATTGTGAGTGTGCAATTCCATGTGTTGGAAAAATTAGAAATCCACAAAGGTGGTGCAACATAATTTTATTTTTCCTTTTTGTTAAATTGTTCATGAGTTCCTTCCAATTGATTGTTGAACAAGGGCAAGGGAATACTTGAGAAGGCTTTTTGGTGTGTTCGTGTGAACGAGATCCATCTTCTCAATGGTTGTCACTCGAGGTTAGTTCACATAAACCCCGTAGTAATTCCGCATGCCAGTAGGATTTATGTGAACTGCTTATATGCATGATTTGTTGTTGAATTATTATTTGAATTAATATAGATTAATTCATGCTAGTAATAATTGTTAGAATTAAATTTGTATTTAAATATTCATCCCGACAGATCCGAAAAATTAAATCCTCAACAATCTGCATCGAGCCTCGGTTTTGGCTCAATTTTAAATTGTAATTTAATTCGTTTGCATTAAATTTGAAATTGGATTGTAGAATTGCTAGATCTTTTTTGCAGGTATCCAATTGTCATGGAATTTAATGTGTTGATTTATGCATGCATATAAATTGTTGTTTTTAATTCGATTTGTTCGAATTCATTTTGCCTCGTGAGAAAATCCACGAGTAGATTAGTATTTGTTTGATTCGTTCAATGTAATAGACTAGTCTAGATCTAGGTTCATTTATTTTTGTAAATAAATTGCAACCGGATCGTGAGCCAAGACGAAGATGATGAATTTAAAACGGATTGATCCGGAATCGGGCACGAGCGGCATGCGTCGCGCAAAACGTGCCAAAGGAGGCACGCATGCGACGCGGACGCACGCGGGTGCGAACAGGCATGGGGCAAGGCCGCTGGTCGAAACACGCACGGGATCGGAGGAGTTAAGCGCAGCGATCGACAAGGCGATCTGGCGCGTGGGCGTCGGACGGACACGGCTAGGGCGGCATCATCGGACGGATCGGCATTGGAGGGCGCTTGAAGCGCCATACGGTGCGCTACTGAGATCTGGGCGCCGCCGACACCACGCCAAGCTTTGCCGCCGAAAGGGGCGTGGTCTGCGGGCGACGCGGCGTGCACCAAAGCTTTTCGCGACGGGCGCCACTCGACACGGCGGGAAGTGCTAGGGCACTTCACTCCGACCCGATGGGTCGATGACGTTACTTGACGTGGTGAACCTTTCGAGACAAACAATAAAGGCGAAGAAGACGATTTCTCGAGATCAAGGCATGACAAAAATTAACCGTGACAATTGGATATATGTGCCCAATGTGCTTAATTTTTTGTTTTGATGTTTTGCATTTTTTTTGTGCTTATTTAAATTGTGTTTAAATATGCGATGCATGAGAATATGTTTTGGAAAAATCTCATCTTCGAAAATTACTAAGTATGCTTAAACAATTAATTGACAATTTTATTCCGGATAATAAAATTGAATTAATTTTGACCTCCATGATTTATTTATTTATGAATTCTTTTGGAGAAATTCCCCCCACGGGACGGTCAAAAGATGGCTTTCACATGAATAAATTCCAAACAGATGATTGTGGATTATAATTAGTGGCGACGATGACCCTCCCCACGAGGCTCGTTCAAAGTGAAATAATAATTCTGTATTTAATCATGGTTATTACTTAGGTATAAAATTGATATGCATATACTTCCCTGAAGTCCCTGTCAATTTTATATTGGTGAATTGGGAGCCAACTATTAATCTGGATATTAAAGGTTTGTAACTGTTTTCTTGTTTGTAACCTGCTTGAATGTGTTTAAATAATGACCCACCCCACGTGGCTTATTTAAACTGTTTTGAGATATTGGCTGATGCATGTTCATATTTTTTTGAGATTTTAATATGATACATGTGATCGAACCTTGTGATATATTTGTGCTTATGCATATTATTATTTATTTTAGTTCATCATGTCGCAACCTTTTAATCCACTATTCAATATACTTAAAGACAATTTGCTTACTGGTGAAAACTTCGTTGATTGGAGTCGTAAACTTACTATTGTCCTCACTGCACAAAGATATAACTGGGTTCTCACTACACCTAAACCAGAAAAGCCAAATGATGAGTCAACTAAAGCGGTTAAGAAAGAGTATGCTGACTGGGAGAGTTCCAACGAAATGGAAAAGTGTACCATCTTGGTTTCAATGTCAGATGTGTTGCAACACCAACACCAGAACGTTGAGACCGCTGCAGACATCATGACTAGTCTTAAAGCGATGTTTCAACATCAGAACCGTGTGGCTCGTCAGATCACCATGAGGGACTTGCTCTCTATGAAAATGGTGGAGGGAACGCCCGTAAGGGAGCACGTTCTTCAGATGATGGCTCACCTTAACAAACTTGAGGTACTTGGAGCTGAATACAACATCGAGACCCAAATCGATTTCGTGCTCCACTCTCTGCCAAAAAGTTTTGAACAGTTCAGGCTGAACTACCAGATGAACAATCAGAAGTTCTCGATGCCTGATCTGTTGCAAGCTTTAGTCTCGGCAAAGGCAATATTGGGGCAAAAGAGCCAAGCCTTGGTGGCAAATGGACCTTCTTCTTCTTCTAGGCCAAAGGGTGGTAAGAACAAGAAAAAGGATAAAAGCCACAAGCAAGTGAACTCAAGTGTTGCCAAGGGCAAAGAAAAGGTGAAGGGAGGTGGAGGAGTGAGCAAGCCAGCTAAGGGGAAGTGCTTCAACTGTGGTGAAAAAGGACATTGGAGGACAACTTGTTCCAAACTCAAAAGGAATGGAAAGAAAGGTAATTCTCACGCACTAGTTGTTGAAACTTGCTTAGCGGCGTATGCCTCCCATTTATGGGTGGTGGATACGGGGTCCACTGATCATGTTTGTTTCACTTTACAGGGGTTCAAGCGGACCCGACAACTTAGTGGGAGTGAGATCCTCATCACACTGGGCGATGCTACGAGAGTGGCAGCTGAAGCAGTGGGAGAAGTGCACCTGTCTTTTGAAGACAGAGTTTTAATTTTAAGAGATGTTCTTTACGTTCCTAGTTTTAGAAAGAATTTAATTTCGGTTTCTAAACTTTACATTGATGGATATTCGGTTACTTTTGATAAAGTTGTTACCATTTCTCTTTATGATAAATTTATCTGTCATGGAACATTGTCGAATAATCTCTATACAATTAACAGTGCACACCACTCACGAAATGCATCCTATAACACATCAACTGTTTTTGATAAAAGAAAACGTTCATCAGACGTGAACGAGACACTTCTATGGCATCTAAGATTGGGACATATTAATCCAAAGAGGATCCAAAGGTTGGTAGAAGACGGTTCACTGGAGTCTCTCCAAGTTGAACCAATCCCAACCTGCGAATCATGTTTGGAAGGTAAAATGACCAAGAGGGCATTCAGAGCCAAGGGGAATAGAGCCAAAGAAGTGTTAGAAATCGTTCACACAGACGTATGTGGTCCAATTTCAATCAAAGTAAGAGGAGGTTATGAGTATTTCGTCACTTTTATTGATGATTACTCAAGGTACGGCTATATTTTCCTTATGAAGCATAAATCTGAGACTTTTGACAAATTCAAAGAATTTAAGGCTCAAGCAGAGAATCATAGGGAAAAATGTATCAAGTCTCTACGATCCGATCGTGGAGGCAAGTACCTCAGCGATGAGTTTTTGAAATACTTGTCAGATGAAGGGATTGTATCCCAGCTAACTGCACCCGGAACCCCTCAACAAAACGGAGTTGCAGAGCGAAGAAACAGAACTCTTTTAGAAATGGTTAGATCAATGATGAGTTATGCGGATCTACCCAAGTCGTTCTGGGGTCATGCCTTGGAAACAACAACTTACATTCTGAACTTGGTGCCATCCAAATCGGTTCCCAAAACTCCCAAAGAATTGTGGACCGAGCGCAAGCCCAGTTTGAGACACATGAGAATTTGGGGGTGTCCGGTCTACGTGTTGGACAAGGAAGCCGGAAAATTGGATCCTTGATCAGAATTAAGGTTGTTTATAGGATACCCCGAGGGAACAAAAGGGTGTATGTTCTATGATCCCGAAGATCAAAAGGTGGTAATAAGCACCAACTTTAGATTTTTGGAAGAAGACTATATGAACGAAAGGAGACCCAGAAGTGAGATTACCTTAAATGAGCTAAGGAGGCTAACCTCATTGCCAATTGTACAAGATGACATACCAAACGACACACTTACACAACCGGAACCTCGTCGTAGTGGGAGGGTTGTGAGACAACCCGAGAGATTCATGGGGATAGGAGAATCCTCGGAGTTGATTCCCAGACAAGACAAATCAGACCCATGGACATATGACGAGGCAATCCAAGACAAGGATGCGGTTTCTTGGCAAACAACAATGAAAGTCAAAATGGGTTCTATGGATCATAACAGAGTGTGGGAGCTAGTCGAACCACTTAATGGGGTCAAACCCATTGGTTGCAAGTGGGTATACAAGAGAAAAAGAGGACCGGACGGGAAGGTGGAAACCTTCAAGGCAAGGCTTGTGGCGAAAGGTTATACTCAGAAAGAAGGGATCAATTATGAGGAAACTTTTCGCCTGTAGCAATGCTTAAGTCCATCCAAATTCTCTTGTCGATTGTTGCGCATCTCGACTTTGAAATCTGGCAAATGGATGTTAAGACGGCTTTCCTTAACGGAAGTCTTGATGAAGAAATTTATATGCAACAACCCCAAGACTTCATTGAAAAAGGCCAAGAACACCTAGTTTGTAAGCTCAAGAAGTCCATTTAAGGACTCAAACAAGCATCCAGAGCTTGGAACCAATGTTTTGATCAAGTAATAAAGTCTTATGGGTTTGATCAAAATAAGTTCGAAAGTTGTGTGTACAAAAAGCGTGTCGGAACTGCATTGGTATTCTTAGTTCTATACGTAGATGACATTCTGCTCATTGGGAACGATGTAAAGGTGTTATCAGATGTAAGGGCATGGCTTTCAAAACAGTTTGATATGAAGGACTTAGGGGAAGCCGGTCACATCCTTGGGATCAAGATTACTCGAGATCGCAAGAAAAAGATGATAGGCTTATCGCAAGCTTCATACATAGACAATCGCTCTTCTTGAAGGCGATTCAAAGATCAGATTCCAAGAAAGGCTTCGTACCTTTCAGACATGGAATCCATCTATCCAAGGAAATGTGCCCTAAGACACAAAAGGAGATAGATTATATGCAATGCTGTGCACGAGACCGGATATCTGCTTTGCCGTTGGTATGGTGGCAAGATATCAAAGTAACCAGGGGAAAGAACATTGGACGATAGTTAAAAACATTCTGAAGTATCTGAAAAGAACTCGAGATAGAATGTTGGTTTATCAGTCAGATAGTCTAATCCCCATCGGCTACACCGGACTTCGATTTTCAATCGGACTTAGATTCCAAAAATCTACCTCCCAGAGTGTGTTTTGCATGGGGAGGAGCCATGACATGGAGAAGCGTTAAGCGAAATGCATCGCCGATTCTACCATGGAAGCGGATATGTAGTGCGCTATGCGAGGCAAATAAAAAGAAGCGGTTTAGCTCAAGAACTTCCTAATGGACTTGGATGTAGTTCGAATTTGCCCAAAGACAATCACTTTGCTTATTGTGATAATACTGAGAGCGATTGCAAATTCAAGGAATCAAGAGCCCACAAGGCCAAAGAAACACATTGAAAGGAAATACCATCTTATACGAGAAATCGTTAAGAGAGGAGATATAGAGGTGACAAAGATCGCGTCAGAAGACAACCTAGCAGATCCATTCACAAAGGGTCTGCCTCAGAATAAATTCGAGAGACGTGTGGAAGGAATGGGTGTCAAGACCGTTGCCAATCTGCTTTGAGTATAAGTGGGAGATATTATTAGGTTTGTGTAGGTGACATTAGATGTCACGTATTAGGAACTACACGAGACATGCTGTAGTATACTTAAAAGCAGACTTTGAGTATAAGTGGGAGATTGTTGGGGTTATACTGGAAAGTATGCTTTTACTTTATATAACCAAACTGAATTTCTGTCTTATTTACTGTTGGGAAATGAATTTAATAAAGAGGATTTTGATTAGATCCCAAAACCCCTGAGTATGACACGTTCAGGATAATCTTGATAGATAAGTCAGGATTCAGTTTTAGAGTGTTCAGGATGTTATCTGCACCGTGTATAGTCGGCAGACATAGAACACGTTAGTTTAAAGACTTCGATTGAAACGAGAATCAAGAAGACTTCGATGAAATCGAGAATCAAGACTCGATGTGAGACCGAAAATTCCGGGAAGACTCGAGAGAACTGAAGGCTCAGAGAATCTGAAGACTCAGTATGTCTCTGAAGACACTGAGACTCGGAGAATCCTGAAGGCACAGTAATTACTGAAGACTCAGTAATGTACTGAATGCTCAGTATATCCTGAATGTTCCGAGGCACTGAAGCTGAGGAATATAGCCGTTGGAATCCAGCTGACGTGGACCAATGAGAGGAAGACAACCAGCCTGAAAAAGCTGCAGAACTTACAAAGAATAGTATGGATTTGAATGTGATTCTCTCCAACGGTAACATTCAAATCCACACTATAAATACAAGATCTTCCATCAAATTAAGTGTGGAAATTATGCACAAGATGCTACAGAGCCAAGAGCGTTATAGTCAAAGCATTCCCACCCTAGAACACAAGTATGTAGATATACAAATACATTCAAAGAAGTGTTCTAGAACCCAACCTAAGCAACCCACGATGTATCTTAAGCTTAGAGAGATTTTCCCAACCTTAGCATTGAGGCTAAACCATTGTAAGGGAAAATCTCACCATAGTTGGAGACAACACCAAACCCAAACCCCATTCTCGTAAGAGATATCCAGTGGTGAAGTGAGGTAGTTGTTAGGCAATCCCAAGAAGGGGTGATAAGTCCCGAAGGAGTGTGAACTCGTTAAACATCTAGAGGCGAGCCCGAGTGAGGGTGATAAGTCCAGTTTGAGTTAGTAAACTACAGAGGTAGTCAGAAAGCTCAAGGTCGGGTTGAGTTAGTAAACTACAGAGGTAGTCAGAAAGCTCAAGGTCGGGTTGAGTAAGTAAACTACGTGGAGTAGTCAGAAAGCTCGGGGGAGAAGAGTAAAGTAAACTACGAGGTAGTCGAAAAGCTCGGAAGTGTTTGAAGGAATTTCTCTAGGAACAGGGAGAGTGGATGTAGGAGCTTGAGTCTCCGAACCACTATACATTGTTGTGTTGTTTACTGCTTTATGTTCTTATCTTGTCATACTCACTCGATTATAAGCAAAACACAACACATGAGCTCAAAAAGGTGAAAAATCTGGAATCACCATTCCTTCACCCCTGTTTTATATGCACCGCAATGAAATGTTTTGCTTCATTCAGACGCCAAAAAAATGGTTTTCCCACCGGGACCAACAAGTGGTATCAGAGCGGGAGTTCAAAAGGTTCACTAATTTCAGAGTGACCACCTGAACTGATCTTTTTAAAGAAAAACCCGATTCTTTAAAAATGCATATATTCTGATGTTTTGGCATCTTTATCAATTGAGAAATTGTTGGGATATTTTAGTTCTATGCCAAAACATTATCAACTTGTGTTATTTAAGAAAATTTACAGATAACAAGTTGAGGGGGAACGGAATTGAGGGGGAACTCACGGAATCAAAAGTAGATGATCGAGATCAGACGCGACTACAGATGAGACTGATCGAGATCAGATGAGTTAGATGAGTTCGGAGTCAACTGATGAGCTGTGCAAAATCTGAAGTGAAGAAAAAGAAGCAAAAGCCAGCAAATCAGAAGAGAAGGTTGCAGATCAGAAGATGAGCGAAAGAGACTGATCAAGATCAGACGTGATCGAGATCAGATATGATAAACCTGATATGCTAACCTGATATGATGTACTTACCAGATGCTATTCTGGTATGTTGATCTGAAGATGTATCCGATCAGACAAAGAAGAAATCAGATAGCCTGTGTAAAAGTAATCTGAGACTCAGTAAGTAAAACTGATCTAAGATTCAGTAAAGAAAACTGATCTGAGATTCAGTAAGTAAGAAAGACCTGAGGGTCAGGATGTCTGAAGTCAGAAGGAATTGAACTTAGTCAGCATGAGTGTCAGTATGCATGATCAGACAAAATCCGTGGAAGAGGAATGAGGAGGCGAGCTGAAGACCAAGACTGAAGACTTGTAATTCTTTATGTTTTTGTCTTTATCTTTTGATAAGTTCATTGTAAACTGTAATAGACTATCATACATCAATGAAACTTTATCTTTATGCTCAAAGATAATACCTCATTATCTTTTTTCATGTCTTTTTATTTTGATATGCCTGATTATTGTTGTTTAGTGATAAAATTGTTAAAGAGATTCATTGCTGAATTTATTGTTAAGAAATTTACCATTCTTGTAATAAGAAAAACTGAAACCTGAGTATAGGTTAAGTGTTATAACAAGATGGTTTTGGCATCATCAAAAAGGGGGAAATTGTTGGGAAATGAATTTAATAAAGAGGATTTTGTTTAGATCCCAAAACCCCTGAGTATGACATGTTCAGGATAATCTTGATAGATAAGTCAGGATTCAGTTTTAGAGTGTTCAGGATGTTATCTGCACCGTGTATAGTCGGCAGACATAGAACAAGTTAGTTTCAAGACTTCGATATGAAACGAGAATCAAGACTCGAAGATGAAACCGAGAATCAAGACTTCGATGATGAGACCGAAAAATTTCAAGACTAAGAGAAACTGAAGACTCAGAGAACCTGAAGGCTCAGAGAATCTGAAGACTCAGTATGTCTCTGAAGACACTGAGACTCGAGAAATCCTCGAAGGCACAATGAATTATCAAGACTCGAAGAATGTACTAAATGCTCAAGATATCCCGAATGTTCCGAGGCAATCAAGTCGAGGAATATAAATTGGAATCCGGTGACGTGGACCAATGAGAGGAAGACAACCAAATGAAAAAAAGTGCAGAACTTACAAAGAATAGTATGGATTTGAATGTGATTCTCTCCAACGGTAACATTCAAATCCACACTATAAATACAAGATCTTCCATCAAATTAAGTGTGGAAATTATGCACAAGATGCTACAGAGCCAAGAGCGTTATAGTCAAAGCATTCCCACCCTAGAACACAAGTATGTAGATATACAAATACATTCAAAGAAGTGTTCTAGAACCCAACCTAAGCAACCCACGATGTATCTTAAGCTTAGAGAGATTTTCCCAACCTTAGCATTGAGGCTAAACCATTGTAAGGGAAAATCTCACCATAGTTGGAGACAACACCAAACCCAAACCCCATTCTTGTAAGAGATATCCAGTGGTGAAGTGAGGTAGTTGTTAGGCAATCCCAAGAAGGGGTGATAAGTCCCGAAGGAGTGTGAACTCGTTAAACATCTAGAGGCGAGCCCGAGTGAGGGTGATAAGTCCAGTTTGAGTTAGTAAGAGGTAGTCAGAAAGCTCAAGGTCGGGTTGAGTTAGTAAACTACAGAGGTAGTCAGAAAGCTCAAGGTCGGGTTGAGTAAGTAAACTACGTGGAGTAGTCAGAAAGCTCAGGGCCGAGTTGAGTAAGTAAACTACGCGAGGTAGTCAGAAAGCTCAGGAAGTGTTTGAAGGAATTTCCCTAGGAACAGGGAGAGTGGATGTAGGAGCTTGAGTCTCCGAACCACTATACATTGTTGTGTTGTTTACTGCTTTATGTTCTTATCTTGTCATACTCACTCGATTATAAGCAAAACACAACACATGAGCTCAAAAAGGTGAAAAATCTGGAATCACCATTCCTTCACCCCTGTTTTATATGCACCGCAATGAAATGTTTTGCTTCCGCACGCGCAAAATGGGTTTTCCCACCGGGACCAACAAGTGGTATCAGAGCGGGAGTTCAAAAGGTTCACTAATTTCAGAGTGACCACCTGAACTGATCTTTTTAAAGAAAAACCCGATTCTTTAAAAATGCATATATTCTGATGTTTTGGCATCTTTATCAATTGAGAAATTGTTGGGATATTTTAGTTCTATGCCAAAACATTATCAACTTGTGTTATTTAAGAAAATTTACAGATAACAAGTTGAGGGGGAACGGAATTGAGGGGGAACTCACGGAATCAAAAGTAGATGATCGAGATCAGACGCGACTACAGATGAGACTGATCGAGATCAGATGAGTTAGATGAGTTCGGAGTCAACTGATGAGCTGTGCAAAATCTGAAGTGAAGAAAAAGAAGCAAAAGCCAGCAAATCAGAAGAGAAGGTTGCAGATCAGAAGATGAGCGAAAGAGACTGATCAAGATCAGACGTGATCGAGATCAGATATGATAAACCTGATATGCTAACCTGATATGATGTACTTACCAGATGCTATTCTGGTATGTTGATCTGAAGATGTATCCGATCAGACAAAGAAGAAATCAGATAGCCTGTGTAAAAGTAATCTGAGACTCAGTAAGTAAAACTGATCTAAGATTCAGTAAAGAAAACTGATCTGAGATTCAGTAAGTAAGAAAGACCTGAGGGTCAGGATGTCTGAAGTCAGAAGGAATTGAACTTAGTCAGCATGAGTGTCAGTATGCATGATCAGACAAAATCCGTGGAAGAGGAATGAGGAGGCGAGCTGAAGACCAAGACTGAAGACTTGTAATTCTTTATGTTTTTGTCTTTATCTTTTGATAAGTTCATTGTAAACTGTAATAGACTATCATACATCAATGAAACTTTATCTTTATGCTCAAAGATAATACCTCATTATCTTTTTTCATGTCTTTTTATTTTGATATGCCTGATTATTGTTGTTTAGTGATAAAATTGTTAAAGAGATTCATTGCTGAATTTATTGTTAAGAAATTTACCATTCTTGTAATAAGAAAAACTGAAACCTGAGTATAGGTTAAGTGTTATAACAAGATGGTTTTGGCATCATCAAAAAGGGGGAAATTGTTGGGAAATGAATTTAATAAAGAGGATTTTGTTTAGATCCCAAAACCCCTGAGTATGACATGTTCAGGATAATCTTGATAGATAAGTCAGGATTCAGTTTTAGAGTGTTCAGGATGTTATCTGCACCGTGTATAGTCGGCAGACATAGAACAAGTTAGTTTCTGAAGACTCAGTATGAAACTGAGAATCTGAAGACTCAGTATGAAACTGAGAATCTGAAGACTCAGTATGAGACTGAAAATTCTGAAGACTAAGAGAAACTGAAGACTCAGAGAACCTGAAGGCTCAGAGAATCTGAAGACTCAGTATGTCTCTGAAGACACTGAGACTCGGAGAATCCTGAAGGCACAGTAATTACTGAAGACTCAGTAATGTACTAAATGCTCAGTATATCCTGAATGTTCCGAGGCACTGAAGCTGAGGAATATAGCCGTTGGAATCCAGCTGACGTGGACCAATGAGAGGAAGACAACCAGCCTGAAAAAGCTGCAGAACTTACAAAGAATAGTATGGATTTGAATGTGATTCTCTCCAACGGTAACATTCAAATCCACACTATAAATACAAGATCTTCCATCAAATTAAGTGTGGAAATTATGCACAAGATGCTACAGAGCCAAGAGCGTTATAGTCAAAGCATTCCCACCCTAGAACACAAGTATGTAGATATACAAATACATTCAAAGAAGTGTTCTAGAACCCAACCTAAGCAACCCACGATGTATCTTAAGCTTAGAGAGATTTTCCCAACCTTAGCATTGAGGCTAAACCATTGTAAGGGAAAATCTCACCATAGTTGGAGACAACACCAAACCCAAACCCCATTCTTGTAAGAGATATCCAGTGGTGAAGTGAGGTAGTTGTTAGGCAATCCCAAGAAGGGGTGATAAGTCCCGAAGGAGTGTGAACTCGTTAAACATCTAGAGGCGAGCCCGAGTGAGGGTGATAAGTCCAGTTTGAGTTAGTAAGAGGTAGTCAGAAAGCTCAAGGTCGGGTTGAGTTAGTAAACTACAGAGGTAGTCAGAAAGCTCAAGGTCGGGTTGAGTAAGTAAACTACGTGGAGTAGTCAGAAAGCTCAGGGCCGAGTTGAGTAAGTAAACTACGCGAGGTAGTCAGAAAGCTCAGGAAGTGTTTGAAGGAATTTCTCTAGGAACAGGGAGAGTGGATGTAGGAGCTTGAGTCTCCGAACCACTATACATTGTTGTGTTGTTTACTGCTTTATGTTCTTATCTTGTCATACTCACTCGATTATAAGCAAAACACAACACATGAGCTCAAAAAGGTGAAAAATCTGGAATCACCATTCCTTCACCCCTGTTTTTTATATACCACAATGAAATGTTTTTTGCTTCATACGCCATAAAATGGGTTTTTCCCAAGGACCAACATTCTTGAAATAAATTATTTATCACTGATGCTTTAAATATCATTGAATGTTACATATATTTACTGCATAAATGTTCAATAAATAGCATGTGTTACATTGTAGTTAATTTAGTGATACCAGATCACAGAAGATTAAATTAACAGTTCTTTGTAACCAAAAGTACACAATTCACGACCTAGATGGAAATTAACAATTCATCGTGAAAGGTTGAAGTGTAAGGCTCAGATTGACTTGTCTTGACCAAGAGATTACACTAGTGCATGACTGATGCACTGAATAGGACCTATAGGAGGACAATTCTTCAGCACTGAACCAGGAAGAATTAGACCTCAGTGGTTCGTTATTTCTTAATCTTCGTCCCTTGAATAGGATCGCGTGTGGTTAGTAATTATTGCTTTGACTTATTACGGGTAGAGAATCAACGAGATTCAATACTTTATATCTTGGGCAATATTATTGGTCACATGCGATTGCTAAGATTTAATACGAAGAATCGTGTGCAAGTAATCTTGTTCGATTAGGTTTGCCCTTGGGAGGTTCATAAGATTTATCATACCAAATCTTGCAAGTGGAACTAGTTTTCGGTATGGATAATAATGTTGAACCGTTCCTTAACCAAGGACAAAATATATTAATTAATGGAAAGCTATTTCAGTGGCTTGAATTAATTAATGGGCTAGATAATCTTAAACACGAGAAATAATAATCGGGAGCCATATTAACAGTAATATGGGTTAAGATGGATAGTGCAATATTAATTTTGTAGTGGGATTAATTAATATTTATGGGCTTGAATAATATTGTGGCTCAATATTAGATATTCAAAGTCCATTAGAAGGTCCAATCTTAATTCTTCTAAAGGCCCCTCAAGTAGCCCAAAAATAATGTCCAGTAACTAAAAAAGGTGTTTAAAATAAAATAAATTATTGTTGCCTAATTTTCCTAAAAACTTCGAAAATAATAAATAAAAGAGGGAGAAAGATTTTCTTTGAATTTTGTTATGGAATGTAGATAAGTATTCTTGGAATACAAGATTATCTCATTAAATTCAAGAAATCTCCCACTTGGTTATTTATTAAGCATATTTCGAAATTTATGAATAAATAAGGAGAGGAAAGATTTTCTTGATTTTCTTGAAAATATATTATGGAAGATATGTATTCTTGGAATACAAGAATATCTCATAAATTCAAGAAGATCCAAATCTTGGATTCCTACTCCTTATTTTTCGAAAAATACCATAACAAGAGGAGTTGGAATTTTTGTGGAATATTTAATTATGGAGAAAAGAATATATGGGATATATTCAAGATTTCTTGGAGATCAAGAAAAAGATTTTCCCATCTTTATTTCCACCTAAAATTTCGACCAACCCCTCATTATAAATAGGGGATGAATGTTTCATCCCCAAGGGAACACGAAAATTGGTTTTTCGGAAAAATATCAGTGTCGATAAAATATCAAATATTTTGAAACGTCGACGGATTGTGTATTTTCGAAAAACCTCAATTGTGAGTGTGCAATTCCATGTGTTGGAAAAATTAGAAATTCTCAAAGGTGGTGCAACATAATTTTATTTTTCATTTTTGTTAAATTGTTCGCGAGTTCCTTCCACCGGATTGTTGAACAAGGGCAAGGGAATACTTGAGAAGGCTTTTTTGTGTGTTCGTGTGAACGGGATCCATCTTCTCAACGGTTGTCACTCCGAGAGGTTAGTTCACATAAACCCGTAGAAATTCCGCATGCGTAGGATTTATGTGAACTGTTTATATGCATGATTTGTTGTTGAATTATTATTTGAATTAATATAGGATTAATTCATGCTAGTAATAATTGTTAGAATTAAATTTGTATTTAAATATTCATCCCGAATAGATCCAGACAATTAATTCCCCAACAAAAAAGAGACAACCCTCTAGATACAATAAGGAAGGAAAACAACAAAGTCTAAACAGATAGCATACTATATGGGACAAAAACCAAAGGACCAACCCCCAAAGCAGGAAGGGGGTAAAGCCACAAACAAGACAACTAACATCTGGTAAAAGAAGTATATAAGTCATTGTAAAGAAAAGTATCAATCTAGGGGGTTTGTGATCCCACCACTAGAAAATGTAATCAATATTGAAACTAGCAAAGCAATCCGCCGCCTCATTAGCCTCCCTAAAGGTGTGTGAAGCAAACCAGTGGATGTTCTTCAGGTGTCTTTTAATGAACCTCCATTTATCTAAGCATTTCCAAGGGACTTTGGGGCTAGTAGCATTGAGCAAGTGTACCACATACAACGAATCACTCTCAATCCAAATGTTCTTCCACTCTCTCTCACAAGCAATCTCAATACCAATAAGGGCAGCAGCCAGCTCTCCTTCAAAAGCAAATCCCACCCCTAGATTAGCAGTAAACCCACCAAGAAACTCACCCTTGTCATTCCTGAAAAGACCACCACCCTTGAGTTGCCCAGGAGCTCCCAAAGCACTAGCATCAGTGTTGCATTTGATCCAACCAGGTTGAGGTCTGCACCATCTAACCTGGATCTGCTGTTTATCTTTCTGTACTCTAGTAACCACCCTGAAAACATCCAAAATGGGAGAGTTAGTTTGTGAACTAGAAATACCATGAAACAAATAATTCAGCTCCCTCACATTAGCCCAAAATCTGATGTGGAGATCATTAATGTTGAAAGTTTTATCATCAAAGATGATCATGTTCCTGGTATGCCAAATCAACCAAAAATAAGTAACCACAACATATTTCCAAGCATTTAGAACTTGAGGGTCAACCTGAAATTGCATGGCCTGTAGAAGAAACACATGAACATCAGTGATGTTATTCAAATTAAACCCAAAAGTGAAACAAATGTTGGACAGTAAAGAGGAAGAGAGGGGGCAAGTGAGGAAAAGATGGTTTAGATCTTCTTCATTCTGCTTGCAAAGAGAGCACCAGGAAGGACCATAGGAGCCCCAATTCTGGATTTTATCCCAAGTCAGAAGCTTATTGTGAACTGCTTTCCAAATGGTGGTAGATTTGCACTTAGGAATAAAAGATTGTCATATCCAGGAGCCCCAATTCATCTCAAGAAAGTGGGGGCTAAGGATATAGTAGGCCATTTTGGAGGATAAAGTCCCATGCAGAGACTTCTCCCATATTCTGATATCCTTAAAGCCCTCAGTGTACCTATGTCTACTAATATCTTCCACAATATCAGGATATTCCATCATAAAAGTAACTTCCATATTCCAAACACCATTAAAATAATAATCAGAAACAGAAAAATTGAACATATTTCTCCAGGCAACAGGGATACCAATCCTGTCATCAATCACATAACCTAACCAATTATCAAACCAGAAAGAGACTCTAGAGGGGAGACCACAAATCTATCTAGAATTGTCCTGGATATAGGGCCATAAAAGTCTTACACTAGAGATAATTGAAGAGTTAATATGATACCCCCTCACATCATTGCACTTATTGATAAGTCTAGTTTTAATAAAACAGATCCCCTCACCAGGAGAGCACATAATGTCCCACAGAGACTTAAGAAGAATGGACCTGTTAGAGCACACACCTTAGACCAACCCACATTCAACTTACCCTTGGTACTAGTAGAACCAGTCCATATGAAATTTCTCATAGCTTTCTCAACAATAAGTAAAATAGAAGAAGGCCACAAATAGACTTTCATTATGTGAATAAAGGAATGAATAATCACAGTATTGACAAGATAGGCCCTGCCAGCCATGGAAAGGCTGGAGCCTTTCCACTTACTCATTTTACAAACAATAGTATCAGCAGTTTTCCTGAAGAAATCAGGCTTGGGAGCCCTTTTGAAAATAGGGGCCCCTAAGTAAGTAGAAGGGACAGTACCCTCAGAGAAACCAATGATATTTCTAGCATAGTACTTGAAGTGATTAGAGATATTATTACCAAAATAAACTTTGGACTTAGCAGCATTAATGAATTGACCAGAGACAAAAGAATAAGTATTGAAAATCTTGTGAATCTGCCTAACATTTCTTTTCTTATGACTCATGAAAATGAGGACATCATCAACATAAAACTGTTGGGGAATAAATTGCACGGATCTATTCGGGATGAATATTTAAATACAAATTTAATTCTAACAATTATTACTAGCATGAATTAATCCTATATTAATTCAAATAATAATTCAACAACAAATCATGCATACAAACAGTTCACATAAATCCTACGCATGCGGAATTGCTACGGGTTTACGTGAACTAACCTCTTGGAGTGGCAATGGTCTCGTCGATAAAAATACACCAAAAAGCCTTCCCAAGTATTCCCTAGTCCTTGCTCGTCAATCCGGTGGAAGGAAGCTCGCGAACAATTAACAAAAGGAAAAATAAAAAATTTGTTGCACCACCTTTGTGGATTTACTTATTTTTCCAGCACATGGAATTGTACACTCACAATTGACGTTTTTCGAAAATACACAATCTGCCGACGTTTCAAAATATTTGACATTTTATCGACGCTGATATTTTTCCGAAAAACCAATTTTCGTGTTCGTTGGGGATGAAACATTCATCCCCTATTTATAATAGAGAGGGGGACGAAAATTAGGGCTCAAAATAGGGTTAGGAAAGATCTTTTCTTGATCTCCAAGAAATCTTGAATATATCCCATATATTCTTCTTTCCATGTGTATTTTTCCACAAAAATCTCACACCCTTATTTAACCCATTTTTTCGAAATTAATAGGAGGCTTTTCAAGATTGGATTTTTCTTGAATTTATGAGATATTCTTGTATTCCAGGAATACATATTTTTTTCCATAAAATCTTTTCAAGAAAATAAAAAAATCTTTCTTCCTATTATTACTCTATATATTTCGAAAATTACAATTAAAGAAACCAAGTGGGAGATTTCTTGAATTTATGGGATAATCTTGTATTCCAAGAATACTTATCTCCTTTCCATAAAATCTTTTCAAGAAAATTCTTCTCCCTCTTTTCCTTTAATAATTTCGAAATTTAAGGAAAATAAATCAACAATAATTTATTTTATTTTAAACACCTTTCCTTTAGGAGAATTAAGATTGGACCTTCCAATGGATCTTGAATTATCAATATTGAGCCACAATATTATTCAAGCCCATAAATATTAATTAATCCCACTACATAATTAATATTGCACTATCCATCTTAACACATATTACAGTCAATATGGCTCCCGGTTATTATTTTCCGTGTTTAAGATTATCTAGCCCATTAATTAATTCAAGCCACTGAAATAGCTTTCCATTAATTAATATCTTTTATCCTAGGTAAAGGAACGATTCAACATTATTATCCATACCGGAAACTAGTTCCACTTGCAAGATTTGGTATGATAAAACTTATGAACCTCCTAAGGGGGCAAATCGAACAAGCGTACTTGCACACGATTCTCCGTATTAAATCTTAGCAATCGCATGTGACCAATAATATTGCCCAAGATATGAAGTATTGAATCTCTTCGATTATCTACCCGTAATAAGTCAAAGCAATAATTACCAACCACACGCTATCCTATTTAAGGAACGAAGATTAAGAAATAACGAACCACTGAGGTCTAATTCTTCCTAGTCCAGTTCTGAAGAATTTGTCCTCCTGTAGGTCCTCTTCAGTGCACTAAACATGCACTAGTGTAATCTCTTGGTCAAGACAAGCCAATCTGAGCCTTACACTTCAACCTTTCACGATGGATTGTTCATTTCCATCTAGGTCGTGAATTGTGTACTTTTGGTTACAAGGGACTGTTAATTTAATCTTCTGTGATCTTGTATCACTAAATTAACTACAATGTAACACGTACTATTTATTGAACAGTTATGCAGTAAATATATGTAACATTCGATGATATTTAAAGCATCAGTGATAAACAATTTATTTCAGTAAATAAGTCCGAAATTCAGTTTGATTATACAAAGTAAAAGCATACTTTCCAGTATAATCCCAACAAAAATAGGGAAGGGGGCACCTGAAGAGTATGGCTAGCTTTCACCTGGAGGAGTTTGTTGTTAAGGATACTGTGATTGATTAGGAGACCCAACACTTCCTCAGCAATGCAGAAAAGAAGGGGATATAGGGGATCTCCCTGCCTAACACCCTGAGAACAAGTAAAATATTCTCTGGGGGAGCCATTAATAAGAACATATAACCTAGCAGAGATAAGACGACAATGAATAACATCAATGAAATGCTCAGAAAATCCCATTAAGTGACAGGACAAGAGCAGAAGCTCCCAATTGATAGTATCAAAAGCTTTTTTTATATCAAACTTGAAAGCAATCCCTCTCTTATCCCTAACCTTATCCAGGCAATTAAAACTCTCAGAGGCTAAAGCAATACAGTGATTAACCTGCTTCCCAGGGATAAACCCAAACTGATAAGGAGTTAGAATTCTAGCAAGAATGGGCCCGAGTCTATTAGAAAGGATTTTGGTAAAAACCTTAAATAAAAAGTTGCTAAGAACAATAGGCCTATATTCATCAATTCTAACAGGACCCTTTACCTTAGGGACAAGGGTCACAAAGCTGGAATTGAGACCCATAGGGGATGAAATGGTTAGTGAAAAAAATATTGAACAACATTCACCAAATCAACATCAATAATATGCCAAGTTTTCTGAAAGAAATAACCAGGGTAACCATCAGGACCAGGGGTGTTGTCCCCAGAGAGATCAAAAACAACATTTCTTATCTCATCAGGGTAAGGGATTCTATCCATCTCCTCCCTCTCATTGTTGGAGATCCTATTGAAATTGAGAGCCTCCAGACAGGAAAAATCAGTAGGACTATAATCATTAGCATTAAAAAGAACAATATAGAAAGCAATAATATGGTTGACAAGGATTCCCTGGTCAGTGATTCTGGTGCCATCAATGTCAAGGGATAAGATGTTGCTTCTACATTTGCTTCTGTTGTTATGACATGGAAGAATTTAGAGTTTCTGTCACCATCCTTCATCCTGTTGGTTTTGTACTTTTGGGTTCTAAGGATGTCCCATCTTTTCAAGGCAAGGTCAAGTTTTTCATGAGCATCCACTTCTTCAGTGAAAAGATTACTGAGATTTTGGTTATGGGATCTCTTCTCCTGGATATCTTTAAGATTGAGTTTGGCCTATTTCACAGAAAAATGGACATCCTTAAAAGCATGCTTATTCCACAATTTTAACTCACCTTTAAGCCTTTTAAGTTTTTTGATCACAAGAGTAATGTGATATCTCACAGAAATATAAACACTCCAAGAATTTTTAATAAGCTCCATGTAAGAGGGGTCCTCAAACCACATATATTGAAATCTAAAAGGCATATTAAAGGTTCTATGCAGGAGAGAACAAGACACAAGAATATGATGATGGTCAGAATTATGTCTAGCAAGAACATCACCATTGACAGCAACAAATAAAGAGGCAAAGGCAGGACTGACAAAAATTCTATCAATCCTAGAGGCCATTAAGTAACCAGAATTAACCCTAGACACCCAAGTATAGAAGGGCCCAGTGGTATCACACTCCAACAAACCAGAGTCATCAAAAAAAAAGTTCTAAAATCCAAACAAGAGGCCTGTATAGGAGGGGCAAACCCAATTCTATCATGCATACCCATAACAACATTAAAGTCCCCCATAATAAGGATAGCCTCATCACAGAAAATAGCAAGATCATCCCAAAGAGCCCTTCTCCTAATATAACAGTTACTAGCATGCACAAAAGCAATAGAACAAGTAAAATTGGGGAGTACACATTTAATAACAACACGTTGAGAGCTAGAAAAAGTGATAGAAAGCACCAAATTATCCATCTTCTTCGCCACCACCCAAAGGTTGGGAATCATATTAGCCCTACAATTACTACAAAAGAAATCCATATTTAAACCATTCTAGAAAGCAGGAGGGATGGAATCTGGAGCAATTTTAGGTTCTACAATAGTAACAAGAAAGGAGTTAGTACTAATGATAAGATCAACCAAGGTTGACCTGGTTGGGGATCCCAAAATCCCATTGGCATTCCAGAAGACCACATTCATGAGGAAACCGAGTGTGTGCCGTGCTCAGGCGACTTAGTAACATTTATGGAATCACTCCATTGTCTGGTGGCTGCTATATTCATAGCTCTAAAAGGCATACTAGAAGAAGCAATCACAGGATTGATTCCTTTCGGACCCGATTTTTTGAGACATGACTTCATAGGTTTGGTGTTATCTATCTTCACCGTTCCCTTGTCTTTGATCTTAGTGTCCTGGATCTTAGTAGAACATTTCTCCTCTGTAATCCGAGCAAACTTAGAAATATCCGTAGCAAACTTAGTACCAATGAGGCCCTCCGAGAAGCTGAGAGCCTCATCATCTCCCTCCTCAGGTAACACCTGGAAAGCATTAACGGTTTGAACCAGAACCATCGGCTGAGTAACAATAACCTCAGACGGAGCCGAGAATAGCACCAAATCTTAATTGTTATCCATCCCTTCCTTAACCCGATCCGAGAAACCCGCAGGTTCCTTATCCTGAAAGAAAAGAGAGCTTGAAGAAACATTTTATTTATTAACCGTAGTTCCCTTAGGTGACTTGGGGCGCCTCTTATCCCCACCGCCATCAGACTTACGAAGCCGACAAGAGGCAAGAGCATGACCCGTAATACCACATTGAGTACAGAAAACAGGTAAGTTTTCATAAGTAATACCAACAAAGAAAGAGAGGTCCTTACGAACCACCATGACCCGTTCTTGTGTTGGGATTATACTGAAAAGTATGTTTTTTACTTTGTATAATCGAAACTGAATTTTCTGACTTATTTACTGAAATAAATTGTTTATCACTGATGCTTTAAATATGATTGAATGTTATATATATTTACTTTGCATAACTGTTCAATAATTAAATCGTGTTACCTTCAGTAGTTAATTTAGTGATACCGGATCACGAAGATTAAATTAACGATCCTTGTAACTATAAGTCGCCATTCACGACCTAGATGGAAATGAACAACCATCACGAAAGGTTGAGGTGTAAGGCTCGATTGGTTTGTCTTGACCAAGAGATTACACTAGTGCATGGTGATCTGTTGAATAGGACCTAAAGGGATAAATTCTTGAAAATGAACAAGGAAGAATTAGACCTCGATGGTTCGTTGTTTCTTAATCTTCGTTCCTTAAATAGGATCACGTGGGATTGGTAACTATTGCTTTGACTTATCATGGGTAGCGAATCGGAGAGATTCAATACTTTTTATCTTGGGCAATATTATTGGTCACATGTGATTGCTAAGATTTAATCTGAAGAATCGTGTGCAAATCACGCTTGCTTGATTTGCCCCCTTGAGAGGTTCATAAGTTTTATCATATCAAATCTTGCAAGTGGAATTAGTTTCCGGTATGGATAATAATGTTGAACCGCTCTCCCGACCAAGGACGAAGATATTAATTAACGGAAAGCTATTTCAAAGGGGGCTTGAATTAATTAATGGGCTAGATAATCTTAAACACGGGAAATAATGACCGGAGCCATATTGATTTGTAATATGGGTTAAGATGGATAGTCTGATATTAATTATGTAGTGGGATTAATTAATATTTATGGGCTTGAATTATATTGTGGCTCAATATTAGATATTCAAGATCCATTAGAAGGTCCAATCTTAATTCTCCTAAAGGCCCCCTGAGTAGCCCAACAAATAGTCCAATAACTGAAAAGGTGATTAAAATAAAATAAATATTGTTTCTTAATTTTCCAACCAATATTTTCGAAATTTATAGATATGATGGGAGAAAGATTTTCTTTGAATTTTGTTATGGAATGAAGATATGTATTCCCACTAGCTTATCTATATAGAAATTTTCGAAAAATAGGAAATATAATGGGCAAGAAAGATTTTCTTGATTTTCTTGGAAAAATATTATGGAAGATATGTATTTCTTAAAATACAAGAATATCTCATAAATTCAAGAAGATCCAAATCTTGTAATCTTGCACATGTTATTTTCGAAAAATCCATATTATAGAGGAGGTGGGATTTTTGTGGAATATTTTAATTATGGGAAAAAGAATATAGGAGATATATTCAAGATTTCTTGGTGACCAAGAAAAGTCTTTTCCCACATTAATTTTCTACATAAAATTCGACCACTCCCTCTCCTATAAATAGGGGATGATTAGTTCATTCCCAAGTACAATTCCATGTGCTGGAAATATTAGCAAATCCACAAAGGTGGTGCAACAAAGTTTATTTTTTCCTTATGTTAATTGTTCGACGAGTGTCCTTCCACCGGATAGTTGAGCAAGGGCTAAGGGAATACTTGGGAAGTCCTTTTGGTTAGTCCGTCCGACCGAAGTCACTGCCATCTCGAGAGGTACATTCACGTAAACCCGTAGATTCCGCATGCGTAGGTTTTACGTGGCCTTTTATATGTATGATATGTTGTTGCAATTATTATTTGAATTAATATAGGATTAATTCATGCTAGTAATAATTAATGAATCAAATTTGTATTTAAATATTCACCCCGAATAGATCTGTGCAACTAATTCCCCAACAATTGGTATCAGAGCCACGGTTTTGGGCTCTGAATTTTTTAAATTGTAATTTAATTCGCGGACATTAAATTTGAAATTGGATAGTAGAACTGTTAGATCTGTTTTGCAGGTATCCAATTGTCATGAATTTTAATGTTTATTTTGCATGCATATAAACTGTGGTTTTTTAATTCGATTCGTTCGGATTTGTTTTGCCTCGTGAGAAAATCCACGAGTAGACTAGGATTTGTTTGATTTGATTAAATGTAATAGACTAATCTAGATCTAGGTTTATTTATTTTTTGTAAATAAATTGTAACCGGATCGGGAATGAAGAGACGAAGAATTAAAGGACGAAATCCGTAATCCGGCAAGCTGGGCGCTACACGCACGCATGGGCGCAGGCCGGGCGAGGTCGAAAAGACGCGGAGAGAGGCGGTCATACAGACGGGCGGGCGCACTCGAAAGCCGAGCGACGGGCAGAGTGACGCTGCGCCGCCAGGTCGCGGGGCGTAGGCGGCGACGGGATGATACATGCGGATGCGCTGCCGCCAGATCTCACCGCCGATGCCGAGGCGCAAGCCGAGGCACCGGTTAATCGCGGGTCAGGCCGAGGTAGGCTGTTTAGGCCATGGCTTTTGGCGCATCCCTAAGAAATGCTTGGCGGGTGTTTCGAGACGAAGCATTTTTTCGAGACGAACGAGTGGGAGAAATGCGAAACGTGTTTTTCAAGATCAAGTCAAGAAAAATCAAACCATGACAATTGGATAATTTGTACCCAATATGTTTATTTTTCTGTTTTGCTTGATTTTTTGTGCTATCTTATGCTTTATTTAATTTGTTTAAATGTGTTTGCATGAGGGTTGCCAAATGGAAAAATCTCACCTACAAAATTACTAAGTATGTTTAAATAATTAATTGATAATTTTATTCCGGATAATAAAATTGAATTAATTTTGACCTCCATGATTTATTTATTTGTGAATTCTTTTGGAGAAATTCCCCCAACGGGACTGTCAAAAGATAGGTTTCACATGAATGAATTCCAAATGGATGATTGTGGGTTATTACTAGTGGCGACGATGACCCTCCCAACGAGGCTCGATCAAAGCGAAATAGTAATCCTGTATTTAATCATGGTTATTACTTAGGTATAAAATTGATATGCATATACTTCTCCGGAGTCCCTGTCAATTTTATATTGGTCAAGTGGAAGCCAACTATTAATATGGATATTAAAGGTTTGTAACTGTTCTTGTTTGTAACCTGCTTGAATGTGTTTAAATAATGACCCACCCAACGTGGCTTATTTAAACTGTTTTGAGATGTTGGCTAATACATGTTCATATTTTTTTGAGATTTTAATATGATGCATGTGATCAAACCTTGTGATATACTTGTGCTTATGCATGTTATTATTTTTTTTTCAGTTCATCATGCCACAACCTTTTAATCCACTATTCAATATACTGAAAGACAATTTGCTCACTGGAGAAAATTTTGTTGATTGGAATCGAAAACTCACTATTATCCTCACTGCACAAAGCCATAACTGGGTTCTGACCACACCTAAACCGGATAAACCATCAGATGAGTCCACTAAAATGGTTAAGAAAGAGTATGCTGACTGGGAGCGGTCTAACGAAATGGCAAAGTGTACCATCTTGGCTTCTATTTCAGATGTGTTGCAACACCAACACCAGAACGTTGAGACCTCTGTGGGAATCATGACTAGTCTTAAAGCGATGTTTCAACATCAGAACCGTGTGGCTCGTTAGATCACAATGAGGGACTTGCTCTCTATGAAAATGGTGGAGGGAACGCCCGTAAGGGTGCACGTTCTCCAGATGATGGCTCACCTTAATAAACTTGAGGTACTTGGCGCTGAATACGATATCGAGACCCAAATCGATTTCGTGCTCCATTCTTTACCGAAAAGCTTTGAACAATTCAGGTTGAACTACCAGATGAATAATCAGAAGTTCTCGATGCCTGATCTGTTGCAAGCTTTAGTCTCGGCAGAGGCGATATTGGGGCAGAAAAGCCAAGCCTTGGTGGCAAACAGACCTTCTTCTTCTTCTAGGCCAAGGGTTGGTAAGAACAAGAAAAGGAACAAAGGCCACAAGCAAGTGAACTCAAGTGTTTCCAATGGCAAAGATAAGGTGAAGAAGGGTGGTGGAGTGAACAAGCCAGCTAAGGGGAAGTGCTTCAACTGCGGTGAGAAAGGACATTGGAGGTCAGCCTGTTCCAGACCTAAGAGGGATGGAAAGAAAGGTAATTCTCGCGCACTAGTTGTTGAAACTTGTTTAGCGGCGTATGCCTCCCATTATGTGGGTGGTGGATACGGGATCCACTAATCATGTTTGTTTCACATTACAGGGGTTCAAGCGGACCCAACAACTTAGTGGAAGTGAGGTCCTCATCACACTGGGCGATGCTACGAGAGTGGCAGCTGAAGCAGTGGGAGAAGTGAACCTGTCTTTTGAAGACAGAGTATTAATTTGAGATACTCTTTACGTTCCGGATTTTTAGAAAGAATTCATTTTCAGTTTCTAAACTTTTATGATGGATATTTGGTTACTTTTTAATAAAGTTGTTACCATTTTTCTCTTGATAAATTTATCTGTCATGGAACGTTGTTGAATGATCTCTATACAATTAACTGTGCACACCACTCACGAAATGTATCCTATAACACATCAACTGTTTCCGAGAAAAGAAAAAAACGTTCATCAGACGTGAACGAGACACTTCTTTGGCATCTAAAGATTGGGTCATATAAATCCAAAGTGGATCCAAAGGTTGGTGAGAGACGGTTCACTACGGCTTCGCCAAGTTGAACCGATTCCAACCTGCGAATCATGTTTGGAGAGTAATATGACCGAGAGGGGATTTGGAGCCAAGGGGAGTAGGGCTAAAGAAGTGTTAGAGGTCATTTACAAAGATGTGTGTAGTTCAATGTCAACCAAAGCAAGAAGAGGTTATGAGTAATTTTATTGATGATTACTCAAGGTATATTTTCCTTATGAAGCATGAATCTGAGACCTTTGAGAAATTCTAAGAATTTAAGGCTCAAACAGAGAATCACAAGGAAAAACGTATCAAGTCTCTACAATCTGATCGTGGAGGCGAATACTTCAGCAATGTGTTTTTGAACTACTTATCTGATGAAGGGATTGTATCCCAGCTCACTGCACCCGGAACCCCTCAACAAAACGGGGTTGCAGAGCGAAGCAACATAATTCTTTTGGAAATTGTTAGGGATCTTCCCGAGTCGTTCTGGGGTCATGCCTTGGAAACAACGACTTACATTCTGAACTTGGTGCTACCCAAATCGGTTCCCAAAACCCCAAAGATTTGTGGACCGGGCGCAAGCCTAGTATGAGACACATGAGAATTTTGGGGTGTCCGACCTACGAATTGGACAAGGAAATTGGTAAATTGGATCCTTGATCAGAATTAAGGCTGTTTGTAGGATACCCCGAGGGAACAAAAGGGTGTATGTTCTATAGTCCCGAAGATCAAAAGGTGGTCATCCGCACCCACTTTAGATTTTTGGAAGGAGACTATATGAACCAAAGAAACCCCAAATGTGAGATTACCTTAAATGAGCTTAAAGGGTAAACCTCAGTGCCAACTGTACTAGATGATATACCAAACGATACGCTTTCACAACCGGAGCCTCGTCGTAGTGGGAGGGTTGTTAGACAGCCCTAGAGATTCATGGGAATAGGAGAGTCCTCGGACTTGATTCCCGAACAAGACGAATCAGACCTATGGACATATGACGAGGCACTCCAAGATAAGGATGCAGATTCTTGGCAAACAGCAATGAAAGCCGAAATGGGTTCTATGTTTCATAATAGAGTGTGGGAGCTAGTCGAACCACTTAATGGGGTCAAACCCATTGGATGCAAGTGGGTATATAAGAGGAAAAGAGGACCGGACGGGAAGGTTGAAACCTTTAAAGCAAGACTAGTGGCGAAAGGTTATACTCAGAAAGAAGGGATCGATTATGAGGAAACATTTTTGCCCATAGCCATGCTTAAGTCCATCAGTATTCTCTTATCGATTGCTGCACACTTTTGACTTTGAAATCTGGCAAATGGATGTCAAGACAGCTTTCCTTAACGGAAGTCTTGATGAAGAGATCCATATGCAACAACCCCAAGGCTTCATTGAAACAGGCCAAGAACACCAAGTTTATAAGCTCAAGAGGTCCATTTACGGACTCAAACAGGCATCCAGAGCTTGGAACCAAAGTTTTGATCATGTAATAAAGTCTTATGGGTTTGATCAAAACGATTTTGAAAGTTGTGTGTATAGAAGCATGTCGGAACTGCATTGGTATTCTTAGTACTGTACGTAGATAACATTGTGATCATCGGGAACAATGTGGAGGTGTGATCAGACGTAAGGGCATGGCTTTCAAAACAGTTTGATATGAAAGACTTAGGGAAAACCGGACACATCCTTGGGATCAAGATCACTCGAGATCGCAAGAAAAGGATGATCGGGTTATCACAAGTTTCATACATAGACACTGTCTTGAAACGATTCAGCATGCAAGATTCCAAGAAAGGATTCGTACCTTTCAGACTTGGAATCCATCTATCCAAGAAAATGTCCCCTAAGACGCAAAAAAAAATAGATGACATGAAAGGCATTCCTTGTGCTTCGGCTGTCGGAAACCTTATGTATGCAATACTGTGTACGAGACCAGATATCTGCTTTGCCGTAGGTATGGTAGTAAGATATCAAAGTAACCCAGGGAAAGCGCATTGGACGACAGTTAAAAACATTCTGAAGTGTCTGAAAAGAACTCGGGGTAGAATGTTGATTTATCAGTCAGATACTCCAATCCCCATCGGCTACACGAACTCGGATTTCCAATCAGATATAGATTCCAGAAATTATCTGCCTCAGTTAGTGTGTTTCCATTTGGGAAGTGTAGCCATCAAATGGACGAGTGTGAAGCAGAAATACATCACTGACTCAACCATGGGACTCGGGTAAGTAGCTGCTTGTGAAGCAGTGAAAGAACCGATTGGGCTCTAGATCTTCTTAGTGGACTTGGATGGTGTTCTGAATTTGTCTAGCAATATCTGCTAGGGGCAGTTGCAAATTCAAGAGAACCAAGAGTCCACGAGTCAAACAAACACATTAAAGGAAAGACATCTTATACGAGAAATCGTTAAGAGAGGAGATATAGATGTGGCAAAGATAGAGTCTGAGGACAGCCTAACAGATCCATTCACAAAACGTCTGCCTCTGAATACATTCGAGAGACATGTGAGTGGAATGGGTGTCAAGACCATTGCCAATCTGCTTTGAGTATAAGTGGGAGAAATTATTAGGTTCGTGTAGGTGACATTAGATGTCACGGACTACGCGAAACATGTTGTAGTATACTTAAAAGCAGACTTTGAGTATAAGTGGGAGATTGTTGGGATTATACTGAAAAGTATGCTTTTTACTTTGTATAATCGAAACTGAATTTTCTGACTTATTTCCTAAAATAAATTGTTTATCACTGATGCTTTAAATATGATTGAATGTTATATATATTTACTGCATAAATTCAAGAAGATCCAAATCTTGGAATCTTGCACATGTTATTTTCGAAAAATCCATATTATAGAGGAGGTGGGATTTTTGTGGAATATTTTAATTATGGGAAAAAGAATATAGGAGATATATTCAAGATTTCTTGGTGACCAAGAAAAGTCCTTTCCCACATTGATTTTCTACATAAAATTTGACCACTCCCTCTCCTATAAATAGGGGATGATTAGTTCATTCCCAAGTACAATTCCATGTGTTGGAAATATTAGCAAATCCACAAAGGTGGTGCAACAAAGTTTATTTTTTCCTTTTGTTAATTGTTAACGAGTGTCCTTCCAATCGGATAGTTGAGCAAGGGGCTAAGGAATACTTGGGAAGTCCTTTTGGTTAGTCCGTCCGATCCCGAAGTCCTTTGCCATCCCGAGAGGTATGCGTTCACGTAAACCCGTAGATTCCGTCGTGGGTTTTATGTGGCCTTTTATATGCATGATATGTTGTTGCAATTATTATTTGAATTAATATAGGATTAATTCATGCTAGTAATAATTAATGAATTAAATTTGTATTTAAATATTCACCCCGAATAGATCTGTGCAACTAATTCCCCAACATCTTGGAGCTCTCCCTTCATATCCACTTCCACCAGAACACGGGTGAAGTGTCCGAGCTTGCCATCTGTAGATCTCTCATCAATCTTGACCGGATTTCCCACGGCCGAAGCGATGCCTAAAATCAATTTCGGACTTCAATACTCTACACTCAATTCGTAGATACAAATCCACACTTCTGCGATGGATGAACTCAGCTTGTAGGTGTTAAAATCCGGAACCCATCGGCGAAGATTGATGGACCCTGGATTCAGGTTCCAAGAACTCTGACTGAAGACTCTTGACTTTTCTTCCGGAGACTGAAACTGCAGATTATAGAAACCACGTCCAAGAGGGACAACCTTGCAATCGGATTTGAGACCCCAGCAATCCATTAGTCTGGCCTTGAGTAACTCAAGCGTTCTCGGCCTATCTTTGAAAGGGATGAGCACCCTGTCAATTAGGGAGTTCTTGTATCGATCCACCCCCTTCAGATAATCATTTTCAGCGACCTCAATCGAGTAAAAAACACCCACCTTAGTCGCACGAGGGAAGTCATTATAAACCATTGAAACATTGAGAGCTCTAGGAAAGGAATTCATCGGCAGAGCCGTAGAAGACTCGCCTCTGGAAGAAGTGAAAGTTGAATACGTCGGTGCCACCGAAGCCGGCGGAGGAGTGGTGGAAACAGGATCGGTGGAAGGATTGCGAAGATTTCTGATTAGATCACCAATGTCATCGGAAGAAACCCTAGCGGAAGAAACATTGTAATTTTTTGCGAATTCAAGAAACGAAGGGTTTTCCCTACAAATTTGTTCAAATCTTAACAACTCAGGGGAAGAATGGGAAGAGGAAGTCCCCATAGGAACAAAAAGGAAGGCAGTTCCGGCGAGGTGCCGAAACCCTAAGGAGAAGAAGGGGAAACAACGAAGAAAAAAGTTAGAGAGCGGATGGACTTTCTCTCCCTAACCCCATCCAAACACCTTAATGCCCCCAATTGGGTTACAAGCTCACGTTACCAAGCTCAGCTTAAATTTTATTCCAAATTTAATTGGAATGGTCTTATAATGTAACTTGAGTGTCTCGAATCCCAGGACCTTTCGGCCTAGGTAGTGGGGCTCCAACCACTTGAGCTATACCACTTTGACAAAGTGCATATGATCATCCATTAAGGTTTGAACCCCAAATACCTTAACAACAGAATTGAACCACTAGGCTACAACACATATTTTTAAATTTTATTCCAAATTTAATTGAAATGGTCTTATAATGTAACTTGGGTGTCTCGAACCCAGGACCTTTCGGCCTAGGTAGTGGGGCTCCAACCACTTGAGCTATACCACTTTGACAAAATATAAATTGACAAGCATTCCTCGTCGACGCCACACAATATCATTGTTATTAGAGCCATCGAGATGGGCAGGTGGGTTGGGAAAAAACCCACAAAAGCCCGCCTTTTGGCGGGGTGGGGCGGTTCAAAAAGTTGGTTTCTAATACTATAAAAAAAAATTAAATTTTCTTACAAATAAAGTTCATCATTTATTAATTGCAAATATAACTTCCTACACTTTGAATAATCAATCATAATAATTCATATATATATTCTCCTACAAATTAAATTTATCGTCCATAAACATAAAACTTAAATTTAAAAAAAATAAGGAGACGGGCAGGCCCACCCACGCCCTGCCAAAACCTGCTGCACAAATGGGCCAGCCTCCAAATGGGTTGAAATTTTCTTAGTCCAACCCACAAGCATGGCGAGGTGGGCTTGCCCAACATATCCAACCTATTTTGACAACTCTAATTGTCATGAACAAATCCTATCATTATTTAAAAATATTTTATATTTTAAATAGTGATAATATTAATTTATACATAACAATGATAATTTTTTATATAACAATGATAGAGTTATGAGAATGATATAGAGTCCACCACTATAATTATGTCCACCGCTTATACGACGATTTTTTATTATGGAATTTTTTATTATGGAATATTAAAATATTATGGAATATTAAAATATTATGGAATTATTTATTTCCCAATTTTCTCCCTGTTCTACTCCCGTCCTTACCATTAAAAAACATGTCCAAAAAATTCATTTCCAAATTCCATCTCATCATTTTAATTAGTTATTGTGGTTTTTAGCATAGGATCCTAACTCAGTTGCTTAGCAACCCAGAATCAAAGAATCTAAACCCAAACTCAAATAATCCTAACTCATAAAATCACATAAATATTGTTCAATTTTTGTGCTTAGGAACCCAAAAATGAAAAAAACCCAAACCCAATTGCTTCAAACACACAAAATCAATAGGAATTTTAGGTTTCTCAAACTTTCAAAATATAAAAACACCGAAAAATCTACACGGTAAGGAGTAATGACGATGGAATACAAAAAAACAAAATGAAAAAGAGACATAGGATTTATGGAATCGATTTGGGTTTCTTTAAGAGCTCAAGTGAGAAACATATGGTGTTTTCAAAAAACCAGTAATTCTCTCGTGCGATGCACGAATTGAATATTATAAATTAATTATAAAATGATGTAATGTAAGATGTGAATTACAATAAAAAAATTTAATGTTGGGATATTTTAGTTTTGATGAATTATTCCAAAACATTATCAACTTGTGTTATTGAAGCTGATTTACAGATAACAAATTGAGGGGGAACGAGAGAACAAATTGAGGGGGAACTCACGAAATTAGACGTAGATGATCGAGATCGACGAGATCTGCGAGCGGACCCGACGAGATCGAATAGTAAGATGAGTTCCGGGAGTTAAGCGATGAGTTTGAACAAAATCGAGAATAGAAGAAAAAATTTAAGCCACCGATCGAAGATCGATGACCAGATGACTTGATCGGATGACGGAATTGACTGATCGATGATCGGAAGAAACGATTTGTGATCTGGTGATCGGAAGAGCATAAGCTAATCGAAAAGAAACCGACGGAAGATCGGAAGAGAAGGTTGCGGATCAAAAGAGGAGCAGATGAGATCGACGAGATCGGGCGTGATCGAGATCGAGATATGAAGATGAGCGGATGATCAAGATCGACGTGATTGAGATCGATGTTCTAGATCGATATAACCTAATATGCTAACTCGATGTACTAATGCTGATGCGATAAACCGATATCCCGACTGATGCTATCTTGACCGATCATGTGAAATGACGATCGAGCTAAGAAGAAATCGACATCGTCGAAACCGCAAATCTGCGTACCGGATCGGGAAAGAAGTCATCGGAGAGGAAATCATCCGAAGTCATATTCACCGAGAATCGAAACGCCGGGCCGATGATCAAGTTAATTGAAATGCTAGTGACTGAGGGTCGATGTTCAAGACGTAGAAGCCGAACTCACTTAGCTTTGAAAGTGTCGATGCCTCTTATCGCATAAGGTCCGTTGAAGAGAAGTCACCAAGGCTCGTGATAGACCGAAGACACCGAGACTCGAGAATCTCAATGATTCCAAGGCTTAGGAATCGAGGAATATAGCCAAGTAGAATCACCGACGTGGACCAATGAGAGGAAGACAACCAGGCCGAAAAGTCTGCGAAGAAATTTCTGAGAATAGTATGGATTTGAATGTGACTCCATCCAAAGGTAACATTCAAATCCACACTATAAATACAAGTTCTTCCATCAAATTAAGGTGTGGAAAAATGCGTGAAATATCCTTCAAGCCAAATCATCTAGCATTCCCACCATAGAACACTGAGCAAGAAATACACGCATATATTCAAAGAGTGTTCTAGAACCCAATCTAAGCAACCCACGATGTATCCTAAGCTTAGAGAGATTTTCCCAACCTTAGCATTGAGGCTAAACAAATGTAAGGGAAAATCTCACCATAGTTGGAAACCAAACAAACCTTACCCAAACCAGTTGGTCGGATAAGTTTGTAGGTGAGTGTGAACTCGGTAAACATCTAGCAATCCCGTAAGGGAGGGTAGGCAATCCCGAGTGAGGGTGATAAGTCCCGTTGGAGTGTGAACTTGGTAAACATCTGTAGGCAATCCCGTGGAGGGTGATAAGTCCCGTTTGAGTGAGAGCTCATTAAATATCTAGAGGCGAACCCGAGAGGGTGATAAGTCCAGTTGGAAGGAATTTCCCTAGGAACAGGGAGAGTGGATGTAGGAGCTTGAGTCTCCGAACCACTATACTTTGTTGTGTTGTTTACTGCTTTATGCTCTTATATTGTCATATGCATTCGATTATAAGAAATACACAACACATGAGCTTAAAACGCAAAAATCTGTAATCACTCTGCCCTCACCCCTGTTTTATATGCATCGCTTTTAAAATGTTTTGCTTCCGCACGCGCAAAATGGATTTTCCACCGGGACCATCATTTAATTTAATTTATTTTTACCTACCAATTGATCTTTTTAATTTTTATTCTGCTTACTTTTCATAATATATGAAAAATATATTGTATATGTGTGAGTGAATCACAATTTGTTTAATTGAATAATAATTTTGAATTATGTACTAAATTCATCATAAATAATAAAGTTTATAAAATGACACTAAAATTCAACAAAACTTATAAAATTTAAAATAAAAATATTTAAATTCAACTCACATAATTTGCCAGATTTTTATTTTTATACGTGTGTTGGTCCCAAGTACGAGTCACACACGTGTATGGGGAGGGGGGGAGGGGAATACACGTATACAGTAAATTTTAATTTTTAAAACTATGCTGATCAGTGAGTCAGGATTTCTTGAGTTAAATCCTGAGTTATAAGCACAAGTCACCCTAAGTCAAAGTCTACTGAGACAATAACTCTGAGCTAGATTTCAGTCCTTCAGATTAGCTCAATTGATCTTGAGTGCTAACTATCCTGAGTAGCTTTGCACAGATAACCAACTTACTGAGTACTCCGCAGAGTGGTTCAGTTTGGTAGCTATCTATACTAGCTGACTAAGGTGCGGAAAACGTAGACCCTAAGTTTATACTCGTATTACTTTGCTGAAAATACTTGTTCCTTTATAAAAAATGTGATCAAGGCTGTGACCAGTTTTATGCAAGTTCAGTGGATTGATTCCAACTGAGTCAGAAAACCTTTCAATACTTTCAGTGAAATATGCAAACAACCAAATGCAGTACAGAAAGCAAATAACACAGAAACTTATAGTGGTTCAGAGACTCAACCTCCTACGTCCACTCTCCCTGATCCACAGGGGAATTCCTTAACACTTCAGGAATCCGCTTGGTTTAGAGTGCCAAGTTACACTGACCAAATCACCTCTCAAAGGCAATCTGATCCCTAGGATCTACTACCTGAGTCCTAATACTCAGAACTACTACTCTCTCAAGCTTTCAGACTGAACAACGCAACTTATTAACTTTTACAACTCTCTCAACTTCCAAACAACAACTACTCAAACTACCTAACAGGGTTTGGGTTTTGGTTTGGTTTCCAACTAGGGTTGAGATATCCTTTACAATAAGAATAAATGTAAAGACTAGGATATCTCTACTAAGCTTTGGATCTTAGAAAACACTAGGCTTAGTATGTGAGCTCTCTTCAATGTGAAACACTTGGGAAATCTTTAGGGTTTCAAGTGCTTCAAAAACAAACTTGAATAAGTATGAGCACTGGAGTTGTTTGATTTCCCGTAACCTTGAATGTGTGCAAGGCCTTTGGTATTTATAGGCAACTCTAAGAGTCACTCTTGAAAAACTATCCGTTGGAAGAGATAGCTTCAAGGGTTTCCTCTTTTGGTTAGTGATAAACGACTATATTAGGGTTTGAACGTACCCTTGCATGGTTTGGGTAATAAACAGCCAAACAACCAATCACTTATACAGTAGATGGATGATATCGGTCCACGATATTTCCTCGATGAGATATCGCTTTTCGATTAATATGAAAGTCTGCGGTTATCGCCTCCTCATTGGTCGAGATCTTCCTTTGATCAGAGACAAACAAATGACTCTTTTTGTTCAACTACACTGAACTGATACATTCCTTAAAGCCTACGAATGTATAACTGTTGGTCCCGGTGCAAATGAGTCTTACACGTGTATGGGGGGGGGGAATACACGTGTTCAGTGATTTTTAAAACTTTTTCTTTGCTGAGATCAGAAGGGTCAGGATGTCCTGAGAATTTTGCCACGAGAAGCACAAATTGCCCCTGAGTCAAAAGTCTCTTGAGACGGTGATCTGGCGACTTTTCTCGTAGCTTCAGATTAGCCCAACTGATCTTGAGTTTTATCAGAGATCCTGAGAAGATTGGATCAGATAATTATCTTACTGAATACTCAGTAGAGTTGATTCAGTTTGGTAACTATCTGTTTTAGCTAATCAAGAGTGCGGAATGTGTTGGCCCTAAGTTTATACTCGTTTTAACTTGCTGAAAATCTCTTCCTTAGTAAAAGTGGTTAAGGCTGTGATCAAGTTTGATGCAAGTTCAGTGGATTGTTTCCAACTGAATATCAAGAAAATCAGTATGCTTTCAGTGAAAATATGCACCAGATAGAATGCAGTACAGAAAGCAAACAACACAACAATTTATAGTGGTTCAGAGGCAAAGCTCCTACGTCCACTCTCTCTGATCTTCAGAGAAATTTCTTAACACACTATCACCTAAAGCTTTTCAATTTGAACAATGACTTACTAACTTTTCTACCTTGAGTTTTCTGGCTGACTACTGCAGCTTACTAACTCAACACACACAAGCTTTCTGACTGTCTAAAATAGCTTACTCACTTTTTCTCTAGAGCTTTCTGGCTGACTCACTGCAGCTTAATTGGTCTTTACAACTCTTTCTCACCAACAATCACTCACAATACACAAACTACCTAACAAAAGGGTTTGATTTGGGTTGGTTTCCAACTAGGGTGAGATATCCTTTGACAATAAGTACAAATTCAAAGGCTAGGATATCTCTACTAATCTTTGGATATGTATCAAATCTAGGCTTAGTCTCTTCAATGTGAAACACTTGGAAAATCTTAGGTTTTTTTCGAGTGCTTCAATTTGCAAGAATACGAATGAGCTCTGGAGTTGCTTTGATTTTCCGTAACCTTACAATGGTGAAGGTCACTGGTATTTATAGGCAACTTCTCCAATGGCCACTCTTTGAAAAACTATCCGTTGGAAGAGATAGCATCAAGAGTTTCCTCTTTTGGTTATTGATGAACGACTATTTTTAGGGTTTGAACACACCCTTGCATGTTTTAGGAAATATGCAACCATGTAGTCAATAACCAATTTCTGTGAACTGGAAGATATTAGTCTGACTTTTCTTCAGTGAGATGTCACTTTCAGTGTCAGTCAAGTACGTTGTTGTTGCCTCCTTATTGGTCGAAATCTTCTTTTGAACATAGACAAACAAACGACTTCTTTTTAAGTTGACCTTTCTGATCTGATATGTTCCTTAATGTCCACAAATGTCTAACATTCTGTTTGTTTGTACTAGGAATGAACATAACTTATTTCATTATGATAGTGGTTCAGGGTCCTTTTTGTTCAGTACACAAACAGTCTTCAGGATCTTCGGTCTTCAGGATTCTTCGATCTTTAGGATTCTTCAGAGTCTTCAGAGTCTTCAGGATTCTTCTGAGTCTTCAAAGGGTTCAGTACATTAAAATTCCTGATCTATATCTGCTGATTAATCATGGTGCAGATAATCCTGAGTTCTAAATTCTATTGAAACCTGATCCTGATCCTATACTATCAAGATGTCCTGAACATGTCATACTCAGGGGTTTTGGGATCTAATCAAAATCTTTTATTCAAATTCATCTCCCAACAATAACATTCTCTTTGTTTGAACTAAGATTGAACATAACACTATTTACAAAATAGATGTTCAGGGTCTTATGGTCCAGTACAAACTATCTTCAGGATCTTTGGTCTTCAGGATCTTCAGGGTCTTCAGGTTCTTCAGAGTGTTCTGAGTCTTTAGGATCTTGAGAGTCTTCTTAGTGTTTAGGATCTTCAGAATATACTGAGTTCCCCCTCAATATATTCTTCAGTGTTCAGTGATGTTTTAGGATCCTATTTATCCTGATCTATATCTGCTAACTATACATGGTGCAGATAATCCTGTAAATATAAACTATTGAAACCTGAGTCTTATCTACCAAGATGTCCTGATACATGTCATACTCAGGGGTTTTGAGATCTAATCAAAATCTTTTATATTAAATTCATCTCCCAACAATGTGTAATATATATGTTACATAAAAGATCTTATAAAGTAAATTAATTTGATATATAATATGTTGAAAAATGAATTTAGAAATTGATTGTGAAATGTAAGAAATAAAAGAAAAAATAATATGATTGGTTAAAGCAAATTCACTATCTTTTTTGGAGAGTGAAAGTCACCACTTCATCACAAAGTAAGTGGAGTTGCACTTGCTCCAATAAATATTGTATTATCTCTCCTCACTTCTACTTTTATATATTTATAGATTGGTTAATGCAATTTTTTTTATAGAGTTTTCAAGAGTACAATGGTGACGGATGAATTTATTTCATTATTTGACTTTTTATTTTATAACATCAAAGTTCTATAAAAATACTGAGTATAGATTAAAAAAAAAAACCTAAAGAAAGTATGCAACATTAAAAATTTATGCCGTGAGAAAATTCTGGAGGCGATCGTGGTAGTAACTTAGTATAGTATCTTAATTTTTGGGCGTGAGAGATTGAGAGAATAATTAAAATTGGCAAATAGGATATTAGATTTATGATTTTAATGTATATTTTTAACCGGTTTGCCGATCGATTCTCGGTTCAACTGGTTGAACAGGCCGGTTCGAACTGGTTACGAAAACACTGACGCTACTCATTCAATTATGGAGTAATAATATGATAAATAAAATCCATATTAGTTATGTGGAACGTTGTGAACTCCAACTAGATTCCAAATATAAATTAGTGCTTGATGAAAGTAAGGAAAGGAGTAGGGATTAAGTTTCTACCCGTATCAACTGGTATGACTTATTCTCAGAAGTGCGGCGGAATGGGAGTGGAATTATTGCATGTAATCCACATCTGTCCTCCTAATAGGCCATTTATCAAATCGTTGAACTTACTTATTGGTCCATACAGAAGGAAAAGATCTTAAAAGATGACCTTATAATATGTGATTGAGATTTGAGATACAGAATCTAATTTATTCAAAACTCTTTTATTTTACATATTTATGAAAATGATCAACTCAAAACTGTCCACTCTTGTATAATATTGTAATAGCCTACTGCCTTGTTTATTTATAGTTTTGAGAGGATTTTTTAATCTTGTATAGAGAATTTAAAAAGATTTAAAATAAAGTAAAAAACGTATTTGTATTTTTTATATTTTTTAGAATGTACTTTATAAAATTTAATAAAGTAGGATTTTGAAAAAAAATAATAAGTGATAAAAAAAATTATATTGTAAAAAATAATATAAAAATAATTGAATAATTATATAATAATTAGAATTAATTACTCATATGTCCATATATAGGACCAAGAACACTTTTAGGTCCATAATTTTTTTACAATTACTAATAAGTCCAAACTAGGGTCGACTTTTACTCTTATACCCTTACACAATTTTGGGCATATAATTCAAGATTAAATAAAATAAACCACCCCCATTTCAAATCACCGGCTCAAATTCTGCAAAATTTCTCCCTCTCAAAAAATCCTAGCTCTCTCTTTCTCTCATATCCTCGCGGCTGCGGCTGTTACCCTCTCCACGCCGCGGCCGCGGCCATCCCACCTCCCTGAACCTGAACGGCGGCGCCGCGATGGCCATCCTCCTCATGCCACCGCGGCGGCCACCCGAAACCAGAATGCAGCGCCGCCACACCTCCACAGAAACCAGAAATCGGCGCCGCCCTGCCTCCACCCGACGCGATGGCGGGACCCAACGGAAACCCAAAAAAAGTCGCGCTCCCCTGCACGTGTCGTGATGAAGATGAAGACGTTTTCCGACGGAGAGCATTGATCTGTTCATATTAATATTTTTATTGTTTAGTTTTTGTGTTTTTTGAAACGACGAATGAGGTTCAGGCGTGCATAATTTTCCAAGTTATAGTGGCACCATTGTTGGGATTATGAAGGTGAGTGGGGTTTCTCTTAGCTTTCTATAGTGTTTGGTATTTGTGGAATTGGAGATTTAACAGTGTAATTGTGAAATTTTCCATTTATTTTAGTTTTAGCTTGGATAGGGGTTTTTGGTATTTTCTTAGTTAGATAGGGGTTTTTGGTTTTTGCTGCAAGGTTTTCTCGTCCTCATCGTTTTG
Organism: Stenogyne calaminthoides; assembly: GCA_037126765.1. Classification (NCBI taxonomy): domain Eukaryota; kingdom Viridiplantae; phylum Streptophyta; class Magnoliopsida; order Lamiales; family Lamiaceae; genus Stenogyne; species Stenogyne calaminthoides. The sequence continues at coordinate 30,673,909 of JBBCBC010000006.1, read as the reverse complement.
CTTAGAAAATTAAGGAAGCAGAGCATTTCAAATTTTTTTGTTGTGTTATTCAATATGTGTAGCTCTCGGCTGCTTTTCTCGTCCTCATGTGATTTTTTATTTTTTTTGTTATTTGCATTGAATCTGGATTTTGAATTTGGGTTTTGGATCTGGTTCAAATATTCGTATATTTTTTTTGTGTTATTGGAATCTGTAAGAATTTTTTTTATCTGGGTTTGTGGGGTTTGAAAATGGAGAATCTAAGATGGTGAGCCATGGGGTAGAAAAAGTTGCAGATTTGAAGATTTTTATAAAGATCTGGGTTTGTTGATATGAAATGTTTTTTTTAAGATTTGAAGATCCATTTATGAAGGTCTTGGGTTTGTTAATTTTTTAGGGTGAGGATTTGAAATCGTAGATGAACATGTTTATGTTTTTTATGAACATATTCATGTCACGATGAAGATGAGAATATGCAATTTTTTAGATTGTAATTGTAGGTTTTATATATGAATTTTTCTATAATTTCTGTAATTTTTCTGTAATTGTTAAATATGAATTTTTCATATGAGATTGTAATTGTAATTTCTGTAATATTTTCAATTTTAATTTTTTGTATTGAAATATGAAAATAAAGATATTGAATTTTTTTTAGTCATATTTAAGGTATTCTCGTCATTTATAAGTGAAAGATGGAATTCAAAAATTGAGAAGTCATTTATAAGGAAGATGAAAATTCAAAATTGAAAAGTGAAGTGTAAATTGGAAAAGCAGATGGTACAAAGCAGGTTTTGTAATTTCTGTAATATTTATGTAATTTCTGTAATATTTTCAATTTAAATTTTTTGGATTGAAAGATGAAAATGAAGATATTGAATTTTTTTTAGTCATTTTAAGGTATTCTTGTCATTTATAAGTGAAACATGGAATTCCAAAATTGAGAAGTCATTTATAAGGAAGATGGAAATTCAAAATTGAAAAGTGAAGTGTAAATTGGAAAAGCAGATGGTACAAAGTGAAGTGTAAATTGAAAAGTGAAAGATGGTACAAATCAGATGGAAAAGTGTAAAATGAAAGGAATGAAAAGTAAATTGAGTTCTTATTGGAGGGTAGTTTTGTCTTTTAATTATAGATTTTAAACATCTTAGTAATCTAAAAAAGAGGGTGAACCTAGTAGTAAGTTTTAAGTCTACTTTGTACCTAAGAGTGAGTCACTCTAATAATTAATGTGTTTGTATTGTAAAAAAGAAAGAGAGAGAATAAAGTAAACAAACAAAGGCCTAAGATTTAAGAAAAAAAGTATAGTTCCAAAAAGGCCTAAATATAGTTCCAAAACTCTTGTTGTTTAAAAAGTATGTGGGTCTGATAGGATCATAGTGTCAATATTACTCCATCCCATAGTTTATGACCTTCTTACTTCATGTTCATACAGATTTAGTGATAAAATGTTGGAGTAGAAAGAGTTGTTTATTAATATTTTATGTGATAAAGTGATGGGTAGTTGAGGGTAGAAAGATTTGTTTATTAGTATTTTATGTGATAAAGTGATAAATCAACTTTACCATAAACCATGAGATAATAATAATAACAACTTTACTATAAACTATAGGACGGAGGGAGTACTACGTAGATCGTGAATAAAATATTTTTGTGTTACAATTTAAAAAATTTGTTAAAAAGAAATTTTGAGTTGAATTATATGTGGTAAGCCTACGTGGCAACGCCACATAATAGTTTCAATTATTTTTTGCTGCATATATAACTTTAAATTTTTTTAAGATTTGATTATTACTTTTATACCGCTTATGAGGTTGAACCGGTCAAAATCGGAAAAAACTAGTTCAACCGGCAAACCGCCCAACCGAAAAAATCGGTTTCAACTCTTTTTTTTTAAAAATATTTTTAAAATACTTCCTCTCACACTTTCGATGAGGGATAAATGTATGAGGGGAGATAAATATATGAATCAAGGTCACCTTCACCCCTTTTATAATACTTCCTCTCACATTTTCCTCCAACACTTTCGATGTGAGATAAATGTATGAGGTGTGATAAATATATGAACCAAGGTCCACCTCACCCCTTTTATAATACTTCATCTCACATTTTTCTCCAATACTTTCGATGTGGAATGAATGTATAAGATGGGATAAATATATGAATCAAGGTCCACCTTCATCCCTTTTATAATATGTCCTCTCACATTTTCCTCCAACACTTTCGATGTGAGACAGATATATTAGGTGAGGTACACTTCTTCCCTTTTATATTATTTTCTTTCTCATTTTCCTCTAACACTTTCGATGTGGGATAAATATATGAGGTACACTTCTTCCTCTTTTATATTATTTTCTCTCACATTTTCCTCTAACGCTTTCAATGTGGGATAAAATTATGAGATTCATCTATTCCCCATTTATATTTCTTTCTCTCACATTTTTCCTCTAATACTTACTCGATGTGGGATAAAAATATAAAGTTCACCTTTTCCCTTTTATGTTATTTTCTCTCATATTATTGTATTGTTTTTTGTTATGACCATGACTCTATTGTGTTTTCTTAAATATGAAAAGTTATAAGATATATGTTTAAATTTTTGTAGGTGTATATTTATTTTATTTTTTTAACTAAATATAAGAAATTGAAAAAAATTAGGCAGAAATCATTTCAACGGTTGAACCGCCGGTTGAACCGGTCCGATCGGTTGAACCGCTGACCAGCGGTGGTCTATCCGGTTTGATCACCGGTTCGATTATGAAAATATTGAGTAGCGTACCAGGTGCAACGTGCCAGATATGCACATCTAATATATATTATTCAATATTAAAAATAATTAATATTATTCAGCAAAAATAACTACTATAATTAATACTCCATCTGCCCCCCAAAAGTATGCTCAGAAGGTTGAAACAAGTTTTATGAAAATGTAGATTAAGTACGTCTATGGACACAATTTTTTTTATGTTCATAGTCCAATAATTACTTAATTACTCAAGTTATCATTATATTTACTCACATTCAATTATGTTATTTGTAAATGTAATTAATCTACCTTTCCGTAAATTTTATTTTAACCCTCTGAGCATACTTTTGGGGGACGAAGGTAGTACTAATAAGTGTAACGAATTAATATTATCCAATGAAAATTGTTCGGTAAAAATAATTAATACCATTTAAAAATACACATCAATTGCATAGTATCCCTCTATATACTAATAGAGAGTTTTTTTTTTTGCTTTTATGTCATTTTGTGGTTAATTTAGATGATGTGTCATCTTGAGGTTAATTTGGATGATATGTTACATTTTATTGTGTTGATGTGTTATTATTCTATTGATTTGCAGTAATATGTTGCATTCATGTGGCATCCATGTGGCGTTTTAATTTCTTATGTATATTTTTTAATGACAAACTGATGCATGAATCTAAGATCCGTACACTTGCCCCAACCCTATACATGTATCCATATAACATGTCTAATATATTCAATGTGTCAAGTATTTTTTTAAATGAGTCATTCAATTGCATAAGTGCACGGTGCACAAGAGACCCACTCTTTTTTAATTTATTTTATATAACAAATTATTTTATATTATAATTCATTTACTTTTAATTTTTCTCACTAATACAAATTGTTTTCTTGATAACTCAACTTAATTAATATATTAATACTTATTTCTTAATCATTGTTTCATTTTACTCTTTTTAAAATGAGAGGGTCTCATGTGCACCCGGGTGCACCGTGCACTCATAGTGCATTTGAGAAGCATGCAACTATATAAAATAGAAACATGCAACTATTCCAAATAGAAGCATGCAACTATGTTCCCATACTAACAGTTGCACTTTTCTGTATAAATAAGTCGCACTTTTCAGCATAACAAGTTGCATGTTTCTAAAATACACTATGTGTGCACGGCGCACCCGGGTGCATACAAGACCTAGCCTTTTAAAATTTCTCTTAATCAATTTATTTTATTTTTATTTGTAGGTTTCAGCTTCATATAAAAGGAATAAATAATATTTGATATAATAATTTTATTTCAAGGTTTAAGCAAGTATACTTAGGAGTTGCAAAAAATTATAAGTGATTATGTAGTGTTTTGTTTATCTTTTATTAGATTAAATAAGATATAAAAAATTATAAGCTAAAATTTGAAAGGGGTTTGCTTTTAATAGCTTATTAGACTTTTTTTTTGGATACTATTAAAAAAAATTCAAAAACTATCAACTTTTTCTTAAATTATTTTACAAACACTATCAACTTCTACTATTAATCAATTTTTCCATAATCACTAATCTTTATCATTTCTTCAAAAGCATAAATTTTTGCGAACACCTTTTATATACACCTCAAATAATTATTAATTCATGTTTAGTGTATTTATAAATATATATATTTTTAGTTATTAAATATATTGTTCACTGTGAATGTGGTATTTTTCAATTAAACGACTAGTAATGATTGTATAGGAGTAAATGCCTATTTAATATTCTAATTGTCAATATATCATTATTAAATTAAGATGATTTGGTTTTCCTTTACTTGGGTGAAGGATGAAGAATTGAGGAAGAATCCCAAATTCACTTACACAGGGTGAAAAATGGCAAAGTATAGAGTGAACCAAGTTTTACGATTAAAGAGTGTGACTTATATTATTAAAGAGTGTGACTTTTTACTATAAATGGTGTGACTTTTTACTACAAATGATATTATTCATAAAAGTGAAGGTGTGACTTATATTATAGCATATAATATATATATCGTAGTGAAAACTGAAATGTGTGATTTATATTACTAAAGAGTGTGACTTATATTACTAAAATGTATGCTTGTAAAAAAAAAACTAATTTTACGGTGAACAAATTTCACAACATACCAACTCGTGAAAAATTGATTAATATTTTTGAGATATAAAGTTGTTGATATCATATATTTGATGAGTATTAATAAGACTAATCACGATATGAAATGGAAGAATCAAAATGCATCCGACATAAAAGAATGATCAATACTTTTAATTGAAGAATGATTAATTTAGCTTGTAATAATTAGCAGATTCATTTAGGCAAAGTATAGGGTGATATAATATTAATTATCATTTATTAGTCCACCCACGAATAAATAATATTGGTAGGAAGTTATTGATATAACTTCAAATATTTGAAATATTTACCAGGCCTTTTAAAAGATAGAGTTGACAGATCTCATTCCTAAGTTCTGGAACACACGTGAGGTACGAAGCAGAAAGAAAAGTGAAAAAAAAGGTTTTTTTTTCTTTTGTTCATAAATTATACGTATCACTAGATATACATCAGAAGGGCATCTATACATATGGTTGAGTAAGAATAAATTAACGTAATTGAGTTCTAACAACGAGAATCACAGTACGTGTGCAGAATTCAACTGCGTTCGATTTTTTTCGCTGCAAATCTGTATTATAGAGATTAGTGAGTTGTATCCCTCTTTTTCCAACAGTGTAAGAAAACCATATATTAATGTGACTAAATAATTTGTGCAAAATATTTCTTGTTATGTGATCTTTTATAATTAAATATTATAAATTATATTATTACTAAATATATTATCATTATTATTCAATTTTATCACAATTAGTTCAAATAAAATAACGTATCTCTTTTTATTAATTACTTGTGTCGAATGAGTCGCAATCAAGCTCGGTCTCCTCCGTACGCTACACTGCAAAAACTCTTTAAAACTCAATTGAAAACATTAGCTCTTAAATTCATAAATTTTAAGCTAAAAAGAGCTCGAAATAATTCACAACTTGATACTTACATAAATAAATTTAATTGTTTAAAAACATGAAATGCAAATTTTATAAAAACAGGGTGTTACATTAGGCAAGTCCTCTAATTTCTTAGAGTCATTTTTCTCCTCATCATAATATTTCTTAGACCCACCATCATTAGATCCATCACTTCCGTCGTCATGTTTTGCTTCAACATAATAGCCTGAGTTTCAGTGATTTTTATTGCCACTAACTCAGCAAAAATTTCATTAGATGTCAGGTAACTTGATTTGTTTTAGCCCGTGAAGTTAATCAACCTTTCCTCCTCTTCCTACCACCAGTCAGGGGCGGACGCATGCTTTGGGCCCATCCCATTTTTTTTCTTCTTTTTACTAGTATTATGGTTTAGGGTTTTAATTTAACAATTTTCTTGGGATATTTTAGTTTTGATTATTTATGCCAAAACATTATGTATTTGTCAACTTGTATTGTTTAAGTTCATTATTACAGGTAACAAGTTGAAGGGGAAGTGAACAAGTTGAGGGGGAACTGATCTGAAGTTTCCTGAGAAAATAAGCTTGAAGATAAGCGGTCTGAATGAAAAATAGGCCTGAGGAAAAGTGGCATGAATGGAAGAAGGCTGAAGCCCAATACCGCTGAATGTCAGAATGGCCTGAACGAGGAATCTTGAAATGCTGAAATCCTGATGCTGAAATGCTGAAATCCCGAGTGTTGGAATCCTGTCCTGAGTGCTGGAATACTGTCCTGAGTGCTGGAATCCTGTCCTGAGTGCTGGAATCCTAAGAGGAAGTATGCTGATTTCAGAAGGCCTGGATGCTGACGTGGACCAATCAGAGGTGGTCAAAAAGCCTAACAAAAAGCTGCAGAAATTACAGATTAGTATGGATTTGAATGTGACTTTCTCCAACGGTAATATTCAAATCCACACTATAAATACAAGCTCTTCCATCAAATTAAGTGTGGAAAAATGCTATAGAGCTAAGATCCATATACTCAAGCATTCCCACCATACACAAATATGTAGATATACAAATACATCCAAGAGTGTTCTAAACCCAATCTAAGCAACCAACAATATATCCTAAGCTTGAGAGATTTTCCCAACCTTAGCATAAAGGCTAAACCATTGTAGGGGAAAATCTCAACCTAGTTGGAGACACCAACCAAACCCAAACCCTCTTGTTAGGTAGTTTGTGTGTGATTGTTGGAGTTGTAAAGAGTTAGTAAGCTGCAGTTGAGTTAGCCAGAAAGCTCTAGAGAAGAAGTGAGTAAACTGTTTTAGACAGTCAGAAAGCTTGTATGGCAATCCCGTGAAGGGTGATAAGTCCCGTTTGAGTGAGAGCTCGTTAAATATCTGTAGGCAATCCCGTGGAGGGAGATAAGTCTCGTTTGAAGGAATTTCCTTAGGATAAGGGAGAGTGGATGTAGGAGCTCGAGTCTCCGAACCACTATACTTTGTTATGTTCTTTATTGCTTTATGTTCTTACTTGTCATATGCATTTGGTTATAAGCAAAACACATCGGTTAAAAGAAAAATTTTAAAATCACCATTTCTCCCCCTCCCCTTTTTTCATAAAATTAAATTATCTTTTGGGACCAACAAATTTGTTAAGAGATAATGGCCACACCAGTTAAATAAATACATATTGTTTTAATTTTACACATGTACATTCACTAGGCTATTAATTAACTGGCCCATGCTTGTCTCACTTGAGCCCAATATACTTTGTAATGTCAATCCCACTTATAATATTTTATTTTCTATTTTTAAAATTGCACAAGATTAATTGAAAATTTGAAATTGAAAATATGCTATTTTCTGCTGTTGGTCCCGAAAAACCGAGTTACAACCCGAAAAATTTAAAGGGAGGTGACTTAAAAAATTTTGCGAATGTGTTATGCAAATTTGTTAAAGTATGTATGACAGTTAATATGAAAGCAAATAAGAACACACGTATTTTTATAGTGGTTCAGAGAACTCCTCCTACATACACTCTTCCCTTCATGGGTACTTCCTTAATCTAAAGGAAACCTTAGTTTATAGTGTTAGGCACACCATCATACATATGTTTAATGAGTTCTCACTCTCGAGACTTATCTCCCTCACGGGATCGCCTATAGATGTTTAATGAGTTCTCACTCTGGGGAATTATCTCCCTCACGGGATCGCCTACACTCCCTTGCGGGATTGCCTCTTAACTACCTCACTTAACCACTAATTCTCTCTCAAGAAAGGGTTTGGGTTTGGTGTTATTTCCATCTAGGTGAGATTTTCCCTTACATTGTTTTAGTCTTTAAGCCAAGGTTGGGAAAATCTCTCTAAGCTTAGGATATTGCATTTATGCTTAGGTAATAATGTAGAATACTCTTGGGTAAATTTGGATATCTAATGCTCTGTGTCTTGAATGGAGGTGCTAGAATATTTGACTTTAATCTTCACTTTGCAGCATCCTCCATTATCTTCTTTTGAAGATACTGCAATGTATTTATAATGTGGATTTGAATATTACCGTTGGAGAGTAAATTCAAATCCATACTATTAATCTTCCAGCTTTTCTTTGTCCTTTTACATTGTTGTTTGCAGCTTTATGTCACATCCATATACGTGTTGTCATCTTCTCATTTGCCAACTTTTTGTGTATCTAACGGATCATTTCAGCACGCCTGATTTCTGATCACCTGATTTTTGGTCGCCTGATTTTTGGTCGCTTGATTTCTGGTCACTTGATTTACGATCGGCTTCGCTTTGATCAAGACAACATCAACACATCATCGATTCGTGAGAACATCGACCTTCGCATCGGTCGATACAACATCAGGTCAACACAACATCAGCACGACATCAAGTCAGCACAGCATCAACACGACAACAAGTCAACACAACATCAGTCAACCACGACGGATCGGCCACGACATCGGCCGCAATCAATCAACCACGACATCAACCGCGCTATTTGGTCGATCCATGTACGTTGTTGGTCGATCCGCACGCTTCGATCCGGTCCGCACATTTACATTTCGATCTGCAGACGTTTACGACTGTCGCGGCGAAATCATCAGTCTCGTCTTATTTTGATCTGCCCCGTCTGATCTTGATGAGTTCCCCCTCATATTGTTACCTGTAAAAATAAAATTATGTCTAGAAACACAAGTTTTCTATACAACTTAGCTTGTCCTATTACAAGGTGTTTTGACATGATAATCAAAACTAAAATTATCCCAACAATTGCACTGAAACATTCGACTTATTACACTGAAACATGAAATTATATTTTACGAACATAGGTTGCACATTTCAGTGTAACAAGTTGAATATTTCAGTGCAACAACTTGCATGTTTCTAAAATACACCGTGTAGTACACGATATACTTGGACAGCGGTTACAAACCGCTGTCTTAGCTTAATCGCTTGGAATGCGGTTAACAACCGCTTTCTTAGGGCAATGCGGTTAAAACCCGCTCTCCAAGTGCAATATCTTGGAGAGCGGTTTTTATCAGCTGTCCAAGCTTGGACAGCTGTTACTTGGAGAGCTGTTATAACCGCTCTCCAAGCTCATTTTTAACAGTCCTCTAAGCCCAAATCTGTATTAGTGATCACTCCTAATTTTTTTAAATCATTTTTCTAATTTATTTTTTCTTTTAATTTCAAAATATTATAAAATTTTAGATTTTAGGGATTTGAACATATTTCAACCACTGTTCTTTGGTGTTATAAATTTTTTCTCTGTCTTTTTCCATTATAATTATAATATGAAAATATTATTATACGTTGTCTCATTCAGTGTTATTATTATGGTTTTAAATTTAGTTTATTAGGAATTTACTAAATCTTACACGTACATTAAAAATTGACAAAAAAATTGACATCTTGTGTAAGTATAGAATATCTAAATTTTACCATAAAAAAAATTAATAGTGAAAAACAGCCCCCCTACTCTTAAATTCTGGTTCCGCCTCTGCCACCAGTACCATCTTATTACAAACACAAGTCTTACAAAACGTTGGTCCATCTTTCACTTCTATCAAGATTTTCACATCACATAATATTTTTTTCAGTTCAGGGTAGTCATTTAGGGTATGTTTGTTTCGGGACTCACCCGGATGGACTTGGGACTTTGAAAACCACGTTCCATTATGGTTTGAGATTTAAAATTAGACTTCAAAATCCTCTCATATAAAGTACACCTACACCCCTATTTTTTACAAAATTTAATACAATCATATCACTATTTTTCCCACTTTCAACACAATATAATAATATCATATCAATCATTATTAAATATTGATTTGACATAAAGTAAAATCTCACCCTATCAAAATCTCAAAACAAACACATATTTTTTACTATTCACCAAAACTTTCAAATCCATAAAATTTCGAAGTCATGACTTCCCCCGCACACCTAAATCCCGAAACAAATATACCCTTAGAATCCTTCAATTAAGTATTCAATTACCTGATCTCATATAAGAAGTTCATACAAAGAGATTTCTTCCTTATAATCCTCAAATGATTCAGGGCTTTCAGGTGATTGGGCTTCAACAGGGAATTGAATTATCTCAGAGGGTAATCTTTTAGGTAATTCACATTGGGGATTTTTCAAGCTAAATAATCAAATCTAGTACATACTTTTTGTTTTTATCAATTATAGCACATACTTTTTTCTCTCTCCAAATTTAACACATACTTTCGCTTAATATTTAAAAGCATCCAGAGTCATCAATTCGAGAAAATTCTTCTGATGTGGTCATTGAAGTTCACCTGTCTTGCTGACGTGTAAATGTTAAAATTTAAAAAATAAAAAATATCACTACACAAAAAGTATGTGCTAAAATTGATATTTTAGGTGGTGATATTTTTATTTTTTTATATTTTAATATTTAAACGTTAGCAAGACAGGTGACCTCCGACGACCACATCAAACAGACCTTGCCGAAAATGGTGACCCGGGATGCTTTTAAGTATTAACTTAAAGTATGTGCTAAATTTGGAGAGAGTAAAAAGTATGTGCTAAAATTGATAAAAAACAAAAAATATGGGCAAAATTTGATTATTTGGGCTTTTTTTTAGGGGAATAAGTTCTTTTGGTGGGAGGGATTATGGGAGTAGTTTCAGGTACACTAACATGCTTTTGGGAACCCTAGTCGCAGGTTCAGTGATAGTCTTTTGAGAGACTTTAGTGATATTGAGAGTTTCTTCAAAATCAAGAGACTTTGTGTATATGTTAATGGTTTTGGTAAGTCAAAATGAGAGATGTTTTAGGGGCTTTGATCTTTGCCTTTTTCAAGGGTTTCTCACTCCCTTCATCAAAATTCACCTTTCTCTAACCTTTGTTTCTTCAAATCCCGCATCTTCTGATTCACTTTTATGACCCTTTTCTTCGCCTTAGGAGGATATTTCTCAAAATCTTTTTTCTCTTCCTCCACTGCTTCACTGACATCAGTTTTTTCCTCATCTTTCCTCTCTTCCTCTGTAGAGGCCTCATCCTCCGCCTCACTTTTTCTAGTAATTACCTTCACCTTCGAAGTATTAATGGAGAAGGCTTAATTTATTCTTCCTCCTTGCCTTAGCCTTTTCAAAAAACTTGTCTAAAAAATATCTTACTAATATGAAAAACCTTATTTGTACATATACTATTGTTCCTTCAACAATTTGGTTAGTCAGATAAATTCCTTAATTCGCCAAAACTGCTAATAGAGAGTCTTAGTGGAGAGGTCAGTTGTCTTCATTGTCCTCCTCAATTATGTCGATTGTTGAGTACAGACCTCCACTGTACCTTTCCAAATTCACAAATAACTCAGCAACATACTTTTTCAGCAGTGTTGAGGGATTTACTCTCAAGAATTTCCCTAGCCCTTTTTTCTTTACATATTCGTAAACCTCTTGAGCACCTATATTGTCCTTATCCCATTACATTTGGCATAAACCCTAGTGTTGTAATTATTTACTATCCTAATATCCCTCTTGACAACTATTGCATGTCAATCAACAACCTCTATAAACTCTCCCTTATTGTTGTGTTATATTTTTTGAACAATGTATTTACCCTAGAAAAGAAACTGAAAACCCAAAAATAGGAGAAAATCATTTGGGTCATAAGAAAAAAAATTAGAATCCCAAAAAATAGAGAAAAAATTGCCGCAATGGATGTTAAAAATATGGCATTGGACCACCAGGCTACCGGCGAAGGTTTGAACAAAAATGTAGTAACAGTTATTAATATGAAACACAACTAGTTAAGATCCATATTTTTAATATTGAATCCAATTTTACCTTAAACACAAGAGACAATATTTGTTTTTTTTTTGTCTATTTTACTGCACTTTTCTAATATTTTGCCTCTTTGACTTGTACTTCCACTTCTATTTTGCTCTCGATTTTTGCTCCTGGCACTTTTCATTTTCAAATTATTTTTCCCTTATATTTTTATTTTTCTTTGCCTTGGCATTTTTTTGCTTTTCCTAAAAGAGATAACTCCTAGACGAGCTATATGCCATCAGGTTTGCACATGAAAAAGGTTAGACGAGACGAAACTATGGAACGAATCAGACTACACTGTTACAGTTCGTGTCCTCCAAAGCGACGACAAGTCCATCTCATGGAAGGTTCGGGGCTCATGGGAATAGATTTCCCGATTCAAGAATTCGATGGAACTAAGGTTCTCTCATATTCATAGAGAAGGTAATAGATTAGCCAATGTCACAGGCCCCATTTTTCAAAAAACGGACATTCTAAAAAGTTGTTAAAAGTAACTAATTTGAGTGCGACATAATTTAAATTTCAAATGTATAACGGTAACAACAACGACTATTTATTTGAAAATAACCTAACGATAATAACGGCTAAAATTTAATAAATAACCTTAATTAAATAATGAAGAATACCCATAATACTGAAGTTTGAAAGGGGATTCACGAATAAGTAAAATCTCTAGTAATACTAGAAATTCAATTAAACATAAACTTTAATAATTTGTTTAATTATAATTAGCGTCTAAAATTCTTTTCCCATCACCACTCCTTGCCCTCCAACTCCTCAATCTGAAATGGGAAAAATATTGGGGTGAGCATGTAAACACACTCAGTGGAAATAAATTATTCAAAATTAAAAACAAGTATAAACCACAACATATACGAGTCAAATAGAGATTCACATGTAACTTTACCAATAATATTTTGCCAATTGTAAATAGTAACTTTGCCAACTTTGCCACATAGATATTGAGCACGGCGGATTAAACTCGAAGACCCGTCAGTCTTGGACCATATAATTAAGGGTCTCTAGCTATTAGACTTTGCCGAGCACGGTGGGATACACCCGAAGACCTGTCAGTCCCGGACCTCAATAGGGCCCCAGACTATTAGAATAACATGGAATAATAAATTTAAACAAACATTGCAAGCAATTTATACACAACGTTTAAATTGAATAACATGTATACTCTACGAAATCGCTGTAGAGTTTATAGCATTTAAATCTCCACCTCAAATGAATGTCGAGGAAAATTGATGCAAGAGTCCTTAATTCACTCCTCACGGAAAGTGTCACTTAACATAGATAATTTAATTTACACAAGTTTTCGTAATTAAAAATAATAAGATCTGCCTTAGAATTCTTAAAACAAATTTAGCAAGTATTTAACCCAAATATCCCTACTGTACTAATCTCATTATTCAACAATCTCTATAAACTCTTAGAATTTTTCCTGAATCAACCAACCCATTTAATACATTAAATGAAATAAAGAAATTAACCTTCCAATACATTTGCTCATAGTACACGTAGCAACCTCATCACATAAATCTTAAATTCATTAACTATCCTTGATCATACTCCAGTTATTCCCAATTATGCATAAATGATTAAGTCAACTTATTAATTAATATATTATTCAACCTCACGTCTACAGCCTCCTATCACTATACTATACCCTTTAAATCAAAACATTGGTATTATCAATAGAAGTTCCTATTCTGACAACTTAATTCCAAAAGTTTTCCTATATCCTTGATAACTGCTGCACACAATTTAATATATATTTATATATATATATATATATATATATATATATATATTAATAATTATATATGTATATATTGTTGTGGAAGGGGCAAATAATCAGAGTCAATTGCTCGGCACAGCGGAATGCACAAAAACAACAACCACTTCCACAAAAGCTCAATAGACTTCGGACCAAAACACGTAAATTAATTGCAGAAATAAATAAGCAATAACACCAAGAATTTTAACGTGGAAAACCCCTTCACAAGAGGGTAAAAACCACGAGACCCAGTCCAGGAAATACTCCACTATATCAAATGGGAATTACACAGTTTTCATCTCTATTACAAATAGAGGAATCAACACCAATAGCATCAAACTATCCTCAAGAATGCAATTCTTGGCACACACAATGAGATATGGAAGAGAACAAACTAAATAGTACAAAAGGAATAAATATATCAATTACCCATTTGTACCTCTTGGAGATAAATAGTGAAAATTCACTCCAATCAAAATGAAGAGCACGTCGTCACGAACCCCCCCTCCAAATTTGAAACAAAACGGTAAAAAAATGAGCACCCAAAATGCAAACCCTTCTTCTCATTTCTCTCTTTCTTTCTCTCCCTTTCTCTCTTTTTTCTTTTCTGTTTCTCGCGTCTGCTCCCTCACTTAGCAGCAAACTCAAAATGGCCTAATTAACTAATGGACTTTTCTTTTTGTTTTCTTTTAAATGGGCCTCCTTCATTTTTTTAATTCTTTTGCCCAACTATATTTGACAAGCCCAACAATCTCACCCTCCCGATATAGTTGGCCACAAATGTCATAACTACCCCGAGCACGTGCCGGCCAATTCGGCACACAATACATGCTTCTCTCAAGTGACCACCTTAGTCATCATATCCGCAGGATTTTTGTCGGTGTGAATTTTTTCAAGCTTCATAAGTTGTTTCTCCAATACCATTATAATCCAATGGTACCTCACATCAATATGCTTCGTTCGAGCATGATACATGAAATTTTTGCTCAAGTCAATTGCACTTTGACTATCACAAAAAACCATGTACTCTCCTTGCTTCAAACCAAATTCCTGGAGAAATCTCTTCATCCACATCATCTCTTTTCCAGCTTCATTAACTGCAATATACTCTGCTTCAGTGGTGGATAAGGCAACACATTTTTGTAACTTTGATTGCCATGAGACAGCTCCTCCTGCAAATGTAAACAAGTAGCCTGAAGTGGATTTCCTCCCATCGAGATCACCTGTCATATCTGAATCTGTGTATCCCATAAGAGTCGGTTTCGAACTTCCAAAACTCAAGCATGATTTTGAAGTTCCTCTCAAGTATTTGAATATCCACTTTACGGCCTCCCAATGATCTTTTCCTGGATTGGAAAGAAATCTGCTCACCAAGCTAATAGCTTGAGCAATATCCGATCGTGTACACACCATGACATACATCAAAGAACCAACTGCAGAGGAATAAGGAATTGTTGTCATCTCTTCTCTCTGCTCTCGAGTAGTGGGACAAAATTTCTTGCTCAACTTTAAGTGGTTAGCAAGTGGCGTGGACACTGTCTTAGCATGTTTCATGTTGAACCTCTCACGTACTTTCTCAATGTACTTTTCTTGAGATAACCACAATTTTCCGGCTTTTCTGTCACGAAAAATCTCCATGCCCAAAATCTGCTTTGCTGAGCCTAAATCCTTCATGTCAAAGGATTTGGACAGCTCCTCCTTCAACTTGCTAATCGACACAATATCTTTTCCCACAATCAGCATATCATCAACATAAAGCAGCAAGATAATGAAATTACCATCAGGGAAGTGTTTGATGTAAACACAATGATCTGCCTCCGTTCTTTTATAACTTTGGCTAGCCATAAAAGAGTCAAACTTCATGTACCACTGTCGTGAAGCTTGCTTCAAGCCATACAAGTTTTTCCTCAATTTGCAAACCAAGTGTTCCTTTCCTTTAACTTCAAAACCTTGTGGCTGGTTCATGTATATGTTCTCAACTAACTCTCTATGCAAGAATGCAGTTCGAACATCGAGCTGTTCGATTTCCAGGTTCAAGCAAGCTGCTAATCCCAACACAATGCGGATAGAACTCATCTTCACCACCGGTGAGAATATCTCATCAAAGTCAACTCCTTTCTTCTGAGTGAACCCCTTGACGACCAACCGCGCCTTGTGTCTGACAACTTTGTCACCATCTTTCTTTAGCTTGAAAACCAACTTGTTCTTCAGAACTCTCTTACCCTTTGGCAACTCCACCAAATCAAATGTATGATTTTTGTGTAAGGAATCCATCTCTTCTTGCATCGCTTCAAGCCACTGATCTCTGTCTTTGAGGGAATGTACCTCCTCAAAGTTCTCTGGCTCCCCCTCATCCGTAATCAGTGCCCAATCTGAACTCGGATACAATGTATTCGGCCTACGATTTCTCGTTGGTCTTCCACCATGTTCTACTGCATTTTCTGGTGGTGCATGTTGAATCTCCAGCTCAACATCTCCTGGTTCTTGGACAACTGGATCTGGGTCAAATGTAGTTGGATCATCATTTTCCATCCCAACTTCATTTTCATTTTCAACTTCTTCTCCACCAATTTCAGCATCGGTGGTAGGAATCTCATGTGGTGTTAGATCAACAACACCAGTAGGCACCGGAGTGGAGGTCTCCCCCTTCTTCAACTCTTCCATTGTCTCATTTTCATGGAAGATGACGTCTCTACTCCTCACAATCAACTTTTTCTCTGGATCCCATAATCTGTATCCGTACTCTTCATCTCCATATCCAACAAATATGCAAGGTGTGGACTTACTATCCAACTTGCTTCTTTGCTCCTTCGGTATGTGCATAAAGGCTTTGCACCCGAACACCTTCAAGTGGGAATAAGAGGCATTTTTCCCACTCCATACTCTTTCTGGAATATCAGATTCCAGAGGAACTGATGGAGATCGATTAATCAAGTAAAAAACAGTCAACACAGCTTCACCCCAGAATGACTTGGGTAGCTTGGCCATCCTTAGCATACATCTCACCTTCTCCATAATGCTTCTGTTCATCCTCTCTGCCACACCATTATGTTGAGGAGTACCCGGAACAGTTCTTTCATGTCTAATCCCATGCTGAGCACAATATGCCTTGAACTCTCTAGAAGTGTACTCGCCCCCATTGTCCGATCGTAGACATTTCAGCAACTTTTCTGTCTGTCTCTCAACCATAGTGTGGAACCACTGAAATTTCTGAAATACTTCACTTTTATTCTTCAAGAAGTACACCCAAGTCTTTCTTGAAGCATCATCAATGAAAGTGAGGAAATATTTGTTTCCACCTAATGACTCCATCTCGAGGGGACCACAAACATCAGAATGTATTAGCTCCAATACATCATCTTTTCGTTTAGAATGAGAACGAAAAGAAATTCTATTTTGTTTACCTAATAAACAATAATCACAAGGGTGAAGTGACTTACTTTGAGCAGTAGGAATGAGAGACTCTTTGGCTAGGATGTGCAATGCTTTCTCACTCATGTGCCCCAGCCTGTTGTGCCACAAATTTGGTGAAGAATCATCATCGGCTGCAAATAACTGGTCTTGAGCCATTTTGAGCTTCGTCCGGTACAATGTACAACAAAACTTTCCTTTGCCAACCAACAAGGAACCTTTCACAAGCTTCCAATTACCAATTGTGAATTTTTGCTCGTATCCCTCTCTATCAAGGACGTTAACGACAATCAAATTGTGGCGCAACTGTGGAATATGTCTCACATCTTTCAGCGTCAGTGTGAATCCCAAGTCAGTCTCAACAACCATATCACCAATGCCAATCACCGGTGCAACACTTATGTTCCCCATGAACAAGTGACCATAATCTTCGGCTTTGTAGTTTGTAAACAACTCTCTCTTCGGAACACAATGATGAGAAGCACCCGAATCAACTATCCACTCAACATCGGGATTCTCCACATGGAGACACTCATCACTAACACAAACTACGGTTTGATCATCATCGAAGTGAGTCACAATGGCTGCTGTGTTTTTAACCTCTGACTTTTTCTGATTCTCTTCCTTTTGCTCTTTCTTCCAAACTCTGCAATTTCTCTTCATGTGGTTAGATCCACCACAATGGTAACACTTGAATTTTTCCTTGGACTTAGACCTATCGTCTTTCGACTTACCTCGACCTTTGGTTCCTCTACTCTTGCTTCTACCTTTGTTCTCTGTGAAAAGTGCTTGTGAAGAACTAGCCCCGGATTCCTTTCTTCTAGTCTCTTCATTGAACATACTTTCTTTGATCATGTTCAATGTCAACTTTCCATTTGGAGCTGTATTACTGAGCGTCACGACCATAGTCTCCCAGCTATCAGGTAGAGAGCTCAACAAGAATAACGCTTGCACCTCATCATCGAATGCAATATTCATGGTAGAAAGCTGATTTACCAAGTCTTGAAAAACATTCAAGTGCTCTGCTACAGAACTCCCATCTTTGTACTTCAAGTTCACCAACTTTCTGATAACAAAGACCTTGTTCTGTGCATTCTTTCTTTCATATAATTCTTGCAACTTTTTCCATAGATCACACGGATCTGTCTCCTTAGCCACATGGTGAAAAACACTGATATCTACCCACTGCCTGATTGTACCAATCGTCTTCCTACCAAGCTTCTCCCATTCCCTGTCTTCCATACTTTCAGGCTTAGCATCTTTTCCTTCAACAGGATCATATAAATCTTTGCAGTAAAGTAAATCCTCCATCATGGGCTTCTATATAGAATAATTTTCCGCAGTCAACTTAATCATAGAGCTACTACCAATGCCCTCCATGGTCCGAACCTAGTTTAACCTAGGCTCTGATACCACTGTTGTGGAAGGGCCAATAATCAGAGTCAATTGTTCAGCACAGCGGAATGCACAAAAGCAACAATCATTTCCACAAAAACTCAATAGACTTCGGACCAAAATACGTAAATTAATTGCAGAAATAAATACGCAATAACACCAAGAATTTTTACGTGGAAAACCCCTTCACAAGAGGGTAAAAATCACGGGACCCAGTCCAGGAAATACTCCACTATATCAAATGGGAATTACACAGTTTTTATCTCTATTACAAATAGAGGAATAAACACCAATAACATCAAACTATCCTCAAGAATGCAATTCTTGGCACACACAATGAGATATGGAAGAGAGCAAGCTAAATAGTACAAAAGGAATAAATATACCAATTACCCCTTTGTACCTCTTGGAGATAAATAGTGAAAATCCACTCCAATCAAAATGAAGAGCACGTCGCCACGAACTCCCCCTCCAAATTTGAGACAAAACGGTGAAGAAACAAACACCCAGAATGTAAACCCTTCTTCTCCTTTCTCTCTTTCTTTCTCTCCCTTTCTCTCTTTTTTCTTTTCTGTTTTTCGCGTCTTCTCCCTCACTTAGCAGCAAACTCAAAATGCCCTAATTAACTAATGGGCTTTTCTTTTGTTTTCTTTTAAATGGGTCTCCTTTATATATTTAATTCTTTGGCCCAACTATATTGGGCAAGCCCAACATATATATATCTATGTTGAGAGAGAGCAAAACGATTAGACATAATTTGAATAATTAAAACTAACATGGATGTATAAGCTAAGGAGCATGTATCCGAGAACAGAAGAAAAGAAAAAAATAAGGAAAACGGAGTATTACAATTTTTTTGAGTAGAAGAATCGACGGTGAAAGGAAATGAAGTTTTTTTGTTGTAAGAGAAGAAAATGAAGACACGGTAGAAGATGAATTTAAATTGAAGATATGTCTTCCAATCCATTTTTAGGGGAGTTACTCAAGGTTGACTAAGACTAATCAATTTTCCCTGATTTGAAGGTCTAATTAATGAGGAATTAAAAGTGCAATTAATGTTGGCTTTTCTTGAGGAGGGATTTTAGTCGCGTGACTAGGTGAGGAAATGAAAATATAATTATATGAATATATATATATATATATATATATATATATATATATATATAAACACATTAAAATATAAATAATTAATAAATAAACGGGTATTACAACCTACCCCACTAACATTAATTTCATCCTCGAAATTTTAGAAGCTTACCACTGTTGGGGAATAAGTTGCACGGATCTATTCTGGATAAATATTTAAATACAAATTTAATTCTGATAATTATTACTAGCATGAATTAATCCTATATTAATTCAAATAATAATTCAACAACAAATCATTCATATAATTAGTTCACGTAAATCCTACGCATGCGAAATTTCTACGAGTTTACGTAAACGTACCTCTTAGAATGGTAATGGCCTCGTTGATTAAACACACCGAAAAACCTTCCCAAGTATTCCCTTAATCCTTGCTCGACAATCCGGTGGTAGGATGCTCGCGAACAATTAACAAAAGGAAAATAAACTTTGTTGCACCACCTTTGTGGATTTACTAATTTTTCCAGCACATGGAATTGTACTTGGGAATGAAACACTCATCCCCTATTTATAGAGGGCGTTGGTCGAAAATTTGGGATATAATAATATGGGAAATTTTTTTTCTTGATCTCCAAGAAATCTTGAATATATCTCATATATTCTTTTCTCCATAATTAAAATATTCCACAAAAATCCCAACTCCTCTTTGTTATGTAAATTTCGAAAATATTAGGGAACAAGAATTCAAGATTTGGATCATCTTAAATTTATGAGATATTCTTGTATTTCAAGAAATACATATCTTTCATAATATCTTTTCAAGAAAATCAAGAAAATCTTTCTTGCCCTTTATATTCAAAATTTTCGAAAATCTACTATATGGATAACCAAGTAGGAGATTTCTTGAATTTAATGAGATAATCTTGTATTCCAAGAATACATATCTTCATTCCATAACAAAATTCAAAGAAAATCTTTCTCCCCTTTTTATTCATAATTTTCGAAAAATAATAGGAAAAATATGCAACAAGATTTATTTTATTTTTAAACACCTTTTTCAGTTATTGGACTTTATGTTGGGCTACTTAGGGGGCCTTTAGGAGAATTAAGATTGGACCTTCTAATGAATCTTGAATTATCAATATTGAGCCACAATATTATTCAAGCCCATAAATATTAATTAATCCCACTACATAATTAATATTGCACTATCCATCTTAACCCATATTACAGTCAATATGGCTCCTGGTTATTATTTCTCATGTTTATGATTATCTAGTCCATTAATTAATTCAAGCCACTGAAATAGCTTTCCATTAATTAATATCTTTTGTCCTTGGTTAAGGAACGATTCAACATTATTATCCATACTGGAAACTAGTTCCACTTGCAAGATTTGGTATGATAAAGCTTATGAACCTCCCAAGGGGCCGTCGAACAAAGCGTGCTTGCACACGATTCTCCGTATTAAATCTTAGCAATCGCATGTGACCAATAATATTGCCCAAGATAAAAAGTGTTGAATCTCGTTGATTCTCTACCCATGATAAGTCAAAGCAATAGTTACCAACCACACGTGATCCTATTTAAGGAACGAAGATTAAGAAATAACGAACCACTGAGGTCTAATTCTTCCTTGTTCGGGTTCAAGAAGAATTTGTCCTCCTGTAGGTCCTATTCGATTACATCGATCATGCACTAGTGTAATCTCTTGGTCAAGACAAGTCAATCTGAGCCTTACACTTCAACCTTTCACGATGGATTGTTCATTTCCATCTAGGTCGTGAATGGTGTACTTTTTGGTTACAAAGGGACATTAATTTAATCTTACGTGATGCGGTATCACTAAATTAACTACAATGTAACACATACTATTTATTGAACAGTTATGCAATAAATATATGTAACATTCAATGATATTTAAAGCATCAGTGATAAACAATTTGTTTCAGTAAATAATTCTGAAATTCAGTTTTGATTATACAAAGTAAAAGCATACTTTCCAGTATAATCCCAACAATCTCCCACTTATACTCAAAGTCTGCTTTTAAGTATACTACAGCATGTCTCGTGTAGTTCCTAATACGAGACATCTAATGTCACCTACACGAACCTAATAATTTCTCCCACTTATACTCAAAGCAGATTGGCAACGGTCTTGACACCCATTCCTTCCACATGTCTCTCGAATGTATTCAGAGGCAGACCCTTTGTGAATGGATCTGCTAGGTTGTCTTCAGACGCTATCTTTGTCACCTCCATATCTCCTCTCTTAACGATATCTCGTATAAGATGGTATTTCCTTTAAATGTGTTTGCTGAACTTGTGGGCTCTTGGTTCCCTTGAATTTGCAACTGCTTCGGCATTGTCACAATAAACAGTGATTCTGCTAGGCAAATTCGGAACTACATTCAAGTCCACTATGAAGTTCTTGAGCCAAACCGCTTCTTTATTTTGCCTCATAAGCGACTACATATTCGGCTTCCATGGTAGAATCTGCGACGCATTTACTTGACGCTTTCTCCATGTCATGGCTCCCCCCCATGCAAAACACACTACCGGAGGTAGATTTTCTGGAATCTATGTCTGATTGGAAATCCGAGTCCGTGTAGCCGATGGGGATTAGACTATCTGACTGATAAATTAACATTCTATCCCGAGTTTTTTCAGATACTTCAGAATGTTTTTAACTGTCGTACAATGCTCTTTCCCCGGTTACTTTGATATCTTGCCACCATGCCAACCGCAGCGTATATCCGGTCTCGTACCGCGACATTGCATACATAAGGCTTCCGACGGTAAAGCATATGGAATGCCTTTCATGTCATCTATCTCCTTTTGTGTCTTAGGGCACATTTTCTTGGATAGATGGATTCCATGTCCGAAAAGGTACGAAGCCTTTCTTGGAATCTGCATCTTTGAATCGTTTCAAGACAAAGGTCTATGTATGAAGCTTGCGATAAGCCTATCATCCTTTTCTTGCTATCTCGAGTGATCTTGATCCCAAGGATGTGTGCG
The DNA here is from genome assembly GCA_037126765.1 of Stenogyne calaminthoides. Lineage (NCBI taxonomy): Eukaryota > Viridiplantae > Streptophyta > Magnoliopsida > Lamiales > Lamiaceae > Stenogyne > Stenogyne calaminthoides. The sequence continues at coordinate 30,651,205 of JBBCBC010000006.1, read as the reverse complement.
GCTTCCCCTAAGTCCTTCATATCAAACTATTTTGAAAGCCATGCCCTTATGTCTGATAACACCTTTACATCGTTCCCGATGATCAGAATGTCGTCTACGTATAGTACTAAGAATACCAATGCAGTTCCAACACGCTTTTTGTACACACAACTTTCGAACTCGTTTTGATCAAACCCATAAGACTTTATAACATGATCAAAAAATTGGTTCCAAGCTCTGGATGCCTGTTTGAGTCCGTAAATGGACTTCATGAGCTTACAAACTAAGTGTACTTGGCATTTTTCAATGAAGCCTTGGGGTTGTTGCATATAGATCTTTTCATCAAGACTTCCGTTAAGGAAAGCTGTTTTGACATCCATTTGCCAGATTTCAAAGTCGAGATGCGCAACAATCGATAAGAGAATTCGGATGGACTTGAGCATGGCTACGGACGAAAAAGTTTCCTCATAGTCGATCCCTTCTTTCTGAGTATAACCTTTTGCCACTAGCCTTGCCTTGAAGGTTTCCACCTTCCCGTCCGGTCCTCTTTTTCTCTTGTACACCCACTTGCAACCAATGGGTTTGACCCCATTAAGTGGTTCGACTAGCTCCCACACTCTGTTATGATCCATAGAACCCATTTCTGCTTTCATTGTTGTTTGCCAAGAATCTGCATCCTTGTCTTGGATTGCCTCGTCATATGTCCATGGGTCTGATTCGTCTTGACCGGGGATCAAGTCCGAGGACTCTCCTATCCCCATGAATCTCTCGGGCTGTTTCACAACCTTCTCACTACGACGAGGTTCCAGTTGTGTAAGTTTGTACTTTGGTATGTCATCTTGTACAGTTGGCACTGAGGTTAGCCCTCTTAGCTCATTTAAGGTAATCTCACTTCTGGGTCTTCTTTCGTTCATATAGTCTTCTTCCAAAAATCTAAAGTGGGTGCTTATTACCACATTTTGATCTTCGGGACCATAGAACATACACCCTTTTGTTCCCTCGGGGTATCCCACAAACAACCTTATTTCTGATCGAGGATCCAATTTACCGGCTTCCTTGTCCAACACGTAGGCCGGACACCCCCAAATCTTCATGTCTCTCAAACTGGGCTTGCGCCCCGTCCACAATTCTTTGGGAGTTTTGGGAACCGATATGGATGACACCAAGTTCAGAATGTAGGCTGCTGTTTCCAAGGCATGACCCCAGAACGACTTGAGAAGATCCGCATAACTCATCATAGATCTAACCATTTCTAAAAGAGTTCTGTTTCTTCGCTCTGCAACCCCGTTTTGTTGAGGGGTTCCGGGTGCAGTTAGCTGGGATGCAATCCCTTCATCAGACAAGTAGTTCGAAAACTCATCGCTGAGGTATTCGCCTCCACGATCGGATCGTAGAGACTTGATACATTTTTCCCTATGATTCTCTGTTTGAGCCTTAAATTCTTTGAATTTCTCAAAGGTCTCAGATTTATGCTTCATAAGGAAAATATAACCGTACCTTGAGTAGTCATCAATAAAAGTGACGAAATACTCATAACCTCCTCTTGCTTTGGTTGAGATTGGACCACATACATCTGTGTGAACGATTTCTAACACTTCTTTGGCTCTATTCCCCTTGGCTCTGAATGCCCTCTTGGTCATTTTACCCTCCAAACATGATTCGCATGTTGGAATTGGTTCAACTTGGAGAAACTCCAATAAACCGTCTTTCACCAACCTTTGGATCCTCTTTGGATTTATATATCCCAATCTTAGATGCCATAGAAGTGTCTCGTTCACGTCTGATGAACGTTTTCTTTTCTCGGAAACAGTTGATGTGTTATAGGTTGCATTTCATGAGTGGTGTGCACAATTAATTGTATAGAGATTATTCGACAACGTTCCATGACAGATAAATTTATCAAAAAGTGAAATGGTAACAACTTTATTAAAATTAACCGAATATCCATCAAGAAAAAGTTTAGAAACTGAAATTAAATTCTTTCTAAAATTCGGAACGTAAAGAACATCTCTTAAAATTAAAACTCTGTCTTCAAAAGACAGGTGCACTTCTCCCACTGCTTCAGCTGCCACTCTCGTAGCATTGCCCAGTGTGATGAGGATCTCACTCTCACTAAGTTGCCGGGTCCGCTTGAACCCCTGTAAAGTGAAACAAACATGATCAGTGGATCCCATATCCACTACCCATAAATGGGAGGCATACACCGCTAAACAAGTTTCAACAACTAGTGCGTGAGAATTACCTTTCTTTCCATTCCTTTTGGGTTTGGAACAGGCTGACCTCCAATGTCCTTTTTCACCGCAGTTGAAGCACTTCCCCTTAGCTGGCTTACTCACTGCTCCACCCTTCTTCACCTTTTCTTTGCCATTGGCAACACTTGAGTTCACTTGCTTGTGGCTTTTGTCCTTTTTCTTGTTCTTACCACCCCTTGGCCTAGAAGAAGAAGAGGGTCCATTTGCCACCAAGGCGTGGCTCTTTTAGCCTCAATATCGCCTCTGCCGAGACTAAAGCTTGCAATAGATCAGGCATCGAGAACTTCTGATTATTCATCTGGTAGTTCAGCCTGAACTGTTTAAAATTTTTTGGCAGAGAGTGGAGCACGAAATCGATTTGGGTCTCGATGTCGTATTCAGCGCTAAGTACCTCAAGTTTGTTAAGGTGAGCCATCATCTGGAGAACGTGCTCCCTTACGGGCGTTCCTCCACCATTTTCATAGAGAGCAAGTCCCTCATGGTGATCTGACGAGCAACACGGTTCTGATGTTGAAACATCGCTTTAAGACTAGTCATGATGTCTGCTGCGGTCTCAACGTACTGGTGTTGGTGTGCAACACATCTGACATAGAAGCCAAGATGGTACACTTTGCCATTTCGTTGGAACGCTCCCAGTCAGCATACTCTATCTTAACCGTTTTAGTTGACTCATCTTTTGGCTTTTCTGGTTTAGGTGTAGTGAGAACCCAGTTATGGCTTTGTGCAGTGAGGACAATAGTAAGTTTACGATTCTAATCAACGAAGTTTTCACCAGTAAGCAAATTGTCTTTAAGTATATTGAACAGTGGATTAAAAGGTTGCGACATGATGAACTGAAATAAACAATAATATGCATAAGCACAAATATATCACAAGGTTCGATCACATGTTTCATATTAAAATCTCAAAAAAAATATGAACATGCATCAGCCAACATCTCAAAACAATTTAAATAAGCCACGTGGGGTGGGTCATTATTTAAACACATTCAAGCAAGTTACAAACAAGAACAATTATTAAACCTTTAATATCCAGATTAATAGTTGGCTCCCACTTGACCAATATAAAATTGACAGGGACTTCAGGGAAGTATATGCATATCAATTTTATACCTAAGTAATAACCATGATTAAATACAGAATTATTATTTCCCTTTGAACGAGCCTCGTGGGGAGGGTCATCGTCGCCACTAGTAATAATCCACAATCATCCATTTGGAATTCATTCATGTGAAAGCTAACTTTTGACCATCCCGTGGGGGGAATTTCTCCAAAAGAATTCACAAATAAATAAATCATGGAGGTCAAAATTAATTCAATTTTATTATCCGGAATAAAATTGTCAATTAATTATTTAAACATACTTAGTAATTTTTGAAGGTGAGATTTTTCATTGGGCAACTCTCATGCAAACACATTTAAACAAATTAAATAAAGCACAAGAAAACATAATAATAAATCAAGCAAAGCGGAAAAATAAACATATTGGGCACAAATTATCCAATTGTCATAGTTTGATTTTTCTTGGATTGATTTTGAAGAAACGCCGTCTTGAATTTCTCCCACTCGATCGTCTCGAAAAGAACTCCGTCTCGAAATGCCATGCCAAGTAGCTCGCAGCCGGGATGCATGTCCGCATCTGGCCGGCCACTTGGCCGAGTCAGACTCGGCATGCCTCGGCAGGCACCGCCCGCCCGTGCCTCGGCACGCCTCGGCCAACGGCTTCATGGCGTCCGCCCATCCGCCTCGGCTGCCTCGCGCATGGTCCCAAGACGCCCGGTCTGCGTCGCCCGTCCGTGCGTGCCGCCAGCGTCGAGCCCGATCCCGCCCAATGCCTAGCATCGCGCCGGTGCGCCCGGCGACGTCCACGTCGCGTGTGTGCCTCCCTTGGCATGTTTCGCACGATGCACGTCGTCCGTGTACGGTTCTGGATCTATCCTTTAATTCTTCGTCTCCGCCTCCGTTTCCGATCCGGTTACAATTTATTTACAAAAAATAAATAAACCTAGATCTAGACTAGTCTATTACATTGATCAAATCAAACAAATCCTAATCTACTCGTGGATTTTCTCACGAGGCAAAACGAATTCGAACGAATCGAATTAAAAACCACAATTTATATACATGCATAAATAAACACATTAAATTCCATGACAATTGGATACCTGCAAAAAAAGATCTAGCAATTATACTATCCAATTTCAAATTTAATGAAAACGAATTAAATTACAATTTAAAATTCAGATCCCAAAACCGAGGCTCTGATACCAGTTGTTGGGGAATAAGTTGCACGGATCTATTCGGGATAAATATTTAAATACAAATTTAATTCTGATAATTATTACTAGCATGAATTAATCCTATATTAATTCAACAACAAATCATGCATATAATTAGTTCACGTAAATCCTACGCATGCGGAATTTCTACAAGTTTACGTAAACGTACCTCTTGGAATGGTAATGGCCTCGTTGATTAAACACACCGAAAAACCTTCCCAAGTATTCCCTTAATCCTTGCTCGACAATCCGGTGGTAGGATGCTCGCGAACAATTAACAAAAGGAAAATAAACTTTGTTGCACCACCTTTGTGGATTTACTAATTTTTCCAGCACATGGAATTGTACTTGGGAATGAAACACTCATCCCCTATTTATAGAGGGTGTTGGTCGAAAATTTGGGATATAATAATATGGGAAAATCTTTTTCTTGATCTCCAAGAAATCTTGAATATATCTCATATATTATTTTCTCCATAATTAAAATATTTCACAAAAATCCCAACTCCTCTTTGTTATGGAAATTTCGAAAATATTAGGGAACAAGAATCCAAGATTTGGATCTTCTTGAATTTATGAGATATTCTTGTATTTCAAGAAATACATATCTTTCATAATATCTTTTCAAGAAAATCAAGAAAATCTTTCTTGCCCTTTACATACAAAATTTTCAAAAATCTACTATATGGATAACCAAGTGGGAGATTTCTTGAATTTAATGAGATAATCTTGTATTATCTTCATTCCATAACAAAATTCAAAGAAAATCTTTCTTCCCTTTTTATTCATAATTTTCGAAAAATAATAGGAAAAATATGAAACAAGATTTATTTTATTTTTAAACACCTTTTTCAATTATTGGACTTTATGTTGGGCTACTTAGGGGGCCTTTAGGAGAATTAAGATTGGACCTTCCAATGGATCTTGAATTATCAATATTGAGCCACAATATTATTCAAGCCCATAAATATTAATTAATCTCACTACATAATTAATATTGCACTATCCATCTTAACCCATATTACAGTCAATATGGCTCCCGGTTATTATTTGCCGTGTTTAAGATTATCTAGCCCATTAATTAATTCAAGCCACTGAAATAGCTTTCCATTAATTAATATCTTTTGTCCTTGGTTAAGGAACGGTTCAACATTATTATCCATACCGGAAACTAGTTCCACTTACAAGATTTGGTATGATAAAGCTTATGAACCTCCCAAGGGGGCAAATCGAACAAGCGTACTTGGACACGATTCTCCGTATTAAATCTTAGCAATCGCATGTGACCAATAATATTGCCCAAGATAAAAAATATTGAATCTCGTTGATTCTCTACCCATGATAAGTCAAAGCAATAGTTACCAACCACACGTGATCCTATTTAAGGAACGAAGATTAAGAAATAACAAACCACTGAGGTCTAATTCTTCCTTGTTAAGTTCTGAAGAATTTGTCCTCCTGTAGGTCCTATTCAGTGCATCAGTCATGCACTAGTGTAATCTCTTGGTCAAGACAAGCCAATCTGAGCCTTACACTTCAACCTTTCACGATGGATTGTTCATTTCCATCTAGGTCGTGAATGGTGTACTTTTGGTTACAAGGGACTGTTAATTTAATCTTCTGTGATCTGGTATCACTAAATTAACTACAATGTAACACGTACTATTTATTGAACAGTTATGCAATAAATATATGTAACATTCAATGATATTTAAAGCATCAGTGATAAACAATTTATTTCAGTAAATAAGTTCGAAATTCAGTTTTGATTATACAATGTAAAAGCATACTTTCCAGTATAATCCCAACAACCACGTGGAAAGAAATCTGGGTATTTCGCTTGTATCTCATCTTCACGTTCCCACGTGGCCTCATCTCTTCCATGTCGGCTCCATTGTACCTTGATGAGGGACACATCTTTATTGAAATGCTTGTGAACCTTTCTTTCAAAGATATATTCAGGTCTCTCTCCATACGTCATGTCTTTGTTGATATCCAAGGTAGAGTGATTGACAACATGACTCGGGTCATGCACGTACTTCCTCAACATATACACTTGAAGAACATTGTGCACGTCAACCAATGATGGGGGTAAAGCAAGTCGATAGGCTAGATCACCAACTTGCTCAAGAATTTCGAAAGGGCAAATATACTTTGGTTTGACTTTTCCTTTACCACCGAACCTGATAACTCCCTTGGTGGGCGAAATCTTTAAAAATACATTCCCCCCTTGAGAAAATTGTAATTATTTTCTCCGTTTATCGGCATAAGACTTATGTCTGTCCTGAGCTACCTTGATTCTTTCTCGAATCTTATGTATTGCCCCAACAGTCTGCTCAACAATTTCTGGTCCCAAAATACTCTTCTCGCCAACGTCATCCCAATAAGATGGAGATCTGCATCTTCTTCCGTACAATGCTTGGTAAGGAGTCATTCCAATTGTCGCTTGATAGTTGTTACTGTAAGCAAACTCAACTAAGGGCAAATGAGATTCCTAATTTCCACCAAGATCCAAAACACATGCTCGCAACATGTCCTCCAAGATCTGAATAGTCCTTTCAGACTGTCCATCAGTCTGAGGATGGAAAGCCATGCTAAAGTTAAACTTCGTTCCCATAGCCAGGCGTATACTCCTCCAAAACTTTGAGGTGAATCTAGTGTCTCAATCTGACACAATTGAAACAGGAACTCCATGAAGTCTCATAATGTCTTGTATGTATATTTTAACAAGTTGGTCCATTCCAAAAGTCTTCTTTACCAGTAGGAAATGTGCAAACTTCGCCAGTCTATCATGATTTCCCTTTACCGATCGAGGTAAACCTAACACAAAATCCATGGTGATGTGTTCTCACTTTCATTCCGGAATTTCAAGTAGTTTTAGTAACCCTGACGACCGTTGATGCTCAACTTTAACTTGTTGGCATGTAAAACATTGTTCAACGAAAGTTCCAATGCTGCCTTTCATGTTTCTCCACCAAAACATTGCTCTTAGATCTCGGTACATCTTTGTTCCTCCAGGATGGGCGGTGTACGACATACAATGAACTTCCTCTAGGATTTTTCTTCTCAACTTCTCATCTTTGGGTATGCACAGTCATCCCTTGAGTACCAGTATACCATCAGGTGCTATCATGAATCCTTTACTTTTCCCGTCTTGCACTTATTTCCTCATCTTATTTAAAAGTTCATCCTTATCTTGAGCCTCCTTGATTCTGTCTCGTAAAAACGGTTGTATCACCATGGAAGCCACAGTTACCTAAACGTTCCTTGGTGGCTCTATAACTTCTATCCTCTGTTTGGCAAAATCTTTCACCAACTCTTCCTGTTGTGTCAGAAAACATGACAAGTCTCTTCTACCCTTGCGGCTCAGCGCGTCTGCCACAACCTTTGCCTTACCCGGGTGATAATGGATGGTGCAATCATAATCCTTCACCAACTCCAACCACGTTCATTGCCGCATATTCAACTCCTTTTGTGTGAGGAAATACTTTAGACTTTTACGGTCTATATAAATATCACACCTTGCCCCAAAAAGATAGTATCTCTAAATCTTCAAGGTATGGACCACTACAGCAAGTTCCAAGTCGTGAGTGGGGTAATTCAGTTCACGAGTCTTAAGTTGCCTCGAAGCATAAGCAATCACCTTACCATGTTGCATCAAGACACATCCTAGGCCTTATTTTGATGCATCGTTGTATATAACAAAATCTTCAGACGTATCTGGTATTGTCAATACAAGGGCCGATATTAATCTCGTCTTTAATTCTTGGAAGTTTTTCTCGCACTTCTTCGTCCATTCAAACTTTTCTCCCTTCCTTGTCAAACAGGTCATAGGTGAGGAGATCTTCGGGAATCCTTCGATGAACCTTCTATAATAGTCGGCCAAACCTAAAAAGTTGAGGACGTCATTAGCATTAGTAGGCGTCTTCCAATCATTAACTGCTTCCACCTTAGCTGAATCCACTTCTATCCCTTTAGCGGTGACAACATGTCCAAGGAACACAACTCGATCTAACCAAAATTCTCACTTGTGGAACTTCACAAACAACCTCTCCTTGCGAAGTACCTCTAGTACCGTACTCAAGCATCCCTCATGTTCCTTGATGTTCTTTGAGTAGATTAGTATGTCATCCATGAACACAATCACAAACCGATCCAAGAACGGGTGAAATACTCGGTTCATCAGATCCATGAACACCGTAGGAGAATTACTTAGCCCAAAAGGCATTACTATGAACTCATAATGTCCATACCGAGTTTGAAAAGGCGTCATTGGTGTATCATTATCCTTGATTTTTAACTGGTGATAACCAGACCTCAAATCTATCTTGGAAAAGACACGGGTGCCTCTCAACTGATCTAACAAATCTTTTATCCTCGGCAAAGGATACTTGTTCTTGATGGTCAGTCGGTTTAGTTCTCTATAGTTGATGCACATCCTCATGGTTCCATCCTTCTTCTTCACAAACAAGATAGGTGAAGCCAAAGGCGAAACGCTAGGTCGGATGAATTTCTTATCCAACAATTCTTGTAATTGTACCTTTAGCTCTTCCACCTCCTTTGGTGCCATTCGGTACGGTGCCTTGGATATGGGTGCTGATCCCGGCAACAAGTCTATCGTGAACTCCACTTGTCTTTTGGGCGGTATATCGGGCAAATCCTCCAGAAAGACATCTTGATAATCTCGCACCACCGGTACATCTTCAATCTTTTCTTCACGAGTTGTTGTACCAATTATATTGACCAAATACTCTTGACAATCGCCACTCTGTAGCATCTTCATGGCCTTTATAGCGGTCATGATGAGGTTTTTAGTGCCCGTCCTAGAGCCAAAATATATTAATTTCTCCCCACTCGACAATTTTTGCACTACTTCCCTATTACGACAGTCGACACTAGCGTGATACTTAGACAATCAATCCATTCAAGAAATTACGTCAAAGCATTTCATCTCTATAACGTATAAGTTAGCCTCCAAACTCCCACCACATATGTCTAAGTTCACGTTCTTAGCTATTTTATCTGTAACTATTGTTTTACCTGAGGGAATACTAACGTCAAGTGCTTTGAATGTATTGGTTTTCTTGCAACCAACTTTAACACAACACTTTGTGGACACAAAAGAATGTGTTGCACCCGTATCTAATAAATCTATAATTGAGACTTTATTTAACATTAACATACCTGTCAGGGTATCAGGACGTTGATGTTCTTCATCCTCTTGTCCGGACATAGAGTAAACTCATGCATTACCTTTAGGTGCAGGATTCGGGCCACCAAAGTTGGGACAATAGGGAGCCGTATGGCCCAGCCGTTGACATCTGAAACACTTGCCTTGACCCACAAGGCACTCTCCCCTGTAATTTTTCATGTAGGTTTCACAAAGAGGTTTGATCAGTTGAGTATTCGCATCCGTGGTTCCTTGAAAATTCCTTGGAGGAGGGTTGCCTTGTGGTTGTGATGGTGCAGCGCCACCCTGAAATTTCCCTTGCTTATTCTGATTATTGTTGTTCTAGTTACAGTCGTCCCACCTTCTCTTTTCGAAGTTGTCTACCAGTTTCTGATTGCCCCTTTCAGTATGTTGGCTTGCTGTAATTTCTCCGACTCTCTTCACCAAGTCACAGAAAGGCATATCTCTGTGACTCGCCAGGATACTGTTAATCTCGGGTCGAAGCCCCTTCTTGAATTTCTAAGCTTTCTTCCTCTCAGTATCCACCATCGTGTTTGTAAAATGGGCCATGTTACTAAATTGTCTTACGTATTCTTCTACAGTCAGGTTTCCTTGTTAGAAATTGAAGAATCGAGACTCAATCTCCTCTCTGTGGGTATCGGGGAATTACCTTTCCATGAAGATTCTCTTGAAGCCATCCCATGTTAGTGCATTCCTTTCCGCTTGAGTTCTTGACCGCCAATACCCCTCCCACCAATGATCAGGGTCCTCCAGCAGTTGAAATTCAGCACATGATACACGTTGTTGGGTCATGCACCGATCAAGACGGAAGACATGTTCCAAATCACTAAACTATTCTTCAACCTTTTCAGGCCCATCTTGTCCATTGAAAGTGGGTGGCTTGTAACAACGAAATTGTTCAACCATACTAGCGTTGTTCTAGAATTCCACCGCCTCTGAGAGTAACTGGTTGTGTGCGTTACCACGAGCCATAACCTAAAACATATAAAAAAAATTGTGTTGCTTTAGTATTTGTGACCACAATAAATTTGGTTTTATTGATCTCATCACAGTGACTTAATACACAACAAAACATAAGTAGCAAAACACGAAAGAGGAACTGCACATCATTGATCATAAAATCAACAAGTTTAAAATACCCAATGGTTTTATTAAAAATTAAAGATAGATCATAGTTGCAATATCCTTTTGATCCTCCCGAACTATTCAGGTTGATTGGACTCATCCTCAAGTGGTTCTTCCTCCATGGGTTCCTCTTCATGCGTAAGTTTCTCTTCAAGTTCCCTTTGAAGTTTATCTTCGTGGGCTTCTGCTCTTTCTTCCTCTGTATCTTCCTCCATAGGTTCCTCTTCACGTAGAAGTTTCTCCTCAAGTTCCCTTCGAAGTCTATCTTTGTGAGCTTCTACTCTCTTTTCCCCTGGTGTTCTCGTTTCACTTGTCATCCCCATCGTGAGTAAATTAAATTCAAAATGAACGTAGCTTGTTGGGATATTTTAGTTTTTCTAATTTATGCCAAAACATTATTAACTTGTGTTATTCAAGCTATTTTACAGATACCAAGTTAAGGGGTAACTCACAAAATCAGAAGAAGATGATCGAGATCAGACGAGGCTGCAGGCGAGAATGATCGAGATCAGATGAGTAAAGATGAGTTCCGGAGTCAACTGATGAGCTGTGCAAATCAGATGTGAAGAAAAGCTAAAAACCGACCGTCGGAAGAGAAGGTTGCGGATCGGAAGATGAAAGAAAAGAGACTGATCAAGATCAGACGTGATAGAGATCAGATATGAAGATGAGCAGATGAGACTGATCAAGATCAGACATGATCGAAATCAGATATGATAACTTGATATGCAAACCTGATGCAGATGACCTGATGCTATCCTGAGATGCTTTGGTGAAGAATGATGATCCGATCGGTCGGTGATCGGATCGAGCAAAGAAGAAATCGATAGCTGAAATCAATATGACTCGAGGGTCGAATATCTCAACTCGTAAGAGCTGAACTCGATGTTCGAGTGTCGAGATACCCGATCGTATAAGGTCCACCAAGAGAAGTCTCTTTGAATCAAGAACCACAGAATTCGGCTCGGATAACTCAAGGATCGAGATAACTCAAGGCTCGATAACTCAAAGGCTCGGATAGAACTGAAGATCCTGAGACACATAAGATCCTGAAGAATATAAATAAGTTAGAGACTCAGAAGAAACTGAAGAATATAGCCGTTAGATTCAGCTGATGTGGACCAACGAGAGGAAGACGATAAGCCTGAAAAAGCTATAGAGTAGTATGGATTTGAATGAGATTCTCTCCAACGGTAACATTCAAATCCACACTATAAATACAAGTTCTTCCTTCATTATCAAGGGTGGAAGAGTGGTGGAAGAGTGTAAGAATGTAGCAAACGATGCTACAGAGCTAAGAAGATATGGGTTCCATGGTTCCCACCAAGGTCGTGTGCCGGATGATCACGAGTCCCGAATATGGCTTGATCAGAATGCAGCTAAGACATTCAACACAACTACTGAGCTAAATCATCGAGCATCTCCACCATAGAACACAGAGCAAGAAATACACGCATATATTCAAGAGTGTTCTACCCTAGATCTAAGCACAAATGCTATATCCTAAGCTTGGAGAGATTTTCCCATCCTTAGCATTAAGGCTAAACAAATGTAAGGAAAAATCTCAACCTGAATGAAACCAAACAAACCTTTACCCAAATCGGTTTGAGTTAGGTTAAGTTTGTCACCGCAAGATTCGGACTAGGGATTTTAGTTTTACGATTTACGGGTTACATTGAGTGTGAACTCCATTAAACATCTATAAGCAATCCCGTAAGGGTGATAAGTCCCGTTTGAGTGCGAACTCGGTAAACATCTGTTGGGTGTTGGACTAACACATAAAACTAAGTCCAGTAGGTTAAGTTGGTTAAGTTGGTGCCCCTGTGTTAAGGGAAGAGTGGATGTAGAACGGGTTTCGTCCGAACCACTATAAAATTGTGTGTTCTTTACTGCTTTAGGTTTATACTTGTCATATGCATTCGATTACAAGCAAAACAACACACATCGTTCTTAAAAGCGAAAAATTTGGTATCACCATTCCCTCACCCCTGTTTTATATCCATCACACGACATGTTTGCTTCCGCAAGCGCAAAATGGGTTTTTTGACACTTAAAATCGGGACCTTCAATTGGTATCAGAGCTGGAAGTTCAAAAGGTCACTTTTTTTCAAATATGAACATCTGAACTGATACCATCAATTGGTATCAGAGCGGGTTGTTCAAAAGTTCACAAGCTTTCAAAGTGAACAACTGATCTGATCTCTATTTTAAAACCCCGTTTCTGAACTGATACCTTCAATTGGTATCAGAGCGGGTAGTTCAAAAGGTCACTGTTTTTCAAATATGAACATCTGAACTGATACCAACAATTGGTATCAGAGCGGGTAGTTCAACAGATCACTATTTTCAAAGTGACCCCCTGAACTGATCTTTTTAAAACAAAACCCAATCTCTGTATAAATGCATATATTTTAAATGTTTTGGCGTCATTATCAAAAAGGGGGAAATTGTTGGGATATTTTAGTTTTGATAATTTATGCCAAAACATTATTAACTTGTGTTATTCAAGCTATTTTACAGATAACAAGTTAAGGGGGAACGAAAGAACAAATTGAGGGATAACTCACGAAATTAGAAGAAGATGATCGAGATCAGACGAGGCTGCAGATGAGAATGATCGAGATCAGATTAGTAAAGATGAGTTCCGGAGTCAACTGATGAGCTGTGCAAATCAGATGTGAAGAAAAGCTAAAGCCAACAAATCAGAAGAGAAGGTTGCAGATCAGAAGATGAGCAAAAGAGACTGATCAAGATCAGACGTGATCAAGATCGAGATGAAGATGAAGCGGATGAGACCGACGAGATCGACGTGGATCGAAATCGATATGATAAGGCGATATGCAAACCTCGATCACGATTTGACTGATGCTATCCTGAGATACTGAACTGAAGAAATGATGATTTGATCAGTCGAGCTGATCAGATCAGGCAAAGAAGAAATCAGATAGCCTGAGTCAATATGACCTGAGGGTCAGAATGTCTAAACTCAGAAGAGCTTAACTCAAGAAGCCTGAAAGTGTCGATTATACCCGATCGTAGAAGGTCCGCCAAGAGAAGTCTCACAATCAAGAACCCTGAGTAACCTGAGGCTCAGATAACCTAAAGAATCGAGATAACTCGAAGGCAATGCATAACCTCAAGGCTCGCATAACTCAAGGCTCGATAACCTAAAGGCTCAGATAACCTGAAGGCTCAGATAACCGGAAGGCTCAAATAACCTGAAGGCTCAGATAGAACTGAAGATCCTGAGACTCAGAAGATCCTGAAGAATATAGCCGTTAGAGACTCAGAAGACACTGAAGAATATAACCGTCAATGAGAGGAAGACGACAAGCCTGAAAAAGCTACAGAGTAGTATGGATTTGAATGAGATTCTCTCTAACGGTAACATTCAAATCCACACTATAAATACAAGTTCTTCCTTCATTATCAAGGGTGGAAGAGTGGTGGAAGAGTGTGAGAATGTAGCAAATGATGCTACAGAGCTAAGAAGATATGGGTTCCAGTAGTTCCCATCCAAGGTCGTGTGCCAGATGATGCGAGTCCTGAAATATGGCCTGATCGTAGCACGGCTAAGGCATTCAACACAACTCTTGAGCCAAATCATCGAAAGATCTCCACCATAGAACACGAGCAAGAAATACACGCATATATTCAAGAGTGTTCTACCCTAGATCTAAGCACAAATGCTATATCCTAAGCTTAGAGAGATTTTCTCATCCTTAGCATTAAGGCTAAACAAATGTAAGGGAAAATCTCAACCTAGTTGGAAACCAAACAAACCTTTACCCAAATCAGTTTGAGTTAGGTTAAGTTTGTCACCGCAAGATTTCAAACTAGGGATTCTAGTTTCGATTTACGGGTTAGGTTGAGTGTGAACTCGGTAAACATCTATAGGCAATCCCGTAAGGGTGATAAGTCCCGTTTGAGTGCAAACTCGGTAAACATCTGTTGGGTGTTGGACTAACACATAAAACTAAGTCCAGTAGGTTAAGTTGGTTAAGTTGGTGCCCCTGTGTTAAGGGAAGAGTGGATGTAGGACGGGCTTCGTCCGAACCACTATAAAATCGTGTGTTCTTTACTGCTTTATGTTTATACTTGTCATATGCATTCGATTACAAGCAAAACAACACACATCGTTCTTAAAAGCGAAAAATTTGGTATCACCATTCCCTCACCCCTGTTTTATATGCATCACATGACATGTTTGCTTCCGCACGCGCAAAATGGGTTTTTTGACACTTAAAATCGGGACCTTCATAGCTCCATCCAAATTCTGCTTGTTCGTTTTCCATCTCCTCGTACAACCTTTCGACTGTTTCCCTCCACTCCTTTGGAAGTGAATGAGATAACATGTAAATTACGTATGGTACGGTGAGTCCGCTTGTTGGGGAATGTTTTGCTCGGATCTATTCGAGGTGTAATTTAAATACAAATTTAAATAATAATTTACTATTAGCATGAATTAACCTATTAATTCAAATAGCAAATACCAACAACATACATGCGTACAAATGATTTCACGTAAAATCCTACACATGCGGAGTCTAGGAGTTTACGCGAAACATACCTCTTGAAGAGACAACCATTGAGACGATGTATCAAACCAAATGCCTTCTCAAGTATATCCCAAGCCCTTGCTCGTTATCCGGTGGAAGATACTCACGAATAATTTAAACAAATAAAAAAGAAAAAATATTTACTGCTCCACCTTTGTGGATTTCCAATTTTTTCAAGACAAGAATTGTGTTGGGGATGAAAAATTCATCCCCTATTTATAAGCATGAGGGGGGAATATTAGGGTTATTGTGGGATATGGAAATTTCTTTGTATCTTCCACAAGATACAATCTTGAATATATATCATATATTTATTTTCCATATATATCTTCCCACAAAAATCCCCCTTATTTTATTCCTCACATTTTTGAAAATTACTCCAAAAAGACCAAGTCAAAGATTCTTGAATTTATGAGATAATCTTGTATTCCAAGAATTCTTATCTTCCATAAAATCTTTCCAAGAAAATCTTCTTCTTCTTTTTCTTGTATTTTCCGAAAATTGTAGAAAAATTAGGCAATAATTATTTATTTTATTTAATCACCTTTTCACTAATTGGACTTATATTGGGCTAGTTGAGGGGCATTTAGGATAATTAAGATTGGATCCCCAATGGGCACTGAATTATCAATATTGAGCCACAATATTATTCAACCCATTGGAGTGTTCAATTCTATCTAGGTTGTGAAGATGTACTTATTTACAAGGAACTATTAATGTGATCTTCTGTGATCGAGTATCACCACATTAACTACAGTGCAATATGTGCCAATATTGAACAGTTTGCAATAAATAAATAACATTCATTCATATTTAAAGCAACAGTGATAAAAGATTTATAAGAGTACATTAGTCTGTTATACAAAGTAAAAGCATACTCTCACGTATAACTCCAACAATCTCCCATTTATACTCAAAGTCTGCTTTTAAGTATACTACAACACGTCTCATGTCCTACATGAACCTAATAATATTTCTCCCACTTATACTCAAAGCAGATTGGCAACACACTTGACACCCATTCCTTCCACATGTCTCTCGAATGTTTTTTGAGGCAGACCCTTTGTGAATAGATCTGCTAGGTTATCTTCCGATGCGATCTTTACCACCTCTATATCTCCTCTCTTAATGATTTCTCGTATAAGATGATACTTTCTTTCAATGTGTTTGCTAGCTTTGTGGGCTCTTGGTTCCCTTGAATTTGCAACTGCTCCGGCATTACCACAATAAACAATGATGGTGATGGGTAAATTCGGAACTAAGTCCAAGTCCACTAAGAAGTTCTTGAGCCAAGCTGCTTCTTTCGCTGCTTCACAAACAACTACATATTCGACTTCCATGGTAGAATCTGCGATGCATTTCTACTTAACGCTTCTCCATGTCACGGCTGCACCTCCCATACAAAACACACTAACCGAGGTAAATTTTCTGGAATCTATGTCCGATTGGAAATCTGAGTCCGTGTATCCCATGGGAATGAGACCATCTGACTGATAAACCAACATTCTATCTCGAGTTCTTTTCAGACACTTCAGAATGTTTTTAACAGCAGTCCAGTGTTCGTTTCCCGGGTTACTCTGATATCTTGCTACCATGCCTACGACAAACAAATATCTGGCCTCGTGCACAACATTGCATACATGAGGCTTCCAACTGCCTACGCATATGGAATTCGCCTCATGTCATCTATCTCGTTCTGTGTCTTAGGACACATTTCTTTTGAAAGATGGATTCCATGCGTAAATGGTAAGAAACCTTTCTTGAAATCCTGCATGCTGAATCGCTTCAAAACAGTGTCTATGTATGAAGCTTGTGACAAGCCTATCATCCTTTTCTTATGATCTCGAGTGATCTTGATCCCAAGGTGACCGGCTTCTCCTAAGTCCTTCATATCAAACTAATTTAACAGCCATACCCTCACGTCTGACAACACCTTTACATCATCTCCGACGAGCAGAATGTCGTCTAAGTAAAGTAATAAGAATATCAAGACAGTTCCGACACACTTTTTGTATACATAACTCTCGAACTCATTTTGACCAAAACCGTAAGATTTTATAACCTGATCAAAACATTGGTTCCAAGCACGTGATGCTTGCTTAAGTCCATAAATGGACTTCTTAAGCTTGCAAACGAGGTGTTCTTGGCCTTTTGCAATGAAGCCTCCGGGTTGTTGCATATAGATTTTTTCTTCAAGACTTCCATTTAGGAAAGCTGTCTTGACATCCATTTACCAGATCTCAAAATCTAGATGTGCAGCTATCGACAAGAGAATTCTAATGGACTTAAGCATAGCTACAGATGAAAAGGTTTCCTCATAATCGATCCCTTCTTTCTGAGTATATCCTTTTCCAACAAGTCTAGCCTTGAAGGTCTCAACCTTCCCGTATGATCCTCTTTTTCTCTTGTAAACCCACTTGCATCCAATGGGTTTTACCCCATTAAGTGGTTCGACTAGCTCCCACACTTGATTATGTTCCATATAACCCATTTCAGCTTCCATTGTTGTTTGCCAAGAATCTGCATCCTTCTCTTGGATCGCCTCGTTGTAGGACCATGGGTCTGATTCAGTATCACCGGAGACCAAGTCCAAAGACTCTCCTATCCCCAAGAATCGCTCGGGTTGTCTCACAACCCTCCCACTACGACGAGGTTCCGGTTGTGTAGGTGTGACGCTTGGTATATCGACTTGTACAATTGGTATTGGAGTTGGCCCTTTTAATTCATCTAAGGTAATCTCACCGTTGGGCTTCCCATTGTTCATATAATATTCTTCCAAGAATCTAAAGTGCGTACTTATTACAACTCTTTGATCCTTGGCGACATAGAACATATTGAGAGTGAAGATATTCGACATAATGTAAATATTCCACCCCTTTGAGAGTGAATGATTCTTGGCTTGGTTGGCCGCTCTGCTATGTTGATGTTGGGTTCCCATCGAAGCTGATAAGCCGTTGAAAGCTTTGGCCGACCCGAGGTCACGCATCTTTCTGCCAAAAACAATTTGTTTTAACTGGGCCAAGTTAACCAGCCCCAGAGCCTACACCCTTTTGTTCTTTTGGGGTACCTATAAACAACCTTAATTCTGAATGTGGGTCCAACTTACCTGCTTCCTTATCCAACACGTATGCCGGACACCCCCAGATTCTCATGTGTCTTAAACTGGGCTTGCGCCCGGTCCACAATTCTTTTGGGGTTTTAAGAATTGATTTGGATGGTACCATGTTTAGAATGTAAGTCGTTGTTTCCAAGGCATGACCCCAGAATGACTTGGGAAGATCTGTATAACTCATCATTGATTTGACCATCTCTAAAAGAGTTTTGTTTCTTCGTTCTACAACCCTATTTTGTTAAGGGGTACCGGGTGCAGTCAACTGGGATACAATCCCTTCATCTGACAAGTAGTTCAAAAACTCATCGCTGAGGTATTCACCTCCATGATCAGATCGTAGAAACTTGATACTCTTTTCCCTATTTTTTCTGCTTCAGCCTTAAACTCTTTGAACTTATCAAAGGCCTTGGACTTATGCTTCATGAGGGAAATGTATCCATATATTGAGTAATCATCGATAAAAGTAACGAAATACTCATAACCTCCTCTAGCTTTGATTGACATTGGACCACATACGTCAGTATGAACGATTTTTAACACTACAGTGGCCCTATTCCCCTTGGCTCCAAATTCCCTCTTGGTCATTTTACCCTCTAAACAAGATTTGCTAGTTGGAAACGGTTCAACCCGGAGAGACTCCAATGAACTGTCTGTTACCAACCTTTGAATCCTTTTTAGATTAATATGACCGAGTCTTAAATTCCAAAGTAGTGTTTTGTTCATATCTGAAGAACGCTTTCTTTTATGCAAAATAGTCGATGTGTTATAGGATGAATTTTGTGAGTGGTGTTAACAGTTAATAGTGTAGAGATTGTTCAACAACGTTCCAGAATAGATAAACTCATCATTTCGAAAAATAGAAACTTGCATATTAAAAGAAATTGAGTATCCATATAAACAATTTAAAAACTAAAATTAAGTTCTTTTTAAAACTAGGAACGTAAAGAACATCTCTCAAAATTAAAACTATATCTTCAAAAGATAGCTTCACTTCTCCCACTGCTTCAGCTGCCACTCTCGTAACATCACCCAGTTTGATGAGGATCTCACACCCACTAAGTTGCCGGGTTAGCTGGAACCCCTGTAAAGTAACACAAACATGATCAGCGGCTCTCGTATCCACTACCTACGAATGGGAAGCATACGCCGCTAAACAAGTTTCAACAACTAGTGCATGAGTATTACCTTTCTTTCCGGCCCTCTTGGACTTGGAACATGCTGACCTCCAATGTCCCTTCTCACCGCAGTTGAAACACTTCCCCTTAGCAGTCTTCTTGACACCTCCCCCTTGGTTCACCTTCTCTTTGCCCTTGGCAACACTTGAGATGATTTGGTTTTAGTCTTTTGCCTTCTTCTTCTTCTTGCCTCCACTTGGCCTAGAAAAAGTGGAAAGTCCGGTTGCCACCAAAGCTTGATTCTGGCGCCCCATTAGCATCTCAGCCGAAACAAAAACTTATAGCAGGTCAGGCAACATGAACTTCTGATTATTCATCTGATAGTTAACTGAAACTGCTCAAAGATTTTCGATATAGAATGTAGTATGAAATCGATTTGGGTTTCCATATCATATTCTGTGCCAAGAACCTCAAGTTTGTTAAGGTGAACCATCAATCTGGAGAACGTGCTCCCTTATGGGCGTTCCCTTCACCATTTTCTGGGAAAACATATCTCGCATGGTGATCTGCCTAGTCGTACGGTTCTAATGTTGAAATATTGCTTTTAGACTTTGCATAATTTCCACAGCAGTTCCAATGTTCTGGTGTTGTTGTTGCAGCACATCTGACATAGAAGCCAAGATGGTATACTTAGCCATTTCATTTGAACGCTCCCAGTCATTATACTCTTTCTTATTAGTTTTGCTAGAGTCATCAGTAGGCTTTTCGGGTTTAGGTACATCAAGAATCCACTTGTGTTGTTGTGCAGTTAAGACGATAGTTTACGATTCCAATCAATAAAGTTTTCGCCAGTCAATTGATTGTCTTTAAGTATATTACACAGTAGATTAAAAGGTTGTGACATGCTGAACTAAAAATAAACATATTTTGTATTAACGATTTAATCACAAACTTATCACATAATTCAATCACATGAAGCATATTAAAATCTCAAAAAAAAATATGAACATGCATCAGTCAACATCTCAAAACAGTTTAAATAGGTCACGTGGGGTGAACTGTCTATTTAAACACATTTAAGCAGGTTACAAACAAAGACAGTTACAAACCTTTAATTAAAAATTAATAGTTGCCTCTCACTTGACCATATAAAATTGACAGGGACTTCGGGGAAGTATATGCATGTCAATTTTATACTTAGGTAATAACCATGATTAAATACAGGATTATTATTTCGTTTTGATCAAGCCTTGTGGGGAGGGTCATTGTCACCACTAATAATAGTTCACAATCACCCTTTAGGAATTTATTCATGTGAAAGCTATCTTTGGTCGTTTCGTGGGGGAAATTTCTCCAAAAGAATTCACAAATAAATAAATCATGGGGGTCAAAATTAATTTGATTTAAAAAAGAAAAATTATTTAAAACATACTTAGTAATTTTGAAGTTGAGATTTTTAAAACAATTTCTTATGCAAACACATTTAAACAAATTAAATAATAGAAGAAGAAAACATTCAACAAAAAAATAAACACATATTGTGCACAAAATATCCAATTGTCATGGTTTAATTTTCTTGTCTTGATCTTGAGAAATCCTCTGTCTCAAAGTTCTCCCACTCGTTCATCTCGAAAAGTTAATTCTGCAACACCACGCCACACCACTCCACACCACGCCATGGACGAAACAACACATCAGTCGCCCCGCGCGCGCACAGCGTACAGTACTTAGTGCCCATACGCGCGGTGCGTGCGCGCGTTCGCCCGCACACTGCTTCTGCCTGGAGAGATTGCGCGCACACCCACTCGATCCCTCCTGTCGCTCGGATTCCAGGCGTGCGCGCTTGGGGCCTTCGGCTCCCGCGCACCCCGGCCGAGCTGCGCCCTTGCCCGCGTGCATCTGGCAGCGTCCGCATCGCGCGCATGCCTCCCTTGGCATGTTTCGCGCGATGCATGCTGCCCACGCCCAGTTTTGGATCCGTCTTCAATTCCCCGTCTTCGTCTTTGATTCGATTACAATTTGTTTAATGAAAAAATAAGTAAACCTATGATCTAAACTAGTCTATTACATGGAACAAATCAAATAGCCTAATCTACTCGTGGATTTTCTCATGAGAAAAATAAATTCGAACGAGTCAAATTAAAAAATAAACATTCATACGCATGATAATAAAACACATTAAATAACCATGACAATTGGATACCTGCAAAAGAGATCTAGCAATTCTATTATCCAATTTCAAATTTAATAAACAATAATTTGAATTACAATTTAAATCACAGAGCTTGAAACCGAGGCTCTGATACCAGTTGTTGGGGAACATTTTGCCCGGATTTATTCAAGGTGTAATTTAAATACAAATTTAAATAATAATTTACTACTAGCATGAATTAACCTATTTATTCAAATAGCAAATACCAACAACATACATGCGTACAAATAATTTCACGTAAAATCCTACACATGCGGAATCTAGGATTTAACGCGAAATATACCTCTTGAAGAGACAACCGTTGAGACGGTGGATCAACCCAAATGCCTTCTCAAGTATATTCCAAGTCCTTGCTCGTTATCCAGTGGAAGATACTCACGAAACAATTTAAACAAAGGAAAAAGAAAAAAATATATATTGCACCACCTTTGTCGATTTCTAATTTTTTCAAGACTGGAATTGTTGGGGATGAAAAATGCATCCCCTATTTATAAGCATGAGGGGGGGGGGGCGAAAATATTAGGTTTATTGTAGGATATGGAAATTTCTTTGTATCTTTCCCAAGATACAATCTTGAATATATCTCATATATTCTATTTTCCATATATATCTTCCCACAAAAGCTTATTTTATTCCTCATATATTCGAAAATTACTCCAAAAAGACCAAGTCAAAGATTCTTGAATTTATGAGATAATCTTGTATTCCAAGAATACTTATCTTCCATAAAATCTTTCCAAGAAAATCTTCTTCTTTTTTTTTCTTGTATTTTTTTAAAATTGTAGAAAAATTAAGCAATACTTATTTCTTTTATTTTAATCACCTTTTCATTAATTGCACTTATATTGAGCTACTTGAGGGTCCTTTAGGAGAATTAAGATTGGACCTCCCAATGGGCTCTGAATTATCAATATTGAGCCACAATATTATTCAGCCCATTAATATTAATTTACTCCACTAGAAAATTTGAAAGTGTGTGACACGAGGTTGTGTTTGGTAAAATCAGAGTAATGTTACACTGAATGTTGTAACACTCAAAGTAACAATTAAAAGACAGAAACAGCGGAAGACTCAGAAATACAACACACGAAATTAATAAGACTTTGCACAATATATATCAATATAGATTGTGATGCCTTATGGCCGAAATCACTATTTATCAAAATAATGAATACAAAGAGGTTCACAAATCGAATCCTCTTGAAACAAGATCACGTATATGATCTAAAGGCTAGGTGTATCTCTACACTACCAAAGGTGACCTGTTCTATGAGTGTGAAACTATCTAACACCGAGACTAACACTCCACATAAAATAAATTTAGCACCAACTCGAGGTATTGTAA
The DNA here is from genome assembly GCA_037126765.1 of Stenogyne calaminthoides. NCBI lineage: Eukaryota > Viridiplantae > Streptophyta > Magnoliopsida > Lamiales > Lamiaceae > Stenogyne > Stenogyne calaminthoides. The sequence goes on along the minus strand of JBBCBC010000006.1, from coordinate 30,628,037 downwards.
ACCCTACAATTACTCTCTATGGTAAAATAACTCCACATCAACTACCCTAACACTCTGGATGCACTCACACACTCTACAATTGATGCTTGGTTGTTGCTTCGACTAAACAGCACACGATTAATGGTAATGTTCGACACTTGATGTGAACATCAAGGTCTTCTATTTATAGACTTCGTGTAGCTTTACTAGAGCCTCCTTGAAGGATCTAGAAACTCTTCCATCCACTCTCCCATGATCTTTGTAACTGCCCTAGTTAGTGGGTCTTCTCCAATCTTCTGAAAATAGCTGCATGATCTAGTCCCTTCTACTCGATTCTTGAAGCTTGTGGAACCTTCTGGAATCTTGCAGAACAACATAGATCGTCAACTTGCAGTCAACAACATCAAAGATAACATTGAACATAGAAGTGTTAGTGGTTAAGAAGAAAGGATGAATACAGATGTTGTAACCAATGTTGTAACATCGGTGGCAACATCAACAATCTCCCCCATTCGATCTTTCTGCTACAACATACCTAAAATAACAAATACATCAGGTACTGCGCATGATAGAGCTCATAATCATATCAGCTGCACTACTGAGTGTCAAACCATTTTGTAGCTATCAAGAATCGAATAAACATCATCAAACAATTTCATTTGTTTGAGAAACTTCAATATGCAGAAAACTTGTCAGAGCATAATGTAAAGACATATCAGAGCATATAACATATCAGAGCATATGTATATTACATTGAAACTCATCAGAGCAAGATGTAAGAACATCTCAGAGTAAGGGAAAATGATACAAGTACAATATGTATCAATCCTTAAGCCTGTAGACAAAGTAGAATATATATTACTTGAACATATTTCCACCAATCATCAAGGAAATAGAGTAGAGATGTCAGGAAGAAAGTTAACAGATCATTCTGAACACTCTACACAACTTACTCTTTTCCAAAACACAGGTAAGCTTATCAAAGCAATGAAAACAAGGATATCAGAGCAAAGATACAATATCTTCACCTAAAACAACAGACTATGATCATCAGAGCAAACTAATCATTAATAATGAAAAACAGAATATCAGAGCATCAATACTAATATTCATAAACATAAACAAGCAAAACTACCAACTATTGTTCAATAATTACATAACCAAATGAACAGAGTTTAGTAAATAACTTGTAAAAATGGAAATAAGATCATATGAATAAGAAAGAACAAACAAAGAGAGTTGGAGGTGATCAAACTGAAACAATCAGTTGCAGCATCATCAAGTCCTGCACATGCTCCCCCTCAACTTGTTCTTAACTCCCCCTATCTTCATGATCTCAAATCAAACTCCCCCATTCAACCATCATGGGAGATCACCATAGATTTCCTTTATGATATCATCAATGTCAGCTTCATCATAATCATCACCATGTTCAGCACTTGTTCAACCGGAGGATTTGGCTCATCTTCTTCATGCACAGCAGCCTCAGCAACATCAGGAACAACTTCAGCAGCAACTTCAGGTGCATCAGGTGCTACTCCCCCTGGTGGAGCTGAAAGCAACCTCTCCCAGAAGTTTTTCATGACATTCAGTTCAGCAATCTGATCCTGCAAATTCACAATTTGCTGAAGTATGAAATCCCTATGAATAGTAACTGACTGAACTGGAGAATTTTTCAAGTCAGTGTCACCATCATTGTTGCCAGCATTTGGTGGAACATCTGGATTTTGAACAGCAGGTTCAACAACCTCAGGTTCAACTTTATCTCCCTCTGCATTAGGCCTCCTGTATGGTAAGTCTCTAATCATGTTTCCTCTCAACAGAACTTTGGAGATTCCTAAATCAGGAATCATCCCACTAAGACTTTCAACAGGTTCCCTAGCAATGTCCAACTTGTCCAGCATAGCAAAGATCATACATGGATATGGTAAAACACTTTTCTTACCACCTGCACACTTCATATCATGATCAAAAATTGTTCTTCCCAGATTGAAATTATTCATGACCACTATCCTATACATCAGGATAGCTTGAGCTTCAGTGATCTTGGTAGTGTTGGTAGTTGGCAACCAGTTGTACACAACAAATTTGTGAACAACTGAAAACAGTCCTGTCAACTTGGATGACAACACTTTTGTTGTTCATCTCCTAACCATTCCACCGGTAATAGCAATCATAATTTCATTCAAAGGAGGGACAGCCTCTTCACCTACATCAGGTGTTCTCAAGAAAGCATTTATCACACCAGGATTGAAGCCTACATTATGACCTCTAAACCTTACATTTCCATATCTCCTAGAGTTCCTTCTACCAGTTACTTTCTTCAAATTGTAATAGAATTCATATACCCAAGTGTCAAAGAAAGGTGAAGTAAACTGTACATCATGCAAAAGGTTCCTTTCCTCAAAGAATTGAATCAGATTTTGCCTATCAAATTCATAAACTCTTATCCTCCTCTCAGATAATAAAAGTCTCATTCTCATAATAGCAAATTTAGAACTAGCAGTACCATGATATTCATCATCACTTTCATCATCATTAGGTTCAGAATATGTGTTACCTAAACTACTTGAGTCTGATTCATCAGGATCATCAGAGTCATCTGGTTCACCTGATGGTGTTGCAGCACCTTGCTCAACATCTTCATCAACATCAGAGTCAGCAATAGGTTCATGCCTCCTCTTTGCTCTCAACTCAGTTCTAGCATTTGTAGCAGCTTTAGGATCATTTCTGAATTTTGTTCTTCTCTCATTCCTAGCCAACAATTCAGCAAGAGGAATGATTTCATCTGAACTCTCTGATTCAGCATGGGCATTAGCAGTCCCAACATCATCATCATCAGCATCAGTCGCATGCTCAGATGCTTCACTTGGTTTAGTTTCTTTAGCAATTGATTTCTCACTTTCCTCATCAACATTCTTCTCAACAGAGTCCTCAACTTCCTCAGCAGATTTCTCACTTTCCTCAGCCTCTTTCAAACTCTTCTGATTCAGATGAATCAGACACAACAATTGGCCTTGAGGCTTGACCCAAATTAGAAATCTTACCCCTCTTTGTCTCAGAGTAGTCAACCCTGGGCTTGTAGCGGTTCGACCTTCTCCTTGGTTTCACAGGGCTTCTCTTCCTCTTCGGCTTCTTGGAGAAAGGACCAGCAGCAGCAATGTTAGCCTTAGCCTTCTCAACGGGCTCCCCCATGGAAGTATCTTCCATCTCAACATCAGCTTGAGCATCGGGTTGCGTGGGCTCAACATTTTCAGCAGTAGGTTTTGAATTTTTGGCCCCAACAGTGAAATCATCTGGGAAAACACCACGAGGAGGGTTCGAGGATGAGACATTCGAGAATGGTAGAATGTTCACCGAGAATTCTCCAAACATGATCGTCGCGGGAGTTTTAGAACGTTGAAGTGAAATGATCGCCTCACTCACATTCAGTGGATGTTCGGTTTCAGGGAATGCAACCGAAATAGGTTCTAGGTTTAGAGTTTCTTAGAGTGTTGGGTTGGATGGTTCAGCAGTAGGTGTGGCATTTGATGAATCGATCGAAGTCTCCATTGATGTAAGAAGATCAAGTGGGTTCGCGATTTCAAGGTTTGGTGAAGTGTTTTGATTTCCTGCCATCTTGCTATAAATATCAAAAAGAGTTAGTGACAAATAGAATTAAAAATTCAATTCCAACTAATACTTTATGACAAAACCAGTAATACCTCAATTTCTTCAAACTTCAGTATGCAAAACTCAAAACAAGTTTTCAGTATAAAAACCAACACCCATTCGATCCTTAAATATAATCCGAAATCAGCATGTTACAAGCCATGATCCCACAAAGTGAATGTTCTAGAAATGGAGATCATGGGGTGCAATATGATGAAATCATCACTCCCACTACTTCCAATATCCAAACCACATGATTTCTGCCTATTTTTACAAAATAAAATGCCCGAAAAAAAATAAAAAATAAAACAATGTACAATACCTGAAATTAAATAAAGTGTGGCTAATTTTTTTATTAAATAATAAATTTAATCAAATAGTCACAATTAGATAATTATCCAAGTAAAACTCGGTCAAATCAAGTCAATGTTGAAATCAAGAACAACACACAGACATTTCAACATTTATTTTGCCTGATTTACTCAGCCAATATTACACTTTTCATCTTTTTTTTTTCTTTTGTACACTTAACTCATATTGATCCACCTTTTGAAAAGAGACCATCGTAGTAGCGAACTCCGTGCCCCATAGTTACTCAGTGGATTATGAGCAAAATGATGTTATATCAATCACCTTTTGAAAAGAAGACATCGTAGTAGCGAACTCCGTGCTCCATAGTTACTCAATGAGAGATTACATCCAATGTGTGTATCTTTTTTTTCTTTTTGTGCATTTAAGAAGTATGTGTCCAGATAGAAACACAGTGACTTGACTCAATAAATGTTTTACCCAAAATATCATTTAATCAGTGAGAATCGATCAAATCAACCAAGCGCTACAAAAATCAAACCTGATGTTGCTTCAAATGTTGACACATTTGTTGCAACATCCACCCTACAAAACTCAGATAGTACACAAACCAAGAGATTTCCTCAGAAAGGAAAACCTCTCATGATCAAAGGCTTTAGTAAAAATATCAGCAAGTTGATTATCAGTGGGAACATACTCTAACTTCACAATTTCCTTTTCTACAAGGTCTCTTATGAAATGATGTCTTATACTTATGTGCTTGGTAAGAGAATGTTGTACTGAGTTTTTAGAGATGTTAATAGCACTAGTATTATCACAAAACACAGTCAGAATATCATTCTCAAGTCCATAGTCATCAAACGTCTTTTTCAACCACAAAAGTTGTGAACAACAACTACCAGCAGCAGTATATTCAGATTCTGCAGTAGATTGTGAAACACAATTTTGTTTCTTACTATGCCTGGAAATCAAATTGTTACTGTAGGTCCCGAACTTGTTTTGTGAGGGCAGAAGTCTAGAGGGGAGGGGTGAATAGACTTCTGAAAACTTTTTCGTGCAGATCAGGTGTGATTGCAGTTTGTCTGATCAGAGTGCAAGTGATTTAGTTTGGACTGATATCCAACTTACTGATCGCCTGAGGGCAGATCAGTTCGGTGTCTATCAGTTTAACTGATTGTGCTGAAGCTAGTTTATACCCGTGTGAAAAACCAGTTTATAACAAATCAGATTTCAAAGCTGTTTTCAATCAGATGACTATGGAGTCAATCTGATCAGATCAGTAGCTTGGTGCAAGCTGATCGTAACTCAGAATATATATGCAGATTTAATCAAGTTGTGTGAATTAGTGTAAAGCAGTTAATCAGACAAGTAAATGCACACAAGATTTATAGTGGTTCGGACAACCAGTCTTACGTTCACTCTTCCTATCACAAGGGCATCAACTTAATCAACTTGGACTTAGTTTATTGTATTAGTCCAACACATTACACCAACATATATTTATAGAGTTCTCACTCAACCGATCCCAGAAATCAGAACTAGAAACCCTAGTCTGAAATCTTGCAAAAACAAACTTAACCTAACTTTGGGTTTTGGTAAAGGTTTGTTGTTTGTTCCAACTGGAAATCTATCCTAGTATTTGTGTAGCCTAAAAGCTAGAAGATGAGATTTTTGTGCTAAGAACTATGGGATGAACACTTAGAAAAAATAATCTTCAAGGTTGTGTTCTTCGTGCGGAAATTTGACTATAGTATGAGCTTCTTGATAATTTCCGTGTCTTCACTCTAAAGAGTAATCCCATATTTATAGACCCCGAAATCAAAGAGCCGTTGGAAAGCAATTTGAATTTCCGGCTATATTTGGTAGATATGTAGGATTTGATGTGACGTGCTTCAGGAACGGCATGGCTGAAAGAGTGAGTAGTTGTCCTTTCTAGCCGTTTGACTATGCAGTACCGAATCCCACATTGTCAGCTTGTTCATACGTGTCACTCTTTCATTGGTTAACAAGTACAACATTTCAGTGTTTGTTCACCAACTAAAGTTGACATTCTTCTGGTCTGGCTTACCCCGTATGCTTCTGATAAGTATATAAGCTTATCATCTTGCTGACTTGGCCTGAACTGATCACTACCTTCTACTGATCAGTTGCCTTGAGTCTACTGATATGGTTGTCTTAGCTTCAACCAATCGACTCTGCTGATATCTTCATAGAGTAGGTCTTCTGGACTTCAAGTAAAGTCTTTTGGAAATCCGCTACTGATCTTCAGCTGCTGATCTTGCTACTGATCATCATTCTGCTGATCTTCGCTCTGCTGATCTTCACTTGACTTGTGCATCTTGAGTTCTTCTATAAGAAAGACCTAGTCTACTGCATCAGTTGTCTAACATGTTCAGCTGGTTTCCTATCATATCATTAGTCGACTAACATGTTCGACTGGTCCTATTACAACTGTTTTGGAACTTCCATCAAAACTATAAATTTTCCAACAATTTCCCCCTTTTTGATGGAACCAAAACATTTTACAGAAAGAATACTGAACACAGTTAAACATAAGTAAATAAGAGAGAGAGAGTCAGAAGACAATGAGATTTTGTCTTAAGATCAGAAAAAAAATAGAATTTTCATTAAAGATAAGATTTTTATAAGTACATCAAATTCTATTCTGACCTTACCACGAAAAAGTCTTCTGATTCAAAATCTCTCTTCCACCGGAACAACACATATCTCGAACAACCTTGACTTGACTTCTGCAGCTCTACTTTCTTCAAGAATGTTATCTTGTGCAAGACACTTGTTGAGTACTGCATTGAAGGCAATTTTATCAATCTTCCCATCTTAAGTCTTCTTGTAGTCCATGGTCTCTACTTCTGGAGCAACTGGGATGCAACTCAGCTTCTTGGCTTCTCTCATGATGTTGTTGTAGAAAACTGGATGCTTGTTATTCAACCAATCTCTAAATATTTCATCTTTATCCACGTTGGTTGGAATAACTTGATTGATGTGGGCCGAGATGTACCATTCTCCCTTGATCAGATGCCATTCCTTGGCCATATTTCTGTCTGGCTTTACAATGACACCTACATCCCCAGGAAGAATAGGTTCTATGACCTGTGCGCCTTCTCCGGTTTCAGCAACAAGCCCTTTCCTCTTCCTCATGCGATAAGACTTGTCAAGGCTTGCAGCTTCTTCCATTCTTTTCTGTCTATCCAGCTCTGCCTTCTTCAGTTCTTCTGCTTTTCTGATATCTGCTTCTGAAAATTTCTTCTTCTTAGCAGGGACAACAACTGGTCTCTTTGTTTTCTTGGCATGCTCAACTGACTCAGTGGATGATGAAGAAATGACTTCTTCTAATTCTGCAGCAGTCTTTGCGTCTTTCTTCAATCTCTTCTGTTCCAGATTTATCTGGATCCCTGCTACAAAATTCTCCACCTGATTCAGCCTCTGAATGGTATCAGCATCCTTCTCAGCATTCTTCTCTTCTTCCCCCTTTTTGGTTCCCTCAAAAAGAGCTTTCAGCTCAGAGCTGAGGTCACCAATCTGCTTAGATAGATCTTTCTTCAGAATATCCAGGGCAGAAGAGTCACCAGAAGGGCTTACTTGTTCGACCGCGGTCATCATGGAAGAATGAGCTTTATCCACAATTGGACTGACTTTGTCGAACAGATTCTCAAACTTATCAGCAGCAGAATTGACTCTGGTCGAAACACCAGCAAGATCTTTCTGTAATCTGGTCAGTTCTGCCATCTTCTCGTTCATCATCAGAGTGAACTGCTGATTTCTGGTCTCCTCAATCTTGGCAAGTTTCTCATTGGCCTCCACCATTTTATCAGTTGTTGTATCTCTCAATTCTTCAAAAATTCGGGTGCAGTGAGAGGATACATGTTCGTGTTCAGTTCTTATGGCCTTCTCCAGTTGTCTTGGCACAAAGAAACTCACATCATCGCGAAACATATGAGCCATGTTCGCTCTAAAGGAGTTCTTAATGTACATCATCAGATTGGCTTCAAATTCAGGAGAAGTTTGTAAAATCTGTTCTACCTGATCTGCTGAAGTCGAAGGAGCTCCTAGTGCCATCTCCTCTAATTGACTTCCTCCAACAGTCAAGTCAATCACATTGTCGGCTGTTTGAGCCTCTGCTGATGGAGACTGTGCCGCATCTCCCAGAACAGCTTCATCGCCAGCTTCTTCGGGTTCCTCAATGATTATCATTTCTTTTGCTGTTTGTTCGGTGTCAGGCCCTATTTCAAATATTTCTTCAATCTCGATCGAGCCGACAACAGCAAGTTCTTCAGTAATAACAGAAACCTTCATTTGCTGCATCACTCGACTGTATTTGACCATCTTGTGGGTCATTTCTCTGTGCATGGTGGTATCTGGCAGACCAAGTTATCGAGTAATTAGTCCAGCAACTGCTTCATCTAAAATCAGTTCTAGAGCAGTCTCCACTCCAACGATCTTTCTGATCTCCAGCTCATAATCCAGAAAGGAACGAACTCCACCTTTCTGCTCCATCACTGTGCCAAAATCTTCAAATTTCTTCAACCGGATATCCCTCCAGGTGAGAACATCAAGAACGGTGGCCTTAGCTTTTTCATTTAGGGCCAGCTCAGGATATCTGTCCTCGATCATTTTCTCTAAGCGCCGTCGGATAATTTTCTCAGTAAATGAGAGTGTTTCTGCTTCAGGCATGGGTGATAGAGAAGGAGAGAAAGACCTAGCAGAAGTGGGTTGAGGATCTGGCATCTGATGATCAGAAGTATCCATGTGCTCAGATTCTACGGACACCGTAGTGAACTGAGTGGTCTACTGTAATGGCTCAGTCTGAGCAGACTTGGATGCACGAGCAGCATGAGCAGTTCCTCTGGGAGAAAGTTGGTTGAGGATGACGTGATCATCATCTGAGTCAGATGACTCATCCACCAGAAAAACTTTCTTCTTTCCTTTTCCAGCAACTTCAGCAGCAGATGTAGACTTAGATTTCTTGGCTGTTGGTTCTCTAATGACAACTCCTTTCTCATGCTTTCTGGAGATTGTCTTCCTCTTCTGACCACCTTTTCCAGTCCTTTTTACTTCCAGTGCTAGTTTAACAGCAGGTTCATCATCATCATCAGGTAGGCCAGGCAGCTGACGGTTGAGTATCAGCATTTTCTTGTGAGCAAGTTTGTAAGGAATCATCTCATCTTCACTCCAATCTCTATTTCTCATCAGATCTATCAGAATCAAGGAAACTTTATGGAGAAGAGTGATCTTTGATGCAAGAACCACTTTTCCATCCTTCACAACAAATTTCTCAGATTCTTCCAATAATCTCCCCTTCAAGAATCCCAGCCAATTGACCTTCGCATTGTGAATTATAGTGGTCATGACTCGAGCTTTCTCCTGTGTAAATGCATCAAAACTGAAGGTGACCCCTACAATAACTTTCTGGACAATATCGAATAGGAGGTGTAGGACGAGTTGTCCGAACCACTATAAAAATATGTGTGTTCTTATTTGCTTTCATATTAACTGTCATACATACTTTAGCAAATCTGCATAACACATTAAAAAAAAATTAAGTCACCTCCCATTGAGATTTTACGAGTTTTAAATCGGGTTTTTCGGTACCAACAGGAGGCGATATTTCCTTCTCAACATGGGTTTCTTGAAACCTTTAGTATGATGAGCATCCGTTGGTCGAAGAAGATCCCTGATAACTGCGCTCTCTTTAGAAGCCAAATAAGCGTCGGGCATGATGTCATCCGCTGGTGCAGGAAGACTAAATATTCTGATGAGATCGTCATCAGTGATTTCCAGATGCTCACCCTGTACCTCCGAATATAAAACGTCTTCTTGATTTTAGAGATTGTATAAAAACTCCAAAGCACCATCTAATAAAATCGAGTCGGCACTCGCTGAGCAATAAGCCTTGAGTCCGCACTCCCTAAGCAACTTGAGGATCTTGAGGGACTCTGGATCAGTGGTGGTCCGGAAATTGACACACCTTTCCTCAATAATTTCATCGGCAAAGTCCCGGAAGATTGGATCTTCGGGTTCCGGTGAAGCATGGGATGAGGAGTGAGCAGTTTCTGCAATTGCAAGTACTTTGGAAGCCATTTCTGAAATAAAATCCACAAATCATCGTAAATGCACTGAGTTGAAACAATAATTTTGCAGAAAATTTAGATAATGTATGACTATGTCCCAATTGAATCCCCAATATTAAAACGATAACCCTAGCATATATAGATTAACATAATCATTATGAAATGCAAGAGGTAATAACTTACCAGATATGAATATGCAAGAGATAATAAGCAAGTAGAGCGTATTGATTTGCAAAAAAATTTGAACGCTTGAGTAATTTGCAGATAAAATTTTGTGTATGTGTAATCGTGCAAATGAAGCTTTTTAGAAATAAGAGGGAATGATGAGGGGTTTTGAAAAATAAACCAAATCGTCGCTTAATTTAAGATGAACGGTCCGGATTTGATATATTAAGATCGTACGGTGTTGAAGAAAATAAGATAGCACTTTTTGGATTTAAAACGCGCATTTAATGTATTTAATACATGTTCCTCGCGTCCGCATTAAATGTGCTGCAGGACATGCGTCATAAAAGTAAGTGTATAGTAAAAACGAATAAGGTTTAGGTAAAACAAATGATTTAATCAGTGGAGAGATCAGAAATGCGTATCTGTTTGACTGATATTGTAATCAGTCAATACCACATGATGTCTGTTTGTACCACTTGTTGAACTTAGTTTTCTGCCTAATCCTTAATATTTCCCAACACTGTCCTTTTTAACTGACCCGTTCCCCCTATTTCTGATATCCCTTTTTCTGATCCTATCTGATCACTTGACGTTCCCCCTTCAATAGTTATCTCTGATTACTTCTTGATAGATCTTTCTGATCAGTTGAGGTACTATACTCAACTGATCCTCTTCATCTGATCAGTCTCTTATCTGATCAGATTTCTGTTGACCTAATCTGATTCTACTCAGATCAAGTCAATTCTTGGGATAAGTGTTACCGCCAAAACTCAGTCTTGGGAAATCGAAGAGTCGTCTCGATTTCCTAAGTCGGCACAATTTGACATTCGCAATAATAGTCTGGATACTTTGTGATATCACACGCCGTAAGCTCATCCAATCATCAGTCGTTTGTCTCCTACGCGCTGTCCTTTCGGTGCCAATTTCTCTGAAGGACTTTGAGAAATCAAATTTGCATTTGCACCCTTGCTTATCCTCTATAAATAGGACCAATGATTTATGCACAACATAACCCATTCACCATACTTATCTTCTTTATGCTTTGTAAACCATGTATTCCGGTGAACCCTTATTTCCGGTGAAACTTCCGGCAACAATCTTCAACCCTTTTCAACTGAGTTCAGCTTCTCAAATCAACCTTGTGCGTCCCTTATTACTGCTTTCGTCGTCATCGAGGAATAATCATATGATTATTGCAAAGCTTCTCTACCACCGAGGCGGCGGATCTGCTATCGTAAATGAGAAGACACTTCTCCTGACCGTATGCGCCTTGTGTGCCTATCGAGATGACGGAATTAACATCAACAGACTCAGTCTGATATGTAACATTGGTTTTGTTTATACGATCTTGATCAGACATCAATGATCTTGATCAGACAAAACCCAATATTTACATGCGACACTTGTGTCCATGTGGTTTTTGCACCACATCTTGGCACTTATGTCCATTTAACAGCTGGAGAGCCCATTGATTTTAGGACTAGGGGCTTCTGGCTTAGACATCCTTCAATGCCGCTCTCGCTCCTCACTCCGAAGCTCTGAGGGTGGCTTAGGATTATTTCAAAGCCTCTCTCACCCCTTTTAGGGTTGGTGGAAAATAGGAGCATCTGGCTCTAAAATCTTCAGAGCCTCTCTCACCCCCTTTAGAGTTGGGGTTTTAGGGGCTAAAATCTTTACAGCCTCTTTCACCCCCTCTAGGGTTAGGTTTAGGGTTTAGGGTTTTATGTACTGACCTCTGGGTCCTTTTGTACTTGTAACTTGTAATAAAAATTAGACCTCCGGGTCTTTATCAATGAAAAGTTCTTTTATTTCATTATTGTGTTGAATCTTTTACCATATTCGATTATAGCTTTAATACTTGTATAACTTGCTTGTTGAATCTTGCTTAAATCGACTTACAAAGTTTGAAATAACCAATCTGATCAGTTCCTTGACTAATCTGATAAGGCTATCTCTGATCAGTTGAGTTACCTTACTCAACTGATCCTTCTTAACCTGGTTAGTCTCTCAACCAAATTGGTTACGAGATCATCCACCAAACATTTACGTGCATTTTCTGCAAGATCCAGAAGCCCTAGCTCATTACAGAGTTCTCTGAATCTGACTTCAGCTAGTGGATTGGTTAAGATATCAGCTTTCTGCTTATCAGTATGGATCTTTTCCATTCTGATATTCTTCTTTTCAACATGATCTCTTATAAAATGATGTCTGACATCCACATGTTTGCATCTTGTATGTAGAAACGAGGATTACGAAAGTGATTGCAATAAAGACTATTATTTGTCACCACGAATATAGGTGCGTTCTTAGCTACAATGTTATAATCCCTCACCGGCCGACTAAGCGAGGCGGTTGGGAGCAATAACTTCTGCAGACCATATATTCTGCTTCATAGTAGATATATACAATCGATGTCCCGCCTTTTTTGAAAACCAAGAGATCGGTTTACTACCTAAAACCCGACATGTACACGAGGTTGACTTCACATCAATTACGCAACCTCCATAATCGAATCGAGAATACCCACTAAGCTCTAGATTGTCATCGATGGGTAAAATAAACCAAGTTTTTCATCCCCCCTTCAGATACTTAAGAATCCGCTTAGTCGCTTCCGTGTGGTTTTGCATTGGATTTGCACAAATCGCACATACACCTCATCGCAAATGTTATATATCGGTCTCGCTAGCGATCCCGGTATAGTAGAGATCCAATGAGAGCTCTATATTCTTTCTGATTAGTTTTCTGACCATTTTCATCTGGATCCATCTTGAATCCACTCATCATAGGAATTCTGGCTTCCTTACACTTTTGAACTCCAAACTTAGCCAATAAACTCCTAGTGTACCGCTTTGGCGGATGAATATCCCATTCGTACTTTGCTTAACTTGTAGACCCAAAAGTAACTCATCGACCCATCATGGACATCTCAAACTTCCCTTGCATCGACTTTTGCTTCAATTTATCACATAAACTCTTGTTGGGAGATCCGAAGATGATGTCGTCCACATAAATCTGAACCATCAAAATATCTTCTCCATCTTCTATTCTGAATAAGGTCCTGTCCACTATTCCTTTAGTGAAACCACTGTCTATCAAGAACTGAGAGAGTGTATCATACCAAGCTCGAGGAGCTTGTTTCAGGCCATAAAGAGTTTTTCTTAAACGGTACACCTGATCGCCTTTTTCAAAGCCAGGAGGTTGTTCAACATAAACTTCCTCAGCTAGTACCCCGTTTAAGAATGCACTCTTTACATCCATCTGATACACAATAAACCCTCTCTTAGGCGTATATGCGAAATGAATTAATGGCTTCGAGCGGCGGCCCGGTGCAAAGGTCTCATCATAATCAATTCCTTCTGATTGTGAATACCCCTTAGCAACAAGTCTTGCCTTATTTCTGGTTATGACATTATTCTCATCTCTCTAATTCTTGAATACCCATTTTGTGTCAATCACATCTTGATGGGTTGGTCTGTCCACCAGTTTCCAAACCTGATTCCTCTCAAACTGTTCCAGTTCTTCTTGCATGGCTAGAATCCAATTTGCATCTTGTAGAGCTTCTTCTACTTCAGTTGGTTCCTTCAAAGACAGATAACAACAATACATGGCACTTTCACCAATCTGATGTCTAGTTTTGACTCTATCAGATGGGTCTCCGATGATCAGATCCATTGGATGACTGGTTACCCAGGTCCTTCTTTTCTGATTTGCATTAGTTTTGAGAACATCATTCTCTTCTGATAGTAGTTCATTACTAGTGATTGGGAGTGGTGCAGAATTATGATCCACTTGACATGGACAAGTCTCGGTGATGTTGGACTCATCATGTCTTTGATGTCCACCGTCTGCCCGTAGGAACTTTAGGTGTTCCCTCCGAACCGGATGGTTCGGTTATTCTTATCTCAAATGCCGAACTTCTTCATTGACGGTTATGCGTACCTTAAGTCTGATTGACTGGTGAATCACAAGATCAAGTTAGGGAATATACAGCATTACGTGTTACGATCCTTTTTCCTTGATACTTAGGTGATCCATTTTACGTGCATCAGTGCCGGTTGACTGCAATCTTTGCTTGTTACGGCGACTTTTTCTTGTTCAGAAGATGTCTCATCAAAGACCACATGAGGTGTTTCTTCCACAACTAGGGTTCGCCTGTTGTAAACCCTGAAAGCCTTGCTGGATGAGGAATATCCTAAGAATATACCCTCATCTGGCTTGGCCTCAAAAGTTTTCAACTGACTCTTCCCATTGTTGTGTATGAAACACTTGCACCCAAAAATATGGAAGTAAGAAACACGAGGTTTTCTGCCCTTCCACAGTTCATAGGGTGTTTTATAGTGAGCCTTAGTCAGAGAGCATCTGTTCTGAGTGTGGCATGCAGTATTGATGGCTTCTGCCCAGAAACGGCTTGGTGTTGCATGTTCAGCTAACATAGTGCAAGCAGCTTCTTTGAGTGTTCTGTTTCTCTGTTCTGCTACTCCATTCTATTGTGGCGTTCTTGCAACAGATGTCTCATATTGTATACCAAACTTAGTGCAAAAATCAGTAATAAACGAATTCAGAAATTCTGTACCTTTATCTGATCTGATTTTCACTATACTGACACCTTTCTCATTCTGTAATTTCTTGAGCAGCTCGGGTATCTTTATTGTTGTCTCATTCTTCTTATACAAGAATACAACCCAGGTAAACTTGGAATAATCATCCACGATTACCAGAGTATATTTGCATCCGTTGAGACTAACTGGTGTATCTGGTCCAAATAAGTCCATATGGAGCAGTTGCAATACTCTGCTGGATGCTGGTCCAAGGATTCTCTTGAATGAGGCTTTAACCTGTTTTCTCTTCTGACATGCGACACATGTCTGATCCTTAGAGAATACCTCATTTGGGAGTCCCTCAACCAAAGACATCCTTGCTATCTTGTTAATAGTTTTAAAGTTCAGATGACTCATTCTTTTGTGCCAGAGCCAATTGCTACCTTTTGAACTATTAACAATCAGGCATGCATTTCTTGGACAATTGTTCCAATCTGCTGTATAAATCGTACCTTTTCTTGAACCAGTTAACAAGATATGTTGAGTAGCTCGATTCTTGATAGTACACTGATCAGTCGAGAACTCAACACTGAATCCGTTGTCGCGGAATTGTGAAACTGATAACAGATTATGCTTTAAACCTTCGACATACGAGACTCCCGTAACCTGTACATCATCATTCTCTAAGGTTCTGAATCCTCTGGTAAAACCAAAGTTATCATCACCAAAGAGTAGACGTGGGCCTTCTTGTTCTGTGTAAGAGCTAAGGAGATGTTTGCTTCCAGTCATGTGCCTTGAGCATCCACTATCGATGTACCAGATAGTTGCTTGTACACCTCCCTTGTTGGCCAAACCCACGCGAACCTGCAATTAAATCAGGATTTAGGTACCCCTATGGATTGGGTCCTGAGGGGTTAGAGTTGGTTTTAGGGATCCATACAAACAGGGCACTTCTATTGTAATCAGATAGATCAGAAGGCCTGATTTGTCTCCCATAAACATTTACATAATAATACATCTCTTCATATGCATTCTGATCAGTATGATTATTTGTGCGAGCCTTGGGTGACTCAGAAGACTTGGGATTTTTCCTTGTTGTTTGTCTTCTTTTGACCCAGTTGGGCTCAGGTGCAGCAGCCCTAGGTTTTTGATTGTAAGGGTAGGTACGACTGCTACCATTAAAAGATTCATATCTTTTTGGCATAGATGGTCTTAGCAGTTTACCTTTAGCTTGCTTATTAGGCAGCTGACCCTGATTAAGTTTCAGACTAGTTTTCCCCCTGAGAGGTTGTCTTTTCTGATACCTAATCTGCTGATCAGGTTGAGGTCTCTTCAGAAGAATTGGGTTCTTCTGTTGATTCCTCGGCTGATGCTTGATCAGTTGGGGTCCATTTCTGTTCCCTTTCTAATTGGGCACTTGCCTTACTTGTTCAGCAGGTCTTTTTCCCTTATCAGATACATATTTTGCTTTACGTGTAACTATATCAGAAACTCGCTTGATTACACTTTTTTGAAGTGAATCAGACGGGGCTTTTGAGGATGTAGAATGGTTTTCATACCCAATTCCCTTCTTATTAGTTGTCGTATGAAAATAGTTGTTCATATCCTGAACGGTTTTAGAAGATTTCGTAAAAACCTGTATTTTCTTACGTAAACTATCCTCGGTTAATTTCAGACCCTCATGTAGTCGGAAGAGTTTATCAAACTTAGCCTGAAGGATTTTAAGATCATCAACTTGCTGTTTATTAGTAGTTAGTTGATCCTTGATCAGTTTATCCTGAGCAGAAGAACTGACTTTCAGAACTTCCAGTTCTTCAGTCATCTTCTGAACAGTTTCAGCTGACTTAAGTTCAGCAGCTTTTCTGATATCATTTTCCTTAACAAGCTGAATATTCTTATTCCTTAGCTTATCATTTTCGGCTTCCACTATTGTATAAGTGTCTAATGCGTTAGAGAGATCATCAAGCAATTGCTCACTATAGAGCTGTAGGTCAATCTCTCCAGCAGATGTGCTCAGCACAGCTGGTGTGGAATCAGAAATCATAGAAGGTTTAGATGTTACCTCAGTTTGATCTTCTTCTTTTGCCATCAGACAAATTTCATCATCAGAAGAGAATATCAAATCATCGTAGTTGTAGAAATCATCAGCATTACTCATCAGGCAGAAGTCTTCTACAGATGAGTAGCCTGAATCCTCAGAAGGCAAATAAGAATCCTCAATTCCAGATGTATCAGCAACCATGGCTTTCCTGTCTCTATAGCGTTGCTCTCTTCTGTTCCGCTTCTCTTCTCTTTCTTTTGGTGTCAGGTCTGGGCGATCTGCGTTGTAATGACCTGGTTTCTCACAGTTGAAACATGCTCCATAATCCACAGAACTTCTTCTGTCAAGTGAGTCATTCCGTCTGAAGAATCTATCAGGTGACTTTCCTGTTTGCCTGTAATCAGAATTTCTTCTCTCAGATCTGTTATCTCTCCTTTCATCAGACCGATCATCCCTTTTCTTATCTTCTCTGTGATCCTCCCTGTGATCATCTCTTCGGTTATCAGATTTGGTCCTTTCTGGAGATCTGTCAGCTGGTCTCCTATCTCTTCCTCTGCTATTCTGATAATCCCTGTAAAATTTACGATACTTACCAAGTTGAATGTTAGCTTTTTCAAGTTTTCTGGTTAGCAAAGCAATCTGTTCAGTTTGGCTTAAAATATTTCCAACAGGTTCAGTAGACTTTGAGTTGCTGCCGGCTGCTTTGAATGCAACTAATTTTGATGTGGCAGGTGTGTCTTCGGCAGGCGACTCGTCTTCTTCTTCTTGTCCTCTTTCTATCAGATCGAACTCATGGGCTTTAAGGCTCAGGAACAGGTTGCTTGGCTTCATTTTAGCAATATCTTGACAATCCTTTATTAATGTGACTTTCATATCCCACTTCTTAGTCAGAGATCTCAAGATCTTGTAGTTGTTGTTGTTGGGAAATTTAGAGTTTTGATGAAAGTTCTAAAACACATGTAATAGGACCAATCAGACTTGTTAGCTGACTGATGTTTTTATTACCAGTTATAAGATTACCAGTTGATAATTATTATATAGAACAACTGATGTATAAGATAGGTCACATATTGAGGGGGAACCTCAATATGTATAGGTCAGATCTAAAGATCAGAAGAACAAAAGATCAGCTGAAGTCCGACAGGCTAGAAGGCAAGGGAAGGACAGAAGATCAGACGATCTTATAAAGTCAGATAATCAGGTGAAGTCATGAAACACAAATTCAGAAGACCTGAAGATCAGATGACTACCAAAAGATCAGACCAGAAGACCTACATCAGCCGAGTCTGCTACTTGAGCTAAGACAACTGGCACCAGAAGACTCTATCAGGTAGACTGATCAGTTGTAACTGATCAGGTCAGCTCACACCAGGTGGTAACTGATGTTTCACCAAGTCATACGTTGTTGATCTGAACAAGAAGAATGTCAACTTTAGTTGGTAGAACAAACACTGAAAAGTGCTTTTGTTAACCAATAAGAACAAGACACATATGAACGGAGCCGACAATACAGGATTTGGTGCTGCTTGGCCAAACGGCTATAAAAAACGACATACACGCTTTCGGCCATGCCGTACCTAGAAGCACATCACATCAAATCCTACATATCTACCAAATATAGCCAGAAATTCAAATTTCTCTCCAACGGCTCTTTGATTTCGAGGTCTATAAATATGGGATTACTCTTCAGAGTGAAGACACGGAAATTATCAAGAAGCTCATACTATAGCCAAATTTCCGCACGAAGAACACAACCTTGAAGATTATTTTTCTAAATGTTCATCCCATAGTTCTTAGCACAGAAATATTATCCTCTAGCTGTTAGGCTACTTAAATACTAGGAAAGATTTCAAAGTTGGAACAAACAACAAATCTTACCCAAAACCCAAAGTTAGGTTAAGTCTGTTTAGCAAGATTTCAGACTAGGGTTTCTAGTTCTGATTTCTGGGATCGGTTGAGTGAGAGCTCCATAAATATATGTTGGTGTAATGTGTTGGACTAACACAATAATCTAAGTCCAGTTGGTTAAGTCAGTTAAGTTGGTGCCCCTTGTGATAGGGAAGAGTGGAAGTAAGACTGGTTGTCTGAACCACTATAAATCTTGTGTGCATTTACCTGTTTAATTAACTGCTTCACACTATTGCACACAACTTGATTAAATCTGCATACATATTCTGAGTTAGAATCAGCTAGCACCAAGCTACTGATCTGATCAGATTGACTCCATAGTCATCTGATTTAAAACAGCTTAGGAATCTGATTTGTTATAAACTGGTTTTTCACACGGGTATAAACTAGCTTTCACACAATCAGTTAAACTGATAGATACCGAACTGATCTGCCCTCAGGCGATCAGTAAGTTGGATATCAGTCCAAACTGATTCACTTGCACTCTGATCAAGCAAACTGCAATCACACCTGATCTGCACGAAAAAGTTTTGAGAAGTCTATTCACCCCTCCCCTCTAGACTTCTGCCCTCACGAAACCCGTTCGGGACCTACAAGTGGTATCAGAGCAGTGGTTCTACGGACCACTGGCTTTGAATATCATCGGTTCTTGAGGAAGAACCTTTGTGGTCACTTGAACTGATCATGAAAAACCTTTTTCAAATCTCATTTATTTTCAAACTCACGATCAGCATGGATAATACTTCGGGTATGTATCATGATTTGCCTAAATTTTCCATTGATGAGTATGCAGAATGGACGATATACATGAGCAACCATCTGGGATCAATAAGCAGCAGGATGATGGAAGTTCTTGAACGAGGACCCATCATCATCTATCATGACAACCCAGCTGTTGGAGGTGATCCAGATTTTGCAGTTGGAAATCTTGTCAGAAAGAGTCCTGCCCTGATGGATATTGAAGAGAGAAAGTTGTACACTCTGGATACGATAACCAGGCACATAATCATGAAGACCATGGACAAGATAACCAGAGAAAAGATAAAGTATCTCAAGACAGCCAAATAGATGTGGGATACGCTTGCTGAAATGTGTGAAGGAAATGATCTGATTAAAGATAGCAGACTGCAAGCTGAACTGGTGAAATTTGAGAAACTTAAGATCCTACCAAATGAAACCATCAATGAGCTCGATGGAAGAATCACCATGTCAGTCAACAAGTTACGGGAACTTGGACGGGAAATGTCAGATAAAGACATCAATTACAAGATCTTGAGATCTTTGACTAAGAAGTGGGATATGAAAGTCACTGTAATAAAGGATTGTCAAGATATTGCTAAGATGAAGCCAAGCAACCTGTTCCTGAGTCTTAAAGCTCATGAGTTCGATCTGACCGAAAGAGGGCAAGAAGAAGAAGACGAGTCGCCTGCTGAAGCCACACCTGCCACTTCAAAATCAGTTGCATTCAAAGCGGTCAGCAGCAACTCAAAGTCCACTAAACCTGTTGGAAATATTATAAGCTAACCTGAACAGATTGCTTTGCTAACCAGAAAACTTGAAAAATCTAACATCCAACTTGGTAAGTATCGCAGATTTTACAGGGATTATCAAAACAGCAGAGGAAGAGATAGGAGGCCAGCTAACAGATCTCCAGAAAGGACCAGATCTGATGACCGAAGAGATGATCATAGAAAGGATCGCAGAGAAGATAAGAAAAGAGATGATCGGTCTGATGAAAGAAGAGACAACATATCTGAGAGAAGAAATTCTGATTACAATCAGACAGGTAAGTCACCTGACAGATTCTACAGACGAAATGACTCACTTGGCAGAAGAAGTTCCGTGGATCGTGGAGCGTGTTTCAACTGTGAGAAACCAGGTCATTACAGAGCAGATTGCCCAGACCTGACACCAAAAGAAAGAGAAGAGAAGCGAAACAGAAGAGAGCAACGTTATAGAGACAGGAAAGCCATGGTTGCTGATACATCAGAAATTAATGATTCTTATCTGCCTTCAGAGGATTCTGGCTACTCATCAGTAGAGGACTTTTGTCTGATAAGCAACGCTGATGATTTCTACCACTACGATGATCTGATATTCTCTTCTGATGATGAAATCTGTCTGATGGCTAAGGAGGAAGACCAATCTGAGGTAACCTCTTAACCTTCTGCTCTTTCAGTTTCCACATCAGCTATAATTAGCACACCTGCTGGAGAGATTGACATGCAGCCCTATTCTGAGCAATTGCTTGATGATCTCTCTAACGCAGTAGACACTTATACGATAGTGGAAGCCAAAAATGATAAGCTAAGGATTGAAAATACTCATCTTGTTAAGGAAAATGCTATCAGTAAAGCAGCTGAACTAAAATCACCTGAAGCTGCTCAGAAGATAACTGAAGAACTGAAAGTTCTGAAAGTTAATTCTTCTTATCAGGAGAAGCAGATTAAGGAACAGCTAGCTATCAATAAACAGCAAGCTGATGATTTTAAAATCCTACAAGCCAAGTTTTATGATCTCTTCCGACTACATGAGAGTCTAAAATTAACTGAGGATAGTTTACGGAAGAAAATACAGGTTTTCACGAAATCTTCGAAAACTGTTCAGGATATGAACAACTATTTTCGAACGACAACTAATAAGAAGGGAATTGGGTATGAAAACCCTTCTACATCCTCAAAAGCCCCGTCTAATTCACTTCAAAAAGGTGTAATCAAACGAGTTTCTAATATAGATACACAAAAAGCAAAATATGTATCTGATAAGGGAAAGAGACCTGCTGAACAAGTAAGGCAAGTGCTCAATCAGAAAGGGAACAGAAATGGACCCCAACTGATTAAGCATCAGCCGAGGAATCAACAGAAGAACCCAGTTCTTCTGAAGAGACCTCAACCTGATCAGTAGATTAGGTATCAGAAATGACAACCTGTCAAAGGAAAATCTAATCTGAAACCTAATCAGGGTCAGCTGCCTAACAAGCAAGCTAAAGGTAAACTGCTAAGACCATTTATGCCAAAAAGATATGAATCTTTTAATGGTAGCAGTCGTACCTACCCTTACAATCAGAAACCTAGGGCTGCTGCACCTGAGCCCCACTGGGTTAAAAGAAGACAAACAGCAAAGAAAAATCCCAAGTCTTCTGATTCACTCAAGGCTCGCACAAATAATCATACTGATCAGAATGCATATGAAGAGATGTATGATTATGTAGATGTTTATGGGAGAAAAATCAGGCCTTTTGATCTATCTGATTACAATAGAAGTGTCCTGTTTGTATGGATCCCTAAAACCAACTCTAACCCCTCAGGACCCAATCCAAAAGGGGTACCTAAAGCCTAATTTGATTGCAGGTTCGCTTGGGTTTGGCCAACAAAGGAGGTGTACAAACAACTATCTGGTACATCGATAGTGGATGCCCAAGGCAAATGTCTGGAAGCAAACATCTCCTTAGCTCTTATACAGAACAAGAAGGCCCACGTGTACTCTTTGGTGATGATAACTTTGGTTTTACCAGAGGATTCGGAACCTTAGAAAAATGATGATTTACAGGTTACTGGAGTCTCGTATGTCTAAGGTTTAAAGCATAAACTGTTATCAGTTTCACAATTCTGCGACAACAGATTTAGTGTTGAGTTCTCGACTGATCAGTGTACTATCAAGAATCGGGCTACTCAACAGATCTTGTTAACTGGTTCAAGGAAAGGTACGATTTATACAGCAGATTGGAACAGTTGTCCAAGAAATGCATGCTTGATTGTTAAGAGTTCCAAAAGTAGCAGTTGGCTCTGGCACAAAAGAATGATTCATCTGAACTTTAAAACTCTTAACAAGATAGCAAGGATGTCTTTGGTTGAGGGACTTCCGAATGAGGTATTCTCTAAGGATCAGACATGTGTCGCATGTCAGAAGGGAAAACAGGTTAAAGCCTCATTCAAGGGAATCCCTGGACCAGCATCCAGCAGAGTATTGCAATTGCTCCATATGGACTTATTTGGACCAGTTACTCTAGTCAGTCTCAACGGGCGCAAATATACTTTGGTAATCGTGGATGATTATTCCAATTTTACCTGGGTTGTATTCTTGTATAAGAAGAATGAGACAACAACAAAGATACATGTGCTGCTCAAGAAACTACAAAACAAAAAGGGTGTCAGTATAGTGAAAATCAGATCAGATAAAGGTACAGAATTTCTGAACTCTTTTATTACTGATTTTTGCACTAAGTTTGGTATACAACATGAGACATCAGCTGCAAGAACGCCACAACAGAATGGTGTAGCAGAACGGAGAAACAGAACACTCAAAGAAGTTGCTCGCACTATGTTAGCTGAACATGCAACACCAAGCCGTTTCTGGGTAGAAGCCATCAATACTGCATGCCACACTCAGAACAGATGCTCTCTGACTAAGGCTCACTACAAAACACCCTATGAACTGTGGAAGGGCAGAAAACCTCGAGTTTCTTACTTCCATATTTTTAGGTGCAAGTGTTTCATACACAACAATGGGAAGAGTCAGTTGAAGACTTTTGAGGCCAAGTCAGATGAGGGTATATTCTTAGGATATTCCTCATCCAGCAAGGCTTTCAGGGTTTACAACAGGCGAACCCTAGTTGTGGAAGAAACACCTCATGTGGTCTTTGATGAAACATCTTCTGAACAAGAGAAATCTGGTTCAGAACAAGAAGTACCAGATCAACTGGTACCTGATGCACAGAAAAAGGATCAGCTAAGTATTAAGAAAAAAGGATCAGAACACGTAACAGTGTATATTCCATATCCTGCTGATTCACCAGGTCAATCAGACCCTTAGGTACGTACAACTGTCAATAAAGAAGTTGGTACAGCTGAGACAGTATCAACTGAACCATCTGGTTCAGGGGGAACACCTAAAGTTCCTACGGACAGACATCAGCACACGATGAGTCCAACATCAGCTGAGACTTGTCCATGTCAAGTGGATCATAATTCTGCACGACTCCCAATCACTAGTAATGAACTACTATCAGAAGAGGATGATGTTCTCCAAACAGATGCAAATCAGAAAAGAAGGACCTGGATAACCAGTCATCCAACTGATCTGATTATCGGAGACCCATCTGATAGAGTCAAAACTAGACATCAGATTGGTGAAAGTGCTATGTATTGTTGTTATCTGTCTTTGAAGGAATCAACTGAAGTAGAGGAAGCTCTACATGATGCAAACTGGATTCTAGCCATGCAAGAAGAACCAGGACAGTTTGAAAGGAATCAGGTTTGGAAACTGGTGGACAGACCAACACATCAAGATGTGATTGGCACAAAGTGGGTATTCAAGAACAAGAGAGATGAGAACAATGTCATAACCAGAAATAAGCCAAGACTTGTTGCTAAGGGGTATTCACAATCAGAAGGAATTGATTATGATGAGACCTTTGCACCAGTCGCTCGCCTGGAAGCCATTCGGCTATTTTTGGCATATGCTGCCCACAGAGGGTTTATTGTGTATCAGATGGATGTAAAGAGTGCATTCTTAAACGGGGTACTAGCTGAGGAAGTTTATGTTGAACAACCTCCAGGCTTTGAAAAAGGCAACTAGGTGTACCATTTAAGAAAAGCTCTTTATGGCCTGAAACAAGCTCCTCGAGCTTGGTATGATACACTCTCTCAGTTCTTGATAGACAGTGGTTTCACTAAAGGAATAGTGGATAGAACCTTATACAGAATAGAAGATGGAGAAGATATTCTGATGGTTCGATTTATGTGGACGACATCATCTTGGATCTCCCAACAAGAGTTTATGTGAAAAAAATTGACAAGTTTGATGCAAGGGAAGTTCGAGATGTCCATGATGGGTCAGATGAGTTACTTTTTGGGTTTACAAGTTAAGCAAAGTATAGAAGGGATATTCATCTGTCAGGCGAAGTACACTTGGAGTTTATTGGCTAAGTTTGGAGTTCAAAACTGTAAGGAAGCCAGAATTCCTATGATGACCGGATTCAAGATGGATCCGAGATGAGGATGGTTAGAAAACTAATCGAAAAGAAATATAGGGCTCTCATTGGATCTTTACTATTCCCCGATCGTCGTGAGACCGGATATCACTTTTGCAAAGAGGTGTATGTGCGGATTTCGGCAAATCCAATGCAAAGCCACGGAAGCAACTAAGCGGATTCTTAAGTATCTGAAGGGACAATAAACCTTGGTTTATTTTACCCATCGATGATAATCTAGAACTTAGTGGGTATTACGATTACGATTATGGAGGTTGCGAAATTGACAGAAGTAAACCTCGTGTACAAGTCGGTTTTTAGGTAGTAAACCGTCTCGTGGTTTTCAAAAAGCGTATACATCGCCATGACATCTACTACTTGAAGCGAAATATATGGTCGCATGAAGTTTGTTGCTCCCAATTCTGCTTAGCTTAATCCGGCGGTGAGGATTATAACATTGTAGCTAAGAACTTACCTATATTCGTGATGATAATAGTCTTTATTGCAATCACTGTAATCCTTCCACATACAAGATGCAAGCATGTGGATGTCGGACACCATTTCATAAGAGATCATGTTGAGAAGAAGAATATCGAAATGGAAAAGATCCATACTTAAAAAGTAAAGTCGATATTTTAACCAAGCCACTAGCCGAGATCGATTCGAGAATTATGCAATGAGCTAGGGCTTCGGATCTTGGAGAAAAAGCACCGAAATGTTTGGTGGATGATCTCGAAACCGGTTGTTAAGAGACTAACTAAAAGTTAAGAGGAATCAGTTGAGTTGGGTATCTCAATCGATCGGAAAGATCGATCAAGGAACCGATATGAGAAGGCTTTATCGATTAAAGGAATTGATCGATTAAAGAATTATCGATTAAGAACCGATCGGTTTTGGTTGTTTCATACTTTGTAAGTCGATTAAGCTAATGTTCAACAAGCAAGTTACATAAGATTAAAGCTTCAATCGCATAAGGAAACAGGAAATACACAACAATGGAATAATAGAAATTTTCATTGATAAAGAACCGGAGGTCAGATTTACATTACAAGTTACAAGTACAAAAGGACCCGGAGGTCAGTACATAAGCCATAAACCGAAAACCCTAAGCCTAACCCTAGAAGGGGGGAGAGAGGCTTTAAAGATTTTAAAGCCTAATGCTCCCATTTTCCCCCACTTAACCCTAAAAGGGGTGTGAGAGGCTTTGAAATAATCCTAAAGCCACCCTCAGAGCTTCGGAGTTAGGAGCGAGAGCGGCCTTGAAGGATTTCTAAGCCAGGAGCCCCTAGTCCTAAAATCAATGGGCTCTCCAGCTATTAAATGGGACACAAGTGCCAAAGATGTGGTCCAAAGACCATAGGGCCACAAGTGTCACATGCAAATATTGAGTTTGATATACGATGATCAGTTGTTGTCTGATCAAGATCGAATACCAAACTCATGTTTTGTATCAGACTCAGTCTGTTGATGTTAATTCCGTCATCTCGATAGGCACACAAGGTGCATACGGTTAGGAGAAGTGTCTTCTCATTTGCTACAGCAGATCCGTCGCCTCGTTGGTAGAGAAGCTTGGCAATAATTGTATGTGTAATCTTTGATGACGACGAAAGCAGTAATAAGGGACACACAAGGTTGATTTGAGAAGCTGAAATCATTTGAAAAGGGTTAAAGGTTTTTTTTGGAAGTTTCACCCGAAATAAGGGTTCACCTAAATACATGGTTTACAACACTTAAAGAAGATAAGTATGGTGAATGGGTTATGTTGTGTAAATCATTGGTCCAATTTATAGAGGCTGCCAGGGGTGCAAATGCAAATTTGATTTCTCAAAGCCTTTTAGAGAAATTGGCACCAAGAACGACAAATACAGAGGAAACACGCGATCGATGATTGGATAAGCTTATGGCGATTGATATCCCAAAGTATCCGCACTATTATTATGAATGTCAAATCGTGTTTACTTAGGGAATCGAGACGGCTATCCGATTTTCAAGACTAAGTTTTACGGTAACACTTATCCCAAGAATTGACTTGGTCCGAGTAGAATCGAGATTAGGTCAACCGAAATCGATTAGATAAGAGGTCGATCGGATGAGGAAGATCACCGAGTATGATACCTCAACAAATCGATAAATCACCAATAAGAAATCAGAAATAACAGTTGAAGGGGGAACTTCAACTGATCAGGGAGGATCAAAAAAGGGAATATCATACTCAAACTGGAGCGGATCAGTTGAAAGGGACAGTTGGGAAATTATAAGGATTAGGCAGAAAACTAAGATCAACAAGTGGTACAGACAACTTCAAGTGGTATTGACTGATTACAATATCAGTCAACCGGATACGCATTTCTGTTTCTTTGTCTACTGCTTACATATCTGAAATTATCTGATAATATTTGCCTTTACTGTACACATACTTTTGTGACACATACCCTGCAAAGTATTTAATGCGGACGTAGGGTATATGTATTAAATGCAACTAAATGTGTTTTTAAATCCAAAAGGTAATTGTGCGTGCATATTCTGACCATACGATCAAAACCGCTCAATCTGGATCGTTTATCCTTTTCAAACGTTTGATCTTCTAGTCTCGAATTTCCCTCCTTCCTTTTATAAGCTTCATCAAAACCCTACCAGAGTTTTTTTTTCTCTAAAAAATTCTTGCGATTTATTCTCTGAAAACTCACAATTACCTTTATGCGATTCAAAGTGTTTCTTGCAATTCAACCTGTTTCAAAATCGAAAAGCAGAATCTAGTAATTTCTGGTTAATTGATGAATTACTTTCCTAAAATCCATTGAACATATAGATTACGTCTATTTATGTTATCCCGTGTTATGCCTTATCATTTCTTGATATCCGTATGTATTCATCGATTACTAGGTCTGAGAATAGGTCTGATAATCAATATATGATATCTTTATGGTTATGCACAAATTTTAATCGAGTCTATCTTATTGTAGATGGCCACTCACGGAATGGGCAAAATTATGTGTAACTATGCGGATTTGGCAACCAAAATTGTTGAAGACAAATTTGTAAGGTTTGGTGTTACACGGGATCTGGAATCAATGGAGGTGGAAAAAATTCTGAGGAAGGGTGGTCTCGAAAAATACTGTGCTGCTCACTGCAATCCAGTAATGCAGTATGAGGCACTAGAATTCTTGAGGAATTTGAAGGTGGACACGGAAAATCCTGGAGACGAATTGATTTCTTCAGTAAATGGAGAGGATATCAGGCTTACAAATGCTGATATAACTCGACTGTTCAACCTGCCTAAATGAAAAATCTCTCCTGCTCACTACAGGGAAAATGAAGACGAACTGATCAGGAATGAACTCTTCAGAGAGGCTGATAAACACCAGACCGTAGGCTTTGTCAGGCCTATGTTGAAAAGGAAATACCGTTTGTTGTTTGACATTCTGTCAAAAACAATCATGGGTATCTCGTTCAGCCCAGATGGATTAACAGCTGTAAAAATGTATAGTATGACTGCTATCATCGATGAAGCCAAAAATATTAATTGGCATGGTTTCCTGAAGGCTATTCTGCTCCAAGAACATGACAAGTTTGGAGTTAGTGAACAGAGACAAGTCTATATGAAGAAGAGAATCAACAATCTCAACAAGGTTCCAGTTATTCTGAAGGACAAGATGCCCAATGCTGAATGGGATCAGAATGGACTGAAGTCCTACAAGGCCTTTCTCTCAACCACAACTGTCATCTATGGGCCATCAGATGATGATATGCGGCCCACCCCCCTAAGTCTAAGAAAGGGGAAAACAAGGAGGCAGCTACGTCTGCAACAGATGCTCCTCAAAAGAAGAAGAGAAAACTGGTAAAGGCTCAGGAGAAGAGGCCAAAGAAGGGAAAATAGGCCACCATGACTCTTTTTCTAGAAGACGAGTCAGATGAAGAAGGAGTGCCAGATCAGCCTGATGCGCCACAGAGATCAACTGAAAAATCAGACAGGCAGGCTTCCCAAGTTGAGAGCTCGCCAGAACATTCTAAGGGAAGAGCAAGGGACGAACGATCTCCTTCACCTCAATCTTGCGTTGATTCACCACTCAGACTTCTAGCTGCTGAGCATATCTCTCCTTCTCCTTCACCTGCTCGCGAACCTGAAAGTTCACCAGTTCGCGAACCAGTAAGATCACCTGCTGCAGAACCAGACGCACTTGCTGCTACAGCAGAACCTCTGCAAATTCAGCAAATCAGTCAACATCCAGCTACTCAGACACCACCAGAACCCTCTACATCTCATCAACCGGAATCTGGTCGATCTGAACAGATGATTCCTGAGTCCAGATCATCCAAGACCATCACCGGGAAAATGGTCTGAATGAGAATTGAACGCGATATTGATGAGTTGTATCCAGAGTTGGTAGCCCATCCTGTTATTCGAGAGGAAGTAATGGAGATCCTCACCTGGAAAGATCTCTGTTTAAAGAACTTCTCAGATTTCATGATCATTATTGAACAGATGGGAGGTGCTGATGCATTCGCAGATTTTGATTTCGACATGAAGAAATCTGCTCAGGTAGGATCACCAGCTGAACTGATAACTGCTGAAGCGATCAAAGATCTGATCCACAGAAAGCTGGGAATAATTGAACAAGTTGAACTGGAGGCTGTTGCAGAAACTCCTAAGGAAGATGATCCTATGAAGGATGTGGGAGTTGTCGATGATAGTGGAACTGGTGCTGCAGTTCATGACCAGCCACTGGAGGCGCAAACAACTGGAAATGATCAGGTGATGCAAAATATTCCTGCAACACACATCACCACTGATCAACTTCAGGAGATCAGATCGTGTTTTAAAGATCTTCTGAAAGAAGAAGTTGAGGGAGTGTTGGCTAATGAACTTAGCAACATAATAGCTGATCAGAGGAAGATTGGCCTCAAAGAAATAACGGATCAACGGGAATTGGCTATTTCCCAGATTGAAGCAATCAAAGATCAGTTCTCTCAAACCGTGACCAACCTGTCTGCTGAATTTAAGAGGACAGTTGACGACAAGCTAGTCCAGGTTGATCAACAACAAGTTTCTGTTCTGATGGTCACTGAAAAGGTTGAAATGACTAAAGAAAAACTTGATAAACTCATTCTTACCCTCTCTACTACCGTTGAATCTGTCAAGACTGAGCTGATCTCAAAGATTCAAAATCTATCTACTCAAGCTCAAGGTTTATCTGTTGAAGATCTTGACAAGGCCATATCAGTCAGCTTTGGATCTCTGACTTCCCACCTCAATGCTCTTTTTTATCAAACCAAAAAGGGAGAAGGACATATTGAGAAACCAACTGACTTTATCAGAACAACAGAAGAACTGATTCAGACAGTTGAAACCTATGGCCAGAGACTAGACCATCTGGATCTGTTTGCTAATGAAATTTCTGAGAAGATGGAGAAATCAAAGGCAAGAAAGTTAGTTGCGGGTGCTGGGACATCAAAACCTGTACCAGCCACTCAGACTAAGAGAGTCACGAGAAACACAGCTAGCCAGATACAGGCCGATAAGGAACTGGCTGAGAAACTGTCTAAGGAGCAGATTGCTGAAGAAGCTCGAATTAGTGAAGAAGAAAGAAGAGCAGAAAAATTGGCAGAGGCAGAAGATCTGAAAAAGAAATACAGATCGAGGGCGAAGAAAGGCAAAGCCGGAAAATCTGGGCCAGAACCTCAGTTGCCAGCAAGAGTTGATGAAATCATTCTGAAAACTGCTGCACATGCTGATAGGTTCGAGGAATGGAATAAGATCAGAGTGAATGGCTTCTGGATGTTTTGTTCTGGATCTAGTGCCACAAGAAGAATCACCAGATGCAGAATTTCTCAAACTAGTTGGAGAACAAGCACCCAGATTTTCTGAAATATCTGGAAAATGAGGCCATAGTAATAAATGTGAGAATATATCGTCAAGGTATGACGTGATGGACTACTCGAAGAAGGCAGATGACTCATTTGACAGACTGGAATTTCAAAGGTTCTATTTTGACATCCTGAACAAAGCTCGCATAACTGATCCTCAGCAGATCAATGATGTCAAATAGAAGCTATACCAGATATTCAACATTCCTCAGGATCAACGAGAAATGCCAGAGGGATATAAGCCAAGAGATTGAAGATCAGAAGACTGTTTAGGATCAGCTGAATTTAAACCCAAACTTTTCTGATGTAATATGTAATCGATAAATCTGATGAATGAAAAGTTTATTCTTTTTCTGATCCTAAGACAAAATCTC
This sequence comes from Stenogyne calaminthoides, assembly GCA_037126765.1. Classification (NCBI taxonomy): domain Eukaryota; kingdom Viridiplantae; phylum Streptophyta; class Magnoliopsida; order Lamiales; family Lamiaceae; genus Stenogyne; species Stenogyne calaminthoides. The sequence goes on along the minus strand of JBBCBC010000006.1, from coordinate 30,597,144 downwards.
ATTGTCTTCTGATTATGTGTTCTTTATTGTTTTATATTTATCAACTGTGTTAGTTTCTCAAGTGTTTTGGTTTCATCAAAAAGGGGGAAATTGTTGGGAAATTTAGAGTTTTGATGAAAGTTCTAAAACACATGTAATAGGACCAGTCAGACCTGTTAGCTGACTGATATTTTTATTACCAGTTATAAGATGACCAGTTGATAATTATTATATAGAACAACTGATGTATAAGATAGGTCACATATTGAGGGGGAACCTCAATATGTATAGGTCGGATCTAAAAATCAGAAGAACAAAAGATCAGCTGAAGTCCGACAGGCCAGAAGGCAAGGTAAGGATAGAAGATCAGACGATCTTATAAATTCAGATAATCAGGTGAAGTCATGAAACACAAATTCAGAAGACCTGAAGATCAGATGACTACCAAAAGATCAGACCAGAAGACCTACATCAGCCGAGTCTACTAGTTGAGCTAAGACAACTGGCACCAGAAGACTCTATCAGGTAGACTGATCAGTTGTAACTGATCAGGTCAGCTCACACCAGGTGGTAACTGATGTTTCACCAAGTCATACATTGTTGATCTGAACAAGAAAAATGTCAATTTTAGTTGGTAGAACAAACACTGAAAAGTGCTTTTGTTAACCAATAAGAACAAGACACATATGAACGGAGCCGACAATACGGGATTTGGTGTTGCTTGGCTAAATAGCATGCCGTACCTAGAAGCACATCACATCACATCAAATCCTACATATCTACCAAATATAGCCGGAAATTCAAATTGCTCTCCAACGACTCTTTGATTTCGAGGTCTATAAATATGGGATTACTCTTCAGAGTGAAGACACAAAAATTATCAAGAAGCTCTTACTATAGCCAAATTTCCGCACGAAGAACACAACCTTGAAGATTATTTTTCTAAGTGTTCATCCCATAGTACTTAGCACATAAATCTTATCCTATAGCTGTTAGGCTACTTAAATACTAGGAAAGATTTCAAAGTTGGAACAAACAACAAATCTTACCCAAAACCCAAAGTTAGGTTAAGTTTGTTTAGCAAGATTTCAGACTAGGGTTTCTAGTTCTGATTTCTGGGATCGGTTGAGTGAGAGCTCCATAAATATCTATTGGTGTAATGTGTTGGACTAACACAATAATCTAAGTCCAATTGGTTAAGTCGGTTAAGTTGGTGCCCCTTGTGATAGGGAAGAGTGGACGTAGGACTGGTTGTTCGAACCACTATAAATCTTGTGTGCATTTACCTGTTTAATTAACTGCTTCACACTATTGCACACAACTTGATTAAATCTGCATACATATTCTGAGTTAGAATCAGCTAGCACCAAGCTACTGATCTGATCAGATTGACTCCATAGTCATCTGATTGAAAACAACTTAGGAATCGATTTGTTATAAACCCGGTTTTTTCACACGGGTATAAACTAGCTTCCCGCACAATCGCTTAAACCGATAGATACCGAATCGATATGCCCTCAGCGATCAAGAAAGTTGATATCGATCCAAACCGATTCACTTGCACTCGATCGAGCAAACCGCAATCACACCGATCTGCACGAAAAAAATTCAAGTCTATTCACCCTCCCCTAGACTTACGCCCCTCACGAAAACCGATTCCGGACCTACAGATGTCTTTATCTGACATTTCTAGTCCAAGTTCCCGTAGCTTGTTGACTGACATGGTGATTCTTCCATCGATCTCATTGATGGTTTCATTTGGTAGCATCTTAAGTTTCTCAAATTTCACCCCGTTAAACTGCGATCTGCTATCTTTAATCAGATCATTTGCTACACACATTTCAGCAAGCGTATCCCACATCTGTTTGGCTGTCTTGAGATACTTTATCTTTTCTCTGGTTATCTTGTCCATCATCTTCATGATTATGTGCCTGGCAATCGTATCCAGAGTGTATAGCTTTCTCTCAAAGATCCATCGTAAGGGACTCTTTCTGACAAGGCTTCCAACTGGAAAGTCTGGATCACCACCTACAACTGGGTTGTCATGGTAGATGACGATGGGTCCTCGTTCAAGAACTTCCATCATCCTGCTGCTTATTGATCCCAGATGGTTGCTCATGTATATCGTCCAGTCTGCATACTCATCAATGGAAAATTTAGGCAAATCATGATACATACCTGAAGTATTATCCATGCTGATCGTGAGTTTGAAAACAAATGAGATTTGAAAAAGGTTTTTCAAGATCAGTTCAAGTGACCACAAAGGTTCTTCCTCAAGAACCGATGATATTCAAAGTCAGTGGTCCGTAGAACCACTGCTCTGATACCACTTGTAGGTCCCGAACGGGTTTTGTGAGGGCAGAAGTCTAGAGGGGAGGGGTGAATAGACTTTTGAAAACTTTTTTCGCGGTCGATCGTGTGATTGCGGTTTTGCACGATCGAGTGCAAGTGATTCATTTGGATCGATATTCAACTTCTTCGATCACCGAGGCGGATCGATTCGGTGTCTATCGCTTTAACTAATTGTCGCGGAAGCTAGTTTTATACCCGTGAAAAACCAGGTTTATAACAAATCGATTCTTCGTTTTCAATCAGATGACTATGGAGTCAATCTGATGAGATCAGTAGCTTGGTGCAAGCTGATCATAACTCGGAATATGTATGCAGATTTAATCAAGTTGTGTGCATTAGTGTAAAGCAGTTAATCAGACAAGTAAATGCACACAAAATTTATAGTGGTTCGGATAACCAGTCCTACGTCCACTCTTCCCTATCACAAGGGGCACCAACTTAACCAACTTGGACTTAGTTTATTGTGTTAGTCCAACACATTACACCAACAGATATTTATAGAGTTCTCACTCAACCGATCCCAGAAATCAGAACTAGAAACCCCAGTCTGAAATCTTGCAAAAACAAACTTAACCTAACTTTGGGTTTTGGTAAAGGTTTGTTGTTTGTTCCAACTGGAAATCTATCCTAGTATTTGTGTAGCCTAAAAGCTAGAGGATGAGATTTATGTGATAAGAACTATGGGATGAACACTTAGAAAAAATAATCTTCAAGGTTGTGTTCTTCGTGCGGAAATTTGACTATAGTATGAGCTTCTTGATAATTTCCGTGTCTTCACTCTGATGAGTAATCCCATATTTATAGACCCCGAAATCAAAGAGCCGTTGGAAAGCAATTTGAATTTCCTGCTATATTTGGTAGATATGTAGGATTTGATGTGACGTGCTTCAGGAACGGCATTGCCGAAAGCGTGAGTAGTTGTCCTTTCTAGCCGTTTGACTATGTGTTGGGGAATAAGTTGCACAGATCTATTCGGGGTGAATATTTAAATACAAATTTAATTCTTATAATTATTACTAGCATGAATTAATCCTATATTAATTCAAATAATAATCCAACAACATATCATGCATATAATTAATTCACGTAAATCCTACGCATGCGGAATTCTATGAGTTTACGTGAACGTACCTCTTGGGATGGCAGTGATCTGGCTAATTAGACTAACCAAAAGAACTTCCCAAGCATTCCCTTAATCCTTGTTCGACTATCCGGTGGTAGGACACTTGTGAACAATTAACAAAAGGAAAATAAATTATGTTGCACCACCTTTGTGGATTTACTAATTTTTCCAGCACATGGAATTGTACTTGGGAATGAAAGAATCATCCCCTATTTATAGATAGGTGTTGGGCGAAAATTTGGGAAGAAAAATAATGTGGGAAAATCTTTTCTTGATCTCCAAGAAATCTTGAATATATCTCCTATATTCTTTTTCCCTTAATTATAATATTCCACAAAAAATCACACCTTATCAACATTATGGTATTTTCGAAAATATAGGGTCCAAGATTCCAAGATTTGGATCTTCTTGAATTTATGAGATATTCTTGTATTTCAAGAAATACATATCTTCCATAATCTCTTTTCAAGAAAATCAAGAAAATCTTTCTTGCCCTTTATTTTCAAGATTTCGAAATTTCTATTATGAATAACCAAGTGGGAGATTTCTTGAATTTAATGAGATAATCTTGTATTCCAAGAATACATATCTTCATTCCATAACAAAATTCAAAGAAAATATTTCTCCCCTTTTATCCATAAATTTCGAAAATAATTAGGAAAAATAAGCAACAATATTTATTTTATTTTAAACACATTTTTCTGTTATTGGACTATATGTTGGGCTACTCAGGGGGCCTTTAGGAGAATTAAGATTGGACCTTCCAATGGATCTTGAATTATCAATATTGAGCCACAATATTATTCAAGCCCATAAATATTAATTAATCCCACTACATAAGTAATATTGCACTATCCATCTTAACTCATATTACAGTCAATATGGCTCCCGGTTATTATTTCCCGTGTTTAAGATTATCTAGCCCATTAATTAATTCAAGCCACTGAAATAGCTTTCCGTTAATTAATATCTTTTGTCCTTGGTCAAGGAACGGTTCAACATTATTATCCATACCGAAAACTAATTTCACTTGCAAGATTTGGTATGATAAAGTTTATGAACCTCCCAAGGGGGCAAATCGAACAAGCGTACTTGCACACGATTCTCCGTATTAAATCTTAGCAATCACATGTGACCAATAATATCGCCCAAGATAAAAAGTATTGAATCTCGTTGATTCTCTACCCATGATAAGTCGAAGCAATAGTTACCAACCACACGTGATCCTATTTAAGGAACGAAGATTAAGAAATAATCAACCACTGAGGTCTAATTCTTCCTTGTTCAGTTCTGAAGAATTTGTCCTCCTGTAGGTCCTATTCAATTACATCACATGCACTAGTGTAATCTCTTGGTCAAGACAAGCCAATCTGAGCCTTACACTTCAACCTTTCACGATGGGTTGTTCATTTCCATCTAGGTCGTGAATGGTGTACTTTTAGTTACAAGGGACTGTTAATTTAATCTTCTGTGATCTGGTATCACTAAATTAACTACAATGTAACACGTACTATTTATTGAACAGTTATGCAGTAAATATATGTAACATTCGATAATATTAAAGCATCGGTGATAAACAATTTATTTCAGTAAATAAGTCCGAAATTCAGTTTTGATTATACAAAGTAAAAGCATACTTTCCAGTATAATCCCAACAATCTCCCACTTATACTCAAAGTATGCTTTTAAGTATACTACAACGTGTCTCGTGTAGTCTGTGACATCTAATATCACCTACACAAACCAAATAATTTCTCCCACTTATACTCAAAGCAGATTGGCAACGGTCTTGATAACGATTCCTTCCACATGTCTCTCGAATGTATTCAGAGGCAGACCCTTTGTGAATGGATCTGCTACGTTGTCCTCAGACGCTATCTTTGCCACATCTATATCTCCTCTCTTAACGATATCTCGTATAAGATGGTATTTCCTTTCAATGTGTTTGTTTGGCTTTTGTGGGCTCGTGGTTCCCTTTAAATTTGCAAATCGCTCCCAAGATTGTCACAATAAATGCATAATTCTCGCTGGGCAAATTCGAACCACATCCAAGTCCACTAGGAAGTTCTTGAGCCAAACCGCTTTTTTCGTTGCCTCAAGCGACTACATATTATTCCTTCCATGATAGAATCTGCGACGATTTCGCTTGACGCTTCTCCATGTCACGGCTCCTCCCCCCATGCAAAACACACTACCGGAGGTAGATTTTCTGGAGTCTATGTCTGATTGGAAATCCGAGTCCGTGTAGCCGATGGAGATTGAACTATCTCGATCGATAAACCAACATTCTATCCCGAGTTCTTTTCGGATACTTGTAATGTTTTTAATCGTAGTCCAATGTTCTTTCCCCTCGGGTTACTTTGATATCTTGCCACCATGCCAATGACAAAAGCAGATATCCGGTCTCGTCTACGACATTGCATACATAAGGCTTCCGACAAACCAAGCATAAGGAATGTCTTTCATGTCATCTATCTCCTTTTTAGGCCTTAGGGCACATTTTCTTGATAGATGGATTCCATGTCCGAAAAGGTACACGGGCCTTTCTTTGAATCTTGCATCTTTGAATCATTTCAAGACAAAGGTGTCTATGTATGAAGCTTGCGATAAGCCTATCATCCTTTTCTTGCGATCTCGAAAGTGATCTTGATCCCAAGGATGTGTCCGCTTCCCCAAGTCCTTCATATCAAAACTTTTTTTTGAAAGTCATGCCCTTACGTCTGATAACACCTTCACATCGTTCTCGATGATCAGTTTGTCATCTACGTATAGTACTAAGAATACCAATGCTGTTCCGACACACTTTTTGTACACACAACTTTCGAACTCGTTTTGATCGAACCCATAAGACTTTATAACATGATCAAAACATTGGTTCCAAGCTCTGGATGCCTGTTTGAGTCCGTAAATGGACTTCATGAGCTTACAAACTAGGTATTCTTGTCCTTTTTCAATGAAGCCTTGGGGTTGTTGCATATAGATCTCTTCATCAAGACTTCCGTTAAGGAAAGCTGTCTTGACATCCATTTGCCAGATTTCAAAGTCGAGATGCGCAGCAATCGATAAGAGAATACGGATGGACTTAAGCATGGCTACGGGCGAAAAAGTTTCCTCATAATCAATCCCTTCTTTCTGAGTATAACCTTTCGCCACGAGTCTTGCTTTGAAGGTTTCCACCTTCCCATCAGGTCCTCTTTTTCTCTTATACACCCACTTGCAACCAATGGGTTTGACCCCATTAAGTGGTTCGACTAGCTCCCACACTCTGTTATGAAACATAGAACCCATTTCGGCTTTCATTGCTGTTTGCCAAGAATTTGCATCCTTGTCTTGGATTGCCTCGTTATATGTCCATGGGTCTGATTCGTCTTATCCGGGAATCAAGTCCGAGGACTCTCCTATTCCCATGAATCTCTCGGGCTGTCTCACAACCCTCCCACTATGACGAGGCTCCGGTTGTGTAAGTGTGTTGTTTGGTATATCATCTTGTACAGTTGGCATTGAGGTTAGCCCTCTTAGCTCATTTAAGGTAATCTCACTTCTGGGTCTTCTTTCGTTCATATAGTCTTCTTCCAAAAATCTAAAGTGGGTGCTTATGACCACCTTTTGATCTTCGGGACCATAGAACATACACCCTTTTGTTCCCTCGGGGTATCCTACAAACAACCTTAATTTTGATCGAGGATCCAATTTTCCGGCTTCCTTGTCCAACACGTAGGTCGGACACCCCCAAATTCTCATGTGTCTCATACTAGGCTTGCGCCGTCCACAATTCTTTAGGAGTTTTGGGAACCGATTTGGATGGCACCAATTTCAGAATGTAAGTTGTTGTTTCCAAGGCATGACCCCAGAACGACTTGGGAAGATCCACATAACTCATTATAGATCTAACCATTTCCAAAAGAGTTCTGTTTCTTCGCTCTGCAACCCCGTTTTGTTGAGGGGTTCCGGGTGCAGTGAGCTGGGATGCAATCCCTTCATCAGATAAGTAGTTCAAAAACTCATCGCTAAGGTATTCACCTCCACGATCGGATCGTAGAGACTTGATACATTTTTCCCTATGATTCTCTGCTTGAGCCTTAAATTCTTTGAATTTCTCAAAGGTCTCAGATTTATGCTTCATAAGGAAAATATAACCGTACCTTGAGTAATCATCAAAAAAAGTGACAAAATACTCATAACCTCCTCTTGCTTTGGTTGACATTGGACCACATACATCTGTGTGAACGATCTCTAACACTTCTTTGGATCTATTCCCCTTGGCTCCAAATGCCCTCTTGGTCATTTTACCCTCCAAACATGATTCGCAGGTTGGAATTGGTTCAACTTGGAGAAACTCCAGTGAACCGTCTTTCACCAACCTTTGGATCCTCTTTGGATTTATATGACTCAATCTTAGATAGTGTCTCATTTACGTCTGATGAACGTTTTCTTTTCTCGGAAACAGTTGATGTGTTATAGGATGCATTTCGTGAGTGGTGTGCACAGTTAATTGTATAGAGATTATTCGACAACGTTCCATGACAGATAAATTTATCAAAAAGAGAAATGGTAACAACTTTATTAAAAGTAACTAAATATCCATCATGAAAAAGTTTAGAAACTGAAATTAAATTCTTTCTAAAACTTGGAACGTAAAGAACATCTCTTAAAATTAAAACTCTGTCTTCAAAAGACATGTGCACTTCTCCCACTGCTTCAGCTGCCACTCTCGTAGCATCGCCCAGTGTGATGAGGATCTCACTCCCACTAAGTTTCCGGGTCCGTTTGAACCCTTGTAAAGTGAAACAAACATGATCAGTGGATCCCGTATCCACCACCCATAAATGGGAGGCATACGCCGCTAAACAAGTTTCAAGAACTAGTGCGTGAGAATTACCTTTCTTTCCATTCCTTTTGGGTCTGGAACAGGCTGACCTCCAATGTCCTTTTTCACCGCAGTTGAAGCACTTCCCCTTAGCTGGCTTGTTCACTCCACCACCCTTCTTCACCTTTTCTTTGCCATTGGCAACACTTGAGTTCACTTGCTTGTGGTCTTTGTCCCTTTTCTTGTTCTTACCACCCCTTGGCCTAGAAGAAGAAGAAGGTCCATTTGCCACCAAGGCTTAGCTCTTTTGCCCCAATATCACCTCCGCCGAGACTAAGGCTTGCAACAGATCAGGCATCGAGAACTTCTGATTATTCATCTGGTAGTTCAGCCTGAACTGTTCAAAACTTTTTGGCAGAGAGTGGAGCACGAAATCGATTTGGGTCTCGATATCGTATTCAGCGCCAAGTACCTCAAGTTTGTTAAGGTGAGCCATCATCTGGAGAACGTGCTCCCTTACGGGCGTTCCCTCCACCATTTTCATAGAGAGCAAGTCCCTCATGGTGATCTAACAGGCCACGCGGTTCTGATGTTGAAACATCGCTTTAAGACTAGTCATGATGTCTGCAGCGGTCTCAACGTTCTGGTGTTGGTGTTGCAACACATCTGACATAGAAGCTAAGATGGTACACTTTGCCATTTCGTTGGATCGCTCCCAGTCAGCATACTCTTTCTTAACCGTTTTAGTGGACTCATCTTTTGGCTTTTCTGGTTTAGGTGTGTTGAGAACCCAGTTATGGCTTTGTGCAGTGAGGACAATAGTAAGTTTACGATTGCAATCGACAAAATTTTCTCCAGTGAGTAAATTGTCTTTAAGTATATTGAATAGTGGATTAAAAGGTTGCGACATGATGAACTGAAATAAACAATAATATGCATAAGCACATATATATCACAAGGTTTGATCACATGCATCATATTAAAATCTCAAAAAATATACAAACATGCATCAGTCAACATCTCAAAATAGTTTAAATAAGCCACGTGGGGTGGGTCATTATTTAAACACATTTAAGCAGGTTACAAATAAGAACAGTTACAAACCTTTAATATCCAGATTAATAGTTGGCTCCCACTTGACCAATATAAAATTGACAGGGACTTCGAGGAAGTATATGCATATCAATTTTATACCTAAGTAATAACCATGATTAAATACAGGATTATTATTTCGTATTGAACGAGCCTCGTGGGGAGGGTCATCGTCGCCACTAATAATAACCCACAATCATCCATTTGGAATTCATTCATGTGAAAGCTATCTTTTGACCGTCCCGTGGGGGGAATTCTCCAAAAGAATTCACAAATAAATAAATCATGGAGGTCAAAATTAATTCAATTTTATTATCCGGAATAAAATTGTCAATTAATTATTTAAACATACTTAGTAATTTTTGATGGTGAGATTTTTCATTGGGCAACTCTCATGCAAACACATTTAAACAAATTAAATAAAGCATAAGATAGCACAATAATAAATCAAGCAAACCAGAAAAATAAACATATTGGGCACAAATTATCCAATTGTCATGGTTTGATTTTTATTGGCTTGATCTTGAAGAAATACCGTCTTGAATTTCTCCCACTCGATCGTCTCAAAAAAATACTCCATCTCAAAACGCCACGCCAAGTAGCTCGCAGACGGGATGCACGCCCGCATCCGGCCGGCCACTTGGCCAAGTCGGCCTCGGCAGCCTCGGCCTGTTTCGGCGAACTTAAGCACTTGATGCCTCGATGCGCCTCGGCATGGTCCGGCAGCTCCTCGGCGGCGTCTTGGCGTAACCCCCAGCGCATCCGTCGCGTCTTGGCGCTCACCACTCCTGCCGCCCGTGAACCTCGTGCCCGCGCATCCCGCTGGCGCACCAGCACGCATCCACCTCCGTCCGTCTGCCCGCTCCGTGCGGTGCAGCGTGCATAGCGCCCTTTCGTCGCGCCGCGGACTGTCCTCGCGCTCGGCCCTCGGCCTCGCTCGGCGCCCGTCGCGTCTGTCTTGGCGTCAGCGTCGGCAGCGTGCCTCCCTTAACGTTTAATACGGCCTACGCCGCCTTCGCCGGTTACGGATTTTTTATCCTTTAATTCTTCGTTTAAAATTGGGTTTTCGATCCGGTTACAATTTATTTACCAAAATAAATAAACCTAATCTAGAACTAGTCTATTACATTGATCAAATCAAACAAATCTAATCTACTGGTGGATTTTCTCACTAGCAAAACGAATCCGAACGAATCAATTAAAAACTACAATTTATATGCATGCATAAATAAACACATTAAATTCCATGACAATTGGATACCGCAAAAAATGATCCAAAAATTCTACTATCCAATTTCAAATTTAATGTCGTGAATTAAATTACAATTTAAAAAATTGAGTCTAAACCGTGGCTCGATACGGCTTGTTGGGGAATAAGTTGCACAGATCTATTCGGGGTGAATATTTAAATATAAATTTAATTCTTATAATTATTACTAGCATGAATTAATCCTATATTAATTCAAATAATAATCCAACAACATATCATGCATATAATTAATTTACGTAAATCCTACGCATGCGGAATTCTACGAGTTTACGTGAACGCATTCTCTTGGGATGGCAAAGATCCGGCCGATTAGACTAACCAAAAGAACTTTCCAAGTATTCCCTTAATCCTTGTTCGACTATCCGGTGGTAGGACACTTGTGAACAATTAACAAAAGGAAAATAAATTATGTTGCACGACCTTTGTGGATTTACTAATTTTTCCAGCACATGGAATTGTACTTGGGAATGAAAGAATCATCCCCTATTTATAGATAGGTGTTGGACGAAAATTTGGGAAGAAAAATAATGTGGGAAAATCTTTTCTTGATCTCCAAGAAATCTTGAATATATCTCCTATATTCTTTTTTCCATAATTATAATATTCCACAAAAATCCCACCTTATCAACATTATGGTATTTTCGAAAATATAAGGTCCAAGATTCCAAGATTTGGATCTTCTTGAATTTATGAGATATTATTGTATTTCAAGAAATACATATCTTCCATAATATCTTTTCAAGAAAATCAAGAAAATCTTTCTTGCCCTTTATTTTCAAGATTTCGAAATTTCTATTATGAATAACCAAGTGGGAGATTTCTTGAATTTAATGAGATAATCTTGTATTCCAAGAATACATATCTTCATTCCATAACAAAATTCAAAGAAAATATTTCTCCCATTTTATCCATAAATTTCGAAAATAATTAGGAAAAATAAGCAACAATATTCATTTTATTTTAAACACCTTTTTCAGTTATTGGACTATATGTTGGGCTACTCAGGGTTTCTTTAGGAGAATTAAGATTGGACCTTCCAATGGATCTTGAATTATCAATATTGAGCCACAATATTATTCAAGCCCATAAATATTAATTAATCCCACTACATAATTAATATTGCACTATCCATCTATTACAGTCAATATGGCTCCCGGTTATTATTTCCCGTGTTTAAGATTATCCAGCCCATTAATTAATTCAAGCCACTGAAATAGCTTTCCTTTAATTAATATCTTTTGTCCTTGGTCAAGGAACGGTTCAACATTATTATCCATACCGGAAACTAATTCCACTTGCAAGATTTGGTATGATAAAGCTTATGAACCTCCCAAGGGGGCAAATCGAACAAGAGTACTTGCACACGATTCTCTGTATTAAATCTTAGCAATCACATGTGACCAATAATATTGCCCAAGATAAAAAGTATTGAATCTCGTTGATTCTCTACCCATGATAAGTCAAAGCAATAGTTACCAACCACACGTGATTCTATTTAAGGAACGAAGATTAAGAAATAATGAACCACTGAGGTCTAATTCTTCCTTGTTCAGTTCTCAAGAATTTGTCCTCCTGTAGGTCCTATTCAATGCATCAGTCATGCACTAGTGTAATCTCTTGATCAAGACAAGTCAATCTGAGCCTTACACTTCAACCTTTCACCATGGGTTGTTCATTTCCATCTAGGTCGTGAATGGTGTACTTTTAGTTACAAGGGACTGTTAATTTAATCTTCTGTGATCTGATATCACTAAATTAACTACAATGTAACACGTACTATTTATTGAACAGTTATGCAGTAAATATATGTAACATTCGATAATATTTAAAGCATCAGTGATAAACAATTTATTTCAGTAAATAAGTCCAAAATTCAGTTTTGATTATACAAAGTAAAAGCATACGTTCCAGTATAATCCCAACACTATGCAGCGCCGAATCCCACATTGTCAGCTTGTTCATACGTGTCACTCTTTCATTGGTTAACAAGTACAACATTTCAGTGTTTGTTCACCAACTAAAGTTGACATTCTTGTGGTCTGGCTTACCCCGTATGCTTTTGATAAGTAGATAAGCTTATCATCTTGCTGACTTGGCCTGAACTGATCACTACCTTCTACTGATCAGTTGCCTTGAGTCTACTGATATGGTTGTCTTAGCTTCAACCAATCGACTCTGCTGATATCCTCATAGAGTAGGTCTTCTGGACTTCAAGTAAAGTCTTTTGGAAATTTGCTACTGATCTTCAGTTGTTGATCTTGCTACTGATCATCATTCTGCTGATCTTCGCTCTGCTGATCTTCACTTGACTTGTGCATCTTGAGTTCTTCTATAAGAAAGACCTAGTCTACTGCATCAGTTGTCTAACATGTTCAGTTGGTTTCCTATCATATCATCAGTCGACTAACATGTTCGACTGGTCCTATTACAACTGTTTTGGAACTTCCATCAAAACTATAAATTTCCCAACAGTTACCCATGTAAAAACAACCACCACTTGTGCTTTTCCTATCATCAATGTCCCCAGCCCAATCAGCGTCACTATATCCAGTCAATACACTACTTGTGTCCTTTGTATACCATATACCAAGATCTCTTGTTCCAACAACATATCTGATAATCCTCTTCACAACATTCATGTGAGATTCCTTTGGATTAGCTTGGTACCTAGCACAAATACAAACACTATACATAATATCAGGTCTACTAGAGGTAAGATAAAAAAGACTACCTATCATGGATCTGTATAGTGTGTGATCAACATCTTGACCAGCACTGTCTTTGTTCAACTTCTGAGTTGATCCCATAGGTGTTTTCATATGCTTCGATTCTCAAGACCAAATCTCTTAACCAGGTTCTTTGCATATTTGCTTTGGCAAATGAAGATTCCATCATCTTTTTGCTTGATCTGCAGACCTAAAAAGTAATTTAAGTCTCCAACCATGTTCATCTCAAATGTATATGACATGGCCTCAACAAATTCATTCAACATCTTGTCTGATGTTGCTCCAAATACTATGTCATCAACATATATTTGTGCAATCATCAATCCTTCATTAACCTGTTTAATGAATAGAGTCATGTCTGCTTCTCCTCTAACAAAACCAAACTACAAAAGAAAGTCAGTCAATCTGTCATACCAAGCTCTAGGAGCTTGTTTCAAGCCATACAAAGCTTTCTTAAGCTTATAAACATGATCAGGATAGTGAGGATCTTCAAATCCTAAGGGTTGTTCAACATAGGCTTCTTCATTCAAGATACCATTCAAAAAAGCAACCTTTACATCCATTTTGATGCAATTTGATATTGATAAAACATGCAATAGCCAATAACAATCTAATAGATTCAATCCTAGCTACAGGTGCAAATGTTTCATCAAAATCAATACCCTCAACTTGAGTGTATCCTTGGGCAACCAATCTAGCCTTATTCCTTACTATGTTTCCAGACTCATCAGTTTTGTTCTTAAAAATCCACTTGGTTCCAATAACATTAGTGTTACTAGGTCTTGGAACTAGTGTCCAAACATCATTCCTTTCAAACTGATTAAGTTCTTCATGCATAGCGTTTATCCAATTTTCATCACTTAAGGCTTCTTTGATATTCTTAGGCTCAATTACAGAATGATAACATTCAGAATTAACCATATTGCATATAGAAGACATACAAACAGATCTCACCACATCTTTTGAGCTTACCCTTCTTCTAGTTTGTACTCCAACAGAAGAATCACCGATGATTTGGTTTGAAGGATGGCTTTTCATGATTCTAGAAGCAGGTACCTTCTCATGAGTGTATTGAGTATTGCCTTCTGAACTTTCTGTTTTTGGATTTTCAGAGAATGTTGTCCCAGATGCCGTGGCATTAGGTGTAACATTCTTTGAATTTCCAGAATTTCCAGTTCCAGCTGAAATCTCAATATGCTTAGACACGTCTTCTTCTGTACTTTTTTCTGCTATGTTAGATGTATCATCAAAATCAACATTCACAAATTCTTGAACAGTGTTTAACATAAGGTTGAAAATTCTATAGGCTTTACTATTACTAGAATAGCCTAAGAAAAAACCTTTGTCACTTTTAGAGTCAAACTTTCGAAGTTGGTCTCTATCATTCAGAATGTAACACACACAACCAAACACATGAAAGTATTTCAGATTTGGTTTCTTGTTGTTCAGAATCTCATAAGCAGTTTTTGAACTTTGTGGTCTCATAAAAACTTTGTTAATAATATGGCATGCAGTGTTTAATGCTTCAGCCTAAAACCTTTTTGAAAGATGTTTAGCTTGCAACATTACCCTAGCCATTTCTTGAAGAGTTCTATTCTTCTTTCAGCTATTCCATTTTGCTGTGGAGTTTTAGGAGAAGAAAATTCCTGCAATATACCCTTCTTTTCACAGAAACTAGAAAACAAGATATTTTCAAATTCTCTACCATGATCTGACATAATCTTACTCACTTTCAAGTTGTATACAGTTTTAAACCTTTTATACAAAACTTTAAAAGCAGAAAAAGTTTCAGATTTTTCTTTCAAGAACTCAATCCAGGTATATCTAGAGAAATCATTTACCACAACCAATGAATACCTTTTACCTCCAAGACTTTCTATTTCCATAGGACCTATAAGATCCATATGTAGCAGCTCAAAACACCTTGTTGTCGGACAATGTGACAACATTTTGTGTGACACTCGGATCTGTTTACCTTTCTGGCAAGAACCACAAATTATGGTTTCTCCTATATTCAGCTTTGGCAAACCTCTTACAGCACCTATCTTCACAAGTTTCTGGATATTCCTGTAGTTGACATGTCCAAGTTTTTGATGCCATGACACTTCTTCAGCATTTTTGGCAAGATTGCAAACATTGTTAGTTCCAATAAGATAACAATTATCAATTGACATATTACCAGTCATAAGACACTCATTTTCATTATTCAGAACATAACAAGAATTCTTATCAAACTTGACATGCAAATTATCATCACATAGTTGACTTATACTAATCAAATTAGCAAGAAAACCTTCAACATGTAAGACATTAGACAACTTAGGAAATCCTTCAACATTGAGAGTATCTTTCCCAACAATCTTTCCTTTTGAACCACCACCATAAGTGACATTTCCTCTATCAATTTTTTCATAATCAGACAGGAAATTCACTTGACCAGTCATGTGCCTAGAACAATCACTATCAAAATACCATAAACCAGGCACACATGCTTTCAGAGATGTATACAAAACATTACAGGTCACATCTTGTATACTGACACATTCAGTTTTAGCACATTGTGACTCAGAAACTTCAGTATGTAACACCTTCATGTCCTCTTTCAATTTTTCACAGAATGGACGAATATGACCATGACCAGAACAATAGTGACACACATACTTCTTTTTCTTCTTTTCAATGTGAACTTTTGTTTCCACTGGAGTTTCAACATTTGTCTTGTTGGGAAATATGTAATTTAGTTTTGATGGAAGTTCCAAAACAGGTTGTAATAGGACCAGTCAAACCTGTTAGCTGACTGATGACTTAGATTCAGAATAAGATGACCAGCTGAAATGTATAGATAGCTGATGTAAAAGATAGGTCACATATTGAGGGGAACTCAGTATGTATAGGTCAGGTCGAAGTATCAGATGACCCAGAGAGGGTCAGATGATCTGAAGACTAAGCGCAAATCAGATGATAAGAAGTCAGAAGATCAGGTGAAGACAAGAAGACACTGAAGACTCAGAAGAACCTGAAGACTCAGATAACACTGAAGACTCAGATGAACCTGAAGACTCAGTACGACTGAATACACTGAGGCTCAGAGACACCTGAAGATCAAAAGACCTGAAGACCTACTTTCAGTAGAGTCTGCATATTGAAGCTAAGACAATGTGCAACCAAAGACTCAACATGGTAGACTGATCAGTTACTTGATCAAGTCAGCTCACACCTGGTGACAATCAAAAATATACACCAGACAAGACGAATCCTCTCCAAAAGGAATATCAATCGTCTAACGGGCAAATTTCTGAAGTGCCACCTCGCGAAGCCAAGGAGAAAGCGACACGTGCACAAAAAGAGCAGACAATACAGGATACGATGCTGCAGACAAAAACAACGCTAATCATGCCGACGGCCACACCGAAAATCGCAGCACGTCACAATCATATCCTACAGCCTACCTAATATAGCCCAAAATTCAAATTGCTCTCCAACGGCTTCTTGATTTCGAGGTCTATAAAATGGGATCATTCTTCATTTTTGAAGAAGAGGTTCAACAAGTGAAAAACGCAAGAACAAACACGGAGACATCGCAAAAGAAGTTAAAGCTACAATAAATCTCCAAAGAACACTACATCTGAAGATTATTCATAGAGTGTTCATCCCATAGTTCTTAGCAAGAAATCCTATCCACTAGCATTTTGGCTATCTAAAGCACCAGGATAGATTTCCAGTTGGAACCCCCAATCATTCTTTACCCAAACGCAAGTTAGGTCAAGTCTGTAGAGTGAGAACTCATTAAACATCTCGGCTATCCTCTTTGTATGATATAAGTCCCGCTGGTTACGTTGTAGAGTGGGAACTCGATAAACATCTCGGCTATCCTGAAAAGGATATAAGTCCCGTAGGTTAAGCTTGAGTGGGAACTCGGTAAACATCTCGGCCATCCTGAAAAGGATATAAGTCATGCAGGTTAAAGTAGGTTAAGGTTCCCCTGTGTTAAGGGAAGAGTGGACATAGGATGGGTTTTGTCCGAACCACTATAAAACGTCTTGTGTGCATTTACTTGCTTTCTTATCGCTTTACACAAGTCACACAACTGAGTTTAAACAACATACATATTCTAAAGTTAAAGTTCAGTCTGCACCAAGCAACTGATCTGATCAGTCTGACACTTCATTCAACTGGTTAAAAACTGACTTAAGAATCTGATTGATAAAACTGGTTTTTCACACGGGTAAAAACAAGCTTCCGCACCATTCAGTTAAACTGACAGATATCAAACCGATCGCCTCGTGCACTCAAGAAGATTGAACATCGATCCTAAACCGATACACTAAAGACTCGATCGGGTAATCTGCAGTTCACACCTGATCCGCACGAAAAGTTTTGGAAGTCTATTCACCCCTCCCCTCTAGACTTCCACCCTCACAAAACCCGTTCGGGACCTACAAGTGGCATCAGAGCATTGGTTCTACAGACCACTAGCTTTGAGTATCATCGATTCTTGTGGAAGAATCTTTGTGGTCATTTGAACAGATCTTGAAAAACCATTTTTAAAAACTCATTCATTTTCAAAATCACTCAGCATGGATAATACCTATGGTATGTATCATGATTTGCCTAAATTTTCAATTAATGAGTATGCAGATTGGGCTATATATATGTGCAACCATCTAGGATCGATAAGTGGCAGAATGATGGAAGTCATCGAACGAGGACCCATCATCATATACCACGACAACCCAGTAGTCGGAGGAGATCCAGACTTTGCCACGGGAAGTCTTGTCTTGAAAAAAGCCCAAATTTTGATGGATGCAGAGGAAAGAAAGTTGTTCACTCTAGATACAATCGCCAGACATATAATCATGAAGACAATGGATAAAGTCACCAAAGAGAAGACAAAGTATCTCAAAACCGCAAAAGCAATGTGGGATACTCTTGTTGAGATCTGCGAAGGAAATGATTAGATCAAAGACAGCCGCCTACAAGCTGAACTGGTGAAGTTCAAAAAATTAAAGATGTTACCCAACGAGACCATCAACGAGCTCGATGGGAGGATCACCATGTCAGTCAATAAGCTACGAGAACTTGGTAGAGAGATGTCAGACAAAGATATCAACTACAAGATCTTAAGATCTCTCACCAAGAAATGGGACATAAAAGTCACGGTAATCAAGGATTGCCAAGACATTTCAAAAATGAAGCCAAGCAGCTTGTTCCTAAGCCTTAAAGCTCATGAGTTCGATTTAATCGAAAGAGGACAAGCAGATGAAGACGAGATGCCTGCTGAAGCCTCAACGTCTAAATTAGTTGCATTTAAAGCAACCAGCAGCAGATCGAAGGCCACTGAACCTGTTGGAAACATCATAAGTCAAGGTAATGGATCGCTTCCGCTTACCAAGAAACTTGAAAGAACAAATACTCGGCTTGGTAAGTATCGAGATTCTACAAGAATATCAAAGAAACAGAGGCCAACCGATGATCACGAGAAAGAACCAGATCCGATGATCGAAGAGATCACATAGAAGAAAAGAAAAGAGATGATCCGGACGGATGAGAGAAGAGATAACAGATTCGACAGGAAGAAGTTCGACATTACTATAAAGGAAAGTCACCCGACGAGATCCTACAGATTTGGATTGACTCACCCGGCAGAGGAAGTTCCGTAGATCGAGGATCATGCTTCAATCAGGAGAAACCAGGTCACTACAAAGACCGAACGCCTCGACTGACTCCCCAAGAAAAGAAGAAGAAACGAACAAAAGAGAGAGCAACGCCGTAGATAGGAAAGCCCCGTAGTCGACACATCCGGAATTGATGATTCCTATCCGCCTTCGAGGACTCTCGGGTACTCATCTCAGAGAAGACTTCTATCTCGATAAGCAATCTTTATTGACTTCCACGAGCATGAAGATCTAATATTCTCTTCGGATGACGATGAAGTCTGCTTAATGGCCAAGGAGGACCAATCTGAGGTAACCTCCAAACCTTCGCTTCTTTTTCAAATTCCACACCGCTATTATTAAGACACCTTTGGAGAGATTGACTTGCGCTCTACTCGAGCAATTGCTTGATGATCTCTCCAAGCAAAGAGACACTTATACAATAGTGGAAGTTTGAAAATGACAAGCTAAGGATCGTAAATAATCACCATTAAAGAGAACGCCTCAAGAAAAACGAAACGAAATCTGTGGAAATCGCCGAGAATGTAACCGAGGAACTTAACGCTCAAGGTTAAATCTTCGATCGGAGAAAACATATCAAATATCGACTAGCAATCAACAAAAAAGAAGTCGATGATTTCAAAATCCTTCAAGCTAAATTTGATGAGCTATTCCGACTACATGAGAGTCTTAAATCTACTGAGGATAGTCTACGGAAGAAAATAGAGGTTTTCATAAAATCATCTAAAACCGCTCAAGAAATGAACACCTATTTTCTAACGCCGACTAACAAGAAGGGAATTGGGTATGAGAACCCTTCTACATCCTCAAAAGCCCCATTTGATTCACTTCAGAAGGGTGTAATCAAACGAGTCTCTAACAAAGATACACTAAAAGCTAAAATTGTATCTAATAAGGGAAAAAGACCCGCTGAGCAAGTAAGGCAGGTGCCTAATCAGAAAGGGAACATAAATGGACCCCAACTGATAAAGCATCGGTAGAGAATCAACGAAGAACCCGGTTCTTCTGAAGAGACCTCAACCTGATCAGCAGA
Organism: Stenogyne calaminthoides; assembly: GCA_037126765.1. Taxonomy (NCBI): domain Eukaryota; kingdom Viridiplantae; phylum Streptophyta; class Magnoliopsida; order Lamiales; family Lamiaceae; genus Stenogyne; species Stenogyne calaminthoides. Next base: position 30,577,087 of record JBBCBC010000006.1, on the reverse strand, counting down.
TTAGGTATCAGAAGAGACAACCCATGAGAAGGAAATCTAATCTGAGACCCAATCAAGGTCAGCTGCCTAATAAGCAAGCTATAGGTAAACTGCAAAGACCACCTATGCCAAAAAGATATGAATCTTTTGATGGTAGCGATCGAACTACCCTTATAATCGAGATCTAGGGCTCATCTTTTTGAGCCACAATCGATTAAAAGAAGACAAAATATAAAGAAAAAATCCCAAGTCTTCTAAGTCATCCAAGGCTCACACCCAATAATCATACTAATCGAAAAACATATAAAGAGACGATGATTATGTTGATATGTATGGGAGACAAATCGGACCTTCTAATCTTTCGCATTTTCATAGAAGTGCTCGCTTGTGTGGATCCCTAAATCCACCACTAACCCCCCAGACCCAATTCCAAAGGGGTACCTAAAGCCCGATTTGATTGCGTGTTCGCGTGGGGATCGCCAACAAAGGAGGTGCACAAGCAACTATCCGGGTACATCGATAGTGGATGCTCAAGGCACATGACAGAAGCAAACATCTCCTTAGATCTTACAAAGAACAAGAAGGCCCACGTGTACTCTTCGGTGATGACAACTTTGGTTTTACCAAGGGATTCGAACCTTAGAGAATGATGATGTACAAATAACTCGAGTCTCGTATGTCGGGCGGATTGAAGCACAATCTACTATCAAGATCACAATTCTGCGACAACGGATTCAAATAAGTAAGTTCTCGAGCGACAAGTGTATGATAAGGAATCGAGCCACTCAACAAATCTTGCTAACTGGTTCAAGGAAAGGTACGATCTACATAGCAGATTGGAACAGTTGCCCCAAGAATACATGCTTAATTGTTAAAAGTTCTAAAAAGTTGCAGATTGGCTCGCATAAAAGATTGAGTCATCTGAACTTCAAAACTCTTAACAAGATCGTTAGGATGTCTTTGGTTGAGGGACTTCCGAATGAGATATTCTCCAAAGATCAGACATGTGACGCATGTCAGAAGGGAAAACAAGTTAAAACCTCATTCAAGGGAATACCAGGACCCGGCATCCAAGAGAGTATTGCAATCGCTCCATATGGATCTATTCGGACCCCATACCGGTCGATCTCGATGGGCCGAAATATACTCTTGTAATCATGGATGATTATTCCAAGTTTACTTGGGTTGTATTCTTACACAAGAAGAAACGAGACAACGACTAAGATACCCGAATCGCTCAAAAAGCTACAAAATGAGAAGGGTGTCAAGATAGTAAAGATCGACGATAAAGGTACAGAGTTCCCGAATTCCTTTATTATCGATTTTTTGCCTTTGAGTTCGATATCTGACATGAAACGTCACCGCAAGAACGCCACAACAAAATGGAGTAAAGCGAATCGGAGAAACAGAACTCTCAAGGAAAGCTCGCCGCACTATGTTAGTTGAACATGCCACACCAAGCCGTTTTCAAGCGTATAATAAACACAAAGATGTCATACTCGTAATGATGTTCTCGACTAAGACTCACTTCAAAACACCTTATGAACTGAGGAAAGACAGAAAACCTCGTGTTTCATACTTCCATGTTTTTGGGTGCAAATGTTTCATTCACAACAATGGGAAAAGTCAGTTGAAGACTTTTGAGGCCAAGTCAAATGAGGGTATATTCTTAGGATATTCCTCATCCAGCAAGGCTTTCAGAGTTTACAACAAACGAACTCTAGTTGTGGAAGAAACACCCCATGTGGTCTTTGATGAGACATCCTCAGAACAAGAGAAAGTCGCCTCGTAACAAGCCGTGCCCGATCAACCGCTACGACACCACGTAAAATGGATCAGCTAAGCATCAAGGAGAAAGAAGTTGAACACGTAAAAGTGTACATCCCAGAACTTGATCTTGCTGATTCAATAGGTCAATCAGACCCAAAGGTACGCACAACCGCGATTGAAGAAGTTATTCTGGTGAGATAAGATATCATCGAACCATCGTTCGGGGAACTTCGAAGTTCCTATGAAGACTTGAAAGACATGATGAGTCCAACATCACCGAGACATGTTCTTATCAAGTGGATCATAATTACTACCACCCCAATCACTAGTAATGAACTATCGATATGGATGATGTTCTCCAAATGCACGACATCGTAATGTAAGGACTGGATTACCAAATATCCAACTGATCAGATTATCGGAGACCCATCTGATAGAGTCAAAACTAGACATCAGATTGGTGAAAGTGCCATATACTGTTGTTATCTGTCTATGAAGGAACCAACCACAGTAGAGGAAGCTCTACAAGACGCAAGCTGGATTCTAGCCATGCAGGAGGAGCTGGAACAGTTCGAGAGAAATCAAGTTTGGGAATTGGTGGACAGACCAACGCATCAAGACGTAATTGGCACAAAGTGGGTATTCAAGAACAAGAGAGATGATAAAAATGTCATAACCAGGAATAAGGCAAGACTTGTTGCTAAGGGGTATTCACAATCAGAAGGAATTGATTATGATGAGACCTTTGCACCAGTCGCTCGCCTAGAAGCCATTCGGCTGTTTCTGGCATATGCTTCCCACAGAGGGTTCACTGTGTATCAGATGGATGTGAAGAGTGCATTCTTAAATGGGGTACTAGCAGAGGAAGTTTATGTCGAACATCCTCCAGGCTTTGAAAAAGGCAACCAAGTGTACCGCTTTAAGAAAGCTCTTTTACGGATCAAACAAGCTCCTCGAGCTTGGTATGATACACTCTCTCGCCTCTTGATAGAGCAAATGGGTTTACTAAAGGAACAGTGGATAGAACCTTATTCAGAATAGAAGATGGATAAATATTCTGATGGTTCAGATCTACGTGGACGACATTATCTTCGGATCTCCCAATAAAAGGTTATGCGAAAAGTTCAGCAAGTTGATGCAAGGGAAATTCGAGATGTCCATGATGGGTCAGAAGGGATATTCATCTGCTAGGCAAAGTACACAAGGAATCTACTGGCAAAGTTCGGAGTTCAACACTGCAAGGAAGCCAGAATTCCAATGATGACCGGATTCAAGATGGATCCGCATTTAAGATGGTCGTAAAATGAATCGGAAAAGAGTATAGAGCTCTAATTGGATCTCTACTATACCTGACTGCCAGCAGACCAGACATCACTTTTGCAGTAGGTGTATGTGCCAGATTTCAAGCAAATCCAATGCAAAGCCACCTAGAAGCAGCTAAGCAGATTCTCAAGTATCTGAAGAGGACTGTAAACCTCGGTTTATTTTACCCATCAGATGACAATCTAGAGCTTAGTTGGTATTCTGATTCAGACTACGGAGGTTGCAGAATCGACAGAAGTCAACCTCGAGTTCATGTATGGTTTACGAAATAAACCGATCTCTTGGTTTTCAAAGAAGCGGACATCGATTCACGACATCTACTAAACGAAGCGAATATATCTTTGCGGAAAGTTATTTGTTCCCAATCGCTTTCGCTAAGTCGGCGGTGAGGATTACAACATCGTAGCTAAGAACGTACCTATATTCGTGACAATAATAGTCTTTATTGCAATCACTCGTAATCTGTTCTACATACAAGATGCAAGCATGTGGATGTCAGACACCATTTTATCAGAGATCATATTGAAAATAAGAATATCAGGATGGAAAAGATCCATACTGACAAACAGAAAGCTGATATCTTAACCAAGCCACTAGCCGAGATCGATTCGAGAGAGTTATGCAACGAGCTAGGGCTTCTTCGGATCTTGGAGAAAATGCACCAGATATGGTCAAGGATTGATCTCCAGATTCGAGTTGGTTAAAAACTAACCAAGGTTAAGTGGAATCAGTTGAGTTAGGAATCTCAACTGATCAGACGACCAGACGAGGAGCCAATCTGAAGTTCAGATAGGAGCAGATCAGAAAGTCAGAAAGGTAGCCGATCTGAAGTTCGGACAAAGGGCGATCGATTCAAGATATATCGATTAAGGGGAACCGACGATTGAAGATTACTTTATAAGCCGATTAAAGTCTGCAAATAACAAGCAAATCAAGAGTAAAGTTATAGATCGCATAAGTCAGAAGAAAACAACACAGCAATGGAATAACAGAGTTTTTCATTGATAAAGTCCCGAAGGTCAGATTTACAAGTTACAAGTGATATCACAAGCTACAAATGCTACATCTATCTTCAAGTGGTATTACAAGTACAAGAAGACCCGGAGGTCGATACATAAACCATCAGCCCTAAGACAACCCTAGGCAGGGAAGGAGAGAGAGAGATTTTAAGAGCGGATGCTCACAGACTCTCTCCGACCTAGGGGCAGCAGAGAAGCTTCTAGAATCACGAAAAGCCGCTCTTAGAATCTTGGAGTGAGAAGCGAGAGCGAAGCGTTGAAGGATCTTTAAGCTAGAGCCCTTAGACCTAAAAATCAATGGACTCTCCAACTGTTAAATGGGACACAATTACCCGCAGGTTTGGTCACAAAGACCATATGGCCATGAGTGTCTCATGCAAATATTGAGTTTGATAAACTATTGTGCATATCAAACTCATGTTTTGTTTTCAGACTAAAGTCTGTTGATGCTAGTACCGCCGTATCTCGATAAAGCACAAGGTGCATACTGGTTAGGAGAAGTGCCTTCTCATTTGCCTTAGCGATCCGCCTCCATGGTGGTAAAAAAGCTTAGCATTGATCGTATGTGAAATCTTAGATGACGACGAAAGCAGTGTGAAGGAACACACAGGGTTGATCTGAGAAGTTGTTTTCATTGGAAAAGGGCTAAAGGTTCCCACCGGAAGTTTCACCGAAAATAAGGAACTCATCGGAAAAGCATGAAGGATATGCTAAAGAAGATGAAATGGTTTATGATTGTGTTGTTATCCTAACACCCCAGGCTATTTATAGAAGGAAATTAGGGGTATAAATGCAAATTTTATCTTCTCAGAAGATCTTAAGAGAAATTTGCATCGACAACGCATTTGGAACACGCGGCTAATGGTTGGATGAGTTAACGGTGTGATTAAATCACAGCATATCTATGCCATTATTACGGAATGTCAAATCGCACCGATTTGGGAATCGAGGCGACTTTTGACTCCCCGAAGTTAAAGTTTTGGCGGGAGTTGACCTCAGTTAATGCGAGATTATAGAAGAAAACTGAAGGATGAAGTTTTTTAGAAAAGACTATCAGATAAGTGGCGAAGCGTTACATGCAAAGAATCTGATCAGATAAGCGAAGATATTGTTGGGAAATGCATGAGGTAAACATCAAATATGACAACAAAGTACCAGATCAGATCACCGTGGTAACTGATTGATTACAATATCAATCAGTCAGATACGCTCTCTTATTTATCTCTTTCTGAATATCTTTATATGCGTTATTTATTTTAATTGATTTATTTTGCACTATTCATGACGCATGCCCTGCAAAGCTTTTAATGCGGACCTGAAAATGTTTTCAAAATGTTTTAATTACGATTTTTCGAGTCCGGAAAACGAGAAGACTGTTTTTCTCAACCATGCGATCAAAATACTTTTTGGCCGACTAATCTCAGCCATCGATTTCAAAACACGGATACTTGAGTACTTTGGAAAATTGTGCAAAAAGGTTTTCCCTCGTTTTCTACAAAATCAAATATTTTTTTAGAAAACCGCTTTCCACTACTTCGTCTTCTCAAAATTCTGAAAAGATCACATTTGTTTAAAATTCTCTAAGAATTACCTTCGAAATCATTTGATTCTACACTTCTGATTTTAAAATCCTTCGAATCAATTACTGGTAATTTCTTGTTTTAAATCATTTGCATGATCTAGAATTCTCTATGGTACCTAGGTTTACAAGTTGTATTTCTGTAATTTATTTGATCTAGACGCTTATTTGCAACATTGATGCTGAATTTTTTAGTTTGGATGAATTTATTGAAATATCTTACTCAAACTAAACATCAATATGCATATCTTACAGAAATGGCACATCTTGTTTCAAGACCGACAAAGGAAAAAGTACTGCAATTTTGCATCGATGAAGAAAGACATCATTGATGAAAAGTACGTCGTCTTCAACATCACCTCGCATCCTAATCGCCGGAAATTCGGAGTGCTTAAGAAATAAGTGGATCGGAAACGATATTGCTCTACTCATCAGAACATCGTTCACACCCATGAAGCCCTGGAGTTTCTTTACAATCTGCAGAGGGATGAAGACAATGATGCTGGCCTGATTTCTTCCGTTGGCGGAATGGAAGTCCGAGTGACGAATGACGATCTACAGAGGATATTCGGACTAACTCGAGGAAGCATCAATCCAGAGACCTACACAACTGCTGTAGGAGAAAAGGAGTTTCTTGAAGCCGAGCTGTTGAGATCAGCAAACAAGGAGAACACGACGAACGTCAAAGCCTCCTATCTTAAAAGAAAGTATCGCCTTCTTCTTGAGATCGTTCAGAAGGTAATCATGTGCTCAACTTACGACCTTTTGATGCGGTCACTTCATACAAGATAAGTGTAATGGCCGCAATAATCAAGAAGGCTTCGTACATCGATTGGTTGGGTATGGTCAAAGCAAGACTTAGAAAAGACTCCTGAAGTTTGAGTGACCCGAGCAAATGAGGTGTGCTTATCTTCAAGTGCTCATTCATACACAAAATCTCTATCATTCTCACGAATAAGCCGCCATGCAATTATGAATGGAACGAGAATGGAGCGAAGATTTATCAAGCAAAGCACAAGGCCATATTGGGCAAGGATGAGTCCCTACCTGAACAAGCTGATGAGGATCCGACTCCTTATATGTCCAAACCCAAGGGAGAAAAGAAAGGAAAAGATAAGGCAACCGCATTGTCTCAAGTCGAAAAAAGGCCATTCAAGAAAAGAGGATGAAGAGGAAGGATCTCGCCAAGAAACCCGATACTCAAATGAAACGCCGTCGAGAGTCTCATCTCCTCTAAAAAAGCGCTCCAAGTTCTCGCCAAGCAAGCCCGCCAGAATGAGGATCCGATACATGAAAGATCGACGAAGAGATAGCAATTCCGCTCGAGCCAACTATCGAGAAGTACGGAAGAACAGATGATCGCAGCAGAAGGAGAGAAATTCGTCGGCGACGTAAGGGTGCAATCCGAGGAAGAATCACCATCCGATTCTCTCGCCTCTAACCAAGATCTTCCAGAGAGCAAGATCGCCAACGCCCACTTCCAAATCACCATCACCCTCTCCTCGTAAATCATCACCTCCACCCTCTCCCCACAAAAACCTTCTCTCCTCACCCTCACCTCTCGTAACAAAATCTCCCACACCACCAATCAATGAACCCATTTAGGAAACTTAACACCCTCTACACGCTGAAAACGAACCTGAACAACAAACATCCCAATCCCCAATCCAACCCCCAAGAACCCGAGAGAGTCGACGATCATGTGTCCATCTCTCATAATCCTTTCAACACCAGTAACAAGATTTGCTTCACCGCCTCCGCAGAGCCCCATCGTAAGAATAATGAAGCAACAGATCAAAGAGTATCTCTCTGGATCTATGCCCCGAATTGGATCAACATCCCGCATCCAAAGAACAGATATAAAGAGATAGTGTTCGGAGGGATATCGATCAAAGAGCATTGAAGAACTTCGATTCTAATGACAACTCGATCGGACTTCTTTGTAGACTTAGAGTTGAAATGTCTACACAATGCTGGGATTGAAAGTGCTGTTGAATTAGCATCAGATGACGATATCCAATGGCTGATTCACAAAAGGTTCTAATTATCGATAACAGAGGAGGAACCGCTCAACCTCCTACAGATCATGAGGGAATTGCCGATGAACCAAGAATGGGTGCTTGCGAGAGACCCAATTTGGCAAGGCTTCAACATCCCAACAGATTTGCTAAAATGAGCTCGATACCCTAGATCATCATTCTAAGAAGATTCAGGGATGGGATCCAAGCCGCATTTGAAGACAAATTTGCGGCCACCACAAAGAGTCCCGATGAAGCGGTTTGAAGAAGAGCAAGCAAAACTAGTTGACAAGGAACGAAGTCACATTGCTGGGATGCACAATGCCATCCTTGCTAAAGTAATGCAACTAGTATACCCTCTTGCTGAGAAGCTCAAGCTCCAGTCTGACAAACTCTTAGTTCAGACAGAGATGCTCAATCAGACACAGGTACTCTTGGAGAGTGTCTGGGCATCCTTGGACAAAACCAACAATCACTTGGATATGGGTTGGAAACATTTTCTAGCTTCTACAGAAAAGGCAAGACAGGAAATCGAAACTGCTCTCAGACGCTTCTACACACCTGCACCTTCTGCCACCGTCCAGATCACTCCTCTTGTTGTCGAGGAACTTAGAGAGGAGATCTCACGACAATTAACAACTCAACAAGAAGATGTCCAACCTCTTTGATGCAACCAAAAAGGGGGAAGGAAAAGAGTCTGGAAAAGAGTCTGAAGGAAAAGAGAATACAGAAAAACAGACTCAAGAAAAAGAGAAGGAAGAAGAACAGACTCAGACACAGTTGGTAAAATTTTCATCTCTACCAAAAACCACTGTATCTAACTTGCCAGCCACTCCATCTACCGATCTCGTTGCTGAAATAAAAGAAACTGTGGAGCAACACAAGAAAAAGAGATCGCCGAAAGCGTAAAAGTACTCTTTTCGAGATTACTTTGCCGTCGACAAAATTGAAGACTTCTCTTCATCCGCTCGTAAAAGAATGGAAGTCGATGATCGTGCCAAGAGCCTTGAACTCGCTAAGAAATTAGGTTGAAGAAGAAGAACAAGATGAACCCGAAAGGAGACTCGAGGAGGAAGAAAGGCAAAGGCAAGATGATGAAAAGCAATCATGAAGATCGAGACAAGGCGGACATTCTCCACCAAAAGCCAGATGACTCCTGAACAAGTTCAAGAGCAAACAAGACAGAGAATAAGAGAGGCCGCAATTAAGAAGCAGAAGTTAGCAGAGGCAAAGGGGCTGAACATTGCCTACATCCGAAGGAAGAGGAAGACCGAAGCTGCAGCAGAGGAGATTGCATGGGAGAAAAATGCCCTTCCAAAGACCTATTAAAGGCATCCTTCACATGCATCGACAAGATTTGCTTCCGAATGTGATCAAATCGAGAGGAGAATGGTTATGTGGACGTCTACATCATGGAGAAGATTCCAATTCATCAAGATCGGTCAAAATGATGATGAATTTCAAAACCGTTAGAAACAAAATATCCGACTTCTACCGATAAAGGATGATGAAGGCAAGATCATGTCACTCATACCAGAAGCTCCACCCTTTGAACTACTCCTTCCACCTTTGCGTCCAGACAACAAGCTAGATCCCGTTAAATTCAAGAATATCTACTATGGACTAGCTGAAAAAGGAGGAATCCATAGAAAAGATGAGCTGGACAAACTAATGCAAAGGATGTACAGGATGTTTGGCATCCCCAAAGAACTGCAAATATTCAAGTACACCTGAAGAAGACAACTTGGAATCAGATGATAGGTACGCTCTACACTACTCTACAATGCACACACCTATCTGAATAAATCTTTCCATCCCACTGATTCTAAGACATTCATCTCATTGTCTTCTGAGGTATGTACTATTTGCATTATCTACATTTCCATTCATGGTATCTGTTTTCCTGATCAAGTTTTGTTAAGTGTTTTGGTTCCATCAAAAAGGGGGAAATTGTTGGGAAATATGTAATTTAGTTTTGATGGAAGTTCCAAAACAGGTTGTAATAGGACCAAATGTCGGACACATTGGTCGATGATGACTTAGATTCAGAATAAGATGACCAGCTGAAATGTATAGATAGCTGATGTAAAAGATAGGTCACATATTGAGGGGGAACTCAAGATATGTATAGGTCGTCGGCATCGGATGACCCGGAGAGGTCGATGATCCAAGACTAAGCGCAAATCGATGATAAGAAGTCAAGATCGGTGAAGACAAAAAGACATCAAGACTCGGAAGAACTCAAGACTTCGGATGAACTCAAGACTCGGATAACATCAAGACTCGGATGAACCTCAAGACTCGAGATAAACTCAAGACTCAAAGATCAAACTCAAGACTCAAGACGATGAATACACTGAGGCTCAGAGACACCTGAAGATCAAAAGACCTGAAGACCTACTTTCAGCAGAGTCTGCATATTGAAGCTAAGACAATGTGCAACCAAAGACTCAACATGGTAGATCGACCGCTTTGATCAAGTCACCACACCGGTGACAATCAAAAGATACACCGCACAAGAAGAATCCTCTCCAAAAGGAATATCAATCGCCTAATCCAAAATTTAAAGTCTTGCCGCTGCCTCCAAGGAGAAAGCGACACGCGTGCAAAAAAAAAAGCGACAATACGGGATACGACGCTACAGACAAAAATGGCACTAATCATGCCGACGGCCACGCCAAAAATCGTAGCACGGCACAATCTGTTGGGGATTATACTGAAAAGTATGCTTTTTACTTTGTATAATCGAAACTGAATTTCCAGACTTATTTACTGAAATAAATTGTTTATCACTGATGCTTTAAATATGATTGAATGTTATATATATTTATTGCATAACTGTTCAATAATTCGTACGTGTTACACTATAGTTAATTTAGTGATACCCGATCACAGAAGATTAAATTAACAGTCCCTTGTAACTATAAGTACGCCATTCACGACCTAGATGGAAATGAACAACCATCGCGAAAGGTTGAGGTGTAAGGCTCAGATTGGTTTGTCTTGACCAAGAGATTACACTAGTGCATGATCTTGTTTGAATAGGACCTCTGAGGAGGATAAATTCTTCAGAACTGAACATGGAAGAATTAGACCTCAGTGGTTCGTTGTTTCTTAACCTTCGTCCCTGAAATAGGATCACGTGGGATCGGTAACTATTGCTTTGACTTATCATGGGTAGCGAATCAGAGAGAGATTCAATACGTACTTTATCTTGGGCAATATTATTGGTCACATGTGATTGCTAAGATTTAATACGAAGAATCGTGTGCAAAAGTCACTCTTGCTTGATTTGCCCCTTGGGAGGTTCATAAGTTTTATCATACCAAATCTTGCAAGTGGAATTTGTTTCCGGTATGGATAATAATGTTGAACCGTTCCTCGACCAAGGACAAAAGATATTAATTAATGGAAAGCTATTTCAGTGGCTTGAATTAATTAATGGGCTAGATAATCTTAAACACGGGAAATAATGACCGGGAGCCATATTGACTGTAATATGGGTTAAGATGGATAGTGCAATATTAATTATGTAGTGGGATTAATTAATATTTATGGGCTTGAATTATATTGTGGCTCAATATTAGATATTCAAGATCCATTAGAAGGTCCAATCTTAATTCTCCTAAAGGCCCCCTGAGTAGCCCAACATATAGTCCAATAACTGAAAAGGTGATTAAAATAAAATAAATATTGTTGCTTATATTTCCTCATTAAATTCAAAAATTATGAATAAAAGAGGGAGAAAGAGTTTCTTTGAATTTTGTTATGGAATGAAGATATGTATTCTTGGAATACAAGATTATCTCATTAAATTCAAGAAATCTCCCACTTGGTTATTCATTAAGAGATTTTCGAAATTTTTGGAAAATAGAGGGCAAGAAAGATTTTCTTGATTTTCTTGAAAAGATATTATGGAAGATATGTATTTCTTGAAATACAAGAATATCTCATAAATTCAAGAAGATCCAAATCTTGGATTCTTGCACCTTAGATTTTTCGAAAATTCTCCATAATAGAGGAGGTGGATTTTTGTGGAATATTTTAATTATGGGAAAGAGAATATATGGGATATATTCAAGATTTCTTGGTGACCAAGAAAAGTCTTATCCCACATTGAAAAATTCACAAAATTTCGTGCTCCTCCTATCCTATAAATAGGGGATGATTAGTTCATTCCCAAGTACAATTCCATGTGCTGGAAATATTAGCAAATCCACATAAGTGGTGCAACAAAGTTTATTTTTTTCCTTTTGTTAATTGTTCGCGAGTATCCTTCCACCGGATTGTCGAGCAAGGGCTAAGGGAATACTTGGGAAGTCCTTTTGGTTAGTCCGTCCGACCGAAGACACTGCCATCCCGAGAGGTACGTTCACGTAAACCCGTAGATTCCGCATGCGTAGGTTTTACGTGGCTTTTTATATGCATGATATGTTGTTGTAATTATTATTTGAATTAATATAGGATTAATTCATGCTAGTAATAATTAATGAATTAAATTTGTTTTTAAATATTCACCCCGAATAGATCTCATGAAATCATTCCCCAACAAGCCCGCATCGTAGAGCCACTGTTTGCTCTCAATTTTTTAAATTGTAATTTAATTCACGGACATTAAATTTGAAATTGGATAGTAGAATCGTTAGATCTGTTTTTGCGGTATCCAATTGTCATGGATTTTAATGTTTTATTTTGCATGCATATAAACCGTGGTTTTTTAATTCGATTCGCTCGGATTTGTTTTGCCTCGTGAGAAAATCCACGAGTAGACTAGGATTTGTTTGATTTGATCAATGTAATAGACTAGTTCAGATCTATGTTTATTTATTTTTTAAATAAATTGTAACCGGATCGAACGAAGAGATGAAGAATTAAAGGACTAAATCCGTAATCAGCGTAGGGCTACGGGCATTTACCGGCACGCATGGGCGTGGCGAGGCCGGGCGGGTCGAAAGCGCCAAGGGAGGATGTGCCGGGCGGGACGGGCGTGCTCCAGGCCGGCGGTCGGGCGATGCGCCGGGAGACGCGGGCGACGGCGGAGGCGGGCGAAGGAATACGCTATATGATCGCCAAGGACGCTGCTGCCGCCGAGGATCGCCGACTGGCCGACTCGCCGAAAGCGCCGAAAGGGCCAAGGCGCGTATTCGCCAGCGTGCCGAGGTCGCTTAGGAAACCTAGGCTGCTGCCGTACGGATGCGCGGCATCCCTATAAGGAAAGCCGCTTTGGCATGGCGGCCGAGACGGCGCATTTTTTTTCGAGACGAACGAGTGGGAGAAATTCGAGACGTGTTTCTTCAAGATCAAGCCAAGAAAAAATCAAACCATGACAATTGGATAATTTGTGCCCAATATGTTTATTTTTCTGCTTTTGCTTGATTTATTTGTGCTATCTTATGCTTTATTTAATTTGTTTAAATGTGTTTGCATGAGGGTTGCCAAATGGAAAAATCTCAACTTCAAAATTACTAAGTATGTTTAAATAATTAATTGACAATTTTATTCCTGATAATAAAATTGAATTAATTTTTGACCTCCATGATTTATTTATTTGTGAATTCTTTTGGAGAAATTCCCAACCCGGACGGTCAAAAATAGGTTTCACATGAATGAATTCCAAATGGATGATTGTGGGTTATTACTAGTGGTGGCGATGACCCTCCCAACGAGGCTCGATCAAAGCGAAATAGTAATCCTCAGTATTTAATCATGGTTATTACTTAGGTATAAAATTGATATGCATATATCTTCTCCTCAAGTCCTCATCAATTTTATATTGGTCAAGTGGGAGCCAACTATTAATCTGGATATTAAGGGTTTGTAATCGTTCTTGTTTGTGACCGGCTTTTGAATGTGTTTAAATAATGACCCACCCAACGTGGCTTATTTAAACTGTTTTTGAGATGTTGGTCGATGCATTGTTCATATTTTTTTTGAGATTTTAAATATGATGCATGTGATCGAATCTTGTGATATACTTGTCTTTCGCATATAGTTGTTTATTTCATTCAAAGATGTCGTTACCTTTTAATCCAATCGTTATTATACTTAAAGTCAATACAATTTGTATGGAAACTATATTTATTGGAAAATTATAATTGTCCTAACTGCACAAAAGCACAAGTGGATTTTGACACACAAAAAAAATCGATGAGCCAACCGACGAGTCAAAACATGCGGGACTCGTCGGATCACCTTCTTGAGAGATGTCGTCATTTGAAAATGGTGGAGGAAAAACCCGTAAGGGATTACGTCCTCAAAATAGATGGCCCATCTCCGAACAAACTTGAGATTCTCGAGTCGCAGATTATGATCCGGAGACTCGGATGAATTTGGTACTTCATTCTCTGCCCAGAAAGGTTTTTGAGCATTTTGGCCTCGCTAGCTAATTTGTTGCAAACTTTTGGACTCGGCAGATAAGATGATAAGGCACCAAACTCAAGCTTTGACGGCAAGTGGTCCGTCTTCATCTTCTAGGCCAAGGGTAGGCAAGATAAAGAAGAGGACCAAAGGCCATAAGCAATAAAACTCAACTGTTGCCAAGGGCAATGGTAAGATGAGGAATGCTTGTTGAGTCAAGGAAAATCCAAAGAGGAAGTGCTTAAGTTGCGGTGAGAGAGGACAATGGAGGTTTTGCCTGTTCCAACCCCAAAAGGGACGGAAAGGAAGGTAATTCTCACACACTAGTTGTTGAAACTTGTTTAGCGGCGTATACTTCTCATTCATGGGTAGTTGATACGAGATCCACTAATCATGTTGGCTTCACGGGTTCTAAATGATCCGGCAACGTAGTGGGAGTGAGATCCTCATCACACTGGGCAACGTTATTTAAAGTAGAAGACATTGCAATGCTACGTAAAGTGGCGAGATATTGCAATGCTACGATAGTAACGATTATTGCAATACTACGCAAGTAGCAGACATTGCAATGCTACATGAGTAGCAGTTAAAGCAGTGGGAGAAGTGCACCTATCTTTTGAAGATAAAGTTTTTTTTTTAGATTATCTTTATGTTCCCAGTTTTAGAAAGAATTCACTTTCAGTTTCTAAAATTCGATTAAAGGACACTAAGTTTCTTCTAATAAGAATGACATCATTTTTGAAATGATGAGTGTATCTGTTAAGGGACATTGATGGAAAATCTCTATACAATTAACTGTGCACACCACTCACGAAACGTATCCTATAACACATCAATCAAGCTTTTTAGAAAAAGAAAACGCTCATCGACGTGTGAATGAGACACTTCTTTGGCATCTAAGATTAGGTCATATAAATCCAAAGAGGATCCAAAGGTTGGTGAAAGATGGTTCACTGGAGCGTCTCCAAGATTGAATCGGATCCAACCTGCGAATCATGTTTGGAGGGTAATATGACCAAGATGGCATTTGGAGCCAAGGGGAATGGGGCTAAAGAAGTGTTAGAGATCGTTCACATAGATGTACGTAGTTCAATGTCAACCAAAGCAAGAGGAGGTTATGAGTAATTTTATTGATGATTACTCAAGGTACATTTTCCTTATGAAGCATGAATCTGAGACCTTTGAGAAATTCTAAAGAATTTAAGGCTCAAGCAGAGAATCATATGGAAAAACGTATCAAGTCTCTACGATCTGATCCTGGAAGCGAATACCTCAGCGATGAGTTTTTGAACTACTTATCTGATGAAGGGATTGTATCCCAGCTCACTGCACCCGGAACCCCTCAACAAAAACGGGGTTTGCAGAGCGAAGCAACAGAATTCTTTTGGAAATTGTTAGATCAATGATGAGTTATACGGATCTTCCCGAGTCGTTCTGGGGTCATGCCTTGGAAAAACAGGGACTTACATTCTGAACTTGGTGCTATCCAAATCAGTTCCCAGAACCCCAAAGAATTGTGGACCGGGCGCAAGTCTAGTATGTGACACATGAGAACTTTGGGGTGTCCGGCCTACGTGTTGGACAAGGAAACCGGTAAATTGGATCCTCGATCAGAATTAAGGTTGTTTTGTAGGATACCCCGAGGGAACAAAAGGGTGAATGTTCTATAGTTCCGAAGATCAAAAGGTGGACATGCGCACCCACTTTAGATTTTGGAAGAAAACTATAGAACCAAAGAAAACCCAGAAGTGAGATTACCTTAAATGAGTTTAGAGGGCAAACCTCGGTCTCTTGATCGTATTAGATGATATACCAAATGATACGTTTTCACAACCGAGCCTAGTCATAGTGGGAGGGTTGTTAGACAAATTCGAGAGATTCATGGGAATAGGAGAGTCCTCGGACTTGATTCCCTAATCGCACCCATGGACATATAACGAGGCACTCCAAGATATGGATGCATTCATGGCAAACAAAGAATGAAAGCCGAAGTGGGTTCTATGTTTTCATAATAGAGTGTGGGAGCTAGTCGAACCACTTAATGGGGTCAAACCCATTAGATGCAAGTGGGTATATAAGAGGAAAAGAGGATCGGACGGGAAGGTTGAAACCTTTTGAAGCAAGACTAATGGCGAAAGGTTATACTCAGAAAGAATGGGATCGATTATGTGGAAACTTTTTCGCCCATAGCCATGCTTGAGTCCATCCGTATTCTCTTATCGATTCTCACAAGATTTTTCGACTTTTGAGTCTGGGCAAATGGATATCAAGATGCCTTTCCTTAACTAAGTCTTGATAAAGAGATCCATATGCAACAAACCCCGATTTTCATTGAAATGGCCAAGAACACCCAAATTTGTAAAAGCTCAAGAGGTCCATTTACTTGACTCAAACAGCATCCGAACTTGGAACCAAAGTTTTGATCATATTATAAAGTCTTATGGGTTTTGATCAAAACGAGTTTGAAAGTTATTATGTATAAAAAACGTGTCGAATCGCATTGGTATTCTTAGTACTGTACGTAGATCACATTGTGATCATCGGGAACGATGTGAAGGTGTGATCAGACGTAAGGGCATGGTTTTCAAAATAGTTTGATATGAAAGACTTAGGGAAAACCGGACACATCCTTGGGATCAAGATCACAAGAAAAGGATGGTCGGGTTATCGCAAGTTTCATACATAGACACTGGTTTTGAAACAATTCAGCATGCAAGATTCCAAGAAAGGATTCGTACCTTTCAGACTTGGAATCCATCTATCCAAGAAAATGTTCCCTAAGACGAAAAGGAGATAGATGACATGAAAGGTATTCCTTGTGCTTCTACCGGAAACCTTATGTATGCATTCTTTGTGTATGCGAGACCGGATATATGCTTTCATTGTAGGCATGGTAGCAAGATATCGAGTAACTTCGAGGGAAAGCGAATCGACGATTAAAAACATTCTAAAGTTTCTGAAAAGAACTCGGGATAGAATGTTGATTTATCAGTCAGATACTCCAATCCCCATCGGCTACATGGACTCGGATTTCCAATCAGATTTAGATTCCAGATATTATCTGCCTCAGTTAGTGTGTTTCCATTTGGGAAGTGTAGCCATCAAATGGATGAGTGTGGCAGCGTAAATGCATCACCGACTCAACCATGGGACTTCGGTAAGTAGTCGCCAGTGAAGCGAAAAAGAACCGATTGGGCTCTAGATCTTCTTAGTGGACTTGGATGGTGTTCGAATTTGTTCAGCAATATCTCGCTAGGGCGCTTGCAAATTCAAGAGAACCAAGAGTCCACGAGTCAAACAAACACATTAAAGGAAAGACATCTTATACGAGAAATCGCGTTAAGAGAGGAGATATAGATGTGGAAAAGATAGCGTCGAGGACGACCTAGCGATCCATTCACAAAGCGTCGCCTCTCAATACATTCGAGAGACATGTGAGTGGAATGGGTGTCAAGACCGTTGCCAACTGCTTTGAGTATAAGTGGGAGATTGTTGGGGATTATAATTGAAAAGTATGCTTTTTACTTTGTATAATCGAACCTAATTTCGGACTTATTTATTGAAATAAATTGTTTATCAATCGATGCTTTAAATATGATTGAATGTTATATATATTTATTGCATAACTGCTCAATAATTAAATGCGTGTTACATCAGTAGTTAATTTAGTGATACCCGATCACGTAAGATTAAATTAATGATCCCTTTGTAACTATAAGTCGCCATTCACGACCTAGATGGAAATGAACAACCATCGCGAAAGGTTGAGGTGTAAGGCTCGATTGGTTTGTCTTGACCAAGAGATTACACTAGTGCATGACCGATCTTAAATGAATAGGACCTCTGAGGAGGATAAATTCTTTCGGCCCAACATGGAAGAATTAGACCTCGATCAGTTCATTGTTTCTTAACCTTCGTCCTTGAAATAGGATCACGTGGGATCGGTAACTATTGCTTTGACTTATCATGGGTAGCGAATCAGAGAGAGATTCAATACGTACTTTATCTTAGGCAATATTATTGGTCACATGTGATTGCTAAGATTTAATACTTAAGAATCGTGGTGCAAGTACGCTTGCTTGATTTGCCCCCTTGGGAGGTTCATAAGTTTTATCATACCAAATCTTGCAAGTGGAATTTGTTTCCGGTATGGATAATAATGTTGAACCGTTCCTCGACCAAGGACAAAAGATATTAATTAATGGAAAACTATTTCAGTGGCTTGAATTAATTAATGGGCTAGATAATCTTAAACACGAGAAATAATGACCGGAGCCATATTGACTGTAATATGGGTTAAGATGGATAGTGCAATATTAATTATGTAGTGGGATTAATTAATATTTATGGGCTTGAATTATATTGTGGCTCAATATTAGATATTCAAGATCCATTAGAAGGTCCAATCTTAATTCTCCTAAAGGCCCCCGAGTAGTAGCCCAACATATAGTCCAATAACCTGAAAAGGTGATTAAAATAAAATAAATATTGTTGCTTATATTTCCTCATTAAATTAAAAATTATGAATAAAAGAGGAGAAAGAGTTTCTTTTGAATTTTGTTATGGAATGAAGATATGTATTCTTGGAATACAAGATTATCTCATTAAATTCAAGAAATCTCCCACTTGGTTATTCATTAAGAGATTTTCAAAATTTTTGAAAAATAGAGGGCAAGAAAGATTTTCTTGATTTTCTTAAAAAGATATTATGGAAGATATGTATTTCTTGAAATACAAGAATATCTCATAAATTCAAGAAGATCCAAATCTTGGATTCTTGCACCTTGGATTTTTCGAAAATTCTCCATAATAGAGGAGGTGGATTTTTGTGGAATATTTTAATTATGGGAAAGAGAATATATGGGATATATTCAAGATTTCTTGGTGACCAAGAAAAGTCTTATCCCACATTGAAAAATTCACAAAATTTCGTGCTCCTCCTATCCTATAAATAGGGGATGATTAGTTCATTCCCAAGTAAAATTCCATGTGCTGGAAATATTAGCAAATCCACATAAGTGGTGCAACAAAGTTTATTTTTTCCTTTTTGTTAATTGTTCATGCAGTATCCTTCCACCGGATTGTCGAGCAAGGGCTAAGGGAATACTTGGGAAGTCCTTTTGGTTAGTCCGTCCGACCAAGACACTTTGCCATCCCGAGAGGTACGCGTTCACGTAAACCCGTAGATTCCGCGATCGTAGGTTTTACGTGGCTTTTTTATATGCATGATATGTTGTTGTAATTATTATTTGAATTAATATAGGATTAATTCATGCTAGTAATAATTAATGAATTAAATTTGTATTTAAATATTCACCCCGAATAGATCTGTGCGAATCATTCCCCAACACAATCATATCCTACAGCCTACCTAATATAGCCCGAAATTCAAATTGCTCTCCAACGGCTTCTTGATTTCGAGGTCTATAAAATGGGATCATTCTTCATATTTGAAGAAGAGGTTCAACAAGTGAAAAACGCAAGAACAAACACGGAGACATCGCAAAAGAAGCTAAAGCTACAACAAATCTCCAAAGAACACTACATCGGAAGATTATTCATAGAGTGTTCATCCCATAGTTCTTAGCAAGAAATCCTATCCACTAGCATTTTGGCTATCTAAAGCACCAGGATAGATTTCCAGTTGGAACCCCCAATCATTCTTTACCCAAACGCAAGTTAGGTCAAGTCTGTAGAGTGAGAACTCATTAAACATCTTGCTATCCTCTTTGTAGGATATAAGTCCCGCTGGTTACGTTGTAGAGTGGGAACTCGATAAACATCTCGGCTATCCTGAAAAGGATATAAGTCCCGTAGGTTAAGCTTGAGTGGGAACTCGGTAAACATCTCGGCCATCCTGAAAAGTATATAAGTCCCGCAGGTTAAAGTAGGCTAAGGTTCCCCTGTGTTAAGGGAAGAGTGGACGTAGGACGGGTTTTGTCTGAACCACTATAAAACGTCTTGTGTGCATTTACTTGCTTTCTTATCGCTTTACACAAGTCACACAACTGAGTTTAAATAGCATGCATATTCTAAAGTTAAAGTTCAGTCTGCACCAAGCAACTGATCTGATCAGTCTGACACTTCAGTCAACTGGTTAAAAACTGACTTAAGAATCTGATTGATAAAACTGGTTTTTCACACGGGTAAAAATAAGCTTCCGCACCATTCAGTTAAACTGATAGGTATCAAACTGATCTGCCCTCAGGCACTCAGTAAGACTGAACATCAGTCTAAACTGATACACTAGCACTCTGATCGGGTAATCTACAGTTCACACCTGATCCGCACGAAAAGTTTTGGAAGTCTATTCACCCCTCCCCTCTAGACTTCCACCCTCACAAAACTCGTTCGGGACCTACATGTCTTTTCTCCAGCTTTAACAAATTTCACAAGTTTAAAGCTTTTAGAAGTAGTTTCAAAACCAAGACCAGTAGTGTCAGATTTACCAACCATCAAAGCATCTTTCAACATTTCTGTTCCTTTGGCATATTTCTTAAAACACAAAGTTGAACTTTTCAATTCTTCCTTTAGTTTAGAAATTTCCAAATCCTTTCTTGTTAAGACAGCTTCAAGTTTAGTTAATGAGTCTCTTAGGTCATCATTTTCCTTAGTCATAGACTTTAAAAACTGATTTTGAGATTCCCATTTATCAAACAAATCTTTACAACCTGATCCACATGATTCACTATTCACAGCAGATGTTCCTTTATCATCAATTAAACCATTAAAACAGTTAACAGTTTTATCATAACAATCTTCATCTAATGTTACTCCAGATGTGGTAACATCTGTTTCAACATCAGAATCAGAATAATCCAGATCATCATCTAAGGAATCATCATAGTCTATTCTAGCATAGAATGCACGTTCTTCATGCTCTTCATTAGATTCATCACTTAAAGTAGCATTGAAGTTTAATTTCAGTTTAAGCAAGGTATTAGCACATTCATTCACATAATGACCATACCCATGACATGCATTACATTGGACAGACTTTCTAAACTCAAGGTCAACTTTGTCATACCTGCCTTTGATTCCATTACCAATTTGCCTTGGTTGGAACGCATTACCTTTCTTTTCAAGGGTTTGTGGAGAGTTGTTAATCTGAATCTTTGGTTGAATGTTGCCTTTGAACTTGTTATTCCTCTTTTTCATAAGAGCTTTGAATTGCCTTGTCATAAAAGCAATGTACTCCTCGGGGTTGGAACATATGTCAGTAACATCATCCTCTGAATCAGCTTCAGTCACAATAGGCACTTGCTCAGCATTTGAAGATGTTTCACCTTTGAACACCACCACTTTCTTTGCATCAGCTTTGTCATCCTTCTCAGTTGTATTCATCTCATACGCACGTAGGATGCTGATCAGTTCATTTTTACTTAGTGTATCTGTATCCCTTGCCTCTTCAATTGCACAAATTTTTGCATCGAAGCGCTTAGGTACAGTACGCAAAATCTTATGAACCAACCTCACATTGGAGATGGGATCTCCAAGAGATTGAGCTTCATTTGCAATTTCAGTGACCCGTTCATTGTAAGAAGAAATCGTTTCATCCTCCTTCATCTTCAAGTTCTCGAACTTTGTCCGAAGCATTCGAAGTCTGGACCTTCGAACACTATTCGAACCTTCATTGTGCTCTTACAATCTATCCCAAGCTTCTTTTGCAGAAACACATGTTGATATGATCTTGAACATAGTCATATCAACTGATGCGAATATTGCATTCAAAGCTTTAGAATTGTAGCTAGCAGTTGTGCTTTCTTCATTAGTCCAGTCCAGTCCACGTTTGACTGTAACTTCTCCTTCTTCATCAACAGCATTCTTAGGAGGTGTCCATCCTGAAAGTATACTTCTCCAGGCACGTTCATCAATTGACTTGATGTACATCCTCATCTTTAGTTTCCAATACGCATAGTTTGTACCATCAAGAATTGGTGGTCTCAAACTTTGTGGAGTAAGTGGATATTCCATCGCCATAACAAAAACAACACACTTGACACAGGATCTAACTTAGTAAAATCAAGTTTTGGCTCTGATTCCAAATGAAAGTGTGTGACATGAGGTTGTGCTTGGTAAAATCAGAGTAATGTTACACTGGATGTTGTAACACTCAAAGTAACAATTAAAAGACAGAAACAACGGAAGACTCAGAAACACAACACACGAAATTAATAAGACTTTGCACAATCTATATCAATATAGATTGTGATGCCTTATGGCCGAAATCACTACTTATCAAAACAATGAATACAAAGAGGTTCACAAATCGAATCCTCTTGAAACAAGATCAAGCATATGATCTAAAGGCTAGGTGTATCTCTACACTACCAAAGGTGGCCTGTTTTATGAGTGTGAAACTATCTAACACCGAGATTAACACTCCACATAAAATAAATCTAGCACTAACTCGAGGTATTGTAAACCCTAAAATTACTCTCTATGGTAAAATAACTCCACAACAACGACCCTATCACTCTGGAGGCACTCACGCACTCTACAGTTGATGCTTGGTTGTTGCTTTGACTAAACAACACACGATTAATGGCAATGTTCGGCAGTTGATGTGAAAATCAAGGTCTTTTATTTATAGACTTCGTGTAGCTTTACTAGAGCCTCCTTGAAGGATCTAGAAACTCTTCCATCCACTCTCTCATGATCTTTGTAACTGCCCCAGTTAGTGGGTTTTCTCCAATCTTCTGAAAACAGCTGCATGATCTAGTCTCTTCTACTTGATTCTTGAAGCTTGTGGAACCTTCTGGAATCTTGCAGAACAACCTAGATCGTCAACCTGCAGTCAACAACATCAAAGATAACATTGAACATAGATATGTTAGTGGTTAAGAAGAAAGGACGAATACTGATGTTGTAACCAATGTTGTAACATCGGTGGCAACATCAACAAAATTAATATTGCACTATCCATCTTAACCCATATTACGATAATATGGCTCCCGGTTATTATTTCCCGTGTTTAAGATTATTTAGTCCATTAATTAATTAAGCCACTGAAAATTTTTATATTAATTAATATATTATTCCTTGGAGTAAAGACAGCTCAACATTATTATCCATACCGGAACTTAATCCACTTGCAAGATTTGTATGATAACTTCTGAGCCCACCAAGGGAACAAATCAAACAAGACTTTCCTCGCACACGTTTCTCTATATTAAATATTAGCAATTGTCATGCAATTAATAATATTGCCCAAAATACAAAGTATAAAATCGCTCTCTGATTCTAAACCCAACATAGATCAAAACAATAAATATTAATCACACACAATCATATTTAAGTGATAGAGATTAAGAAATCAACAACCACTGAGGTCTAATTCTTCATCCCATAAGTCAGTACGGAAGAATTTATCCTCTATGTAGGTCCGCTTCAGCGCATCACTATGCACTAGTGCAATCTCTTGGTCAAGATAAGTCAATCTGAGCTTTGCACATCAACCTCTACCAATAGAGTGTTCAATTCCATCTAGCTTGTGAAGATGTACTTATTTACAAGGAACTGTTAATGTGATCTTATGTGACCGGGTATCACCACATTAACTACAATGTAATATGTACCAATATTGAACTGTTTGTAATAAATAAATAACATTCGTTCATATTTAAAACAAGAGTGATAAAATATTTATATTCAGTAAATAAGAGTACATTAGTCTGTTATACAAAGTAAAAGCATACTTTCACGTATAACTTCAATACCGCTCCTTCGATCATTTACTTTCATCCACATTTTCCGCATACGTGCTAGGTGAGTCTCCAAGTCATCTTGCCCATTATGTTTATAATCGAGAAATTTTCTTGTTTGTTCATCATAAGGAGAGGTAACTCGCTCCTTAGGTCCGTTAAAGAACATAACTTTCTGGAAATATTCAGAATGTAATATTCAGTATACTAGCATAATAATCTCACATGATAATTAAAAATATGTATATAGATCATGTACCTTTTTGGAGTTGGAGAGGTGAGGCGGTGATGAACGACTCTTTTGAAGAAAAATAAATCATTAAACAAGGTTTTTGTTTCTTGGAAATTTTAATTTTTTATTTTTTTTTATTTTTTTTACAAGTCTACAAGAACATAGACCTGCTCTGATACCACACTGTCATGCCCCAATTTTCATAAAACAAACATTCTAAAAAGTTGTTAAAAGTAACTAATTTGGACGCGACATAATTTGAATTTCAAATGTATAATGGTAACAACAATGACTATTTATTTGAAAATAACCTAGCGGTAAGAACAACGACTAAAATTTTATAAATAACCTTAATTAAATAATGAAAAATACCCATAATACAGAAGTTTGAAAGGGGATTAATGAATAAGTAAAATCTCTAGGAATACTAGAAATTCGATTAAACATAAATTTAATAATTATTTAATTATAATTAGCGTCTAAAATTCTTTTCCCATCACCACTCCTCGCCCTCCAACTCCTCAACCTGAAATGGAAAAAATATTAGGGTGAGCATGCAAGCACACTCAGTGGAAATAAATTATTCAAAATTAAAAGTATAAACCACAAGATATACGAGTCAAATAGAGATTCACATGTAACTTTGCCAATAATACTTTGCCAATAGTAAATAGTAACTTTGCCAATAGGACAACTTTGCCATATAGATATTGAGCACGACGGGTTAAAACCGAAGACCCGTCGGTCTTGGACCACATAAGGGTCCCTGACTATTAGACTTTGTCGAGCACGGCAGGATACACCGGAAGACCCGTTGGTCCCAGACCTCAATAGAGCCCCAGGCTATTAGAATAACATGGAATAATAAATTTAAATAAACATTTCAAGCAATTTATATGTAGCGTTTAAATTGAATAACATGTATACTCTACGAAACCATTGTAGAGTTTATAGCATTTAAATCCCCATCTCGAATGTATTTATAGTGTGGATTTGAATATTACCGTTGGAGAGTAAATTTAAATCTATACTAAATAATCTTCCAGCTTTACTTTGTCCTTTTGCACTGTTGCTTTCAGCTTTATGTCACATCCATATATGTGTTGTCATCTTCTCATTGGCTAGTTTTTTGTATGTCTAACGGATCAGATCAACACATCATATCAGATCAAGTAGCACGGCATCAGGTCAGCACAGTATCAGCACGGCACAACATCAGGTCAGCACGATATCAGGTCAGTACGGCATCAGGTCAGCACAGCATCTGGTCAGCACAGCATCAGGTCAGCACGATATCAGGCCAGCACGACATCAGGTTAGCACAACATCAACACGGCAGATCAGCACGGTATCAGCATGCTGCTAGTCCAGTCTGCACGCTTCTGGTCCAGTCTGCACGTTTTTTTATCTGTGCGCTGGAAATCATCAGTCTCATCTTATCTTGATCAGCCCCGTCTAATTTTGATGAGTTTCCCCTCAACTTGTTACCTGTAAAAGTAAAACTAATTCTAGAAACACAAGCTTTCTATACAACACTTAGCTTGTCCTATTACAAGGTGTTTTGGCATAATAATCAAAATTAAAATTATCCCAACAATTTCTCCCCTTTTGATCATGATGCCAAAACTAACTAACAAAAAAAAACATACGAGAAAAACGGTTTTAGTTAAACAAGTGAAATGATGAAGAATATTTGATGCATTTAAAAAAAATGATGAGATGATGTTTGTCAACCTCCATGAATTTTATGAAAGATATGCATTTTAAAATAATTGGGTTTCAAAAAAAAAAAAAGATCAGTTCAGGTGGTCACATTAAAAGCTAGTGAACTTTTGAACTCCTGCTCTAATACCACTTGTTGGTCCCGAAAAACCGAGTTAAAACCCAAAAAATCTCAAGGGGAGGTGACTTTAAAATTTTTGGGAATGTCTTATGCAGATTTGCTAAAGTATGTATGACAATTTATATGAAAGCAAATAAGAACACACGTATTTTTATAGTGGTTCAGAGAAGTCCTCCTACATACACTCTTCCCTTCATGTGGTACTTCCTTAATCCAAAGGAAACCTTAGTTTACAGTGTTAGGCACACCATCATACAGATGTTTAATGAGTTCTGACTCTCGGGACTTATCTCCCTCACGGGATAGCCTATAGATGTTTAATGAGTTCTCACTCTCGGGACTTATTTCCCTCACATGATCGCCTACCCTCCCTTGCGGGATTGCCTATTAACTACCTCACTTAACCACTAATTTTCTCTCAAGAAAGAGTTTGGGTTTGGTGTTATTTCCAACTAGGTGAGATTTTCCCTTGCATTGTTTTAGCCTTTAAGCTAAGGTTGGAAAAATATCTCTAAGCTTAGGATATTGCATTAATGCTTAGATATAATTGTTGGGATTATACTGGAAAGTATGCTTTTACTTTGTATAATCAAAACTGAATTTCGGACTTATTTACTGAAATAAATTGTTTATCACTGATGCTTTAAATATTATCGAATGTTACATATATTTATTGCATAATTGTTCAATAAATAGTACGTGTTACATTGTAGTTAATTTAGTGATACCAGATCACAGAAGATTAAATTAACAGTCCCTTGTAACTAAAAGTACACCATTCACGACCTAGATGGAAATGAACAACTCATCGTGAAAGGTTGAAGTGTAAGGCTCAGATTGGCTTGTCTTGACCAAGAGATTACACTAGTGCATGACTGATGCACTGAATAGGACCTACAGGAGGACAAATTCTTCAAAACTGAACAAGGAAGAATTAGACCTCAGTGGTTCATTATTTCTTAATCTTCGTTCCTTAAATAGGATCACGTGTGGTTGGTAACTATTGCTTTGACTTATCATGGGTAGAGAATCAACGAGATTCAATACTTTTTATCTTGGACAATATTATTGGTCACATGTGATTGCTAAGATTTAATACGGAGAATCGTGTGCAAGTACGCTTGTTCGATTTGCCTCCTTGGGAGGTTTATAAGCTTTATCATACCAAATCTTGCAAGTGGAATTAGTTTCCGGTATGGATAATAATGTTGAACCGTTCCTTGACCAAGGACAAAAGATATTAATTAACGGAAAGCTATTTCAGTGGCTTGATTTAATTAATGGGCTAGATAATCTTAAACACAGGAAATAATAACCGGGAGTCATATTGACTGTAATATGGGTTAAGATGGATAGTGCAATATTAATTATGTAGTGGGATTAATTAATATTTATGGGCTTGAATAATATTGTGGCTCAATATTGATAATTCAAGATCCATTGGAAGGTCCAATCTTAATTCTCCTAAAGGCCCCCAGAGTAGCCCAACATATAGTCCAATAACTGAAAAAAAGTGTTTAAAATAAAATAAATATTGTTGCTTATTTTTCCTAATTATTTTCGAAATTTATGGATAAAAGGGGGGAAAGATTTTCTTTGAATTTTGTTATGGAATAAAGATATGTATTCTTGGAATACAAGATTATCTCATTAAATTCAAGAAATCTCCCACTTGGTTATTCATAATAGAAATTTCGAAATCTTGAAAATAAAGGGCAAGAAAGATTTTCTTGATTTTCTTGAAAATATATTATGGAAGATATGTATTTCTTGAAATACAAGAATATCTCATAAATTCAAGAAGATCCAAATCTTGGAATCTTGGACCCTATATTTTTTAAAATACCATAATGTTGATAAGGTGGGACTTTTTGTGGAATATTATAATTATGGGAAAAGGAATATAGGAGATATATTCAAAATTTCTTGAAGATCAAGAACAGATTTTCCCACATTGTTTTTCTTCCCAAATTTTCGCCCAACACCTATCTATAAATAGGGGATGATTCTTTCATTCCCAAGTACAATTCCATGTGATGGAAAAATTAGTAAATCCACAAAGGTGGTGCAACATAATTTATTTTCCTTTTGTTAATTGTTCACAAGTGTCCTACCACCGGATAGTCGAACAAGAATTAAGGGAATACTTGGGAAGTTCTTTTGGTTAGTCTAATCAGCCAGATCACTGTCATCCCAAGAGGTACGTTCACGTAAACTCGTAGAATTCCGCATGCGTAGGATTTATTTGAATTAATTATATGCATGATATGTTGTTGGATTATTATTTGAATTAATATAGGATTAATTCATGCTAGTAATAATTATAAGAATTAAATTTGTATTTAAATATTCACCCCGAATAGATCTGTGCAACTTATTCCCCAACAATAATGTAGAACACTCTTGGGTAAATTTGGATATTTAATGCTCTGTGTTCTTAAATGGAGATCACTACTAAAAAAACCCCCTTGTAGTGAAGCTTTTTTTGTGACACTTATAAATAAGTGTCACATTATGTAAGTATAGTGACACTCCTACTGTTTAATAACGTGTTGTGACTTATAATAATAATAATCTTCAGCTCTTTCAAACCCGAGTTTGATTCCCAGGGAGTGCAAAAATACATTTAATTTATCTATAATGACGTTTTAAAATTTTAATTCACTTAAAAAAAACAAATTACCGCATATAATACACTAATCTCCTATCCTAATTAATTTCTTCCCACTTAAATTTTCAATCAATTGCGCCAATTAATTAAGTGAAACACATAAGAGAGCCAAACTTTTAATTAACCGCTAATTAGATAGTATCCTAGAGCCAAAAAATTTTGTTTAATTTATAATCAAGTATTGTGAGCCAAAAACCCTAATTAATTAATAACTATTCCCTCTTTTTTTCCAAATATCACAACAGTACTCCTTTTCCCCCAAATATCACGACGGAAAAAACGGACAGCAAATCAAAACAGAAATCTTCCCTTTAACCAAATCTTCACGCAGATGGAACCCTAGTTTCACCACCCAATTTCGTGTCTAATTAACTCTTCTTCCCTCTCGTCGGCGCGACCTATTGCGTGTCTCAGTTCTATCAATAGAATATCTCAGTTCTATCAATTGCGTGTCTCAGTTCGCGTTCGTTTCTCAGTTCCAAGTTTCTCAGTTTCGCAACGCCCCTGAAAGCATCATCTTCTGAATAAGGTGCGTAATAATTGTTTGAAATTTTTTTGATGGTTGGTTTTGCGTAAAATTAGTTTTTGTTAAAGAATTATATTATGGATTCAATTTAGATTGCTGTTAATATATGTAATTTTTCTTCCGCATAATTATTTGAATTGAACAATACGACGCTAATTAATTTTTTATCTGGTCGTGTCCGTAATAATTTGACGCTATAAAGTTTATTTTTTAAAAAAATTATTGAGAATTATTGTAGATATGGTGGATTGATGTTAATCGTATGAATTAGATCACTTTTCTGCCTCATTATTCCTTAGGACAGTTAAATTAATTGAGTATTGGTTTGTGTTGTTGGATTGCTGTTAGGATTGGATAAGATGTCTTCTCTAGTTTCTTAGTAGTTGTGATAATAGGGGTGGCAGTGGAAACGATTATTATGGAGGTGGCAGCAGTGGTTATAGAGTCGACAAAGAAGCTCAGATGCAATTCATGGTACTGCTTCTAGAGGTCATATCATCAACTTGCTGATTTCAATTAGTTTAATGTAAATAGTTGGTGCATGTTGGATTGATTTGCCTCCTGATTTTTTGGGTTCAAAACTTGTCTTCAATAAAGTTTAATCTATTTGGTTTATTTCTAGTGGTTTTCCTTTGACCAAATAGGCGAAAGAAAATTGGTTGATGTTGAAATAAAGAGGAAAATTGCCTACTTATATCATTATCCAATTTTACACAAATGCAAGTACAAAAACTTCAAGTCACAGACTCTCAAATAAAAGTCCAGGGACCAATTGAAAAATTGAAAGCAGGGAGCCTTCTTTTCATTTTCCAATTAAAGAGTGTGTAAAAGTGATTTTTAAGTGATAGTAATTCATAATTTTCTTATTAAAATGTCCTTTTTCAAAATGTTAACAATTATACAATCATAAAAAATTCTTAATTAACAAAAGTATTAATTATGGTGGAGGATACAGTGCTGGGGTGAGCAGTGCTTGGGATTAATGTCTCAAAATGAGCTTAAATATTATCCTGCAGGATGCATTTATACTTTTAAATCAAAATTTCTAGGATTTCTAAGTTGTTTCTGTAATATTTAGTGGTTACCTGCATGTTGTGGCCTTAAGTTGCACATGCCTTATTATTTGCCCTCATTTCAGTGTCCTTGGATTTCTTTTTTTTTTTTTTTTTTTTGTAATTAAGATTGATAATTTCTGTTGAATGAAGTTTCTGGTACAATATGCACTTATATTATCCTTCTTGCTTTTTTATTCATAGTTAAAGAAGGTTGTCAGTGGGCCAATAAGTGCAGGAGTTAGTGGAGATTGGGGTAGATTAATAACCTATGCCTATCTATGATTGAAAATTATAATTTAAGTTACAGTATGAGGTTAATAATAGAAATATACAAGTCTAGAGTATACACACAATTGTAAATATAAGGTACGATATGGCCATATTTTCTTAGCTTAATCTAGTTTGGTGTTAGATTAATAACCTATGTCTATCTAGAGTTGCTAATTTATCTGTTTCACTTTTCAATGTGTAAAAGATTGTCATGGGATTTGAGTCATTTGGTTAAAACTATTGGTGTCCTTATTGCCCACTATTCTGTATTATTTGTTTGTTTGAATTGTAGGTCAAGGCCCTGATTTCTAAGCTGACCGAGGAGAAATGTTCTGCAATTCAGCAAAACAACAAGCTTCAGCAAGAACTTGTAAGCTGTTATTTTCTGATTTTTTGTTATTGGTTTCTGAGGATCAATTATGTTGAAAGATTAATTGCATCAATAAAGAAATCTAGCACCCCATCAACCCACACAAACACACCCAAAGATTAGGATTAATACTTAATAATAATAACTTATAAGAAGGTATGCACAAAATGTTTTTGCAGTTTCTGAAGAATTTCAACCAGAAACTCCATGCTTGTGAACAGCACGCTATAGTCATACAATGCTTTTATATTCGGGCTACCAAATTTGGAAATGAACCAAAAAATTAGGGTAGAAGAAATGAGAATGTAGAGATGGATATGCGGACCTAACTAAATTAGATAGAATAAATCAGGAAATATATTTGACATGATTAAATACAATTGCTCGATGGTTGACAAGTCGAAAAAGTTTACATGGTATGAATTTAGTTAGAGATTGGTGTTATAAATCGACACTTGTAATTTGTGTAAGGGGTTCTACATTAATTAAAACTTCAGTTTCTTAAGTTGAAGTAACACCTCAACTTAAGTTTTTGTAAGGAATAAGGAATTGATACCTATTCTAACATTAAGTAATCTAACCTATTTTGATAATAGTTAATAACCCCAAATACTAATTCCCAGGCCTAATAACCCCACACACCTATTTTAACAATATGACTTCATTCCCTTTCCTGTTTTTTATACCAACTCCAAATACCTTTTTTAATAATCTAACTTAGTTCACTGCCCTGTTTCTTATATTAACCCCAACTACCACTTTTAATTATCTGACCTAATTCCCTGCACTAGCTTGAATAGTAACCCTCAAATAATCTAACCTACTTATTGTAATTGAAATTACTAATTGAATTTACTGATTTATTTGCATATTCCAGTGGGCTTTAGTAATTTTTTTGAGCTGGCCTCAGTGTACTAAAATAACTAAAGACATAAATATACATAGGTGATTGTTCTGGGTTTGCACTGGGCTAGAGCTCAGTGCTGCCCACACGTGAATCTGTCCATGTATATACTGCAAATGAACATGCAATTAATCCCAACAATTAATTTATTTCTTTTAACCTATGAAATAGAGAAGTCTTGTTTCCCCAAAATATTAAATATAGGAATAGTTAATCATTAAAGTATTAAATCTTGTTCAGATTAGTTACCTATAGTTTAAAATCCTGATCAGATTAGTTACCTATAGTTTAAATTTCTGATCAGATTAGTTACCTATAGTTTAAATTACTGCCATGATATTTTTATATGTTAATAAGCATTTAATCACAATTTGAATTCCAGATCAGATTAGTCCTTGTTGATTCGCATATACTTTTGGCCTTACCCTTTCTGAACCACTATCTAACAATATATTATATATAAAAATCAGCTGATTGCTAGGTTTCCATAGAATTCTTATATTTTGGCCTTCCCCCTTTTTAGTGTTACACTTATGTTTTTTTAACTTTTTGAATTTCTATAGAATTCTTAAAAGTGAATTGAGCTTACAAAGCATCTGGTAAGTTTCTAATGATAATCTTTCATTTATTTCAATTTAGTTCCTTTCAAGTTCAAGTATTAATTATTTCACTTTCATTCGTTATTATGGGTTCAATTGGAAGATGCAAGATAAGGAGAGTGCAGCAAAATGGATTTTGTCACACGTAATTTAAGTGCAATTTATTATTGAACTAAAAATTTTGGTACATTTGTTTGGATTGGTTTTGATTGATAGCTATTACTTTCGTGATGTTACTTTTTAGATGTCACATGTGAATGACGATATATTTTCTTGATATACATTTGATTGTTTCGCGTTTACAAGTTAATGACAATATTTTATTATTATGATGTTTATGTATACGGGTACAAATGATTTGAATTATTATATTATTATATATGTTTGAGCAGGTACATAGATATGCATATATGTATAATTTCACTTATACGTATATTGTAATTGATATTACGTGACATAAAAAAGGTTACTAAACAAGGTAGTTAAATAAGTTATATATAATCTAGTGACGTAAGAAAGCGTCAAAAAAAAAAAAATTGTAACACATACTGGTTTCATAAAACAATGAGTTTGTGACACATTAAAGCGTCACTAATCGAGGTAGTTAAATTAGTTATTTATATTCTAGTGACGCAAAAAAACATCACAAAAAATATTTATCGCAACACATATTGGTGTCACAAGACAACGAATTTGTGACACATTTAAGAGTCACTAAACGAGGTAGTTAAGTTAGTTATGCATAGCCTAGTGACGCAGCAAAGGGTCACAAAATGAGCTTATCATGACACAAAATAGTGTCACAAGACAATGAGTTCATGACACATTTAAGCGTCACTATACGTGATAGTTAAGGTAGTTATAAGGTTTCACGTGACGTGAGAAAACGTCGCTAATGCACATTGTGGTGACGCTAATTAGCGTCACTAAATAGCGTTATCACTATTATACGCATACAAGCGTCACGATACATATTAGTAGTGACGCTTACAGGGGTCATGACAAAAAGTTTTTGAAACACCAAATCATGTGACGTTTTTGCGCGTCACTATAGCCTATTTTTCTAGTAGTGGATACTTGAATATTTGGCTTTAATCTTCACTTTGCAGCATCCTCAATTATCTTCTTTTAAAGATAGTGCAATGTATTTATAGTGTGGATTTGAATATTATCGTTGAGTAAATTCTCCATATTAATATTCTTCCAGCTTTTCTTTGTCCTTTTACACTGTTTCTTGCAACTTTATGTCACATCCATATATGTATTATCATCTTCTCATTGGCTAGCTTTTTGTGTGTCTAACGAATCAGATCAGCTCGCCTGATCAGATCAGCTCAGCATATCAGATCAGGTCAGCATAGCATCAGCACAGCATCATGTCAACACAGCATCAGCTCAGCATAACATCAGGTCAGCACGACATCTGGTCAGTACGGCATCAGGTCAGCACGGCATCAGGTCAGCACGATAGATCAGCACGGCATCAGCACGCTGTTGGTCCAGTCCGCACGCTACTGGTCCAGTCCGCACGTTTCTGATCTGTGCGCTGGAAATCATCAGTCTCGTCTTATCT
This sequence comes from Stenogyne calaminthoides, assembly GCA_037126765.1. NCBI lineage: Eukaryota > Viridiplantae > Streptophyta > Magnoliopsida > Lamiales > Lamiaceae > Stenogyne > Stenogyne calaminthoides. The sequence goes on along the minus strand of JBBCBC010000006.1, from coordinate 30,543,295 downwards.
TGATTAGCCCCGTCTAATTTTGATGAGTTCCCCCTCAACTTGTTACCTGTAAAAATAAAATTAAGTCTATAAACACAAGTTTTCTATACAACATAGCTTATCCTATTACAAGATGTTTTTGCATAATAATAAAAACTAAAATTATCCCAACACATAGATAATTTAATTTACATAAGTTTTCGTAATTAAGAATAATAAGATCTGCCTTAGAATTCTTAAAACTAATTTAGCAAGTATTTAAGCCAAATATCCCTACTGTACTAATCTCATTATTCAACAATCTCTATTTATTAATATTAGTAGATAAACTCTTAGAATTTTTCCTGAATCAACCAACCCATTTAATACATTAAATGGAATTAAGAAATTAACCTTCCAATACATTTGATCATAGTTCACGTAGCAACCTCATCACATAAATCTTAAATTCATTAATTATCCTTGATCATACTCCAGTTATTCCCAATTATGCTTAAATGATTAAGTCAACTTATTAAATAATATATTACTCAACCTCACATCCACAGCCTCCTATCATTATACCCTTTAAATCAAAACATTGGTATTATCTATAGAAGTTGCTATTCTGACTACTTAATTCCAAAAGTTTCCTGTACTCTTGACAACTGCTACACGTAACACAATATATATATATATATATATATAGAGAGCAAATTGATTAGACATAATTTGAATAATTAAAAACTAACATGGATGTAAAAGCTATGGAGCATGTATCCAAGAACAGAAGAAAAGAAAATATAAGGAACACGGAGTATTACCAATTTTTCGTGTAGAAGAATCGGCGGTGAAAGGAAATGAAATTTTTGTGTTGTAAGAGAAAAAAATGAAGACACGGTAGAAGATGAATTTAAATTGAAGATAGGTCTTCCTTTCCTTTTTTAGGGGAGTAACTCAAGGTTGACTAAGACTAATCAATTTTTCCTGTTTTGAATGTGTAATTAATGAGGAATTAAAAGTGCAATTAATGTGGGCTTTTTTTGAGGAGGGATTTTAGGCGTGTGACTAGGTGAAGAAATGAAAATATAATTATATGTATATATATACACACATATTAAAATATAAATAATTAATAAATAAATAAACGGATATTACAGCAGACCTACTAGCCAAACGCAGAACTCCACAAACATGCTTGGGATCTTACCCTGACTTTGCTGCTGGTATTTTATTTGATGATATGAATATTCACGCCACGAACTAATTCATATTTTAGAAGAGTTTTCCTTTTTTCCTCGATTGGAGTTTTGCCCTAAGGAGGATTTTATCCTAACGAGTTTTTTATTGAAGCTTCAGCCTCTGAAATGACATGTGATCTTATGGTCTTAAGTTTTCTTTATCTTTTATTTTAGTAGTTAATTTGCCTAAAAGAGGTAAAAATAAATAAAAGTATAAAAGATTAAAATTGCATTTTTCTAAAGTACTTGCGACAATATTGATAAAAATACTTAGAAGTACAACTTTATTTTTCTAGAATACTCAAGAAATATAATAAAAATCGAGTAGGTCTCATGTGACCTGGGTTCACATGAATTCTCTATTTTAAGTATTACTATTTAATATATAAAGTGTCATTGTTTAGCATATGAAGTATCACCATTTAAAAAATATTTGATATTATATTGTTCTTCATCTCAAAATCACTGAAGAGTGACACTTCGTATGCTAAATAGGTCAACTTCTTATAATTAAACAGTGATAATTGAAAAAGGAATTTCACGTGAACTTGAATTCATAAAAGTGTGGTAATAAAAATTAGGGGTAAACTTAGATTTATTTTTAAGTAAGAGTACCTACCCGGTGAAACTTGTTCATAGTATATAACTAATGCAAGTGAAATGTTCAATAGAAATAAGTAATATTGTTAGTGAAACAACTAATACTGACCAAGTCTATTTAGTGAGAAATAAAAGATATTTTTCACTAAAAACAACTAATATTGTTTAGTGAAAACAAAGAATATTTTTTAGTGAAAACAAGTAATAATGTTCAGTGAAACATGGGATACAATTAAAAAATCATATGAGAGACACTCCTGTAATATATTTTACGTGAAATATTAGTGTAAATTGGGAAGTGGCTGAAAATTTGCGGATCGTTCGCGGGTTGAACCAGGTCAAAAGCGTTTCCTAGAAAATTCGCGCAAAACTTGCTCCAGGTCTGTGTTACTATATGGACAAACATGTGTTACTGTAAGACCAAGTATGTCTTACTGTATGAAAACAAGTATCACATGTTTGCCCTTATAGTAACACTTATGTAAGGTATTAAAATTTGAATTTTATTATATGAACACAAAGATGTTACTATAACGATAAATGTGTGTTACTATATGAACAAAATGATACTCCATGTGATAGTGTCATATTTCACGAATCCTTAATTCGTAAAATATTTTAGATAAATATTTTATTAAGATAAACTTTTGTATACAATATTGTATGGATATTAGATTCATACAATATGTCCATACCGCCCCATCCTACCCATTAGGTTGAAAACTTGCAGATCTTTTGCGGGTCGAACTGGGTCAAACATGTTATTTCAAAAAATTCGGGCTAAGGCGAAACAAGAAAACTAGCTCTTAGGTTTGTGTTACTTATAAGAGCAAACATGTGTGACTGTTAGTACAAATAAATGTTACTATAAGGACAAGTAACACATACTAGTCTTTTTAGTACATATATTTGTCTTTATAATAACACATATAAGATATTGAAAATTGTGTTACTATATACAAACAAATGTGCTACTGGAAAGAGAAAAATGTGTCATTGTATGAATAAAATGATACTTCCTCTATTTCATCTGCTCCCCCCTTTATTTTTTTATTTGTTTCTCCATCTGACCTGTAACTAACTGAATTAGTAAAAATATATTTTTTTTATCTATTATTATGTAGTAACATATAATTTCCCTTAAAACAACACATATTTACCTTTATAATAACATAAATTTGGAGCGAGTTTTCTTATTTTTCCTTTGACCCACGCAAGATTCGAGAATTTTCAGCTTCTTCCAATTTTAAATAATATTGCATGTACAATTAGGGTTGTAAACAAATCAAATTGAATCGAATACCACTCTATTGGATTCGTATTTGTGAAATTATTCGAACATCGAATTTAAATTTAAATATTTTTTCGAATAATAAACATGATTTTTATTTGATTTGAAATTGATATAGAATTATTTGAAACTATTCAAAATATTCGAATCGAATATTCAATTCATTTTTTTTCAAGCACATTCTAAAATCTAAACAATAACTTATTCGAGTTTTTATTGTTTCTATTCACAATACAAACTATAAATATAAGAATTACCATAACATAATCAAATAAATAATAATTAGCATATTCATCAAAAGAGCACTTTCAATAAACAAGTGACGAGCATCAAATCTTTCATCGGGTTTGCAAAATGACATGTATATGTATTAAAATTTAGGACTTTTTTTTTTATATATAATTAAACTATGAGTTTCCATTTGTTGCTAAATAAGACTAATATATATATATATATATATATATATATATATCGAATCGAAATTTTACGAATATGAAATCGAATACCATAATTTTGTATTTATATTTGATTATCTATTGAATCAAAAAAATTATTTGTATTTAAATTTGAATTCTAATATTTTGAATATGAATACCAAATTTCGAATAAGAACATCAAATACTAACAAAAATATTTGATTCATATACAACCTATGTTGCATAGGTGCGGGTGCGGAGGTGATAAGATACGAGTACGGGGATACGGATTTAAAAAAAAATTAGGATGCAATACGGCAATGATACATTTGTTTATTTATATTTTATTATATATAACACCTATAAAATATATGAAAATTTTAAAATTAATACATCAAATGTATGTAATTCACATAAAACTTAAGCATTTTCAATAATTTAATGTAATTAAGTAACAAAAAATATTAATTTAAATAACATCAGATCAATACAATAAGTTATACGAAGGAATTCAATAAAAAAAAGTGATATATGTTCAATTTAAATTATAATACATAATAATATTCAATTCAAATAACACATTTAGTACTTAATAACATGACCATATAAAGTTTTAGTCTTGAAAAATTGCAAAAATAAACAAAAAAATAAAAATAAAATTATTTTTTCTAAAAAAATAATCACTCACGCACCCTTCCTGCACCGGATACACGTATCATAATATATATTTTTTTAATTATTCACGAATTCGCCGCGTGACGTATCCGATGTGAATCTCACATCCACACCCACACCTTAAAGTATCCGATACGGCATAATGATTTTTTTAGAAGAATATGTGCATCATAATATACAACTCTAGGTATAATTTTGTATTGGAGAGTTTCTCTTTTATTAAATATTTAACAAAAAGAAAAAGTAGAAGGTTAGTTTGGTAATTGAAATTGAGATTGAGGCGTAAAAGGGGAAAATTTGATATCGACCGCCTCTCCATTTTTACCCGTCAAAAACTGCCCTAGCACCGCATCGGCAAACATCAGTCAACCGTTCAGCTCACCACCAAAATGTAAATCTTTGCTTGATCACATAACCCTAATTTACGTTCACAAAAATTCTTAAATAAATCAAAGCTTTTATCAAAGATTAATTTCGATGAGTTGTGTTCAATGCTTTGAATTTTAAATTTTATTGTAAAATAGGAGTAGAAGGCATTCTGTTAATCGGCCTCCGACGCCGGACGTTCGGGATGATGAAGAAGACGATGATGGTCGAGCGAAGGAGCCAACGCTTCATGAAATCGTCAATATTAAGGTCTATTTCTCTTTCTCAATTTTGTTTGATTGATTTGACACAAATAAATAGGTAGCCTGATTTTCTGGTTTCAGCTGATGGAGAGTGGAGAAAAGGAGCGGTTGATGGAACTGGTGAGGGAGAGGCTAGTCGAGTGTGGCTGGAAAGATGAAATGAGAGCTCTTTGCAGGTAACTGTTTCTGTTAAATGTAATTTCTTCAGCTGAAATTGAATTTTTTTCCTGATTAAATTAGTTTGTTACATGAAGTTGTAAAGTAAATGAAGTTATAGATCGCTGATTTATTTGCAAGTTTAGAGAATCAGCCTTCTTACTTCATCTTCTGTGTTTGATTGAGATTTTGCTTCCATTGGCAGAGTTTTATGCTTGAAAAAATCACCACTTTTTCCAATATTGCAATTTATACTTGACTTTTCAAATTATAAATGCATTTTCTAGTGATCTGAATCTAAGTCTACTTGTCTGGAATTTAGTTAATTACTCCATTTGTGATTTATTTTGCAATCAGGCCTTTTATTTAGTGCATCCTTGACTTCTGGTTCTGGCCTTTTCCAACCATAGGGAGAAATCAGATGTTCTTGGTAATTTGTAAGCTAATTTTATCATGTACGACCACGGATTGATTGCATGTTTCCTCAATTCCTACGTTTTGCAAGTCCATTTGAAATGAAATAGAAAATCTTGGAAGGGGTTTATAGAGAAATAATACTAGGCTGGAGAGCCTGTATTGGTAAGCATTACATAAAAAGCATAAGATAAATAAGAATGTCATGCAGCCTGGAATCTTAAGAACATCGTCAATTAGGTTCTTCTGAATGACACTTTACTTCGCTAAGATCAACACTCCCCCCCTCCCACCGAAAACTCTTTGCGTGTGTACAAGAGAGTGAACATGTGCACGTGCATAATGCTCAATATATTTAATGTATGTATATGCTTTAGTATAGCACACACAAGTCAATCGGTTTTGTTTGATATTGAGCTTAAGTGAGGTTCCTCATTCTATTTCTTGTTTTTATTTGGAGACATTGCCTGAAACATACTCAGTGTATCATTTCTGTAGATTTGAAGATTATCTGTGATGACCATTACTTGGACCTATGCTACTTATGTATGTTAGACAATGTCTGTGACTCTGTTATGTTGTTCTCTCGTGTGTTATATGTGCCTCTGAGAGAGAGAGATAGATCTTTCTCCTACAGCTGTCTCAGTGCATTATCATTTGTGTTTACATATTCATGAACATATGCTGTGTTTATCTCTGATAATGAAATATCTTTTTTCATAATGTTTTGCTTGATCTCACGTTGCTCCCAAGGCTTGATGTTTTATTTAATGGTATTTTTTAGGACATTTGTAAAGAAGAATGGGAGGGATAATGTCACTGTGGATGATCTTGTTCGTGCAATAACCCCAAAAGGCAGAGGTAATAAATTGATTCAATTCCATCATAGTAGACTTCAATAAGCTTTTTGTCACCCTTTGTAACTTCAGTTCATTTCTTAAATAATGCAGCGTCGATACCTGATTCCGTGAAAGCTGAGCTTCTGCAGAAGATTCGAACTTTTCTTGTTTCAGTTGCTCATTGATATATCAGATTTCACATGAGAAAGTTAATTTGAGAAGGAAGTGTTTCATGTCATCCCCGTGTGTTTTCTCTTTATCTCTTCCATCGCCCCAAATATTGATGTCCCAATCTGGTTACTTTGAGTTTTATGTACAAATATTGTAATTCATATTGCTTGCAGCAGAACGTATATTCGCACATATTCTATGCTTACTACCCACGAAGTTGAAAGGGCCTTCTCCTGCTGAACTTAGTTGGTATTACAACTTATAATCAATCTGGATTGAGACACACTTACATGAGATTGTCTCACGGTGAAAAAGAGTATAAGTTGGACATTGTCGTTTTAATATTTTGGGAGGGGTGAGTGTGATTTGTGTTAAGCTGTATCCCGTCTCAAATGAGTTTTTGTCATCTCGATTTATCTTTTAATTTTTATTTAGCGTCCTCAGCGCGAGAGTGGCAATTGCCATGAGTCATGCATATCAATATTTTCTAAGCAAATGCTCATTCTCAAGTTTTGAGTATTATAGGAATGGCTGATATTCAGAACATAAGGATCCTCATTTAAGATTCCAAAAGAAAATGGTGGCGCAAGCATATAAAAACGTCAAAAGGGAAAATAATATTAATAAAAATTGATCTACATGTTATAAAACTAACGAAAATATAGAGTATTAGATAAAGTTGGTGTATAAATGAAGTGGCATACCACCTATTTATAGGGAACCATATGCTTGAATAGATAAATGATACTACTAGGGCAATGAAGAGTATCTTTTCATTGCTTGCAACTCCTATAAAATATTCTTGTAACTCCAAGTAGACCTATCAAAATGGGTTTGGGCCGATCCACCCGTCTATATATGAGGCGGATTGAGTTGAGTATTCCCCGGTGGACCTATATGAGTTGGTTCGAGTGGGCCCGAGGGCTGAAGTGGGTTGGCCTACAGACTTTTTTTTTTACAAGAAAATTAATTAGTTTTTTAATATTATTGTTCAATTTGATTAAAATACAGAATATTAATACAAAATATAATTTGTTTCTCACTTACGAACGCAACATACAAAAAATGATTTTTTAGTACGATTATTTTGTGGATATTGATGTTTAATTTTAAGTTTATTGTAAGTTTTGTTTGTTTTTATTATTTATCATATGCTGCTTAAAATTTACACAAACTCTCATGTGAAACATGTTCATATTATGAATTTGATACAATTACACTTATAAATGATACCACAACTCTTATAAACTAATTACTATAGCATTTAATGTTATGACCACAGTTTACAAGTGTTATGGTATTAGTTTATAAGTGTAGTGGTAAAAATTTAATGCAATAACAAATTTTATCGATAACCTACTCAAAAACTTATTATAAATGAAAATTATAAAAAAAAGCCCGCAGGCTAGCCCGTTGCCCGCTGTGGGTTGGGTTGGGTTGAATATTTTTAAGTCCAAGCCCGTTTTAGGGTGGCCCGTCAAAACCCGCAAAAAGGTGGGTTGAGGTGGGTTGTGGGTCGGCTCACCCTGTCGGCCCGTTCTGACAGCTCTACCTCCAAGGATATTCATATTTCATAACACTCCTCCTTGAATGTCCGTTATTATGACTCGTTAAAAACCTTATTAGGAAAACCCAGTGGGACAAAAAAACTTAGTGAAGGGAAAAAAGTACATATATTATTTAGTCTATTTATTCCCCCTGATTCAAACATCATTTGATATCTTTTAACCGACGTATTTCAATATGCTTTACCTTTTTAAATGTTGCAGTCGGTAATACCTTGGTAGATAAATCCACTAAATTGTCACTTGATCTGATTTGTTGCATATCAATTCTTTTGTAAAACATGAGTAAAGAAGAATTTCGGTGAAATATTTTTGGTTCTATCTCCTTTAATATATCCTCCATTTAGTTGAGCTATTACAAGCTGCATTATCTTCATATAGTACAGTTGGAGAATTTGTATTATCACGTGATAATCCACAATTCTTTCGGATAAAATTGTTCATTGATCTTAGTCAAACACATTCTCAATTGGCCTCATAAATTGCTATAATTTCAGTATGATTTGATGAAGTGACAGCAAGTGACTGCTTTGTGGAGGAAATTGTTGTACACCAAATGTAAATATATATCTAGTTTGTGACCTTTCTTTATGTGAATCAGATAAATACCTAGCATCAGCATAACCAAGCAACTCCGGTCGAGATTCATTTGAGTAAAACAGACCAAGATCAATTGTCCCTTGGAGATAGAGTAAGATATGCTTCATGCCATTCCAATAAAGTCGTGTAGGAGATGAACTAAATCTTTCTAATATATTAACTGCAAATGATATATCTGATCTTGTACAGTTAGCAAGATACATTAATACACCAATTGCACTGAGATATGATACTTTAGAACCAAGTATCTCTTCATCGTCCTCTCTTGATCTAAAAGGATCCTTATTAGGAACAAGCAATCGAACGACAATTGGGGCACTCAAAGGATGTGCCTTTTTCATGTAAAACTTCTTTAATACCTTCTGGATATAAGCAGTTTGATAGACAAAACTTCCACCTTCTAGATGTTCAATTTGTAAACCAAGGGAAAATTAGTCTTTTCAAAATCTTTGATCTCAAATTATTTCTTTAAGTATGTAAATGTCTCTTGGACCTCTTCAGGAGTTCCAATCAAATTGAGGTCATCAACATATACTACAATGATTATAAAATTTGACTCATTCTTCTTTATAAAAACACATGGACAAATTGGGTTATTGATATAACCTTCTTTAACTAGATATTCAGTAAGTCTATTATACCACATACGTTAGACTGTTTGAGCCCATACAAAAACTTTTGCAATTTGATAGAATAAACTTCTCTTGGATTTGATTTACATGTTTCAGCCAAGCTAAAATCTTCAAGGATTTTCATGTGGATATTATTGTCAAAATTACCGTATAAATATGCAGTAACTACATCCATTAGATGCATGCCGAGTTTTTCATACACGGTAAATCTTACAAGATATCTAAATGTGATTGTATACATTACAAGGGAATAAGTGTCACCATTATCAATTCCAGACCTTGTGAAAAACCTTCGGCTACCAATCGTGCTTTATATCTCACAATTTTATTTTTCTCATTTCTTTTTGCACGAATACCCATTATATCCTACTGGTTTTACTCCTTCTGGTGTTTGCACTACAAGACCAAATACTTCTCGTTTAACCAGTGAATCTAACTCGGATTGGATTGCATCTTTCCATTTTGGCCAATCATTTCTACGCCGCATTCATCAACCGATCTAGGTTAGATCCTCGTTTTCTTCCATAATATCAAGTGCTACATTATAAGTAAAAATGCTATAAATGATTGTTTCTCTTTGATTCCAATTTTTTTCGGTGGTGATAAAATTTATTGAAGTTTTTATATCCTCATTCACTTCGGAAATTAGCTCTTCAGGAGTTATATCCTTAGGGGAAACCTCTTCAAGAAGTTGAATTTTCTCACTACATGCAAGTCTTTCATTTTTATTTCATTATCTTTCCTTTCGAGGAATTTTGTCTTTGGAACCAAGAGGCCACCAATGCTTCAGGAGTGCTTTAGATTCATTAACACTTATTATTTGTCCTTCCGGGACATCAATATTAACCGAAATATTTTTTGCATGAATATGTGACTTAGTAACTCTTCTGGAGTCACTAAATGCATCAGGTAATTGATTTGCAATATGTTTCAAATGTATAATACTTTGAACTTCTAGATCACATTCTCTTTTTCGAGGATCAATGAAATTCAATGTTATTTTTCAATTGATTTTCTTTTTCGGTTGATCCTTACCTTCCCCTAATGTCAGAAAATGAGATTCATCAAAATGACAATTTGCAAATAGTGCAGTAAATAAATCATTTGTTAATGGTTCAATATATTTAATAATAGAATGTAAATTCATACCCGATATATATTCACAATCTTCGTTGGGGACCCAAATTAGTACGGTGAGGCGGTGCAATTGGAACATGAACCGCACACCCAAAAACTCATAAATGGAAGATATTAGGCTCATTAACAAATTGTTAATTATAGGAGAGAATGATTATTATAACTTGTAGGCCCAAATTCTCACAAGTGTTGCTGCATGAAGCATATAAAGGAAGCTTTGACTTCATTAGCAATGGTCTAGAAATTAATTGCAATCATTTAATGAATGATTCAGCTAGACCTAAATATGACCTACGAGATGTTCAACAGTTATTCCAATTGACATGCAATAATCATAAAAAACATGCGATGAATATTCACCAGCATTATCTAGACGAATTTTCTTAATTGAATAATCTAGAAATTGTGCTCGTACCTTAATTATATGAGCAAGCAATCTCACAAACACTAGGTTATGAGAGGATAATAAACATGCATGTGACCGTCTTGTGAGTGCATCAATTAGTACCATAAATTATCGAAATGGTCTACATGGTAGATCTACATGCCCACAAATATCACCATGAATTCGTTCTAGAAATGTAGGGGATTCAGTCCTCACTTTAGATGGTGAAGGTTTAACAATTAATTTTCCTTGTGAGAATTCATTGAAAGTTAACACATTTTTTTTTCTTCAATGGATGGCCATGTCTATTTTCAACTATTCGTCTCACCATTATGGAATCAGGATGCCCAAGGCGACCACGTCAAACCACATAGTCTTTGGGATCAATAGACTTCTAGTCTATTAGGTGATGTGTTTCAACTGTATATATATTCTCGTAGAATATAGGAAAGAAGAAAGTGAAAACAACTTTTCTAACACACATTTCTTTTTAGAAATAACTTTTTTAATCAACAAGCATTCATTATTTTCTCATTTAAAGTCTCAATATGAAATCCATTTTGGCGGATATTTTTAAAACTCAACAAAAAAAAATTCGCTACTTGGGAGATAGCAGTGCATTATTTATATTAGTTCCTTCAAGGAGAAAAATAGTAGCTCTTCCGAAGCCATCACTTAAGTTTGCACTACCACTTATAGTTAGTAACTTCCCCTTTTTCAATTGAAAAAAATATTCTTTATTATTTAGTATTGTGTGTGTAGTAGCACTATTAATTAGACAAATATCACCATCGTTATATAATCTCGAGTGTTTGATATCCATTGCCTTTCTCATGAAAAGAAATATAAATTAGAAATAAACATTAATAAACGATGCAAAATAAATTTTATTCATAACTCATAAAATTCAAAAAGAAATATACGGGGTACTCATTATATAATTATTTGGTATCTAAAAAGAAATCATACATCAATGTGAGTCATAATTTCATCATCACCATTGCATTATTATCATCCATATGATTTTTTTCAACAATTTTATCCTTCTTTTTCAAGAATACTTGATAAAGTTCAACAAGATGATCTGCAATTCGACAGATACGGGATCAGTGACCTTCCATCCCACACCAAAAACAATGTTCCTCATACGTTTTATTTTCCTTCTTTTCTACATAGTCTCTCTTCTGGTAGACATTTTGTTTTTTCTCATTGTTATGGTTATTGTGATTATATGGAGTAAATCTACCACGACCACGACCATGAATATGGCCACATCCTCGGCTTCCTCCACGCCCACGACCACAATCATGTCCATAATTTTGAGATTGAGTCGCATTCACTTTAGGAAATGGACTAGAACCAATGGGTCGGAACTCATGATTTTTCAACAATAATTCATTATTTTGCTCGGCGAAGAGTAGATAAGCAGTTAGTTTAGAATATTTCGTAAATCCCTTTTCTCGATATTGCTGCTGCAAGAGCAAATTTGAGACATGAAAAGTGGAGAATATCTTCTCAAGCATATCATTTTCAGTTATGGTTTCTCCACATAATTTTAATTGAGAAGTAATTCGGAATATAGCCGAATTATATTCATTAATAATTTTGAAATCTTGTAGACGTAGGTGGAGCCAATCATACCGAGCTTTTGGAAGGATGACCATCTTCACGTGGTCGTATCTTTCTTTTAAATCTTTCCACAAAACTAGTGGATCTTTCGCAGTTAAATGTTCATTCTTTAATCCTTCATCTAAATGTTGACGCAGGAAAATCATTGATTTTGTATGGTATTGATTCGATGCATTATTATTGTCAACAATAGTTTCTCTAAGACCTCTTGCCTCAAGATAAATTTCAACATCTATAATCCATGATAAATAAAACTTTCTGGTGATATCAAGAGTTGCAGATTCTAACTTTGTGAGATTAGTCATAACGAAAGAACAAAATGATAAAGGAAAAGTATTACCTAAAAAATTATGTATGATACTTGTACTTGCCCAAATATCTTTAATATTGGTTCAAGGTAAAGATTCGTGTGTTATAAAACTAATGAAAATATAGAGTATTAGAGAGAACACAAAGTAGAGAGAAGACAATGTAGGGAAAATTATTTTATTCAACTTCTTAGTGGTGTACAAATAAAGGTTACATACCACCTATTTATAAGGAATCTCGTGCATGAATATATAAATGATATTTTACTAGGGCAATGAAGAGTCCCATACCATTGCTTCTAACTCCCATTAAATATCCTTGTAACCTCCAAGAATATGCATATATCATAACACTACCATCATGCTTAGGGGAAAATGAGAAGAAATTATTGCAATGACAATTTGGAAATTTGAGTGACATATTAGAACTGGGTCCTTAGAGTGACTAAATTATAAAATACTCCCTAAAATATTAAAAGTATCATTTGATTGAGACATAATTAATTGATGTATTATGTGGTAAATATAGATTAAAATTTTATTATTAAAGGCTATAAGACCACATGACCTAATAAGGTCATGACACCCAAACAATTAATAAATACACCCACTAAATTAGTAAACTTCCAAATATACATTTTATTTTTCTTTTTCTCTGCTCTTTATACCCATTTCTCTGCAACTAATTCCAGATGGTTTTCCATCGAGTGCCGCCCACTTGCTATTATTGTCACACTGTCACCTGTCGTCGCCTCGCCACACCACCGTTCTGTGTAACGTCAAATTGAGGTCAAATTATCAACTTGTATCTCCTATCTCATCCTACCTCTCAAGTAGGTCTCTCTTCGGTTTTTCAATGGAAGTTTCAAATTCTCTAAAATCGTGATACGGCCTTCCGATTTTTCACCAAAATCAACTACAAAATTTGAATATTTTGAACAAAAAATATTAAAAAAAAAAAAGAAGTTGAAACCTCTGGTATTTTCTCATCGAATTTGGTGGGGAACATTGGGAATGGAAATACCAGTGTGAATTAGTCATCGATGAAGAAAATGCAATTGCTGTCACCCCGAGTGTCAAAAGAAGATGATGGATCTTGAGAAGGAGTTGCTAGGATATGAAGATGAAGGAGAAGTGGGTCTCTTTAGTCACCGATGATGAGTAGTCGGAGATGATCTATAATCTAATTGTGATAAATAATCTAAATACCTCGATCTCTCAATCCAAACGAGGTCCAAGGGGTAAACCAATGAATATGTAAATATTGTGCCACTGAAATTTATGAAAAAAATTATTTTTTATAGGTATAAAAAATTAGACATAAATAAAGCAAGTATGTAAATAATTGTAGAACGGAGGGAGCAATTCTCTATTCTGGTTTCCCTGATCTGTCTTCTCAACAATTTTCTATGATACCTTATTATAACTACAACAAAATGACACTGATAATCAATACTACATTTTATATTAGCGAGATATTCACAGAGGAAATTGTTTCTCATTATATACCACATTTTTCTCACACATATACTACATTATCATACAACGGCTTCATACTGAACACATCTCCAATCCTACCATCCAAAAATGTTCTCCGGAATTGTATTTCGCAAAATAGCAGAAATAACCCAGATATTTTGTGAGCTTTTGGTCCATCTTTTGTATATAAAAGGTCACTAATCTTCATTTACACTAGAATCTTCATCTTCTGCAATAATCCACGGTTGTTTGGAACCCTGAAAAAGGAAAAAAAGAAAAGAGGAAATAGCAAAAGAAAACAGAAAAACCACACCAGGGAAGCATTTCAAGAACCAAATTACCGACTCATAAATAGTCAATTGTATCCAACCAAAAGAAGCATTTATTTGTTCAATGTACAGATATTGAAGATTGCTCCCTAATTCTGAGATAACGCAGTCTCACGGGAGGCCTACGAATAACCATTCCTCTAACTACCATTCCTCTAATCACAGTATTCCCATTCCCTATCCCTTGAAATTCCTTGGGACTTTTGCACTTATATGTGTTGAGCCCAGGACAATACTTCCTTAAAAGCATTAATTTCACCCTTTGCATTTTATATTATTTTATTTTTTACATGACCACTATGTAGATTTTTACCTTTCCCTGCCGTATAATTCGAGGCGGACTCCCAGTCATGTCCACTACAGTTGATGGATCAGCAACTCTAGTACCAGTAGCAACGACAAAATCAAGGCCCCAAGTAATTACAAGACAAAGCAATTAGTAAGTTACCAAATGAAGAAACATTATAAAAAATTGAATTCAGAATGTTCTGAATAATGGAAAAGAAGCGAGGGTAGACATGCCAAACTGTACGCAGTACGACAATGGTCAGAAGTCAGATTGCCAGGAGCATTTATTATCTCCAGAAATAGAAACAAAATAATCAGGGAATACAGTTCTGATGTTTTGATTAGAGATTCAGATCATTTAAGTACACTGACCCCATACTGTTAAAAGGAAATATAAAAACATGCTTTCCTAGCATGTTGACACAAACTGTAACGAACACACAGTTATTACATATAAGAAATACATCAGGATGGAAGGAAAGATAGATCTAGAAATGCTTGCAAATATAAGTTTGTAGATACTGGTTGAGATCTAAGAAAAGATGTAGTACCTCAGGTCCATACACATCAGCTATTATGACCGGGTCTAATATCCATTCATTCACCTTTGGAGACTTGACACTGAAGCAGAAAAGAACAATTTCCCTTAGCATAAGCATTCAGGCCAGATGGTAATACTAAATATGATTCTTAAGAGAATCCTTCACACAACCACAATCCAGAAAAACGAAGATCATAATATATTTTTAATATGCATGCACACGGGAGGGTAGTATGGGAAAAAAAAGAAGATAAAAGAAGGTTATTAATGTGGTGGAGTATTTCTAGCTTCAGACTCTCAGTTTACCTCGTGGATATTAAAGGTGCATCCAACTTCTGCAATAAAGCCTGGCACACAGCGTCATCTGGCATACGTACACCTACATTCTTTCTTGATGCATACTTGGACGCTGTAGTTCCACTTTGTATACATTGTTTTGGCAGTTCTTTACTTGCAGTCAATATGAAGGTATACTGCTATAGACAAGCATATTATTTGCTTTTATAGATCATTCAATTGGAAAGAAAAAGGCAACCCATCAAATTTAGCATTGATACAGTTACAGCATAACCAGTTACACTTACTGGACCAGGCAGGCAATGTTTAACAGCTCGAAAAATGTTTTTAAGGCCTTGTCCATTGCCACGAGGAAATCCTGTAGTGTACATATCAATGTCTTTGAAAGAGCGACATAATATACTAAGAGGCTGAAAGAGAAAAGTGAAACGCATCAGCATGCGACACAACCTCACTTTTGAATAAGCCAAAGAGACTCGAATTAATGATTGCAAGTTTGCAACTACCCGTTTCAAAGAGCTACGGGAAAAGACAAATCAGGCCAAAGAAATATCAATTACGAGACTTATTAGTGAGTGAAAATGGAACTTGCCTTTGAAGGTTCTATATCTTTTATCCTGGAAACAAAACATGAACACTTGTCAATAAACAACGAATCAGATGAATAAAACAGTATAGTGATGAACTTGATAGCTTTTTTAAGAAAAAACCCAACATTACCTACCTACGCAGACGTTCGATAGCTGAGCTATTTCTCAGATCACAAACTATTGCATACCTATTACCAAAGAAAAACATAATCAAACGAGATTTTTGCTCTTCCATTATCAGATTCTATTTACTTGGGTTAAGGCTTAGTTTGTGTTAAATCAAATATTTATTAAGACAGACTCTCGAGCATTTCAGCACAATGCAAAGATACAAATTCTAAAATTTCAACCACACGCACGAAAGACCATTAAGGATGCAACACCACCTGATGTTGCAATTTACCTTAAGAAAATGACATAATACAATAAGACTCCCATTACTGTATCCCAAGAAGTGCTAATCAACTTCAGGAGTTCGATTAATTTCTCCAATCAGAAAAAAAAGCAAATGCTCTTACTTAGCAACATTAAACCCAGTTCTAATTCTTTGGCATGATTCTATATACGTCCCACTAATCATTGTGATACTTCTGATCCAGTATGCTTTGATACGTGCAGTAATTGCTTTGCATAGAAATAGAGGTGATGATTCTGATTCCCAGTAAAACGAGGAATGTGAGAGATTAGGGGGCGCTTGGTTCAAATTCTTCAATGGGAATTGCATTGTTAGTATTTCGCTCTGATTTTGAAATAAATGACGATAAGAAAATGATTATTGGTTGAAAAATTGTGGAATGATTGAGGAAAATAATTAGAGGAGAGATAATTAATCAAAATGAAATATCCATTACTATCATCTTTTATTCTCCATTTTGAAAGTTCACGCATTGAAGAACATTGAACCAAGTGTACATTGAAGAATTTTGAACCAAGCCCCCTTTAATCTTTGAGCATCTTGTTTTAAAGATGCAAGGTGAATTTACACCACATAAATTTTCCGTGTTCGTCCAATTATGATAACCCTAGAAGCTGAAACACAACTAGAACACACAAAATTCAACTGAGGGAAAAAATAGAAAAAAAATAACGATCAATGTACACAGTATCAGTTGGAATAACTCCAACAGCTCCTTCATTCAAGAGCTTAACGACCGGGTCCATTTTCCAGGCGTCCAACCCGAACGGATCGATTTCAACGTACAATAATCCATCCTCCTGAAGCGGGAAAAATGAAAACACTGAAAAACTGGTAAATTAAACATTCAAAACACGAATGAGAGAATAAACCTTAGCGAAGTGAGGGGAGGAGTATTTTAGACGTTTGGGGCTCCTCTTAACAACTGCGACCGCAATCAATCGACGATAAAAGTTTTAAGGAGATTGAAAGGATATGCGGCATGGGCAAGGATTAAGACACCGCCGGAACGAGAGCGGAGCTGCGGCGGCTCTGCCTAAACGTCTCATTTCTAACGCCATTAAAATGTTTATGGAATGATAGTGTTTTCTAGAAATTTCGCTGGATTATACATTCCCTCTGTGATGTATAGAAGAAAGTTTTAGTTATATCCATATCCAATTTATTAAAATGATTGGGTGTGGATCCCCGCTGGTTTATAAACCAGCACCATTTGCAGGGCCAACAAACGGCGCCTTTCCTATCAACTTTTCCTTCACACTTTTTTGGACTGTTTAATTAAAAAAACATATATCCCCCTGCCACAAGGTCTAATGTGCAACTAGTGCATGATATAAGATCTGTGCAATCGCCTCAATCCTACTTATTTATCTACAGAATATGTCTAATATATTTATTTGGTTAAATATTTTTTAAATTGATCATTCAGTTGCATGAGTGCACGGTGCACTTGGGTGCACAAGAGACCTACTCTCCCCCTACATACCTACTGATACAGAGTTTTTCTTGATGATTTATCATCATGTAATTAATTTAAAGAGTGACTCACTTTCCACTCTAAAGTCCAAGGCCCAAATACTATAAGCTCCAAGAATTTTTCTTAATTAGTTGCAGCTCCAAAATAGGGTCCAAAGTTACGTTTCTACCCTTATTTTTGGACTCACTCAAGACAAATTTAAAGCAAAGCACCTGTCAAAATCATATATAAAAAAGGATGTCCTTTGCACTTTTTCACATATAGAACACTCAAAATTTGCCGCTCTCTCTATAGATT
This sequence comes from Stenogyne calaminthoides, assembly GCA_037126765.1. NCBI lineage: Eukaryota > Viridiplantae > Streptophyta > Magnoliopsida > Lamiales > Lamiaceae > Stenogyne > Stenogyne calaminthoides. The sequence continues at coordinate 30,524,936 of JBBCBC010000006.1, read as the reverse complement.
CAACATGATTTTTTTTGTTCATATATAATTATTTATTTACATTAGATAAATATGTAATCATAAAATTATTGGTGTGAAAACATAAAATTCATATTAATTATACTTTCAAAATATTACCTATCCACGAAAAATCCAATTAAAAAGAAAAAAATATAATATATCTAAATATTCAAACAATTTACATATCTTCTTCTAAAAAAATCGAAATTACATATTTTCATGTTCATGTTCTACATGAACTTATTCATGTTCGACATGAACATATGCATAAAAGCAACATGCACATGTTCATCTACAAATTGCAGAAACCCACAACATTTCAAGAAAGAAATAAGGAGAAAGACAACAATATCAAACAAAATGCAGATGTTATTTGACTTCGATCGAAGGGGTATTCAAAAAGACCACAAGTTTGGTAAAATTGTAGTTGCTTTCTCTAGCAATAAAGTCATCAAAATACCAATCAACATGCACATATTCATCTTCATCATCATAAAAAATTGGAAAAATCCAAACTCCCAGCCGCCCTACCACCGCCGCCCAAAACCCAAAACCCAATCAAATTATTGCAGATCTTCACACCCAAAACCTAAACCCATACCCAACATCATCAGATCCGTCGCATGTAGGCGGTGGTGGTGGAGCCTCGCCGCGGCGATTTGGAAGGGGGCTTGTGGTGATGGTCGTCGTGGGTGTAAGATCTAGGGTTTTTAGCCACGACCGTCATAGATGGGGGAGAGGTTAGCGGGTGGTCGCCGCGGCTGAGAAGGCGATGGCCATCGAGTACGATTTGTAGATGAGGCGACGGCAAGGATGGAAAAAATATTCCTTAGATTTGCAGACGAGGACGATTTGAAGACGATGGCCTTGGGGATGAAGACTTGCAGATGGTCGGTTTCTGGGTGAGGAGGCGCGTGGCGGCGGTCGGTTTCTGGGTAGGGGTGGGCCGCGGAGGCGGAGGTGGAGGTGGAGGTGGGAAGAGGCGGTAAGTGGGGGAGTTTGGTGAGATGGGAGAGAAATGAGTGGGTTAGAGAGTGAGGGTGTAGAGAGAAAATAGTGTGGTGTGGGTTAGAGAGAGAGTATAGTTGAGATATGGTGAGAGATGAGAGAGACAGCCGTGATGGTGAGATATGACTTATGAGAGAGAGGCGTGAGATATAGGGCTGGATGTAAGGTTGGGCGGGGTATTTTTGGGTTTTTGAATGGGGTTTTGTACCTATAAGTTATTTTAAAAGTAACTTCAAGCTATGAGTTATACTATAGATTATTTTGAAGCTATGAGTTATTAATTCTAATTTAAATAATGTGTTGTCTTGAAATTAATTTAGATTAAATATCACATTTTATTGTATTGATATGTTAGCCTATTAGTTTGTAGTTAATATATGACATTCATGTGGTATTTTAATATGTACTTTAATGTTTTTTTAAATACAATAACTAAATGTATATAATAATCAATATATTAAAAATGTATATAATAATCAATAATAATATTAATATTAAAGTATAATTAATAATTAATAATAATAATTTTAAGACAGATTCATCAATACTTATATTTCATTCCTAGGTCATACCAATCATAAGAATGATTATTCCTATATCATTCCATTCAGACTTTCATTCCATTCATTAATTCACTGCAATTTCATTCAGTCATACCAATCATGCTCTTAGAGTATTTATGTTACTTATCAACTAAGTCAATTAATAAATATTTAAATATCTTGAATATTTATTTGAATGATGTGTCATCTTGAGGTTAATTTGGATGAAATGTCACATTTTATTGTATTAACTAGCACGTAACCCCTTGTATTATGCGGGTTTCAAAATAATTTATATATTATTAATTTTAAATTAAATATTTAAAATATTTAATTAGTTTGATTAATTTATTTACAAACATAATTTATATATTCTAATATTGTATGGGCATATTTTCATTTATTTCTTATTCTTAATTACTTCCTCCCATTAAAATTAGATGTCATACACATTCTAGTCTTATATATTATTTACATAATATATGTCGTTTTGACATTTTCACTCCTCATTATCTATGTTGGTCCCGGGGTAAACGAGTCTTACACGTGTATGGGGGGGTACACGTGTTCAGTGATTTTTCAAACTGTTCACAAACTATGAGATCAGTGAGTCAGGTTGTCCTGAGAAATAGCCCTGAGAAGCACAAATTACTCTGAGTCAAAGTCTACAGAGACAATAACACTGAGCGGTTTTTAGTAGCTTCAGATTAGCCCAACTTATCTGAGGTTTAAAAACAGAGTCCAAATAAGCTTGGAGTAGATAACTATCTTACTGACTACTCAGACGAGTTTGATTAGTTTGATAACTATCTATACTAGCTTATCTAATATGCGGAATGTGTAGACCCTAAGTTTATACTCGTTTTTTTATCTTGCTGAAAAAATCTTTGTCACTTAGTAAATCAGTGGTTAAGGCTGTGATCAGTTCAATGCAAACTCAGTGGATTGATTCCAACTGAATATCAGGAAACATAGTATGCTTTCAGTGAAAACATGCAACATATATAATGCAGAACAGAAAGCAAATAACACAGCAATTTATAGTGGTTCAGACACTCAAGCTCCTACGACCACTCTCTCTGATTCTTCAAAGAAATTCCTTAACACACTTCTACTACTACCTTAAGCTTTCAGACTGAACTCAGCAGCTTACTAACTTTCTAAATGAGTTTTCAGGCTGAACTACATTGCAGCTTACTAACTCAAACACACACAAGCTTTCAGATTGTCTCAAACAACTTACTAACTTATCCTCTAGAGTTTTCAGGCTGAACTCAACTGCAGCTTACTAACTCTTTACAACTCCCACTTTCCAACAATCACACACATAAACTACCTAAATAATAGGGTTTGAGTTTGGTTGGTTTCCAACTAAGGTGAGATATCCTTTTACAATTTAGAACACAAGGTAAAAGGCTAGGATATCTCTAACTAAGCTTTGGATATCTGTTTGAATCTAGGCTTAGTAAATGAGCTCTCTTCAAAGATGAAACACTTGGGAAATTCTTAGGGTTTCGAGTGCTTCACAGTAATAACTTGAATACGAATGAGCTCTTGAGTTGCTTGATTTCCCGTAACCTTGCAATGTTGAAGATAACTGGTATTTATAGGCAACTCATCAAGGTCACTCTTGAAAAACTATCCGTTGGAGGAGATAGCATCAAGAGTTTCCTTATTTGGTTAGTGATAAATGACTATTTTAGGGTTCGAATGTGCCCTTGCATGGTTTGGGTAACAAGTAACCAGTGCAGCCAATCACTAAGTTTTTGCAGTCTGGAACTCAGTACATCTGACATCTCAGTGACAGGTCGCTTTCTGTGTCAGTGAAGTACAGTGTTGTCTCTCTCTGATTGGTTCTTGGCTTCAGTGTATAGAGACAAACAAAACGACTCTTTTAGGTCAATCTCTCTGAATGAGACAACCTTAAACAACCCTTAGTTATAGTTTCTTTTGTCTGCAATAAAATATTTGGACAACATTTATTCTTTATAAATGTGCAAGACTTCTTCAGTCTATTTGTCCTCAGGTAGATAATCTTCAGGTCAGGTCTTTAGGTCTTCAGGTTGATCTGAGTCCTCAGGACGATCTGGATTCAGGTTTATCTGAAGTCTTCTGAGTCTTCGTGTATTTTGGTCATCTTACTGAGTTCCCCCTCAGTGTGTCTAACCTATACACTCAGAGATATCTGCTGATTATGAATTTTGCAGATATTTCCTGAGCTAACTATACTGAAACCTGTATTCTAATCTACCTTAGATTATTCTGAACATGTCATACTCAGGGGTTTTGAGATCTAATCAAAATCTTTCCTTATATTAAATTCATCTCCCAACAATCTCATATATACCCCTAATGATTATTTTTTATGGTGATTAAATTTTTTTATTTTTCTACAAATATGCTGAGTGAATAGTTTTTCTAGCCAATATTAATTATTATTAAAGATATTTACTTAACATAAATTAAGGTTAATGTTGGCATAAGAAAATGACCATGAAAATTTATTTATTAGGGGTATAGAGTAATTTAGAATAAGAAACGAATGAAAATATGCACATACAATATTAGAAGTAAAATTTACAATAAGGAGTGATTCACAATTAATATTTTAGGGATAAATGGAAAATAAAGATCAAAATTAAATAATGAATGACTGGGATTAAAAAATTTAAGACTAATAATAATATCATAAATAACTTCTCACAGAAATTCAGAGATTTGAAATAAAGTCACCATATGAATTAGGGTGGTTCACCTTTAGTAGATCTTTATTAACGTGTTATTTTTCTATTGATTTGTAGTTAATATGTGACATCCATGTGTGATTTTAATATGTAGTTTAATAAAATAATTGCAATAACTAATATTTGAACCTTGCATCCCTTAGATAATATTTATGTTACTTACCAACTAAGTCAATCTATAAATATTTAAACATCTTGAATATTTATTTTATTGAGCACTAGCTTCTTTGTATTAATTTTTATTTTATATCTAACAATTTATCATATATCTTTTTTTTAAACATCCCTCAAGCCTACTAATATGGAATTTATATTGCTTACGTGTCACATTATTGTGCATTTCTATGATGCTTCGTCTAATTAAGAAGTGAGAATTATATGACACATAAATAATAATTTTGGTTTATAGATAATGATGACATGTCAAATTAGTTTCTAATTTTTTAGGTATTTAAAGTATGGGTGAATGTTATAAAATGTGTAATTAATATTTATTAATTTGTATTTTATTTAAATTTATTATATTATTAATATATTTTAGTTAATTTTTATTTGACTTAAGGGTTTTATATGGGATGAAGGGAGTATTAATTAATATTTTAATACTTCTTTTTTAAATGTCGTTTCATTTTTCTCGTTTTAAAAATTTTCCTTAATCGTTTTATTTTGTTTTGATTTGCAGGTTTTAACTTCATATTAAAAGAGATAAATAATATTTGACGCAATAATTTTATTCCAATGTTTAAGCAAGTTTACTAATATACACTTTAAATAATTTTTAATTCATGTTTAGTGCATTTATGCACATATTTATATTTGTTATTCTTAAATATACTATTTACTAGAAATATTACAATTTTTACTTAAAGAACCGCAAACACTAGACTCGTAGTAAAATAGATTGAAATGACGGATTTTTTTTAATTAAAATCAGTATTACTCAAGTAAACTTTTCTTCTTACTGATTTATGTTTATTAAATAGCTTAAAAGTACATTTTAAATTGGTGACTTTCATGTGAAAAGTTCCTCGTGAAATATTAATGCAAATGAGAAGGACCTAAAAATTTGTTTAATCGAGTCAAGTGAATTTGTTTAAAAACTTTGTTTAAAAAATTCGAGTCAAGTGAATTTGTTTAAAAAATTCGCGTAAATGTAAAACGGGAAAATTCGCTCACAGGTTGTGTAACTATAAAAGGTAAGTATGTGTCACTATGTGATGATTAAAATATATATATATATATATATATATATATATATATATTTACTAATTTAATGATGTAATATGTTAGTTTCAGCCTTTACTTAAAGATAGTTGGTCACTAGTAAGAAAGAGAAGTACTTAAAAAATAGAGGAAAAACGAATGAAAGTAGAGGAAGTGTCGTTTTGTTCATGCAACAACACATATTTATCATTACAGTAACACATTTATGTGTATAATAAAATAGTTTTTAATATTTTACATACAAATATGTACACTGAAAAAATAAGTATGTGTTATTTGTCCTTACAGTAACACATACATGTACTTACAGTAACACATGTTTGCATTATAGTAACACAGACCTCAGAGTGAGTTCTAATGTTTTACCTTTGCTCAAATTTTATAGAAAAATCTGTTTGACCCAGTTCGACCTACACAGAATCCGTGATTTTTTTCCTCTGTATTTATGTGTTTCTCCTTCTGACTCACGGGTCATGTTTCACGAATCCTTCCTTACATTAACATATGTTTCCCCTTATAGTACTTCATCTGTTCTAATTTTGAGTGATCATTTTCCTTAATTAGACGTCCTAATTTTGATTGGTCATTTTCTAAAATGGAAATAAAGGACTTTCTTAACTTAAAAATACCCCTTACAAATATCTCTTATTTACATTAAATGTCACTAAAAGGACATCCACACCCCTCCATCAAACCCATTTTACATCATTTAATATTAATAAATAACACTTTTATTAAAACTCGCAACATTTACAAATGACCAAACAAAAACAGGACGGAGGGAGTAATACACATCTCAAAGCGAGTTTTGTCGTTCTGCCTTTGCACGAATTTATTGAAAAAACCTATTTGACTCGTTTAGACCCGCACAAGATCCACACATTTTTCACTCCTTGTTTATACGCTTCTCATTCTAACCCGTGTGTTATATTTCACGGATCTAAATATTTTATATAAAAGTTTGTCTTTAAGTTGTTATAATATAGTTTCGTACAAAAATATTTAAAGAGACTTACATAAAATATTAGTTCAAATAGGAAGAGACTGAAAATTCGCAGATCCTTAGTTGGTCAAGCGAATTTTTCTTATAAATTCGTGGAAAGACAAAACAGAAAAACTCGCTCCCAATTTATATTACTATAAATGTAAATATGTGTTACTGTAAGGGAAATTATATGTTACTATATACTCATGGATAAAAGATATATTTTTAACAATTCAAAGGTGTAATATGGTAGTTTAAGTCTTTAACTAGTATTGCACCCGTGCTAACGCACAACTATTGTTGTTATCAAACATTTTATATGTTAAAATAATTATTTTTTATTAATATAAAATTTTATATTGACATCTTGTTGTAATATTTATATTCATGATAATGTGAGTTTTAAACTAAGAATTTGATATTTTAAAATTATATTTAATTTTATTCATAACAATATTCATTTGGTAAAAAAAATATTTACAAAGAAAAATTAATATCCTTCACTTTATAGTTTTTTTTTTTTGGTTAATTGCAAAAGATATCACCACCTTTAAGGTTTTTATCAATTACAACATATTTTTTTTCTTTGCAATTCGAGACACAACATTTTATGTTATTAGAAACATTTGTTAATTTTTCGGCAATAATTAAGTGAGGTGGCCTTAGAGTTGACATAAATATTTACGCAAGATGTCAAGACTGGTGAATAAAATCTTTTTTAATTCAAAAATATTTTTTGTAAAAAAAAACAATATCCTAAATATATTTTTAAATATTAAATAATTTGGAGCTGCGATTTGATGAGCGATTAAGCGTTCTTCTTAAAGTTTTTTTGGAGAAATTATAATAAGAGCATAGTTTTTGTCAGGATGAGTTTTGGGGCTTATATTCCTAATTTATAAAAATAATTATTAGATATTATTTTTCTTTAAAAAATTCAAACTTAAAAAAAGGAAAAAAATATTTTATTCATCAATCGTGACATTTTACATGGACATCTATGTAGTAGCTCCAGCAGCCACATTATTCAATTGTTGCCTGAAAATAGGGAAATACTTCAAACTGCAAAATTTTAAAAGGTCATGTCTCGAAGTGCAAAGAAAAAAAGGATGTCAAGACCGGTGAATAAAATAATTTTTTAAGTTAAAAATATTTTTGTAATAAAACAATACCAAAAAAATATTTTTAAATTTAAAAATTCGGAGCTACGAGGGGATTTAGCGTTCTTCTTTTAAGTTTTTTGGGAGAAATAATAAGAGCACATTTTTTGTCAGGATGAGTGGGGGTTCCATTCCTAAATTTTTTAAAAAAAAATCGATATTGATTTTATTTTTAAATAAATCAAATTAAAAAAACATTAAAATATATTTTATTCATCAGTGGTGTCATCGACATGGACATCTATGTAGCAGCTCCAGCAGCCACATTATTCAATTGTTGCCAGAAAATAGGCAAATGCTTCAAATTGCAAAATTCTAAAATGTGATATTTCGAAGTGCAAAGGAAAAACAAAGGATATGTTATATTGGTAAAAACCCTAACAATGGTGATTTTTTTTTTCGCAATTAACATTATTTTTATTACATATGTTGTATTATTGTTATAATATATCTATAAGAAAGTTAAAATATTGATGAAATATTTATATTCATGAGTAAAATATCGATTAATTTTTAAAACATATAATTTTGACATATATTTTACTAAATTAAATTTACGAATTTATAACAAATAATTTATATCAGTATTTTGCTATAATATAAAAATTCACAAAAGTATATATTTACTTATATAAGATATCTAATATTTTCATGTTTACATTAATTTGACTATCAGTATGCTCATCATAAAGTGTTAGAGAAAATATAATAATTTATTTATATATAATATTTTAAATAATTGATATTGTAATAATTCTATATGATAAGGACTTTAACAAAAATAAAACATCATGAAAAAGTCATGACATTTGAATATTTATTATTACATGATTATATATTCCTAAAAACATCATAAAAACTATATTTTTCGTGATACTACAATTATGATTATCATCATCGTACAATAGGCAAATGCGCAATATATTAAAAGAAAAAAAGGGGCCCAAAAGTGACCCGTAAAGAGAAAGAGAAAAGTTTATGGCCCTAAAGTGACCATGAAACTAAGCATGGAAATAAAAAACTAAGTACAACGATCAGCCCAAGACTCTAATAAATGCATTTTATGCAGGGGTTCATCGTCAATGTCGAAAGCAGCTTTTGAATGAGCTCTAGCTATGGCCGCAGCCTCTGAAACAGATGGAATCGATGGTACTGTAGTTGCTCGTGCCCAAGTATTGTAGGGGGGACAAGAGCAATGGGCTTTTGCTTTGTTCCTACGCGAGGTCTGCCAATCTTCTTCGTCGTCGAACACTAGTGATTTCTCCGGTGGGCCCAGTGGGTCATTCGGATAGTCTTCCACATCTGCATCCGATTCCGAAGCTATATGTCTGTAATACCCCAAACAAAAATGCAGTTTTAAAGAAAGATTTAATGTTTTAATTTATTTTCTAACAAGAGCGATGTATATACTTTTTTAATTTTGATTTTCAGAATGACGGAACGAGCAATCTGAGGCGGAAGCACTCCTAGCACTTTAAAGAAGAACCAAATCCAAAGATTTGATTAATAAAATATAATAACCAAAATTCGGTTGGAAACCTAATCAAACCTAGGATTTTCATATCGAACAATCGAATAATCTCTGAAAAAAATAAATAACAAAATTTGACGACGACAATCCTATCGCGTCTAAATAAAAATTGGACTACCAAATAGTATTCCAACAACGTACATAAATCGTGCTATATAAATATACGCAATTAAATAACTTAATTTGTTTTCCGAGTAATTAAACGATACGACCTAAGTAAATATTATGTAATAAATACCAAGTGATAACAAAATATTTAACATAGTAAATATCTAGATATTAATTTCCATCTTGCATTTTAACCTCTCTATATCTCCTAGTTTTGATCGGCCCCCTCCCTCTCCTCTCAAATCGGCCGACTCTTTCTCTCTTCTCCTCAATAAGATGAGTCTTCATCCCAATTGAATTCCATTAATTCGCTCACTAGAATCTTCAAGAAGAAGACCAACTTTTCCCCATTTTTCCTCTCAAACAATCAGCCTTCCACTGCTCTTTCAAGCAAGAAGAGGGCGACTTCTTCATCTCTTAAAGCAAGGAAGTAATTCCACTCTTCTTCCTCTCAAAAGCTTCGATTGCTCTCCCGCTCAACAAGGAGAAGAAGCCTCCTGTCATACCATCACTCAGTTAAGGTATTAGTTCATGTTGGGATATTTTAGTTTTGATGAATTATGCCAAAACATTATCAACTTGTGTTATTGAAGCTAATTTACAGATAACAAGTTGAGGGGAAACGAGAGAACAAATTGAGGGGGAACTCACGAAATTAGACGTAGATGATCGAGATCAGACGAGGCTGCAGACGGACTGATTGAGATCAGATGAGTTAGATGAGGTCCGAGTTAGTTGATGAGCTGTGCAAAATCAGAAGAGAAGAAAAGCTAAGCCAAAGATATCGAAGATCGGATGACCCGATGACCCGATCGATGTCGAAATGGCACTGATCGGATGATCGGAAGAATGCATTTGAAGTGATATGGTGATCGAAGAGCGCATGTCGATCGTAAAGAAAAAGCCACCGTAAGATCGTAAGAGAAGGTTGCGGATCGAAGAAGAGGAGTTAGATGAGACCGACGAGATCGACGTGATCGAGATCGATATAAAGATGAGCAGATGATCAAGATCAGACGTGATTGAGATCAGATGTGCTAAACTGATATGCTAACCTAATATGCTATCTGATGCAGATAAATTGATATGCTGACCTGATGCTATACTGATCTGATCATGTGAGTTGATCGATCAAAGAGAAGAAATCGATATTAGAAAACCGTAAATCGCGATACCAGATCAGGAAAAAAATCATCGTAAGAGAAGTCATCTGAAGTCATATTCAATCGAGTATCGAACGCTGGCGATGATCGGTTAGCTGAAAAGTAGTGACCTGAGGGTCGATGTCCGAATTCAAGAGCTGAACTCAAGAAGCTTGAGTGTCGAGATGTCCGATCGCATAAGGTCCGGCCAAGAGAAGTCCGCCGAATCAAGAATCTCGAGTCCAAGCGAAGCCCCGAGTTTGAAGAAGTTTGGGGATCGGACAATCTCAAGAATATAGCCGTTAGATTCAAATTGACGTGGACCAATGAGAGGAAGACAACCAGCCTGGAAAAGCTGCAAGAAGCTACAGAATAGTATGGATTTGAATGTAACTCCATCCAACGGTAACATTCAAATCCACACTATAAATACAAGTTCTTCCTTCATAATTCGGTGTGGAAAAATGCGTGAAACATCCATCAAGCCAAATCATCAAGCATTCCCACCCTAGAACACAAGTCTGTAGATATACAAATATGTTCAAGAGTGATCTAGAACCCAATCTAAGCAACCCACGATGTATCCTAAGCTTAGAGAGATTTTCCCAACCTTAGCATTGAGGCTAAACAAATGTAAGGGAAAATCTCAACCTAGTTGGAAAACCAAACAAACCTTACCCAAATCAATCGGTTAAGTTTGTAGGTGAGTGTGAACTCGGTAAACATCTAGCAATCCCGAAAGGGAGGGTAGGCAATCCCGAGTGAGGGTGATAAGTCCCGTTGGAGTGTGAACTCGGTAAACATCTGTAGGAAATCCCGTGGAGGGTGATAAGTCCCGATTGAGTGAGAGCTCGTTAAATATCTAGAGGCGAACCCGAGAGGGTGATAAGTCCAGTTGGAAGGAATTTCCCTAGGAACAGGGAGAGTGGATGTAGGAGCTTGAGTCTCCGAACCACTATACATTATTGTGTTGTTTACTGCTTTATGTTCTTATATTGTCATATGCATTTGTTTATAAGCAAAACACAACACATGAGCTTAAAACGGAAAAATTGGAATCACTTTGCCCTCACCCCTGTTTTTATATGCATCGCTTTCAAAATGATTTACTTCCGCACGCGCAATATGGGTTTTCCAACGGGACCATCAGTTCATAAAACTCTTGTTATCCTTTTAAGAAAGAAGAAATAACCCCTATTTATTTCCTCTTGACCCATCGAATTTCTCTCCCTCTCTAATTACCTCTTGATTTCTTTTGATGATCCATGAAAGATCCAACGCTGTAATACTTGTGGAGTCCTCTCCAAGCTTTCAAAGGTCAAAATCGAGTCCAAATAATTAAAGGGAAATCAAGAAGAAAGCAACAAAGGTTGTTAATCAGAACCCTTATTTGGTTTGTGTGTCTGGATGATTTTGTTGAACTTGTTATGTGCTTTAAATGTTATAAATTGTTTGTTCCACACTTGTTACATGACCTCCAGTGAGTATACTTGCTAATTTAAGATTTAATTTTGATTTTTGATGCAAGAAATAAGCTATATTGATGGTATATGCAAACTGCACAAATTCTGTGAGTTCTGTTGTGATAGATATGTTTCCCCTGTTTATCCCCGACTTTAACATCTATAAAAATTATTGACATGTTCTTTGATAAATATAGAATGGGTCTGCAAAAGTTGGTATTTGTTAGATTCACCAATTAAGAGAAATAAATCTTGAAGAATGATGGAAAAACCAACTGGAATTTTCTGTCCAGATTTATAAAAATGAATCTGCTATCGTGTGGCTCACAAAACAATTTGGGAAAATTATATTCATAAACTAAATGTATTGAAGTGCTACTGTATTAAATTTCATAATTTTCTAAGTAGTATAAATAATTTTAATAAATAGAACAATGTTTTCTGCCCTGTTTTTAGAATTGAGTTGAATCTCATAATTCTAGTTTCTTCTTTGTATAACTACTTATAGATTATGTTCTGGACATGTTGAAATGAGAATCTGGAGCTTTTTGTATTTTGTTTTGAAGTCTAACTATTTTTAATGTATTTTAGGAGTAACACGATCAAATCTGAAAAATAATAGAATTGCCTTATTTTGGACTTAATAAAATGGTTACTAAACTGGTATGTTTAGCTTATATAAACATGTGATCATGTTCTACCCGTTTTAAATATTTGTATGTTAAGTTTGGCGATTTTTGGTATAGTCTAGGTATTTTATTTTAAATTTCTATGTTTATGCAACTTATTTAAAGGAACTTAGAAGATTTATTATTTATAACAATGTTTATTGTAAAAGCATGATGTATACTTGTGATAAGTGTTCTGAAATATTTATCTGATAAATTTAATGATTTAATTCATAGCCTAAGTATAGTTGGTGAATTGTACAAAACTTTGGACTGTTTTGATATAAGAAAATGCTAACTTATCGAACACTTAGAAGTCGACTCTCTATACTTATTTGGCTACTTGCAAATGACATGATTATGTGTGTTAAATGTGTACTTACTTGTGAAAATAGTTTTGGAAGAAAAGATCGACGTTTAATATATTATTTCATTTTTTTAAAACAGTTTAACGTCATATCTTAACACCTTGTCAAAAAAAAAAAAAAAGATTTAAGGCTTCCACGAGCATTGAAATGCTCCAAGTCTGCCTATACACTTTTATTAATGTGAGAAGTTCTTAAATGACATATTTGATATTTGTTAGACGATTTGAATGCTTAACCATGCATCGATAAAGTTTTAGAACTCGTAGAGAATTTTTTTAAACAAGAAACCCCTAAGAATGAGTTTAGCATCCCCATTAAACTCATGACCAATTTTATGATATTAAAAAATTGTTACCCGATGTTTAAAGTGTTAAAATAATCAAGAAAGTATTGAAAGAACTTCGGACGTAAAAGACGAACAGAAAGCCCCAAAAACCCAAATCAGGTTAATCAATAAAAGAACGATTATGTGAATCAATGTGTGTATCTAACGACAACTTATGTGAAGTTACAATGATTAATTAATGAATGATCACTAGGTTATGTGAAAAATCGTGCTAGGTGAAGTGCGGCCTAAATCAGAGCTCGAACGTCCCTGTCGCCCCTATGCTTTCGAACTTTTTCAAAGACAGTTCTAACTTATCTATAAAGTTAAAAGGTGGGTGACACTATCTGTATAGCCGTTAATGTTATATGGACTGTTGGTGTATTCTAAATATTAAATTATTCAACTTGAAATGAATTGTGAAAGGAAATGAGTACCCAGGAAAAGGAATGAATGAAATGAGTACCCAGGAAAAAACAATAAATGAAATGAGTACTCAGGAAAAGGAATGAATGAAATGAGTACCCAGGAAAAGAAATGGAAATGAGTACCCAGAAAAATGAATGAGTAATGAACTTTAGCGTACTGCCAATCTGTATAACAGCGTACAGGTCATCCACTGAGATTTTTATCTCACACCCCAACAATTTTATATTTTCAGGTTATGATCGAGAGGGGTCGGAGTTGTAGCAGGGATGACACGGAGTTTTCCCAAATAATAATTTTCAATGAATGTGTAGTTACATCATAAATGGTTAAACTACTATGCCAGGAAACCTTTTAAACTTACTTGATAAAGTATCATGTACATCACCCTTTTTATAAACATCATCTTTTATAAACATATACTATCTTGCAATTTAAATTATGGGTCCTTCCACATTCTTTACCTCAATTAATATTGATGGTTAGGTTCTTCCGCTGTAAAATTGTAATACTTATGCTTGTCTTTATATTTTTAGAAAAAGAAATTTTTAAGCTCAGATTTTACAGTCACTAAGTGGCGACTCTAGTTTAGAGTGTCGAAGTTGTAAGGACCGACATTCTGGATTCGGGGCGTTACAGGTGGTATCAGAGCTTTGGTTCAACTTTCGGACAAAATCTAAAATATAATTTTTTTAATTAATTTTTTTTTTAAAAGCTTTAATTAAAGAACTTTTCTTAATATATAAATATACTAATAATTATAAATTCTTGATAGTTGAGTATAAAAAGTGTAATAGAAACATTACGTTAATATATGAACTACTTGAACTAAGATATTTGTGGGAAAAGTGTCTCCTGCCGCAGCCGAAGCACCTCGAGGTTTGTATTTGTTTTAAATGATTTTCAAGTAAAAGTTTTGATTTAAAAAGGGTTTCAAGGACATTGACTTGCATAATTTACGGAAGTTACGAAAGTGAGAAAAGATCAAGCCATGCATTCATACGACATGTTTATGAAATGAAATGAAATGTTATGGAATGATTTACTCATTTCCTCATGGTGCAAGTGGAAGTTTATGAAAATATTTTACATATGATATCATCCGAACACTCTTAGTTTTAAACCTTTAGATCTCTATATATTGTGGAATATAAGATGGAACTAGAAAGACTCCCTTCACTTGAACTACAGTCCCTATAGAAGGCACTAGATGCTTGTATTATTATTTTATCTTATTGGGACTGTTGGTTGTTTTAAATGGAGGTCACTCCATATTTTAAACGGTTATATATATTATTCTACAACTTACTTCAAGTGAGCTTGTATTTATTCTATCCTTTATTTTTACCCAATTATTGGCCTATTGACATGCGATCAATGGTTCCTAAAATTACAATTGTTGATCCGTCATTGTGCCACTGGTGGCCACAGTGTGTTCCAATGTTCTGCGTATTCCAATGTATAACTTGTGCTAGTACCGTGTTAATTACGATAATTGGGTTCTGTTTTTAAAGTTTTCTCATACCTATGCGTAGTAACTATATAATCTTTTTCCCTCAGAGTTTTACTTACTGTTAGAATGGTACCACCTCGACGTAGACGTGAACGACCTCGTATGGAAACTCTAGAAAACCCTATGAATCACCTAATAATGAACCACAACAACCACCAAATCCAACAACTACAGCCTACATGACAAGAGAACTCTTCAAAATTTCTCCATAACTATATGCGACAACGAGTACCTCCACCGCCATATGCACCTATGCCATATATGGTGCCGAGAGCCAATGAGTTTGTGAAACAGTTTCGACGTCTGCAACCACTCAAGCTAAATGGAAAGAAGTCCCTATGGCAACTAAAGGGTACGGATTACCAGTTTGGAGTGTATCTATTATTACATGACATTGACTGATGCACAAAAGGTCTTATGTGCACAATTCCAGCTAGCAGAAGATACTGCACAATGGTGAGAATCCTATGAGCGAATCCTGAATGTCGAGGGAAGGCAAGCGCTTACATGGGAAGAATTTAAACGAGCAGTAATGGAGAGTTATTTTCCGCAGGCCCTATGTGATCAAAAAGAGCAAGAGTTTGTCAACCTACGACAAGGCACCCTCTCAGTATCGGAGTACGAGAGAAAATTTATTATAAGCTATCACGATATACTCCACATCTGGTGGAGATTGATGCAAAGAAAGCAATTAGATTTGAACAAGGGTTGAGGCTCGAGGTCGGAGGGATCGTAGCAGGACTGAAACTACCAAACTGCAATGAGATCTTCGATCGAGCACCAACTATCTCAAATTATCTCGATTGATTTGGGATTAGAGTTTGAATAAACTCCTACAACTACATCTGTCAACCGCAATTGGAAACCAAACTTCAAGGGAAACCCTTATCCGACGCCAAGAGGAAGCAACTTCAAGGCCCCGAGGACCATGCCAAATTACCACAATTGCGGAAAGAGATACACGGGAAAATGCCTTCGCGGAACCGAAACTTGTTATCATTGTCGTCGGACGGTACATAAAGTCTCAGAATGCCTATGCCAACTGACGACCGACCACCGATGATGAGTATTCCAAACCGTCAACCAAAGGGAACCAATCAGTATCAACTACAACCTATGGGCAAATTTCAGGCTCGACAACTTCTAGTACATAACAACGACCTACCTGGACCATCGACAAGAGATCCGTCCTACCAAGACTAGCAAGAACGATCCTATGTAAAAGTTATCTTCAGAGGCGGGAAACAGAGTAAAGAACCAATGCTACACGAGTATCAGGAACCACCCAAGCAGCTGAAATCCTAACAGTTACATTTCTTGTACTTGAAATACATGTGTATTTCTTGATACATGAGTGTCCCACTCTCTAGTGTTTAAAAGTTCGAGGGATTCGGGAATAGAAAGTATTGGAGGATAGATTCTAGACGGAGATTACAATGAGAATCCAAAATCAAGAAGGCTGAAGCTAGAACTGGATGGACATCGAATAAATACAAATTTTGAGTTTTAAGATAAAGACCCTAGATAAATTTAAGATGAGCTAGTTTTGGCACGTAAGTATAAGCATAGGAAGAAGACGAGTATTGACATAGTTACTTTCTCTTAGAAATGCCATTAGATTTTAAGATCGGGTAGAACGTTTAGAAGTAGAGTCGAACGTTTTAGAAATAGAACTTAACTTTTTCCGCTACGTTAACCACCTCGTTTAAACCAAGGGTATAATATAAGTGAATTTTGGGGACAAAATTCTTTTGAGAGGTGAAGGATGTAAGACCCCGAAACTAGAGATGATTTTTGTAGTCTTAGTTCAATGGAGTACACATGGGAAGAAACTACTTGGGAAAGAGAAGATGAGACTAGCAGATTTACCCCTATGCCTACGAAAAATAAGCAAACAAATGAAAGACTTTGACAAATTTATGGGAATCAAACGGATAACAACGAATGAGACAACAATAAGATTTTCTGAACCTACATATTAGACTAGAGAAGTCACATACTTTAGTAGCCAACATACTCATAGCGAGTAAATGAAATTTTAGTGAAGTAACTTCAATGCTTAAGGAAAATGAGGAAGGGAATTTCGGGGACAAAATTCTGTTAAGTGGGTAAGGATGTAATACCCCAAACAAAAATGCAGTTTTAAAGAAAGATTTAATGTTTTAATTTATTTTCTAACAAGAGCGATGTATATATTTTTTTAATTTTGATTTTCGAATAATTTTAACGAAAGAATCTGGCGCGCCAGACTCCTAAGACTTTAAAAGAAGAACTAAATCCAAAGATTTGATTAATAAAATATAATAACCAAAATTCGGTTGGAAACCTAATCAAACCTAGGATTTTCCTATCGAACAATCGAATAATCTCTGAAAAAAATAAATAACGAAATTTGACGGCGACAATCCTATCGCGTCTAAATAAAAATTGGACTACCAAATAGTATTCCAACAACGTACATAAATCGTGCTACATAAATATACGCAATTAAATAACTTAATTTGTTTTCCGAGTAATTAAACGATACGACCTAAGTAAATATTATGTAATAAATACCAAGTGATAACAAAATATTTAACATAGTAAATATCTAGATATTAATTTCCATCTTGCATTTTAACCTCTCTATATCTCCTAGTTTTGATCGGCCCCCTCCCTCTCCTCTCAAATTGGCCGACTCTTTCTCTCTTCTCCTCAATAAGAGTCTTCATCCCAATTGAATTCCATTAATTCGCTCACTAGAATCTTCAAGAAGAAGACCAACTTTTCCCCATTTTTCCTCTCAAACAATCAGCCTTCCACTGCTCTTTCAAGCAAGAAGAGGACGACTTCTTCATCTCTTAAAGCAAGGAAGTAATTCCACCCTTCTTCCTCTCAAAAGCTTCGATTTCTCTCCCGCTCAACAAGGAGAAGAAGCCTCATGTCATACCATCACTCAGTTAAGGTATTAGTTCATAAAACTCTTGTTATCCTTTTAAGAAAGAAGAAATAACCCCTATTTATTTCCTCTTGACCCATCGAATTTCTCTCCCTCTCTAATTACCTCTTGATTTCTTTTGATGATCCCTGAAAGATCCAACGCTGTAATACTTGTGGAGTCCTCTCCAAGCTTTCAAAGGTCAAAATCGAGTCCAAATAATTAAAGGGAAATCAAGAAGAAAGCAACAAAGGTTGTTAATCAGAACCCTTATTTGGTTTGTGTGATTGGATGATTTTGTTGAACTTGTTATGTGCTTTAAATGTTATAAATTGTTTGTTCCACACTTGTTACATGACCTCCAGTGAGTATACTTGCTAATTTAAGATTTAATTTTGATTTAGAGTGGGGTTTTGATGCAAGAAATAAGCTATATTGATGGTATATGCAAACTGCACAAATTCTGTGAGCTCTGTTGTGATAGATATGTTTCCCCTGTTTATCCCCGACTTTAACATCTATAAAAATTATTGACATGTTCTTTGATAAGTATAGAATGGGTCTGCAAAAGTTGGTATTTGTTAGATTCACCAATTAAGAGAAATAAATCTTGAAGAATGATGGAAAAATCAACTGGAATTTTCTGTCCAGATTTAAGGCCTCCACGAGCATTGAAATGCTCCAAGTCAGCCTATACACTTTTATTAATGTGAGAAGTGCTTAAATGACATATTTGATATTTGTTAGACGATTTGAATGCTTAACCATGCATCGATAAAGTTTTAGAACTCGTAGAGAAATTTTTTAAACAAGAAATCCCTATGAATGAGTTTAGCATCCCCGTTAAACTCATGACCAATTTTATGATATTAAAAGATTGTTACCCGATGTTTAAAGTGTTAAAATAATCAAGAAAGTATTGAAAGAACTTCGGACGTAAAAGACGAACAGAAAGCCCCATAAACCCAAATCAGGTTAATCAATAAAAGAACGATTATGTGAATCAATGTGTGTATCTAACGACAACTTATGTGAAGTTATAATGATTAATTAATGAATGATCACTAGGTTATGTGAAAAATCGTGCTAGGTGAAGTGCGGCCTAAATCAGAGCTCGAACGTCCCTGTCGCCCCTATGCTTTCGAACTTTTTCAAAGACAGTTCTAACTTATCTATAAAGTTAAAAGGTGGGTGACACTATCTCAGATAAATAGTTAATGTTATATGGATTTGTTGGTGTATTCTAAATGTTAAATTATTCAACTTGAAATGAATTGTGAAAGGAAATGAGTACCCAGGAAAAGGAATGAATGAAATGAGTACCCAGGAAAAAAGAATGAATGAAATGAGTACTCATGAAAAGGAATGAATGAAATGAGTACCCAGGAAAAAAGAATGAATGAAATGAGTACTCATGAAAAGGAATGAATGAAATGAGTACCCAGGAAAAGAAATGGAAATGAGTACTAAGGAAAATGAATGAGTAATGAACTTTAAGCGTCTTCATCAATCAGATAATAAATAAGTACATGTCATCCATCCATCGAGATTTTTATCTCACACCCCAACAATTTTATATTTTCAGGTTATGATCGAGAGGGGTCGGAGCTGTAGCAGAGATGACACGGAGTTTTCCCAAATAATAATTTTCAATGAATGTGTAGTTACATCATAAATGGTTAAACTACTATGCCGAGAAACCTTTTAAACTTACTTGATAAAGTATCATGTACATCACCCTTTTTATAAACATCATCTTTTATAAACATATACTATCTTGCAATTTAAATTATGGGTCCTTCCACATTCTTTACCTCAATTAATATTTGATGATTAGGTTCTTCCGCTGTAAAATTGTAATACTTATGCTTGTTTTTATATTTTTAGAAAAATAAATTTTTAAGCTCAGATTTTACAGTTACTAAGTGGCGACTCGAGTTTAGAGTGTCGAAGTTGTAAGGACCTACATTCTGGATTCGGGGCGTTACAATGTCCATCCCCCACAGGTGGTACGATGAATGAATTAGAGGTAGCAAGTGGAGGCGAGACCTGGGGATGTGCTGTAAAGGTTTGTTATTTGGGAAACAACTACATACAGTTGTCCATGACTAAAAATAAACTTCGGCAAAAATTCTCCTACATTAGAAAACAATTGTCCTTGACTTTTATTTATAGACATATCATATGAAACAATCAACGAAAACCGTCTTCATTGAATTTAAATGACAATTCATGACCAGAACGAGTCATTGTAAGCCTAGATATCAAAGTTAACTATACGACATTACTTCGCGATAGAACCTTAGCTTCAAGATTATTATCACTCATACATATTGAAAAATAACATTTCATTACAAATTTAATAATTAATAAATGCTCAATCTTTAAAATATGAGGAAAAAAATAAAAAAGATAATATTAAAAGACCAAACCTGGTTCCATTACACAAACCCCTTGAATGATCAATATTTCTTAATATCATTATCGATGTTCCAATTTTGAGATTCAATTCATGATTTAGAACACTCGAACACTTTATAATATTCAATAATTCAAGAGTATGCACATTAGAAAGATGATCAACATTTAAACTAACACAGTAAGGAACTATCAAAGCTCAAATAAGTACGTGATTCATTTTCATTCAACTAAATCATGTGATCGCTAATGGACCTAACAACATCCAAAGTAGGAGCATAATTGATTTATTCTGCAAATAATCGTGATCTTCATCATGTTCTTGAAATAGGGATAAATACTGACAGTGTGTGTGCGTGTATTTTGAGAGGTTGTTGAAAATGTTATGCAACATGTAAAACAACATATGACAGCGGAAGTATAAAAAACGCAGTGCAAAGGATTTCAAAATTTTGTATAGTTTGTAATCCAGACTATATGAACCTCATGGTTAAAAACATCTCTATAACAAGTAGTGAGATACACAAGAACCTCTTACAAGATCCTAAAAGGTGTAGTGAAAAACCACACACCAAAAATCAATCTATTCAATCAAGTAACTAGTGATCTTATTCAACCTAAAATTTAATCTAATAAGATAAAATCAATACTGATAGGAAATGTTGGGATACACTCGACCAGTACAAATAGACATAGCATCGACCCTCACACTCCACTCATGGTTGTGTCTTGGATGCTACTCTCTTAAGTTTGGAGTAGAGCAAATGATATTTCACTTTAACTCAAACTTGAATGTCGACTAATGCAGTCTATTTATAGACTTTCGGAACAACTGCATTGTCCTATCCACTTGGCTTGGATAGCCTTGAACATCTCCTCCACTATCTCCATTGTCTTGGTGTAACTGTGAGGTCCCGATTAAAACCGATTTTACGCGTGCGGAAGCGAAACATGACATGTGATGCACATAAAAAAGGGGTGAGGGTATGGTGATACCAAATTTTTGCTTTTAAGAACGATGTGTGTTGTTTTGCTTGTAATCGAATGCATATGACAAGTATAAACATAAAGCAGTAAAGAACACACAAGATTTTATAGTGGTTCAGACGAAACCCGTCTTACGTCCACTCTTCCCTTAACACAGGGGAACCTTAACCAAACTTAACCTGCGGGACTTATATCCCTCACGGGATGGCCGAGATGTTTACCTAGTTCGCACTCAAACGGGACTTATCACCCTCACGGGATTGCCTACCCTCCCTTGCGGGATTGCTAGATGTTTACCGAGTTCACACTCACCTACAAACTTATCCTATCAAACTGATTTGGGTAAGGTTTGTTTGTGTTGGGAGATGAATTTAATAAAGATATAA
Source organism: Stenogyne calaminthoides (assembly GCA_037126765.1). Lineage (NCBI taxonomy): Eukaryota > Viridiplantae > Streptophyta > Magnoliopsida > Lamiales > Lamiaceae > Stenogyne > Stenogyne calaminthoides. The sequence continues at coordinate 30,503,021 of JBBCBC010000006.1, read as the reverse complement.
TTTTGATTAGATCCCAAAACCCCTGAGTATGACATGTTCAGAATAATCTTGATAGTTGAGTCAGGATTCAGTTTTAGAGTATTCAGGATGTTATCTCGCAAAATGTATAGTCAATGATATAGATCGTTTAGATCTCAAGATTCTCAAGAACTCAAGAAGTTTCAAGAAACCGAAGTTTCAAAGATGAAACCGAAGTTTCAAGACTCAAGATGAAATCGAGATATCAAGACTTCAAGATGAAATCGAGATATCAAGACTCAATATGAAAACTGAGGAATCAAGACTCAAAGATGAAGACTCAAGATATCGGTCAAGATATCTATGAAGACTCGTAAGACGCCAAGACTCGAAGACCTCAAGACTCGTAAGACTCAAGACTCGTAAGACTCGTAAGACACGTAAGATGTAAGATCAAGAATCAAGATCAAGAATATCAAGGCACAAAGAATTCATCAAGAGTCGAGAATGTATCAATGCTCAAGATAAACTCAATGTTCCGAGATACTGAACATATCTATCTGAAGGATGCAAAACTGAGGAGATCGCGATTCCTTAGAAAAATAGATATTTGCCAAGACATTCAAATGCAGACAAAAGGAACTAAGACAAATTGTTGTTAAGGTTATATCACTCAGAGATTGTAACCAAAAGAGCCGCTATGTTGTCTACCTTTAACCGAGAGAAAAAAGTCAAAAAGAGAAGACAACACTGCACCATCGACAAAGATGTGATGACAGTCATTGAAAAAGATGTCAGAAGTACAAAGTTCCAGACTGCAAAAAGTGAAAACCGGCTACATGAAAGGCTAGCCTAGAAACGTGTTAGGGAGTCTCAAACCCTAAATATAGCCGTTCTTCACACACCATAAGAGGAAACTCACGAAGCTATCTCTCCAACGGATAGTTTTTCAAGAGTGACCTTGGTGTATGCCTATAAATACTTGTGACCTTCTACATTGAAAGGTTACGGAAATTTGTAAGCAACTCAAGAGCTCAAACTTATTATTGAAGTTGAAGCACTTTCGAAAACCCAAGAATTTCCCAAGTGCTTTAAATCGAAGAGAGCTCATTCCACTAAGCCTAGCTTAATAAGATATATCCAAAGCTTAGTCGAGATATCCTAGCCTTTGCATTGTACTTTATTGTAAAGGATATCTCATCCTAGTTGGAAACCAACCAAGAAACTCCAAACCCTTTGTAAGGTAGTTTGAGTGTGATTGTTGGTGAGATTTGGAGTTGTAAAGAGTAAGTAAACTACAGAGGTAGTCAGAAAGCTCAAGGTCGGGTTGAGTAAGTAAACTACAGAGGTAGTCAGAAAACTCAGGGCCGAGTTGAGTAAGTAAACTACAGAGGTAGTCAGAAAGCTCAAGGAAGTGATTAGTGAATTTCTCTGAAGAGATCAGAGAGAGTGGACGTAGGAGCTTGAGTCTCTGAACCACTATAAATTGCTGTGTTCTTTGCTTTCTGTTTTTGCTTTGCTTAATCAAGGCATATATTCAAAAGCATATTTTTCATCGACATTTCAGTTGGAATCAATCCACTGAAGTTGCATATAATTGAATCACAGCCTAATCACTATTCCATTAAAGGAAGTTTTTCAGCAAAAGCTTAAAACGAGTATAAACTAAAGGCCAACCATTCCGCACATCTGAGTAGCTAGAATAGATAGTTACCAAACTGAACTTACTCTTCTGAGGGTTCAGTAAGTTAGTTATCTGATCCAAGCAACTCAGGATCTCTGAAAACTCAGGACTCAGTTGGGATTATCTGAGCTATCTGAAAGCAGCTCAGGATCACTGTCTCAGATAGACTTTGACTCAGAGCGATTTGTGCCGTTTTGGGGACTAAGTCTAAGTGTTGTTTAAGGTTATTTCATTCATAGATATTGATCAAAAAGAGCCGTTTTGTTTGTCTACATTTACTGAAGACAAAAACCAATCAGAGGAAGACAACACTGTACTTTACTGACACTGAAAGCGACATGACTCTGAATCATGTCAGTAGTACTATGTTCCAGACTGCAAAAATTGGTGATTGGCTACATGACTGCATATTTCCTAAATCATGCAAGAGAGTATTCAAACCCTAAATATAGCCTTTCATCAAACACCATAAGAGGAAACTCATGAAGCTATCTCCTCCAACGGATAGTTTTTCAAGAGTGACCTTGATCCAATAAGATAAAATCAATACTGATAGGAAATGTTGGGATACACTCGACCAGTACAAATAGACATAGCATCGACCCTCACACTCCACTCACGGTTATGTCTTGGATGCTACTCTCTTAAGTTTGGAGTAGAGCAAATGGTATTTCACTTTAACTCAAACTTGAATGTCGGCCAATGCAATCTATTTATAAACTTTCGGACCAACTGCATTGTCCTATGCACTTAGCTTAGATAGCCTTGAACATCTCCTCCACTATCTCCATGGTCTTGGTGTAACCACCTATGATCTTTCTATTCTCACTCCACCACAATGCAACCGCTTGACAATATCCGAAATTGTCTTCAACCTGCAATGTAGGAAACATAGAAAAACACATCTGTTAAAACGGAGCCAGTGTTAGGAGAAAGGACAAATTTATGATGTTGTGCAGAATGTTGTCCAACATCTGGAACAACATTCATGCAACATCAACAAATACTATCAACAATAAGACCGATCAGATCATCACCACCTATCAAAAAGTATCATCCAGAATTTGTACATCAAAGCATTATTCAGTTTTCAGAAAAAACTTTCAATTTGAAACAATTAGCCGATTACAAATTCTGTAACCACATGTTCCTTGTAAGTTTCAGTAGGATACAATCTTTCCACAAAAGAGATTAACTCATTATAGCTTGAGCATATCATGTCTCATTTCTTTTTGAATAGCTGACAATATTTGTCATAAATCGCCCCCAAACACAATATTCTTATCACAATAATACAATCCAGAAGATAACGGATCGGCAGCTGCATAATATCCTTCAAAGTAGTATCAAGTGCTTCAATACAATATCTATTTACCATAAGAGCTTCATCCTATATATTGAGATCGGTCTTAATCAAAAGCTCGGCAACATGACCATCCTGATTAAAACTTGCTACATGATTAATGACAATCTTACCATTAGACCTCAAACCTGCAGAGAATTTCTTCCATATAAATATTTTTCTAATTTCACTATATTCATACATAAAAAAATACAACTCCTCTACCATAATGAATGAACTTGTGTATTGATTCATAAACATCGTGTTGTTCATCACTAAGTCTACTCAGTAAATACTCATACTCAATCTTCAATTCTAATATGTTGTATGCAACTTACATCATTAAGAATCTATTCCGAGATGAAAAATTAGGATCGGGATTGACATACTTTCAAAGTCCTGCAGACACTTGCCAAGAGTCCGCAACATATTATTAATGTCTAATACAATCATTCTTGATTCTTTATAGTTCATCCTTAATTCTACATAAATTCAAGATTAAATGGATATTAATTAATCTATATTGATAATTAAATTATGTGCTAAATCATGAATATGATCTAATTATATTAGACATAATAGAATATGATATATATTATTGGTAAAATAAAATAATATTTACTGTTTAAATAAAAAATTTATTGTTTACTACTCCTGTCCCGCGATTTTGTTCATACTTTCCTTTTCAGTACGTCCCAACATTATGTTCATGCCCTAAAAATGGAAAATCATTTATAAACTACACCCTCACAATATCACAAATTTACACAAAATATCATTGTTTTTGTTCCCACACATACACACAATTCAACTCATCTATTTACTTTATACATAAAGGTTTACAAAATTACCCCTCAAAACCCTACTTATTATTCCATCTTCTTAATATGCGTGTCACGTCACATGTGAACAAAATGTTGGGACCGAGGGAGCAAATTTTTTTTATATAGATATATGTCATTTCTAACATGTATTATGAATATATTTTAAATTGAAATAAATATAATTGAAACTTATGTAATGAGAATATTAACCTGATCCACAATAATTTTAGATGATCCACCGATTTATTGTCACTTAAATTTCTTACCTAAATTGTAAAGTTATATAATGTTTAATTTAATTGAATCATTAATCATTTTGACAATCTAGTAATTTTAAAAATCTACAAATCTCATACACTATATAAATTCTATATTTTAATAACATCAATTAACGATTTATTTTAATGAGTGATTATTTTTTATCCTATACTTTAGCAGATTGATTAATAATCTTAATCATATAAATCTATTAAATTAACACATATCACAATATATATATATATATATATATATATATATATATATATATATATCGTATTATATTTGTAGGTCCCGAACGGGTTTCAGTGAGGTGGAAGTCTAGAGGGGAGGGGTGAATAGACTTCCAAATTTTTTTTCGTGTGATCAGTTGTAATGGCAAGTTAACTAATATTGAGTGCGTGAGTGAATCAGTACAGACTGATATTCAACCTACTGATCGCTTGAGAGCAGATTAGTTTGGTGTCTATGCGGAAGCTAAGTTTTACCCGTGTAGAAAAACCAGTTTTCTTAAATCATATTCTATGGTTTTCCGATTAGATGAAAAAGTGCCAGACTGATCAGATCAGTCGCTTGGTGCAAATCTGATCTTAACTTAGAATATGCATGTTCTCTTTCAGCAGGTGTGTGATAAGTGTAAAGCAGGTAAATGCACACAAGATTTATAATGGTTCGGACAACTTTTCCTACGTCTACTCTTCCCTATCAACAGGGGCACCAACTTAACCAACTGGACTTAGATTAATGTATTAGTCCAACACAGTACAACAGATGTTTCAAGAGTTCTCACTCAACCAATCCCAGAAATCAGAACTAGAAACCCTAGTCTGAAATCTCGCTAAATAAAACTTAACCTAACACTTGGTTTGGGTATAAGATTTGAGTTGTCTAACTGGAAATCTATCCTAGTATTTGGGTAGCCTAAAGGTAAAGGATAAGATTTATGTGCTAAGAACTATGAGATGAACACTTAGAAAATATTCTTGATTTTGGTGTTCATGTGGAAATTGTGAGTAGCTTGAGCTTGATAATAATTTCCGTAACCTTACTATGAAGGTTTGATCCCATATATATAGGCACGAAATCGATTTAGCCGTTGGAGAGCAATTCATTCGGTCTATTTTAGGTAGGCGTGCAGGTCTAATTTGATGCGCACAGAGACAGCATGACCAAATGAGTGTTTGTTGTCCTTTATAGCCGTTTGACTGTGATCCGCTGAATCCCGCACTGTCAGCACCGTACATACGTGTCTTGCTTTCATTGGTTGACAAGTACACTTATTTAAAGTTTGCTTTACCAATTTAGGTTGACATTCTTCTTGTCTGGTTAACTCGTATGACTTGGTGAACCTTTGGTTGTCACCTGATTGAGTCTGACATGATCAGTCCAAGCTGATCAGTCTACCTGATTAAGTCTTCTGATGCAGGTTGTCTTAGCACAACTTACAGACTTTTCTTCGTTCTTCTAATGTAGGTCTTCTGAGTCTTGTTATCTTGTAGTCATCTGATCTTCATGTCTTGTGAATCTCTAGCTTCATGACTTCACATGATCATTTGACTATATGATCTTTCTCTTCTGATATGATCTTCTGATCTTTCTCTTCTGATATGATCTTCTGATCTTCTCTTCTGATATGATCTTCTGATCTTCAAGACTAAACCTATACATATTGAGTTCCCCTTCAATATGTGACCTATCTATTACATCAGCTGTCTATACATCTCAGCTGGTCATCCTATCCTGATTTCTAATTCATCAGTCAGTTACCAGGTCTGACTGGTCCTATTACATCTGTTTTGGAACTTCCATCAAAACTACAAATTTCCCAACAATATTGTATTAGATTAGAATAATATTATTGAGCATTTAATAATGTTGATAATACATATAGAATATAATATAAATTGATAAACATAATAATTTAAAATTAATATCTCTTTGTGATATGAACATTATATGGTATTTCGTCATAATATTATATTGAAGTATACATAATATCTATTATTTTAATAATTACATAACTATCTACACTAAACAGATCATATTAGTTATTAAATTATATAAATTATGTTTAATAAAATATATAATACATAACAATATTAAAAACCTATCTCCCATAGTTTAACATGTGTGTGGTGCAAAAAAAAATCATTAAGCATATACTACACACACACATATATATATATATATATTGTGTGTGTATTAATCAACTTAAGAGAGTTCTTTAAGAGTTATAAGAGACTATTTCATATATAAGACAAATCTAATTTACTATATTATATAATCCATGAACTTATGGAACCTAGTCCAATCATATTTTAAAGGGAAACATGATTCAAATGTTAAAGTGGAACTCTATCTCATGTATAAAACTGTGCAACAAAAGACTTCCTCATTAACTGTGAGGTCCCGATTAAAACCGATTTTGCGCGTGCGGAAGCAAACATTTTGAAAGCGATGCATATAAAACAGGGGTGAGGGCAGAGTGATTCCAGATTTTTGGCTTTTAAGAACAATGTGTGTTTTGCTTAATCGAATGCATATGGCAAGTAAGAACATAAAACAGTAAAGAACACACGATTTTATAGTGGTTCGGAGTCCAACTCCTACATCCACTCTTCCCTATCATCAGGGGCACCTACTTAACCAACTGGACTTAGTTTAACGTGTTAGTCCAACACCCAACAGATGTTTACCGAGTTCACACTCAAACGGGACTTATCACCCTCACGGGATCGCCTATAGATGTTTACCGAGTTCACACTCAAACGGGACTTATCTCCCTCACGGGATCGCCTATAGATGTTTACCGAGTTCACACTCAAACTGGACTTATCTCCCTCACGGGATTGCCTACCCTCCCTTTCGGGATTGCTAGATGTTTACCGAGTTCACACTCACCTACAAACTTATCCTATCAAACTGATTTGGGTAAGGTTTGTTTGGTTTCCAACTATGGTGAGATTTTCCCTTACATTTGTTTAGCCTCAATGCTAAGGTTGGGAAAATCTCTCTAAGCTTAGGATACATCGTGGGTTGCTTAGATTGGGTTCTAGAACACTCTTTGAATATATGCGTGTATTTCTTGTTCAGTGTTCTATGGTGGGAATGCTTGAATATAAGGCTCTTGGCTCAGAAAGCATCTTTTGCATATTCTCCACGATCCACACAAATAATGAAGGAAGAACTTGTATTTATAGTGTGGATTTGAATGTTACCGATTGGATGGAGTCACATTCAAATCCATACTATTCTCAGAAACTTCTTCTTGACTTTTTCCAGTGGTTGTCTTCCTCTCGTTGGTCCACGTCAGCTGATTCTAACGGCTATATTCCTCAGATTCCTCGCCTTGGAATCATTCAGGATTCTCTGAGTCTCAGTGTCTTCAGTTCCATCTGAGCCTTCATGTCTATCTGAGCCTTCAATGACCTTTTGTCCGATCGGCATATTGACACTCAGCCGACCGAGTTCGGTTCTTCCGTCTTCGCATAATCGACCCTCGGTCACTAAGATTCGAGCTAACCGATCATCAAGAAGCATTCTCGATTCTCGGTGAATATGACTTCGGATGACTTCTTTACGATCCGGTATGCAGATTTCTAGTTCTCGATATCCGATTTCTTCTCCGATCCGATCAAATTTCACATGATCGATCGAGATAGCATCAGTCGATATCGATATATCTCTGCATCAGTTAGTACATCGGAAGTTAGCATATTAGGTTAGCATATCAGTTTAGCACATCTGATCTCAATCACGTATGATCTTGAGCATCCGCTCATCTTCATATCGATCTCGATCACGTCGATCTCGTCGGTCTCATCTCCTCCTCTTCCGATCCGCAACCTTCTCTTCGATCTTCTAGTCGGTTTCTTTACGATCGACTTTGTGCGCTCTTCCGATCACCAGATCGGCTAAATGCGTTCTTCCGGTCATCCGATCAGTCATCCGGTCATCTTATCTTCCGATCGGTGGCTTAGCTTTTCTTCTCTTCCGATTTTGCTCACTCATCGTGATTAACTCCGAACTCATCTTACTATTCGATCTCGATCGGTCTAAATGCCTCGTCGTCGATCTCGATCATCTACGCCCGATTTCGTGAGTTCCCCCTCAATTTGTTCTCTCGTTCCCCCTAAACTTGTTATCTGTAGATTAGCTTCAAAAGCACAAGCTGATAATGTTTTGGCATAATTCATCAAAACTAAAATATCCCAACATTAACTTATATATATTTTCTTGAAATCCACCTAGCTTACATGCTCTACTAAAGATTAATTTAAAAAAAAATACATAATATTTTTTTATATAGAAAAGGTAACTAATTGAGTCCTAATATTTCAGTGCAATTGTCTCGATCAAGACACTTCACAATTATAAAAATAAAATCTCGTAATATACAAAATCATAATATAAAATAAAATAAACAGAGCAAACTCTTTCAAATTTGAGAATCCATAAAGAGTTGAAAACAAAATGAGATGAAATAGGTTGCTCCAATTATATGGCGTGTACATTCTTGTCCTCATAGTCAATGCATGCCAAATTCTAAATGTGAATAGTGCAAATAAAATATATGTACATGTTATCTTCTTGCCTACTCTACTTGCCTCTAGAACCTACATAATTAATAAGTTAAGTCAAACACAAATTCAATACAGAATGCTATTTAAAAAGAATGGGCAGATTAAAGGTGAAAATTTTTGTGCTAAAGTTAATGTGCTAAATCACTTTAATCGACCATAGCTAAATCTTACAGAGAGAGTTAAACTATGATAGTAAAAAAACTATCCAATGGATCAATGGAACATCGCAAATATGTTATCACAAACCTATTAAAACAGAAATGAAAAATAAATTAGTAAAAATTGTAAAATGAATTTAGCACCAATTTAAGAAAATCATGGGGAAATTTTGTACTGCATTCAAGGCATGATTTAAAGGAGATCATGAATGAAATATATATTGTCTTATTTGTTTAAAAATTTACATTCAAGGCAAAAAAAAAATCGATAATAAGAAGGTTCACTCATCTTGTAGCATATAGGTTTGGAAGAAAGAAGTGAGAGTCTGCAATCTTAAAAAATATTTACATGTTAAATTACATAACTAAAATTCTTCATAGCAAACATTTTAAAAAATTCAACATATCACAAAGTCGAATATTGGTGAAAAACCCGCCATTAGATAAATGCATTACAAATTACACAGATTAAACTTCAAAACAAACTTAATACCTTGATAATTCTCAAAAGCCATATGAATTGAAATATTTTTTTTACATGTTTGTTGACGCAACACCGACCTGCAAAATAAATTGAACTAATTTAAAAACTCATTGGTAAGCAAAAGAAGAAGAGTCTTTGGCAAAAAGAGAAACAAAAGAGTTTGAAAAGAAAAAATATTATGAGCCATAGCCTAACACAAAGACAGAGAGAAAACATTTTAGGAACGGTAAAATGAATGTTGATAATGTTGAAGTCATAGCCTCACAATTAAACTTTTTTTTTTTTAAATTAGAGAAAGAAAATCAGATTGAGCAAATTTAAGCGGATAACACCTTTTATGATGAATGCAACAAAAATGGGTATAAATGCATAACAAAGTTGATATTATGAGTAAAAAAGACATCTATTTAGTACACTGATTTAACCTTCAAAACAAAATAAAATATACACAATTCATAAATAGAAAAGAAGACAATTGAAATCATTCACAAATAAGAACATGAGAAATGTGAAACTAAAATCTATAATGGATCTGCAATTGAAAAGAGCCGAGGGATAATTCAATTACATAATTTGGTCATACCCACAAATTATCCGTTTCATTTTTCCCATAATTCAATGCTTATCAGGTTATAAATGAAATATTTTTAATTTCTCTATTATTTTCATGAAAATTAAAACAAATGAACCCCTCAACATTGTACAAAAAATAGGAAAGTTACCAACGGTGACATTTTATTTGGAAAAGCAAGGATCCTTGAACTAATTCTTTCGCAGTAATAAGGACAACTTTATCAGCAATGCCGATTCTTCAAGCTCACTGTGAGGATTTTCTATTTTGATTCTAAATTTTCTTAAATATGTGATTGCATTTGAAACTCAAATTGAGAAAAACTAAAGCCACATCTTAATAGGGCACCATTTAAAGATAGAATTATTCATAATTTATTTTCCATAAAATTCAAGAAAATATAATGTGGCATCATACACATCTCGAATTTGAAGATTTTCGAGAACTTGATTCCCTTGTGTAATTATTTCCTTTGTAGCCACACAGATGAAATAGAATTTGATACTATCAAACAATACCAATTTTAGAAAGACGCAATTAATTATGAACATTAAAGTTTATTCAACAACTAATTTCCACTTTAATTAGAGATTTTAGAAAATACTGAGCAAACATTGTTACAAAAAGAGGGCATCATCTTCAGAGATTTGAAAGATAAAAAGTCTTGTAAATCAAAAACCATTTAGTGGTTATTCTGATAATTGAAACATTTTATTGTAAAATTTACTAATTACCAACTTGTGAGAAAGAGTAGGTATACAGAAAAAATTGCATATGCTGATAAGCTTAACTGTACAAAAAAGAGCGCTAATTTTCAAAAATCGAAATGATACTTCATTATACTTTCAAATTAAAAATTAGTAAAGGGTTGGGTTCTCTTGCAGACTCACCAATCAACATCCATTACGGAGATCAAATCATGCAATTGCCTCTCTTTTTTATGGGCACAACCAACCAAGTGTCACTCAAATATTTTCTTAGTGTCTAAAGGACCAAAATCTCTCTATCCATGCGAAAAATAAATAACAAAATCGAAAAAATGAAACATCAATTTATGTAATTAAATTGAAAACACAAATAGACATATGCATGATTACACAAATTAGAAAGAAACATACAAAGCTGAAATTAAGTGTATCGATTCTCAAATTTGACACAATTTAAATCATTTCATCATCCTGTAAAAACCTCAAGTTGCAACGTTGTCTTTTATAAAATTTTGTAAATAGATTCGTCGAAACTTACAAGATATTTGGTTGTTCAACAATATGAGTTAAAATCAAGTATCATGAATTGCAAGACGTAGAAGTCTCATGTTTATCTTAGAGGCAGATTTAAAATATAAATAACTATATGAATTTTTTTGTGCTGTTTATTTCTACCACCATGATTGTTTCGAAAACTTTTCAATTTTAAATTTTTTAGAGTATCTTTATGTAAATACTCAATAAGGTAAACAGTATGAACATTTTCTATGACAGAACAAACGTAATTGAGTACCTAAAATTAGATTGAGATTCATTTTTTAAGTCTCAAATAGACATCTTATCACAAAGAACTTGCACTTTACTAAAGTTTTTTGCATAAATGTCTTTCTTGGGGTAATCGAAAAAAAGGGGAAAAAAGTAAAAAAATATATATATGATTATTATAATCCTGAATATTAATCTCAATTTATAGGAAAATGATATTATTGTCATATCATATTTAATCCAACAAAACAAATAAAACTATAAGTGAAAATGGAAAATAGGGACGAAAATTAAAGGCCAAATTCAATTTTATTTTATCCTTTTAGCCAATTAAAATTAAGGACAAAAAAATTGAATTTGTTAAACCTATTTTAAATAGTTCGATGATAAAACAATTGAATTTGGTAAATTTAAGGGTCTATTTCTAAAATTGAAAAAAGTTAGTGTACTAAAATTAAAATTAGTGAAAATTAAAGGGAACAAACATTTTGTACCATTTTTAATATTGTATATGTGCAATATATTTATATTTCTTATTCTAATTTACAAACTAAATGTATTCTTTAATATAATGTATATGCAATTGTATATCATGTTGTTTCAACACTTGTTGTATTAATATTATTAAAATATTATTTCAATATGTTGAGTATATTATTTATGTATTATATTACACTAATTATATATTAAGTCATAATTAAAAACTCCTTGAACATCTGCTATATAATTTTATAATAATTAATAATAAAAGAAAACTTAATGGTTATACACACAAATCATCTTAATTGAAAGGGATGTGCTATTAAACATATCTAATCTATAACATATTAATTGAGAGGTCAACTCACTTATTTAGCTTGAAAATTTACAATCCACTCAGCAATATATTCCTACAAATTAGAAGAAAACATATGAGACACAATAATCAGGGTGCTATTACAATGGTAAAAAAAAATACATCTCAAAATAATTTATCTTCCTTACTCGTCTGTTTAACAAAAAAATTCATATATACATATTCCAAAATAACGTATTACACTCCAAGATATTCTACGACAAAACAGATACGACAAATCACAATTATCAGTCTCACATAACTAAATTGTTATATAATATTTCAGTTACATTTAACGTCTATCATAAATCTCAAATTTAAGCTTAAATCAAATGAAGTGGGCTGAAAAAATTAAGGTCTATTAAAATACTAGTTTAGTGCCCGTGTGTTACGCGGTTTTCTAATTAAAAATTGCAATATTTTTAATAAATAATATATTTAATAATTAAAAATATAAATATGAACATAAATTCACTAAATATGAATTAATAATTTTTAAGGTGTATATTAGTAAATTTTCTTAAACCTTGGGATAAGATTCTTGAGTCAAATATTATTTATCCATGTTAGTATGAAGTTGAAACCTACAAATCAAAACAAAATAAATCGACTAAGAAAAGACTAATAAATTAATTAACATGTAATAATTTTTTAAAAAAAGTGAATGAATTATAATATAAAATACTTTTTCCACATAAAATATTTTAAGATATACATAAGAGCAATTATAAAATAAAATTATTTATTAAGAAATTAATAATTGAATATAATTCACACTAAGATAAAATACATTTAGAATGAATATTTTATTTATCTTAAATTAAGTCAAACAAAATTACAAAAATTACCATAAAAAATATAAATGAATAATATTATATAGTTAAATAAAATAAAATAATAAATATGAATTACACATTTTATAAAAATAACACATAAAAATGACATGTGTAATCAAATTTCTCATTGAATGACACATAGGTTAAATTAACATGGAGTTGACACATCATGAAAAAAAAAACTCCCTATTAATATATAGAGGGATATATAGGGGATAGGGGATTGTTTAGGATATACAAAAATAGAATTACACATAGGATTTATTTTTAGTGATATGTAGGATTTATTTTTAATGACATGTACACCAAACTTCTCCTAGAATGCCACATAGGTTAAATCAATGTAGAGTTGACACATCATCAAGAAAAACTCCCTATTAGTAATATAGGGGGTGGCTTTATGAAATAGTGGCTCAAGCAAACTTGACCCAAATAAATAGAATAACTGTGCCAATGCTTCCAAAAGTTTTGGCGATTGTCGCCGGAAACTGTAAAAAGACCTTGAAACGCTCTTAAGCAAAATCAGGAAGAATGCCAACGCAATAGAATCTAGATGAAATATAAAAATCTGCACAGAAAAATCTAAACGCGACAGAACTTTAATCCCAAATTCGATGAAAATAACAAATGAATATAAACCAATAAACTGGAAATATCATAATCAAATAAACAAATTGAGGAAAAAATCACATGGAGAGATAATTCAAGATCATAAGCAAAATTACAAAAAGTGAGACAGTTGTCGAACTTGAAACACGGAGCCCTAGCGACCGGCGAGCAAGGAAAAGTAGATATTGTGGATTATATCACTAAACTATTGTACATATTATATCACTAAATAAAAGACGACTTAAATAACAAATGTATCCTTGAATTAAGCGGCTAATCTGGTGTGCAGTTTATATCACTAAACATTGAAGGTCGTGCTAGAAGGAAATACATTAATATTAAATATAAAAGTCAAAGCATATACTGCTTTTAAGTGTTTTGTTATGTTGGATAATTAAAAACTGAACAATTTTATGTAGATGTGTGTACTTCTCTTAAATTGGTGTAAAGAAAGTATTAAGACAAATTTACCGCATAAAAAGAACTTGATGAAAACCTAAGGCTAATCTTATGATGCTTATATACTCTTGAATTTGAGAGCACCCATAAAGTCAGATAATAACAGAGGAGCACTTCATACACAAATAAATTATTTTAATTTAGAAGTAAGAGCAAATTAATGCAAAGATTACTCAAATGATATATTATTCAATACATACATTATTATTTTTCAAAATCAATATATACCCTACATCGAAATATTGGAGAATACTTTTTATTATATTTAAATAATAATTTTATTAAAATTTATTCACATGATGCTACCGGTAAGTAAATAATTATTATGAAATTTTGATTACAATATAATAATTTTGTCAATAGTAGTATAAAATTAAAAATATAATAAAATCATATTTGACAACAGTAACGGTATGGCGAGAAAATTTTCGGTATGTCGTACTGTCCACCCATATATATATATATATATATATTGTTGGGAGATGAATTTAATAAAGATATGATTTTGATTAGATCCCAAAACCCTGAGTATGACATGTTCAGAATAATCTTGATAGTTGAGTCAGGATTCAGTTTTAGAGTATTCAGGATGTTATCTGCAAAATGTATAGTCAGCAGATATAGATCAGGATAGGATCTGAAGATTCTGAAGAACTCAGTATGTTTCTGAAGAAACTGAAGTTTCAGTAAGAAACTAAAAAGTTTCTGAAGACTCAGTAAGAAACTGAGAATCTGAAGACTCAATGAGAAACTGAGAATCTGAAGACTCAGTGAGAAACTGAGAAACCAAGACTCAAGATATCACCAAGATACATCCAAGACTCGTAAGACTCAAGACTCCTAAGACATCAAGACTCAAGACGCAGAAGATGTAAGATCAAGTCTGAAGATCAAGAATACTGAAGGCATAGTAATTACTGAAGACTCAATAATATACTAAATGCTCAGTATAAACCTGAATGTTCCAAGGCACTGAGAATATCTATCTGAAGGATGCAATACTGAGAAAGTCGCGATTCCTTAGAAAATTAGATATTGCCCAAGATATTTAATGCAGACAAAAGGAACTAAGACAAAGTGTTGTTAAGGTTATATCAACTCAGAGATTGTAACCAAGAGAGCCGTTGCGTTGTCTACCTTTAACTGGAGACAAAAGTCAAAAAGAGGAAGACAACATTGTACCATACCGACAATCGATAAAGGATTTTGTCACAAAAAGATGTCAGAAGTACTAAGTTCCAGACTGCAAAAAGTGAAGACCGGCTAACATGAAAGACTATTGCCTAAAACGTGTTAGGGAGTGTCAAACCCTAAATATAGCCATTTTTCACACACCATAAGAGGAAACTCACGAAGCTATCTGATGGTCCCGGTGGGAAAACCCATTTTGCGCGTGCAGAAGCAAACATGAATTGCGATACATATAAAAAACAGGGGAGAAGGAATGGTGATTATAGATTTTTGCGTTTTAAGCTCATGTGTTGTGTTTTGCTTATAATCGAATGCATATGACAATATAAGAACATAAAGCAATAAAGAACACAATAAAGTATAGTGGTTCGGAGGCTCAAGCTCCTACATCCACTCTCCCTATTCCTAGGGAAATTCCTTCCAACTGGACTTATCACCCTCTCGGGTTTGCCTCGGGACTTATCACCCTCCACAGGATTGCCTACAGATGTTTACCGAGTTCACACTCCAACGGGACTTATCACCCTCACTCAGGATTGCCTACCCTGCCTTTCGGGATTGCTAGATGTTTACCGAGTTCACACTCACCTACAAACTTAACCGACTGATTTGGGTAAGGTTTGTTTGGTTTCCAACTAGGTTGAGATTTTTCCTTACATTTGTTTAGCCTCAATGCTAAGGTTGGGAAAATCTCTCTAAGCTTAGGATACATCGTGGGTTGCTTAGATTGGGTTCTAGAACACTCTTGAACATATTTGTATATCTACAGACTTGTGTTCTAGGGTGAGAATGCTTTGGGTATAACTCTCTTTGGCTCTGTAGCATCTCGTGCTATAATCTCCACGCATCCACACATTAGAATGATGAAAGACTTTGTATTTATAGTGTGGATTTGAATGTTACCGTTGGAGAGAATCACATTCAAATCCATACTATTCTTGTAAGTACAACAAACTTCTTCAGGTTGGTTGTCTTCCTCTCATTGGTCCACGTCACCGATTCTAATCGGCTATATTCCTCGATTCCTCGCCTTGAATCATTCAGATTCTCGAGTCTCAGTGTCTTCGTGAGACATACCGAAGTCTTCGATTCTATCCGAAGTCTTCAGTTTATCCGAGTCTCGATTTTCTCATCCGAGCCTCGTGTTTATCCGAGCCTCGGATACTTGATTCAGCCAGACTTCTCTTCATGGACCTTGTCGATCAGGCATACCGACACTCAGCCGACCGAAGTTCAATTCTTCAATTCGGACATCCCGACCTTCAGTTACTTTGACTTCAGTTATCCGATTTCTTCTTTGCTTCGATCCGATCACTGACCGATCGATCAACACATCTTCGATCAACATATCGATAATAGCATCAGTCAAGATTTTAGGTTTAAGATATCGGTTTAGCACATCCGATCTCAATCACGCCCGATCTTGATCATCCGCGACATCTTCATATCCGATCTCGATCACGCCCGATCTCGATCGATCTCATCTCCTCCTCTTCTCGATCCGCAACCTTCTCTTCGATCTTCCGGTCTTTCTTTCGATCGGTTTATCCGTTTCTTCTGATCACCATATCGGCTCGACTTTTCTTCTGATTATTTGATCAGGTTTGTTTTGGTCATCTGATCATTTGACCTTCTGATTCTTCTTATCAGCTGGCTTAACTTTTCTTCTCTTCTGATTTTGCACAACTCATCAGTTAACTCCGGAACTCTTCTTACTCATCTGATCTCGATCAGTCTCGTCTGCAGCCTCGCCTGATCTCGATCATCTTCATCTGATTTCGTGAGTTCCCCCTCAATTTGTTCTCTCGTTCCCCCTCAACTTGTTATCTGTAAATTAGCTTCAATAACACAAGTTGATAATGTTTTGGCACAATTCATCAAAACTAAAATATCCCAACACTATCTCTCCAACGGATAGTTTTTCAAGAGTGACCTTGGTGTATGCCTATAAATACTTATGACCCTCTACATTGTAAGGTTACGGGAAATTTGTAAGCAACTCAAGAGCTCAAACTTATTATTGTAAGTTGAAGCACTCGAAAAACTGAGAATTTCCCAAGTGCTTTAAATTGAAGAGAGCTCATTCCACTAAGCCTAGCTTGATAAGATATATCCAAAGCTTAGTCGAGATATCCTAGCCTTTGCATTGTTCTTTATTGTAAAGGATATCTCATCCT
The DNA here is from genome assembly GCA_037126765.1 of Stenogyne calaminthoides. Taxonomy (NCBI): domain Eukaryota; kingdom Viridiplantae; phylum Streptophyta; class Magnoliopsida; order Lamiales; family Lamiaceae; genus Stenogyne; species Stenogyne calaminthoides. Next base: position 30,485,580 of record JBBCBC010000006.1, on the reverse strand, counting down.
AGTTGGAAACCAACCAGGAAACCCCAAACCCTTTGTAAGGTAGTTTGAGTGTGATTGTTGGTGAGATTGGAGTTGTAAAGAGTGAGTAAACTACATTGAGGTAGTCAGAAAGCTCTAGAGGAGAAGTGAGTAATCTATCTTGGATAGACAGAAAGCTTGTGTGAGTTTTGAGTTAGTAAACTACAGAGGTAGTCAGAAAGCTCAAAATTAGAAAGGTTAGTAAACTACAGAGGTAGTCAGAAAGCCTTAGGAAGTGATTAATGAATTTCTCTGAAAAGATCAGGGAGAGTGGACGTAGGAGCTTGAGTCTCTGAATCACTATAATCTGCTGTGTTCTTTGCTTTCTGTTTTGCTTGATTTATCTGTTGCATTACTTTGTCTTGAAAGCATATTTTCATTGATATTTCAAATGGAATCAATCCAACGAAAGTTGCATATAAATTAAATCACGTACTAATCACTATTCCATTAAAGGAATGTTTTCAAAGAAAAAGCTTAAAACGAGTATAAACTAAGGGCCAACCATTCCGCACATCTGAGTAGCTAGAACAGATAGTTACCAAACCAACTTACTCTTCCGAGGGTCCAAAGAAGTTAGTTATCCGATCCAAGCAACTCGGGATCTCTAAAAACTCGGGACTCGATTGAGATTATCCGAGGTATCCGAAAAGCAAACAGATCACCGCCTCTCGGATAGACTATGACTTCGAGCGATTTGTGCTTCTCAGACCAAATCATTAGGACAACCCCACCCAAGTGACCTCGAAGAAGAAAAGTTTTAAAAACACTGAACACGTGTATTCCCCCCATACACGTGTAAGACTCGTTTGCACCGGAACCAACAAGTGGTATCAGAGCAGTGGTTCAACTTGACCACCTGCTTTGTTGACCAAAGTTTTATTTTCTAAAAATACTTGTGGTCTATCTGAACTGATCATATTTGCTGAATTCTTAAAAGACTCAGATAAAATGTCTTCTAAGAAACTTCCCATGTTCTCAGTGGAGAACTATGATTTATGGAGACTGAGAATGCAGGCTCACCTGTATTCTAAACATGAACGTATGTGGAGAGTGGTCTCTGAAGGGCCATTCCAATTTACTGTGGTGAATCCCAGAGGAACAGAAAATGAGAGAAACGATCCTAGAGCAGAATTTCCTAAGTTTGATGACCAACTGACTCCTGAGGAGAAGAAGTTAGTCAATCTAGACTATATTGCTAAAGACACACTATACAGTACAATTGATGATGGTGTGATGGGAATGATCTCTCACTGTAATACTGCAAAAGAAATTTGGGATACACTAGTCAGAATGTGCCAAGGCACGCACCATATCAAGGAAAACAAACTTTCAGTTGCAATTGGAAAGTTTGATAGTTTTGAAATGGATGAAGGTGAATCTATACACAAATTGGAAGTCAGATTCACTAGCATTATGAATGATCTAAATGCACTTGGTAAGAAATATCCACAGAGAGAAGTTGCAATGAAAATTCTTAGAGGTCTTTCTAAGAAATGGGATATACAGGCAGTGGTGATTAAAAACACCAAAAAATATTAATTCAATGCCATACCAACAAGTCTTCTCTGAGCTGAAGGCCTATGAGTTCGTAATTGATAAGAAATCTAAAAAGGCTGACAGCAAATATGATTCATCATCTAGTAAGAATGTGGCTTTTAAGGCCAAGGATAAAACCCAGAAAAACTAGAGAGTTCGAGAACTCCCTTGCTAAAAATCGGATGAGCTTGAGGATAAGCTAAAGACCGATGGCAAGGAGGTTTGAAAGACTTAATAATCGATATGGAAAATACAAAAACTATTACAGAATCACAAAGTACCGGAAGAAACCTGAGGATAGATCAACTCAGAAGAAGAAGGACCTGAAAGCTGAGGGATCTTCATCCAAAAGGAAGGACTCCAAGTCCAAAGAAGAAAGTGATCAGGATGATGATGCCAACAGATGCTATAATTGCCAAAAGAAAGGTCACTTCCAAAGATGATTGTCCAGATCCGAAAAGCTAAGGAGAGAAGAGAAAGGCAAGCTAAAAGAGACAAGAAGTTCTCTAGCAAAAAAGGCCATGGTTCTTTGAAGAAGAACATTCTCGAGGAGGGATCTAGCTCTTCGCTTGAAATATTCTCGACAAAGGAAAGTGATGACATCCGGCTCGATGGCCATTGAGGAGGTAAACTCTTCTTTCTCTCGTTGTTGCTCCTACACTAGCACAAGAGTTGTCAAGTTCAACTGAAATAGTCATTTTGACCGGTGGATTCTTTTGAGAGTCTAATGAAGGACTATGTTTGTTTTACAAGAATCGCTAAATGAAACTCAAGAGCGTAATAAGGAATCAAGGTCAAAAATCTTAAGTGGAAAGACTCTAGAAAACTGAAATCACTTCTCAATTAATGGGAGCTACTGATGAACTGGATGTTCTGAAAGTACAACTCTCAGAGAAAGAGAAGTTGATAGTGACCCTAACTCAAAAACTAGAGAAATCCAATCAAGAGATTCAAATTGATCGTAACTAAGTTCAATGACCTCTCTGAGAAGCATGAAACTCTACAGAAATGTGAGGATAGTGCACAGAAGAAGCTAACTCTATTGAATACTGCATCTAAAGTTGTTGGGATATTTTAGTTTTGATGAATTATGCCAAAACATTATCAACTTGTGTTATTGAAGCTAATTTATAGATAACAAGTTGAGGGGGAACGAGAGAACAAATTGAGGGGAACTCACGAAATTAGGGACGAGATGATCGAGATCGACGAGGTCACAGATTTAGACCGATTGAGATCGATGAGTTAGATGAGTTCCGAAGTTAACCGATGAGCCGCGGCAAAATCGAAGAGAAGAAAAGCTAAGCCGCCAGATCGTAAGATCGATGACCAGATGACCCGATCGATGTCCGTAATGCACTGATCGATGATAAGAAGAATCGACGAGCCGATATGGTGATCGAAGAGCGCATAAGCCGATCGTAAAGAAACCGACCGTAAGATCGTAAGAGAAGGTTGCGATCGTAAGAGGAGCAGATGAGACCGACGAGATCGACGCGATCGAGATCGATATAAAGATGAGCGATGATCAAGATCGACGTGATTGAGATTAAATGTGCTAAACCGATATGCTAACCTAATATGCTAACCCGATGTACTAACTGATGCAAATAAATGATATGTCGACTGATGCTATAATCGATCCGATCATGTGAGTTGATCGATCAAAGCAGAAGAAATCGATATTAGAAAACCGTAAATCAAGATACCGATCGTGAAAAAAATCATCGTAAGAGAAGTCATCTCGAAGTCATATTCACCGAGAATCGTAACGCCGATGATCGCTTAGCTCGAAAAGTGCTAGTGACCGAGGGTCGATGTCTAAATTCGAAAGAGTCAACTCGAGAAGCTTGAGTGTCGGTATGTCCCGATCATACAAGGTCCGGCCAAGAGAAGTCCATCAATCAAGAATCCTCGAGTCCACTAAGCCCGAGTTTGAAGAAGCCGAGGATCGCATAATCTCAAGAATATAGCCGTTAGATTCAAATTGACGTGGACCAATGAGAGGAAGACAACCAAATGAAAAAGTTTGCAAAAAAGTTAGAAAAGTATGGATTTGAATGTAACTCCATCCAACGGTAACATTCAAATCCACACTATAAATACAAGTTCTTCCCTCATTATCCGTGTGGGAAAAATGCGTGAAACATCCATCAAGCCAAATCATCAAGCATTCCCACCCTAGAACACAAGTCTGTAGATATACAAATATGTTCAAGAGTGTTCTAGAACCCAATCTAAGCAACCCACGATGTATCCTAAGCTTAGAGAGATTTTCCCAACCTTAGCATTGAGGCTAAACAAATGTAAGGGAAAATCTCAACCTAGTTGGAAAACCAAACAAACCTTACCCAAATCAATCGGTTAAGTTTGTAGGTGAGTGTGAACTCGGTAAACATCTAGCAATCCCGAAAGGGAGGGTAGGCAATCCCGAGTGAGGGTGATAAGTCCCGTTGGAGTGTGAACTCGGTAAACATCTGTAGGAAATCCCGTGGAGGGTGATAAGTCCCGATTGAGTGAGAGCTCGTTAAATATCTAGAGGCGAACCCGAGAGGGTGATAAGTCCAGTTGGAAGGAATTTCCCTAGGAACAGGGAGAGTGGATGTAGGAGCTTGAGTCTCCGAACCACTATACATTGTTGTGTTGTTTACTGCTTTATGTTCTTATATTGTCATATGCATTTGTTTATAAGCAAAACACAACACATGAGCTTAAAACGGAAAAATTGGAATCACTCTGCCCTCACCCCTGTTTTTATATGCATCGCTTTCAAAATGATTTGCTTCCGCACGCGCAAAATGGGTTTTCCAACGGGACCATCAATTGGTATCAGAGCGGGAGTTCTAAAGTTCACTAATTTCAAAGTAAACACCTGAACTTATCTTTTTTAAAAGAAAACCCGTTTCTTTGAAAATGCATATATTTTAAATGTTTTGGCGTCATTATCAAAAAGGGGGAAATTGTTGGGATATTTTAGTTTTGATGAATTATGCCAAAACATTATCAACTTGTGATATTGAAGCTAATTTACAAATAACAAGTTGAGGGGGAACGAGAGAACAAATTGAGGGGGAACTCACGAAATTAGACGTAGATGATCGAGATCGACGAGGGTCAGCATTTAGACCGATTGAGATCGAATGAGTTAGATGAGTTCCGAAAGTTAACCGATGAGTCATGGCAAAATCGTAAGAGAAGAAAAAGCTAAGCCCGCAGATCGAAGATCGATGACCGGATGACTGATCAAATGTCCGAATGCACTGATTAGATGATCGTAAAAAATGATTTGAGCCGATATGGTGATCGGAAGAGCGCATAAGCCGATCGAAAAGAAACCGACCGTAAGATCGTAAGAGAAGGTTGCAGATCGAAGAGAAGCGGATGAGACCGATCGAGATCAGATATAAAGATGAGCAGATGATCAAGATTAGACGTGATTGAGATCAGATGTGCTAAACTGATATGCTAACCTAATATGCTAACCTGATGTACTAATCTGATGCAGATAAATTGATATGCTGACCTGATGCTATATTGATCTGATCATGTGAGTTGATCAGATCAGGCGAGAAGAAATCAGATATTAGAAAACCAGAAATCTTCATACCAGATCAGGAAAAAAGTCATCAGAAGAGAAGTCATCTGAAGTCATATTCACTGAGAATCAGAACACTGCTGATGATCAGTTAAATTTCGAAGCTAGTGACCGAGGGTCGATGTCCGGATTCAAAGAGCCAACTCAAAAGAAGCCCGAAAGTGTCGGTATGCCCGACGATAAGGTCCGCTGAATCAAGAATCCTGAGTCCAAGGAAGCCTGAGTTTGAAGAAGCTGAGGATCAGACAATCCTGAAGAATATAGCCGTTAGATTCAGCTGACGTGGACCAATGAGAGGAAGACAACCAGCCTGGAAAAGCTGCAAGAAGCTACAGAATAGTATGGATTTGAATGTGACTCCATCCAACGGTAACATTCAAATCCACACTATAAATACAAGTTCTTCCTTCATAATTCGGTGTGGAAAAATGCGTGAAACATCTATCAAGCCAAATCATCAAGCATTCCCACCCTAGAACACAAGTCTGTAGATATACAAATATGTTCAAGAGTGTTCTAGAACCCAATCTAAGCAACCCACGATGTATCCTAAGCTTAGAGAGATTTTCCCAACCTTAGCATTGAGGCTAAACAAATGTAAGGGAAAATCTCAACCTAGTTGAAAACCAAACAAACCTTACCCAAATCAGTCGGTTAAGTTTGTAGGTGAGTGTGAACTCAAGAACATCTAGCAATCCCGAAAGGGAGGGTAGGCAATCCCGAGTGAGGGTGATAAGTCCCGGCTGGAGTGTGAACTCGGTAAACATCTCAGTAAAATCCCGTGGAGGGTGATAAGTCCCGATTGAGTGAGAGCTCGTTAAATATCTAGAGGCGAACCCGAGAGGGTGATAAGTCCAGTTGGAAGGAATTTCCATAGGAACAGAGAGAGTGGATGTAGGAGCTTGAGTCTCCGAACCACTATACATTGTTGTGTTGTTTACTGCTTTATGTTCTTATATTGTCATATGCATTTGTTTATAAGCAAAACACAACACATGAGCTTAAAACAGAAAAATTGGAATCACTCTGCCCTCACCCCTGTTTTTATATGCATCGCTTTCAAAATAATTTACTTCCGCACACGCAAAATGGGTTTTCCAACGGGACCATCAAAAGTAATAGATGAAATTCAGAGTTACCAGAGATCTGTCACTATAAAATCTGGATTAGGATACATTCCAGGGGGAACCTCACAAGGTCATCCCGAATCTTTGATCAAGTAGCAAGTAGACAATCTTTGTAAAACCAAGGGCACCCACACTTCAAAATGAAGAAATGCCCAAGGTTGTAGACAAGGAAAAAGGACCCATGGTTTCAAAAAAAACCGAATGATCGTGTAGGAAAGCCCAAACCTCGGTGAAGGCTAGAAAACCCGAAAGCACTCGATTGGAAAATTTCGAGAAAGTACTTCAAAGCCCGAGGCTAAGAATGCAAAACCCGAAAGGATCTACATCAAACCATCAAAGGAATCTTCAGAAGAGAAACACTCGCCAGAGACATTCTCAATCAAGAGACCAAGTCCTCAAGATAATTGAAAAGACCCAAATTTTAGTACAGTAACCCAACCCCACTTTCCTAAGGGTAAAGGTTACTTGAACCCGAGTCAACAAAGATTCGCACCGGCAAGACAAAAGCCAAAGCAAATGAACAAAAGGCCCGAACCTAAGAAAAATTCAAAAGCCCATGTTCATGCTAAGGCTAAAGACTCATACACATGAAACCCCGTTAAGGCACCCAGAGTAGTAAATGTGTATGTAGATGTTTATGGAAGATGATCGCCCACTCTAAAGTGATTAGGGTTGTCGAGCGATTTGGATTCGAAAGGTACAACTAACCTTGTAGGACCCTACACAAATTGGGTACCTAAAAATTGATCTGCTTTTTCGGGAGGAAAACAAGGGCACCGAAAATGATTGAAGATCACATAAAGACTGATGAGTAGAGATGAAAAAAAGCCCCGATGTATGGTATCTTGACAAAGGATGCTCAAGACATATGACAGATTTCAAGAAGATACTCAAAGACTATGTTGAACAAAGAGACCCTCGAGATCACTTTTGGAGATAACTCCAAGGGACGGTCAAGGATATGGAACTTTGGAAATCGACTCGATTCATATCCATGGTGTTTCATATGTATCCGGATTGAAGCATAACTTGCTTTCAATAAGCCAATTCGTGATAAGGGTTTTAATGTTGAGTTCTCTAAGAACTTATGTTATGTGAAAGATGATATCTCACGAAAAGTATTCTTGACCGTACTAGAAAAGGAAATGTATATCTTGGTCGATTGAGTTCAACTCCTAAAGATACATGTTTGGTTGCAAAAAGTTCCACGATATACTAGTTGGTTATGGCATAAAAAGAATGAATCACCGAATTTCAAAACCCCGAATAAGCTTGCAAGATTAGCTCTTGTGAGAGGGTTGCCTAAATGAAGTGTTCAAGAAGGAACATATTTGTGATGCGTGCAAAAAGGAAAACAAATTAGAGCATCATTTAAAAGCAAAGTAGATGTTTCTCTTTGAAAGAATACTTCAATTGTTGCATATGGATCTTTTGGTCCTATAACACCAAAGAGCACCAATGGCGAAAATACACACTAGTAGTAGTTGATGACTACTCAAGATATACTTGGGTCATATTCTTACTCAAGAAGAAAAGAGACTCGATATAAAGTTTGTCGACCATCGAAAAGGCTCAAGATTGAGAAAAATCGAGTGTGGTCAAAATCGATCCGACAAGGAACCGAATTTATAAATCATATCATATCGATTATTGTGCTACAAATGGAATTACTCATGAAACATCACCGCAAGGACCCCTCAACAAAATGGTGTTCTTTGAAAAGAAGGAACAAGACTCTTAAAGAAGTTCGCAAGGACAATGATAAATTGAAGGCGATATTCCTAAAAGATTTTGAAATTTGTCGCAACACCGCATGCTATTCTCGTAAACGGATCCATGTTGACTAAAAAGTCAAGGCAAAACACCTTATGAGCTTTGGAATGAAAGGAAGCCTCTTGTTTCTTTCTTTTCGTGTGTTTGGTTGCAAGTGTTTCATACAAAATAATGGTAAAGATCGAGTTGAAAACATTTGATAGTAAAGGCGATGAAGGAATATTCTTAGGATATATTCAAGTCGATAAAAACTTTCGAGTTTACAACTGTAGGACTCTTATTGTGGAGGAAACACCTCATGTTGTTTTTGATGAATCTACTTGTGTTCGGAAGAAACAAGAACATGATCTTGAAAGAACCCACCAAGAGAATCACCAGATTAAGCCCGAAAAAGAATGACAAAACATCCATCTGAACTCGAAAAGAAGAAGTCACCACCATCTATGATTGGAGTGACTCGGACTCGAATAAAGAAGTTCGGGATGGAACTCGAGGATGGTGAGACTCAGGATGGAAAGTCTTCACTGAAGGAAAACCAACACACTGAAGCTGACCAATCTGAACAGACACCAGTTCAGACTCAGGTATGTGATGCCAATGAAGATGTGGTCACAGCTGAGGCAAATTCTGAATCTATCAACCAAAGGGGAACAAATGTCTCTGACAATGTTCTGAATAGAATTTCCCCTGAGGAAGATGATTCCCTTTCTCCTTTTCTCTTTGTTCCCTCGAAGTTCTTGAATTAATTGAACCTAACATTTTAAATGTTGAGGATACTATTGAAGGGGGAACATCTAGAAGAAGATGGTTAGATAGTCATCCTACAAGCCAGATTGTGGGTGATCTAACTGAAGGTGTCAAAACAAGAAGGTTCCATGGTGAGAGTGCACTATTCTGCTGCTTCCTATCAGAGAAAGAGCCTACTGAGATTGGTGAAGCTCTACAAGATTCTCATTGATTATTCTTTATGCAAGATGAAATAATCAATTCTCAAGAAATGAAGTATGGGAGCTAGTGGATAGACCTGAAAGGCACAATGTCATTGGAACCAAGTGGGTATTTAAGAATAAAAGAGATGAAAACAACAACATTGTAAGAAACAAGGCAAGGCTAGTTGCACAAGGTTATTCCCAAGAAGAAGGCTTGGATTATGATGAAACCTTTGCACCAGTTGCAAGACTAGAAGCCATCAGATTGTTTCTTGCATATGCTGCCCACATGAAGTTCACAATCTATCAAATGGATGTGAAAAGTGCATTTCTGAACGGTGTGCTTAAAGAAGAGGTTTATGTAGAACAACCTCCTGGTTTCAAACAGAATGACCAAGTTTACAGGCTCAGAAAAGCCTTGTATGGTCTTAAGCAAGCACCCGAGCATGGTATGATACTCTTTCTCAGTTTCTTACTGACCATGGTTTTGTTAAAAGGAACTGTTGATAGAACTCGCTCGGGATAGAAGATGGGGAAGATATCTTACTAGTTCAGATATATGTTGATGACATCATTTTTGGATCTCCAAACCATCAGCTGTGTGAAAAGTTTTCAACACTGATGAAAGGCAAGTTTGAGATGTCAATGATGGGAGAGATGAATTTCTTTCTAGGTCTTCAAGTGAAACAATCAAAGGAAGGAATCTTCATCAACCAGGCAAAGTACACCAGGGATCTGATTGCCAAGTATGGTGTGCAGATTGCAATGCGCTTAGAATTCCTATGAATACTAACTACAAGATGGATCCCCGATTACAAGGCAAATCAGTAAGTCATACTGATTATAGAGGAATCATTGGATCATTGCTCTATCTCACAACAAGTAAGCCGGATATAACATTTGCTGTTGGGATATGTGCAAGATACCAAGCTAATCATAAGGCTAGTCACATGGAGGCTGCCAAAAAGATACTGAAGTATCTCAAGGGCACAGTGAATAGAGGATTATGGTATCCAGCTGATGATAACCTTGAATTAACTGGTTACTCAGATGCTGATTATGGAGGTTGCAGAATTGACAGGAAGTCCACTACAGGAACTTGTCAATTTCTAGAAAGTAAGCTGATATCTTGGTTTTCGAAGAAATGCAGGACCTCGAGTGAACCAAGATTATCGAAGAAATTTGAATACATGGGCTGCGCAGAAGTCATTGTGTGCTTTCGATTCTTTGGCTCACACAACAATTAAGGGATTATAAAGTTGTAGCCAATGAAGTACCAATATTTTGTGACAATAATAGTGTCATTGCTATTTCAAAAAATCCGGTATTGCACACCAGATGCAAGCATGTGGATATCAGACATCACTTCATCGGAGATCATGTCGAAAAAGGACATCGAGATGGAGAAAATTCATCTTGATAAGCAAAGAGTCGATATCTTGACTAAACCTTTGGTCAATCAAGATTTCGTGAACTATCGGTTGAATTAGGGATGTTGGATCCAGTATAGAGTAAAATCAAAAAATTGAAGATTTTCGATGCATGAAGTTTTCTCGAATTCTACCGAGAAACTCGGATAAAATTGAAATACCGAATCGAGTCTCGTGAAACTCAAACTTCATCAAGGTCAAGATTAAAAAGATATCGAACCCATTCAAGACTTCGAGATCATCTTGACATTTTATCAAGGTCAATACTCAAGAAGACCGATAGAGGGAAATTAGTCCAAGAAGTAATGACTCATCGCGACTCATTTATTGCTTAAGTGAAACTTCAGAATCATTCGCAATAAATACAAAACACCGAGGAATGTTTTTGGGCGGGATCTTTGAAATTCCTAAAAGGTCAACAGTCATTAAATGCTCTGTTACATTTAATCACCAATAAAGTTAAAATGGCGGCTTACTTTTCCGGGATCGACCTTTCGCATACCCGATTAATTGTGGATTAATCTTAACCGTTGCTTTTCACCAAACCGGTACGACTTCCCACGATCTCGAACGATTTAATCCTTTGAAAGTCATTCAAGCTAAATTTTATTGAAACCCTTCGTTCCCAAAAACCCTCTGCAAATAAATCCCTTTTACCCAGAAAAACTTTATCGCTCAAAACCCTAAATCTTCAAATCTCAAATGGCTCCTACCATGTTCGAAAAATTAGCCGAGACAAATAAGCCATGGTATGAGTATGTGGTTTCTTTGGAGAGTACCACCAATGCCAAGCACGAAGAAGAGGAGCTCCACTTAATCCGATTGGCGAAACTGACGAACCTTGTCGCAAACCGACCGGAGGCGGAGTATACCCGTGAGGTAATAGAGTTTGTTGTAAATATGGAAATCGATGAGAAAGATTGTATAGAATCTAAGATTTCCGTTTTGCATCTTGAACAATCAATGAAGTATGTGGATTTTGTTCGAGAGCTCTACATTGTCCCTAAGAATTTAAACGACGTATTTGAGTTGTGTGATAGGGGAGATGATCCCTCATTGTATATGTTGGGACGGGAGCAGGAGTATCTTGACAAGGTTGCTGAGAAACCTGTTAAGTTTGAGGCAACTCTGCACAAACAGCATCTAAAGCCGAAATACAGAGTATTGATGGATATTGTTGGAAAATGCATAATGAGTTGATCTGGAAGCTTCGAGCAGATCATCACTCCCAAACTCTGATTGATGGCGGCGATTGAGGACTCATCCACCAAGGATTTTAACTGGCTGAAGTATCTGATCAAGGTGGTGACTGAGAAAGCCAAGGTCATAAAAAGGGAAGATGATGGGGCAATATCGATCAAAGGCAGGATCCTCCATGCCACCAAACTTGCATTTATTTTGGAGATGTGCAGAGAGGAGGAGGATATTTTTGCCAACTCTACTCCATTCCCTAAGTCCAAAGTGATGTTCAAGCCGATTGCTGCGAAGAGGACTATTAGAGGGAAGAAAGAGAAGAAAGTGGAATCACCAGTTGCGGCTACTGCTGAAGAAACCCAACAAACCAGGGGGAAGGTGTTGTTGGAAGCCAATAAGGAGCAGAGTGAGAAATTGAAGATGCAGAAAACCCTTGCTCCAAAACGCAAAAGAATGGTGATTCTCACTGATGAAGATGAGGAGGAGAGTGAGACTGAGGATATTCAAATGAGAGTCAAATCGCTTTCATCGCCTTTACATGTATTGCTCAAAGCATCTCAAAGGCACAGGATCAAACTGAGGAGCAAGTCTTCTCTGAGGTTCTTGAGACTTCAGTTAGCTCAGATAAGTTTTCTCAGGAAATTTTCCAAGGACCTCAGACCTCAGAGAAAGTTCAGATCCCTGCTGAGGAAGTGTCCGCTCGCCTCTCGAGCAAGCCGAAATTCCCATCGGAGGAGGCGCCACTCGGACCTCGGAAACCAAGTCGATTCAGACCGAGGAGGCGCTGCCCAAACCTCGAAAGCCTGAGAGCCTCGTGGAGCCGATGAACTTTGAAGAGCTCCTGAAAGTGAATTGTTGATTGACCCTTCCATCAACCCGAGAGCCCGATGCTCAAGAAAGGTGAAGCTGAAGAGACCGAATGACGAAGCAAGGGGGAACGGTTCATTCTTGATCGTTACCCTGAGCTGAGCTCATTCCCCGACCTCCAAGACATCTTCTTCAGATTGAGGTCAACGGCCTATGTCCCTCAACCGGACTCTTCCGGAGATGCTTAACATTGCTTCATTCGGAGGGGAAGACCGGGTGGAACGAGGAGACAACTTTTCTCACCCAATTCTCGGGGTTCGAAAAAACCAAGTCTTGGATGAAAATCTTAGATTTTGATGAGCTTGTGAAGAGGGGGTGGTGAGAGAATCTTTGAAGTTGGTGCCCGAGCTCCATTGACAAATCTCGGGATGGGGACCAACAAGGGGATGATGAGAGTCAATCTCGTAAGAGAAAGACTCAATCGATCTTGTCGATCAGTCACCGTCGAACATCCTCGATCAAATTAGCCTTTCGTAACTTTTGGCACTATTGATAATTATGCCAGATTATCAAGTTCATACCTTTAAATCAGAATGTCCGATATGCGATTGAGGCTCAGTGGACACCCAAGCTCAGTGGTGAAACCTCGCCTAAAATCAAGCTCGTGTTGGGACCGAGACTCGGGATGAACAACAAACTCACGAGGCCCAGCAGATCAGAAATGCTCCTGAGGTTGATCTCACCCCCGTGATGGAAAAGCTGGAGAAGGTTGAGCCAATCCTGACCAAAGTTGCTCAGATTGAAGAGGCATTGGCCAACCAAACTCAGAAGATTGAGAACTTGAGTTCTTCTTCGAACTGGTGTTGCTTTCAGAGCTCTATGAACAGAGAAGCTGACCTCCATGGAAGCAAAGCTAGAAGACAAGATGGAGGGGGTCAAGGTCGAAGCTTAATGAATGAGAGTCAAGCAAAAGGCATCGAGAGCGCACCTAAATTCTAGAAGCAAAATTGGTTGAGAGGAATGAGATGCTGGTGAAAAATGCTGTTGAGGAAATAAGCTCAATGCTCATGACCAAGATGACAGACATGTTCAAGGAAGCTCTCTCAAGCCAATTTGCTCATCTGTCTAAAGAATTCTCTGTGGCGAAGAACCACCTTAGGCGGCTCGAGAAGGAGCAAGATCAGATGGCAGGGGAGGTGCGGAGTGTCAGTAAAGAAAAATACCATATGGACACAACACTCTCCAGGCTTCTGCCAGAGTATGGTTCCAAGAAGGGGGAAAGACCTGGAGCTGATCTCAGGGAATTATTGGAACATACTCTGTAGGGCAAGATTGTTAAAGATGCTGACAAGAAGATAATTGCCGAGGCCATGAAAGAGATTGAAGCCATTGAGAAGCTTAAGTTCAAGGAGGTGGAGAAGCCAGTCTACACTCAGGTTTCAGAGGAAACAATGCAGGAAGTTGCTATGGAGAAACTGAGTGGTAGAGGAAGGATTGGGACAAGCCAGACTGGTGCTGAATTGCCCATCAAGAGAAAGGTCATGGTGATAGAAGAGCCTGAGGGCAAGAGAGCAAAGGCTTCTAAGCCAATCCAGAGGAAATTATTGCTGGATATTGAAGAATCTGAGGTTGAGCCTAAGAAGAAGGTCTTCAATACCAGAAGCGCTCTGAAAACACTCTAGATTGAACAAGCAAAGAAAGCTGTTGCTTCTGTTTCTGGTGTACCAGTGATCAGAAAGAAGGTAGAAGAAGAGCAGAAAAGAAGGAGTGGGTTCAAAAAGTTCGCAAGCAAGAGGATAGGGAACACTAAAGCACAGAAATGGCCACTCATTGACAAATGGATGCCAGTCCATCTCAACGATGCGTGAGAAGAAATCAAGAGAACCTTCTGGTTCTACTATGATGTGCTCAGAGAATGGAGAGGGGAGAGCTCAGATCCGAATGAGGCTTTCATTGACTATCTCCTGACCTTCTATCCAAAATATCTTCAAGGATGGATAAATCTTGCGGATGAAGGAAAGGTGCAGATAACCGCCCCTGGTCCATATGTGTACCCTCCTCCCAGGCTGGAGAATGGCTGTGTGAATGAGAAAGCCATTGCTAAAGAAATATCTCAGTACGCCATTCAGTTGGGTCTGACAGGGAACAATCCTGATATCATCAAAGAAAGAGATGCGCTGAAAAGAAGATATTACGGAATGTTCAACCTTGAAGTCCCTGCTGATGAGGTGAAAGAGCAGAACTGAAGAGCCGAGCTGAAGAGCAGATGAAGACTAAGAAGATGAAGACTCAGAAGATTTATGTAATCTTTTTTTTGTCTTTTTGATTTTGTTCAGATAAGATTCATTGTAACCTGTAACAGTCTACCTATCATCAATGAAAACTTATCATTTATGCTCAAAAGATAATATCTCATTATCTTATTTACATGTCTTTTACTTTTGATATGCCTGAATGATGTCTTGAATTAATTGTGTGTTTAAGGGGGAAATTGTTTGAAAATTAAGTATTTGGTGATGAATTCTTTGAGTGATTCATTACTGAAGAAATTGTTAAGAAATTAATTGTTGAGAGACTCATCAATTGTGGAAGAAATTGTTGGGATATATAACAAATCTTGTAATAGGATAAACTGAAACCTGAGTTTAGGTTAAATGTTTGTAACAAGATAGGTTTTGGCATCATCAAAAAGGGGGAAATTGTTGGGAGATGAATTTAATAAAGATGTGATTTTGATTAGATCCCAAAACCCTGAGTATGACATGTTCAGAATAATCTTGATAGTTGAGTCAGGATTCAGTTTTAGAGTATTCAGGATGTTATCTGCAAAATGTATAGTCAGCAGATATAGATCAGGATAGGATCTGAATATTCTGAAGAACTCAGTATGTTTCTGAAGAAACTGAAGTTTCAGTATGAAACTAAAAAGTTTCTGAAGACTCAGTAAGAAACTGAGAATCTGAAGACTCAGTGAGAAACTGAGAATCTGAAGACTCAGTGAGAAACTGAAGACTCAGCATGAAGACTTAGTATATCAGTCAGTATACATCTGAAGACTCAGAAGACACTGAAGACTCAGAAGACTCTGAAGACGCAGAAGATAGAAGACAGAAGACTGAAGATCAAGAATACTGAAGGCACGGTAATTACTGAAGACTCAGTAATATACTAAATGCTCAGTATAAACCTGAATGTTCCAAGGCACTGAGAATATCTATCTGAAGGATGCAATACTGAGAAAGTCGTGATTCCTTAGAAAATTAGATATTGCCCAAGACATTCAATGCAGACAAAAGGAACTAAGACAAAGTGTTTTTAAGGTTATATCAACTCAGAGATTGTAACCAAGAGAGCCGTTGCGTTGTCTACCTTTAACTGGAGATAAAAGTCAAAAAGAGGAAGACATCACTATACCATACTGACACTGACAGTGACAGGTCGCTGAAAAAAGATGTCAGTAGTACTAAGTTCTAGACTGCAAAAAGTGAAGACCGGCTAACATGAAAGGCTATTGCCTAAAACGTGTTAGGGAGTGTCAAACCCTAAATATAGCCGTTTCTCACACACCATAAGAGGAAACTCACGAAGCTATCTCTCCAACGGATAGTTTTTCAAGAGTGACCTTGGTGTATGCCTATAAATACTTGTGACCCTCTACATTGTAAGGTTACGGGAAATTTGTAAGCAACTCAACAGCTCAAACTTATTATTGCAAATTGAAGCACTCGAAAAACTGAGAATTTCCCAAGGCCACTAAGCCTAGCTAGCTTGTGTTAGTTTTGAGTTAGTAAACTACAGAGGTAGTCAGAAAGCTCAAAATTAGAAAGGTTAGTAAACTACAGAGGTAGTCAGAAAGCCTTAGGAAGTGATTAGTGAATTTCTCTGAAAAGATCAGGGAGAGTGGACGTAGGAGCTTGAGTCTCTGAACCACTATAATCTGATGTGTTCTTTGCTTTCTGTTTTGCTTGATTTATCTTTTGCATTACTTTGTCTTGAAAGCATATTTTCACTGATATTTCAGTTGGAAACAATCCACTGAAAGTTGCATATAAATTGAATCACAGCCTAATCACTATTCCATTAAAGGAAGGTTTTCAACAAAAGCTTAAAACGAGTATAAACTAAGGGCCAACCATTCCGCACATCTGAGTAGCTAGAACAGATAGTTACCAAACTGAACTTACTCTTCTGAGGGTTCAGTAAGTTAGTTATCTGATCCAAGCAACTCAGGATCTCTGAAAACTCAGGACTCAGTTGGGATTATCTGAGGTATCTGAAAGCAGCTCAGGATCACTGTCTCAGATAGACTTTGACTCAGAGCGATTTGTGCTTCTCATGACCAAATCATCAGGACAACCTGACCCAAGCTGACCTCAGTAAGAAAAGTTTTAAAAACACTGAACACGTGTATTCCCCCCCATACACGTGTAAGACTCGTTTGTACCGGGACCAACATATATATATATATATACACGGTTAAGAATGTGCACCATATTTGTAACAATTTATTCAAGAGAAAATTACAACTAGATACAAGATTTGAGTACAAATAACAACCAGGTACAAAATGCAGAAATTTGAACTAAAGTACGATCGTACTTTAGTTCAATTTTTCTGCACTTTGTACCTGGTTATGATTTTTTGGGTGACTTTGTAGTGAAAAGTTTTTTTCCCTTTATTCAATCACTACATTCAAATTTCGTATTATACTGAGAGCAATTTTTAAAACAACAATTCATATTAACTGATCAAGACTAATCACATGGATGAATAGAGCTATATTTTTTATAATAAAAATAAGTAATTAATGTACACATTAAAACATGGAAAAATTAGTAATAAGAGCATATTAAGGAGAAAATTATACAAAAATTAAACTATAATCGTATTTATAGGAAATAATACATTAATGAGAATAAATTACTTTGGATTGGCAAATAAATGATAATTATTTCAGATGCTTTAAAAACTCAAACATATAATATGGATAATGTAGTAATTTAATCTACATACAATTTTCATAAAATAATACATTGCATAATGAGCTGCTTCTGAAAGGTAAATATTACATTTATAAATTCTTAAATAATTGAATATCACATAATCCATTAAAGAATATGATAAAAAGGTTGTGAAAAGTTTACATTGCTCTTGACTACTTTCAATTACAAACCGAATAAAATATAAATGATTCCAATGATATTTCATTTTAGTAGGCTCAATACTATATTCCTTGCAAATGATCGATAGAAAAATAATACAAGTGCCATCACATATATAATTGAGAGTTGTAGGGATAAAGTTTAATATTACTATATTCATGGCACAAGTAATTATCATCCCCTTGCACAATAGTAGATGGAACTCTAAAATATCATATCCCACAAAATTGGAGAGAATTGACTATTTCTTGAACAAAGACTACATTGAATAGAACTCCAGTAAATGCAAGACTAAATGTCAATGCTACCAGAAAATTTAAAGAGCGAATGCAAAACTTAACAACTATACGACCAGAAAATTAATAAATTCAAAACATTACAAGATAATCACCAAAAAAATTATACGTTGTCCTGGTTTATCTTCCATGAATTGTAGATTCTTCATTCCGTCATGGAGATTTCTAAAACACAGTGTTTGGTGGACAAACCAAGTTGATAAAATTGATAAAATTCCTAACATTACATCTAATTCACTAAGAATTGTCCTAAAAAAAGAGAAACAATCTAATTCTTAATACACAAAAAATAAAATGAAACTACTACAAATGAGATTGAAAAAATTAGAGTGTTATACCTCTCTTTAAGTAGGTGGGAGAACAAAAAATTTACCCTTGAAATAAGCAAGTAATAAAGACGAATTTAATATCATTAATTTAATTGTCAAAACTACTATGAATAAATTATGTAAAAAATATAGGGCTAAGATTGATTGTTGAAGATCCAACGGCTCAGAAAAAGAGCGGGAAAACTAATATGGTAATATGTAGGTGTATTATATAGTTATAGATAGATAGATAGATTAAGGCAGTTGGTCACATGTTAGAAGGAGAAGTACGAAAAAAACAAAGAAGGGGAGGCCGATGAAATAGAGGAAGTGTCGTTTTGTTCATACGATAACACATTTTTTCTCTTTCAGTAATACATTTGTTTATATATAATAATACAATTTTCAATACTTTATATGTGTTACTATAAAGATAAATATATGCACTAAAAAAACAAGTATTTATTACTTGTTCTTACAGTAACACTTTTTTATACTAAAAGTAACACATTTTTGCCCTTATAAGTAATACTGGCCTGGGAGCTAGTTTTCCTATTCTGCATTAGCACAAATTTTTTGGAAAACCGAATTTTCAATCTATATGTATATAGGCATATTATATGGATAAAAGATTTATACAGTATTGTATACAAAAGTTTATCTTATTTTGAGATTAGTAGGAATCCAAAATCAACATACTTATTTAACAAAAATTCTAATATTTTTTTAGTATATTCAGTAAACATATTTAACTAATTAATCAAAAATACAAACTAGGAGTATTATTTAATATAGACTCATAGATTAATTTATATGTCATGTTGCATTCTTTGATTTTGACAACCAAACAGTATTACATAAATTTACTAAGTTAATATTGCATGTGCAATATGGTAAGTTAACAAATAGTACTTGAAA
This sequence comes from Stenogyne calaminthoides, assembly GCA_037126765.1. Classification (NCBI taxonomy): domain Eukaryota; kingdom Viridiplantae; phylum Streptophyta; class Magnoliopsida; order Lamiales; family Lamiaceae; genus Stenogyne; species Stenogyne calaminthoides. The sequence goes on along the minus strand of JBBCBC010000006.1, from coordinate 30,466,484 downwards.
TATTTTATAGGAATAAAAATATAGCATTAGTTTCACACATGAATTATTCTTACAACATTTTTTTGTGTTTAATTTGAGGCTAATTCTTGTATGTATTTAGGTGCACATTGTATTCTTAGTGCATTTTAGAAGCATGCAACTTGTTATATCGAAAGAAATAACTTGTTTATACTGAACCGTGCAACTATTAATATGAAAAAAATAGTTACACGAGTCATTGTAAACAAGTTACAATATCTTTCAGTATAACAAGTTGCATGGTTCTAAAATGCACTATAAATGCATGGTGCACTTGGATGCATATGAGACCACTTAATTCAATGTATCGCTGGATTGTTGTGATTTTGATGTCTCAATATTTTTTTCCCTATTGAATTTATTTTGAAATTTAGTAAGTATAAATTATGTAACATTTTGTTATATATAATTTTTATTACAATTAAAGAATAGTTTTTAGCCACCCCTTGGACATGTATGTTTTGATTACAAATTTTATGTAATTGTTAAGGTACACTTACATGAGACGGTCTCACGATGAGACGAAGTATAATTTGGGTATGACGCTTTAACACTTTGAAAGGAATGAATGTTAATTTGAGATAGTTCACATTTCATGCATGAGACCATCTCATATGAGTTTTTGTCAATAAATAAATATGTATATATTGTACAGTGGGTTGTAAGTCATGAGATCAAAGGTGAAATAAATAAATAAATAAATTAGCTTATTTTTAAAGAAACCCACAACAATGTGTGAAGGGAGAAAACAATATTGTACAGTGGGTTGTAAGTCATGAGATCAAAGGTGAAATAAATAAATAAATAAATAAATAGTAGTAATAATAAAAGAAAAGTTGATTGGAACGCCCATCAAATGGCCCTGGTTTATTAAAGCAGATGCACTGTATGAGTTTAGATTCCGTATTAATAGGGTTTTAACTAAAACACATTCATCGAGTTTGATCGTTAAATTTAACGAGCTTGATGTATTTGGTTTCAAAAACTCGTCAAACATGTTCGCAAAACAGGCTTGTTTATGCATTCACAAACTTATTCGTGATATAGGCATATAGCTCGTGAATTGTTCACGAATAGGCTTGCTAAGGGCTCGTGAATGAGATCAAAGATCATTTCCAGAGATTCTTTGATGAATTTTCCTCCCACTTCTCTCTTTCTTCTCTAATTTAAAAATTGATGACAGTAGAGTTAAACTTTCAATAATAATAATAAGCATGGAATACAGGAATACATGTGTTCCAAGAAATTGATGACAGTTGAGTAAAACTTCCTCAGTGATCAGTGGCTTACCAAATAAGTGAAGGACACCGCAAGGGCTCTGCAGCAAAATTTAAACATTCCCTCTTACTACATGATTATCGATTATTGTGTTGGTAGTCACCAAGCTGTAATCAACAAAGTCTAGTTCAAAATTATGAAGTTCTTCTATCTTTTTGGTGGTTGTGATGAATCGAGCAGTCTTCTCTCTTTCGGAATGGCTCGAGGGATGAAAGCAAGACCACCAAATGTGGATGATGGAGGATCTGAAGTGCTTAGTCTAGAGACTGCAGAAAAAACGTTGTCTATGTTTGTTTATGATGGGCTTTCTGCCTCTGCTTTTTCGATGGTTTTGTCTTCTTGAAGAACTCAAATGAAGAGGGGAGTTTATGCTTGTAAAAAAGATGTTGTTGTCGGCTCTTGTAGCTCTTCAGCTTCACATCACAGCCTTGAACTAGGCATTCATACTACAAAGCATACATATATACAACTTTCAGAATAAATAGTCCACAAGACATAAATTTACCTATACCACAAAACAAAAAGACCAGTGAAAATAAAGATGGGATAAACAAAAGATAAACACAAATAGAGGAGAAGGATGGCCATACGAGAAAGAAATGTGAAATTGGAAACGATTAATTTTGATTGAAAACTTTAAGGAAAGCAGAATTATATGATTACGCGTGCTACACTTAATTCCAGGGATCCGGCAAATTGTTGAAGAAGTTCAATGGGCCTTGCAATCATAAGACATATATTCTTAAATACAAGTATAATTCGTTACAGTAAAAATACTACAAGGAATCCTTTCACATGAAGTCTGTCTCAGAAAACATTCGAGAGATATGTGAAAATGAATGGTGGTCAAGTGTGTTGCCAAGCTGCTTTGAGTATAAGTGAGAGAATTATTAGCACATGTAGGACATGGACGTGCTGTAATATACTTAAAAACAGACTTTGTGTATAAGTGGGAGATTGTTAGGGTTTTTTCTGACAAGTATGCTTTGAATGCTACTTAGGTATATAAACTGATTCTTGCACTTATTTATGAGAATAATCTTTTTATCACTGTTGCTTTGAATATCATGAATGTTACATATTTATTGCATAATTATTCAATACTTTACATTGTAGATAATGTGGTGTGTAGAAGATCACAGAAGATCACATTATCAGTTCCTTATATATAAGTACAAATGATTCACAACTTAGATGTAATTGAACAATCCATTGGTAAAAGTGATGTGTAATGCTTGGATTAGTTGTCTTGGCCAATAGGTTACACTAGTACATTATGATGTGCTGAATTGGACCTGCAGTAAGGAAATTCTTCTAGACTGACTTGAGAAAGAAGAATTAGACCCAGTGGTTGTAATTTCTTAATCTCTGTCGATTAAATGAAATTTTATTTAGTTAATATTTATTGCTTTGATTTAGTATGGGTAGCGAATCAATGAGATTCAATACTTTGTATTTTGGGCAATTTTATTAATTACATGACATATAGCCAAGATTTAATACAGAGAATTGTGTACTTGGAAAGTCTTGTTTGATTTGTCCACTTGGTGGACTCACAGGGTTTATCATATCAAACCTGTACAGTGGATTAATTTTCGGTATGATAAGAATGGACGAGTTGTCCTTACTCCAAGGAAATAGATGTTAATTAATTAAAGCATTCAGTAGCTTAAATTAATTAATGGACAATGAATCTTAAACACAAGAAATAATAATCGGGAGCCATATTTCATAATATGGGTTAGGATGGATAGTGCAATATTAATTCTATAGTGGAATGAATTAATATTAATGAGTTGAAAAATATTGGGGCTCAATATTGGTTTCCAGGCCCATTTGAGAGGTTCAATCATAATTCTCCTAAAGACCCTCAAGTAGCCCAATATAAGTCAATTAACAAAAGATGGTTAAAATAAAAGAATTAATTGTTGCAAGAAATAAAGGAGAGAGAAAATATTGAGAAATATAATTTTGGAAATTATATTTATATTTTCTTTGTACTTTTCGAAATATATGTAAAGAAGAAAGAAAGATTTTCTTGGAAAGAAATTATGGAAGGAAGATAAGTTTTTTTTTTGGAGAAAGATATTCCTATAATTTCAAGAATCTTTGACTTTTAATGAGATTTTCGAAAATTTTGAATAAAAATGAAGAAAGAAAGATCTTGTGGAGATTATGGAAGGAAGATAAGATTTCTTGGAGAATAAGATCTTTCTTTTTTGCCGACATGGAGAATAAGATCTTTCAATAATTCAAAATCTTTGACTTGGTCTTCCTAGTACTTTATTCAAAGATTTCCAATATAAGTAGGAAAAAGAAATTTGTGGAAAAAGATAAATATGGAAGATATATGAAGAAGATATAATTATCTCTTGGATAATAAAATCTTTCTATATCCCATATTTTCCTAGGCCAAAATTTTCTAGCACCCCTCTTATAAATAAGGGGCTGATTTTTTCAGCCCCATGATTACAACACAGAAATTGATTTTTTTTTTTTAAATAAAAATATCAGCATCGATAAAATATCAATTATTTTTTAAAAGTCGATAATTTGTAATTTTAGAAAATTTCAAGTGTGCAGCAAGAAAATTATTTCTCCCTTGAGTGTTAGAGAGTTTGTGAGATTTTCCACCGAATCTATAAGCTTGGACTTGAGGAATACTTGAGAAGGTCTTTTGGTTGAGTCAAATCACTTGATGCCTCTTCTCAAAGATGTCTCTCCGATCAAGAGGTAAACACGTAATCCCTAGAGATTTATAGTTTTACCGTTATTCAAATTACATGAATTGCATGATTTAATTGTTTTAAATCATAGAATTAGATTTATGGTTATGTATATTTAATTTACGTCCCGAATAGATTTTGACGTGTTAAAATAATATTCTCTAACATATACTTGATCTCTTAATGGTATAACTTGTAGGTAATGATGGTTTAGCAAAAGATGCAAAATGCTGAGCGAACAAAAATAGAATAGGAAGCAAAAATTTACCATAGGAAATCCACGGGCAACTTTTGCCTGGAAGAAAGAAGGGATATTCTACTGTCAGGAACGATTTTGCCCTTTCTGACGTCAGAAAATCCTTTATTTACCATTAGATCGTTGATCTAACGTATAATTTTAATTTTAAATGATTGTACTTTGCACTAGTGCGTTTGCGATGTACATACTGCAATCGCAACCTACTAATAAATTAAATTAATATTTATAAAATAATGAAATTATCCCTTCAGTAAAAAAATAAAAATAACACATGTTTATCTTTATTAATATTTTATTTTTATAAGCCCCTTTCCCCTTTTTCCCTGGATCAAATAAGCCCTCCATCTCTAGAAAATCAAACACATAAACTCCTGCTGAGTCCTGACAGCTTGAATATAACGATGTTAATGTTGATTAAGCAGCATTTAATAAAAAATAAAAAAAATCTAAGTTTTTTTCTCTTACCGTCGGCTAAATATTGATAAACCAGGATTCTCCAAAGAAAGGAATCCTAAATACTTTCCCTCTCCCCCAGACGTGAGAACCATCTTTTTCATCCATGTTTTTCTCTCTAAATTCATGTTCTAATTATTCAACAAATTGACAAATCACCACCACACAACTATTAATCCCTATTAAAGAAGCACTCTTTAGATTTCATACGTAGATATTGGGCGAATTATTAAACGAAACACTCCTTAGATTTCATATGCAGATATTAGGGGAATTGCAGCATCGGAGAGAAAAACTCCATCATCCCAACTCGCTCAACCGGAACTACAGTTTTCGCCATAAATTCGTGTATGGGGATAGTACGACATAATGTAGATGCTTGATGATCTCTTAGAAGAAAATAAAAAATTAGGGTTCTTCATTTGATTTGGAGAAGAAATAAGTAAATAAGATTATTTCAAACGATGTTAAGATTCGCGAAGAAAAAATCAAACGGTTGTTTTTTGTTAATTTAACATAAATAGGACTTAAGTTTTAAAATTTATAAAATTTGTATTTTTTATAAAAAAAAAATTATAAGGATATTTTAGTAATTTTATATTTTTTATTAAAAAAAATAATTATTTAGTCTCATGGCGAAACTATATTACCCATGGCGAAGTTAAATGACGTGACAACTTTTTATTGGATGTCTAACGTCAGGAAGGACGAAGTCGTTCTTGACCGTAGAAAAGTCTAAGAAAGAATCGTGAACTTTAGACAAGTGTATATTGAGTAAGTGTGATGTTGGGTATACTCGTGAGCAAACTAAACAAGATGCCATGTGTCGTGCATTATAGTGATCTTCAAAGTCCTCCACGGATTTCAGGCATGCTCCACAATCAGCAATAGGACAAAGCACTTCACTGATAAAAAATAATTTTCCAAGGTGTAATTAGCTAACTTTACAATATATAAAATGCTCCCCCGTCCCTCCCAAAACCAAAAAAAAAAAAAAAAACTCCATTGATAAAAACAGTGTTTCAAGGTGTAAAAAAAACTCCACCCCAACCAATCCAAAAAGGAAAAAGATGCGAGTCAAAATTGCCATTGGCATCTAGGGTCAGGGGTACCAAATGGAAAAGGTCATATAAGCATTCCATTCATTTCGTTAATACCTATTGTCTGCCAAAACATTACTATTAAGGCTCGATTGGTAGGGGTTAAAAACCTCTAAAAGGCCCTCCATACAATCTTTATAAACTGATTGATAGGTGTGAATGTTAACAAGCCGACCCGCTTACAAATGGCACCCGCTATATGTTATCAGCTGAATCAGTGTTCACTTTGTTTTAAATAATACCACCGATTTGGTGTGTTTAAAAATACATTACAAAAATGCCCCCCCTTCGTCATATAAAAAATAATAGGACAAAACACATCTCACAATCTTTCTCCCTCTCTCTATCATCAAACCCTACCAGGCGATTTTGTCTATCCCAAACACACTCCCATATTTTCCTTTCCCGATCGAAGAAATCGTGAAAAATGGAAGTTGTTTGCCGTCGTATTGTTGGCGAAAAGTTATTCTTGTTCGTAGTATGGTGGATACAGTAAACTGATTTCAAAATTCCAGATCTACCGCCCTACAAATTTACAAATTCGTTCAACTTGAATAACGATTTTTCTGGTTTTTTTTGTGGTTTAGGTTAGGGTTCCTCTCTTCGGCATCGTCTATCGGTGGCCAGGAGAGTGTGTCGCGTTTTCGTCATGGGACAGGAGAATACAAATACAAAGCAATCGGCGTTCAAATTCGTCATTGGTAAGTCGATATATGATTTTAGATTGGGTAATTCCATCTCATAATACGATTTATTATTGGTTCGATTTGGTAACTTGTGTTCGATTTGCGATTTGTGCTTTTGTGGTTTAGAGCTTCGCAGAATCGTGAGTCGCCGTGAAGAAGGTTGTCTTCCCCATATGAGCCCAATAGGTATTATTCTATGACTGTTTATCAATACGATCTGAAGTTATGAACTCAATTATTTGAACCCAGTCGGCCTTGAACAATGGTGTAGTTATTAATTTGAACCCAATGTTCTAGTCAATTGCTGATATAGTTTCAAATGTGATAATTCGTTTGTGTTCAAGTGTTTAACAGTCTATATGAACTGGAATTCTATTGGTATTGGACTGGATTTATATTGGTATTCTATTGGTAGTCTATATGACTTATATATGAACTGAAATTGTACTCTTCTTGGACTGGATTTCTATTGGTATTGAACTGGATTTTAGTGGAATCCTTATGGTATTGAACTGGATTTGCAATTGATATAGTATTGTCATTATACTGATTTTGAATAGTATTGGCATTTTGAACTTGATTTATATATGACACTTCATTATATGATATAGTTATCTTTATCACCCTCAAGAAATCTGTTTAAACTTTAAACCCACTTATTTGATGACATCTATCAATTTAAATATGACCATGATGTTGTTGTCTTGTACGGGTTGTGGATTTTTTTAAAATCAGTTATAATGTTGTGTTTGTAAACGACTATTGCACTTGTGTTTTTTGGTAATAGGTGTCTAATTTCTACATGACTACATGCATTGTAAAAGATTTCAGATTTGTGGTTTGATGGTGATGGTGTTTTACATATATTTGGGGTGTTAATTTGAACCCAATCTGTAAAATCTCAAAATTGTAGTTCACCTTTTAGTTATTCATTATTCAAAGCTCTATTGTAGTTATTCATCATATATTTTGAAAAGTTTATAATAGAATTTTCAATATCCCAATGCAGATTTCATACAATGTTGTCCTCTACCATGAGAAAATTTGTTTTGTTCATACTGGTAGAGCGCATAATACTTCGAAACAAAATTCTTGCTATTCTTTTAGCACACCTTGTGAAAACAAACAATAGGAACATAAATCAACAACGTCGCCGACTTTCTAAACCTTATACAATGCTAAGTAGAATTCTGGGACAAGTTGCCCATCTTAATCGGTTATATTTTGAACTTGGTTCATCCTCCTGTCTTGATAATCTCCGAATTGATAGAAACACTTTTGGAAAATTGTGTTATTTATTAAGTCAATTGGGAGGATTAAGGCAACAAAGGTATTTAACAGTTGAAGAGCAAGTGACAATGTTCTTGTCAGTTTTAGGTCATAATAAAAAGCAAAGAGTCATTAAATTTGATCACCATAGATCTGGTCAAACTATGTCACACTATGTGAACCTTGTCCTCTTTGAGCTTTTAAAATTGCACACAATTTTTCTAGTTATTCCCACGCCTGGACCTGATGGCTCAACAGATCCCAAATGGAAATGGTTCAAGATAAAATTTTACAATTTTTCTTAAAATATAATTCATAAGATTCTCATAATGACAAATCTGTTTTTTATACTATATGGTTGTCTAGCTGCTCCAGATGGGACATATGTTGATGTTCATGTGAGTCCTAAGGATAGGCCCCGTTTTAGGACTCGAAAGGGTAAAATTGTTGGGAAATACGGGGTGCCCGGATCTATTCGAGGTATATTTAAATACATATTTAAATTATTCAATTAATTACTAACATGAATCAATCCTAAATTAATTGAACATAATAATTAAATAAGCAACAACAACATGCATACACGTAATTCACGTAAATCCTAAGCATGCAGAATCTAAGAGTTACGAAATTACATACCTCTTGTAGAGACAACCGTTGAGACGATGGATCAACCCAAAGTGCCTTCTCAAATATGTCCCAAGTCCACGAACGTAATCCGGTGGAAGGATTCTCATGAACGATTTTAATAAAGGAGAAAACTAAAAATATTTGCCACCACCTTTGTGGATTTCTAATTTTTTTTCTAACACATGGAATTGCGTCACACAATTGAAATTTTTTGAAAAAACACAAATTGTCGACGTTTCAAAATATTTAATATTTTATCGACGCTGATATTTTTCCGAAAAATCAATTTATGTGTTGTTTTGGAGATAAAAAATTCATCCCCTATTTATAAGACGGTGGGGGGGATGAAATTTTGTGCCCTAATTAGGGTCATGGAAAATTTCTTTGTATCTTCCCAAGATACAATCTTGAATATATCTCATATATTCAATTTTCCATATAAATCACAAAATATATTTTCTTCCCTTTCTTATGTAATTTTTGAAATACACAAGGAAACAAGAATCAAGATTTGATTTCTTGAATTTATGGGATAATCTTTTATTCCAAGAATACTTATCTTTTTCCATAAAATCTTTTCAAGAAAATCTTTCCTCTTCCTTTTCCTACAATTTTCGAAAATATCTAGGAAAATTAGGCAATAATATTTTATTCTCCTTTTCATTAATTGGATTTTAATTTGGGCTATTTGAGGGGCCTTTAGGAGAATTAAGATTGGACCTCCAATGGGCTATGAAACTTTAATATTAAGCCAAAATATTATTCAAGCCCATTAATATTAATTTATTCCACTATAAAATTAATATATAACTATCCATCTTAATCCATATTACGATGCTTCAATAATATGGCTCCCGGTTATTATTTCTTGTGTTTAAGATTATCTAGTTCACTAATTAATTAAGCCACTGAAAGAGTTTTATATTAATTAATATCTTTATCCTTGGAGTAAAGACAACTCAACATTATTATCCATACCGGAAATAAAAAATCCACTTGCAAGATTTGGTATGATAAAACTTTTGAGCCCACCAAATTAACTACAATGTAACACGTTCTGTTGGGAGATGAATTTAATAAAGATGATTTTGATTAGATCCCAAAACCCCTGAGTATGACATGTTCAGGATAATCTTGATAGACTGAGTCAGGATTCAGTATAGAGTGTTCAGGATGTTATCTGCACCATGTATAGTCAACAAATATAGATCATGTTAGTTTTTGAAGATTCTGAAGACTTCGAAGTTTTAAAGAAATCAAGACTTCGATAAGTTTCAAGAAACCGAAGACTCGATAAGTTTCAAGAAATCAAGACTCGAAGACATCAAGACTCGAAGACTCGTAAGATATCAAGACACAAGAAGATATCAAGACCCAAAAGAGTTCTATCAAGACTCGAGAAAATATCGAATACTCAATATAACCCTCAAATGTTCCGAGGCACTGAATAATATCTATCTGAAGGCTACAAAACTGAGAAAAACGCGGATATTCAGAAAAATAGATATTTCCCCAGACATTCACATGCAGACAAAAGGAACTAAGTCCAAGTGTTGTTTAAGGTTATCTCACTCAGAGAGGTTGACCAAAAAAAGCCGTTATGTTTGTCTACATTTCATCAAGACAAGAACCAATCGAGGGAAGACAACATCAGATTTTATCGACAATCGAAAAGCGACAGTCATCAAGCATGTCAAGAATACTTATGTTCCGCATCGCAAAAAGTGGTGATTGGCTACATGAAAGCATATTTCCTAAAACATGCAAGAGAGTATTCAAACCCTAAAAATAGTCGCTCATCAAACACCATAAGAGGAAACTCATGAAGCTATCTCCTCCAACGGATAGTTTTTCAAGAGTGACCTTGGTGAAGTTACTATAAATACTAGTGATCCTTTACATTGAGAGGTCACGAAATTTGAAAAGAACTCAAGAGCTCATTCAGATTATTGCAAATTGAAGCACTCGAAAAACCTAGAATTTCCCAAGTGTTTCACATTGAAGATAGCTCATTCACTAAGCTTTAGATTGATAAGATATATCCAAAGCTTAGTAGAGATATCATAGCCTTTGCATTGTCTTTATTGTAAAGGATATCTCATCCTAGTTGAAACCAACCGTAAACCCAAACCCTTTGTAAGGTAGTTTGAGTGTGTTTGTTGGTGAGTTGGAGTTGTAAAGAGTTAGTAAGCTACAGTGAGTTAGCGAAAAATTCTAGAGAAGAAGTTAGTAAGCTACTTGTGGTAGTCCTAACACTTGTGTGTGTTTGAGTTAGTAAGTTCTGCAGTGAGTCGACCCGAAAAAACTCAAGGTAGAAAAGTGAGTAAGCTGGAGTGAGTCAGCCAGAAAGCTTTAGGAAGTGGTTAAGGAATTTCTCTGAAGGTCAAAGAGAGTGGATGTAGGAGTTTGAGTCTCTGAACCACTATAATTCTTTGTGTTGTTTTTTGCTTCAGATTGCATTATTATCTCATTGCATGTTTTTCACCGAAAGCATAATTCACTGATATTCAGTTGGAATCAATCCACTGAACTTGCATCAAACTGATCACAACCTTAATCACTGTTTCATTAAAAAGGAAGATTTTCAAAGAAAGCTAAAAACGAGTATAAAACTTAGGGTCAACCATTCCGCACACTTGAGTAAATTTAGAACGAAATGCGGAAAATCTTCCTTTTTAAGAACATAAAAAACCAAATTCCCCCGATGAAAAAACCCATGAAATGCGGAAAAATCATGAAATACATATAAAAACAGGGGTGAAGGAATGGTGATTCCAGATTTTTGCTTTTTAAGTCCATGTGTTGTGTTTTGCTTATAAACGAATGCATATGACAAGATAAGAATGTAAAACAATAAAGAACACAACAAAGTATAGTGGTTCGGAGACTCAAGCTCCTACATCCACTCTCCCTGTTCCTGGGGAAATTCTTTCAAACTGGACTTATCACCCTCTCGGGGTCGCCTCCAGATATTTAACGAGCTCTCACTCAAACGGGACTTATCACCCTTCACGGGATCGCTTACAAGCTTTCGTGCTAACTTCAACATAGCTTACTCACTTCTTCTACCTTGAGTTTTACAGGTGACTCACTTTGCACTTTACTAACTCTTTACAACTCCACACAAACTACCTAACAATAGGGTTTGGGTTTGGTTGATGTCTCCAACTAGGGTGAGATTTTCCCGTACAATTGTTTAGCCTCAATGCTAAGGTTGGGAAAATCTCTCTAAGCTTATGATATATCTTGAGTTGCTTAGATTGGGTTTAAGAACACTCTTGAATATATTTGTATATCTACAGACTTGTGTTTTATGGTGGGAATGCTCGAGTATATGGCTCTTAGCTCTGTAGCATCTTTTTCACATTCTCCACACTTAATTTGATGGAAGATCTTGTATTTATAGTGTATATTTTGAATGTTACCGTTGGAGAGAATCACATTCAAATCCATACTATTCTGTAAGTTCTGCAGCTTCTTCAGGCTAGTTGTCTTCCTCTCATTTGTCTACGTCAGCTGAATTCTAACGGCTATATTCTTCAATTTCTTCTGAGTCTTCAGGATTCTCTGAGTCTCCAGGTTTCTCTGAGACTTCAGGATTCTCTGAGTCTCAGTGTCTTCAGTGACATACTGAGTCTTCAGGTTTCTCTGAGTCTTCAGTTCTATCTGAGTCTTCAGAAACTTATTGAGTCTTCAGTTTCTTCATAAACTTCTTCGAGTCTTGATTTTCTTGAAACTTTCTTGAGTCTCAAGTTTCTTGATTCAAATGAGACTTCTCTTGGTGACCTTATGCGATCAAAGTCTTGACACTCGAGTTTGACCGAGTTGACTCTTCCGAATTCATCATCCCGACCCTCGAGTCACTTTTACTTCTTCGACCCTCGAAGCATATCGATTTCTTCTTGCACGATCGATCACTCGACCGATCGGATCAACATATCATCAGTCGAAGACATCGAAGTTAGCATATCGGTTTATCATATCGATCTCGATCACGCCCGATCTTGATCGATCTCATCCGCTTCATCTTCCGATCTGCAACCTTCTCTTCCGATTTCGGGTTTTAGCTTTTCTTCACATTTGATTTGCATAGCTCATCAGTTAACTCCGGAACTCATCTAACTCATCTGATCTCGATCAATCTCGTCTGCAGCCTCGTCTGATCTCAATCATCTTCTTCTGATTTCGTGAGTTCCCCCCAACTTGTTCTTTCGTTCCCCCTCAACTTGTTATCTGTAAATTAGCTTGAATAACACAAGTTGATAATGTTTTGACATAATTCATCAAAATTAAAATATCCCAACATGTTCTATTTATTGAACAGGTATGCAGTAAATATATATAACATTAAATCATATTTAATGCAATAGTGATAAATAATTTATTTCAGTAAATAAATAAGAAATTCAGTTTGGTTATACAAAGTAGAAAGCATACTTTCCATTATAACTCCAACAAAAATCTCCACTAATATACTAGGAGTATGTGATATTGATATGAGATTTGTGTACTTTTTACCCGGGTGGGAAGGTTCAGCAGCTGATTCTAGGATCTTGCGAGATGCTGTTTTGAGACCCAATGGGCCGCAAGTCCCGAAGGGTATCTCCACCTTCTCTTTAGTAGATATATAATAAATGATATTTTTGTAATTGCAGTGCTTAACTTATGACCATTGATGTTAGGCAACTACTATCTTTGTGACAATAGGTATATCAATTCTGAGGGATTTCTCGTACCTTATAGAGGTTGCAGATATCACCTGAAAGGGTGGGGACCATCAATGGATCGTCCTACCACGCCCATGAATATTTCAATTTCAGACACACCAGAGTACGTAATGTCATAGAACGTGTTTTTTGTATTTTAAAAATGTGCTTCCCCATCCTCAGTTTTCCTACGTACTTTCCTATAAAAACTCAAATTAGACTTATAATGACTTGTTTCCTACTACACAACTTCATTTACAAAGAGATGCCGTATGACCCACTTGAACAACTACTTGATGACTCTGATCCTCCAGAACTTGACTCTCAACCCCCTGACATAATTGATACGGTTGAGTCATCACCCGAGTTTAATTTATTCATGGAAGAGTTGGCGAAAAATATGTATAATACTTGGAGGGGCTAGGGGGTAGTTGAATAATATTTTTCATATGTAATAAACTTGTTGGAGATTGTACAATTTGTCTCATTGTTTTTCAAGTTGTTATGTTATGATTGTTGGAACAAAATTTATTCGAGTTTGAATCACAAATGGTCCCATAACTTTGGCCTCAAATAGATTTAATTCCATAAGTTTTTTTTGTCATCGATTTAGTCTCAATAACTTTGACAATGTCTAATTTTAGTCCCAAATCGCCCGAAACAACGTCGTTTTGCCATTTTTATTTGGAGCTTTCCGGTGGATGTTGTGAGTTGACTATCACGTGTACTGTCACGTGTATTTTTAAGTGTGTTTGACTAATTTTTGCCGTCATTTCTGTTTAAATTTTAAGTTTAAATTATAATTATATATGCCTAAAATTCCAACTGTTAAAAAAACTATACACGTGGCAGTCCAGTCACAGCATCCGCCGGAAAACCCCAAATAAATACGGCAAAATAACGTTGTTCCGGCCGATTTGGATTAAAATTGGACATTGTCAAAGTTATTGGGACTAAATCGATGATAAAAAAAAACTTATGGAACTAAATCTATTTGAGACCAAAGTTATGGGACCATTTGTGATTCAAACTCGAATTTATTCCCTTTTTTATAATATTCGAATGTATGTTATGCTTTAATTTATTATTCGTGTCATAATTCTTTATAATAAATATATAGATGCCACGTGATGGATATTCATCGTTGTTGGGATATTTTAGTTTTGATGAATTATGCCAAAACATTATCAATTTGTGTTTTTGAAGCTAATCTACAGATAACAAGTTGAGGGGGAACGAGAGAACAAGTTGAGGGGGAACTCACGAAATCAGACGTAAATGATCGAGATCAGACGAGGCTGCAGACGAGACTGATCGAGATCAGATGAGTAAGATGAGTTCCGGAGTTAACTGATGAGCTGTGCAAAATCAGAAGAAAAGATAAGCTAAGCCACCGATCGGAAGAATCGGGTTACCGATCGGAAGTGACGGATCGAAGACTAGATCAGATGACCAGATCAGAAGAGGAGGTTGCAGATCAGTAGAGGAGCAGATGAGACTGATCGAGATCAGACGTGATCAAGATCAGATAAGCTAACCTGATATGCTAACCTAATATGCTAACTAACGATGTACTAACTCGATCGATAAACCGATATCTTGACTGATGCTATCTTGATCGATCATGTGAGCCGATCGATCAAAGTAGAAGAAACCAGATATCGAAAAACCGTAACTGCATACCGTCGAGGCGAGAAATCATCAGAAGAGAAGTCATCTGAAGTCATGTTCATCGAGAATCGAACGCCATCGATGATCGCCAAATTTCGACCTAAGGGGTCGATTGTTCAAGTCGAGAGTCAAACTTAGTTAGCCCGAAAGTCGATATACCGATCGTATAAGGTCCGGCCAAGAGAAGTCTCAAATCAAGATCCCAAGACTCGTAAGATCCTCAAGAATATAAATTGTTAGATTCAAATTTGGACGTGTACCAATGAGAGGAAGACAACAAGCCTAAAAAAGCTGCAAATAGCTACAGAATAATATGGATTTGAATGTGACTCCTTCCAACGGTAACATTCAAATCCACACTATAAATACAAGTTCTTCCTTCATTATCAGGAGTGGAAGTGGGAAATGGGTGAAAACACCATTGAAGCTACAGAGTCAAATCATCTAGCATTTCCACCATAGAACACAGAGCAAGAAATACACGCATATATTCAAGAAGTGTTCTACCCTAGATCTAAGCATAAATGTCATATCCTAAGCTTAGAGAGATTTTCTCAACCTTAGCATTGAGACTAAACAAATGTAAGGGAAAATCTCAACCTAATTGGAAACCAAACAATCTTATACCCAAACCCAAGAGTTGGTTAAGTTTGTAGGTGAGTGTGAACTCGGTAAACATCTAGCAATCCCGAAAGGGAGGGTAGGCAATCCCGTGAGGGTGATAAGTCCCGTTTGAGTGTGAACTCGGTAAACATCTGTTGGGTGTTGGACTAACACGTTAAACTAAGTCCAGTCGGTTAAGTTGGTGCCCCTTGTGATAGGGAAGAGTGGATGTAGGAGTTGGACTCCGAACCACTATAAAATCGTGTGTTATTTACTGCTTTATGTTCATACTTGTCATATGCATTTGATTATAAGCAAAACAACACACATGAGTTTAAAAGCAAAAAATTAGGAATCACTCTACCCTTACCTCTGTTTTATATGAATCGAACGACATATTCGCTTCCGCACGCGCAAAATCGGTTTTCAAATCGGGACCAACAATTGGTATCAGAGCGGGAGTTCAAAAGGTCACTGTATTTTCAAAATGACAATCTGAACTGATATTTTTAAACAAAAACCCGATCTCTGTATAATTGCATATATTCTAATGTTTTGGCTTCATTATCAAAAAGGGGGAAATTGTTGGGATATTTTAGTTTTGATGAATTATGCCAAAACATTATCAACTTGTGTTTTTGAAGCTAATCTACAGATAACAAGTTGAGGGGAACGAGAAACAAGTTGAGGGGAACTCACAAAATCGACGAAATGATCGAGATCGGGACGAGGTCATAGAGCGAGACCGATCGAGATCGAATAAATAAGATGAGTTCCGGAGTTAATCGATGAAATGCAAAAATCGGAAGAAAAGATAGTTTAAGCCACCGATCGGAAGAATCGAAGTTACCCGATCGGCGACCAGATCGAAGACTAGATCGTATTTACCGTGATCGTAAGAGGAGGTTGCGGATCGGTAGAGGAGCGTATTTAGATCGACGAGATCGACGCGATCAAGATCGATAAGCTAACCCGATATGCTAACCTAATATGCTAACTCGATGCAGATAAACCGATATCTTGACCGATATATCGATCCGATCATGTGAGCCGATCGATCAAAGCGAGAAGAAACCAGATATCGAAAACCGTAAATCAGATACCGTATCAAAGTAGAAATCATCGGAAGAGAAGTCATCCAAGTCATGTTCATCGAGAATCGGGAACGCTTATCGATGATCGCTAAATTTCTACTTATGGTCGATTGGTTCAAGTCAAGAGTCAAACTTAGTTAGCCTCGAGCGTCAAGATACCCGACGTATTAAGGTCCACAAGAGAAGTCTGCTGAATCAAGATCCTGAAGACTTAGAGAAACCTGAAGACTCAGAAGATCCTGAAGAATATAACCGTTAGATTCAGCTGACGTGGACCAATGGGAGGAAGACAACAAGCCTAAAAAAGCTGCAAAAAGCTACAGAATAATATGGATTTGAATGTGACTCCTTCCAACGGTAACATTCAAATCCACACTATAAATACAAGTTCTTCCTTCATTATCAGGAGTGGAAGTGGGAAATGGGTGAAAACACCATTGAAGCTACAGAGCCAAATCATCTAAAGATTTCCACCATAGAACCGAGCAAGAAATACACGCATATATTCAAGAAGTGTTCTACCCTAGATCTAAGCATAAATGTCATATCCTAAGCTTAGAGAGATTTTCTCAACCTTAGCATTGAGGCTAAACAAATGTAAGGGAAAATCTCAACCTAGTTGGAAACCAAACAATCTTATACCCAAACCCAAGAGTTAGTTAAGTTTGTAGGTGAGTGTGAACTCGGTAAACATCTAGCAATCCCGAAAGGGAGGGTAGGCAATCCCGTGAGGGTGATAAGTCCCGTTTGAGTGTGAACTCGGTAAACATCTGTTGGGTGTTGGACTAACACGTTAAACTAAGTCCAGTCGGTTAAGTTGGTGCCCCTAGGGAAGAGTGGATGTAGGAGTTGGACTCCGAACCACTATAAAATCGTGTGTTATTTACTGTTTTATGTTCATACTTGTCATATGCATTTGATTATAAGCAAAACAACACACATGAGTTTAAAAGCAAAAAATTAGGAATCACTCTACCCTCACCTCTGTTTTATATGCATCGAACGACATATTCACTTCCGCACGCGCAAAATCGATTTTCAAATCGGGACCAACAATCGTTGCCGCCACAATGTTCATGCAGCTATGGTCGTATGATCTTGAGATGTGCAGGCAAAAGTTCTATTCATCCATGTAGATATTACTATGTTTGTCCAAATAATGTCCGACATGGGAAATATTTTTTTTGGTAAGATGATTTTCACAAACGTCAATGTCCTTCCGATTCAACGTATGAACGTAATGACGTGAAATTTAGGTGTCGTGCAACTGAAGAGGTAAATGATAATACTACGCTCCCACTACAAAAAAGACGGTGTTTTACGATGGTTTTAGCGACGCTATAAACCGCCGCAACAAGGATTTGCGACGATTTTGGTGACCGTTTTTCATCCGTCTGGAAAACGAGGGTCGCTAACATTTTGCGATGATTTTTTCCAATCCGTCGCTAACTAGCAACGGTTTATTTCCATAGCAAAAATATCGACGGCTTTTCACCGTCGCAACATAGCGACGGGTTTGTCGACGGTTATGTGGGTCCGAACCCAGGTCCGAAAAGTCATCGCTAAACCGTCGCTTATTGTCGACGATTATGACGTCATATTACCGTCGTTAACAGATACGACTATCCGTCTGTATTAGCGATGGAAAGATCCATCGAAATGTGCGACAGTTATTACTGTCGGTATTAGCGACGGTGATATTCGTCGCTAACTCCATCGATATAACCATCGCTAAATTGTGAATTTTCAAAAAAAAAAGGCTCACGGTGGTTCGAACCTGGGCCCGGGGGGCGCCAGGGTTGGCACTGAACCACCCGAGCCACGAACCATCTCATATACAAGCCACCAAGCCTCCCAATTAAATGAGGCATTTATTCGCTCCCATGGGGGACCGAACACGGGACCTTGGGCACCCGAGCGGGGATCAATTCTGCTCGGACACTTGCTTTTTTGTGTTTACTTAATGAATTTAATTTTATATGTCCTAAAATTCATTTTTTTTCTAATTTTTTTTAAATTATTTATTTCAATTATCTTATTTAATAATTCAATCTCATTTTAATATAATAATTTATATTTTTTATTTATAAATTTTAATTAAATTATAATATATTAAAATTGTATTTTTTTAACTTATTTTTAATAAAATTAATTCTATATTAATTTACAATTCAATTTTTTTCAATTTTTTTTAAAAATTCTTTATTTCAATTATATTATTTAATGAATGTACCACATTTTAATATAATAATTTATATTTTTTATTTATAAATTTAAATTAAATTGTATTATTTTTACTTATTTTTAATAAAATTAATGCTATATTAATTTTCAATTTTTTTTCAATTTTTTAAAATTATTTATTTCAATTATCTTATTTAATGATTCAATTACATTTTAATATATTAATTTATATTTTTTATTTATAAATTTAAAATAAATTGTATTTTTTTAATTATTTTGAATAAAATTAATTGTATATTTATTTAAAATTCATTTTTTTTAATTTTTTTTAAAATTTTTATTTCAATTATCTTATTTAATTTTAATTTTTATATTGGATAATTAGCAAAAAATAAATTATGATAAGCAATGTCAAATAACTTGTAATATGCAAATACATGAAAATATTACAAATGAAAGAATATAATTATTATTTGTCATCCTCATCGTTGCCCCCATCTGTATTATCATCATCCTCCTCCTCGTTCTCCTCGTCGTCGTCATCGTCCTCCTCCTCCTCCTCTTCCTCACCATCTTCATTTTCATTCACATCCTCATCTTCATCATGATCGTTATCCTCCACGCCGCTGTCAATCTCTATCAAATCTGGATTTGCAGCTGTTAAGTCTACGAAAAGATTGAAATCTCCTGTATGCACTTCAGTTTGAGCATCAACTTATTTCGTTTGGAATGGAGTGTCGTCAACCGTGGCAGTTGAATCCGGTTTAGGAACTTGCACTAATGATCTCACCTTTACTTTGCAAACAGCCATTCATTCATTATTTGCTCTCGAACCTAGATACGTGCAGTAGTATACTTGGGATACTTGAGCAGCAAACACAAACGGATCATACCCCAGATATTTTCTTCTTCTATGAACATCGACCAGTTTGTATTCGGGATGAATCCTTGTTCCTGAAGAAAATAGATCATGTCAATCACACTTGAACAACACAACAACCTTCTCAGGGAATCCCTTATATCCTACTTCAACGACTTCTTGTAGGTGTTCGAAGTAGTCTTGGCTTTTGTTGGGATTATACTAGAAAGTATGCTTTTACTTTGTATAATCAAAACTGAATTTCGGACTTATTTACTGAAATAAATTGTTTATCACTGATGCTTTAAATATCATTGAATGTTACATATATTTACTGCATAACTGTTCAATAAATAGTACGTGTTACATTGTAGTTGATTTAGTGATATCGGATCACGAAAGATTAAATTAATGACCCTCTTGTAACTAAAAAAGTACACCATTCACGACCTAGATGGAAATGAACAATCCATCGTGAAAGGTTGAAGTGTAAGGCTCGGATTGACTTGTCTTGACCAAGAGATTACACTAGTGCATGACTGATGCACTGAATAGGACCTACAGGAGGACAAATTCTTCAGAACTGAACAAGGAAGAATTAGACCTCAGTGGTTCGTTATTTCTTAATCTGCGTTCCTTAAATAGGATCACGTGTGATTGGTAACTATTGCTTTGACTTATCATGGGTAGAGAATCAACGAGATTCAATACTTTTTAGCTTGGGCAATATTATTGGTCACATGTGATTGCTAAGATTTAATACGGAGAATCGTGTGCAAGTACGCTTGTTCGATTTGCCCCCTTGGGAGGTTCATAAGCTTTATCATACCAAATCTTGCAAGTGGAATTAGTTTCCGGTATGGATAATAATGTTGAACTGTTCCTTGACCAAGGACAAAAGATATTAATTAATGGAAAACTATTTCAGTGGCTTGAATTAATTAATGGGCTAGATAATCTTAAACACGGGAAATAATGACTGGGAGCCATATTGACTGTAATATGGGTTAAGATAGATAGTGCAATATTAATTATGTAGTGGGATTAATTAATATTTATGGGCTTGAATTATATTGTGGCTCAATATTAGATATTCAAGATCCATTAGAAGGTCCAATCTTAATTCTCCTAAAGGCCCCCTGAGTAGCCCAACAAATAGTCCATTAACTGAAAAATGTGATTAAAATAAAATAAATATTGTTGCTTAATATTTCCTCTATTTTTCGAAATTTATGGATAAAAGAGGCAGAAAGATTTTCTTTGAATTTTGTTATGGAATGAAGATATGTATTCTTGGAATACAAGATTATCTCATTAAATTCAAGAAATCTCCCACTTGGTTATCTATATGGAATTTTCGAAATTTTTGAGAATAATGGGCAAGAAATATTTTCTTGAAAAGATATTATGGAAGATATGTATTTCTTGAAATACAAGAATATCTCATAAATTCAAGAAGATCCAAATCTTGGAATCTTGCCCTATAATTTTCGAAATATACTCCATAACAAAGAGTAAGTAGGATTTTGTGGAATATTATAATTATGGGAAAAAGAATATAGGAGATATATTCAAGATTTCTTGGAGATCAAGAAAAGATTTTCCCACATTATTTTGCCCAAAATTTTCGACCACCTATGCTCTATAAATAGGGGATGACTCTTTCATTCCCAAATACAATTCCATGTGCTGGAAAAATTAGCAAATCCACAAAGGTGGTGCAACATAATTTATTTTCCTTTTGTTAATTGTTTGCAAGTGTCCTACCACCGGATAGTCGAGCAAGGATTAAGGGAATACTTGGGAAGTTCTTTTGGTGAGTCTAATCAACCAAGTCATTGCCATCACAAGAGGTACGTTCACGTAAACTCATAGAATTCTGCATGCGTAGGATTTACGTGAATTAATTATATGCATGATTTGTTGTTGGATTATTATTTAAATTAATATAGGATTAATTCATGCTAGTAATAATTATAAGAATTAAATTTGTATTTAAATATTCACCCCGAATAGATCTGTGCAACTTATTCCCCAACAGCTTTCTCCATTGAACATTGCATTGTTAATGCAAACTCCACTGTTTGCAGTAGACCTGGTCGATGCATACTCCACCGTATGGAATTTGTAACCATTTACATGGTATCCTTGGTACGTGTTGACCAGACGTAATGGTCCTCTACTGAGATCCCGCATAAATGGGTTCTCAATGTGTTGATTATAACCCTGTGATAGTTTTAGGTTAAATATATAATTGTAAACATATAATATGAATTCACTAATAAACGGTGGTTAGATAACACTTACATAGTTTTGGAACCACTCTAAAAAACCACGAGTAATATATTCACCTACTTGTGCATCTGAGATGTTTGTATGTATATGGTGTAGCTCTTCAGTATAGATCCTTATTGAAAGCAATATATTATTAATCATATATTATATAATTATAATAAATATTCTATAATTGTAAATGATACGCATATGAAATACTTACTGAATGTACGGTTGGACTTCATCACAATTGAATAACACATACTTATGTGCAGCTTCAATCTCTTGTCGGTTTAACCATGGTCGTTCAATACTTTTTCCCAAACATCGACCTGGAAACTTAAACACGGACAAGTTACCCTCAATATCATCAGCAACATTGTATGTGCCTCTACCGTCGTAATTACGAGGCTCGTTTCTCAACCTTGTCCTAACATGATCCTCGAAATTGTTGGGGAATGATTTGCACAGATCTATTCGGGGTAAATATTTAAATACAAATTTAATTCATTAATTATTACTAGCATGAATTAATCCTATATTAATTCAAATAATAATTGCAACAACATATCATGCATATAAAAAGCCACGTAAAACCTACGCATGCGGAATCTACGGGTTTACGTGAATGTACCTCTCGGGATGGCAGTGGCTTTGGTCGGACGGACTAACCAAAAGGACTTCCCAAGTATTCCCTTAGCCCTTGCTCGACAATCCGGTGGAAGGATACTCGCGAACAATTAACAAAAGGAAAAAATAAACTTTGTTGCACCACTTGTGTGGATTTGCTAATATTTCCAGCACATGAAATTGTACTTGGGAATGAATTAATCATCCCCTATTTATAAGAGGGAGGTGGTCGAAATTTTGGATCCAAAATCAATGTGGGAAAAGACTTTTCTTGATCACCAAGAAATCTTGAATATATCTCTTATATTATTTTTCCCATAATTATAATATTCCACAAAATCTCACCTTCTCTATTTGCTATGGTAATTTTCGAAAATAATGGCTTGCAAGAATCCAAGATTTGGATCTTCTTGAATTTATGAGATATTCTTGTATTTCAAGAAATACATATCTTCCATAATATCTTTTCAAGAAAATATTTCTTGCCCATTATTCTCAAAAATTTCGAAAATTCCATATAGATAACCAAGTGGGAGATTTCTTGAATTTAATGAGATAATCTTGTATTCCAAGAATACATATCTTCATTCCATAACAAAATTCAAAGAAAATCTTTCTGCCTCTTTTATCCATAAATTTCGAAAAATAGAGGAAATATTAAGCAACAATATTTATTTTATTTTAATCACATTTTTCAGTTAATGGACTATTTGTTGGGCTACTCAGGGGGCCTTTAGGAGAATTAAGATTGGACCTTCTAATGGATCTTGAATATCTAATATTGAGCCACAATATAATTCAAGCCCATAAATATTAATTAATCCCACTACATAATTAATATTGCACTATCTATCTTAACCCATATTACAGTCAATATGGCTCCCAGTCATTATTTCCCGTGTTTAAGATTATCTAGCCCATTAATTAATTCAAGCCACTGAAATAGCTTTCCATTAATTAACATCTTTTGTCCTTGGTCGAGGAACGGTTCAACATTATTATCCATACCGGAAACTAATTCCACTTGCAAGATTTGGTATGATAAAACTTATGAACCTCCCAAGGGGCAATCAAAGCAATTTTGCGTGCTTGCCGCGATTCTTCAGATTAAATCTTAGCAATCACATGTGACCAATAATATTGCCCAAGATAAAAAGTATTGAATCTCTCCGATTAAGCTACCCATGATAAGTCAAAGCAATAGTTACCAATCCCACGTGATCCTATTTAAGGGACGAAGGTTAAGAAACAACGAACCATTTCGAGGTCTAATTCTTCCTTGTTGATTCAAAGAATTTATCCTCCTCAGAGGGTCCTATTCAAATAAGATCATCATGCACTAGTGTAATCTCTTGGTCAAGACAAACCAATCTGAGCCTTACACCTCAACCTTTCGCGATGGTTGTTCATTTCCATCTAGGTCGTGAATGGCGTACTTATAGTTACAAGAGATCATTAATTTAATCTTCGTGATCCGGTATCACTAAATTAACTACTGATGTAACACGCATCTAATTATTGAACAGTTATGCGAAGAAATATATATAACATTCAATCATATTTAAAGCATCGATGATAAACAATTTATTTCAAAAATAAGTCCGAAAATTCGGTTTTAGATTATACAAAGTAAAAGCATACTTTTCAAGATAATCCCAACAATCTCCCACTTATACTCAAAGTCCGCTTTTAAGTATACTACAACATGTCTCAGTAGTCCGTGACATCTAATGTCACCTACACGAACCTAATAATTTCTCCCACTTATACTCAAAGCAGTTAAGCAATCGGTCTTGACACCCATTCCACTCACATGTCTCTCGAATGTATTCAGAGGCGACGCTTTGAATGGATCTGCTAGGGCGTCCTCGACGCTATCTTTGTCACATCTATATCTCCTCTCTTAACGATTTCTCGTATAAGATGTCTTTCCTTTAATGTGTTTGTTTGACTCGTGGACTCTTGGTTCTCTTGAATTTGTAACTGCCCCTAGCAGATATTGCTAGATAAATTCAGAACACCATCCAAGTCCACTAAGAAGATCTAACCCGATCATCCTTTTCTTGCGATCTCGAGTGATCTTGATCCCAAGGATGTGTCCGGTTTTCCCTAAGTCTTTCATATCAAACTGTTTTGAAAGCCATGCCCTTACGTCTGATAACACCTTCACATCGTTCCCGATGATCACAATGTTATCTACGTATAGTACTAAGAATACCAATGCAGTTCCGATACGCTTTTTATACACACAACTTTCAAACTTGTTTTGATCAAACCCATAAGACTTTATAACATGATCAAAACATTGGTTCCAAACTCTGGATACCTGTTTGAGTCCGTAAATGGACTTCTTGAGCTTACAAACAAGATGTTCTTGGCCTGTTTCAATGAAACCTTGAGGTTGTTGCATATAGATCTCTTCATCAAGACTTCCGTTAAGGAAAGCTGTCTTGACATCCATTTGCCAGATTTCAAAGTCGAAATCTTGCTTGAATCGATAAGAGAATACGGATGGACTTAAGCATGGCTACGGGGGAAATTTTTTTCTCATAATCGATCCCTTCTTTCTGAGTATAACCTTTCGCCACTAGTCTTGCTTTAAAGGTTTCAACCTTCCCGTCCGGTCCTTTTTTCCTCTTATATACCCACTTGCATCTAATGGATTTGACCCCATTAAGTGGTTCGACTAGCTCCCACATTCTATTATGAAACATAAAACCCACTTTGGCTTTCATTGCTGTTTGCCAAGAATCTGCATCCTTATCTTGGAGTGCCTCATCATATGTTCGTGGGTCTGATTCCGGGAATCAAATCCGAGGACTCTCCTATTCTCATGAATCTCTCTGGCTGTCTAACAACCCTCCCACTATGACGAGGCTCCGGTTGTGAAAACGTATCGTTTGGTATATCATCTAAAGACGATTAGCACCGAGGTTTGCCTTCTAAGCTCATTTAAGGTAATCTCACTGGGCTTTCTTTGGTTCATATAGTCTTCTTCCAAAAATCTAAAGTGGGTCGATGACCACCTTTTGATCTTCGACTATAGAACATACACCCTTTTATTCCTCGGGGTATCCTACAAAACGACCTTTTTAATTACGATCGAGATCCATTTTACCGCTTCCTTGTCCAACACGTAGGGCGGACACCCCCAAATTCTTATGTGTCTCATACTAGGCTTGCTTGGGTCCACAATTTCTTTAGGAGTTTTGGGAACCGATTTGGATAGCACCAAGTTCAGAATGTAAGTCGTTGTTTCCAAGGCATGACCCCAGAACGACTCGGGAAGATCCGCATAACTCATCATTGATCTAACTATTTCCAAAAGAATTTCGCTTTCTTCGCTCTGCTACCCCGCTTTTGTTGAGGGATTAAAGATTGCAATGAGTTGGGATACAATCCCTTCATCAGATAAGTAGTTCAAAAACTCATCGCTGAGGTATTCGCCTCCACGACCAGATCGTAGAGACTTGATACGTTTTTCCCTATGATTCTCTGTTTGAGCCTTAAATTCTTAGAATTTCTCAAAGGGCTCATATTCATGCTTCATAAGGAAAATGTACCTTGAGTAATCATCAATAAAATTACTCATAACCTCCTCTTGCTTTGGTTGACATTGGACTACATACATCTGTGTGAACGATCTCTAACACTTCTTTGGCCCTATTCCCCTTGGCTCCAAATGCCCTCTTGGTCACATTACTCTCCAAACATGATTCGCAGGTTGGAATCGGTTCAACTTGGAGAAGCCCTAGTGAACCGTCTCTCACCAACCTTTGGATCCTCTTTGGATTTATATGACCCAATCTTATATGCCAAAGAAGTGTCTTGTTCACGTCTGATGAACGTTTTACTTTTCTCGGAAACAGTTGATGTGTTATAGGATGCATTTCGTGAGTGGTGTGCACAGTTAATTGTATAGAGATCATTCAACAACGTTCCATGACAGATAAATTTATCAAAAGAAAAATGGTAACAACTTTATTAAAAAGTAACCAAATATCCATCATAAAAGTTTAGAAACTGAAAATGAATTCTTTCTAAAAATCCGGAACGTAAAGAATATCTCAAAATTAAACTCTGTCTTCAAAAGACAGTTGCACTTCTCCCACTGCTTCAGCTGCCACTCTCGTAGCATCGCCCAGTGTGATGAGGACCTCACTCCCACTAAGTTACCGGGTCCGCTTGAACCCCTGTAACGTGAAACAAACATGATTAGTGGATCCCGTATCCACCGCCCATAAAATGGGAAGTGTTGGGGATTATACTGAAAAGTATGCTTTTTACTTTGTATAATCGAAACCAATTTCGGACTTATTCTTTGAAATAAATTGTTTATCATCGATGCTTTAAATATGATTGAATGTTATATATATTTCTTTGCATAACTGTTCAATAATTCATACGTGTTACACTGTAGTTAATTTAGTGATACCCGATCACAGAAGATTAAATTAACAGTCCATTGTAACTAAAAGTACGCCATTCACGACCTAGATGGAAATGAACAACCATCGCGAAAGGTTGAGGTGTAAGGCTCAGATTGGTTTGTCTTGACCAAGAGATTAAACTAGTGCATGACCGATCTTTTGAATAGGACCTACAGGAGGATAAATTCTTGAATCCGAACAAGGAAGAATTAGACCTCGGTGGTTCGTTGTTTCTTAACCTTCGTCCCTTAAATAGGATCACGTGGGATTGGTAACCATTGCTTTGACTTATCATGGGTAGCGAATCGAGAGAGATTCAATACTTTTTATCTTGGGCAATATTATTGGTCACATGTGATTGCTAAGATTTAATACGAAGAATCGTGTGCAAGCACGCTTTGCTTGATTTGCCCCTTGGGGAGGTTCATAAGCTTTATCATACCAAATCTTGCAAGTGGAATTTGTTTCCTAGTATGGATAATAATGTTGAACCGTTCCTCGACCAAGGACAAAAGATATTAATTAACGGAAAGCTATTTCAAAGGCTTGAATTAATTAATGGGCTAGATAATCTTAAACACGGAAATAATGACCGGAGCCATATTGATTATAATATGGGTTAAGATGGATAGTCTTGATATTAATTATGTAGTGGGATTAATTAATATTTATGGGCTTGAATTATATTGTGGCTCAATATTAGATATTCAAGATCCATTAGAAGGTCCAATCTTAATTCTCCTAAAGGCCCCCTGAGTAGCCCAACATATAGTCCAATAACTGAAAAGGTGATTAAAATAAAATAAATATTGTTGCTTATATTTCCTCATTATTTTCGAAAATTATGGATAAAAGAGGGAGAAAGATTTTATTTGAATTTTGTTATGGAATGAAGATATGTATTCTTGGAATACAAGATTATCTCATTAAATTCAAGAAATCTCCCACTTGGTTATTCATTAAGTATTTTCGAAATTTTTGGAAAATAGAGGGCAAGAAAGATTTTCTTGATTTTCTTGAAAAGATATTATGGAAGATATGTATTTCTTGAAATACAAGAATATCTCATAAATTCAAGAAGATCCAAATCTTGGATTCCTACACAACTCATTTTTTCGAAAATTCCATAAAGAAAGAGGAGGTGGATTTTTGTGGAATATTTTAATTATGGGAAAAAGAATATATGGGATATATTCAAGATTTCTTGGTGACCAAGAAAAGTCTTTTCCCACATTGAAAATTCACTAAATTTTCGTGCTCCTCCTCTCCTATAAATAGGGGATGATTAGTTCATTCCCAAGTACAATTCCATGTGCTGGAAATATTAGCAAATCCACATAAGTGGTACAACAAAGTTTATTTTTTCCTTTTGTTAATTGTTCGCGAGTATCCTTCCACCGGATTGTCGAGCAAGGGCTAAGGGAATACTTGGGAAGTCCTTTTGGTTAGTCCGTCCGACCAAAGCCACTGCCATCCCGAGAGGTACATTCACGTAAACCCGTAGATTCCGCATGCGTAGGTTTTACGTGGCTTTTTATATGCATGATATGTTGTTGCAATTATTATTTGAATTAATATAGGATTAATTCATGCTAGTAATAATTAATGAATTAAATTTGTATTTAAATATTCACCCCGAATAGATCTCATGCATCTCATTCCCCAACAATCGCATCGAGCCACTTTTTTTGCTCAAATTTTTTAAATTGTAATTTAATTAAATGGACATTAAATTTGAAATTGGATAGTAGAACTGTTAGATCTGTTTTGCGGTATCCAATTGTCATGGATTTTAATGTTTTATTTTGCATGCATATAAACCGTGGTTTTTTAATTCGATTCGCTCGATTTGTTTTGCCTCGCGAGAAAATCCACGAAGACTCAGATTTGTTTGATTTGATCAATGTAATAGATCAGTCTAGATCCAGTTTATTTATTTTTTTGTAAATAAATTGTAAACCGGATCGAAACTAAGAGATGAAGAATTAAAGGACTAAATTCAAATTCCGCGGCGGCAAGGGCGCACGCACGATGGGCGAAGGGCACGCGATGGGCGGCGAGGCGAGGGGCTAAGACGGGCGGCCGCCCAAAGCCGAAGGAGGATCGGGCGGCCGGACACGGGCGCCATGGAGACGCGAAGGCGAGGTCGCGCGCAGGTGGATCCGAAGGCTACGCGGATGCGAGGGCGGCCCGCCGAGGATCGGCGCCGCCGAGGCGCGAGGCGCAACAAGCGGCGAGGTCCGCCAAAGGTGTGCCGAGGTCGCTTAGGTCGTTCCCTAAACTGGCGGCGGATCTTGGCGTGCATCATTGCGAAATTAGGCGTGGCGGTTCGAGACAAAGTATTTTTTTCGAGACGAACAAGTGGGAGAAATTCGAGACGTGTTTCTTCAAGATCAAGCCAAAAAAATCAAACCATGACAATTGGATAATTTGTGCCCAATATGTTTTTTTTTTCTCATTATTCTTGATTTATTTGTGCTATCTTATGCTTTATTTAATTTGTTTAAATGTGTTTGCATGAGGGTTGCCAAATTGAAAAATCTCAACTTCAAAATTACTAAGTATGTTTTAAATAATTAATTGACAATTGTATTCCGGATAATAAAATTGAATTAATTTTGACCTCCATGATTTATTTATTTGTGAATTCTTTTGGAGAAATTCCCCCAACGGGACGGTCAAAAGATAGGTTTCAGATGAATGAATTCCAAACGGATGATTGTGGGTTATTACTAGTGGCGACGATGACCCTCCCAACGAGGCTCGATCAAAGCGAAATAATAATCAGATATTTAATCTGGTTTATTACTTAGGTATAAAATTGATATGCATATACTTCTCCGAGTCCCCGTCGATTTTATATTGGTCAAGTGGGAGCCAACTATTAATCTGGATATTAAAGGTTTGTAACTGTTCTTGTTTGTAACCCGCTTGAATGTGTTTAAATAATGACCCACCCAACGTGGCTTATTTAAACTGTTTTGAGATGTTGGCTGATGCATTGTTCATATTTTTTTTGAGATTTTAAATATGATGCATGTGATCGAACCTTGTGATATATTTGTGCTTTTGCATATAGTTGTTTATTTCAGTTCAGCATGTCATTACCTTTTAATCCACTGTTATTATACTTAATGTCAATACAATTTGTATGGAAACTATATTTATTGAAAATTATAATTGTCTAATCGCACAAAAAGCACAAGTGGATTTTGACACACAAAAATCGATGAGCCAACCGACGAGTCAAAACATGCGTGACTCGTCGATCACCTTCTTGAGAGATGTCGTCATTTGAAAATGGTGGAGGAAAAACCCGTAAGGGATTACGTCCTCAAAATAGATGGCCCATCCCAACAAACTTGAGATTCTCGAGTCGCAGATTATGATCCGGAGACTCGGATGAATTTGGTACTTCATTCTCTGCCCGAGAAAGGTTTTTGAGCATTTTGGCCTCGCTAGCTAATTTGTTGCAAACTTTTGGACTCGGCGAAAATGATGATAAGACACCAAACTCAAGCTTTGACGGCAAGTGGTCCGTCTTTCATCTTCTAAGCCAAGGGTAGGCAAGATAAAGAAGAGGACCAAAGGCCATAAGCAATAAAACTCAATCGTTGCCAAGGGCAATGGTAAGATGAGGAATGCTTGCCGAGTCAAGGAAAATCCAAAGAGGAAGTGCTTAAGTGCGGTGAGAGAGGACAATGGAGGTTTTGCTGTTCCAACCCCAAAAGGGACGGAAAAGAAAGGTAATTCTCACACACTAGTTGTTGAAACTTGTTTAGCGGCGATACTTCTCATTCGTGGGTGGTTGATACGAGATCCACTAATCATGTTGGCTTCACGGGTTCTAAATGATCCGCAACGTAGTGGGAGTGAGATCCTCATCACACCGGGCAACGTTCACAAAGTAGAAGACATTGCAATGCTACGTAAAGTGGCGAGATATTGCAATGCTTCGGGTAGTAACGATTATTGCAATACTACGCAAGTAGCAGACATTGCAATGCTACATGAGTAGCGATTAAAAAGCGATGGGAGAAGTGCACCTATCTTTTGAAGATAAAGTTTTTTGAGATTATCTTTGTATTCCCGGTTTAGAAAAGAATTCACTTTCGGTTTCTAAAATTCGATTAAAGGACACTAAGTTTCTTCTAATAAGAATGACTTCATTTTTGAAATGATGAGTGTATCTGTTACGGGACATTGATGGAAAATCTCTATACAATTAACTGTGCACACCACTCACGAAATGTATCCTATAACACATCAACTATTTCCGAGAAAAGAAAACGTTCATCAGACGTGAACGAGACACTTCTTTGGCATCTAAGATTAGGTCATATAAATCCAAAGAGGATCCAAAGGTTGGTGAAAGATGGTTCACTGGAGCGTCTCCAAGTTGAATCGATTCCAACCTGCGAATCATGTTTGGAGGGTAATATGACCAAGATGGCATTTGGAGCCAAGGGGAATGGGGCTAAAGAAGTGTTAGAGATCGTTCACATAGATGTATGTAGTCAAATGTCAACCAAAGCAAGAGGAGGTTATGAGTAATTTTATTGATGATTACTCAAGGTACATTTTCCTTATGAAGCATGAATCTGAGACCTTTGAGAAATTCTAAAGAATTTAAGGCTCAAGCAGAGAATCATATGAAAAAAATGTATCAAGTCTCTACGATCTGATCATGGAAGCGAATACCTCAGCGATGAGTTTTTGTACTACTTATCCGATGAAGGGATTGTATCCCACTCATCAACCGGAACCCTCAACAAAAAAGGGGGTTTGCAGAGCGGCGACATAATTCTTTTTTGGAAATGGTTAGATCAATGATGAGTTATACGGATCTTCCCGAGTCGCTTCCGGGGTCATGCCTTGAAAACAAATGACTTACATTCTCGAACTTGGTGCTATCCAAATCGGTTCCCCGAACCCCAAAGAATTGTGGACCCAAGGCGCAAGTCTAGTATGAGACACATGAGAACTTTGGGGTGTCCGCCTCGTGTTGGACAAGGAAACCGTAAATTGGATCCTCGATCGAATTAAAGGCATTTTTTTTGTAGGATACCCCGAGGAACAAAAGGGTGAATGTTCTATAGTTCAAGATCAAAAAGGTGGACATCCGCACCCACTTTAGATTTTGGAAGAAAACTATAGAACCAAAGAAAACCCGTAAGTGAGATTACCTTAAATGAGCTTAGAGGGCAAACCTCGGTCTTGATCAGTCTTAGATGATATACCAAACAATACGTTTTCTGGCCGAGCCTCGTTATAGTGGGAGGGTTGTTAGGCGACCCAGAGAGATTCATGGGAATAGGAGAGTCCTCGGACTTGATTCCCTAATCGCACCCCATGGACATATGACGAGGCACTCCAAGATAAGGATCTGATTCTTGGCAAAACAAAGAATGAAAGCGAAGTGGGTTCTATGTTTCATAATAGAGTGTAGGAGCTAGTCGAACCACTTAATGGGGTCAAACCCATTGTATGAAAGTGGGTATATAAGAGGAAAAGAGGATCGGACGGGAAGGTTGAAACCTTTTAAAGCAAGACTAATGGCGAAAAGGTTATACTCGAAAAGAAAGGGATCGATTATGAGGAAATTTTTTTAGCCAGTAGCCATGCTTAAGTCCATCCGTATTCTCTTATCGATTCTTTGATTTCGACTTTGAAATCTGGCAAATAGATGTCAAGACATGCTTTCCTTAACGGAAGTCTTGATAAGAAGATCTATATGCAACAACCCCATGTTTTCATTGAAACAGGCCAAGAACACCTAGTTTGTAAAGCTCAAAAGGTCCATTTACGGACTCAAACAGGCATCCAGAGCTTGGAACCAAAGTTTTGATCATGTTGTAAAGTCTTATGGGTTTGATCAAAACGAGTTTGAAAGTTGTGTGTATAAAAAGCGTGTCGGAACTGCATTGGTATTCTTAGTACTATACGTAGATGACATTGTGATCATCGGGAACGATGTGAAGGTGTGGTCAGACGTAAGGGCATGGCGTTTCAAAAAAGTTTGATATGAAGACTTAGGGAAAGCCGGACACATCCTTGGGATCAAGATCACTCGAGATCGCAAGAAAAGGATGTTAGGCTTATCGCAAGTTTTCATACATAGACACTGTCTTGGAACGATTCAGCATGCAAGATTCCAAGAAAGGATTCGTACCTTTCAGACTTGGAATCCATCTATCCAAGAAAATGTCCCCTAAGACGCAAAAGGAGATAGATAACATGAAAGGCATTCCTTGTGCTTCGGCTGTAGGAAACCTTATGTATGCAATGCTGTGTACGAGACCGGATATATGCTTTGCCATAGGCATGGTAGCAAGATATCAGAGTAACCCAGGGAAAGCGAATTGGACGACAGTTAAAACATTCTGAAGTGTCTGAAAAGAACTCGGGATAGAATGTTGATTTATCAGTCAGATACTCCAATCCCCATTGGCTACACGGACTCGGATTTCCAATCAGATATAGATTCCAGAAATTATCTGCCTCAGTTAGTGTGTTTCCATTTGGGAAGTGTAGCCATCAAATGGACGAGTGTGAAGCAGAAATGCATCACTGACTCAACCATGAGACTCGGGTAAGTAGCTGCTTGTGAAGCAGTGAAAGAACCGATTGGGCTCTAGATCTTCTTAGTGGACTTGGATGGTGTTCTGAATTTGTCTAGCAATATATGCTAGGGGCAGTTGCAAATTCAAGAGAACCAAGAGTCCACGAGTCAAACAAACACATTAAAGGAAAGACATCTTATACGAGAAATCGTTAAGAGAGGAGATCTGAGATGTGGCAAAGATAGCGTCGATGACACCTAGCGATCCATTCACAAAGCGTCTGCCTCTGAATACATTCGAGAGACATGTGAGTGGAATGGGTGTCAAGACCGTTGTCAATCTGCTTTGAGTATAAGTGGGAGAAATTATTAGGTTCGTGTAGGTGACATTAGATGTCACGGACTACGCGAGACATGTTGTAGTATACTTAAAAGCAGACTTTGAGTATAAGTGGGAGATTGTTGGGGATTATCTTTGAAAAGTATGCTTTTTACTTTGTATAATCGAAATCAATTTCGGACTTATTTATTTGAAATAAATTGTTTATCATCGATGCTTTAAATATGATTGAATGTTATATATATTTCTTTGCATAACTGTTCAATAATTAAGTATGTGTTACATTTGTAGTTAATTTAGTGATACCCGATCACGTAAGATTAAATTAACAAATCCCTTGTAACTAAAAAAGTACGCCATTCACGACCTAGATGGAAATGAACAACCATCGCGAAAGGTTGAGGTGTAAGGCTCGAGATTGGTTTGTCTTGACCAAGAGATTACACTAGTGCATGATCTTGTTGAATAGGACCTCTGAGGATAAATTCTTCAGAACTGAACAAGGAAGAATTAGACCTCAGTGGTTCGTTGTTTCTTAACCTTCGTCCCTTAAATAGGATCACGTGGGATTGGTAACCATTGCTTTGACTTATCATGGGTAGCGAATCAGAGAGAGATTCAATACTTTTTATCTTGGGCAATATTATTGGTCACATGTGATTGCTAAGATTTAATATGAAGAATCGTGTGCAAGTACGCTTGCTTGATTTGCCCCTTGGGAGGTTCATAAGCTTTATCATACCAAATCTTGCAAGTGGAATTTGTTTCCGGTATGGATAATAATGTTGAACCGTTCCTCGACCAAGGACAAAAGATATTAATTAACGGAAAGCTATTTGATGGCTTGAATTAATTAATGGGCTAGATAATCTTAAACACGGGAAATAATGACCGGGAGCCATATTGACTGTAATATGGGTTAAGATGGATAGTGCAATATTAATTATGTAGTGGGATTAATTAATATTTATGGGCTTGAATTATATTGTGGCTCAATATTAGATATTCAAGATCCATTAGAAGGTCCAATCTTAATTCTCCTAAAGGCCCCCTGAGTAGCCAACATATAGTCCAATAACCTGAAAAGGTGATTAAAATAAAATAAATATTGTTGCTCATATTTCCTCATTATTTTCGAAAATTATGGATAAAAGAGGGAGAAAGATTTTCTTTGAATTTTGTTATGGAATGAAGATATGTATTCTTGGAATACAAGATTATCTCATTAAATTCTAGAAATCTCCCACTTGGTTATTCATTAAGTATTTTCGAAATTTTTGGAAAATAGAGGGCAAGAAAGATTTTCTTGATTTTCTTGAAAAGATATTATGGAAGATATGTATTTCTTGAAATACAAGAATATCACATAAATTCAAGAAGATCCAAATCTTGGATTCTTGCACAACTCATTTTTTTGAAAATTCCATAAAGAAAGAGGAGGTGGATTTTTGTGGAATATTTTAATTATGGGAAAAAGAATATATGGGATATATTCAAGATTTCTTGGTGACCAAGAAAAGTCTTTTCCCACATTGAAAATTCACTAAATTTTCGTGCTCCTCCTCTCCTATAAATAGGGGATGATTAGTTCATTCCCAAGTACAATTCCATGTGCTGGAAATATTAGCAAATCCACATAAGTGGTACAACAAAGTTTATTTTTTCCTTTTGTTAATTGTTCGCGAGTATCCTTCCACCGGATTGTCGAGCAAGGGCTAAGGGAATGCTTGGGAAGTCCTTTTGGTTAGTCCGTCCGACCAAAGCCACTGCCATCCCGAGAGGTACGTTCACGTAAACCCGTAGATTCCGCATGCGTAGGTTTTACATGTCTTTTTATATGCATGATATGTTGTTGCAATTATTATTTGAATTAATATAGGATTAATTCATGCTAGTAATAGTTAATGAATTAAATTTGTATTTAAATATTCACCCCGAATAGATCTGTGCAACTCATTCCCCAACAGGAGGCATACGCCGCTAAACAAGTTTCAACAACTAGTGCGTGAGAATTACCTTTCTTTCCATCCCTTTTGGGTCTGGAACAGGCTAACCTCCAATGTCATTTCTCACCGCAGTTGAAGCACTTCCCCTTAGCTGGCTTGTTCACTCCACCACCCTTCTTCACCTTATCTTTGCTAACACTTGAGTTCACTTGCTTGTGGCCTTTGTTCCTTTTCTTGTTCTTACCACCCCTTGGTCTAGAAGAAGAAGAAGGTCCGTTGGCCACCAAGGCTTGGCTTTTCTGCCCCAATATCGCCTCTGCCGAGACTAAAGCTTGCAATTTCGAAAATTCCATATAGATAACCAAGTGGGAGATTTCTTGAATTTAATGAGATAATCTTGTATTCCAAGAATACATATCTTCATTCCATAACAAAATTCAAAGAAAATCTTTCTCCCTCTTTTATCCATAAATTTCGAAAAATAGAGGAAATATTAAGCAAAAATATTTATTTTACTTTAATCACCTTTTTCAGTTAATTGACTATTTGTTGGGCTACTCAGGGGGCCTTTAGGAGAATTAAGATTGGACCTTCTAATGGATCTTGAATATCTAATATTGAGCCACAATATAATTCAAGCCCATAAATATTAATTAATCCCACTACATAATTAATATTGCACTATCCATCTTAACCCATATTACAGTCAATATGGCTCCCGGTCATTATTTCCCGTGTTTAAGATTATCTAGCCCATTAATTAATTCAAGCCACTGAAATAGCTTTCCATTAATTAACATCTTTTGTCCTTGGTCGAGGAACGGTTCAACATTATTATCCATACCGGAAACAAATTCCACTTGCAAGATTTGGTATGATAAAGCTTATGAACCTCCCAAGGGGCAAATCAAGCAAGCGTACTTGCACACGATTCTTCGTATTAAATCTTAGCAATCACATGTGACCAATAATATTGCCCAAGATAAAAAGTATTGAATCTCTCTGATTCGCTACCCATGATAAGTCAAAGCAATAGTTACCAATCCCACGTGATCCTATTTAAGGGGCGAAGGTTAAAAAACAACAAACCAATTTGAGGTCTAATTCTTCCTTGTTCGGTTCTCAAGAATTTATCCTCCTCAGAGGTCCTATTCAAATTGATCGATCATGCACTAGTGTAATCTCTTGGTCAAGACAAACCAATCTGAGCCTTACACCTCAACCTTTCGCGATGGTTGTTCATTTCTATCTAGGTCGTGAATGGTGTACTTATAGTTACATGGGACTGTTAATTTAATCTTCTGTGATCTGGTATCACTAAATTAACTACAGTGTAACACGTACAAATTATTGAACAGTTATGCAGTAAATATATATAACATTCAATCATATTTAAAGCATCAGTGATAAACAATTTATTTCAGTAAATAAGTCTGAAAATTTAGTTTCGATTATACAAAGTAAAAGCATGCTTTTCGGTATAATCCCAACAGAAATAGTAAGAACAAAATGTTGTAACCTCCTCACACAAGTGGGCTTTAATAATTGATGCTTCAACTTTTGTCTTTTGTTTAGCTTTGAGCTTCAAGTTATGGAGATACCTATAGATATATAATAAAAAAATTGATAAGAGCTAAACATAAATATATATTTGTATAAATAGATTGTTCAGTGAAGGTTTACCTCTCAAATGGATACATCCACCTGTATTGCACTGGACCAACAATTTTGGCTTCATATACTAAGTGCATCGGTAAGTGCTCCATCGAATCAAAGAAGCTGGGAGGGAAAATGCGCTCCAATTTTGCATAAAATAACTGGAAAGTCTTTCTCCAAATGGACCATATCGTCCCACGTAATCATTGTAGACGTTAAATCTTTAAAGAATAGACTCAATTCAGTTACAGCCCTCCAGATACTGTTCGGTAGGAATTCCCGGAATGCGAGGTGCAACAGTCGTTGCATAAACACGTGACAATCGTGGCTTTTCATCCCAGACACCTTCCTGTTTGATGTGTTTATACAACTACTCAAATTGGAAACATAGTCATCTGGAAATCTTAGCTCTTCAATCCAATTACACAAAGCCACTTTCTATCTCTTATCAAGTGTGTAATTGGCTTGGGGATATCTTCTTGTACCCTCATCACTCTTCAAGTGATCACGTTTGCATATCTCGTTCAACTTATCACGCGACTTTGCAGTGTCTTTTGTTTAGCCCTCTGTGTTCATGATTGTGTGGAACAAGTTATCGAACACATTCTTTTAGATGTGCATCACATCTAAGTTGTGCCGAATCAAAAATGAGCTCTAGTAGGGCAAATCCCGGAAAATGATCTTCTTCTTCCAACCACCCGGTACCATTTTATTATGCTCCTCAGCATGTTCTTCTGTTGTTTTCCTCAATCCCTTCTGATTAACTTGATTTAACAACCTTTTACCTACATGAATGCAAAGAGTTATAAGTTAATTAATTTATCATATGTAGATAGAAATATATTAATTCATTTAAAACAACTAATATAAAAATACCTGATCTTTTTTTCAAGCCGTTTTTTGTAACGACTTTGTTCTTGATAAAGTCTTTTATATTCTTTCGAAAAAGGATGATCTTCTGGTAAAAACTTTCGATGGTTATCAAACCATAAAACTTTTCTGCTAAGCGGGAGACTGGAAGCGTCAGAATCCTCCATGCAGTAAGGGACATGTTTGTTTCCCAGCTGACCTCCATCCGGACAACATGGAGTACGCAGGGTAGTCACTGATCATCCAGAGCAGGGCAACCCTCATCGTGAAGTTCTACTTTCTCGATACATCTTATGTCAGCACTCCATTCTCCCACAGATGTATCAAGTCTCTTATCAGAGGCTGAAGGAAAACATCTAGTTTGTCCTTTGGATTCTTTGGGCCAGGTACCAATACCATGAGAAACGTCGTTTGGGGCTTCATGCACATCCACGGAGGTAGATTATAAGGAGTCAATATAACCGGTCATAACGAATACTACTTACCATGCATTCTAAATGGACAAAAACCATCAGTGCTGAGACCTAACCGAACATTCCTAGGTTCGTCCGAAAAAACAAGAAACACCTCGTCAAGATGTTTCTAGGTCATCGAGTCAGCAGGGTGTCTAATCTCTAAGGAATCAGGATCAGATGACTCTGTATGATGCCATGTCATATCTTTGGTTGTGGTACTAGATTGATACAATCTCTGAAGCCGAGGAATGATAAGGAGGTAATACATCATTTTATTTGCCAATTTCTTATTCTTATTCCGCTTCCCTCGAGCGTCAGTCCAGTTTCGACGTGGTACTTTGTACCGAGAGTGCCCACAAAATCTGCACTTATCAAGATTTGCGTCTTCTTTGTTACCCCAGAATAACATGTAGTTATTGATACAACAATCAATACTCTCTACTGGTAGACCCATACTCTTCAACAGATTCTTGGCTTGATATTCTGTAATAGGCACCTTATTACCGGGAGGATAGACCTCATTGATCAACTTACTAATCTGGTTATAGGCTCTTTGAGAAAGTTTGTTCTCAGCCTTGATAGCCATGAGTTGAGCATTAAATGACAACAGAGAGTGAGTTTGACATCCTTCATACTGATCTTCGTCGGCTGCTTTGAGTATTCTGTAAAAATTAGATGCTTCCTCATTTGGTTCCTCCTCCATAGCCTCATCTTGAAACCCACCAGCTTCCATGATCATCGTATGATACATATCTGGTGTATCCACTGCAGGTGTCTCGAACTGTACTCCAGGATCATCGACTCCATGATCATCGTGTGTCTCATTGTATTCGAGAGTATTATAATACTCTTCAAGATCATTGAAATCAACATTCCATCGATCTTCACCATGACGTGTCCAATTGTAGTAATAAGGTACAAAACCATTCATGATGATATGTGTTTGGACATCGACAATCACTCTGTATAACTTGTTCTGACACTTTCTTGCATTACACGGACATCTTATACGACCTTCTGAATTTGCTGCACCATGATTAATTCCAAAGTGAATGAAGTTATTAACTTCATTCAAGAACTCCATATTTATACGTCCGTTGATAAGTCAGGGAGTCGAATACATCCACTGACGATTCGGATATTCCATCTGTTTCAAATCATATCAATATGTTAATTCTACAAAAAATTGAACAGAGTTTCGTCTGTATATGTAAATATCCAAATATATTCTTCTATCAAATAACATCAAACAAATCCACCAAATTAATTATAATTTTCTACACAATAAATTATCATTTAACATAAATTATCTACACAATATATATCAACACCAAATACAAAACGAACTTATCAATTATATACATTACACTATATATATATATATATATTTAAACGGTAGAAATGTGAAAACGTACGGTAAAATCGTCCTCGAAGAGTCGAAATGCTTCCGCTACACAATATGCACTTCAAAAACTATTTTTGCCTCTATCTACAGAAAATTTGGTGTTGGTTTTGAAAAAAAATGGAGTTGGTTCGACTGTTTTGTGTAAAATGAAACTGCTGAGGTTTTATTGATAGTTTTTAGCGACGGATTTAGCGACGGTTAC
The DNA here is from genome assembly GCA_037126765.1 of Stenogyne calaminthoides. Taxonomy (NCBI): domain Eukaryota; kingdom Viridiplantae; phylum Streptophyta; class Magnoliopsida; order Lamiales; family Lamiaceae; genus Stenogyne; species Stenogyne calaminthoides. The sequence goes on along the minus strand of JBBCBC010000006.1, from coordinate 30,426,178 downwards.
TTGAAACCGTCGCCATTAGAGACGGATTCAGTGACGGAAACTACCGTCGTTATTAGCAATGGTTTATCGATGGAATTCAAAAATCCATTGCTGAATCCTCGCCAAAACCTTTGCTAAAAACATAATTTTAAAAAAAATAGAAATTAAAATTGTTCAATCCAATTAAAATAAATAATCCTAAAATTGTTCAATCATTCATTAAAATAAAAACAGAAATTAAAATTGTTCAATCACACATAAAAATAAAAATAGAAATTAAAATTGTTCAATCATACATAATTAAACATGAAATTATAAATTGTTCATAACATAATTAAAATAAACATTGACTCTAGAAGGGATCTGCCCTCCAAACAGCCACAATTGACTCTCATACTTCGTGCCCAAGTTCTTCTGATAAGTTCACCCCTCCTTGTGGGAAATACGGGGTGCCCGGATCTATTCGAGATGTATTTAAACACATATTTAAATTGTTCAATTAATTACTAACATGAATTAATCCTAAATCAATTCAACATAATAATTAAACAAGCAACAACATGCGTACACATAATCCACATAAATCCTAAGCATGCAGAGTCTAGGAGTTACAAGGTTACATACCTCTTGGAGTGACAACCGTTGAGACGATGGATCAACCCAAAGTGCCTTCTCAAATATATCCCAAGTCCACGAACGTAATTCGGTGGAATGATTCTCAAGAACGATTTTAATAAAGGAGAAAAATAAAAATTATTGCACCACCTTTGTGGATTTTTAATTTTTCTAACACATGGAATTGTGTTGGGGATGAAAAATTCATCCCCTATATATAACAAGGGGGTGGACGAAAATTTGGCCATGTTGGGCTATTGGGAAATTTCATTGCTTCTTTCTCAAGATACAATCTTGAATATATCCAATATATTCTATTTCCCAAAATATCTCCCAACAAAATCTTCTCCTCCTTCTTGTCTTTATCTTTTTCGAAAAATATCACATAAATAGGAAGGAATAAGATCTTTTACCTTTCTTGAATTTATGGGATAAACTTGTATCTCAAGAATACTTATTCCTTAAGATCTTTTCAAGAAAATCAAGAAAATCTTTTCTCTCTCCTACTCATAATTTTCAAAAATATCAAGGAAAAATAGGGCAATAATATTTTCTTCTCATTTTCATTAATTGGACTTTATATTGGGCTATTTGAGGGGCCTTTAGGAGAATTAAGATTGGACCTCCAATGGGCTATGAAACTTAGCCAAAATATTATTCAAGCCCATTAATATTAATTTATTCCACTATAAAATTAATATTAAACTATCCATCTTAATCCATATTACGATGCTACAATAATATGGCTCCCGGTTATTATTTCCCATGTTTAAGATTATTTAGTTCACTAATTAATTAAGCCATTGAAAAAGCTTAATATTAATTAATATTTTTATTCTTGGAGTAAAGATAGCTCAACATTATTATCCATACCGGAAATAAATTTCCACTTGCAACATTTGGTATGATTAAGCTTATGAGCCCACCAAGGGGACAAATCAAGCAAGACGTGCTTGCACACGATTCTTCGTATTAAATCTTAGCAATCGTCATGTAACTAATAATATTGCCCAAGATATAAGGTATCGAATCAAGTTGATTCTCTTCCCATCATAAGTCAAAGCAATAGTTATTAATTTCACACGATCATATTTAAGGAACGAAGATTAAGAAATAACGAACCACTGAGGTCTAATTCTTCTATATTTAGTACTGAAGAATTTATCCTCCTGTAGGTCCTATTCAGCGCATCATAATGCACTAGTGTAATCTCTTGGTCAAGACAAGTCAACCTGAGCCTTACACTTCAACCTTTCACGATGGATTGTTCATTTCCATCTAGGTTGTGAATTTGTACTTAGTTACGAGGAACTGTTAATTTGATCTTCCGTGATCTAGTATCACCAAATTAACTACAATGTAACACGTACTATTTATTGAACAGATATGCAGTAAATATAAAACATTCAATCATATTTAATGCAACAGTGATAAATAATTTATTTCAGTAAATAAATAAGAAAATCAGTTTGGTTATACAAAGTAAAAAACATACTTTCCAGTATAACCCCAACACTTCTTCCCTCCACTGTCTACGCCACAAGTGTATCATGTCATGGTAACGCCGTCCAACAACTTTACAAAATGCCTTATAAATTTCATTGGTCTCGAGATCGGGACTCCACTTAGTTTGTTTCTATATTTCGAATATAATAAGATAATTAAATTAATTGTAATCAAATATATATTGAAATAAAATATTAAGTAAATTTTATACAGTAAACTCCTCGAAATACAATTGACGCTGGTCAGTTGGCACATATTTCCAACTGTAAGCGTTGACAGCAATTCCCACCCGCATGATGACGTTTTTTGGCTATAGAGGAAGCCCATGACTAGGTACAATACTAACACATTAAAAAATAAATACATAATTAATAATTAATATTAAATTAATTAATTATATAATTAAGAAAACAAAACTTACTCTACATTGATGATATTGATAGGCAGACGAGGAATAGGCGTCATCGATGAAGCTGAGACGTTATTACCACCTTCAACATCCATCTAAATAAAATATAAAATTTATATATTAATTAAATTATATAAAATACAATTAAATATAAATAAATAAACGAAAAAAATATTAAAGTATTACCGTGATATCGAAGAATACAGATGAAATTGTCTCGTTTGTGTTGCTTTCTGATTTAAATGATGAGACATATGGGCAGGCTGAGGTGGTATATATAGAATTGGATTTAGCAATGGATTTCAAAAACCCATCACTAAAGTCTACACAATTAATGACAGCGGCTCCCAACGGGCGTATCACTTCGTTTTCTACATCATTTAGCGACGGATTTTAAAAATCTATCGCTAAGTACATCGCTAAAAATGGCGATTCGAATTAACCGTCGATAAACCATCGCTAAACCGTCGTAGTCAACGATGGTTATGTTTTATGTCGCTAAGAATGGTGGATTTGACCGTTTGACTAAGTCCGTCGTTACATCCATAGCAGTTAGTGACGATTTTGTTTCCGTCGTTAAACCCCATTTTTTTTATAGTGTCTATTCATCTGCATGTATTCCTCCTACGTCTACCCTTGTGTCTACATCTGAGTGCCCTAGTGATATTATGTTATGGGCTTTTTTTGGGATTGTTCTTATTTTCATTTGTGTTGTGTTGGTATTGCTAGGTGTGATATTGGGGATGTCTATGTGAAACTGTTACTTTTGGAGTTTGTATTTGTAGTAGTTATTATTATTCACTACTACACATTTAAGCTTGCACAGCTGCACTTGGATAGCCCTTTTTTTCAAACAGCTCTCCAAGCTACAGCTTGGAGAGCGGTTTTAATTAAAAAAAATAAAAAAAAATAGACAGCGGTTCAAAACCACTGTCCAAGTACAACATTTAGAAAGCGGTTTAGAACCGCTGTGCAATGTTTTAGACAACGGTTTTGAACCGCTGTCCAAGGGCATAGTTTGGACAGCGGTTCGGAACCGCTGTCCAAGAGGTCGGATAATTAATATATATACACCCAAATCGCGAACCAAAGAAAATTTTCCCCAAATCGTGAATTAAACCAGCTGATATCGAAGTCCGGCCTCTTCCTCTACCCTAAATCGAACTCCGCCGCGCGTTCTCCCCTTCCACTGCCGCCTTCGCCTTCCCATTAGCTCCAAATCGTGAACCAGAAGCCCTAGCCTCCTCCTCCCTCTCCCCCAAATCGAACCATCCACCGCGCATCCTCCCCTACCGCCGCCGCCGTCGCATTGTTGCCAAACTTCCCTACCACCGCCGCCACCGCCTAGCTTTCTCCTTCCATAGGTAATTTTTATTTTCTATATACATATATATGTATGTATATATATGTTAGTATATATATATATATATAGAATTAATATTGTGTATATGTATATATATATTAGTATGTATATATATATTAGGATTAAATGTTTATATTATTGTGTTTGGTTTGATTAATTAGCTAATTTGTTAGGATTAATTGTTGTTAGATGAACAATTGATGCTTGGTTTATATATTGTTAATTGTTTATATATATATATTGTGTGACTTTGTTTAATTGTTGTTAGTGGCTTTGTTTAATTGTATGTATGGTGTATGTATAGTGGTGTATATATGTATATCATGTATATTGGTGTATATATATCATGTTGTATGTATTGGTGTATGTATATTGTTGTATATATATTGGTGTTTGATGCACTCAAGGTGTTTGATAATATGCTTGTGTGAGGATTTAAACATAAATTAGTGTTAATTTATTAGGATTAATGTTGTTAGTGTTAGAGATGAACAACTTGTTAGAGATGAATACATATTGTGTGGTTTGGCTTGATTTTTTATGCTAATTTAGATATGAACAATTGATGCACTCAAGGTGTTTGATAATATGTTTGTGTGAGGATTTAAGCATAGTTTTGAATATTGTTTGTTTTTTGTTTATTATATATTGTTTCTTCTGCTTTACAGGATCATGTCTCGTTTGCCATATCCCGGAGATGATGGAGATGATGATGGATATTCTGATGGAGATCATGGCGCATATGATCATGGTGCATATGATCGACAGCATCCTGATGACTTGAGAGAGTGTGACACTAATGCTCCCACCACCACTAGTAGCTCCGGGGAGAAGCGCACTCGGGGTATAGTCACCATGTCATCTATTAAGAGAGCTCGTAGCAAGGGGAAAACACCTCAGGTAATTTTATTACAATTGAACAGTTTGAAATCGATAAATATATTGATTGATCGTTCAACCTAATTAAATACTATGTTATTGCAGTTATCGTTCAATGAGTTTGGACAGACAATAGGAAAAGAGAGTGAGTCGTTGTCCTTCTACATTGGAGCTGCAGTCAGGAGCGTGATCCCTATCGTGCTACCAGCCAAGGACTGGCGTAGCCCCAAACTGACTCATTTGAAGGAAAGATTATGGGACGAACTTACGGTATGTTAATTATATATTTATTGAAAGTTGTAGTATGACCCTTAAATTTACTAAATTGTTATGTTATATGCGTATAGACTACATTCAGAGGTCTTGACCACACAAAGAAGAAGCAAATATTGTCGCAAGCTGGAGTAATGGCCAAGAATATTCGGACTTGGTTGAGAAGTAACACACGAGATCCAGAAACTGGTCTTTACTCGGCTAGTCCGCCTCCGGCGTATCAGCCCTATGGTGGCTCCATACTGGGAGGAGTTTGTGAGCAGAGCTATGGATGATGATTTCCAGGTAAAATTGATCAATGTCATTTCCTCAATTTCTAATGCCCTAAGTTTTTCAGTGTTTATCATATTTCTATTATACTGTAGAATCAAAGTAATAAAAATCGCGATCAAGACAAGTCGATGGAGGCGCGATATCGTGGATCGAACAAAGGTTATGCACGAATAAGAGAAAATATGGTGAGATCAAAATCCTAACTTTTAATTTTTTTTAATATATTCACTTTTAATATATCTAATAAAGGGACACGTTCATCACTATCGTAGAAAGAAGAAAAGCTGGAGAGAGTGAGCCTATTGTTACCCGTTTTGACTTATTTCAGACTACCAGAAAGGGTCGAGACGGAAATATTCACGATCCCAGTGCACAGCGCATCATCGAAGAAGTGGTAATATATCCATTAATTTATCTTTCAATTACAAACTATTATTTATAAACAAATAATTAAATAATAATCTTTTGTTTTTGTGATTCAGGAGCGTCTATCTCGCACCATGACGCCTTTAGCGACATCCGCATTATCGGCTCTGATGATCTGTTTGGACGGGCTATAGGTCACCAGGAGCATCCCGGCCACTTACGGAGTGTCGGATATGGCGTGACGAAGACATCGTTAGCAATGGCACCTGGTCTTCAAGCCATGAATATGGTGGGTATACTAACGGAACAAGTTGCCAAGTTGTCTAAAGATGTGGAACGTTTGAGGTCCGAGAGAAGAACGAGCCACATAATGTCGTCGAGTGGAGCAAGCTGTGAACATAGTGTCGATAATGCTATGTTTTCAGCTAACCCTAGGGACGACTTTATTGAGGCACTTCAAAACGTCTCTCAGGTATCAGATATGCATGTCTCACATTTTTTTTAATTAAAGACTAGTGTATTAAAATTTTCTAACTAAATATCTTATTCAAACAACCAACGACCTTTTGCTACCTTTATTTGGAGGATCCCGATCGGTTGGTGGCCACAGGAACGTTGTACAACTCCCATGGAATGATTCATGGTCATCCCATCACTCCTGGTTTCATGAGGGTCACACTCAATGTACCGTGTCGGACAAGATGATTCAATGGTGCCAAAACCAATCGATGAAGCCGTCCTGATCGAACGTGATCGGGCACTTCATCAAATGGCGAAACAACTTGGTCTCTAAAGACCATGAGGGTAAAATATATGTTATTAAAGTTCATTATCTTATTTGTGGTTCTAAATAATATTGCAAATTAATTGTAGAATCTGCCGACACCACAAAATGCCTCGGAAGAAATCACCACAAAAGCTAAAAGAGAAATCGAGGGGTATCGTGACGATCGGAGGGAGAACGAGGATTCCACCGCTCGGACTTGGTTATCCCATGACCGGAGATTTAGATCACGATGATTATGTCTGATCTAGGGTGCACCGGATGGTATCGTCTAAATGCTTTTCGAGATCGTCCACGGTTCCCATGCTTGCTCACTTTCATCGAAATACTTTCCAAGAATTAAATCGATGAGAACATGTCTGTGAAATCTTGAATGACGAGTGGTTGAGTGCAACCACCATAACCCTTTACCTCGGTATGTGTTTACTAATTCTCAATATTCACTTTTCGTATAGTTTAATTTTCTTTTTAAATATTAATTAAGCGTATATATGTTGGTTAAAGATATTTGGGTGAGGTATATCTCTCGAGAGATGTCCGAGCAAGTGGAATGTATTCCTTCGTCTCCCCCAAGTGTCTTGCATATTGGGTGATAGGGCATGCACCCATGGATGGGTTAGTTAATCATATCTTTGAATCAAACGGGGAGCGATCATCTCATTTTTTGGCCAACAAATGTGGGGTGAGTGATAAACATTTCGTTAAAATTTGTATTCATGTTTATAATATTTGCACATATATATGCTAAATTTGCGATTAATTTTAATATTCTCAATATAATATAGGAAGCATTGGGTCTTTGGTAGCCATACACATGAATACATTAAGTGTGTATTTTATGGACCCATTTCGGGGATGGAGTTTATTCAAATCGCGATCTCGTTTCATATATAGAAGCGTAAGTTCATTTTTAATATTCTATACAATGATTTGTTTTACTTTTTAAAATTATGCATATTTAATCTATTTTTATTTTTTAATTATAATAATAATAGTGTGATGACGATGTATCGAATTCGCCTTCCAGTCAAGGTTCAAGATCTAAGTTAAATAAAGTGAACCGGATTAACATTAAGGTAAATTTAATTTAGTAAATTATCAAATTAATAGAAAAGAAATCATAATTGTAATACGTGATTATAATTGTTAATCAACGAGTTTAAAGGCAAATCGAGATAATGAACATTGTGGACATTTTGTGTGTTGCTTTATTGAAGATATAATCCGCGCTTCTCTAACGAACATTCCTCTCAATGTAAGTCAATTTATCGATTTATTTAAATTATTATTGATTGAATAAAAATTCATACTATATTGATTGATTCGTTGTTTGCAGTTTGTCTATGAACGTGAGCTCAAGTCTTACTCTAAGAAAAGACTGGAGAAATGGAAAAACGATTGGATGGGTTACCTTTACAATCGATTCTTATATTCATACGATATTGAGTGATCGTTGTTTGAAATTTTGGTAGCATGTAATTAAATTATATATTTGTGATGATATATATTTCATGTTTTTTGTGTATTGGACGTATGTTTATGATTGTATAGTTATTTATTTCATGATGTGTATGTTTATTTATTTTATGTTTTGGTATATACATATGTTGTATAAGTTTTGGTTTATGGTTTTATTATAGGATTTTTGGTTTTTGGTTTATGGTATTGGACGTATATATAAGTTTTGGTTTATAGTTTTATTATAGGATTTTTAAAATATAAATTAATAATTTAAAAAAAAGATATTGACAAATGGTTAATAACATTTGTCTATCTAACATAATAAACGAAATTATAAAAAAAAAAAATGTTAGACAATGGTTTATTAACATCCCAAACCCCCTTTGCAATGCGATTGAAAACCCATCTGTCCAAGTCGCGATTTCTTGGACAATTTTTTTATCACCTATCCAAACTTAGACAATTATTTATGGAGAGCGGTTATAACCGTTCTCCAAGATCATTAACCGCTCTCCAAGATCATTTTTCACAGCTGTCCAAACCCAAATGTGTATTAGTGATTTATCTATGGAAACTACCTCCTTTTGTAAAACTCTCTCCAGATGTGTTTAATAGTTAACATTTGATGATGATTTGTAATATTTTAATATAATTTTTTGTTGTAATGCGTGTGGGGCCTGATTAGATGGTTGAATTCGCATATGTATAAGTTTCAAGTCCCTATGTAGTTGGTTGATTTCAATAGATGTGGGGCCTGATTCTTGTTATAATACTTCTCAATACAAAAAGACAATAATCTTGGAAAAATAAATGGCTTTGTCATAAAGATGTCTTCCCATAATGGGAACAAGGCATGCACAAGTCTCACAAAAACAAAAAAAGAGTGGCATGCACAAGTTAATCAAAGTTGTTTTCTAGGTAAATCACAAAAACTAAAAAAACTAGGGGGCCGTGTACGTGCATGAGGGGGCCGTGTGTATTTCACACCTATATTTCAATTTGTTGCTAACAATTCACAATTAACATGCCTTTGTGTAGGTCCCGAACGGGTTTGTGAGCGAAGTCTAGGGGGGGTGAATAGACTTAAAACTTTTTATCTTGGTCGGTGTGATGGCGATTAGCTTTGATCAGTCTTGAGTGAATCGGTTTGGGTGATAACCAACTTACTAATCGCTGAAGGCGGATCGATTCGGTAACTATCGGTTTAAGCGATGTGTCGCGGAAGCTAAGTTTTACCCGTGTGAAAAACCGGTTTTGATAAATCGATTCCAAAGTTAGTCTTTTAACCCGGGTTGGTGAAGTGTCAAGCTTGATCGGATCGAAGCTTGGTGCTAAATGATCTCAACTTAGAATATGTATCTTTGCTTTAAAAGTTGTGTGCGATTGTGTAAGCGATTAATAAAAAGCGGTAAAAAGCACACAAGATTTATAGTGGTTCGGATAAACCCGATCCTACGTCCACTCTTCCCTATCACAAGGGCACCAACTAAACCAAGCGGACTTAGATTTTTGTGTTAGTCCAACACAATTACAATCGAACAGATATTTAAGGAGTTCTCACTCAACCGATCCTTAAATCGAGAACTAGAAACCTGATGCGAAATCTTGCTAAACAACTTAACCTAACTTTGGGTTTGGATAAGGTTGTTTTGGTTCCAACTATGAAATCTTTTCTAGTGTTTAAGATAGCTGTCGGTTTAGATGAAAAAGATTTCTATGCTAAGAACTTATGGGATGAACACTTAATAAAATAATCTTCTTGTTAAATGTTCTTCGTGCGGAAATTTTGATAATTGCTTGAGCTTCTTGATTGTTCAGTGTTTACGTATCTTCACTCTGAAGTGTGATCCCATATTTATAGACCTTGAAATCAAAGAGCCGTTGGAGAGCAATTTGAATTTCAGGCTATATTTGGTAGGTTTGCAGGATTGATGTGACGTGCTTCAGGAACGGCATGGCCGAAAGTGTGAATTTTGTATTTTATAGCCGTTAGAAGAGAGCGACATCAAATCCGTAATTATGGGCTCCGATCATACGTGTCTTGTTCTTATTGGTTATGAGCGCACTTTTTCGGTGTTGTTCTTCCAACTAAGTTTGACATTCTTTTTGTTCAGACCATCGTCGTATGATTTGGTGAAATATCAGTTTTCACGGTGGTGACTTTGATCGATCAAAGTTGATCGATCTACGATGGAGTCTTCGGTGCGGGTTGACTTAGCTTCAACTAGCGGACTCGGTGATGTAGGTCTTCTGTGCGATCTTATGGAAGTCATCGATCTTCAAGTATTACGAGTTTGAACTTCATGACTTGGTTGAGATATCGACTTGATCGGATCGATCGATCTTGTTCTTCTCTTGCATTCGGCACATCGGATATCACCTATTCTTTGGGTCTTGAATCGACCTATACATATTGAGGTTCCCCTCAATATGTGACCTATCTATTACATCGGTTGTTCTATCTGATAATTATCAACTGGTATTCTATAAACGGTAATATAAACATCGATCGATTAACTTGAATCCGACGGGTCCTATTACATGTGTTTACAGAACTTTCATCAAAACACTAAATTTCCCAACAATTTCCCCCTTTTGATGAAACCAAAACACTTTGAGAAACCAATCACAGGTTGATAAATATAGAGCGATAAAAAAGCATATAATCGAGAAGACAATGAGATTTTGTCTTAGGATCGAAAAAAATAAACTTTTCTCATTAGATTTGTCGATTACATGTTACATCGAAAAAGTTTGAATTTAAAAAAATTTAATCTGAGAAGTCTTACGATTCTTCACTCTTTTTAACTTGTATCCTTCGGCATCTCTCTTTGATCTTGAGGCGTTGAAAATCGATATAGTTTCCATTTGACATCATTGGTCTGGCGAGGATCGATTATGTGCGTTTTGCTCAGGATGTCAAAATAGAATCTCTGAAATGCCAGTCTGTCAAATGAGCCATCTGCCTTCTTCGAGTAATCCAACAGATCATACTCTTGGCGAGATATTTTTTACATTGATTAATTTGGCCTCATTTTCTAGATACTTGAGAAAATCTGGATATTTGTTTTCCAACCAGTTGAGAATTCATCGTCTGGAGATTCTTCTCGTGGAACAAGATCAAGAACAAAGGCATCCAGAAGCCATTCACTTCTTATCTTATTCCATTCCTCAAACCTCTTAGCATGTCTGGCCGTTTTTGGAATGATCTCATCAACTCTTCTTTGGCGGTGAGGTTACGTGCAATTTTCCAGCCTTTCCTTTCTTCGCTCTGGATCTGAATTTCTTCTTCAGATTTTCTGCCTCTGCCAATTTATCTGCCCTTCTTTCTTCTTCGCTTTTTCGGGCTTCTTCAGCAATCTGTTCTTTGGGCGGTTTCTCGGTCGATTCCTTATCGGCTATATCTCGGCTTGCATTTGTGCTTCTTGTGACTATCTTAGTCTGCGAGTGGGTTTGTCTGCAGTTGTGATGTCCCGGCACCCTTGGCAACTAACTTTCTTGCCTTTGACTTTTCCATCTTTTTCGAGACTTCGTTAGCAAAGATCCCAGATAGTCTAGTCTTTGTCCATAGGCTTCAAGCTATGCGAATCGGGTCTTCTGTTGTTACGATCATGTCGAGTTGGTTTCTCCTCCGTCCTTCCCCTTTTTGGTTTGATCAAAAAAAGAGTTGTGTGAGTGGGAAGTCACGAGATCCAAAGTCCCGATATCGCCCTATTGAGATCTGCAGATAAACCTTGAACTTGAGCGGTTAGATGTTGAACCTTGAGATCATTTCGATCTTGGCAGATTCCATGGCGATAGAGAGTGTAAGAATCGGTTTGTCAAGTTTCTCTTACATCAATTCTAGCTTTTCGGTGAGCATCGAAAAAAAGAAACTTGTTGTTGATCCACAGAATCGACTTGTCATCAAGCGATTTTATAAGTTCGGCGGAACCACGGTGGTCAGTTTGGGAGAAGCGATCTTTGATTGCCTCGATCTGGGAAATAGCCAATTCCCTTTGATCTGTTATTTCTTTGAGGCCAATCTGCCTCTGATCAGCTATCACTCCCTCAACTTCTTCTTTCAGGAGATCTTTGAGACATGATCTGATCTCCTGTAGTTGATCAGCGGTGATGTGAGATGTAGGAATGTTATGCGTCACTTGATCTTTTTTTGATTGTTTGTGCCTCCGGTGGTTGGTCATGAAGCTGCGGCACAGTTCCACTATCATCGGCTCTCTGCATCCTTCATAGTAACATCTCTGCCAGAGAGCTTCTTCGGCGATTTCGATTCGCCTTGTTCGATCGACTCGAACTTCGCGTGGATCGAGCTTTGATAGATTCGGCGATTTATCATTTCGGTTAGTGATCCTACTTTAGCATATTTCCTCATATCGAAATCAAAATCTGCAAACTCATCAGCACCGCCCATCTATTCTATAATCATTATAAAATCTGAGAAGCTTTTTAATCGGAGATCTCTCCAGGTGAGGATCTCCATAACTTCCTCTCTAATAGCGGGGATGGGTGACCCGATTACGGATACATCTCATCAATTTCTCGTTTGATTTGCATTACGACCATTTTCCTGTGATGGTCTTTGATGATCTAGACTTCGAGAATTGTCTGTCCCGGTTCGGTTGATGAGATGTGGAGGGTTACGGTGGTGCTTGAGTAGGTGGAAGGTATCTTATTGGCTCGACTGCGAGAGGTTACATTGTAGAGGTAGGTCTTGCTGGGTTCTACAACGGGTAAACTTTCTGTTCATGGCCGATGTAGTTTTCAGTTCAGCGGGCGGTGGAAGAAGAAGGAGAAACATGCTCGTGACCCGATGGTCTGAAGCGGTGAATCGGCTTCGAGTTGGAGGAGAAAGAGATCGTTCGTCTCGTGCTTCTTCCTCGAGAATGTTCAGGCGAGCTCTCGGCTTGAGAAGTCTGCTGTGTCGATTTTCACGATTTTTGTGGTGCATCGGTGATCTGGCGCTCCTTCTTCATCGACTCATCTTCTAGAAAGCGAGTCATGGGGGCTGCTTCTTCTTGGCCTCTTCTCGCAGGCCTTCACGGTTTTCTTTTCTTCTTAGGGGAGCATCTGGTGTAGGCGAAATTTCTTCCTTGCGTTTTCCTTTTCTTGACTTTGGAGGGTGGGCGCATATCATCATCGGTTGGCCCGTATATGCATTTGAAGTGGTGGCGAGAAGGCCTTATAGGACTTGATCCATTACGGTCCCATTCGGCATTTGGCGGTTTGTCTTTCAAGATAAGTGCAACCTTGTTGAGATTCTTGATCCTCTTCTTCGAATAGACACTGCCTCCATTCATTAACTCCAAATTTTTCATGTTCTTGGAGTAGAATGGCCTTCGAGGAAGCCATGCCAATTGATGTTCTTGGCTTCATCAATTATTGCGACCATCTTTGTATAGTTTAGACGGATGTTAGAGCATTTGGGTGAATGAAATACCCATGATTGTTTTTGACAATATGTCGAAACAACGATCGGTATTTCCTTTTTAGCATCGGGCGACAAAACTGCTGATGATGCGATGTTTGTCGACTTCCCTGAAGAGTTATTTTACGATCGGCTCATCTTCATTCTCCCTGTAGTCTTGTGAGGGCGAGATTCTTCCATTTTGCAAAATTTGAGCAGGCGAGTTATGTCGCGTTAAATCGATCGATCTCTTCTCCGTTGACTAACGAAAATAGTTCTTCTCCTGGAGCGTCCGTATCCACTCTTAAATTCCTTAGGAATTCGAGTGCTTCATCTTTGCATCCTTTGGATTGCGATGAAGCGTATAATATTTCTCAAGACCTCCTTTCTTGAAATTTGCTCCACTTCCATTGATTAGGATCCCGAAAGTGATATCAAAGCGCGAACTTGTCATCGACAATCTTCGTTGCCAATTCAGCATAATTGCACATTATTTTTCCCATTCCGTGAGTGGCCATCTACAATAAGATAGACTTGATTAAAGTTGTGCATAAACATGAAGATATCATATATTGATTATCAGACCTCTACTCGAGCCTAATCATTGATAAACACATGCGGATACCAAGAAACAATAAAAAGCATAACACGAGGATACCATCGATTGACAAAATCTTTAAGATCAATGGATAAAAAATGATTCATCAAATAATCGAAATTACGGATTCTATTTTTTAGGAAAGATAATGTTGAAACTCAAGAAAAACACTTGAATCGCGAAAAAATCTGGAGTTTTAGGAGAATAAATTGCAAGTTTGTGAATTAGAAAAAAGAACTCGGTAGGGTTTTTGATGAACCTTTTAAAGATGAGGAGGGAAAAAAAAAAAAGATTTGGGAGATCAACCGTTTGAAAAGATTAAACGATCCAGTTAAGACGGTTTTTGATCGTATGGTCGAAAAAAAAACGCGTCTGAAAACCTTTTGGATTTAAAAGCTCATTTTGTAGCAATTAATACAAGTACCCCGTCCGCATTAAATTTTTTTGCGGGGAATCGTCACAAAGGTAATGAGTCGATAAAGGCAAATAATATCGGATAAGATCAAATAAATAAGCAATAAACAAGGAAACGAAAAAGCGTGTCGGTTGGTGATATTATGTCGGTCAATACCACTTGTAGGTCGATTCCACTTGTAGGTGTTGATTCCACTTTGTTGATCTTAGTTTTACGCCTAATCCTTATAATTTCCCAATTGTTCTTTTCAAGCGATCCGCTTCACTTTAAATCGATTTCCCTTTTACGATCCTCCTTGATCGGTTGAAGTTCCCCTTCAACTATATTTTTGTTTTCTCATAGGCCGATATATATCGATTTGTTGTTGTATCAAGCTCAAGCGATCTTCCTCATCGGATCGATTTAAGTATATAATCAAATTTAGTTGACCTAATCGATTCTTCTCGGATCAAGCCAATTCTTGGGATAAGTGTTACCGCCAAAACTTAGTCTAGAATAGTAGTCTCTATTCCCTAAGTTGGCACGATTTGACATCGTAATTATAGTCCGAATATTTCGATATGTCAATCCGACGTAATTTATCCAATTATCGATCGGCGTGATTCCTACATCTTTTGTCCTTGTGATCTGAAATTTCTCTAAGAGGCTTTTTGAAATCAAATTTGCATTCACACCCTTGCTTGCCTCTATAAATTGGACCAATGTTTTTACACAACATAACCCATTCACCATACTTATCTTCTTTGTAGAATCATGTATCTGGTGAACCCTTATTTCCGGTGAGACTTAAATGAAACACCTTTACCCCTTTTTCAATGATTTTAGCTTCTCAAATCAACCTTGTGTGTCCCTTATCCTTTGTTTTTTGTCATCATCAAAGATTTCACATACAATTGTTGCCAAGCTTCTCTACCACCAAAGGCGGTAGTCTGGCTGTCATGGCCCGAAAGACACTTCTCCTAACCATATGCACCTTGTGTCTCTATCGAGATAATGGAACTAGCATCAACAGACTCGATCGATATATAAAACATGAGTTTGATATACGATGCGGATCGGGACAACGGTGATCTTCGTATATCAACTCAATTTTTTCATGTAACACATGTGCCCATAAGGTCTTTGAACCAATTTCTTGGCACATGTGCTCCATTTAACAATTTGGAGAGTCCATTGACTTCAGGTCTAAGGGCTCCTGGCTTAGAAATTCTATCAACGCCGCTCTCGCTCCACTTTGGTTTTAACCTTGATTTAGCGGCTTTAGGATTATTTCAAAA
This sequence comes from Stenogyne calaminthoides, assembly GCA_037126765.1. NCBI lineage: Eukaryota > Viridiplantae > Streptophyta > Magnoliopsida > Lamiales > Lamiaceae > Stenogyne > Stenogyne calaminthoides. The sequence goes on along the minus strand of JBBCBC010000006.1, from coordinate 30,410,576 downwards.
CCTTCTTCCCCTTGTTAAGTGGGGGGAAATGAGCATGAGATATTAAAATCTCTCTCTCTCTCCTCTTCTAGGGTTAGGATGAGGGTTTAGGGTTATAGGTTTAGGGTTTTCGGTTATGACTTATGTACTGACCTCCGGGTCCTTTGTACTTGTAACTTGTAATGTAACCTGACCTTCGGGTCTTTATCAATGAAAATTTATGTTATTCCATTGTTGTGTAAATTTTCTGCTTTCTTATGCGATTGTAGGCTTTTAATCTGTGAATCTTGCTTGTTGAATATCGAAACAATCGACTTACAAAGTGTGAAATAACCAAACTGGTTTAATCAGATAATTCCTTAAGAAGATCAGTTCCTTAAATCTGATAAACCTTCAATCTGATCGATTTCTTTTAATCGACAAATCGTAAATCGATCGATACCTTCTTATATCGGTTCCTTGGTGATCTTACGATCGATTGAGATACCAAACTCAACTGACTCCTTTTTAACTTTGGTTAGTCTCTTAACCAACCGGTTTACGAGAACAATCCATCAAGCATTTTAGGTGCTTTTTCTCCAAGATCCGAAGCCCTAGCTCATTGCATAATTCTCTGAATCGATCTCGGTAGTGGCTTGGTTAGAATATCAGCTTTCTGTAAATCAGTGTGAATTTTTTCCATTCTGATATTCTTCTTTTCAACATGATCTCTTATAAAATGGTGTCTGACATCCACATGCTTACATCTTGTATGTAGAACAAGATTCTGAGTGATTGCAATAGCACTATTACTTTGTCGCGAAATATAGGTACATTCTTAGCAACAATGTTATAATCCCTCATTTTAAGCGGGCGATTTAGAACAACGACTTCCTGCAGACCATATATTACCTTCAATAGTAGATGTCATGAATCGATGTACCTTCTTTGAAAACCACGAGATCAGTTTACTTCCTAAAAACTGACATGTTCCTGAGGTTGACTTCCTGTCAATCTTGCAACCTCCATAATTAGAATCAAAATACTCACTAAGCTCTAGATTATCATCTGATGGGTAAAATAAACCAAGGTTTCTTGTTCCTTCATACTTGAAATCCGCTTAGGCTTTTCTAGGTGGCTTTGCATTGGATTTGCTGAAATCGCACATACACCCCTCTTTGCAAAAGTGATATCATCTCTTTGGCGGTCGGTATAGTAAGGATCGATAGAGAGCCCTATATTCTTTATGATTTGTTTTCTGACCATCCTCATCTGGATCCATCTTGAATCCAGTCATCATAGGAATTTTGGCTTCCTTGCAATTTTGAACTCCAAACTTAGCCAATAAATTCCTAGTATACTTTGCTTGGCGAGATGAATATCCCTTACGTACTTTCTGCTTCACTTGTAGACCCGAAAAGTAATTCATCGACCCATCATGGACATCTCGAACTTCCCTTGCATCGGTTTCTTTGAATCTTTCACATAGACTCTTGTTGGGAGATCCGAAAGATGATGTAGATCCACGTGAATCTGAACCATCGAATATCTTCTCCATCTTCTATTACGAATAAGGTTTTGTCCATTGTTCCTTTAGTGAACCCACTTTGTCTATCAAGAACCGAGAGAGTGTATCATACCAAGCTCGAGGAGCTTGTTTGAACCATAAAGAGATTTTCTTAAAACGGTACACTTGGTTGCTCTTTTTGAAGCACGGAGGTTGTTCGACATAAACTTCCTCTGCTAGTACCCCATTTAAGAAAGCACTCTTTCGTCCATCGATACCGCGATGAACCCTCTGTGGGAAGCATATGCGAAAATAAACCCGATGGCTTCTAAGCGGCGGCCCGGTGCAAAGGTCTCATCATAATCAATTCCTTACGATTGTGAATACCCCTTAGCAACAAGTCTTGCCTTATTTACGGTGATGACATTTTTCTCATCTCTCTTGTTCTTGAAAACCCAGCCCGTGCCAATTCGTCTTGATGATTTGGTGCGTCACGGTTCCCAAACTTGATTTCTCTCGAATTGTTCGGCTCCTCCTGCATGGCTAGAATCCGACTTGCGTCTTGTAGAGCTTCCTCTCTTTGTTGTAGGTTCCTTCATAGGCGGATATACTTGACAATACATGGCACTTTCACCAATCGATATCTAGTTTTAACTCTGTCGGATGGGTCTCCGATGATCGATCAGTTGGATGGTTGTTATCCGAGGTCCTTCGATTACGATTTGCGTCGGTTTGGAGAACATCATCCATTTACGATAAAGGTTCATTACTAGCGATTGGGGAGTGGTGCGGTTATGATCCACTTGATAAGAACATGTCTCGGTGATGTTGGACTCATCATGTCTTGATGTACGTTAAGTGGGAACTTCAGTGTTCCCCACGAACCGGATGGTTCGATTGATCTTTATCTCGGTATGTCGAACTTCTTCATCGACAGTTTTTCGTACCTTAGGATCTGATTGATCTGGTGAATCAGCTAGATCTGGAATGTATATTGTTACGATGTCTAATCCTTTTTCCTTGATCGTTAGCTGATCCATTTTCTGAGCATCAGGTACTAGTTGATCAGGTACATCTTGTTCTGAGGCAGATTTCTCTTGTTCAAAAGATGCTTCATCAAAAGACTACATGGGGTGTTTCTTCCACAACTAGGGTTAAATCATTGTAAACCCTGAAAGCCTTGCTCGATGAGGAATATCCTAAGAATATACCCTCATCTGACTTGGCCTCAAAAGTCTTCAACTGACTCTTCCCATTGTTGTGTATGAAACACTTACACCCAAAAACATGGAAGTAAGAAACACGAGGTTTTCTGCCCTTCCACAGTTCATAGGGTGTTTTGTAGTGAGCCTTAGTCAGAAGACATCTGTTCTGAGTATGGCATGCAGTGTTGATTATACGCCTGAAAACGGCTTGGTATCGCATGTTCAACTAACATCGTGCGGTAGCTTCTTTGAGTGTTACATTCCTCGTTCTGCTACACCATTACATTTGTGGCGTTCTTGCGGTGATGTCTCATGTTGTATATACCAAACTTAGAGCAAAAAATCGGTAATAAAAGAGTTCGAAATTACGTACCTTTATCGTCGATTTTTACTACTTTTACACCCTTCTCATTTTGTAATCTTTTAAGAAGCTCGGGTATCTTCGTTGTCGTCTCATTCTTCTTATGTAAGAATATAACCCAGGTAAACTTGGAATAATCATCCACGATTACCAGAGTATATTCGTCCGTCGTGAGATATTTGGTGTAATCGGGTCCAAATAGATCCATATAAGCATTTTGCGATACTCTGCTTTGGATGCCGTCCGAAATTCCCTTGAATGAAGCTTTGACTGTTTTTCCTTCCGACATCGAAGACATATCCGATCCTTTGAAAATACTTCATTTGGAAGTCCTTCCACTAGAGACATCCTTGCTATCTTATTAAGAGTTTTAAAGTTCGGATGGCTCGTTCTTTTGTGCGAGCCAACTTCTACTTTTGGAACTCTTGACAATCAGGCATGCATTTCTTGGGCAACTGTTCCAATCAGCTGTGTAGATCGTCCCTTTCCTTGAACCAATTAGCAAAATCTATTGAGTGGCTCGATTCTTGATAGTGCATTGATCGATCGAGAACTCAACACTTGAATCCGTTGTCGCGAAATTGTGAAACCGATAATAGGTTGTGCTTGGACCTTCGACATCTGAGACTCCGATTACTTGTACATCATCATTCTCTAAGGTTCAATCCTTTGGTATAACCAAAGTTATCATCACCGAAAAAGAGTACACGCGAACCCTTTCATTCTATGTAGGAGCCGAGGAGATGTTTGCTTCGATCATGTGCCTTGAGCATCCACTATCGATGTACCGGATAGTTGCTTGCACACCTCCTTTGTTGGCGGACCCACGCGATCCTCCAGCCAAATCAGGCTTTAGGTACCCCTTTTGGATTGGGTCTGAGGGGTTAGGATTAGTTTTGGGGATCCATACAATCGAGCACTTCTATTGAGATCAGTTAGATCAGAAGGCCTAATTTGTCTCCCATACCTATCAACATAATCATACGTCTCTTTATATGCTTTCTAATTAGTATGATTATTAGTGTGAACCTTGGATGACTTAGAAGACTTGGGATTTATCTTTTCTGTTTGTCTTCTTTTCATCCAGTGTGGTTCAGTCTCTGGCGACCCTAGATTTACGATTATAGGGGTAGATCATTTGCTACCATCAAAAGATTCATATCTTTTTTGGCATAGGTGGTTTTTGCGGTTTACCTAAAGCATGCTTATTAGGCGGCTGACCTTGATTGGGTCTCAGATTAGACTTCCCTTTTACAGGTTGTCTTTTCTGATACCTGATTTGTTGATCAGGTTGAGGTCTCTTCAGAAGAACTGGGTTCTTCTGTTGATTCCTCGGTGATGCTTTACCGATTAGGGGTCCATTTACATTTCCCTTACGGTTGAGCACACTGCCTTTACACCTCTCAACCGGTCTTTTTTCCTTATTAGATACAAGTTTGGCTTTTGGTGTATCTTTGTCAGAACTTCGTCTGATTACACCCTTTTTGAGATGAATCAGTCGGGGCTTTTGAGGATGTGGAAGGGTTCTCATACCCAAGTCCCTTCTTGTTAATCGTTGTTCGAAAATAGGTGTTCATGTCTTGAGCAGGTTTTAGATGATTTTGTAAAAACTTCTATTTTCTTGCTTGCAGATTATCCTCGGATGATTTTAGACTCTTATGCATTTGGAACAGACTCATCAAATTTAAACTTGCGCGGATTTTGAAGTCATCGACTTCTTTGTTTGTTAATTGCTAGGCGATCTTTGATCTGCTTCTCTGATCGAAGTTTTAACTTTTCGAAATATTAAGTTCCTCGGTTGCCTTACGGCGGTTTAATGATTTAAGTTCGGAAGCTTTCTTGAGATCGTTCTCTTTAGCAAGTGATTATTTACGATCCTCGACTTGTCATTTTCAAACTTCCACTATAGCATAAGTGTCTCTTTGCATTGGAGAGATCCTCAAGCAATTGCTCGAGTAAATTGCTGCGTCAATCTCCCGGCGGGTGTGCTAATGATAGCGGTGTAGAAAAGCGAACAAAAGCGGTTTGGAGGTTACCTCAGATTGGTCCTCCTTGGCCATCGGCGAGATCTCATCATCATCCGAAGAGAATATCGGATCTTCATTCTCATAGAAGTCAACAAAGAAGCTCTTGATCGGACATAAATCTTCTCGGAGGAAGTATCCGAGAATCCTCGGGAGATATCTATGAATCGTCAATTCGGGCGTGTCGGCAACCATGGCTTTTCTCCTGTCTCGTTGCTCTCTTACATTCCTCTTTTCTTCCCTTTCTCTTGGCGTCAGTGCAGGCGATCTGCTCTGTAGTGACACAACTTCTCCGCGATTTGAAGCACGCTCCTTGATCCACGGAACCTTTTCTTCGGGGTGAATCACTCAAAATCATATGATCTATCGGTGACTTCCCTTTCGATAGTAATCCGAGAGCTTCTTCTATCTGATTGGTTATCTCTTCTCTCATCATTTAGATTATCTCTTTTCCTTTCTTCTCTGTGATCTCTTCAATCATCAGATCTGGTTCTTTCTGGAGATCTGTTGGCTGATCTCCTATCTCTTCCTCGGCTATGTTGATAATCTTTATAGAATCTTGATACTTACCAAGTTGAATATTTGATTTTTCTAGTTTCTGAGTAGCGGAAGCGTCTGATTACTTTGACTTATGATGTTTCCAATGGGTTCATTGGCCTTGATCTCTTCTTTTGGTTGCCTTAAAAAGCAATTGATTTAGAAGTTGAGGCTTCGGCCGGGCACCTCATCTTCATCTGCTTGTCCTCTCTCAATTCAATCGAACTTCGTGAGCTTTAAGGCTCAAAAACGAGCTACTCGGCTTCATTTTTTAAATGTCTTGGCAATCCTTGATTCTGGTGACTTTCATATCTCATTTCTTGGTAAGAGATCTTAATATCTTGTAGTTGATATCCTTGTCTGACATCTCTCTACCAAGTTCTCGTAGCTTATTCACAGACATAGTAATCCTTCCATCGAGTTCGTTGATGGTCTCATTGAAGCGACATCTTGATTTTTCGAACTTCACCGGTTAAACTTGTAGGCGGTTTGTCTTTTATCTGGTCATTTCCCTCGCATATCTCGGCTAGAGTGTCCCACATTGCTTTTCGATTTTGAGATATTTAATCTTTTCCTTGGTGACCTTGTCCATTGTTTTCATGATAATATATGCTGGCGATTGTGTCCAGTATATGCGATTTCCTTTCCTCTGCATCCATCAAGGCTAGGCTTTTTTTTAATACAAGACTTCCGGGGCAAAATGGGATCTCCTCCAAGCTGCGGGGTTGTCGTGATATATGATGATGGGTCCTCTTTCGATGACTTCCATCATTACGCCACTAATCGAACCTAGATGGTTGCACATATAAATGACCCAATCTGCATACTCACCAATTGATAACTTGGCGGATCATGATACATACCGGAGGTATTATCCATCTTTGAGTGATTTTGGAAAAAAGAATGAGTTTTAAAAACGGTTTTTCAAGATCTGTTCAAATGACCACAAAGATTCTTCCTCAAGAATCGATGATACTCAAAACCCGATTAGTGCAGTAGAACCACTTTGCTCGATACCACTTGTAGGTCCCGAACGGGTTTTGTGAGGGCGAAGTCTAGGGGAGGGTGAATAGACTTAAAAAACTTTTTGTCTTGGTCGGGTGTGATGGCGGTTAGCTTTGATCGAGTCTTGAGTGAATCGGTTTGGGTGATAACCAACTTACTAATCGCTGAAAGCGGTCGGTTCGGTAACTATCGGTTTAAGCGATGTGTGTGGAAAGCTAAGTTTTACCCGTGTGAAAAACTAGTTTTGATAAATCAGATTCCAAAGTTAGTCTTTTAACCAGTTGACTGAAGTGTCAAGCTTGATCAGATCAGAAGCTTGGTGCTAGCTGATCTCAACTTAGAATATGTATGCTGCTTTAAAAGTTGTGTGCGATTGTGTAAACAGTTAATAAAAGCGGTAAAGGCACACAAGATTTATAGTGGTTCGGACAAACCAGTCCTACGTCCACTCTTCCCTATCACAAGGGGCACCAACTAAACCAAGCTGGACTTAGATTTTTTGTGTTAGTCCAACACAAGACCCGCGAGATATTTAAGGAGTTCTCACTCAACCGATCCCGAAAATCGAACTAGAAACCCTGATGCGAAATCTTGCTAAACAACTTAACCTAACTTTGGGTTTGGATAAGGTTGTTTTTTTGGTTCCAACTATGAAATCTTTTCTAGTGTTTAAGATAGCTATCGGTAGATGAAAAGATTTCTATGCTAAGAACTTATGGGATGAACACTTAATAAAATAATCTTCTTGTTAGAGTGTTCTTCGTGCGGAAATTCCCGATAATTGCTTGAGCTTCTTGATTGTTCGGTGTTTAGTATCTTCACTCTGAAGTGTGATCCCATATTTATAGACCTTGAAATCAAAGAGCCGTTGGAGAGCAATTTGAATTTCGGGTTATATTTAGTAGGTTCTGAGATTGATGTGGCGTGCTTGAGGAAACGGCATGGCGAGAGTGTGAATTTTGTATTTTATAGCCGTTAGAAGAGAGCGACATCAAATCCGTAATAATAGTCGGCTCCGATCATCGTGTCTTGTTCTTATTGGTTATGAGGCGCTTTTTTTTCGGTGTTGTTCTTCCAACTAAGTTTGACATTCTTTTGTTCGGACCATCGTCGTATGATTTGGTGAAATATCGGTTTTCACACGGTGGTGACTTTGATCGATCAAAGTCGATCGATCTACGATGGAGTCTTCTGGTGTCGGTTGACTTAGCTTCAACTAGCAGACTCGGCTGATGTAGGTCTTCTGGTCTGATCTTCTGGAAGTCATCTGATCTTCAAGTATTCTGAGTTTGAACTTCATGACTTCAGCTGAGATATCTGACTTGATCAGATCGATCTGATCTTCTGTTCTTCTCTTGCATTCTGGCCTGTCGGATATCAGCTATTCTTTGGGTCTTCAGATCTGACCTATACATATTGAGGTTCCCCCTCAATATGTGACCTATCTATTACATCAGTTGTTCTATACAGTAATTATCAACTGGTATTCTATAAACGGTAATATAAACATCAGTCAGCTAACAGGTCTGACTGGTCCTATTACATGTGTTTCTGGAACTTTCATCAAAACACTAAATTTCCCAACACTTTGTACAAAAAAATGCCTAGCCAAGATGCAGTATTCTACAACTCGAAGTGGACCGAGGCCATGGATCATTGTTTTGTGTCCACTTTGGTTGAGAAATACAGTTTAGGTAATTTGTCGGGACGTTTTGAGCTTAACTACCATGCTATTACAACAGGCGTAAGTAGGATTAACGACACATTTGGGACTAACCTCTTGTGGGAGGAAGCTATTTCACATAGGCAATTTCTAGAAAATCATTTCGATGCATTCACCGACGTCATTAATACTCCAAACATTCAGTGGAATACCTCTTTGAACACGATGTCTGGACACGATGCGACTTGACATTTCTTGATCAAGGTTGGTATTGTTTAATTAAATCACGTGTAAATCATGAATGTATTAATGTCCATTTTGATGCATTTTCATTTTTTTTCCATAGAATAACACCTTGGCTCGGGCCTATTATTTTAGTCCCGAGCCTTTGTACGACAAGATGATAATATTGTTCACCAAGCCCGATCCTTTTCAAGATGAGGAGACTAAAGCCATTGAGATTAGCGACGATGTACCGAACAAGAAGCTTGTTCGGACTCGTCCACGTGGTACGACTGTTGCATCTGACTCTAGTGATGAGGTCATATCACCAATGCTCAACAAAATGCACTACACTACAAGAAGGTTGTTTGATGAATTTGATTCTCCACCTAATTTCACAGGCGATCAAGTTGGTGCTAGTGGAAGTACTCGTCCAAGGTATCCCTCTAGAAATTTTCCCAACATTTTCAGAAACTGCCCAAAGCATGATTTGTTGAAAATGGTCTTGTTTTTTTCGGACAACTTCTGATTTATAGCACGCATAATTTTCATATCGGATCGAGGCATGGAGTCTTGCTGGAAAGTAATCTTTGGGTTGCACAAATGTCATCTACAAATTAGAATGACACAACACACAACAAGTCAAAAGTGCATTCTAGATCAATGAGCAATGCATGTGTATAACAATTTTAGGTTATTTGTATCAAATTGTATACCAAATATAGCACACCGGGCAAAATTTGGTGTATATACCGTCTTATTTGAATCAAATTGGATACCAACCCTATAATCTCAAAAATAACAGTACTAATTACCTTTCCCATCACACGCCAAACGCTATAATCAAACCCAATTTCAATGACACATCAAAAACTAAAGGCTAAGAAATTAAAACAACATCACAATGCCAATATAAACCAATTTGTCGGTTTGAACCATTTTGTTGTTTCGATAACCACAATAAAATACATATTCTTGGTCGTGGTGTTTAAATGGAGTTGAGTAGTTTAATACATACCTGGTTCGCGACTTGAGTAGTTTTGCCCCTTTTGAATGTCGCCGATAGATGCCCGTCGAACAGAATACCGTATTTTTAAACTGGAAAAAGATGAACAAAATCTCATAAACCCGGTTACAATGGAAGAAGGCTTGGGGTGGGGTTCGATTATGTGTGCATCGTCTCCTTGGTCGTATGGTTTAAATGGAGTCACCAATGGACTTGGCGTTTCTTGAGAGAGAACCGGATCTATTTGGGGTGAATATTTAAATATAAATTTAATTCTAACAATTATTACTAGCATGAATTAATCCTATATTAATTCAAATAATAATTCAACTACAAATCATGCATACAAATTCGTCACATAAATCATACGCATGCGGAATTGCTAGGAGTTTACGTGAACTAACCTCTCGGAGTAACAACCGTTGAGAATATGGATTTCCCGTTCACACGAACAAACCCAAAGAGCCTGCTCAAGTATTCTCTCGTCCTTGTTCAACAATCCGGTGGAAGGATGCTCGCGAACAATTAACAAAAGGAAAAATAAAATTATGTTGCACCACCTTTGTGGATTTCTAATTTTTCCAAAACATGGAATTGCCTTGAGGATGAAAAATTCATCCCCTATTTATAAGAGGGAGGGTGGTCGAAAATTTTAGTGAGAATAAGATGGGAAAATCTTTTTATTGATCTCCAAGAAATCTTGAATATATCTCATATATTCTTTTCTCCATATTTAAAATATTCCACAAAAATCTCACCTTCTCTTGTTATGGATATTTTAGAAAATAAGGCCAAGATTTCCAAGATTGGGATCTTCTTGAATTTATGAGATATTCTTGTATTCCAAGAATACATATCTTCCATAATATCTTTTCAAGAAAATCAAGAAAATCTTTCCTTCCTTATTTTACTCATTATTTTCAAAAATTTCAAATAAATAGCCAAGTGTGAGTTTTCTTGAATTTAATGAGATAAACTTGTATTCCAAGAATACTTATCCTCATTCCATAACAAAATTCAAAGAAAATCTTTCCCCCTCTTTATTTATTTATTTTCGAAAATTGGGGAAAAATAGGCAACAATATTTTATTTAATTTTAAACACTTTTTTCAGTTATTGTACTTTATGTTTGGGCTACTTGAGGGGTCTTTAGGAGAATTAAGATTGGATCTTCTAATGGACCTTGAATATCCAATATTGAGCCACAATATCATTCAAGCCCATAAATATTAATTAATCCCACTACATAATTAATATTGCACTATCCAACTTAACACATATTACAGTTAATATGGCTCCCGATTATTTTTTCCCGCGATTAAGATTATCCAGTCCATTAATTAATTTCAGCCACTGAAATAGCTTCACTTTAATTAATATATTTTTCCTTGGTTCAGGAACGGCTCAACATTATTATCCATACCGGAAAACTAATTCCACTTGCAAGATTTGGTAGGATAAAACTTCTAAGCCTCCCAAAGGGACTAATCAAACAAGACGCACTTGCACACCGATTCTCCGTATTAAATCTTAGCAATTGTCATGTAACTAATAATATTACCCAAGATACAAGGTATTGAATCACATTGATTCTCTACCCATTGTAAGTCAAAGCAATAGTTATTAATTCCACACGATCCTATTTAAGGGACTGGGATTAAGAAATAATTAACCACTGAGGTCTAATCCTTCTATATTCAGTTCTGAAGAATTTATCCTCATGTAGGTCCTCTTCAGCGCATCATAATGCACTAGTGCAATCTCTTGGTCAAGACAAGTCAATTTGAGTCTTACACTTCAACCTTTCACGATGGATTGTTCATTTCCATCTAGGTTGTGAATTCTGCACTTTTAGTTACAAGGAACTGTTAATTTAATCTTCTGTGATCTGGTATCACTAAATTAACTACAATGTAACACGTACTAATTATTGAACAGTTATGCAGTAGATATATGTAAAATTCAATGATATTTAAAGCAACAATGATAAATAATTTATTTCAGCAAATAAGCCCGAAATTCAGTCTGGTTATACAAAGTAAAAGCATACTTTCCAGTATAACCCCAACAATCTCCCACTTATACTCAAAGTCTGCTTTTAAGTATTCTACAACACGTCTCGTGTAGAATCTACGTGACATCTAATGTCACCTACACGAATCTAATAATATCTCTCTCAGTTATACTCAAAGCAGATTGGCAACGGTCTTGACACAAATTCCTTCCACATGTCTCTTGAATATATTCTGAGGCAGGCCCTTTGTGAATGGATATGCTAGGTGTTGGGGAATAAGTTGCACATATCTATTCGGGGTGAATATTTAAATACAAATTTAATTCTTTAATTATTAGTAGCATGAATTAATCCAATATTAATTCAAATAATAATCCAACAACATATCATGCATATAATAATTCACGTAAAACCTACGCATGCGGAATACTACGAGTTTACGTGAACGTACCTCTTGGGATGGCAACGGTATGGCTGATTAGACTAACCGTAAGGACTTCCCAAGTATTCCCTTAGTCCTCGTTCGACTATCCGGTGGAAGGATTCTTGTGAACGATTTAACAAAAGGAAAATAAATTATGTTGACCACCTTTGTGGGTTTACTAATTTTTCCAGCACATGGAATTGTACACTACTCATAATTGTCGTTTTTTGAAAAAATACAATCTGTCGATGTTACAAAATATTTGATATTTTATCGACGCTGATATTTTTCCGAAAAAACCAATTTTCGTGTGTTACTGGGAATGAACCATTCATCCCCTATTTATAGAGGAGAGTGAGACGAAAATTTAGTGATAAAATAATGTGGGAAAACTTTTTCTTGATCTCCAAGAAATCTTGAATATATCTCCTATATTCTTTTTCCCATAATTATAATATTCCACAAAAATCCCACCTTCTCTATTATTATAGAATTTTCGAAATTTATGTGCAAGATTCCAAGATTTGGATCTTCTTGAATTTATGAGATATTCTTGTATTTCAAGAAATACATATCTTCCATAATATCTTTTCAAGAAAATCAAGAAAATCTTTCTTGCTCACTATATTTCAAAATTTTCGAAAATATCACTATGAATAACCAAGTGGGAGATTTTTTTAATTTAATGAGATAATCTTGTATTCCAAGAATACATATCTTCATTCCATAACAAAATTCAAAGAAAATCTTTCTCCCAACTTTATCCATAATTTTCGAAATATTAGGAAAAATTAAGCAACAATATTTATTTTATTTTAATCACCTTTTTTTTATATTGGACTATTTGTTGGGCTACTCAGGGGGCCTTTAGGAGAATTAAGATTGGATCTTCTAATGGACCTTGAATATCTAATATTGAGCCACAATATTATTCAAGCCCATAAATATTAATTAATCCCACTACATAATTAATATTGCACTATCCATCTTAACCCATATTACAGTCAATATGGCTCCCGGTCATTATTTCCCGTGTTTAAGATTATCTAGCCCATTAATTAATTCAAGCCACTAAAATAGCTTTCCATTAATTAATATCTTTTATCCTTGGTCAAGAACGGTTCAACATTATTATCCATACTGGGAAACTAATTCCATTTGCAAGATTTGGTATGATAAAGCTTATGAACCTCCCAAGGGGGCAAATCAAACAAAAGCGTGCTTGCACACGATTCTTCGTAGATTAAATCTTAGCAATCACATGTGACTAATAATATTGCCCAAGATAAAAAAGTATTGAATCTCGTTGATTAGCAACCCATGATAAGTCAAAGCAATAGTTACCAATCCCACGTGATCCTATTTAAGGGAACGAAGATTAAGAAATAACGAACCACCGAGGTCTAATTCTTCCTTGTTGGGTTAAGAATTTATCCTCCTGTAGGTCCTATTCGATTGCATCGGTCATGCACTAGTGTAATCTCTTGGTCAAGACAAGCCAATCCCAGCCTTTACACTTCAACCTTTCACGATGGGTTGTTCATTTCCATCTAGGTCGTGAATAGCGTACTTTTTAGTTACAAAGGATTTGTTAATTTAATCTTACGTGATCCGGTATCACTAAATTAACTACAATGTAAGACATATCGACTTATTGAATGATATGTCAAAAATATATGTAACATTCAATAATATTTAAAGCATCAGTGATAAACAATTTATTTCAGTAAATAAGTCTGAAAATTTAGTTTCGATTATACAAAGTAAAAACCATACTTTCAAGTATAATCTCAACAATCTCCCACTTATACTCAAAGTTTGCTTTTAAGTATACTACAACATGTCTCGCGTAGTCCGTGACATCTAATGTCACCTACACGAACCTAATAATTTCTCTCACTTATACTCAAAGCAGATTGGCAACGGTCTTGACACCCATTCCACCCACATGTCTCTCGAATGTATTCAGAGGCAGACTCTTTGTGAATGGATCTGCTAGGCTGTCCTCAGACGCTATCTTTGCCACATCTATATCTCCTCTCTTAACGATTTCTCGTATAAGATGTCTTTCCTTTAGTGTGCTCGTTTGACTCGTGGACTCTTGGTTCCCTTGAATTTGCAACTGCCCTTAGCAAAAATTGCTAGACAAATTCGAAACTCCATCCAAGTCCACTAAGAAGGTCTAGAGCCAAAACGGTTCTTTCACCGCTTCACAAGCAGCTACTTACCCGACTTCCATGGTTGAGTCAGTGATGCATTTCTGCTTCACACTCGTCCATTTGATGGCTACACTTCCCAAATGGAAACACACTAACTGAGGCAGATAGTTTATGGAATCTAAGTCTGATTGGAAATCCGAGTCCGTGTAGCCGATGGGAATTGGAGTATCTGACTGATAAATCAACATTCTATCCCGAGTTCTTTTCAGATACTTCAGAATGTTTTTAATTGTCGTCTAATGCTCTTTCCCTTGGTTACTTTGATATCTTGCTACCATGCCTATGGCAAAGCAGATATCCGGTCTCGTACACAACAATGCATACATAAGGTTTCCGACAGCCGAAGCACAAGGAATACATTTCATGTCATCTATCTCCTTTTGCGTCTTAGGGGACATTTTCTTGGATAGATGGATTCCATGCCTGAAAGGTACGAATCCTTTCTTGGAATCTTGCATGCTGAATCGTTTCAAAACCAGCGTCTATGTATGAAACTTGCGATAGCCCGATCATCCTTTTCCGGCGATCTTGAATTATCTTGATCCCAAGGATATATTCGGCTTTCCATAAGTCTTTCATATCAAACTGTTTTGAAAACCATGCCTCTTACGTCTGATCACACCTTCACATCGTTCCCGATGATCACAATGTCATCTACGTATAGTACTAAGAATACCAATGCAGTTCCGACACGTTTTTTATACACACAACTTTCAAACTCGTTTTGATCAAACCCATAAGACTTTATAACAAGATCAAAACATTGGTTCCAAGCTCTGGATGCCTGTTTGAGTCCGTAAATGGACCTCTTGAGCTTACAAACAAGATGTTCTTGGCCTGTTTCAATGAAACCTTGGGGTTTTTGCATATAGATCTCTTCATCAAGACTTCCGTTAAGGAAAGTTGTCTTGACATCCATTTGCCAGATTGCAAAGTCGAAATGCGCAGCAATCGATAAGAGAATACGGATGGACTTAAGCATGGCTACGGGCGAAAAAGTTTCCTCATAATCGATCCCTTCTTTCTGAGTGTAACCTTTCGCCACTAGTCATGCTTTAAAGGCTTCAACCTTCCCGTCCGGTCCTCTTTTCCTCTTATATACCCACTTGCATCCAATGGGTTTGACCCCATTAAGTGGTTCGACCAGCTCCCACACTCTATTATGAAACATAGAACCCATTTCGACTTTCATTGTTGTTTGCCAAGAATCTGCATCCTTATCTTGGAGTGCCTGGTCATATGTCCCTGGGTCTGATTCGTCTTGTCCGGGAATCAAGTCCGAGGACTCTCCTATTCCCATGAATCTCTCGGGCTGTCTAACAACCCTCCCACTACGACGAGGCTCCGGTTGTGAAAGCGTATCGTTTGGCATATCATCTAGTACAGTTGGCACTGAGGTTTGCCCTCTAAGCTCATTTAAGGTAATCTCACTTCTGGGTTTTCTTTGGTTCACATAGTCTTCTTCCAAAAATCTAAAGTGGGTGCTGATGACCACCTTTTGATCTTCGGGACCATAGAACATACACCCTTTTGTTCCCTCAGGGTATCCTACAAACAGCCTTAATCCTGATCGAGGATCCAATTTACCTGCTTCCTTGTCCAACACGTAGGCCGGACACCCCCAAATTCTCATGTGTCTCATACTAGGCTTGCGCCCGGTCCACAATTCTTTGGAAGTTTTGGGAACCGATTTAGATAGCACCAAGTTCAGAATGTAAGCCACTGTTTCCAAGGCATGACCTCAGAACGACTCGGGAAGATCCGCATAACTCATCATTGATCTAACCATTTCCAAAAGAATTATGTTTCTTCGCTCTGCAACCCCGTTTTGTTGAGGGGTTTCGGGTGCAGTGAGCTGGGATCCAATCCCTTCATCAGATAAGTAGTTCAAAAACTCATCGCTGAGGTATTCGCCTCCACGATCAGATCGTAGAGACTTGATACGTTTTTCCCTATGATTCTCTGTTTGAGCCTTAAATTCTTTGAATTTCTCAAAGGTCTCAGATTTATGCTTCATAAGGAAAATGTAACCGTACCTTGAGTAATTATCAATAAAAATACTCATAACCTCCTCTTGCTTTGGTTGACATTGGACCACATACATCTGTGTGAACGATCTCTAACACTTCTTTGGCCCTATCGCCTTGGCTCCAAATGCCCTCTTGGTCATATTACCCTCCAAACATGATTCGCAGGTTGGAATTGGTTCAATTTGGAGACACTCCAGTGAACCATCTTTTACCAACCTTTGGATCCTCTTTGGATTTATATGAACCAATCTTAGATGTCAAAGAAGTGTTTCGTTCACATTTTCTTTTGTCGAAAATAGTTGATGTGTTATAGGATGCATTTTGTGAGTGGTGTGCACAGTTAATTGTATAGAGATTTTCCATCAATGTCCCGTAACAGATACAGTCATCATTTCAAGAAATGATGTCATTCTTATTAGAAGAAACTTAGTGTCCTTTAATCGAATTTTAGAAACTGAAAGTGAATTCTTTCTAAAACTGGGAACATAAAGATGATCTCAAAAAAAACTTTATCTTCAAAAGATAGGTGCACTTCTCCCACTGCTTCAGCTGCCACTCTCGTAGCATCGCCCAGTGTGATGAGGATCTCACTCCCACTAAGTTGTCGGGTCCGTTTGAACCCGTGAAGCCAACATGATTAGTGAATCTCGTATCAACCACCCACGAATGAGAAGTATACGCCGCTAAACAAGTTTTAACAACTAGTGCGTGAGAATTACCTTTATATCCGTCCCTTTTGGGGTTGGAACAGGCAAAATCTCCATTGTCCTTTCTCACCGCAGCTTAAGCACTTCCTCTTTGGATTTTCCTTGACACAACAAGCATTTCTCATCTTACCATTGTCCTTGGCAACAGTTGAGTTTTATTGCTTATGGCCTTTGGTCCTCTTCCTTTTCTTGCCTCCCTTGGCCTAGAAGATGAAGACGGACCACTTGCCGTCAAAACTTGAGTTCGGTGCCTTATCAACATCTCTGCCGAGATTAAAAGCGTGCAACAAATTAGCTAGCGAGGCAAAAATGCTCAAAAACTTTTTGGGCAGAGATTGAAGTACCAAATTCATTTGAGTCTCCAGATCATAATCTGCACTCAGAATTTCAAGTTTGTTCAGATGGGCCATCTATTTTGAGGACGTAATCCCTTACGGGTTTGCCCTCCACCATTTTCAGCGATGACATCTCTCGCAAGGTGATCTGACGAGTCCCACATGTTTTGACTCGTCAGTTGGCTCATCTGATTTTGGTGTGTCAAGAATCCACTTGTGCTTTTGTGCAGTTAGGACAATTATAATTTTTCATTTCCAATATAGTTTCCATACATATTGTATTGATTTTAAGTATAATAACAGTGGATTAAAAGGTAACGACATGCTGAACTGAAATAAACAACTATATGATATAGCACAAGTATATCACAAGGTTCGAATCACATGCTTCATATTAAAATCTCAAAAAAAATATGAACATGCATCAGCCAACATCTCAAAACAGTTTAAATAAGCCACGTTGGGTGGGTCATTATTTAAACACATTCAAGCAGGTTACAAACAAGAACAGTTACAAACCTTTAATATCCAGATTAATAGTTGGCTCCCTCTTGACCAATATAAAATTGACAGGGACTTCGAAGAAGTATATGCATATCAATTTTATACCTAAGTAATAACCATGATTAAATACGGGATTATTATTTCGCTTTGAACGAGCCTCGTTGGGAGGGTCATAAATGCCACTAGTAATAAACCCACAATCATCCGTTTGGAATTCATTCATGTGAAAGCTATCTTTTGGACCGTCCCCTGTTAGGAATTTCTCCAAAAAAATTCACAAATAAATAAATCATGGAGGTCAAAATTAATTCAATTTTATTATCCTAATAAAATTGTCAATTAATTATTTAAACATACTTAGTAATTTTGAAGGTGAGATTTTTCATTTGGGCAATTCTCATGCAAACACATTTAAACAAATTAAATAAAGCATAAGATATCACAAATAAATCAAGCATAACGAAAAAAAATAAACATATTGGGCACAAATTATCCGATTGTCATGGTTTTGATTTTTTCTTGGCTTGATCTTGAAAGAAACAACGTCTCAATTTCTCCCGCTCGATGTCTTGAAAAAAACTCCATCTCAAAGCATACTCCAGTAGCTACAGCTACAGAGGGATCTTGGCGCCCATAATCCGGCCGGCAACTGGCCCAACTGCTTCCGTCTTCTTAACTTACGGCCTTTCGCCCGCCCAAAACACGATGTCGCCCGTATCGCGTCTGCCGCTCTCGCTAGCGATTCGCCTTTACTAGGCTTGCGTCCGCCCCGCCAGTCCGCTCTCGCGCCGCGGTACGCGTGCGCTAGCGCGCCGCCAGTCTTGTGGCGGCACGATCTGTAGCGCTTCCGGACCTCGGCCCTGCCCTAACGCCCGCCGTGCTGCGTAGCGTTAGCGTCGCTCCCGCCAACGCGTTTACGTTTGACGCCGCAGCGCCTACGCCCGGTTGCAGATTTTATCGTTTAATTCGTCGTCTCGTCTTCGTTTTAAAATCGGTTTTGCCAAATTTATTTATAAAATAAATAAACCTAGATCTAGACTAGTCTATTACATTGATCAAATCAAACAAATACTAATCTACTCGTGGATTTTTTCACGAGGCAAAATGAATCTGAACGAATCGAATTAAAAAAAAAAACCACAATTTATATGCATGCATAAACAAACACATTAAATTCCATGACAATTGGATACCTGCAAAATAGATCTAGCAATTCTACTATCCAATTTCAAATTTAATGTCCGCAAATTAAATTACAATTTAAAAATTCAGAGCCCGAAACTGTGGCTTTGATACCAGTTGTTGGGGAATAAGTTGCACAGATCTATTCGGGGTGAATATTTAAATACAAATGTAATTCTTTAATTATTACTAGCATGAATTAATCTTATATTAATTCAAATAATAATCCAACAACATATCATGCATATAATAATTCACGTAAAACCTACGCATGCGGAATACTACGAGTTTACGTGAACGTACCTCTTGGGATGGCAACGGTATGGCTGATTAGACTAACCGTAAGGACTTCTCAAGTATTCCCTTAGTCCTCGTTCGACTATCCGGTGGAAGGATTCTTGTGAACGATTTAACAAAAGGAAAATAAATTATGTTGCACCACCTTTGTGGATTTACTAATTTTTCCAGCACATGGAATTTTACACTAGTCACAATTGTCGTTTTTCGAAAAAATACAATCTGTCGACGTTACAAAATATTTGATATTTTATCGACTCTGATATTTTTCCGAAAAAACCAATTTTCGTGTGTTACTGGGAATGAACCATTCCTCCCCTATTTATAGAGGAGAGGGTGACGAAAATTTAGTGATAAAATAATGTGAGAAAACCTTTTCTTGATCTCCAAGAAATCTTGAATATATCTCCTATATTCTTTTTCCCATAATTATAATATTCCACAAAAATCCCACCTTCTCTATTATTATAGAATTTTCGAAATTTATGTGCAAGATTCCAAGATTTGGATCTTCTTGAATTTATGAGATATTCTTGTATTTCAAGAAATACATATCTTCCATAATATCTTTTTAAGAAAATCAAGAAAATCTTTCTTGCCCACTATATTTCAAAATTTTCGAAAATATCACTATGAATAACCAAGTGGGGGATTTCTTGAATTTAATGAGATAATCTTGTATTCCAAGAATACATATCTTCATTCCATAACAAAATTCAAAGAAAATCTTTCTCCCAACTTTATCCATAATTTTCGAAATATTAGGAAAAATTAAGCAACAATATTTATTTTATTTTAATCACCTTTTTCAGTTATTGGACTATTTGTTGGGCTACTCAGGGGGCCTTTAGGAGAATTAAGATTGGACCTTCTAATGGACCTTGAATATCTAATATTGAGCCACAATATTATTCAAGCCAATAAATATTAATTAATCCCACTACATAATTAATATTGCACTATCCATCTTAACTCATATTACAGTCAATATGACTCCCGGTCATTATTTCCCGTGTTTAAGATTATCTAGCCCATTAATTAATTCAAGCCACTGAAATAGTTTTCCATTAATTAATATCTTTTATCCTTGGTCAAGGAACGGTTCAACATTATTATCCATACCGGAAACTAATTCCACTTGCAAGATTTGGTATGATAAAGCTTATGAACCTCCCAAGGGGGCAAATCAAACAAGCGTACTTGCACACGATTCTTCATATTAAATCTTAGCAATCACATGTGACTAATAATATTGCCCAAGATAAAAAGTATTGAATCTCGTTGATTCGCTACCCATGATAAGTCAAAGCAATATTTACCAATCCCACGTGATTCTATTTAAGGGACGAAGATTAAGAAATAACGAACCACTGAGGTCTAATTCTTCCTTGTTCAGTTCTGAAGAATTTATCCTCCTGTAGGTCCTATTCAGTGCATCAGTCATGCACTAGTGTAATCTCTTGGTCAAGACAAGCCAATCTGAGCCTTACACTTCAACCTTTCACGATGGGTTGTTCATTTCCATCTAGGTCGTGAATAGCGTACTTTTAGTTACAAGGGACTGTTAATTTAATCTTCTGTGATCTGGTATCACTAAATTTACTACAATGTAACACGTATGACTTATTGAACAGTTATGCAGTAAATATATGTAACATTCAATAATATTTAAAGCATCAGTGATAAACAATTTATTTCAGTAAATAAGTCTGAAAATTCAGTTTCGATTATACAAAGTAAAAAGCATACTTTCCAGTATAATCCCAACAATAGGTTGTCCTCTGACGCGATCTTTGCCACCTCTATATCTCATCTCTTAACAATTTCTTGTATAAGATGGTATTTCCTTTCAATGTGTTTGTTGGCTTTGTGGGCTCTTGGTTCCCTTGAATTTGCAACTGCTCCGGCATTATCACAATAGACCGTTATTGTGCTGGGCAAATTCAGAACTACGTCCAAGTCCACTAGGAAGTTCTTCAGACAAACTGCTTCCTTCGCTGCTTCACAAACAACTACATACTCGACTTCCATGGTAGAATCTGCGATGTATTTCTACTTAACACTTCTCCATGTCATGGCTCCTCCCCCTATGCAAAACACACTACCCGAGGTAGATTTTTTGGAATCTAAGTCTGATTGGAAATCCGAGTCCGTGTAACCGATGGGAATCAGACTGTCTGACTGATTAACCAACATTCTATCGCGAGTTCTCTTTAGATACTTCAGAATGTTTTTAACTGCAGTCCAATGTTCTTTCCCTGGATTACTCTGATATCTTGCCACCATTCCAACGGCAAAGCAGATATCTGGCCTCGTGCACAGCATTGCATACATGAGGCTTCCGACAACCGAAGCATAAGGAACGCTCTTCATGTCATCTATCTCCTTTTGCATCTTCGGGCACATTTCTTTAGATAGATGTATTCCATGTCTGAAAGGTACAAAACCTTTCTTGGAATCTTGCATACTGAATCGCTTCAAGACAGTATCTATGTATGAAGCTTGCGATAAGCCTATCATCATTTTCTTACGATCTCAAGTAATTTTGATCCCAAGGATGTGATCGGCTTCCCTTAAGTCCTTCATATCAAACTGTTTTGACAGCCATACCCTTACGTCCGACAATACCTTTACATCATCTCCGATGAGCAGAATATCGTCTACGTAGAGTACTAAGAATACCAATGCAGTTCCGACATGCTTCTTATACACACAACTTTTGAACTCGTTTTGATCAAACCCGTAAGAATTTATAACCTGATCAAAACATTAGTTCCAAGCACGCGACGCTTGCTTTATAGTCCATAAATGGATTTCTTGAGCTTGCAAACTGGATTTTCTTGGCCTTTTTCAATGAACCCTTCGAGTTGTAGCATATAGATTTCTTCTTCAAGACTTCTGTTGAGGAATGATGTCTTGACATCCATTTGCCAGATCTCAAAATTGAGATGCGCAGCTATCGACAAGAGAATATGGATGGACTTGAGCATAGCTACAGGCGAAAAGGTCTCTTCATAGTTGATCCATTCTTTCTGAGTGTATTATTTTACCACAAGTCTAGCTTTGAAGGTTTCTACCTTCCCGTCCGGTCCTCTTTTTCTCTTGTATACCCACTTGCACCCAATGGGCTTGACTCCATTTAGTGGTTCGACTAGCTCCCACACCTTATTATGATCCATAGAACCTATCTCGGCCTCCATTACCGTTTGCCAAGAACTCGCATCCTTGCCTTGGATTACCTCATTGTAAGTCCATGGGTCCAATTCATCTTTACCGGGGACCAAGTCCGATGACTCTCCTATTCCCATGAATCTCTCGGGTTGTCTAACGACCCTCCCACTACGACGAGGTTCCGATTGTGTAAGTGTGTCATTTGGTATGTTAACTTGTACTGTTGGCATTGAGGTAAGCCCCCTCAGCTCATCTAAGGTAATCTCATCGTTCATATAGTCTTCTTCCAAGAATCTAAAGTGCGTACTGATTACCACCTTTTGATCTTCGGGACCATAGAACTGTTATTGTAAGGACATAATACTCGATGATATTCAGTTTGATTTAATATTAATGTATGACAATACACTTGTTTGAATATTATGTTTGATTATGTGCATTTATTCATGCAAGTGTTCCCATGAGTCATTATTGTCATTGAGGTTGTGAGAACTCAGATGACTTAAGCATGATTCTCAAATAGCCCCGATCAAGGATCATTAAGAATGGGATATTGATGATGCAATGGAGATTGGTGTGCGATCTACATCATACTCTTAGAGAGTGTAGTAAGATCTCACTTACTACGAGATACTAGGTATCTCATGATGGATGCACAGATACCTTGGAGGGTATTGGTATACCCATCCGAGAAACCATTTGATGTAAGTCCACAATATATGTCTACGGGTGTCTCGGTTAGTAGGAGCAATGCGATACTCCTTTGACTTGAGGTCAATACGCACGACATGTATGGGATGATGAACTTTGACCATGACCGATGCTTGCACCCTTCCATTGGTAGATATGGCTTGGATTGAGTTCATCACGAAATGCATGTGATTGGTAGTTGAGCCAAGAATAGGATTCATTCCTCAATGTGGATTTAGAGAGAATACTCGTCTTCTCATCATAATTGGATCAAAGTCATCGGCCGATGCACGTCAACTTAGACTTTGTGGCTAAGTGTGACATACATGATCAATTAGTGATTGGAGATTGGAGATAATATGATTAAGTTATTTGAATAGACACTTCATCATGTTCAAGACTTAATCGAGTATTCGCGAATGAAAGGAGGAAATCGTAATAGCCCATGTTTCAGTTACAGGTAGTTACACGTTTCTCGCAACGTACCTCATATATTGAGAATGTCTGATTTATTGTTTAGGGTTCAATTAAGACCGTTAGTTTGACTAATCGCTCGATATATGAGGGTCTATGGGTCACACAACAAGTAGTTCCCTTTTACGGATTATAGTTGGTTGATTAAATGCTAAATTGGATTTAATATTTAATTTATGGAGAATTAATTAATAATAGATTAATTTAGAATTAATTATTATTAATATTTGATTAAATTGAATTTAATTAAATAGGAATTCTCAATAATAATATATGGAATATTGTTATAGGATTTAATATATATGGAATCAAATCCGTAGAGATTTGATATACATGGGAATTATATCCGTAGAGATTTTATTTATAGGAAATAAATCTAAGAGATTTATTTTATGAGATTAGGGATTTTATTTCCTAATCAGGTTAGCTTAAGATTTAAGTTGGGTCTCTCCTATATATATGAGATCTTGGGAATTCACAAACAACGTTAATTCATTATTCTCCATAAAATCTAGAACATGAATTTTCCTAGCAAATTCCGTCTCAGATTCAAATCTGGCAAATCTGTGCAAGGCCGTGATTGGGGATTACGTGGATACCATAGTAGAGAAATATACGTACGATTTACTGTAAGGTTTCTCTTTATGTTTACACGTATTTAATTATGCAATTATATGTTCGTTGTTGGTGAACTGTTTATTTCCGCTGCGCATGTATTACGTGTTTACGTGCCTCTAAATTCCAACAACAACATGCACCCTTTCGTTCCCTCGGGGTACCCTATAAACAGTCTTAATTCTGATTGTGGATCCAACTTGCCGGCTTCCTTTTCCAACACGTATGCCGGACACCCCCAAATTTTCATGTGTCTTAAACTGGGCTTGCGCCCAGTCCACAATTCTTTAGGGGTTTTGGGAACCGATTTGGATGGCACAAATTTAGAATGTAAGCCGTTGTTTCCGAGGCGTGACCCCAAAATGATTTGGGTAGATCTGCATAACTCATCATCGATCTGATCATTTCTAAAAGAGTTCTGTTTCTTCGTTCTGCAACCCTATTTTTTTAGGGGTTCCGGGTGCAGTCAACTGGGATATAATCCCTTCATCAGACAAGTAGTTCAAAAATTCATCGCTGACGTATTCGCCTCCACGATCAGATCATAGAGACTTGATACGTTTCTCCCTATGATTCTCTGCTTGAGCCTTAAATTCTTTGAATTTATCGAAGGTCTCAGATTTATGCTTCATAAGGTAAATGTACCCATATCTCGAGTAATCATCGATAAAAGTAACGAAATACTCATAACCTCCTCTTGCTTTGACTGACATTTGACCACATACATCGGTGTGAATGATTTTCAACACTTCCTTGGCTCTATTCCCCTTGGCTCCGAATGCCCTCTTGGTCATTTTACCCTCCAAACATGATTCGCAAGTTGGAAATGGTTCAACCCAGAGAGACTCTAATGAACCATCTTGAACAAACCATTGGATCTTTTTTGGATTAATATGACCTAGTCTCAGATGCCATAGAAGTGTTTCGTTCACATCTGATGAACGTTTTCTTTTATTACTCGAAACAGTCGATGTGTTATAGGATGCATTTCGTGAGTGATGTGCACAGTTAATCGTGTAGAGATTATTCGACAATGTTCCATGACAGATAAACTCATTATTAAGAGTAATGGTAACAACTTTATTAAAAGTAACCGAATATCCATCAAGAAAAAGTTTAGAAACTGAAATCAAGTTCTTTCTAAAACTAGGAAAGTAAAGAACATCTCTCAAAATTAAAACTTTGTCTTCAAAAGACAACCGCACTTCTCCCACTGCTTCAGCTGCCACTCTCGTAGCATCGCCCAGTGTGATGAGGATCTCACTCCCACTAAGTTGTCGGGTCCGCTTGAACCCCTATAAAGTGAAGCAAACATGATCAGTGGATCCCGTATCCACTACCCATAAATGGGTAGCATACGCCGCTAAACAAGTTTCAACAACTAGTGCATGAGAATTACCTTTCTTTCCAATCCTCTTGGGTTTGGAACAGGCTGACCTCCAATGTCCTTTCTCACCGCAGTTAAAACATCTCCCCTTAGCTGGCTTCTTTACTCCTCCATCTCTCTTCAACCCTTCTTTGCCCTTGGCAACACTTGAGTTCGCTTGCTTTTGGCCTTTTGCCTTCTTCTTGTTCTTACCACCTTTAGGCTTAGAAGAAGAGGAAGGACCTTTTGCCATCAAGGCTTGGCTCTGTTGCCCCAATATCCCCTCTGTCGAGACCAAAGCTTGCAACAGATCGGGCAACGTGAACTTTTGATTGTTCATTTGGTAGTTCAGCCTGAATTGTTCAAAACTTTTCGGTAGAGAATGGAGTATGAAATAGATCTGGGTCTCGAGACGACGTCCGACATTGGGTAGCTCGCGGCCCGGAACACAAATCCGTGTGCGCCTTTGCGCACGCCCGCGTCCAGGTCGGCCATCCCCGCCCGTCGCTCGGCAGCTCTCGGCAGGTGCACGGATCCGTGCGCACGCCCACCCTACTCCGCCAGTGATTCTCGGCAGCCCGGCCCCGCGCACACGCGTCCGTGCGCGCGTCTGCGCACGGTCGTGCGCATCCAGCCCTCTGCTCCCACTCATGTCCACCCGTCTGTGTGTTCGCGCGCGCCCGCGTCTGCCTTGGCCCAAGCTCCGCCCGGTGCTCGGTCACGCCTAGGCTTGCGATTGCATGCGTCGAATGCCTCTCGGCCAGCCCCGTACGCGACCGCCTAGCACCTCGTGCTTTGGCTTGCATACGTTCGGGCACTTGGTCGCCTCGTCTTTAATTCTTCGTCTTCGTTCTCGATCCGGATACAATTTATTTACAAAAAATAAATAAACCTAGATCTAGACTAGTCTATTACATTGATCAAATCAAACAAATCCTAATCTACTCGTGGATTTTCTCACGAGGCAAAACGAATTTGAACGAATCGAATTAAAAAACCACAATTTATATGCATGCATAAATAAACATTCATCAAATACCATGACAATAGGATACCTTCAACCGGGGGGCTTAGCCCACCTGGCCACTGAGCTCCTCATTTGAGTGGGAGACCCAGGTTCAATTCCCTTTGGGAACGAATTTGGAGTTATAGGAGTTATAAGGTGGATTGGTGATTTCGTGGAGTATTTGGGTGCTTGGTGTATGCTAACTACTAACAACTAACTTTGTCCGAAAAAAAAAAAATTGGATACCTGCAAAAAATATCTAGCAATTCTACTATCCAATTTCAAATTTAATGAAAAACGAATTAAATTACAATTTAAAATTCAGAGCCCGAAATCAAGGCTCTGATACCAGTTGTTGGGGAATTAATTGTCCGGATCTATTCGGGGTGGTGAATATTTAAATACAAATTTAGTTCTAACAATTATTACTAGCATGAATTAATCCTATATTAATTCAAATAATAATTCAACAACAAATCATGCATACAAATTCGTCACATAAATCTTACGCATGCGGAATTGCTAGGAGTTTACATGAACTAACCTCTCGGAGTGACAACCGTTGAGAAGATGGATATCCCGTTCACACGAACAAACCCAAAGAGCCTTCTCAAATATTCTCTCGTCCTTGTTAAACAATCCGGTGGAAGGATGCTCGCGAACAATTAACAAAAGAAAAAATAAAATTATGTTGCATCACCTTTGTGGATTTCTAATTTTTCCAACACATGGAATTGTCTTGGGGATGAAAAATTCATCCCCTATTTATAAGAGGGAGGGTGGTCGAAAATTGTAGTGAGAATAAGATGGGAAAATCTTTTTCTTGATCTCCAAGAAATCTTGAATATATCACATATATTATTTTCTCCATATTTAAAATATTCCACAAAAATCTCACCTCCTCTTGTTATGGATATTTTTGAAAATAAGACCAAGATTTCCAAGATTGGGATCTTCTTGAATTTATGAGATATTCTAGTTTTCCACGAATACATATCTTCCATAATATTTTTTCAAGAAAATCTTTCCTTCCTTACTTTACTCATTATTTTTGAAAATTTCAAATAAATAGCCAAGTGGGAGTTTTCTTGAATTTAATGAGATAAACTTGTATTCCAAAAATATTTATCCACATTCCATAACAAAATTCAAAGAAAATCTTTCTCCCTCTTTGTTTATTTATTTTCGAAAATTAGGGAAAATAGGCAACAATATTTTATTTAATTTTAAACACTTTTTTCAGTTATTGGACTTTATGTTTGGACTACTTGAGGGGCCTTTAGGAGAATTAAGATTGGACCTTCTAATGGACCTTGAATATTCAATATTGAGCCACAATATCATTCAAGCCATAAATATTAATTAATCTTACTACATAATTAATATTGCACTATCCAACTTAACTCATATTACAGTTAATATGGCTCCCGGTTATTTTTTCCCGTGTTTAAGATTATCCAGTCCATTAATTAATTTCAGCCACTGAAATAACTTCACTTTAATTAATATCTTTTTTCTTGGTTCAGGAACGGCTCAACATTATTATCCATACTGAAAAACTAATTCCAATTGCAAGATTTGGTATGATAAAACTTCTGAGCCTCCCAAGGGGACTAATCAAACAAGACGCACTTGCACACCGATTCTCTGTATTAAATCTTAACAATCGTCATGTAACTAATAATATTACCCAAGATACAAGGTATTGAATCACATTGATTCTCTACCCATCGTAAGTCAAAGCAATAATTATTAATTCCACACGATCCTATTTAAGGGACGGGGATTAAGAAATAACTAACCACTGAGGTCTAATCCTTCTATATTAAGTTCTGAAGAATTTATCCTCCTGTAGGTCCTCTTTAGCGCATCATAATGCACTAGTGCAATCTCTTGGTCAAGACAAGTCAATCTGAGCCTTACACTTCAACCTTTCACGATGGATTGTTCATTTCCATCTAGGTTGTGAATTCTGTACTTTTAGTTACAAGGAACTGTAATTTAATCTTCTGTGATCTGGTATCACTAAATTAACTACAATGTAACACGTATTAATTATTGAACAGTTATGCAGTAAATATATATAACATTCAATGATATTTAAAGCAACGGTGATAAATAATTTATTTCAGCAAATAAGCCCGAAATTCAATTTGATTATACAAAGTAAAAGTATACTTTCCAATATAACTCCAACACTCCACACAAAATATGACCCAATTTCACGTGTAAATATTTCTTCAATGAGACTAGATTTCACTATTTTATAAGATTTGTAGTTGAAACTTTTTTTTTATAAAGCATGATTTTGTATAGTGTAGGGATAATACTACAACAATTTTTTGAATATGCCTTGAATACAATTTGAAAATTCCAAAAAATTTCACACCGAAATAATATATAACCTAGTATAATTGAGATTCATGTCGATAATAGATGATAATCTCAAAGTTAATAACATAAATTCATACACAGCCATCATCAAAATAGACAAGATTACATAAATCCATATACAAACATTCTGCAAATAGGCTAACTACTAAATATATCAACATGAAAATGTTTGATATTGTTAACAAAAACCAAAAGCCATGAAATTCGGAGTTCAAAATGCTAACACGCAATTGATCAGTTGGATGTCGATGCATTCTGCCCAGTAAAATCCCCAGCTAGCTAGCAACTTATGCACATAACGATAACGAGCTCTTTGAGGAAGACCCATGAACATATCAAGACGACGGGTGTTCATGCAAAGCATGTCAGTAGCAGCGAGACATTCATCCAGTGAAAGTTCATGGATGCTTTCAACAATGGTGTAGACCTCATTTTGATTCATGGCCAACTTTATCTCGTACCCAATCACATCGATCATGTTGTCAAGACGTTCATCGGAAGATTTAAATATATTTCCAATTGCTTCAATGAGCTCTCTGTTATCAGCAGCTTCCGCAGAGGACGATTTCTTCTTGCCAGACTTTGGGACAGCAGCAGTTTTATCAACACTCGGGCTCTCACTCATCACGTCCATGTCACAAGACTCATCTCCTTCAGGGATCACATTGCTCTGTCCTGGTTCGGTTGCAGCCTTTCTTTTGCGATTATCCTCTTGGAAAAGTGAGTTTACAGCATCAATAACATTCTCAAAAATAAACCCATTAGCCCTATCATTCCCAAAGACCTCGAGCCAATCTTCATAGTATGACCACGGCTTGTATCGCATTGGAGCAAGTGATGGGTCTTTCTATACAATTAATAAACATGAAACATGTTACTCTAAACTGATTCAAAATTTTCTATTATATTTTAACAAAAGTATATCATGGTGTCTCAGAGGCATACCTTCACCACTTTCGGCAACCGGTCTCCCCTAGAGCAATCTGTAGGCAACCTTGCAGTCTCTTCCATGTACTAATCTTTGAGTTAATATGCAGCGTTGCACAAATATCAGTTCCTGGGAGCCTTTGCATCATCCTTTCTTCTAGCTTCTAGCAATAGCCAAGTCTAAACTCGTTCTCTCCTTTCCAACAACCAGATGCAACGAGCTCTTTCAACTCTTGGATCAAGATGTCTTCCTCCTTCTCATTCCAGGTTCTTCTCGTACCACCGGACCTCCTAACTCTGCTTGTTATTCCCATACTGCTACCATCACCTTCCATATTTCTACAAATACGGTGAATAACGAGTGGTATTATTAGAAAATTGCTTATTCACACATTAGAAACAAATGGTTCAACATTGTTATCACAAAAGAAATTTGGACCCAACTCAGATACAATGCCAATCTGATGAATGTCTATAAAAAGAAATTCACAAACTAATCTGTCAAACAATATCATAATCTCCACACTTTTAAACCAAAATTAATATTTGCTATAACAAGTGTGTGAAATTATATACCTTTTGGACCTAATACACTGTGCTCGACTAACAAACAATGTGATAAACAACCATGCGATAAACTCCATCATTAACAAAAAATCAACAAAGCTATTAATGAGTGTGTTCGACTATCATCAAGTACCGAACATATCGAGGCCACATTCGTGTTTAAACAAACTCACTGATGTATTCCCGACTTTACCATAAACAACCCCAAAACCATACCATGATTTTACAAGCCACAAGAAATCACATGCCCAGTAATACGCACAACATACATAGATATGGGTTCATGAGGAAGATTCCTGTCAAAAAAAAAAGGTTCATGAGGAAGAAGTACGGACCTTCAGAAATTGTAGAATCGCGATTTGCAAACCCTAGATCGAGAGCGACAACAATTTCCTCTTGACTCCGAGAGAGAATGATTTCGTCGATTATTCTTTGTGTATTAGGTAAATGGTTTAGGGGTAAATGGGTCATTTTCTCTTATCATATATGTTTTGTCGAATCTACCAATCAATATACTAATTCTGTACAACTGTTATAACCTTCTACCAATCAAGATATAACATTTAACACCCTCTTTTTAATAATTCCTACCAATCAATTTAGTAGCATTTTTCCTCATTAAAATAGACATGAGACAACTTTTTCTACAAAAATTGAAGGGCTACCAATCGGGCCCTAACATGATTAAAAATCTAAAACATAAGAAGTGTCCAGGAAATAAAAATATCCATCAATTTTAACTATATTCAATATTTTCAAATAAAGGGAAAAAAACTTTCCACTACAAAGTCACCCAAATAATACAACCAGGTACAAAGTGCAGAAAATTTGAACTAAAGTACGATGGTACTTTAGTTCAAATTTCTGCATTTTGTAACTGGTTGTTATTTGTACTCAAATCTTATATCTAGTTGTAATTTTTTGAAAAAAATAATAATAACAACCACATAAAGTAAAGATAAAGAGTGCAAAGAGGCTTGAACCAACATCCAATTTCAATCGTTATAAGTTGCTTCTCCATAAAAGACAAAATCATGTAACTCTCGATCCATACACCATAACTTGCTACATTATACCACTTAATATTTCATGACGTTGAAAATGCAAAGCACTAGATCAACAAGAAGACTGTGTTATGAGCAAAATATCGACAATGGAGGAAATCGCAGAAGATGGCAACGTTTTTGAAGAAATGGGGCTGAAAGAAGGCGTTTCAGATCTAGATGTTGTGGAAAGAGATGAGAGAGAGAAATGAGAACTGGGATTTGGTCCGAATGAAAGTGTTGAAGTGTGTGGCATTCATCTGTTGAAATAAAGCAAAGTGACTGAAGAAATCGCACCATACACTTGTTGATATTTCATTAGTCAGTGAGTATCTTATTTAATATTGCATCTTAGCCCTTAAATTAGAATTAAGTCCTATGTGACACATTAGTTTTAAATATTGTTGAACTTTGTGGTGGTCCCCTTGCTAGTTGTTATATGGGGGAATTCGTACTCTGAAAAATTTATGCAAAACAATATTCTAACTACCTCCCTCTCCAATTTCTCTCTCCTTCCTCAATCTTCTTCCTCCTATCTTATCTTTCACTTACATTCCCAGAAAATTACAAAAAATATAAATGCATTCTCCAAATTTGTAGTACTAATCACTACATTTGGTATCATCGAGTCCGGCGATCTTGTTTTCAATGGCGGAGGGCACCCATATCAAAGACCTGCAGGAGCAACACAAAGCATTAAAACAATTGTTTCTCAAGGAAAATTTAAAGAGTGGAGCTACTGAAGCTCAATTGAAAGAAGCACTTCAAGGTGTTTCTTTTACGGTTTCTGATCAGGGATCTAGGTTTGATCAGTTATCGCAGGCCCTGGCCGCTATACAGCTCCAGCTATTCAACTTGGACAAAGGAAAACCAACCAATGAGGGCGATTCTATTCTGGGTGACCCACACTCGGGTTCTTCCAGTGCTTATAGATATACTCTCAATGCTGACTCCCCTACAAGTCGGTTGATGGCTGATCCTAAGCCAATATCTATTCACAGCCCTATTCCTAAGGTGGATTTCCCTAAATTTGAAGGCTCTCACCCTCGTTCTTGGATTCTAAGGTGTACTGGGTATTTCAAACTCATTCCATCCCTTACTGATTCCCAAAAGGTAAATCTCGCTTCCATCAATTTTGAGGGTCGTGCTGCTTCTTGGGTACAAAATCTATCTACTAAAAATGTTGATCTTACTTGGGCACAGTTTCTTGAGATAGTTTCAGCTAGATTTGATGATTTAAAGGAAACTACTGTTTCTCTGAATTTAACAAACTTAAACAGATTGGTTCCCTTGAGGATTATATTGATAAGTTTGAAGAACTGAAGGCTTGTCTCATTCTGGTTACTGGGGATATTTTTCCTGAATCCTATTATGTTGCTAGCTTTATAAGTGGTTTGTGTGATGAGTTGTTGGATGAACTTAAGAGGGCTCAATATTTTTCTAAGATTGACCTAAGATCTGGGTACTTCCAGATTCTTATGACCCCTGAGCACAGATATTTGACTGCATTTAGAACTCATAATGGCCATTATGAGTTCTTGGTCATGCCCTTTGGGCTTTGTAATGCCCCTGCTACATTCCAATCTTTGATGAACAAAGTTTTCAGGGAATTCTTAAGAAAGTTTGTTCTGGTATTCTTTGATGATATACTCATCTATAGCCAGAATTGGGATGATCATCTACAACATTTGGAGTCAGTTTTGTTGCTACTCAGACAACATAAACTATATGCTAAGAGTAGCAAGTGCCACTTTGGCCAGACTCACATTAAGTACTTGGGCCACATCATTTCTCAAGATGGTGTTGCCACTGATCCTGGGAAGATCTCTTGCATGACTAACTGGCCTAAACCTAAAACCCTTAAGCAGCTAAGGGGTTTTTTGGGTTTAACAGGGTACTATAGGAAATTCATTAAAGGGTATGGCTTAATCAGCAAACCATTGACTACCCTTCTTAAAAAATATAATTTTATTTGGAATCCTGAGGCTGGGGATGCTTTTCACAAGCTGAAGTTGGCTATGACTATTGCTCCTGTTTTGGCCCTTCCTGACTATACTAAGCCTTTTGTGGTGGAGACTGACGCTAGTGGCAAAGGTGTGGGGGCAGTCTTAATGCAAGATGGGAGGCCATTGGCTTTCTTGAGCAAGGTTTTGTGTCCTAGGAATTAGGCACTATCTATTTATGAAAGGGAGTTTCTAGCTGTGCTATTGGTTGTGCAAAAGTGGAAACGCTACTTACAGGGGCAAAAGTTCATCATAAGGACTGATCAACAATCCTTAAGGTTTTTGCTGGATCAGAAAGTGGTAACACCTTTGCAACAAAGGTGGATTAGCAAGTTATTGGGACTTACTTATGATATACAGTACAAGAGAGGTTCTGAAAATAGTGATGTTGATGCTCTATCAAGAAGAGAGGATGATTCCTTGGGTTGTTCTGCCTTTACAACCTCACTCCTTCTTGGATTTCTCAAATTCTTCAGAGTTGTACTGAAGATGATTTTTTCAAGAAAATCGTGAGTCGCTAAAATCAGTTTCAAATTTCTTGATTATCCTAATTTTCAGGTGGTTGATGAGTTAATCAGATTCAAGGGAAGACTGGCTGTGGGCAATTCTATGGAGTTGAGGAGACTCTTATTTTCTGAGGTCCATAACTCCCCCTATGGTGGTCACTCAGGTGTTAATGGTACTTATTTTAGGCTGAAGGGGGTCTTTTATTGGCCTAATTTGAAGGGTGACATTGAGGCTTGGGTCAGAGATTGTGTGATATTTGTGCTAGGAACAAATCTTCTCAGGGGTTGTATCATGGTTTACTACAGCCTCTCCTTATCCCTACTCAAGCTTGGACTCATGTTTCCATGGATTTCATTGAGGGGTTGCCTAAGTCTTGGGGTAAGAATGTTATCTTAGTGGTGGTGGATAGGTTCACTAAATATGCCCATTTCATTGCCTTAGCCCATCCATTTACTGCTCAGACTATAGCTAAACTATTTCTGGATATCATTTGCAAGCTGCATGGCCTGCCAGTAAGCATTGTTACTGACAGAGATAAAGTCTTTACTAGTTCTTTTTGGAAAGAACTTTTCAAGTTGCTGGGGACTCAACTCAACATGAGTTCTTCCTACCATCCTCAATTTGATGGTCAAACTGAAAGAGTCAACCAGTGTTTAGAGCATTACCTTAGATGCATGGTTCAGGATGCACCAAGACAATGGCTCAAATGGTTGCCCTTAGCTAAGTACTGGTATAACACTAATTATCATACCAGTCTCAAATTCACTCCTTTTCAGGCTCTATATGGATTTTCTCCTCCTTCCCTATCCCTAACTCCCTATTTGGATTCACCAACACCTACTGATTCTCAGTCTTTCCTACAACAACGCCAGGAATTTGTTCAAAAAATCAGGGATAATCTTCATCTTGCTCAGGGCGGAATGAAGTTTTTTGCAGATAAAAAGAGACAGGATAGGGTTTTCGAGGTGGGTGATTGGGTTTATCTTAAACTCTAACCTTTTAGGCAGAACACAGTCTCCCTGCGAAAGAGTTTGAAGCTTTCGGCTAAGTACTTTGGTCCCTACAAGATTTTGGAACGGGTGGGTACTGTAGCCTACAAACTGGAGTTACCTACAGGTTCTCGGGTTCATCCCGTATTTCATGTCTCTTTACTTAAGAAACAACTGGGTAAGCGACACATACCTATTTCAGATCTACCGCCGGTTGATTCGGAGGGGTCCTTTCTCGTTTTTCCGGTGGAATTCCTCGCGAGCCACCGCATTACTACTCTTGCAAAAGAACAAATCGAGGTTAATGTCATTTGGATTAACAGAGCGTGGAATATCACTACGTGGGAAGCTGAAAGTTTTGTAAAATCAAAATTTCCAATTTATTATCCTTGGGGACAAGGATTTGGTGCGCCCGGGGGTATTGTTATGAGCAAAATATCGACAATGGAGGAAATCGCAGAAGATGGCAACGTTTTTGAAGAAATGGGGCTGAAAGAAGGCGTTTCAGATCTAGATGTTGTGGAAAGAGATGAGAGAGAGAAACGAGAACTGGGATTTGGTCTTAATGAAAGTGTTGAAGTGTGTGGCATCCATCGTGGATGCTCATAGAAAGAGAAATTCACTTTATAGAAAATGAAAAGAGGTTGTACTTGGGAAAATAAAAGCTAAAGAGTTGATGATGTGTTGACCCTTTTTAATTTGTTTTCTCTCGTCCTCCCACATTTCTCTACTCTCTATGTTCCTTTTCTCCATCTTTAATTTATATTCCCAAAAAATTAAATATAAAATTACATATAAAAGTACAAAAATACGTTTACTTTTTGCAAAGTGTACAATTCAGACTATAATAATATGGTATGTTCTTGCTACTTATTATGCTTTATATTCTTATTACTTAGATTAGGAGTTAATTTTTTAATTTATTTTATAAATTATAACAAACATGTGGAATATTAAAAAATATATATAGGGATTATTTAAATGGTTGGACCGTCGGCGGT
This sequence comes from Stenogyne calaminthoides, assembly GCA_037126765.1. Lineage (NCBI taxonomy): Eukaryota > Viridiplantae > Streptophyta > Magnoliopsida > Lamiales > Lamiaceae > Stenogyne > Stenogyne calaminthoides. Next base: position 30,374,623 of record JBBCBC010000006.1, on the reverse strand, counting down.
CCGACCGGTTGAACCGTCAACTGGTGTCCAATCTGATTTGGTCACCGGTCCAGTTATGAAAACATTATTGAAGTTGAATCATTAAATTAAATTAATTAAATTAAATACAGATTATAAAATTTTAAAATTTGTAAAAAAAATTTAATATAGTTCAGATTTTATTAAAGACCGGATTTTTAATTTATTTCAAATTTTATAAAAAGTGCATTTGGGTCAGGCCCAGAAGTACATATTAATTGAAGCCTAAAAAATTATGCAATTTTTAAAAAATATTTTTTTTGAATTTCTGTATTGCTAGGTTGATTTTGGAGTGCTTTTTTTTTTAATTGCATTTTGGGCCAAGCATAGAAGTGCATATTAATTAAAACCCAAAAAATAAGTAATTTTATGAAAATAATTTTTTTTTTATTTCTACACTGCTGGGCCGATTTTTGAGTGCTTTTTTTTTTTAATTGCATTTTGGGTCAGGCATAGAAGTGCATATTAATTGAAACCCAAAAATTATATAATTTTCAGAATTTTTTTAATTTCTGCACTGTTGGGTCGATTTTGGAGTTTGTTTTTTAAAAAAATTGCATTTTGGGCCAAACATAGAAATGCATATTAATTGAATCCCAAAAATATGCAATTTTCAGAAAATAAATTTATTTTAATTTCTACACTGCTGGGTCGATTTTGGAGTGTATTTAAAAAAATACATTTTGGGTCAAACCCAAAAGTACATATTAATTGAATCCCAAAAAATATGCAATTTTCAGTAAATATTTTTTTTGAATTTCTGCACTGTTGGGCCAATTTTGGAGTGCATTTTAAAAAAAAAAATTGCATTTTGGGCCAAATCCATAAATGCATATTAATTGAAACCCCAAAAATTATAATAATTAGTTCTGCCCAGATCATATTGAGTGTATTAGTTCATTTAATTAAATACAATAATTAAATACAATACTAATTCGTAAGATGAAAAATATCAATTTATATGTTAAAAATATTGCTTCTTTGTTAAAATTTATCAGTTTCATAGGATAAATCATATTAATTCATATGTTGGAAGTTATTCTGAATAGCATTGGTGTGTGTACGCTAAATTATTGTTACACAGATCTTAAATTATGTAATTTTTGTAATTTACATAAATCTGCAGATAACCACCCAGATCTAAAGAGATCTGTCCAATCTTTACACAGATCCATCACTAGAACCATAACTCTTTGCCGGAACCAGATCCGCCACCGTCACCAAACCCAGAACAGATACATCACCACCACCCGGAACAGAAATCTACAAAAATAATTACAGAAATTAGAATCATTATTAGGTTCAATATTTTTTCTTAAATTATGCAGAACTATTCGAATACAAATGAAATTAACACAGAGCTTGGTGTCCACAACCACCCACCTCCACCACCATCGGAAAAAGCACACCATTAAATTTAACACAAGCATCAAATACAAATTAACACACCATGGAATTAACACAGAAAATCACACACATTCAAACAAAAAATCACATAAAAAAGACAAGAGAGAAAAAATTGTTCACCATCGCAGTTCCGGCGAGAAGCTAAGAGAGGCGGTCTCCACCGTGAGTCTCCACCATCGTCGTCCGCCACCGCCATCGTCTTCTCCGTCGCGCATCTCCACCATCCACCTCCACCACCAAACTGCCTCCTCAAACTACCACCAACATATCAACCACCAAAACCGCCGCCACAAACCACCACGGTCTTCGAGTCATCCACCGCCGCCACAGACCACCATTGATTTTTAAAATAAATGAAAAATGCATTGAAGGGTAAAGTTGGTATAGATTGTAGTGGAGTTGATGCAGCAGGCGTATAGATTAACGAAAACACCTTCTAAAATACGTTGATTCAAATATTGAATACCGTAAAATAGGCAAACAGGGAAAACCCTTTTCTTAATTCATCATTCAACTAAATAAAACGCTTACAGGACTGACTCTTAAATAGACTTGAAACCCTAATTAAAAGATAAACATAAATATATGGAAATAATCAAAATAAATCAAGTCTAATACATTAAAGGTCCTAATTAAAACTAATTTCCTAATACTCTTGATTCTCCAAATCTGCTCATAATTATGCGAGATTTCCATCGTGATCTCGTCTCCATCATTCTTACCCTCTTTGAAACGATTTGTCCTCAAATCGAAACCGATCTCGTCTCCAGAGGAATAAAGTATAACCATTAAATAACCGAGCTCAAAAAAATCGGCAGTTCGAGTATGACTCAAAATCTTGAGGCGATAGGGTGGACTTTTCATAGCACTGCCAACAAAATAACCATCAATAATTATAAAAAAATAACAGTTATTATGTGAGATATAACCTTCATCATCATCAAGGCGTGGTTCGTCATACGCCGTACTAAGATCCCAAATATTAGCATTGTAATCATCAATTGGATCAAATATTTGGCACTGATCATCTTCAGGCTCGTCATCGAAAATGGGAGACACAAAATCAATTTCGGGTTGCTCTTCATCGTATATAGGTGGTCCATCATAATCAAAACACTCATAATAATTCTCGGACCCATGAATATTAAATGGCCCATCAAACTCAAAATCTCCAGAAAAATCATTAGGCCCATTTCCATCATAAAATGAAGGTGTATCAAAAAAATTTGTAGGTCCAAACAGCTCATTAAAGACATCTGGTTCATTATAATCAACAAGGCTAATATTTTCAATTCTTGCAGAGGGCCCACTTGGTCCATAATCACCATCAAGTGTCTGTGTTCCACAGTGCTGCAACAAAGTAGCAGGCCTAACATTATGACCATTAAAGAAAGGCACAAACCCAACTTCAAGAAGAGGCCCATCTTGGGGTAGTAGCCCATGTCCGTGTAGGGCAACATATTTGAAATCACCGATGTCTTCTTCACCAAGTGCGGCAGCGGCCATGTCCAGCACGGCAGTGGTCGACGCAAACGGGCGACCGGAGTTTTTGCGGGTGTGTGGACGTCGAACCGCATTAACGACATCGAGAAGCATGACGGAACGCTTCGTCTGTGCCATCTGTGACGACGCAATCGGGCAGGTCTCGTTGTTGCGGCGGTTTTCTGAACATGGGCGGTGGAGGGCGCCATCGTCGGGGAAACAGAGGTTGGTGGCGTGTTTGTGTCGCCTGCGGGAAGCGGGTGACGGGGTGGCGGCGCCGAGGCGCTGTAGTTGCCGGTATAATTGGTCGTGATCGCCTGTTGCTCGTATCATGAGCAATTGCACGATGTTGGCCAACTGCGTTGTGAAGTCGTCTAATCTTTGCGCAAGGGCTTCATCACGGTAGGATTCACGGCGAGGCGGCATCTCTGGAGCGTGGCCTTGCAATCTGAATACCAACTGATACAGCCGCTGTATAGATTAACGAAAACACCTTCTAAAATACGTTGATTCAAAGATTGAATACCGTAAAATAGGCAAACAGGGGAAATCATTTTCCTAATTCATCATTCAACTAAATAAAACGCTTACAGAACTAATTCTTAAATAGACTTGAAACCCTAATTAAAAGATAAATATAAATATATGGAAATAATCAAAATAAATCAAATCTAATACATTAAAGATCCTAATTAAAACTAATTCTCTAATACTCTTGATTCTCCAAATTTGCTCATAATTATACGAGATTTCCATCGCGGTCTCGTCTCCATCAGGAGTGTAAGGTGATAAAAATTTTGTAGTGGAGAGTCACTTACCTCTAAATTTTGTATTGGAGAGTTATTAATTCAAATAATTACTAGTACAATATATAATGCTATCTACAACGACTAATTAGTTTGCAATGACCAGTTCATTACATAATTCAAACAATACAACAAAATTTTAAAAAATATATAAAATAACAAACAATAAGACAATAAATAACAAACTACTCGACATCCCATTTCTTTGCCTATTCGTCAACCAGTTTGAGATGTAATGTTATTTTTTTGGTGTTATTCTTGTCGTATCTTTCATGATGATGTCATACTCCTTTAATTTGTTGTGTGCATATTGTTCCTTCAACTTCTCATTGGATATTGTTTAAAATTCCTCCATATATTTTTTTGATGGTCTATTTCAACTCCTCTAGCATGTTATCGTTTGAGGATTGATTCATTTTAGACTTCCTTTTCGCCACTTTATGACCGATCGGAATACGCGTTCTTTAACGACATCATCGCATTAGAAGAAGATATGTATCCTCCTTGAACAGATGTTTTAGTCTTCTTCCTACCAAAATTATCACATTCCTGCCATGCCACTTAGAGCATTCCTTGAAAATTTTCCACATGCCCAAGTGAGCAAACACATTGTTACCTAGGTTCTTCACCCACTCTTTCTTGCTCACTTTGTTACCTAGGTTCTTCGCCCACTCTTTCATTATATGCACGAGTATATCAACATTGTTTTGTCCACTTTACTAGTCCCTCTTCATCTAATCGTACTATCCATTAAAGGCACCTCTAAACAGGCACCTCTAAATCTTTCCACTATATAAAAGTACATTTTTTTAAAGGTCCCAACGTCTCACTTGAGTGTTTGCATGTCGATTTTTGTTGTAATATGTAGCAATCATTTTTTATATGACATCCAATTTCTAAGTGTTGCCAACCGTTGCATCTTCGCTGACATTCACCCAACTCTATGCAAGGATATCATTTTCTAAACCGTTGTACCTTGCAGCATAAGTAAGTCTCTTTGGACCCGACACATTGTCTCCATCATTAATATCTTCACTAACATCTAGATTAATGACATCGATGCCAAGAGAAGTCACATAGTTAAAAAGCAGAACCTTGACCAAAAAACAATGTTACATTACATACTCTTTGTCTATACTCGTTCCATCGATACTAGTTATTCAGAAGGATAATGGAAGTCTCATGGGACTCGTTTCATAGAGAGGTTGGCGTGCAATAATGTTAATACATTTCTAGTTAATTGCTTTTGGGCCCAAATGTCAGCGTATGTTTCATTTGCTGCAGGAGCAGAGTTTTGCTCAAGCCTTTTCTCTCTCCTGAATAACACCTATAAAATACAAATAGAAATAGTGCCACTTTGGAATGCTAGCTCGCGTTGGGAATGCCCCAAGAGAGCACGTGGAAATGTATAACGATTTATTCTAAGCTACACTACAAGACAATACGAACACTATTTTGAAGTGTTGTACCAACACCTTAAAGCAGCACTATCCTTGAGGGTTAGCCAAGAAAAATCATGTGCAACACCAGAGAATGTAACTAAACTTTTGGCCACCCTGATTAGAAGATAAATCACTAATGCTCATCAATATATAGTTTTAGTAGTGCTAATTTTATATTTTGGTAGTAAAATCCGAATCTAACTTCAGTCAAAAGAATGTATTGAAGAATAGTCAACTGCATAAATTGTTAATAGACCAACACACTTTGATCTTTGATCTTCATAATCTCATCAAAGGCATAGAAATGAAGGTTTCCCTTTTAGGTTACAAAAGCATGGAGTAATTAAGTTGTGAAAACATAGAGAAGATCTATCAGCCTTGTGACATAAACTAGCATCCGAATGTTGGCATATACTCTACAGCCTGTTATCTATGACGAATATCTTAATCTGATGATTAGCATCCTGCCCAGATTAAACGCATTATTTCCTCCTTCTCTGCATTTCCATGTACGTACACCTTGGGCCTTTTTACCTGTAGTGGATACACAAGTTATGAGTATGGACACTACAACTATCCATTTAAAATATTGAGATAGAGAGAGCATCTTCACTTACAAGTGACATGGGAGGAAATCCAACATGAAGACGAGTGCCAGAAAACCCCTTTATGCCGAATAGGCACTTGTAACCATTGATTTTAGCATGCTCACTGCAGTACACAAAAACACCATGTTAAAACAAATGTGCATTTCTCGCAATTATCCGCTGCCTATCTTTCATCTTAGAACAAAAACTCGTGATATAATTTGAATATGAATCACCGTAAACAGCCATCAAACTAACCAGTATCTAAAACACACTGACAAACATACACAACTTAAGGAAATTTACCTCAAAAGGTAAGAAAAGTTTCTATTCTGAAATTCTTGCAGAGGAATTCCTTCTTCTTTAGAGTACCTAACCAAAGAAAGTCCAGATCATGAAGAGATAGAGAGAGAGAGAGAGAGAAATGTTCTAAAAATTATATTTTGCAGAGGAAGTGATAAATGGACAATGGAATGCAACAAGCAGATTTACGTAAATTTTCACAATCAAAGAAGCTGTGGAAAAAGAGAAGATGAATGTCAGAATCTGTCATATAGAGACTTTATCTTTGAAATATCTGTTGCAAAAAAGTTCTTACAAAAACTAAAAAAATTCTGTTACAATAAACCCCACATACTCCTACAGGTAATCTTCATACACCAACTGCAAACGAATTCTTCTGCCACATAACTAAAAATTACTGAGGAAGTGCAACAAATATTATCAGTCACCAAAACCATTCGCAGCAAGCAATCACAAAATTGAGATGGAGGAAAATGTACAAGTGCATGCAACAGATTACAAAACTATGACAATCAATTTCTTCAGAGAGAAAATGAGATATAATATAAAAAAGAAAAAGGAAAAGCACAGGCAAGTGCAGAAACATACGAACTTTAAGGGGCAAGAAGGGACCCGTTAAAACCTACACCCAGAAAACCCAGTGGGAACACCAAAATGTAGGTCAATTTCTTTAGTGATGTTTTCAGTATCAAACATGATTTTTAGCAATATAAATTCAACTCATGAAAGATGAATTGCTGGATACACGTGTGAAATATCAAACAGAAAAATTGAGATATATGGTAAACATTAACAAGTATTACTAAAACTAATGTCTATGACTATCATCTACTAAGTATTAGAAACCTCTCTAATATATAGACCCATTTCATATTTCAACACTCGGACTAAGCTATAGTGACATGTTAGAAAGATGATAAAAATTGTACCGCCATGGCTCTTGATTTTCACAAAAGCGCGAGATGCCATTCATAGCTGAAAATGTGTCGATATGAACCCACACTTCATCTGAACTTTCTGTTGCATGACCTGTAAAACAATATCAAGTCCTCGGGGATGTGATTCATGTGTGTAAAGCTATTGTTAAAGCTAACAACAAAATCAAATCTATTCTAGATCTAATATGCAAGTGCATGAGAGAGAACGAAAAGGAAGAGGAACCAAGAGTGTATCACAATTTTTTAAACGTGAGACAAGATGAGAAACAATAGTGAATTTAATTTTTACAACTAGTTACCAATTAACCCTTTTTAATAACTTTTGATTGATTAAAGGGATTCCGTGGATGGCCAATTTCTTCTGTCTACAGAAATTCCCATTTTTTTAATGCATCGACTGTATAACTCAAAAAAATATTTTTTATGTTCAATGTGTCTCGCCGCTTTCATGGGCAGTAGTATGAGTTGTATGAGCATTTGGTTTTATGAGAGATTAAAAATTCACTTTTGGGACCAAACAAGTTGTTACTTAAGAGGAAACATGCAAAATCTGAGGTATATTTTATGCTTCATGACTACTTCACAAGTCTATAAGGGGATGATACACCTCGTATATTTATCATTTTATTATTATTGTAGTTGGACTTTTAATTTAAGTTGGGTCTTTTAATTAATTCTAGAATAAATGACCCATGGGCTTAATTGCTTCCTTTGCTCAGTTATGGCATCTTAAGATCATTGATATTGTTTGCAACTTCAGTTGTGGCAAAGATTATCTCTGTGGCGGATTGTAGCACTTTGTGGCCTCGTTTCAGGAGTTTTATTTTCAGTAAATTATTATTATCGTCAATGTCCCTTCGTCTCAGTTCTATCAATTAGTTTCCCTTCGTCTCAACTCTATCAGGGGCAAGGGCAAACTGAAGATAATAAACAAAGGAAGGGCTGATCATAAATGGATAAAAATCCAAACTGAGAAAAGTGTGTAGTTTGAAAGTTACACTCTGATTGGCCAAAAAGATTATGATAATCAAACACTGGATAGGAACTGGAGATGATATTTATATGTCCAGACGACAACAAATGCATGATAACTGCATTTAATCGGAGTAAATACTCCAGAAGGTGAACAACCAAATATATGATGAGACTAAGAATAGATTGAATGAATTGAAAGTAAAGTAAGTGAAGTCATACTCCATTGATGCATAATTATGCTGGCATTGGAAAAGGTATATAATAAAACAGATAGTGCGAGAAAGAAGTTCATCTAATCATTGAAAAAAAATTATGTATTTTATTTGCGGTAGAGACATGCAAGTTCTCTGTTCACCTACATAGAGAGTTCAATATTTTTTTTATAATGCCGTTCTCAATATTCATGATTCAGGGTTTAAATTTCTGTTCTGGATTCTAATTACTAATTACTAAATATGAAGATATTATTGATCTATCTCCCTACCAACAGCAAAATGGGAAACACAAATATTTCAATATCAGTGAGAGCAACAGAGAAAGCAAAAAAAAAGTTCAGTAATATTAAAGGGCTAAAGTAAATGATACTATTAGTTTTCTATTCTGGGTGGCGTGTGTGTGGGAATAGGATAAGAAAGAGCTCACCCATCTTATGCAAAGCTTTTAGGGCGTGACCACTCGGATAGTTCTCATATGATGCCATAAATGTCAAGATTGTACACCCTAGACTACATAATATGAAGTCAGCAGAAATGGAGGAAATTATTAACAAAGCTATTAAAAATTACTTCATTTAACCTGATAAGGAACAACCCCAGCATGCCAACATAGAGATATTTCCAAACACTCTTCTTCCTGTTGTTGTAGCTGGTAAAGACAAAGAAGAATAAGAGATGTGAAAAACATTTAAGAGAAGAAGTGCGAAGGGGATATGACTACACTATTGAGATTTCTAAGCATAAGGTAAATGTCAAAAACAATTATCTTCTCAACAATTGGCAAATGCTTTTTGATATCCATTAGAAACTATACAAGCATAGAAGTCACATACATTCTGGTAGCAGTAATTGCCGCAGACAAGTTGAAGATAGGAAGAGAACTAATAATGAAACGGAGTTCCTGCAGCAGAAAACACGTATCATCAAAATTGGACAAAAGGTGGAATGAAATGAACTACACCTAACTTAAAACTCTGAAGGCATTACCTTATGTGGAAGCTTTGAATATAACAAAACAAATGTTAAAACGGGAATAATGTATAATAGAACCCTTCTGTCCAGTAAAGCACCCAGCTGCAACAACAATATAATGCATCAAACTCATGCACTCCAGAAATTTTAGATTGTTAAAAGGAAGTAAAAGAGCAAGTAGTATTATAACTTTTATCCATAAAAGCTAAGGAAATCATGCAGTTTTCTTGAGCAAGAGAGTCAGATTACTCCTAATAATTAAAGACAACTACAATTTCAATAGAATAAAAGATGAAACTGCAACGTCTGTAATAAATATGGTACAAGTATACATGCCCATGCCCAAGAAACTACAACATAGGATGGAACACAATAGAGTTATAGGCAAAGCCAAATCTATATACACCGAAATTTCATATTAACAGACACGGTATGCTTCCTTCAACTCAGAAGAGCAAGTATATATTGTTTGACACGTATAACTTGAGAGATCAGACGGGCACCACTATTGCAAGGCTTCATGTCAAAATTAGATTTCCCGACTATCAACTCACCACAAACAGGGGATATGCTACCAGCAAGGAACGGGGGAGTGCTGATGTGAAGTACCAATGAAAAGAGTGTGTCTGAAAAAAGGGGTTAAGGAAAAGGAATTTCTGAAATACAACTAACATATGAGCAGCAAGCTAACAAAGAAAAAAATGCTGAAGTCAAAACAGAGAAAAATAATGTTTTTCTCTTGCTTTATAGATGAGTTCTGTACCAACAAATAGGTTTACAGGTATATAACGGAATTTTGTGAGCCACATGGAGACTTTGGTTCTAGAGCTGGAATTTATCCAAATTTTTGGTATACCGCGAAAATTTCGGTATGGTATCGGTATGAAATTTTATATATCGCAATATTCGGTACGGTATACGGAATGAAATGGTATTTTCGGTATACTGTACCGAACCACCCCTAGGATATATAACTTGCTAATAGGTGCTAACTATGACCAAGAAAACCAACGTCAATAATTAATGATTGATACCTAGTGAAAATGGTGATCAAAACAATGCATTAGGTCCCATTTTGTGTGGGTGTGAGTGTGTGCATGTGTTAGATATACAAAAAGGTGTGTTATAAACACGCTTATATAAAATGAACATGAATAGAAACAGAACAAAACTTGGGTGCACCAGTTGAACCATGCAACTTGTACGAAACTAATACTGTCCAGTAATAACAACTAATGCTGAATAACTCATACCTTTTAGTAAAACAACTAATACCATTTAAAAATGCACTTGAGTTGCACGGTGAAACTGGTGCATAGACTGAAAAATAGACTGAGCATGCGGAGGATCAGGCGATTCAAGAAACATCTTGTATTTGGCAGAAATTAATGTTGAATATCCAAAAGAAGCTCATGAACAAAAGGATACACCCCAGTCAGAACTCCGATTCAACACCGAATTGAACCATAAAACTTCTAGTTCAGGCCACAGCCACTTCCTCCATAGGACTGAATCTACCAATACAGTCAAACCTGTAATTCATGATTAGAATAATTAATATCATCGACATAGTTACATTTTAAGATACATAATATATAGAAATGCATGGCTTAAGTCACAAACCTGTGCAAAGTATAGCAGCTATCAAGCAAGATATCACAGCTTTCCTCAATGAAATTGATCTGCACTGCAGTTGATTAATCAAGACACAGTTAGAGAAAATATAGACCAACAGCTCACAAGAGGGGCAGTGTGGAACAAACACGGATCGCAAAACACTAACGGGATTCCATTGCCTAAGAGCCCATTTGGCTGAGCTTATAAGCTCACTAAAAGTGTTTGGTAGAAAAAGATGTTTAACAGCTTATAAGATTAAAAATAAAGCTCTATGCTCCAAAAAAATAAGTACCAATATCCGAACATATCTTTCTAAATCTTTTTTTCTATAGTTGAATAATAAATTTTACCTATATTAATTTTTTTAAAACACATATCACCAAACCCCAACCCCCAGCCTCCCCCACCTCAACGTAAAATATATATATATATATATATATATATATATATTTTATATAAAATTAAATTTGAAAAAAAATAATTCTTTCAAATTATCGAAGAACTTATAAGTTTTATTAGCCAAACACTTTAACAACTTATAAACTTTCTTAAAAATTACATCTTATAAGCTCTTAAACAACTTATAACATGTTTAGAATAAGCTTAGGTACTATAGTATGTAGCAGAAAATAAGAGAGAGTAAGAAAACATAGTGAAAAGTAAGAGCAAATCTCCACATACCAGCAATAGCTCAAGCCCCAGAGGTGAAACAAGCAACAAGATATCACATCTGAAGACGATAGTGGCAAAAATCTGATCATTGGAAAAACAGACCTTCATTCATCAGAATTTAATAAAGATTCAAGAACATTGCATGTAAGAGACTATGTCAGTATCCCTTTCTCTCTGTGCACGATATTTGAGGCCTAAAATCATAACGTAACCAGCTAATGGAATCCATAGTCATGAATTAAAACGTGCTGTAACATGCTCTAAAATGAATGCAGTGCAACCGTTAATTAGAAGTGAAGCGGAAATAACTCCTTGTAGGCTGAATAAATATTTGCACACGGGCGATGCTGGCACTGACGTCCTGGTATAGAAGACAGAGATGAGAGTTTATATGATGATATGCCCGAGCTTGCTAATATGGTGCCAATGAATTCTGTGGAGGATGGAACAACAGTTGATAAGCAATCCAAGATGGATGACTTGTATGGATGAAGAGGATAGAAAGAACGCTGAGTCGGTAGGATGGGACTGGTAACCGATATCGGCCCATAGTCCAAGTGGATCGCCTCAGCTACTCCAAAGGTGCCTCACTCTGCACCTCCAAATCTCTTTGTGCTGGTGCTTCCGACAGCCCAGCAAGAAGAAAGAAGAAAGGTAAGCCGCCGACTGTCAGTTCAGACTATAATTTGAGAGCAAACGTTAAATATGTGGATTAAAAAAATTCAGCTGCAATGAACGCAGGAGCTAAAAAGAAATTTGAGGAGCTAGCAGCTTCAAATCAGCCCCCTTAGGTGGTTTGAAGATATGGTTACGATTTCTGTCGGAATTGATTTCATAGTTCTTGGGATTTCATTGACTTTCCATTTGGTGTTGCGTAGGCCCAACTTTTGTGAGTTTCTGTTTTGGATTTTGTAAGCCTCTTACTTGTTATCAGTTTTGGGCCATTGGGCTTCTACAGTTGCACCATTTTACGATTGGTTGTTGAGACTTTACACCTAGGGCCGGGTTGTGGCCCCTCATCTCATTTTTTATTTTTCTTTATTAATAACACACTCACTCGAATAAAGTGTTGGTGGTCATAGAGAAAGCCAAATAGAAACTTAAACAGTTCAAAAGAAAATTGGATGATGTAATAGAAGTTTGGATAGACATGATATCGTTTGGATAGCCAACTAACTAATTTTAAGATGACTATCATAATATGAAGTATGTCTTGGTTTAATAAACCAGAAAAAAGATTTACAGGGACAAGGATATTGATGAGAACTTGCCTAACTTGTCTAATAATTATGGTAAAATGTATAACCAAAGAAGAAAATACAGGAGGGGATCAAATAATTTTAGGATTTGAACTATTTACTTATTTGATTTGCTTAGTATTGAAGATATGATATATTTCCTTCTTAACACGTACAGCAGCCCATGGGCTTAGGGTTTGGATTTCAGATATATTAATACCGTAGGACTGTACATAATTATTACGATGAAGAATGAGAATACACTTTTGAGTGAATATTTCCAGTGTAGTTTTGCTGACAACTAGAATAACTTAAGATCAATTCTTAAGTTACTAGGATACCTGGGATAAACGTTTCATCAATTGGCATCAGAGCCGAGGTTAACGATCGATTCACACATACTTCGGCGAGAATGGTTTAAAAATAGGCAAAGGTTCGAAAGCATTGAACCGTCCATTAAAAACCTGAAGAACACGATACAGAAAATCTCCTTCCAAATCGGGAATCGCTCATGTGCGAATGAGCAACAGGGACGTCGGGGTAGATGTTGGGAGAGGTATGTACGAATTGATCGCAGCAAGGGCAGGCGACGATATCACGACCATGAACCATGAGACGATTTGTGCGAGAGGGAAATTTTGTTTGTGACTTGCCCCGATCTGTTCTACCGAGAAGGGTTAGAATTGGAAGGAGAAAGCGAGGAGAGTGGCGAGTCAGACGACAAAGGTCCTAAATATGACGAAGAACCAGAAGAGTGGTTCGAACATATTAACGAGGTCCTAAATACGACGAAGAACCAGAAGAGCAACTAACCGAGGGAAGAACAGAGGTAAAGATTGAGTTTGATCAACTAGATAGTTTCAATTCATCTGTGGAATTGGAATTAGAATTGCAATCGGGTTGGATTCTACAGATAAACACAGATTTTGAAGGGGGCTATTGTTGATTCTAACAATTCTCTTAGACCTAAGCATCTTTTGTCTGATTTCTCTAACCTGGAAAACGAGAACAATTGGATCTGGGCTTCGTTTGTAGACATCAGATGTGAATACATCGAGGATTTTCAGAGTGGAAATTTTCCAAAATTTGAAACCTGTAGTAGCTGCACTACAGAATCTATGCCTCATAAAGTGATTTCAGATGAGGGATCAAGGCTGCACATACCATTCGTGTCTGAGGACAACATTGTGTCTGATTATGAAGATGGATTCTCAAGCATCATAGCTTGTGCTCTTGCCTTATTAAAAGGGATGCAATGATTTCAACTGAAGCTCTTCCCGATGACACTCGGAGAGAAAACGTAATAAATGCAAAAGGGAGTAAATACTTCTTTGCTAAAACACTAGAGGAGAGGTTTATCAATGGAAATAAGATAAGGGAAGACATGTACGAGGAACCTTGGGTCGGTGGAGAGCTCTTCGGTAAAAAGATGAGACGTGAAAAATGGTGGAGGAGCTGCGGGCACTATTTCCAGACCTTAACCTTGAGGACAAGGTTCATTTCGAAGGCGGCGGTGATCATCAGAACTTGCCTAACTTGTCTATTAATTATCGAAAAAAGTATAACCAAGGAAGAAAATAAAGGAGGGGATCAAATGATTTTAGGATTTGATTTATTTACTTATTTGATTTGATTTGCTTAGTATTGTAGATATGATTTATTTCCTTCTTTACACGTACAGCCGCCCATGGCTTAGGGTTTATGATTTCAGATTTATTAATACCGCAGGATTGTACAGAATTATTACGATGAAGAATGAGAATACACTTTTGAGTGAATATTTCCAGCGTCTTTTTGCTGACGACTAGAATAGCTTAAGATTAATTCTTAAGTTACTAGGATACCTCGGGATAGGGGTTTCATCAGATATCAAAGATAAGAAGCTACTCTGATGGTACATAACAATAAGGCAGAACAGTATCAGATGAACTACATAAACTCTCAACAGCAGTGCAAACTAACCAAATATTTTAATTAACAGAAGGGCACACATACCAAAGAATTTATTGCCGCATAGAACCTTCGGTCAAGCCAAAACCCATATGCCAAGTTAACTGCAAAAAATAATTTATGATAATATGAGCATAAAAAATAAGTTTCTACAATTGAATGATAATATAAGTTTGCTACCCAAGGTTGTCGTTCTGTGTTTTATAAAATGGGAGAGCAATAAATTTCAAGGTGAAAAGAGAAAAGGGCAAGGACATGGAGAAAGAGAGAGACTTCAGCAATAGTTTATATTAACAGCGATATCCTATTTCAAAAAATAAAATTGCATATTTTCATGCCCTTTAGGAAAATATGGTTATGCTTGAAGTATAATGTGAATGAATAAGAATGTAAAGAATTATAGGAATAACTAGCAGAATTCTAGGAGTCCAAGTAAAAGAATATTTACCCTTGATTTTTCTTTATGTTTTAATATCCTTCTTGATTTAAGGGGAGTAGAATAAGGGGGATACTCATTTATTTTATACACTATAATTTTTATTCTTTTAACATAAAGAAATATTAGGGTATGATCCAGACCAAGGCTCGAGATATTAACATTAAAAAAAACCCTAAAAATCCAACGGTTCTAATTCTTTTGGCACCAATGATGGATTGAAGGCCAGAATGATTTAGCGTGTGCGCAGTCCATCAAACTGGCTATTGATGACAGGTAAAGTTGGCTATTTGATAGGGAACGCAAGCAAGCAATTGATGGAGATCCGGATATGGCTACCTGGAAACCTAAGGACAGTGATGGCAAAAACCACAGCCAATGATGTGAGGGATGCAGTTCGGGAGATGTGTTCTGAAGTCGAAATTCCTCCCAATTATTTGAAATAAAAACAAGGCTGTAGAAATATAAGCAGATGCCACTACAAACTAGATTGAGTTGCAGAGTTGGTATACTGTGTCAGGAACTAGATATTTGCTACAAAGCTGACTGGGAGTGCCTGACTGACACCCATCTCAAGCCGCTTATCTAATTCCTTCCCATACTCACAAAGAAACAACATTCAGCGGGCGCTTCGTTCAAATCCTTCCCAAGGGAATGGTAATGAAAATGCCTTTTCCCTCTATGCCCCCGTAATGAAAGGGATATGTTGGAAGAAGGGATGTCTCAATGGTGGTTACATTGTTAGTGTGTCACCCTAATTTTGGGATGAAGTGGACAACAAATGGTCGTTGGTTGAGAAATAGTGGAATGATTGAGGAGAAATAATTAGAGGGGCAGTAGTTAATCAAAATAGGGTAATGATGATTAACTTAGTAGAATGGAAGTTAGCGGATTGATCATCTTTCGTTCTCATTAACCATCATAATTACCCTAAACTCATTCCCATTCTGATTGAAGAACTTTTAACCAAGCGGCCCCCAAGTATTGAATCAAAACAATGAAGCCATGTCCTAATTTGATGCCACTGCCACCTCGGTTACTTCAAATAGGACAAGTAAACAGCAAGAGCAAGTGTCAAAAATAGACCTAAAGTATGTAGGTAAAATTACCTAAGGCAAAGGCCAATACATTAGGAAGGGGGCGTGTGCAGTAGAACAACATGTGAAACTGAATCGCCGTCAATATTACAAAGAATGCTTCAACTTGAGATCCAAACTTCTTCTTGATCTGCTCAAATTTAGTGTAAGTTTGCTCAAACATATATATATGACCAACAACGAAAGCAATGTCTATCCATATGTCCACATGAAGAAATAAGTAGAAGCAAAAAAAATTAATGAAGTTTATACCTGCTTACGAAAAAACCGCAATGAGGACAGGATTACGCAACCTAACACCAAACGAACTGTACAAAACAAATGATATTATGAATGGGCATTTGTCAGATATGGGACCATAAGCTGACAGCAAATATGGAAAGATCAGAAAGCCGCAACTAGTAAAATGTGATCAATCAAACACCATTAAAACCACCCATTTGAAACAGAATGGTACAAATAAATAGAAAACATAAGAAGAATCCAGGATCCATAAACTGGTCAACCAGAATAGCATAGGCCTGAAGAGGACAATGGTCAACAAAATAATTTTACAACAAATGATGTAAATAACTAATGTAGAGCTTGTTTTGTGCTCTATACACAACAAAAATATGATTTTATAGGTTTTACCTGTGTAATAGATTAAGAAAAGCAGCATTTATCTTGATTTTGGATCGGGAGAGTCAAATTTTTCCACAGTTTCCGTGGATCGACAACTAAACCTACGGACCCATAAAACTGATATATTTTTTTATATGTTATGTATCTTCCCGTATCAAGCCAAGCATAATCTACAATAACTAAAACTCCATTATTTAACCAATCAATAGTTCTATGTTGAATGGCACATCAAAAAATCTTCGACAATTCAATCATGATAAGTTTTTCTATAGGTGTTCAGTATTCTCTTTCAGTGGCCCCATCACTTTTGTGGAGTTTCTATGAAATATCTCCACCTTGTAAAAGGAACAAGTAATAATTTCTGTAGTTAAGTTATGATTGCACCTTTGTGCTTATACTGCAGAAAGCATACGGATCAGGCTGCAACTACATAGTATAATTAGCACAAACTATTTTCCTTAGACACCAGCTGTGGAACTACACGAATAAAAAACATATAAAACTGCTTGTAACATGTGAATGCTCAAATATATAAACCAAAAGGAACAGTAAAATATACGGAAGAATGTCAATAATACATCTTAATAAAAAATCTGAACAAATAGATACAGATAAACACTACACTTTGGAGGGAAAAGGGTGGGTTTACCTACATACAGACTGTATATCTTCGGCAGTTGTAGTAAATTTGCTGCTAATACAAATGGAGAAGCTAAAGCTGATACAAGCAGGGCACCTGAAGAAAAATGATGTTTTATGTTAGAGGAATCAAAACCATATTATGTAGACCCTATCTCACTGTATTATTGTTCTAAAATTGAAGGTAGGCTTCAGTCGTAACCAGGAACTACAGATAGGAGTTAAAAGTCTTGGTAGCTATCATTTCAAGAGGTAAATAAGACTTAAAATTACAGAGAACCCCATTGCAGAGTCAAAAGTAAATATCAAATTGCAAGAAGCCCCAAGTCATGATCTTGTTCAATAACATATCTTGTTCACTGCAGTTGATATATTTATATTGTTGCTTCTCATGCATAAAAACTAATTTTTTATTTTGCTACCTAACATACACCTTACATGAAATTTGATCAGTTGCTCAGCAATTAAGGGGGCGCTTAGTTAAAAAAAATAAAAAAAAAATCAATGGGAATGAGTTTAGGATAATTATGATGGTTAATGAGAACAAAAAATGATGAATTCACTCTGTCCCCTCCTAACAAACAAACAAATCGAGTCTTTAATCCCAAATAATTGGGGTAGGCTACACGAACCAATAATATAATCATATTGGATCGTGTGCGTGGATAGGGAACTGCCATTTGGATTAACTATCTCCCCTCCTATAATCAATTCTTCTCAATCATTCCACTATTTCTCAACCAACAACCATTTGTTGTCCACTTTATTCCAAAATTGAGGCAACACACACTAACAATGTAACCACCATTGGGACAACCCTTCCTCCAATATATCACTTTCACCATTTCATTATGGGGACCATTCTTATTCAAGAATTTACATAAGAGCCCCCTAAATGTAAGGGCACATTGATACAAAAGTTAACTTGTCACTTGTCAGAGCTTCAAGAACTGAAAAGCCCCCACAAGTACATCTAACTGACGTTTTTTCATTGGTAACTATAAATGTTAGCTCAAACCAGCATAATAAACTCCATAAAGAGACCTCTTTATAATAAGCCAAGCATAAAAATACCTAATATGGTCGTTCTCTACTATTAAAACTACAGTCAATCTCATGTGTAATTAACAGGCAGGGAAAAGGGAGTGCATAAGCATCAAATAAGTCAAACTTCAAAGCATGGTACATCTAGGACTCGCCTATAATCCGGCAAATTCTGCACATCTCAACCTAATTTACATCACTGCAGCTTAAACTAAGCAACAGATCAGACTCTTTATAATATTCCAGCATTCATTAGAGAACTCACGTACAGTAATCTAAACGATTCCCTAAGAATGTTTACAAGTGAGTCACGAAGCAACACTTTGCTTGCTGTAATGGCCTCATATACTTTTATTAGTGAACTGCAGTTTATCACAATATGCACAGAGCTGAATTCTTTATAGTATTCGGGCATTCATTAGTAAACTCATGTATAGTCATCTAAATGGTTCCCCACAAATGTTTACAAGTGAGTCACGAAGCAAACACGTTGTTAGCTGAAAATGTCTCATATGGCTAGTATTAATCACATTTTTGTAGCCTCTGGAGGAAATGAACACGAGTGCCAAAGAAAATAGGAATATTCTTGCACTATATTCAACCAGGATTAGAGAATGTTACTAATGGAAAAAAAAAAATAGTGAAATAACTCACCAATAAATGTACGAGGAACTACTCCAGGAAATCCCAAGTGATCATACTGCCACACGAATACAACACAGATAAAATAAACTACCCAATACCAACAGTTATAGTATATTCCAACAAAACACGATGAAAAATCTAAATTGTACCTTCTCCAGATGATGCCAATGATACAGAATGTCGTGCATTGCCTGAACAATAAAAAACGTGTTAAATCCCAAACCTTTTCTAAATTTTCGTCAACTCCCAGACAATTTTTTGGAAAATTAGCAGCCAATATGTCACAGAAAGTAGGGTTGACATAAGTCCTAAAATAATTTTTTCCAGAGAAAAACATTGGTGATCAACCGAAAACCTCCAAAATTAAGAAAATTTCACCAACGCGTTGTTAAGAAATCGAAATTTCCTGAAAATTGGAAACTCGGAAAGAAGCCCAAGATCCTGAAAACCCGAAAATCTAGCAAGGGTTAGAAAATTACATCAGACCTGAACATTGAAGCTTTCTTCAACCTTCGTATATGGTGCCATGAAAACATAAAAAGCAGCAATCGAGCCCAGCAACAGATCGTAACCTTCTTGCATAAAATTTGCTATTTCATTAGAAACAGTGAACGAAAACATCGACAACAGAAACATGAATAAGTTGTTCAAATCATCATACCGTAAAGTTGCACTAACTTGGAATTGAGAGCCATAGTATCAAGCGCAAAACCCAAACTCTGCTGGAGAAATGGAGCAGCACTAATTTGGCATTCTATTCTGCCCCAGAAACTGGCAGAGTTTGTTTTGGGATTCACACGGATGACCTAGGACTTTGCGTTTCCCTTTCATACGAGTTTGAGATTTAAAATCTGATTTTCAAATCCCACATTTCATCCACATCCACAAATACCTATAAAATTTATTATTAACTATTCTCAATACATCACACTTTATACACTTTATTATTCTTCTCAATATAATATAATAATATAATATCAATCATTATTAAACATTAATTTGAAATAAAGTTAAATCTCACCCAACTCAAATCTCAAAACAAACACACACATTTACTATTCATTAAGGATTCTAAATTCCTGGAATTTAAAACCTGGATTTACTTCGCACACTTAATAACGAAAATAATAGAGTAGCATTTCGTCACAAAGTTGTACTACAATTTTAACTCAATTTTAAATACAATAATTTTATCAAAATATTTTTTTATAAATCGTTAAAAAAAAATGTTTTAATACATATTATAATAATAATTTTTTTTGAATTAAATGTAAAAACACTTAAATCGTCATCTTCGATTTCGGTCAAGCTTGGATTTGTGATTTATAATGTTACTCTCGGAACTTTTGATTAAGATAATAATTGCATCGAAATAGTGTTTTAAATTTTCTACGAACTATTAAAAGTGTTATTAATTTCGTTTGTTTGAGAATTATTGAAGTGTATAGAAAACAAGTGAAAACGAACAAGAATTGATATGTGGGATGAATTTATAAATAGTCTAACATAAAAATAAAAGTTATTTATGTCACAAAATTTGTAATAATTCTTTTTGTGGCAAATACTTGAATGACCCGATGCTACAGTAACGGGTCTGGTAGTGGATCATTTGTAAACATATTTTTAGGATTTTATGTGTTGTTCCCCTTCTTTCTCGCTGCTTTTTCTTCCCTCTGCGCAATTCTTCAGTCTTTTCTCCTCTTGAAAAAGTTTTTTCTCTCTTACTCTTTCTCTCGTCGACAACAGGTCTGCAGAAATAAGGATTGAACACGAAGGATTCTCTCTTTTTTGCGAGATTATCTATCGCTAGAAGCAAGAACACAATTTGATTTTTACTATGGGTGAACCACAGATTGGGAAGGTTTCCAATGTGTTTGAGTTGGGCATGTATCACAGCGGAAAAATTGTCAATTTTTTATCGAGTAACTGGGCACAATACACTTTCCATTATATAAACTAGTCTTTTGCCCGTGCATTGTAAATTTACTCGTTTAATATTTTAGAGAAACCGTGGATCATATCATATGAACTACTATGAATTAACTGGGGATACCTGATAGAATTTAAAAAGATTTTGATTCTCTTTTCGCATGAGAGTGTTCATTCTCCTTTAATAATAATATAAGTATATCACATCTTCTCTTATCGCTTTAAGTTTTAAACATAAAATGTTAAATATCAAATCAAAGAAAGATCGATACATGAGTCTCTGAGGTGTCTAACAGATAAATCCCTCTTAATTTTTTATTTAAAACTAAATAAAATCAGAAAAATTGAAATAAGCAGTGAAATTATACTTAATGTAAACAAATTTTGCTCTATTTAGTTAAATAAAACAACCAAAATCACGTGGCAATCCTGATAAAAGCCATATATTCTTAGAAGAAAGGTGTTGGAGCTTATGAATTATGATAAGTAACATTTAGAAAATGTAGAGGACATATCTAAGAGTTTCATTGGGTAAAGACTTTAATATACATCTATTTTTATCTTCTATATTATTTGAGAGTCTTAAAATGCATCACACAAACATATAAATTAGTCCTTAGGCTCGTGGTTCATATATACAAAATAATAACAACACATATTTTTTTTTCTTTTTTTATATTATACACATCATTCTTACAGTCACAAACTGAATCTACAGTCAGCAAATCCTGAAAACACTCTAATCATACTTTCCACTTCGGTTGCATTTTACTGCAAAGCACACTCATTTTAAATGAAAAAGGAGCAACCATAAAATTTCTTTAGTTTGATTCTGAATCACAATAGGACAAACAAATAAATGAAAGCTTATATATATAAATGATGACCATAGTTTCTTTGAGAGATTTCACTACACGAGCATCTGAAGACGTCGGTGTACGTGAACCCTAAGTTCCATCAACCTGTTGAGATAGAAAGGTCAATAAATAATAACATGTCTACATAAATTCACCCATGAATTATGTCATCTTCTCCAAAATACCCCAAGCTAACTCAAATGCATAAATTAGAAATCACAACTTATTAACCACACTTCTGAGCCGATAAGATCTATGCTCGTGCATCGTTTATCTATTTTATCTAGTCTTATAATCAAGTTTCCAATTTACAGTCCCCAAAAATTGGATAATTCGACCAGACATTTAACCTATGTAAGATCCAAAAAAAAACACCTAATATGTGCTAAATTTTAAAATGATCTAATGATATCAAGTTCATATTATTATAAAGTATGTTTCAAATTTTAATATATATCAAAACGTATTCATGTGAATTTGCAAATCGACGTCTAAGAGGGTGAGGGGATGAACAAATCTTACTAATTAGTGGAGAAATGAAGAAACTCTACACCTAGTCGCTTGTGCCGTTAACAGAGAACCTGCAAAACAAATCAAAATCGAAGATTTTTCTATAATGAGAGGTAAGAGACAGAATATGAAGTGACACAAAAAATTGACAAATAACAGTATTTTTACGTTGATCACCAATAACCAAGACAAAAGATTTGATTTTTGGAGATATCATCTCGTCCACAATACATAATATTTTTTGTTGCGTTTTAGGAAAAGAGATTAATATACCCCCAAACAACCAAACTCTAGATTGAATACATAAACTATGCATACTAAAGTTTACATTATATAATACTTTTGAGTACAAAAACATGTTCACTCTCTTCTTCACATCACTTGCAATGGTTTGAAGAATCCTCCGCAGTTGGCAGCAAACATCTAAACATGCACACAAATAATGAGAATGAAAGTAGACTTAAACCTTGTAAATACTCCCATAAATCAATGTAGGAAGCTTAATGGATTAAAGATAAGAGAACATCCAGAAACAATGTTGATCAATCCCAACAATCTATATCAACAAAACTAAAGTTGCAATTTGAGTTTGGAAAGAGAAAACTCTTATCTGGTGAAACCGTCAGTAAGCCACAGCATGCCGCTACAATTCAAAATGCACAACAATTAGTGGTGATGCCACACCTCTTAAAATACAACTTTTACACGATAAGTTGATGACTATATCACGTTAATATAACATATTGTCGTAAACCAAATGAAACTATTATGAGCCATCCAAACCATCAACTGAACTAAAACCAATTATTGATCGAAAGCGTAGCTGGAATTATCTAAATCCACTATTTTCGGTGGAAATCCTTTTCTAACATCAATCCAGAAAATTTATAAACAAATCAACTACACAAAATCTCTGAAACTGATAGTTATGGAGACGAACCCAGAAAATTCATAAACTGTAACCATAATTATAGAAAAATACCAGCAGTTAATTAAACTCAACACAATATCGATGAAACCAGATTCTAAACGAAGAACATATTATGCCATCAAAAAATATAAACCTGCGATGTGCAAGACATCACCGGCAGCAACAAACTCAATAAACATATTGAAATTAGAGCCGCATTAAGCAATTAATTCTAACCAGAAAGTCATGTAGAATCAAACAAACGAACTCATAGCCATATTTAAACAAAACTAAATTTCACCATAAAATATGCATATTGATCAGAAATTACCCTTTTCATGATATAGATATTATGTAGAAGCGATTACATCAACAGCGATAATCAGAAAACCACCAAACCTTTCTGGAATTATAAAATTTTAAGAGAACTCTAGCAATATGTTCCCAACTTGTAGAAGTGCCCGACATTTAATATAAGACATATATATTATACAAAAATAACTACTACATGCATACATATACATATAAATATATATATTGGATGTGTATAGACATTTTTCACCAGACAAAAAGGAAAAGAAACAAAAAAATTTACATACCCAAGGTTATGGACAAGTACACAAAGAACTTCCCTGCAACTGACATATTTCTTCTCATAAATAAAATCCAAAAAGCTATCAACTTTAATATCTTTCCTTTTGTGACTACAAATGAACTCACAAAGGTAAGCTATTATCTCTTCATTTCTAATTTTGTAAGTTTCTGTTAGGTTAGAAGTCACAGAAAAATAATGCACAGCAAGCGGATGTCGCACCAAAGGACCCAATTCCAGCTCTTCAAACTGTTCAACCCCCTCGCTCTCACAGGTTGCCACTTCCAAATCATACAACGAAACAATTCTTCTAATCGCGACAAAGCAGTGGATGAATGCATTTGTCTTTAAGGAAGTAAACAGACAAACAAAACCAAGTTATGAATATTATGTACACTTAAAGCTGCAGATACAGAAATTTGATATTGACATGGAGGCATTATTAAAGGAAACTGCAATCCTCTATATTCAATATCCTTGCTTAAAATATCAGCAGTAAAAGAGGTTTAAGTCAGTAGTTAAACATGGGCACGGCAGGTGAACTCATTAACAACTATTATCCTCATGCTCTGTGCAACTATATCCAAGCAGTGACTTAAGGATAGATATAACTTATGGAATTTTAATCATTATTGAAGACACAAAAAAATAAAAGAGGCACAATTGCATGAGACGGTCTCACGGTGAGACGGGGCATAAGTTGGGCATTGACGCTTTAACACTTTGAGAGAGGTGGGTGTAATTTGTGCTAGGTTGTACCCCGTCTCATGCATGAGACCGTCTCCTATGAGTTTTTGTCAAAATTAAAAACCCAAGAGTGGACGATATAATAAACTGACCAGGAAAATAATACTATTAGAAAGTGATGAAAACAGTAATTAAATGATAACCAGATAAGCATCACATTACTTCTTCTAATTCCAGTTCTATTTTAAACAAATAACAGCAGCATATCTAGCAAGACTCTGCATATCTCAACCAAATTTGAATCGTTTTACATGTTAATCCATTCAGCATTAGTTTTAGACAAAAAAGAAAAGAAGAAGAATCAAATTGAAATCTAAACAAGCTTAATTTGCATACCTTTCCTTCCTTAACCAGGAGATTATTCAGCGAAGGCACTTGCTGCATTTGAAACCCAGAACTCTCCCAAGACTCTGCTTGCACAGCCGTCAAAGCTGCCAGCGAAACTTTCCAAGTCGAAACATTCTCTTTCGACTTTAAAGGGCTCTTTGAGCCATCACCGCAACCTTATCAAGTTTCTCAACCATCTCATTTTGCACATTAACGTGCTTTTGCGGAAATGCTCTGTTGTCATTACCATTAAGGCGCTGTGTTTGAAAGCTCTGAAAATTATCGTTGTCCGCGTTCAGAGTGCCGCATTAAGCAATTAAATCTAACCAAAAAGTCATGTAGAATCAAGCAAACGAACTCATAGCCATATTAAAACAAAACTAAATTTCACCATCTAAAACCCCATTTCAAATATGTTTATTCAACTTTTCACATTTTACCACAAAAATCTGAGAAAAAAGGTATAGTAGTAGTAAATAACCTGCATAACTTTCTCTCCCAATTTAGTTGCCCCATTCTCCAATCACTTGGTACAGTTATATCATCCTAAATGATAAATTCTTCAATTTATGCTCTGTGCATGTCACCTTAATATCAACCCTGAATCTGTAATAATAACAGTACTCGATCATGCTAAACATATTTGCAAACCATATATTTAACTAAATTCACAAACTCATAACAATTATATATGGCAAACCAAATAACTCAACTTTCTATAATTTCGGAGGCATCATTGTAAGCTCACAGTAATAAACCTTAGTATAAGAGTCCAGTTCTTTCCTAATTTAGAGTCAAATTTCAGTCATCAATACAAACACTAATTTGAGTCTTAATTATCAATACATCCCTAATTTATCTCAATCAATACCGATTATAGGGGAAGAGGAAACTTACCTTCTTGAAACCCATGTTTTTTCTTCACCCAAAATACTGTTCTCGAATCCTCTCTCGGTCACACATGAATTAACATCGAACAAATACTGGGGAATATGAACCCATTAACATCGAACAAAGAAGAGAAAGGATAGGTTTTCTGCATTTGTTTGAAGAGGATTAATACAATTATAATTACAAAAAAAATAAAAGTAGAGAAAGAGGTGAATACCTTCGCACCGGCTTCTTCGAGCTGCCTCTTCACCTCCTCCGCCGAATTTGATTTCCGTGAGAGATCGACCCGGTGATGCATCAGTTTGAGTCCGTGGTCCTTTGCTCGCTGTGGCGTCGGATCCGTTCACCGCCTTTCCAGATTTCAGCGCAGATCGTCGTCAGCGCCATCTTGTGCTTTATGTGTTTATAAGTGCACGTTACCGAAACGCAAGGAGAGGAGGATTTACCAAAAAAAAGAATTTAGATTATAAGATTTAAGACACGTGTCAGCAAAATAATATAGACACTTCGCAGCATTTTGGAAGGACACTTCACCTTTTATAATATAAGATTTTTTTTATGTTTGAGAACTAGTGTAGCAATTTTCTTGCCAAATTACAAAAAAATGCATTATTTTAAATTTGTTTTGGTTTTCCTAATTATTAATTTGCATTGTGTTTGCTCTTCGGGTGCAAATGGAACGATTTGTGGTATATATGGTGCTCTACATATGATGTTTGTGTTACGATTAATCTTTGTGTTCTAAAATTATATGATTTTAGAATTAAATTATTCATCTCGCCCGCTCTAAAATTAGTTTTGAATTATTTTGTCTTACTTCTCATTCAATTGTTCATTGCGAAGAAGTTCATAAGCCATTCATGGAGGTTATATTGTCGACAGGGGAGGAGTCAGGACTTGAAACTAGGGGGCCAAAAGTCGAAAAAAAATTCATAACGAAAATATTATGAGTGGATCTCATGTGCATCTAAATGCACTGTGCACTCATAATGCATTTTAGAACCATACAAAACTTAACTAAATATTATTGTATAATTGATGAGAAAACTATATAAATATTTATATCAAAATACATAAATATTAATTATTTTTAGGTGTCCAAAATAAATCAATATTTCTTCCATAAAACTATGCTTACAGTTCAGATCAGTAGAAACCTTGATGTTTATACAGTTTCAAGAACATAATCTTCGAAAATGTAAAAAGGACAGAGAGAAGCACATAAGTCATGCATATTAAAATCTATTACTAACTATAATATTATGTATTAAAATGATCAAAATGATATATTATTTACATATGTGTATGGGGGGTAGGGGTGGGGGTAGGAGGTAGGGGGCATGGCCCCCCTTGAGCATGGTGTGTCTCCGCCCCTGATTGTCGACAACTAATCCTTGTGGTATTGCTCATTAATATTTGTAATATTATTTATTATTATTTTTGATATTGTTAATTTAATACTTAAAGTATTCCTGGTTGTTGTCTATGGTATTGTTGATTATTGTCTGTGATATTGCTGATTATTGCTAGTGATATTGTTGATTATTGCTTGTTGTATTGATGATTTTTGCTTGTGGTATTGTTGATTATTGTTTTTGGTATTACTTATTAATGTTTGTGGTATTTCTAATTATTACTTGTGGTATTGCTAATTATTAGGGGTGGACGCAGGAATTTTTTTCAGGCAAGACACAAATTTAAAAATATAGTAAAACAATATACATAAAACAAAGAGTAACTGTAGATGATAGTTTTACTGGATTACAAATTTACAATTAACAACGACGATTTGTCATACTTTGAATGTAGTTTTATTAGATACATAATTGAATACTTTCTTTTCAATATACACTACAAGATTATCATTCATCCATTCATCACCCATTCAGTTGCGAATTCGATTCTTCACTACATTCATGGCAGAGAATGCTCTCTCCACTGTAGCAGTTGCAACCGGCAAGACCAAGGCTAATCTTATAAGCTTGTAAACTAATGTGTAAGCTAATCTTAGACAAGAAAAACTTAACGTTAAAACCACTACTACACATTTGAGCTTGGAGAGCTCCACTTGGACAGCCTTTTTTTCGAATAGCTCTCCAAGTGGTCCCTTGGAGTGCGGTTCTATTAAAAAAAAAAACAGCGGTTAAAAACCGTTTGTCCAAGATCAAAAACTTAGACAATGGTTCATAACCATTTGTGCAAGTACTTGGAGAGCGATTTTGAACCATTGTCTAGTAAAAAACTTGGAGAGCGGTTCATAACCGCTCTCCAAGTGAATTAATTTTTTTTTTTTGTAAAGCTTGTATTTTTTTTTTCATTTATTTTTTTGTTTTTGTAAATTCTTTTTATGTATAATTCAAATATTTTATTCTTTAAATTCTCGTGTTATTTATTTTTTTTAATATTAAGCTTTTATATAATGAGATTAACACAAACCCTTATGTAAAAAACTTGTTCATAATATTAAATTCATAATATTACACTTACGAACTTGTATCACTATTAATTCTTATAAATTAATACCTATAATATTTAATATTCTTATAAATTAATTCAATTTTGTCTAAGTATTACTTATTTAGATAGAAAAGTACTATTACTTGTTTAAATAGAAAAGTATTACTTGTTTAAATAGAAAAGTATTACTTGTTTAGATAGAAAGGTATAACTTGTTTAAAGAAAATTATTACTTGTTTAGATGAAAAAGTATTACTTGTTTAAAGAAAAATATTACTTATTTAGATAGAAAAGTATTGCTTGTTTAAATAGAAAAGTATTATTTGTTTAGATAGAAAAGTATTACTTGTTTAAATAGAAAAGTATTACTTGTTTAGATAGAAAGGTATAACTTGTTTAAAGAAAAGTATTACTTTGTTTAGATGAAAAAATATTACTTGTTTAAAGTAAAATATTATTTATTTTGATAGAAAATATTAATTGTTTAGAAGGAAATGTATTACAAGTTTAAAAGAAAGGTAGTTAAAAAAAAGTACAAGTAAAAAATATAATTTTAATTTAATTTAATTTAATTTAAATTTAAATTTATATAAAAAAATTATTATATAAAAATGTGATTGAATTAATAAATAAGATAATTGAAATAAAGAATTTTAAAAAAATTGTAAGAAAAAACGATTTTTAGAACATATAAAATTAATTTCATTAAGAAACGCAAAGAAAAGTCTTGTCGGGAATTGATCCCATTCGCCGCCCAAGGTCCGTGTTAGGTCCCCCATGGGAGCGAATAATTGCCTAAATTAATTGGGAGACTTGGTGGCTTATATATATGAGATGTTTGGTGGGTCCACCGTCGAGGAGGATTTGGACAATGGTTGAAAACCGTGTCTTAGTTTGCAATCTTGCACAAATATTCAAAACTCGTTGTCCAAGTCACGATTTCTTAGCTTGGAGAGCGCCGCCGTCTGAGGAGGATTTGGGCCATGGTTGAAAACCGCCGCCTAAAGTCGCAATCTTGCAAATGATTCAAAATCATGTTGTCCAAGTCGATTTTTTAGCTTGGAGAAAGCGGTTATAATTCAATTTCTCGGGTCATTTTTCACAAATTGTCCGGCCTCAAATGTGTGATAAGTGAACCAAAACAATAGTGCAAAAAAAGCACCAACTCTTCGCACAAAAAACTCAACTCTAATATAATAGTATTTGCACAAAAGTCACCGACTCGCTGTTCCACAAAAATCAAATTTTCACTGATATCAATTCTCAAAATTTCCAACTTTCAACTCTACCTATTGAATATCATTATTCTTTATAATCTCTCTTATGTACCTTAATTATTTAGTCCATTCCATTCAATTTCCCAAACAAAGATATTGTATCGCCCTTGCACTCACACCCCATTATTTAATCTATCTCTAATTTCTCTTCTACTCTTTAGCAAATTTTTTTTAAAAAAAACATGAATTCTTTACAGCTAATTAGCTTAAGACCATGTAAATCGCTAAAAGCTACTCTTCATCCCTAATTAGCTAAAGCCATGAAAATTGCAAACAAATTATACATTTGGTCATGACTCATCATCATGAATTTACGATAATAAAGTTTCTTAAACTCTCAAATAAAAACTTCATGCAATAATTACATAAATTAGGGTTTGATTTTTCTTAATTAGATATTCCAAAATAATTTAGAGGTTAAATTAAACATACCCAATGTTATGCACCTATGCCTAGAATCTCATGAAAATCATAGCACAAATCTGAATCACGGCGCCGGAGTTTCAAAATTTTGATGGTGTATTGGGGGGTGTAGCGACGAGCGTCGGAGCGTGCGTGTTGTGTTTGTCTCTCTCCTTTTCTTTTGTAAAATTGAAATTTGTTCTACTTCTAGTTCTGTGTTTTGCGCGTTGTTTGACGCTGCCGGCTAGTTTTTTTTTTCTATTTTTAATTATTTTTAAATTAAAAAAATACTAAGGGTATAATAGTAATTTCACATCCAAAATGCAGGCAAGGCATTTGTCCTGCCTTGCCTGGTAATACATCCGCCCCTGCTAATTATTGTTTGTTGTATTGGTAATAATTGTTTGTGGTATTGATGATTATTTCCTATGATATTGCTTATTAATATTTGTGGTATTTTTAATTGTTGCTTATGGTATTATTAATTATTATTTGTGGTATTAATAATAATTGCTTATGTAAAAATTTTACTAGATCAAAATAAATTTTAATCATACGATGAAAAGTATAAGCAAAAAAGAGAAAATACAAAAAAGGAATAAAATAATTAATAAAAGTAATATAAAAACAAAAAACAAAAAAAGACTAAAACGTGGGGATCTATATGAATTAATTTCAAAAAATATTTAATTAAAAAAAAAACTGAGTTGAAGTCATATGACTTGCACGCACATGCCATTATGGGTGTTATGTGTGGTTTAACGCGGTTTATCAAAATTAAAATTTGAATACAATTGTATGGTGCAAATGGTGCACAGAAGTGTGACTCTTCTTTTTTATAGCCAGGAGAATTTTTTTTCGTGCAAACCCCCAAATATAGACAATTCTCTTTAAAAAAACGTTCTTTTCTAGCCAAAAGAATATATTTTATACCAACTATACTCTTATTCTTCTTTTCTTAAAACAACCGGGGTTTTTTTCCTCCTACTTTATTAATTTTTCTGATATGCTACTGTTTACACTTTTACAATCCCTAGATCAAATTAAATTGTGGGTGATGTTATACGGGGTGATTCACCCCTGGGGTGACACAATATTTAATATATATGTGATGTAAAATGACAATGATACCCTTAATGAGAAAATTGTGTATTTTGAACCCTTTGTATATTTTATTTTCCAAAGAAACAAAGTATATAATCTGTATTGAAATACTGAATACTCAGTCACTCCACCGTTGCTGCCGCCGCCACCACTGTCATCTCCGTCGTCGCACCGCCGTTTTTAAAGACCTGATGTAGATTTTGTGCTAATATGTCTAGAAGACTTAAACACAGAAAATCGTTAACAACCTCTACTACCACAAACCCCGTCGCCGCCGCTTCCACCGCCACCGTTACTGCCATCACTTCCACCGCCACCGTTTAGGTGAGAGAAACTCAAATTGAAAGAAGAGAAGTGAGTTTTTTACCTGTAACTTGCCATCGAAAATTGACAGCCTTTTCGGAGTCCTGCCGTAAAATAGTTTTAGGGGTATTACTCTCCTCCTCAAGGGCTTTCGATATACCCTAGAATCAAGGTCATCCATGTAGTAGTGCGCCGACAACACTTTAGGGTTAAGAGTACAATCAAACTTTAAATTGAGATTTCGTTCGAATGGAAAGTCCAATGAAAAATAGATTTTTAGATATTCAGTTTTTAGGGGTATTACTCTCCTCCTTAAGGGCTTTCGATATACCCTAGAATCAAGGTCTCCCCTCTCTTATTGGACGGTCGAAGGCGGAAATATTCAATTTTTTTAGAGAACGGATGTGGAACAGACTACAAGGGTGGCGTAACAAGTAATTATCAAAGGTCAACAAAGAAGTTCTTATCAAAGCAGCGACTCAAGCAATCCCGGCCTACTGCATGAGCACGTTTCTCTTCCGAATAACCTCTTAGACGAGTTTCATAAAATGATGAACTCGTTCTGGTGGGGTCATGGTGTGGATCCGAAGAAAGGGGTCAAATGGGAGAAGTGGGAGTCATTATGCAAGCACAAAGATGAGGGAGGTATGGGTTTTAGAAACTTACATGTGTTTAATTTGGCCATGTTTGGCAAACTTGGTTGGAGAATTAAAAAAAAAACCCCGTTATTTGCTTAGTCGCATACTTAAGGAAAAATACTTTCCACATTGTGATTTCTTAGAGGCTCCGATTGGAAATAATTCATGAGGCGCGGAACCTCGTCTGGAGGGGATCACGATGGAAGGTGGGGACGGGTGATCGGGTATGCATGTGGTCGGACCCGTGATTGAAAGATGATAACTCGTTTTGGGTTACCACTCCGCCTGTTCTGGGCTTCGAAGACATGCTGGTCAGGGATTTCTATGTTCCTGACACCAGAGTTTGGGATGTGGAGGTTGTCACGGAGGTGTTTTCGAAGGGAGATGCTGATAAAATTCTCCGTACTACCCCTTCACCGGGAGAAGCTCCAGATACCTTTATCTGGCATTTCTCGGCAAACGGAATTTACTCAATGAAGTCGGCGTACCATCTGGCCATGAGGATGGTTGCGCCGAATGGATTGCACTCCACTTCGAGATGGAGTCAACTATGGAAGAAGAAAGTCCCTCCCCGTATAAAAAGCATTTTATTAGCGTTTGTGTAAGGGATGGATAGCAGTTCGGGCGAAATTGAGTAGGTGGTATCCGAACATGAGTGAAAATTGCCTGATTTGCGAAGCTCCTGACATGCGGGAATCTTTATGGCACTTGTTTGTGGATTGTAGTTTCGCGGTCAGTTGCTGGAACGGGGGAGGATTATGGGCAAAGATTGATGGGATGTGTTATGATGTTGAAGACCATGGAGAGTTGTTCCTTTGTGTGTTGAGCGAGATGGATTCCGACGAAGGGGATAGGGCAATGGCTATTGTTTGGGCTATTTGGCGTCATAGGAACCAAGTGGTTTGGGAAGGGAGGAGCTCGTCGACTACTTATGTGCTGAATGGAGGGGGGCGCGGGTTAGGCCGGCTCGTGAACGGACTGCAACCCAGTGTAAAAAGTGGCACCCCCGACGTCCCCAGCTGTGAAACTAAATGTTGATGTGGTGTTCTTTGCTGACACCCTACAAATCGGAATCGGGATGGTGCTCAGGGACTCGTTGGGCGATTACATCGCCATGAGGATGCAACTCCAGCGGGGCATCATGGACGTCAAAGACGGGGAGGCTTGGGGAGTCTTCGAGGCGATAATGTGGGCTGAGCAGATGGGTATTGACGAGCTGATAGTTGAGACTGACGCCCAATATGTTCGGGATGCGATTAAATCAAACGAGCCTGATGACACTGTGTTCGGTGACTTCATAGCAGGGGTGAAGGGGATACTCAGGAATCATGCCCATTACAAAGTTGTGTAGGTGAATTGAAATGCCAACATTGTGGCACATAATCTTACGCGGATTTCTCGTTACCACGAGAGTCCGAATTGTTGGGTCGAGCCTTCGAGTATTGTGGATGGTCTTCCTGATATTTGCACGAATTGCATGTAACTGGTTTTTGCTTTCAAAAAAAAAAAAAGAATTTTGGGGTGGAAAGGATTATTTTGTTGTATAAGTTAATTAAGACGACGAAGATCGTCGGTGGATGTCTCCGGTGATTTGGCCGGCGGCACACTGCCATCCATGGGCGAGTGTTTTAATCCAAATGAGAGAGAAGCAAAAATGCCATAATTTTTGGATTTGAGGTGGGGGACCGCCTGTAAAATTTATAGTGGAATAAGAGAGAGTGAGAGACAATAGTTTTTTTTTGGTAGAAAATTGGAGAAGAAGGTGATTTAAGGGTGAGTGGGTGACTTGGGTCGGAATTATGGAGTAATGGAGTAATTATTAGTAGAAGTTTTAATATTTTTTGTTGTTGTTTATAATATATTTTAATATTAGGCCGCGGCTAATTACACACGACATTTTATTTTATACACTTGATTACTTTACATATACATTTAATTTTTTAATCTTTACTTAATACATACAATATTTGGTCCATTCTACACTTTCAATTAAAAATTAAAAAATTAATATACATCTACACACTTATACACCCAAAAGTAACCTAACTTAAAAAGAGAATAGAAAAACCCACGCTCCTTTTCTTCAGTCTTCAGCGCGACGCAGCAGAGAGGAGGGGAGAAGGAAGGAGAAGAACTGTCGTCTCTTTTGGTTCTCTCTTAAGTATGGCCCTAAATCATCAAGATATTCCCAATATCGGTATGTATTCTGAATTTGGTTGGGTTCTCTTTTCTTTAATTCAAATATTACATTTTCTAGGTTTAATTTTAAAATTAGATTGATTGAAGCATGAATTTGCACGGGATGAATGATTTATCAGTGTTGAAATATACTAGGATGTAATTAAATGATGGGTATACTATATTTTGTTGTTATAGATTGTATTTGTTAGATTTTTCTTTTGAAATTACGCCTGGCATGTGTTCATGGAATTAGGGCACTGCTATTGGAAAAAAAAATTGGGAGTTTGTAAAGAAAAAGTTAATACGTCTGGCATGTGTTCATGGAATTAGGGCACTGCTATTGTAATAAAAAAAATTGGGAGTTTGTAAAGAAAAAAGTTAACAAATGTATACAATAGGAATCTCAAAACCATGGTTTTTCTGAGTATTTTAGAAGCCCTTTAATTTATATCCTCCAATCTGCGCTCTGTCTTTTGAACGAGAGCAAAAAAAAGGTGCATTCTTTATGTGTATACTAAAAAAATCATGCTGCAATTTCTTTGTTACACACTCTCTATTTTCTTTTGCAAAGGTTGTTTTTTTATTCCTCTAAATTTAACTTTAACTTTCCTCAATCCAGTTAACACTATGTAACCTTTGGGTTTTCTTGATTTTTGATGAGTTGTTGTATAACTTTTTTTGAAGCACACTTAAATGAGACGGTCTCACGGTGACACATGACATAATTTAGGCATTCACGCTTTAACACTTTGGGAGGAGTGGATGTGATTTGTGTTAAATTGTACCCCGTCTCATGTCTAAGACCGTCTCATATGAATTTTTTTTCACTTTTTTTGGATTTCGTTGTAAGAACATAAATGACAGAATAATCAAACTGAAACTTTTAAAAATATATTATTCTGCACCATGCAACCCCATTAATTATTCGTACCATAATTTCCTCGTACTTCACAAAAGTATGAGAATATTGCTTAATTATATCACATGTCTCTTCTACATCTGCACTTTCTTTTGAATTTTAATTCAAAACTTTTTGAAGCTTGCATGTTCAAAAGATTTTCATGTGTGCACTTCTCATTATTGGTCAAATTTACATATTCTTCATTCCTAAGTATCTTTTGGTCTTGGTAAGATACTACTATTGCCTATGCTCGATAAGAAAATGTAGGTTCCGAACGGGTTTTCGTGAGGGTTGAAGTCTAGAGGGGAGGGGTGAATAAACTTCAAAAACTTTTTGTGAGATCAGATGTGAAGAGCAAGTAATTCTGATCAGAGTGCGAGTGAAGCAATATGAACTGATATCCGACTTACTGATCGCTTGTGAGCAGATCAGTTCGGCGTCTATCAGTTCAACTGTTGGTGCGGAAGATAAGTTAACCCGTGTGAAAAACCAGTTTCCTTAAATCAGATTCTGAGTGATCTGTTTTAGGTCAGATGATAAAGTGTCAAACTGATCAGATCAATTGCTTGATGCAAATCTGATCCAGACTCAGAATATGCATGTAATATTAAAACAGGTAGTGTGCAAAGTGTAAAACAGATAAGAACAAATAAGGCACACCAGATTTTTATAGTGGTTCGGACAACCTGTCCTACGCCACTCTTCCCTATCAGCAGGGGCACCAACTTAACCAACTTGGACTTAGTTTAATGTGTTAGTCCAAAACAGTACAACAGATGTTTCAAGAGTTCTCACTCAAACGATCCCAGAAATCAGAAACTAGAAACCCTAGTCTGAAATCTTGCTAAACAAACTTAACCTAACTTTGTGGATTTGGGTATAAGATTTGTTGTGTTCCAACTGAAAATTTATCCTAGTATTTGGGTAGCCTAAAGCTAGAGGAATAGAATTATGTCATAAGAACTATGAGATGAACACTTAGAAAATATTCTTGATTTTTGTGTTCTTCGTGCGGAAATTGCTTGAGCTTGAGCTTGATTAATAATTTCCGTCCTTTTACTATGAAGGTTGATCTCATATTTATAGACCTTGAAATCAAAGAGCCGTTGAAGAGCAATTTGAATTTCAGGCTATTTTAGGTAGTTTGCAAGCTTGATGTGACGTGCTTCAGGAAGGTCATGCCGTCTCCAATATATGTCCTTTGTAGCCGTTTGCCCTGATACGCCATATCCTGCATCATCAGATCCGTGCATACGTGTCGACCCCTTAGTGGCTAACAAGTACACTTATTCGGTGTCTTGTAAAGCCAACTCTGTTGACATTCTTCTGGTCTGATTTACATCGTATGCCTTGGATAAGTAGTTGTGCTTATTACTTTTCTGACTAAGCTTGATCTGATCAATACTCTACTAATCAGTCACCTTGAGTCTTCTGATATGGTTGTCTTAGCTTCAACCTATCGACTCTGCTGATGTCTCCATAGAATAGGTCTTCTGGTCTGCTGCGTTTACAACTCTTTTCTTCTGATCCTCGCTTCTGATCTTCGCTTCTGATCTAACTTATGCATTTTGAGTCCCCCTCAAAATGTGACCTAGTCTAATTCATCAGCTGTCTAACATGTTCAGCTGGTTTCCTATCAAATCATCAGTCGACTAACAGGTTTGACTGGTCCTATTACAACTGTTTTGGAACTTCCATCAAAACTATAAATTTCCCAACAGAAAAGAAGGTCCCTTTAACTTGAATTGAATTAATTAAGACAAATTGTCATGTGAAACGTGTACTGTAGGTTGTGATCATATGAATTTAAATTAAATGTACATTTATGTTCTTTTGTTTCTTTCTGACTAATTGATTAGTATATGAACAAAAGTGAAATTAGGTATAATATTCCATATAATAATGATAAGTTATTAAGTATGTGGGATTTTTAATCAGATGACAAATTTGGATTTCTTAGATAAATCAATTAACAAAAGCACGGAGCACTGCTTATTTTTATATTCCATAACTATAAACAAACAATTAACTACTAAGTGAAGCACACAGAAACAAGATTTGCATTTTGATGTAAAGTTCATTAGATTCAATTGATAGTATGGAAATCTCCAAACAGAAACATATTAAAATTACACAAACAGGAACAACACAAATTATTTAATTAAAAAATTGATAGAGAAAGCTGATGGTTGAAAAAAAAAAATCAAATCTTGCACCAAAAGTAGCCTTAATCAAAGGGTCTCCCAGAAAAATGCAGGCGTCCTTTTAAATTTTGTGTTACATAAGAGAATTTTTAACATTTTTCTCTCGGGCTCTCATAATTTTTTTTTTGTGCAGTGTATAGAAGAAGAATACCCACGGCATCTAATAGAAGATTGTGGGTCCAAGGACCACTGTTGAACGATGATCCACCGCCACCCACCCGCACCATCATTTGAAAATGAACAACCACCACAACAAGAGCCATTTTATGAGAGAATTGAGCAACAACATCATAATAATAGAGGTGATGAGGAAGACGGGGATGACGAAGAGGATGATAACATATTAATTCCACCACTTCTTCCGGAGTTCAGGAAACATGTTGCTGTTAATATTTGAGATGGGATTGAACGACTCGTCTTGAAATTTCACAATCATATAGGCAAACTTTTGGAGTGGGACTTCGAGGAAAATCCACAAAATCTGATTTTTAGGAGTCACTTTACTCATACCGGGCTTTTGGGAATCAAGAATGTCTCCTACACTCACCTTAACAAGAATTTGATAGCAGCCTTTGTCGAACGGTGGCATCCGGAGACAAATTCATTTCACCTCCCGTTTGGAGAGATGACAATCACGCTTGATGACGTGCATTGTCTGACTGGTTTGTCTATTACCGGTCGTCCTATTATATCTAATCACACAGTTAGGCTGAGGGGAGGAGAAGATCTACAAAG
Source organism: Stenogyne calaminthoides (assembly GCA_037126765.1). Taxonomy (NCBI): domain Eukaryota; kingdom Viridiplantae; phylum Streptophyta; class Magnoliopsida; order Lamiales; family Lamiaceae; genus Stenogyne; species Stenogyne calaminthoides. The sequence continues at coordinate 30,336,551 of JBBCBC010000006.1, read as the reverse complement.
GTTGTTGGGAATGACAACGGATGAGGTTGCAAAAGCAACTAGAGGTGAAAAGGCCTCGTCCATCAAGGTTGAGTGGTTGAAGACTCGTTACCAGCAGTACGTACAATCACAAAATGTCGATGAAGTATTGTACTCTGCTAGAGCTTATATATTTTATGTCTTTGGTTGCGCTTTGTTTGCTGACAAGACTGGCACCCAAGTGTCCACTGTATGGTTAGAGTACCTTGAGGACATGTCGCAAGTACATCATTATGCATGGGGAGCTGCAACTCTTGCACATTTGTACAGACAACTTGGGGATGCATCTAATGGTGATGTGAGGCAGATATCCGACTATCTCACTTTGTTAGAGGTAAAAAATTTACTTTAATTTGTCCATGTTAATTGTTATGTTTTTTAATCTATCTTATTCAATATAGGCTTAGATCTACGAGCGATTTCCTAACCTTATTCGGCCTTAGTCGAACCCAAATTTTATTAAAGACGATCCATTGGCTATGAAGTGGTCAACATCAGTGGTAAAGCTATCCCAAGACCGCGTTACTTCGTTGAGGGAAAGCTTGGATCAGATTCTTGCATCTGAGGTGATTTATTTATTCTTTTTTCTATTCTTTGTATCTTTTTTTTTATTATGTTGTTGTATTAACTATAATCAATACAGGTAAATTGGGCCCCATATTCAAATGTGAGAGAGAGATTCCAATTGTAGCTTGTCACACTTTACAATGGTTACATCTCATCGTACGATGTTATTGAACCATACATGCAGGATATAGTTTTGAGGCAGTACGGCTACATCCAAAAGATACCAGCCATGTCTGTTGTTCATAAGCTTCGGTGTAAGTGTCTCTCAACAGGAAAAATGAAACAAGCGTTGATTGCACGGGCAAAACATTTTAATAGGTTAAGATATCATGTTCTCATTGAAGAACGACTTGATGAGCGTCCTTTCCCTCCGTGGCAGTGTTCTGAAGATTACATGGAGTGGTATAGAACCAATTCTCATGTCAGAGTGCAAAATCCCGAGCACAGACAGATGCAAACCATCCAGTTAGGGTAAACATACAACCCACAAGATAGGATTGCAAAAGCATGTGCTTTGCTAGATCCACTATTGCAACGTTGGAGGGCTGATGAGAGGATCACCTCGGAGGAGGTTATGCCTATGGTCGACGAAACAATGCAGCTCTGCAGGCGGTAGATGTAGTTGTGCCAGTGCCTCCAAATTGTGGAGGTCATTGTCGTCAAAGGGCCAGAGGAAGAAGATGAACCAGGATGTAATTATTTTGAAAACTAGTTTTATGTAGAAAGTAGGATTTGAACAGATATTATGTTGCAAACAAAATTCTATTAGTATTTGAACTATTGTTATGTTTACGAAATTTATGTTGTGTTGGATGATTATAAAATTTGTTTAGTAGTGTTGGATAAGTATAAAATTTGTGTTTTTTCATGTAAATTGTGATTTGAATGAGTTAAACTTTTCGCAGGATTTATATATCTATTTCTTATCGACAGTAGTATAGCTAATTTTTTCTGTCATGCTTTTCAGAGAGTTTACAAGAAAAAAATGGTTGAACCTGATGAACTCAAGGTGTCTTAGATACTGGTTACAATGAAAAAAAAAGTAAAAGTAGTGATGCTATTATTCACACGTCTTCTGAATTTATTCAAGTTTAATCTTTTGTTGCTACAGATCCAAGGAAGACTAGAAGCATATGTTTTTAAGACTAGAAGAACAATACAGAGAAATAAGAGGGGAAAAATGCGGGTGTGTCTACCAAATGAGTTAAATTAATTAAGTAAAACTAATTGAATAGAGTACCCGTTACTTGTGAGATTTCCGTAGTGCAGTACTTGATTGGTCCAATTAGCAACAATTTTTTCTTTATATGGCGAGATCCAATTTCCACCACGTACTTGATTGCACTAGCATATTCTTTGAAGTTGTTGACGAGCATTTTCAATCGCTCATTGAATTTTGTTTCATTTTTAGCATAAATCACAAGCCCCCAAGACTTGTTGAACTCTACCCATTTCTCATTTGTTATCATATCGTCCTTACAATTGGCTAGTACATTCTTGTTGATATGCCATCTGCAGAGGAAATGACTTGAAGAAGTAGAGAAAGTAATGTGAACAACATTTATCAGGGCCAACTCCCTATCTGTGACAATCAAGTATGGACGTGTCTCTTTATTCATCAACCCCTTTAGATTACTAAGAGCCCATATGTAATTTTCTTCTTTCTCGGCCTGCATAAAGACACTGGCTGCTGAAAACGTTATATTAGTTGAGGTCACGCCAACTATCTCCAAGAACGACATCCTATACTTATTTATCTTATAAGTACAGTCCATCAATATAACATTTGGAAATGCTCGTAACAACTTCACACCAGTAGGATGAGCAAAAAACAACTCCGTCACAATATCAGTATTCTTGCATCGCCGATCTAGAAAGTAGTAGTTGTGCTTCATCAAGTTTTGCATTAAGTGTTGCATTTGAGATTGACCGACCCTCTCCATGACTCTATGTCTAGTACGAGTATTGTATATTGTCTTCATGGTGGATGCATTCATAGGATTCTTCTCCTTTAGGGTCTCCAAAAATATTTTTTGGTTGAACGTTACCTACTGATAAATCCAACACCAATTCTTCCTCAGCACTAGATAGTCGGCCAATATACGAATGACCATGCAAACTTTTAGCAATCGGATGGTTGTGCACCGCATAATCAACGGGATAATACCCACGGACCCATTACCTTTAACTGTTTACCCTTAAGCAAAAACCAACATCCACATTTTTTTGATCCTGGTTCCCTCTTCTTTTAATGTCTTCATTTCTTTCCTCCTGATTATCCACATCTACTTGCGGCTTCCATGTATTTTTTCCTTTAAAAGGACTATACTCTCCACCTAAAAAATACTCTGCCTTTTTGAAGATTTCCTCCCCCATCAGACCTCGTCACAACAATAACAATATTATATTGTCTAGCGACTTCACGTACCCAACTTACTAAATTTTCCTGATTATCAAACAAGATATTAGTTGTGAATATCTGTGTAATCCATGACAATTTCATTACCAACAGAATCACATACATTGCTCTCCGCGGTCGATATCGTGTTAGAATCCTATGAACAAAACCACAATAAATTGAAAATTATAAGTCACTGGTGGACCAAAAGTGACAACAATATAAAATGTCAATCATTACGGCAAAAAATTATAATATTCATCCAATGTAGCCAAAGAATAAAATGTCGACCAGGGCGGCCAACTTTTACATTTGTCGACCAGTCTGGCCAAAATTTTGAATGGTCGACCACCTTGGTCGACAAAATGCTCTGTCGGGATTTTTAAAAGGAAAACACGAAAAAAACTCATCTATCTACCATTTAAATGGAAGAAATGCACAAGAAAACTTACAAAATGTATCTTAAAACTTGTTCTTTAATCCATACTTTTTTTCCAATACATTTGCTATAAGTTTTTAATATGTAGGATTTTTTAGTGTTAGCGTTTATGATGTTTTCTTCAAGTTTAAACAATGTAAATGAGTTGAGAAAAATGGTGTGTCACGTGTATGAATTTAAGATTATGATGTATTGAGTAAAAATAATTAGTAAATTATGATATGAAAAATATACACGAAGGACAATATTATAAATATCAACCACTACGACAAAATTTATAATATTCATCCACTATAGCCAAAAGAATAAAATGTTGACCATAGCGGCCAACTTCTACATTTGTCGATCAGTCTGGCCAAAATTTTGAATGGTCGACCAGACTTGCCAAAAATTTGAATGGTCGACCACCTTGGTCGACAAAATGGTCTGCCGCGATTTTTAAAAGAAAAACACGAAAAAAAACTCATCTATCTACCATTTAAATGAAAGAAATGCACACAAAAACTTATAAAATGTATCTTAAAACTTGTTCTTTAATACATACTCTTTTTTCAATACATTTGCTATGAGTTTTTAATATGTAGATTTTTTTATGTTAGCTTTTATGATGCTTTCTTCAAGTTTAAAGAATAATGTAAATGAGTTGAGGAAAATGGAGTGTCGTGTGTATGGATTTAAGATTATGATGTATTGAGTAGAAAAATATTAGTAAATTATGATATTTAGTATACATGAAGGACAACATTATAAAATATCAACCACTACGACAAAATTTATAATATTCATTCACTGTAGCTAAAAGAATAAAATGTTGACCAGTACGGCCAACTTCTATATTTGTCTATCAGTCTTTCCAAAATTTTGAATGGTCGATCACGGTGGCCAACTTCTACATTTGTCGACTAGTTTGGCCAAAATTTTGAATGGTCGACCAGACTTGCCAAAAATTTGAATGGTCGACCACCTTGGTCAACAAAATGTCTGTCGCGATTTTTAAAAGAAAAACACGAAACAAACTCATCTATCTACCATTTAAATGAAAGAAATGCACAAGAAAACTTACAAAATGTATCTTAAAACTTGCTCTTTAATCCACACTTCTTTTCCAATGCATTGCTATGAGTTTTTAATATGTAGGGTTTTTTGGTGTTAGGGTTTATGATGTTTTCTTCAAGTTTAAAGAATGATGTAAATGAGTTGAGGAAGATGACGTATCACGCGTATGAGTTTAAGATTAGAGTGTATTGAGTAAAAAATTAGTAAATTATAATTTAAAATATACACAAAGGATATAGTTGTCAATTTATATTAGGACATTTTAGACATTAAATTTTTTCGGGCGTGTAAAGTAAAAAGCCGTGTGTGATTAGCCGCGCCCTTAATATTAATTTATTGAAAAAAATTAAAAACGTATAATGAATTTTATGTGTATTAATCGTTATTGTTGGGCTATTTGCTTAGTTCGGTTTAGTTTAATTGTTATATTTTTTTAATCAGCAAGAAAATTTTATAAAACAAAGTATCTTTTGATTCAATTAATTTTTATTTTTTTTTGTGCGTTAAAGGCGATTTGGAAAAAATATAATGAATATTATCAAAATATAATAATTTTCCTAAATAATTGATTAGGACCAATCTACATGCTAAATAAAAAGGGTGCTGACCAAGAATTAATCATAAAATCATAATTAAATTAGAATGAATATATACATGCCAAAAATATTTACTGAATCTTGTAGAAATAATACCTAATTTCATGTTTATTTAAAATTTTAAAAAATTGAAAAATGGAATATTTTTTAATAAATTTATTAAATATATTTAAATAAGATGAATGTGTGAATATATACAGAAATTTTCTTATTTTTGTAAAAGTTTAGAAGATTTTGAAAGATATAACGAATATTTTAATAATAATGGAATGTTTCAAAAATATTATGAAGTGCAATGTGTACCTGATGAACAAGAGTTTGACTCTTAAAAAAATATGAATTACATTTTAATATATATCTTTTAATTATTTTATTTTTGAAAAATTACTATAATAAATCGAACAATATGATTATATTTTACATGCGTGGTGCATGATGAAATTTTCTGACCAAGTAATATTTGTAAAGTGTAAATAAGTAACAATATTCATTGAAAACTAACCAAGTAATACTTGTAAGTGTAAATGAGTAATATTATTAAAGGAAAACCACTAATATGAACAAAGTAGTACTTATGAAGTGAAAACGAGAAACACCGTTCATATTAAAATTAATAATATTGCACAAGTAATACTTGTTAAGTATAAATGAGTAACACTGTTTAATCAAAATCACTAATACATGTAACAATTGTTGGGGTTATATTGGAAAGTATGATTTTACTCTGTATAACTAAACTGAATTTCTATCTTATTTACTGAAAATAAATTATTTATCACTGTTGCTTTAAATATGAATGAATGTTATACATATTTACACATGTTCAATAAATAGTACATATTACATTGTAGTTAATGTAGTGATACCAGATCACAGAAGACCACATTAACAATCCCTTGTAAATAAGTACAAATTCACAACCTAGATGAAAATGAACAATCCATCGTGAAAGGTTGAAGTGTAAGGCTCAGATTGACTTGTCTTGACCAAGAGATTACACTAGTGCATAATGATGTGTTGAATAGGACCTACAACGAGAACAAATTTTTCAACACTGAATATAGAAGAACTAGACCTCAGTGGTTCATTATTTCTTAATCTCCGTCCCTTAAATAGGATCGTATGAAATTAATAATTATTGTTTTGACTTATGTTGGGTAGATAATCAATGTGGTTCAATACTTTATATCTTGGGCAATATTATTAGTTACATGACGATTGCTAAGATTTAATACGGAGAATCGTGTGCAAGCATGCGTGATTTGTCCCTTTGGTAGGCTCAGAAGTTTTATCATACTAAATCTTGCAAGTGAAATTTGTTTCCGATATGGATAATAATGTTGAGCTATTCTTAATCCATGGAAAAAAATATTAATTAATATAAAGTTTTTCAGTGGCTTAAATTAATTAACGGACTAGATAATTTTAAACACAAAAAATAATAATCGGGAGCCATATTACAGTAATATTGGTTAAGATGGATAGTGCAATATTAATTATGTAGTGAGATTAATTAATATTAATGGGCTTGAATAATATTGGCTCAATATTGATAATTCAAAGTCTATTGGAAGGTTCAATCTTAATTCTCCTAAAGACCCCTCAAGTAGCCCAAAGATAAAATCTAATAACTGAAAAAGGTGATTAAAATAAAAGAAAATATTGTTGCTAATTTTTCTTGTTTTTTCGAAAATAAAGAAGAAAGGAAAAGGAATAATTTTCTTGAAAAGATTTTTATGGAAAAAGATAAGTATTCTTGAAATACAAGATTATCCCATAAAATTCAAGAAGTCAAATCTTGATTCTTTGAATCTTGAGATTTTCTAAATATTAGAGGAAAAAGGGAAGAAAAGATATTTTGTGATTATTATGGAAATAGAATATATGAGATATGTTTAAGATTGTATCTTGGGAAGATACAAAGAAATTTCTAATAACCCTAATATTCACATAATTTTCTAGGAGTTACGTAAGGCGTACCTTTTAGCGGATTCAATTGAGGAATATGGATGCACAAACCCAACGACCTTCTCTAGTATTCCCACGTCCTTATTTGATATCCCGGTGGAGGAATCTCCTTCAAATAATTAACAAAATGAAAAGAGAAAAATTGTTGCACAACTTTTGTGGATTTCTAATTTTTTCAACACATGAAATTATGTTGGGGATGAAAAATTCATCCCCTATATATAGATGGGGGGAGAATAAAATTTTCATGCAATATTAGGGTTAGGAAATTTCTTTGTATCTTCCCAAGATACAATCTTGAATATATCTCATATATTCTATTTTCATAATATTCACAAAATATCTTTTCTTCCCATTCTATATAATTTTTGAAAATTGCTTAATGAGGAAGAATAAGATCTTTGATTTTTCTTGAATTTTATGGGATAATATTGTATTCCAAGAATACTTATCTTTTTCCATAAAATCTTTCAAAGAAAATCTTTTCTCTCTCCTCCTCATTATTTTTGAAAAAAATAAGGAAAAATAAAGCAACAATATTTCTTTTATTTTAATCACATTTTTAAGTTATTGGACTTTATCTTTGGGCTACTAAAGGGGCCTTTAGGAGAATTAAGATTGGACCTTATTGAGCCACAATATTATTCAAGCCCATAATTATTAATTAATCTCACTACATAATTAATACTGCACTATCCATCTTAACCCATATTACTGTAATATGGCACCCGCTTATTATTTTCCGTGTTTAAGATTATCCAGTCCATTAATTAATTTAAGCCATTGAAAAACTTCATATTCATTAATATCTTTTTCCTTGGATTAAGAACGCCTCATCATCATTATCCATACCGGAAACTAATTCCACTTGCAAGATTTAGTATGATAAAACTTCTGAGCCTCCCAAGGGGACAAATCACGCAAGATGTACTTGTACACGATTCTCCGTATTAAATCTTAGCAATCGTCATGTAATTAATAATATTGCTAAAGATATAAAGTATTGAATCACATTGATTCTTTACCCAACATAAGTCAAAGCAATATTTATTAATTTCACACGATCCCATTTAAGGAACGGAGATTAAGAAATTACGAACCACTGAAGTCTAATTCTTCTATATTCAGTACTGAAGAATTTATCCTCCTATAGGTCCTATTCAGCGCATCATAATACACTAGTGTAATCTCTTAGTCAAGACAAGTCAATCTGAGCCTACATTTCAACCTTTCACGATGGATTGTTCATTTCCATCTAGGTTATGAATTTGTATTTAGTTACAAGGAACTGTTAATTTGATCTTCTGTGATCTGATATCACCAAATTAACTACAATGTAACACATACTATTTGTTGAACATGTATGCAATAAATATATATAACATTCAATCATACTTAATGCAACAGTGATAAATAATTTATTTTCAGTAAATAAATAAGAAATTCAGTTTGGTTATACAAAGTAAAAGCATACTTTCTAGTATAACCCCAACAAAAAGGTACGTTTCACGTAACTCTTAGAATCTGCATGTGTAGGATTTACGTGGAATTAATAAGCATTATTTGTTGTTGGATATTTAATTGTTATTTGAATTAATATATGATTAATTCATGCTAGTAATAATCAAATAATTTATTTATTTTATTTAAATTGCACCTCGAATAGATCCGAGCAAAATGTTCCCCAACAACAATCAATGAAAACTAATAATATTGACCTAGTAGTACTTGTGAAATGTAAACAAGTAACACCGCTGAGTATTACTTGGTCTATTTGTTTTTGTTGGGAAATATATTTAAAAATAAGATGAATGTGTGAATATATATATATATATATATATATATATATATATATATACGGAAATTTTCTTATTTTTGTAAAAGTTTAGAAAATTTTGAAGGATACAACGAATATTTAAAAAATAAGTTGTATATTTCAAAAAAAAAAAGAAGTGCAAGGTGCACCTGATGAATAAGTGTCTCACTGTTAAAAAAATATAAACGACGTTTTAATATAGATACCTACTATTAACACCCCAATTTCCTCCAAACACCCCATATTATAAATAAACCCCAATAAAATATAAAATGGTTAATTCTAAATAAATACATGACCTTTAGACCAAATATCAATTTAATCACGACCTTCAAAATTATTGTATAAAAGACCAACCTTTGATGTTGTTGCAAATTAATACACCTTTTTTTGCACCTACCGTGAAGAGACGATATGACTCGCTGAAACTATTGTTTTTGTTATGCCAGATTACACGTAAGATGAAATGTCTAAATCATAAATATAAAAAATATTTAAAAAGTGAATTAAAAACAAAATAAAAAATAAAATAAATTATTTAAATCTAAATTCCAAACCTTAAAAACTAATTCTCGTCGTCAATGTTTCAAAACTAAATATATTCCCATGTTTCAAAATTAAACAAAATTAAATGTAATCCCTTAGTTTCTCTCCCCCCATTCAATCCACTCATTGTCTATTGTCATTCCCTCAACCCCTCGTTTGTTGTTCTTATTGCAGTCAATCTCCTTAAACTAAATTTGTGAATTATTTATTGAGATTTGATCAATTTTATAAAATGAATATAAATTTTATTATTTATTTATATTTTAATTGTTTTTTTAAGATTTTAACTTCTTTTAATTATTATTTTTTTTGTTTTAATTTATTTAAAAAATGTGTAATATTATGTTGAATAATTTTAAAAATATTATTTAATATGCATCATCTTAACTGACAAGTATACACATGCTTCGGTGAGTCATATCAGCTCTTCGCGACCGGAGAAAAAAAAAGCGTGTATCAATTTACAACAATATCAAAGGTTGGACTTTAATACAAAAATCTTGAAGGTCGTGATTAAATTGATATTTGACCAAAAAATTGTGTATTTATTTAGAATTAACCCAATATAAAAATAAACTCTATTTTAAAAAGAAAAGAAACGCAGAAATTTGACCTCTCACATAACAACTTTCATCAGTTTCCATGGTTAGTTTGAAGAAGAAAAGTATTAAATCTTATAAATATATTTTTTCTTGGCGTTGGGTGGAAGAAAGAAATAGACGTTTCTATTTTAGCTACCATAAAAAACTGTCAACAAACAACCTTGTTGGTTTAGAAATTAGAGCCACCATCAAACATCTTCTGTACATTCAAAGATCCAACCTTGTGTAAATGTTCATGGGCATATTCAGGTTGTTTCCTTTCTTTTATGTATATCTTTAAATATTTTGAGTCCTCCGATTTCAGAACAGAATTTGCCATTTAAATCTCTGCATGTTGTTCCCTCTCTACGCTAGTTGTCCTCCTTCACACTAAAAAAAAAAAAAACTGAAAAGCATGGAGTAAGACACATGTGTTTTCCGATCAATATTTCGACGCTCCAACAGAAAATTCCTTCTCATTATTCACTGTTCTTTTTTACGTATTAGTAGCTTATTACTGCTAATAATTTCACCAAACTTAACAGGGAGGTGAACACAGGAAATGAATGGAGGAAGAAGTACGGTATTTATAAAGGGTGTTTTAGATGAAAAGCCCCAAATTGAAAAATAGCACATAAATGAGGAGATACGTCCCCAAGTTAAAAATGATTATGTATTACAGGAAATTCTAGTTGATTAGAAGTGATTATTACAAAATAAACTATTTGAAATTACAGCGCAAGACTCGTATCTTAAAAACATCACTACATTCATCATAAATTACTTGCGCAAGTTTCCTCGCCATGCCTTGCCCGAGCTCCTTCACCCTGTAAAATTAAACTATGAGGGAATGAGTGTCTAAAATACACCCAGTGAGGGAAAGATCAATAATTGCATTGTTAAAAGACATATGTAATCAATATATAACATTAAAATGTAGCTCGTGAAAACATGCAACATCAGAGAGAGATATTGGAACTCACTGATCACTCAGCGGCCCGTGTCGACCTCGACCTAATGTACGGGCCATTACCCGGCTTGCATACAGTACGGGCCTTACCCGACTTGCACAATGTACGGGCCATTACCCGACTTGTATATTGTATGGGCCATTACCCGACTTGCATATAGTGTGGGCCATTACCTGTTAATATATATCACTCACATATACCATTTCAACATAGCAATCATAACATGTAATATGTAACTTAGTGAAGAGTGGAGTTTGCCCTCACGTTCATAAGCAGAAGTCGTAACAGACAATGTAGTCCATTATGTTCAGTTAACTCTTTAACTTCTCGATATCCTTTACACTTGATCCTATAATTCTTTTCGTTCCGTTTTACTCTCCTTTATCTTGTCTTCTTTTTTTCTCCATTTATTTCTTATTTTGGTGATTCCTTCATTAAGGGTCCAATTAGGAAGTAGTATATATAAAAATGTACAACACAAGCTTCCCTTATCTCTAAGTTAGCCGACATATTAGCTTACTCTTGAAGTCTCCCTTATTTATTTAATTATTTATTCAATATCATCATTTTTTATGAATGTTAAGTATAAGCATATATGTGTAATGTATATATGATGTACACGTGTGTAGTTGTGTGGCCTATATACACATGATCAACTAATTATCTAATATTTATTTATTAGTTTATCTACCTAATTTAATATAACTAGTGTTACATATTAAATCCTCAAAATATTTAAACGTCTCACTTAAATTTAATAGAATAAAAATAAGTTATAATAGGGTATATTATCATCAATTGATTATAAGATTTAACAATTCATTGAGTGATTTTGGGGTGTTACATTAGATATTTCATATTAGGGCATTTTAGAACAAAATTTTATGGGGTGTGTTTAGAGGATATTGGAGTGTGAGTAGTGACACCCATATGAGTAACAATACTCATTGAAATACTTTAAGTGTTAATAAGTAACAATACTCATTGAAATGCACTAATACTAATCAAGTTTTACTAATTACTAATTATTACCATTTCACTATAACTTGTATTTAAAACAAAAGTGACCATATATATATTGCTATATTACAATATTAGTGTTACTAATTATCAATTCGTATCATTTCATTATAAATTTTATTTATAACACTTGTGATCATCTATGTGTTACTATTAGGGGTGTGCAAAAGACGGTTTGGTGGACCGAACCGACCGTAATATGAAAACCGAAATATAAACCGATTTTTTTTAATCAAACCGAAACCGAACCATATTTGTAAAAATCGAACGGTCCGAAACCGAAATATTTCGGTTCGGTTCGGTCGGTTTGGTCCAAAACTGATTTTTTTTTTAATTTTCAAAAGCGAGGACAAAAAGTATACATTTTTTTCATGATCTACGGTAAAAAGAACATATAAAAAACAATCTAAGCATTAATACAGTAGTTCTCAAAAGCTAAAAACAATAACAAAGGTTAAACATTAGTATGTTTTAAAAAGCTAGGCTTCACACCCCACGACTTAAGTTTCAAATCTCCAAATCATATAATCCTAATGCAAAACTTGACTAATACAAACACATATACTGCAGTTCACTAAAAACAGCTAATACTAAAAACAGTTCACTAAAAACAGCTAATACTCTTTAATTGAACCACTATTACTATTTAATTGAAACAACTAACACTATTAGAAAAAAAAATACATAAATTGCACATTGCAATTTGTATATACAAGAATTTGCCTTAACATTGCAACTTCTATATACAAGAATTCGCCCTAAACAGTTTGATGTTCTAATTTTTTTTTTTTGTAATTGTGTAAGACCATTTCCATTGTTTCTTCTAAACTAATTGCTTAACCTACACACATGGTTTGGTCTCTGCTTTAACTTCTCTCCATATATGAACTCTGTAATCCTAAGGAAGTTTCAAATAACTAATGCTCATAAATTTTGTTATACAATTGTAGCAATAGAAGAAGAAGGATTTGTTTTTCTACAATATGATGCTACATTACAATCCAAGAAACAGAGAACACCAAACAGTCACAATAGAAGCATACAACACAAACAACAAATTCCAAAAAGAAATAAAGATTCAAATTACAAAATTTCACAATGCAGTAGCATTACATAGGGGGCAGGTATTTTTTTCCTTCAACCAAAGTTTAATGCAATTAACATGATACTCATGTTTGCAATTTAGAACCCCAACCTTTTCTCCATCTCCAACCGTATTATCTTGACAAACTACACAGATTTTCTGTTGATCCGTGAAAACCGACTCTGTTTTCAAATACCTTTTGCTTAATTTCTTGCCTAATCCGCCATTGCCCCATTAATTGTTAGATAATATAGTTGCCCTCAGATAGGCGAGTAGAAATATAGAATAGCATATGAGGAACCACCGAACCAGTACCTTAAAGTAAGAAAAGAGTGCATACCGCGGCGATGGAGAAGGTCGTGAGAAGATGGAGAACGGAACTGAGCGGAGCGGCGAAGGAGAACGACGCGATGGAAGTGGACGACTGCGGACTGCGCTGTAGAGTAATTAATTTCTAACCTAATCTTAAGATTTTAACTTTTAGGAAATTATATTTCGGTTCGGTTCGGTCTAATCGGTTTTTCACTAGTAAAAATCGAAACCGAACCGAAATAAATAAAATTCATTTTTAAAAACTGAAAATCGAACCGTAAACCGAAATTCAGACCGAATTTTGAATTTCGGTTTGGTTTTGGTCCGTTTGGTCCGGTTTTTACGGTCCAGACCAAAATTTGCACACCCTTAGTTACTATATTACAACATTAGTAATACTAGTGACCAATTTTTATCTTTTCACTATAACTTGTATTTAAAACACTAGTGATCATCTATATATTACTATATTACAACATTAGTGTTACTAATTATCAATTCGTATCATTTTACTATAATTTCTATCTAGAATACTAGTGATCATCTATGTGTTACTATATTATAACATTAGTGTTACTAATTACCAATTATTATCATTTCACTATAACTTATATTTAAATACAAGTGATCATCTATATATTACTATATTACAACATTAGTGTTACTTTTGTCAGGTTTACTATGTACTTTACTTTTGTCAGGTTTACTATGTACTTTACCATAACTTTTGTCATCTATACAATGTACTTTACTGACATTGAAAGAGACATCTCAATGAAGAAATGTCAGGACTGATATCTTCCAGTTCACAGAAGTTGATGATTGGCTACATGGCTGTGTATTTCCTAAAACATGCAAGGGTGCGTTCAAACCTAAAAATAGCCGTTCATCAATAACCAAAAGAGGAAACCCTTGATACTATCTCTTCCAACGGATAGTTTTTCAAGAGTGACCTTGGAGAAGTTGCCTATAAATACCAGTGACCTTCACCATTGAAAGGTTACGGGAAATCCAAGCAACTCCAGAGCTCAATAGTATTCTTGCAAATTGAAGCACTGGAAAAACCAAGATTTCCCAAGTGTTTCACGTTGAAGATAGCTCATTTACTAAGCCCAGAATTGTTACATATCCAAAGCTTAGTAGAGATATCCTAGCCTTTGTATTTGTTCTTAGTGTCAAATGATATCTCACCCTAGTTGGAAACCAACCCAACCCAACCAAAACCCTTTTATTAGGTAGTTTGAGTGTGTGTGTGATTGTTGGTGAGAAAGAGTTGTAAAGAGTAAGTAAGCTGCAGTTGAGTCCGCCAGAAAGCTCTAGAGAAGAAGTGAGTAAGCTGTTTTAGACAGTAAAAAAACTTGTGTGCGTTGAGTTAGTAAGCTGCAGTAGTCAGCCAGAAAACACAAGTAGAAAAGTTAGTAAGCTGCTGTGTTCAGCCTGAAAACTTTAGGTGATAGTGTGTTAAGGAATTTCTCTGAAGATCAGAGAGAGTGGACGTAGGAGCTTTGTCTCTGAACCACTATAATTTGCTGTGTTGTTTGCTTTCTATTTTGCATTTTATCTGTTGCATATTTTCACTGAAAGCATACTGATTTTCCTGACATTCAGTTGGAAACAATCCACAGAACCTGCATTAAACTAATCACAGCCTTAACCACTGTTTTACTTAGGAAAAGATTTTCAGCAAGATAAAACGAGTATAAACTTAGGGCCAACACATTCCACACTCTTGATTAGCTAGAACAGATAATTACCAAACTGAACCAACTCTACTGAGTGTTCAGTAAGATAATTATCTGATCCAAGCTTCTCAGGATCTCTGATAAAACTCAGAATCAGTTGGGTTAATCTAAAGCTACTGAAAGCTGCTCAGGATCACTGTCTCAGTAGACTTTGACTCAGGGCAATTTGTGCTTCTCAGGGCAAAATTCTCAGGACAATCCCGACCCTTCTGATCACAGTAAAGAAAAAGTTTTAAAAATCACTGAACACTTGTATTCCCCCCACATACACGTGTAAGACTCATTGCACCGGGACCAACATACTTCCTAATTGGACCCTTAATGAAGGAATCACCAAAATAAGAAATAAATGGAGAAAAAAAGAAGACAAGATAAAGGAGAGTAAAAATTAACGAAAAGAATTATAGGATCAAGTGTAAAGGATATCGAGAAGTTAAAGAGTTAACCGAACATAATGGACTACATTGTTTGTTAAGACTTCTGCTTTTGAAGGTGAGGGCAAACTCCACT
Source organism: Stenogyne calaminthoides (assembly GCA_037126765.1). NCBI lineage: Eukaryota > Viridiplantae > Streptophyta > Magnoliopsida > Lamiales > Lamiaceae > Stenogyne > Stenogyne calaminthoides. The sequence continues at coordinate 30,320,927 of JBBCBC010000006.1, read as the reverse complement.
CTTCACTAAGTTAAATATTACATGTTATGATTGCTATGTTGAAATGATATATGTGAGTGATATATGTTAAGACAGGTAATGGTCCGCACTATATGTAAGCCGGGTAATGGCCCGTACAATATGCAAGTCGGGTAAGGCCCGTACTGTATGCAAGCCGGGTAATGGCTCGTACATTAGGTTGAAGTCGACACGGGCCACTGAGTGATCAGTGAGTGCCAATATCTCTCTCTGATGTTGCATGTTTTCACGAGCTACATTTGAATGTTATATATTGATTACATATGTCTTTTAACAATGCAATCATTGATGTTTTCCTCACTGATTGTATTTCAGACACTCATCCCCCCATAGTTTAATTTTACAGGGTGAAGAAGCTCGGGCAAGGCATGGCGAGGAAACGTGCGCAAGTAATTTATGATGAATGTAGTGATGTTTTTAAGATACGAGTCTTGCGCTGTAATTTCAAATAGTTTATTTTGTAATAATCACTTCTAATCAACTAGAATTTCCTGTAATACATAATCATTTTTAACTTGGGGACGTATCTCCTCATTTATGTGCTATTTTTCAATTTGGGGCTTTTCATCTAAAACACCCTTTATAAATACCGTACTTCTTCCTCCATTCATTTCCTGTGTTCACCTCCCTGTTAAGTTTGGTGAAATTATTAGCAGTAATAAGCTACTAATACGTAAAAAAGAACAGTGAATAATGAGAAGGAATTTTCTGTTGGAGCGTCGAAATATTGATCGGAAAACACATGTGTCTTACTCCATGCTTTTCAGTTTTTTTTTTTTTTTTTTAGTGTGAAGGAGGACAACTAGCGTAGAGAGGGAACAACATGCAGAGATTTAAATGGCAAATTCTGTTCTGAAATCGGAGGACTCAAAATATTTAAAGATATACATAAAAGAAAGGAAACAACCTGAATATGCCCATGAACATTTACACAAGGTTGGATCTTTGAATGTATAGAAGATGTTTGATGGTGGCTCTAATTTCTAAACCAACAAGGTTGTTTGTTGACAGTTTTTTATGGTAGCTAAAATAGAAATGCCTATTTCTTTCTTCTACCCATCGCCAAGAAAAAAAATATTTCAGAGATTTAATACTTTTCTTCTTCAAACTAACCATGGAAACTGATGAAAATTGTGACGTGAGAGGTCAAATTTCTGCGTTTCTTTTTCCATGCTTTTATAATATGGGGTGTTTGGAGGAAATTTGGGTGTGAATAGAAGGTATCTATATTAAAACGACGTTTATATTTTTTTAACAGTGAGACTCTTATTCATCAGGTGCACCTTGCACTTTTTTTTTTTGAAACATACAACTTATTTTTTAAATATTCGTTGTATCCTTCAAAATTTTCTAAACTTGTACAAAAATAAGAAAATTTCCGTGTATATATATATATATATTCACACATTCATCTTATTTTTAAATATATTTCCCAACAAAAACAAATAGACCAAGTAATACTCAGCGGTGTTACTTGTTTACATTTCAAAAGTACTACTAGGTCAATATTATTAGTTTTCATTGATTGTTGTTGGGGAACATTTTGCTCGAATCTATTCGAGGTGGAATTTAAATAAAAAATTAAATTATTTGATTATTACTAGCATGAATTAATCATATATTAATTCAAATAACAATTAAATATCCAACAACAAATAATGCTTATTAATTCCACGTAAATCCTACACATGTAGATTCTAAGAGTTACGTGAAACGTACCTTTTTGTTGGGGTTATACTAGAAAGTATGCTTTTACTTTGTATAACCAAACTGAATTTCTTATTTATTTACTGAAAATAAATTATTTATCACTGTTGCATTAAATGTGATTGAATGTTATATATATTTATTGCATACATGTTCAACAAATAGTACGTGTTACATTGTAGTTAATTTGGTGATATCAGATCACAGAAGATCAAATTAACAGTTCCTTGTAACTAAGTACAAATTCACAACCTAGATGGAAATGAACAATCCATCGTGAAAGGTTGAAGTGTAAGGCTCAGATTGGCTTGTCTTGACCAAGAGATTACACTAGTGTATTATGATGCGCTGAATAGGACCTATAAGAGGATAAATTCTTCAGTACTGAATATAGAAGGATTAGACCTCAGTGGTTCGTAATTTCTTAATCTCCGTTCCTTAAATAGGACTGTGTGAAATTAATAAATATTGCTTTGACTTATGTTGGGTAGAGAATCAATGTGATTCATTACTTTATATCTTGGACAATATTATTAATTACATGACGATTGCTAAGATTTAATACGGAGAATCGTGTACAAGTACGCCTTGCGTGATTTGTCCCCTTGGGAGGCTCAAAAGTTTTATCATATTAAATCTTGCAAGTAGAATTAGTTTCCGGTATGGATAATGATGTTGAGCCGTTCTTAATCCAAGGAAAAATATATTAATTAATATGAAGTTTTTCACTGGCTTAAATTAATTAATGGACTGGATAATCTTAAACATGAGAAATAATAAGCGGGAGCCATATTACAGTAATATGAGTTAAGATGGATAGTGCAATATTAATTATATAGTGGGATTAATTAATAATTATGTGCTTGAATAATATTGTGGCTCAATATTGATAATTCAACGTCCATTGGAAGGTCCAATCTTAATTCTCCTAAAGGCCCCTTTAGTAGCCCAAAGATAAAGTTCAATAACTTAAAAATGTGATTAAAATAAAAGAAATATTGTTGCTTTATTTTTCCTTATTTTTTTTCGAAAATAATGAGGAGGAGAGAGAAAAGATTTTCTTGGAAAGATTTTATGGAAAAAGATAAGTATTCTTGGAATACAAGATTATCCCATAAAATTCAAGTAAAATCAAAGATCTTATTCTTCCTCATTTAGCAATTTTTGAAAATTATATAGAAGGGGAAGAAAAGATATTTTGTGAATATTATGAAAATAAAATATATGAGATATATTCAAGATTGTATCTTGGGAAGTGTTGGTCCCATGAAAAACCATGTAATGCATATAAAACAGGGGTGAGGGAATAATGATTCTAATTTTTTTTAAACGATGTGTTTTGCTTATAAACAAATGCATATGACAAGTAAGAACATAAAGCAGTAAAGAACACACGATTTTATAGTGGTTCAGAGTCCAACTCCTGCATCCACTCTTCCCTTCATGGGGCACCAACTAAACCAACAGATATTTATGGAGCTCTCACTCAACGGGACTTATCTACCTCACGGGATCGCCTATAGATGTTTAATGAGTTCTCACTCTCTCGAGACTTATCTCCCTCATGGGATCGCCTACCCTCCCTTACGGGATTGCTTCTTAACTACCTCACTTAACCACTAATTCTCTCTCAAGAAAGGATTTGGGTTTGGTGTTATTTCCAACTAGCTGAGATTTTTCCTTACATTGTTTTAGCCTTTAAGCTAAGGTTGGGAGAATTTCTCTAAGCTTATGATATGACATTTATGCTTAGATACAATGAAGAACACTCTTGGGTAAATTTGGATATTTAATGCTCTGTGTTCTTGAATGGAGATGCTTGAATATTTGGCTTTAATCTTCACTTTGCAGCATCCTCCATTATCTTCTTTTGAAGATAGTGCAATGTATTTATAGTGTGGATTTGAATATTACCGTTGGAGAGTAATATTCAAATCCATACTAATAATCTTCCAGCTTTTCTTTGTCCTTTTGCACTGTTGTTTGCAGCTTTATGTCACATCCATATATGTGTTGTTATCTTCTTATTGGCCAGCTGTTTTTGTGTGTCTAATGGATCTGATCAGCTCGCCTGATTTCTAGTCTGCTGATTTCTGGACTGCTGATTTCTGGTATGCTAATTTCTGGACTGCTGATTTCTGGTCAGTAGAAATTTGATCAGCAGATTTCTGGTCTCTCTTCTGATTTCTGCACTTCATCAGCACACTGCATCTGCACTGCATCAGCAAACTGCATCAGCAAATGCATCAGAACTGCATCAGCACTGCATCAGCAAATTGCACCAGCTCAGTTCTGCGCGGCAGTTAACTCGGAACTCATCCTACTCATCTGATCTCGATCAGCCTCGTCTACAGCCTCGCCTGATCTCGATCATCTTCGTCTGATTTCAGGAGTTCCCCCTTAACTTGTTCTCTCGTTCCCCCTCAACTTGTTATCTGTAGATTATCTTAAATAACACAAGTTGATAATGTTTTGACATAATTCATCAAAACTAAAATATCCCAACATCTCTCTCCCTCTCTTCTTTCACTGTAAAATTTTATAGGCTGTACCCAACTCACATCCAAGAATTTTCACATTTTTGCTTCTCTCTCCATTTGAATTATAACACTCGCCCATGAATGGCAGTGTGCCACCGACCAAATCACCGGAGACGTCCACCTACGATCTTCATTGTTTATACTAATTTTTACAACAAAATAATCGTTTCGAACCCCAGAATTCTAGATCTAAAAACCTATTTTTTATTGGACTTCCCAGTCGAAGGAAATCTTAATTTAAAGTTTGATTGTATTCCTGACCCTAAAGTGTGTCGGCTCACTAATACATGGATGACCTTGATTTTAGTGTATATTGAAAGTCCTTGAGAAGGAGAGTAAAACCCCTAAAACTATTTAACGACAGGACTCCGAAAAGGCTGTCAATTTTCGATGGCAAGTTACAGGTAAAAAACTCAATTCTCTTATTTCAATTTGAGTTCCTCTCACCTTCAACTTTTTCGGAATGGGGGACGATTAGAATTGGTGGGGTGTGACGACGTGACCAGATTTAAAGATGGTGGTGGTGGAAGTGGTGGTGGGACTCTTGGTTTGTTAATGATTTTCTGTGTTCAAGACATATTAGCACAAAGTCTACACCGGATTTTTAAAAACGACAGTATTGGTGGTGGCGCCGACGCTGACTATGGAGTATCTGAGTGTTCACTGTTCTTTGTTCAAGTCTTCGAGTCACATGAGCAAAAAGTCTACATCGAATCTTTAAAAACGGCGGTGCAATAGCCACAACGACATTGGAGTGACCGAGTATTCAATAATTCAATACAGATTATATACTTTGTTTATTTGGAAAAAAAAATATACAAAGTGTTCAAAATACACATTTTTCTCATTAAGGGTATCAATGTCCTTTTACATCACATATATATTAAATATTGTGTCACCCCAGGGGTGAATCACCCCGCCTATCATTTCTCTTAAATTTTTGCATCCAAGTTTCACTCGCCATTCACACACGCTTACTCTGCCATCACTTGATCAAATAATCTGTCATCACTTGGTTATAATCAGTGGTGCAAAAATCGGCATAGGCGCCGCCTAGGCGCTAGGCGGCCACCGGCTGCCCCGATTTCACAAAAATTGGACAGAAAACCGCTTGGGGGAGTTCGACGCCCGTCTAGGCGGCCTAGGCGGCCAAGTCGGCCAAATCGGTTCCACTCACACCAATACACCATAACAAAAAGCTCCCACTCGACCACAACATGTTCTTTAAAACGTCCTCCGTCTAGGTCCAAGACGACGTTCGACATTGGGTAGCTCACAGCCCGGAACAGGTATCCGCGGGCGGCCGTGCGCACGCCCGTGTCCGCCTTGGCCCAAGCTCCACCTGGTGCTCAGCCACACCTGGGCTTGCGCCCGCGTGCCCGAGCGCCTCTCAGACAGCCCGATACGCGACCGCCTAGAATTTTGTGCTTTGGCTCGCGTACGTCCGGGCACTTGGTCGCCTCGCCTTTAATTCTTCATATTCGTTCTCGATCCGGTTACAATTTATTTACAAAAAATAAATAAACCTAGATCTAGGCTAGTCTATTACATTGATCAAATCAAACAAATCCTAATCTACTCGTGGATTTTCTCACGAGGCAAAACGAATTCGAACGAATCGAATTAAAAAACCACAATTTATATGCATGCATAAATAAACATTCATCAAATACCATGACAATTGGATACCTGCAAAAAAGATCTAGCAATTCTACTATCCAATTTCAAATTGAATGAAAAACAAATTAAATTACAATTTAAAATTCAGAGCCCGAAACCAAGGCTCTGATACTAGTTGTTGGGGAATTAATTGCCCGGATCTATTCGGGGTGAATATTTAAATACAAATTTAATTATAACTGTTGGGATATTTTAGTTTTGATTAATTATGCCAAAACATTATCAACTTGTATTTTTGAAGCTAATCTACAGATAACAAGTTGAGGGGGAACGAGAGAACATATTGAGGGGGAACTCACGAAATCAGGCAAAGATGATCGAGATCGACGAGGTCAGCGATTTAGACCGACGAGATCGATGAGTTAGAAGAGTTCAGAGTTAACTGATGAGCTGTGCAAAATCAGAAGAGAAGATAAGCTAAGCCAGCTGATCAGAAGAATAAGAAGACCTGACCAGATGACTGAAAACAGACTGATCGATGATCGGAAGAATGCATGTTGATCGAAAGAAACCCAACGGAAGATCGAAAAGAGAAGGTTGCGGATCGGAAGAGGAAGAGATGAGACCGACGAGATCGACGTGATCGAGATCGATATGAAGATGAGCGATGATCAAGATCATACGCGGATTGAGATCGATGTGATAAACCCGATATGCTTAACCCGATGACCGACCGATGCTATCCTCGATCTTGTCAATCAAGATATGATGATCCGACCGGTTGAGCTGATCGATCGAGCAAAGAAGAAATCGATAGCCTCGAGTCAAAGTAACTGAAGGTCGATGTTCGATACGAATTGAATCGAACTCAGTCGGCTGAGTGTCGATATGCTGATCGAACAAGGTCCGCAAAGAGAAGTCGGTTGAATCAAGTGACTGAATGCTCGGAGCCGGACACTGAAGGCTCGAGACAGTCCAAGGCTCGACAGACTGAAGGCTCGAGCAGGCTCAAGTTCCCGAGACTCGAGAGAATCTGAATGATTTCAAAGGCGAGGAATCGAGGAATATAGTCGTTAGAATCGGTGGCGTGGACCAATGAGAGGAAGACAACCCGGCTGGAAAAAGGCGCAGAAGTCTGAGAATAGTATGGATTTGAATGTGACTCCATCCAACGGTAACATTCAAATCCACACTATAAATACAAGATCTTCCTTCATTATTTGCGTGGAGAGTGTGGATGCGTGGAGATTATAGCACGAGATGCTACAGAGCCAAAGAGAGTTATACCCAAAGCATTCCCACCCTAGAACACAAGTATGTAGATTTACAAATATGTTCAAGAGTGTTCTAGAACCCAATCTAAGCAACCCACGATGTATCCTAAGCTTAGAGAGATTTTCCCAACCTTAGCATTGAGGCTAAACAAATGTAAGGGAAAATCTCAACCTAGTTGGAAACCAAACAAACCTTACCTAAATCAGTCGGTTAAGTTTGTAGGTGAGTGTGAACTCGGTAAACATCTAGCAATCCCAAAAGGGAGGGTAGGCAATCCCGAGTGAGGGTGATAAGTCCCGTTGGAGTGTGAACTCGGTAAACATCGGTAGGCAATCCCGAGTGAGGGTGATAAGTCCCGTTGGAGTGTGAACTCGGTAAACATCTGTAGGCAATCCCGTGGAGGGTGATAAGTCCCGAGGCGAACCCGAGAGGGTGATAAGTCCAGTTGGAAGGAATTTCCCTAGGAATGGGAGAGTGGATGTAGGAGCTTGAGCCTCCGAACCACTATACTTTGTTGTGTTCTTTATTGCTTTATGTTCTTATATTGTCATATGCATTCGATTATAAGCAAAACACAACACATGAGCTTAAAATGCAAAAAACCTGGAATCACCATTCCTTCACCCCTGTTTTTATATGCATTGCACGAAATGTTTGCTTCCGGCGCAAAATGGGTTTTCCAACGGGACCATCAATAACAATTATTACTAGCATGAATTAATCCTATATTAATTCAAATAATAATTCAACAACAAATCATGCATACAAATTCGTCACATAAATCCTACGCATGCGGAATTGCTAGGAGTTTACGTGAACTAACCTCTCGGAGTGACAACCGTTGAGAAGATGGATATCCCGTTCACACGAACAAACCCAAAGAGCCTTCTCAAGTATTCCCTCGTCCTTGTTCAACAATCCGGTGGAAGGATGCTCGTGAACGATTAACAAAAGAAAAAATAAAATTATGTTGCACCACCTTTGTGGATTTTTAATTTTTCCAACACATAAAATTTGCCTTGGGGATGAAAAATTCATCCCCTATTTATAAGAGGGAGGGTGGTCGAAAATTTTAGTGAGAATAAGATGGGAAAATCTTTTTCTTGATCTCCAAGAAATCTTGAATATATCTCATATATTATTTTCTCCATATTTAAAATATTCCACAAAAATCCCACCCCCTCTTGTTATGGATATTTTCGAAAATAAGGCCACGATTTCCAAGATTGGGATCTTCTTGAATTTATGAGATATTCTTGTATTCCAAGAATACATATCTTCCATAATATATTTTCAAGAAAATCAAGAAAATCTTTCCATCCTTATTTTACTCATTATTTTTGAAAATTTCAAATAAATAGCCAAGTGGGAGTTTTCTTGAATTTAATGAGATAAACTTGTATTCCAAGAATACTTATCCTCATTCCATAACAAAATTCAAAGAAAATCTTTCTCCCTCTTTATTTATTTATTTTCGAAAATTAGGTAAAAATAGGCAAAAATATTTTATTTAATTTTAAACAACTTTTTCAGTTATTGGACTTTATGTTTGGGCTACTTGAGGGACCTTTAGGAGAATTAAGATTGGACCTTCTAATGGACATTGAATATCCAATATTGAGTCACAATATCATTCAAGCCCATAAATATTCATTAATCCCACTACATAATTAATATTGCACTATCCAACTTAACCGATATTACAGTTAATATGGCTCCCGATTATTTTTTTCCGCGTTTAAGATTATCCAGTCCATTAATTAATTTCAGCTACTGAAATAACTTCACTTTAATTAATATCTTTTTCCTTGGTTCAGGAACGACTCAACATTATTATCCATACCGGAAAACTAATTTCACTTGCAAGATTTGGTATGATAAAACTTCTGAGCCTCCCAAGGGGACTAATCAAACAAGACGCACTTGCACACCGATTCTCCGTATTAAATCTTAGCAATCATCATGTAACTAATAATATTACCCAAGTTACAAGGTATTGAATCACATTGATTCTCTACCCATCGTAAGTAAAAAATATAGTTATTAATTCCACACTATCCTATTTAAGGGACAGGGATTAAGAAATAACTAACCACTGAGGTTTAATCCTTCTATATTCAGTTCTGAAGAATTTATCCTCTTGTAGGTCCTCTTCAGCTCATCATAATGTACTAGTGCAATATCTTGGTCAAGACAAGCCAATCTGAGCCTTACACTTCAACCTTTCACGATGGATTGTTCATTTCCATCTAGGTTGTGAATTCTGTACTTTTAGTTACAAGGAACTGTTAATTTAATCTTCTGTGATCTGGTATCACTAAATTAACTACAATGTAACACGTACTAATTATTGAACAATTATGTAGTAAATATATGTAACATTCAATGATATTTAAAGCAACATTGATAAATAATTTATTTCAGCAAATAAGCCCGAATTTCAGTCTGGTTATACAAAGTAAAAACATACTTTCCAGTATAACCCCAACAATCTCCCACTTATACTCAAAGTCTGCTTTTAAGTATACTACAACACGTCTCGTGTAGAATCTACGTGACATCTAACGTCACCTACACGAACCTAATAATATCTCTCCCACTTATATTCAAAGTAGATTGGCAACGGTCTTGACACCCATTCCTTCCACATGTCTCTCGAATGTATTCTGAGGCAGACCCTTTGTGAATGGATCTGCTAGGTTGTCCTCTGACGCGATCTTTGCCACCTCTATATCTCTTCTCTTAACGATTTCTCGTATAAGATGGTATTTCCTTTCAATATGTTTGCTGGCCTTGTGGACTCTTGGTTCCCTTGAATTTGCAACTGCTCCTACATTATCACAATAGACCGTGATTGTGCTGAGCAAATTCGGAACTACGTCCAAGTCCACTAGGAAGTTCTTGAGCCAAACCGCTTCCTTCTCTGCTTCACAACAGCTACATACTCGACTTCCATGGTAGAATCTGTGATGCATTTTTGCTTAACGCTTCTCCATGTCATGGCTCCTCCCCCATGCAAAACACACTTCTCGAGGTAGATTTTCTGGAATCTAAGTCTGATTGGAAATCCTAGTTCGTGTAACCGATGGGAATCAGACTGTCTGACTAATAAACCAACATTCTATCGTGAGTTCTCTTCAGATACTTCAGAATGTTTTTAACTGCAATCCAATGTTCTTTCCCCGGATTACTCTGATATCTTGCCACCATTCCAATGGCGAAGCAGATATCTGGCCTCATGCACAACATTGCATACATGAGGCTTCCGACAGCCGAAGCATAAGGAACACCGTTCATGTCATCTATCTCCTTTTGCGTCTTCGGGCAAATTTCTTTAGATAGATGTATTCCATGTCTGAAAGGTACAAAACCTTTCTTGGAATCTTACATGCTGAATCGCTTCAAGACAGTATCTATGTATGAAGCTTGCGATAAGCCTATCACTCTTTTTTTACGATCTCGAGTGATTTTGATCCCAAAGATGTGATCGGCTTCCCCTAAGTCCTTCATATCAAAATGTTTTGACAGCCATGCTCTTACGTCCGACAATACCTTTACATCGTCTCCGATGAGCATAATGGTCTACGTATAGTATTAAGAATACCAATGCAGTTCCGACACGCTTCTTATACAAACAACTTTCGAACTCATTTTGATCGAACCCCTAAGACTTTATAACCTGATCAAAATATTGGTACCAAGTACGGGACACTTGCTTTAGTCCATAAATGGATTTCTTGAGCTTGCAAACTAGATTTTCTTGTCTTTTTTCAATGAAGCCTTCGGGTTGTTGCATATAGATTTCTTCTTCAAGACTTCCATTGAGGAAAGCTGTCTTGACATCCATTTGCCAGATCTCAAAATCGAGATGCGCATCTATCGATAAGAGAATACAGATTTACTTTAGCATAGCTACAGGTGAAAAGGTCTCCTCATAGTTGATCCCTTCTTTCTGAGTGTATCCTTTTGCCACAAGTCTAGCTTTGAAGGTTTCTACCTTCTCGTCCGGTTATCTTTTTCTCTTATATACCCACTTGCACCCAATGGGCTTGACCCCATTTAGTGGTTCGACTAGCTCCCACACCTTATTATGATCCATAGAACCTATCTCGGCCTCCATTGTCGTTTGCCAAGAACTCGCATCCTTGTCTTGGATTGCCTCATTGTAAGTCCATGGGTCCGATTCATCTTCACCAGGGACTAAGTCCGACGAGTCTCCTATCCCCATGAATCTCTCAGGTTGTCTAATGACCCTCCCACTACGACAAGGTTCTGGTTGTGTAAGTGAATCGTTTGGTATGTCAACTTGTACTGTTAGCATTGAGGTAAGCCCCCTCAGCTCATCTAAGGTAATCTCACTTCTGGGCTTTTTATCGTTCATATAGTCTTCTTCCAAGAATCTAAAGTGCGTACTGATTACCACCTTTTGATCTTCGGGACCATAAAACATGCACCCTTTCGTTCCCTCGGGGTACCCTATAAACAACATTGATTTTGATCGTGGATCCAACTTGCCGGCTTCCTTGTCCAACACGTATGCCGGACACCCCCAAATTTTCATGTGTCTTAAACTGGGCTTGCGCCCGGTCCACAATTCTTTAGAGGTTTTGGGAACCGATTTGGATGGCACCAAATTTAGAATGTAAGCCGATGTTTCCAAGGCGTGACCCCAAAACGATTTGGGTAGATCCGCATAACTCATCACCGATCTGACCATTTCTAAAAGAGTTCTGTTTCTTCGTTCTGCAACCCCGTTTTGTTGTGGGATTCCAGGTACAGTCAACTGGGATACAATCCCTTCATCAGACAAGTAGTTCAAAAATTCATCGCTGAGGTATTCGCCTCCACGATCAGATCATAGAGACTTGATACACTTCTCCCTATGATTCTCTGCTTGAGCCTTAAATTCTTTGAATTTATCGAAGGTCTCAGATTTATGCTTCATAAGGTAAATGTACCCATATCTTGAGTAATCATTGATAAAAGTAACGAAATACTCATAACCTCCTCTTGCTTTGACTGACATTGGACCACATACATCGGTGTGAACGATTTCCAACATTTCCTTTGCTCTATTCCCCTTGGCTCAGAATTCCCTCTTGGTCATTTTACCCTCCAAACATGATTCGCAAGTTGGAAATGGTTCAACCAGGAGAGACTCCAATGAACCATCTTGAACCAACCTTTGGATCCCTTTTGGTTTAATATGACCTAGTCTCAGATGCCATAGAAGTGTTTCGTTCACATCTGATGAACGTTTTCTTTTATTACTCAAAACAGTCGATGTGTTATAGGATACATTTCATGAGTGATGTGCACAATTAATTGTGTAGAGATTATTCGACAATGTTCCATGATAGATAAACTTATTATTAAGAGTAATGGTAACAACTTTATTAAAAGTAACCGAATATCCATCAAGAAAAAGTTTAGAAACTGAAATCAAGTTCTTTCTAAAACTAGGAACATAAAGAACATCTCTCAAAATTAAAACATTATCTTCAAAAGACAACCACACTTCTCCCACTGCTTCAACTGCCACTCTCGTAGCATCGCCCAGTGTGATGAGGATCTCACTCCCACTAAGTTGCCGGGTCCGCTTGAACCCCTGTAAAGTGAAGCAAACATGATCAGTGGATCCCGTATCCACTACCCATAAATGGGTAGCATACGCCGCTAAACAAGTTTCAACAACTAGTGCATGAGAATTACCTTTCTTTCCAATCCTCTTGGGTTTGGAACAGGCTGACCTCCAATGTCCTTTCTCACCGTAGTTAAAACATCTCCCATTAGCTGGCTTCTTTACTCCCCAGTCTCCCTTCAACCCTCCTTTGCCCTTGGCAACACTTGAGTTCGCTTGCTTTTGGCCTTTGGCCTTCTTGTTCTTACCACCTTTTGGCCTAGAAGAAGAGGAAGGACCTTTTGCCATCAAGGCTTGGCCCTGTTGCCCCAATATCCCCTCTGCCGAGACCAAAGCTTGCAACAAATCAGGCAACGTGAACTTTTGATTGTTCATTTGGTAGTTCAGCCTGAATTGTTCAGAACTTTTCGGTAGAGAGTGGAGTATGAAATCGTTCTGAGTCTCGATGTCATATTCAGCGCCAAGTACCTCAAGCTTATTGAGGTGAGCCATCATTTGGAGAACGTGCTCCCTTACGGGCGTTCCCTCCACCATTTTCATAGAGAGCATGTCCCTCATGGTGATCTGACGAGCCACACGGTTCTGATGTTGGAACATCGCTTTAAGACTTGTCATGATTTCTGCAGCAGTTTCAAAGTTTTGATGTTGATGTTGCAACACATCCGACATAGAAGTCAGCATGGTGCACTTAGTCATCTCATTTGAATGCTCCCAGTCATCATAATCTTTCTTATCCATTTTGTTGGACTCATCAGTAGGCTTTTCGGGTTTTGGGACAGTAAGAACCCAGTTATGATGTTGTGCAATGAGGACAATAGTAAGTTTTCGATTCCAATCAACGAAGTTTTCACCAGTAAGTAAATTGTCTTTAAGTATGTTGAACAGTGGATTAAAAGGTTGCGACATTGCTGAACTGAAATAAATAACAATTGTATAAGCACAAAACTATCATATAATTCGATCACATGAATCATATTAAAATCTCCAAAAAATATGAACATGCATTAGCCAACATCTCAAAACAGTTTAAATAAGCCACGTGGGGTGGGTCATTATTTAAACACATTCAAGTAGGTTACAAACAAGAACAGTTACAAACCTTTAATGTCCATATTAATAGTTGGCTCCCGCTTGACCAATATAAAATTGACAGGGACTTCGGGGAAGTATATGCATATCAATTTTATACCTAAGTAATAACCATGATTAAATACATAATTATTATTTTGCTTTGAACGAGCCTCGTGGGGAGGGTCATCGTCGCCACTAATAATAATCCACAATCATCCCTTCAAAATTTATTCATGTGAAAACCATCTTTTGGCCGTCCCGGGGGGGAATTTCTCCAAAAGAATTCACAAATAAATAAATCATGAAGGTCAAAATTAATTCAATTTTATTATCCGGAATAAAATTGTCAATGAATTATTTTCAAAACATACTTAGTAATTTTCGAAAGTGAGATTTTTCCAAGACAATTTCTCATATATCGCATATTTAAACAAATTAAATAAGCACGAAAAAAATAAAGCAAACATCAAAACAAAAAAAATTAAACACATTGGGCACATATATCCAATTGTCACGGTTAATTTTTGTCATGTCTTGATCTTGAGAAATTGTCTTCACAGCATTCATCGTTCATCTCGAAAAGCTCCCACTCGACCGCAACATGTTCTTTAAAATGTCCTCCATCTAGGTCCGAGACGACATCCGACATTGGGTAGCTCGTAGCCCGGAACACGTATACACTTGCGCCTGTGCACACGCCCGCGTCCAGGCCGACCATCCCCGTCCGTCGCTCGGCAGCTCTCGGCAGGTGCACGGATCCACGCGTGCGCCCACTCTACTCCGCCTGTGATTCTCGATAGCGGCCCTATGCGTACGTGCACGCGTCCGCGCGCACCTGAGCCCGTCCAACCCTCAGCTCCCACTCGCGTCCGCCCGTCCGCGTGTCCGCGTCTCTGTCTGGCGCGCCCGCCCACCTTGGCCCAAGCTCCGCCCGTGCTCGGCGAACTGGGCTTCTTGCGCCCGCGTGCGCCGAGCGCCTCTCGGCCAGCCCCGTACGCGACCGCCTAGCACCTCGTGCTTTGGCTCGCGTACGTCCGGGCACTTGGTTGCCTCGTCTTTAATTCTTCGTCTTCGTTCTCGATCCGGTTACAATTTATTTATAAAAAATAAATAAACCTAGATCAAGACTAGTCTATTACATTGATCAAATCAAACAAATCCTAATCTACTCGTGGATTTTCTCACGAGGCAAAACGAATTCGAACGAATCAAATTAAAAAACCACAATTTATATGCATGCATAAATAAATATTCATCAAATACCATGACAATTGGATACCTACAAAAAAGATCTAGCAATTCTACTATCCAATTTCAAATTTAATGAAAAATGAATTAAATTACAATTTAAAATTCAGAGCCCGAAACCAAGGCTCTGATACCAGTTGTGGGGGAATTAATTGCCTGGATCTATTCGGGGTGAATATTTAAATACAAATTTAATTCTAACAATTATTACTAGCATGAATTAATCCTATATTAATTCAAATAATAATTCAACAACAAATCATGCATACAAATTCGTCACATAAATCCTACGCATGCGGAATTGCTAGGAGTTTACGTGAACTAACCTCTCGGAGTGACAACCGTTGAGAAGATGGATATCCCGTTCACACGAACAAACCCAAAGAGCCTTCTCAAGTATTCCCTCGTCCTTGTTCAACAATCCGGTGGAAGGATGCTCGTGAACAATTAACAAAAGGAAAGATAAAATTATGTTGCACCACCTTTGTGGATTTCTAATTTTTTCAACACATGGAATTTGCCTTGGGGATGATCATCCCCTATTTATAAGAGGGAGGGTGGTCGAAAATTTTAGTGAGAATAAGATGGGAAATTTTTTTTCTCGATCTCCAAGAAATCTTGAATATATCCCATATATTCTTTTCTTCATATTTAAAATATTCCACAAAAATCCCACCTCCTCTTGTTATGGATATTTTCGAAAATAAGGCCAAGATTTCCAAGATTGGGATCTTCTTGAATTTATGAGATATTCTTGTATTCCAAGAATACATATCTTCCATAATATATTTTCAAGAAAATCAAGAAAATCTTTCCTTCCTTATTTTATTCAGTATTTCAAAAATTTCAAATAAATAGCCAAATGAGAGTTTTCTTGAATTTAATGAGATAAACTTGTATTCCAAGAATACTTATCCTCATTCCATAACAAAATTCAAAGAAAGTCTTTCTCCCTCTTTATTTATTTATTTTTGAAAATTAGGGAAAAATAGGCAACAATGTTTTATTTAATTTTAAACACATTTTTCAGTTATTGGACTTTATGTTTGAGCTAATTAAGGAGCCTTTAGGAGAATTAAGATTAGACCTTCTAATGGACGTTGAATATCCAATATTGAGCCACAATATCATTCAAACCCATAAATATTAATTAATCCCATTACATAATTAATATTGCACTATCCAACTTAACCCATATTACAGTTAATATGGCTCCCGGGTATTTTTTTCCAGCGTTTAAGATTATACAGTCCATTAATTAATTTCAGCCATTGAAATAGCTTCACTTTAATTAATATCTTTTTCCTTGGTTCAGGAACGGCTCAACATTATTATCCATACCGGAAAACTAATCCCACTTGTAAGATTTGGTATGATAAAATTTCTGAGCCTCCCAAGGGGACTAATCAAACAAGACGCACTTGCACACCGATTCTCCGTATTAAATCTTAGCAATCGTCATGTAACTAATAATATTACCCAAGATACAAGGTATTGAATCACATTGATTCTCTATCCATCGTAAGTCAAAACAATAGTTATTAGTTCCACACGATCCTATTTAAGGGACGGGGATTAAGAAATGATTAACCTTTGAGGTCTAATCCTTCTATATTCAGTTCTGAAGAATTTATCCTCCTGTAGGTCCTCTTCAGCGCATCATAATGCACTAGTGCAATCTCTTGGTCAAGACAAGCCAATCTGAGCCTTACACTTCAACCTTTCGCGATGGATTATCCATTTCCATCTAGGTTGTGAATTATGTACTTTTAGTTACAAGGAACTGTTAATTTAATCTTCTGTGATCTGGTATCACTAAATTAACTACAATGTAACACGTACTAATTATTGAACAATTATGCAGTAAATATATGTAACATTCAATGATATTTAAAGCAACAGTGATAAATAATTTATTTCAGCAAATAAGCCCGAAATTCAGTCTGGTTATACAAAGTAAAAGCACACTTTCCAGTATAACCCCAACACGCATTGTTAAAAGACATATGTAAATAATACATAACATGAAAACGTAGCTCATGAGAACATCGAATGTATTATCACTTCATGGGCATCACCCGGCTTGGCTTGCAGTTAGATTAGATGACGGGCATTATTCGACTTGGTGATAGCATACATTACATAATAATCATGAGCTTGCATATTCATGCCATTCCTCTTTCACATACAACATTTTAACATAGCAATCTTAACTTGGAATGTTTCACCCAGTGAAGAGTGGAGATTGCTCTCACCTTCAAAGAAAGAGTTGCAACAGATGATGCAATGCAATACCCCTTATTGTCCTCAAACTTCGTCACCCCTGATTTAGCTAGTCCAAAGAGTCTCAAGTTATGTTCCAAATCCATACTAGAGATGATGCCTTGAATCTACATGGGGAGTGTATTGATTCATTTGTCTGTGTTTCTTCCTCGAAGTTTCGAGCTCCAGCGCAACTAAACCCTTCTCCTCTATCTTTGTTTTTGTTTTGAAAAATAATATAATATTGAAGACTTATTTTAACAATTAGTCACCACCGCCTCACTAACTTATGCTTGAAGCTCTTCTAATTTTACGATTTTAACATTTTTTTCTCTATAGGAATTCAAACGGTCATCTTCCCGCTCAGCCTTCCAACCCTAGTTTTTGAAAATTAGGGTTTTGGTGCTTGAGATCTTCTGCGCGGATTTCCCATGTGCCCCTCCACTTCCCCATGTGGGCTATTTAATGTATACTCACCAGTGCAAATCTTACCATATCTTAACATACTTGCAGAAAAGAACATTCCTTTTTGGCATTACTACTCCCAAACGTTTTGCCTCCCCCCCAGAAAACCATCCCCCCGAAGATCCGCTCCGGACCTCTTCCCTTTCTCTATTCGTTGTTGATTTTTTGCTTGCAAGCTGTGCCGCTATGGATAAGGAAATACTCGTCTTGTGGGAAAAACTTTCCATCTTCGAAGATGAAAGCACTCACATCACCATCAAATCGAAAAACCTTGCCACTCCCGTGAACGCCTTGGTCGGAAAACTCGCAATGAAGAAATTTGTGGGTTTTCACGATCTACAGGTGGGACTCCCTAAAATCTGGGATCTGAAGCTACCGATGGAGATAAAACCACTGGGCGGGGGTCTCTACATTTTCGAGTTCGCCGATGGTGGCGAGTGTGATAGGGTTTTCAACAAACAGCCTTGGAACTACAGAGGGTCTGTACTACTGCTTTCAAAGATGCATGGGGATGAGCGGCCATCGGACTTCGTTCTCGTTGAGGTGCCTTTCTGGATCCAAGTTCACGGCCTCCTAATAAGGGCATTGACTAGGGGAGCGGCAGAAGACCTAGGTGGCTCACTTGGCGACATCCTCGACGTTAAAAGCGACTATGATTGTGTTGCTTTGGACGAGTGCATCTGTGTTTGTACCATGGTGGATGTGCGAAAGCCTCTTCATCGGTGGGCCACTATCAACATCGAGGATTCGACTTGTAGAGTCATTTTTCATTATGAAAAACTCTCTGACTTCTGTTACCATTGTGGGGAGGCTTACCCATCAGGATAAAGATTGCAGTTTCTTCAAACCGGACGGCAAGAGGCACTTCAGATCTTGGTTGAGGGCTAATGGACAGAGCTCGGTCTCCTATGAAACCATAAGCAACGAACTCAATCGCATGAATGCTAAGAAGCCAGATCTCCCCCTTAGCCAGTCCCCAAAGACACCCAAGGGCCTAATGGCGAACACCCCTCCTATCTTTATCCCGGAATCGACCCGCTCAAAGACTAAAAGCCATGTTATTTAGCCCATACCATATCACAACCCCCCCCTTGATAACTCAACTAAATATAACCCCACTCCTACAGGTTCCATCCAGAATAACACACCCACGTTCTCACCCCTCGCCCTCGTACCAAAATGGGATGTGTTAATCCCAAAAATCCATTCTCAACAAAACCATAACCCTTCTGGAAAGACGGCGAACCTGACTGACCCGATGCTCTCTCACAAACAGCGTATCACAGCAGAAAATGCCACAGACCTTGCCTCCCCGGCTGAAAGCCCAGAGATCAACCTAAACAACCCCCCCCTCTTCATCAACCCACCTCCCCAACAGGGCACTAGCCCCAAAAACCCTAATCTCTCAGACACTCTCTACCTTGTTGAAGCGGAGCTCATGCTTATTGATGAACTTCTTTCTATGTTTGCAGGAAACCTCAACTAACCGTTTTCGTTCTGAGCCTCTCTGAATGGCACCAAAGTGGAGCAGTCCAAGAAACGAAACAAAAACCTGAAAGCTAACATGAATCTCGGCTTGATAGGAAATGATGATGGAAATCTCAAGACAGGCATGAAAAGAGTCATCAAACAAGACTATCTCAACCTGACCACTCCAAAGAAACAGAAAATGAAGGAATCGACCTGAAGTAACGGTGGTGGTTGACGGTGCTCAACCCCGCCGACATCCATGAATTGTATTTGCTGGAATGCTCGTGGCCTCGGGGGACAACGGGCATTCAAAAATCTGCAATGGTTACTAGCGGATCAATCCCCCGAACCTTTTGTTTATTTCCAAAGCTAAAATATCTAATTCTGTTGTTGTTAAATGGCGATGCCTCTTTAATTTTCTTGGCTATTTTTGTGTTGAACCTATAGGAAAAGTGGCGGCCTCGTTTTGTTTTGGAATGATAAGATTAATGTTTCGATTTTGTCTTACTCTCTCGGCCACATTGATAGTCTGATTTCTTTTAACAATAAGTGGTGGTTCTTTACTGGTTTCTATGACAACCCGAATAATAACTTAAGACATCTCTCGTGGAATTTGCTTAATAAAATCGGTAGTACTCATCCTAACTTGCACTATGGTTGGATTGTAGGTGGTGATTTCAACGAAATCCTTTACGATAAACAATAATAAGGCGGCCCTCCGAGAGCACTCAAACAAATGCAGGCGTTTCACAACGAACTTGAAAACAATGATCTGCATGACTTAGACGCTCTTGGTCCGGTCTATACTTGGAATACTATGCGATCAGGCAACCATCGATTCTTGGAGAGGTTTGACCATTTTGTGGCCAATGGAACATGGTTGTCCAACTTCCCGGATGCTTCGGTAAAAAACCTGGACTTCTACAAATCGGACCATCGTCCCATCCTTCTCAAACTTGGTCATGTTACTCACACTCCAGTTGTCAAGCCCCCCCCCCAGTTTTCAAGTTCGAACACAAATGGCTCCTGGAGAAAGATTACAAGATTGTACTGGCTGATGCCTGGAAGAACTCAAAGCACTCTTCCAGTATTCATAAAAAACTTGAGGTTGTGGTGGCTCATCTAAGGGAATGGTCTCGTTTCAAGGTGGGAGACATTGGTCATAAAATTAAAACTACTCGTAAGCTCATTAACAGGCAGATCAATGTCTAGGATGATACCTTCAACATTCATCGGGTCCGCTCTCTCGAAAACAAACTTGAAAAACTCATTTTTCAAGAGGAAACCCACTAGAAACAAAGATCTAGAGTGAACTGGCTAAACTCGGGTGACAGAAACACAACTTATTTCCATAGTACCACATCGGGTTGCAAGAAACAAAACCATATTAAGACTATCACTGATGAGGAAGGTCTCGTTATGAAGAAACATGAGGAAATAGTAAAAGTCATCACTAATTACTATGGGTCTTGTTCAAATCCCAAAACCCTTCCCTTGAGGACATCGACTGTGTGACGAGATATATCAACCTGGTGGTTACCGATGAGATGAATAATCTCCTTTCCAAACCCTTTTTAGAGGAAGAGGTCCGGAAAGCTCGTTTTGACATGAATCCATCCAAGGCGCCGAGCCCGGGGCCCGGACGGTTTCACGGCGCTCTTCTTCCAACAAGCGTGGGACTACATCGGGGGAGATATCACGAAATCTACACTAAGTTTCTTGAACTGGAGTACTTGTCTCGAGGGCCTGAATCCAACAATTATTACTCTCATTCTGAAGTCAAAAGAACCGAAAACCATGAAAGACTTTCGACCAATTAGCCTTTGCAACGTGACTTATAAAATTATGGCTAGGGCTATCACCAACCACTTCAGATCAGTTCTTGGCAAGATCATTGACCCCAACCAGAGTGCCTTTATACCGGGATGGCTAATCACTGACAACATCCTTTTGGGGTATGAGTGCATGCATTGGCTAAGGAATAATAAAAGCAAACAAGGCTACGCTTCCCTTAAACTAGACATGAGTAAGGCATATGATAGAGTGGAATGACCCTACCTTGAAAAAATCATGATCAAAATGGGCTTCGCCAATAGTTGGATCAAGCTTATTACGACATGTGTCTCATCACCCACCTATTCCTTCAAGGTTAATAATGAGATTGCAAGTAAAGTGGTCCCCACCAGAGGTCTTTATCAGAGTGACCCTCTCTCCCCTTTTTTTCTTTGTGCTTGTGTCCCAAGGCCTTTCCTTAGTTATTAATGCCCATGCAGCCAGCGAAAAATCACGGGTATCAAGGTGGCTAGGGGTAGTCCCATGATCACCCACCTCTTCTTCGCCAAGTATTGTGTGACGTCTACCCAAATATTTAATATGATTCGACAAGCATTGGGCGATGCCTAACCAAATAATTATAATGCGGACTATGAACGCGTTAACAAATTATTAAATAAGTTAACCAAGTAAGATTTTAATAATTATCATAACTCATCGAATTTTAAAATCCAATTTTCAATTCAATTTCAAAGTTAGAATTATCATTAAAAAATAATTAATCCGATTAGTTATTTATTAGTCCAACCAATAATCCAATTTTAAAATTAAACACATTATATTAATTTTCAAAATCAAATTTTAATTATTTAATTGTTAGGGGTTTAGATGCAATTTTAAAAATTGCACGAGAGGGCATGCCCCAAATCAAATTTGCAAAATAACCCTCCCACGTCACCACCCAAATCCGACAACATCCAATCTGTAATTTGGGACAACCGTTTCCAAAAACCAACCAAAAGTTCTTATCAATCACAATCAATTTCAGAATTAATCTAATTAATTCATCAACTATCAGTCGAACTGTAGCAATCGAAAAGGAACAGGAAGAAATGGAATCGACGAAGCTCACATCGAGTCAACGCGGCGCGTGCATAGCACCGCCGCCAACGGAGATGACTTCGCAGAACCAGGATGAGCCTGAAATGCTCGGGACTCGTCAAATCGCCGCCGTGACAGAAGGTGTCTAAAAGGGTCGTCTCGTGTCACGCGAGCGCGAGCGAGTCACGCCACCGCTCAAGCGCACACGCACATCGCTCTGTCAGAGAGAGAACAACCATCACCTCCAATCGACGCATCGCGTCGCCGCCGCAAGGGGCGGCATGAGTCCCCATCAGAACGGAGACCACGCCGCGACCCTCGGTTGCAGACGATTCGCGAAGAGGGAACGAATCGATTCAAAATCGAGATGACAGATTTCGTAGGTCAACAAAACGGCCGCTGTGGGTTCCGCCGTGGGCTAACGCACACGTTGCGAGGCACGGCGCCTAGCGCCAGCCTTCAGGGACGCTGCGTAGCACCATCGGAGTGAGGAAGACGAAGGTAAGCGGCGGCAGGTTTCCCAAGGAAAACCCTAGTTTTTCAAAAACCGGTGAAGACGAAGAGAGACCCTAAGTGTGTGCGTGTTTCAACTAATATAAACACATAAACAAACAATTCAACACACATATGGGTCAAAAACGCCAAATAAATAAATCAATCAGTGTGGTCGCGTTCCAAACCGGCCACACCTCAACAAATTTATAAAAAACATTTCTTTATAAATTAATCAATTAGCAATTAATCAAGAGCCTGAAGCTCTGATACCACTGTTGAAATTTACTAGCATGTAAAGCAGTTAAACATGCGCACCGGAATAAACAAATTCATCAACAACAAATTATTATTGCATAATTGAAATAACGAAATACGTAAAGAAATTCTTACAGTGCTTCGTAAGTAATCTCCTCAACTACGGTATCCACGTAATTCCCGTTCACAGATCCATACAAATTCGCCAGCGTTGAATCCCCGTATGAATTTGATAGGAAAACTCTACACTAGAGGTTTTATGGAGAGATTTAATTCTTGTATATAATGAAACTCATATATATAGGAGAAGCCCAACTTAAATCTTTAACCATCTTTATTAGGAAATAAAATTCCTAACCTTACAAATCAAATCCCATGGATTTGATTTCCATATATATATATTTTCCTACAATAATATTCCATATATTATTTTGGGATTCCTATTTAATTAAATCCAATTTAATTCAAATCAAATCTTTTATTAAAAACAAAAACCTAAAACCACTAAATGTGTTCTTCAGTATACTTCCTTATACTATCCTGAACTATGTCTGCTGACTATACATGGTGCAGATAATCCTGATCCTATCACTTATTGAAAACCTGATTCCTATTTACCAAGATGTTCTGAAACATGTCATACTCAGGGGTTTTGGGATCTAATCAAAATGTTTATTAAAAATTCATCTCCCAACAACAGGCACATTGCGCAGCAGAAATAAATAGTTCACCAACAACGAACAATTAATTGCATGATTGAATACGTATAAACATAAAGAGAAACCTTACAGTAAATCGTACGCATATTTCTCTACTATGGTATCCACGTAATCCCCAATCACGGACTTGCACGGATTTGCCAGCGTTGAATCCCGAGATGAATTTGCTAGGAAAATTGTAACTCTAGATCTTATGGAGAGAATAATGAATTAACGTTGTTTGTGAATTCCTAAGAACTCATATATATAGGGAAGACCCAGCTTAAATCTTAAGCTAACTTGATTAGGAAATAATATCCCTACTCTTATAAAATAAATCTCTTAAATTTATTTCCCTTATATAAAATCTCTACGAATTTAATTCCCATGTATATCAAATCTCTACTGATTTGATTCCACATATATTAAATCCTATAATAATATTTCATATATTATTATTGGGAATTTAATTAAATCCAATTCAATTAAATCCAATTTAATTAAACATTAATAATAATTAATTCCAAATTAATATATTATTAATTAATTCTCCATAAATTAAATATTAAATTCAATTTAACATTTAATCAACCAACTATAATCCGTAAAAGAGAACTACTTGTTGTGTGACCCATAGGCCCTCATATATCGAGCGATTAGTCAAACTAACGGTCTTAATTGAACCCTAGATAATAAATCAGACATTCTCAATATATGAGGTACGTTGCGAGAAACGTGCAACTACCTGTAACTGAAACATGGGCTATTATGATTTCCTCCTTTCATTCGCGAATACTCGATTAAGTCTTGAACATGATGAAGTATCTATTCAAATAACTTAATCCTATTATCTCTAATCACTAACTGATCATGTATGTCACACTTAGCCACAAAGTCTAAGTTGACGTGTATTGGTCGATGACTTTGATCCAATTATGATGAGAAGATGAGTATTCTCTCTAAATCCACATTGAGGAATGAATCCTATTCTTGGCTCAACTACCACGCACATGCACTTCGTGATGAACCCAATCCAAGCCATATCTACCCATAGAAGGGTGCAAGCGTCGGTCATGGTCAAAGTTCATCACTCCACACATGTCGTGCGTATTGACCTCAAGTCAAAGGAGTATCACATTGTTCCCACTAACCGAGACACCCGTAGACACATATTGTGGACTTACATCAAATGGTTTCTCGGATGGGTATACCAATACCCTCTAAAGTATTTGTGCATCCATCATGAGATACCTAGTATCTTGTAGTAAGTGAGATCTTACTACACTCTCTAAGAGTATGATGCATATCACACACCAATCTCAATCACATCATCAATATCTCATTCCTGATGATCCTTGATCGGGGCCATTTGAGAATCATGGTTAAGTCATCTGAGTTCTCACAACATCAATGACAGTAATGACTCATGGGAACACTTGCATGAATAAATAAGTTGTAACATGGATTAACCCGACCCCCGGCCTAATCACATGAGCAACGATCGACCTCGCATATACCATTTAAAGCTACCTAGAATTAAATGGACACCTTGCCAATCTATCCGAATACAAACTAAGTTCGCCCTAACCCAGGCTACTTAGGCTGCAGGCCGCTAATCGACTTAAAATATTTGTACAAGTCGCGGGGCGGCTTGTACTCTAGATCCTCAGGTCAGAAGCGACTTACGTCCAAATAAGTCGCGTAGCACGATAGTCAGGAGGCACCCGACAAGCCACGAAGTCCGCTTCACGATTGGCGCACAATAAAGGAGACGACATCTGACCCAGCAAGGCAAATTTAGCGGGCTCCGAGATCGAAGCCCCTGTCAGTTCTCCTTTCCTTATGAAAATTCCCGCCCAAGAGGTGGGAATCACAGTATAAATAGGCCTTTAGGGCCACACTTGTAAAGGGTTGAAAAATCTTAGTTTCTTAGGCATAAAATATAATAAAATATTCCTGGCTTGGACGCCCCCAGACGTAGTCTTATTTAGAAGATGAACTGGGTAATCAAACTTGAGTGTTGTTTCATCACGTTGATCGTCCATTTCTATATCTCTGTTTTATTGTTATTTGTTGGCCGAAAATTGTAAGCCGGGCACAACAATTGGCGCCGTCTGTGGAAAACTTTTCTTGAAGAATTACACCAATTCTTGAAGAAGACTCACCTTTCAAAAAACCCTATCAAGCAATGGCGATCAACCAAGGTAACACTACCGGACACGAAATGAATGCCCGTGATGGTGTCGAAGCCTCTCTGAGCTCACAGCGCACCCGCCACACGATCCCGGTGATCACTCCCGATTGGTGGAACCTAGTACGGACACCAGAGGATGTAAAGGCCGTAATGACTGTCCTCAACAAGAAACGCCTCGCCTTTGACGTTGAGGAGGAGGAGCCTCCGATCAAGAAGACTGCTTACGACGGCGGAACCTCTAAGGGCAAGGCTGCCCTTGCCGAAAAGGGGCGGTCAACGGGCCAACTGGCGTACGACCTGGCGAAGCATGCTATCATACGGAATCACCGACTCCTGGAAAAACCAGAGGGATCGGACAATGTGTTCAACCATCTTGGAGACCTGGGGGCTCAAAAGGCTTCGATGTTCATTGAGGATGAGGCTCAGTCTCAGCCTCGACACGCTGACCAGGTGGAACGCGACCTAGCGTTGGCCTTGAACATGCACCATGAGGAATTACCGAGAGGCTCGGCTATCCACCATGGTGACACACGGGTGGCTCCCCCTACCGGGGACCATCGCGATATACAAGTTGCGGCGCTGGCCCGAACGGTCCAACAACTTCTTAAACGAGTGGAAAATCAGAATAGGTCGATAGGGATAGACAATAACCTCACCATCCCAGATTCTCCACTTGGGACCATGGTTACTCTGGCGCCTACCCAGAGGAAGATCAGCATAGCGGCCCTAGATCGCTACAGTGAAAACACAGACCCCACCATGTGGCGAAGTACAAATCCTACATGGCCTCTATGGGAACATCCGATGCAACTAAGTGTCGGCTCTTTTCTTTGACTCTGAGCGACCAAGCTCATCAGTGGTTTACCTCACTACCACCATTCTCGGTGGACACGTTTGAACAGCTCGCCAGGCTTTTCTTGACCCATTTCACGGCTCTGGCACCCTGAGCTGTGACCAGGCAGCGCCAAATGAACACTCAACAAGGGGATACAAAGTTGGATCGGTCTTACATTGAAAGGATCAATAAACTCATACTTGAAGGAGACCCCATAGGGGATGAGGCAAAATTGCTTGGGGCAGTCTCTGGCCTCAGGAAGGGAACCAAGCTATGGCGGCGCATGACCGCTGACTATCCGACTAGCTATGCCGACTTTCGAAGGCGAGCTAGCGACTTGATCCATACATCAGAATTGCTGGAATCTCGACTCTCCGATAATAAGGAGGTCGCGGATACAAGGAAAGGCTCCAAGAAAACCGGGGGTCACTACAAGGCACCCGACAGCTTCAAGCCATTCAAAGAAAACATTCCGGTGAAACTGATGGAGGCATTAGGCATGTCTATACCCAGATTAGAGGACGAGAACTGCTCCTCCCACTACGCCCTATAAAAAATAAGGGCAAATTAAACCCCAACAAGTTCTGCCATTTCCATGAACAGGTAAGCCACTACACAAGCGAGTGCAAAGATCTACTTCCCCAACTTTGGAGGCTGTACGAAGACGGACTGTTGGATGAATTTGTCAAGCGACCTAAAAGAAATCATGATTATGCTCAGAGAGGTCGCCAACAAGGAAATCATCCCAGGCAGGCGAAACACGCCGAAGGGAATGCCGCCCAGGGGAATGCCGACCTGAGAGCAGGGCAGGGGGAGCGACCAGTACCACCCATGCCCGAGGATGCGGGAGGTCGCATCATACACACCCTCTCTCCACTTGGGACAGTTGGGGGACTTTCAACTTCCTCATCCAAACGGCGAATGAAGGCCGAAGTGAGGGAGATGGAAAATGCCAGAAAAATGGTGCTACTAGTCTTCACGGTGGGGGAAGAAACCAATAAAATCGAGTTTGGTGAAAAGGATAAAGCTGGAATAGTCTACCCAAACGTCGACCCCTTGGTAATTAAGGCTAATATCATGGGAACTACTGTATGCCGGTTGCTGGTAGATGGGGGAGCTTTCTGCAATATCCTCTTCAAGAAGACCTTAGATCAGCTTGGGGATTATGATGCATACATCACCCCCTGCGACCACATCGTGAAAGGCTTCGGGGATGCAACTGTGAAGCCGTCTGGCATGATCCGTCTGGCTGTTGAGTTGGTTTCTACTTTAAATGATAAGGTTAAGGCCACTAGACTATTAGATTTTCTGGTTGTCAACCTCCCAAGTTCCCATAATGGCTTTCTTGGGAGGCCATTTGAACATGAGTTCGAGGCTGCGTCCTCAACATTCTATTTTGTGTAAAATTCCCCACCATGAGTGTGTTAGTCGGCACCGTTAAGGGTGACCAGGTCGATGCAAGAGGTTGTTTGGTTTATTCTTCGTCTCTTTTCAATTCTGCATGGGTATCTAGCAAACAAATACTTGTAATAGATAGCGAAAAACAATGTGAAAAATTGAATAATGAAAAAGCAAGCAAGAAGAGAAACCACCACGACCTCGACCCGAGGATGGGACCTGAATCGGAAGAATTTCTACTCGAGGCCAAGATTGATGATCCCCGTCAAGATGACTCAAGGGCCATCTCGGGGGAAGATCTCGAGAAAGTCAAGGTAGACCCAGCCCGACCGGATCTAGAAGTCATCATAGGCTCCAAGATACCAGACGACCAGAAGGGGGAGGTCATTAACTTTCTCAAAAAGAACTTGGATGTTTTCGCATGGTCACACAAAGATATGGTAGGGATCGACCCAAAGGTCGCATGCCATCGGTTTCATATCGACCCAGCTCGAAAATCGGTAGCCCAAAAAAGGCAAAAGTTCGGTCCCGAAAAATATGCAGCACTAGCCGAAGAAGTGAAGAAGTTGCTAGACAACGACCTGATTACACATGTCGATCAACCACAATGGGTGGCTAATGCAGTATTGGTGAAAAAGTCTAACGGAACTTGGCGGCTCTGTATTGACTTCACCGACCTCAACGACGCTTGTCCAAAAGACTTCTTCCCAATGCCTCACATTGACCACTTGATAGATAATACAGCTGGTCATGAAATGATGTCGTTCATGGACTCCTTCGTGGGCTATCACCAGATAGCCATGCACGAACTAGATCGACAACATACCTCCTTCTTGATAGAGAAGAACCTCTATTGCTGGAAGAGAATGCCCTTTGGCCTAAAGAATGCAGGGGCAACATATCAAAGGTTGGTCAACCACATGTTTGCCGATCAAATCGGCAAGTCGGTAGAAGTCTACATGGACGATATAGTCATCAAAAGCCTGAAGAGGGAAGACCACCTTGCGCACCTGGCACAAACCTTTGACATCCTAAGGAGATTCAAGATGAGGCTCAACCCCAAAAAATGTAATTTCGGGGTTGAGTCTGGGAAATTTCTGGGGCATTTGGTTAGCAAGCGGGGAATAGAGGCAAATCTAGCAAAGTTAAAGGCCATCCTGGATATGGGAGTACCTCGAAGTGTGAAAGAAGTAAAAAAACTCACAGGTTGTCTGGCCGCTCTAAATAGATTCATTTCCCGAATGGGAGATAAATGCAAGCCAATGTTTGACACGATTTGGAGGAAATCAAAGTTCGAATGGACATCCGAAAGTCAGGAAGCCCTTGATAAAATTAAAGTTTATCTGGCAGACGTGAGCATTTTATTGAAACCAGTTCCGGGTGAGAAACTTTTCCTATATCTCGCGACTTCGGAAACCGCTTTAAGTGTAGTGCTCGTCCGGGTAGAAGGTAAGCATGACCTTCCTATTTACTTGGTTAGTTAAACACTGAATGAGACCGAGCAGCGTTACCCATTATTGGAAAAATTGGCGTATGCACTGGTCATGAGTGTGAGGAAGTTGAGACCATATTTTTTCGATCATCAAGTCGAAGTCCTTACTTCCCTGCCCCTAAGGAATGTGCTTCACCGACCTGATACAACATGCCGATGCCTAAAGTAGGCCATCGAGGTCGGACAATACGAAGTAACATGTGCTCCTCGCCCCGCCATTAAAGCTCATGCGCTAGCCAATTTCATTGTTGAACTTACCTTCTCCTCAGAAGCCGGCTGATCAAACAGCCCGCCCTGGGAGTTGTTTGTAGATGGATCAGCGACTTCCCACAAATCAGTTGCCGGGGTGGTCCTGATAAGTCCAGAGGGAATTTCATTCCAGAACGCCATCACTTTTGACTTTCCTGCGACCAACAACGAGGCGGAATATGAGGCACTCATTAGTGGCCTAGAGATGTCAACAACTATTGGCATCAAAAGGCTACAGGTACACACGGACTCTCAACTTGTAGCGTGTCAGGTCTCGGGAGAATACGAGGCACGGGATGATAGGATGGCGACCTACCAAGAAATTGTCAAGGTATTATGTCAAAAGTTTGAACAAATCCACGTCAAACTAGTCTCAAGAGATCGGAATTCATGAGTCGATGCCTTAACACGGTTAGCAACTTCGGAGGGGCCAGTAGAAATGAAGGATGTCACCATCACAACGCTCTCTCATCCCTCCACTGCTCGCACAATGATCACGACCCTAGAAACCCCGTGAACGAGCTGGATGACACCCATCTTTGAATACATGACAAATGGTCTCTTACCGCAAGATCGAATTCAAGCCCGGCAGTTGTAATTACGAGCCGCGTGATATACAATGATCAATAACGAATTGTATAAACGAGGTTTCAGTACACCTCTGCTACGATGTATCACACCAGAGCAGGGGAAATTGTCCTAAGGGAAATACACGAAGGTTCATGCGGAAACCACACCGGTGGATAATCATTGGCCCATAAAACCACTAGACAAGGATATTTTTGGCCAACATTACGGGCCGACGCCATCATTTTCGCCCGCAAATGCCATATATATCAAATTTATGCACCTTCCATCAAGGTCGCCCCAGAGGAACTCACAAGCATCCTCAGTCCTTGGCCATTTGCAAAGTGAGGGATATACATTATTGGGCCACTTCCAACAGCTCCAGGCTCGGTCAAATATGCCCTGGTAGCGGTGGATTACTTCACAAAATGGGTCGAGGTTGAGGCGCTAGCAACTATAGATCAAGATCACGTCATCAAATTCATATGGTGGAATATCATTTGCAGATTCAGATTACCGTAGGTGATCATATCGGACAATGGAAAACAGTTCGATGGCCTCAAAATCGACACTTTCTTCAAAAAATGGAAGATCACAAAGCTCTTCTCGACTCCATACCATTCTCAATCGAACAACCAGGTCAAAGCGGTGAACAAAATCATCAAACACACACTGAAAGCTAAGATTGAGGGAGGAAAAGAAAAATGGGCTAGCGAGCTCCCCAATGTGTTGTAGTCGTATAGGACGACTTGCCAAAATTCAACAGGAGAGACTCCTTACTCGTTGGCTTTTGGAACAGAGGCGGTCGTACCCGTAGAAGTCGATTTCACTAGTCTTAGCACAAGTCAGGCCGCGTTCGACCACAACGACGAGGCCTTAGCCAGAAATCTGGACCTACTCGAAGAGAAGCGTTTGGAAGCCAATATGAGAAACGCGAGATATAAAAAATAGTCAGAGAGGTATTACAATTCTAAAGTGCGACTTCGACGATTCAAAGAAGGAGACTTGGTGTTAAAGAAAGTGTTTGGCGAGGCAAAAAGGGTTTTCAGTCCAAACTAGGAAGGTCCGTTCAAAGTATCGAAGGTCTTGCCAAATGGAGCATATGAACTCGAAAGACCAGAAGGCACTAAGGCTCAGTACCCGTGGAATGCAACTCATATAAAGAAGTATTATCAATAGGTTAGAAGTTGCATCCTTGTAAACAACACTACCAGTCAATAATAATGTCTTTTCTTCTTTTTAAAATTCCTGTGTTAAAACCGAGGGGGTCATGTATAAAAACATCTGCCACCCGAGGTACGACTTTCGACATATTGGAGGTGAGATTACCACCCAATGAGGTGTGATTTTCCCCGGACTTTGTAAGACAACTAAAGCAATGTTCAAAATAAAGCTGCAATAACAATAAGACGACGAGAACTAAGCAATTGTAAAGTTTCATAAGAAAATCAAAGTTGGCACAACAAAGGAAGGAAAAAGATAAAATTTTCATTAACTGGTGATGGCCCGGAGGCCGGTGCATAGGAAAATTACAAAGATTACATCAAACAATTCGAAATAAAAACAAAATGCATCTCATTCAGAGCCCGGGGATGACGTCCCCAACAGAATTGGCACTTGGTCTCTCTACAGCCTCCCCCCGTGCGACCTTCAGTGAAGGTCAAATCATTCCAAAAGGGGTCTCAGGGATCGATTTAGTAAAACCTGGCTGAGTCTCATCGGAATCAGGAATAGGGCGCACAATCCGGCTCTGGTTGGCGAAGAAGGAGAGGTCGATGCCCATGTCTTCCAAGTCCTTGATCTCCAGCATGACGCTGGGGGCAGAAGGGTTGTCACGAACATAGTCGGATAGCTCGGTTACAAACCCGCTGAGGTCGCCAGTTGGGTTCGCATTATGATACATCCAGATGGCCCCGACGAACGCCATCACGTAAGCGAAGTTGGCCTTCAACTCCTCAGTTTTCTTAAAGTGTGACTCCTTGGTGACCAACTCGTTCTTAGCCTCGACCAATTCACCCTCAACTCGAGTCACACTCGCTTTCTCCACCGTGAGCTCGCCCTCGACGTCCGCCAAGCGACCCTCGAGATTTGAAATTCTTTGAGTCAGCTCGGAGTTGGACGTCTCCAGTTTCTTCTGAATCTCAGCCGCAGAGAGGATCGACTTAGCCTGGTCGACAACCCTTGCTTGCACCTTCCTCAAGTTCTCGAGCTCCGTCCCCAACTGGGCACTGGATTTCTCCAAAAATAGGACCGCTTTCTAGGAGTGGACAAGAGCCGAATATAGATTGTCCGTCACTTTCTGACGACGGGCATTGGCATGGTCCATTTGCGTCCACCCCGGGGCAGATTCTGCAGGCCTCGTGAGAGATAAGCAGGCCAACCTTTAGGGACCCCGATCGGAACGAGCTGGGGCGACCTCAAAAAACTCAGCACCTCCAGGGAGAATCTGTTCGGTGTGAACTCCGGACTACGAAAAGATACAAGTCGTTAGTAGAGCAATGATAACAATCAAGAAAGCATGTGACCAGACTTACTCGTTCACATGGTCTGCATCTCAGCCCAGCCAGGAGTTATCCTCTGGGTGACGACCTCCTTTGGGAGTGGAGATGTGCTGTGAGGTCGGGTGAAGTGGCGACCTTCTGAGTCCTCGGTTTATCTCCGACCGGTACGTGCTTATTTCCTCCCTCATCTTCTTCCGAGCAGGCTCAGAATCCGACGAAGTCAGCCCCGTGGACTTCCTCTTTCCCTTCTCAGCGGAAGAGGGACCAAAAGGGGTCGAGCTTGGAGGAGGGGCATCGGTGGCCATCATATGCTTCATTTGACCAAGCACTGATTTCTTACGAGCAGCCATCATAGAGGCGGGCGGTTGACGTCGGTAGACTGCGGTATTAGGAACTGTCCACACAAAGGGAAATTCAGTCATATAAATCTCGCATAAAGCTTTTAGGGTGTGTTTGTTTTGGGCTTATTGTGGGTGGGGGAAATCCTGGACTTTGAAATCTAGGATTTTAAAATCCTAATAAATAGTAAAATTGTATGTTTGTTTTGAGATTTTATAGAGTAGGATTATATAGGATTGTAAAAAAGATGATTGATTTGTATTATTATATTATTATAGTAATGATTGAATGATTGAGTATTGTGTTGGAAATTGTGTAAAAGTGATAATATTATTATTAATGGGAATAGGTGCAGATGTAGGGTTTATGTTAGGTTTTAAATTGGATTTTGAATCCTGATTTTAGTATTGTATTAAATGGGTATGTGGAATTATAAAGTCTAAAATTCGTCCGGAATAGTCTCAAAACAAAACATGCCCTTAAGTATTGACAATTACTCACAAGGGATTTTGAGATGACGAGGATATGTATACATGCCGGCCTTGAGTCGATCGAGCTCGAAGTTCAAAGCGTTGACATCCTGACAACTCGGGGGAGTATCACGAACTAAGTTGAAAGCCTCCAAGAAGTCCCAGTACAGGTCAGCAGAATGAGGCGTGAACACTGCAAGATACAAAGAGAATTAGATCAGTACGACCTCAGAGCTAAAAGAATAAAATTTACCATGTTCAACACGAGTTGCATAGTCTGTCGGGACGCGTATGGGCAAGGTGGTTGAAGGATTCGCGGACTCCCACGCCCCTCCAACGAACCACCACTTTCTATGCCAGCCATCAACTTTGTTGGGAATCCCACTCACGAGCTCCCTACCCTTACGAAGTCGCACGACGTTGTAGCTGTCGGCTTGGGCAATGGGCTTCATCACATAAGATATTTCGCCTGGATTCAGCATCCGATATAATCCGGCTTGTCCCAACACTGTCATGGTAGATAGAATGTAACTCCAACCATTCGGGGTAATCTGCGTGAGGCTCTGATTCCAGGCCGTGAGCAGATGAGAGACAGCTGGATGCAACGGGAAATGAATTTCGGCCTCCATGGTATGCTCGTTCACTGCAATCATCCCTGGCGGTGGCTGGTCGGCGCTTTCATCGGAGGTTGCTCCATAAAAGTGTACATCCCGGGGCACCTTATATAAGCAACGAAGAGAACGCACATACCGATCAGACAGAACTGACCGATATTTGTCATGGGATGCCACGAAATCCGACCTGACCGACTTCCGATAGCAGCGTTCAGGTCGCTTGTACGGAGCTCGAGCCGCGTAAGAGTGATAATCGAAGACCCGCTCAAAGGCTCCATAGTCTCGAGCCGGGGCAGAGGGACCCGTGGCCACCATCCTCTCCGATGCGGTGGGACGGAGAGGGCTAAGATTCAGTACGGGGAGATGAGTGATCTCCTCTAATTCCTCCAAAAATTGCTCATCGTCATTACCTCCATCATCCCGATTATCACTTGGGGCACCAACGGTCGGGGATTCCCCCACATTGATAGCAGCGGAGCTAAGCTATAACAACATTGTCCTCATCCGAGGACGATGAAATCATGGGTTGAGATAGAAGGGGTCGTCGAAGAACCAGTAGCCATGGTGAAGAATTGAGAAGGAATTTAGTTTTTACCTGAGTCAATCCTCATCGAAATCTCAAAAACCCGTCAGAAAATCGTGAAATCTCAAGAAGTGATGAAGGCAAAGTAGGGTTTAAGAGCCCAAAACCCTCGCCCCTTTATAGAAAAGGGGAAAGGGCCGAAGTATAATTTAGACAAACTATAGGCCGAAGTCACGGAGATCGCGCGTAGTCAACACCGCGATTACCAGTTGGGCTAATTTGCGGCGCATGGTGTCATCCGTCTGTCACGCCATCATGACAAATCCATCAATTTGTCACATCGATTCACAGGATCCGCCTTCCCAGGAATGATGACTCGCCTCAGGGACACTTCCCTAGGTCGACTTGCCATAGGTCGAAAGAACAACGAGTCAAGTCAAGGCCCCGATGCAAGCACATGACCTCGACTTGAGGGGCAATTATTGTAACATGGTTTAACCCGACCCCCGGCCTAATCACATTAGCAACGATCGACCTCCCCTATACCATTTAAAGCGAACTGGAATTAAATGGACACCTTGCCAATCTATCAGAATACGAACTAAGTTCGCCCTAACCCAGGCTACTTAGGTTGTAGGCCGCTAATCGACTTAAAAGATTTGTACAAGTCACGGGGCGGCTTGTACTCTAGATCCTCAGGTCGGAAGCGACTTACGTCCAAATAAGTCGTGTAGCACGATAGTCAGGAGGCACCCGGCAAGCCACGAAGTCCGCTCCACGATTGGCACACAATAAAGGCGACGACGTCTGACCGGGCAAGGCAAATTTAGCGGGCTCCTAGATCGAAGCCCCTGTCAGTGCTCCTTTCCTTATGAAAATTCCCGCCCAAGAGGTGGGAATTACAGTATAAATAAGCTTTTAGGGCCACACTTGTAAAGGGTTGGAAAATCTTAGTTTCTTAGGCATAAAATATAATACAATATTCCTGGCTTAGACGCCCCCAGACGTAGTCTTATTTAGAAGACGAACTGGGTAATCAAACTTGAGTGTTGTTTCATCACGTTGATCGTCCATTTCTATATCTCTGTTTTATTGTTATTTGTTGGCCAGAAATTGTAAGTCGGGCACAACAAAATGCAAACAATCAAACATATTATTCAAACAAGTGTGTTGCCATACATTAATATTAAATGAACTATAATATTAAATCAAACTGAATATCATCGAGTATTATGTCCTTACAATAGATTGTCTCTAGGACACTAATACTAACAATCTCCTACTTGGACTAGAGTCAATCACTTACATGTCTAACCCCAATACCATCAAATGTCTGGTGTGTACATGAACACTCAGCATTTTGGTGAAAGGATCTGCCAAATTAAAGATGTGGGAATACGTTTTAATTATATTTCTCCTATCGTTATGATCTCTCGGATCAAATGATAAGTCTGGGTACATTCTTATACATTCTTACTTTTGTTTGTTGATCTCGGTTCCTTTGCTTGCGCAATCGCACCAACATTGTCTTAATACAACTTTATTAGATAACTGGTACTCGGAACTACCCCTAGTTCTCTAAAGAACTACATAAATCCAGACAACCTCCTTGAGGCTTCTGATACAGCAATGTACTCAGCTTCGGTTGTTGAATCTGCGGTTGACTTACTTGGAACTATTTCAACTGACCGTCTCATCATCGAGAGTGAAATGTAACCTGACTGTGATTTGTAATCATCATAGTCGGATTGAAAACTTTCGTTAGCATAACTAGTCACTACTGGTTCTGACTGCCCATCGTAGATAAGAAACACATTTTTTAGTTCATCTAAGATACTTTAGAATGGTTGATGGTCCCGATTTTTGTGTCGAAAACCCATTTGCGCGTGCGGAAGACTTATGTAATGCATATAAAACAGGGGTGAGGGCAGAGTGATTCCAAATTTTCCGCTTTTAAGAACATGTGTGTTGTTTTGCTTATAATCAAATGCATATGACAAGTAAGAATATAAAGCAGTAAAGAAAACACAAGATTTTATAGTGGTTCGGACGAAACCCGTCCTACATCCACTCTTCCCTTAACACAGGGGCACCTTCTTAACCAACTTAACCAATGGGACTTATCTCCCTCACGGGATTGCCTACCCTCCCTTTCGGGATTGCTAGATGTTTATCGAGTTCACACTCAAACGGGACTTATCTCCCTCTCGGGATTGCCTACCCTCCCTTTCGGGATTGCTAGATGTTTACCGAGTTCACACTCAACCGATCCCAGAAATCAGAAACTAGAATCCCTAGTCTGAAATCTTGTGATAACAACCTTAACCTAACTTTTGGGTTTGGGTAAAGATTTGTTTGGTTTCCAACTAGGTTGAGATTTTCCCTTACATTTATTTAGCCTCAATGCCAAGGATGGGAAAATCTCTCTAAGCTTAGGATATTACATTTGTGCTTAGATCTAGGGTAGAACACTCTTGAATATATGCGTGTATTTCTTGCTCTGTATTCTATGGTGGGAATGCTTGAGTATATGTCTACTTAGCTCTGTAGCATTGTTTGCCACATTCTCCACACTTCCACCCGAATAATGAAGGAAGAACTTGTATTTATAGTGTGGATTTGAATGTTACAGTTGGAGAGAATCACATTCAAATCCATACTATTCTCAGAGCTTTTTTTTGCGACTTTTTTTCAGGCTTGTCGTCTTCCTCTCATTGGCCCACGTCAGCTGATTTTAACGGCTATATTCTTCAGGATCTTCTGAGTCTCAGGATCTTCAGTTCAATCTGATCTTTCAGGTTATCTGAGCCTTCAGGTTATCTGAGCATATGAGCCTTGAGTTATCCGAGCATCCCGAGCCTTGATTTATCCGAGCCTTGAGTTATCTGAGCCTTGGTTTCTTGATTGACGAGACTTCTCTTGGCGGACCTTATGCGATCAAGCATCTTGACTTTTCGAGCTTCTTGAGTTCAGCTCTTCTTCTCGAATTCAAAGCGGCTTGACCCTCGGTCACGTTGACTCAGCTATCGATTTCTTCTTTCGATCGTCGGCTCGGTGATCGGATCAACATATCTTCGAGGATCATCTCGGGATAGCATCGGGTCATCTGCGTCAGTTAGCATATCAGATTATCATATCTGATCTCGATCACGTCTGATCTCGATCAGTCTCATCTGCTCCTCTTCATATCTAATCTCGATCACGTCTGATCTTGATCAGTCTCATCTGCTCCTCTTCTGATCTGCAACCTTCTCTTCTGATTTGCTGGCTTTAGCTTTTCTTCACTTCTGATTTTGCACAGCTCATCAGTTAACTCCGGAACTCATCTTACTAATCGATCTCGTCGGTCTAAATCTCTGACCTCGTCGATCTCGATCATCTTCTTCTGATTTCGTGAGTTCCCCCTCAATTTGTTCTCTCGTTCCCCCTTAACTTGTTATCTGTAGATTAGCTTCAAAAACACAAGTTGATAATGTTTTGGCATAATTCATCAAAACTAAAATATCCCAACAATTTACCCCTTTTTGATAATGACGCCAAAACATTTAAATATATGAATATATACAGAGATCGGGTTTTTGTTTTAAAATAGATTAGTTCAGGTGGTCACTTTGAAAATCGTGAACTTTTGAACTCCTGCTCTGATACCAATTGATGGTCCCAATTTTTTTGTCGAAAACCCATTTGCGCGTGCGAAAGACTTGTGTAATGCATATAAAATAGGGGTGAGGGCAGAGTGATTCCTAATTTTTTAGCTTTTAAGAACATGTGTGTTGTTTTGCTTATAATTAAATGCATGACAAGTAAGAACATAAAGCAGTAAAGAACACACAAGATTTTATAGTGGTTCGGACGAAACCCATCCTACATCCACTCTTCTCTTAACACAGGGGCACCTACTTAACCAACTTAACCAACAGGACTTATCTCCCTCACGGGATTGCCTACCCTCCCTTTCGGGATTGTTAGATGTTTACCGAGTTCACACTCAAACGGGACTTATCTCCCTCTCGGGATTGCCTACCCTCCCTTTCGGGATTGCTAGATGTTTACCGAGTTCACACTCAACCGATCCCAGAAATCAGAAACTAGAATCCCTAGTCTGAAATGTTGCGGTAACAACCTTAACCTAACTTTTGGGTTTGGGTAAAGATTTGTTTGGTTTCCAACTAGGTTGAGATTTTCCCTTACATTTGTTTAGCCTCAATGCTAAGGATGAAAAAATATATCTAAGCTTAGGATATTACATTTGTGCTTAGCTCTAGGGTAGAACACTCTTGAATATATGCGTGTATTTCTTGCTCTGTATTCTATGGTGGGAATGCTTGAGTATATGTCTACTTAGCTCTGTAGCATTGTTTGCCACATTCTCCACACTTCCACCCGAATAATGAAGGAAGAACTTGTATTTATAGTGTGGATTTGAATGTTACCGTTGGAGAGAATCACATTCAAATTCATACTATTTTGTAGCTTTTTGCAGCTTTTTCAGCCTTGTCGTCTTCCTCTCATTGGTCCACGTCAGCTGATTCTAACGGCTATATTCTTCAGGATCTTCTGAGTCTCAGGATCTTCAGTTCTATCTGAGCTTTCAGGTTATCTGAGCCTTCAGGTTATCCCAGCCTTCAGGTTATCTGAGCATCCGAGCCTTCAGTTATCGAGAGCATCCGAGCCTTGATTTATCCGAGCCTTGAGTTATCGAGCATTGAGTTTTCTTGATTGAAAGGACTTCTCTTGAGTGGACATTGTCCGATCGGGCATCTCGACACTCGAGAACTTCGAGTTCGGCTCTTCCGAATTCGGACACCTTGACCCTCGAGTCACATTGACTCGAGTATCGATTTCTTCTTTCTGATCGATCATTCGGTGATCGGATCAACATATCTTCAGGATCATCTCAGGATAGCATCAGGTCATCTGCATCAGGTTAGCATATCAGATTATCATATCTGATCTCGATCACGTCTGATCTCGATCAGTCTCATCTGATCCTCTTCATATCTAATCTCGATCACGTCTGATCTTGATCAGTCTCATCTGCTCCTCTTCTGATCTGCAACCTTATCTTCTGATTTGCTGGCTTTAGCTTTTCTTCACTTCTGATTTTGCACAGCTCATCAGTGAACTCCGGAACTCATCTTACTAATCTGATCTCGATCAGTCTCATCTGCAGCCTCGTCTGATCTCGATCATCTTCTTCTGATTTCGTGAGTTCCCCCTCAATTTGTTCTCTCGTTCCCCCTTAACTTGTTATCTGTAGATTAGCTTCACAAACACAAGTTGATAATGTTTTGGCATAATTCATCAAAACTAAAATATCCCAACAATTTCCCCCTTTTTGATAATGACGCCAAAACATTTAAATATATGCATTTATACAGAGATCGGGTTTTTGTTTTAAAATAGATCAGTTCAGGTGGTCACTTTGAAAATCGTGAACTTTTGAACTCCTGCTCTGTTACCAATTGATGGTCCCAATTTTTGTGTCGAAAACCCATTTGCGCGTGCGGAAGACTTGTGTAATGCATATAAAACAGGGGTGAGGGCAGAGTGATTCCTAATTTTTCGCTTTTAAGAACATGTGTGTTGTTTTGCTTATAATCAAATGCATATGACAAGTAAGAACATAAAGCAGTAAAGAACACACAAGATTTTATAGTGGTTCAGACGAAACCCGTCCTACATCCACTCTTCCCTTAACACAGGGGCACCTACTTAACCAACTTAACCAACGAGACTTATCTCCCTCACGGGATTGCCTACCCCCCCTTTCGGGATTGCTAGATGTTTACCGAGTTCACACTCAAACGGGACTTATCTCCCTCTCGGGATTGCCTACCCTCCCTTTCGGGATTGCTAGATGTTTACCGAGTTCACACTCAATCGATCCCAGAAATCAGAAACTAGAATCCCTAGTCTGAAATCTTGCGGTAACAACCTTAACCTAACTTTTGGGTTTGGGTAAAGATTTGTTTGGTTTCCAACTAGGTTGAGATTTTCCCTTACATTTGTTTAGCCTCAATGCTAAGTATTGAAAAATCTCTCTAAGCTTAGGATATTACATTT
Organism: Stenogyne calaminthoides; assembly: GCA_037126765.1. Classification (NCBI taxonomy): domain Eukaryota; kingdom Viridiplantae; phylum Streptophyta; class Magnoliopsida; order Lamiales; family Lamiaceae; genus Stenogyne; species Stenogyne calaminthoides. The sequence goes on along the minus strand of JBBCBC010000006.1, from coordinate 30,280,040 downwards.
GTGCTTAGATCTAGGGTAGAACACTCTTGAATATATGTATTTCTTGCTCTGTGTTCTATGGTGGGAATGCTTGAGTATATGTCTACTTAGCTCTGTAGCATTGTTTGCCACATTCTCCACACTTCCACCCGAATAATGAAGGAAGAACTTGTATTTATAGTGTGGATTTGAATGTTACCGTTGGAGAGAATCACATTCAAATTCATAATATTCTGTAGTTTTTTGCAGCTTTTTCAGCCTTGTCGTCTTCCTCTCATTGGTCCACGTCAGCTGATTCTAACGGCTATATTCTTGAGATCTTCTTCGAGTCTCGGGATCTTGATTCTATCCCGAACTTTTCGGAGTTATCGAGCCTTGAGGTTATCTGAGCATCAAACGCCTTGAGTTATCGAGCATCCCGAGTCTTGATTTATCGAGCCTTGAGTTATCGAGCCTTGAGTTTTCTTGATTGAAGAGACTTCTCTTGGCGGACCTTATGCGTCGGGCATCTTGACACTCGAGCTTCTTGAGTTCGGCTCTTCTGATCCGGACACCTTGACCCTCGAGTCACATTATTTCGAGCTATCGATTTCTTCTTTCTGATCGTCGGCTCGGTGATCAGATCAACATATCTTCAGGATCATCTCAGGATAGCATCAGGTCATCTGCATCAGGTTAGCATATCAGATTATCATATCTGATCTCGATCACGTCTGATCTCAATCAGTCTCATCTGCTCCTCTTCATATCTGATCTCGATCACATCTGATCTTGATCGATCTCTCCTCTTCTCTTACGATCTATGACCTTCTCTTACGATTCTTTGGCTTTAGCTTTTCTTCACTTCTGATTTTGCACAGCTCATCAGTTAACTCCGGAACTCATCTTACTCATCTAATCTCGATCAGTCTCGTCTGCAGCCTCGTCTGATCTCGATCATCTTCTTCTGATTTCGTGAGTTCCCCCTCAATTTGTTCTCTCGTTCCCCCTTAACTTGTTATCTGTAGATTAGCTTCAAAAACACAAGTTGATAATATTTTGGCATAATTCATCAAAATTAAAATATCCCAACAATGGTCTTGATGGAAATCCCGTGAGAGTCACTCGGATTCTGTTGGTATCTACCAGTGATGTTGACAACATAGGCCCACAACGGGCCTATTGTAAGTCATGGCGTACATGATTGACCTAATTGCATATGCATATGGGACATCTTTCATGTGCTTGATATCAGCTTCAACATAAGGACAATTCTTCTTTGATAGCTTTATCCCATGATTTGCCGGTAGAGACCCTCTCAGTTCTCTATCGCAAAACTCTTTAACACCTTGTCTACATAGGTGGACTATGACAGCCTCAACATTCTCTTGGATCTATCTATGTGGATCTTGATCCCTAAGATGTAGCAGGCTTCACCAAGATCCTTCATCATGAAGGACTTTGATAATTAATCTTTCACGGACTGCATAAGCGGGATATTGTTTCCTTTAATCAATATGTCATCGACATATACGACTATGAAGACAGTATTCTTCTCGCTGCGTTTACGATAAATGCAAGGATCTTCCGAGTTTCTGATGAAGTCAAAAGACTTGATAGCTTTATCAGATCAGATATTCCAACTCCTAGAAGCTTGCTTCAATCCATAAATGGATCTCTTTAGCTTGCATACTAGATTAGAATTTGGCTTATATATGAACCCTTTAGGTTGAGTCATAAACACTTCCTCATCAATGTTTCCATTGAAGAAAGTTGTTTTGACATCCATCTGCCAAATCTCATAATCATAGTGTGCTGCTATCACAAGTAAAATTCGAATGGACTTGATCTTGCAACTGGTGAGAAGGTCTCATTATAGTCAATGCCTTCGCGTTGACTATAGCCCTTCGCCACCAACCTAGCTTTGTAGGTTTGTACTTTGCCATTTGCATTAGTCTTTCGCTTGAAGACCCATTTGCAAACTATGGGTCCAACCCCTTTAGGCAACTCAACCAAGTCACAGACTTGATTGGTGTACATCGAGTCCATCTCGGATTTCATGGCTTCATGCCACTTCCCTGAATCAATATATAATATTGCTTGAGAATAAGTATTAGGATCGTCCTTATCTGGTATGTCCATATTATCGACTTCCTCCAAGAGGTAACATTATCTAATGGACAGATTACAATTCCTTATTGACTTACGGAGCTGTGGTTGTGCAGGCTGTACATTCTGATTGTGAAAATTTTGTGGTGCATTGATTTCATCAATGTCCAGAGAGTCCTCAAGAGCTACACTTTCAGATGCCTCTTGGGCGGGAGTTTGAACTATGATGTTCTCATTCAGCCCACTTGGAGGTTCTTGCACTGGGAAGCATACTTTGTTCCTTAAAGACATAGTCTTCTTCGAGGAACTTGGTCTGCCTAGAAACAATCACTGATTATTTTTCAGGCCGATAGAAGTAATATCGTTTAGTTTCCTTATGATATCCCACAAAGTAACCCTTTTCACCTTTGGATTCCAACTTGTCGGTAAGTATCCTTTTCACAATCACGGGGTAACCCCATGTTTGATATGTGTAAAAGTTGGCTTCTTGCCACACCATAGTTCATATGGAGTATGCTCAAATGATTTAGATGGAATCTTATTCAGAATGTAAATTGAGGTTTGTAACGCGTATCCCCATAAGAATATCGGAAGAGAGGAGAAGCTCATCATGGACCTCACCATGTCTAACAGGGTTCGGTTTCTCCCCTCGGACACACCGTTCAACTGAGGTGTTCCGGGAGGAGTCCATTTTGACTGGATTCCATGTAACTTCAAGTACTCAGTGAATTCATGGTTAAGGTATTCACCTCCTCGATCTGATCGAAGAGTCTTGATACTCTTACCAAGTTGCTTCTCTACTTCAGCCTTAAACTCTTTGAGATTTTCAAAAGATTCGAATTTGTGTTTCATAAGATACACTTATCTGTATCTTGAGAAATCATTAGTAAAAGTGATGAAGTATCCGAAGTGACCCCTATCTAGAGTGGACAATGGTCCACAAACATCGTTGTAGATCAACTCTAGAACTTCTTTGGCATGTACCCCTTTCCCAGGAAAGAGTATGTCCCCTTTCCCAGAAAAGGGTCTGTTGATCATCTTGCCCATGAGATAAGATTCACAATCTCCATAAGACTCACAGTCGAATAAGGTTAAGTAGTATAACTTTCTTAACCTTGCAATTCTTTTCTTGTTTACATGATCAAGTTCTACAGTGCCATAAGTAAGTCGGGTTTTCATGATTACTAAGTTTGAGTATTTTATTTTGTATATTAAGAACATCATATCCATAATGCAACAAATACATGTTGCGAGTAATAGAAAGAACTAGATGACAATCATTAAGTTCTAATCTAAAACCAAAGGGTAAGTCTAACACATAAGTCCCCACACGTTCAGTAGCAACTCTTGCTCCATTTCCACGTGTAAGACGACTTTACCCGCCCTAACTGCCCTAAGACACATGAGCCCCTTCACATTCGTACAAATGTGAGAGCCATATCCGGTATCTAATACCAAGCAGTTAGCGCTATTAGTGGACATGTTTATCTTAATAAAAAACATACATGTTCTAGTGCTAGAAGCACCCAGTGCCTTCTTTTCAGCAACCAGAACCTTACAATCCTTCTTCCAGTGCCCTCTTCTACTTATAGTAGAGGCACACATCCTTGTCCACCCGATCCTTCCTTTGAACACCATCTTAGTGATAGTGAACTCAAAAGTCTTGAACACATTGTGAAGTTCAGGCATGGTCGCATCCGTCTTATTCATATTGTAGTTCACAATGAAGTCAGAATATGAATCCGGAAGCGACTGGAGGATAGCATAAATGAAAACATTGGTCTTTTAGCTCAATGCCTAAATCACCAAGTTTCTCAATTAGGCCTATCATCATTAGCACATGAGGTGAAATCTTCCCTTCTTTAGCTAACTGGCATCTGAACAGATCTCTCATCACTTCATAAATCTCAGAATGATATTCAGAATTAAAGAGATCCTTCAGATGCTTGAGCATCTAGAAGGAACCCATTTTTCTCACGTTGCCTATGTATATCGTGAGTCATGCCCAGCAACATCACATACTAAGCCTGGGAAGCATCCTTTTGATGCTTCTTCTGAGCTGTTACGTCAAATGTGGCTGCCTCAGAGTACCAGCTGCAAGGGTAACCGGGATAGACGTGTCTAACACAAACTCAATCTTTTCTTGCCTTAGCACCAAACACATGTTTCGGTGCCAGTCCAGAAAATTTGGCCTAGCCAATTCAGTTTGTTTCCAAAACATATCTCAACAACAGTTATACATTTCAACTAACCAAGAGAAATAAAATAAACGGGAATTAAACACATAATTCCTATGATCAATATTCAACAATCAAAATAAACATAGCCTTTCTTTTGTGTTTATTTTGTCTCCATTATTTTCACATACGTCACGACCTCATCGAAAAAGTACGAATTTATATCAAATATAAATTATAATGGACTAGGATCCACATTACTACCATCATAATCCCAGCGAGGGCTGATCATTACAAGCATAATTGGTAGGTCTCCAAACCAATTACAAAACTGCAATTCCTAGTTTGTCGAACCTAGTTCGACTGATGTCCCTTACTCTTTGTTCCCCGCGAGGGCTAGTGAAATAAAGTTAAGTTGATTTACAACCATCAAGCGGCGACATTTCATGTCCTTATAAAAGTCTTGTTAGATGTAGATCCGAGCAAAAGACGAGGGTCTTTAAGTACTCATTGGAACGAAATCTCCAGTTTACTTTTAACTTTGATGGAAGACATCTTATCAAATTAATGAGAAAACCATATTTTAGTGAGGAACGTTTTTAAAGGCGGGGTATTAATTGCTTAATAGAGATCCATCATGATGTCTGAGTCACATTTGAGCAATTACGGGTGCCGCCTACCCAAACATGACATATACGGACTAAAAAATATTTGGGCGCCGTCTACCCAAGCATTTAATACGGTCCGACAAAAATTAGGCGCCGCCTACCCAAACAGTTATAAAGCGGACTATAAAACGAGATACCTAATTTAAACGGGTAAACTAGTTAACAGTGGGTTTTAATAAATCTCTTTTAAAAAACCAAATTTTAAGTCCAATTAAAATTCAATTTTAAGATTATTAAAATTACAATTAATCGTCTTTGGTCCAACCAATTTTAATTTCAGAATTTAAACATATCAAAATTCCAAAATAAGTTTTGATTTATTTTATTTCCGGGGGCTCAGGTGCAATTTCTAAAATTGCACGGGATGGCCTGTCTCAAATCGAATTTGCAAAACAGTCCTCCTACATCATCACCCTTTCCAAATCGAATCCAATCCGAAAAAATCGAATGCCCAAAATTTTCAAATTCCAGATAAATCGTTTCATCAATATTGTTTCAGTCAACAAATTAATCTAATTAATCAGTCCCAATTAACCTAACAAGAACCAAAACCAAAACCAGTCTAGATTCAAATCGAGTAACAGGGAAACAAAACAGGCGAGATGACGCGGCGAACAAGGCCTAGACGAACAGACGCGAGTCGCCACCGCCACGCCTCGCGTGCGGGTGACTCGCCGCCGTGAATGAGCGGAGCGAAAGGGGCGCGCGCGGAGCCGCTGTCCCTTGGTCGAACTAGTTCAAAACCAGAACAAAAAACGGAGGAGAAGATCGAGTCGGCAGTGCGCCGCCACTGATTCATCTCAATTCCGGTGGCGCACTTCCTGGAAACGCATCGAGACGGACACACCGATCAAGCCTCAAAAATTCCCAAGCGATGAAAACTCAAATCGGGACGAATCGGTGGCGCACTGCCACGAAACGAGCCGAACAGAGGGTGGCACACCGTCGTGAAAAGAGGCGGAACTAGGGAAGCATCTCGAAGATGATTCGCATCGGGGCAGTATCACGACCCACGCCGCGGGCTCCCGCACTCATCGAGAGGCGCGGCGCCTAGCGTCGGCCTTCAGCGATGCGACGTAACGCTGTCGGCCGTGGTCTGGAGGAGCAAGCAGCGGTGAATACCCAAGAAGGGAAAACCCTAATTTGGGGTTGAGGACAAAGGGGAAACATAGCGGGCGAACCAAAATAGAAAGGGGGTGCAGTTTTATCAAATAAACTGTGCCCTTAGGTTTAACAAAAATTATTTAAAACCAATTCAATATGCAATTAAAAACAAGAACCTGAAGCTCTGATACCACTGTTGGAATTTAGAGGCACGTAAACACGTAATACATGCGCAGCGAAAATAAACAGTTCACCAACAACGAACAATTAATTGCATAATTGAATACGTATAAACATAAAGAGAAACCTTACAATAAATCGTACGCATATTTCTCTACTATGGTATCCAAGTAATCCCCAATCACGGACTTGCACGGATTTGTCAGCGTTGAATCACGAGATGAATTTGCTAAAATTCTAACTCTAGATCTTATGGAGAGAATAATGAATTAACTCTAGATGCAATTGTGTGATCTAACATCTATCCTTCTCCACAACACCGTGTTGTACAGTTGGAGACCTGTTTCTGTGTTTTAACATAGAAAAAATCGGTAATAATGCCTATAAATAAGACCCATTCTAGCAGCAAAAAATACGCAAGTGCATCTTATAGCAATAGTCGACATCTTGAACTAGAGATTTAGCAAAATGATGATGCCCCTAAACAATTGCTTCCCAATTCGTCCACCAACCAACTACTCTTGTAAACCCAGTCTCCCTCTTCTAAAGTCGCGTTTGGCTAGATGTGCGGCCGCGGGAGATGATGAGGGGAAAAATCAAATTGTGTTACCGGGAGGGCTACAACAACAACTCATGCCCAAACACGTCGATGTGATCATGGATGGAAACCGGAGGTGGGCTAAAGAAAGAGGTTTGCCCACACACCATGGTTATGGATTTGGAGCAAAAGTCATGAAACAACTAGCCATAAATTGTTCCAAATATGGAGTCAAAGTTCTCACAGCTTTTGCATTATCTACTGATAATTGGGCTCGACCTAAGGTATGTTATTTCTACTCCCTACATCCCATAAAAATATACTCCCTCCGTCTCACAAATTTGTGCTCCAACTTTATGGCACGCATGTTAAGAAAAAGATGTAATGAGTGGAGTGTGGAACCTGGAGGGGTAATATAGTAAGTTTATATGTATAAAGTAAATGAATTAAATGAATTGAGTGTATATGTGAACCTAAAAATTAATGACGTTTGGTGTAAATATTTAAATATTGTAAGGATAAAGTTTAGTAAGGAATTTTCTTTTATAAGTGTAAATATTTGTGGGATATCCCAAAAAGAAAATTGGGCAAATTTTTCTGGAACGGAGGGTGCACTTATTTTCTGTTTCGCAAAAGTTTGTATGCAATAAGTGATATGTGCAATTGAGCCTTTTTTTTTCTCGCGTTCAGCGGAGCGGGGGTTAGGGCATATTGTTGGTGGGTCAATGGCTTCTTCATCTTCTTCCATCACGCGCGTAGTCGGACGCGGTCAGATTTCCTCTTCTTCCGCTTCTCTTCAGGTGGATCTCACGGGCTTTCTTCTTCCTCGTTCGTGCCCTAATTTTCTGTTTCGCTCCAATCATTGGATGGAATAAGGTTGTTCAATTTGAATTTTTTGTGTGGATTCTGCGAGAAAAAGAGAGAATATGTGTGTGGTGTTTGGATTACCCCTCAACACAAAGTGTCTGATGAAATTCAGATCTTTCTGCACTCTTTTCATGTTGTTCTGAAAATCTGTAATTTTGGACTGAAGATTTTTTTCACGTTTGTACTGGTTTTTGTTCATGTAGTAATACTATTTTGCTCATATGGTAACACTCTTTTTGTTCATGTAGTAACACATCAAGTTGTTCTTTAAATCTGTAATTTTGGACTGGAGATTTCTTTTCGCGCTTGTACTAATTTTTTTAATGTGGTAACACGTTTTTCTTCATAGGGTAACACTTTTTGTTCATGTAGTAACACATGTTTTTTTAGTAATATGTAACACTCTTCATATATCGACGTAATACTATGTGAATATTCATGTGTTACCATATGAACAATAATGTGTTACCTTGTGACCCATGTTATCTTATGAATATTTATGTGTTACGATATGTTTTATTACGTATTACGTAAGATATGAAGTTTTTTCAATATAACAATGTAGTAACATTTATACATAGATATAGTAACACACAAAAAATTTGACATAAAAAAAAAAAATTATGTGTTCAGTAGGAATTGAACCTGCGGCCAAATTCATTAACAACAAAGCTGAACCACTAGGTTAAAACATATATTTGATAAAGATATCCTTCTAGAAATACATATGCGTCCGTCCAACCTGATGCCCACAGCCCACTGTCCGCGCCCGACCCGCCCGCCCACTGACTCGCGAAATTTGGACAATTTTTATCTTATTTATGTTGTATTGCACATAACACCGATGTGTAATATTTCACACAAGACCTTCTCTTTCTATTTTCATCCATCCCACATTAGACTTATTACCAAGGACGGAGTCGGGTTTAGATTGGACACTATATATGGCATTTTTATAATAAACTTACATGCTCCAGTGATTGAGAAGCCTTGGGAAGGTTTTTCACCTCTTGAGTGGCTTGGGTTAAGTTTGACTCAAAGTTGGCACATTTTTTTCTCTTTTTTTTCCCTTTATTTTACAACTCTACATTACTTAATTTACATATTTTTGTCAGCTCATGGCATTTAAGATTTGTGAAGATCATCAAGTGAACTACTAAAGAATCTAGCATTTTAATAATTTTGAGATAAATTCCTATGTTGTATGAACTTTATAAGTAACACTCTTTTGAACCAGGTTCACATTATGAACTCTAATTCAATATGATTCATTTTAATATTAATCCACGCGCTTCGATGTCTCTCACGTCGCGCCGTCGTGCGCTCGTTTCAACACACACGCTTTGGTCTCTCTCACGTCGTGTCGCGTCGTCTCATGGGAGGGAGGGATGGATGGTCGCGGGCGGTGTGGGAAGGGAGGGATCATGGGCGGGCGGCAAGGCGGCCTTGGCGGGTTTAAATCTTTGGAGAGGGATGGGTGGGCGGGCGTCGTATATATATATATATATATATATATATATATATATATATATTATATATATATGAGTAGTGTATGAGTTTTTGACCTGAGTTCACAAATAATGAATCGTGTCTATATAAGTTTTTGTCGAACTTTATTATTTGTTTTCAATGTTGGATTTATTGTTTTTATAGCTTATTATTGTTTTGTAATATATATAAAACCATTAGATACAAATTATTTATCTTACATTTTTTATATCACTATAAATTATTGAAATATACATGTTATAATTTATTATTAAAAGCATAATTATTAATAATTTTATTTTATTTTATTTAGCTAGCTTGTTTTGAAAAATACTTCAATACTACTATTTTAAAAAAAATTGAAAATTAGGAGATAAAATTTTTTATTAGCATATATTTCAAGTTTGTTTGAATCGAAGTTACTCGATGTGCATTCAGGGACGGACCCAGAAATTTTACCGATGGGGGCCCAATTTATAACATAGTGTAGCTAAATGCACTTTAGAATTTTTATATATTTTCGAAAATTATTTGGACTAAACATCTTTTATATTAACAGAGTCGAATACATTTATATGTATATTGAAAATGTGAATTATACATATTCTTTCTCTATTTTGTTACCCCTTTCTCATCTAAAAATCAACATTTTATTTATAGAGTGTTGATTTTTACAAGGATTAGTAATAGTGGTGTACAGTGAACATGATGCACATAATACTTTGTTTAAAGGAGATGACATTCAGTATCATTATAGTTTTATATATGATATAGGGTATAATCTATAACACAAATAATACTCATTCTTCCAAAATATTAGAGCGTTAATACACAATTTATCTTACTTACTTATGAGGCTATGCCAAATACAGGTGTGTCTTAATTATAAGTATATATATATAAGAAATTCAAGTGGGGTCAGGGGGCCCAGTGACCCCCTGGGGACAAGGTAGGTCCGTCCCTGTGTGCATTGTTCACGTAGGGGTTGTAATTTTGTGGGAGGAGGGAGATTTATATGTGTAGAAAACTATAGTCTCTTAATTATAATTAGGATTAGCAATTATATTATAAATATATATGTTAGAGGATGGAGCGAGGAAGGGTTAAGGGGAACCGGGTTCCCAAATTTAAAAAAAAAAAATAGGAATTACGTTTGTATATATTACTCTTTTTTTTTTAAATTTGTATATAATTACCTTTAACATTTTAATATATAAATATATGTATTGGTTTATATTTCCGATTTAAACTTTTATTTTTGTATTTTTTTTATTACTATTAAATTCTGTTAATTGGGTCCCCTGAACGAAAATTTGGGCTCCGTCGCTGTATATACTGATGATTAATTATTAATAAGCTACACACAGGAAGACGTGGATTATTTTCTGCAGAAAGTGGTAGAAGAGGGTATTATTCCGGATATGGACGAGTTAATGCAGTAAGCATCCATCCCCGGCTAGTTGTTCTTCTCGTTCAATTTTATTTTTATTTCAATTTTTATGTTATATACTCCTATGTTGTGACAACTATATGGCTCGACTAGGTGCAGTTTGAAATTTTTATACATAACCCGAAATTCTTTTAGACTTAAATGTATTTATATTAAAAATTAAAATAACTAAGTTAATAAATTATATTGACTCGCATCTTCTTTTCACTATCACACCAACAAATGGTCATTTATTTTTTGTTTTAACAAAAATGGTATAATGGCGAAATAAGTGTGTAATAAATTTCAATAGATTTTAATTCTCAGTGAGGTGCGTATAAAAAAATTGGGGTTAAAATACAGTATTTGTCCCGCATGAATTTTTTTAAACAATTTTGGTACTATATTCGAGAATAGTTTTTTATTTTCCATTTTTGGTACCAACTATTAATTATATGACAGAATCATTCGTGAGAAAGTCTCACGTGAATATTGCACACTAGTGTTATGTGCAATACAACATAAATAAGATAAAAGTTGTCTAAATTTCGCCGGTCAGGGCGGCGGGTCAGGTCAGGGCGGGTCGGGCGCGGGCAATGAGTTCAGGTTTACATAACAACTTGATGTGTTACTACATGAATAAAAGAGTGTTACCCTATGAGCAAAAGATTGTTACTACATGAACAAAACCCAGTACAAACGTATAAACAAAACCAGAACAAATGGAAAAGAAATTCTCAGTCCAAAATTACAGATTTACATAACAACTTGATGTGTTACTACATGAACAAAAGAGTGTTACCCTATGAGCAAAAGAGTGTTACTACATGAACAAAAACCAGTACAAACGCAAAAAATATCATCAGTAAAATAGTGTTACTACATGAACAAAATCAGTACAAACGCATAAACAAACCCAGAACAAACGGAAAAGAATTTTCCAGTCCAAAATTACAGATTTACATAACAACTTGATGTGTTACTACATGAACAAAAGAGTGTTACCCTATGAGCAAAAGAGTGTTACTACATGAACAAAAACCAGTACAAACGCAAAAAATATCATCAGTAAAATAGTGTTACTACATGAACAAAATCAGTACAAACGCATAAACAAACCCAGAACAAACGGAAAAGAATTTTCCAGTCCAAAATTACAGATTTACATAACAACTTGATGTGTTACTACATGAACAAAAGAGTGTTACCCTATGAGCAAAATAGTGTTACTACATGAACAAAACCAGTACAAACGCGAAAAAAAATCATCAGTCTAAAATTACAGATTGTGAAATTGAGAAGAATATGGAAGATAAAAAAGAAAAAGAAGAACATAAGAAGAGAGGAGAAGGAAGAACTCGAAAAAAAATACAGAAAATCAAACCAAATAAATCTGGGTTTCTTGACGCGAGGAAGAAGAAGAAGCCCCGCCCGACCACCAGCGTTCGAGTGCCTACAAAAAAAAAACTCAATTAACCTATAATTGCACATATAGCTTGTATGCAATATTGCATACAAATTTTTGTCATAATTCAGAATACCAAAATTCACGCGGGATAAAAATTGATCAAAAAATGACCAATTTCGTAAAATTTGTAATAGTATAAGTATCTCATGTATCATCATCTATTAATTTTAGAAGAATAATTTATGAGAACCAAAATTGATAAAAAAAAAAATGACAAGTTTTATGAGGTACCCTACGAGATTGAAAAATCCAAAATTTGAGGTGCATCTAAGCTGTCCGAACTGTACCGCATACGTGTGTATGGATAGTACGCCATGTGTGTTTCTTTAAATTCTTTTCCCTCTTCTTATTCAACTATATTTATGGAAAACAAATTCCATGTGTCAATATAAATAAATTGCATGTTTAATGCAATAAATTATATATTTTAAAATATATTATGAAGTGCACAATGCGCATATATAAGACATACTTCTGATCATCACAAACTTTATCTATTGCTTGGTAGTAACTTATACAATAATTAGTAATTTTATTACCATATATACCATTTTTCTTCTTCTTCTTCATTTTAAATAAAAGGGCAAAAATATAATTTCAATGTTTATCTCAAAATTATATTTCCTACCAAGCAAAGCTATTAAAATAATACACATTATAGTAAATTCCACTAAACATCCATAATAAAATATTTATCTCACGTTTCCCAAGCTAAAATAATCTCCCTATTTTATAGACATTATGCTTATTTCCCCTGCCAATCACACCCTTAAAAAAACTATTATATGAGACAAATATAATGTTAAACTAGTAGTGAGATTGGAAATGAATTAAAATCAATTCATTTGCGCACTTATCTTAATATTACCCTGTGTGGATATTTTAAATTAATTGATTAATTTTGAATATCTCATATTACTATCTCACATTCTCACTAATGAACATCTCTTATTTTAATAAAGTTTTCTAAACCTCTTTCCATCCCTAATTTTCATTATGATTGATGTATAGGGAGGAAAATATGAAAGCAAGTTATATAGGGAACAAAAGGAGACTTCCAGAATATCTTAAAAAAAAAGACAAAGTCTAGTGTGCAAATTTGTATAGATGCAAAAACTTTAATTTTCAACTAAATTCTATAATTGATGAATGTAATACAAAATTGAGTGGTTCATGATTCACTAGGCCCGACTAGTTCATGGTTCACCCAGCTCAAATATGTCATAATTTAGGGTTAATTATTTAGTATTTAGGGTGTAGTTGGTTGATTTAGGACAATTTTATAGATTTTTATCTATACAAATTTGCACACCAGACCTACTCCAAAAAAATTACCTGCGTCGGAAGAGCATGGAAAGACCAACATGGGGATGCATTTGTTGTTTGGTCTTGACTACAGTGGGCAATACGACATAATAGAAGCAACCAAGAAAATTGCAAAGAAAGTAAAAGACGGGGTTATCCAAGAAGACGAAATCGACCCTACCCTTTTTGAGCAACATCTGATAACAAATAGGATTCCATTTTCGAACCCAGACTTATTGATAAGAACGAGTGGGGAATTGAGAGTCAGTAATTTCATGTTGTGGCAGTTGGCCTATACAGAACTGTTCTTTAGCAAAAAGATGTTTCCTGACTTTGATGACACCGAATTTGTTGAGGCGCTAATCGAATTCCAGCGGAGGAAAAGAAGATTTGGTGGACACAAGTATTAAATGTTCTTAACTAAAATGTGAAAATGGATTCACAAAATTCTGATTTTACTTTTGCAATAAAAGGAAATATGATGATTTATTTTTTCTCTTGCACTTTCTCAAATGTCATACTTGATCTATACTTTTTTCTTCAAGAGAGTTCAAAAAATAAATTGTTCATGATTATAACTTTTCCCACGTATTGAATTCAATTCTATTTTATATTATGAATTAGTAAGGATATAATTATAAATTAAAAGTTGAAAATTGTAAAATAAAAAATAGACGAGAATGAAATAATACTTATAGAATTGAAATTTATAAAATCTAAAAATTAAGATCAAGGGTTGAGACCCTTTCAGAAAATGAAGGGTTGACATTATTTAAAAAAAAAAAAACTTCAGATTTAGATTTGAGATTAAGTTTAAAATTAAGGATATTTAGATTAAAAAGATTTGAATAGAGGGATTCGACTATGTCTAAAAATTAGAGGTATATACCATTATTATTTATGTAGTGTTGGGATTATACTGAAAAGTATGCTTTTTACTTTGTATAATCGAAACTGAATTTTCAGACTTATTTACTGAAATAAATTGTTTATCACTGATGCTTTAAATATGATTGAATGTTATATATATTTACTGCATAACTGTTCAATAATTCGTACGTGTTACACTCTAGTTAATTTAGTGATACCAGATCACAGAAGATTAAATTAACAGTCCTTTGTAACTAAAAGTACGCCATTCACGACCTAGATGGAAATGAACAACCATCGCGAAAGGTTGAGGTGTAAGGCTCAGGTTAGTTTGTCTTGACCAACAGATTGCACTAGTGCATGACTGATGCGCTGAATAGGACCTACAGGAGGATAAATTCTTCAGAACTGAACAAGGAAGAATTAGACTTCAGTGGTTCGTTGTTTCTTAACCTTCGTCCCTTAAATAGGATCACGTGGGATTGGTAACTATTGCTTTGACTTATCATGGGTAGCGAATCAGAGAGAGATTCAATACTTTTTATCTTGGGCAATATTATTGGTCACATGTGATTGCTAAGATTTAATACGAAGAATCGTGTGCAAGTACGCTTGCTTGATTTGCCCCCTTGGGAGGTTCATAAGTTTTATCATACCAAATCTTGCAAGTGGAATTAGTTTCCGGTATGGATAATAATGTTGAACCGTTCTCTAACCAAGGACAAAAGATATTAATTAACGGAAAGCTATTTCAAAGGGCTTGAATTAATTAATGGGTTAGATAATCTTAAACATGGGAAATAATGACCGGGAGCCATATTGACTGTAACATGGGTTAAGATGGATGGTGCAATATTAATTATGTAGTGGGATTAATTAATATTTATGGGCTTGAATTATATTGTGGCTCAATATTAGATATTCAAGATCCATTAGAAGGTCCAATCTTAATTCTCCTAAAGGCCCCCTGAGTAGCCCAACATATAGTCCAATAACCGAAAAAGGTGATTAAAATAAAATAAATATTGTTGCTTATATTTCCTCTAAAATTTTTTAAAATTATGGATAAAAAGAGGAGAAAGATTTTCTTTGAATTTTGTTATGGAATGAAGATATGTATTCTTGGAATACAAGATTATCTCATTAAATTCAAGAAATCTCCCACTTGGTTATCTATATAGTAAATTTCGAATTTTTTGAAAATATACTGGGCAAGAAAGATTTTCTTGATTTTCTTGAAAAGATATTATGGAAGATATGTATTTCTTGAAATACAAGAATATCTCATAAATTCAAGAAGATCCAAATCTTGGATTCTTGCATCACTTAATTTTCGAAAATCTGCCATATTATAGAGGAGGTGGAATTTTGTGGAATATTTTAATTATGTGAAAAAGAATTATGAGATATATTCAAGATTTCTTGGTGACAAAAAAAAGTCTTTTCCCACATTGAAATATCACATAAATTTCGTCCACCCTCACTCTTATAAATAGGGGATGATTAGTTCATTCCCAAGTATAATTCCATGTGCTGGAAATATTAGCAAATCCACATAAGTGGTGCAACAAAGTTTATTTTTCCTTTTGTTAATTGTTCATGAAGTATCATTCCAATCGGATTGTCGAGCAAGGGCTAAGGGAATACTTGGGAAGTCCTTTTGGTTAGTCCGTCCGACCGAAGTCACTGCCATCCCGAGAGGTACGTTCACGTAAACCCGTAGATTCCGCATGCGTAGGTTTTACGTGGCTTTTTATATGCATGATATGTTGTTGCAATTATTATTTGAATTAATATAGGATTAATTCATGCTAGTAATAATTAATGAATTAAATTTGTATTTAAATATTCTCCCCGAATAGATCTGTAACTCATTCCCCAACAAGCGCATCGAGCCACCGTTTGAGACTCAATTTTTTAAATTGTAATTTAATTAAATGGACATTAAATTTGAAATTGGATAGTAGAACTGTTAGATCTGTTTTTGCGGTATCCAATTGTCATGGATTTTAATGTTTTATTTTGCATGCATATAAATCGTGTTTTTTTTAATTCGATTAGTTCGGATTTGTTTTTGCCTCGTGAGAAAATCCACGAGTAGACTAGGATTTGTTTGATTTGATCAATGTAATAGACTAGTCTAGATCTAGGTTTATTTATTTTTGTAAATAAATTGTAACCGGATCGAAACAAAGAGACGAGAATTAAAGGACGAAATCCGAAATCAACGCGAGGGCGGCGGCGCTGGCGCTACCGGCACGCCATGCAGGGCAGGCGCAGGCGTTAAGCGCCACATGAGATTTACACATACAAGACGATGTGCGCCCGTGTCGAGCTGAGACGGTAAGGTGATGCCCTATGCTGTTGGCACGATGCCACAAGACATGCCACATGAGACGTAAGGTCAGCCAGGACGCGGCGGTATGGGATATGGCTGATAAGGCGACAAGACGCGGAGCGTTGCCGCCGCCGAGATTCGCTGACGCCGCCGACACTCGGCCGAGGCGCAGCGAGGCATCGCGGGCGCGTTCGCTCAGCGGTGCGTAGGTCACGAATACCCCAGGTTGCGGCCGGCCGGATGTGGCGCGCATCCATCCCGATCATGCTTGGCGTGGCGGTTCGAGACGAAGTATTTTTTTCGAGACGAACGAGTGGGAGAAATTCGAGACGTGTTTCTTCAAGATCAAGCCAAGAAAAATCAAACCATGACAATTGGATAATTTGTGCCCAATATGTTTATTTTTTCTGTTTTTGCTTGATTTATTTTGTCTTTGTCTTATGCTTTATTTAATTTGTTTAAATGTGTTTGCATGAGGGTTGCCAAAATTGAAAAATCTCAACTTCAAAATTACTAAGTATGTTTTAAATAATTAATTGACAATTTTATTCCGGATAATAAAATTGAATTAATTTTGACCTCCATGATTTATTTATTTGTGAATTCTTTTGGAGAAATTCCCCCTTAAGGTCAAAAGATAGGTTTCACATGAATGAATTCCAAACGGATGATTGTGGGTTATTACTAGTGGCGCATTTATGACCCTCCCAACGAGGCTCGATCAAAGCGAAATAGTAATCCCAGTATTTAATCATGGTTATTACTTAGGTATAAAATTGATATGCATATATCTCAAAGTCCCCGTCGATTTTATATTGGTCAAGTGAGAGCCAACTATTAATTTGGATATTAAGGGTTTGTAATCGTTCTTGTTTGTAACCCTTTGAATGTGTTTAAATAATGACCCACCCAACGTGGCTTATTTAAACTGTTTTTGAAATGTTGGTCGATGCATGTTCATATTTTTTTTTTGAGATTTTAAATATGATGAATGTGATCGAACCTTGTGATATACTTGTCTATCGTTGCATATAGTTGTTTATTTCGATTCGAGATGTCGTTACCTTTTAATCCATTTGTTATTATACTTAAAAGTCAATACAATATGTATGGAAACTATATTGATTGGAAAATTATAATTGTCCTAACGCGCACAAAAGCACAAGTGGATTTTGACACACAAAAAAATCGAGATGAGCCAACCGACGAGTCAAAACATGCGGGACTCGTCGGATCACCTTCTTGAGAGATGTCGTCATTGAAAATGGTGGAGGAAAAACCCGTAAGGGATTACGTCCTCAAAATAGATGGCCCATCCCCAGACAAACTTGAGATTCTGAAAGTGCAGATTATGATCCGGAGACTCGGATGAATTTGGTACTTCATTCTCTCGCCCATAAAGGTTTTTTTTGAGCATTTTGGCCTCATTGCTAATTTGTTGCAAACTTTTGGACTCGGCATAAATGATGATAAGGCACCAAACTCAAGCTTTGACGGCAAGTGGTCCGCCTTTATCTTCTAGGCCAAGGGTAGGCAAGATAAAGAAGAGGACCAAAGGCCATAAGCAATAAAACTCAATCATACCAAGGGCAATGGTAAGATGAGGAATGCTTGTTGTGTCAAGGAAAATCCAAAGAGGAAGTGCTTAAGCTGCGGTGAGAGAGGACAATGAAGGTTTTGCCTGTTCCAACCCCAAAAGGGACGGAAAGAAAGGTAATTCTCACGCACTAGTTGTTGAAACTTGTTTAGCGGCGTATACTTCTCATTCGTGGGTGGTTGATACGAGATCCACTAATCATGTTGGCTTCACGGGTTCTAAATGATCCGGCAACTTAGTGGGGAGTGAGATCCTCATCACACTTTGCAACGTTATTTAAAGTAGAAGACGTTGCAATGCTACGGAAGTGGCAGATATTGCAATGCTACGATAGTAACAATTATTGCAATACTACGCAAGTAGCAGACATTGCAATGCTACATGAGTAGCAGTTAAAGCAGTGGGAGAAGTGCACCTATCTTTTGAAGATAAAGTTTTTTTTTTGAAATTATCTTTATGTTCCCAGTTTTAGAAAGAATTCACTTTCAGTTTCTAAAATTCGATTAAAGGACACTAAGTTTCTTCTAATAAGAATGACATCATTTTTGAAATGATGAGTGTACCTGTTATGGGACATTGATAGAAAATCTCTATAAAATTAACTGTGCACACCACTCACGAAATGCATCCTATAACACATCAACTATTTCCGACAAAAGAAAGCGTGAACGAAATACTTCTTTGGCATCTAAGATTAGGTCATATAAATCCAAAGAGGATCCAAAGGTTGGTGAAAGATGGTTCACTGGAGCGTCTCCAAGTTGAATCGAATCCAACCTGCGAATCATGTTTGGAGGGTGATATGACCAAGATGGCATTTGGAGCCAAGGGGAATGGGGCTAAAGAAGTGTAAGAGATCGTTCACATAGATGTATGTAGTCAAATGTCAACCAAAGCAAGAGGAGGTTATGAGTAATTTTATTGATAATTACTCAAGGTACATTTTCCTTATGAAGCATGAATATGAGACCTTTGAAAATTCTAATAATTTAAGGCTCAAACAGAGAATCATAGGGAAAAACGTATCAAGTCTCTACGATCTGATCGTGGAGGCGAATACCTCAGCGATGTGTTTTTGAACTACTTATCTGATGAAGGGATTGTATCCCAGCTCACTTGCACCCGGAACCCCTCAACAAAATGGGGTTGCAGAGCAAAGGAACATAATTCTTTTGGAAATGGTTAGATCAATGATGAGTTATGCGGATCTTCCCGAGTCGTTCTGGGGTCATACCTTGGAAACAGCGACTTACATTCTGAAACTTGGTGCTATCCAAATCGGTTCCCAAAACTGCCAAAGAATTGTGGACCGGGCGCAAGCCTAGTATGAGACACATGAGAACTTTGGGGTGTCCTGCCTACATGTTGGACAAGGAAGCCGGTAAGTTGGATCCTCGATCAGAATTAAGGCTGTTTGTAGGATACCCCGAGGGAACAAAAGGGTGTATGTTCTATAGTTCCGAAGATCAAAAGGTGGTAATCAACACCCACTTTAGATTTTTGAAAGAAGACTATATGAACCAAAGAAAACCCAGAAGTGAGATTACCTTAAATGAGCTTATAGGGCAAACCTCAGTGCCAACTGTACTAGATGATATACCAAACGATACGTTTTCACAACCGGAGCCTCGTCATAGTGGGAGGGTTGTTAGACAGCCCGAGAGATTCATGGGAATAGGAGAGTCCTCGGACTTGATTCCCGGAATCAGACCCATGGACATATGACGAGGCACTCCAAGATAAGGGTGTAGATTCTTGGCAAACAACAATGAAAGCCAGAATGGGTTCTACGTTTCATAATAGAGTGTGGGAGCTAGTCGAACCACTTAATGGGGTCAAACCCATTGGATGCAAGTGGATATATAAGAGGAAAAGAGGACCGAACGGGAAGGTTGAAACCTTTAAAGCAAGACTAATGGCGAAAGGTTATACTCAGAAAGAAAGGGATCGATTATGAGGAAACCTTTTTCGCCCGTAGCCATGCTTAAGTCCATCCGTATTCTCTTATCGATTGCTGCGCATTTCGACTTTGAAATCTGGCAAATAGATGTCAAGACAGCTTTCCTAAACTGAAGTTTTGATAAAGAAATCTATATGCAACAACCCCAAGGTTTCATTGAAACAGGCCAAGAACATCTTGTTTGTAAGCTCAAGAAGTCCATATACGGATTCAAACAGGCATCCAGAGCTTGGAACCAAAGTTTTGATCATGTAATAAAGTCTTATGGGTTTGATCAAAACAAGTTTGAAAGTTGTGTGTATAAAAAGCGTTTTGAAACTGCATTGGTATTCTTAGTACTATACGTAGATGACATTGTGATCATCGTGAACGATGTGAAGGTGTGATCAGACGTAAGGGCATGGTTTCAAAACAGTTTGATATGAAAGACTTAGGGAAAGCCGGACATATCCTTGGGATCAAGATAACTCAAGATCGCTAGAAAAGGATGATCGGGTTATCGCAAGTTTCATACATAGACACTGGTTTTTGAAACGATTCAGCATGCAAGATTCCAAGAAAGGATTAGTACCTTTCAGACTTGGAATCCATCTATCCAAGAAAATGTTCCCTAAGACGAAAAGGAGATAGATGACATGAAAGGTATTCCTTGTGCTTCTACCGTCGGAAACCTTATGTATGCATTCTTTGTGTCGCGAGACCTGATATCTGCTTCGCCGTAGGCATGGTAGCTAGACATCAAAGTAACCCAGGGAAAGAGCATTGATTTGACGCTTAAAAACATTCTGAAGTGTCTGAAAAGAACTCGGGATAGAATGTTGATTTATCAGTCAGATACTCCAATCCCCATCGGCTACACGGACTCGGATTTCCAATCAGATATAGATTCCAGAAATTATCTGCCTCAGTTAGTGTGTTTCCATTTGGGAAGTGCATCCATCAAATGGACGAGTGTGAAGCAGAAATGCATCACCGACTCAACCATGGGACTCGGGTAAGTAGTCTTGTGAGAAGCGGTGAAAAGAACCGATTGGGCTCCAGATCTTCTTAGTGGACTTGGATGGTGTTCTGAATTTGTCTAACAATATATGCTAGGGGTAGTTGTAAATTCAAGAGAACCAAGAGTCCACGAGTCAAACAAACACATTAAAGGAAAAACATCTTATACGAGAAATCGTTAAGAGAGGAGATATAGATGTGGCAAAGATAGCGTCTGAGGACGACTTAGCGAGATCCATTCACAAAGCGTCCGCCTCAAATACATTCGAGAGACATGTGAGTGGAATGGGTGTCAAGACCGTTGCCAATCTGCTTTGAGTATAAGTGGGAGAAATTATTAGGTTCGTGTAGGTGACATTAGATGTCACGGACTACTCGAGACGTGTTTTAGTATACTTAAAAGCAGACTTTGAGTATAAGTGGGAGATTGTTGGGATTATACTGAAAAGTATCGCTTTTTTTTTGTATAATCGAAACCAATTTTTCGGACTTATTTATTGAAATAAATTGTTTATCATCGATGCTTTAAATATGATTGAATGTTATATATATTTATTTGCATAACTGTTCAATAATTCAATGCGTGTTACAATCAGTAGTTAATTTAGTGATACCAGATCATAGAAGAATAAATTAACAGTCCTTTGTAACTAAAAGTACGCCATTCACGACCTAGATGGAAATGAACAACAATCGCGAAAGGTTGAGGTGTAAGACTCAGGTTGGTTTGTCTTGACCAAGAGATTACACTAGTGCATGATCGATGCGGCGAATAGGACCTCTGGGAGGATAAATTCTTGAGAATCCCAACAAGGAAGAATTAGACCTCGGTGGTTCGTTGTTTCTTAACCTTCGTCCCTTAAATAGGATCACGTGGGATTGGTAACTATTGCTTTTGACTTATCATGGGTAGCGAATCGAGAGAGATTCAATACTTTTTTATCTTGGGCAATATTATTGGTCACATGTGATTGCTAAGATTTAATACTGAAGAATCGTGTGCAAAATACGCTTGTTTAATTTGCCCCCTTGGGAGGTTCATAAGTTTTATCATACCAAATCTTGCAAGTGGAATTAGTTTCCTATGAATAATAATGTTGAACCGTTCCTCGACAAGGACAAAAGATATTAATTAATCTAAAAAGCTATTTCAAAGGGCTTGAATTAATTAATGGGCTAGATAATCTTAAACACGGAAATAATGACCGGAGCCATATTGACTGTAATATGGGTTAAGATGGATGGTGCAATATTAATTATGTAGTGGGATTAATTAATATTTATGGGCTTGAATTATATTGTGGCTCAATATTAGATATTCAAGATCCATTAGAAGGTCCAATCTTAATTCTCCTAAAGGCCCCCTGAGTAGCCCAAAATATATAGTCCAATAATCCTAAAAAATGATTAAAATAAAATAAATATTGTTGCTTATATTTCCTCTAAAATTTTTTGAAAATTATGGATAAAAAGAGGAGAAAAGATTTTCTTTGAATTTTGTTATGGAATGAAGATATGTATTCTTGGAATACAAGATTATCTCATTAAATTCAAGAAATCTCCCACTTGGTTATCTATATAGTAAATTTCGAATTTTTTGAAAATATAGTTGGCAAGAAAGATTTTCTTGATTTTCTTGAAAAGATATTATGGAAGATATGTATTTCTTGAAATACAAGAATATCTCATAAATTCAAGAAGATCCAAATCTTGGATTCTTGCATCACTTAATTTTCAAAAATCTGCCATATTATAGAGGAGGTGGAATTTTGTGGAATATTTTAATTATGGGAAAAAGAATATATGAGATATATTCAAGATTTCTTGGTGACCAAGAAAAGTCTTTTCCCACATTGAAATATCACATAAATTTCGTCCACCCTCCCTCTTATAAATAAGGGATGATTAGTTCATTCCCAAGTACAATTCCATGTGTTGGAAATATTAGCAAATCCACATAAGTGGTGCAACAAAGTTTATTTTTCCTTTTGTTAATTGTTCGCGAGTATCCTTCCACCGGATTGTCGAGCAAGGGCTAAGGGAATACTTGGGAAGTCCTTTTGGTTAGTCCGTCCGACCGAAGTCACTGCCATCCCGAGAGGTACGTTCACGTAAACCCGTAGATTCCGCATACGTAGGTTTTACGTGGCTTTTTATATGCATGATATGTTGTTGCAATTATTATTTGAATTAATATAGGATTAATTCATGCTAGTAATAATTAATGAATTAAATTTGTATTTAAATATTCACTCCGAATAGATCTGTGTAACTCATTCCCCAACATGTAGATGATATTATTTTCAAAATGATATTTTTATTTTGCTTGAAGATGACATAATTAAATTTTGGATTGAAGTTGTAGTATATATATGTAATTAGTATAGAACCCGCGTATTACACGAAATTTTTATAACATATAAATATTCATATATTGATCATACTCCCTCTGTATCATAATTTGCACAATTTTTTTTATTTGGACCACAATAATTTGCACACCTCAAAAATATAAAACACTTCATTAACTTTATATTTACAATATCCATAAATTTACACAAAATGTCATTACTTTTGAGATACATACACACAATTCATTGTATAAGAGATTAAAACTGCATACAACCTGAAAATAAGTAGAATTATGTTAGATCATGGTAGGAAATTTGAAAATAGCTTATTTTCCGATTCTGTGAAAAAAAGGGTATAATGCAAGAGTTTTTATCTCCTAAAACTCCACAACAAAATGAAATAGCTGAAAGGAAGAATAGAAATCTCAAGAAATGACCAGGGACGAAAAATTCGAAAGATTGTGGTGTCAATCAAATATTTTCTATTTTGTAGTAGTATCCATAAAATTAACAAAAGTAATTAGGAGTACTAGGGTTTTTCTCTCTCTAGAGAAACGCTCTTAAGTTTCTGTGTCCTGACGGCTAGGGTTTGGAGTTTTTTTGGTCGTGTAGCAGATTTTCATCGAGAATCTCGCTCTGTTTCTCTTCGTTTCACTCTTTTTCTCTAATTTCTTTGTGTTTGGTTTGTTGTGTGTTTTTTCAGGACCGATTCGTTCGTGACGCGTGCTTTGAAAGGAGATCGGTTTCTGGCTTTCTTGTGTCGGGTCTACGGCGGTGGTCTGTGTGTTCCCATTCCGACCTTTTTCCTAGCCATGGCCGATCCGCTAGTCAACCTATGTGCGAGTTTAAATCTCAACGAAGAAGACAAATCACCGATCACTATCACTGATGACGTTGAAACATCATTCGAGGGGTTCCACGTCATGATTGGTAGGGTGATGGCTCCGAGATCTATTCCACACGGGGAGATCGAATCCCTATTCCGCAATATCTGGTCTCCAAAATGCTCGGTGGTGTGGAAGCCTCTTGATGATAACGTGGTTATCATTTCTTTTGCGGCTGAGATGGACTACCTTAGGGTTTTGAAGGGGTGCCCTTGGTTGTTCGATCGCTATCTGTTAGCCCTCCAGAAGGTTGATCCGAGATCTATCCCGTCCAGTTTTCAACCATCATCTTGCCACTTCTGGATCCAAATCCATGATCTCCCTATTGGTCTTCTCAACATATCTTTTGCACGCTTAGCGGGTAATGAGATAGGCGAGTTTGTGGAAGCGAACACTGATAAAGATGGAAGTATGTTAGGCCAATTCATGAGGATCAAAGTCGACCTAAATCTATCAAAACCACTCAGACGATACATTGTTATTACCCAGCGTGGAATTGAAAAATGTTACCCGGTATCTTATGAGAGGTTACCCCTCTTTTGTTTCTTTTGTGGAAGGTTGAATCATTCTGAAAGAGAATGTGATACGAAACTCATCAATGGAGCTTCGGCCCCTACAGCGTACGCTTTTGGCAATGATCTATGGGCCACGGCAAACGCAAACCCTTTCTTCATACCCCGCTCAAAAACCTCAAAACCCTCTGATCACCATCCGGAAACTCATTCACCGGATATATTCCGCCCAGCTAAACAACCACCCACCATCCCCTCTTCCAGCAATAGCAAACCCTCAATCTCATCAGGAAAATCCTCCCCGCCATCCGGAACTGCCCCCCCACTCACAAACCCCACTCGCCCGACTCCAACCCAGGAAACCGCAAAGGCATCTAGCCTCTCCCTCACCACAACCACTTCGCCTTTAAAATCTCAACCAACCAAAACCACTAACCCGCCCCCCTCCACTCACCCGCCATCCGATTTACCCCTCACCCCACATATTACTACCCCCTCACCTTCTATCCCAAATCCACCCGCAACCCTCATCCCACCCATGATCGAGCCCCCTTCGATCCAAACTTGTTCAACCAATGAATTAACCCAAACCCACTCTACCACCATGGACCACTTCCTAGTGGAAGTTCCTGTCTCCATAGCTCCAGCAAACCAAAAACGAACAAGGAAATTCATCCGAACCAACGAAAAGGCAATGAATACCCCTTGTCCGATGAAAGTCAAACCAACAAAAAGAAAACTTGTGGATTCAGACCACCCTGATAACCCAAACCAAGCCCCACACAAAAAACCCAAGACAAAACCTCTTATCCTCTCATCCGAACCAAATATCTCTACAACCCCAATGCTCGACATCACTTCGGATTCCGAATCCGACATCTCTCCAATGGCGGCGATTGGATGCTCTTCCCAGTCCCGCCGATCCCAATGAATCTACTAAGCTGGAACTATCGTGGGCTTGGGAACCCACATACAGTTCAGGAACTATGTGGGTTCATCCGCGCAAAGTCTCCCGAGGTTGTATTTCTTTGCGAAACGAAATGCAATGCTAGAGTAGTTGATAATCTGAAAAGCAAGCTTGGTTATTTTGGTGTCTCCCTCCCGTCTGTGGGGCGTTCAGGAGGGGTTGCACTGCTTTGGAAGAAAGAGGTTGCTGTCTCTCTAAGATCTCTTTCTCAAAGATTCATTGATGTTGATTGTACCTACTTGGATACATCTTTCCGAGTGACAGGTATATATGGTGAACCCGATAATTCCAAGAGGCGACGAGCATGTCTGCAATTTGCTCTTTACACACGGATCCGTCTATGCCGTGGCTCTGCATGGGCGATTTCAATGAAATTCTATATCAATCGGAGTTTGAGAGCAGGAACATACGTGCGAGTTGGCAAGTGGACGCATTCCAAGAGGCGCTGGATTTCTGTCACCTTCATGACTTGGGGTATACGGGCAGAATGTTCACGTGGGAAAGGTTATGTGTGGCTCCTTTTACACAAAGGGCAAGGCTTGATAGAAGTGTTGCAAATGCAATTTGGAAGGACATATTTCCTTGGTTCACTATATCTCATCTCCAATCCCTCCACTCTGACCACCACTGTATTCATCTCCAATTCGGAAAATTCAACCCAAACTTGAAAGATTGGGTTGGAGGGAAACCCTTTCGGTTCGAAGCTTTATGGGTTAGGAAGGATGATTGTGAGAAAGTCATCGAGACAATTGGAATGCGGATGCCGGCTCCCTCCCCGACACTATCCAATCCTGTGCAGTAGGTCTCATGTCATGGGGTGGGGGTGATTTGAAGTTAATCCACGAGAGGATTAAGGAACTCAAAAAAGAACTGACGGATCTCAAAGGATCGGTGATCACCCCTGAGGTTCGGACAAAACTCACTAATGTCCAATCCCAAGTGAACTTTTACTTGGAGCAAGTTAATGTAATTTGGAAACAAAGGGCGAAACAACATTGGCATCGGGAAGGCGACCAGAACTCTTCTTTCTTCCATTCATACGCCTCATACAGAAAGAAGAAGAACCACATAGCTCAACTGGTTGATACTTCGGATGTCTTGAAAAGTGACAGGAAAGACCTCGAGTCCATTATCCACTCTTACTTCGATACACTCTTCAGTACTTCCTCTCCCATCGAATCCGACATTCAGCAAGCCTTAAGCAGACTCCGACACAAGATTCCCCCAGTTCTTAGTGATTCTCTCAAAGAGCCTTTCATGGATGAGGAGGTCAGGAAAGCACTCAAAGCCATGCACCTTTTCAAATCTCCAGGCCCTGACGGTATGAGTCCTAATTTTTTCAGAAATTCTGGCACATAGTGGGACTTGATGTCACTCATTACGTGCTAAAATTTCTGAACTCTCATGTTATTGATAGGATTGTCAACAAAACTTTCATTGTCCTAATTCCGAAAGTTGATAATCCTACTTCGGTTTCACAATTCAGACCTATTAGCCTTTGCAATATTGTGTATAAGCTCGCCACTAAATGCATTGCTAATAGGGTCCGAATTGTCCTTCCTGATATCATTTCCGATTCCCAATCGGCTTTTGTCCCTGGTCGTTTGATTTCTGATAACGCCTTTATTGCTTATGAGTCTCACCATTACATTAAGCGTCGCATTTCAGGACCAAAAGCACTGATGTCGATAAAACTTGATATGAGCAAGGCTTTTGACAGGATCGAGTGGAACTTCCTGGAAGCTGTCCTCCATGCCATGCACTTTCCTGATCATATAATTTCTTTAATCATGACGTCCATATCCTCGGTCCAATTCTCCTTCATGCTCAATGGCTCGGTCTTTGGTAACTTGGACCCTCAGAGGGGCATTAGGCAAGGTGATCCCCTCTCTCCATACTTATTCATTATATGCTCGGAGGTGTTCTCTAGTATCTTACAGGACTTACAAAGTTGTGGTCTGATCCATGGAGTGAAAGTTGCACGAACCGCCCCAGCTATTTCACACCTCTTGTTTGCAGATGACACTCTCTTACTGGGAAATGCAACTATCGAAGAAGCTACAAATCTGAAATTTGCGATTTCTCTTTACGAGAGGGTCTCGGGTTAACTGGTGAACTATGATAAGAGTGGTGTAGTCTTCAGTCCAAACACGTCCAAAGTTGTGGTGGATGATATCCTCCAAATTCTTGGTATGAAGAAAGTGGCTTCCCACGGCAAATATCTTGGCTTACCCTCTGTTTCGGGTAGAAAAAAGTCAGAGATGTTTGCAGGAATCATCAACACTATTAAGAGAAGAGTGGAAGGATGGAACGGGAATCTCCTTTCAAAGGCGGGGAAAGAAATCCTTATCAAATCGGTACTCCAAGCCATTCCGGCCTACACCATGTCATGTTTTAAATTCCCGGATGGCGTCCTCCACGATATCACTTCAATTATCCAGAAATTCTGGTGGGGCAGCACGGCTACGGGACACTCTAAAATATGCTGGGTATCATGGGATAAGGTATCTAGAGAAAAATCGAGAGGGGGACTCGGGTTTCGAGATCTTGATTGCTTCAATGTCGCACTTTTAGCTAAACAGGGATGGCGGCTGCTTACTTCT
Source organism: Stenogyne calaminthoides (assembly GCA_037126765.1). Taxonomy (NCBI): domain Eukaryota; kingdom Viridiplantae; phylum Streptophyta; class Magnoliopsida; order Lamiales; family Lamiaceae; genus Stenogyne; species Stenogyne calaminthoides. The sequence goes on along the minus strand of JBBCBC010000006.1, from coordinate 30,251,668 downwards.
CCATCTTCCTTCCTTGCCAAGGTTCTAAAAGCGAGGTACTACCCCCTCTGTTCCTTCTTGCAAGCTAAAATTGGTTCAAACCCCTAACTCACATGGAGGGGCATCATGGAGGGCAGAGTAATTGTTCTATCAGGGTGTCGACGACTTATCCAATCGGGTTCAAATACGCGGATTTTCAAAGATAACTGGATCCCGAATGTAATTCCAGATTCGCTCAATGCCCCGCCTGCCGGGTTCTCGGATCACAGTACAGTCTCGGAGTTGATCGACCACGATAGCAGGACTTGGAATCAGGATCTGGTCAATGCTTGTCTCTCACCAGTCGTGGCCCAACTCGTTCTCGCTATGCCCCTCAGAAACTCACATGCTTCAGACAAATGGGTATGGAGCCACCATCTCTTGGGTAAGTTTAGTGTTAAAACTGCCTACCATACTCTTCTTACTCAACGCCAGAACATCACCGAGGCAAACCTCCAACCGATGGATCATTGGAAGAAACTGTGGAAAATCAAACTCCCACCGAAGGTCCTTCTCTTCTTGTGGAGGTGCTGCACAAATTCACTTCCTTTCGCTAACTCTCTCAGACGAAGGGGTGTGGAGGTGGATGACTCTTGCAGTTTTTGTGAAGAAGGTAATAGCAATGCACTCCATCTTTTCTTTGGCTGTACCTTTGTCTCTGACATATGGGTGCGAACTTGGCTTTGGACAGTGATCTCTTCTCTCTTGGACGGGGAAGCACATCTACGTTTTATGAGACTTCTTTTGCACCGGCACTTTGACATAGAACTCTTTCTCGCTCTTGGAACAAGCCGCCAGATGACTGCTACAAGGTCTTCTTCGATGGATCCATCTCAACGCAACATTTGCACTCGGGGGCTAGTGTTTATATTGAAGATCGAACTGGGAAGTTCATCCTTGTAGCGAGTCGTAGCTTCCCTGGAATTCGAGACCCCCATGTCTTGGAATTCCATGGTCTTCGCGAATGCCTCTACCACACGATCACCTTAGGAGTGCAACCAGTCGTGATCATCGGTGACGCACAAAAGGTCATCCTGGAGGCCATAGGGGAAGAGCAGTGCCAGCTGATTGTTTGCCGATTTGTGAAGAAATTCAAGACATGATCAAGACCATTCCATGTTTGGGAATTTTCTGGGTGAAGCGGGCTTTCAACTTAGTTGCCCACGAATTTGCTCATTACTCGAAAACTAGTCCTGATTTTAACTCTTCTTGGTTGTCCTAATCCAGACTTCCTTGTTTCTATCAGTGCTGGCTGATTCCAGCGTGCCCTTTTCCTTTCGAAAAATAAAATAAAATTAAAAGAATGAACATCAATCGACGCGCAAATAATGTACATTTTAGATTATTGGATATATCAAGAGAGAGAGGGGGAAATTAATAGAGAGAGATATTATCCATAAACTTGTCAAGTGTTTTTTTTTTCGAAAAACAACAATAAATAGAATCGAGTGCAAGGGATACTCAACCCATATAAGAAGAAAAGCTATTACAAATTGAACTTAGCACCTATACTTGTTCTAAACATATCATTGGGTTTTAGATTTAATTTAATTATTTTGATAGTTATTAAATCCCACTTAGATAACATGTTACTCTTAAAATTGTGTTAATGTTTTGAGTCTGCATTTATAAATATTTGGGTAGGGGGCGCCCAATAATTGTCGGACCGTTTATATCATGTTTGGGTAGATGGCACCCATGTATTTGCTCAAATATGATGTAGTAAATTTTTTGGATCTCGATTAAGCAATTAATACACCGGCTTTGAAAATGTTCCTCACTAAAATATAGTTTTTCATTAAAATGAAACAATGTCTTCCATCAAAATTAAAAGTGAATCAGATATTTCGTTCCAACGAGTATTTAAGGCCCCAGTCTTTTGCTCGGAACTACGTCTAATGGAACTTTTATAGGGACATGTAATGTCGCCACTTGATGGTTATAAACCAACTTAATTGTTTCACCAGCCCCAGCAGGGAAGCAATTAAGGGACATCGATCGAACTAGGTTCGATCAACTAGGAATTGCAGTATTGACAATTGGTTTAGAGACCTACCGGATCTGCTTTTATAGTAATCAACCCCAGCATATATTGTAATAGTAGGAACGTGGATCCTAGTCCATTATAATTTATATTTGATATAAATTCGTACTCTTCCGATGAGGTTATTGAGTATGTGAAAATAGTGGAGAAAAAATAAATTAAAAGGTCATGTTTATTTTGATTGTTGAATATTGATCATAGGAATTGTATGTTTAATTCCTATTTATTTTATTTCTCTAGGATTGTTGAAATGAATAACTTGTCATTAGGAAGTGTTCTGAAAACGAACAAATTAGTTGGGCCAAACTTTCTGGACTGGCACCGAAACGTGTGTTTGGTGATAATGCAAGAATGTGCCATAAACGTGTGTTTGGTTCTAAGGCAAGAAAATATTGAATACGTGTTGGACACGCCAATCTCTATTACCCCTGCAGCTGGTACTGTTGAGGCTGATGCGTTTGGCAGTAGCTCAGAAGAAGCATCAAGAGGATGTTTCCGAAACGCAGTGTGTGATGTTGCTCGACATGACTCCTGAACTACAAAGACAACATGAGAAAATGGGTCCCTACGAGATGCTCCAACATCTGAATGATCTCTTTGACCTTGAATCTCGTTCCAGATTTATGAAGTTATGAGGGATCTGTTCAAATGTAGGTTAGCTGAAGGAAGAAAGGTTTCACCTCATGTGCTTAAGATGATAGGCCTAATTGAGAAACTTGGTAATTTAGGCATTGAGCTAAAGACCAACGTTTCCTTTTATGCTATCCTCTAGTCACTCCCCGATTCATACTCTAATTTCGTAGTAAATTATAATATGAATAAGATAGAAGCGACCATGTCAGAGCTTCATAACATGCTCAAGACTTTTGAGTCAACCACCACTAAGGAAAAGCCCGTACTCATGGTGAGTACTCCTGCTGCATTTGGCCTGAAGGGCAAGAAGAAGCGAAGGAGTAAGGCTAAGAAGGGCTCCAAACCCAACTTTCTAAAGCCGAAAGGTGGTGTTCAAAAGAAGGAGCGGGTTGATAAGGATGTATGCCTCCGCTGCAAGCAGAAGGGGCATTGGAAGAAGGGTTGTAAGGTTCTAGCAACTGAGAAGAAAGCACAAGGTGCTTCAGCCACTGGAACATGTATGTTTGTCATTGAGATAAACATGCCCACAAATAATTCTAACTGTTGGGTATTAGATACCGAATGTGGCTGACACATTTGTACAAATGTGCAGGGTCTCAAGGAAAGCAGGACAATTAGACTGGATGAAGTCACCTTGCACGTGGGAAATGGAGCACGAGTTGCTGTTGAGCGTGTAGGTACTTATGTTTTGGACTTACCCACTGGTTTTAAATTAGAATTGAATAATTGTTATTTTGTTCCTTCTATTACCCGCAACATTATTTGCATTCCTATGTTAGACATTGAGGGGTTTTCCTTCCATTTTACTAATAATGATTATTATTTTACGTTAAATGGTGTGATTTATGGGAATTCTCCTTTAATGAATGGTTTATATTTGTTGAATTGTGGAGATGATATTCTTAATGTACAAAATAAAAGACTCAAGCTTAGTAATCAGGAAAACCCAACTTACTTGTGGCACTGTAGACTTGGTCATGCAAATGAGAAAAGAATTGCAAGGTTAAGAAGTTAGACTACTTAACCCCATTCGACTTTGAGCCTTATGGAAATTGTGAATCTTGTCTCAAAGACAAGATGATCAACAATCCCTTTTCTAGGAAAGGGGTACGTGCCAAAGAAGTGCTAGAGTTGGTTCACAACGATGTATGTGGACCGTTACCCACTCTAGCAAGGGGTGCTACAGTGATCCCATACTCTTGTGGGGTAACTGCTAGTTAAGAATATAACATTTTACGGCCAAGTCACCTACCAACATTATATTCAACTCACAAACAATCAAGTATTCAATAGAAATCATCATGCACGAATATGTAAAACAAATCAACAATGGATAATCAATTGAATTAAAGTATTAAAATAGTATTGGATAGGTGATTTAAATAAACCCTAAAGTTGTTCTTCAAAAGTAAAACTGAGAATTTAGACAAATCAAAATCAGGAAATCTAGAATGTAAACCAGCAAAGTTGTGAATCGAATCGTGTTTCTCGTGGATGAATTCCTCTCTTTCTTCCCTGAACCCTAGGTACTTTTCCCCTTCTCCTCTATATCTAACCTTCGTCATTTTTCTTCTAAAAAAACCCGTCCGCCTCTTATTTTTCCCGTTTGCCTTATATATCCCACTCTCAGACCGCTCGATCATAGCACTTGGTCGAGCAGTATCGCTTGACCACTTAGTTTGGTCGAGCGCTTCTACATCGCTGGATTCCCTTGCGCTCGAGCACCTTCCTTGGTCGAGTGGTTTTGCTCGACCACACCTAGTCGAGCGCCGATTGCTCCCTGCACTTATGCCCGCTCGACCGCATTGGTCGAGCTCTAGGTGCTCAACCTCATCCTTCTTGTTGGGGAATGAGTTGCACAGGTCTACTCGTGGATTTTCTCACGAGGCAAAACAAATCCGAACGAATCGAATTAAAAAACCACAGTTTATATGCATGCAAAATAAAACATTAAAATCCATGACAATTGGATACCGCAAAAAGCATCTAACAGGTTCTACTATCCAATTTCAAATTTAATGTCCACGAATTAAATTACAATTTAAAAATTCAGAGTCAAACAAAGGCTCGATACGATTGTTGGGGAATGAGTTGCCTGATCTATTCGGTGAATATTTAAATACAAATTTAATTCATTAATTATTACTAGCATGAATTAATCCTATATTAATTCAAATAATAATTGCAACAACATATCATGCATATAAAAAGCCACGTAAAACCTACGCATGCGGAATCTACGGGTTTACGTGAACGTACCTCTCGGGATGACAGTGGCTTTGGTCGGACGGACTAACCAAAAGGACTTCCCAAGTATTCCCTTAGCCCTTGCTCGATAATCCGGTGGAAGGATACTCGTGAACAATTAACAAAAGGAAAAAATAAACTTTGTTGCACCACTTATGTGGATTTGCTAATATTTCCAGCACATGGAATTGTACTTGGGAATGAACTAATCATCCCCTATTTATAGGAGGGAGGGTGAACGAAATTTGTGTGATTTTTCAATGTGGGAAAAAACTTTTCTTGGTCACCAAGAAATCTTGAATATATCTCCTATATTCTTTTTCCCATAATTAAAATATTCCACAAAAACCCCACCTCCTCTATTATGGCATAATTTTCGAAAAATATAGTGTGCAAGAATCCAAGATTTGGATCTTCTTGAATTTATGAGATATTCTTGTATTTCAAGAAATACATATCTTCCATAATATCTTTTCAAGAAAATCAAGAAAATCTTTCTTGCCTCTATTTTCAAAAATTTAAAATCTCTCTCATGAATAACCAAGTGGGAGATTTCTTGAATTTAATGAGATAATCTTGTATTCCAAGAATACATATCTTCATTCCATAACAAAATTCAAAGAAAATCTTTCTCCCTCTTTTATCCATAATTTTCGAAAATTTAGAGAAATATTAAGCAACAATATTTATTTTATTTTAATCACCTTTTCAGTTATTGGACTATATGTTGGGCTACTCAGGGGGCCTTTAGGAGAATTAAGATTGGACCTTCTAATGGATCTTGAATATCTAATATTGAGCCACAATATAATTCAAGCCCATAAATATTAATTAATCCCACTACATAATTAATATTGCACCATCCATCTTAACCCATATTACAGTCAATATGGCTCCCATCATTATTTCCGTGTTTAAGATTATCTAGCCCATTAATTAATTCAAGCCACCAAATAGCTTTCCATTAATTAATATCTTTTGTCCTTGGCGAGGAACGGTTCAACATTATTATCCATACCGGAAACTAATTCCACTTGCAAGATTTGGTATGATAAAACTTATGAACCTCCCAAGGGGCAAATCAAGCAAGCGTGATTGCACACGATTCTTCAGATTAAATCTTAGCAATCACATGTGACCAATAATATTGCCCAAGATAAAAAGTATTGAATCTCTCTCGATTAAGCTACCCATGATAAGCCAAAGTAATAGTTACCAATCCCACGGATCCTATTTAAGGGATGAAGGTTAAGAAACAACGAACCACCGAGGTCTAATTCTTCCTTGTTTTTAAAAGAATTTATCCTCCTCAGAGGTCCTATTCAACAAGATCATGCACTAGTGTAATCTCTTGGTCAAGACAAACCAATTTGAGCCTTACACCTCAACCTTTCGCGATGGTTGTTCTTTTCCATCTAGGTCGTGAATGACGTACTTTTTTTAGTTACAAGGGATTTGTTAATTTAATCTTCGTGATCCGGTATCACTAAATTAACTACTGATGTAACACGTCATTTAATTATTGAACAGTTATGCAGTAAATATATATAACATTCAATCATATTTAAAGCATTAGTGATAAACAATTTATTTCAGTAAATAAGTCTAAAAATTTAGTTTCGATTATACAAAGTAAAAAGCATACTTTTCTGTATAATCCCAACAATCTCCCACTTATACTCAAAGTCTACTTTTAAGTATACTACAACACGTCTCGAGTAGTCCGTGACATCTAATGTCACCTACACGAACCTAATAATTTCTCCCACTTATACTCAAAGCAGATTGGCAACGGTCTTGACACCCATTCCACTCACATGTCTCTCGAATGTATTCAGAGGCAGACGCTTTGTGAATGGATCTGCTAGGCTGTCCTCAGACGCTATCTTTGCCACATCTATATCTCCTCTCTTAACGATTTCTCGTATAAGATGTTTTTCCTTTAATGTGTTTGTTTGACTCGTGGACTCTTGGTTCTCTTGAATTTGCAACTGCCCTCAGCAGATATTGCTAGACAAATTCAGAACACCATCCAAGTCCACTAAGAAGATCTAGAGCCCAATCGGTTCTTTCACTGCTTCACAAGCAGCTACTTACCCGAGTCCCATGGTTGAGCCAGTGATGCTTTTCTGCTTCACACTCGTCCATTTGATGGCTACACTTCCCAAATGGAAACACACTAACTGAGGCAGATAATTTCTGGAATCTATATCTGATTGGAAATCCGAGTCCGTCCGTGTGCAATGGGGATTGGAGTATCGATCGATAAATCAACATTCTATCCCGAGTTCTTTTCGGATACTTGAGAATGTTTTTAAACGTCATTCCAATGCGCTTTTCCCTGGGTTACTTTGATATCTTGCTACCATGCCTATGGCAAAATAGATATCCTGGTCTCGCTTCCAAAGATTGCATACATAAGGTTTCCGGCGGTAGAAGCACAAGGAATACCTTTCATGTCATCTATCTCCTTTTCGTCTTAGGGAACATTTTCTTGGATAGATGGATTCCAAGTCCGAAAAGTACGAATCCTTTCTTGGAATCTTGCATGCTGAATCGTTTCAAGACAGTGTCTATGTATGAAACTTGCGATAACCCGATCATCCTTTTCTTGCGATCTCGAGTGATCTTGATCCCAAGGATGTGTCCAGTTTTCCCTAAGTCTTTCATATCAAACTGTTTTGAAAGCCATGCCCTTACGTCTGATAACACCTTCACATCGTTCCCGATGATCACAATGTTATCTACGTATAATACTAAGAATACCAATCTTTCGATTCACGCTTTATATACACACAACTTTAAAACTCATTTTGATCAAACCCATAAGACTTCATAACATGATCAAAACATTGGTTCCAAGCTCTGGATGCCTGTTTGAGTCCGTAAATGGACCTCTTGAGCTTACAAACTGGGTGTTCTTGGCCTGTTTCAATGAAAACTAGGGGTTGTTGCATATAGATCTCTTTATCAAGACTTCCATTAAGGAAAGCTGTCTTGATATCCATTTGCCATATTTCAAAGTCGAAAATGCGCAGCAATCGTTAAGAGAATACAGATGGACTTAAGCATGGCTACGGGCGAAAAAGTTTCCTCATAATCGATCCCTTTCTTTCTGAGTATAATCTTTCGCCACTAGTCTTACTTTAAAGGTTTCAACCTTCCCGTCCAGTCCTCTTTTCCTCTTATATACCCACTTGCATCTAATGGGTTTGACCCCATTAAGTGGTTCGACTAGCTCCCACACTCTATTATGAAACATAGAACCCATTTCGGCTCTCATTGCTATTTGCCAAGAACCTGCATCCTTATCTTGGAGTGCCTTGTCATATGTCCATGGGTCTGATTCCGGGAATCAAATCCGAGGACTCTCCTATTCCCATGAATCTCTCGGGCTGTCAAACAACCCTCCCACTATGACAACGCTCCGATTGTGAAAGCGTATTGTTTGGTATATCATCTAGTACAGTTGGCACTGAGGTTTGCCCTCTAAGCTCATTTAAGGTAATCTCACTTCTGGGTTTTCTTTGGGTTCTATAGTTTTCTTCCAAAATCTAAAGTGGGTGCGGATGTCCACCTTTTGATCTTCGGAATTATAGAACATTCACCCTTTTGTTCCCTCGGGGTATCCTACAAAACAGCCTTAATTCTGATCGAGGATCCAATTTACCGGTTTCCTTGTCCAACACGTAGGCCGGACACTCCAAAGTTCTCATGTGTATCATACTAGACTTGCGCCCGGTCCACAATTCTTTGGGGTTCTGGGAACTGATTTGGATAGCACCAAGTTCAGAATGTAAGTTGCTGTTTTCCAAGGCATGACCCCAGAACGACTCGGGAAGATTCGTATAACTCATCATTGATCTAACCATTTCCAAAAGAATTATGTTGCTTCGCTCTGCAAACCCCATTTTGTTGAGGGGTTCCGGGTGCGGTGAGCTGGGATACAATCCCTTCATCAGATAAGTAGTTCAAAAACTCATCGCTGAGGTATTCGCCTCCAAGATCAGATCGTAGAGACTTGATACGTTTTTCTATATGATTCTCTGCTTGAGCCTTAAATTCTTTAGAATTTCTCAAAGGTCTCAGATTCATGCTTCATAAGGAAAATGTACCTTGAGTAATCATCAATAAAATTACTCATAACCTCCTCTTGCTTTGGTTGACATTTGACTACATACATCTATGTGAACGATCTCTAACACTTCTTTAGCCCCATTCCCCTTGGCTCCAAATGCCATCTTGGTCATATTACCCTCCAAACATGATTCGCAGGTTGGAATTTGTTCAACTTGGAGACGCTCCAGTGAACCATCTTTCACCAACCTTTGGATCCTCTTTGGATTTATATTACCTAATCTTAGATGCTAAAGAAGTGTCTCGTTCACGTCTGATGAACGTTTTCTTTTCTCGGAAACAGTTGATGTGTTATAGGATACATTTCATGAGTGGTGTGCACAATTAATTTGCATAGAGATCATTCGTCAACGTTCCATGATAGATAAATTCATCAACAAGAAAAATGGTAACAACTTTATTAAAAAGTAACCGAATATCTATCATAAAAGTTTAGAAACTGAAAACGAAATCTTTCTAAAAATTCGGAACGTAAAGAATATCTCAAAATTAAAACACTGTCTTCAAAAGACAGGTGCACTTCTCCCACTGCTTCAGCTGCCACTCTCGTAGCATCGCCCAGTGTGATGCGGACCTCACTCCCACTAAGTTGCCGGGTCCGCTTGAACCCCTGTAATGTGAAACAAACATGATTAGTGGATCCCGTATCCACCACCCACAAAATGGGAGGCATACGCCGCTAAACAAGTTTCAAACAACTAGTGCGTGAGTATTACCTTTCTTTCCTTTGCTTTTGGGATCGGAACAGGCTGACCTCGATTGTCCTACTCTCCCGCTTTCCAAAGTTTTCCTCATACTTGATCCCATGCTTCTATTTGATGTTGAGTCTTCTTGGTTTAACCTTCTTCTCTTTTCATCATCCTTATCACCACTTGATCTAGGATGAAGAGAAGATTTCCGTTTCCCCAAGTTCTTTTCCTCGCGCTCCACTTCCTTTTCAACCAAAGTCAAAGCATTTATAAGATCCTCCACTTTAAAATCTTGATCTTCCATTAGATACTCAAGATAGCGGTGATTATAGCTCTTTGGTAAGGATTGGAGAATGAAATCAACCTTAGTGTTGAAGTCATATTTTTCACCGAGGATCTCAAGTTCCTCAAATAGCACCATAACCCTAAAGACGTGCTGTGCTGCAGTCGTCCCTTTTTCCAATTTTAACTGTGCAATTTCTTGCTTCACACTTTGGACTGCCATATGGGTCTGATGTCCAAACATCGCTTCGAGATTCTTTAAGATGTCTGCAGCTGACTCATAATCTTGATGAAGGCGCCTCAACGCATCTGACATATGTGCCAGAATTGTTTCCTTCATCAAACCGTTTGCCAGCTCCCATTCACCATAAATCATCTCATCCCATATTCCGGCATCCTTAGTTGGTTTTTCGGGTTTTGGTGAATCAAGTACCCATTCGGAAGATGATGCGGTTAGGACAGATTTTATTTTGTGTTTCCAACCAAAATAGGTTTCACCAAAAAGTAAAAGGTCTTTAGGTATATTCGATAGTGGATTAGAAGGTTGCGACATGATGAACTGAAATAAACAATAATATGCATAAGCACAAAATATATCACAAGGTTCGATCACATGCATCATATTAAAATCTAAAAAAAATATGAACATGCATCAGCCAACATCTCAAAACAGTTTAAATAAGCCACGTGGGGTGGGTCATTATTTAAACACATTCAAGCAGGTTACAAACAAGAACAGTTACAAACCTTTAATATCCAGATTAATAGTTGGCTCCCACTTGACCAATATAAAATTGACAGGGACTTCGTGAAAGTATATGCATATCAATTTTATACCTAAGTAATAACCATGATTAAATACAAGATTACTATTTCGCTTTGATCGAGCCTCGTGGGGAGGGTCATCGTCGCCACTAGTAATAACCCACAATCATCCGTTTGGAATTCATTCATGTGAAACCTATCTTTTGACCGTCCCGTGGGGGAATTTCTCCAAAAGAATTCACAAATAAATAAATCATGGAGGTCAAAATTAATTCAATTTTATTATCTGGAATAAAATTGTCAATTAATTATTTAAAACATACTTAGTAATTTTGGAGTTGAGATTTTTCAATTTGGCAACCCTCATGCAAACACATTTAAAAAAATTAAATAAAGCATAAGATAGCACAAATAAATCAAGCATAACAGAAAAATAAACATATTGGGCACAAATTATCCAATTGTCATGGTTTGATTTTTCTTGGCTTGATCTTGAAGAAACACGCCTCAAATTTCTCCCACTCGTTCGTCTCAAAAAAATACTTAGATCTCGAACCGCCACACCAAGCACTTCGCAGGCGGGATGCAGCGCCGCATCCGGCGGCAGCTTAACTAGAGCAACCGGCACGCCATGACGGGCTACTTGCCGCCCGGTGCTTGCCGGCTCATGTGTCGATAAAGCGTCGGCGAATCTCTGCGGTAAGCGCCGCGTCCTTAGCGCATCGCGTGCGCTCGCCCTATCTCCGCCTGCGCCGCTGACCGGCCGCCCGCGTCTCACTTCGCGCCCTCCCCGTTCGACTGGAAGCGCCGCGCCTGCCCGTCTTGACACCCATCTTCATCCTGGCACGCCCGGCCTGCGCCTGCGCCCAAAAGCGTGCAGCCTTGCGCCCCGCCCCCGCTGGTCTGGATTTCATCCTTTAATTCTTGTCTTTTAGTTTCTGATCGGTTATAATTTATTTACAAAAAATAAATAAACCTAGATCTGAACTAGTCTATTACATTGATCAAATCAAACAAATCTTATTCTCTTTCGTGGATTTTCTCCACGAGGCAAAAACAAATCCGAATCGGATCGAATTAAAAACCACGGTTTATATGCATGCAAAATAAAACATTAAAATCCATGACAATTGGATACCGCAAAAAGCATCTCTACAATGGTTCTACTATCCAATTTCAAATTTAATGTCCACGAATTAAATTACAATTTAAAAAATTGAGAGTCAAAACAATGGCTCGATACCGATTGTTGGGGAATGAGTTGCATGATCTATTAGGGTGAATATTTAAATACAAATTTAATTAATTAATTATTACTAGCATGAATTAATCCTATATTAATTCAAACAATAATTGCAACAACATATCATGCATATAAAAAGCCACGTAAAACCTCACGACGCGGAATCTACGGGTTTACGTGAGCGTACCTCTCTCGGGATGGCGGTGGCTTTGGTCGGACGGACTAACCAAAAGGACTTCCCAAGTATTCCCTTAGCCCTTGCTCGATAATCCGGTGGAAGGATACTCGCGAACAATTAACAAAAGGAAAAAATAAACTTTGTTGCACCACTTATGTGGATTTGCTAATATTTCCAGCACATGGAATTGTACTTGGGAATGAACTAATCATCCCCTATTTATAGGAGGGAGGGTGAACGAAATTTGTGTGATTTTTCAATGTGGGAAAAGACTTTTCTTGGTCACCAAGAAATCTTGAATATATCTCCTATATTCTTTTTCCCATAATTAAAATATTCCACAAAAATCCCACCTCCTCTATTATGGCATAATTTTCGAAAAATATAGTGTGCAAGAATCCAAGATTTGGATCTTCTTGAATTTATGAGATATTCTTGTATTTCAAGAAATACATATCTTCCATAATATCTTTTCAAGAAAATCAAGAAAATCTTTCTTGCCCTCTATTTTCAAAAATTTCGAAATCTCTCTCATGAATAACCAAGTGGGAGATTTCTTGAATTTAATGAGATAATCTTGTATTCCAAGAATACATATCTTCATTCCATAACAAAATTCAAAGAAAATCTTTCTCCTCTTTTTATCCATAATTTTTGAAAATTTTAGAAATATTAAGCAACAATATTTATTTTATTTTAATCACCTTTTTCGCTTTATTGGACTATATGTTGGGCTACTCAGGGGGCCTTTAGGAGAATTAAGATTGGACCTTCTAATGGATCTTGAATATCTAATATTGAGCCACAATATAGTTCAAGCCCATAAATATTAATTAATCCCACTACATAATTAATATTGCACCATCCATCTTAACCCATATTACAGTCAATATGGCTCCCGGTCATTATTTCCCGTGTTTAAGATTATCTAGCCCATTAATTAATTCAAGCCACTGAAATAGCTTTCCGTTAATTAATATCTTTTGTCCTTGGTCGAGGAACGGTTCAACATTATTATCCATACCGGAAACTAATTCCACTTGCAAGATTTGGTATGATAAAACTTATGAACCTCCCAAGGGGGCAAATCAAACAAGCGTTTTGCACACGCGATTCTTCAGATAAATCTTAGCAATCACATGTGACCAATAATATTGCCCAAGATAAAAAATATTGAATCTCTCTCTGATTCGCTACCCATGATAAGTCAAAGCAATAGTTACCAATCCCACGCGATCCTATTTAAGGGACGAAGGTTAAGAAACAACGAGCCACTGAGGTCTAATTCTTCGTTGTTCGATTAAGAATTTATCCTCCTCAGAGGTCCTATTCAACAAGATCACCATCATGCACTAGTGTAATCTCTTGGTTAAGACAAACCAATCTGAGCCTTACACCTCAACCTTTCGCGATGGTTGTTCATTTCCATCTAGGTCGTGAATGGCGTACTTTTAGGTTACAAGGGACTGTTAATTTAATCTTATGTGATCTGGTATCACTAAATTAACTACAGTGTAACACGTACGAATTATTGAACAGTTATGCAGTAAATATATATAACATTCAATCATATTTAAAGCATTAGTGATAAACAATTTATTTAAGTAAATAAGTCTGAAAATTCAGTTTCGATTATACAAAGTAAAAAGCATACTTTTCAGTATAATCCCAACACTTCTATCACCTTTCTTCACTCCAACTAATACCTTTCAGTATTTCTTTCATATCTTTTCAACAGGGAGTCCGATTCATGCACCGCGAAGTCTCACGAGCTCCATTTTCAGCCCTCTTTCCTATTATACAAACCAAAGAAGCAAATTAGTGATTTTATACAGATTATGCTCAATCACCACAAGAATATCACTAAAAACACTCAAAACATGGCTAAAACTCGCTCGTAACTCACTCAATTTCACCCCTAATCAACTCCCCCAAACTTACAATGTTGCTTGTCCCCAAGCAATTAAATTATAAATTGAGTGAAATTGACAAAACAAATCGAGATACCAAATCATGCATACAACTGCTTTCAACTTTCAATGATCGGTCACCCGACACAAACTCATCCTCTTTTCTCCTACTCATGGGCAATCAACATAACTCACCAAATCAAACATGGATGTGCTCTCGACGGTGTGTTTCACTCCCTCACAAGTGTTTTCACAATAAGTATGGACACTCAAACAATCAATCACACAAATCAGTGACCATATGCTTGTAAATACTCTCAACATCGATCACGTTCAATGCATTCATACCGGATCAACAAGGACTTTCACTAGGTTGTAACGGAAAGCTCTTTGGACAGGTGGAATAAGTATATGGGAAACTGACTCAATGAGCAGAGAATAAGAAAATCGTAGTCAAATTATTTCAATCTAAGGGATGAAAGTGTTGTTATCAAATGCAATGTTATTTGCATCTTTTTTTCCTTTTCATTTCTCCCTCCCCCAAAATAAAACATTTCAACCTTCCCTTCCCTTTCTTTTCTTTCCCCTCCCCCCCCTTTTTTTTCGAGCAAGAATGTATCTTTTCTGTTGCTCAACTCACTCTTATTTGTTTCCCATCCTTCCACAAGCTTCCTATTAAGCTGTTCATGAATACACTCAACCCATCAATTGTTTACATCAACCAATTTCACCCCCTCATTTAAGACCTTTCATATTCTCCACTCACTTTTGGACAAAAGAGTTTTAAAACGGATATGGTTTAAATCTGCTAACAAACGATTAGGCCTCAGGCTCAAACGAGCTAGCAAGGGAAAAATGTCATTTGGTTGGGAAATTTGGGCTAAAGTGACTTACAAATCAAAACATGGCCTATGATCACTTCCGGCATGCAATACAAGACACAATCAAGAAGAGAGAATATCCACAAGTTCTAGCACCTCAAAGGTGATGATTCACACACAATGAATGAGATGAATATGATGAATTTCAATCTCTTTAAAGGCTCAAATATCACGGTTATTCACATCCATACCTAGACCTAGCAACTAATGTCTCATGCCACACAAATATTCAAAAAGAAAAATCGCAAGTGCACGACTTCCCTTTCAAATCCACCTTACTCACAACTACACACATTCTCAAGCACTCAATCATTCCACAATTACTCAACCAAGCATTCACACTTAAAGTAAAGCAACATATAAGCAAGTAGGAAATGAATCATCAATGAAATTAAGCAAATTCACACCCACTTTCATGAATACCACGAGATAGCCAGTTTAAGTACATGCCCAAATAGAAGAAATGAAAGAGAAAAGAAAAAGGCAAGAGTTAGAAATTGGGGAGTTCCCCATCTACTGTCATTGCTCTGGAGGTGGTGGAGGGCGATACATCGGGTGATCCTCTCCTCTTACCACTTGGAGTTTCAAAATGTACCTGCACTCAACATCCTTAAATGCCCGAGATCAAAACACCACGATGTAACACAAAACAAACTAAAATCACACCAAAAACAAATGGGTTGCCTCCCATTCAGCACTATTTTTAAAGTCCTACTGCCGGAACGAACTTACTTACTTTCACGAAGTGAAGACCCTGTTACCTCCTTTGTCTTCATAGGATCAACCGATGCCTGATTTGTGCTTACGTAGCACTTTGAGGAGTCTATCTAATTGATCATGAGAATAAGAAGAAGAAACAATAACAGGATACCTTTCATTATCTTCCAAGTAGGCGTACATAAGGTGGTCCGGTAATGGCTTCAATTCCTTTTTAGCTTCCAATGGTGGGGTTTTGTCGAACATCGCCTCAAAAGGCTTCTCCTCCAAGTGCAATTCTTCTTCTTCCTCCATCTGCTTCAATTCTTCACTAGTGAGTGTGTCATCAGTTCAAAGATCGATCTTATCAACAAAATGACAACTCTCATCCCCCATTGGATATTTCATTGCCTCATAAAGAGCGTTTTTTATCTCTTGATCATCCACCTTCACCGTGATTTTTCCATTCGCCACATCTAAGACCATCCTAGTAGTAGCCAAGAAAGGTCTTCCCAAGATTAAGGGCACATGCTCATCCTCCTCCATTTCAAGGACTACAAAGTCAGCTGGAAGACATGACCATCCACTTTCACGAGAACATCTTCCACTACGCCTTGAGGTCGAGTGATAGACCTATCGGCTAGTTGAAGAGTTATCATAGTCGGTTCCAGTTCTCGACTGTTCAGCTTCTTGAATAATGATAAGGGCATAAGGTTGATACTAGCCCCCAAATCACACAAAGCTCCCTTCTTGATTCCATTCCCAATGTCACAAAGAATAGTGAAGCTGCCCGGATCCTTCAATTTTGGAGGAAGGGCTTTGTGCACCATTGCACTCACTTCGTGGTTCAACTGAACGAGCTCAGGTTCATCAACTCTCCTCCTTTTAGCATTTAGATCTTTCAAGAACTTTGCATAATTCGGCATCTGCTCCAATGCATCATAAAAAGGTATGTTTATGTGCATTTTCTTGAATACCTCTATAAACTTAGCAAACTTCTCGTCTAACTTCTTCTTCATAAACTTTTGAGGATAAGGAACATGAACCACAGATTTAGGCACCCCCATTTCATCCCGTTCAGTTTCTTTCACCTTGAACCTTTTTTCTCTCAAAGTCTTCCACTTTGGTACCCTTTCTTCATCAACACACCCTTCTTCCCCTTTTTCTTTCCCTTTTTCTAGCTTTCCACTGTCTACCTCTTCCACTGGTTCATCATCTTCCACCTCTTTTCCCTCACCATCTTCCTCAATTTGCCTATGATTTTCCTCTACCTCAGCCGGTAATGGAGGTCCGTCATACTTCCTCCCACTTCTAAGATCAATAGCTTTGCAATGTTCCTTCGGATTCACCTCGGGCATAGACGGGAATTTGCCCGTCTCTCTACCTATTGACTTCGCTATTTGTCCCATCTGATATTCAAGCGCATTAAATTGCCTGTTGTTTTCTTGCTGCATCCTCTGGAAATCTTGCTCTCTCCTCTTGTTCTTATTCGCCTCTTTCTGATCAAATTCAAGAGAAGATAATCTCTTTTTCACCTCCTCACCTTGTTGCACAAGAAGTTGCAACATCTCAGCAACTGATGTTCTGCCTTCTCCACCAGGAGGCTTTGAACCCGGATCAACACCTGGTGGAACAGTGATTCCAGCCTTTGGATTTCCATAGGAAAAATTCTCGTTCTTTCTCCACTGATTCGGATAAGATGTAGAACCTCCTTGATAGTTTGGATTGTTCTGCCATTGGTTCTGTGAAGGTGGTGGACCCTGAGGCATAAAAGGTTGACCAGAGGTAGGTCGCCCTTGCTGATAATTTCCCTATTGGTAGCCCTGCTGGTTGTAATTCGGCCTCCCCATATAGTTGGCCTCTTCCTGCTGAAACACCGACTGGTTCATAAACTCATTCGCCTCGTTGCTTCCTCCCCCAAACTGTTGGCTAACCTGAATATTAGTGATTTTCTCCATCATAGCTATCAACAGCTTCTGAGTTCCAATGTTGTCTTCCATCTGATTCACACTCTGACGTGATTGATCAACATTCCACTCCCCAGCATTTTAACTCCTTCCACAATTTCTCTGCACTCCCGGGCACTCTTATTCATAAAACCTCCACCTGCACAAGCATCGAGGTGCTTTTGCTCATTGTAATAGATCCCACAGTAAAAATAGGCCACTGTATCTTGCTCACTGAACCCATGCTGCAGACACTCAATTAACAAGTTGCAGTATCGCTCCCATGCTTGACTGAGACCTTCATTCGGTTTTTGACGGAATGTAGATATCTCAGTTCTTGCCTTCATTGTTCTGGATGGAAGGTAAAAATGCTCCAAAAATGCTCGCTCTATTTGAGCCCAAGTGGTGATACTTCCTGGGGGAATTGTGTTATCGAACCAATCCTTAGCTATCCGGGTCAGTGAAAACGGAAACAATCTGAGCTTCTTTGCATCCTCCAACATCCCATTGTAGTCAAATGTCGAAGCAATCATCAAAAAGTTCCGTAGATGAGTGTTTGGATTGTCTCTCCCAACCTCTTCTCGGAATTGAGAATCAAGGAGCATCTTAAGGATCCCCGGAGAAATTGAGAAGTTGTTAGTTTCCACCCTTGGCAAAGCCACTCCATCATAATGTCTTTGAGGTTGAGCCTCAAACATCCCTCGGATAGCCATCTCAGGATTCCCTCCCCTAGGGTGGTTTTGTTGGTTTTGGTAAAGAGGGTTGTAGTGTGGGTTATAGTTCGGGTTTGGTTGGTGGTTTTGGTTCTGCTGGTTTTGGTAAGGTGGATTTTGGTAAGGTTGATTTTGGTAAGGTTGGTTGTTGTACGGATGATTAAGGTTTTGGAAGTTTGGATTTTGGTTTGGGAATTGGTTTTGCTGGTTTGGTTGGTTGGGATATTGCGGTTGGTTTTGGGGGTATGGTTGGTTTGGCTGTGGGTTCGGGTTATTAATCCCTTCTGGTTGCAACTGATTCTCTCTGTTCCCTCCATTTCCATCCACATTCAACCCGTCATTCCCTCCTACAGTCATTCTCCTCTGAAAAGTTCGATTCTTTCTTGCTATAGCTTCAGGGTATAGTTCAGTTCGATCAACGCTCGTTTCTCCTTTTGAGTGTGTTC
This sequence comes from Stenogyne calaminthoides, assembly GCA_037126765.1. Lineage (NCBI taxonomy): Eukaryota > Viridiplantae > Streptophyta > Magnoliopsida > Lamiales > Lamiaceae > Stenogyne > Stenogyne calaminthoides. The sequence goes on along the minus strand of JBBCBC010000006.1, from coordinate 30,232,840 downwards.
TCATAAACCTGAAAACTCAAGCAAAGAAATAAAATGCAACTAGCACAAGAATATAGTAAAAACAGAAAAGAAAACATCCACTATTAGCAACTAATCTATTTCCAAGTTTTACACAAAGCACATACGTCACTTCCCCAGCAACGACGCCATTGACTTGGCCGTAAAATGCTATATTCTTAACTAGCAGTTACCCCACAAGAGTATGGGATCACTGTAGCAAGGGTAAGTATTTGGACCAAGTAGTATCGAACCCAAAGGAAGTTTAGTATACATGTAAATCCCTGGAAATCTTTGCTTCGTAACTAATATGGATGCAATTTGATAGTTCTATTTCACTACTATTGCTTCAACAAGAAATAAGTAAATGACAATGATTATACTAACTTCAGATGAAGTGCAAATATTGGAGAGTATTGCTTTGGACAGGAATCCCTACGTATACTATCGGAATTGGTTTGGCTACATATTGCTTTATACAAATTATGCTCAATCACCACAAGAATATCACTAAAAACACTCAAAACATGGCTAAAACTCGCTCGTAACTGAATTAATTTCACCTCTAATCAGAAGGCTAAACCTTTGATTGTTTTGGATAGGATGATCGCGTAGAAATAGTGAATTGGTGAGGCGAGATGATTCGAGGAGTAAATTAGATAATCTTCCTAATTTGCTAATTTGAATAACTAATCCAATAAAAACCATTAAATTGAGTACAAAAGTTGCTAGAGAGAGGACGATCGAATCACTCTTTTCCAACGAATAGGCTTGAGGAGAGGGTTTGTGACGGGGTTGGTAATATACCGGTTCATTTAGGGAGGATGACCGAATCACCCAATTTGAATAAGGGTCCTAGTAATTAAGCACAACCTTAATAACTTGATTATTTGGTAAGTGAGGTAAAGAGGGTATTAGTTGAGTAGTCGGGGATAAAAAACCGAGCTTTTGTTGTACCTTATTTAGTACTGGATTAGTGAAGTTGATTGCCTAGTTTCAGTACACTTAGGGTTATTCTTTTGTACACCACGATAGTCCTCGTCACCAAACTAATTCCGATAGTATACGTAGGGATTCCTTTCCAAAGCAATATTCTCCAATATTTGCACTTCATCTGTAGTTAGTATAATCATTGTCATTTACTTATTTCTTGTTGAAGCAATAGTAGTGAAATAGAACTATCAAATTGCATCCATATTAGTTACGAAGCAAAGATTTCCAGGGATTTACACGTATACTAAACTTCCTTTGGGTTCGATACTACTTGGTCCAAATACTTACCCTTGCTACAGTGATCTCATACTCTTGTGGGGTAACTGCTAGTTAAGAATATAACATTTTACGGCAAAGTCAATGGCGCCGTTGCCGGGGATCGAACCCGGTCACCCGCGTGACAGGCGGGAATAACTTCAGATACTTCATTACTTTTACTGATGATTTCTCAAGATTTGGACACATGTATCTTATGAGACACAAATCTGAATCCTTTGAGAAATTCAAGGAATACAAAGCTGAAGTAGAGAAGCATCTTGGAAAGAGTATCACGACTCTTCGATCGGATCGAGGAGGTGAGTACCTTAGTCATGAATTTACTGATTATCTGAAGTTACATGGAATCCAATCTCAGTGGACTCCTCTCGGAACACCTCAGATGAATGGTGTGTCCGAAAGGAGAAACCGAACCTTGTTAGACATGATGAGGTCCATGATGAGCTTTTCCTCTCTTCCGATATTCTTATGGGGTTACGCGCTCCAAACTTCAAACTTCATTTTGAATAGGATTCCATGCAAATCAGTTGAGCATACGTCATACGAGCTATGACATGGCAAGAAGCCATCTTTCTCGCATATCAAAATGCGGGGTTGCCCCGCATATGTGAAGAAAATGCTCACTGATAAGTTGGAATCTAAAGGTGAAAAGGGTTACTTTTTGGGATGTCCTAATAAGACTAGAGGATATTACTTCTATCAACCTGAGAAACAAACCTTCATTGTTTCTAGGCAGGCTAAGTTCCTTGAAGAAGACTATGCCTTTAAGGAACAAGGTCGTAAGAAGATATAACTTGAAGAAATTCAAGAACCACAATGAGGTTGATAACTTGTCAAAGCATCATGACATGCAAGGAATCAGTGGGAGCATTCAGTGACTTTCACGGTGGGAGTCTTTCACTAGGTGATCGTCTTTCAGCCAATGGGAGCATAATTGGAATTGACTTGCCTTTGCAAGAACCTCAAAGTCGGCTGAATGAAAACAACATAGTTCAAACTCCCGCCTAAGAGGCATCTGAAAGTGTAGCTCTTGAGGACTCTTCGGACATTGATGAAATCAATGCATCGCAAAATTTTCACGATCAGAATGTACAGCCTGCACAACCACAACTCCGTAAGTCTATTAGGACTCGTAACCATCCCATTAGATACGGTTTCCTCTTAGAGGAACACGATAATGTGGATATCCCAAATAAAGATGATCCTAGAACTTACTCTGAAGCAATAACCGATGTTGATTCAAGGAAATGTCATGAAGCCATGAAATCTGAAATGGACTCGATGTACACCAATCAAGTCTGGGACTTGGTTGAGTTTCCTAAAGAGGTTAGACCCATAGGTTGTAAATAAGTATTCAAACGTAAGACTGATGCAAACGACAGAGTAAAAACCTACAAGGCTTGGTTGGTGGCAAAGGGTTATAGTCAAAGAAAAGGTATTGACTATGACGAGAACTTCTCTCCAGTTGCGAAGATCAAGTCCATTCGTATTTTACTTGCGATAGCAGCACACTATGATTATGAGATTTGGCAGATGGATGTCAAAACAGCTTTCCTCAATGGAAACATTAATAAGGAAGTGTTTATGACTCAACCGGAAGGTTTCGTATCCAAGCCAAACTCCAAACTGGTGTGCAAGCTAAAGAGATCCATTTACGGATTGAAGCAAGCTTCCATGAGTTGGAATATCCAGTTTGATGAAGCTATAAAGTCTTTCGACTTCATCAGAAACTCGAAAGATTCTTGCGTTAATCGTAAACACAGCAGGAGGAATATTATTTTCATAATCGTGTATGTCAATGACATATTGATTTTAATAAACAATAATTCGTTAATGCAGTCCGTGAAGGTTTGGTTATCGAAGACCTTCATGATGAAGGATCTTGGTGAAGCCTGCTATATCAAAGGTATAAAGATCTATAGAGATAGATCCAAGAGGATGTTGGCGCTATTACAGTCCACCTATGTAGACAAGGTATTGAAGCGTTTTGTGATTGAGAACTCTAAGAGGGGTTCTCTACCGACAAATCATGGGATAAGTTTGTCAAAGAAGGATTGTCCTTCTAATGATGCTGATATCAAGCACATGAAGGATGTCCCATAAGCATCTGTAATTAGGTCAATCATGTACACCATAACTTGCACTAGGTCCGACGTGACCTACGCTGTCAGCATTACTGGTAGATATCAATAGAATTCAGGTGAGCCTCAGTGGATTGTTGTCAAGAACATTCTGAAGTATCTTAGATGAACTAAAGAGTGTTTCCTTGTCTACGGTGGACAGCCAGAACTAGTAAGCACTAGTTACGCTGACGCTAGTTTCCAATTCGACTGTGATAATTACAAATCACAGTCAGGTTATATTTTCACTCTCAATGGTGGGGCGGTTAGTTTGGATAGTTCCAAGAAAAACACGACCGCAAATTCAACAACCGAAGCTGAGTACATCGTTGCATCAGAAGCTGTGAAAGAACTAGGGGTAGTTCTGAGTGCCAGTAGTCCAATAAAGTTGTATTGTGACAATAATGGTGCGGTTTCACAAGCAAAGGAACCAAGATCCAATAACAGAAACAAGCATGTACCGAGGCATTATCATCTGATTCGAGAGATAATTGTTAGAGGAGAAATATAGTTAGAACGTGTTCCCACAGAAGATAATATGGCGGATCCTTTCACCAAGGCGCTGAGTGCTTATGTACACACAAGACATTTTAATGGTCTGGGGTTAGGTACATGGGTGATTGGCTCTAGACCAAGTGGGAGATTATTAGTATTAGTGTCATACAGACAACCAATATAAAGGACATAATACTTGATAATATTCAATTGATTTAATATTATTATTTATTTAATATTAATATATGACATTGCATTTGTTTGAATATTATGTTTGATTGTTTGCATTTATTCATATATGTGTTCCCATGAACCAATGTTGTCATTGAGGATGTGAGACCTCAGATGTCTAAGATATGGTTCTCAATTAGCCCCGATCGAGGATCATCAAGAATGGGATACTGATGATGCAATTGAGATTGGTGTGCGATCTGCATCATACCCTTAGAGGGTGTGGTAGTTCTCACTTATTACGAGATATTAGGTATCTCATGATGGATGCGCAGTTACCTTAGAGGGTATTGGTATACCCATCCGAGAAACTGTTTGATGTCATTCTACTTTAGTGTCTAGGGTGGGTCAGTTAGTGGGAGCGATGTGATATTCCTTTGACTTGAGGTGAATCAAGACATGTGCGGAATGATGAACTTTGACCATGACTGATGCTTGTACCCTTCATGGGTAGATATGACATGGATTGGGTCCATCACGAAGTGTATGTGTGTGGTAGTTGAGCTAAGAAATTGATTCATTCCTCAAAGTAGATTTAGAGATAATACTCGTCTTCTCATACTAATTGTATCGTTAGTCATTGGCTAATGCAAGTCACATTTGGAATGGTGTCCAAATGTGACATACGTGATCAATTAGTGAAATGAGATAATATGATTAAGTTATTTGAATAAACACTTCATCATGTTCTAGGCAAAATCGGAGTATTCATGAATGAAAGGATATTATCACAATAGTCCACATGTTACAGGTGTTGGGAAATTAGGGGTGCCCGGATCTATTCGAGATGAATTTAAATACATATTTAAATTATTCAATTAATTACTAGCATGAATTAATCCTAAACCAATTCAACATAATAATTAAACAAACAATTAAGCAACATGCGTACAAGTAATTCACATAAATCCTAAGCATGCGGAATCTAGGAATTGCGTAAATACTAACCTCTCGTAGAGACAACCGTTGAGATGATGGATCAACCCAAAGTGCCTTTGCCACGTCCACGAACGTAATCCGGTGGAAGGATTCTCAACGAACAATTTTAATTTAAAGGAGAAAAATAAAATATTTTTGCCACAACCTTTGTGGATTTCTAATTTTTTCAGCACATGGAATTGCGATTGGAGATGAAAAATTCATCCCCTATTTATAATACTAGGGTGGTCAAATTTTGGCTTAGGAATAAGATGGGAAAATCTTTTTCTTGATCTTCAAGAAATCTTGAATATATCCAATATATTATTTTCTCCATAATTAAAATATTCCACAAAATTCCCACCACCTAATATTAAGGGGTTTTCGAAAATTACAACTAAAATAGGGAGGAAATAGGATCTTTAACTTTTCTTGAATTTATGGGATTACCTTGTATTCCAAGAATACATATTCCATAAAATCTTTCCAAGAAAATCTTTTTTCTTTCTTCCTTTTTTATTTTCGAAAATTATGGAAAAATAGGCAATAATATTTTCTTCTCCTTTTTATTAATTGGACTTTAATTTTTTGCTATTTGAGGGGCCTTTAGGAGAATTAAGATTGGACCTCCAATGGACTATGAAACTATAATATTTAGCCAACATATTATTCAAGCCCATTAATATTAATTTACTCCACTATAAAATTAATATTGAACTATCCATCTTAACCCATATTACGACTTCATAATAATATGGCTCCCGGTCATTATTTCTCGTGTTTAAGATTATCTTAGTCCACTAATTAATTAAGCCACTGAACAAGCTTTATATTAATTAATATCTTTGTCCTTGGAGTAAAGACAACTCAACATTATTATCCATACCGGAAATAAATTTCCACTTGCAAGATTTGGTATGATAAAGATTCTGAGCCCACCAAGGGGACAAATCAAGCAAGACTTGCTTGCACACGATTCTCCGTATTAAATCTTAGCGATCGTCGTATAACTAATAATATTGCCCAAGATATAAGGTATCGAATCACAATGATTCTCTTCCCATCATAAGTCAAAGCAATAGTTATTAATCTCAAACGATCCTATTTAAGGAACGGAGATTATGAAATAATGCACCACTGAGGTCTAATTCTTGTATATTCAATACCGAAGAATTTATCCTCCTGTAGGTCCTATTCAGCGCATCGTCATGCACTAGTGTAATTCTCTTGGTCAAGACAAGCCAATCTGAGCCTTACACTTCAACCTTTCATGTTGGATTGTTCATTTCCATCTGCGTTGTGAATTTGTACTTAATCACGAGGACTGTTAATTTGATCTTCTATGATCTGGTATCACCAAATTAACTTCAACGTAATACGTGCTTTCTTATCGAACGGGTTTGCAATAAATATATATAAAATTCATTCATATTTAGTGCAACAGTGATAAATAATTTATTTCAGTAAATAAATAAGAAATTCGGTTTGGTTATACAAAGTAAAAGCATACTTTTCAGTATAACCCCAACAATATCCCACTTATACTCAAAGTTTGCTTTTAAGTATACTACAACATGTCTCGTGTTCTATGTGACATCTAATGTCATCCTACACGAACCTAATAATATTTCTCCTACTTATACTCAAAGCAGATTGTCAATGGTCTTGACACCCATTCCTTCCACATGTCTCTCGAATGTACTCTGAGGCAGACCCTTTGTGAATGGATCTGCTAGGTTGTCTTTGAAAGCAATCTTTGCCACCTCTATGTCTTCTCTCTTTACGATTTCTCGTATAAGATGGTATTTTCTTTATATGTGTTTGATGGTTTTGTGGGCTCTCGGATCCCTAGAATTTGCAATTGCTCTGGTGTTATCACAGTAAACCGTGATTGTGCTGGGCAAATTCGAAATAACTTCCAAGTCCACTAGGAAGTTCCTGAGCCATCCCTCTTCTTTCGCTGCTTCACAAGCATCTACATATTCGGCTTCCATGGTAGAATCAACGATGCATTTCTGCTTAATGATTCTCTAAGTCATGGCTCCTCCCCCCATGCAAAACACACTACCTGAGGTTGACTTTCTGGAGTCTAAGTCTGATTGGAAATCCGAGTCCGGTGTAACCGATAGGGATTAGAATGTCTGACTGATAAACCAACATTTTGTCCCGTGTCCTCTTCAAATACTTCAGAATATTTTTAACTGCAGTCCAATGCTCTTTCTCGGGGTTGCTTTGATATCTTACCACCATGCCTACGGCGAAGCAGATATCCGGTTTCGTGCACAGCATTGCATACATGAGGCTTCCTACAGCCGAAGCATAAGGAATGTCCTTCATGTCATCTATCTCTTTTTGTGTCTTGGGACACATTTCTTTGGATAGATGGATTCCGTGTCTGAAAGGTACAAAACATTTATTGGAATCTTGCATGTTGAATCGCTTAAAAACGGTGTCTATGTACGAAGCTTGCGAAAGCCCGATCATCATTTTCTTGCGATCTCGAGTGATCTTGATCCCTAGGATGTGACCGGCCTCTCCCAAGTCCTTCATATCAAACTGTTTTGACTGCCATGCCCTTACGTCTGACAACATCTTTACATCGTTCCCAATGAGCAGAATGTCATCTACGTATAGTACTAGAAATACCAAGGCAGTTCCGTCACGCCTTTTGTAAACACAACTTTCAAAATTGTTTTGATCAAATCCGTAGGATTTTATAACTTGATCAAAACACTGATTCCAAGCACGGGATGCTTGCTTTAGCCCATAAATGGACTTCTTTAGCTTGCAAACCAGATGCTCTTGGCCTTTTTCAATGAAGCCTTCGGGTTGTTGCCTATAGATTTCCTCGTCGAGACTTCCGTTAAGGAAAGCTGTCTTGACATCAATTTGCCAGATCTCAAAATCTAGGTGCGCATCAATCGACAAGAGAATTCGAATGGACTTGAGCATGGCTACGGGCAAAAATGTTTCCTCATAGTCGATCCCTTCTTTCTGAGTGTACCCTTTCGCCACGAGTCTTGCTTTAAAAGTTTCAACCTTTCCGTCTGGTCCTCTTTTTCTCTTGTATACTCACTTGCATCCAATGGGTCTTACCCCATTAAGTGGTTCGACTAGCTCTCACACCTTGTTGGGATATTTTAGTTTTGATTAATTATGCCAAAACATTATCAACTTGTGTTATTTAAATTAATATACAGATAACAAGTTGAGGGGGAACGAGAGAACAAGTTAAGAAGAAGAAGAAGAAGAAATCGAGTATCGGATCGACTTTTGCGGATCGGATCACCAGGTCTTGATATCGATCGGTATCTTGATATCGATCAATTTCTGAGATCGGATCATTTATCGTCGCAGATCGGATCGGTATCTGATATCGGATCATTATCTGATCAGTCGGTTATCTTTGAACAGATCACCATCTTGATATCGATCGGTATCGCGAATCGAATCGGTATCAATCGATCGGTATCTTGATATCAGATCGATTATGCGATGTCGGATCACCATGCGGTCAAATCGGTATCTTTGAAACAGATCAACTATCTTGATATCGAGATCAATATCTTGAATCCGTCAGTATCTGAATCGATCACCGTCTTGATGTCGATTTACGATCAAACGATCCGGATCTGATCTGTCGGAACCCGATGAACGATGTTTTGAACTTGATGAGCGATGATTTCAAAGACACCGAAATCTGGTCAGATTCGATGGACGGGATCGAGCGACCCGAATCGAAGCGATGAGCGATGTCCGTGGTGATCGGATCCGTTAGACACACAAAAGCGGTGATCAATAAGAAGATAACAACATATATGGATGTGACATAAAGGCGCAAACAACGGTCTGAAAGGACAAAATAAAAGTGGAAGATTATTAGTATGGATTTGAATATTACTCTCCAGCGGTAATATTCAAATCCACACTATAAATACATTGCACATCTTCAAAAGAAGATAATGGAGGATCCGCAAAAGTGAAATTAAAGCCAAATATTCAAGCAACTCCATTCATAGAACACGCGAGCAAGAAATACACACATATATTCAAAAGTGTTCTACCCTAGATCTAAGCACAAATGCTATATCCTAAGCTTAGAGATTTTCCCATCCTTAGCATTGAGGCTTAAACATATGTATGTAAGGAAAATCTCAACCTAGTTGAAACCAAACAAACCTTACCCAAATCGGTTTGATAGGATAAGTTTGTAGGTGAGTGTGAACTTCGGTAAACATCTAGCAATCCCGAAAGGGAGGGTAGGCAATCCCGTGAGGGAGATAAGTCCTGTTTGAGTGTGAACTTCGGTAAAACATCTATAAAGCGATCCCGTGAGGGTGATAAGTCACGCGTTTGAGTGTGAACTTCGGTAAACATCTCATTGGGTGTTGGACTAACACGTTAAACTAAGTCCGATTGGTTAAGTAGGGTGCCCACGATGATAGGGAAGAGTGGATGTAGGAGTTGGACTCAAACCACTATAAAATTGGTGTTCTCTTCTTTGCTTTATGTTCTTACTTGCCATATGCATTTGATTATAGGCAAAACACACATCGTTCTTAAAAGCAAAAAAAAAAATCTGGAATCACTCTGCCCTCACCCCTGTTTTATATGCATTACACGATTTTTCCGCATTTCATGGGTTTTTTACCGGGACCAACACACCTTATTGTGATCCATTGAACCCATCTCGGCTTCCATTGCGGTTTGCCAAGATTCTGCATCCTTGTCTTGGATCGCCTCGTTGTAGGACCATAGATCTGATTCTTCTCCTGAGATCAAGTTTGAGGACTCTCCTATCCCCAAGAATCACTCTGGTTGCCGGACAACCCTCCCACTACGACGAGGTTCTGGTTGTGTAGGTGTGACGCATGGTACGTCATCTTGTACAGTTGGCAATGGAGTTGGCCCCCTAAGTTCTTCTAAGGTAATCTCTCTTCTAGGCATTTTATCGTTCATATAATCTTCTTCCAAAAATCTAAAGTGCGTACTGATTACGACCTTTTGATCTTCGGGACCATAGAACATGCATCCCTTTGTTCCTTCGGGGTATCCTACAAACAACCTTAATTCTGAACATGCATCAAATGTGCCAGCTTCCTTGTCCAACACATATGCCGAACACCCCTAGATCCTCATGTGTCCTAAACTGGGCTTGCGCCTTGTCCACAATTCTCTAGGGGTTTTGGGAACCGATTTGGATGGCACTAAGTTTATAATATAAGTTGTTGTTTGCAAGGCATAACCCCAAAACAATTTTGGTAAATCCGCGTAACTCATCATTGATCTTACCATTTCTAGAAGCGTTATGTTTCTTCGTTCTGCAACCCCGTTTTGTTGAGGGGTACCGGGTGCAGTCAATGGGGATGCAATCCCTTCATCCGACAGGTAGTTAAAAAATTCATCGCTGAGGTATTCGCCTCCACGATCAGATCGTAGAAACTTGATACTCTTTTCCTTATGATTCTCTGCTTGAGCTTTAAATTCTTTGAATTTAGCTTTGATTTGCATTGGACCACACACATCGGTGCGAACGATTCCAACACTTCTTTAGCTCTAAGCCCCTTGGCTCCAAATGCCCTCTTGGTCATCTTACCCTTCAAGCATGATTCGCAAGTTGGAAATGGTTCAATTGGGAGGGACTCCAATGAACCATCTTGGACCAACCTTTGGATCCTCTTCGGGTTAATATGACCTAATCTTAGGTGCCAAAGAAGTGTCTCGTTCACGTTGATCGAACGTTTTCTTTTGCTTGAATCAGTAGATGTGTTACAAGATGCATTTCGTGAGTGGTGTGCACAGTTAATAATGTAGAGATTGTTCTTTAAAGTTCCACGACAGATAACCAAATCGTTACGAAAAACAGTAACATTTTTATTAAAACGAATTGAATATCCATCAGCAAGAAGTTTTGAAACAGAAATAAGGTTTTTCCGAAAAATAGTAACATCAAGAACGTCCCTTAAAATTAAACTCTCGTCTTCAAAAGACAGGTGCACGTCTCCCACTGCTTCAGCTGCCACTCTCGTAGCATCGCCTAGCGTGATGAGGATCTCTCTCCCACTAAGTTTTCGGATCCGCTGGAATCCCTGTAATGTGAAACAAACATGATCAGTGGACCCCGTATCCATTACCCACGAATGGTTAGCATACGCCGCTAAACAAGTTTCAACAACAAGTGCGAGAGAATTACCTTTCTTTCCATACCTTTTGGTTTTGGAACAGGTCGACCTCCAATGTCCCTTTTCACCGCAGTTAAAACATTTTCCTTTAGCCAATTTCTTTACTCCTCCTTCCCTCTTCACCTTTTCTTTGACTTTGGCAACGCTTGAGTTAGCTTCGCTTTTGGCCTTCTTCTTCTTCTTACCTCCTTTTGGTCTAGAAGAGGAAGATGGACCAGCTGTTGCTAAGGCTTGGCTGCTCTCTCCTAATATTCCTTCAGCCGAGACTAGAGCTTGTAGCAGATCAGGCAAGGTGAACTTCTGATTGTTCATTTGGAAGTTGAGCCTGAACTGCTCGAAGCTCTTGGACAGGGAATGGAGTATGAAATCGATCCGGGTCTCGATATCATATTTAGCACCAAGTACCTCAAGCTTGTTAAGGTGAGCCATCATCTGGAGAACGTGCTCCCTCACGGGCGTTCCCACCACCATTTTCATCGAGAGCATATCTCTCATGGTGATCTGGTGAGCCACACGGTTCTAATGTTGAAACATCGCTTTAAGATTGACCATGATGCCCGCAGCAGTTTCAACGTTTTGGTGTTGGTGTTGCAACACATCTGACATAGAAGCCAAGATGGTACACTTTGTCATTTCGTTGGAACGCTCCCAGTCAGCATACTCTTTCTTTTCCGTTTTGCTAGACTCATCAGTGTTGGTCCCGTTTGAAAACCCATAAATGCGTACAAATATCATGTAATACATATAAAACAGGGGTGAGGGAATAGTGATACCATTTTTTTCTTGAAACCGATGTGTTTTGCTTATAATCAAATGCATATGGCAAGTAAGAACATAAAGCAGTAAAGAACACATGATTTTATAGTGGTTCGGAGTCCAACTCCTACATCCACTCTTCCTTATCAGCAGGGGCACCAACTTAACCAACTGGACTTAGATTAATGTGTTAGTCCAACACAATACAACAGATGTTTAATGAGTTCTCACTCTCACGGGTCTTATCTCCCTCACGGGATTGTCTACCCTCCCTTGCGGGATTGCTTAGATGTTTAACGAGTTCTCACTCACACCCAGAAAGTAAGCTAGTCCAACTAACTTACAATCCTTGCTTAACAAAACTTAACCTAACACTCGGTTTGGGTAAAGATTGTTTGGTGTCCAACTAGGGTGAGATTTCCCCTTACACTTGTTTAGCCTCAATGCTAAGGATGGGAAAATCTCTCTAAGCTTAGGATATTACATTTGTGCTTAGATCTAGGATAGAACACTCTTGAATATATGCGTGTATTTCTTGCTCAGTGTTCTATGGTGGAAATGCTAGATGATTTGACTTTTTAGCTTGATGGATCACGCATTTATCTCACTTAATTTGATGGAAGAACTTGTATTTATAGTGTGGATTTGAATATTACTGTTGGATGGAGTCACATTCAAATCCATACTATTCTGTAGCTTTTTGCAGCTTTTTCAGACTTGTTGTCTTCCTCTTATTTATCCACGTCAGTTGAATCTAACGGCTATATTATTCAGGATCTTCTGAGTCTTCAGGATCCTTCTGAGTGTTCAGGGTTCTCAGATTCTTCAGGATTCTTCTGAGTCTCAGGATACTTTTACTCAGGATTCTTGATTCAGCAGACTTCTCTTGGGGACCTTATCTCGTCGGGTATCTTGACATTCAATTAACTGCGAGTTCAAATCTTGACTTGAGACATCCTCCCCTCGGTCACTAGCACTTCGGGTTATCGATCATCGATGGCGTTACGATTCTCGATGAACATGACTTGAGATGACTTGTCTTCGAGGACATCGAATCGGTGACTTCGGTTTTCGATTTCTTCTCGCTTTGATCTAACCAAATTTCACTTTGATCAGATCAATATAGCATCAGGTCTGCATATCAGTTTATCTGCATCAGATCAGGTTAGCATATCAGGTTAGTTGCATCAGGTTATCTTATCTGATCTCGATCACATCTGATCTCGATCAGTCTCATCTGCTCCTCTTATGATCAACAACCTCGTCTTCTGATCTGCACCCTCCTCTTCTGATCTGGTCTTCTGATCTCAGGTCCATCTGATCAGGTAACTTTTTATTCTTCTGATCAGTTGGCTTAACTTTTCTTTTCTTCTGATTTTGCTCAACTCATCAGTAAACTCCGGAACTCATCTTACTCATCTGATCTCGACCAATCTCGTTTGCAGCCTCGTCTTATCTCGATCATCTAATTCTGATTTCGTGAGTTTCCCCTCAACTTGTTCTCTCGTTCTCCCTCAACTCGTTATCTGTAAATTAGCTTGAATAACACAAGTTGATAATGTTTTGGCATAATTCATCAAAACTAAAATATCCCAACAATCAGTCGGCTTTTCTGGTTTGGGCGTAGTAAGAACCCATTTATGATGTTGTGCGGTGAGGACAATAGTAAGTTTTCGATATCAATCAACAAAGTTTTCTCCAGTAAGCAAATTGTCTTTTAGTATATTGAACAGTGGATTAAAAGGTTGCGACATGCTGAACTGAAATAAACATGTATTTGTGTCATTATCCGGATCAACACAAAAGGATATCACATAATTCGATCACATGGTTCATAATGAAATCTCAAAAAAAATATGAACATGCATCAGCTAACATCTCAAAACAGTTTTAAATGAGCCTCTTGGGAGGGTCATCATTTAAATCATATTTATGTAGGTTCCAAACAAGATCAGTTACGAACCTTTAATTAAAGAATTAATTAATAGTTGGTTTCCACTTAACCAATACAAAATTGACAGGGACTTCGGTGAAGTATATGCATATATATTTAATACCAAAGTAATAACCATGATTAAAATACAGAATTACTACTTCGTTTTGATCGAGCCTCTTGGGAGGGTCATCGTCGCCACTAATAATAATTCACAATCATCCTTTTAGGAATTTATTCTTGTGAAAGCTTTCTTTTGGCCGTCCCTTAGGGGAATTTCTCCAAAAGATTTCACAAATAAATAAATCATGGAAGTCAATAATTAATTCGATTCAAAACCAAATTAATTGTTTAAAATACTTAGTAATTTATGAATTTTGAGATTTTTCATTGAGCAATTCTTATGCAAACAAATTTAAATAAATTAAATAAAGCATAAGAAAAAACAACAATAAATCAAGCATAGCAGAAAAATAAACATATTGGGCACAAAATATCCAACTGTCACGGTTTAACTTTTCTTGGCTTGATTTTGAAGAAACGCCGTCTTGAATTTCTCCCACTCGAACGTCTCGAAAAGTCACGTCTCGTGAACCGACCAGCTCGCGGGTCGGGGTGCATGCCTTACACCCGGCAAACGCCAGTATCGGTAATCGCCGCGCGCCATGCCAGCTTACCGGCGCCTTGGCGCCAGCTGCCCGCTACCGGCATCCGCGCGCCCGTCCGCCTTAGTGCCGCTTTTCTTGGCGTCCTTGGGCGATCCGCCCAGCGCCGTGTGCGAGCCGATTCGACTAGCGACGTCTGCATCACGCGCGTGTCTCCCTTGGCACGTTTCACGTTACGCACATCAAGTTGGGAAATAGGTTGCACAGATCTATTCGGGGTGAATATTTAAATACAAATTTAATTCTTTAATTATTACTAGCATGAATTAATCTTATATTAATTCAAATAATAATCCAACAACATATCATGCATATAATAATTCACGTAAAACCTACGCATGCGGAATTCTACGAGTTAACGTGAACGTACCTCTTGGGATGGCAACGGTGTGGCTGAATAGACTAACCGTAAGGACTTCCCAAGTATTCTCTTAGCCCTCGTTCGACTATCCGGTGAAAGGATTCTTGTGAACGATTTAACAAAAGGAAAAATAAATATGTTGCACCACCTTTGTGGATTTACTAATTTTTCCAGCACATGGAATTATACTTGGGAATGAAAGAATCATCCCCTATTTATAGAGACAAGGGTGGTCGAAAATTGTGGCAAAAAACAATGTGGGAAATTCTTTTCTTGATCTCCAAGAAATCTTGAATATATCTCCTATATTCTTTTTCCCATAATTATAATGTTCCACAAAAATCCCACCCACTCTACAAGTATGGAATTTTCGAAAATATAGGCTTGCAAGAAACCAAGATTTGGATCTTCTTGAATTTATGAGATATTCTTGTATTTCAAGAAATACATATCTTCCATAATATCTTTTCAAGAAAATCAAGAAAATCTTTCTTGCCCTATATCTTCAAATTTTCGAAAACCACTATATAGATAACCAAGTGGGAGATTTCTTGAATTTAATGAGATAATCTTGTATTCCAAGAATACATATCTTCATTCCATAACAAAATTCAAAGAAAATCTTTCTCCCAACTATATCTATAATTTTCGAAATTTTATAGGAAAAATAAGCAACAATATTTATTTTATTTTAATCACCTTTTCAGTTAATGGACTATATGTTGGGCTACTCAGGGGGCCTTTAGGAGAATTAAGATTGGACCTTCTAATGGACCTTGAATATCTAATATTGAGCCACAATATAATTCAAGCCCATAAATATTAATTAATCCCACTACATAATTAATATTGCACTATCCATCTTAACCCATATTACAGTCAATATGGCTCCCGGTCATTATTTCCCGTGTTTAAGATTATCTAGCCCATTAATTAATTCAAGCCACTGAAATAGCTTTCCATTAATTAATATTTTTTATCCTTGGTCAAGGAACGGTTCAACATTATTATCCATACCGGAAACTAATTCCACTTGCAAGATTTGGTATGATAAAGCTTATGAACCTCCCAAGGGGGCAAATCAAACAAGCGTACTTGCACACGATTCTTCGTATTAAATCTTAGCAATCACATGTGACTAATAATATTGCCCAAGATAAAAAGTATTGAATCTCACTGATTCGCTACCCATGATAAGTCAAAGCAATAGTTATCAATCCCATGTGATCCTATTTAAGGGACGAAGGTTAAGAAATAACGAACCACTGAGGTCTAATTCTTCCTTGTTCAGTTCTGAAGAATTTATCCTCCTGTAGGTCCTATTCAGTGCATCAGTCATGCACTAGTGTAATCTCTTGGTCAAGACAAGCCAATCTGAGCCTTACACTTCAACCTTTCACGATGGGTTGTTCATTTCCATCTAGGTCGTGAATAACGTACTTTTAGTTACAAAGGACTATTAATTTAATCTTCTGTGATCTGGTATCACTAAATTAACTACAATGTAACACGTACGACTTATTGAACAGTTATGCAGTAAATATATGTAGCATTCAATAATATTTAAAACATCAGTGATAAACAATTTATTTCAGTAAATAAGTCTGAAAATTCAGTTTCGATTATACAAAGTAAAAATCATACTTTCCAGTATAATCCCACTACATCGCCCACGCACGGTCCCAGATCCATTTTAATTTCTCGCCTTCGTCTTCGTCTTCGATCAGGTTACAATTTATTTTACAAGATAAATAAATCTAAATCTAGACTAGTCTATTACATTGAACAAATCAAATAGCCTAATCTACTCGTGGATTTTCTCACGAGAAAAACAAATTCGAACGAGTCGAATTAAAATCAATCATACGCATGAAATAAATAAAAACATTAAATATCATGACAATTGGATACCTGCAAAACAGATCTAGCAATTTTACTATCCATTTTCAATAAAATTTAATGGCCAATATAATTTAAATAACAATTTAAAAGCAGAGCTCTAAAGCGAGGCTCTGCTTCCATTTGTTGGGAAATTAGGGGTGCCCGGATCTATTCGAGATGAATTTAAATACATATTTAAATTACTCAATTAATTACTAGCATGAATTAATCATAAATCAATTCAACATAATAATTAAACAAGCAATTAAGCAACATGCGTACAAGTAATTCACATAAATTCTAAACATACTGAATCTAGAAATTGCGTAAATACTAACCTCTCGTAGAGACAACCGTTGAGACGATGGACCAACCCAAAGTGCCTTCCCAAATATGTCCCACGTCCACGAACGTAATCCGGTGGAAGGATTCTCAACGAACGATTTTAATTTAAAGGAGAAAAATAAAATATTTTTGCCACCACCTTTGTGGATTTCTAATTTTTCCAACACATGGAATTGCGATTGTAGATAAAAAATTCATCCCCTGTTTATAATACTAGGGTGGTCAAAATTTTGGCTTAGGAATAAGATGGGAAAATCTTTTTCTTGATCTCCAAGAAATCTTGAATATATCCTATATATTATTTTCTCCATAATTAAAATATTCCACAAAATTCCCACCTCCTAATATTAAGTGGTTTTCGAAAATTACAACAAAAATAGGGAGGAAACAGGATCTTTGACTTTTCTTGAATTTATTGGATAACCTTGTATTCCAAGAATACATATTCCATAAAATCTTTCCAAGAAAATCAAGAAAATCTTTTCTCTTTCTTCCTTTAATTATTTTTAAAAATTATGGAAAAATAGGCAATAATATTTTCTTCTCCTTTTCATTAATTGGACTTTAATTTTGGGCTATTTGAGGGGTCTTTAGGAGAATTAAGATTGGACCTCCAATGGACTATGAAACTATAATATTTTGCCAAAATATTATTCAAGCCCATTAATATTAATTTACTCCACTATAAATTTAATATTGAACTATCCATCTTAACTCATATTACGACTTCACAATAATATGGCTCCCGGTCATTATTTTCCGTGTTTAAGATTATCTTAGTCCACTAATTAATTAAGCCACTGAACAAGCTTTATATTAATTAATATCTTTGTCCTTGGAGTAAAGACAGCTCAACATTATTATCCATACCGGAAATAAATTTTCACTTGCAAGATTTGGTATGATAAAGATTATGAGCCCACCAAGGGGACAAATCAAGCAAGACGTGCTTGCACACGATTCTCCGTATTAAATCTTAGCGATCGTCGTGTAACTAATAATATTGCCCAAGATATAAGGTATCGAATCACAATGATTCTCTTCCCATCATAAGTCAAAGCAATAATTATTAATCTCACATGATCCTATTTAAGGAATGGAGCTTAAGAAATAACGCACCACTGAGGTCTAATTCTTGTATATTCAGTACCGAAGAATTTATCCTCCTGTAGGTCCTATTCAGCGCATCGTCATGCATTAGTGTAATTCTCTTGGTCAAGACAAGTCAATCTGAAGCTTACACTTCAACCTTTCATGATGGACTGTTCATTTCCATCTGGGTTGTGAATTTGTACTTAATCACGAGGACTGTTAATTTGATCTTCTGTGATCTGGTATCACCAAATTAACTTCAACGTAATACGTACTTTCTTATCGAACGGGTTTGCAATAAATATATATAACATTCATTCATATTTAGTGCAATAGTGATAAATAATTTATTTCAGTAAATAAATAAGAAATTTGGTTTGGTTGTACAAAGTAAAATCATACTTTTCGGTATAACCCCAACAACAGGTTGTTGCAATTCCTCGCAATGTACCTCATATATTGAGACTTTATGATTTATTGTCTAGGATTCAATTAAGACCGTTTGTTTGACTAACCGCTCGATATATGAGGGCCTATGGGTCACACAACAAGTAACTCTCGTTTATTGATAATAGTTGGTTGATGTAATATTAGATTAGATCATAGTATTTAATTATGAAAAATATAATAATAATTATATAAAATTATTATTATTATTAAATTAAATTAGATTTATTTAAATAAGAATTTCATAATAATATATTAGATATATTATTGTAGGAAATAAATATAAATAGGGAATTAAATTTGTAGGATTTAATTAGGTCAAATTCAAGATTGATTTGGGCTTTAATTTCCTATTTGGAAATTGCTTAGGTTTTATGCAAAGCCTCCCCTACATATATGGATCATGTGGATCCAAATTAATACACAAGAAACTATTTTCTCCATAAAACTTCTAGTATAGAATTTTCCGAGCAAGTTCATATAGAGTTTAAACACTGACAAATCTGTGTAAATTTGTGGACAAATGTTACGTGGATACCGTAGTTGAGGAGTTGGCTTACGAAGCACTGTAAGAATTCCATTTACGTATTATGTTATTTAAATTATACAATTCGTAATTCGTTGTTAGCGAGTTGTTTTATTCCGCTGCACATCTTGTATGGTTTACGTGCTTGTAAATTCCAACATATGGCTAACCATAGTTATCCCAAACCATCTCCATAATTTTGTCCAAATTTTATACACAAATGTACATTCGGGGAAATGATGATTTTCACTTTCTTCATTGCTTTGACACAAGATGCACATATTTTGGCCAACAAATACTCCCCTCTTTGAAAGATTTTTCTTTATTGTAACTCTCTGTAGGAATGCTCTCCAAGTCAAAATTTTTACTTTGCCCGGAACATGAGCACTCCAAACTTTCTTCCACAGCGTACCCAAGTCTCCACTTTCTTCCGCTCTCTCGGCTAGCATTGAGTAAGTCGATCTTGTAGTGTATATCCCTCCATCTCCAAGATCCATCCCTATGAATCAGCCTTCTCATTACACATATTCTACCTGCTAATGACATTAAGTAAATTGTTACATAAATCTCCCACTAAAAAAAGTTCCTTCTCCAGTTTAATTTCCATTCCCACTCTCCTTCATCTCCCCATTCCCCTAACTTCCTCACACTCTTGCCTTTATCACTTGACAATAAAAATAATCTAGAAAATAGTTCACAAAGGGCAGCTTCCCCACACCATTTATTGTTGGGATACTATATGTCAGGATCTATCGGGATGACCTCATAAACACAAATTTAAATTAACGATTATTACTAGCATGAATTTACCCACGTGAATTCAAATAATAATCAATCCAACAACAACATGCAAACAATAATTCACGTAAAAGATCCTAGCATGCGGAATTTCTAGGAGTTTACGTAAATGTACCCGTTGGAGAGACAGTCTGAGACAGACAGGATCAGGTATCTGGCAACCAACCAAAAGTACTTCCCAAGTATTCTCAAATCCTTGCTCAACAACCTTGGTGGAAGGTTCTCCAATGAACAATTATAAAACAAAGGAAAATCAAATAATTTGTTGCACCACCTTTGTGGATTTTCTAATATTTTCAACTCATGGAATTGTATTGGGGATGAAAAATCCATCCCCTATTTATAATAGAGAGGGGGGGACGAAAAATTGGCTCAAATTAGGGTTATGAAATATCTTTTCTTGATTTCCAAGAAATCTTGAATATATCCCATATATTCTACTTTCCATGTGTATTTTTTCACAAAAATCTCACACCCTTTATTAGGCCTAATTTTCGAAAATAATAGGGAACTTTCAAGATTGGATCTTTCTTGAATTTATGAGATATTTTTGTATTCCAAGAATACATATCTTTTTCCATAATATTTTTTCAAGAAAATCTTTCCTCCCTTTTATTTCTCTAAAATTTCGAAATTTACAATTAAAGAGGCCAAGTAGGAGATTTCTTGAATTTATAGGATAATCTTGTATTCCAAGAATACTTATCTCTTTTTCATAAAATCTTTTCAAGAAAATCCTTCTCCCTATTTTCTTTAATAATTTTGAAAATAATAAGGGAAAATATGCAACAAAATATTTAATTTATTTTATACACCTTTTCATTTAATGGACTTTATTTGAGCTACTTGAGGGGCCTTTAGGAGAATTAAGATGAACATCCCAATGGGCTTCTGAATTCCAATATTGAGCCACAATATTATTCAGTCCATTAATATTAATTAATTCCACTATATAATTAATATTGCACTATCCATCTCAACTCATATTACGGTAATATGACTCCCAGTTATTATTTCCCGTGTTTAAGATTATTTTGTCCATTAATTAATTAAGCCACTGAAAAGCTTTATATTAATTAATATATTTATCCTTGGAGTAAGGACAACTCAACATTATTATCCATATCGGAAAATTAATTCCACTTGCAAGACTTGGTATGATAAAGGTTCTGAGCCCACCAAGGGGACTAATCATGCAAGACTCTCCAAGCACCCGATTCTCTGTATTAATTTAGCAAGTGTCATGTAATTAATATTATTGCCCAATATATAGGGTATCGAAGTCGTAGTTATTCTCTTCCCATTATAAGTCAAAACAGTAATTACTAATCGGACACAGTCCTTATTAAGTGACAGAGATTAAGAAATCACCAACCACTGAGGTCTAACTCTTCATCCCATAAGTCAGTGCGAATGAGTTTATCCTCTCTATAGGTCCGCTACAGCGCATCAAATGCACTAGTGTAATCTCTTGGTCAAGACAAGTCAATCTGAGCCTTACACATCAACTTCTACCAATAGATTGTTCAGATCTCTAAGTTGTGAAACATGCACTTGTTTACAAGGGTCTGTTAACGTGATCTTCTGTGATCTGATATGACCACATTAACTACAATGTAACACGTGCTATTCTATGAACGGTTTGCAATAAATATATATAACATTCAATCATATTTAAAGCAACAGTGATAAATAATTTATTTCAGTAAATAAGTGTTTAATACATAGGTTATACAAAGTAAAAACATATTTTCACGTATAACCCCAACATTTATCCCCCCAAAAGTTGATATCTCTACCATCCTCAAGGTTTCTAACAACATTCTTATTCATCCAATCTCCCTCGTCCCCTCCCTCAATATTAAGAATATCTTTCATCCATCTCGAAAAGTTTACCCTCATGTTTTTCCTCTCCCCCATCCCACCCCCTTTCCCACAAAGAAATTATTCTCATAGCGAGAACAAAGAATTTTATGTCAAAGTGTTTCTCATTCAAAAAATGCCATAACCATTTACTAAGTAACACACGATTAAAAAGAGAAATATTTTTAATACTAAGACCATCATTCGATTTACTCACACACACTTTATCCCATTTGACCAAGTTAATTTTATTTTGCTCACTGATCGCTCCCCAAAGGAAACGTCTCTGGAGGCTCACAAGGATACGATTGATTATTATTTTTTTGGAAGGCGGTAGAAGGAAGGTAGGTAAAGTGTTCAACACCGAGTTGATAAGAGTAACTCTTCCCGCTATTGATAAATACTTGCTCTTCCAAAGGTTCAGTCGTTTATGAAATTTAGAAACAATCGGTTCCAAACACTATTGTCCCTAGCTTTGATTCCAACTGTTGTCAAGTGTTAATTATCAAGTGTCTTCATCACTACAACTTTCCACCATCAGAAAAAGAAGTGCCCTTCAATGTTCCTCTACACGTCCACCCAAGGACGCAACCAGGGAGGTGAAGGGAGGGGGGCCTCGACTCTTTTAAAATGTTTAGTATATATGTGTTTATTTTTAATATTATTATTAATTATTATGGTGCTTTAGTGGTTTAAGTATATTGGGACGGTCCCAGCCTCCTTAGCAACCAAGGTTCAATCCCGTTTAAACTTATTTTTTCTTTATCACTTTTAATACATAGTGCTCAATTAGTCGATCTCTTCTCTTTTTTCTAATATTTTTTATCACTTCTATATATATGTAGCTCAAATTCTTCTCTTTTTTTATTTATATTTTTTTTTAACTCTACTACGACTCTAAATTTATTAATACACATTGGTTATTTTAATTTTTTTATATCATTATTAATTACTTTGTTATTTTTTTATTGATTTTAGATACATTTTGTGATTAATATGTACTAGATTGACATACTGTTATTTGATGATTCAATTTATTTATTTAATATGTACTATATATATGGAATATTCTACATAGTGAGATCAATTTTATGCACACGTTGAATATTATTATGTAAGTATATTAAAAATTCTAATGTAGTACAAATATATTTTTAACTCTATAAATAATTGAGACAAAATCTTATGTAAATATTTTCACATGTGAATTTTTTTAAAAATTACCTTATTTTAAAAAAAGGGCAATAAAAAGCTGCGACTTGCAGAATTCGAATCGAAATCTCCATGACTACAAGACAGAGAGCATGATCGCTCTACTACACCTGCTTATGTTATAATCTTGAATTTTTTTATAAATAACTCGTGCTTTCCATTTTAATGAAGGATGAATATTTAATAAAAAAAGGACAAATGTGCTGCTGCTTGCAGAGTTCAAACTTGAATCTCCGGATTGCAAGGAAGAGAGCAGTTCTACAACTATTTTGTTATGAAATTGACTTTTTTAATATAATAACTCGTGTTTTCCATTTTAATTAAGGATGTATATGTAATAAAGAAAAAAAAAAGAGCCAACCACATCTCCTATAGTGGTCGAACTCAAGTCTTTATAAAAGAGAGAATACTCCTTACCACTATACAAAATTGTGTTTGAACACTTTAATTAGGTACATAAAATTTAATTAATTATATATTACATTCACAAGTGATTCATGAATAAAAAATAAAGTTAATTAGTTATCTAGTTGATTCAAGTATATAAGAAAATATTTTTTATTATTACTTCTATTTACAAATTATACATATAACACATTTAATATTTTAAAAATTGTAATATTGTTATGTTTTGCATATAATACTGTTCCGTTTTGATTAGATAACATTCATAACTTACCTTTTTTTTTCTTATAATTATATTATAATATCGTTATGTTTTTTTGTAGTACTGTTACATTTTTTCATGTAATAATATTATGTTTTGTTTGTAATACTGTTATATTTTGCTTGTAATGTTGCTTCAGTTTCTTATTGGAAATCAATGTAGAAGACATTAATGATTGTTAATTATAAATTTTAATACTACTTCAGCTATTCATTTAATACACTGCAAATTTTATTTTTTTCTTATATTTTGGATGTAATACTTTTACACTTTTGCATGTATTAATGTTATGTTTGACATGTAATACTGCTTTAATTTTGCATGTACCCTTCATAACTACAGAACGAAGCTAAATAAACTAGTGAGAAAGTTATTTCATAAATATTCTATGTGTCATAGTGCTGAGTCTACATTTAAATTATTTTTGTGACTAAGGTTCAACTCCAAAGAAGAACTGATTTTTTTTTATTTAAAGAGAAAAATATATAAATTAATAAGAAAATTATTTAATAAACATTCAATGTGTCATAATGGTGGTTTTCCTTTTAAATTATTTTTGTGACTAGGGTTCAATTTAAAGAAGAGCTGTTTTTTTAATTTTTTTTATTTACATAGAAAAATAATAAAAAAAATATTTTATTGGTAATTTTTATTTACAGAAAAAATATTGAAAAAATATTTGTTGTGATCTAACTTTGCCAGATAAAAAAAAGGTTCAATCCAAAGAAGAGCTGTTTTTTTAATTTTTTTTATTTACAAAAAAATAATAATGAAAAATTAATTTATTGGTGTTTTTTTTATTTGCAGAAAAAATAATGAAAAAATAAATTATTTGCAACTATCGGAGTTCGAACCCGCATTAAATTTCCACTAGGCTACAGATGAATGTTAGACAACTTATACGCTCTCTATTTATTTATTTATTTATTTATTATGATTAGCGATTTATTTTTATTTTTTCACATAAAAATTAAAAATTCTCACATAAGACCTATTCAATAATTGATTCTAATATGTACTTTTTAAATATATTAAAAAAAAAAAAAAAATTCATCTATTAAGTTTAACCCCTGACTCAAACAATCCCCTATTTCCGCCACCGCACACGTAGCCGCGGCAACAGAGCTCTGGCGAGAACTGATGCCGAAGCACATCGCCGTAATAATAGCCTAATAGGAGCTGAAATGTTATAATATCTGCCTATTTGCTAGTCTTGAGTTTGTAAATTAATTAGAGTGGAAACAATCCAAGTTGTAAACAAACACCTCATTATATTTCAATGTATATATTTGGCAGAGTTTCATATTCCATTACCTCCGGTTTGGTTGGCGGGATTGATCGGAATAGGTTAGGATTATGATTTTAATTCCAATTAATTCAACATTGTAGAATGAGGGCACATGACATACTTCAAATTTGGATAAAAAATGTATTAAATCCGTCTATGAATAGATATATCAATTTCATATGAAAAGTGGGATATAACATATCCCAAATGTAATATTACAAATTACCTTCTATTGTTTGAATAAATTCAAAAAATAAAGTGTTATTATTTTAACTCAATTTAAAATTATTTATGACATTTCAATAGATATCCCGTCTAATTTCTCAATCTAATCCTATAATTTAAAAACATAATTTGTTTCAAATAAATTTAGTAAAATCAAATATAATATTATTCAATCATATTCAATTCTATCACACCTAATTAATTCAGTATCGTGAACCAAAAGTGACCATAATATTTCCACCATGGCTGCAGCTTGAGCTTGGATATAAATAACACGATGCTAATAATAGTAATAGTAATAATATGAAACCGCACGCTTCCTAAGTCGGCACACATCCTTATCCACTTATCATCATCATCATCATTAACCAATCTCTCCCAATTCCCGCATCAAATTATTAATTATTTCTAGAAGAGTATTTTTCTTAATCAAAATGAGGGAACACGATCCGAACACGAGAGCACTGTTCAAAATCCGGTCAATGATCGGGCATGTCCTCCGATCGCCGTCGCTGCCCGTTGCTTTTCCGAGCATCACCTCCTCTTTGAGGACGTCTCCGGCGGCTTTCGGGCTGCTTTTCATGGGGATATCGATGGCCCTCATGCTATTTGGAATTCTGACTTTCTTCATCGGCTTTGTTTTGATGCCGCTCGTCTTTATGCTGTTGCTGCTCTTCTATTTTGCCCGACTCGTTTCTAAAATCTCTGACATTACTCGCTTCATTCTCTACCCTGCTACTACTGCTAATTGCAATAAGGTTTGCGTTATAATTACTCTTATACCCTTAATTATTTATTTTAAAATTATAAAAAAAAGTTATTAATTGATAGCATTATACTTATAAAATAATATATCATAATATAATATTAAATGTTATAACTTATATGTATTACTCTCCTATCCATTAAAACTGTGCTCAAAGTGTTTTAACATGTTCTATGAAAATATAGACTAACTATGAAAACATAGACTAACTATTAAATGAATAACATAATTGATTGTGAGTAAAGTATAATGATAATTTGAGTAATTAAGTGATTGTTTTACGATAAAAATAAAAAAATTGTCAGTAAAAATATACATAATCTACCTTTTTGTACTACATGTTAAAACATTATGAGCACAATTTCGATGGAAGGATGTAGGAGTTTAAAGAGTGATTTATAATCAACTTTCAGCACGAGAGTTTGTGTTAAGATATTTGAAATAATGGTAAAATAGGTAGAAACATATTTAATTGACCTTTAAAAATCAAAATGATATCTAAATCACAAATTATGTGAAATGCTAAAATAACATCTAATAAAATTGCAGGGAGTATTTGCATGTTTATCATGAATCCTATTTCTTCTAGCTTTAATCCCTTTTTCCTGTCCATTATTTTGTTAGATTAATTTATTGCGTGCCTTTATCTCATCCGCTTTATTAATTAAATTTTAATTAATATGATACGCGTGCAGTACGGAGTTTCTGAAGTTGAGGTATCAGGGGTGTACCTAGTATTGTTAAATGGGTCGGCCCTAACCCATTAGGACCAGTCCTACAGGGTTACGGGTCAAACGGTCCTGGGTCTTAAGCAGTTCATTTTAAACGGGCCTCTAATAGTTGAGATCTAACCCTAACCCTAGCGGGTTGCGGGCTAAACGGGCCACCTAACGGACTCCGAAAAAAATTAAAAAAAAAAATTCAAACATTAACATTACATAATGACAAAAATTTCGATCCAGACTGCCCCATCATCTTTAATAACAAATATTCAAAATATAAAATTAGTTCCCATCATCTTTAATAACATAATTGAGCAAAGTTCTCATGAAATTAATTAATAATATAAAATTTGTATCATCACATTTATAAATTAATACCATAATATTAATTTATAATTATAATGATATCAATTTCATATTATGAACAAATTTCATAATAAAATTTATAAAAATATTATATTATTATTTTATATTGGATTAATATTTTACTTATTTATTCAATTCAATAGAAATTCAAAACTGTTAAAAAATATTGAATTGGAGATGATTAATTATTAATTGACTAAATCAAATAGAAATATTTAATTTGTAATTGATTGGCCATAATTGATTTTTGCCTTATTTAAATTTGTGAAAAAACTTTTAAAAAAATTAATTAAAAAATTAGAAAATAAAAAAAAATAAAAAAAATTGAGTATATATAAATATAAACGGGCTAAACGGGTTGACCCGGTTAACCCGCGGGCTAGCCCGTTTAGCCCGCGGGCTAATCGGTCCGGGCCAAAAAGACCCGATTTTAAACGGGCCTCCCATTGCTCGGCCCTAACCCTGCATATAATAGGTTTAAACGGGCCGGCCCGTTTAGCCCGGCCCGGATTAACAATGCTAGGTGTACCTGAACAACCAAGGACGTTCTTTGGGAAGTGATTAGAAGGTGGTCGGGCACACTAGGAAGATTTCACTTAGTAATATTACCTCCGTCCCAGATTTATGTCACATTTATTTTTTATATATTTTTTTAAACGAGTTTTGTAATAATAATTAAAAAAATAAATTGATTTTAAAGAGTGGTGCGATAAGTGAGCCCTTCCTTAAAAATTAATTTATCATTTCATTTACTAATATAAAATTTGCTCACAAAAACGCGTGCTAAGTGTAAAGGTGATATCGAATTCGGGATGGAAGGAGTTTTTGAATGCATATGCGTGTTGTACATATTAATGATATAGTTTTAGGAGTATATCGATTTTTCAAATGTAATCAACTTATAGAGCAAACCAAACATGTCGGTACTTTACTTTTTCAACCAAAACTCTAATATGAAACTTGTTTTGTTCAACTAATATCATTATATTTATAAATCGATATTACTATTCTTATAAATTATTACTATTAGCATTTAACACTATTATATTTGTTATAAGTGTAGTGATATTAATTTATAAGTATTAGTGTATTAATGTATAAGCTTAATTGTATAAATTTTAGATTATGAATAAATTTTGACATAGGTGTACTTTTTTTTTTAGTCATGTTTAGATCTTTGTTTTCTTTGTTTCAAAGTATGGACTTGCGTGGAATCATATGAATGATCTTACCAATGATATGGAATTATATTTGAGCCGCCTAGAGGTTAAACGTGCATTTTAAGTGTATTTTTAATAGTTGGTTTTATCGAACAATGTAGATTGTTTACACTGAGCAGTGTTTAGTGCACAATTTACACTTTTGAATATAAACATCTCATATTATTTAATGAAAACAACTAATAGTGATTAAAAATTTCAATGTAAACAACCCATGTTGTCCAATCAAACAAGTAATATTGTTTAAAACTTGCACTGTGACATTTATTTTCCTTAGTAATATTGGTTAAGCAGAACATCGAACGATATGGTCTCACACAAGTCTTTGATATATTTTAAACAGCAAGATGCATCGCGCTTGGTGGAACACGAAAACCAGACGAGTAAGCATTGAAAAGCCTCCAACATCCTTCAAACTTCTCTAGCTTTTTCCACATGCCCTGCTTAATTTCCATAAGCTCCCATTCTGTAATTCTCAAGAAAAGCAATGAAAAAAGTGTGTTTCACATTCAACTATTCTGTAGCTTACCCACCAAAAAAGCAGTTTATGTCAACCTCCAACAAAGCAAAGCACAATATACTTTCCCTCCTTCCAAATACTACCAAATATCTCTATTTCCCTAACAAGTTTAGCATCATCTCTACACCTTCTTCCATAAAAAACATATGACACTAAAATAAGACCACTTGTCTATTTATATCAAGAAAAGATCATTTTCACAAGGTAAAGA
The DNA here is from genome assembly GCA_037126765.1 of Stenogyne calaminthoides. Lineage (NCBI taxonomy): Eukaryota > Viridiplantae > Streptophyta > Magnoliopsida > Lamiales > Lamiaceae > Stenogyne > Stenogyne calaminthoides. The sequence continues at coordinate 30,203,764 of JBBCBC010000006.1, read as the reverse complement.
ATGATGCCTGATTGGGGGCCAGTGGCCGTAGCTGTGGCAATGTTCATCCTTCTATCGCCCGGTTTGCTGTTCCAGTTACCGGCAAGAACAAGGGTCATTGAATTCGGAAACATGTACACCAGTGGAATCTCCATCCTCGTTCACGCCGTTTTGTACTTGTGTATTTACACCATCTTGATCATCGCCATCGGAGTTCATATACATTCTGGATAGATTAGGACTTGAATGTTATTAGTTGTGCCGATGCTTTACTTTTTCCATCTATTGTATGTAATCTGTTTCCAATTTGCTTCTTCTCAAACTATCCTGCTCATACTTATTCCTATGTGCCTATTATTTAATTGACATGTAGATCAATTAAGGAATAAAGACCGATCTATAACAATTTGTGTCATCAGAAATTACGTAAAAGTTTTATATCATTTTTTATGCTGAGGGTGTTCTTGAAATCACACATTCTGAGAGAGGGAAGTTGAAATCAATTGAGTTAAATTTATGTGACAGTCAACAATCTAATTTAAAGCTTAAATATTCAATATCAGCAGACGAAATTCAAGCACCGAAGTGGTTTCCTGTATATATAGACACATTAAATAAATATATATATATATATATATATATAGATATAGATATGATACTCACATGATAGACAAATTTTTATATACATCAGTTTGGTCAACTAGTGTGGCTTTTTAGCACTATTAAATGTCTTCACTGAAAAATATTATTAATTTTTACTGAACAGTATTAGAGCATCTCCAATCATTTGAGGTAAATTTGGATTCAAAACATCAATTTGCCACCAAATTTAAGTTAAACAGTAAAATCATCTCTAATCATTGAACTCAAATTTCAACTCAAATAAGAATATTCTCTTAGAATATTCTTAATTTTTTATGTTTTATTTTTATTTTATCAGTTATTTATTTATATAATTTCATATTTACGTTTAAATTATATAAATTAAATAAAATGAAAATTTAATAAAAGAAATTTAAAATGACACGAATATTTATTTTTTAAATTAATACAAAATACAAGAAAATAGATTAATTTCAATTAAAAAAACACCAAAATTAGTTACATGATACTACATCACAATTACATATTATTACAACAAAATGTAATACTTAAAAATATACAAATAACATATTCATAATCATTAATGTTGTTTTACATGCCTTCAATTTTTAAAATTTTAGAAATTACTAATATTGTCTTAAATATAAAATTATTATAAATATAAATCAAAATAAAAAAATAAAGTGAAAATAATAAATTATTCTTGTAACATATAAAAATTTAATGCAAAATAAAAAGAAAATACAAAAAATAATTTGAGTTTAAGTTTGAGTTGGTGATAAATTTAAGTCCAACTCCAAATTTATGATATTTTAAGTCCAAATTTGAGTCCCCATTGGAGGGGTAAAATGGTGGCAAATTGGGTTTGAGACCAAATTTGCCACCACTTTGGATAGTGATTTTAGATGAGCTAAATTCAAATTATGGAAGACAATATTGCAGAAGCTTGATTAAAATATAAGCCTCTCCCATCAATTCTCCAGCTTATTAAATCACAGTCATATAGAAAATCAACCCAAATTCCGGGGCCCACAGTTTAGGCAACAAGCAGTCACTAGCACTGAGAAAAGTGAGTACCAATTTACCAGCAAAAAGCAAAGGGCACAAAACAAAATAAAAAATAATTAACAACAATTCAGAAAATTCTCACAACAACCCACTTTTAATTCAAGAGAACGAGCAACAAATTCGGCACCCAAAAAAAAAAAAGAAAAAAAAAGAAGATAAACTAGCTAGTTCCACGAGCTGAAATTAAAGTAGATCTAAGGATTTTTGGTGGGGCGACCGGATCAGCCGGTATAGATGTGAACATGGACGGCCAGGATGAGAATCGCATAGAGTACAAAGAAGATAATGGTGTGCACCGTAACAGATTTGCCGTTGGTCTTCATGCTCCCGAACTCCACCATCCGGTTGTTCCCCGGTATCTGAAACAGAAGCCCTGGTTGAAGCAGTATGAAGAGTACAACTCCGATCAGCACGGGACCCCAATCCGCCATTCTAATTTTATTTCCAGTTGGAAACCAGATCTGATAATATGGAATTTAAATTAAAGCGAAAAATATAGAATTGGAAATGTTGAAGAAAATAGTTTGCGCGTGAGCAAAGAAGAAAGACACTTGTTGGGATTCTAGCATCATCTGCTCATTATTTTAATTGGGCTCCGCCGCTACACCAATTAATTGTACTTTGAAATTGAGGTTTTTTTTTAAAAAAAAATTCCTATCAACTATCAGTACATGAAGAAAGCCCAATGTTATTCGCACATAGCGGTGACGGTGATAATGTGGCGAATCTGAAATGGGCTTGACTGTCCGCTAGAAAATTCTAGTACACGGGAGATATCTCATCCAATGTTTTTAAACCCGTATCATATTGAATAATAAATTGGGTCACTAATTCAATTATTAAATTGATATAAAAAAATTGATTAACTCGAATATTTTATATTCAATATTATGCATATTCAAATAATATGATTATAATATATATTTTTTCCGTACAAACCTCTATAACTTTCTCATTTCTTTTAAGGGTTTTAATTAAAAAACAATAATAAAATAATAAAAACGTGGGTAATTTTAGGTATTGAAAGAGAAGAAAAAAATATGAGGAGTAATGGGTAACATTTTTTGTAATATTGTGTGAAATGTGAGGATAAAAATTATGGGTAGTGAAATTACTTTTTTCATTTATGGAAGGAGAAACTTATTGTGGGACAGATAGAAAAGGAAAGTGGAAAATTTATAGTAGGGAGTGGGTCTCATGTGCACCCGAGTGCACCGTGCACTCATAGTGCATTTTAGAAGCGTGCAAGTATACAAAACAGAAACATGTAACTATTTCAAACATAAGCATGCAACTATGTTCCCATATTAACATTTGCACTTTTCTGTGTAAAAAGTCGCATTTTTCAGCATAACAAGTTGTACACTTCTAAAATGTACTATGAGTGCACGGTGCACCCGGGTGCATACAAGACCTAGCTTATAGTAGGATGGAGGGAGTAGTATATACTCCCTTCGTTCCGTAATTATTTGTACATTTGTCTTATTTGGACATCCCAACATTACCTGCACGCTCCAAAAAAGGAAAACCCTTCATAAACTCCACCTTCACAATATTCACAAATTTACACAAAACGTCATTACTTCTTTTCTCATACATACACACAATTCAATTATTAACTTTATTTTACACATAAAATTTTATAAAAATCTCTACACTAAATCCTTTTTCTTTAATATGTGTGTCATTGCACATGTGAAAATAAAGGACGGGGGAATTACATTAGAATTGGCAATGGGTCGGGGTCGGGGGACAACTCCATGGTGCTTGTCGAAAGGTACATCGGTGGTTCACATCGCCAGGGGCGGAGCCAGGATTGGGGGGGCAATTGTATAATTTAAAATTAATAAAAGTTCGATAATAAAATTCAGGTATTTTAAAAATACATATATATGTCATTTTATTAAAATTTAGAACGTCTATCTTGCATATCACAAAAATCATCAATAATTGAGTCTATACAAAAAAAAAAAAAAATTGCAATTTGCTTCTCAATATACACTAACAAACAGTTTGTAAGAAATTCATCTTCCATTCTGTTTCGAAGTGTAGTCTTGACTAAGTTCATAGCAGAAAAGGATCGCTCCGTAGTAGCTGTAGAAACTGAAAGTGTGGAACAAGTGTTACCAATCTAAACAACAACGGGTAGTGGTTTGATCTCCTTTTCTCCACCAACCATTGACATAAATCATAAATTGTTGTCAATGCCTCCAAATCAGGAAGTTTTCACACTTGATCCAAATGACCCAGTTCCATTTTAAATTTCGACATATCTTCTTCAAAATCTTCTGGATAGAACTTTTCTACCAACTTGCAAATGTCATTAATCCTAAGTGGTAGACGCATTTGTTGGGGAATTAATTGCCCGGATCTATTCGGGATGAATATTTAAATACAAATTTAATTCTAACAATTATTACTAGCATGAATTAATCCTATATTAATTCAAATAATAATTCAACAACAAATCATGCATATAAACAGTTCACATAAATCATACGCATGCGGAATTACTACGGGTTTACGTGAACTAACCTCTTGGAGTGGCAATGGTCTCGTCGATAAAAACACACCAAAAAGCCATCCCAAGTATTCCCTAGTCCTTGCTCATCAATCCGGTGGAAGGAAACTCGTGAACAATTAACAAAAGGGAAAATAAAAATTTGTTGCACCACCTTTGTGGATTTACTAATTTTTCCAGCACATGGAATTGTCCTTGGGGATGAAGAAAACATTCCCTATTTATAGAGGGGGGGTTGGTCGAAATTTTGGGATAAAATAATATGGGAAAATCTTTTTCTTGATCTCCAAGAAATCTTGAATATATCTCATATATTCTTTTCTCCATAATTAAAATATTCCACAAAAATCTCAACTCCTCTTGTTATGGTGTATTTCGAAAAATAGGAAAAAGAAACCAAGATTTGGATGTTCTTGAATTTATGAGATATTCTTGTATTGCAAGAATACATATCTTCCATAATATATTTTTAAGAAAATCAAGAAAATCTTTCTTTCCCTTATTTATTCAAAATTTTTGAAATTTCACAATATATAATCAAGTGGGAGATTTCTTGAATTTAATGAGATAATATTGTATTCAAAGAATACATATCTCATTCCATAACAAAATTCAAAGAAAGTCTTTCTCCCTCTTTTAATTATTATTTTCGAATAAATAGGAAAAATAGGCAACAAAAATTTATTTTATTTTTAAACACTTTTTTCAGTTATTGAACTTTATGTTGGGCTACTTGAGGGGCCTTTAGAAGAATTAAGATTGGACCTTCCAATTGATCTTGAATTATCAATATTGAGCCACAATATTATTCAAGCCCATAAATATTAATTAATCCCACTACATAATTAATATTGCACTATCCATCTTAACCCATATTACAGTTAATATGGCTCCCAGTTATTATTTCCCGTGTTTAAGATTATCTAGCCCATTAATTAATTCAAGCCACTGAAATAGCTTTCCATTAATTAATATCTTTTATCCTTGGTAAAGGAACGGTTCAACATTATTATCCATACCGGAAACTAGTTCCACTTGCAAGATTTGGTATGATAAAACTTATGAACCTCCCAAGGGGGCAAATCGAACAAGCGTACACGATTCTCCGTATTAAATCTTAGCAATCGCATGTAACCAATAATATTGCCCAAGATATAAAGTATTGAATCTCGTTGATTCTCTACCCGTGATAAGTCAAAGCAATAATTACTAACCACACGCGATCCTATTTAAGGGACGAAGATTAAGAAATAACGAACCACTGAGGTCTAATTCTTCCTAGTTCAGTTCTGAAGAATTTGTCCTCCTGTAGGTCTTATTCAGCGCACTAAACATGTACTAGTGTAATCTCTTGGTCAAGACAAACCAATCTGAGCCTTACACTTCAACCTTTCACGATGGATTGTTCATTTCCATCTAGGTCGTGAACGGTGTACTTTTGGTTACAAGGGACTGTTTTATCACTAAATTAACTACAATGTAACACATACTATTTATTGAACAGTTATGCAGTAAATATATGTAACATTCGATGATATTTAAAGCATCAGTGATAAAAAATTTATTTCAGTAAATAAGACCGAAATTCAGTTTGATTATACAAAGTAAAAGCATACTTTCCAGTATAATCCCAACATCATTTCCCTTGGATCTAGTGCCATGCTCAGAATAATCAACTCCATGTTGGGATACTATATGCCAGGATCTATCGGGATGACCTCATAAACACAAATTTAAATTATTACTAGCATGAATTTACCTACGTGAATTCAAATAATAATTAATCCAACAACTACATGCAAATAATAATTCACGTAAAAGATCCTAGCATGCGGAATTTCTAGGAGTTTATGTAAACGTACCCGTTGGAGAGACGTCTGAGACGGGCAGGATCAGGTATCTGACAACCAACCAAAAGTCCTCCTCAAGTATTCCCAAGTCCTTGCTCAACAATCTTGGTGGAAGGTTCTCCAATGAACAATTATAAAAAAAAGGTAAATTAAATAATTTGTTGTAGGTCCCGAACGGGTTATGTGAGGGCAGAAGTCTAGAGGGGAGGGGTGAATAGACTTAAAAAAACTTTTTCTTGGTCGGTGTGAGAGAGCGATAGCTTTGATCAGTCGCGAGTGAATCAGTTTGGTCTGATAACCAACTTACTGAACGCCTGAATGCAGATCAGTTCGGTAACTATCAGATTAACTGATGTGTGCGGAAGCTTAAGTTTTACCCGTGTGAAAAACCAGTTTGTATAAATCAGATTCCAAGTTTTATCTTTTAATCGATGACGTAAATATCAAACCGACGGATCGTAGCTTGGTGTCATCGATCTTAACTTAGAATGTATGCGCTTTAAGATTGTGCGATGTGAGAGCGCTTAATCAAAGCAAGAAAGGCACACAAGATTTATAGTGGTTCGGACAAACCAAATTCCCCACGTCCACTCTTCCCTTTCACAAGGGGCACCAACTTAACCGACTTAACCGACCGATTCTAGTTTAGTGTGTTAGTCCAACACAAGACACCAACAGATATTTTAAGAGTTCTCACTCAACCGATCCCGTAAATCGATTTAGAAACCCTAGATCGAAATCTTGCTAAACAACTTATCCTAACTTGGGGTTTGGGTAAGATTGTTGAGGTTCCAACTATGAAATCTTTCCTTGCGCATACAAAGCGACCTAAAAAGCTAGATGAAAAGATTTCTTGCTAAGAACTTATGGGATGAACACAATATAAAATAAGCTTGTTGTTGTGTTCTTCGTATGAAATCGACTATAGTTTGAGCTTCTTGATTATGTTGTTTGTCCAAGCATTTCCGTGTCTCACTCTGAAGTGTGATCCCATATTTATAGACCTTGAGATCAAAGAGCCGTTGGAGAGCAATTTGAATCTCAGGCTATTTTAGGTAGACTTGCAGGCTTGATGTGACGTGCTTCAGGAACGGCATGGCTGAAAGCGTGAATGTGTATTTTATAGCCGTTTGAGAGAGCAACATCGAATCCCGCGAGTATCAGCTCTGTTCATACGTGTTTCTTCCTTATTGGATGGAAGCCTTGCTTTGCAGTGTTGTTCCTCCAACTAAGGTTGGTCTTCTTCTTGTTTAGATCGCAGACGTATGATAAGATGAAACATCGGTTCATCTTATGAGTGACTTTGATCGATCTGGAATCGATCGATCTACTGATAGAGTCTTCTCAAAGCGCTGTTGACTTAGCTTCAACCGGGCCGACTCGGCGATGTAGGTCTTCTGGTCTTATCTTCTGGAAGTCATCTGATCTTCTAGTATTCGAGGTTTGAGCTTCATGACTTCCGCTGAGTTATCTGACTAGATCAGTTCGATCTGATCTTCCGTTCTGGTTTAGCATTCTGCCCTGTCGGATATCAGCTTTCTTCTGATTCTTCAGATCTGACCTATACATATTGAGTTCCCCCTCAATATGTGACCTATCTATTACATCAGTTTTTCTATACAATTATTATCAACCAAAGGGTCTCCTATAGCGAGAATGTAAACATCGATCGACCAATGTGTCCGACCGGGTCCTATTACATGTGTTTTTGGAACTTTCATCAAAACTATAAATTTCCCAACATTTGTTGCACCACCTTTGTGGATTTCTAATATTTTCAACTCATGGATGATGGATCACGCCGGTGAGGGTGGTCCGTCACCAGGATCGTTGATTGGATGCCAAACGTACAAAATAGATATTAAAGAATAAAACCTAAACATGCGCCTAGAGCAAGATTTAGATTCGTTACCCTTGAAGATCGAGATGTTGATTCCACTACAGATCTTCTAGTCTGTCTCCCAGCCTCGTCCGAATGCCGAGTGGACAACAATTTATCGAACGTGGAGAAGGCGCCTGTTGTTTCGTCTCTTCAAACCCTAACTTGCCCGGCTGCTGCGTTTCTATTTTCATGTGTTAGGGTTTGGAACGAAATCAAGGCCCTTTTATATAGACTCCATAGGTTTCGTGGGCCAGACTAGGGATCCATTAGAAAGTATAGGGTTTGGGCTTCTTACGGACCCAAATACTCTTATGTTCAGCCCAGAACATTATTTTGGCCTGATAACATTAACTCATCCCACTAGAGAATTAATGTTGCACTCCCGTCCTATCCTGAACCAAATCAGGGCTTCTATTAGACTTTATAATTCCCCGTGTTAAAGATATCGCACGTCCATTAATTATTAAAGCTCCTGACTGCTTTAATTAATTAATATCTATTATTCCTTGAGTAGTACCACTCAACCTTTGTTGTCGTACGGATTAAATCCACCTGCAGGGTTTAATACGACAATCCTTTATGAGTTTCCTCAAGGGGACGTCATCATCCTGGATGTCCAGGACACGGTGCCCTAATGCCAGTAAATAGACATTGATGTGAGCGATGTCACTACCCAAAATACAGAGCATGAAGAATCTATCAAGATTCTCACCTATAGTAAATCAAAGTAGTGAACAAGCACCCCACATATCTAAATACCACACTTAGGGTTAAGAATAATAAAAGTCACCAAGACCTCTAGTTCTTCATAACAATTAGAATAGAAGAACATGTCTTATCTGTGACCCATTCAATGCGACATAGCGCACTAGTATAAACTAATGGCCAAGACAAGCCACCAACAAGTTTATACTACAACTTAAACCAAAAGTTATGTCTAGAACTATCTCAGTTGTGAATACTGTTTATATCTTATAAGGAACTTAACGATGTGATCTTCTGTGTGACTACAAACCCACCACATTGTCTACAATATAAGATAAGCAGACACATAAGCAATTTATAAGAATGCAATAATGTGAAAAATCATTTATTTCAGATAATAAGGAAATTGAATATACATCCACAAAAGCTCACTAAAAGTTTGCTTTATAGTATACACCTACAATGGAATTGTGTTGGGAATGAAAAATTCATCCCCTATTTATAATAGAGGTGTTGGACGAAAATTTAGGTACAATTAGGGTTAGGAAATGTTGGTCCCGGTGTAAACGAGTCTTACACGTGTATTGGGGAGGGAATACACGTGTTCAGTGATTTTTCAAACTTTTCACAAAACTGAAATCAGTGGGTCAGGTTGTCTTGAGAAACAGCCCTGAGAAGCACAAATTACTCTGAGTCAAAGTCTACTGAGACAATAACACTGAGCGGTTTTCAGTAACTTCAAATTAGCCCAACTGATCTGAGATTTAAAACAGAGTCCAAATAAGCTTGGAGTAGATAACTATCTTACTGACTACTCAGATGAGTTTGATAGGTTTGACAACTATCTATACTAGCTTATCTAGTGTGCGGAATGTGTAGGCCCTAAGTTTATACTCGTTGTATCTTGCTGAAAATCTTTTATCACTTAGTATATCAGTGGTTAAGGCTGTGATTAGTTCAATGCAAACTCAGTGGATTGATTCCAACTGAATATCAGAAAACTCAGTATGCTTTCAGTGAAAATATGCAACAGATATAATGCAAAACAGAAAGCAAACAACACAACAAGTTATAGTGGTTCAGAGGCTCAAGCTCCTACGTCCACTCTCTCTGATCCTCAGAGAAATTCCTTAACTCACTTCTACTACTACCTCAAGTTTTCAGACTGAACTCAACAACTTACTAACTTTCTTCTATGAGTTTTTAGGCTGAACTACACTGTAGCTTACTAACTCAAACACACACAAGCTTTCAGACTGTCACAAGCAGCTTACTAACTTCTTCTCTAGATTTTTTAGGCTGAACTCAACTGCAGCTTACTAACTCTTTACAACTCTCACTTTCCAACAATCACACACACAAACTACCTAAGCAATAGGGTTTGAGTTTGGTTGGTTTCCAACTAGGATATCTCTTACTAAACTTTGGATACTTAACAGATTCTAGGCTTAGTAAATGAGCTCTCTTCAAGGTGAAACACTTGGGAAATCTTAGGGTTTTCGAGTGCTTCAATGAAATGCAATAATACGAATGAGCTTTGATTTCCCGAAACCTTGCAATGATGAAAGTCATTGGTATTTATAGGCAACTCACCAAGGTCACTCTTGAAAAACTATCTGTTGGAAGAGATAGCATCAAGGGTTTCCTTATTTGGTCAGTGGTGAATGACTATATTAGGGTTTGAACAAACTCTTGCATGGTTTGGGTAATAAGTAACCAATGCACCAATCACTAAGTTTTTGCAGTCTGAAACTCATTACTTCTGACTTCTCAGTGACACGTCGCTTTCTTTGTTAGTGAAGTACAATGTTGTCTCTCTTTGATTGGTTCTTGACTTCAGTGAGTAGAGATAAACAAAATGGATCTTTTTAGATCAATCTCTCTGAAGGAGACAACCTTAAAAGACATTTAGTTCTAGTTCCTTTTGTCTGCAACCAAATATTTGGACAACTTTTATTCTTCATGAATGTGTAAGACTTTCTTAGTCTGTTTGTCCTCAGGTAGATAATCTTCAGGTCAGGTCTTCAGGTTGATTCAGTCACTTAAGTTCTTCTGAGTATTATGAATTCTTCTGAGTCTTCAGTTGTCTTGGTCAATTCACTGAGTTCCCCCTTAGAGTGTGCCTAACCTACAAACTCATAGATATCTGCTGACTATACATTTTACAGATATTTCCTGAACTATCCTATATTGAGACCTGTATTCTAATCTACCTTAGATCATTCTTAACATGTCATACTCAAAGGTTTTGAGATCTAATCAAAATCTTTATCTTTTATTAAATTCATCTCCCAACAATTTCTCCCTTTTTGATGATGTCAAAACCATCTATTACAATTTAAAGAAAACCTTTCCTATCACACGTTTCAATAAAAAAAACATCAGATCAGTATGACAAATAGTTCAATAGAAGATAATGAGATATTATCTTTTTGTTGATCAACACACATAAGAGCATTTTCATTGATGTAGGATGAAGAATTACATGTTACAATGAAAATATATAAGTACGAACAGATCAACAACAAAAACAACTGAACTTCAATCTTTAGTTTTCTTCTGTCTCATCTTCAGGGACTTCCAGATTGAACATCCCGTAATATCTTCTTTTCAGCTCATCTCTGGCTTTGATAATCTCAGGATTGTTTCCAGTCAATCCTAGTTGAACAACATAACCAACTATTTCCTGAGAAATTGCAGCCTCATTCACAAATCCATTTTCAAACCTAGGAGCAGGATACATGTATGGCCCCAGAGCAACAATCTGAGTGTTGTGCTCATCTGCAAGATTTATCCACTTCTGCAGATACTCAGGATAGAATGTGAGAAGATATTCTAGGAAAGCTTCATTCTTGTCTGAACTGCTTCCTCTCCATTCCCTTAGAATCTCATAGTAGAACCAGAATGTTCTCTTGATTTCTTCCCAAGCATCATTGATTTGGATTGGAATCCACTTATCAATGTGTGGCCATTTGCGAGCTTTCACAGTTCCTCTCCTTTTGCTTATGAATTTTCTGAAGACTCCCCTCATTTTCTGCTCTTCTTCTTTCTTCTTTTTTAATCAACAGTACTCCTGAAACAGAAGCAACAGTTCTCTTTTCCTTCTCAATCTGAAGGCCGTTCACAGTCTTCTTTGTATCAAAGTCACCTGGCTGAGCTTTTGGTTCATTTTCAGCAGCTTTCTCAGCCTCGGGTTCTTCTTCAGATTCTTCAAAGTCCATAACTAATTTTCTTTGAATTGCCCTAGCAACCGTCTTTCTCTTTTCAGGTCTAGCATGAGCTTCACCAATCTTGCTCGTCCCAGTGCCTCTTCTTTCAAGCATTTTTTCATCAAGTGCTTCCTGAGTGGCTTGCTAATCTATCTGAACATATTCCGTTTCTTCTGGCTCCCTGAATTTTAGCTTCTCAGTGGTCTCAATATGTTTCAGAGCCATTAGAATCTTTTCAGCCTCAATTTCATCCTGAGCTTTCATCTCCAAGGTTTTCTTCAGAAAATTGTCCAACTCACCTTTTGAAGAGTGAGATGTCCTTTCCCCCTTTTTGACATCATACCTTGGGAGAATCTGAGATAGAGCAGCATCCATGTGGAATTGTTCTTTGCCCAGTGTCCTTACTTCTCTAGCCAAGTGGTCATGTTCATTCTCCAATCATCTTAGATAGTTTTTGGCAATGGAGATTTCTTCAGCAACCGGTGCAAACTGAGTAGAAAATGTTTCACGCATTAAATTTGTTATTTTGGCCATGAGCATAGAGCTCATTTCTTGAACAACCGTCTGAATCATTTCCTAGTTCTTATCAGTGAGTTTGGCCTCAAGATAGAAAGTTCTATCTTGGTATTTCTTCTCTAGGTTCTCAGCAAGCTCCTTCCCCATTTCAACCACTTTAGTATCAAGAGCGGCAATCTTCTCTTCCAGACCAGTTTGAACAGATTGTACATCAACAGATGAACTCAGGTTTGTCAGTTTCTGAGATTGCTCAGCAAGTACAATTTCCATCTGAGTAATCTTCTCTACCAGTGGCTCCACTGTTTTGAATTTATCCAGGATTAGTGTAAAATCAATCACTGGAGTCTGCACAGTTTCCTCCAATCGAGCAGTGTGTTCCAAATGAGCCTCAACCTGCATACCATAATCAACAGATTTAAAGATAGCTACTTCAGTAACTTTGACATAATTTACAGTATTACCAAAAGGTACCTGAAGAGCGCTAACTTTAGTCTGAGGATGTAGGGTATCAGTATCAGCAGCTTTTTCTGACTCAGCTTCTTTCTCTGTTATAAGTTATTTCTCTTTCTGAGTGTCCTTCTCTAACTCAGGTTCCTTCTCTGTTTCCTCTTCTCTCTGTCCTCCTTGTCCTCCTCCACCTCCTTCTTGTGAGCTTGGCTCCCTAGCCTCAGCAATCTTTCTCTCAGCAATCTACTTTTTGACAAGGTCATCAAACTCAGCAACCTTAATCCTGAGTTTTGTCTTTCTAAAACTTGAGAACTCGATCAAGACATCAGTTTTAGCACTCCACCACTTTTCACCTCTGAAAGATGCTATGTTCAGCATGTTCAGAAGAGTTTGGCTCAGGATATAGACGATCGTTCTCAATCTGATGAATAAGTTCTGAAGGTCAGGGTAGATTGCAAGTTTAGGGTACCTGTCCAGAACAAACCGTTCCCCTTTGCTTCTCCACTCAGTTTCTTTAGCTTCTCCCTTTTTCACTCAGGAATGGTGAGATTAGTTTGAATGAGTTGAAGATCTGAGAGGTCAAGGAAAGGTTCATTCGATAATTTAACCAGATTAAGATCGGATGAGTCCTGAGCCTCTACTGGTTCTGTGGTTTGAGCAGTTGGGGCCTGAGGTTGACTCACTTCAGAAGTGGTCTGAGATCCTTTGAAGATTTCCTAAGAAATCTTATCTATTCCAAGAGAAGTTTCCAAGACCTCTGAGAACACATTCTCCTTTACCTCCTATTCTCCAATGTTCTTTACCACTTGTACAAGTACTTGTAGAGGTGATTTCATTTCTGCCCAAGCCTCAGACTGAGTTTCCTCGGACTCAACTTCATCTGCCTCTTTCTCAGCAATTGTTTGAAGTATTTTCCTTTTCTGAGGGGCTAAGGCCTTTGTTTTCAACCTCTCTCCAGCCTCCCTTTTCATCCTTAGAAGGGTTCTTCCATTCTCTTGTTTCTTCTCTACTGAGCTGATCTCAGTAACTTTTTGACTTCCTTGTTTTGTCCTTCTTGTCTGAATCGGTGAAGGAACATCTTCTTCAGTTTCTTCTTCAATTGTTTCTTCCTGAGCTGTCTCTTCCTGAGATGCAACAACTTTCTCTTTCAACGTTCTCTAACCTTTCTTGGAATTCTGCCTGAACATTATCTTGTTCCTGGGAAATTCATTGCTTGTGGAAAACATGTCCTCTTCTTCAATGCATGCTTCCAAGATGAAGGCAATTTTTGTGGCATGTTGTATTTTTCCCTTGATACTCACAACATCCCCATCTCATATAATGTGTTTGGCTTGATCATTGATCACATTAATAAGATACTGTAACCAATTAAAATCTTTCGAAGGTGAATCTTCAATAGCAGCCATCAATCACAACTTTGGTTTGCTAACTTGTTCATGGCTTCCGGAACCACTCATCAAACACTTGCTTACAATATCCAGAAGGACTCGATACTTCGGCTGTAAGTGTTTCTTGTTTAAAGTGGCCTCAAATTTCACAGAACCTATAGAAATCCTATCCAAATACTCTTGCTCTCAACCAGCCATGTACATAGTAGGATCTTCCCCCTTATTACACAACTCATAAATATCATTCAAGTTGTTTGGAATTATGTAAACCTCTTGAGTAAAATCCACATTCTTATGTCCTTTGAGAGTTGATAAACAATAATCTTAGAACTTATGCAATTTTCTTGATCTAAATGCATATTGGCAACAAATTCCATTACCTCTCTAAGACATTCTCCTTCGGGACGGTTTCCTACGAGCCAGGTTATCTTAGCCAAGCGGAGCATGTGTAGAGCTTCTTCCTCATGATGGGAATTGGTTGTTCCATCGAAGGATACCACATGTTCATAGTAAGGCTTGTTGAGTTCGGCGAGTTTGGCGAAGATAGAGATAGTCATTTTGGATGTAGGTTAATTTGCAGAGTAGGAATTTTTGGAGAAATATTTAGAAGACGAGGATTTTGAAGACGATAGAAAGAATGACTTCAAAATAGGGAAAAAAGGTATAAGTATGTTTCTTGAAAGGAATCTCAGCCCTTGGATTGTATTTTAAAACAATTTAATCGACGGTTATAGGGTTAACCACGATTATCGGTTTATAAATGGGTCGGTGAAAGGACTCAAACGAGTAATAGCCGCATTTTTATCCAAAATGGTGATTATGCACAGAACCCAACCACTGTTTCTGCAGACTGTTGACTTGCCCGAGAATTTCAAAGGTCCCGCCCATTTATTTCTTCATGTGTTTTATCATTTATGTCAAATGATTTTTGAGCAATCAGTTAGATAATAAATGTAATACATGAGTCATTAACAACTTCATACTGTTGGGGTTATACGTGAAAGTATGCTTTTACTTTGTATTAAACACTTATTCACTGAAATAAATTATTTATCATTGTTGCTTTAAATATGATTGAATGTTATATATATTTATTGCAAACCGTTCGTAGCAAGCGTTACATTGTAGTTAACGTGGTGATACCAGATCACAGAAGATCACGTTAACAGTTCCTTGTATAC
Organism: Stenogyne calaminthoides; assembly: GCA_037126765.1. NCBI lineage: Eukaryota > Viridiplantae > Streptophyta > Magnoliopsida > Lamiales > Lamiaceae > Stenogyne > Stenogyne calaminthoides. The sequence continues at coordinate 30,188,415 of JBBCBC010000006.1, read as the reverse complement.
GAGTGCGTGTTTCACAATTTAGATAGATCCGAACAATCTATTGGTAGAAGTTGATGTGTAAGGCTCAGATTGGCTTGTCTTGGCCAAGAGATTACATTAGTGCATTCGATGCGCTGAAGTGGACCTACAGAGATGATAAACTCATTTGCACTGACTTAAGGGATGAAGAGTTAGACCTCAGTGGTTGTTGATTTCTTAATCTCTATCACTTAATAAGGACTGTGTGTGATTAATAGTTATTGCTTTGACTTATAAATGGGAAGAGAATCATTGCGACTTTGATACCCTATATTTTGGGCAATAATATTAATTGCACGACAGTTGCTAAATTAATACAGAGAATCGTGTGCTTGTAAAAGTCTTGCTTGATTGGTCCCCTTGGTGGGCCCGGAACCTTTATCATACCAAATCTTGCAAGTGGAATTAATTTTCCGGTATGGATAATAAAGCTGGGTTGTCCTTACTCCTAGGATAAAGACATTAATTAATAAAAAGCTTTTCAGTGGCTTAATTAATTAATGGATAAAATAATCTTAAACACGGGAAATAATAACCGGGAGCCATATTACCGTAATATGGGTTAAGATTGGATAGTGCAATATTAATTATATAGTGGTATTAATTAATATTAATGAGCTGAATTATATCGTGGCTCAATATTGGAGTTCAGAAGCCCATTGGAAGGTCCATCTTAATTCTCCTAAAGGCCCCTCAAGTAGCCCAAATTATAGTCCAATAAATAAAAGGTGCTTAAAATAAAATAAATTATTGTTGCAATACAGTAAAACCTCTATAAATTAATAACCTTGGGACCATGAAATTTTATTAATTTAGAGAGATATTAATATATCTATAAATTAATATTTTATTAATTAAAAGAGAGACTTTTTAAATTCAGCAAATTTAATATATATGTATTGAAAATAAATGAATTCATATATGTTTCATTGATTATATTCATGCACCAACCAATTCTTTGTAATTAATTAAATAGATTCAGGTATAATATCAATTCATTGTATACAATTAACTATTATATTCATGGACACATGTATCAATTCATTGGAATTACTTAAATATACATGTTTACATTAATTCGTTGAACTTAAATAACTATTATAGCCAATTAAATATATTCATGCATGATGAATGAAACATATACTATATAAATCTCAATATGGAAATAAAATAATTCATAACACCCAACCATGTCTTATCATCTAAAAGACATCGCAAAATCATCCATGAATGATCAAATGCGTAGAGTATTATGTGAATATAAGAGAGATCATCCCACATGCGCCACTCAAAAAGAATTACAAGAACATGGGTTGATGAAAAATATCGTTAAAAAAGTTACATCTAGAGAACTCGACACCGAAACTCTTGGCTGCAATTAAAAAAGTTATGGATAAAATCTAATTAGATTTAAATTTTAAGAAAAATCAAGTAACAATAGATTCATATTTTAGCAAATTACCATAAAATATATAATTGTAATATTTATGAATTATTAATTTAGAGTTTTAATGGGACCTAATATTTATAAAGGGATTTTCCAAAAAATTATTATCTTATAATCTTATCGAATTTGATGATTTTTTATAAATGCCCAAATCGGGACCAGAAGATTTTATTATTTTAAAGAGTTTAATAATTTATAGAGTATTAATTTATAGAGGTTTTACTGTATTTCCTCTATATTTTTCGAAAATAATTAAAGAAAAGAGGGAGAAGAATTTTCTTGAAAAGTTTTTATGGAAAGAAGATAATGTATTCTTGGAATACAAGATTATCCCATAAATTTAAGAAAACTCCCACTTGGCCTCTTTAATTGGGATTTTTTGAAAAATAGGTATAAGAAAGGGAAGAAATATTTTCTTGATTTTCTTGAAAAGATTTTATGGAAGATATGTATTATTGGAATACAAGAATATCTCATAAATTCAAGAAAGTTCCAATCTTGAAATTATTTCTTGAAATTTTCGAAAATATAGGCCAAAATAAAGGTGTGAGATTTTGTGGAAAAATACACATGGAAAGAAGAATATATTGGACATATTCAAGATTTCTTGGAGATCAAGAAAAGATATTTCCTAGCCCTAAAAGTGCCCAATATTTCGACACCCCCTTTTATATATAGGGGATGAATTTTTTATCTCCAACTAGTCTTCCATACGTTGGAAATATTAGAAATCCACAAAGGTGGTGCAACAATATTTTTTATTTTCCTTGTTTTATAAATTGTTCATCGGAGAACCTTCCACCGGGGTTATTGGACGAGGACTTGGGAATACTTGAGAAGGACTTTTGGTGGGTATCCAGATACTTGATCCTATCCGTCTCAGATCATCTCTCCAACGGGTACGGTTACGTAAACTCCTAGAAATTCAGCATGTTAGGATCTTTTACGTGAAATTTTATTTGCACGTTGTTGTTGGATTGATTATTATTTGAGTTCACTTAGGTAAATTCATGCTAGTAATAATTGTTAATTTAAATTCAGCCCTGGACGTACGCGAGCCAAGGCAGAGCACGCGGACTAGGTGGAACGCCTAGTTACCGCGCGCACCACCTGGGAGATCGCGGATGGGGCATGGCGACACACGCTAGGCGTGCAAGGCCGACTCGGCGTCGAGGGCTGCAGCGCACGTCGCACGCAGTCGGACGTGCGCATGAGGGCTGTTTCGGGGCGTGGGGCACGGGACCCTAGACGCGGCGCGTCCGGGCGATGCTCCGTGCGAATGTGCTTTGGGCAACGGGGTGGGATAACTGATCTAGACCGGGGCCTGCACCTAGGCGCATGCGACTCGGTTCCGGGTCGTGAGCTACTCGTTTTCCAGACGTTTTCCTAACCCAAAACGGAGGACGTTTTAAAGAATTATTGCGGATTCAGTGGGAGCTTTTCGAGACAAACGATGAAAGCAAAAGAGGGGACGATTTCTCAAGATCAAGATTTGGATTTAAACCATGACAGTTGGATATATGTGCCCAACGTGATTTATTTAATTTTGATGCTTGTTTTAAATTCGTGCAATTTTATTTGTTAAATGTGTTTGCATGATTTAGAATTGTCTAAAAGAAAATCTCACTTTCAAAAATTACTAAGTATGTATTCCGGATAATAAAATTACGTCAAATTGACCTCCATAATTTATTTATTTGTGAATTCTTTTGGAGAAATTTCCCCAACGGAACGACCAAAAGATGGATTTTACATGAATAAATTCCCAAAAGGATGATTGTGAATTATTATTAGTGGCGACGATGACCCTCCCAACGAGGCTCGTACAAAGCAAAGTAATAATTTTGTATTTAATCATGGTTATTACTTAGGTATAAAATTGATATGCATATACTTCTCCGAAGTCCCTGTCAATTTTATATTAGTCAAGTGGGAGCCGACTATTAATTTTGAATTAAAGGTTTGTAACTATTCTTGTTTGTAACCTGCTTGAATGTGTTTAAATAGACAGTTCACCCAACGTGACCTATTTAAAATGTTTTGAGATGTCGGCTTATGCATGTTCATATTGTTTTGAGATTTTGATATGAACTATGTGATCGAATTGCGTGATAATTTTTTGCTTACACAAATTGTTATTTATTTCAGTTCAGCATATCGCAACCTTTTAATCCACTGTATTCTATACTTAAAGACCATCAATTAATTGGTGAAAACTATGTTGATTGTAAACATAAAGTTGTGATTGTCCTCACTGCACAAAAGCGCAAGTGGATCCTTGATACTCCAAAACTTGATGAGCCAACTGGCGAGTCGAGTAAGGCGGAAAAGAAAAAATATGAGGACTGGGAGCATTGCAATGATATGGTTAAGTGTACCATCTTGGCATCTATGTCGGATGTGTTGCAACGCCAACACCAAGAATTTGCAACTGCTGCGGAAATCATGGAAATCTTAAGAAGATGTTTCAACATCAGAACCGCATGGCTCGTTAGATCACCTTGCGAGAAATGCTTTTGCTGAAATGGTGGAGGGCACGCCTGTAAGGGACCATGTCCTCAAGATGATGGCTCATCTAAATAAACTTGAGGTTCTGAGTGCAGATTATGATCTGGAGACTCAGATTGATTTGGTGCTTCACTCTCTGCCCAAAAGTTTTGAACATTTTCAGTTGAACTATCAGATGAATAATCAGAAGTTCACGCTAGCTAACTTGTTGCAAGCTTTGGTCTCGGCAGAGACTTTGATGGGACACCAAACTCAAGCTGTGACAGCAAGTGGACCATCTTCATCTTCTAGGCTAAAGGAGGGTAAGAAGAAGAGGAAGGCCAAATGCCAAAAGCAGTCGAACTCAACTGTTGCCAAGGGCAAGAGTAAGGTGAGGGATGCTGGGGGTGTCAAGAAGGATCCAAAGGGGAAGTGCTTCAACTGCGGTGAAAAGGGACATTGGAGGTCTGCCTGTTACAAACCAAAGCAAAATGGAAAGAAAGGTAATTCTCACACACTAGTTGTTGAAACTTGTTTAGCGGCGTATGCTACCCACTCGTGGGTAATGGATACGGGATCCACTGATCATGTTGTTTCACGTTACAGGGGTTCAAGTTGACCCGACAACTTAGTGGGAATGAGGTCCTCATCACACTGGGCGATGCTACGAGAGTAGCAGCTGAAGCAGTGGGAGACGTGCACCTATCTTTTGAAGACAAGATTTTAGTTCTGAGAGATGTTCTTTACGTTCCAGTTTTTCGCAAAAATCTTATTTCAGTTTCAAAACTAATTAATGATGGATATTCTGCTCATTTTTCTAAGCAAGTTACTGTTTACCGTAACGATATGTTTATTTGTCATGGAATTTTGCGGAACAATCTCTATACTATTAACTGTGCACACCACTCACAAAATGCATCTTATAACACATCGACTATTTCATGCAATAAGAGAAAACGTTCAGAAAATGTGAACGAGACACTTCTATGGCATCTAAGATTGGGTCATATTAATCTAAATAGGATCCAAAGGTTGGTAAAAGATGGTTCGCTCTCGGACCTACAGTTAGAATCACTTCCAACCTGTGAATCATGTTTGGAGGGTAAGATGACCAAGAAGGCATTTGGAGCCAAGGGGAATAGAGCCACAGAAGTGTTGCAAATCGTTCATACTGACGTGTGTGGTCCAATGTCAACCAAAGCTAGAGGTGGCTATGAGTATTTCGTGACTTTCATCGATGATTACTCAAGGTTCGGGTACATTTTCCTCATGAAACACAAATCGGAAACCTTTGATAAATTCAAAGAGTTCAAAGCTGAAGTGGAGAATCATCAGGAAAAGAGTATCAAGTTTCTACGATCTGATCGTGGAGGCGAATACCTCAGCGATGAGTTTTTGAACTACCTATCAGACGAGGGCATTGTTTCCCAGTTGACTGCACCCAGAACCCCTCAACAAAACGGGGTTGCAGAACGAAGAAACAGTACACTCTTAGAAATGGTCAGATCCATGATGAGTTATTCAGATCTACCCAAGTCGTTTTGGGGTCATTCCTTGGAAACAACGACTTACGTTCTGAATCTGGTACCATCCAAGTCGGTTCCCAAAACTCCTAAAGAGTTGTGGACTGGGAGCAAGCCCAATCTGAGACACCTCAGAATTTGGGGGTGTCCGGCATACGTGCTAGACAAGGAAGCTGGTAAGTTGGATGCACGATCGGAACTAAGGTTATTTATTGGATATCCCATGAGAACGAAAGGGTGTATGTTCTATGGTCCGGAAGATCAAAAGGTGGTAATAAGTATGCACTTTAGATATTTAGAAGAAGACTTTATGAACAATCGAAATCCCATAAGTGAGATTACCTTAAATGAAATAAGAGGGAAAACTCCTATACCAAAAGTAGATATACCAAGCGTCACACCAACACAATCGGAACCTCGTCGTAGTGGGAGGGTTGTTCGACAACCTGAGAGATTCATGGGGATAGGAGAATCTTCGGATTTGGTCCCCGGGGATAGTGAATCAGACCCCTGGTCCTACAAGGAGGTGGTCCAAGATAGGGATAGTGCCCTAAGACGCAGTAGGAAGTCTCATGTGCAATGTTGTGTACGAGACTGGATATCTGCTACGACATGGTAGCGAGATATTAAAGTAATCCCGGAAATCAACATTGGACTGTTGTTAAGAACATTCTGAAGTATCTGAAAAGAACTCGAGATAGAATGCTGGTTTATCAGTCAGACCGTTTATTTCCAGTGGGATACACGGACTCAGATTTCCAATCAGACCTAGATTCCAGAAAATCTACCTCGGGTAGTATGTTTTGTCTGGGGGGAGGAGCTGTAACATGGAGAAGCGTTAAGCAGAAATGCATTGCCGATTCTAAGTACCCATTTGGTGTAGGATCCTACCAGGTTAGCTGTACCTTTTGGAACCCAAATATACCTCACAACTCTAATTACTTTAGAGTGGCTGATTTGTCTTCCATAAACATTTACATACACATTCACCACCCTAGGTGCCTTGGCACTATCCTGTGTATGAGTGTCAGCCTTAGCATGAACATGAGCCTTAGAGTTCTTCTTGGATTCAGGCCTCTTGTTCCAATGCTTTGGCCTTGGTGCAGCTGGTCTATGTCTCTGCTAACTTGGGTTCAGGAAACCTTTACACTTAGGCAAGTGGGTTTTAGGTTGCCTTTACTGAAATTGTGGTCTTTCAGTAATCTGAGAACTTGGTCTCCTCAGTTAAGAAATTTCGGTTGAGTGTTTCTCTTCTGAAGATTCCTTTGATGGTTCATTGCAGATTTCTTCAGGTTGGTATTCTTAGCCTGAGGCTTCGAAGTACTGGCCTGAGGATTTCCTACTGAGTGTTCAGGTTTTCTAGCCTGTACCTGAGGTTTGGGCTTTCCTTCCTGAACCTTCAGGTTCTCTGAAACCATAGGTCCTTTACCCTTGTCTAAAATACGGGGTTTTTCTTCAATAAGAAGATTAGTACGAACCACCGGTTTAATAAAGACAGTCTTAGTGCCACTAGAAGAAGCAACATTCAGATGACCTTGTGAGGTTCCCCCTGGATTATATCCCAATCCAGCTTTTATAGTTGCAGGTCTTTGATAACTCTGAATTTCATCTATTGCTTTAGATGCAGAATTCAATAGAGCTACCTTTCTCTGCAAGCTGTCCTCACTTTTCTTTAGAGTTTCATGTTTCTCAAAGAGGTCATTGAATTCAGTCCTGATAAGATGATTTTCTTCAGTGGATTTCTCTAACTTTCCTTTCAGGGCCTCTATCACCTTCTCTTTATCTGAGAGCTGTACTTTCAGAACATCCAGTTCATCAGTAGCTCCCATTAATTGAGAAGTGATCTCAGCAACATTAGAGTTTTTCCACTTCAAATTCTCAGCAGTCAGTTCCTCATTCTGCTCTTGAGTTTCAATGAACAGTTCTTGTAACACAGAATAGTCCTTCATAAGATTCTCAAAAGAGTCCATATCCGGTCAAAATTACTGGTTACAGATGAACTTGACAACTCAGGTGCTTGTGTAGGAGCAGCAACAGAGATAGAAGAATTTACCTCCTCAATGGCAACAAGGCAGACATCATCACTATCACTATCTGAGAACATTTGTTCTGAAGAGCTAGATTCTTCTTCAGTATGTTCTTATTCAACAACCATAGCCTTATTGCTTGAGTTCTTCTTGTCTCTTTTGGCTTGCCTTTCCTTTCTTTCCTTGGGGCTTAACACAGGACAATCATACTGGAAGTGACCCTTCTTTTTATAGTTGTAGCATCTGTTGGTATCATCATCCTGATCACTCTCCTCCTTGGTCTTGGAGTCCTTCTTTCTGGATGAAGACCCTTCAGCTTTGTGGTCCTTCCTTTTCTCAGTGGACTTGTCATCAGCTTCTGAGTTATTCCTGTTCCTGTATCTGGTTTTTGTAGTACTTTTTGTACTTTCCATATCTGCTATTGAGTCTTTCAAACCTCCTTGCCAACAGTACTAGCTTATCCTCTTGCTCCTCCTGATTTTTGGCAGGTGAGTTATCTGACTCTTTAGCTTTACATGATTTTTCTTTAGCTTTGAAAGCTACATTCTTGCTAGATGAAGATTCATCTTTGCTATCAGATTTCTTTATTTTCTTATCAATCACAAATTCATAAGCTTTCAGTTCAGAGAAAACTTATTGATATGGCATAGAATCAATGTTCTTGGTGTTTTCAATCATCACATCATGCATATCCCATTTCTTAGACAGTCCTCTAAGAATTTTCAGTGTCACTTCTCTTTTTGGTTATCTTTTCCCAAGAGCATTCAGATAATTCATGATACTAGTGAATCTGACTTCCAGTTTATCAATATATTCACCATCCATTTCAAAGCTGTCAAACTTTGCAATTGCAACAGATAGTTTGTTTTCCTTGATATGTGTTGTAATAGGAAATAACCCGGCTTGTCGGAGGTCGGGGATTGCCCTCTTACTGAACATCATGTGACTTTGTTCAGCCAAGCGGGATCTGGACGACTTCAAAGAGAGGTAGGTCGCTGACAACTTAAGGAGCTGCACAGGTCGCGGGAGCGACTTGGGGAAAGATGGAGGTCGCGCGGCAACTTGAGAATTTGCGTAGGTCGGGATCGAATTGATCCCGAGGTCGGGTGAAAGACAAACATGGGCATAGATACGGGTAGTTAATGATGCAGATTTCACGGACTGTAATCAGGGTAAGTGTATCTGGATGCGTGACTTGCGGGACAAGCAAGGAAACCCTAGCCTGACGGCTGAAACCCTAGGCAGGCCCGTGCGAGGAAGCCCATAAAGACTGTAGCCTTAATTCTGTGTCTATAAATATAACTTGTATTGTACGTTGTAAATGATGGAACTTCTTAGAATCCTAGGCAAAAAATATATAGTAAAATACTCCTGGCTTGATCGCCCCCTGACGTAGTCTTATTTAATAGACGAACTGGGTAATCATATATTGTGTTCTTTATTGCTTTGGTATTTTTAGTTGAGTTGATCGTTGTTATATGTTTGTTAGCCGGTGAAATCAAACCGGGCACAATAATTGGTGCCGTCTATGGGAAGAATTCCTGAGAAATATATATGTTCGACGGAAAACGCATCTCTTCTCTGATCAACAACGATGACGAACAACCAAGGCAATCCTATCGGACATGAGTTGGATGCCCGCGATGGGGACGAGGTCTCTATGAGCTCATAACGCACTCGCCCGACGGCTCCACTAATCACCCCGAACTGGTGGAACTTGGTTCAGACCCTGGAGGATGCGAAGGCCGTGATGGTTGTCCTCAACAAGAAATGCCTCGCCTTCGATGGCGAAGACGAGCACCCTCCAGCCAAGAAGTCCGCCCAGGAGGCCAGACCCTCGAAAAATAAGGGCACATTGGCCCGGAAGGGACATTCAGCGGGCCAACTGGCCTATGTCCCGGCTAAGCATGCCTTAGTTCACAACCGCCTACTCCTTGAGAGGCCGACGGGGTCGAACAGCGTGTTCGATTGACTGGGCAACCTAGGGGTTCAAAAAGCCCCAAGGATCGCAGAAGATGAGGCGCAATCTGAGCCTCGGCGAGCCGAGCAGGTGGAGCACAACCTCACACTTGCACTGAACCTCCACCACAATGATTTACCGAGGGGGTCGACCGTGCATCGCTGTGACCCTCCGGCAATGAGGGCAACTATGGATCATCGCGACCCTCAGGTCGCAGCACTGACCCGGACAGTCCAGCAGCTGATGGAGCGCATGGAGAATCGAAATGGGCCTGTGGGGATAGATCCTTTCCTCTCCGTCTCGGACTCTCTGCTCGGAGCTCTTGTCACTCTGGCACCTACCCAGAGGAAGATTAACATAGCGACCTTGGATCGCTATAGTGGGAACACGGACCCAAGGGTCCATGTGGCTAAGTACAACTCGTACATGGCCTCTATGGGCTCAACTGATGTGACAAAATGTCGGCTTTTTTCTCTGACTTTGAGCGACCAAGCTCATCAATGGTTTACCTCCCTGCCACCCTTGTCGGTGGACACTTTTGAGTAGCTCGCTCGCCTATTCTTACGCACTTTACTGCCCTGGCGCCCCGACCTGCGACCAAGCAACGTCTGATGAACACCCAGTAGGGTGATACGGAATCTGATCGGTCCTATGTTGAGAGGATCGACAAACTGATATTGGAAGGAGATCCCATTGGGGATGAGGCAAAACTGCTAGGGGCTGTCTCTGGCCTCAAGAAGAGGACCAAACTCTGGAGGCGCATGACGATCGACTATCCGACTTGCTACGCCAACTTCAGGAGGCAAGCTAGCGACCTGAATCATACTGCGGAGTTGCTGGAATCTCGACTCTCTGATACTAAAGAGGTCGCTGAGCCCAAGAAAAGTTCCAAAAAGGCCAGCTCACAGTACAAGCCGCCTGGAAGCTTCAAACCTTTTGAGGAGAACATCCCCGTAAAACTGATGGATGCACTGGGCATGACGCCAGGACACATCTATACCCAGATTCGAGAGCGTGAATTACTCCTCCCGCCTCGCCCTGTCAAGAGTAAGGTCAAGCTAAACCCCTAACAAGTATTGCCACTTTCACGAGCAGGTAGGTCACTATACCAGTGAGTGTAAATATCTACTACCCCAACTCTGGAGATTGTATGAAGATGGCCTGCTTGACGAATTTGTCAAGCGACCTCAAAAGAATCACGACCAGGCTCAGAGAGGTCGCCAACAAGGGAAACCTGCTCCCAAGAATGCCAACCCGAGCTTGGGGCAGGGGGAGTGACCTATTCCTCCCATGCCTGATAATGCGGGAGATCGCGTCATACACACCCTCTCCCCCCTCGGGACAGTCGGGGGATTCGCCTCGACCTCCTCCTCTAAGCGGAAGATGAAGTCCGAGATAAGGGAGTTAGAGACTACCCAGAAGATGGTGTTGCCAATTCTCACAATGGGGGAAGAGTCCAGCATGATCGAGTTTGGAGAGAAGGATAAGGCGGGGATAGTCTATCCCAACGTCGACCCCCTGGTGATCAGAGCAAACATCATGGGGACTATGGTGTGCCGACTGCTAGTGGATGGGGGTACTTTCTGCAACATCCTCTTCAAGAAAACCCTGGACCAGCTCGGCGACTATGATGCCTACATCACCCCGTGCGACCACGTCGTGAAAGGCTTTGGTGACGCAACTGTGAAGTTATCAAGAATGATTCGGCTGGCCGTTGAGTTGGTCTCCACACTGAATAGTGAGGTTAAGGCGACTAGGCTGTTAGATTTTCTAGTTATCGACCTTCCCAGCTCCTATAATAGTTTCCTGGGAAGGCCTTTTGAGCATGAGTTCGAGGTTGCGTCCTCTACTTTCTACTTTTGTGTAAAATTCCCCACCAAGAGTGGGCTGGTGTGCACCGTTCAGGGTGACCAGGTCGATGCAAGGGTTGTTTGATTTACTCTTAGTCTCTTTTCAATTCCGTACCAACACCTATCAAACAAACATTTGTAATAGATAGCAATAAACAAGATGAGGAATCAAATAAGAAAAGAGCGAGCAGAAAAAAAACCCAACGACCTCGATCCAAGATTAGGACATGAGCCTGAAGAATTCCTAATCGAGGCCAAAATTGATGACCCCCGACAAGACAGCCCAAGGGCCATCCCGGAGGAAGAACTCGAGAAAGTCAAGATAGATCCTACTCGCTCTGATCTAGAAGTCATTATTGGCTCCAAGATACCGGACGACCTGAGGGGGGAAGTCGTCGTCTTTCTCAAAAAAGAACCTGGATGTTTTCGCCTGGTCGTAAAAAGACATGGTGGGGATCAATCCAGAAGTCGCATGTCACCGACTACATATTGACCCAACTCGGAGGCCGGTCGCCCAGAAAAGGCAGAAATTTGGCCCCGGAAAATATGCTGCTTTAGCTGAGGAAGTGAAGAAGTTGCTGGATAATGACTTGATCATGCAGGCCGACCAACCACAGTGGGTAGCCAATGCGGTTTTGGTAAAAAAAGTCTAATGGAACCTGGTGACTTTGTATCGACTTTACCGATCTCAACGAGGCCTGACCAAAATATTTCTTCCCCATGCCGCACATTGATCACTTGATAGATAACACGGCCGGACACGAGATGATGTCGTTCATGGATGCTTTCGCAGGTTATCACCAGATAGCCATGCATGAACCAGATCGGCAACATACCTCATTTCTGACCGAGAAAAATCTATACTGCTGGAAAAGAATGCCTTTCGGCCTGAAGAATGCAGGGGCAACGTACCAAAGGCTAGTCAATCATATGTTTTCTGACCAGATCGGGAAGTCGGTAGAGGTTTATGTCGACGATATAGTCGTCAAGAGCTTGAAGAGGGAGGACCACCAGTCCCACCTCGCACAAACCTTTGATATCCTTAGAAAATTCAACATGAGACTCAACCCTAAGAAGTGTAACTTCGGGGTGGAGTCGGGGAAGTTCTTGGGACACCTGGTCAGTAAGCGAGCGATAGAGGCGAATCCAGTAAAGGTCAAGGCCATTTTAGACATGGGGGCACACCGAAATGTGAAAGAGGTCCAGAAACTCACGGGATGCCTGGCCGCACTAAATAGGTTCATCTCCCGGATGGGTGACAAATGCAAGCCGATGTTTGACACGATTCGTAAGAAAGTAAATTCGAATGGACACCTGAGAGCCAGGATGGTTTTGAAAAAATCAAAATGTACCTGGCAGACGTGAACATCCTACCCAAACCTGTCCCAGGAGAGAAGTTATTCCTGTATCTCGCGGCTTCAGAAACCGCCTTGAGTGCAGTTCTTGTCCGAGCAGAGGGCCAGGTCCATTTGCCCATCTACTTCGTCAGCCAGACACTCAACGAGATAGAGAAACGTTATCCATCCCTAGAAAAGCTAGCTTACTCACTAGTCATGAGTGTAAGGAAGCTGAGACCATACTTTTTCGACCATCAGGTCGAGGTCCTCACTTCCTTACCCTTGAAGAACGTGCTTCACCGACCAGACACGTCAGGTCGATGCCTCAAATGGGCCATTGAGGTCGGGCAATATGGGGTGACATATGCACCGCGACCTGCCATCATGGCTCAGGCACTGGCTGATTTCATCTTCGAGCTCACGTTCCCTTCGGAGGCCGGGTGCCCGAGCAGCCCGCCATGGGAGTTATTCCTGGATAGATCAGCGACTTCCCACAAGTCGGGGGCCGGTTTGGTCCTGATGAGTCCATAAGGTATTTCCTTCCAGAATGCCATTACCTTTGAATTTCCCGCAACAAATAATGAGGCCGAATATGAGGCGCACATTAGCGGCCTGGAAATGGCATCGACCATGGGTGTCAAGAGACTGCAAGTCCATATCGACTCCCAGCTCGTAGCCTGTCAGATTTCAGGGGAGTACGAGGCACGGGACGATAGGATGGCATCCTATCAGGAGGTCGTAAAAATACTATGTCAAAAGTTCACTCAAGTCCATGTTAAGCTGATACCGAGAGAGCAGAACTAGCGAGCTGATGCTTTAGCTCGGCTGGCGACTTTCGAAGGACCACTAGACATGAAAGATGTGACCATCAAGACGCATTCCCACCCATCCACCGCACAGGTAACGGTCACAACTGTGGAGATCCCAGCGTCGAACTGGATGACACCCATCATGGAATACCTGATAAGCGGCCTCTTGCCAGCAGATCGCGTCCGGGCTCGGCAGCTACAACTACGTGCCGCATGATACACACTGATCAATGGTGATTTATACAAGTGAGGTTTCAGCACGCCCCTACTTTGATGTATTACACCTGAACAAGGTCAAGCTATCTTACACGAAATACACGAAGGAGTATGCGGAAACCACGCCGGGGGGGAGTCACTGGCCCATAAGGCAAGGGTATTTTTGGCCAACGTTAAGGGCCGATGCCATCATTTTTGCCCGCAAGTGCCACAAATGCCAAATCTATGCCCCTTCCATCAAAGTCACACCAGAGGAGCTCACGAGCATCCTCAGTCCTTGGCCATTTGCAAAGTGGGGGATAGACATCATTGGGCCACTCCCAACTGCCCCAGGCTCATTCAAGTACGCCCTGGTAGCAGTGGATTACATTACAAAATGGGCCGAGGCCGAGGCATTGGCAACCATAGACCAAGATCATGTTATCAAATTTATATGGCGGAACATCATCTGCAGGTTCGGCCTGCCTCAGGCAATCATATCTGATAATGGAAAATAGTTTGATGGTATCAAAATAGACACTTTCTTCAAGAAGTGGAAGATCACAAAGTTATTTTCAACCCCATACCACCCCCAGTCGAACGGTCAGGTCAAGGTCGTGAACGAAATCATCAAGCACACACTTAAGGCTAAAATCGAAGGGGGGAAAGGGAAATGGCCTAGCGAGCTCCCACAAACTGGAGGCCATTTGCGTAGAGAAGAAAGTGAATTGTTACCTGCGGTTAACTTGAACACGGAGACTCGCCGGAATCTTGGATACAGGAACTTGTTTATGTTAAGTGTTGGGAGCAAAGAGAGGAGAAGAGTTTAACGTCCAAAACCCTCGCCCTATTTATAGAGAAATGGGGGGTCGAAAGTGCAAATCCAAACTCTCGAGGCCCCCCAAAGAAATGGAGGTCGCACTGGCAGGGCGTGGTCTCGCAAATGCTGGTTGGGCGAGCTATCAGCGTGTGACGCCACCTACTTGCTAGGCCATCATTGCGGTTTTATCACACATCACGCCGATTCAGGAAATCGAGGTGACTGTACGCCTCCCCAAGGATGAAGATTCGTTTCGGGTACACATCTCGAGACCGACTTGCCACAGGTCGGTAAACACAACGGTTCAAGTCAAGGCTCCAATGCGAGTTTGCGACCCCGACTTGAGGGGTAATTGTTGTAACAGGAAATAACCCGGCTTGTCGGAGGTCGGGGATTGCCCGTCTTACTGAACATCATGTGACTTTGTTCAGCTAAGCAGGATCTGGATTCTGGACGACTTCAAAGAGAGGTAGGTCGCTGGCGACTTAAGGAGCTACACAGGTCGCAGGAGCGACTTGGGGAAAGATGGAGGCCGCGCGACGACTTGAGAATTTGCGTAGGTCGGGATCGACTTGATCCCGAGGTCGGGTGAAAGACAAACATGGGCATAGATATGGGTGGTTAATGATGTGGATTTCACGGACTATAATTAGGGTAAGTGTATCTGGATGCGCGACTTGCGGGACAAGCAAGGAAACCCTAGCCTGGCGGCTGAAACCCTAGGCAGGCCCGTGAGAGGAAGCCCATAAAGACTGTAGCCCTAATTTTGTGTCTATAAATATAACTTGTATTGTACGTTGTAAAGGATGGAACTTCTTAGAATCCTAGGCAGAAAATATATAGTAAAATACTCCTGGCTTGATCGCCCCCAGACGTAGTCTTATTTAACAGACGGACTAGGTAATCAAATAATGTGTTCTTTATTGCTTTGGTATTTTTAGTTGAGTTGATCGTTGTTATATGTTTGTTGGCCGGTGAAATCAAACCGGGCACAACAATATGATCTGTGCCTGGACACATGATAGCAAGTGTATCCCAAATTTCTTTGGAAGTTTCACAGTGAGAAATCATCCCCATAATACCATCATCAATAGTGTTATATAGTGTATCCTTAGCAATATAGTCTAAGTTGACTAATTTTCTCTCTTCAGGAGTAAGTTGGTCATCAGACTTAGGAAGTTCATCTCTGGGATCATCTCTCTCAGCATCAGTAATTCTAGGATTCACAACAGTGTACTCAAATGGTCCTTGAGACACAACTCTCCACATTCTCTCATTTTTAGAATACAGAGGTGCCTGCATTCCGAGTCTCCATAAGTCATAGTTCTCAACAGAGAACATATGCAGTTTCTTAGAAGTCATGATGAATGAGCCTTGTAAGATATCAGCAGTAAGATATATTCAGTAGACCATCAAATTCTCTCAGTAAACACGACTATGGCTGCCAAAGCAAGTGGTCAAAATGAACCACTGCTCTGATACCACTTGTTGGTCCCGGTGTAAACGAGTCTTACACTTGTATGGGAGGGAATACACGTGTTCAGTGATTTTTCAAACTTTTTACAAAACTGAAATCAGTGGGTCAATTTGTCCTGAGAAGTAGCCCTAAGAAACACAAATTACTCTGAGTCAAAGTTTACTGAGACAATAACCCTGAGCGGCTTTCAGTAACTTCAGATTAGCCCAACTGATCTGAGATTTAAAACAGAGTCCAAATAAGCTTGGAGTAGATAACTATCTTACTGACTACTCAGATGAGTTTGATCAGTTTGACAACTATCTATACTAGCTTATCTAGTGTGCGGAATGTGTAGGCCCTAAGTTCATCCTCATTTTATCTTGCTGAAAATCTTTTATCACTTAGTAAATCAGTGGTTAAGGCTGTGATTAGTTCAATGCAAACTCAGTGTATTGATTCCTACTGAATATCAGAAAACTCAGTATGCTTTCAGTGAAAATATGCAACAGATATAATGCAAAACAAAAAGCAAACAACACAGCAAGTTATAGTGGTTCAGATCCTCAAGCTCCTACGTCCACTCTCTCTGATCCTCAGAGAAATTCCTTAACTCACTTCTACTACTACCTCAAGTTTTCAGATTGAACTCAACAGCTTACTAACTTTCTTCTATGAGTTTTTAGGCTGAACTGCACTGCAGCTTACTAACTCAAACACACACAAGCTTTCAGACTGTCACAAGAAGCTTACTAACTTCTTCTCTAGAGTTTTCAGGCTGAACTCAAATCCAGCTTACTAACTCTTTACGACTCTCACTTTCCAACAATCACACACACAAACTACCTAAACAATAGGGTTTGGGTTTGGTTGGTTTCCAACTAGGGTGAGATATCCTTTTACAATTGAGAACACAAGGTAAAAGGCTAGGATATCTCTTACTAAGCTTTGGATACTTAAGAGATTCTAGGTTTAGTAAATGAGCTCTCTTCAAGGTGAAACACTTGGGAAATCTTAGGGTTTTCGAGTGCTTCAATGAAATGCAATAATACGAATGAGCTCTGGAGTTGCTTGATTTTCCATAACCTTGCAATGGTGAAGGTCACTGGTATTTATAGGCAACTCACCAAGGTCACTCTTAAAAAACTATCCATTGGAAGAGATAGCATCAAGAGTTTCCTTATTTGGTCAGTGGTGAACGACTATATTAGGGTTTGAACAAACCCTTGCATGGTTTGGGTAATAAGTAACCAATGCAGCCAATCACTAAGTTTTTGAAGTCTGGAACTCAGTACTTCGGACTTCTCAGTGACACGTCACTTTTTTTGTCAGTGAAGTACGGTGTTGTCTCTCTTTGATTGGTTCTTGACTTCAGTGAATAGAGAGACAAATAAAACTACAGACAACCTTAAAAGACACTTAGTTCTAGTTACTTTTGTCTGCAACCATATATTTGGACAACTTTTATTCTTCATGAATGTGTAAGACTTTCTCAGTCTGTTTGTCCTCAGGTAGATAATCTTCAGGTCAGGTCTTCAGGTTGATCTAAGTCTTCAGGTTGATTCGCTCACTTAGGTTCTTCTGAGTATTCTGAATTCTTCTGAGTCTTCAGGTGTCTTGGTCAATTCACTGAGTTCCCCCTTAGAGTGTGTCAAACCTATAAACTCAGAGATATCTGCTGACTATACATTTTATAGATATTTCCTGAACTATCCAATACTGAGACCTGTATTCTAATCTACCTTAGATCATTCTGAACTTTTCATACTCAGTGATTTTGAGATCTAATCAAAATCTTTATCTTTTATTAAATTCATCTCCCAGCAGAAAAGATCTTTTCTTGATCTCCAAGAAATCTTGAATATATCCATATATTCTTCTTTCCATGTGTATTTTTTTTCACAAAAATCTCACACCCTTATTTCCCATAAATTTAGAAAATAATAAGTGGGAATTTTCAAGATTGGATCTTTCTTGAATTTATGAGATATTCTTGTATTCCAAAGAATACATATCTTTTTCCATAAAATCTTTCCAAGAAAATCAAGAAAATCTTTTCTTCATTCTTATTCCTCTAATTTTCGAAAATTCCAATTAAGGAGGCCAAGTGGGAGATTTCTTGAATTTATGGGATAATCTTGTATTCCAAGAATACTTATCTTCTTTCCATAAAATATTTTCAAGAAAATCCTTTCTCCCATTTTCTTTAATTATTTTTGAAAAATGCAAGGAAAAATAGCAACAAGATATTTAATTTATTTTATGCACCTTTTATTTAATGAACTTTAATTGGGCTACTTGAGGGGCCTTTAGGAGCATTAAGATGGACCTCCCAATGGGCTTTTGAATTCCAATATTGAGCCACAATATTATTCAGCCCATTAATATTAATTAATTCCACTGTATAATTAATATTGCACTATCCATCTCAACCCATATTACGGTAATATGGCTCCCGATTATTATTTTCCATGTTTAAGATTATTTTATTCATTAATTAATTAAGCCACTGAAAAGCTATATATTAATTAATATCTTTATCCTTGGAGTAAGGATAGCTCAACATTATTATCCATACCGGAAAATTAATTCCACTTGCAAGATTTGGTATGATAAAGGTTCTGAGCCCACCAAGGGGACTAATCATGCAAGACTCTCCAAGCACATGATTCTCTGTATTAATTTAGCAACTGTCATGTAATTATTATTAATGCCCAAGATATAGGGTATCGAAGTCGTAGTGATTCTTTTCCCATTATAAGTCAAAGCAATAATTACTAATCGCACACAATCCTTATTAAGTGACAGAGATTAAGAAATCAACAACCACTGAGGTCTAACTCTTCATTCCATAAGTCAATGCGAATGAGTTTATCCTCTCTGTAGGTCCGCTTCAGTGCATCAAATGAACTAGTGTAAACTCTTGGTCAAGACAAGCCAATCTGAGCCTTACACATCAACTTCTACCAAAAGATTGTTCGGATCTATCTAGGTTGTGAAACACGCACTTGTTTACAAGGGTCTTTTAACATGATCTTCTGTGATCTAGTATCACCACGTTAACTACAATGTAGCATGTGCTATTCTATGAACAGTTTGCAATAAATATATATAACATTCAATCATGTTTAAAGCAACAATGATAATTTATTTCAGTAAATAAGTGTTTATTACATAGGTTATACAAAGTAAAAGCATACTTTCACGTATAACCCCAATACTCCTTTGTATTGTCATTGAATCTGTCATTCAACTCTTGCAATTGAGAATCTATCACCAAATTAAAAATGAAATTCTTGTAATGAAATCCAATGGTAATTTCATCTTGTTGATGACGAGCTCGCCTTCTTCATGCAACACATTTAGCATTAAAATCAGGCAAGAAGATTCACCTTTTGACAAAAGGATTTGACATCTGCAACTAACTCATCCCATCCACCGTCTCTTAATTTTTCAAGAAGAGACTTAGTAGAGGATACAAGATGCATTACATTTAAAATGTCTTGAGACTGAAGTTGTAAAGCTTGACAAAGCATATTTGAAATCTCTAAAACCTTTTGCATAAGATGCAAAATAAACACAAATTCAAAAGAAGTCAACTCCTCATAAGCTGCATCTGCATCTCCTCGTTTAGTAGAAGTGGTTTCATCATCAATAATGTTAAGCAAAACTTCACATGATACATTGTACATCTTCATCAGACTACTTATCGATTTCAAATGAGAATTCCAACGAGTATCGCCAGCTCTTTGCAAAGAACCAATTTGATTAAGCCCTTTTCCACTTTCAAGCTCATCTATTTCAAGCAAGTAAGATATATTTGATACATGAGCAGCTTTTAATTGATCATTACGCTTACATGAGGCACCAACGATGTTAATAATGGAGTTCAACTTGATGAAAAACTGATGCACCAGAATAACTTCTTTTGATGAAGCAACAAATGTCAATTGCAAACGATGTGCAAAACAATGAACATAATAAGCATAACGACATTCACCAATAATTGCAATCCATTCCACTCACCATGCATGTTACTTGAACCATCATAATTTTGTCCTCAAATATTTTGAACATCAAGAGAATGACGAGATAGAACATAAAAAATACCTTCTTTCAACGTTGATGCAGGAGTGTCTTTAACATGGACAAAACCAAAGAAACGTTCTTGCACATAACCACTCTTATCAACAAATATCAAGACAATTGACATTTGCTCCTTTTTAGATTCATCTCGTGCTTCATCAACTATGATACAAAATTTTGCATCACCAATTTCTTCTCGAATGTCATTCTTAACTTTAGTTGCCAAAACATGCAAAATTTACTTTTGTGTCGTTGGCGATGTGTATGATGCATTTCGTGGAGCTTTATCCAAAACTTCTGCTACTTTGTCATTGAAAGAGCCTATGAAACTCAACAACTCTAAAAAATTGCCACGCTTAGTCGAGGTAATGGACTCATCATGGCCTCTAAAAGAACATCCTTGAAATGCAAGCCATCTAGTAGCCTCAATTGAAGCTTTCAAACGAAGTCTGTTCTCTGAAACTTCTTGAGATGTGAACTTTTCAAAACTATGTATAATATGTGATTCATGGTTAATGAGATCCACACATGCTTTCATAGCATTTTGATGAAGTGAAGTAAGATCTTTTCTAAGATGTCCCAAAAACGAACAATTTTTTCCATCTCTTACCTTCTTCCATGATTGAAATCCATTAATAGTAAATGCATCCGATCCAGAAGTCCCGTCTTTAGTATGAAATAGATAGCATGATAGACAAAATATAGCATCTATATGAGGAGAGTATTCCAACTATGATGGAAATAGCTTAAACCATGATACCTGAAAACAACGAGAATGTGTTTCTCCTGTCTTTGGGTACTTGGCAAGTACACATTGAAATGATCCAACTTTAATATAAGCTCTCCTCACGTCATCACATCTTTCAATAGGATATTTCCATATTGGTGTTCGTAGTCCTGGATCACGTACTAATGATTGAGCATCAAAATTTTCACTAATTTTGACTCTAGGTGATTTTGTAGGCTGAACTTCAGGATTTTGATTGTTGTTTTCAATTATCAAATTTGATTGAGATGTCGAACTCCGGACATTCTTTTTTTGAAAAAATGAATCAATTATTTGTGGTTTATTCATCTACAAAAAAACAAAGCAACAAATGTCATTTAATATATATATAAATATCACCAATACATGAATTTTATCATTATTTAATTGAACTATGCACAAATCTCTCTCAAATCTCAAACTCCCCTATATTTTATAACAATCTAAAATTAATAATAATAAAATTTAAAATAAACAAAGAAATTAAAATTTTGTGTAAAAACTAAATTTTTTTTTACCTCTAATCTAATTTGTGGCCTTGGCGAGTCGCGACTCCGAGGGAAGCGACCGATTCAAATTTTGAGTCAGGAAGAAGACAACGAGTACTGGTGTTTGAGTTTGAATGTTTCATTTAATTTTCCAAAATCTTTTTAAATCTTGAATTAAGAATTAAATGGGCTTGACAAAGTTGGGCTTTTAGAGTAAAATAATATGTATGAACCAATTCCCCAATTATTACATTTGGATGTGGGCCGAGACAACAACACTTCAACACCAATCATCCCAATTGGGGGATACTCAAGAAATTTAGGGACGTGGAGGCGTATTGGCGATTTCCCATTTGAGTACCCATTGGGCACGTCGGGGGTTTACGTCAAAGGTTGACTGCATTGGCAGGTATCAATGGGCACTGACATCTATTCAATTGCATATTTTGATTGTTCTTCTGAAATCTATGGAACAATCAAAATACCGTCAGATCGTTCTGAACATGTCATACTCAGAAGTTTTGGAATCTAATCAAAATCAATTAAATTCATCTCTCAACAAAATACTTTTGGCCAAAAAAAAATCAAATAATCACTATCGAAAATCGCATTTAAAAAAACTTGGTATTTTTAAAAAATAAAATTATAAAATAGATCCATGTAGAATAAAGTACTTAGTTGAAAGCTTTCGAAAAAGTACTTACTTGTTAAAAGTAAAATTTAATATCAAAAGATGTTTACAAATACTTATTAAAATCAATGTATTTTTTAAGGAAAAGTGTTTTTGAAATTCAATTGAATTTGCAAACGCACTATAAATAACACTTATTTTTAAAGACAATGATTTTATCTTTTTGGAGAACTTGAAAAAACCTCCTAATAGAGCACCATAAGGAAAACAAAATGAGTGCAAAAGAAAAATATAAATTTGATAATCCGTAAAATTAATAAAAAAAATTTACTGTAACTGATGACAAATGGAACCAATCTGCTGTAGAAAATAGTGCAAGTAAACATTTTGTGAGCATCATCATCCAATTCTTGGTGGGATATGTACAAAAAGGTAAATCTTTCGTCCAAGAATGTTTCTGAAAACAATAGAGGGTAGAAGAAAAAAGGAGAAAAAAGAAAGAGGTAAAAGAAATGAAAGACTTAAAAATCGAGAGAGTGAAAAACAGCAGTTAAGAATTTAGGAAGATTAAGATAGAGAAAAAATATGGGGTAGTTAAGATACGGAAAACATTTGGAACGGTTGAGATAAAAATGGATAAAAAATAATAAATTCAAAATAATAAGAAAATTAGAATTTTGAATAGCAGGGATTGAGAAGTGCCACATAGGAATTAAAAAATTCTGAATTAGTAGTAAGGGGCGATTAATTTAAATTATTTGTAGTTCATATTGTCTTTTTTACGTAGGCATAACTTAATACTTATTAATGAATTCCTATTTTAGATTTGACATTTTATATTATATAGAAAAAAACTTGTATGAGTGAGACATAAATAATCAATTATTTGTTATATATTTTATAAATTATTCCTAGAAAATAAAAAAAAAATCTTATTTATTTTAAAATATATCCTAAAGATTAAAGATAAATTATATCCTTAAGATTTTAAATATCTTTTTATTAAAGGTAAAATTAAATGAAAAAATACGTAAAAGATAATTTGTAAGTAAAATAATTATTATTTTGATAAATTTAATTATCAATTCCTTGATGACAATAAATAATATAAATTGCAATTACTTGAAAAAAAAGTAAATTGATTTAAATCCAATGTGAAAAAAAATTGAATAATATATTTAGAATATAATATAAATACATAAATATAAGAGCTACATTTACGTGAATCGGTCTCATGATGAAACGAAACATAATTTAGACATTGACGCTTTAATACTTTGGGAGGGGTGAGTGTTGATTCGTGTTAAATTGTACTCTGTCTCATACGAATTATTGTCTAAAGATAGAGATATAGATAACGATTTTTCTTTGAGTGAAAATTGGAAATAAGACGAAATAAGATCTAAATTGTTTAGAATATAATATAAATGCATAAATATATTACATATTCCAAATATTTTATCCTCAATCCATTACTATTTGTAGATATTTATTTCAAAGATTTGTTTGACAATAATTTTGGCGGAATAATTCAATAGTTTCTAAATTTAGGCTAATTTTTGCTATTATAGATTTCAAGAAATTACTTGTTTTAAAAAATTGAAAAATTGAGAAGTAATACAAATGGTTGCAATAATGGAGTGCACGGTGCACTTGGTGCATACAAGACCTACTTTTAAAAGAATAAAAAAGATGTGTAAGCATAGTGAAAAAATGAAAGTAAAAAAATGAAATGAAATTACATTACCATTTTCTATGTGTTTATTTTTGTCAAGTTTTTGTGTGTGTTACTACAAGAAAAAAGTATGATACATATAGAAGCAAAGTGTATTACTATGTGAAAAAAAATTACATTATCATTTAAAAAAAAATACATTTTAATTCTCCATGTGTTACTGTATGGATAAGTAAATGCTACCACATTGTTACATTAAAAAACTTCATATATTACGTAACACATATTAAAACATAACGTAGCACATGGGTCACAAGGTAACACATTGCTTTTCATATGGTAACACATGAGTATTCACATAGTATTACATATTATTAAAAAAAACATGTGTTACTACATGAACAAAAAAATGTTACCATATGAAAAAAATGTGTTACCACTTATCATATGAACAAAAATCAGTGCCCAAAAGAACTTGGGAGCCAAAAGAATTAGCCAAAAAAATTCAGCGGGCTTTTCAAAATAATTTGACGACATTTTCAAATGTTAATTAGGAAAATCCCCAAAAAATAGCTTTCATCGTGCTTGCAAATACCATATATATCAAAAACACAGAATCAGTTCCTTAAATTTTGTATCAATCTTCTCATTCTGTAAAACCATACATATATACGTCGAAAACTCACAATACACGCCGCCGAAAACCACTTTCCTCTCTTCCTCAATGTCATCGTGTGCGATATAAACTTATATCTTCCTGCTCTAGTACTGATTTCAGGAGTGATTTTCTTCACGTGTAATTCAGTATCTCATTTTTTTCTCTTTTTGTAATCTGATGTATTCATATGAAATGTAGATGTTCATGGATGTCAACGTTGATGTTCTTGGTGTGAGAGACTGCTTAATTGAAAAGCTAAAAATTAGCTCTCAAAATCAACGCCACAGGTTGCACAATCACTTCCGAAAGTATGCAACATTGCAAGAGGCAAAGAACAACAAACCATCCACTTGTCATACCAAAAAACAATGGGAAGAGCTCTGCGAATATTTTGCATCAGACAAATTCAAGGTAATAATCCATAAAACCATATTGGTTTAATTGCGGAAAAAATCATGACCTTTTCGAAAATTGCAATTTAATCTCAACCTTTAAATTTTGGTAAATAAAACCCAACTTTGATAATCTTTTGCAAATCGAGCTCATGAACAAAACACCTCCTAACCGTAAATGACCTGACATCCTTGCTGGAAAAGAATTGCTGACTGATTGTCGCAATGCAGTGTCATCTCATCATCTACCTGGCTAAAACTCTATTAATTTTTCTGAAGAAAACGTTGGTTCACCTTTATAAATAACTCCAAAATAAACGTGAGGCCCTATACGAATAAATTGTAGCTGCAAAAAATGATATCAAATTCCTAGAACAAAACAAAAAATTTCATTTCAAGAATCGTAAATGCAGAAATTCTTCTCCATAAAAAGGATATAAAAAATTGAGGAAAAAATCGAGGGCTTATCACCTTATAGAAAAGACACCAACAAAACCTTTTATTTAGATTCTCATTAAACACAGATGTAAAATCAAGTAGCCTAAAAACCATGACCACAAAGCTTAAGAGCAACACTGTTATACGAAGAAGATGGTAAATTGGGCGAATAACGGTATCCGCTCAACTTGAACGAATCACTTCAGTGAACGATCTCATATGGGTTGAACAAGATGAGATTTCAGAGGACTGCGATTTCAGTTTGGTAGGAATTTTATTTTAGGGCTCAAGAAAATTAGGAAATTCTATTTGAGTTTAGGATGTTAACAATTATAGAATGGTTGATCGATCGGGTGTCAACATCGTCATTTTGGTCAGGTAAATGATGAGATGGTAAATTTTTTTCACCTAGGATTACCACGTCATTTACGGGCAGGAGATGTTCTACCCGTGAGTTCTATTTACAACAAATTGTTAAAATTGAGTTTTATTTACCAAAATTCAAAAGTTGAGATTAAATTGTAATTTTTGAAAAGGTCGTGATTTTTTATGCAATTAAGCCAACCATATTTTTATACTTAAATCTTATGATAAAATTATGTGTGAAAATTCTATGTACATTGTATTGTTCTTGCAGCATGCAAGTGAGGTGAATAAACAAAATAGGAGTAAATTACGATGCAATCATATTTGCGAAAGAAAGCCCTTTACAGTTGGGAGCCAAGAAATTGTGAGTATTATAATATTGTACTTGACAATAAATTTTTAGAGTTTATATAAGGGCTATTGATAATTTTGAATGATATTAATTTATAAATAAACATGATTAATATTTTGCAATCTCAATAAGAGCTAAATGGAAAAGAGTGTGATAGAATTGAATTGTATAAGCGTACACATTCTACAGATAAAGATGGTTGGAAATCAAGTGAGGCTGAAGAAAACTGGGTATGTCATGTAAACATCTATTTACTTATGATATTTCATTGGGCTTACAAAAATTAATGCTAATTATAATTTTTCATAATAAATGATCACATAGGAGAAAATGAAGATGAAGCGAGATGAATACAATGAGGAAGGGATTGATAAAAGTTCTGAGGAAATTGTTCTTGAGGTCTTAGGCCATGGTACTGGTTATAGAAAAGGTCTTGGATATGGTCCGAAGCCTCCAAGCATAAGCAATGTTTCATATGATACATCTAATGAATTACAAAGGAAACTACATGAGACACAATAAAAGTTGGATGCATCTGAAACTCAAGCAGATAAACTCAAGACACAAGTGAGTGATTTTAAAAGCCAGCTCATGGAACGAGGTGTAGAAGTAACTACCTTGAAGGACCAACTAAACAAGGTTATGAGTTTGTTATCCGATAAAGGGGTGAAACTTTACGATTTGGGAGAATATTTTTTTCTTTATGTTCTTCTTTCTAGGTATCTTTTTATCTTCCATTTATTTTGAACTCAAGATATATTTGTTGCTTTCAACCTTTGGTACAATTTACTTCATTGCATTTCTTATCATATTATGCAATTTAAATTTATGATCTTTAATGTAATGTTGTCACTATATCTAATTTTTCGTAACGATTACCAATTTTGTCACTTGATAATATTTATTATGACAAAAGTATTTCATTGTTACTTATACATCATTTAGTGACAACAAAGTTTTTGCATGAATGTCTTACTTTTATTGACGAATTGTGTTGTCATACTACATATAAATATAATGACGATAAAATTGGTCACTATATTGCAATTATTTCGTGACGAAATGTATGATGTCACTGTATTTTAAACATTTAGCGACAATTATCATATTCGTCACTAGATAATATTTTTTTGTGACAAAAATAGTTCATCACCGTTTCTACATTATTCAGTGACCACAAAGCTTTTGTCATTGAATCTTACTTTTTTCTGATGCATTGTGTCATCATTATATGGGCACATATAACAACGACCAAAATTTCATCACTAAATCTTAACTCTTTAGTGACGAACTATACAAAATATGACGAATTAGTTAAACAAATCATGATGAAAATTGTGTCACAAAAAATTTAAAAGTTTTCACTAAATGGATAATCGTCACTAAAAACTAATATTTTAGTGGCGATAAATCAAATTTGTCATGTAAAATTAAACTTGTAATGACGAAACACCAAAATTTGTGATGAAATTAGATTTCAAAAGCGACGATTTATTTGTCACTATAGATAAGATGATATAGTGATAATGTCTTTTAGCGTCATCATAAGATAACTTTAGATGACGAATCCAAATAACGTTGCATTTACCTAATACAACACGCTTAAAGCGACGTTCTTTGCGATGGAAAAAAAATCATCACCAAACACCTTTTGTGACGAAAAAGGATGTTTTAGTGACAATATTTATCGTCGCGATTTCTTAAATTTCTTGTAGTGCCTCATTTTCTGTTGTTCCCTGAGTTTAATGATATACCTGAACCTAACATTTCTGATGTTGAGGATACTAATGAAGGGGGAACATCCAGGAGAACATGGTTGGATAGTCATCCATCAAGCCAAATTGTGGGTGTTAAGACAAGAAGGTTCCATGGTGAAAGTGGTTTGTTCTGCTGCTTCCTATCAGTGAAAGAACCTAATAAGATTGAAGAAGCTCTTCAAGATTCATTATGGGTTAGTGCTATGCAAGAAGAGCTGAATCAGTTTAAAAGAAATGAAGTTTGGGAGCTAGTGGATAGACCTAAGAGGCACAATGTGATTGGAACAAAATGGGTGTTCAAGAACAAGAAAGATGAAAACAACAACATTGTAAGAAATAAGGCAAGGCTAGTTGCACAGGGTTATTCCCAAGAAGAAGGGTTGGACTATGATGAAACCTTTGCACCTGTTGCAAGACTAGAAGCTATCAGATTGTTTCTTGCATATGCAGCTCACATGAAATTCACAGTCTATCAGATGGATGTGAAAAGTGCATTTCTGAACGGTGTGCTTAAAGAAGAGGTTTATGTGGAACAACCTCTTGGCTTTCGTCAGGATGACCAAGTTTACAGGCTCAGAAAAGCCTTGTATGGTCTGAAGCAAGCACCCAGAGCATGGTATGATACACTTTCTCAATTTCTTATTGACCATGGTTTTACCAAAGGAATTGTTGATAGAACCTTGTTCAGGATAGAAGATGAGAAAGATATCTTACTAGTTCAGATTTATGTGGATGACATCATATTTGGATCTCCTAATCATCAGATGTGTGAGAAATTTTCTGCTCCGATGAAGGGAAAGTTTGAGATGTCAATGATGGGGGTGATGAATTTCTTTCTAGGACTTCAAGTCAAACAATCTAAAGAAGGAATATTCATTAATCAAGAAAAGTACACCAGAGATATGATTGCTAAATATGGTGTACAAAACTGCAATACAGTTAGAATTTATATGAATACTAACTACAAAATGGATCCTGATCCTGAAGGCAAATCAGTCAACCATACTGATTATAGAGGGATCATTGGATCATTATTATATCTCACAGCAAGTAGGCCTGATATTACTTTTGCTGTTGGGATATGTGCAAAATACCAAGCTAATCCTAATGCAAGTCACCTGGAAGCTGCTAAAAAGATTATGAGATATCTTAAGGCACAGTGAATAGAGGATTGTGGTATCCAACTGATGATAATCTTGAATTAACTGGTTATTCAGATGCTGATTATGGTGGTTGTAGAATTGACAGGAAGTCCACTATAGAAACTTGTCAATTTCTTGGAAGCAAATTGATATCCTGGTTTTCTAAGAAACAGACTTCAGTGGCAACCAGTACTACTGAAGCTGAATACATGGCTGCAGGAAGCTGTTGTGCACAGATTCTTTGGCTCAGACAACAATTGAGGGATTATAAGATAATAGCCAATGAAGTACCTATATTTTGTGACAGTAATAGTGTAATTGTTATTACACAAAATCCGGTATTACACAACAGATGCAAACATGTTGATATCAGACATCATTTCATTAGAGACCATGTTGAGAAGAAGGATATCAGGATGGAAAAAATTCATACTGATAAACAAAGAGCTGATATTTTGACTAAACCTTTGGCTGAGTCAAGATTTCAGGATTTGTTAGTAGATTTGAGGATGTTGGATCCAGGTGAATGAATTCACTGAAGAGAGAAGCCCTTCAGATGCATGAAGTTATTAAGGAAAGAATAACTCAGGACAAAATCCTCTCAGGATGGAAACTGAGACTCAGGATGATTTTTGTCAAGGTCAGTATTCAATAAGAATTAAATACTCAATTAGTCCTGAAGCGATATTGACACATGCATTAAGTCACATCATTTATTTCACTCAGTAATCATTTGAAATAAATGACAAAAGACCTGAACTTT
The DNA here is from genome assembly GCA_037126765.1 of Stenogyne calaminthoides. NCBI lineage: Eukaryota > Viridiplantae > Streptophyta > Magnoliopsida > Lamiales > Lamiaceae > Stenogyne > Stenogyne calaminthoides. Next base: position 30,158,972 of record JBBCBC010000006.1, on the reverse strand, counting down.
GTGCGGGAATGTTTGGAAGATTTCTATTGGTTAAAATTTCAGCAGAGTCGAAGAGTCATCTCGATTAGAGTGAAACACAATTTTGTGAACCTAATTGCTGCTATTTACTCAAATACGTCTGTTCAATTAGCTATAAATAGCAAAAATCCTCGAGATTATATCAACCCTCAGAATAAATCTAAACCGTTCGTTCTATTTATCTTCTAAGATTTAATCTCAACCATCGATCTACGATTTTCAGATCATATAAATACCCAAGTGTTTGCAGTTTTCTCTTTTTACTTCTCATAATTCCCAAAATACAGACACTTGACATTCTTCCACTTCTTCAAACCTTCAAACCTTCATACATCATTCTATAATGGAGTTTCCAAAATATCCTATGATTAGGGATCTTGCCGAAACTGAAAAGCCCTATTTTGAGCACGTGGTCTCTATGATCGACAACAATGCTACATCAATCGAAGAAGAAGCCCTTAATATGATGTGACTCACTCGTTTACACAGGCTGGTGAGAAATATGCCAGATATAGAACTATCTCAAGAAGTACTACAGTTTGTAACCAATCTTCGTGAAGGAGAGCGGGGTTCACTTGTTTCGCAGTTAAGTTATGGAAATTATGCGAAATTCAAAGCAGAGGCTATCTGCACCAGAGAGGTAATATTGTCTCTTGATGATATTAATGTTGTTTTTGAATTGAATGACAAAGGAAAGGATCCAGCATTATATATGGCTGGCAAGGAACAAGAGATTTTGGACCGTTTTGCAGAGATTAAGGCAAAATTGAAAGGGGCTCTGCATAAACGTTGTTTGAAGGCCAAATACAAAGTCTTGATCGATATTGTGGCCAAGTGTTTGATGAGCACTTCTGGGAGCTTGGATCAGGTTAGCCGGAACAAGTTAAGGCTCATGGTTGTGATTGAAGATTCTCCATCTATTGACTTCAATTGGTTGAAATTTCTAGCAGACAACATTTTGCATCAACACCAAAAGTTGTCTTTCGCAAAAGGGGCATTCAAGAAGACTGGGAAGGTACTTTTTGGTACAAAGATTAGTTTTCTTTTTGAAATCCTGGCCAAAGACAATGAGTTTTTGTTGTCTGGAGTTGAGTTTTCACGAAACCGAATCATGTTTGGGAAACCTAAATCTCAGAAGAGAAAATCGGCAACATCAGGAAGTCCGGGTTCTACAGTTCAGGAGGAACTAGAGGAACTGGAGGAATCTGAGTCCGATCAGGACAATGTAGTTACTGCTGAAGTAACTAAGAAGAAAGTCAGGAAAGGGTTAGAATAACTTCCTGAGGAGTCAGGAGAAGAAGAGAAAAGGAAGAAAACTCTTGAGTTGCTAAGAGTAAAACGTGAAACAGGAGAGAAAAAGAAGGCTCAGGACGAGTAGAAACGAAAGAAGAAGAAACTCAAAACCATTCGAAAACTGGAGTCAGGGGAGAAGTCTCCACTAGATACCCTTGCCAAAGTGGTTACTCAAACCACCGAACATGGACCCATTCAGGAAGAAATTTTGCCTGAAGGAGGAGGTGATGAGGAAGATGTATTTACTGAGGTACTTGGTACCAGTATTGGCACTGATAGGATTACAAGAGAGATCTTCACAGGTTCTCAAAAATCTGCTGAAGAAAGCCAAATGACCATCCCACCCACACAACCCTCAGAGCCAAATATTTCGATACCTTCAGAGGCTCATTATAGCTCTGAAGAGGAGGCACCAGTTTCTGAACTCTGGAAAGGTGAAGCTGAAGAGAGGGAGTGGAGGCAGAAAGCAGAAAGATTTGTCTTGGACAAATATTCTGAACTCTCAAACTATCCTGATCTTCAGGATATGTTCTTCAGACTAAAAACAACAATGTTGATTGTAAATCAATCTTTTGCTATGATGCTGAAAATTGGCAATTTCAGAGGAGAAGACTTCTGGGCGGAGGAAGTTGCTGAGCTAGATGTCTTCTCAAGACTAGGGAAGAAAAGACTAAGGATCAAACACTCTGAATTTGATGCCTTAGTACAAAAGAAAATTGCTGAGAGAAAAGTGTTAGTGTTAGTGTCCTAGAGACAATCCATTGTAAGGACATAATGTTCAGATAATATTCAGTATTGATTTAATATCATTGTTTATTTAATATTAAATATATGGCGTTGCACCTATTAGTATATTATGTTTGATTGTTTGCATTTGTTCTTATTTGTGTTCCCTTGAGTCACTGCTATCATTGAGTGTGTGAGAACTCAGATGACCTAAGCATGATTCTCAAATGGCCCCAATCGAGGATCATCAAGAATGGGATATTGATGGTACAGTGGAGATTGGTGTGCGATCTACATCATACTCTTTGAGAATGTAGTAAGATCTCACTTACTACGAGATACTAGGTATCGCATAATGGATACACAAATACCTTAGAGGGTATTGGTATACCCATCTGAGAAACCGTTTGATGTAGTTCCACTATATGTGTCTACGGGTGTCTCGGTTAGTGGGAGCGATGCGATACTCCTTTGACTTGAGGTCAATATGCACGACACGTGTGGGATGATGAACTTTGACCATGACCGACGCTTGCACCCTAATCATGGGTAGATATGACTTGGATTGGGTTCATCACGAAGTGCATGTGCGTGGTAGTTGAGCCAAGAAAAGGATTCATTCCTCAAAGTGAATTTAAAGAGAATACTCATCTTCTCATAATAATTGGATCAAAGTCATTGGCCAATGCACGTCAACTTGGACTTTGTGGCCAAGTGTGACATAAGTGATCAATTAGTGATTAGAGATAAATTGATTAAGTTATTTGAATAGACAATTCATCATGTTCGAGACTTAATCGAGTATTCGCGGATGAAAGGAGGATATCGTAATAGCCCATGTTTCAGTTACAGGTAGTTGCACATTTCCTCGCAACGTACCTCATATATTGAGAATGTCTGATTTATTGTCTAGGGTTCAATTAAGACCGTTAGTTTGAATAATAGCTCGATATATGAGGGCCTATGGGTCACACAACAAGTAATTGTTGTTTACTAATTATAGTTAGTTGATTAAATGTTAAATTGGATTTAATATTTAATTTATGGAGAAGTAATTAATAATAGATTAATTTGGAATTAATTATTATTAATATTTAATTAAATTAGATTTAATTAAATAAGAATTCTCAATAATAATATTTGGAATATTATTGTAGGATTTAATATATATGGAAATAAATCGTAGAGATTTTTCATATATGGCATTTAAATTTGTAGAGATTTATATGTGGGAAATAAATCTAATAGATTTATTTTATTAGGGATTTTTCCTAATAAAGGTTAGCTTAAGATTTAAGTTGGGTCTCTCCTATATATATGAGCTCTTGGAAATTCATATGACATGAGTTTTATTTTTCTCCATAAAATCTCTAAGTTAGAATTTTCCTAGCAAATTCATCTCGGGGATTCAACGCTGGCAGATCTGTGCAGATTAGTAAACGACTGTTACGTGGATACCATAGTGGAGGAATCCGTGTACGAATTTCTGTAAGAATTCTATTTACGTATTTAATTATGCAATTAACTGTTCGTTGTTGGTGAACTTTAATTTCCGCTGCGCATGTATTACGTGTTTACGTGCCTCTAAATTCCAACAGTGGTATCAAAGCTCAGGCTCTTGTTTTAATTGCATGATTGGTTTTTGATTAAATATTTTTTAATTTAAAACCTCACGGCAGTTTTGCTTTTTGACAAAACTGGTCATAGTTTCGTTTTTGGGATGTACTCGATTAGATCGTTTTGTCTTCTTTTTGCCCTGGTTCGGTTGTCTTCTCCGACCGGTGCCTGCATCACTTGGGTTTTTTTTTCCGAAACCCTTCGTCACTCGCCATGCACCGCCCGCTTGCGGTGGAGACTCGCGGTGCAGCGCTGGAGGCGGCGGCTATAAGCCCACCTCGCAATGCCCGCGCATACTCACGCACGATGGCGGCGCTCTGTCCCTCGCTCGCCGCTGCCATCTGCAAATATCTCGATCGATTTCTCTTCACAGCGGGTCGCCCCGCTTCGACTGGTGATGATTAATGCGATCTAAAATTCGCGATGGCGGCGACCTAATTCGCGACCCTCGAACTATCGCTTGGAGCGGCGCTTCTCGTAGGCCACACTGGGCATCGGCCGTGAAATACCAGCCTGCCCTAGGCGGTGTGGTGGGGTCACACGCGCTCTGATGCGGTGGCGAGGATGCAACCCCGGGTTTATGACGGCGATGTCCTTCGATTTGTGCGTTTGCTCCTTGATACACCCTAATGGTGACGTCGCGGGTGCAACACGCAGATGCGTGCGGGTTCGCCACTGTATTGCCGCCGTGTGCGTCCTTTTGCGCCACCGTCTGTGCTCTTGTTCTGTTCTTGCTGTTTTAATTTTGAAACCCTAATTTTTTGAATTAATTGGATTAATTTCGATTGATTGGTACTTGAATGATTTTGTTACCACAACTGTTGGGAAATGAATTTAATAAAAAGGATTTTGATTAGATCCCAAAACCCCTGAGTATGACATGGTCAGGATAATCTTGATAGATGAGTCAGGATTCAGTTTTAGAGTGTTCAGGATATTATCTGCACCATGTATAGTCAGCAGATATAGAACAGGTTAGTGTCTGAAGACTCAGTAGGATACTGAGAAACCCAAGGCTCGAGAAAAACCGAAGGCTCGAGAAATCAAGACTCGAGAGAAATCAAGACTCGAGAGAACTCAAGACTCGAGAGAACTCAAGACTCAAGAGAACCTGAAGACTCAAGAGAAATATGAAGACTCAGTAATGTACTGAATGCTCAGTATATCCTGAATGTTCCGAGGCACTGAAGCTGAGGAATATAGCCGCTGAAATCCAAATTTACGTGGACCAACGAGAGGAAGACAACCACCTGAAAAAGTCAGCAGAACTTCTGAAAGAATAGTATGGATTTGAATGTGATTCTCTCCAACGGTAACATTCAAATCCACACTATAAATACAAGTTCTTCCTTCATTATCTGGGTGGAGAGAGTGGAAGTGCGAAGAAGATAGCAACGATGCTACAGAGCCAAAGAGAGTTAAGCTTTCCCACCCTAGAACACAAGTCTGTAGATATACAAATATATTCAAAGAGTGTTCTAGAACCCAACCTAAGCAACCCACGATGTATCATAAGCTTAGAGAGATTTTCCCAACCTTAGCATTGAGGCTAAATCATTGTAAGGGAAAATCTCACCATAGTTGGAGACAACACCAAACCCAAACCCAAATAAAGCCGAGGTAGTTGTTAGGCAAACCCAAGTGAGGTGATAAGTCCCGTTGGAGTGTGAACTCGTTAAACATCTCAGAAGCGATCCCGAGTGAGGGTGATAAGTCCCGGAAGGAGTGTGAACTCGTTAAACATCTAAGAGTTTGAGTTAGTAAACTACGGAGGTAGTCGTCGAAGCTCGTGGTCGGGTTGAGTTAGTAAACTACGTGGAGTAGTCGAAAAACTCGTACGAAGTTGAGTAAGTAAACTACGAGGTAGTCAGAAAGCTCAGAAGTTGATAAGGAATTTCCCTAGTGAGGGAGAGTGGATGTAGGACTGGTTGTCCGAACCACTATATATTGCTGTGTTGTTTACTACTTTATGTTTATACTTGTCATATGCATCTAGCTATAAGCAAAACACAACACATGAGCTCCAAAGTTTAAAAAATTGGAAACACTCTGCCCTCGCCCCTGTTTTATATGCACCGAAATCAAACGTTTTGCTTCCGCACGTGCAAAATAGGTTTTCCCACCGGGACCAACAACAACTGATATGGTTTTGGATTCAAAATTGTTGGAATGGATGCCTTGAATTTCAGAATAGATGGTGTAGAATTTTGGCCAGTGATGAGGGAGGGGCTGTTTTGCAAATTAGATTTCAAACAGGTCCCTCCGTGCAAATATAAGATAATTGCACTGGAGCCCTTGGCAAATTAATAAAACCAATCTGTTTTAAATTTAATTGGATTAAATTTAAAAGGAATGGTAATAAAAGTTGGACTTTTATTTATAATTGATTGGATTAATTATTAATATTTTAATAACGGAAAAATTGAATTTAAAATTGGATTTGAAATTCAATGTTTTCTAAAGGTTATTAAATCCCACTTGGTTAATTATTTATTTAAATTAATTAACGTTTTATAGTCCGCATTATAACTGTTTGGGTAGGCGGCGCCCAATAAATGTCGGACCATATTAATTGTTTGGGTAGACGGAGCCCATATAAATGTTAGTCCGTGTAGTATCATGTTTGGGTAGGCGGCACCCAATAAATGCTCAAATGTGATGTAGATTAACATGTTCAGATCTCGATTAAGCAATTAATACCTCGCCTTTAAAACGTTCCTCACTAAAAAATGATTTTCATTAAGTTGAACGATGCCTTCTATCAAAATTAAAGGTAAACCGGAGATTTCGATCGAATGAGTATTTAAGGCCCAAGTATTTTGCTCGGATCTACATCCAACGGGACCTTTATAGGGACACGTAGTGTCGCCGCTTTGTTTCACCAGCCCAAGCAGGGACATGAAAGTTAAGGGGCATCCGATTGAATTGGGTTCAATCAACTAGGAGTTGCAAGATATTGCAATTGGTCTGGAGACCTACCAGTTCTTCTATCATAGTTGGTTCTCTTATGGTTGGTTTCATCTTGTTCGTTTAGTTTATGGTGGCCTATTTGCTGGTATTTCTTGGTGGTAGGGATGATCTCTTGGTTACTTTGGGACTGTTTTTAATTCTAGATGCCCAGTTTTGATTGAATATACCAGCAGGGGGTACAATTCTTTGGCGGAAATGGTGTATGTGGTTTTACTTGTTGTTTGCAGGAAGATCAGCTCTATGTGGTGTTTTGTTAAGAGTTTTCTTTAGGTGTGTTTGGCTTGGGTTTGCTTGAGACTCTTCGAATAGGCATGGGATGGTCAGTTGACTTTATGCTTTTTGGTGCCCTGTTTAGACCGCACATAGCAGCAGGAGGCAGTGTGGAGTGTTTTGGATCCATGATTGACAGGCCCGTATATTACATTAGGGGCAGTCGACTGTGTTGTTGAGCTTGTGTTTCTTTTTTGGGCCTGCGTGATCTTTGCTTTGTAGTTTGGATTGTTGATGGCCTATGTTTCGGTTTTTTTTTTGTTTCTTTTTGGGCTGGTCTATTGAATAGACTGCAGTCTCATCGTGCTTAACCTTGGACCGAGTTGTGCTCCCTCCTAATTTTCTTTTTTCTTTTATAAGATCTTGAGTTGAGTAATACGCCCTAGCAAATATTATGATAGTAGGAATGTGGATCCTAATCCATTATGATTTATATTAGATATAAATTTGTATTCTTCCGATGAGGTTGTTGAATATGTGAAAATAATGGAGACAAAACAAATTTGAAAGACCATGTTTATTTTGGTTGCTGAATATTGATCATAGGAATTATGTGTTTTAATTCCCGTTTTATTTTATTTCTCTAGGATTGTTGAAATGAATAACTTATCATTGAGAGCGTTTTGGAAACGAACAAATTGGCTGACCCAAATTTTCTCGACTGGCACCGAAACGTGCGTTTGGTGCTTAGGCAAGAAAAGATTGAGTACGTGTTGGACACACCAATCCCTGCTACCCCGGAGGCTGGTATTGAAGAAGCTGAGGCGTTTGACGCCGAGGCTCAGAAGAAGCATCAAGAGGATGCTTCCCAGGCTCAGTGTGTTATGCTACTCGGGATGACTCCCGAGTTGCAAAGGCAACATGAGAAGATGCTCCCCTTCGAGATGATTAAGCATCTGAAGGATCTCTTTTATTCTGAATAGACACTTCATCATGTTCAAGACTTAATCGAGTATTTGCGAATGAAAGGAGGAAATTGTAATAGTTCATGTTTCAGTTACAGGTAGTTGCACATTTCCTTACAACGTACCTCATATATTGAGAATGTCTGATTTATTGTCTAGGGTTCAATTAAGACCGTTAGTTTGACTAATCGCTCGATATATGAGGGCCTATGGGTCACACAACAAGTACTGGTTGTTTACTAATTATAGTTGGTTGATTAAATGTTAAATTGGATTTAATATTTAATTTATGGAGAAGTAATTAATAATAGATTAATTTGGAATTAATTATTATTAATATTTAATTAAATTAGATTTAATTAAATAAGAATTCTCATTAATAATATTTGGAATATTATTGTAGGATTTAATATATATGGAAATAAATCGTAGAGATTTTTCATATATGGGATTTAAATCCGTAGAGATTTATATGTGGGAAATAAATCTAAGAGATTTATTTTATTAGGGATTTTTCCTAATAATGGTTAGCTTAAGATTTAAGTTGGGTCTCTCCTATATATATGAGCTCTTGGGAATTCATATGACGTGAGTTTTATTTTTCTCCATAAAATCTCTAAGTTAGAATTTTCCTAGCAAATTCATCTCGGGGATTCAACGCTGGCAGATTTGTGCAGATTAGTAAACGACTGTTATGTGGATACCATAGTGGAGGAATCCGTGTACGAATTGCTGTAAGAATTTTGTTTACGTTTACTCGTTTTTAATTGTGCAATTAACTGTTCGTTGTTGGTGAACTTTAATTTCAGCTGCTCATGTATTACATGTTTACGTGCCTCTAAATTCCAATAGAAAGTGGTCACCTAGCATGTAGGAGAAATCAGTGGCCCGGATAAAGATGATCAAGAGCCCACTTAGGAAAAAGATGCTGGAGATATTCCTGAAGGAAGCAAGAAGGTTGCTGAATCAAGTGTTACTGCTACCATTCAGGGGGAACAAACTCAGGATGCTCCACCTTTGCAGATGATCACTTTTGGACAAGTCGTCCAGTATCAGAAGGAGCCTGAAGTCATAGTGACTGAATTGGCAGATGCTGGAGTTCAAACTGACACTGAGGCAGAAGTTCCAACTCCTCCACAACCATCTGTTGATCTCACTCCAGTACTTGAGAAGCTTACCAAGCTTGAGCCGCTCGTTGATCAAATTATAAGGCTTGAGCCCCTGGTGGAAAAAATGTCGAATCTTGCTGATGCACAAATTTCTCAGAGCACAACAATTGAGTTACTAAGCACATCAATGGTGACATCTGATCAAGTAACTCTATTTTCCTCTGCTATTGATAATAAGCTTGCTGAGTTAAATACTAGACTGGGAGATATATCTAGAGATGTGTTGGGAGAAATGGAAAAGAAGTTTGAGTTGAGAACAAAGTTGTTGGAAGATATGCTGAAAAATAGGACATATGAGCTAACTAAGTCTACTGTTGAAGAGATGAGTACTTCACTCATGAACAAGATGCATACAACCTATGGTGGTCTTGCTGAAGATATGGTAACAGGGTTGAATGTACTCCAACCGTTGCAGGATGAAAATTTCCTTATTGCTGCTGAATTACGGTCTGTTGGAAGGGAGCAAATGCATATTGACAGAACCCTCTCTGAGATATTGGTAAATTATGATGCCAAAAAGGGGGAAAGTTATGATAGACTTGTTGCTTTGCCCACCTTGGAAGGAAAACAACCTGAAACTAAGATAGTTATTCACAGAGGAGGAAAAAGGAAGGAACCAGAGGTTATAATTCATCCTGAGGCTGCTATGGAAGTATTAGAACAGCAAGCTAAAAGACAGAGAGCTCAGGAATCAAGCAAAATGGGAGAAGCTCATGGTGTTCTAAATCCTCCAAAACCAACTGAACAGACGACATCTACTACTTTTGTTGAAAAGCCTATTCAGAAGAAAAAACAAGCTGAAAAACCAATCAGGAGAAAATTATAGGAAGAATTTTCTGAGACACACATTGTTGAAACTGGAGCACAAAGGAGTGAAGAATCTGAAGCTGATGATCTGTTCAAGGAAGGCTTTGGTGAATATTATGTTGCTTAAAAAAGAATTATCTGGGATTGGCATAATTCTGTCAAAATGATTGAAGCTGGAAGGAGGAAGAAAGCTGTTATTTATGTGTCAGGTGTTGAGATGACCAGGAAAGCTAGAGAAGAAGCTAAAAAATCAGAGGTGGTTTTCAAAGATTTGTTCTAAGAAGGAGAGGCACCAAACCAAGGAAGAGGATATGGACTCATACAGACAAATGGATGCTGATGGAGATGAATGATAAATGGGAGCAAGCCAAGAGGGAATTTGTGTTCAATTATGATATTTTACAAAATTGGCCTCATTCTATCTCTGACAGAGATGATGCATTCATTGCATATCTACTGAGGAACTTCACTGATGTATGTCAAAGGTGGTTCAATTTGTTTGACACCTTGGGATATCAGTTAAAGGCGCCAGGACAAATGAAGTATCCTCCACCAAAATTCAGGAATGGAATGATCAACTACAATTTCATCTATTCAGACTTTGTGGATAAAGATGAATATCTCGAACTGACAGGAAATTATGCGAGGATCATTCAGGAAAGAGAAGAGCTGAAGAAGAGATATTATGGGATGTTCAATTTGGAACCACCATCTGATGAGATTGAGTCTGAGGATGAGTGAAGATTTGTTTTCGTATGTTCAATAGAGTAGGATAAACTTTTGTATCATGTACTTATGTTTTTTACATCAATGAAACTCTACTGATTTCTGTGTTCTGAAAAGATAATATCTCATTATCTTACTGATGATTGCTTTTAATCTTGGTTACTTGTTCTTAGGAAATGAAAACCTGAATAGATATTAGGTTCTGTTTTCCTTCTTGAAATTGTAACAAGATGGTTTTGGCATCATCAAAAAGGGGGAAATTGTTGGGAGATGAATTTAACAAACATTTTGATTAGATCCCAAAACTTCTGAGTATGACATGTTTCAGGACATCTTGGTAAATAGGAATCAGGTTTTCAATAAGTGATAGGATCAGAATTATCTGCACCTTGTATAGTCAGCAAACATAGTTCAGGATAGTATAAGGAAGTATACTGAAGAACAGATTGAGGGGGAACTCAATGTGCTGAAAACTCAGAATAGGCTGAAGACTCAGAAGAACCTGAAGACTCAGAAGATACTGAAGACTCAGAAGATCCTGAAGTCCTGAAATCCTGAAGATCGAAGAACCTGAAGACCAAAGATCTTGAAGACTGTTTTGTACTGACCAATAAGACCCTGAACAACTATTTCAGAGTAAATAGTGTTATGTTCATTCTTAGTACAAACAAAGAGAATGTTACACATTCATGGACATTAAGGGACATATCAGATCAGTGTGGTTGACCTAAAAAGAGCCATTTTTTTTTTGTCTCTGTTCAAAGGAAGATCTCGACCAATGAGGAAGCGACAACAACATACTATACTGACACTGAAAGCGACATCTCACTGAGGAAATGTCAGGACTGATATCTTCCAGTTCACGGAAGGTGGTGATTGGCTGTTTGGCTAGATATTACCCAAACCATGCAATGGAATGTTCAAACCCTAAAATAACCGTTTATCACTAACCAAAAAAGGAAACCCTTGATGCTATCTCCTCCAACGAATAGTTTTTCAAGAATAACCATGGTGAGTTGCCTATAAATACCAGTGACCTTCACCATTGCAAGGTTACGGGAAATCAAGCAACTCCAGAGCTCATTCGTATTCTTGCATTCATTGAAGCACTCGAAAACCCTAAGATTTCCCAAGTGTTTCACTTTGAAGAGAGCTCATCTACTAAGCCTAGAATCTGTTAAATATCCAAAGCTTAGTAAGAGATATCCCAGCCACTTTGCATCAGTTCTTATTGTAAAAGGATATCTCACTCTAGTTGGAAATCAACCAAACCCAAACCCTATTTATTTAGGGAGTTTGAGTGTGTGATTGTTGGAAAGTGAGACTTGTAAAGAGTTAGTAAGCTGCATTTGAGTTCGGCCTGAAACCTCTAGAGAAGAAGTTAGTAAGCTGCTTGTGACAGTCTGAATGCTTGTATGTGTTTGAGTTAGTAAGCTGCAGTGTAGTTCAGCCTGAAAGCTCATAGAGGAAAATTAGTAAGCTACTGAGTTCAGTCTGAAAGCTTGAGGTAGTAGTAGTAGTGAGTTAAGGAATTTCTCTGAAGATAAGAGAGAGTGGACGTAGGAGCTTGAGTCTCTGAACCACTATAAGTCACTGTGTTATCTGCTTTCTGTTTTGCATTATTTATGTTGCATATTTTCACTATGAGCATTCTAAGTTTTCTGATATTAAGTCGGAATCAATCCACTGAGTTGCATTAAACTGAGCACAACCTTAACCACTGTTTTACTAAAGGCAAAGAGATTTTCAGCAAGATAAAACGAGTATAAACTTGGGGTCTACACATTCTGCACCTTTGATAGCTAGTGTAGATAACTACCAAATAGAGCCACTCTCCTGAGTACTCAGTAAGTTGGTTATTTGTGCAAAGCTTCCTAGGATTTTCCGCACTCAGAATCAGTTGAGCTTATTTGAAGTCACTGAAAGCTGTTCAGGGTTATTGTCTCAGTAGACTTTGACTCAGGACGATTTGTGCTCCTCAGTACTGACATTCAGGATAACCTGACTCACTGATCAACAAGGTTTTAAAAGTTTTGAAAGATCACTAGACAAGTGTATTCCCCCCCCATACATGTGTGAGTCTCGTTGCCTCGGGATCAACACCTCTAAATTCCAACAGAAATATATCATGTTGATTGATATTGTGGCCAAGTGTATGATGAGTCTATCTGGGAGTGGATTTCGTTTCCGGTATGGATAATAATGTTGAGCTGACCTTACACCAAGGAAAAAAATATTAATTAATTTAAAGCGTTCAGTGGTTTTATTAATTAATGGACAAAATAATCTTAAATACAGGAAATAATAATCGGGAGCCATATTATCGTAATATGGATTAAGATGGATAGTACAATATTAATTTTATAGTGGAATAAATTAATATTAATGGACTGAATAATATTGTGGCTCAATATTGAAATTTAGAGCACATTAGAATGTCCAATCTTAATTCTCCTAAAGGCTCCTCAAGTAGCCCAACATGAGTCCATTAATAAAAAGGTGATTAAAATAAAAGAAATGATTTTTTGCCTAATTTATCCTATTATTTTCGAAAAATAAAAGAAAAGAAAGAAAAAGATTTTCTTGGAAAGATTTTATGGAAGATAAGTATTCTTTGAATACAAGATTATCTCATAAATTCAAGAAACTTTGACTTTGACTTTTTGGGGTAATTTTCGAAAAAAAAGGGGAAGAAAATATAGGGAAGATTTTGTGGAAGATATCTATGGAAAATAGAATATATGAGATATATTCTAGATTATATCTTGGAGAAGATACAAGAAAATTTTCCATAGCCCAAATGCCCAACTTTTCGACCACCCCTTAGTTATAAATAGGGGATGATTTTTTCATTCCCAACATAATTCCAGACTTGAAAAAATTAGAAATCCACAAAGGTGGTGCAACATATTTTTTCTTTACTCCTTTATTTAAATTGTTCATAAGCATCTCCCTTCGGATAGTCAAACAAGGACTTGGAGAATACTTGAGCAGGTGTTTTGGGTTGATCCATCGTCTCAACGGTTGTCTCTACAAGAGGTACATTTCACGTAAACTCCTAGTTCCGCATGTATAGGACTTTACGTAAAATTAATTGTACGCATGTTGTTGTGATTATTATTTGAACTAATATAATTAATTAATGCTAATAATAATTGTTGATTTAAATTTGTATTTAAATTACACCTCGAATAGATCCGAGCACACTATTTCCCAACAACTGGTATCAGAGCCTCGGTTTCGGGCTCTGTAATTTGAATTATAATTTAAATTGCTGTTTGTTAAATTTTGAAAATTGGATAGTAGAATTGCTAGATCTCTTTTGCAGGTATCCAATTGTCATGGGTATTTAATGTTTTATTTTATGCGTGTGAATGTGGTTTTAATTCGATTCGTCCAGATTGGTTTTGCCCCATGAGAAAATTCACGTGTAGATTAGACTATTTTGATTTGTTCAATGTAATAGACTAGTCTAGATCGTAGGTTTATTTATTTTGTTAAATAAATTGTAACCGGATCGAGGCAAGAGGACGGAGAATTGAAGACGGAGAAAAGAATGACTGAGCTCCCAGACGTACGTGTGACATGGTGCGCGCTCAGGCTAGGCTGAAGGCCAAGCGATCGCGCGCAGCACTAGGCGATCGCTCACGGGGTGGGCTGGGCGACGCACGGCGCATGCTGGCGGAACTCGAATGGGTTGCGGGCGGATGCGCACGCGGGTGTGCACAGGTGGACGACCGAGTTGGCATATGTGCGCGCGGATGCGGGGCGGGCGAACGCGGGCTCTTCGCGTGCGAGTCGACACGGCCGGTCTGGATGCAGGCAACATCCCGTGCTGTGCACTGGTCGACATGGTCGAGCGCCAGGCGATGCGCGTATGGGATGGCCCTAGGCTGTTTCGTCCGGACGTGGCGTGGCGCGGCGGAATATTTTTTTCGAGACGAATGAGTGCGAAAATTTTCAAGACGGAAGATTTCTCAAGATCAAGATAAGAAGAAATTAAACCATGACAGTTTGATATATGTGTCCAACATGTGTTTATTTAGTTTTGATGGATGTCTTATTTTTCTTGTGCTCGTATTTAATTTGTTTAAATGTGTCTACATGAGAATTTGTTGAAAAACCTTAACTGTCAAAATTACTAAGTATGTTTTAAAAATAATTAATTCGAAATTTTATTCTGGATAATAAAATTGAATTAATTTTGACCTCCATAATTTATTTATTTGTGAGATCTTTTGGTGATTTTCCCCAACGAATGGGGCAAAAGACAACTTTCACATGAATAATTCCGAAAGGATGATTGTGGATTATTACTAGTGGCGGTATTGACCCTCCATACGAGTGGCTTGCTCAAAACAAAATAATAATCCTGTATTTAATTATTGTTATTATTTAGGTATAAAATTGATATTAACTTACTCCCTAACGGAGTCCTTGTCAATTTTATATGGTCAAGTGGGAGCCAACTATTAATTTTTGAATTAAAGGTTTGTAACTGTCATGTTTGTAACCTGCTTGAATGTGTTTAAATATGCCGATCACACTTAACGTGACCTTATTTAAACTGTTTTGAAATGTTGGCTGATGCAGCTATTGTGTTAATAATTAAAGAACTCTTCACTCATCAGAATCGTAGAGCGAGGTAGATAGCCATGCAGGATATGTTCTCGCAGAAAATGGCATTGAGTGGTGTTAAAATAAAGATAAATAAACGAAAATGCTTAATTGCGGTCTGAGACGACATCGAAGGTCAGCATGTACTAAGCCTAAAAAGGCTGGTACGTAAGGTAATTCTCACACGCTAGATATTGAAGCTTATTGAGAGGCGCATGCTTCCCATTCATGGGAAATGGATGCGGGAACCACTAATCATGTTTTGTTTCAATATTTCAAGGATTCCAGATAATCCGGAAATTTAGTGGGAGTGAGATCACTATCACAGTGGGCAATGCTACGTGAATGTTAGTGTTCGTGTCCTAGAGACAATCCTATTGTGAGGACATAATACTAAGATGATATTCAGTTTTGATTTTAATATTATTGTTTATTTAATATTAAATGTAAGGAATTACACTTGTTTGAATATTATGTTTGGTTGTTTGCATTTATTCTTATTTGTATTCCCATGAGTCATTATTATCACTGAGGTTGTGAGAACTCATATGACTTAAACATGATTCTCAAATTGCCCAGATCAAGGATCATCAAGAATGGGATATTGATGATGCAATTGAGATTGATGTGCCATCTGTATCATACTCTTAGAGAGTGTAGTAAGTGTTGAGATATTTTAATTTTGATGAATTATGCCAAAACATTATCAACTTGTATTATTTAAGTTAATCTAAAGATAACAAGTTGAGGGGGAACGAGAGAACAAGTTAAGGGGAAACTCATGAAATCAGATGAAGATGATCGAGATCAGACGAGGCTGATCGAGATCAGATGAGTAGGATGAGTTTCGACTTAACTGATGAGCTGAACAAGAAGAAGCATGCTGATTTGTGAAGAAGAAATGCTGATGCAGTGCAGATGCAGTGCTGATGCTGTGCAGAGACCAGATCGGCAAACCAAATCAGGCAGACCAGATCAGGCAGACCAGAACAGCAGACCAGATCAGACAGACCAGATCAGGCAGACTAGATTTCAGCAGATCAGATTTCTGCATACCAGAAATCTGCAGGCCAGAAATATGCATACCAGAAATCAGCAGACCAGAAATCAGGCGACCAAAATCAGAAGAGATGAACAGTAATCAGACGAGCTGAAATCAGATCCGTTAGACACACAAAAAGTTGGCCAATGAGAAGATGACAACACATATATGAATGTGACATAAAGCTGCAAGCAACAGTGCAAAAGGACAAAGAAAAGCTGGAAGACGATTAGTATGGATTTAAATTTACTCTACAATGGTAATATTCAAATCCACACTATAAATATATTGAACTATCTTCAAAATAAGATAATGGAGGATGCTGCAAAGTGAAGATTAAAGCCAAATATTCAAGCATCTCCATTCAAGAACACAGAGCATTAAATATACAAATTTACCCAAGAGTGTTCTTCATTATATCTAAGCATAAATGCCATATCATAATATTAGGGAGATTTTCCCAACAACCCAAACCCTTTCTTGAGAGAGAATTAGTGGTTAAGTGAGGTAGTTAAGAGCCAATCCCGAAAGGGAGGGTAGGCGATCCCGTGAGGGAGATAATTCCCGAGAGAGTGAGAACTCATGAAACATCTATAGGCTATCCCGCAAGGTAGATAAGTCCCGAGAGAGTGAGAACTCATTAAACATCTATAGGCGATCCCGTGAGGGAGATAAGTCCCGTTGAGTGAGAGCTCCATAAATATCTTATGATGGTGTGCCTAACACCGTAAACTAAGGTTTCCATTGGATTAAGGAAGTGCCCCATGAAGGAAAGAGTGGATGTAGGAGTTGGACTTCGAACCACTATAAAATCGTGTGTTCTTTATTGCTTTATGTTCTTACTTACCATATGCATTTGGTTATAAGCAAAACACATCGTTTAAAAAAATAAAAAATAATAATAATAGAATCATTATTCCCTCACCCCTGTTTTATATGCATTACATGGTTTTTTACGAGACCAACAGTAAGATTTCACTTTCAACTAGATACTAGGTATCTCATGATGGATGCACAGATGCCTTAGAGGGTATTGGTATACCCATCTGATAAACTGTTTGATGTAATTTCACAATATGTGTCTACGGGTGTCTCGGTTAGTGGGAGCGATGTGATACTCCTTTGACTTGAGGTCAATACACACGATATGTGTGGAGTGATGAATTTTGACCATGGCCGACGCTTGCACCCTTCCATGGGTAGATATGGCTTGGATTGGGTTCATCACGAAATGCAAGTGTGTGGTACTTGAGCTAAGAAAAGGATCCATTCCTCAATGTGGAATTAGAGAAAATACTCATCTTCTTATCATAATTGGATCAAAGTCATCGGCCGATGCACGTCATCTTAGACTTTGTGGCCAAGTGTGACATACGTGATCAATTAGTGATTAGAGATAATATGATTAAGTTATTTAAATAGACACTTCATCATGTTCAAGACTTAATCGAGTATTCGCGAATGAAGGGAATATATCACAATAGTCTACATGTTACAGGTAGTTGCAGAATTCCTCGCAAAGTACCTCGTATATTGAGAATGTCTGATTTATTGTCTAGGGTTCAATTAAGACAGTTAGTTTGACTAATCGCTCGATATACGAGGGCATATGGGTCACACAATAAGTAACAGTTATTTACTGATTATAGTTGGTTGATTAAATATTATATTGGATATTAATATTTAATTTATGGAGAATATAATAATAATTATATTTAGAATTAATTATTATTATTATTTAATTAAATTGTAATTAAATAGGATTCCCAATAATAATATATGGAATATTATTGTAGGATTTGATATATATGGAAATCAAATCCGTCGGATTTTATATATAGGGAAATCAAATCTATGAGATTTGATTTGCAAGATTTGAGATTTTATTTCTTAATAAATATAGCTTAATGTTTAAGCTGGACTTCCTTTATATATATGAGTCATTGGGAATTCATTATTAACACAAGAAATTTATTTTCTCCATAAAATCTCTAGGAAGAATTTTTCTAGCAAATTCATGTTGGGATTCAACACTGGAGAATCGGTGCGAATTGGTGAACGACTGTTACGTGGATACCATAGTAGAGGAATCCGTGTACGAAACACTGTAAGGATTCTGTTTATGTTTACCCGTAATATAATTATTCAATTATACGTTCGTTGTTGGTGAACTGTTTAATTTCGCTGCGCATGTATTACGTGTTTACGTGTCTCTAAATTCCAACAAAGTGCACCTATCTTTTAGTGATAGAATTTTAGTTTTAAAGAGACATTCTTTATGTTCCCAGTTTTAGAAAGAATTCACTTTCAATTTCTAAACTGTTTTGGATGGATATTTAGTTTCTTTTAATAAGAATGATATCATTTCTCAAAATGATGAGTTTATCTATTATAGGACATTGTTGAACAATCTCTATACTATTACATGTGCACACCACTCATAAAATGCTTCTTATAACACATTGACTATTTTGAGTAAAAGAAAGCATTCTTCGGATGTGAACCGTTTAATCTAAAAAGGATTCATAGGTTGGTGAAAGACGGATCCTTGGAGTCTCTCCAAGTTGAACCGTTTCCAACTTGCAAATCCTGTTTAGAGGGTAAAATGACCAAGAGGGCATTTGGAGCCAAGGGGAATAGAGTCACTGAAGTGTTAGAGATTGTTCACACTGATCTATGTGGTCCAATGTCAATCAAAATTGGAGGAGGTTATGAGTATTTCGTTACTTTTATTGATGATTACTCAAAATATGGATACATTTACCTTATGACGCATAAGTCCAAGACCTTTGATATGTTCAAAGAGTTTAAGGCTGAAGCAGAGAAACATAGGTAATAGAGTATCAAGTTTCTACGATCTGATCGTGGAGGCGAATACCTCAACGAGAATTTTTGAACTACTTGTCAGGCGAAGGGATCGTATCCCAGTTGACTGCACCCGGTACCCCTCAACAAAACAGGGTTGCAGAACGAAGAAACATAACTCTTTTATAAATGGTCAGATCAATGATGAGTTATTCGGAGCTTCCCAAATCATTTTGGGGTTATGCCTTGGAAACAACAACTTATATCCTAAACTTGATACCATTCAAATCGGTTCCTAAAACCCCATCAGAGTTGTGGACCAGGCGAAAGCCCAATTTGATACATATGAAAATCTGGGGGGGTCCCGCATACGTGTTGGACAAGGAAACCGATAAGCAGGACCCTTGTTCAGAAATAAGTTTGTTTATAGGGTATCCAAAGGAACGAAAGGGGGAATGTTCTATAGTCCCAATGATCAAAGAGTTGTAATAAGTACATACTTTAGATTTTTGGAAGAAGACTTTATGAACAACAAGAGGCCCAAGAGTGAGATTACCTTAGATGAATTAAGAGGGCAAACTCCTACACAATCGGTACAAGTCGATATACCAAGCATCACACCTATGTAACTGGAACCTCGTCGTAGTGGGAGGGTTGTTAGGAAAACCGAGCGATTCTTGGGGATAGGAGAGTCCTCGGACTTGATCTCCGGAGAAGAATCAGACACATGGTCATACAACGAGGTGATCCAAGACAAGGATGCAGATTCTTGGCAAACAACGATGGAAGTTGAAATGGGTTCTATGGATCACAATCAAGTGTGGGAGCTAGTCAAACCGCTTAATGGGGGTAAAACCCATTGGATGCAAGTGGGTTTACAAGAGAAAAAGTGGACTGGACGGGAAGGTTGAAACCTTCAAAACTAGACTTGTGGTGAAAGGGTATACTCAGAAAGAAGGGATCGATTATGAGGAAACCTTTTCATCTGTAACCATGCTTAAGTCCATCCGTATTCTCTTGTCGATAGCTGCACATCTAGATTTCGAGATCTGGCAAATGGATGTCAAGACAGCTTTCCTAAATGGAATTCTTGAAGAAGAAATCTATATGCGCCAACCCGGAGGCTTCATTGCGAAAGGCCAAGAGCATCTCGTTTGCAAGCTTAAGAAGTCTATTTACGGACTAAAGCAAGTATCCCGAGCTTGGAGCCAATGTTTTGATCAGGTCATAAAATCTTATGGCTTTGATCAAAACGAGTTCGAGAGTTGTTTATAATGAAAGTGTGTCGGAACTGCCTTGATATTCTTGGTACTATACGTAGACGACATTCTGCTCATTGAGATAATGTAAAGGTGTTGTCAGACGTAAGGGTATGGCTATCAAAACAGTTTGATGTGAAGGACTTGGGAAGCCGGTCACATCCTTGGGATCAAGATCACTCGAGATCGCACGAAAATGATGATAGGCTTGTCGAAAGCTTAATACATAGACATTGTTTTGAAGAGATTCAGCATGCAGGATTCCAAGAAAGGTTTCTTACCTTTAAGGCATGGAATCCATCTGTCCAAAGAAATGTGTCCTAAGACACAAAATGATATAGATGACATGATATGCATTCCATACGCTTCAGCGGTATAAAGCCTGATGTATGTAATGTTATGCACGAGATCAAATATTTGCTACGTCGTGGGCATGATAGCAAGATATCAAAGTAATCCCATAAAGGAACACTGGACTGCCGTTAAAAATATTTTGAAGTATCTAAAAAGAACTCGAGATAGAATGCTTGTTTATCACTCAGACAGTCTAGTTCCCGTGGGGTACACGAACTCAGATTTCCAATCAGACATAGACTCCAAAAAATCTACCTCCGGTAGTGTGTTTTGTCTGGGAGGTGCATCCGTGACATGGAGAAGCGTTAAGCAGAAATGCATCGCAGGTTCTACCATGAAAGCTGAATATGTAGCTTCCTGTGAAGCAGCGAAAGAAGCAGTTTGGCTCAAGAACTTCCTAGTGGACTTAGACGTGGTCCCGAATTTGCCTAGCACTATTACAGTATATTATGATAATGCCAGAGCAGTTGCAAATTTAAGGGAGCCGAGAGCCCACAAAGCCAACAAATATATTTAAAGGAAATACCATCTTATACGAGAAATCGTTAAGTGATGAGATATAGAGGTGGCAAAGATCGCATCGACGGACAACCTAGAAGATCCATTCACAAAGGATCTGCCTCAGATTACATTCGAGAGACATGTGGAAGGAATGGGGTGTGAAGTGCGTTGCCAATCTGCTTTGAGTATAAGCGGGAGAAATATTATTAGGTTCATGTAAGACATGAGACGTGCTGTAGTATACTTAAAGCAGACTTTGAGTATAAGTGGGAGATTGTTAGGGATATACGTGAAAGTATGCTTTTACGTATAACAGACTAATGTACTCTTATTTGCTGAGAATAAATCTTTTATTGTTGTTGCTTTAAATATGAATGAATGTTATTTATTTATCGCAAATTATTCAATATTAGTACATATTGTATTGTAGTTAATTTGGTGATATCCGATCACAGAATATCACATTAATAGTTCCTTGTAAATAAGTACATTTTCACAACCTAGATGGAATTGAACACTCCGTTGGTATAGGTTGATGTGTAAATCTAAGATTGACCTGTCTTGACCAAGGGATTACACTAGTGCATTGTGATGTGCTAAAGCGGACCTACAGAGAAGATAAATTCTTCCGTATTGACTTATGGGATGAAGAATTAGGCCTCAGTGGTTGTTGATTTCTTCATCTCTGTCCCTTAAATATGATTGTGTGTAATTAATATTTATTGCTTTGATCTATGTTGGGTTTATAATCAGATTGTGATTCTATACTTTATATTTTTGGCAATATTATTAATTACATGACAATTGCTAAGATTTAACACAGAGAAACGTGTGCGAGGAGAGTCTCATTTGATTTGTCCCCTTGGTGGGCTCAGAAGTTTTATCATACTAAATCTGACAAGTGGAATTCGTTTCCGGTATGGATAACAATGTTGAGCTAACCTTACAACAAGTAAAAATATATTAATTAATTTAAAGCGTTCAGTGGCTTAATAATTAATGGACAAAATAATCTTAAACACGAGAAATAATAACCGGGAGCCATATTATCGTAATATGGATTAAGATGGATAGTGCTTAATTTTATAGTGGAACAAATTAATATTAATGGGCTGAATAATATTGTGGCTCAATATTGGAATTCAGAGCACATTAGAAGGTCCAATCTTAATTCTCCTAAAGGCCCCTCAAGTAGCCCAACATACTAATTTATCCTATTATTTTCAAAAAATACAAGAAAAGAAAGAAAAAGATTTTCTTGGAAAGATTTTATGGAAGATAAGTATTCTTGGAATAGAAGATTATCTCATAATTCAAGAATCTTTGACTTTGACTTTTTGGGGTAATTTTCGAAAAAAAATGGGGAAGAAAATATAGGGAAAATTTTGTGGAAGATATCTATTGGAAATAGAATATATGAGATATATTCTAGATTGTATCTTGCAGAAGATACAAGGAAATTTTCCATAGCCCAAAAAGCTCCAAATTTTCAACCACCCCTTAGTTATAAATAGGGGATGATTTTTTCATCCACAACACAATTCAAGTTTTGGAAAAATTAGAAATCCACAAAGGTGTTGCAACATATTTTTTCTGTACTCCTTTATTAAAATAGTTTGTAAGCATCTCCCACCGGATAGTCGAACAAGGACTTGGGGAATACTTGAGAAGGTGTTTTGGGTTAATCCATCATCTCAACCGTTGTCTCTACAAGAGATACATTTTACATAAACTCCTAGTTCTGCATGTGTAGGACTTTACGTGAAATTATTTGTACGCATGTTGTTGTGATTATTATTTGAATTAATAAAATTAATTCATGCTAGTAATAATTGTTGTTTTAAGTTTGTATTTAAATTACACCTTGAATAGATCCGGACACACTATTTCCCAACAGAACCTGCCTTGCCTGAGGAGCTTCCTGCCAAAAGGTCTAAAAAGAGTCAACAAAGAAGGTGGAGTTGGCTCAGGAAAAAGTGAAAAAGAAAGCTAGGCCACAGGCCCTGATGAAGGTTAAGAGAGAAACTAGTGAGAAGAAGAAGGCTCAGAAGAAAAAACGTCTGAAGATGACCAGGTAAGAAGAAGCTAAAAGGGCTAGAGAGAAAACACGAACACATGTTCAGGCTGATGTGTTGAAGGGACAGAGATCATCCATGGACACTTTATCTAAAGCTGCTGCAGTGGCAGTAAGGGAAACTGTGGAGGAAAGATTGTAGGTCCTGAATGAGTTTCAGTGAGGCAAAAGTCTAGAGGGGAGGGGTGAATAGACTTCTGAATTTTTTTTCGTGTGATCAGTGTGGTTTGCAAGTTTACTGATCAGAGTGCAGGTGATTAGTACAGACAGATATCCAGCCTACTGATCGCTGGTAAGCTGATCAGTTTGGTGTCTATCAGTTTAAGTGATAGTGCGGAAGCTAAGTTTTACCCGTGTGAAAAACCAGTTTTAAAGAGATCAGATTCTAAGGTTTTCTGGATCAGATCAGATGACCAATTGTCAAACTGATCAGATCAACTGATTAACGCATAACTGATCTCTTCTTAGAATATACATGTTACTTAATATCAAATCAGTAGTGTGCAGATAGTGTAAAGCAGGTAAGCACATAAGATTTATAGTGGTTCGGACAACTTGTCCTACATCCACTCTTCCCTATCAGTAGGGACACTTACTACCAACTAGACTTAGTTTAATGTGTCAGTCCAAACACAGTACAACAGATATTTATGGACCTCTCACTCAACTGATCCTAGAAATCAAGACTAGGAGCCCTAGCTTTATATCTTTCTAACAAACTTAACCTTACACTCGGTTTGGGATAAGATTTGTATAGATTCAAACTGGAATTCTATCCTAGTATTTAAGTAGCCTAAGACTAAAGGATAAGATTTCTTGCTAAGAAACTATAGGATGAATACTTAGAATATTTCTTGAGTTTTTGGTGTTCTTCGTGTGGAAATTGCTTGATTTGTTTAAGCTTGTAAAATTTCTGTGACCTTACTCTGAAGGTTGGTCCCATATTTATAGGCACGAAATCAAACTAGCCGTTGGAGAGCAATTCGAATTTCGGTCTATTTAAGGTAGGATTGCAGGGTTGATTTGATGTGCTCAGAGACGGCATGGCCAAATGCGTGCTCCGTCGTCCTTTATAGTTGTTTGACTCTGAACCACCTTATTTTGCATTGTCAGCTCCGTACGTACGTGTCTCTCTCTCATTAGTTGTTAAGTACATTTATTCGGCGCCTTGATTCACCAACTTAGGTTGACATTCTTCTTGTCTGATTGACTTGTACGTCTTAGGTAAACACTTGGTTGTCACCTGATTGAACTGACCTGATCAGTTAAGACTGGTAAGTCTACAAAGTTGAGTCTTCTGATGTAAGTTGTCTTAGCTCAATTTACTGACTCTATTGCTATTATCTGATGTAGGTCTTACGAAGGTCTTCTGGTCTTGTTATGTTCTGATCTTCTTCAAGACTTAACCTATACATATTGAGTTCCCCCTCAATATGTGACCTATATATTACATTAGTTGTCCATACATCTCAGCTGGTCATCCTATTCTGATTTCTAGATCATCAGTCAGCTAACAGGTCTGACTTGTCGTATTACATCTGTTTTGGAACTTCCATCAAAACTACAAATTTCCCAACAATTTCTCCATTTTTGATGGAACCAAAACATTAAACAGAAAAACAGATAACCGAAATGTAAAGAACACAAGTAAAAATCAGAAGACAATGAGATGTTGTCTTAAGATCAGAAAGATAAAGTTTTCTCATTAATGATTTGGAAAGATTACAAGTACAAGGAGAAATACATACCCTATCATCTGACCTTAACAACTATCTTCTGATAACTACAGAACTGACAGTATAATTGTCCTCTGACTTGGAGGAATCTGAAAGATCTTGCATCCTCTCCAGGAGGTCTCTAAGTCTGTCTTCCTCGATGATATCTCCTCGATCAGCGAAGTCATAGAACAACTTCTTGAAGGTAACCGGATCGAATGTCTGATTGGGTCTGAGAGGTGGAATCATGGGCTCTGATCTAGGTGCAGTTAACACCAACATCATAGTCTTCCCCTTGTACATCACCACTTTATAGAAGTCTTTGTACTTCGTCTCCAACCAGTTGAGGAAATCTTCATCAAATTTTCCTTGATCTGGGTCTTCTGGTATCTTCTGAAGAATGTAAACATCGCTAAGCCAGTCAACTTTGATTCTATTCCATTCTCGAATCAAGTCCTGACGGCATACCAGAATACTTAGAACAGGAGCAGGAATGGCTCTTTCCTCCCAATCGATCTCTTTAGCAGCATCAAGTTTCTTCCTTTGTCGCCTGACATACGTTCTGCTCAAACCAGCTGCTTCTAGAAGTTTCTTCCTCTTGATTACTTCATCAACCACCTTCCTTCTCCTAGCTTGCTCTTCCTGTTCTCTGATCTGCCCAATGGACACTTGCGTCTGTGACCTGGTAACAACTGCTTTCTGAATAGTTCTCTTTACTTGCTTCCCTTTCATTTATTTTCTGGCCTCAACCTCTGCTTCTACAGCTTCTTCTGCTTCTAGCTTCTTCGCCAGCTCAAGACTCTTATCCTGATCATCCGTATCAAATCTTTTCTGAACAGTTGAGGAAAAATCCTCAATCTTGTCAACTCGGGCTACATGTTCACCCATGGCCTGGTCTTGCAGTTCTAGCTATTTGTTATGCTCCTCAATAGTTGAAAACAACTCTGCTAGCTCAGTATCAGGAGCTTCAACAACTGCCTTCTCAACTTGACCAGAAGCAGATCCAGGTACAATGGCAAATGGAAGTGGACCAGTCTGCACCCTTCCTACAGCAGATGATTCAGTCTGCACCCTTCCTGCAGCAGATAATTCAGCCTATTTTTTTGCTGGTTCTTCCCCTTTTTTGATTTCATCAAAAAGCCGGGAAAACTTCTTCTCCAAATTGCCAAAGTGTTTCAGCATTTCTTGTTTCAGCTCTTTGACCTTCAGTGGAGTAATCTGGACAGTCGAGGCAGATGGAGCTGGGCCTACCATCTTGGTGATGGCATTCTCCAGTGCTTTCATGTCCTTTAACATAGAGCCTTCAAAACTGGTGTCAGTCTTCATCAGGGACTTGTACACTTCTTCCAACAGAATCCGGATATCAAACAGTGTTGACACCTCAGCTCCAAGTTTATCTGCCAACAGTTCAATTCACTTTATTTCTTTCTCAGCAACCTCAACTCGCAGTTGGAAGAGTTTCTCTATGGTGTAGTTCCTTTCAGATTCAACTAACTTCTTTGTCTTCTGCTCCATCTGCTCGAGGTACATTTTAATTATTTTATCCATCAGACTAGTTGCCATATTGTTGATCTGATCAGCAATGGACACCTTCAACCCATCTTGAATAGTCTTCGAAAGTTGATAAAGCGTTTCACGGGTTATGGCAACAGTCTTATCAGATGTTTGTAACTTACCAACCAGGGTCTCATCTGCAGCTCCCTCGGCTGGTTCATCGACAACTTGCTCCTCTTCTGTGTACTCATGAGCAATATCCCAGATCACCTGGGCAATATCTTCTTCCTCCGGCAAACCCAACTTCTTGTTGATCAGCCATCTGATGTCCTCATCAGATGCTAGCTCAGCTGCACTCTCTATACTAGCTAACACCTTCATCTTCAACTCCATGTCAACAAACTGTGTTGTACCCAAGGCCTCCATCAAGATCAGAAAATCCTCAATGTCATGCAGTTTGACATTACTCCAGAAAATGAGGTCGTCCATCTGTTGTCTGATCCCTGGATGGTTCACCAAATCAGGAAAGTTCCTGCTCGGGTAATTGTCTACCTTTCTTCTCAAAAAATTTATGGCATGGTGAACATGCTCAGGGGACTCCAGCAGAGTTTTCTTGTTGAATGGGTTATGGGAAATGGAGACAAAATGTTCTTCCTATTCAAGTTCTTGAACAGTAGGGGTTTGCTCCTCTGTTTTTTCAGGTGAGTAGGTGGGAGTGTTGGTCCCGGTGCAAACGAGTCTTACACATGTATGGGGGGGAATACATGTGTTTAGTGATTTTTAAAACTTTTTCTTTGCTGAGATCAGAAGGGTCAGGATGTCCTGAGAATTTTGCCCTGAGAAGCACAAATTTCCCTGAGTCAAAGTCTACTGAGACAGTGATCCTGAGCAGCTTTCAGAAGCTACAAATTAGCCCAACTGATCCTGAGATTTATCAGAGATCCTGAGAAGCTTGGATCAGATAATTATCTTACTGAATACTCAGTAGAGTTGATTCAGTTTGGTAACTATCTGTTCTAGCTAATCAAGAGTGCGGAATGTGTTGGCCCTAAGTTTATACTCATTTTATCTTGCTGAAAATCTCTTCCTTAGTAAAAATAGTGGTTAAGGCTGTGATCAAGTTTGATGCAAGTTCAGTGGATTGTTTCCAACTGAATATCAGTAAAATATGCTTTCAGTGAAAATATGCAACAAATAGAATGTAAACCAGAAAGCAAACAACACAGCAACTTATAGTGTTTCAGAGACTCAAGCTCCTACATCCACTCTCTCTGATCTTCAGAGCAATTCCTTAACACACTATCACCTAAAGCTTTCAAGCTGAACACAACAGCTTACTAACTTTTCTACCTTGAGTTTTCTGGCTGTCTACTGCAGCTTACTAACTCAACACACACAAGCTTTCTGACTGTCTAAAATAGCTTACTCACTTCTTCTCTAGAGCTTTCTGGCTGATTCACTGCAGCTTACTTGCTCTTTACAACTCTTTCTTACCAACAATCACACTCAATACACAAACTACCTATCAAAAGGGTTTGGTTTGTGTTAGTTTCCAACTAGGGTGAGATATCCTTTGACAATAAGTTCAAATTCAAAGGCTAGGATATCTCTACTAAGCTTTGGATACATATAAAATCTAGGCTTAGTGAAATGAGCTCTCTTCAATGTGAAACACTTGGGAAATCTTAGGTTTTTCGAGTGCTTCAATTTGCAAGAATACGAATAAGCTCTGGAGTTGCTTTGATTTCCCGTAACCTTTCAATTGTGAAGGTCACTGGTATTTATAGGCAACTTTTTCAAAGGTCACTCTTTGAAAAACTATCCATTGGAAGAGATATCATCAAGAGTTTCCTCTTCTAGTTATTGATGAACGACTATTTTTAAGGTTTGAACACACCCTTGCATGTTTTAGGAAAAATGCAGCCATGTAGTCAATCATCAACTTCTATGAACAGGAAGATATCAGTCCTGACATTTCTTCAGTGATATATCGCTTTCAGTGTCAGTAAAGTACGTTGTTGTTGCCTCCTCATTGGTCGAAATCTTCCTTTGAGCACAGACAAACAAAACGACTCTCTTTTTGATCTGATATGTTCCTTAATGTCCACAAATATCTAACATTCTGTTTGTTTGTACTAGGAATGAACATAACATTATTTCATTAAGATAGTGGTTCAGGGTCCTTTTTGTTCAGTACACAAACAGTCTTCAGGATCTTTGGGTCTTCGGGATATTTCTGAGCTTACTCAGTGTTTTCTGAGTCTTCAGGGACTTTTGTTTTCAGAGTCTTCTGATTTATCAAGATTCTTCAGAGTCTTCTTAAGTCTTCAGTACACTAACAATTCCCTGATCTATATCTGCTGACTATACATGATGCAAATAATCCTGAGTCCTAGTGTCTATTGAAACCTGAACCTGATCCTATACTATCAAGATGTCCTGATACATGTCATACTCAGGGATTTTGGGATCTAATCAAAATCTTTATTAAATTCATCTCCCAACAATTTTCCCCTTTATGATGATGCCAAAACCATCTTGTTACAGATATGCGAACATAATAAACCTATCATCTACTCAGGTTTCAATTCCTGTAACAGATAAAGATATACTAGGCAACCATCAACATAAATAAGTAAGATAATGAGATATTATCTTTTCAGAACAAAAACCATCAGTAGAGTTTTCATTAATCAGAAAAGTTAAGTACAGGATACAAGATTGATCTCACTCTACTGAATATCAAAAGATAAAATACATCATTATTCTTCCTTAGATCTGGTGGGTCGAGATTGAAAATTCCATAATATCTTTTCTTCAGCTCTTCCCTCTTCTGAATGGTCCTTGCATCATTTCCTGTCAGCTCCAGATAGTTGGCTTGATCTACAAAGTCTGCATGGATGAAATCATAGTTGATCATCCCATTTCTGAACTTGGGTGGAGGGTACTTCATCTGTCCTGGGGCCTTCAACTGATAGTCCAATGTATCAAATACATTAAACCACTTCTGGCATTCAACAGTGAAGTTCTTCATAATGTAGGCAATAAAAGCATCATCTCTATCATCAATGGAACGCGGCCAGACTTGTAGAATGTCATAGTTAAACACGAACTCCCTCTTAGTCGTTTCCCATTTATCATTAAGCTCAATGGGCATCCATTTATCCACATGAGGCCACATCCCATTTCTTTGCTTTATGCCTCTTCTCCTATATATCATCCTCTGAAAACCTCCCCTGTTCCTTTTTACTTCTTTTCTTTCTTTCCTTGTCATCTCAGCACCAGAAACAGAAACAACAGCTTTGCTCCTCTTCTCAACCTCAATCATTTTCACTGAGTTGTGCCAATCCCAGTTCATTCTCTTGGAGGCCACATCATATTCACCAAATCCCTCTTTGAAGAGTTCATCGGTTTCAGATTCTTCACTTTTATGTGCCTCAACCTCAGAGAACTCCCCGGACAATCTCCTCCTGATTGGCTTCTCTACAGCAGGAATCACTTGGGATTTTTCAGGAATAGGAATCAGGACACCATGAGCCTCTCCCATCTTGCTTGGCTCATGAGCCCTCTGCCTTTTCGCACGTTCCTCAATAACCTCAACAGCAGCCTCAGGATGTACTGGCACTTCAGACTCTTTCCTCTTCCCTTTGGATACAATAACTTCTTCCTGTGTCAGTAATTTCCCTTCAATAGCTGGAAGCTTTGTGAGCATATCATAACTTTCCCTCTTTCTGGCATCATAGTGACCAAAATTTGCAAAAGGGTTCTGTCCATGTGCAGCTGCTCAAGCCCAACTGATCGAAGTTCAACAGCAATATGAAAATTTTCATCCTGAAGTCTCTGCAGCACATTCAGACCAGTTGTTGTATCCTCAGCAAGACCACCATAAGTAGCCTGTATCTTGGTCATGAGTGATGAACTCATTTCCTCAACAGCTGCCTTAATCAACTCTTCGGTCCTGGTCTTCATCAAATCTTCCAACATACTTGTCCTCAACAAAAACTTCTTCTCCATCTCTGCTAAAACATCTCTAGATATATCCCCCAGTCTAGCATGCATCTCAGTAAACTTATTATCAATAGATGTAGACAATGAAGTTACCTGATCTGCCTTAGCCATTGATGTGCTCATAAAATCAACCATAACTTCCTGAGAAATTTGAACTTCAGTAATCTTGGTTACTAGATCAACCAGAGGCTCAAGCTTAGAAATCTGATCAACATTGGGCTCAAGCTTGGTCAGCTTCTCCAAGATAGGTGTGAGATCAACAGCGGGAGGTGGAGGAATAGGAATCTCAACATCTGTCTACACCCCTGTGTCAGTCATTTCTATGATCTCCACCTCAGGTTCCAATGGATATTGGACAGTCTGGTCAAATGTGATCATTTGCAAGGGAGGAGCATCCTGAACCTGTTCCCCCTGAAGTGTAGCCTCAACACTTGAACCAGCTTCCTTCAGCTTGTCCCCTTCAGGAATGATATCTGCAGATTTGCCCTGAGTGGGATCCTGATCTTCTTCGTCCTGACCTCCTCTTTCACCTTCAGCCTGAGTGGCTGGCTCTCTTTCAGCAAGCTTCCTCAGCACGAGTTGGTCAAACTTTGCTGGCTTTATTCATAGTCTTCTCTTCCCTAATCCTGAGAAGGCATCAAGCTCTGCCACCTCCTCAGTCCAAAACTCCTCGCCCCTGAAGTTGCCAATCCTAAGCATCATAGCAAAAGATTGATTGACAATCAACATGGCGGTCTTCAGTCTAAAGAAAATATCCTGTAGGTCAGGATAGTTCCCCAACCCTGGATATTTGTCTAGCACAAATCTCTCCGCCTTCTGTGTCCATTCCTTTTCTTCAGCCTCACCTTTCCTGAGTTCAGGACTAGGTACCTCCTCTTCAGAGCTAGAATGAGCCTCTGAAGGAATGGAAATATATGGCTCTGAGGGTTGTGTGGGTGGGAGGCTGTCTTCAATAGGTTTTTGAGAACCTGCGAAGATTTCTTGGGTAATCCTATCATTGCTAATACTGGTACCAAGTACTTCAGTAAAGACGTCCTCCTCTCCTGCACCTCCTAAAGGATTTAAGTCCTGAGTGGTCTCTGCCGCAGTTGCCTGAGAGACAGCTTTGGCAAGTGTATCAAGAGGGGATTTTACTCCCGACTCTTGTTCCCGAATGGTTCTGAGTTTCTTTTTCTTTTTCTTCTTCTTCTGCTCCTCCTGAGCCTTCTTCTTCTCACCAATTTCCCTTTTTACCCTCGGTAAATCAAGGGAAATCTTTCTTCTTTCTTCCTCTCCTAACGCCTCAGGAAGTTTTACTGATGTTGTCCTGACTGGTTTTTGGACAACTTCAGCAATAACCACATCATCTTGATCAGAACTAGAATCGTCCTGATCCTCAGGCTCCTCCTGAGCTATCGAGCCTGGCTGCCTGAAAGAACATCTTTCCATTTTTGTGACATTGGCTTGAGGAACATGATCCTATTCCGAGAAAATTCTTCTCCAGATAACAAAAACATGTTATCTCTGGGCAGGGTTTCGATTAGAAAACTAATCTTTGTCCCAAACAATACCTTCCCATTTTTGGTAAACGCTCCTTTGGCGTAGTTCAACTTCTGATTTTAGTGAAGAATGCGATCTACCAGAAATTTCAGCCAGTTGAAATCAACAGAAGGAGAGTCTTCTATTGCCGCCATGAGCCTCAATTTGTTCCGGCTCACTTGTTCCAAACTTCCAGAGGTGCTCATCAAGCACTTGGCCACAATGTCAATTAAGACCCTGTATTTTGGCTTCAAACACTGATTATGCAGAGCCCCTTTCAACTCCACCTTCGTTTCTGCAAAACGGTCCAAAATCTCCTGTTCTCTTCCAGACATATACAATGCTGGATCTCCTCCTTTATCGTTTAATTCAAACTCAGAATTAATATCTTCTAAAGAGAGTATCGCCTGCTTGGTGCAAACCACCTCCGCTTTTAATTTTGCATAAGTTTCGAAACTTAGTTGCGAAACCAAACCACCACGTCCTCCTTCACGAAGGTTAAAACCAAATTGTAAAACCTCCTGGGATAGTTCGGAATCCGGCATATTGCTCACCAGTCGTGACAATCGAGCTACTCGCAACATGTTTAACGCCTCTTCTTCCACTATAGTAGCTTTATTGTCGATCATGGCTACTACATGTTCAAAATACGGCTTATCTATTTTCGCAAGAACTTTGATCATCGAGTAATTAGGGAACTCCATTTCGAGAGAAATTTTGGGGTAGTGAGAAATGAGGGTTTTTGATGATAAGGGTTTTTTAGGATTTTGAATCGTTTGAGTGTAAAATGATGAATGAAGATAAACAGTTGGTTTATATATGATTTTGAGGAAAAAATATAATGAATGGTTGAGATTTAACTGGATTTTGAGGAAAAAACTTGAGAGTATGGCTATTTTTGGCTAATTTTCTGGACAATAGGCAAGTAGCAGCTTATAGGTTGACAAATGGCTATTTTCACAAAAATCGAGGCGATTGTTCGTCTTTTTCAGTTAATGGTACTTCAAACATTCCCACTTTAAAAGTTCAGTCCTTTTGTCATTTATTTCAAATGAATACTGAGTAATCTTTTGTGTAATAAATGCCACTGAATTTAATGCATGTATCAATATAACTTCAGAATTATTTGAATATATAAACCTTACTGAATACTGATCCTGACAAAATTTGTCATGAGTCTCAGTTTCCATCCTGAGTAAATTTTGTCATGAGTTATTCCCCCTGAATAACTACATGCCCCTGAAGAACTTCTCCCTTTAGTGAAATTCATTCACCTGGATCCAACATCCCTAATTCTAATGATAGTTCCTGAAATCTTGACTAAGCCAAAGGTTTAGTCAAAATATCAGCACTCTGTTTATCAGTATGAATTTTCTCCATCCTTATATCCTTTTTCTCAACATGATCTCTGATGAAATGATGTCTGATATCAACATGCTTACATCTGGTGTGCAATACCGGATTTTGTGTAATAGCAATTGCACTATTATTGTCACAAAACATAGGTACTTCATTGGCTATAATCTTATAATCCCTCAATTGTTGTCTGAGCCAAAGAATCTGTGCACAATAACTTCCTGCAGCCATGTATTCAGCTTCAGTAGTACTGGTTGCTACTGAGGTCAATTTCTTTGAAAACCATGCTATCAGTTTACTTCCAAGAAATTGACAAGTTCCTGTAGTCGACTTCCGGTCAATTCTACATCCACCATAATCAGCATCTGAGTAACTAGTTAGTTCAAGGTTATCATCAGCTGGATACCATAATCCTCTATTCACAGTGCCCTTTAAGATACTTCAAAATCTTTTTGGCAGCCTCCATGTGACTAGCCTTAGGATTAGCTTGGTACCTTGTACATATCCCAACAGCAAAGGTAATATCAGGCCTACTTGCTGTGAGATAGAGCAATGATCCAATGATCCCTCTATAATCAGTGTAATTTACTGATTTTCCTTCAGGATCAGGATCCATCTTGTAGTTAGTATTCATAGGAATTCTAACTGCATTGCAATTCTATACACCATACTTAGCAATTAGATCTCTGGTGTATTTTACCTGATTGATGAAAATTCCTTCCTTAGTCTGTTTCACCTGAAGTCCAATGAAGAAAATCATCTCCCCCATCATAGACATCTCAAACTTTCCTTTCATCAGAGCTGAGAACTTCTCACACATCTGATGATTTGGAGAACCAAATATGATGCCATCCACATAAATCTGAACTAGTAAGATATCCTTCCCATCTTCTATCCTGAACAAGGTTCTATCAACAGTTTCTTTGGTAAAATCATGGTCAGTAAGAAATTGAGAAAGAGTATCATACCATGCTCTGGGTGCTTGCTTTAGACCATACAAGACTTTTCTGAGCTTGTAAACTTGGTCATCCTGACGAAATCCAGGAGGTTGTTCCACATAAACCTCTTCTTTAAGCACACCATTCAGAAATACACTTTTCACATCCATTTGATAGACTGTGAATTTCATGTGGGCAGCATATGCAAGAAACATTATGATGGCTTCTAGTCTTGCAACAGGTGCAAAAGTTTCATCATAATCGAAGCCTTCTTCTTAGGAGTAACCTTGTGCAACTAGTCTTGCCATGTTTCTTATAATGTTGTTATTTTCATCTCTCTTGTTCTTGAACACCCACTTAGTTCCAATCACATTGTGCCTCTTAGGTCTGTCCACTAGCTCCCAAACTTCATTTCTTGTGAACTGATTCAGCTCTTCTTGCATAACAGTAATACATAATGAATCTTGAAGAACTTCTTCAATTTCAGTAGGTTCTTTTTCAGATAGGAAGCAGCAGAACAGAGCACTTTCACCATGGAACCTTCTTTTTTTAACACCTTCTGATAGATCACCCACAATCTGACTTGTAGGATGACTATCCAACCATCTTCTTGTTGGGGAATTAATTGCCCGGATCTATTCGGGAAGAATATTTAAATACAAATTTAATTTTTGACAATTATTACTAGCATGAATTAACCCATATTAATTCAAATAATAATTCAACAACAAATCATGCATATAAACAATTCACGTAAGTCCTACGCATGCGGAAATACTACGAGTTTACGTGAACTTACCTCTTGGAATGACAATGGTCTTGTATATGAAAACACACCAAAAGTCCTTCCCAAGTATTCCCACGTCCTTGCTCGACAATCCGGTAGAAGGATACTCGCGAACAATTAACAAAAGGAAAAATAAACTTTGTTGCACCACTTTTGTGGATTTACTAATTTTTCCAGCCCATGGAATTGCACTTGGGAATGAAAGAATCATCCCCTATTTATAGATGGGGTGGTGGTCGAAATTTTGGGGAATAAACAATGTGGGAAAATCTTTTCTTGATCTCCAAGAAATCTTGAATATATCTCCTATATTCTTTTTCCCATAATTAAAATATTCCACAAAAATCCCACCTCATCAAGTTATGGTGATTTTCGAAAAATATTGGGTCCAAGATTCCAAGATTTGGATCTTCTTGAATTTATGAGATATACTCGTACTTCAAGAAATACATATCTTCCATAATATCTTTTCAAGAAAATCAAGAAAATCTTTCTTACCCTTTATATTTCAAAAATTTCGAAATACCTATATGAATAACCAAGTGGGAGATTTCTTGAACTTAATGAGATAATCTTGTATTCCAAGAATACATATCTTCATTCCATAACAAAATTCAAAGAAAATCTTTCTCCCCTTTTATCCATAAATTTCGAAAAATACAAGGAAAAATAGGCAACAAATTTATTTTATTTTTAAACACCTTTTTCAGTTATTGGACTTTATCTTTGGCTACTTGGGGGTCCTTTAGAAGAATTAAGATTGGACCTTCCAATGGACCTTGAATTATCAATATTGAGCCACAATATTATTCAAGCCCATAAATATTAATTAATCCCACTACATAATTAATATTGCACTATCCATCTTAACCCAAATTACAGTTAATATGGCTCCCGGTTATTATTTCCCGTGTTTAAGATTATCTAGCCCATTAATTAATTCAAGCCACTGAAATAGCTTTCCATTAATTAATATCTTTTATCCTTGGTAAAGGAACGGTTCAACATTATTATCCATACCGGAAACTAGTTCCACTTGCAAGATTTGGTATGATAAACCTTATGAACCTCCCAAGGGGGCAAATCGAACAAGCGTACTTGCACACGATTCTCCGTATTAAAACTTAGCAATCGCATGTGACCAATAATATTGCCTAAGATATAGGGTATTGAATCTCACTGATTCTCTTCCCATAATAAGTCAAAGCAATAGTTACTAACCACACGCAATCCTATTTAAGGGACGAAGATTAAGAAATAACTAACCACTGAGGTATAATTCTTCCTAGTCTAGTTCTGAAGAATTTATCCTCCTGTAGGTCCTCTTCAATGCATCAGTCATGCACTAGTGTAATCTCTTGGTCAAGACAAACCAATCTGAGCCTTACACTACAACCTTTCACGATGGATTGTTCATTTCCATCTAGGTCATGAATGGTGTACTTTTAGTTACAAGGAACTGTTAATTTAATCTTCTGTGATCTTGGTATCACTAAATTAACTACAATGTAACATATACTATTTAATGAAAAGTTATGCAGTAAATATATGTAACATTCAATCATATTTAAATAATCAGTGATAAACAATTTATTTCAGTAAATAAGTCCGATATTCAGTTAGTCTGATTATACAAAGTAAAAGCATACTTTCCAGTATAATCCAACAATCTCCCACTTATACTCAAAGTTTGCTTTTAAGTATACCTCAGCATGTCTCGTGTAGTACGTGACAACTAATGCCACCTACACGAACCTAATAATGTCTCCCACTTATACTCAAAGTAGATTGTCAACGGTCTTGACACCCATTCCTTTCACATGTCTCTCGAATGTATTCAGAGGCAGACCCTTTGTGAATGGATCAGCTAGGTTGTCTTCCGACGCAATCTTTGTCACCTCTATATCTCCTCTCTTAACGATGTCTCATATAAGATGGTATTTCCTTTCAATGTGTTTGCTGGCCTTGTGGGCTCTTGGTTCCCTTGAATTTGCAACTGCTCCGGCATTTTCACAATAAACAGTGATTCTACTGGGCAAATTTGGAACCACATCCAAGTCCACTAGGAAGTTCTTATGTCAAACCGCTTCTTTCGCTGCCTCGCAAGCAGCTACATATTTGGCTTCCATGGTAGAATCTGTGACACATTTCTGCTTAACACTTCTCCACGTCATGGCTCCTCCCCCCATGCAAAACACACTACCGGAGGTAGATTTTCTGGAGTCTAAGTCTGATTGGAAATCCGAGTCCGTGTAGCCGATGGGGATTAGACTATCTTGACTGATAAACCAACATTCTTTCTCGAGTTCTTTTCAGATACTTCAGAATGTTTTTAACTGCCGTCCAATGTTCCTTCCCCGGGTTACTCTGATATCTTGCCACCATGCCAACGGCAAAGCAGATATCCGATCTCGTACACAATATTGCATACATAAGGCTTCCGACAGCCGAAGCATAAGGAATGCCTCTCGTGTCATCTATCTCCTTTTGTGTCTTAGGGCACATTTTCTTGGATAGATGGATTCCATGCCTGAAAGGTACGAAGCCTTTCTTGGAATCCTGGATGTTGAATCGTTTCAAGACAGTGTCTATGTATGAAACTTGCGATAAGCCTATCATCCTTTTCTTGCGATCTCTAGTGATCTTGATCCCAAGGATGTGCCCGGCTTCCCCTAAGTACTTCATATCAAACTATTTTGAAAGCCATGCCCTTACGTCTGATAACACCTTTACATCGTTCCCGATGAGCAGAATGTCATCTACGTATAGTGTTGGGATATTTTAGTTTTGATGAATTATGCCAAAACATTATCAACTTGTGTTTTTGAAGCTAATCTATAGATAACAAGTTAAGGGGGAACGAGTGAACAAATTGAGGGGGAACTCACAAAATGAGAAGAAGATGATCGAGATCAGACGAGGCTGTAGACGAGAATGATCGAGATCAGATGAGGAGTTCCGGAGTTAACTGATGAGCTGTGCAAATCAAATGTGAAGAAAAGCTAAAGCCAGCAAATCAGAAGAGAAGGTTGCAGATCAGAAGATGAGCAGATGAGACTGATCAAGATTAGACGTGATCGAGATCAGATATGAAGAGGAGCAGATGAGACTGATCGAGATCAGACGTGATCGAGATCAGATATGATAAACTAATATGCTAACCTGATGTACTGACCTGATGCTATCCTGATATGTTGATCTGAAGAAGTGTTGATCTGATCAATCGAGCTGATCAGATCAGGCAAAGAAGAAATCAGATAGCCTGAGTCAATGTGACCTGAGGGTCAGGATGTCTGAATTCAGAAGAGAAGAACTCAGTAAGCCTGAGTGTTAGTATGCCTGATCAGACAAGGTCGGCTGAAGAAAAGTCTGAACTAAAGAACCTGAAGGCTCAGATAGAACTGAAGATCCTGAGACTCAGAAGAATCTGAAGAATATAGCCTTTAGAATCAGCTGACGTGGACCAATGAGAGGAAGACAACAAGCCTGAAAAATCTACAGAATAGTATGGATTTGAATGTGATTCTCTCCAACGGTAACATTCAAATCCACACTATAAATACAAGTTCTTCCTTCATTATGTAGTGTGGAAGTGTGGTGAATGTGGCAAAAGATGCTACAGAGCGAAGAGCCATATACTCAAGCATTCCCACCATAGAACACAGAGCAAGAAATACACGCATATATTCAAGAGTGTTCTACCCTAGATCTAAGCACAAATGTAATATCCTAAGCTTAAGAGATTTTCCCATCCTTAGCATTGATGCTAATCAAATGTTAGGAAAAATCTCAACCTAGTTGGAAACCAAACAAACCTTACCCAAATCAGTTTGATAGGTTAAGTTTGTAGGGAAACTCGGTAAACATCTAGCAATCTCGAAAGGGAGGGTAGGCAATTCCGTGAGGGAGATAAGTCCCGTTTGAGTGTGATCTCGGTAAACATCTACTAATCCCGAAAGGGAGGGTAGGCAATCCCGTGAGGGAGATAAGTCCCTTTTGAGTGTGAACTCGGTAAACATCTGTTGGGTGTTGGACTAACACGTTAAACTATGTCCAGTCGGTTAAGTCGGTGCCCCGAGAGGGAAGAGTGGATGTAGGACGGGTTTCGTCCGAACCACTATAAAATTGTGTGTTCTTTACTGCTTTATGTTTATACTTGTCATATGCATTTGATTATAAGCAAAACACAACACATGAACTTAAAACGCAAAAAAAATTGAATCACTCTGCCCTTACCCCTGTTTTATATGCATTACACGAGTCTTCCGCGCACATGGGTTTTCCAAAATATCGGGACCTACATATAGTACTAAGAATACCAATGCAGTTCCGACACGCTTTTTATACACACAACTCTCGAACTCTTTTTGATCAAACCCGTAAGACTTTATAACATGATCAAAATATTAGTTCCAAGCTCTGGATGCCTGTTTGAGTCCGTAAATGGACTTCATGAGCTTACAAACAAGGTGTTCTTGGCCCTTTTCAATGAAGTCTTGGGGTTGTTGCATATAGATTTCCTCATCAAGACTTCAGTTAAGGAAAGCTGTCTTGACATCCATTTGCCAGATTTCAAAATCGAGATGCGCAGCTATCGACAAGAGAATCCGGATGGACTTGAGCATTGCTACAGGTGAAAAGGTTTCCTCATAGTTATTCCTTCTTTCTGAGTATAACCTTTCGTCACAAGTCTTGCCTTGAAGGTTTCCACCTTCCCGTCTGGTCCCCTCTTTCTCTTTTATACCCACTTGCAACCAATAAATTTGACCCCATTAAGTGGTTCGACTAGCTCCCACACTCTGTTATAATCCATAGACCCCATTTCTGCTTTCATTGCCTTTGCCAAGAAACCGCATCCTTATCTTGGATTGCCTCATCGTATGTCCGTGGGTCTGATTCATCTTGTCCGGGAATCAAGTCCGAGGACTCTCCTATCCTCATGCATCTCTCGGGCTGTCTCACAACCCTCCCACTACGACGAGGCTCCAGTTGTGAAAGTGTGTCGTTTGGTATATCATCTTGTACAGTTGGCAATGAGGTTAGCCCCCTTAGCTCACTTAAGGTAATCTCACTTTTGGGTCTTCTTTCGTTCATATAGTCTTCCTCCAAAAATTTAAAGTGGGTGCTTATGACCACCTTTTGATCTTTGGGACCATGAAACATACACCCTTTTGTTCCCTCGGGGTATCCTATAAACAACCTTAATTCTGATCGAGGATCCAATTTCCCGACTTCCTTGTCCAACACGTAGGTCGGACACCCCCAAATTCTCATGTGTCTCATACTAGGCTTGCGCCCGGTCCACAATTCTTTGGGAGTTTTGGGAACCGACTTAGATGGAACCAAGTTCAGAATGTAAGCCGCTGTTTCCAAGGCATGACCCCAGAACGACTTGGGAAGATCCGCATAACACATCATTTATCTAACCATTTCCAAAAGAGTTTTGTTTCTTCGCTCTGCAACCCCGTTTTGTTGAGGGGTTCTTGGTGCAGTCAGTTGGGATGCAATCCCTTCATCCGACAAGTAGTTCAAAAACTCATCGCTGAGGTACTCGCCTCCACGATCGGATCGAAGAGACTTGATACGTTTTTCCCTACGATTCTCTGCTTGAGCCTTAAATTCTTTGAATTTCTCAAAGGTCTCAGACCTCCAGTTGTCATCAATAAAAGTGACAAAATACTCGTAACCTCCTCTTGCCATGGTTGACATTGGACCACATACGTCTGTGTGAACAATTTCTAACACTTCTTTGGCTCTATTCCCCTTGGCTCCGAATGCCCTCTTGGTCATTTTACCCTCCAAACATGATTCGCAGGTTGGAATCAGTTCAACTTGGAGAGACTCTAGTGAACCGTCTTTCACCAACCTTTGGATCCTCTTTGGATTAATATGTCCCAATCTTAGATGCCATAGAAGTGTTTCGTTCACGTTTGATGAACGTTTTCTTTTACCGGAAACAGTTGATGTGTTATAGGATGCATTTCGTGAGTGGTGTGCACAATTAATTGTATAGAGATTACTTGAAAATGTTCCATGACAGATAAATTTATCATAAAGAGAAATGGTAACAACTTTATCAAAAGTAACCGAATATCCATCAAGGTAAAGTTTAGAAACTGAAATCAAGTTCTTTCTAAAATTCGGAACGTAAAGTACATCTCTTAAAATTAAAACTCTGTCTTCAAAAGACAGGTGCACTTCTCCCACTGCTTCAGCTGCCACTCTCGTGGCATCGCCCAGTGTGATGAGGATCTCACTCCCACTAAGTTGTCGGGTCCGTTTGAACCCCTGTAAAGTGAAACATACATGATCAGTGGATCCCGTATCCACCACCCATAAATGGGAGGCATACGCCGCTAAGCAAGTTTCAATAACTAACGCGTGAGAATTACCTTTCTTTCCATTCCTTTTGGGATTGGAATAGGCTGACCTCGGGTGTCCTACTCCTCCGCTTTCCAAAACTTTCCTCATGCTTGATTCCATGCTCTTATTTGATGTTGAGTCTGCTTGGTTCAACTTTCTTCTCTTTTCATCATCCTTATCACCACTTGATCTAGGATGAAAAGAAGATTTCTGTTTTCCCAAGTTCTTTTCCTCGTGCTCCCTTTCCCTTTCAACCAAAGTGAGATCATTTACAAGATCATCCACTGTAATATCTAGATCTTCCAATAGATACTCAAGATAGTGGTGATTATAGCTCTTTGGTAAGGATTGGAGGATGAAATCAATCTTAGTTTTGAAATCACATTTTTCGCCGAGGACCTCAAGCTCCTCAAATAGCACCATAACCCTAAGAACGTGCTGTGCTGCAGTCGTCCCTTTTTCCATTTTTAATTCAGCAATTTCTTGCTTCACACTTTGGATTGCCATATGGGTTTGATGTACGAACATCGCTTCGAGATTCTGTAAGATGTCTGCAGCTGACTCATATTCTTGGTGAAGGCGTTTCAACGCATCTGACATAAGTGCCAGAATTGTATCCTTCATCAATTCATTTGCCAGCTCCCATTCACCATATAGCATCTCGTCGCATATTCCGGCGTCCTTAGCTGGTTTTTCGGGTTTTGGTGTATCAAGTACCCATTTGGAAGGTGATGCGGCTAGGAAGGGTTTTAGTTTGTATATCCAATCAAAATAGTTTTCACCAGTAAGCAAATTGTCTTTAAGTATATTGAACAGTGGATTAAAAGGTTGCGACATGATGAACTGAAATAAATAATAATATGCATAAGCACAAGTATATCACAAAATTCGATCACGTGTTTCATATTAAAATCTCCAAAAAAATATGAACATGCATCAGCCAACATCTCAAAACAGTTTAAATAAGCCACGTGGGATGGGTCATTATTTAAACACATTCAAGCAGGTTACAAACAAGAACAGTTACAAACCTTTAATATCCAGATTAATAGTTAGCTCCCACTTAACCAATATAAAATTGACATGGACTTCAGGGAAGTATATGCATATCAATTTTATACCTAAGTAATAACCATGATTAAATACAGAATTATTATTTCTCTTTGAACGAGCCTCGTGGGGAGGGTCATTGTCGCCACTAGTAATAATCCACAATCATTCGTTAGGAATTTATTCATGTGAAAGCTATCTTTTGACCGTCCCGTGGGGGGAATTTCTCCAAAAGAATTCACAAATAAATAAATCATGGAGGTCAATAATTAATTCAATTTTATTATCCGGAATAAAATTGTCAATTAATTGTTTAAACATACTTAGTAATTTTCGAAAGTGAGATTTTTCAAAACATTTTCTCATGCATCGCAAATTTAAACACAATTTAAATAAACATAAATAATGCATAAACATCAAGACAAAAATTAAACATATTGGGCACATTTATCCAATTGTCATGGTTAATTTTGTCATGTCTTGATCTTGAGAAATCGTCTTCATTGCCTTCATCGTTCGTCTCAAAAAGCTCCCACTTGACCGTTTAAAAAAAATGCCTTGTCAAGCCACGTCATCAACCAGCTCGCGGGTCGGAGTGCCCACCTAGCACTCCCCCGGCCATGTCGAATAAGCGCCCGTCTTGTATCCAAAATGCCACCGTATGGCGTCACGCGCCACGCCCCGCCGTCGCCCATCGCTTTCGTCTGTCTGCCCAGCGTCGTCCGTGAGTCGCCCTCGCGCTAAGGCGAATCCACGTCTTCGCCCTCCGCCCTCGGCCTCGCCCGTCGGCGCGCAAGATCGCGCTCGTGCCTCCTTGGCATGTTTAAATGCGACACCACACGCCACGCTTCGGTTTCGGATCCAGTCTTTTAATTCTTCGTCTCCGCCTCTGTTTCCGATCCGATTACAATTTATTTACAAAAATAAATAAACCTAGATCTAGACTAGTCTATTACATTGATCAAATCAAACAAATACTAATCTACTTGTGGATTTTCTCACGAGGCAAAACGAATCCGAACGAATCGAATTATAAAACCACAATTTATATTCATGCATAAATTAAACACATTAAATTCCATGAAAATTGGATACCTGCAAAAAAGATCTAGCAATTCTACTATCTAATTTTAAAATTTAATGACAGCGAATTAAATTACAATTTAAAATTCAGAGCCCGAAACCGAGGCTCTGATACCAGTTGTTGGGGAATTAATTACCCGGATCTATTCGGGATGAATATTTAAATACATATTTAATTCTTGACAATTATTACTAGCATAAATTAACCCATATTAATTCAAATAATAATTCAACAACAAATCATGCATATAAACAATTCACGTAAATCCTACACATGCGGAAATACTACGAGTTTACGTGAACTTACCTCTTGGAATGACAATGGTCTTGTATATGAAAACACACCAAAAGTCCTTCCCAAGTATTCCAACATCCTTGCTCGACAATCCGGTGGAAGGATACTCGCGAACAATTAACAAAAGGAAAAATAAACTTTGTTGCACCACTTTTGTGGATTTACTAATTTTTCCAGCACATGGAATTGCACTTGGGAATGAAAGAATCATCCCCTATTTATAGATGGGGTGGTGGTCGAAATTTTGGGGAAAAAACAATGTGGGAAAATCTTTTCTTGATCTCCAAGAAATCTTGAATATATCTTCTATATTCTTTTTCCCATAATTAAAATATTCCACAAAAATCCCACCTCATCAAGTTATGGTGATTTTCGAAAATATTGGGTCCAAGATTCCAAGATTTGGATCTTCTTGAATTTATGAGATATACTTGTACTTCAAGAAATACATATCTTCCATAATATATTTTCAAGAAAATCAAGAAAATCTTTCTTGCCCTTTATA
Source organism: Stenogyne calaminthoides (assembly GCA_037126765.1). Classification (NCBI taxonomy): domain Eukaryota; kingdom Viridiplantae; phylum Streptophyta; class Magnoliopsida; order Lamiales; family Lamiaceae; genus Stenogyne; species Stenogyne calaminthoides. The sequence continues at coordinate 30,114,707 of JBBCBC010000006.1, read as the reverse complement.
TTTCAAAAATTTCGAAATACCTATATGAATAACCAAGTGGGAGATTTCTTGAATTTAATGAGATAATCTTGTATTCCAAGAATACATATCTTCATTCCATAACAAAATTCAAAGAAAATCTTTCTCCCCTTTTATCCATAAATTTTGAAAAATACAAGGAAAAATAGGCAATAAATTTATTTTATTTTTAAACACCTTTTTCAGTTATTGGACTTTATCTTGGGCTACTTGGGGGGCCTTTAGGAGAATTAAGATTGGACCTTCCAATGGACCTTGAATTATCAATATTGAGCCACAATATTATTCAAGCCCATAAATATTAATTAATCCCACTACATAATTAATATTGCACTATCCATCTTAACCCATATTACAGTTAATATGGCTCCCGGTTATTATTTCTCGTGTTTAAGATTTTCTAGCCCATTAATTAATTCAAGCCACTGAAATAGCTTTCCATTAATTAATATCTTTTATCCTTGGTAAAGGAACGGTTCAACATTATTATCCATACCGGAAACTAATTCCACTTGCAAGATTTGGTATGATAAACCTTATGAACCTCCCAAGGGGGCAAATCGAACAAGCGTACTTGCACACGATTCTCCGTATTAAATCTTAGCAATCGCATGTGATCAATAATATTGCCCAAGATATAGGGTATTGAATCTCACTGATTCTCTTCCCATAATAAGTCAAAGCAATAGTTCCTAACCACACGCAATCCTATTTAAGGGACGAAGATTAAGAAATAACTAACCACTGAGGTCTAATTCTTCCTAGTTCAGTTCTGAAGAATTTATCCTCATGTAGGTCCTCTTCAATGCATCAGTCATGCACTAGTGTAATCTCTTGGTCAAGACAAACCAATCTGAGCCTTACATTACAACCTTTCATGATGGATTGTTCATTTCCATCTAGGTCGTGAATGGTGTACTTTTAAGTACAAGGAACTGTTAATTTAATCTTCTGTGATCTTGGTATCACTAAATTAACTACAATGTAACATGTACTATTTAATGAACAGTTATGCAGTAAATATATGTAACATTCAATCATATTTAAAGCATCAGTGATAAACAATTTATTTCAGTAAATAAGTCCAAAATTCAGTTAGTCTGATTATACAAAGTAAAAGCAAACTTTCCAGTATAATGCCAACACTTCTCCTGGATGTTCCCCCTTCACTAGTATCCTCAACATCAGAAATATTAGGTTCAGGTAATTCATCAAACTCAGGGAACAACAGAAAAGGAGAGAGTGAATCATCTTCCTCAGGGGAAATTCCATTCATAACATTGTCAGAGACATTTGTTCCCCCTTGGTTGATGGATTCAGAGTTTGCCTCAGCTGTGACCACATCTTCATCGGCATTACATACCTGAGTCTGAACTGGTGTATGTTCAGATAGGTCAGCTTCAGTGTGTTGGCTTTCCTTCAGCGGAGAATTTCCATCCTGGGTATTTCCATCTCGAGCTTCTTTATCTGAGTCAGATTCACTCCATTCATAGAAAGTGATTTACTTCTTCTTCTCAGGCTCAGAGGATGTTTTGTTCTTCTTTTTCAGGCTAAGTTTGGTGATTCTCTTGGTCAGATCTCCTGAATCATGTTCTTGTTTCTTCTAAACACAAGTAGATTCATCAAAAATAACATGAGGTGTTTCTTCCACAATAAGAGTCCTATAGTTGTAAACTCTGAAGGCTTTACTGGCTTTAGAATATCCTAAGAATATCCCTTCATCAGCTTTGCTATCAAAAGTTTTCAACTGATCTTTACCATTATTGTGTATGAAACACTTGCAACCAAACACACGAAAGAAGGAAACAAGAGGCTTCCTTTCATTCCACAACTCATAAGGTGTTTTTCCTTGATTTTTGGTCAGCATGGATCTGTTCTGAGAGTAGCATGCAATGTTGATAGCTTCAGCCCAAAACCTCTTAGGTATGTCAGCTTCAGCAATCATTGTTCTTGCAGCTTTTTTCAGAGTCCTATTTCTTCTTTCAGCAACACCATTTTGATGTGGGGTCCTTGCAGCTGATGTTTCATGAGTTATTCCATTTGCTGCATAATAATTAGATATAATATGGTTGATAAATTCAGTGCCTTTATCTGATCTGATTTTGACCACACTCAGGTTCTTTTCAGTACTGAGTCTTTTCAGTAATTCTGGCAGTTTTGTCTGAGTCTCTTTCTTACTGAGTAAGAATATGACCCATGTATATTTCCTGCCATTAGTGCTCGCAGGTGTTACTGGACCAAAGAGATCCATATGTAAGAGATCCATATGTAACAGGAGTAGTATTCTGTCAGTAGAAACTTCTAATTTGCTTTTGAATGATGCTCTGATTTGTTTTCCTTTTTTACAAGCATCGCATATATGATCCTTACTGAACACTTCATTGGGTAACCCCCTCACAAGTGCCAATCTTGCAAGTTTGTTCAGGGTTTTGAAGTTTAAGTGATTCAGTCTTTTGTGTCACAACCAACTAGTATCAGTAGAACTTTTTGCAACCAAACATGTATCTTTAGGAGTTAGCCTCCAATCAGCAAGATACACATTTCCTTTTCTGCGCAGGTCGCGGAGGCGGCTTGGTATAGCAAAGAGGTCGCGAAGCGACTTGAAAGAACCCAAAAGTCGGGACCGACTATGTCTCGAGTTCAGTTGAAGATAAACATGGAAAAGATTCGGGTAGTTAGTGAGGTGGATTTCTCGAGATATAACCAGGGTAAGTGTATCTATGAGCGCGACTTGCGGGGTAAGAAAGGGAATCCAAGCCTGGCGGTTTAAACCCTAGGTTGGTCCACGAGAAGAAGCGCATAAAGATTGTAACCCTAGTTCCCTGTCTATAAATATAACTTGTATTGTACGTTGTAAAGGATAAAAATCTTAGTATCCAAGGCATAAATTATACGTAACATATCCTGGCTTGGTGCCCCTAGACGTAGTCTATTTTGCGGAAGAGACTGGGTAATCAAATCGTGTGTTAATTGTTGTTTTTGCCATTATATTGATCGGAACCTTATCAAGTTATTTTCTTGTTCGTCGGTAACCAAACTGGGTACAACAATTGGCGCCGTCTGTGGGAAATATAATTCCTGAGAAATAATTCTATTCTAAGGAAAACCCATCTCTTCTCCGATCAACAGCGATGGCAAGCAATCAGGGAAATCCTAACGGGCATGAGTTGGACTCCCGCGATGGGCGCGAGGCCTCTATGAGCTCTCAACGCTCCAGCTCCCATCGCGCTCACCAGCAAGACCCGGTGATGACCCCTGATTGGTGGAACCTGGTGTAGACCCCGGAGGACACAAAGGCCGTAATGGCTATCCTCAACAAAAAATGCCTCGCATTCGATGACGAGGAAGTGCAGCCTCCCCCCAAGAGGGCCACCCAGGAGGTCGGACCCTTGAAAAACAAGGAAGCACGGGACTGAAAGGGGCATTCGGGGGGCCAATTGGCCTACGATCCGCTAGACACGCCTTGGTTCGCAATCGCCAGCTCCTTAGAAGGCCGGCAGGATCGAACAACGTATTCGACCATCATGGCGACCTGGGGGTCCAGAAAGCCGCAGGGATTGTTGAAGATGAGGTGCAATATGAGCCTCGGTGAGCTGATCAGGTGGAGCACGACCTTGCCCTCGCACTGAACCTCCACCACAATAACCTGCCAAAGGGATCAACCGTGCATTGCGGCGACCCCCCAACAATGAAGGCAACAACAGACCGTCGTGACGCTCAAGTCGCAGCAATGACCCGGGCGGTCCAACAACTGGTGGAGCGTATGTAGAGTCTAAACGGGCCGGTGGGGGCAGATCCTTTCCTCGTTGATCCAGACTCCCCACTCGGAGCTCTGGTCACATTGGCTCCTACTCAAAGGAAGATTAATGCAGCGACCTTGGATCGCTACAGTGGGAACACTGACCCAAGGGTCCATGTGGCGAAATATAATTCGTACATGGCCTCTATGGGCGCTACTGACTTGACCAAATGCCAGCTCTTTTCTCTGACCCTAAGTGATCAGGCTCACCAGTGGTTTACCTCCCTGCCGCCCTTGTCGGTGGACACTTTCGAGCAGCTCGCACGCCTATTCCTGATGCATTTTACTACCCTGGCACCCCGGCCTGCAACCAGGCAACGTTTGATGAACACCTAGCAGGGGGATACAGAATCTGATCGGTCCTATATTGAAAGGATTGACAAGCTGATCCTGGAAGGAGACCCCATTGGGGATGAAGCGAAACTGCTAGGGACTGTCTCCGGCCTCAAGAAGGAGACCAAACTGTGGCGGCGCATGACGACCGATTACCCAGCTAGTTACGCCAATTTTGGAGGCGGGCTAGCAACCTGATACATACAGTAGAGCTCCTAGAATCCCAACTCTCCGAGGCTAAGGAGGTCACAGAGCCCAAGAAAAGCTCCAAAAAGGCCGCCTCGCAGTACAAGCCGCCTGGAAATTTCAAGAGCAAACTTTGCCACTTTCACGAGCAGACCGGGCACTATACCAGTGAGTGTAAAGACCTGTTGCCCCAACTGTGGAGGTTGTACAAAGATGGCCTTCTTGACGAATTCGTCAAGCGGACTCAGAAGAACGGCGATCAGGCTCTGAGAGGTCGCCAACAAGGAGAGCGCGCCCACAGGAATGACAACCAGGGAGCGAGGCAGGGGGAGCGACCTATCTCGCCCATGCCTGAAAATGCGGGAGATCGCGTGATACACACCCTCTCTCCCCTAGGTACAGTCGGGGGACTAGCCTCCAACACCTCCTCCAAGTGGAAGATGAAGGTCGAAATGAGGGAAATGGAGAACGCCAAGAAGATGGTGGTACCTGTCCTCGCCTTGGGTGAAGAATCCAACACAATTGAGTTCGGAGAAAAGGTCAAGGCAGGGGTGGTCTATCCCATTATCGATCCCCTGGTGATCCGGGCCAATATCATGGGAATTACAGTGTGCCGACTTCTGGTCGACGGGGGTGCCTTCTGCAACATCCTTTTCAAGAAAACCCTGGACCAGCTCGGGGATTATGATGCCTATATCACCCCGTGCAACCACATCGTGAAAGGGTTTGGTGATGCAACTGTGAGGCCCACCAGGATGATCCGAGCTGGTCTCTACACTGAATAGCGAGGTTAGGGCAACTAGGATGTTAGACTTTTTGGTAGTCGACCTTCCCAGCTCCTATAATGGTTTCCTGGGAAGGCCTTTTGAGCTTGAATTCGAGGCTGCGTCCTCTACTTTTTACTTTTGTGTAAAATTCCCCACCAAGAGTGGGTTGGTCAGTACCGTTAAGGGCAACCATGTCGATGCAAGAGGTTGTTTGATTTACTCTTCGTCTCTTTTCAATTCCGCATCAATACCTACCAAACAAACACTTGTAATAGATAACAATGAACAAGATGAGGAATTAAATAAGAAAACAATAGGCAAAAAAAAGAACCTACAGCGACCTCGATCCAAGAATAGGGCACGAGCCTGATTAATTCCTAATCGAGGCCGAGATCGATGACCCCCGACAAGGGAGCCCAAGGGCCATCCCGGGGGAAGAACTCGAGAAAGTCAAGATAGATCCAACTTGCCCGGATCTGGAAGTCATTATCGGCTCCAAGATACCGAACGACCTAAAGGGGGAAGTCATCGACTTTCTCAAAAAGAACTTGAACGTCTTCGCCTGGTCACACAAAGACATGGTGGGTATCGATCCGGAGGTCGCGTGTCACCGACTTCATATTGACCCGGCCCGAAGGCCGGTTGCCCAGAAAAGGCGGAAATTTGGCCCAGAAAAATATGTCACTTTAGCCGAAGAGGTGAAGAAGCTGCTGGATAACGACTTGATCATGCAGGCCTACCAGCCACAGTGGGTGGCCAACGCAGTACTGGTGAAAAAAGTCCAATGGAACCTGGCGGTTGTGTATTGACTTCACCGACCTGAACGAGGCCTGCCCAAAAGATTTCTTTCCCATGCCGCACATCGATCACCTGATAGATAACACGGCCGGACACGAGATGATGTCATTCATGGACGCTTTCGCGGGTTATCACCAAATAGCCATGCACGAACTAGATCAACAACACACCTCCTTTCTGACCGAGAAGAATCTATATTGCTGGAAGAGAATGTCGTTCGGCCTGAAGAACGCAGGGGCAACCTACCAAAGGCTTGTCAATCATATGTTTGCCGATCAGATCGGGAAGTCGGTAGAAGTGTATGTCGACGATATAGTCGTCAAAAGCTTAAAAAGGGAGGATCACCCGTTCCACCTCGCACAGACCTTCGATATCCTTAGGAAGTTCAATATGAGACTCAATCCCAAGAAGTGTAACTTCAGAGTCGAGTTGGGGAAGTTCTTGGGGCATCTGGTTAGTAAGCGGAGGATGGAGGCGAATCCGGGGAAGGTTAAGGCCATACTGGACATGGGGGCACCCCGGAATGTGAAAGAGGTTCAGAAACTCACGGGGTGCCTGGTCACATTAAGCAGGTTCATCTCCCGGATGGGGGACAAATGCAAGCCGATGTTCTATACGATCCGTAAGAAAGCAAAGTTTGAATGGACACCCGAGAGCCAAGATGCTTTTGAAAAAATCAAAACCTACCTGGCAGACATGAGTATCTTATCCAAACCTGTCCCGGGAAAGAAGCTGTTCTTGTATCTCACTATCTCGCGGCCTCGGAGACCGCTTTAAGCGCAGTACTAGTCCGAGCAGAGGGCCAAATACACTTGTCCATTTATTTTGTAAGCCAGACGCTGAACGAAATGGAACGACGTTATCCATCATTAGAAAAGCTGGCCTACGCATTAGTCATGAGTGTGAGGAAGCTGAGACCGTACTTTTTTGATCACGAGGTCGAGGTCCTCACTTCCCTGCGGTTGGGCAATACGAAGTGACATACGCGCCACGACCTGCCGTCAAAGCCCAGGCACTGGCCAATTTCCTAGTCGAGCTCACATTTCCTACTGAGGCAGGGAGTTCGGGCAGTCTGCCATGGGAGTTGATTGTAGATGGATCAGCGACCTCTCACAAGTCGGGAGCCGGTCTAGTGTTAAGAAGCCCTGAGGGTATCTCATTCCAGAAAGCCATTACCTTTTATTTTTCTGCAGCAAATAATGAGGCCGAATATGAGGCGCTCATCAGCGACTTAGAGATGGCAACAGCCATGGGCGTCAAGAGATTGCAAGTCCATACTGACTCTCAGCTCATGGCCTGTAAGGTCTCGGGGGAGTACGAGGCCCAGGATGATAGGATGACGGCCTATCAGGAAATCGTAAAAACACTATGCCTGAAGTTCGCACAAATCCAGGTCAAGCTGATACCGAGAGAACGCAACTCGCGAGCCGATGCTTTAGCTCGGCTGGCGACCTCCGAAGGATCACCGGATATGAAGGATGTCACCATCACGACACTTCCCCACCCATCCACCGAGCAAGTAACCATGACAACATTGAAAACCCCAGTGTCGACCTGGATGACACCCATCATGGAGTATTTGATAAGCGGCATCTTACCACCCGATCGCGTCCAAGCACAGCAGTTGCAGTTACGGGGCCGCACGATACACAATGGTTGGCGGGGAATTATACAAGCGAGGTTTCGGCATGCCCCTACTTCGATGTATCACACCTGAATAAGGCCAAGTCATTCTACGAGAGATACACGAAGGGTCATGTGGAAACCACACTGGGGGGGAGTCGCTGGCCCACAAGAATACAAGGCAGGGATATTTTTGGCCAACCCTAAAGGCCGATGCTATCACCTTCGCTCGCAAATGTCATAAATGCCAGATCTATGCTCCTTCCATCAAGGTCGCACCAGAAGAACTCACAAGCATCCTCAGTCCTTGGCCTTTTGCAAAGTGGGGGATAGACATCATTGGGCCACTCCCAACGACCCCATGATCGGTCAAGTATGCCCTAATATCGGTGGATTACTTCACAAAATGGGCCGAGGCTGAGGCATTGGAAACCATAGACCAAGATCATGTCATCAAGTTCATTTGGCGGAACATTATATGCAGGTTCGGGCTACCCCAGGCAATCATATCAGACAATGGAAAGCAATTCGATGGTATGAAGATTGATGCCTTCTTCAGAAAATGGAAGATCAGAAAGTTGTTTTCTACCCCCTACCACCCCCAGTCAAACGGTCAGGTCGAGGCCGTGAACAAAATCATAAAGCACACGCTCAAGACCAAGATCGAGGGGGAAAAGGGAAATGGGCTAGCGAGCTCTCGGACGTGTTGTGGTCGTATAGAACGACCTGCAGAAATTCAATGGGCGAAACCCCTTACTCGCTAGCCTTCGGAACTGAGGTGGTTGTTCCTGCAAAAATCGACCTCCCGACCCTCCGAACCAGCCAGGTCGCTTTTTATCATAATGATGAGGCCTTGGAAAGAAACCTGGACCTGCTCGAAGAAAAGCGGTTGGAGGCTAACATGAGAAATGTTAAGCAGAGGTCGAAGAGGTACTACAACTCTAAGGTGCAACTTCAACGTTTCTAGGTCGGAGACCTAGTACTGAAAAAGATAATCGGAGACTCCAATGGTGCCCTCGGCCCAAATTGGGAGGGCCCGTTCCAGATATCGAGGGTCCTACCAAATGGGGCATATGAGCTCGAGAGGACAGATGGAACCAAGGCCAAATACCCGTGGAATGCAGCTCATCTGAAGAAGTATTATCAATAGGTTTACACCCTTGTACTGATCACATCGATGTAAACAAATACTTTGGTTAACGATAATTCTCTATTCTACTTGAAAGAAAAATTCCTATGTGTAGAAACCAAACAAGTCGCATGAAAAATATGATCGATAACATGTAGGCCGCATGAAAGATATGATTGATAACATGCGAACCTGAGGTGTGACTTTAGAATTACTGGAAACGAGATCGCCACCCTAGCGGTGCGGTTATCCCCCGACTTTGTAAGACGATTAAGCGACTGTCCAGTAAATAAGTCGCGTAAACATTAAGACGGCAAGGACTAAGCAAAAATCGCATGAGGAAATCGAGTCAACACAACAAAGGAGTTAAAAAAAAAAGATTTTCATTAATAAGGACCCGAAGGTCGGGGAGAACCCCATTATAATAGATCCGGAGGTTGGTAAAAAGAGGCATTCCAATACAATAAATTTTTTTGGAGGTGAGCTAGCGACCTGGTCTATACTACGAGCTAATCGAGCTAGCGACCTGGTCTATACTAGGGAGCTAGTCGACCTGGCGACTTTGCCTGTATTACGTTGTTAGTAGTGTAGCGGCTCTCGGATATGGAGGTCGCCAAGGAAGATGCTGCAAAACTATCAGAAAGGGATGTTTCAACATCCGAGAAGTGTCAGATGCCGCAATGGGACTTCCCGCGTTAAATAAACACGAGTGTCATACATGCGGTGCAAAAAATTCAAGGGATTGTGAAGGGCATTCTGGCCTGATCGGGTTCGCATATATAATACTAAATCCATATTACATGTCAGGAAATGCCCATCACCACTAATCCCGTCATCCCGATCGGCGCCCAAAGCGCAGAGGGCCTGGGGCACTTCCATCATGGAAGCGGCAAGACCGCCACCCGGGTGGTAGCAAGACTTGGCAATGGCCGTATGGTCATCCTCTAATGAAGACAATATCAGAAACGGGGGAAACGCAGGGATGGACTGAATACCGGAGGTCATATGCATAGAGCGGAAGAAGCCAGTCACCGGAGGGTGCCTCAAAGCAGGGGACTAACCGAAACTACCCATGGCTAAGCTTGGGGACGATATATGGGGAGAGCAGAGGGGGTACAATGTGTATTGTATCTCTGAAAATCCCGCTCTATTTATAGATGAAAGGCGGGGGCGAAAATGCAATAATTCGACTCTCGAGGGCCCCTCAAAGAAACCGGCGCCGCACGGGCAGCTCGTAGGTAGCACGCGACTCCTGGTTGGTCCGATTCACGATATGCGGCATCACCAAATACCCCCGCCATCATTACGGATCTGTCACACATCAAGCCGATTCGGAAAATTGAGGCGACTGTTCGCCTCTCCGAGGATGGGATTTCAGCGGATGCAGACTTCCTAAGTCCGACCTGCCAAAACTCAAACAAGTTCAAGCCAAGGTCTCGAGGCAAGCTCGCGACCTCGACTTAGGGGAGATGAAATATGGGAGTTTTATTTAATAAGACAGATACCAGATGAGAGGAAAAACGAAGCAACTACTTTCATTGATAAAGACCCGAAGATCGAGAGGTAGTGCATTACAAATCAAAGCCTGAAAGCCGGTACAATAAAAAAAGAGGGGGGAAGAAAAATAAAAAGTGACTAGTAGGGCTGCAACTTCAATCTTTTTCAGCAGGGGCAGTTGAGGGCGGGGTGCTGACCGTCCTGAAAGGAGGCTCCTACTGCGTAATCGCCTACGGATTGACCTCCAAGCTCGATACCTTTTCCACAACGAGCTCAGAGGGCAGGTCGACTGCTGGGGGAACCACCTCCGAGCTCGTCACTTTCCCCATGATGGGCTCGGAGGGAATGACAACCGCGGGGGGAACGACCTCCTCCATGCCTAGTTCAGAAGGTATGACAACAGGAGGACCGGTCTCCGAAGAGTTGGGGAGAGGGCGCACGATCTGCCTTGGATCTGGAAAGAACGAGAGATCAATGACCATTTCCTCCAGGTCTCGGATCTCCAGCAGAACATCGGAGGCCAGGGGGTTGTCACAGATGTAGTCTTTGAGGTCGGCAATAAGCCCAGTAAGTTGCGGTAGGGTTGGCGATAATGATTGGAATGCTTTTTACAAAAATATCCACAAACACAAAATTGGCGTTTACCTCCCGGCTGACCTTGGTAAAATCCCTCTTTATCCGGCTCCCCTTACTACGGCGATTCGGCTCTCGGATCGGCCTCCCGCCTGGCCGCATTTCTCTCTGCTGGATACGTCTTGATCGTTAAGCATTCATCATGACCTCCGCCTCGGTCTGCCGTCCTTCGCCATGGCCTTCAATCTCGTGACCAGCCATACCATCTCGGCGGTGACCCTGAGGTTGAGATCCGCGAAGGTGCTTTCGGTTGCTTTCTCGAGCCCTTTTGGGTCTCGGCATACCAAGCCTTTGATCGGCTACAGGCATCGACTCACCGTAGATGTCGAGTTCGATCTCCATTGGCGTTGGTCCTCTCGGATAAAGGCACGCCTTTTTTAGGGTGTGGACCATGGCGAGTACATATTGCCCGCCATCTTCGGGCGACGAGCGCTGGCGCGATTTCGCCAAGGCCCACGCCCAGGCAAGTTATGCACATCATGAAACGTAATGGCCACTTATCGGGGAAGCTCGCCATTGAAGTGGAGGGCTCCTAAGGAAGCTAACCACCGGAAGAAGTTGAGGGGCCGAAATCTGGTCGCAAAGAGAGAGACGAGTCGTCAGAGTAATCAAAAATAATATGAAAAGTCACTTAAATTGTGATGAGAACTTACTGCTCACCCGGGCCTTGTCCTAGCTCTTAGAACGAAATATCATCTTCATGACGACCCTTCCTTTGGGCCGGCGGGCGGTGCCGCAAGCCGGTGGGCGGCGGGGTTGGGGGGCACCAGAACCGATCGCGATAAAGGACTCTGGGCCTAACCTCCCCCAGTGCCCCTCGCGATTTCCTCGATTCATAGGTCATAATCTCCTCCCTTACTTTCTTCCGAGCTTGGCCGGAAGTCGGCGGAGTCGACCCTGTAGCCTTCCTCTTGCCTTTGTCGACGGGGGGCGGTCTCGGGGGAGTGACCTCGGAGGCCGCCATTCACCTCATTTGCCCCAAAATAGATTTCTTGCGAGAAGTCATGACATCCGCAGGGGGCTTGTGGCGATAGATGGGAATGTTGGGGACTGCAAAAACATTGGAATTGGACTTAGTCAGACAGGCCGACAATGGAAATTCAGCAATCAAGGAGTAAGGGTACTTACAGGGGATGTCGCGAACGATGTCAAATGCCTCGTTGAGTCGGTCAAGCTCAGTGTTCAAGACATTCACATCCCGCCAGCTCGGTGGAGTGTCGCGAACGATGTCAAACGCCTCTTTGAAGTCCCAGTAAAGGTCGGCAGTAGTGGGTGTGAAAACTGTAAAAGAAGAAGAGAATTAGATCAATACAAGCGTCTATATCGGAAATAGGGCTCAACTTACCATGCGAGACCCGATTGGCATAATCGGTTGGGACAATGATGGGCAGAGTGCTCGAAGGGTCCACGGACTCCCACGCCCCCCGACGAACCACCATTTATAATGCCACTCTCAATCTTACTTCTAAGAAACTTCTTATGTTCTCTGTTGAGAACTATGACTTATGGAGATTGAGAATGCAAGCACATCTGTATTCTAAGCATGAAAGAATGTGGAGAGTGGTCTTTTAAGGACCATTTGAGTACACTGTTGTGAATCCTAGAATCACTGATGCTGAGAGAGATGATCCCAGAGATGAACTTCCTAAGTCTGATGACCAACTTACTCCTGAGGAGAGAAAGTTAGTCAACTTAAACTATATTGCTAAAGATACTCTATGTAGCACTATTGATGATGGTGTTATGGGGATGATTTCTCACTGTGAAACTGCTAAAGAAATATGGGATACACTTGCTATCATGTGTCAAGGCACAGATCATATCAAGGAAAACAAACTATATGTTGCCATTGCAAAGTTTGACAGCTTTGAAATGGTAGATGGTGAATCTATTGATAAACAGGAAGTCAGATTCACTAGTATCATGAATGATCTGAATGCTCTTGGGAAAACATACCCAAAAAGAGAAGTTGCACTAAAAATTCTTAGAGGTCTATCTAAGAAATGGGATATACATGCTGTGGTGATTGAAAACACCAAGAACATTGATTATATGCCATATCAATAAGTTTTCTCTGAACTGAAAGCTTATGAATTTGTGATTGATAGGAAAACAAAGAAATCTGATAGTAAAGATGAATCTTCATCTAGCAAGAATGTAGCTTTCAAAGCTAAGGAAAAATCCTGTAAAGCTAAAGAGTCTGATAACTAACCTGCCAAAAATCAGGATGAGCAAGAGGATAAGCTAGTACTGTTGGCTAGGAGGTTTGAAAGACTCAATAGCAGATATGGAAAGTACAAGAAGTACTACAAGAATAACAGGTATAAGAACAGGAATAACTCAGAAGCTGGGGACAAGTCCACTGAAAAAGGGAAGGACCACAAAGCTGGAGGATCTTCATCAAGAAAGAAGGAGTCCAAGACCAAGGAGGATAGTGATCAGGATGATGATACCAACAGATGCTATAATTGCAAAAAGAAGGGTCATTTCCAGTATGACTGTCCTGAGCTGAGTGACAAGGAAAGGAAGGAAAGGCAAGCCAAAAGAGACAGGATGAACTCAAGCAAGAAGGCTATGGTTGCTGAAGAAGAAGAACAATCTGAAGAAGGATCCAGCTCTTCAGAAGAAATGTTCTCAGATAGTGACAGTGATGATGTCTCCCTTGTTGCCATTGAGGAGGTAAATTCGTCTATCTCTGTTGCTGCTCCTACACAAGCACCCGAGTTATCAAGTTCATCAGTAACCAGTAATTTTGACCTGATGGATTCATTTGAGAATCTTATGAAGGACTATTCTGTGTGACAAAAATTGTTCATAGAAGCTCAAGAGCAGAATAAGGAACTGACTGCTGAGGATCTGAAGTGGAAAAATTCTAATACTGCTGAGATCACTTCTCAATTAATGGGAACTACTGATGAACTGGATGTTCTGAAAGAACAACTCTCATAAAAAGAGAAAGTGATAGAGGTCCTGAAAGGAAAATTAGAGAAATCCACTGAGGAAAATCAGCTGATCAGGACTGAATTCAATGACCTCTTTGAGAAACATGAAACTCTAAAGAAAAGTGAGGATAGTTTGCAGAGAAAGATAGCTCTATTGAATTCTGCATCTAAAGCAATAGATGAAATTCAGAGTTATCAAAGACCTGCAACTATAAAGGCTAGATTGGGATATAATCCAGGTGGAACCTCACAAGGTCTTCTGAATGCTGCTTCTTCTAGTAGCACTAAGACTGTCTTTGTTAAATTGGTGGTGTGTACTGATCTTCTTATTGAAGAACAACCCCGTGTTTTAGACAAGAGTAAAGGACCTATGGTTTCAGAAAAACTGAAGGTTCAAGAAAGAAAGCCCAAACCTCAGGAAAAGGCTAGAAAACCTGAACACTCAGTAGGAAATCCTCAGGCCAGTACTTCGAAGCCTCAGTCGAAGAATACCAACCTGAAGAAATCTACACTGAACCATCAGAGGAATCTTTAGAAAAGAAACACTCAGCAGAGATATTCTCAACTGAAGAGACCAAGTCCTCAGGATACTGAAAGACCACAATTTCAGTACAGGCAATCTAAACCCCACTTGCCTAAGGGTAAAGGTTTTTTGAACCCAAGTCAGCAAAGACATAGACCAGCTGCACCAAGGCCAAAGCATTGGATTAAGTGGCCTGAACCCAAGAAGAACTCTAAGGCTCATGTCCATGCTAAGGCTGGCACTCAAACACAGGATACTGCCAAGGCACCTAGGGTGGTGAATGTGTATGTAGATGTTTATGGAAGACAAATCAGCCACTCTAACGTAATTAGAGTTATCAGGCAGATTTGGGTTCTAAAATATACAGCTAACCTGGTAGGACCCTACACCAAATGGGTACCTAAGGTCTGGTCTGTTTTTCAGGTGAAGGAGATGGGCACTGAGCTGAATGAAGACAACATAGCCTTGATGAGTGTAAGTGAAATAGCTCCTGGTGCATGGTATCTGGACAGTGGATGTTCAATGCACATGACAGGATATAAGCATTTACTCACTGACTATGTTGAACAAAAGGGCCCTCAGATTACTTTTGGAGATAATTCCAAAGGACAGACTGAAGGATATGGAACTCTTAAAGTTTATTCTGTTCATATCCATGGTGTTTCATATGTTTCTGGTTTAAAGCATAATTTGCTTTCTATCAGTCAATTTTGTGATAATGGATTCAGTGTTGAGTTCTCAAAGAACTTATGTTATGGTAAAAGACAACGCTTCACAACAAATACTATTGACTGGTACTAGAAAAGGAAACGTGTATCTTGCTGATTGGAGATTAACTCCTAAGGATACGTGTTTGGTTGTAAATTTTTTTACCGATACCAGTTGTTTATGGCACAAAAGACTGAATCACTTGAACTTCAAAACCCTAAACAAACTTGCAAGATTAGCACTTGTGAGGGGGTTACCCAATGAAGTGTTCAGTAAAGATCATGTATGTGATGCTTGTCAGAAAGGAAAGCAAATCAGAGCATCATTCAAAAGCAAAGTAGAAGTTTCTACTGATAGAATACTTCAACTGTTACATATGGATCTCTTTGGTCCAGTGACACCTATGAGTATTAATGGCAGGAAATACACACTTGTGGTAGTTGATGACTACTCTAGATATACAGGGGTCATATTCTTACTTAGTAAGAAAGAGACTCAGACAAAACTGCCTGAATTATTGAAAAGACTCAGTACTGAAAAGAATCTGAGTGTGGTCAAAATCAGATCAGATAAAGGCACTGAATTTATCAACCATATTATATCTGATTATTGTGCAGCAAATGGAATAGCTCATGAAACATCAGCTGCAAGGACCCCACAACAGAATGGTGTTGCAGAAGACTCTGAAAGAAGCTGCAAGAACAATGATTGCTGAAGCTGACATTCCTAAAAGATTTTGGGTTGAAGCTATCAACACTGCATGCTACTCTCAGAACAGAACCATGTTGACAAAAGATCAAGGAAAAACACCTTATGAGTTGTAGAATGAAAGGAAGCCTCTTGTTTCTTTCTTTCGTGTGTTTGGTTGTAAGTGTTTCATACACAATAATGGTAAAGATCAGTTGAAAACTTTTGATAGCAAAGCTGATGAAGGAATATTCTTAGGATATTCTGAAGTCAGTAAAGCCTTCAGAGTTTACAACTGTAGGACCCTTATTGTGGAAGAAACACCTCATGTTGTTTTTGATGAATCTACTTATGTTCAGAAGAAACAGGAACATGACTCAGGAGAATTGACAAAGAGGATCACCAGACTAAGCCTGAAGAAGAATGATAAAACATCCTCTGAGCCTGAAAAGAAGAAGTTAATCACTTTTTATGAATGGAGTGAATCAGAATCAGATAAAAAAGCTCAGGATGGAAATACTCGGGCTGGTGAAACTCAGGATGATAGTTCTTCACTAAAGGAAAGCCAACACACTGAAGCTGACCAATCTGAACAAACACCATTTCAGACTCAGGTATGTAATGCCGATGAAGATGTGCTCACAGCTGAGGCAAACTCTGAATCTACAAACTAAGGGGGAACAAATGTCACTGACAATGTTCTGAATGGAATTTCCCCTGAGGAAGATGATTCACTCTCTCCTTTTCTGTTGTTCCCTGAATTTAATGAACTGTCTGAACCTAATATTTCTAATGTTCAGGATACTACTGAAGGGGGAACATCCAGGAGAAGATGGTTGGATAATCATCCTACAAGTCAGATTGTGGGTGATCTATCAGAAGGTGTTAGAACAAGAAAGTTCCATGGTGAAAGTGCTTTATTCTGCTGCTTTCTATTTGAGAAGGAACCAACTGAGATTGAAGAAGCTCTTCAGGATTTATTCTGGATTACTGCTATGCAAGAAGAGCTGAATCAGTTTACAAGAAATGAAGTTTGGGAGCTAGTGGACAGACCTAAGAGGCACAGATACTGAAGCTCAGATAAAAGCACCTGCAGATAAGCCAATCAGGAGGAAACTTTCTGGAGAATTCTCTGAGACTAAAGCCTACAGGAGTGAAGAATCTGAAACTGATGAACTCTTCAAAGAGGGATTTGGTGAGTATGGTGTGGCATCTAAGAGAATGGACTGGGATTGGCACAATTATGTTAAGATAATTGAGGCTGAGAAGAAAAGAAAGGCTGCTCTATCTGTGTCTGGATCAGAGATGACAAGAAAAGCTAGAGAAGAAGCCAAGAGGAACAGAGGTGGATTCCAACGGATGATATACAGGAGGAGGGGCACAAAACAGAGGAAGAGGATGTGGCCTCATGTAGATAAGTGGATGCCCATCGAGCTTAATGACAAATGGGAAACGGCCAAGAGAGAATTCGTATTCAACTATGACATTTTACAAGTCTGGCCGCGTTCCATTACTGACAGGGATGATGCTTTCATTACCTACATTCTGAAGAACTTCACCATTGAATGCCAAAAAATGGTTTAATGTGTTTGACACTTTAGGCTATCAGCTGAAAGCACCGGGGCAGATCAAATATCCTCCACCAAAGTTCAAGAATGGGATAATAAACTACGATTTCATCTATTCTGACTTAGTACCTCGAGCTGACCGGGAATGACTCACGTATTATTCAGAAGAGGGAAGAGCTGAAGAAGTGGTACTATGGAATGTTCAACCTCAAACCGTCAGCTGATGAAATTGAATCTGAAGAAGATTGATGTATTTTATGTTCTGTTGTTCAGTAGAGTAGGATCAAATTTTGTATCATGTACTTGATTTCTTATTAATGAAACTCTACTGATGTTTTTGCTCTAAAAAGATAATATCTCATTATCTTACTGATTATGTTGATGATTGCTATATATATTTGTTCTTTCTTAGGAATTGAAACCTGAATAGAAGATAGGTTTAATTCTGTTATGTTCGCATATTTGTAACAAGATGGTTTTGGCATCATCAAAAAGGGGGAAATTGTTAGGAGATGAATTTAATAAAGATTTTGATTAGATCCCAAAATCCCTGAGTATGACATGTATTAAGATATCTTAGTAGTATAGGATCAGGTTTAAATAGATATTAAGACTCAGGATTATCTGCACTATGTATAGTCAGCAGATATATATCAGGGATAAATAGGTTTATTTTGTTTTTTGCCTGA
Source organism: Stenogyne calaminthoides (assembly GCA_037126765.1). NCBI lineage: Eukaryota > Viridiplantae > Streptophyta > Magnoliopsida > Lamiales > Lamiaceae > Stenogyne > Stenogyne calaminthoides. The sequence continues at coordinate 30,096,807 of JBBCBC010000006.1, read as the reverse complement.
AGAACTCAGATGTTCCTGAGTAGCTCAGAACATTCCTGAAAGACCAGAGTCCCAGAACAAAAAGTATACTGAAGACAGAAGTATACTGAAGACGGAAGTATACTGAAGACAGAAGAATCCTGAAAACAGAAGATCCTGAAAAAATCAAAGATCCTGAAGACTGTTTTGTACTAATCGTAAAAGACCCTAAACAGCTATTTTGATAAAATAGTATTACGTTCATTCTTAGTACAAACAAACATAATGTTAGACATTCGTGGACATTAAGGAACATATCAGATCAGTAAGGTTGACCTAAATAGAGCCGTTTTGTTTGTCTCTGTTTAAAGGCAAATCTCAACCAATGAGGAGGCAACAACAACGTACTTTACTGACACTGAAAGCGACATCTCACTGAAGAAATGTCAGGGTTGATATCTTCCAGTTCACAGAAGTTGGTGATTGGCTACATGGCTGCATATTTCCTAATACATGCAAGGGTGCGTTCAAACCCTAGAAATAGTCGTTCATCAATAACCAAAAGAGGAAACCCTTGATGATATCTCTTCCAACGGATAGTTTTTCAAGAGTGACCCTTAAGAGAGTTGTCTATAAATACCAGTGACCTTCACCATTGCAAGGTTACGGGAAATCAAGCAACTCCAGAGCTCATTCGTATTCTTGCTTTTGAAGCACTCGAAAACCTAGGATTTCCCAAGTGTTTCACATTGAAGAGAGCTCATTCACTAAGACTAAGAATTGTTATACATCCAAAGCTTAGTAAGGGATATCCTAGCCTTTGAATTTGTTCTTATTGTCAAAGGATATCTCACCTTAGTTGGAAACCAACCCAAACTCAAACCCTATTGTTATGTAGTTTGAGTGTGTGATTGTTGGAGAGTGAGACTTGTAAAGAGTGAGTAAGTTGCAGTTGAGTTCTGCCAAAAAACTCTAGAGAAGAAGTGAGTAAGATGTTTGAGATAGTCTGAAAGCTTGTGTGTGTTTGAGTTAGTAAGCTGCAGTAGCTCAGCCAGAAAACTCATTGTAGAAAGTTAGTAAGCTGTTGAGTTAAGTCTGAAAGCTTTAGGAAGCTGTAGTAGTGTGTTAAGGAATTTCTCTGAGGATCAGAGAGAGTGGACGTAGGAGCTTTGCCTCTGAACCACTATAATTTGTTGTGTTATTTGCTTTCTGCTTTGCATTATAACTGTTGCATATTTTCACTGAAAGCACTGAGTTTTCTGATATTAAGTTGGAATCAATCCACTGAGTTTGCATTGAACTGATCACAGCCTTAACCACTGATTTACTAAGGAAAAAAATTTCAGCAAGATAAAACGAGTATAAACCTAGGGCCAACACATTCCGCAGATAATTACCAAACTGAACAAACTCTACTGAGTATTCAGTAAGATAGTTATCTGATCCAAACTTCTCAGGACTCTGATAAAATCTCAGAATCAGTTGGGCTAATCTGGCTAATTTTTGAAAAGTCGCTCGGGATCACTTGTCTCGATGAGACTTTGACTCAGGGCAATTTGTGCTTCTCAGGGCAAATTCTGAGGACATCCTGACCCTACTGATTTCAGTAAAGAAAAGTTTTAAAAATCACTGAACACATGTATTCCCCCCCCCATACACGTGTAAGACTCGTTACACCGGGACCAACAATAATGTTAAAATCAAAATAAGCAAGATGCGATTGCCATCGGGCATACATTTGCTTTGAAACATTATGTTCAAAGTCTTTAAAGAGCATGAATGTAGCAGCTTTACAATCAGTATAAATTGTAAATTTTTTATTATATAAATCACCTTGGAATTTAAGAACACATTTAACAATAGATAAAATTTCTTTAGCAGTAACAGAATAATTCTTCTGACCATTGTTCCATTTACCAGAATAAAATCTTATAATATAATCCTTTTTATTATCAGGATTAATTTGTTTCAAAATACCACCATACCCCAAATCAGAGGCATTAGTTTCAACCATTTTTTCCCATGAGGGATTAGCAATCATAAGACAATGAATATTCTTAACCTTTTCTTTAATTCTAATAACAACCTTAGTATGATTATCATTCCAAGGGGAAGGATTCTTCTTAAGCCTATCATATAAGATAGCGGAATCTTCAACAAGATTTTTAATATAAGAAGACACATAATTAAGACTTCCTAAAAATCTTTATAACTGAGTTTTATCAGTCATAATATCAGGGAATTTATTACCAAATTCAATACTTCGTTGAATAGGAATAATATTACATTTGTCAATAATATGATATATATATATATATATATATATATATTAATACTAGTTATAATTCATGTTATATTTTATGTAGGCACCATCGATCCATCTGGTACATTTTCTTGAAGCACTGAATTTTTGTAGAGATACATCCATCCGTATAATTAATTAGTTTGGGATTGATTTTTAATTTTTTCTAATATTGAATATGTGACAAATTGGCTTTAATATGACAATATTTTGAAATTGAGATATATTATTATTTGACAAATTGGTTCTAATAATATGTGATAATTTTTTATTATAACATGTGCTTATTTTCATTTATCATTGGTGTATTGAAAATTATTATTCCAAAAAAATAATAATTTAATATTACTCCTAGTTTGAATTGATATTGCAGCACAATAATGAAGAGTTAAGAAAAAGTTAATTAGGAAAAAGAGAAAATTAAATAAGAAAAAAATGGAAAAAGGAGAAAATAAAGTGGGGAGAGAAAATAGCGGCTATTGGATTTGAAAATTTGTGAAAATGGTCCATTCAAATTAGATTATATATTTTTTAAAGTGATAATAAAACAACTCAATCAATTTAAATCATCCCCTTCCAAATATTTCAAGATTACACCATATATATGTTATTACTTTTTCTCACAATAAAAACAATGTTTTCTTCTTTTGTTTATATCACATGTCATTACTTTACATTTAACCATCATCTATAAATAACTTATCAACTATAATACTAATAAACAATTCTCACACTAAATTTCATACGTGCAAACAGTAAATGTTCAATTTAATTCGGGCCGGACGGAGGGAGTACAATAATAATAATAATAATATATATATTTTCAAAGTACTAAAAAATTCAAAAAATAAATTATTTGTGTATCGATCGATTATTTCAATAACAAATCAGAATTAACACTCGATTTTTTCGGTGCATTCTAATCGAACCAAATTCAGTTGTTTACTAATACAATTTTTTTAGGAGTGAATTTGCAAAGCTCAACCAAGCAATTTTGAAAAAGGAAAATTGCTCATAGATACAATTTGTCATCAAGTCTTACTCTAAAATACAATCTCCTTTTGGTCTCAATCTAACATACAAAACATTCTCACCTTACCCTCACCTCTCACATTTTTATTTTCAGAAAAATAGAAAATATTGCATCTTATAAATTGTAAAATATGCACTTTTTAATTTTTGTATGTGCAAAATTACAACGCTTGTGCAGAATTACTACCTATGTGCAATTTATTTCGACGTGAGAGAAATATACTTTGGGAAGTACAATTCAGGCACTGTCAGCACGTGATGTCAGAGGTATAAAAAAATATGTCAAATTTTAAAACTGAACATGACCCCCATTTCTGCACAATATTGTTTACATAAGGGCAATTGAGACTTTTTATCCCAAATTTTATACCTAAGAGTAAAACTAAAAAAAACTTTGTATCTTAGATTAAGAGGGTTTCATATATTATAGTGAAGAGTGACTTCCCTTTTGAAAATTTCAAATGTATAAATATTGATGGATAAAGATCTCAAAAAGAAATACATCTCATGTGCACCACGCACTCAGGCACATAAGTGACCCAAAGAAAATGGGTCGCCCTTATTCGTTTAATAAATTATAGTGTCTTACAACTGTAATATATGGATACTACCCTAGCAGATTAACATCCTTCTTCTAAGGTGAGATATAAGGTTAGATTCTCTCACTTGTTTTCTTTTTCTTTTATTTTCTTTTTTTAATAACCCAAATTATTTCAAAAGGTTGAATGTTTCTGAAGTTGAATGTTTCAGTATTAGATAGTTACCCATTTTTGTTATTGGAATATTCATGTTTTGGTGATCAAAAGTTGCACTTTTCGCTTGTAATGAGTTGCATTTTTCAAATATTGATAATTGCATGTTTTCATTTTACAAAATATTGATTAACGGAAAAGTTTTAACATCGTTCTAAAATGCAAATTAACATAGAAACTAGCTAATATTGCATTGTGCAACTAGCTAATACTGTAACGTGCAATTATATAACACATATATGATAAATAGTTATTGAAACGTTGAACTAGATAACACACAAGCATGCAACTAACTATTATTGAACCGTGCGATTATATAACACATAAATAATCAACTAGCTAATACTAAAACTTTCAACTAGATAACATAGAAACATGCAACTAGCTAATATTGAACCATGAAACTATATAACCCAGAAGCGTTCAACTAGATAACACAGAAACGCTCAACTAGTTAACATTGAACCGTGCAACAATCACCAGAGATTTGAATTTCGCAGCGATGTTTCTTCACCCTATCTCCTATCTCCGATAGTATTGGAGTAGAATTTCTCAATGGAGATTCCACATTCTGATTGGAAGCATTGGATACCCCAAGATATGAAGAGCATGAAGGATGAAAGTGGATCTGACTCATTTTGTAGGTAGGGAGAAAGACGGTGGTTCCTTTAAAAACTCACTAAACATTGTGAAAAACAAGTGAAAATTGGAGAGAACTTTAAAATAGGGATGATGTATGTTGGGATATTTTAGTTTTGATGAATTATGTCAAAACATTATCAACTTGTGTTATTGAAGTTAATTTACAGATAACAAGTTGAGGGGGAACGAAAGAACAAAGTGAGGGGGAACTCACGAAATCATACGTAGATGATCGAGATCAGACGAGGCTGCAGACGAGGCTGATTGAGATCAGATGAGTTAGATGAGTTCCAAGTTAACTGATGAGCTGAGCAAAATCAGAAGAGAAGATAAAATAAGCGGTGACCGATCGAAGATCAAGATCGATGATGACCATGACCCGATCGATGACCGTAATGACTGATCGGATGATCGGAAGAATGCATTTGAGCCGATCTCGGTGATCGGAAGAATGCATAAGTCGATCGAAAAGAAACCGGCCGTAAGATCGAAAAGAAGGTTGCAGATCAGAAGAGGAGCAGATGAGACTGATCGAGATCAGATATGAAGATGAGCAGATGATCAAGATTAGACGTGATTGAGATCAGATGTACTAAATTGATATGCTAACCTGATGTACTAATCTGATTTATAAACCGAGATATCTTGATTCGATACTATCTTGATCGATCATGTAAAATCCGATCAAATCAGAAGAAATCGATATCGAAAACCGTAAATCAGATACCGGATCGAAAAGAAGTCATCGAAGAGAAGTCATCTAAAGTCATATTCACCGAGAATCGAACGTTCTTGATGATCGTCAGTTAAGTGCTAGTGTGACTGAGGGTCGATGTCTCAAGTCGAAGAATCGAACTCGGTCGAAAGTGTCAAGATGCCCGACGACATAAGGTCCGGCCAAGAAGTCTCTTTGAATCAAGAAAACTCGAGACTCAAGATACACGGACACCGAGGCTCGGATGCACCAAGGCTCTCGTGCAGATCGAAGACTCAAGATGTCTCTCAAGACACCGAGACTCGGAAGAATCTGAATGATTCCAGGCGAGGAATCTAAGGAATATAAATTGTTAGAATCACCGACGTGGACCAATGAGAGGAAGACAACCACTGGAAAAGTCGCAAAGAAGTTGAGAATAGTATGGATTTGAATGTGACTCCATCCAACGGTAACATTCAAATCCACACTATAAATACAAGTTCTTCCTTCATTATTCGTGTGGAAAAATGCGTGAAACATCCATCAAGCCAAATCATCTAGCATTCCCACCCTAGAACACAAGTCTGTAGATATACACGCATATATTCAAGAGTGTTCTAGAACCTAATCTAAGCAACCCATGATGTATCCTAAGCTTAGAGAGATTTTCCCAACCTTAGCATTGAGGCTAATCAAATGTAAGGGAAAATATCACCATAGTTGGAAACCAAACAAACCTTACCCAAATCAGTCGGTTAAGTTTGCAAGCGAGTGTGAACTCGGTAAACATCTAGCAATCCCGAAAGGGAGGGTAGGCAATCCCGAGTGAGGGTGATAAGTCCCGTTTAAGTGAGAGGTCGTTAAATATCTAGAGGCGAGCCCGAGAGGGTGATAAGTCCAGTTGGAAGGAATTTCCCTAGGAACAGGGAGAGTGGATGTAGGAGCTTGAGCCTCCGAACCACTATACTTTGTTGTGTTGTTTACTGCTTTATGTTCTTATATTGTCATATGCATTCGATTATAAGCAAAACACATCACATGAGCTTAAAAGTGAAAAATCTGTATTCACCATTCCTTCACCCCTGTTTTATGTGCATCGAACAAAGTGTTTTGCTTCCGCACGCGCAAAATGGGTTTTCCCACCGAGACCATCAATTGGTATCAGAGCAGGAGTTCAAAAGATCACCTTTAAAGTGATCACCTGAACTGAACTTTTTAAAAGAAAACCCGTTTCTTTAAAAATGCATATATTTTAATGTTTTGGCTTCATTATCAAAAAGGGGGAAATTGTTGGGATATTTTAGTTTTGATGAATTATGTCAAAACATTATCAACTTGTGTTATTGAAGCTAATTTACAGATAACAAGTTGAGGGGGAACGAAAGAACAAAGTGAGGGGGAACTCACGAAATCAGACGTAGATGATCGAGATCGATTTGAATTTGATTGAGATCGAATGAAAGTTAGATGAGTTCAGAGTTAAGCACGATGAGTGAAGCAAAATCGGAAGAAGATAAGCTAAACCACCGATCAAAAGATCGGAAGATCGATGACCGGATGACCTGATCGATGACCGGAATGCAGACCTGATCGGATGATCGAAGAACAAACGAGCTGATCGGTGATCGGAAGAACGCATAGTGATCGAAAAGAAACCGACCGAAGATCGGAAGAGAAGGTTGCGGATCGGAAGAGGAAAGCGGATGAGACCGACGAGATCGACGCGATCGAGAAATGAGATATGAAGATGAGCGGATGATCAAGATCGGGCGTGATTGAGATCGGATGTGCTAAACTAATATGCTAACCCGATGTACTAATCGATTTCATAAACCGATATCTTGACGACGATACTATCTTGATCGATCATGTGAAATGATCGATCGAACGAAAGAAATCGATGTCGAAAACCGTAAATCGCATACCGGATCGGAAAGAAGTCATCGAAGAGAAGTCATCTAAAGTTATATTCAATTTGAATCGAACGCCGATGATCGCTTAGCTTAAAAAATCTTTAGTGACTGAGGGTCGATGTCTCGAAGTTAGAAGAATCGAACTTCGGTCGGCTGAAAGTGTCGAGATGCTGATCGACGTATAACGTCCGTGAAGAGAAGTCTCTTTGAATCAAAAACCTTAGACTCGGTATGTCACCGACACCGAGGCTCGAACCAACTGAAGGCTCGAAAAGACCAAGGCTCGGGATGAGATCTGAAGGCTCGATAGAACTAAAGACTCGAAGATGTCTCTAAGACACTGAGACTCGAGAATCTCTGAATGATTCCAAAAATGAGTAATCTGAGGAATATAAATTGCCAAGATTTCAAATTTTGACGGGACCAATGAGAGGAAGACAACCACCGGAAAAGCCGCAAAAGAGTTCTGAGAATAGTATGGATTTGAATGTGACTCCATCCAACGGTAACATTCAAATCCACACTATAAATACAAGTTCTTCCTTCATTATTTGTGTGGAAAAATGCGTGAAACATCCATCAAGCCAAATCATCTAGCATTCCCACCCTAGAACACAAGTCTGTAGATATACATGTATATATTCAAGAGTGTTCTAGAACCCAATCTAAGCAACCCACGATGCATCCTAAGCTTAGAGAGATTTTCCCAACCTTAGCATTGAGGCTAATCAAATGTAAGGGAAAATCTCACCATAGTTGGAAACCAAACAAACCTTACCCAAATCAGTCGGTTAAGTTTGTAAGCGAGTGTGAACTCGGTAAACATCTAGTAATCCCGAAAGGGAGGGTAGGCAATCCCGAGTGAGGGTGATAAGTCCCGTTGGAGTGTGAACTCGGTAAACATCTGTAGGCAAGACCGTGGAGGGTGATAAGTCCCGTTTGAGTGAGAGCTCGTTAAATATCTAGAGGCGAGCCCGAGAGGGTGATAAGTCAAGTTGGAAGGAATTTCCCTAGGAACAGGGAGAGTGGATGTAGGAGCTTGAGCCTCCGAACCACTATACTTTGTTGTGTTGTTTACTGCTTTATGTTCTTATATTGTCATATGCATTCGATTATAAGCAAAACACAACACATGAGCTTAAAAGTGAAAAATCTGTATTCACCATTCTTTCACCCCTGTTTTATATGCATCGAACAAAATGTTTTGCTTCCGCAAGCGCAAAATGGGTTTTCCCACCGGGACCATCAATTGATGATGTACATGATAAATCGAAGAGCTGTGATGAGAATCGTTGTAAAATGGAGTGAAAATTGTGAAAACCAATCAAACTACTGGAAACGGTTTTTCTGGTAAAAACCGCCCCAAACCACTGAGGATCTACCCAGGAGACAATTTCTTCTGTTAAATGAAGAAAAATGACAAAAAAACTGAAGAGATTTGAAGGTTGGAATAGCGACATGAATTTTTTGAGAGGGAAAAGGAAGAAGCGAGAAAAATTAGAAGCGTAGTTTTCGGCAGAAGTGGAGAAATGGATTAAAAAATCTGTTTTTTTACCCAATTTCAATATTGATTGTTGGATAGGATCAGACGGGTGCATAGATCCTAGATTTATGCACAAGTTGTATATGAGACTTTGTCCTTAAAAAGATAGCTCTATGTGCTATGGCCTAACTAAGAAAGCCGATCCTGTTTGAATATCCGCAAGTCGATCCGTGTTACACAACAATTTATCAATTTACCATAATTTCATGATGTGCATTCTTTTGATGGCTTATTGGCGTTCACATGCCAACTTTCTGCAATCTCGTGATTGATTGATTTTTTATTTTATTTTTGGAATTATGTTGTAACAAACGGACTAGTTTTCTTGAAATATCACCGCACGTAATTTTTTATTTTTTGATAGGACACTTGCACGTAATTAAAATTGCAACTAACATATTTTAAGTGGTTTTTTTTTTCCAAGTTGAAAAAAACTCATATGAGTACAAATCACACACATCTCTCCCAAAGTGTTAAAATATCAATGTCCAATTTATGTCCCGTCTCACCGTGAGACGATTTGATACAAGTTTGCCTCTAAAATAAATTCATTCAACAAAAATAACAATACTCTAATTTATTTTTAAACAAGAAATGGTAATTGAGTATCTTGATGTCGCACTTAATTGAATGGTTGAATTCGACTCCGTGACTGGGAGTCCATTATTAATTGTAGTGCAAAACAGTAAAAGTGTGACTTTTTCGTCTATTCTGTGCTCTTTAATTCGGTTATTATTATAAAATTTAAGCTAATTCAACAATAACAAGCAAAATCATAACTCTTATACCGGTGGGAACGAAAGGTAATAAGTAAACGCGAATCCAATGATTATTGTTGAAAAATAAAAATAAAAACAATTAAAAAATATGAAATACTAACATCCAAGCTAATACAACAATAATAAGCAAATTAAATCATATACTCTTGTACATGTGGAAAAATAAAAAATAAAGAGCACCCAGCAGCAGAATATATAAGTAGGTAAATTAAACTGAATTCAAATATTATTGTTGGGTGTCCAATTAATTAAGTAGATGAAAACAGAAAATAAATAATCGTAGGCTAGGCATAGAGATGTATGTTAAGAAGGATGAGAAAGAGAATAAGAAGCAAACCGTAGATAACAGTGTGTAGCAACATGGATACCACACTTGTTTTCATGTTTAGAAATTCGGCTGGCCTCTGCTTTCCTGGAAGCTGGAATAATAATCCAGGCGACAGGAGCGCAAATAGCGCTGTAGCTATCAACAGAGCTGCGTAATCCCTCATTAATTCTAGCTACCTGATCTTCCTTTTCTTTCTCAGATATTGTAATGATGTGTAAAAGAGAAAGAGTACAACAAATTATCATATAAAATGGAAATTATGGGAGTGGTGGTGGGGTGGGGTGGGCAAATCATTCTTTTTACTTTAATTTTCTGTAGAGGGATTAAAGACTAAAGTAATACCAACTTTAATTAGCTTTTCTCCACTTCCATGTCTCTTAGTTAAATAATTCACCCTCCAACTCAAAACAAATTATCATCAATTTAAGAATCCCATGTATTAATTTATTTAATTTTAAAAGAAATACCCAAAAACAAAAAGACGAGCACAAATCGAGTTTAAGCACCGGTGTGTACAAAATCATCTAATGATATCATCTATATAATTTTTAGAGTTCCATTCTATGTTTCATGGACTAAATGTATGGCATGTATAACATTAAAAAATATTCGTAAAATGTATTTTTAGGTCCCTAAATTATTACTTTTTATTTCGAAAGGTCTTAAGCTATTTTTTTGTTTTAAAAATCCCCTGAACTATTAATTTTTATTTCAAAAGATTCTTGAACTATTTTTTTATTTAAGAAGACCCTAAACTATTGATTTTTGTTTCACGCGGTCCTTTTTGACTATTTTTTTTAATCATCTAACAGAATCGTTAAGTAAATACGCACATCATCATTCTCAAAATTGTTAATATTGATAATTGTTTTACTTAATGATTATGTTAGATTAGTTAGAAAATTTTGTTAAGAAGGACTGCTTGAAACAAAAATCAATAGTTTAGTGACTTTCTTAAAAAAAAAAAAATAGTTTATGGATTTTTCGAAATAAAATTTAATAGTTCAATGACTTATTAAAATAAAAAAATAGTTTAAGGACATTTCGAAAAAAAAAATAAAATTAGGGATCTAAAGATGCATTTTGTCAAAAATATTCTATGTAATTATTTAATTATGTATTCATGTGTTAAAGATGTAAACGATAGAATAATAATGAAATACTCCCTCCATCCCAGATCAATTTTCACAGTTGACTTTTACACGCGTTTTTGCGAACGAGTTTTGTATTAATAATTGAAATGATAAAGTGACTTTTAAGAAGGAGTATGAGAGATTAGGGGTTCATCTAGCATACTCCTCCTTAAAAGTCATTTTATAATTTTAATTACTAATACAAAATTCGCTCGCAAAAATACGTTTAAAAGTTAACTGTGAAAATTAATTTGAAACGGAGGTAGTACTAAAAATGAAATTAAAAAATTTAACAAAAATAAATAAATTATATATATATATAGCTAGCTTGTGTACATCTAATTTGTAGAAGCAGCCAAAGTTGAGTGGGGACGATGGGGGATGGAACAATTCAAGCGGAGTAGGTAGCCCACAGTTTATTATTACTCCCTCCTTCCCGAACTAGATTGTACATTTTATTTTTTAACTCGTATTTTATTGAGAGAATTGTTTAAAGTATATGAAACAATAAAATGACTTTTAAAACATTGTAGAATAGATAAAGAATAACACTATCATACTTCACTATAAAAATTTATTTATCACTTTAAATATTAATAAACAATTTACTCCCTAAAACATGAGTCAAATAGTAAATGTACAAACGAGTTTGGAATAAAGGGAGTAATAAATTGACTTGTAAGGTCTGTATTTGTGAAATTTTATATTTTTATTGAAAATATAATTTTAAACTTAATTATCTAATAGTTAAAAGAAACGAACTCATTTTTACAAGATACAAATAGCAATTGAACGGTTTTTAAAAACGTTAACAAGGTAGTACTCTGCATACAACTCAACACATTAAGGGTTCACTTAGTATAATAGGTAATATTAGTAATAGGTATCATTGAGAGTTCAATCATTAAAGGTTATTGATTACATTGTTATTACTTGATTAGAATATGAACAATGTGTATCATCTGATATGAGTTGAGTAGGTAGGGGTAACTTATTTCTATTTCCATTATTTATGTATCAAAATCACAAACAATATTAATAAAAATAATTCTCATTACTCACTTTTATTAACCCTAACCAAACAGATCTAACATGTCGTCATGAAGAGGGTAAATGATGGCAAATCAGGAATGGTGGGTAGTATGTGTATCATGGTCCCTTTTGACTAGCACTGGCACAAGGAATAAATTCCCAGAAGAGCGGTTCACCTCAACCCTTCATTTTACGAACAAGATTATAATTTAGTCAATTAGGTACCCAAATATAAAGGGCCCACCTTCAATTGTTGTCCAAATTCTATACCTGATCTCTACTTTTATAAGACTTTTGACCTGATCCGACTTTTAATTGAAGATTGAATAATACACATTTTTTTTAAAACCTGAAAAAAAAAGTTCTCGAAAATAAAAATAAAAATTGGGAGGGTGAGCTGTTGGAAATGAGACCACCTGTTCAATAATGTTTGGGAAACTCCGCCCCCCATTCATACCAAGAGAAAAACAAAACAAACTAGAAATAAATGAAGAAACAAAATCACAATCATCAACACAAGAATTTACGTGGAAAACTCCAAAATCGGAGAAAAACCACGGACCACGAAAGAAATATCATTATATGATAAATTTCTACAATCATACAGATTTTCCCTCTATCGCTCGACATCCCTACACTATTACAAGTCTACATGACTCTTACCTTCTCACAAATATGAGAAAGGAATTTACTTAGAATCAAACACTAGACTAAAGTGTATTGACCGGTGCAATTGTAACAAAGACACAAAGACTCCTTATATAGAATTTGGAAGTCTCATTTCTTTATTATCATCCGATGTGGGATAAAAAACCTCTTTTATTTTAACACCCAAGCCCAACAATCTCCACCTTGGTAAAATAAAATAAAACTCCACTGTTTTCGCCCACAATTCATTGTCTTCACCAACAATCATGATCCTTAAACCAAAGAACCATCATTCTCAAAACAGAGAATAATCTACTCTACCATATGAGTAGAACATTTAGAATAAACCATTCTAAGAATTTTTAACCACTTAGAATTAACCATTCTAAGAATTTCCCTCGACACACGTCAAAAAACCTGCTGAAAACTATGGTGCTCCTTCTAGCTCTTGGCTCCCCTAGAAGACCTTCAGCGATCGACATACATTCACCGCACACCTTCCATCTATGCCAAACCAATGCATATGCGGTCCAACTAACATTATCACACCCTCATCCATGGCAGTTGGGTACGCCAAAAAGATGTTCATTTCCTTCTAACGAGAATAATTTTCGATCAAGCATAATGTTAGTTTCAAGAGTTATTTGTCGCAATCGCTCTGTGTAACCCAGATTGCATCATCACATTGATTCTTCCACCATATTTCTCTACGTTAGCACTTTATGGAACTTGAAGTCCTTGACATACCGTTTCTCCACCCCTAATTAAATAAATGTCTCTCAAGAGACCCCCGGACCTTCTCAAGAAATCTTTTATGATGTGGAAGATCAGACTACGCTGCAACTACAGAGCATACTCAGAATATCAAGAGACCTGATCCCGGGCTATGATACCACTTGTTGGGGAAACTCCATCCCCCATTCATACAAAGGGAAAAAACAAAACAAACGAGAAATAAATAAAGAAACAAAACCACAATCAACAACACAAGAATTTACACGAAAAACTCCAAGACCGGAGAAAAACCACGGACCACGAAAGAAACATCACTATATAATAAATTTCTACAATCATACATATTTTCCCTCTCTCTCGCTCAACACCCCTACACTATTACAAGTCTACATGACTCTCACATTCTCACAAATATGAGAAATGAATTTACTTAGACTAAAGTGTATTGACCGATGCAATTGTAACAAAGATACAAAGACTCCTTATATAGGATTTGGAAGTCTCCTTTCTTTATTCTCATCCGATGTGGGATAAAAAACCCCTTTTATTTTAACACCCAAGCCCAACAAAAAATTGGTGTTTCACTTTGTATTCCATCGTATGAATAAACGACACGTGAAATAACAAAAAATATCCAACGAACCACAATGTTCTGGGTCAATGTATTAAAAATCCAGAAAGGTGAAATACCAATGAAATATGAAAAAATTGAACAACGGAATCGAACCGGGGTTGTTGACTTCATTGCCCCCCATCTGCACATACTCACTCCATCCAAAAAAAAAAATTACACTTTTTTTTTTCTTAAAAACATCTCATAAAATTTGCATATTCATAAAACGAAACCTACTAAACACAACTCTTACAGTACTCATATACATATTTTCATAAAATGCAATTATTTTTTTAATCCACATACATTCAATCCAAATAATTTATTTTTTCTCAACAATTTAGTCATTACACATTTTCTTTAAACTTTGTGCCTAATAATTAGTGCAAATTTTAATTTTTGGACAGCGGGAGTACATAAAATCACTTGAACCAAGACTTGTACCAAATGAATAAATTCATCAATATGCACTTATATATGCTCATAAAATTTGGTTAACATGTTTAAATACACATAAGCTCGGCAACCGGCTCCCTGGCCTCCGGATCTTTGGATTCTTGAGTTGGCTCTTCCTTGGAAACAAAACTAGCTTGAGACATTTTCGTGTTTGAAGAACGTTTGAAAATTCAAAAGTTTGATCGAAGATTCGTGAGGAATACTCCATTGAGAACACTAAAACTTAGATAAATTCTTAAAGAGTGCACTATGTGCGATTTTCACGCACTGAAGGTGTTTTTGAAATCCCAATTTCTCAGGCGTCTTCCTTGCGCAGCCGCCGTCCCACGGTGGGCGCCACCCCTGGCGCGGCCAGCATGACGCCTCCAGACGTAGCACAGGCCTTTGGCCTTTTGCTCTCATACCTTTCTGACCCTATGGTCATCGAGTCCCTCCTTCGCGAGGCCGTACCCGCTTCGCAGATCTCAATTTCTACTCGTGTGGCCATGGAGGCCGATCTCCGCTCTGGGATGTTGAAGCCTCATGAATACCCTTCAATTTCAGGTGCCTTGAATGCTGCATCACGAAGGAATTGTAAATTTTTAATGTACATGTATTTCATTGATACTATATTGTACAAATGTGCAAGATATATATACACAATGAATGGCCTACAAAATAGGCAAAAAGTAATGCTAAATAAAATCTCTCCCATAATCGTGTTAGTCTAATTCATGACTTGTGATTGTGGTGGAAATAATCAAGGAGAGAATCTTGTGTAGAAATGAATAATATCAATACTCCCTCTCAAGGTGGCGTGTGTAGATTTCGAACACCCAACTTGCCCCGTAAAAATTGAAATCAATCAGAACCAAGGGCCTTGGTAAAAATATCTGCCACTTGAAAATCTTTAGATAGCTTGCATGGTTTGATATCACCACTTTCAACACATTCACGTACGAACTAACAATCCATCTCAACATGCTTAGTTTGTTCGTGAAAGACAGGATTGACAGCAATATGACGAGCGGCTTGGTTATCACAAAATAGTGGCGTTGGACCACTTTGCTTTACTTCTAAATCACAAAGTAGCCCACGTAACCAAAGTATTTCACTAACAATTGTAGCCATTGCTCCATATTTCGGCTTTGGTAGAGGAACGAGAAACCATCGCTTTTTAGTTCGCCATGAGATAGGAGAGCCACCGAGAGTAATGAAATATCCAGTGCTTGATCGTCTAGTGAAGGCGCAACCTCCCAAATCAGCATCACAATATGCCTCCAAACTCATGTCTCCACTTGCTGGCAAGAAAATGCCTTGCCCAGGGGTCAATTTCAGGTATCGAAGGACACGAACAACTGCATCCATATGAGATTGTCGTGGTGCATGAAGAAATTGACTCAGTTGACTCACCGAGTAAACAATATTCAGTCTTGTGACTGTAAGATATAGTAACCGGCCAACAAGACGCCGATATTGAGAAGGATCTATTTCTGGAGTTGAGTCTTCTTTGTGCAACTTGAGGTTTTGCTCCATTGGAAAAGAAACCGGACGACTAGCCTGTAAACCACTCTCTTCCAATATATCTAGAGTATATTTGCATTGGCTTAGGATGAAGTCTTCAGACGAGCGAGCTACTTCAATTCCAAGAAAGTATTTCAAGGGACCCTGGTCCTTGATGCTAAAAGCTTGATCAAGATATTCCTTGATTAACTGTATATGAGAATTATCATTCCCTGCAAGTATCACATCATCAACATATATCAAGGCAATAACGAGAGTCATCCCATTACGAAAAATGAAAAGAGAGTGACACGAAAACCAAGAGAGAGAATGACCTTAATAAACTTGTGATACCAATTCCTTGAAGCTTGTCGCAACCCATAAAGTGACTTTTGTAACTTATAAACTCGAGAATCCCCTTTCTTTGCAAAGCCTTGAGGAATACGCATGTAAACATCCTCGTCGAGGTCACCATGAAGAAAGGCGTTATTCACGTCCAACTAGTGCACTTCCCAATTCTTCTTAGCTACCACAACAAGTAAACAACGAACGGATACAAGCTTGGCAACAGGAGCAAAAGTCTCGTGGAAATCAATGCCTTCAACCTGAGTGTAACCTTTAGCCACCAACCTTGCCTTGTAACGTTCAATCTCTCCAGTGGGGTTATACTTAATTTTATAAACCCACTTAGAATCAACAGCTTTCTTCCCTGGGGGTAATTCAACCAACGGCCATGTTCCATTTTCCTCCAGTGCTCGAATTTCTTTCTACATCGCCTCAACCCACTTTGGGTCCTTAATAGCTAGGGAGAAATATTTTGGCTCATCACATGAAGTGATGACTACTAGAAAGGATTTGTGACGAGAAGAAAATTTATCATAAGAAATGTAATTTGAGAGAGGATATACCATCGAGGTTCCCGAAGTTGAGCTGGGCTGTGAATGGTCGAGCGAGGGCGGTATGTCAATCTCAAAACCTGCCAATCTCTTAAGCTGCATTCTACTTGAGTACTTCTTCGAATTTATGGAATGGAGTCAACAGCAGAATTAGTAGATGGGCTTATTTCTGGTGCAATTTTAGTCTCTACAGCCTGTTCGGTTGCACTTTTATTTGGTCTGGTAATCTGCTCGGTATGAGTTGTACCCATAGATGTATGTCCTGATCATGGTTCAACCACTCCAGGTACAGGATCATCATAAAAAACTTGTCCAGTTTGCTTAAGAGCACGGTTTACATCATGGTGGTAATCATTTTCATGCAAGCTGAAAACCCACTATTTTGTGCAAAGGGAAAAAATTGTTCCACAAAATTCACATCTCGTGACACATGTATTTTTTGTGTTTTCAAATCGTAGAGCTTATATCCCTTTTGCCCAACTGGATATCCAACAAAAACACATGGACTCCCCCTCTCACCAAACTTATCATCTTTGACATGCTTATTATGAATGTATGCAAGACACCCAAAGACACGAAAGTGATCATAAGAATGTAACTTCCCCAACAGAATTTCATGGGGTGTTTTATTATCAATAACCCGAGATGGTAATTTATTAATGATGTAGACGACAGTTAAAACACATTCACCCCAAAAAGAAATAGGTGACGAAGATTGGAATCGTAAAGCACGTGCAACTTCCAAAATGTGCATATGTTTTCTTTCTACCACCCCATTCTGTTGAGGCGCGTACACACAAGATGTTTCCAAGATAATACCCCGATCTTTATAAAAATTCATCAGTCCACTTGTTTGAATTTCCAAACCAATATCTGCTCTTATTCGTTTTACCCCTTTACCAAATTGAGTTCCCACCATATTGCAAAATAAGGTAATAAAGTGAGCAACTTCAGATTTATTTTTCATCAAATACACCCAAACTCCACGACTAAAATCGTCCACAATAGATAAAAAATAATGAGCACCTAAGTATGACTCAACTTTATAACGACCCCAAATATCGTAATGAATTAACTCAAAACAATAAGTAGTCTTAATAGAACTAATAGGAAAAGACAATCTGGTTTGTTTAGCTCTAATGCACGAATCACAAAAATCATCATTGTTATCAATACATTGTAAACAATTTATTTTATGCAAAGTACTTGTAGAAGCATGTCCAAGTCGTTTGTGCCATACTTTTGAATCCACTGGGACTGACAAAGCCACACCCCCGCTCTCGATTGGATCCACACAATAAAGACCATCACGAACTTTACCCAGCCCAATTAGGTTCCTCGAGTTTAAGTCCTGTATGATGCAATAATCCAGAAAAAATGTCAATGAGCAATTTAGGTCTTTTGTCAAACGACTCATAGACAATAGGTTGCATTTAAATTTTGGAACATTCAACACATGCTTAATTTCCAACTCATTTTGCAATTTAGCATCCCCGACACCTGTTACAGGCACATAATCTCCATTCAGTATTTTCACAGGTGCGCCTACTCCACTCATTTCAACATTCTTTAATTTTCTTCCGACACAAGAAATATGTTCCGATGCACCAGAATCGATAATCCAAACATTATTGAATTTATCCTTACCAGCCATGTTTGCAATTGGAGGTTGTATAACCTATCCAAAATCATTGCTTGTCCCCAAAAGTTGAACTAGGCGGGCAAATTGTCTGTCACTAATCCCTGGAATTGAACTATTGCCGGTGTTATTATCACAGCCAGTCATGGTGATAAGGTATTTGTGAGGATGATTAAGTAACCAGATTTGGCTCTGGTACCATGTAAAATTTTAATGTACATGTATTTCATTGATACTATATTGTACAAATGTGCAAGATAGATATACACAAAGAATGGCCTACAAAATAGGCAAAAAGTAATGCTAAATAAAATCTCTCCCATAATCGTGCTAGTCTAATTCATGACTTGTGATTGTGGTGGAAATAATCAAGGAGAGAATCGTGTGTAGAAATGAATAATATCAATAGAAACCCTTGCCCAACGATGCCAGGTCTCCTATCAGATGGGGATGCGTAAAATTTGGGCCCAATTTTGCATTTGCGCGAAGCGCTCCCTGAGTCTGCAGCGTATGGGACTACGACAATTACCGCTAACAGGGCGGCGCCACTCGATTCCATTACTCCACCGCTGCACGCGGCTTTGCCTACACCTTCCGAAGCGTGTAGAGCCCCACCTGCTACTGATTTACTTCGTCCCTCCGTGGTGTCAACATGTAACAAGTTTTCTGGGCTTCATTCGACTAGTATGTCCCCTAGTGTGGTGAATTCTAGTATTTTGCCTGGTTCTCGTACATTGAGTCCTGAGGAGACTGATCTTTTTGATCCGTTGTTGAGGGTTCGTGCTGATGGTATGCGTGATGGTCAGGTGCTCATACCTGGTCATGAAAAGCAGGTTGTACCTCAGCAGCCTTCTCCAATTCCTACTGATAACATACTTGTTAAATCCTTTGCTGCTGCCCTGGATCCTTTACTATCTTCTGTAAAGCATCGGCCAGTCCGGAAGGGGGAGTTTTTATATGTTAATATTGATGATTCTATACATAGACAAGGTGTGATGGAATTGCAAACCTCTATCATAGGTCGCGTTTTACTTAAATTGGGGGCAAACCCGATGCCTATCAGTGAACTCAAAGCATCTCTTGACAAGGTTTGGCAAGTGCACGGGAATTGAAAAATTGTGACCTTGGGAAAGGGGTACTTCAATATTCAAATGGCGGATCTCCGAGAACGAAATAGAATCTTGTTAAGGCGCTCTTGGCCTCTGGATTTCGGGACTATCAGATTGCAGAAATGGGTGCCAGAGTTCTATCCCTACAAGGTGAGATCTCCGATTGTTAACGTTTGGGTGTAAATATTTGAGTTACCAATGGAATATTTTTATGTACCCATTATTGAACGTATTGCTTCTGCCCTTGGTCCGGTGGTTAGTATTGATACACACACACGCAACCGAACTATGTGTCACTATGCCAGGGTCCTCATTGAGCTTGATCTTCGTAAAGATAAGGAGTACAATATTATGTATGAGAGGTCTAGGCACTGCTCGATTGCTTCAGTGGGCTATGAACAACATCCAGAGTTTTGTGCACATTGTCAGGTAGTTGGACACTCTATGGACAATTGTCGTTTTTACGGAGGCTCAGATGGTCCGGGAAAGGTTGTAAAGCAGAGGAATTGGGTATGAAAGGATTCGACAGTACAAACGGAAGCCCCTGCTCCATATGGGAAGGAATGTACAGAAACAAGTACTTCGGGCACTGTAAATTACACAGAGTTGCGGGACAGTGGGGAGGATGGTTTGCTACCTTCCTATGAGGTGATTGATTTAGTGAATGAGAAGATCATAGGGCATGTGGATTGACAGGTACCACAGACTGACACATCTTTGCCCGACCAGGAGAAGATACAGAGCACGTTGAAATAGACTGGCAGTTGCCAAAGAAAACAGCTTCGCCATCTAGACCAGTTTCGGCTCCTCCTGAGCCTACTACAACCAACTCCTTCAGGAATTTGGTCGAGGGTACTACAGCTTTGGACTCGGATTCTATAGCCTCTCCTACTCCTACCTCTGCTAGATGGTCGGACATGCTAGATGATGACTTGTTTGTAGGGAACTTTGTGCAGGACATAGAGACATCACTTCCTCCGACAGAACAGAATGTGACTTCACAGACGGTGCTAACCCCGGCCGAACAACGCTACTTTGAGGCTTCTGGGGGCAAGATATCTTCAAAGGATCCTTTGGGCAAGCTGAAAAATGCAAAACTTAAAAGGGCCCGAAAGAAAGAAACCAAGAGAAGAGAGAATACAACACACGAATGAGAGTGAAGAAGATACAGGATGCCCTACAAGCCTCCCTAGACGAGACTACAACTGCAAATCGTCGTTAGCTTGCTTATTTCATAATTTACGATGTATCTATCGGTGATATGGTCAGTTTTGGGCCAGAGACACTTTTTTTTTCCTGTATGGGTCACTTTTGGGCCCACCCTTTTCTTTTCCGTTTAATAAATTACTTATTCACCTTAAAGAGTGCCCTCCTTCTAGCGCCAATTGTTGTATATCAAAATATCAAAGTTAAGTTGTTTAATGTGCCTTTATATTTGGTAATACAAACAAGTAATTAAAGTGTAAAGATAGCAATAAATGATTATGATTGAAGAACAAGATGAATGTTCTTCAATAAATATTAGAGAGTAATTCAAGAGAGGTTTAATTGATGAGTAATAAATTCGGATCCTTTATTTGGTCTTAAATACCCTCTATTTATAATACAATTTAGGATAGTGGATCTCACTCTCCTAGCTAGCTATACAATGAGCATTAAATGCTTGCAAACTCATTAAAATTTGGGAATCGTCGTATCTGATTTTTTGGGAGGTCGAAGAAGGTCGACATAGGTCGACCTTGACTAGTTCGGTGAAACTCTGCGCAAACTACCTGAATTGGGCTGCTAAATTTGTCCTATCACCAATATTCTCTGACTTCATCATGGTTAAGGAAGATTTTCTGCGTCGAACCTCTGACACATGTCAAATAACATTTAATTCTAATTGTCCTGTCCGACCGAGCTGGTCGAGCTCATCATCGTCATGCCTGCGAGCTATATTGCTCGCTGACCGACCGACATAAATCAATCTTCCAATTTGACTAAGTCTTTCTGGTCGAAAGATGTGTGAGATTAAAGTGTGGGCTCCACCTCGTATTTTCTCACAACTAGAACATTTGAATTATTTTGATCTATTACCTTTAAAACACTACATTGTTTAATTTCATTGCATGCGGTCTACTAAAAATTAGAAATTAAAACTAAACAATTTGCCAAATTACTCCATCCGTCCTAATTTAGATTGACAACTTTTCATAAATAGGTGTCCTAATTTAAATTGGTCATTTCCTAAAAGGGAAATAAAACAATTTTCTTTACAAAATAATACTCTTATAAATAACACTTATTTACATCACATGTCACCCTACTACACACACAATAAATTTACTTTACATCATTTAATACTAATAAACAACACTTTTCTTAAAGTTGAATTGATATCCATACCCCTCTACAAAACTCACTTTATACCATTTAATACTAATATTTCTCACTTTACTTAAAACTCGAATCTACAGTAAATGGTCAAACAAAATTAGGATGGAGGTTGTACTAAATTTACTTTTAAAACGTAATTTTATCAAAAACGGCATAATGTTGGTTCCAAAATAGCAGAAGGTCTATAGGGGGATGTATTTAAATTACTAGATCTTTCTCAAAATTTTATCTAAACACTACAAAAAAAAAGTCATTTAATGAGTGCGTTAACGAGAACTATAAAAACCCTCGTTAATAACAAGAGTTTTAAAGAGGGTTTTGATAACTCTCACCACTAATGAGTAATTTCATAGCCCTTATTACTAACGAGAGCACTATCGAGTAATAAATTTCCCTCGTTAATACAGAGGGCTTTAACAAGCACCTTAATAGCCCTCGTTAATAGCGAGAACATAGTCTCCTTATTAAAAATACATAAAATATATGATACATATTTATTAGAAATACAAATTTAATGAATGCCTCACTTAGCCAAATGGAAATAATAGTGCAATTAGTAGCGAGAGGTATCGAGTTTGATAACCAGTTCTCGCAAATCTAGTGAAATTTTATAATTTTCATCATTTAAAATTAAAAAAATACAAAAAATATATGATATATATTTATTAGAAATGAAAATTTAATAGATAAGTTGCTTAGCCCAATGGTAATGGTGGTGCATGTAGGAGTGTGATGTCTTAAGTTCAACCTCCAATTCATGTGAATTTTTTATATTTTATAATTTTGGTTTAGTGATGACAGTTTTGTCCTCGCTAATACCGATGGCGCATTTGCCCTCGTTAACACATAGCAATTTTGTTCTTCAAGGAGAAAATTGTCAAGGGTTATTCACCCTCGTTAATTCCCTAGTTAAATTAATTCAACGAGGACATTTTCTTGTTAACATTCTCGTTAAATGACAGTTTTTTTTGTAGTGAAAAACCTTGCAAACACTAGAGTACAGTTGTCAACTTCACTGGCTTTAAAGTAACGCATTTGAATTTATGATTTATTAAAAAAAATGTGTTGAAAAAGAATATAAATATGTATAGTTGCGTTTTGAGAAAGAAAAAAAAGAATAAATAAGCAAAAGCCTTAATTACACTGTGATCTTCTGCAACCTGCAAGCCCAGAACATGGATCAATTCGATTGCCTTTTCTTAGAATATTTAAACGTAGTTTTTTGTACCGAATTAGATACTATATAGGGATGGGAAAACACTGGTGGTTCACATGCTTAATTAAAGAACCTTCAATTATTTTGCCATTAGGTGAAACAACTTTATTTATTATGCTCCCACATAAAGCAAACATTATCAATACATTGTCCCTCCCCATCTTGGAAAATAGTACAAATCCGAAAAATAGACCGTGAGATATATATTAACATGAGATCTTGTCTCTTTATACCAACATATACATATCATATAGTCCTTAAATTTTATTGTGGCCTCTTACTCTTATTAATGCATGACATATCCTATTAGTGGATGTCCTTTATTTTATTTTAACCTTTTACTTTTATTAATGTATGACATATTCGGCCCGTTTGCTTTATAGGACTGTGATTAATTATGATAGGATTGTGTAGAATTTAGTAAATATTGAATTGATTGGACTAGACTATTTGAATAAAGATATATGTTTGAATTGTAGAATTGCATATTTTAGTTCTGTATTAAAATTTTAACATTTGTATTTAAATTGAGGGATTAAATGAGATATATTAATGAAATATCATAAAAAATTCTACATGAGATAAACTTAGTCATTTTAAGTATAAATACGAGGATATTATTGTAATATTGTATTTGAGACAGATTTTATCTCACCTTCCACTGTCCACATGATATATATGTTAGTTTGTCCTTTAATATAGAGATTAAATACATTTTTGTATTGGACTGAAAATGTATACCGCAGGACCCTCATCATGTGAATGAAATAGCTGATTATTTGAAATTAGACTACTAATCCAGACCTATCCCAATAAAGGAGATTGGATCGCTAGATCTAGTTTCCGTCATTAAAATATATGATAATTAATACTAATAATTATTTATGGTATTATAATAAATATCATTAATTATTCTTGACATGTTTTCCTAGTTTATCAAGATATGATTGTGAGACGTTTCTTTATATTGTTTGACTTGGCCACAAAGTATTACTTGGGCTCAAAGTCATATAGTTTCCCTTCATGCTTTTCCTAGAGTAGTATAAATACGTGCTCCAAGTATCATTGTAAGGACACGTTGAATTATTAATAATATAAGAATTTTTAGGAGATTTCCTTTGTTTATCCGAGACGCTGTCTCAACCCCTTGCAGGCATTACGCCCTGCATCATCTAGTATCCAGTTCCAGGTGTTTTCGCTTTAGGAATAGATCTCGATTCCGATCCTTTCATGTCCGGTTTGAGGGACGTCTGTACACAGTTCGATCCCTTCTTGTCCAGTTTGAGGGATTTACGTGCACAATTACAAATTCTCATTGACATGTTCGAGGCTTCGGTTCTGGATGACGAATCGGAAGCGCCGAATGTGCTGGACGAGACCCATTGGCACCCACCCTCTTCGACCGCCACCCTACTGATCTGTCATGATCGAGACCTACCCATCTTCGACGAGTACCCGGATGATGATTTGGATGAGGATGATATGGATTTTATGAAAAATCTATTCACTCACCAAACCACGCCGAAAGCACAACCCTCTACGACTTCTACCCTACCCCCGTCATCACTCACCATCACCACGATATCGCTACCATCACTCCGCACCACCGCCATCACCACTCTACTATGTTGCTGCTCCCCACCATTTCAATAACTCGTTTCACACAGCCGCACAACCAGCCTACCCATGGCAACCCCCACCGCACTTCTTCGCGGTGCATATTTGTGTCGCCGCTAAGCCCTATGCGGCCCAACAAACGGCGGTCCTGCCAAGTGTCCCCCCCATAGACAACCTCCCCGATGGGCGCCTCTCTGTTTGCGCTTTTGTATCGTATGGGATCCCGGTGGATGAATTGTTTGGGTTCTCCATCATAATGGAGATTAGATTCCCATCGATTTGAGGTTGAATCGCTTCGAGGATGGGTAGGATGATGGAGATTGGATCGTGAGATCCAATTTTCGTCATTAAAATATATGATATTTAATACTAATAGTTATTTGCAGTATTATAATAAATCTCATTAATTATTCTTGATATGTTTTTTATATACCAATTTGAAATGTCGGCTCTTTTTTCCACGCTCTAAACTTCGAATTAAATACTTAGTGATTGTAAAATCGTGTGCTAAAAATTTCTTTTTTTTAAAATATAACGACAAGCATAAGTATTACATTTTTTGCGTGGAAAACCTTAATGAAAAATATAAGTTATGTCTAAAAAGCTTGTGGACCTATTTATTAAAACTAGATCATTCAAAGATTAGTAAATTTTAATAAATATCTTACAAGATAGACATCTAGCATTTTAACTTATATTTTCATTAATACTTTTCACAAAAAAATAATATCATCTTGTGTTATTTTATGAAATTTTTTTGCCAGATTTTTACAATCACTAAGTGGTGACCCGAGTTTAGAGTGTCGAAGGTGCAAGAGCCGGCATTCTGGATTCGGGGCGTTACATGTTTTCCTAGTTTATCAAGATATGATTGTGAGAATCGTTTCCTTATATTGTTTGACTTGGCCACCAAATATTACTTGGGGCCAAAGTCATATAGTTTCCTTTCATGCTTTTCCTATAGTAGTATAAATGCGTTCTCCCAGTATCATTGTAAGGACATGTTGAATTATTAATAATATAAGAATTTTCAAGATATTTCCTTCATTTATCCGAGATGTCGTCTCGACCCCTTGGAGGCATTACGTCCTGCATCATCTGGTATCCAGATCCAGGTGTTTTCGCTGTTGGAATGGATCTCGATTCCGATCCCTTCATGTTCGATTTGAGGGACGTCTGTACACAGTTCGATTCCCTTCTTGTTCGGTTTGAGGGATTTTCGTACACAGTTACAAATTCTCTCTGACATGTTCGAGGCTTCAGTTCTGGATGACGAATCGAAAGCATCGAATGCACTAGACGAGGCCCACTAGCACCCACCCTCTTCGACTGCCACCCTACCAATCTGTTATGGTCGAGACCTACCCATCTGTGATGAGTACTCGGATGATGATTTGGATGAGGATGATATGGATTTTATGAAAAATATATTCACTCACCAAACCACGCCGAAAGCGCAACCCTCTTCTGTTGGGGTTAAACTGTAAAGTGTGCTTTTACTTTATATATAACCAAACTGAATTTCTCATTTATTTACTGAAATAAATTATTTATCACTGTTGCATTAAATATGATTGAATGTTATATATATTTACTGCATATCTGTTCATTAAATAGTACGTGTTACATTGCAGTTAATGTGGTGATACCAGATCACAGAAGATCACATTAATAAATCCTTGTAACTAAGTAGAAAATCACAACCTAGATGGAAATGAACAATCCATCGTGAAAGATTGAAGTGTAAGGCTCAGATTGACTTGTCTTGACCAAGATATTACACTAGTGCATTATGATGCGCTGAATAGGACCTACAGCGAGGACAAATTCTCCAGTACTGAACATGGAGAATTAGACCTCAGTGGTTCGTTATTTCTAAAATTTCCGTTCCTTAATGAGATTTATTATAATACTGAAAATTCAAAGTCCATTAGAAGGTCCAATCTTAATTCTCCTAAAGGCCCCTTTAGTAGCCCAAAGATAAAGTCCAATAACTTAAAAAGGTGCTTAAAATAAAAGAAATATTGTTGCCTTCTTTTTTCCTTGATTTTCGAAAATTATGGGTTAGAGAGAGAAAAGATTTTCTTGGAAAGATTTTATGGGATAAGTATTCTTGAGATACAAGTTTATCCCATAAATTCAAAGTAAGTCAAAGATTCTTTTTCTTCCTTTATTTACCAAGATTTTCGAAATTTATAGAGTGTAGGGAAGAAAAAATATTTTGTGATTATTATAGAAATATAATATATTGAGATATGTTCAAGATTCTATCTTGGGAAGATACAAAGAAATTTCCTAACTCTAATAAGTCATAAAATTTTTGCCCCCCTCATATCTATTTATAGGGGATAAATTTTTCATCCCCGATACAATTCCATGTGTTGGAAAAATTAGAAATCTACAAAGGTCCGGTATATTTTTCTTTTTCCCTTTTTGTTAATTGTTCGTGAGTTTCCTATCACCGGATTGTTGAACAAGGACGTGGGAATACTAAAGAAGGACTTTGGGTGTGTTCGTTGAACCGTTGCTCATCTGTCTCCGTTTAATTTGCCAAAAAGGTACGCCTTACGTAACTCCTAGAAATCCGCATGTGTAGGATTTAAGTGGCTTTATTATATGCATGATGTGTTGTTGCTATTTGATTATTATTTGAATTAATATATGATTAATTCATGCTAGTAATAATTAAATAATTTAAATTTGTATTTAAATTGCACCTTGAATAGATCCGGGCACCCTATTTCCCAACATCTTCGGCTTCTACCGTACCCCCGTCATCACTCACCATCACCATGATATCGCCACCGTCACTCCGCACCACCGCCATCACCACTCTACTATGCTGCCGCTCCCCACCATTCCGCCGTCGTTTCACACCATCGTACAGCCAGTCAACCCATGGCAGCCCCCGCCGCTCGTCCGCACAACACATATTTGTGTCACCTCTGAGTCCTAGGCGGCCCAACAACTGGCGGTCCTGCAAAGTTTTCCCGCCACAGACAACCTCCCCGATGGGCGCCTCTCTGTTTGCGCTTTTGTATCATATGGGATCCCGGTGGATGAATTGTTTGGGTTCTCTATCATAATGGAGATTGTATTCCCTCGATTTGAGGTCGAATCGCTTCGAGGGGGAGTAGGATGATGGAGATTGGATCGTGAGATCCAATTTCCGCCATTAAAATATATGATATTTAATACTAATAGTTATTTACAGTATTATAATAAATTTCATTAATTATTCTTGATATGTTTTCCTAGTTTATCAAGATATGATTGTGAGAATCGTTTTCTTATATTGTTCGACTTGGCCACCAAATATTACTTGGGCCCAAAGTCATATAGTTTCCTTTCATGCTTTCCCTAGAGTAGTATAAATACGTGCTCCCAGTATCATTGTAAGGACATATTGAATTATTAATAATATAAGAATTTTCAGGAGATTTTCTGTGTTTATCCGAGTCGTTGTCTCAACCCCTTGCAGGCATTACACCCTACATCACCCGACCTAGCCCACGAACCAAACAAGGCCTCAGTGTAAGTATAATTTTCGAGTTTCTAAACGGTAATGGTTATATGATCAATTATGACTTAATAATTTGACAAAAACTTGTATAGTCCTGGTTCATGCTATGAATTCGGGTAAAACCTGACCCATACACTACAAACGAGTCAGATATATTATCATTTGAGCATAATTTTTTTGCACATCTTTCCCTTCTCCACTCTCCCAGCGACTAAGAAACTACCTCTGTGCGACGAAAACTCTGTAAATCATGATGGGCAAATGCCTCGCTAAAACTCATCAACAGAAACTATCATTTTCACTGTTTCGTCCTTTTTTTTTTGTTCGTCATTTCCGGTGATCTCACTCGCCTATCTTTTTCATAGAAAACGTGTAACATAAGCGATGTGATTAAGCAGAGTACAAAATCATTATGGTTTCTCATGATTGATTTCTTGCGATTTTGGGTTTTTTTTGGATAACTAAGAGAGTTTTACTAAATGATAGTGAGAGTTAGTTTGAATAACAGTGAGAATTTTACTGAATAATAGTGAGATTTTTTTTGAATAACAGTGAGGGTTTTTCTGAATAACAGTGAAAGTTTTTCTGAATAACAATGAGAGTTAGTTTGAATAACAATGAGAGTTAGTTTGAATAACAATGAGAGTTTTACTGAATAACAGTGAAAGTTTTACTAAATGACCGCGAAAAGTAGCACACGACGGCGCGAGAACAATTGGAATGACCGCGAGAGCAGCGGCGTGATGGTGTGTGAAGAGCCACAATTGAGCATAGAATGACCGCGAGAACAACGGTGCGGCGGCGTGAGAATAATGACTAATGAGCGTGAATTACCAAAGCATCGGCACGTCGACACAAATGAGCGTGAAATGAGATTGGGGGAGAAAAATCGGGTCAACTCATCCCTCAAAATATATCATATTGAATTAGAGTTCATAGTGTGAACCTGATTCGCAGGAGTGTTGCTCTAACAATTTTATCCTTCTAATCTTGTGGTTTTTTTTTTGTCGGGCTGAATTAGAGCAAAGGCTAATGCACTTATAATTTGAAAGATCTTTTTTTACATTGTAGAACTTTGATGAATTGAATTCATCTTTGCTATTCATGAAGATAGGAAAGATTCAAAGAGAGTTAAAGGCTGTTACAACCGTTCAGTTTACAGATGGAAAGATATGGAAACTATCTTAATGAGAGAATGAGAGGATCTCTCTTATTTATACAAAGCATCTAAAAGAACTAAATGAGAGGTAGTAGTTCTAATACTGAAAAGTATTAGTTGACTAAATAATATAACTTGTGCCTTAAGATATATTTATCGATTTATATAGATTATATTTGGGTAAATGATTAAGAGATAACCTCATGTGATCGCAGAATGAGAAAATGTGACCGGTGATAATGATACTTGATCGGTAATTCACATGCATGTACAATTTTAATTCATTTAAAATATAATGAAAATACTAGTCTACTTACAAATTTAAGAAAATTATTATAATGAGACACACTTGTATGAGACGGTCTTATGATGAGACGGAGTAATTTGGGTATTGAGGCTTTTAACATTTTAAAAGGGTAAAGTATAAGTTTTGCTAGTTTGTATCTCGTCTCATGCATGAGACCGTCTTATAGAAGTTTGTTGATCCCGGTGAAAATGAGTCTTACACGTGTATGGGGGGGGGAATACACGTGTTCAGTGTTTTTAAAACTTTTTCTTAACTGAAGGGTCAGGATTTCCTGAGAATTTTGCTCTGAGAAGCACAAATCGCCTACGAGTCAAAGTCTCTTGAGACAAAGGATCTGAAATGCTTTCGTAAGCTTCAGATTAGCCCAACCGATCCTGAGTTTTATCAGAGATCCTGAGAAGCTTGGATCAGATAATTATCTTACTGAATACTCAGTAGAGTTGTTCAGTTTGGTAACTATCTGTTCTAGCTAATCAAGAGTGCAGAATGTGTTGGCCCTAAGTTTGTTTATACACGTTTTATCTTGCTGAAAATCTCTTCCTTAGTCAAAACAGTGGTTAAGGCTGTGATCAAGTTTGATGCAAGTTCGAATATCAGCAAAATATGCTTTCAGTGAAAATATGCAAATGATAGAATGCAAAAAATGAAAGCAAACAACACAAAGAAATTATAGTGGTTCAGAGACTCAAGCTCCTACATCCACTCTCTCTGATCTTCAGAGAAATTCCTTAACACACTATCACCTAAAGCTTTCAGGCTGAACACAACAGCTTACTAACTTTTCTACCTTGAGTTTTCAGGCTGACTACTGCAGCTTACTAACTCAACACACACAAGTTTTCAGACTACCACAAGTAGCTTACTAACTTCTCCTCTAGAGCTTTCTGGCTGAACTCACTGCAACTTACTCACTCTTTACAACTCTTTCTCACCAACAATTCACACAATACACAAACTACCTATCAAAAGGGGTTTGGTTTGGGTTGATTTCCAACTAGGGTGAGATATCCTTTGACAATAATCACAGATGCAAAGGCTAGGATATCTCTACTAAGCATTGGATATATATCAAATCTAGGCTTAGTGAATGAGCTCTCTTCAATGTGAAACACTTGGGAAATCTTGGTTTTTCGAGTGCTTCAATTTGCAAGAATACGAATGAGCTCTGGAGTTGCTTTGATTTCCCATAACCTTTCAATGGTGAAGGTCACTGTTATTTATAGGCAACTTTTCCAAGGTCACTCTTTGAAAAACTATCTGTTGGAAGAGATAGCATCAAGAGTTTCCTCTTCTGGTTATTGATGAACGACTATTTTTAGAGTTTGAACACACCCTTGCTTGTTTTAGGAAATATGCAGCCATGTAGCCAATCACCAATTTTTGCAGTCTGGAACATAGTACTACTGACAAAGTTCAGTGCCCTGTCGCTTTCAGTGTCAGTAAAGTACAATGTTGCCTTTCTCTGATTGGTTCTTGTCTTCAGTGAATGTAGACAAACAAAACGACTCTTTTTAGGTCAATCTCTCTGAATGAGACAACCTTAAACAACACTTAGTTCTAGTTCCTTTTGTCTGCACTTGAATATTAGAGCAACATTTATTTCTTATAAATGTGCGTCTTCCTCAGTTTTGTATGTTCTCAGATAGATATTTTTTAGAGTCTCTGAGCATTCAGTTTTACCTGAGTTTTCAGCATCCTCTGAGTCTTCAGTATCTTCTGAGTCTTTAGTATCTTCTAAGTCTTCAGTATCTTCTGATTCTTCAGTATCTTCTGATTCTTCAGTATCTTCTTGTTGGTGTATACTGTAAAGCAAACTTTTAATGAGCTTTGTGGATGTATATTCAATTTCCTTATTATCTGAAATAAATGGTTTTTCACATTATTGCATTCTTATAAATTGCTTATTTGTCTGCTTATCTTATATTGTAGACTATGTGGTGGGTTTGTAGCCACACGGAAGATCACATTGTCAAGTTCCTTATAAGATATAAACAGTATTCACAACTGAGATAGTTCTGGACATAACTATTGGTTTAAGTTGTAGTATAAACTTGTTGGTGGCTTGTCTTGGCCAATAGTTTATACTAGTGCGCTATGTTGTATTGAATGGGTCACAGATAAGACATGCTCTTCTATTCTGACTGTTATGAAGAACTAGAGGTCTTGGTGACATTTGTAATTCTCAACCCTAAGTGTGGTATTTAGATATGTGGGGTGCTTGTTCACTGCTTTGATTTACTATAGGTGAGAATCTTGGTAGATCTCTCACACTTCGTATTTTGGGTAGTGACACCACTCGCATGATATCTATTTATTGTCATTGGGGCACCGTGTCCTGGACATCCAGGATGATGACGTCCCCTTGAGGAAACTCATAAAGGATTGTCGTATTAAACCTTGCAGGTGGATTTAATCTGTACGACAACAAGGTTGAGTGGTACTACTCAAGGAATAATAGATATTAATTAATTAAAGCAGTCGGAAGCTTTAATAATTAATGGACGTGCGATATCTTGAACACGGGGAATTATAAAGTCTAATAGAAGCCCTGATTCGGTTCGGGATAGAACGGGAGTGCAACATTAATTCTCTAGTGGGATGAATTAATGTTCTCGGGCCAAATTAATGTTCTGGGCTGAACATAAGAGAATTTGGGTCCAGAAGAAGCCCAAACCCTATACCTTCTAGTGGATCCCTAGTCTGGCCCACGAAAACCTATGGAGCATATGAAAAGTGCCTTGTTTTCGTCCAAAACCCTAAGCACACAAAATCAGATCTGAAAAACGCAGCAGCCAACAAACTAGGATTTTGGGAGACGAAATCGCAGGCCGTTCTCCACGTTCGATAGACTGCTATCCACCCGACTTTCGAACGAGGTTGGGAAACAGATTAGAAGATCTGTAGTGGAATCAATATCTCGATCTTCAAGGGTAACGAAATCTGAACTTTTGCTCTAGTCACATGTTTAGGTTTTATTATCTGTTATGTATTCGTTTTGGCATCCAATATCAATCCTGGCAACGAACCACCCTCACCGGTGCATTCCATCACTTCTGAGTCTTCAGTGTATACGTGTTCCTAACATTAAAACCTGATCTATATCTGCTGACTATACATGGTGCAAATATCTTCTGAACTATTCTATATTGAAACCTGACTCAGACTATCAAGATTATCCTAAACGTGTCATACTCAGGGGTTTTGGGATCTAATCAAAATCTTATTTAAATTCATCTCCAACCAATTTCCCCTTTTTTGATGATGCCAAAACCATCTTGTTACATTTAAGAAAACCTAACCTATACTCAGGTTTCAGTTGTCTATTACATTAAAAAGGCATATTAGATGAGTATAACACATACTAAAAAGATAATGAGATATTATCTTGTTTGAGCAAACAAAAATAGATTTCATTGATTGTAAGATAGGGGTTATAAATTACAATGAAAAAATTAAAAAACAGAAGACATACAAACAGAATCAAATTCTTTAATCTTCTTCAACTTCATAACCATGGACTTCAAGATTGAACATCCCATAGTATCTCTTCTTCAACGCATCCCTCTTTTTGATAACCTCTGGGTGGGAGTCAGTCCCAACTGAGCAGCATACTCGGCAACTTCTTTGGATATAGCAACTTCATTTATGACTCCATTGCTGAACCTAGGAGCGGGGTACTTATACTGACCTGGTGCCTTTAGGAACACATTGTGTTCATCTGCCAGGTTCATCCATTTCTGTAAGTACTCAGGATAGAATGTCAGCAGATATTCTAGGAAGGCTTCATTGCGATCAGGGCATCCTCCACTCCATTCTTGCAGAACGTCATGATTGAACCAGAAGGTTCTCTTGACTTCTTCTCAGGCATCATTGATTTAGATTGGCATCCATTTATCAATGTGTGGCCATTTCTGCACTTTGGTATGTACTCTGGTCTTGCCCCATCTTTTGCCCATGAAGTTTCTGAAGCTTCCCCTCCTGTTCTGCTCTTCTTCCCTCTTTTTCCTGGTCAGCTCTGCTCCTGATACAGACATGTCTTGTCTCTTTTCTTTTTCAATACGTAGAGCAATGAGCTTATTGTGCCAGTCAAAATCCTTGATCTGAGTACTTGTATCATAGGTTCCAAAACCTTCTTGAAGCAATTTCTCGATTCGGTTTACCTCATTCGAGTTTGGACTCTTGAGTTCGAAGAAGTCGATAATCGATTTTTCTCTGTCTGGTTTGACAGAGACTTTCATCTTCTTTTTCTCAGTTTCTACGAAAGCTACAGACTTTCTTTTCTCAGCTCTCTTTGGGTTAGCTGTCTCAACAACAACATGTGCTTCAGCCGTCGGACTTGTTTCAGCCTTTCTTCTTTCTGATCTTCTCAAGATCATTGCTTCTTGAGCTATTTGTCTGTCTATCTGAATAAACTCAGTGTCTTCTGGCTCAACTAATTTCAACTTTTCAGTTGCTTCGATTTCTTGCAGAATTTTCAGAACATGCATAGCTTTTAGTTCCTGCTGAGCTTTCTTCTCAAGGGTTTTCTTCAAATGATCATCTAATTTACCCTTTGTTGAATGAGAAGTCCTTTCCCCCTTTTTGGCATCATAAATAGGAAGAATCTGGGAAAGAGTAGCATCCATATGAAACTGTTCTTTGTTAATGGCTCTTATTTCTCCAGCCAAAATATCTAGTTCATCCTCCATACGCCTAAGGACATTCTTGCCAACTATGACTTCTTCAGAAAGTGGAGCAAACTGATTGGCAAGAACTCCATGCATCAGTTTTGTCATCTTGGACATTAGCAATGAACTCATTTCCTCAACAGCTAGCTTGATCATTCCCTCATTCTTTTCAGTCAGCTTCTTTTCTAGATAGGTTGTCCTTTCATTGTATTTTGCATCATGTTCTTCAGACATTTTCTTGGACATGTCTCCCATCTTTGTATCTAGGCCAGTTATCTTCGCAGCTACTTCCTCCTGAACTGCTTTAACTTCAGTAGTGGTGCTCAAATTAATCATGGTCTGAGATTGTTCTTGCAGAGCAGCCTCCATCCTTTTTGATTGATCAGCCATCATCATCTCCATCTGTGTCATTTTGGCTGTCAATGGCTCAAATTTATTTAGTTCATCCAAGATTGGAGTCAGATCAATCATTTGAGCATACCAAAATCAGCAAACTTAATGATAGGTTCTTCAGTAATTTTGGCATAATGAGTAATAGTGCCAAAAGGTACCTGAAGGGTTCCATCTTCAGTCTGAGGAGTTTCAGTATCAGCAGTTGGATTGATCTTTTCAGCTTCAGTGTCATCTTTCTCTGGTTCATTCCCTTTTTCTCCATCTTCTCCATCTTTATCCTTTCTTTGCTCAGCATTCCCACTAGTTTCGCCTGTTCCACTTGGCCTCCTTTCAACAATCTTTCTCTTTACCAGCTCATCAAAATCTGAGACTTTCATCCAGAGTTTCGATTTTCTGAATCCTGAAAACTCAGTGAGAATAGCTGTCTCCTCAGACCACCATTCCTCTCCTCTGAATGCAACAATGTTTAGCATATCAGGCAGAGTTTGATTCAGAATGTATACTGTTGTCCTCAGTCGGATGAACAGATCCTAAAGGTCAGGAAATGCTGTGAGCTCAGGATACTTATCCAACACAAATCTTTCTCCCTTGCTCCCCCATTCAGCTTCCTCGGCTTCTCCTTTCTGTAGTGGTGGAGGGATATGTTTCTCAGTTTGGATAATTTGTAGGGCAGAGGGATCAAGAAATGGTTCAGTAAGTAGTGCATCAAGATTAAGAATTTCTTGTGGTTCATTTGGCTCTGAGAGGTGTAAGGGTGAGATCTGTATTTGGCTATCTTTAGCAGGTTGTTGGGAACCTGTAAAGATTTCTTGAGAAATTTTATTTTTTGCAATGGAGGTTTCCATCACCTCAGAGAACACATTTTCCTCCTCAGCAACCTCCTTTTCTTCTATATTCTTTACCACCTGAGCCAAAACCTGGAGTGGTGATTTCAATCCTTGCTGAGCTTCAGGATGACTTTCTTCAGTTCCACTGGCTTCCTTCTCAGCAATTGTCTGAAGCCTTTTTTCTTTTCTGAGGAGCTAAGGCTTTTGTTTTCAGTTTTTCTCCGGCCTCTCTTTTTATTTTCAAAAGGGGTTTTCCCCCTAGCTTGTTTATCCTATTCCACACTTGGCTCAGTGGATTGTTTATCCTCTTCCACACTAGGCTCAGTGGACTTCTTGTTGTTCATTTGGCTCTGAGAGGTGTAAGGGTGGGATCTGTATTTGGCTATCTTTAGCAGGTTGTTGGGAACCTGTAAAGATTTCTTGAGAAATTTTATCTTTTGCAATGGAGGTTTCCATCACCTCAGAGAACACATTTTCCTCCTCGGCAAAGAACTCCTTTTCTTTCTTCTATATTCTTTACCACCTGAGCCAAAACCTGGAGTGGTGATTTCAATCCTTGCTGAGCTTCAGGCTGACTTTCTTCAGTTCCACTGGCTTCCTTCTCAGCAATTGTCCGAAGCCTTTTTCTTTTCTGAGGAGCTAAGGCTTTTGTTTTCAGTGTTTCTCCGGCCTCTCTTTTTATTTTCGAAAGGGGTTTTCCCCCTAGCTTGTTTATCCTCTTCCACACTTGTCTCAGTGGATTGTTGAATTGTTCTTCTGGGTTCCCTGATTGGCTCAACCACCGGAGCATCTTCCTCAGCCTCTTCTTTTTCTTCTGCGGTCTCATCCTTCGAGACTCGGTGAGGCTTTTTCTTCCGCCCTTATTGCCTTTTTGGTTGGCCTAAACATTATCTTGGATGCAGGAAAGGATTTTGAATCAGCAAAAATATCTTCCTCTTCCTTGCAGGCTTCCAAGATGAAAGCAATCTTGGTAGCGTGCAAGATCTTTCCTTTAATCAATACAGTGTCTTTCTCCTTTTTAACATGGTTGACTTGATCACTGACCACCTTTATCAGGTATTGTAACCAATTAAGCGCCCTTGAAGGAGAGTCTTCAATGGCTGCCATTAACCTCAACTTTGGTTTACTGACTTGCTCGAAGCTTCCAGACCCGCTCATGAGGCATTTGCTTACAATGTCAAGAAGCACCCAATATTTTGGTTTCAAATGCTTCTTGTTCAATGTGGCCTCAAATTTAACAGGGGTTTCCACAATTTTATCTAAAAACTCTTGCTCCCTACATATCATGTACATCGTAGGGTCCTCCCCTCTATCATTCAACTCATAAACAACATTCAAATTTTTAGGGATTATGTAGAGCTCTCTAACAAAATCCACATACTTCGCACCATGAACCAAATGTGAGACGGTAATCCTAGAATCTATGTAGTTGTAGGTCCCGAACGGGTTAGTGAGGGCAGAAGTCTAGAGGGGAGGGGTGAATAGACTTCTGAAAACTTTTTGTGCAGATCAGGTGTGAGGGCAGTTAGCCTGGTCAGAGTGCGAGTGAATCAGTTTGGGCTGATAACCAACTTACTAATCGCCTGAAGGCAGATCAGTTCGGTAACTATCAGTTTAACTGATGTGTGCGGAAGCTTAAGTTTTACCCGTGTGAAAAACCAGTTTTGATAAATCAGATTCCAAAGTTAATCTTTTAATCAGTTGACTGAAGTGTCAAGTTTGATCAGATCAGAAGCTTGGTGCTAACTGATCTCAATTTGGAATATGTATGCGCTTTAAAGGTTGTGTGCGATTGTGTAATCAGTTAATCAAAGCGATAAAGGCACACAAGATTTATAGTGGTTCGGACAAACCAGTCCTACGTCCACTCTTCCCTATCACAAGGGGCACCTACTTAACCAACTGGACTTTGTTTTATGTGTAAGTCCAACACAGTACACCAACTAGATGTTTAAAGAGTTCACACTCAACCGATCCCAGAGATCAGAACTAGAAACCCTAGTCTGAAATCTTGTTAAACAACTTAACCTAACTTGTGGGTTTGGGTAAGATTGTATTGGTTCCAACTATGAAATCTTTTCTTCCGTATAAGCAGCCTAACAGCTAGATGAAAAGATTTCTATGCTGAGAACTTTATGGGATGAACACTTAATAAAAATTAATCTTCTTGTTCGTGTTCTTGTGCGGAAGTCTGATATTAGCTTGAGCTTCTTGATTGTTCAGCGTTTCCGTTGTATTTCCGTTGTATTTCACTCTAAAGTGTAATCCCATATATATAGACCTTGAAATCAAAGAGCCGTTGGAGAGCAATTTGAATTTCAGTCTATATTTGGTAGACTTGCAGGCTTGATGTGACGAGCTTCAGGAACGGCATGGCCAAAAGCGTGAATTTGTACTTTGTAGCCGTTTCTGACAGAGTAGCATCGAAAATCCGTAATTGCAGGGCTCTCCGATCATCGTGTCTTGTTCTTATTGGATAGCGAGACTCCACTTTTCGGTGTTGTTCTTCCAACTAAGCTTGACATTCTTCTTGTTCGGATCATCGGCGTATGATTAGGTGAAACATCGATTTCACTGGTGAGTTGACGACCCGATCTGGTCGATCGATCTACTGATAGAGTCTTCGGTGCCGGTTGACTTAGCTTCAACTAGCGGACTTACCGATGTAGGTCTTACAGTGCGATCTTCTAGAAGTCATCCGATCTTCAAGTATTACGAGTTTGAGCTTTATGACTTGGTGAGATATCGACTAGATCGGATCGATCGATCTTCTGTTCTTGTCTTGCATTTTCGCCTGTCGGATATCAATTTGTCTTTTGAGTCTTGGATCGACCTATACATATTGAGTTTCCCCCTCAATATGTGACCTATCTATTTCATCGGTTGTTCTATACAATCATTATCATCCCCGGTCTCCTATAGCGGTAATATAAACATCGGTCGACTAACAGTCCGATTGGTCCTATTACATATGTTTTTTGGAACTTTCATCAAAACTATAAATTTCCCAACAATTTCCCCCTTTTGATGAAACCAAAACACTTTGAGAAACCAAAATACTGATTGATAAAAAATAGAAACGATTAAGAGCATATAATCGAAGACAATGAGACTTTGTCTTAGGATCGAAAAATAAACTTTTCTCATTAAAAATTTTGATTACATGTTACATCGAAAAAAGTTTGTAAATAAGAATAGGCGATCTGAGTAGTCTTCTGATTCTTTACTCTTTAGGCTTGTATCCTTCTGGCATCTCTCTTTGATCTTGAGGTACGTTGAAAATCTGATAAAGTTTCCATTTGACATCATTAGTCTGCTGAAGATCAGTTATATGTGTTTTGCTCAGGATGTCAAAATAGAATCTTTGAAATACCGATCATTAAAATGAGCCATCCGCCTTCTTCGAGTACTCCAAATGATCATACTCTTGGCGAATTATTTTTACATTGATAAGCTTGGCCTCATTTTCCGGATACTTGAAAAAATCCGGGTATTTATTTTCTAACCAGATGAGGAATTCTTCATCAGGAGATTCTTCTTGTGGAACAAGATTAAGAACAAAGGCATCCAGAAGCCATTCACTCTGATCTTATTCCATTCCTCAAATCTCTTAGCATATGGGCAGCAGTTTTTGGGATGATCTCATCAACTCTTCTTTGGCGGCTTAGGTTACGTACGGATTTTCCCTTTCCTTTCTTCACTCTCGTCCCAATTTCTTGTTCGATTTTACGCCTCTGTCATTTTTTTTTTTTCTTTCTTCTTGGCATTTTCGGGCTTCTTGACTTATCTGTTCTTTGGACATCTTTCCGATGGTCAGAGTTTGTGATGTCCTCACTTTTGTTATGTCGATGGTTTCTCAATCATCCTTCCCCCTTTTGGTTTGATCAAAAAAGTAGTGAGGTGGGAGGTGAGAGAACCAAAGTTTATTACTGTCGCCTTGTTGAAATCTGCAATGAATATGCCTTGAGTTTGAGCGGTTAGATTTTGAATCGTCGATGTCGGCTTTCGATCTTGACAGATTCCATGGCGATGAGAGAGTTTTTATCGGTTTATCAAGTTTCTCTTCTGTCAATTCTAGCTTGTCAGTGAGCATCAGAAAAGAAACTTGTTGTTTGTCCACCTGAGTCAGTTTGGTATCAACGGTCTTTATCGGATCGGTATGCGATGGGACCTGATTTTGGAGAAGCGATCTTTGATTGCTCAATCTGGGAAATAGCCAATTTCCTTTGATCTGTTATTATTTCTTTG
The DNA here is from genome assembly GCA_037126765.1 of Stenogyne calaminthoides. Lineage (NCBI taxonomy): Eukaryota > Viridiplantae > Streptophyta > Magnoliopsida > Lamiales > Lamiaceae > Stenogyne > Stenogyne calaminthoides. The sequence goes on along the minus strand of JBBCBC010000006.1, from coordinate 30,056,782 downwards.
ATGGCAATCTGCCTTTGATCATTATCGATCCCTCAACTTCTTCTTTTTCGGAGAGATCTTTGAGACAAGATTTGATCTCTTGAAGTTGATCAGTAGTGATGTGTGATGTTGGAATATTGAGTGTCACTTGATCTGATCCAGTTGTTTGTGCCTCCAGTGGTTGGTCATGAACTGCAGCACCAGCTCCACTATCATCGGCTCACTCTGTATCCTTTATGATGGCATCTGTTTGAGGAGCTTTGTCGTGATCTCGATTAAATCTGTTAAAGCAACCCCCTAACTTCTTGTGGATCGAGCTTTGATAGATTTAGCGATTATCGGCTCATTTGGTGATCCCACTTTAGCAATTTCCTCATGTCGAAATCGGGTCGACAAACTCATCTGCACCGCCCATCTGTTCAATAATTATTATAAAGTCCGAGAAGCTTTTTTAATCGAAGATCTCTCGGTGAGGATCTCCAAAACTTCCTCTCGTATGGCGGGTTAGGCGACGATTCTGGATACAACTCATCAATTTCTCTTCGATTAGCGTTACGATCAATTTCCCGTTATGATCTTTGTTGATCTAGACTTCGAAATTGTTGGTCGGTCCGGTTTGATGAGATGTGGAAGGTTACGGTTGTGCTTGAGTCGGCGGAAGATGGCTGATCGGTTCGACCTGCGAGATATTCTACTTGTGGAAGCCGGTCTTCTGGTTCCTAACGAAAGCTTTTACGGTTCGTGAACTGATGCGATTTGAGTTATTTGGCGGTGGAAGAATAGGAGAGTCATGCTTTCGCCGACCATTAGTCCGAGTGGTGAATCGGTATGTAGGAGGAGGAGAAGAGATCGTTAGTCTCGAGCTTCTTCCTCGAGAATGTTCTGGCGAAGCTCTCGGCTTGAGAAGCTTTGCTGGGCGATGCTTCACCCGATTTTTGTGGTGCAACAGGTGCTGGGGGCTCGCTTCTTCATCGACTCATCTTCTAGCATCGAGTCATGGAGGCTTGCTTCGCCTTCTTTCGCCTCTTCTCCCGGGCCTTCACCGGTTTTCTTTTCTTCTTGTGGGGGCATCTGGTGGGCCTTAGGGGGGCCTTCACCCATTTCAGTGATCCCTTGCATCTGGTGTAGCTTTCTTGCTTTTCCTTTCTTTGACTTTGGGGGGGTTGGCGCATATCATCGTCACGGTGGCCCAAAATCGACCGAAGTGGTGGTGTGAAAGCCCTTATAGGACTTGATCCATTCTGTTCCCATTTGGCCTTTGGCATTTTATCTTGTAGGATAACCGCAACCTTGTTGAGATTGGCGATCTTTTTCTTCGAAATACCGCCTCCACTCATCAACTCCAAATTTATCATGTTCTTGGAGTAGAATGGCCTTCGAAACCCATGCCAATTGATGTTCTTGGCTTCATCAATTATTGCGACCATCTTTGTGCAGTTTGACCGGATGTAATAGCATCTGGGCTGAATCTGATACCCATAATTATTTTTGACAATATGTCAAACAACAATCGGTATTTCCTCTTGAGCATTGGCGACAAAACCCGACGATGATGTTTGTCGACTTCTCTCAAGAAACTCTTTTTTCGATCGGCTCATCTTCGTTCTCCTGTAATGAATGGTGAGATTAAATCCTTTGGGTAAATTTGAACAGACGAGTTATATCCTCATTCGACGATCGATTTCTTCTCCGGTTGATTTGTCGAAAGTAGTTCTTCTCTGGAGCATCCAGATCCACTCTTAAATTCCTTAGGAATTCTAGTGCTTCATCTTTGCATCCTTTGGATTGCGTTGAGAGCGTATAAAATTTCTCAAGGCACCTTTTCTCGAGAATTTGCTCGACCTCCATGGATTCCGGATCTGAGTGATATTGAATCTATCGAACTTATCATCCACAATCTTTGTTGCCGATTCGCATAGTTGCACATTATTTTACCCATACTGGTAGTGATCATCTACGATAAGATAGATTTTGTTAAAAAATTGTGCGATAATACAAGGAATATCACACAAATGAAACTAAGAAACAATAAAGCATAACACAGGATAGAAACATTTAAGATCAATGGATTTAAAAAAAAAATACATCAAATAAACATAAATTACCAGATTCTATTTATCGGAAAGATGATTTTGAAACTTAGGAAAACACTTTGAATCTGAGAGAAGTAATCCGGAGTTTTCAGAGAATAAATCGCAAGTTTGTGAAATGGAAAACTCTGGTATGTTTTTGATGAACTTTATAAAGACAAGGAGGGAAGAAGAAGACACGATTTTGAAGATCAACCGTTTGAAAAGATTGAACGCTCCAGTTAAGCGGTTTTTTGATCGTAGGTCGGGAAAAACGCGTCTGAAAACCTTTTTTGGATTTAAAAGCACATTTAGTAGCGATTAATACATGTTCCCCACGTCCGCATTAAATGATTTGCAGGAAATACGTCATAAGGATAATGGGTACAGTAAGGCAAATAATATCAGATAAGATCCGATAAATAAGCAAAGAACAAGAGAAAAGAAAAGCGTGTCTGGTTGGTGATATTGTAATCGATCAATACCACTTGTCCATGTTGATTTCACTTGTTGATCTTAGTATTCCGCCTAAGCCTTAAAATTTCCCAACCCCGATCCTTTTAGGCGATCTTCTTCACTTCATCGATCATTGAAGTTCCAAGCTCAACCGATCTTCCTTAAATATGTCCGATTTCCCTTCGATCCTCCTTGATCGGTTGAAGTTCCCCTTCAACCGATATTTTCATTTTTCCATAGGTGATGTATCGATTTGTTGGAGTTTCAAGCTCGGTGATCTTCCTCATTTTGATCGACTTCGTATGTATCGATTTTTGGTTGACCTAATCGATTCTTCTCAAGTCAATCCAATTCTTGGAATAAGTGTTACCGCCAAAACTTAGTCTAGAATAGTAGTCTCTATTCCCTAAGTTGGCACGATTTGACATCTCGCGTAATTATCGTCCCAAATCTTTCGATATGTCAATCCGTAGTAAATATATCCATTATCGGTCGGCGTGATTCCTACATCGTCGCCTTTTTGTCTTGATTTCTCTAAAAGGTTTTGAGAACTCGAGTTTTCATTTGCACCCTTACTTGGCCTCTATAAATTGGACCAATTGTTTTTTACAACATAACCCATTCACCATACTTATCTTCTTTGTAGAATCATGTATCTGGTGAACCCTTATTTCCGTTGAAACTTCCGCAAAAACACCTTTACCCCTTTTTTCAATGATTTGACTTCTCAAATCAACCCCCGTAAAAATCCCTTATCATTTGTTTTCGTTATCATCAAAGATTTCACATAGGATTGTTGCAAAGCTTCTCTACCACCATGGCGGCGGGCTCTTTGTTTGCAACCCGAGAAGACACTTCTCCTAACCGTATGCACCTTGTGTGTCTATCGTTATGACGTAACTACCATCAACAGACTTAGTCTGAAAATGAACGTGAGTTTGATATGCGATCTTGATCAGTCAACAACTGATCTTCGTATATTAACTCACCATTTAACAGCTGGAGAGCCCACTGACTCTTTCTTAGGGCTCCTGGCTTAAAAATCCTATCAAGGCCGTTGTCGCTCCACTGGTTTTAGCTTCAGCTAGCGGCTTTAGGATTTCTTTAAAGCCTCTCTCACCCTTGTTAAGTGGGGGAAAATGAGAGCATCAGATTTAAAATCTCTCTCTCCCCTGCTCTACTTGGGTTAGGATGAGGGTTTAGGGTTATAGGTTTAGGGTTTTTGGTTATGACTTATGTACTGACCTCCGGGTCCTTTGTACTTGTATCTTGTAATGTAATCGGACCTTCGGATCTTTATCAATGAAAAGTTCTATTATTCCATTGTTGTGTAAAATTCCTGTATCCTTATGCGATTTTAAGCTTTAATCTTGTGAATACCACTTGTGAATCTTGCTTGTTGAATATCGAACAATCGACTTACAAAGATGTAAAATAACCCAACCCATTTAATCGGATATTCCTTTAAAATTGTGCGTTTCCTTTAATCGATAAACCCTAAATCGATAACTTGTAAAACCCGAGAAGTTCCTTTAAATCTTGTTGGATTTCAAAAATCGACTTACAAAGTATAACTGAACAGTTGTCGGATAATCCTTTAAACGATCGATTCATTTAATCGATAAACTTTAAATCGATCGGTATCTTCTCATATCGGTTCCTTGATCGATCTTACGATCGATTGAGATACCAAACTCAATCCGATTCCTTTTCACTGGTTAGTCTCTTAACGGTAGTTACGAGAACAATCCATCAAACATTTTAGGTGCATTTTCTCCAAGATCCGAAAGCCCTAGCTCATTGCATAATTCTCTGAATCGATCTCATTAGTGGCTTGGTTAGAATATCGACTTTACGTATATCGGTATGAATCTTTTCCATTCTGATATTCTTCTTTTCAACATGATCTCTTATAAAATGGTGTCTGACATCCACATGCTTGCATCTTGTATGTAGAACAGGATTCTGAGTTATTGCAATAACACTATTACTGTCACAGAAAATAGGTACATTCTTAGCTTCAATGTTATAATCCCTCACCGCCGACTAAGCGAGCGGTTAGGAACAACGACTTCCTCGCAGACCATATATTACCTTGATGAGAGATGTCGCGATCGATGTCCCTTCTTTTGAAAACCACGAGATCATTTTACTTCCTAAGAATTGACAAGTTCCTGAGGTGGATTTTCTGTCAATCTTGCAACCTCCATAATCAGAATCAGAATACCCACTAAGCTCTAGATTATCATCTGATGGGTAGAATAAACCAAGGTTTACTGTCCCCTTCAGATACTTAAGAATCCGCTTAGCTGCTTCTAGGTGACTTATCATTGGATTTGCACGAAATCGCACATACACCCTCTTCTGCGAAGGTTATATCCGGTCTGGCTGGCGGTCGGTATATAGTAGAGATCCAATGAGAGCCCTATATTCCTCGATTTGTTTTCGACCATCCTCATCTGGATCCATCTTGAATCCAGTCATCATAGGAATTTTGGCTTCCTTACAATTTTGAACTCCAAACTTAGCCAATAAATTCCTAGTGTACTTTGCTTGGCAGATGAATATCCCTTCGTACTTTGCTTTACTTGAAGACCCGTAAAAGTAATTCATCGACCCATCATGGACATCTCGAACTTCCCTTGCATCGGTTCTTTGAATCTTTCACATAGACTTTTGTTGGGAGATCCAAGATGATGTCGCCCACGTGATCCGAACCATCGAATATCTTTTCCATCTTCTATTCGAATAAGGTTACGTCCCAATCGCTCCTTTAGTGAACCCACTTTCGATCAAGAACGAGAGAGTGTATCATACCAAGCTCGAGGAGCTTTTTTTGGCCATAGAGAGCTTTTCTTAGACGGTACACACAGGTTGCTCTTTTCAAAGCACGGAGGTTGTTCGACATAAACTTCCTCTCGCTAGTACCCCGTTTTAAGAAGGCACTCTTTACGTCCATCGATACCGCGATGAACCCTCTCGTGGGAAGCATATTCGAGAAATAAATGAATGGCTTTAGACGAGGGATCGTGCAAAGGTCTCATCATAATCAATTCCTTCTGATTGTGAATACCCCTTAGCAACAAGTCTTGCCTTATTTCTGGTGATGACGTTTTTCTCATCTCTCTTGTTCTTGAATACCCACTTCGTGCCAATTACGTCTTGATGATTTGGTCCGCATCTACGGTTCCCAAACATGATTTACGTCGGCTGTTCGGCTCTTCCCCGCATTGCTAGAATCCACTTGCGTCTTGTAGAGCTTCCTCTATAGTTGTTGGTTCCTTCATAGATGGATAAAACAATACATGGCACTTTCACCAATCGATGTCTAGTTTTAACTTTATCGGATGGGTCTCCGATTATCGGTCGGTTGGATGATTTGGTTATCCAGTCCTTATGTTTACTGATTTGCGTTGGTTTGGAGAACATCGTCCGTTTCTGATAAAATTTCATTACTAGTGATTGGGAGTGGTGCAGAGTTATGATCCACTTGATAAGAACAAGTCTCAGCTGATGTTGGACTCATCATGTGTTGATGTCTGTTAAGTAGGAACTTCAGTGTTCCCCCGAACCGGATGGTTCGATTGATCTTGCTCTCACCAGATATCGAACTCTTCACCGAACGATTTTTTCATACCTTAGGATCTGAATGATCTGGTGAATCAGCTAGATTTGGAATATATACCGTTACGTTTTCTGATTCTTTTTCCTTGATCATTAGTTGATCCATTTTCTGAGCATCAGGTACTTGTTGATCAGGTACATCTTGTTCTGAGGCAGATTTCTCCTGATCGGAAGATGCTTCATCGAAGACTACATGGGGTGTTTCTTCCACAAGTAGGGTTAAATGCATTTATGAACCACGAAAGCCTTGCTAGATGAGGAATATCCTAAGAATATACCCTCATCGACTTGGCTTCAAAGGTTTTCAACCCGACTCTTCCCATTGTTGTGTATGAAACACTTACACCCAAAAAAACATGGAAGTAAGAGACACGAGGTTTTCTGTCCTTCCACGGTTCATAGGGCGTTTTTGTAGTGAGCCTTAGTCGGATATATCTGCTTACGAGTATGGCATGCAAAGTGTTGATTATACGCCCTTAAAACGGCTTGGTATTGCATGTTCATTAACATCGTGCGAGCGAACTTCTTTGAGAGTTCGTTCCTCCGCTTCAATTTACTCGATTTTATTGTGGCGTCCTTGCGGTGATGTTTCATCAGATATACCAAACATAGAGCAAAAAATCGATAATAAAAGAGTTCGAAAATTTTGCCTTTTTATCTCGATCGATTTTTACGACAATCGACACCCTTCTCATTTTGTAATCTTTTTAGCGGCTTCGGGTATCTTCGTTGTCGCCTCATTCTTCTTATGTAAGAATATAACCCGTAAACTTGGAATAGTCATCCACGATTACCGAGTATATTTAAATCCGTTGAGATCGACCGTAATCGGGTCCGAATAGATCCATATGAAGCAAATTGCAGATTACTCTCTTTGGATGTCGGTCCCGAATTCCCTTGAATGAAGCTTTGACTGTTTTTCCTTCCGACATGCGAGACATGTCCGATCCTTTGAAAATACGTCATTCGGAAGTCCTTCCACTAGAGACATCCTTGCTATCTTATTAAGAGTTTTAAAGTTCGGATGGCTCATTCTTTTTGTGCGAGCCAATCGCTTTTTGGAACACTTGACAATCGGGCATGCATTTCTTGGGCAACTGTTCCAATCACCGTAGATCGTCCCTTTCCTTGAACCGATTAGCAAAATCATTGAGTGGCTCGATTCTTGATAGTGCATTGGTCAGTCGAGAACTCAACACTGAATCCGTTGTCGCAGAATTGTGAAACCGATAATAGGTTGTGCTTTAGACCTTCGACATACGAGACTCCAGTTACTTGTACATCATCATTCTCTAAGGTTCTGAATCCTTTGGTATAGCCAAAGTTATCATCACCGAAGAGTACACGCGGGCCTTTCTGTTCTATGTAAGAGCTGAGGAGGTGCTTGCTTCCTGTCATGTGCCTTGAGCATCCACTATCGATGTACCAGATAGTTTCTTGCACACCTCCTTTGTTGACCAGACCCACGCGATCCTGCAGCCAAATCAAGCTTTAGGTACCCCTTTTGGATTGGGTCCTGAGGGGTTAGGATTAGTTTTGGGGATCCATACAAACAGAGCACTTCTATTGTGATCAGTTAGATCAGAAGGCCTGATTTGTCTCCCATACCTATCAACATAATCATATGTCTCTCAGATATGCTTTCTGATTTGTATGATTATTAGTGTGAACCTTGGATGACTTAGAAGACTTGGGATTTATCTTTTCTGTTTGTCTTCTTTTTATCCAGTGTGGTTCAGGTGTAGCAGCCCCTAGATTTCTGATTATAGGGGTAGGTACGACTGCTACCATCAAAAGATTCATATCTTTTCGGCATAGGTGGTTTTTGCAGTTTACCTGAAGCATGCTTATTAGGCAGCTGACCTTGATTGGGTCTCAGATTGGACTTCCCTTTTACAGGTTGTCTTTTCTGATTCCTGATCTGTTGATCAGGTTGAGGTCTCTTCAGAAGAACTGGGTTCTTCTGTTGATTCCTCGACTGATGCTTTACCAGTTGGGGTCCATTTTTGTTCCCCTTCTGGTTAGGCATCTGCCTTTACCCGCTCAACCGGTTTTTTTTCCTTATTAGATACATGTTTGGCTTTTGGTGTATCTTTGTTTAAACTTCGTCGATTACACCTTTTTGAGATGAATCAGCCGGGGCTTTTGAGGATGTGGAAGGGTTCTCATAGCCAAGTCCCTTCTTGTTAATCGTTGTTCGAAAATAGGCGTTCATGTCTTGAACGGTTTTAGATGATTTTGAAAAAACCTCTATTTTCTTACGCAGATTATCCTCAGATGATTTTAAACTTTCATGCTTTTGGAACAACTCATCGAATTTTGCTTGCGAGGATTTTGAAGTCATCGACTTTGTTGTTTTGTTAATTGCCGGTGATCTTTGATCTGCTTCTCCCGATCGAAGCTTTAACCGAGAATTTTAAATTCCTCGGTTGCCTTACGGCGATTTTCACCGATCTAAGTTCAGAGGCTTTACTGAGATCATTTTCTTTAGCAAGCTGATTATTTCTGGTCCTCAGCTTATCATTTTCAGCTTCCACTATAGCATAAGTGTCTACTGCATTGGAGAGATCCTCAAGCAATTGCTCTGAGTAGAGCTGCAGGTCAATCTCCCCAGCAGGTGTGCTAATGATAGCGGTGTAAAGCCGAACAAGCGTGTTTGGAGGTTACCTCCATTGGTCCTCCCTGGCCATCGGTGAGATCTCATCTTAAATGCGAAGAGAATATCGATCTTCATTTTCATAGAAGTCAACAAAGATCTTGTCGGGCGAAGTCTTCTCTGAGGGAGTATCCAGAGTCCTCAGAGGGCAGATAGGAATCGTCAATTCCTGACGTATCAGCAACCATGGCTCTTCTGTCCCTATAACGTTGCTCTCTTATGTTCCTCTTTTCTTCCCTTTCTCTTGGCGTCAGGTCTGCAGGCAGTCTGCGCTATAGTGACTTCGCTTCTCCACGGTTGAAGCACGCTCCTTGATCCACGAACCTTTCCTTCGGTGAATCACTCCGTCTGTATGACCTGTCGGTGACTTCCTTTCTCGATAATAGTCGAGCTTCTTCCGTGCATTTGGTTATCTCTTCCTTCCTCGGTCGATTATCTCTTTTCTTTTCATCTCGTGATCCTCCGATCATCGATCTGGTTCTTCGGAGATCCGTTGGCTGATCTCCTATCTCTCCTCTATGTTGATAGTCCTTATAAAATCTTCGATACTTACCAAGTTGGACGTTCGACTTCTCAAGCTTCCCCGGTAGCGAGCGATCTGTTACGCTGACTTATTATATTCCCAACAGTTCGTTGGCCTTCGTTTTTTCTTTGGTTGCCTTAAAAAGCAAGCGATTTTGAAGTTGAGGCTTCAATGGGCACCTCATCTTCATCGCCTTGTCCTCTTTCAATCAAATCGAACTCGTGAGCTTTAAGGCTCAAGAACAAGCTACTTGGCTTCATTTTTGAAATGTCTTGGCAATCCTTGATTACCATGACCTTCATATCCCACTTCTTGGTGAGAGACCTTAGGATTTTGTAGTTGATATCCTTATCGGACATCTCTACCAAGTTCTCGAAGCTTGTTTATAGACATTGTAATCCTTCCATCGAGTTCGTTGATATGGTTTTAGTTGAAAAGATCTTCTTGATTTTTTGAACTTCACCGGTTAAACTTGTAGACGGTTGTCTTTTATCCTGCTTCATTTCCCTCGCATATCTCGGCCCGGAGTATCCCACATTGCTTTTCGCAGATTTGAGATACTTAATCTTTTCCTTGGTGACCTTATCCATGGTTTTCATGATAATATGCCTTGCGATAGTATCTAGAGTGTCTTGCGACTTTCTTTCCTCTGCATCCATCAAGGCCGGGCTTTTTACGCACAAGACTTCCGGTCTGAAATCTGGATCTCCTCCAACTGCGGGGTTGTCGTAGTATATGATGATGGGTCCTTTTTCGATGACTTCCATCATTACGCCACCGATCGAACCTAGATGGTTGGACATATATATGGCCCAATCTGCATACTCATCGATTGAGAACTTTGGCGGATCATGATACATACCGAGGTGTTATCCATCTTTGAGTGATTTTGGAAAATGAATGAGTTTTAAAAGCGATTTTTCAAGATCGATTCGATTGACCACAAAGATTCTTCCTTAAGAATCGATGATACACAAAAGTCGATGGTCTCAGAGAACCAATCGCTCTGATACCACTTGTAGGTCCCGAACGGGTTAGTGAGGGCGGTTTTAGAGGGAGGGGTGAATAGACTTAAAAACTTTTTGTCAGGTCAGTGTGAGGCGATTAGCTTTGATCGAGTCTTGAGTGAATCGATTTGGGCGATAACCAACTTACTAATCGCTGAAGGCGGTCGGTTCGGTAACTATCGGTTTAAGCGATGTGTCGGGAAGCTTAAGTTTTACCCGTGAAAAACCGGTTTTGATAAATCCGATTCCAAAATTAATGTTTTAATCAGTTGACTGAAGTGTCAAGTTTGATCAGATCAGAAGCTTGGTGCTAACTGATCTCAATTTGGAATATGTATGCGCTTTAAAGGTTGTGTGCGATTGTGTAATCAAGTAATCAAAGCGATAAAGGCACACAAGATTTATAGTGGTTCGGACAAACCAGATCCTACGTCCCACTCTTCCCTATCACAAGGGGCACCTACTTAACCAAGCGGACTTTGTTTTATGTGTAAGTCCAACCACAAGACACCAACTAGATGTTTAAAGAGTTCACACTCAATCGATCCCAGAGATCAGAACTAGAAACCCTAGTCTGAAATCTTGCTAAACAACTTAACCTAACTTGTGGGTTTGGGTAAGATTGTATTGGTTCAACTATGAAATCTTTTCTTTTGCATATAAAGCGACCCTAAACTAGATGAAAAGATTTCTATGCTAAGAACTTTATGGGATGAACACTTAATAAAAATTAATCTTCTTGTTAGTGTTCTTGTTCTTGTCCGATATTAGCTTGAGCTTCTTGATTGTTCAAATAAGTTTAGTTGTATTTCACTCTAAAGTGTAATCCCATATATATAGACCTTGAAATCAAAGAGCCGTTGGAGAGCAATTTGAATTTCGGGCTATATTTGGTAGACTTTGCGTTTGCTTGATGTGACGAGCCGAGGCGGCATGGCCAAAAGCGTGAATTTGTACTTTGTAGCCGTTACGAGAGGTAGCATCGAAATCCCGCAATTGCCGGCTCCGATCATCGTGTCTTGTTCTTATTGGATAGCGACTCCACTTTTCGGTGTTGTTCTTCCAACTAAGCTTGTCATTCTTCTTGTTCGGATCATCGACGTATGATTAGGTGAAACATCGATTTCACTGGTGGTGACCGATCGATCTACGATAGAGTCTTACGGTGCTTGGGTTGACTTAGCTTCAACTAGCGGACTTCGGTGATGTAGGTCTTCTGGTGCGATCTTAAAGTCATCGATCTTCAAGTATTACGAGTTTGAGCTTTATGACTTGGTGAGATATCGACTAGATCGGATCGATCGATCTTCATTCTTGTCTTGCATTAGATTCCGCCGGATATCATCACCGTCTTTTGAGTCTTCAGATCTGACCTATACATATTGAGTTTCCCCCTCAATATGTGACCTATCTATTTCATCAGTTGTTCTATACAATCATTATCAACTGGTCTCCTATAGCAGGTAATATAAACATCAGTCAGCTAACAGGTCTGACTGGTCCTATTACATGTGTTTTTGGAACTTTCATCAAAACTATAAATTTCCCAACAGTAGTTATCTTCATCAAGTTGCATATTAGCTACGAATTCGATTACCTCTCATGAATATTCGGCATCTGGTCGATTTGTGACCTGACAGGTGAGTTTGGCCAATCGGATCATATGCAGCGCCTCCTCCTCGTGTGCCGCATTTGTTGTACCTTCCAGAGAGACAACATTCTCGTACCAGGGTTTGTTGGAAACACCAAGCTTGTCAAAGATAGTGAACGTTATTTTGGGGAATTTTGTGAAGGGTTTTGATATAGAAGAGAACTCTGGGTAATTGCAAGTTTTGAAAGCAGAGTGTTTTGCGAAGACGAAGGTTTTTGAAATAGAGTATAATGGAAGTTTGAAAGGGGTATATATTTTGGAAAGATTTTGATCCAAGGATAATCGCGTAGATTTAAAGAATCGACGGTTAGGATTAATTTAAGCTAAAACCGGGTAGTTGAAAGGACAACTAGCGAGTACAAGCAGTCAATTTTTATCCTTATTGGTGAACAGTGCCTTTAATCACTGTTTCTGCAAACTGTTGACCTTTCTCAAGAATTTCAAACGTCTCGCCCATTTATTTCCTCAGGTGTTTTATCATTTATGGCCAATGATTTCTGAGAGCCAGTTAGACAATAAATGAGGTGCATGAGTCATTTACTACTTCAGACCAATTTTGACTATCAGTCTTACTGAGTTCTGACCTTGATAAAAAGTCAGTGTATATTTGATAACTGAACAAAGGTTACTGAGTTTCCCAAGACTCAGTGCTAAAAACCTTATTTTATCTTGAGTTTTTCAGTGAACTCTGAAAAACTTCATGCATCTAAAAATCTTCAAATTTATCCTGATTACCTTATTCACCTGAATCCAACATTCCTAATTCAACTGATAGTTCCTGAAATCTTGATTCAGCCAAAGGTTTAGTCAAGATATCAGCTCTCTGTTTATCAGTATGAATGTTGTTGGGGAACTAATTGCCCGGATCTATTCGGGATGAATATTTAAATACAAATTTAATTCTAACAATTATTACTAGCATGAATTAATCCTATATTAATTCAAATAATAATTCAACAACAAATCATGCATATAAATAGTTCACATATATCCTACGCATGCAGAATTGCTCGGGTTTACGTGAACTAACCTCTTGGAGTGGCAATGGTCTCGTCGATAAAAACACACCAAAAAGCCTTCCCAAGTATTCCCTAGTCCTTGCTCGTCAATCCGGTGGAAGGAAGCTCGCGAACAATTAACAAAAGGGAAAATAAAAATTTGTTGCACCACCTTTGTGGATTTACTAATTTTTCCAGCACATGGAATTGTTCTTGGGAATGAAACACTCATCCCCTATTTATAGAGGGTGTTGGTCGATTTTTTCTACATGGAATAGGGAGGAAAAATATTTTCTTGATCTCCAAGAAATCTTGAATATGTCTCCTATATTCTTTTCTCCATAATTAAAATATTCCATAAAAAACCCACCTTCTCTTGTTATGGTTATTTTCGAAAAAATAAGGATAAAGATTCCAAGATTTGGATCTTCTTGAATTTATGAGATATTCTTGTATTGCAAGAATACACATCTGTCATAATATCTTTTCAAGAAAATCAAGAAAATCTTTATTTCCCTTATTTATTCAAATTTTTTGAAAATCTCACAATAAATAACTAAGTGGGAGATTTCTTGAATTTAATGAGATAATCTTGTATTCCAAGAATACATATCTTCATTCCATAACAAAATTCAAAGAAAATCTTTCTCCCTCTTTTATTTATTATTTTTGAATAAATAGGAAAAATAGGCAACAAAAATTTATTTTATTTTTAAACACATTTTTCAGTTATTGGACTTTATGTTGGGTTACTTGAGGGGCCTTTAGGAGAATTAAGATTGAACCTTCCAATGGATCTTGAATTATCAATATTGAGCCACAATATTATTCAAGCCATAAATATTAATTAATCCCACTACATAATTAATATTGCACTATCCATCTTAACCCGTATTACAGTTAATATGGCTCCCAATTATTATTTCCTGTGTTTAAGATTATCTAGCCAATTAATTAATTCAAGCCACTGAAATAGTTTTCCATTAATTAATATCTTTTATCCTTGGTAAAGGAACGATTCAACATTATTATCCATACTGGAAACTAGTTCCACTTGCAAGATTTGGTATGATAAAACTTATGAACCTCCCAAGGGGGCAAATCGAACAAGCGTACTTGCACACGATTCTCCGTATTAAATCTTAGCAATCGCATGTGACCAATAATATTGCCCAAGATATAAAGTATTGAATCTCGTTGATTCTCTACCCGTAATAAGTAAAAGCAATAATTACTAACCACACGCGATTCTATTTAAGGGACGAAGATTAAGAAATAACGAACCACTGAGGTCTAATTCTTCCTAGTTCAGTTCTGAAGAATTTGTCCTCCTGTAGGTCCTATTCAGTGCACTAAACATGCACTAGTGTAATCTCTTGGTCAAGACAAACCAATATGAGCCTTACACTTCAACCTTTCACGATGGATTGTTCATTTCCATCTAGGTCGTGAACGGTGTACTTTTGGTTACAAGGAACTGTTAATTTAATCTTCTGTGATCTGGTATCACTAAATTAACTACAATGTAACACGTACTATTTATTGAACAGTTATGCAGTAAATATATGTAACATTCAATGATATTTAAAGCATCAGTGATAAACAATTTATTTCAGTAAATAAGTCCGAAATTCAGTCTGATTATACAAAGTAAAAGCATACTTTCCAGTATAATCCCAATAATCTTCCACTTATACTCAAAGTCTGCTTTTAAGTATACTACATCATATCTCGTGTAGTTCCAAATATGTGACATCTAATGTCACCTACACGAACCTAATAATATCTCCCACTTAGCCTCAAAGCAGATTGGCAACGGTCTTGACACCCATTCCTTCCACATATCTCTCGAATGTATTCTGAGGCAGACCCTTTGTGAATGGATCTGCTAGGTTGTCTTCTGATGCGATCTTTGCCACCTCTATATCTCCTCTCTTAATGATTTCTCGTATAAGATGATATTTCCTTTCAATGTGTTTGCTGGCCTTGTGGGCTCTTGGTTCCCTTGAATTTGCAACTGCTCCGGCATTGTCACAATAAACAATGATTGTGCTGGGCAAATTCGGAACTACATCCAAGTCCACTAGGAAGTTCTTGAGCCAAACCGCTTCTTTCGCTGCCTCGCAAGCAGTTACATATTCGACTTCCATGGTAGAATCTGCGATGCATTTCTGCTTAACGCTTCTCCATGTCATGGGTCCTCCCCCCATGCAAAACACACTACCGGAGGTAGATTTTCTGGAATCTAAGTCTGATTAGAAATCCGAGTCCGTGTAGCCGATGGGGATTAGACTATCTGACTGATAAACCAACATTCTATCTCGAGTTCTTTTCAGATACTTTAGAATGTTTTTAACTGCATTCCAATGTTCTTTCCCCGGGTTACTTTGATATCTTTCCCCCATGCCAACGACAAAGCAGATATCCGGTCTTGTGCACAACATTGCATACATAAGGCTTCCGACAGCCGAAGCATAAGGAATGCCTTTCATGTCATCTATCTCCTTTTGTGTCTTAGGGAGCATTTCCTTGGATAAATGGATTCCATGTCTGAAAGGTAAGAAGCCTTTCTTGGAATCCTGCATGCTGAATCGTTTCAAGACAGTGTCTATGTATGAAGCTTGCGATAAGCCTATCATCCTTTTCTTGCGATCTCGAGTGATCTTGATCCCAAGAATGTGCCCGACTTCCCCTAAGTCCTTCATATCAAACTGTTTTGAAAGCCATGCCCTTACGTCTGATAACACCTTTACATCGTTCCCGATGAGCAGAATGTCGTCTACGTATAGTACTAAGAATACCAATGCAGTTCCGACACGCTTTTTGTACACACAACTTTCGAACTCGTTTTGATCAAACCCATAAGACTTTATTACATGATCAAAACATTGGTTCCAAGCTCTGGATGCTTGTTTGAGTCCCTAAATGGACTTCATGAGCTTACAAACTAGGTGTTCTTGGCCCGTTTCAATGAAGCCTTGGGGTTGTTGCATATAGATTTCTTCATCAAGACTTCCGTTAAAGAAAGCTGTCTTGACATCCATTTGCCAGATTTCAAAATCGAGATGCGCAACAATAGACAAGAGAATCTGGATGGACTTGAGCATTGCTATAGGTGAAAAGCTTTCCCCATAGTCGATTCCTTCTTTCTTAGTATAACCTTTCACTACAAGCCTTGCCTTGAAGGTTTCCACCTTCCCGTCCGGTCCCCTTTTTCTCTTGTATACCCACTTGCAACCAATGGGTTTGACCCCATTAAGTGGTTCGACTAGCTCCCACACTCTGTTATGATCCATATAACCCATTTAGGCTTTCATTGCCCTTTGCCAAGAAACCACATCCTTGTCTTGGATTGCCTCATCATATGTACATGGGTCTGATTCATCTTATCCAGGAATCAAGTCCGAGGACTCTCCTATCCCCATGAATCTCTCGGGCTGTCTCACAACCCTCCCACTACGACGAGGTTCCGGTTCTGAAAGTGTGTCGTTTGGTATGTCATCTTGTACAGTTGGCAATGAGGTTAGCCCCCTTAGCTCACTTAAGGTAATCTCACTTCTGGGTCTTCTTCCGTTCATATAGTCTTCTTCCAAAAATCTAAAGTGGGTGCTTATTACCACCTTTTGATCTTCGGGACCATAGAACATACACCCTTTTGTTCCCTCGGGGTATCCTATAAACAACCTTAATTCTGATTGAGGATCTAATTTTCCGGCTTCCTTGTCCAACACATAGGACGGACACCCCCAAATTCTCATGTGTTTCAAACTGGGCTTGCGCCCGGTCCACAATTCTTTAGGAGTTTTGGGAACCGATTTGGATGGCACCAAGTTCAGAATGTAAGCCGTTGTTTCCAAGGCATGACCCCAGAACTAATTGGGAAGATCCGCATAACTCATCATTGATCTAACCATTTCCAAAAGAGTTCTGTTTCTTCACTCTGCAACCCCATTTTATTGAGGGGCTCCGGGTGCAGTTAACTGGGATACAATC
Source organism: Stenogyne calaminthoides (assembly GCA_037126765.1). Classification (NCBI taxonomy): domain Eukaryota; kingdom Viridiplantae; phylum Streptophyta; class Magnoliopsida; order Lamiales; family Lamiaceae; genus Stenogyne; species Stenogyne calaminthoides. The sequence goes on along the minus strand of JBBCBC010000006.1, from coordinate 30,039,826 downwards.
CCTTCATCTGACAAGTAGTTCAAAAACTCATCGCTGAGGTACTCGCCTCCACGATCGGATCGTAGAGACTTGATACGTTTTTCCCTATGATTCTCTGCTTGAGCCTTAAATTCTTTGAATTTATCAAAGGTCTCAGATTTATGCTTCATAAGGAAGATATAACCGTACCTTGAGTAGTCATCAATAAAAGTGACGAAATACTCATAACCTCCTCTTGCTTTGGTTGACATTGGACCACATACGTCTGTGTGAATGATTTCTAACACTTCTTTGGCTCTATTCCCCTTGGCTCTGAATGCCCTCTTGGTCATTTTACCCTCCAAACATGATTCGCAGGTTGGAATTAGTTCAACTTGGAGAGACTCCAGTGAACCGTCTTCTACCAACCTTTGGATTCTATTTGGATTAATATGTCCCAATCTTAGATGCCATATAAGTGTTTCGTTCACGTCTGATGAACGTTTTCTTTTACCGGAAACAATTGATATGTTATAGGATGCATTTAGTGAGTGGTGTGCACAGTTAATTGTATAGAGATTATTCGACAACATTCCATGACAGATAAATTTATCATAAAGAGAAATGGTAACAACTTTATCAAAAGTAACCGAATATCCATCAAGGTAAAGTTTAGAAAGCGAAATTAAATTCTTTCTAAAATTCGGAACGTAAAGAACATCTCTTAAAATTAAAACTCTGTCTTCAAAAGACAGGTGCACTTCTCCCACTGCTTCAGCTACCACTCTCGTAGCATCGCCCAGTGTGATGAGGATCTCACTCCCACTAAGTTGCCGGGTCCGTTTGAACCCCTGTAAAGTGAAACAAACATGATCAGTGGATCCCGTATCCACTACTCATAAATGGGAGGCATACGCCGCTAAGCAAGTTTCAACAACTAGTGCGTGAGAATTACCTTTCTTTCCATTCCTTTTGGGATTGGAACAGGCTGACCTCCAATGTCCTTTTTCACCGCATTTGAAGCATTTTCCTTTTGGTACTTTCTTGACACCCATCCAGCTAGCTGTCTTTCTCTTACTTTTCTTAGTGATGAGTTTGCTTTGGATCTGACCACTTTCCTTTTCTTGAGTCTTGCCTTCCATTGGCCTAGATCTTGAGAAAAGACTTTTGGTCACCAATGCTTCGTCTTTCTTTCCTAAATGCTTCTCTATTTTCTCCAATGCTTCTCGTAGAGTGTCCATAGTAAACATGTGATCGCTCATCATAAAACTACAGTAAAACTCATCAAAACACCTTGGAAGAGTTAGGAAAAGAAATTCGATTTGAGCCTCATCACAATACTTAGTACCGAGATAAGCAAGTTTATCAAAATGACATTTTATTCTGAGAACATGCTCCCTTACGGGTGTTCCCTCAGCCATTTTTAGCCTAGCCACGTCGTCGTTTTTAAACTGATTGATCATGCGGTATTTTGTTAAAAACATTTCTTCAAGACTTTGCATAATTTCTGCAGCAGACTCAACACCTTCATGAATGTGTCTCAAATCATCAGACAGTGAAGTCAAGATTACACGTTTCATGGGTTCATTGGCCTGCTCCCAAATATTTTATAAGTGCCTTTCCACATCAGTTGATTCATCAGTAGGCATACGGGGCTTGGGTACATCAAGAACCCAATGATGTTCTTGTGCAGGTAGGACAAAACTCATATTCCGTTTCCAAACAACATAGTTATCTCCAGTTAATTGGTGTTCTTTGAGTGTATATAACAGTTGATTAAAAGGTTGCGACATGATGAACTGAAATAAATAATAATATGCATAAGCACCAATATATCACAAGGTTCGATCACATGCATCATATTAAAATCTCAAAAATATATGAACATGCATCAGCCAACATCTCAAAACAGTTTAAATAAGCCACTTGGGGTGGGTCATTATTTAAACACATTCAAGCAGGTTACAAACAAGAACATTTACAAACCTTTAATATCCAGATTAATAGTTGGCTCCCACTTGACCAATATAAAATTAGCAGGGGACTTGAGGAAGTATATGCATATCAATTTTATACCTAAAAATAACCATGATTAAATGCAAAATTATTATTTAAGCTTTTAAACGAGCCTCGTGGGGGAGGTCATCGTCCACTAGTAATAATCCACAATCATCCATTTGGAATTTATTCATGTGAAAAGCTATCTTTTGACCGTCGTCCGATTGGGGAATTTCTCCAAAAGAATTCATAAATAAATAAATCATGGAGGTCAAAATTAATTCAATTTTATTATCCGGAATAAAATTGTCAATTAATTGTTTAAGCATACTTAGTAATTTTCGAAAGTGAGATTTTTCAAAACGTTTTCTCATGCATCGCAAATTTAAACACAATTTAAATAAGCATAAAATAATGCATAACATCAAAAAAAAAAAAATTAAACATATTGGGCACATTTATCCAATTGTCATGGTTAATTTTTGTCCTGCTCTTGATCTTGAGAAATCATCTTCATAGCCTTCATCGTTAGTCTCAAAAAGCTCCCACTTGACCGTCTTAAAAAAAATGCCTTGTCGAGCACGTCATCGATCGATTTCATGGCCATGGTCGAGCGCCCGCCTTTCTCCGTGTCGAGTGGCGACCGTCTGAAGGCGCTTGCGCCCGGCGCCGACGTCGCCCGACGGCAGACGCGTCGCCGGCGACCCTCGGCGGATCTCTCGGCGTCGTCGCGCATTCCAAATACAAGACCATCCCATGTCGATCCGCCTTTATGTGCCGCGTGACCGTAGCGCCCCAGCGGCCGCCCATCGCCGCCTCACGGCCTCGCTGCGTCGCCCGCCAAGCGCCCTCGACAGAGATCACGCAGCGCGATGGCCTCGCCCCACGCCCGTCTGGCGCATCCCCAAAGATTCGTGTCATTCGCGTGCCTCCTTTGGCACGTTTCACGCGATGCACGCTGCCTACGCCCGGTTTTGGATCCCGTCTTTTAATTCTTCGTCTCCGCTCCTGTTTCCGATCCGGTTATAATATATTTACAAAAATAAATAAACCTAGATCTAGACTAGTCTATTACATTGATCAAATCAAACAAATTCTAATCTACTCGTGGATTTTTTGACGAGGCAAAATGAATTCGAACGAATCGAATTAAAAAACCACAATTTATATGCATGCATAAATAAACACATTAAATTCCATGACAATTGGATACCTGCAAAAAAGATCTAGCAATTCTATTATCCAATTTCAAATTTAATGAAAAAGAATTAAATTACAATTTAAAATTCAGAGCCCGAAACCGAGGCTCTGATACCAGTTCTCCATTCTGATATCCTTCTTCTCAACATTATCTCTGATGAAGTGATGTCTGATATCAACATGCTTACATCTGGTGTGCAATACCGGATTTTGTGTAATAGTAGTATTTTTGAACTGCCTTTTGAATATTGGGACTCTAAGGTTTTATGGTCGATTGCTAGTTCAGTAGGAGTGCCTATTAGAATCGATGATTGTACGTTATCTGGGAATTTTGGGCATTTTGCAAGAATCTTGGTGGAAATTGATTTTAAGAAGGAGTTTGTAGGAAAAGTTATGGTTAAAAGAAAGGGTTTCTGCACCTTCGCACATCTGGATATGGAAAATGCTCCCGATTTTTTCACGCACTGTGGGATTGTAGGACACTCTTAGGAGAGTTGCAAATTGAGGCCGGATCTTAGGGCTGAGATACCAAAGGAGAAGAAGGTGTGGGTGACTAAAGCGGACTCCAGGGTGGTGAGTACTATGGATACTAGTGATAGGGAAGATTTGAGGCCGACCTCTGTTGAAGATACCTTAAGTACTGTGAATAAGTTCGATGTTTTAAAAGAGGGGATGGTGGAATCGGATAGTGATGACTCAATGCCGGAGCTGATTGAGGGACACGGTCTTGATGGAGACTCGGCAAGGACTGACTCTCGGCCAGAAGTCACTCAAATCAAAGATCTTATAAAAAGAAAAAAGAAAAAAGCCGGAGGGGCCACAACCGGCCCAAGGTTAAAGCACACAAAAGGCTGAAGCCTAAACAATTGGCCTACCCCAAAAGGCAGAAAGCCCAGTCCAAAAAGCAAAACATAATCCCAAAAGACGTGAGCTTAAGAAAACAACGAAAGAGACCAAACCAACGGTCAACAAGAATAAAAAACTGAAAAGTCAACAAAAACAAGCAAAAAAAGAAACAGACCCAAACAGCCGCTTCTTAACTAGAAATCCTGAAACTTGCCCATCCTGAAGCCAATCAACATAAACTCCTCACGGTGGTTTCAACGAATCCAACCTCATTAATTCCCTAGTCGTGATGATGTTCATGGCCATCATTGCACTAGTACACAGGGTGTATCAGACAAGACAACATTGCACGAGGCTGTTGAAGGAAACCAGGGGACACCAGATAATGTTTGCAAGGATGATATGCCAGGTTTGATGAAATTCAATAAGAAGGATGCAAGAGACTTTGAGGTGGACATCGTCAATAGTGTTGCTTCCATCCCGTTAAATGATGTTGGCCCTACGATCAAGTATATCCTTAGAAGAGTGCCTACGAAAAGCTCAACCTTGGGTCCAATTGCCCTATGTGCACGAATAGAAGATAGTCCGAATAGAAAGGCTTCAAGAAGCGTTATAGCAATGTCAAGATGGTGTCTAAGGATCACTCAACGGCTTCCTTAGCAATGAATATTGCAGCAACTAGGGATTTTATGAGGTTAGATTCATTGAAACCCCCTTGAATTTAAGGGTGTGTAGCATGAATGACCCCGGTTGCTTACATCTCGTGTATGTTGTGAGGGGTTTGTGAATATGCTGTCCGGTGGTATTGTACAGGGTTGAATTTTTGGTAGATAAGATTTTGATGGGATGCGTTTTAGTGAATGTTTGGTTGCTTTGGGGATGGTTGACTTTTCTGGTGTGTTTGGGGCATTGTTTGACAGCTTTTGCTGATTTTTTTGGTATAGTCTGATTTTGGGGGCCTGTGCGCCCTTTTTCACTTGTACAGGGCCATTTTATTTGTTTTTATTAGGCTTGGTTCAGTGGGCCTTTTTGCTTGTTTTTAGATTAGGTGTTTGGTTGGGCTTTTTGCCTTTGTTTTGGTTGGCCTCTTCTTCTTGGGGCTGCAGCTCTTTGTGCTTTTTAACCTTGGACCGGGTTGTGGTCCCTCCTATCTTTTCGTTTTTTTTTATAAGATCTTTGATTTGAGCAATTGCACTATTTTGTCACAAAATATGATTACTTCATTGACTATAATCTTATAATCCCTCAATTGTTGTATGAGCCAAAGAATCTGTGCACAACAGCTTCCTGCAGCCATGTATTCAGTTTCAGTAGTAATGGTTGCTACTGATGTCTGTTTCTTTGAAAACCATGATATCAGTTTACTTCCAAGAAATTGACAAGTTCCTGTAGTAGACTTCATGTCAATTCTACATCCACCATAATCAGCATCTGAATAACCAGTTAATTCAAGGTTATCATCAGCTGGATACCATAATCCTTTATTCACAGTGCCCTTAAGATACTTCAAAATCTTTTTGACAACCTCCATGTGACTAGCCTTAGGATTAGCTTGGTATCTTGCACATATCCCAACAGCAAATGTAATATCAAGCCTACTTGCTGTGAGATAGAGCAATGATCCAATGACCCCTCTATAATCAGTGTGAATTATAGATTTGCCTCCAGGATCAGGATCCATCTTGTAGTTAGTATTCATAGGAATTCTAACTGCATTGCAATTCTGTACACCATACTTAGCAATTAGATCTCTGATGTATTTTGCCTGATTGATGTATATTCCTTCTTTAGTTTGTTTCACCTGAAGTCCAAGAAAGAAATTCATCTCCCCCATCATAGACATCTCAAACTTTCCTTGCATCAGAGCTGAGAACTTCTCACACATCTGATGATTTGGAGATCCAAATATGATGTCATCTACATATGTCTGGACTAGTAAGATATTCTTCCCATCTTCTATCATGAACAAAGTTCTATCAACAGTTTCTTTGATAAAACCATGGTCAGTAAGAAATTGAGAGAGTGTATCATACCATGCTCTGGGTGCTTGTTTAAGACCATACAAGGCTTTCATGAGCTTGTAAACTTGGTCATTCTGACAAAATCCTGGAGGTTGTTCCACATAAACCTCTTCTTTAAGCACACCATTAAGAAATGCACTTTTCACATCCATTTGATAGACTGTGAATTTCATGTGGGCAGCATATACAAGAAACATTCTGATGGCTTCTAGTCTTGCAACAGGTGCAAATGTTTCATCATAATCCAAGTCTTCTTCTTGGGAATAACCTTGTGCAACTAGCCTTGCCTTGTTTCTTACAATGTTGTTGTTTTTATCTCTCTTGTTCTTGAATACCCACTTAGTTCCAATCACATTGTGTCTCTTAGGTCTGTCCACTAACTCCCAAACTTCATTTCTTGTGAACTGATTCAGCTCTTCTTGCATAGCAGTAATCCAGAATGAATCTTGAAGGGCTTTTTCAATTTCAGTAGGTTCTTTTTCAGATAGGAAGCAGCAGAATAGAGCACTTTCACCATGGAACCTTCTTGTTTTAACTCCTTCTGATAGATCACCGACAATCTGACTTGTAGGCTGACTATCCAACCATCTTCTCCTGGATGTTCCCCTTTCAGTAGTGTCCTCAACATCAGAAATGTTAGGTTCAGGTAATTCATCAAACTCAGGGAACAACAGAAAAGGAAAGAGTAATCATCTTCCTCAGGGGAAATTCCATCTAGAACATTGTCTGTGACATTTGTTCCCCCTTGGTTGATAGATTCAGAGTTTGCCTCAGTTGTGACCACATCTTCATCGGCATTACATACCTGAGTCTGAACTGGTGTATGTTCAGATTGGTCAGCTTCAGTGTGTTGGCTTTCCTTCAGTGGAGAATTTCCATCCCGAGCTTCTTTATCTGAGTCTGATTCACTCCATTCATAGAAAGTGATTGACTTATTTTTTTCAAGCTTAAAGGATGTTTTATCATTCTTTTTCATGCTAAGTCTGGTGATTCTCTTTGTCAGATCTCCTGAGTCATGTTCCTGTTTCTTCTGAACACAAGTAGATTCATCAAAAACCACATGAGGCGTTTCTTCCACAATAAGAGTCCTACAGTTGTAAACTCTGAAGGCTTTACTGACTTCAGAATATCCTAAGAATGTCCCTTCATCAGCATTGCTATCAAAAGTTTTCAACTGATCTTTACCATTATTGTGTATGAAACACTTGCAACCAAACACACGAAAGAAGGAAACAAGAGGCTTCCTTTCATTCCTCAACTTCATAAAGGCGTTTTTCCTTGATTCTTGGTTAGCATGGATGCATTACGAGAGTAGCATCACGGTGTTGATAACCGACCCAAAATCTCTTAGGAATATCGGCTTGAAAGAATCATTGTTCTTCTTGAACTTCTTTTCGAGTCCTATTTCTTCTTTTTCAAAGAACACCATTTTGTTGTGGGGTCCTTCTTACCGGTGATGTTTCTTGAGCTATTTCATTTCTTTGCCTTAATAATCGATGTAATATGGTTGATAAATTCGATTGCCTTTATCGTCGATTTTGACCACACTCGGATTCTTTTCGGTCTTTGAGTCTTTTTGATGAATCTGGCGCTTTTGTGCGAGTCTCTTTCTTACTGAGTAAGAATATGACCCATGTATATCTAGAGTAGTCATCAACTACCACAAGTGTATATTTCCTGCCATTAGTGCTCACAGGTGTTACTGGACCAAAGAGATCCATATATAACGCGGTTGTAGTATTCTCGTCGTGAAAACTTCTACTTTACTTTTGAATGATGCTCTGATTTGTTTTCCTTTTTGACAAGCATCACATATATGATCCTTACTGAACACTTCATTGGGTAACCCTCTCACAAGTGTCAATCTTGCAAGTTTGTTCAGGGTTTTGAAGTTTAAGTGATTCAGTCTTTTGTGCCACAACCAACTGGTATCAGTAGAACTTTTTGCAACCAAACATGTATCTTTAGGAGTTAGCCTCCAATCAGCAATATATACATTTCCTTTTCTAGTACCAGTCAGTAATATTTGTTGTGAAGTATTGTCTTTCACATAACATCAATTCTTTGAGAACTCAACACTGAATCCTTTGTCCGCAGAATTGGTGATAGAAAGCAAATTATGCTTTAAACCGCAACATATGAAACACCATGGACATGAAACAGAATCAACTTCAAGAGTTCCATATCCTTGATCTCTCCTTTGGAGTTATCTCCAAAAGTAATCTAAGGGCCTTTTTGCTCAACATAGTCAGTGAGTAATTGTTTATATCCTGTCATATGTCTTGAACATCCACTGTCCAGATACCATGCAGCAGGGGCCAATTCATTTTCACTCATCAGGGCTATGTTGTCTTTATTCAGCTCAGTGCCCTTTTCCTTCACCTGAAACACAGATCAGGTCTTAGGTACCCATTTGGTGTAGGGTCCTACCGGAGTTAAATTTTGTACCTTTTGGAACCCAAATCACTTTGATAACTCTAATTACTTTAGAGTGGCTGATTTGTCTCCCATAAACATCTACATACACATTCACCACCCTAGGTGCCTTGGCAGTACCCTGTGTATGAGTGCTAGCCTTAGCATGAACATGAGTCTTAGAGTTCTTCTTGGGTTCAGGCCTCTTGTTCCAAGGCTTTGGCCTTGGTGCAGTAGGTCTCTGTCTCTGCTGACTAGGGTTCAAGAAACCTTTACCCTTAGGCAAGTGGGGTTTAGATTGCCTGTACTAAAATTATGGTCTTTCAGTAATCTGAGGACTTGGTCTTTTCAGTTGAGAATATCTCTGCTGAGTGTTTCTCTTCTGAAAATTCCTCTGATGGTTCAGTGCAGATTTCTTCAGGTTGGTATTCTTAGCCTGAGGCTTTGAAGTACTGGCTTGAAAATTTCTTACTGAGTGTTCAGGTTTTCTAGCCTTTTCCTGAGGTTTGGGCTTTCTTTCCTGAACCTTCAGTTTTTTCTGAAACCATAGGTCCTTTACCCTTGTCTAAAACACGGGGTTGTTCTTCAATAAGAAGATTTGTATATGCCGCCGATTTAACAAAGACAATCTTAGTGCTACTAGGAGAAGCAACATTCAGAAGACCCTGTGAGGTTCCCCCTGGACTATATCCTAATCCTGTCTTTATAGTTGCAGGTCTTTAATAACTCTGAATTGCATCTATTACTTTAGATGCAAAATTCAATAGAGCTAACTTTCTCTGCACACTATCCTCACTTTTCTTTAGAGTTTCATGCTTCTCAGAGAGGTCATTGAATTCAGTCCTGAAAAGCCGATTTTCCTCAGTGAATTTCTCTAATTTTCCATTTAGGATCTCTATCACTTTCTCTTTTTCTGAGAGTTGTACTTTCAGAACATCTAGTTCATCAGTAGTTCCCATTAATTGAGAAGTGATCTCAAAGAAGATATAGAGTCTTTCCACCTCGATTTTTTAGCGATCGATTCGTTATTACGCTCTTGAGTTTCTCTGAGCGATTCTTGTAACACGTAATAGTCCTTCATAAGATTCTCAAAAGAATCCATCGGTCAAAGTTCTTGATTCTGAGATGAACTTGATAACTTTCAGTGCTTGTGTAGGAGCAACAACGAGAGATAGATGAATTTACCTCCTCCATTGCAACAAAAGGCGACATCATCACCGTCACTATCTCGAGAATATCTCATCCAAGAACTGGATCCTTCTTGATTGTTCTTCTTCTTCGGCCAATCATAGCCTTCTTGCTAGAGATCTTCCCATCTCTCTTGGCTTCTCTCCTTTCTTTCTTTTGGCACTTTCCGGACAATCATCTTTGGAAGTGACCCTTTCTTTTTGATTATAACATCCGTTGGTGTTGGGAAATTTATAGTTTTGATAAAAGTTCCGAAACACATGTAATAGGACCCGGTCGGACACATTAACCGGATGATGTTTATATTACTGGCTTCATAGAATACCATATGATAATTCTTGTATAGAACAACCGATGTAATAGATAGGTCACATATTGAGGGGGAACCTCAATATGTATAAGTCAGATCTGAAGATCCAAAGAACAGCTGATATCCGACAGGCCAGAATGCTAGAGAAGAACAGAAGATCAGATCGATCTGATCTAGTCAGATATCTCAAATTTGAAGTCATAAAGCTCAAACTCGAAATACTTGAAGATCGGATGACTTCCGGAAGATCGGACCGGAAGACCTACATCACCGAAAGTCACATTAGTTGAAGCTAAGTCAACCGCACCCGAAAGACTCCATCGGGTAGATGATCGATTCGATCGATCGGGTTCCACCACCAGTGAAAACTGATGTTTCACCTAATCATATGTCGATGATCTGAACAAGAAGAATGTCAACCTTAGTTGGAAGAACAACACTGAAAAGTGTGTCTGTTAACCAATAAGAACAATACACGTATGATCGGAGCCGACAATTAAGGGATTTGATGATGCTCTCTCTAACGGCTATAAAATACAAGTTCACGCTTTCGGCCATGCCGCCTCAAGACGCCACATCAATCCTGCAAAACTCACCTAATATAGCCTGAAATTCAAATTGCTCTCCAACGGCTCTTTGATTTCAAGGTCTATAAATATGGGATCACACTTCAGAGTGAAAACACGAAAACACTGAACAATCAAGAAGCTCAAGCAATTATCAGATTTCCGCACGAAGAACACGATCAAGAAGATTATTATATTAAGTGTTCATCCCATAAGTTCTGAGCATAGAAATCTTTTCATCTAGCTGATGGGCTACCTTAAACACTAGAAAAGATTTCATAGTTGGAACCAAAACAATCTTATCCAAACCCAAGTTAGGTTAAGTTGTTTAACAAGATTTCAGACTAGGGTTTCTAATTAGATTTACGATCGGTTGAGTGAGAACTCCTTAAATATCTCTGCCGGTGTCTTTGTGTTGGACTAACACATAAAACTAAGTCCAGTTTGGTTAAGTTGGTGCCCTTGTGATAGGGAAGAGTGGGCGTAGGACCGGTTTGTCCGAACCACTATAAATCTTGTGTGCCTTTACCGCTTTGATTAACCGCTCTACACAATTGCACACAACCTTTAAAGCGCATACATATTCTAAGTCGAGATCGGCTAGCACCAAGCTTCGATCCGATCAAGCTTGACACTTCACCAACCGGGTTAAAACACTAACTTTGGAATCGATTTATAAAAACCGGTTTTTCACGGGTAAAACTTAAGCTTCCGCGCACATCGCTTAAACTGATAGTTACCGAACCGATCGCCTTGAGCGATTAGTAAGTTGGTTATCACCAAACCGATTCACTTTCGACTCGATCGGGCTAATCGCCATCACACCGATCTGCACAAAAGTTTTTAAGTCTATTCACCCCTCCCCTCTAGACTTCTGCCCTCACAAAACCCGTTCGGGACCTACAGTTGGCATCATCATCCTGATCACTTTCCTTCTTAGTTTTGGAGTCCTTCTTTCTGAATGAGGATCCTTCAGCTTTGTGGTCCTTCCTTTTCTCAGTGGATCTATCCTCAGCTTCTGAGTTATTCCTGTTCCTGTACCTGTTGTTCTTATAATATTTCTTATATTTCCCATATCTGCTATTGAGTCTTTCAAACCTCCTTGCCAACAGTACTAGCTTATCCTCTTGCTCATCTTGATTTTTTGCAGGTGAGTTATCAGACTCTCTAGTTTTAGAAGATTTCTCTTTGGCTTTGAAAGCCACATTCTTGCTAGATGAAGATTCATCCTGATCAATCACAAACTCATAAGCTTTCAGTTCAGAGAAAACTTGTTGGTATGGCATAGAATCAATATTCTTGGTGTTTTCAATCACCACAACATATATATCCCATTTCTTAGATAATCCTATAAGCATTTTCTGTGCCACTTCTCTTTGTGGGTATCTTTTCCCAAGAGCATTCAGATCATTCATAATGCTAGTGAATTTGACTTCCAGTTTGTCAATGGATTCACCATCTTCCATTTCAAAGCTGTCAAACTTTCCAATAGCAAAAGAAAGTTTGTTTTCTTTAATATGATCTGTGCCTTGACACGTGATAGCAAGTGTGTCCCATATTTCTTTGGTAGTTTCACAGTGAGAAATCATCCCCATAACAACATCATCAATAGTGCTATATAAAGTATCTTTAGCAATGTAGTCCAAATTGACTAACTTTCTCTCATCAGGAGTAAGTTGGTCATCAGGTTTTGGAAATTCATCTCTGGGATCATTTCTCTCAGTATCAGTAATTCTGGGATTCACAACAGTGTATTTGAATGGTCCTTCAGAAACCACTCTCCACATTCTTTCATGCTTAGAATACAGATGTGCCTGCATTCTCAATCTCCATAGGTCATAGCTCTCAACAGAGAACATAGGAATTTTCTTAGAAGGCATGATGAATGAGCCTTGTAAGATATCAGCAATAAGATCTATTCAGTAGACCACCAAAATCTTTCAACAAATAAGACTATGGCTACCAAAGAAAGTGGTCAAAATGAACCACTGCTCTGATACCACTTGTTAGTCCCGGTGCAAATGAGTCTTACACGTGTATGGGGGGGAGGAATACACGTGTTTAGTGTTTTTAAAACTTTTTCTTAACTGAGATCAGAAGGGTCTGGATTTCTTGAGAATTTTGCCCTGAGAAGCACAAATCGCCCTGAGTCAAAGTCTACTGAGACGGTGATCCTGAGCAGCTTTCAGAAGCTTCAGATTAGCCTAACTGATCCTGAGTTTTATCAGAGATCCTGAGAATCTTGGATCAGATAATTATCTTACTGAATACTCAGTAGAGTTGTTCAGCTTGGTAACTATCTGTTCTAGCTAATCAAGAGTGCGGAATGTGTTGGCCCTAAGTTTGTTTATACTCGTTTTATCTTGCTGAAAATATCTTCCTTAGTCAAAACAGTGGTTAAGGCTGTGATCAAGTTTGATACAAGTTCAGTGGATTGTTTCCAACTGAATATCAGTAAAATATGCTTTCATTGAAAATATGCAACAAATAGAATGCAAAACAGAAAACAAACAACACAACAAATTATAGTGGTTCAGAGACTCAAGCTCCTACATCCACTCTCTCTGATCTTCAGAGAAATTCCTTAACACACTATCACCTAAAGCTTTCGGGCTGAACACAGTAGCTTACTAACTTTTCTACCTTGAGTTTTTTGGCTGACTACTGCAGCTTACTAACTCAACACACGCAAGTTTTCAGACTACCACAAGTAGCTTACTAACTTCTCCTCTACAGCTTTTTGGCTGAACTCACTGCAGCTTACTCACTCTGTACAACTCTTTCTCACCAACAATTCACACAATACACAAACTACCTATCAAAAGGGGTTTGGTTTGGGTTGATTTCCAACTAGGGTGAGATATCCTTTGACAATAATCACAGATGCAAAGGCTAGGATATCTCTACTAAGCTTTGGATATATATCAAATCTAGGCTTAGTGAATGAGCTCTCTTGAATGTGAAACACTTGGGAAATCTTGGTTTTTCGAGTGCTTCAATTTGCAAGAATAGGAATAAGCTCTGGAGTTGCTTTGATTTCCCGTAACCTTTCAATGGTGAAAGTCACGGGTATTTATAGGCAACTTTTCCAAGGTCACTCTTTGAAATACTATCCGTTGGAAGAGATAGCATCAAGAGTTTCCTCTTCTGGTTATTGATGAGCGACTATTTTTAGGGTTTGAACACACCCTTGCATGTTTTAGGAAATATGCAGCCATGTAGCCAATCACGAATTTTTGCAGTCTGGAACATGGTACTACTGACAAAGTTCAGTGCCCTGTCGCTTTCAGTATAAGTAAAGTATAGTGTTGTCTTTCTCTGATCTGTTCTTGTCTTCAGTGAATGTAGACAAACAAAACGGCTCTTTTTAGGTCAATCTCTCTAAATGAGACAACCTTAAACAATACTTAGTTCTAGTTTCTTTTATCTGCACTTGAATATTAGAGCAACATTTATTTCTTATAAATGTGCGTCTTCCTCAGTTTTGTATGTTCTCAGATAGATATTTTTCAAAGTCTCTGAGCATTCAGTTTTACCTGAGTCTTCAGCATCCTCTGAGTCTTCATTATCTTCTGAGTCTTTAGTATCTTCCGAGTCTTCAGTATCTTCTGATTCTTCAGCATCTTCGGAGTCTTCAGTGTATATTTGTTCCTAACATTAAAACCTGATCTATATCTGCTGACTATACTTGGTGCAGATATCTTCTGAACTATTCTATACTGAAACCTGACTCAGACTATCAAGATTATCCTGAACATGTCATACTCAGGGGTTTTGGGATCTAATCAAAATCTTATTTAAATTCATCTCCCAACAGAGTTTTTATCTATTATAATTAACCGTTATTAAGCAATTTAAAGTTGTGAGTACGTTAAAATTTTAACAAAAAATTATATATAATATTGGACGGATCTAATTAAAATTCATGCAATTTGACCCATCAACCCGTCATATATAGCACGCCAAAAATAAATATCTTCATCTACTCTACCAATCTACTCTACCAACTCATGTAGTGACAAGTAAGAGATCGATCATAAAGGAATGTAGGAAAAATGATCGCGTAATGAGACACTTAATTACCATAACAAATTAGGGGAAGGTGGTGGGGGGTGGGGGGAGGGGAGTTGTTGAATTGATATTCAAAGTTGCTACTAATATAACAATTAAAATAAGAGTGACTCACCCATAGGTCCAAAGTCCAATCCCCTTTACTCTTAGGCCCATAGTATTTTAAACATTACTTATAGGTTCAAAATAGGGCAGAAAAATACATGAGTGTCCTTATTTATTATTATGTCATTTTCTTCTTCTCTCTTCCTTTCTCGCTCTTCTCTATCTTCCTTTCTTAATTTTTTCCCGTTTCAGTCTTCTTTTTATATTAATATTTTCTGATTTAGACTATAAGTCCACAACATATTTCATCGTCAGGATTATCTATTGATCCTTTTTAGTTTTTATAACTGTCCGCGCACAAAATTGTTCTCACCACTGTCATCAAACATGCAACTTGACAGAACAACACTAGAAGGTAATTGGGACATCACATACATCTTTATACTATATCTAGTAACTAATGATACTATCAAAGGCATTCGTTATTTTAGAACAAAAAGAACATTCGGGAAAAGTTGTACGTTCAGAGAGTCCTAATTTCTATATGCAGCATAAAAAAAATATGAACAAGTTCATCAAATTTATGCACAAGTTCATCAAAAACATGAACAAGTTTATAAATTTATGAACATGTGCTTCTCCGATTTCAGATCCCCATCCTCCATTTCCAAACCTAAATTCAAAACTCAAATTCAAAGCAAATTGCAAACCAACAAAAAATTTCTGCATTTCATCAAAATCCATAAATCTGTACAAATCTTCAAAGATCCACCTCAAAAATCTTCAAATCAAATCTACAAAACTGTACAAATCTTTAAAAATTCATGCCAAATCGAATCCGACCTCTTTTTAATCTGTACAAATATTAAAAATTTCACCCCAAAATCGGATCCGAGCTCTTTTTATATCTGTACAAATCGGACCCATTTGACGCCACAACAATTAGCTTCAACGGCTGAGGCACAACGTTGGTGTGGTGGCGCTACGACAGGATGGATGAGGTTCTGCGTGCCGTCGGTTTTTGGGAGATGGGCAGCGGTCGTTAATTTTTGGTGTGGGGCGAATAGAGAGGGGGGGCGCAGGCGACGGCCGCCGTGGATTTCAGTGGTGGCGGCGTCGTGGGATGGGGACCGTCGAGGCGGCATCGCCATGGGGATGTTGCCGTCGAGGTTGCGTTGAAAGAGTGGCCGCGAACACGGCCGCGACGGTAGACATTTTGGGAGGTTTTTTATTTTTGGAAGAGGAAGAAGGAATAAAAGGGAGAGGGGGAGAGCGGCGGATTTTATTTTGAGATTTCAAACAACTATCTGGTACATCGATAGAGGATGCTCAAGGCACATGACTAGAAGCAAACATCCCCTTAGCTCATACACAGAACAAGAAGGCCCACGTGTACTCTTTGGTGATGATAACTTTGGTTTTACCAGAGGATTCAGAACCTTAGAGAATGATGATGTACAAGTTGCTGGAGTCTCGTATGTCGAAGGTTTGAAGCATAACCTATTATCGGTTTCACAATTTTGCGACAACGAATTCAGTGTTGAGTTCTCGACTGATCAATGCACTATCAAGGATCGAGCTACTCAAAAGATCTTGTTAACTGGTTCAAGAAAAGGAACGATCTACACTGCAGATTGGAACAGTTGTCCAAGAAATACATGCCTGATTGTTAAGAGTTCCAAAAGCAGCAGTTGGCTCTGGCACAAGAGAATGAGCCATCTGAACTTTAAAACTCTTAACAAGATAGCAAGGATGTCTTTGGTTGAGGGTTTCCCGAATAAGGTATTCTCTAGGGATCAGACATGTGTCGCATGTCTGAAGGGAAAACAGGTAAAAGCCTCATTCATGGGAATCCCAGGACCAGCATCCAGCAGAGTACTGCAACTGCTCCTTGTGGATTTAGTTGGACCAGTTACACCACTTAGTCTCAGCGGAAGCAAATACACTCTGGTGATCATGGATGATTATTCCAAGTTTACTTGGGTGGTATTCTTATATAAGAAGAATGAGACAACAACAAAGATACCCGAGCTGCTCAATAAATTACAGAAGAGAAGGGTGTCAGTATTGTGAAAATCAGATCCGATAAAGGTACAGAATTTCTGAACTCCTTTATTACTGACTTTTGCACTAAGTTTGGAATACAACATGAAACATCAGCTGCAAGAACACCACAACAGAATGGAGTAGCAGAACGGAAAAATAGAACACTCAAAGAAGCTGCTCGTACTATGTTAGCTGAACATGCCACTCCAAACAGTTTCTAGGCAGAAGCCATCAACACTGCATGCCACACTCAGAACAGATGTTCTCTGACTAAGGCTCACTTCAAAACACCCTATGAACTGTGGAAGGGTAGAAAATCTCGTGTTTATTACTTCCATGTTTTCGGGTGCAAGTGTTTCATACACAACAATGGGAAGAGCCAGTTGAAAACCTTTGAAGCCAAGTCAGATGAGGGTATATTCTTAGGATATTCCTCAACCAGCAAGGCTTTCAGGATGTTCAACAGGCGAACTCTAGTTGTGGAAGAAACACCTCATGTGGTCTTTGATGAGACATTTTCTGAACAAGAGAAATCAGCCTCAGAACAAGCAGTACCAGATCAACCGTTACCTGATGCACAAAAAATGGATCAGCTAAGTATCAAAGACAAGGGATCAGATCACGTAACAGTGTATGTCCCAAAGCTTGAGCTTACTGATTCACCAGGTCAATCAGACCCAAAGGTACGTACAACTGTCAATGAAGAAGCTGATACAGCTGAGTCAGTATCAACTGAACCATCTGGTTCAGGGGGAACACCTGATGTTCCTATGGGCAAACATCAGCATATGATGATTCCAACATCAGCTGAGACTTGTCCATGCCAAGTGGATCCTATTATTGCACCACTCCCAACTACTAGTGACTCAATATCAGATGAGGATGATGACATCCAACTGATATACATCAGAAAAGAAGGACTTGGTTATCTGACCATCCAACTGATTTGTTAATTGGCAATCCGAATGCCCGAGTCCAGACTAGACATCAGGTTGGTGAAAGTGCCATGTATTGTTGTTATCTGTCTTTGAAGGAACCAACTACCATAGAAGAAGCTCTACAAGATGCTAGCCGGATTCCTGCCATGCAAGAAGAATTAGAGAAGTTTGAAAGGAATCAAGTGTGGAAACTGATGCTAGCCGGATTCTTGCCCACAGAGGGTTTATTGTGTATCGGATGGACGTAAAGAGTGCATTCTTAAACGGGGTACTAGCTGAGGAAGTTTATGTTGAACAACCTCCTGGTTTTGAAAAAGGCAACCAGGTGTACCGTTTAAGAAAAGCTCTCTATGGCCTGAAACAGGCTCCTAGAGTCTGGTATGATACACTATCTCAGTTCTTGATAAACAGTGGATTCACAAAAGGAATAGTGGATAGAAACTTATTCAGAATAGAAGATGGTGAAGATATTCTGATGGTTCAGATCTATGTGGACGACATCATCTTCGAATCTCCCAACAAGAATCTATGTGGTAGATTTAGCAAACTGATGCAAGGGAAGTTCGAGATGTCCATGATGGGTCAGATGACTTACTTTCTGGTTCTTCAAGTTAAGCAAAGTACAGAAGGGATATTCATTTGCCAGGCAAAGTATACCAGGAATCTGTTGGCTAAGTTTGGAATTTAGAATAGTAAGGAAGCCAAAATTCCTATGATGACTGGATTCAAGATAGATCCAGATGAGAATGGTCAGAAAACTAATCAGAAAGAATACATGGCTCTCATTGGATCTCTACTATACGTGACTGCCAGCAGACCAGATATAACTTTTGCAGTAGGTGTGTGTGCCAGATTTCAGGCAAATCCAATGCAAAGCCACCTGGAAGCAGCTAAGCGGATTCTTAAATATCTGAAGGGGACAGTGAACCTTGGTTTATTCTACCCATCAGATGATAATCTAGTGCTTAGTGGGTATTCTGATTCTGATTATGGAGGTTGCAGAATAGACAGAAAATCAACCTCAGGAACATGTCAGGTTTTAGGTAGTAAACTGATCTCTTGGTTTTCAAAGAAGCAGACATCAGTTGCCACATCTACTACTGAAGCAGAATATATGGCTGCAGGAAGCTGTTGTTCCCAACTGCTCTGGCTTAGTCAGCAGCTGAGGGATTACAACATTATAGCTATGAATGTACCTATATTCTGTGACAGTAATATTGCTATTGCAATCACTCAGAATTCTGTTCTACATACAAGATGCAAGCATGTGGATGTCAGACATCATTTTATAAGAGATCATGTTGAAAAGAAGAATATCAAAATGGAAAAGATCCATACTGACAAGCAAAGAGCTGATATTTTAACCAAGCCACTAGCTGAAGTCAGATTCAGAGAAATCTGTAATGAGCCAAGACTTCTGGACCTTGGAGAAAGTGCACCAAAAATGTTTGGTGGACTGGTCTCCAGGACCAGTTGGTTAAGAGATTGACCAGATCAGGAGAATCAGTTGAGTAAGGTACCTCAACTGATCAGAAAAATCAGTCAGGAACTGATCAGAAAAGGGGATATCAGATGAAGGGGGAACTGATCAGATTTGATGTCCCGACTTTATAAGACGATTAAGCAAATGCCCAATAAACAGGTCGCATAAATATTAAGACGACAAGGACTAGGCAAAAATGGCATAAGGAAATCGAGTCAACACAACAAAGGAATTAAAAGAGAATTTCATTGATAAAGACCCGGAGGTCGGGAAAAATCCCATTACAATAGACTCGGAGGTCGATTTTGATTACAATAAGGCCCTGAGGCAGGCTAGCAACTTGATTCATACTACGGAATTACTGGAGCCGTGAGAATTCATCTCAGTGTTTCATATGAGGAAGATGCTGCAAAACTATCAGAAAAGGATGTTTTGAACAACCCGTGAAGTGTCAGATGCTGCAATGAGACTTCCCGCTTTAAATGAACACGAGTGTCGTACATGTGGTGCAAGGGATTTTGAAGGGCATTTTGGCTTGATCGAGTTCACATATACAATACAAAATCCATATTACATGTTAGAAGTTGCTCATCGTCGTTAACCCTGTCATCCCGATCGGCTCCCAAGGCACAGACAGCCAGGGGCACCTCCATATTGGCGGCGGTAGATCCATCACCCGGGTGGCAGTGAAGCTTGGCAATGGTCGTATGGTCATCCTCAGATGAATATGAGATCAAAAACGGGGGAAGCAAAGGGATGGACTGAGAAACGGAGGCCAGTTGTGTGGAGTAGAAGAAGCCTATTGCCGGAGGACGCCTTGAAATTGAGGACTCGCTGGAATTTCCCATGCGCAAGCTTGAGAACGATAAGTATGGGAAGCGAGTACAATGGGTTGTATGTCTAAAACCCCATCCTATTTATAGAGGAAAAGCGGGGGTTGAGAATGCAATGTTTGAACTTTCGAGGCCCTCCCAAAGAAATTGGCATCGCAGGGGCAGCGCGTAGGTGATACGCGACTACTGGTTGGATTAGTTCACGTCGTGTGATGTCACAACGTGTCCAGGCCATCATTGCGGATCTGTCACACATCACGCCGATTCAGGAAATCGAGGCGACTGTACTCCTCCCCGAGGATGAGGTTTTGGTGGGGGCACACATCCCAAGATCAGATTAGATCAGCCAAAATCTGATCAGATAAGTGGGACATTGTTGAGAAATACTAAGGGATAGGCTACCATCAGTAAGGTCAACAGTAATCAGGCCAACCAGATCAGAACACAGTGGTAACTGACTGATTACAATATCATACGTTATCTGATTTATCTTTATGCCTATTCTATGTTAGCTATTACTGTTCCCATTACTTTATGACGTCATGCCTGCAAGCATTAAATGCGGACGTGGGATTTTTGTGTTAAATGCATTTATTGCGAACTTTTAAGTCCAAAAGTCTGTCGGTTTTAATCCCTGACCACACATTTTAATTACTTTTCAACCACTCAATCTTGATCGTCCGATTAAATCAAGGACACTCGAGTATTTCAAAATTTCGTGCAAAATTTTATTTTTCCTCTCACTTATAAACCCTAAAATACCATTTCTGGAACCTTTTCATCTCTTCTACATTCAAACACGCATTCATTTTCCAGAAAATAATCAACTAAAGCGATTCCTTATCTTCTTCAAAATCACTCAAATCGTTTCTTTGGTAATTTGCAATGTTTAGTATTTGGTTTTATATGTACTATGTGTTAGGGTTACAAGTGTTGTGATATATATGGTATTCGTTCTGGTGTGTGTATGCCTATACTTATGATAAATCACTGATAAATGTTTATATGGTGATATGTTTTCAGATAATGGCATGTACACAATCCTGTGATTACTCCTCCATGCTTAAGCACGTCATCGATGAAAAATAAGTCTTCTTCCCATATAATCCTAAATCTATCTTTGAAGTTACAACTTTGTTTTTCAATTTCTACGCTCCATTTTTTCACTTCCACATCATCACTCGCGATCCGGAATCCATGGAGATAATGGAGTGTATGAGAGCTTGGACTAGAAACGGTTTTTCTTTATAGGCACTTAGACAGTGTATCTATAATCGAATCCCTGGAGTTTTTGTGGAAATTGCAAGAGACGGACAATAAGGAACTATATTCCTTCGTTGGTGGCAACAAGATTGATGTCACAAATGCAGACTTGCTGAGGATATTTGGACTCCCAATGGGTAGAAACTACCCTGACGAATTCAATGCCGGGATATCCGATAAGGAGTATTTACAGAAAGTGCTCCTAAGGCCAGGGAACATCACAAATATCACCAATGTCAAGGTTCCCTACATCAGAACGAAATACCGACTCTTGTTCGAGATTATTTCCAAGGTCATTTTGGGGATTGCCTTGATCCGCACGCATTAACCCAAATGTATACATCTCTCATGACTGCTATCATCGAGAAGGCCCCAGACATGAATTGGATGGGGTTGTTCAAAAATCAACTGCTTCAAGAATCTGCAAAGTTTGTTGTGAATGAGCAGAACCAGGTGGTGCTGACCAAAAACATATGCAACATTCACAAATTCAGCATCATCCTTGTTGATAAGATGCCCAACTATCCCTGGTCAGATATTGGGAGGAAACCTTACCTGGAGAAGTTCAAGGAAATTTTGCTTAAGGACGAGGAATTGTCAGGACAATCAGATGATGACCTTGCTCCATATGTGCCAAAGTCTAAGTCGGCATCATCTATGCAGACGGAGGCAAGAGCCCAACCGTAGGCTAGAGCTACAAAGAGGAAACATGTTGTGACTAAGCCTTCTGATGCAGGTGCGAAACGTCAGGAGAAACTCACGTCAATGCTTCCAAAGAAGGCTGGAATGCCTTCTGAGGGTCTTAGGGATGAGGACAGCGATGTTGAGATCATAGGATCTGAAGGAGATCTGCCAGCAGGACAAGAAATGGTGCTGGTGGAAGAACCAGGTCAGGTGGAGGCCAGAGAGACCGATGTACAAGCTGAGGAGGCTCAGAATGAGTCTGAACCATCTGACTCAGCTCATCTGAGTTCTCTATTCAAGGGTCGTGAAGCCATTTTCTTCCCCAGTTCACCCACACCTCTATCCAAAATACCTTCACTCAAAACCCACATATCACCATCACCTGAACCTTCTCCCAAATCACCATTTACCCCTTCTCCTTCCCTTACCCCCTCACCCAGGAAACAAACACCATCACCTGCCCCAGAACCCACTCAACTGGAGCTCACACCAGATGTTGCTCGTGTAGATCTATTTGTATCCATCTCCCACAACCCCTTCAATACAAGAACAATTCTTGGCTCACCTGAAAGAAGAAGATTCCACCATTTATTTTCTGCGGCGCTAAGTAAATGTATTTCTGGACCAGCACTTCTCTGATCTCATCAATCATCTTGGGATCAGAAAGCAGATCGAGGAGATTGTCTGTTAGACAGATATCAGGCTCAAATATATTGAAGATTTCCTCATTCTGATGAACGCTTTGGAGCCTGATTACTTTATGGATTTGGAGAAGAGGGCAAAGCAGAATGCCGGTGTATCCAGCGCAGCCGAACTTGCTACAGATGCTGATATCAGATGGCTGGTGCACCAGAAGCTAGGCATTTTTTAGGAAGAGGAGGAAGATGTTGTTGATACTTACACTGAGTATGAGCAACCTGCCGATGAACCAGTTAAGGGTGCTGCAGATGAGACCCTGATTAGCGAGGCTTCAACATCTGGTCAGGCTGTTACTAACTCTGCCGAAACCCTGGAGCTGATTACAAAGAACATACAAGATGGGGTTAAGGCATCTGTCGATCAACAATTTCAAACGCTGACTCGAAACTTGATGGACAGATTCAGAGAGGAGCAACATGCCTTGGTGGAGACAGAACGAAAGCTGACGATTGACAAACTACTGCACTTGCACGATCAGATTACAGCAACAGTAATGAGCCACATCGATCCATTATCCGATAAGCTGTCAGCAGAGGTCTCCATTCTATCCGACATTGGCACCCTTCTGCAGAGCATCTACTCATCATTGGGGAAGACGGATATAAGTCTTGATGCCGTATGGAGAAGACCGGAGGGCTCCATCAGTAAAGCTTAGAAGGCACTGCAAACCATTCTTAATCGGGTAATGGGGCCTCCCCCAACTGCCTCCACTGTTCAGATCACCCCTCTTGCAGTTGACGAGCTAAGATCTAAGATGCTAAGGGAGTTTAATGCCCTGAACATCAGGATATCAAAACTTTTTGCTGAAACCAAAAAGGAGGAAGAAGAGGGTGGATCAGAAAAATAACAACCCGCATGAACAGCTGCTGAGACTCCTGACATGGAGGTTGCTGAGATGTTACATTCTGTTAAAGAACACAGTAGGCTGATTCAGTGTCAAAACAAGGCCATATCTGAACAGAAATCCTCCCTTGGTGATCTGATAATAAGGGTGGACAGAATTGAAGATTTCTCATCATCTGTTCAGAAGAGATTCGATCAAGAAGATTTGGCGAAAAGTCTTGACCTTGCGTAGAGGTTGCAGGAAGAGGAAGAATCTGCTGGGCCAGAAGAGAAAGCACGGAAAAAGCAGAAGGCCAAACAGATCAAGAAGCATGTAGTGATGCAGTCTCAATTGCAGATGACAGCTGCAGATAGAGAAGGGCAACAGATGAGGTGTGGGGTCATAGAAGTGATTATTAAGAAGAAGAAGCTTGTTGAAGCTGCCGGTCTGAGCCGAATGTATGTCAAAAGAAAGAATAAGAAGGCAGCAGAAGCAGAAGAAATAGATTGGGAAGAGAGAGCCTTTCCTGAGGAGGTTGAAGGTATTCTGGTGGCCCGACAAGACTTGCTTCCTGAATGGACAAGGATTAAAGTCGACGAGCTGAGCGATGTGCATATTATTCAGAAGATACCAGAAAATACCGATCAAGGAGCGTTCGATGCTGAATTTCTAAATTGGCTGGAGATCAAATACCCAAATTTCTACAAGGTGGTGATGCATGAAGGAAAAATCATGTCCTTAATCCTTTCTTCTACGATTTTGCAAAAAAAAAGGAGATATATTTGAGAGAGAAAGACTGGAGGCCTTGCTGCAGAGAATGTACAAGATTTTCAATATTCCAGCAGATCTTCAGAGATTCTCATTTTGAAGAAATCAGAGGATGTCTTTTCTTTAGATCGGATGATAGGTAATTCTTGTACTTGTAATCTTCAACTCTTATATATAAAACAAGTTACCTTTCTGATCTTAAGACAACATCTCATTGTCTTCTGATTTCTGCTGTTTATGTCTTTATTTTTCGCATGGTTATCTATTTTTCTGATTAAGTGTTCTGGTTCCATCAAAAAGGGGGAAATTGTTTGGAAATCTGTATTAAGTTTTATGGAAGTGCCAAAATAATTGTAATAGGACCAGTCAGACCTGTTAGCTGACTGATTACTTAGAATCAGGATAGGATGACTAGCTGAAATGTATAGACAACTGATGTATAAAATAAGTCACATATTGAGGGGGAACTCAATATGTATAGGTCAGGTCAGAAGACAAGTAAAGTCAGAAGACCAGATAAGGTCAGAAGACTAGTCAAGTCAGAAGATCAGATAAGGTCAGAAGACAAGTCAAGTCAGAAGACCATATAAGAAGACAGAAGACAAGATGAGTCAGAAGACCAGACAAGGTCAGAAGATCAGGCGAGTCAATTAGTCAGATGATCAGGTGAAGACATGAAGCTCAAGTTCAGAAGACCAGAAGACCTACATCAGTCGAGTCTGCTAGTTGAGTTAAGACAACTTGCACCAGAAGACTCTATCAGGTGAAGACATGAAGCTCAAGTTTTATCTGATCTGGTCAGCTCACACCAGGTGACAACTGATGTTACACCAGATCATACGTACTATCAGACAAGAAGAATGTCAACTTTAGTTTGTAGAACAAACACTGAATCAGTGTACTTGTTAACCAATGAGAACGAGACACGTACGTACGGAGCTGACAATGCGGGATTCGGCGTTGCGTAAGTCAAACGACTAGAAAGGACAAATATACACGCTTTCGGCCATGTCGTTCCTGAAGCACGTCAAATCAATCCTGCAACCTACCAAAAGTAGGCTGAAATTCAAATTGCTCTCCAACGGCTCTTTGATTTCGAGGTCTATAAATATGGGATTACCCTTCAGAGTGAAAACACGAAAATTATCATCAAGATCAAGCTATAACAAGATTTCCGCACGAAGAACACAAATTCAAGTTTAGTTTTTATAAGTGTTCATCCCATTAGTTCTTAGCACAGAATTCTTATCCTCTAGCTTAAGGCTACCTCAAAACTAGGATAGAATTCCAATTGGAACAAACAACAAATCTTTACCCAAACTCAAAGTTAGGTTAAGTTTGTTTAGCAAGATTTCAGACTATGGTTTCTAGTTCTGATTTTTGGGATCGGTTGATTGAGAACTCTATAAACATCTGTTGGTTGTACTATGTTGGACTGACACAATAAACTAAGTCCAGTTGGTTAAGTTGGTACCCCTTGTGATAGGGAAGAGTGGACGTAGGACTGGTTGTCCGAACCACTATAAAAATCTCGTGTGTATTTACGTGCTCTTAACTGCTTTACACTATTGCACACAACTTGGCTTTAAACTGAATATATATTCTAAGTTAGGATCAGTCTGCATCAAACAACTGATCTGATCAACTTGACATTTCAGTCATCTGATTGAAAACAGACTTCAGAATCTGATCTTATAAAACTGGTTTTTCACACGGGTTAAAACTAACTTCCGCACATCAGTTAAACTGATAGACACCGAACTGATCTACGATCAGGCGATCAGTAAGTTGGATATCAGTCCAAACAGATTCACACGCACTCTGATCAGGCAACCAGTCATCACACCTGATCTTGCATGAAAAGTTTTCTGAAGTCTATTCACCCCTCCCCTCTAGACTTCTACCCTCACAAAACCCGTTCGGGACCTACATCCCCCTTTTTGATGATGCCAAAACCATCTTGTTACAAATATGCAAACATAACAGAAATAAACCTATCTTCTTTTCAGGTTTCAATTCCTAAGAAAGAACAAATATATATAGCAATCATCAACATAATCAGTAAGATAATTAGATATTATCTTTTCAGAGCAAAAACATCAGTAGAGTTTCATTAATAAGAAAACAAGTACATGATACAAAATTTGATCCTACTCTTCTGAACAACATAACATAAAATACATTAATCTTCTTCAGATTCAATTTCATCAGCTGGCGGTTTGAGGTTGAACATTCCATAGTACCGCTTCTTCAGCTCTTCCCTCTTCTGAATAATCTGTGCGTCATTCCCGGTCAGTTCGAGGTACTCAGCCTGATCCACGAAGTCAACATAGATGAAATCGTAGTTTATCATCCCATTCTTGAACTTTGGTGGGGGATATTTAATCTGCCCCGGTGCTTTCAGCTGATAGCCTAAAGTGTCAAACACATTGAACCATTTCTGGCATTCAATGGTGAAGTTCTTCAGAATGTAGGCAGTGAAAGCATCATCCCTGTCAGTAATGGAAGGCGGCCAGACTTGTAAAATGTCAAAGTTGAATACGAATTCTCTCTTGGCAGTTTCCCATTTGTCATTAAGCTCGATGGGCATCCACTTATCCATATGAGGCCACATCCTCTTCCTCTGTTTTGTGCCTCTCCTCCTGTATATCATCCGTTGGAATCCACCTCTGTTCCTCTTGGCTTCTTCTCTGGCTTTTCTTGTCATCTCTGATCCAGACACAAATAGAGTAGCCCTTTTCTTCTTCTCAACCTCATTTATCTTAACAGAATTGTTCCAATCCCAGTCCATTCTCTTAGATGCCACATCATACTCACCAAATGCCTATTTGAAGAGCTCATCAGTTTCAGATTCTTCACTCCTGTGGGCTTCAGTCTCAGAGAATTCTCCAGAAAGTTTCCTCCTGATTAGCTTATATGCAGGTGCTTTTATCTGAGCTTCAGTATCAGTAGGAGTTGGATCCATGATTGCATAAGCTTCACCCATTCTGTTGGACTCATGAGCTCTCTGTCTTTTTGCCCGTTCCTGAAGGACATCAGCTGTAGCATCAGGATGCACTTTCACTTCAGGCATCTTTCTCTTTCCCTTAAGCACCACAGTCTCCTCCTGAGTCAGCAGCTTCCCTTCAATTGCTAGCAGCTTTGTGAGCATATCATAGCTTTCCCCCTTTTTGGCATCACAATTAGCTAGTATCTCCGAAAGGGTTCTGTCCATGTGCAGTTGCTCACTCCCAACAGATCGAAGCTCAACAGCAATATGGAATTTTTCATCCTGAATCCTCTGAAGTACATTCAGCCCCGTTGCAGTGTCTTCAGCAAGACCTCCAAATGTAGCCTGTATCTTGGTCATGAGTGATGAGCTCATTTCCTCAACAGCTGCTTTAACCAATTCCTCAGTCCTTGCTTTCATCATTTCTTCCAACATATGAGACCTCAGCACAAATTTCTTCTCCATCTCTTCCAACACATCTTTAGACACATCTCCCAGTCTAGCATGCATCTCAGTAAACTTATTATCAACAAGTGTAGATAATGAAATTACCTGATCAGTCTTCACCATTGATGTGCTCAGCATTTAAACCATTTGGCTCTGAGAAAATTGTGCCTCAACAAGCTTTGATACTTGATCTACCAGAGGCTCAAGCTTTGAAATCTGTTCAATGAGTGTCTCAAGCTTGGTAAGATTCTCCAGGACTGGTGTGAGAATGACTCCTGGTGGAGGAATGGGAATCTCAGCTTCTGTCTGAACTCCAGCATCTGCCATCTCAGTGACCGTTACTTCAGGCTATGTAGGATATTAGACTGACTGACCAAATGTAATCATCTGTAAGGGTGGAACATCCTGAGCTTGTTCCCCCTGAATTGTAGCCTCCACACTTGACTCAGCTGGCTTTGTCTTCCCTTCAGGAACATATTCCTCATCTTTGTCCTGAGTAGGTTCCTGATCATCTTTGTCCTGACCCCCTAACTCTCCTTTAGCCTGAGTAGCTGTTTTCCTCTCAGCAAGCTTTTTCAGCACAAGTGCATCGAACTCAGCCAGCTTAATTCTCAGTCTCCTATTCCCCAGACCTGAAAAGGCGTTAAGCTCAGCGACCTCCTCAACCCAAAACTCTTCGCCCCTGAAGTTGCCAATCTTCAGCATCATAGCGAAGGATTGATTGACAATCAACATATTGGTTTTCAGCCTGAAGAACATATCCTGAAGATCAGGATAGTTCACTAATTCTGGGTATCCATCCAAGACGAACCTCTCCACTTTCTGCCTCCACTCCCTTTCTTCTGCTTCACCTTCCCTGATTTCAGGAATAGGCGCCTCCTCTTTAGAGCTAGAAAGAGCCTCTGAAGGTATGGATATGTATGGCTCTGAGGGGTGAGTTGGTGGGAGGGTAATTTGCTGGGATTATACTGGAAAGTATGCTTTTACTTTGTATAATCAAAAACTGAATTTCGGACTTATTTACTGAAATAAAATGTTTATCACTGATGCTTTAAATATCATCGAATGTTACATATATTTACTACATAACTGTTCAATAATCGTACGTGTTACATTGTAGTTAATTTAGTGATACCAGATCACAGAAGATTAAATTAACAGTCCCTTGTAACTAAAAGTACACCATTCACGACCTAGATGGAAATGAACAATCCATCGTGAAAGGTTGAAGTGTAAGGCTCGGATTGGCTTGTCTTGACCAAGAGATTACACTAGTGCATGACTGATGCACTGAATAGGACCTACAGGAGGACAAATTCTTCAGAACTGAACAAGGAAGAATTAGACCTCAGTGGATCGTTATTACTTAATCTTCATTCCTTAAATAGGATCACGTGTGATTGGTAACTATTGCTTTGACTTATCATGGGTAGAGAATCAACGAGATTCAATACTTTTTATGTTGCAATATTATTGGTCACATGTGATTGCTAAGATTTAATCTGGGAGAATCGTGTGCAAATACGCTTTGTTCGATTTGCCCCTTGGGAGGTTCATAAGCTTTATCATACCAAATCTTGCAAGTGGAACTAGTTTTATGGATATGGATAATAATGTTGAACCGTTCCTTAACCAAGGGCAAAAGATATTAATTAATGGAAAGTTATTTCAGTGGCTTGAATTAATTAATGGGCTAGATAATCTTAAACACGGGAAATAATAATCGGGAGCCATATTGACTGTAATATGGGTTAAGATGGATAGTGCAATATTAATTATGTAGTGGGATTAATTAATATTTATGGGCTTGAATAATATTGTGGCTCAATATTGATAATTCAAGATCCATTGGAAGGTCCAATCTTAATTCTCCTAAAGGCCCCCTAAGTAGCCCAACATATAGTCCAATAACTGAAAAAGATGTTTAAAATAAAATAAATCTTGTTGCATATTTTTTCCTAATTTTTCAAAATTTATGGATAAAAGGGGTGAAAGATTTTCTTTGAATTTTGTTATGGAATGAGGATATGTATTCTTGGAATACAATATTATCTCATTAAATTCAAGAAATCTCCCACTTGGTTATCCATAGAGAAATTTTCGAAATTTTTGATAATTAAGGGAAAGAAAGATTTTCTTGATTTTCTTGAAAAGATATTATGGAAGATATGTATTTCTTGAAATACAAGAATATCTCATAAATTCAAGAAGATCCAAATCTTGGATTCTTGCACTATAATTTTCGAAAATACTCCATAACAAAGAGGTGGTGGGATTTTGTGAAATATTATAATTATGGGAAAAATAATATAGGAGATATATTCAAGATTTCTTGAAGATCAAGAAAAGATTTTCCCACATTGTTTTTGCCCCAAAATTTCGACCACCACTACTCTATAAATAGGGGATGATTCTTTCATTCCCAAGTACAATTCCATGTGTTGGAAAAATTAGTAAATCCACAAAGGTGGTGCAACAAAGTTTATTTTCCTTTTGTTAATTGTTCGCAAGCGTCCTACCACCGGATAGTCGAGGAAGGATTA
Organism: Stenogyne calaminthoides; assembly: GCA_037126765.1. Classification (NCBI taxonomy): domain Eukaryota; kingdom Viridiplantae; phylum Streptophyta; class Magnoliopsida; order Lamiales; family Lamiaceae; genus Stenogyne; species Stenogyne calaminthoides. The sequence goes on along the minus strand of JBBCBC010000006.1, from coordinate 30,009,692 downwards.
AGGGAATACTTGGGAAGTTCTTTTGGTGTGTCTAATCAACAAGACCATTGCCGTCCCAAGAGGTACGTTCACGTAAACTAATAGAAATTCTGCATGCATAGGATTTACGTGAATTGTTTATATGCATGATTTGTTGTTGGATTATTCTTTGAATTAATATAGTATTAATTCATGCTAGTAATAATTATAAGAATTAAATTTCTATTTAAATATTCATCCCGAATAGATCTGTGCAACTTATTCCCCAACATAATTTGGCTTTCTTCAACAGGTTTTTGGGAACCTGTGAAGATCTCCTGGGTAATTCGGTCATTGCCAATACTGGTTCCAAGTACCTTAGTAAATACGTCTTCTTCACCTCCTTCACCTCCTGAGGGAATCACTTCTTCAATGGTTTCAGCCGCAGTGGCCTTAGATATTGTCTTGGCTAGTGTATCGAGTGGGGACTTCACTCTTGACTCTTGTTCCCTAATCGTCCTAAGTCTCTCTTTCTTTTTCTTCTGCTATCCTGAGCCTTCTTTTTCTCGCCTATATCCCTCTTTACTCTCAGTAGCTCGAGAGATATCTTCCTTTTCTCCTCCTCCCCTGACTCCTCAGGATATTTTACTGATGCTGTCCTGGACTTGTTTTGAATGACTTCAGTGAGTACCACATCGTCCTGATCAGAATCAGATTCATCATGTTCTTCTGGTTCCTCCTGAACCATAGAACCTTGGCTACCTGATGGAGCAGCCTTTCTTTTCTGGGACTTGGGCTTTCGGAACATGATCCGAGTCCGAGAAAATTCCACTCCGGTTATCACGAACATATTTTCTCTGGGCAAGGTCTCAATCAAGAAGCTGATCTTCGTCCCAAACAAGACCTTCCCACTCTTTGTGAATGCTCTCTTTGCATACTTCAACTTCTGGCTTTGGTGAAGGATGCAATCCACCAAGAACTTTAACCAGTTAAAGTCCATAGAGGGTGACTCCTCTATCGCAGCCATGAGCCTCAACTTGTTTCGGTTCACCAGCTCCAGACTACCAGAAGTGCTCATTAAGCACTTGGCCAAGATGTCAATCAACACTCTGTACTTCGGCTTAAGACATCGTTTATGCAGAGCTCCTTTTAACTCCGCCTTCGATTCCACAAATCGATCCAGAATTTCCTGCTCCCTTCCAGTCATATAGAGAGTTGGATCCCCTCCTCTGTCATTTAATTCAAAAACGGAATTAATATCATCCAAGGACAAGACTACCTCCTTGGTGCACACAACCTCTGCTTTCGATTTCGCATAAGTGTCGAAACTTAGATGTGACACAAGTCCTCCCCGTCCTCCTTCTCGAAGGTTAACAACAAACTATAACACTTCCTGCGATAGTTCGGAATCTGGCACATTGCTCACCAGATGTGACAATCGAGCCATCCACAACATATTGAGCGCTTCTTCTTCCACCTTGGTAGCCTTATTGTCTATCATGGCCACCACGTGCTCGAAGTATGGTTTCTCTGTCTCCGCAAGATCCTTTATCATAGCATAACTAGGAAAATCCATTGTAGAATATTTTTGGGTAATGGAATATGAGGGTTTTTGAAGATTTAAGGGTTTTGAGGTTTTGAATCGTTTGAATGCAACGTGACGAATGAAGGCAAACAGTTGGTTTATATATTATTTGAAGACCATATACCAAGGGCTGTGATTAAATCTCAAAAAAGAGAATGAATGGTTGAGATTTAATCTTAGATTAAAAGAAATCTCGGGGGTTTTGCTATTTTTGGCTAAATTTATGGGAAAATATGTAAATAGCAGTAGTTAGGGTGACAAAATGATGTTTCACGACAATCGAGGCAACCCTTAGGCTTCCTGCCAAAATTTCAACCGATAGAATTCTTCCAAACATTCCCGCTTAAATATGCAGGTCTTTTGTCATTTATTTCAAATGATTACTGAGTGAAATAAATGTTGGGAATTAAATGCATGTGTCAATATCTCTTCAGGACTATTTGATTTCATAATCCTTACTGAATACTAACCTTGACAAAATTATTCTGGGTCTCAGTTTCCTTTCCTAAGAAAATTTTGTCCTGAGTTATTCTTTCCTGAATACCTTCATGCCCCTGAAGGACTTCTCCCTTCAGTGAATTCACTCACCTGGATCTAACATACCTAATTCAACTGATAGTTCCTGAAATCTTGACTCAGCCAATGGTTTTGTCAAAATATCAGCTCTCTGTTTATCAATATGAATTTTCTCCATCCCTTATATCCTTCTTCTCAACATGATCTCTGATGAAGTGATGTCTGATATCAACATGCTTACATCTGGTGTGTAATACCGGATTTTGTGTAATAGTAATTGCACTATTATTGTCTCAAAATATAGGTACTTAATTGGCTACAACCTTATAATCCCTCAATTGTTGTCTGAGCCAAAGAATCTGTGCACAACAACTTCCTATAGTCATGTATTCTGCTTCAGTAGTACTGGTTGCTACTGAGGTCTGTTTCTTTGAAAACCATGATATCAGCTTACTTCCAAGAAATTGACAAGTTCCTGTAGTATACTTCCTGTCAATTCTACAGCAACCATAATCAGCATCTGAATAACCAGTTAATTCAAGGTTATCATCAGCTGGATACCATAATCCTCTATTCACTGTGCCTTTAAGATATTTAAAAATACTTTTAGCAGCATCCATGTGACTAACCTTAGGATTAGCTTGGTATCTTGCACATATCCCAACAACAAAAGTAATATCAGGCCTACTTGCTGTGAGATATAGCAATGATCCAATTATCCCTCTATAATCAGTGTGGTTAACTGACTTGCCTTCAGGACCATGATCCATCTTGTAGTTAGTATTCATAGGAATTATGATGCGGATAGAGACGAAGGACCCATTAGATATAATGATCTAAGAACCCAACGTATAAAATAAGCAGCGGATCTACCCAAATCGTGAATCTGGTTTGATCTTACTTAGAGCTAGAAAGAACCTCGACCCGTTGGCTATAGAAGAGCCAAGAACCTTGGTATAGTTGAACGCCACAAGATCTTGCTCAAGAATCTTGATAAGTTCTCAAATAAAACAATCTCACAAGAGAATTAACAAATCCAATAATGGAATTTTCGTAATCAAAATGGTGTGTATTTTACAAATGGATGCATCACCTATTTATAGGCTACAAACAACTCTTAAGTGGCCTTCATGCATGAACATATCATGAAGACACTTTAATTCACTAATGTGAACACATTTAGATGACTTAAAGACTAGTCGAGACTTAATAAATGTAGAATATGTATCTAGAACTTAATAAATACTTAATTGACACATTTTGACTAAAATGAAGAGTCATTCTTGAAGAGCCTTTGTGCATGCACGAAAATTGCATGTATTCTTCTCCATCTTACATGAATAAATTGAGCTCCTTTGTTTGCATGGCTTTGCATGGATGGATCCACATCAAAATTCATCTCCCCCATCATTGACATCTCAAACTTTCCTTTCATCAGAGCAGAGAATTTCTCACACATCTGGTGATTTGGAGATCCAAATATGATGTCATCCACATAAATTTGAACTAGTAAGATATCCTTTCCATCTTCTATCCTGAACAAGGTTCTATAAACAGTTTCTTTGGTAAAACCATGGTCAGTAAGAAATTGAGAAAGAGTATCATACCATGCTCTGGGTGCTTGCTTTAGACCATACAAGACTTTTCTGAGCTTGTAAACTTGGTCATCCTGACGAAATCCAGGAGGTTGTTCCACATAAACCTCTTCTTTAAGCACACCATTTAGAAATGCACTTTTCACATCCATATGATAGACTGTGAATTTCATGTGAGCAGCATATGCAAGAAACAATCTAATGGCTTCTAGTCTTGCAACAGGTGCAAATGTTTCATCATAATCCAAGTCTTCTTCTTGGGAATAACCTTGTGCAACTTGCCTTGCCTTGTTTCTTACAATGTTGTTGTTTTTATCTCTCTTGTTCTTGAATACCCACTTAGTTCCAATCACATTGTGTCTCTTAGGTCTGTCCACTAACTCCCAAACTTCATTTCTTGTGAACTGATTCAGCTCTTCTTGCATAGCAGTAATCCAGAATGAATCTTGAAGGGCTTTTTCAATTTCAGTAGGTTCTTTTTCAGATAGGAAGCAGCATAATAGAGCACTTTCACCATAGAACCTTCTTGTTTTAACTCCTTCTGATAGATCACCGACAATTTGACTTGTAGGGTGACTATCCAACCATCTTTTCCTGGATGTTCCCCCTTCAGTAGTGTCCTCAACATCAGAAATGTTAGGTTCAGATAATTCATCAAACTCAGGGAACAACAGAAAAGGAAAGAGTAATCATCCTCCTCAGGGGAAATTCCATCTAGAACATTGTCTGTGACATTTGTTCCCCCTTGGTTGATAGATTCAGAGTTTGCCTCAGCTGTGACCACATCTTCATCGGCATTACATACCTGAGTCTGAACTGGTGTATGTTCAGATTGGTCAGCTTCAGTGTGTTGGCTTTCCTTCAGTGGAGAATTTCCATCCCGAGCTTCTTTATCTGAGTCTGATTCACTCCATTCATAGAAAGTGATTGACTTATTCTTTTCAAGCTTAAAGGATGTTTTATCATTCTTTTTCATGCTAAGTCTGGTGATTCTCTTCGTCAGATCTCCTGAGTCATGTTCCTGTTTCTTCTGAACACAAGTAGATTCATCAAAAACCACATGAGGTGTTTCTTCCACAATAATAGTCCTACAGTTGTAAACTCTGAAGGCTTTACTGACTTCAGAATATCCTAAGAATGTCCCTTCATCAGCATTGCTATCAAAAGTTTTCAACTGATCTTTACCATTATTGTGTATGAAACACTTGCAACCAAACACACGAAAGAAGGAAACAAGAGGCTTCCTTTCATTCCACAGCTCATAAGGTGTTTTTCCTTGATTCTTGGTTAGCATGGATCTGTTCTGAGAGTAGCATGCAGCGTTGATAGCTTCAGCCCAAAATCTCTTAGGAATATCAGCTTCAGCGATCATTGTTCTTGCAGCTTCTTTCAGAGTCCTATTTCTTCTTTCAGCAACACCATTTTGTTGTGGGGTCCTTGCAGCTGATGTTTCTTGAGTTATTTCATTTGCTGCACAATAATCAGATGTAATATGGTTGATAAATTCAGTGCCTTTATCTGATCTGATTTTGACCACACTCAGATTCTTTTCAGTGCTGAGTCTTTTCAGTAATTCTGGCAGTTTTGTCTGAGTCTTTTTCTTACTGAGTAAGAATATGACCCATGTATATCTAGAGTAGTCATCAACTACCACAAGTGTATATTTCCTGCCATTAGAGCTCACAGGTGTTACTGGACCAAAGAGATCCATATGTAACAGTTGTAGTATTCTGTCAGCAGAAACTTCTACTTTACTTTTGAATGATGCTCTGATTTGTTTTCCTTTTTGACAAGCATCACATATATGATCCTTACTGAACACTTCATTGGGTAACCCTCTCACAAGTGTCAATCTTGCAAGTTTGTTCAGGGTTTTGAAGTTTAAGTGATTCAGTCTTTTGTGCCACAACCAACTGGTATCAGTAGAACTTTTTGCAACCAAACATGTATCTTTAGGAGTTAGCCTCCAATCAGCAATATATACATTTCCTTTTCTAGTACCAGTCAGTAATATTTGTTGTGAAGTATTGTCTTTCACATAACATCAATTCTTTGAGAACTCAACACTGAATCCTTTGTCACAGAATTGACTGATAGAAAGCAAATTATGCTTTAAACCAGACACATATGAAACACCATGGATATGAACAGAATCAACTTCAAGAGTTCCATATCCTTCAGTCTCTCCTTTGGAGTTATCTCCAAAAGTAATCTAAGGGCCTTTTTGCTCAACATAGTCAGTGAGTAATTGTTTATATCCTGTCATATGTCTTGAACATCCACTGTCCAGATACCATGCAGCAGGAGCCAATTCATTTTCACTCATCAGGGCTATGTTGTCTTTATTCAGCTCAGTGCCCTTTTCCTTCACCTGAAAAACAGATCAGGTCTTAGGTACCCATTTGGTGTAGGGTCCTACCAGGTTAGTTGTACCTTTTGGAACCCAAATCTGCCTGATAACTCTAATTACTTTAGAGTGGCTGATTTGTCTCCCATAAACATCTACATACACATTCACCACCCTAGGTGCCTTGGCAGTACCCTGTGTATGAGTGCCAGCCTTAGCATGAACATGAGTCTTAGAGTTCTTCTTGGGTTCAGGCCTCTTGTTCCAAGGCTTTGGCCTTGGTGCAGCAGGTCGGTGTCTCTGCTGACTAGGGTTCAAGAAACCTTTACCCTTAGGCAAGTGGGGTTTAGGTTGCCTGTACTGAAATTATGGTCTTTCAATAATCTGAGGACTTGGTCTTTTCAGTTGAGAATATCTCTGCTGAGTGTTTCTCTTCTGAAAATTCCTCTGATGGTTCAGTGCAGATTTCTTCAGGTTGGTATTCTTAGCCTGAGGCTTTGAAGTACTGGCTTGAAAATTTCTTACTGAGTGTTCAGGTTTTCTAGCCTTTTCCTGAGGTTTGGGCTTTCTTTCCTGAACCTTCAGTTTTTCTGAAACCATAGGTCCTTTACCCTTGTCTAAAACACGGGGTTGTTCTTCAGTAAGAAGATTTGTATATGCCGCCGATTTAACAAAGACAGTCTTAGTGCTACTAGAAGAAGCAGCATTCAGAAGACCCTGTGAGGTTCCCCCTGGACTATATCCTAATCCTGTCTTTATAGTTACAGGTCTTTAATAACTCTGAATTGCATCTATTACTTTAGATGCAAAATTCAATAGAGCTAACTTTCTCTGCACATTATCCTCACTTTTCTTTAGAGTTTCATGCTTCTCAGAGAGGTCATTGAATTCAGTCCTGAAAAGCCGATTTTCCTTAGTGAATTTCTCTAATTTTCCATTTAGGATCTCTATCACTTTCTCTTTTTCTGAGAGTTGTACTTTCAGAACATCTAGTTCATCAGTAGTTCCCATTAATTGAGAAGTGATCTCAGCAGTATTAGAGTCTTTCCACCTCAGATTTTTAGCAGTCAGTTCGTTATTCTGCTCTTGAGTTTCTCTGAGCAGTTCTTGTAACACAGAATAGTCCTTCACAAGATTCTCAAAAGAATCCATCAGGTCAAAGTTACTGGTTACAGATGAACTTGATAACTCAGGTGCTTGTGTAGGAGCAACAACAGAGATAGAGGAATTTACCTCCTCCATAGCAACAAGGCAGACATCATCACTGTCACTATCTGAGAATATCTCATCTGAAGAACTGGATCCTTCTTCAGATTGTTCTTCTTCTTCAGCAATCATAGCCTTCTTGCTAGAGATCTTCCTGTCTCTCTTGGCTTGTCTCTCCTTTCTTTCTTTGGCACTCAGCTCAGGACAATCATACTGGCAGTGACCCTTCTTTTGACAGTTATAACATCTGTCGGCATCATCATCCTGATCACTTTCCTTCTTAGTTTTGGAGTCCTTATTTCTGAATGAGGATCCTTCAGCTTTGTGGTCCTTCCTTTTCTCAGTGGATCTATCCTCAGCTTCTGAGTTATTCCTGTTCCTGTACCTGTTGTTCTTATAATATTTCTTATATTTCCCATATCTGCTATTGAGTCTTTCAAACCTCCTTGCCAACAGTACTAGCTTATCCTCTTGCTCATCTTGATTTTTGGCAGGTGAGTTATCAGACTCTCTAGTTTTAGAAGATTTCTCTTTGGCTTTGAAAGCCACATTCTTGCTAGATGAAGATTCATCCTGATCAATCAGAAACTCATAAGCTTTCAGTTCAGAGAAAACTTGTTGGTATGGCATAGAATCAATATTCTTGGTGTTTTCAATCACCACAACATATATATCCCATTTCTTAGATAATCCTATAAGCATTTTCTGTGCCACTTCTCTTTGTCGGTATCTTTTCCCAAGAGCATTCAGATCATTCATAATGCTAGTGAATCTGACTTCCAGTTTGTCAATGGATTCACCATCTTCCATTTCAAAGCTGTCAAACTTTCCAATAGCAAAAGAAATTTTATTTTCTTTAATATGATCTGTGCCTTGACACGTGATAGCAAGTGTGTCCCATATTTCTTTGGTAGTTTCACAGTGAGAAATCATCCCCATAACACCATCATCAATAGTGCTATATAAAGTATGTTTAGCAATGTAGTCCAATTTGACTAACTTTCTCTCATCAGGAGTAAGTTGGTCATCAGGTTTTGGAAATTCATCTCTGGGATCATTTCTCTCAGTATCAGTAATTATGGGATTCAAAACAGTGTATTTGAATGATCCTTCAGAAACCACTCTCCACATTCTTTCATGCTTAGAATACAGATGTGCCTGCATTCTCAATCTCCATAGGTCATAGCTCTCAACAGAGAACATAGGAATTTTCTTAGAAGGCATGATGAATGAGCCTTGTAAGATATCAGCAATAAGATCTATTCAGTAGACCACCAAAATCTTTTAGCAAATAAGACTATGGCTACCAAAGAAAGTGGTCAAAATGAACTACTGCTCTGATACCACTTGTTAGTCCCGGTGCAAATGAGTCTTACACGTGTATGGGGGGGGGGAATACACGTGTTCAGTGTTTTTAAAACTTTTTCTTACCTGAGATCAGAAGGGTCTGGATTTCTTGAGAATTTTACCCTGAGAAGCACAAATCGCCCTGAGTCAAAGTCTACTGCGACAGTGATCCTGAGCAGCTTTCAGAAGCTTCAGATTAGCCTAACTGATCCTGAGTTTTATCAGAGATCCTGAGAAGCTTGGATCAGAAAATTATCTTACTGAATACTCAGTAGAGTTGTTCAGTTTGGTAACTATCTGTTCTAGCTAATCAAGAGTGCGGAATGTGTTGGCCCTAAGTTTGTTTATACTCGTTTTATCTTGCTGAAAATATCTTCCTTAGTCAAAGCAGTGGTTAAGGCTGTGATCAAGTTTGATGCATGTTCAGTGGATTGTTTCCAACTGAATATCAGTAAAATATGCTTTCATTGAAAATATGCAACAAATAGAATGCAAAACAAAAAACAAACAACACAACAAATTATAGTGGTTCAGAGACTCAAGCTCCTACATCCACTCTCTCTGATCTTCAGAGAAATTCCTTAACACACTATCACCTAAAGCTTTCGGGCTGAACACAGTAGCTTACTAACTTTTCTACCTTGAGTTTTCTGGCTGACTACTGCAGCTTACTTACTCAACACACACAAGTTTTCAGACTACCACAAGTAGCTTACTAACTTCTCCTCTAGAGCTTTCTGGCTGAACTCACTGCAGCTTACTCACTCTTTACAACTCTTTCTCACCAACAATTCACACAATACACAAACTACCTATCAAAAGGGGTTTGGTTTGGGTTGATTTCCAACTAGGGTGAGATATCCTTTGACAATAATCACAGATGCAAAGGCTAGGATATCTCTACTAAGCTTTGGGTATATATCAAATCTAGGCTTAGTGAATGAGCTCTCTTGAATGTGAAACACTTGGGAAATCTTGGTTTTTCGAGTGCTTCAATTTGCAAGAATAGGAATGAGCTCTGGAGTTGCTTTGATTTCCCGTAACCTTTCAATGGTGAAAGTCACTGGTATTTATAGGCAACTTTTCCAAGGTCACTCTTTGAAATACTATCCGTTGGAAGAGATAGCATCACGAGTTTCCTCTTCTGGTTATTGATGAACGACTATTTTTAGGGTTTGAACACACCCTTGCATGTTTTAGGAAATATGCAGCCATGTAGCCAATCACGAATTTTTGCAGTCTGGAACATGGTACTACTGACAAAGTTCAGTGCCCTGTCACTTTCAGTATAAGTAAAGTACAGTGTTGTCTTTCTCTGATCTGTTCTTGTCTTCAGTGAATGTAGACAAACAAAACGGCTCTTTTTAGGTCAATCTCCCTGAATGAGACAACCTTAAACAATACTTAGTTCTAGTTTCTTTTATCTGCACTTGAATATTAGAGCAACATTTATTTCTTATAAATGTGCGTCTTCCTCAGTTTTGTTTGTTCTCATATAGATATTTTTCAAAGTCTCTGAGCATTCAGTTTTACCTGAGTCTTCAGCATCCTCTGAGTCTTCATTATCTTCTGAGTCTTTAGTATCTTCTGAGTCTTCAGTATCTTCTGATTCTTCAGCATCTTCTGAGTCTTCAGTGTATATTTGTTCCTAACATTAAAACCTAATCTATATCTGCTGACTATACATGGTGCAGATATCTTCTGAACTATTCTATACTGAAACCTGACTCAGACTATCAAGATTATCCTGAACATGTCATACTCAGGGGTTTTGGGATCTAATCAAAATCTTATTTAAATTCATCTCCCAACAGAGTTTTTATCTATTATAATTAACCGTTATTAAGCAATTTAAAGTTGTAAGTACGTTAAAATTTTAACAAAAAATTATATATAATATTGGACGGATCTAATTAAAATTCATGCAATTTGACCCATCAACCCGTCATATATAGCATGCCAAAAATAAATATCTTCATCTACTCTACCAATCTACTCTACCAACTCATGTAGTGACAAGTAAGAGATCGATCATAAAGGAATGTAGGAAAAATGATTGCGTAATGAGACACTTAATTACCATAACAAATTAGGGGAAGGTGGTGGGGGGTGGGGGGTGGGGGGAAGGGGGTTGTTGAATTGATATTCAAAGTTGCTACTAATATAACAATTAAAATAAGAGTGACTCACCCATAGGTCCAAAGTCCAATCCCCTTTACTCTTAGGCCCATAGTATTTTAAACATTACTTATAGGTTCAAAATAGGGCAGAAAAGTACATGAGTGTCCTTATTTATTATTATGTCATTTTCTTCTTCTCTCTCTTCCTTTCTCGCTCTTCTCTATCTTCCTTTCTTAATTTTTTCCCGTTTCAGTCTTCTTTTTATATTAATATTTTCTGATTTAGACTATAAGTCCACAACATATTTCATCGTCAGGATTATCTATTGACCCTTTTTAGTTTTTATAACTGTCCGCGCACAAAATTGTTCTCACCACTGTCATCAAACATGCAACTTGACAGCACAACACTAGAAGGTAATTGGGACATCACATACATCTTTATACTATATCTAGTAACTAATGATACTATCAAAGGCATTCGTTATTTTAGAACAAAAAGAACATTCGGGAAAAGTTGTACGTTAAGAGAGTCCTAATTTATATATGCAGCATAAAAAAAATATGAACAAGTTCATCAAATTTATGCACAAGTTCATCAAAAACATGAACAAGTTTATAAATTTATGAACATATGCTTCTCCGATTTCAGATCCCCATCCTCCATTTCCAAACCTAAATTCAAAACTCAAATTCAAAGCAAATTGCAAACCAACAAAAAATTTCTGCATTTCATCAAAATCCATAAATCTGTACAAATCTTCAAAGATCCACTTCAAAAATCTTCAAATCAAATCTACAAAACTGTACAAATCTTAAAAAATTCATGCCAAATCGAATCCGACCTCTTTTTAATCTGTACAAATATTAAAAATTTCACGCCAAAATAGGATCCGAGCTCTTTTTATATCTGTACAAATCGGACCCATTTGACGCCACAACAATTAGCTTCAACGGCTGAGGCACAACGTTGGTGTGGTGGCGCTACGACGGGATGGATGAGGTTCTGCGTGCCGTCGGTTTTTGGGAGATGGGCAGCGGTCGTTAATTTTTGGTGTGGGACGAATAGAGAGGGGGGGCGCAGACGACGGCCGCAGCAGTTGGCTCTGGCACAAGAGAATGAGCCATCTGAACTTTAAAACTCTTAACAAGATAGCAAGGATGTCTTTGGTTGAGGGTTTCCCGAATAAGGTATTCTCTAGGGATCAGACATGTGTCGCATGTCTGAAGGGAAAATAGGTAAAAGCCTCATTCATGGGAATCCCAGGACCAGCATCCAGCAGAGTACTGCAACTGCTCCTTATGGATTTATTTGGACCAGTTACACCACTTAGTCTCAGCGGAAGCAAATACACTCTGGTGATCATGGATGATTATTCCAAGTTTACTTGGGTGGTATTCTTATATAAGAAGAATGAGACAACAACAAAGATACCCGAGCTGCTCAATAAATTACAGAAGAGAAGGGTGTCAGTATTGTGAAAATCAGATCCGATAAAGGTACAGAATTTCTGAACTCCTATATTACTGACTTTTGCACTAAGTTTGGAATACAGCATGAAACATCAGCTGCAAGAACACCACAACAGAATGGGGTAGCAGAACGGAAAAACAGAACACTCAAAGAAGTTGCTCGTACTATGTTAGCTGAACATGCCACTCCAAACAGTTTCTAGGCAGAAGCCATCAACACTGCATGCCACACTCAGAACAGATGTTCTCTGACTAAGGCTCACTTCAAAACACCCTATGAACTGTGGAAGGGTAGAAAATCTCGTGTTTATTACTTCCATGTTTTCGGGTGCAAGTGTTTCATACACAACAATGGGAAGAGCCAGTTGAAAACCTTTGAAGCCAAGTCAGATGAGGGTATATTCTTAGGATATTCCTCAACCAGCAAGGCTTTCAGGATGTTCAACAGGCGAACTCTAGTTGTGGAAGAAACACCTCATGTGGTCTTTGATGAGACATTTTCTGAACAAGAGAAATCAGCCTCAGAACAAGCAGTACCAGATCAACTGTTACCTGATGCACAAAAAATGGATCAGCTAAGTATCAAAGACAAGGGATCAGATCACGTAACAGTGTATGTCCCAAAGCTTGAGCTTATTGATTCACCAGGTCAATCAGACCCAAAGGTACGTACAACTGTCAATGAAGAAGCTGATACAGCTGAGTCAGTATCAACTGAACCATCTGGTTCAGGGGGAACACCTGATGTTCCTATGGGCAAACATCAGCATATGATGATTCCAACATCAGCTGAGACTTGTCCATGCCAAGTGGATCCTATTATTGCACCACTCCCAACTACTAGTGACTCAATATCAGATGAGGATGATGACATCCAACTGATATACATCAGAAAAGAAGGACTTGGTTATCTGACCATCCAACTGATTTGTTAATTGGCAATCCGAATGCCCGAGTCCAGACTAGACATCAGGTTGGTGAAAGTGCCATGTATTGTTGTTATCTGTCTTTGAAGGAACCAACTACCATAGAAGAAGCTCTACAAGATGCTAGCCGGATTCTTGCCATGCAAGAAGAATTAGAGAAGTTTGAAAGGAATCAAGTGTGGAAACTGGTGGACAGACCAACTCATCAAGATGTGACAGGAACCAAGTGGGTATTCAAGAACAAGAGAGATGAGAATAATGTCATAACCAGAAATAAGGCAAGACTTGTTGCTAAGGGGTATTCACAATCAGAAGGAATTGATTATGATGAGACCTTTGCACCAATCGCTCGCCTGGAAGCCATTCGACTGTTTTTGGCTTATGCTGCCCACAGAGGGTTTATTGTGTATCAGATGGACGTAAAGAGTGCATTCTTAAACGGGGTACTAGCTGAGGAAGTTTATGTTGAACAACCTCCTGGTTTTGAACAAGGCAACCAGGTGTACCGTTTAAGAAAAGCTCTCTATGGCCTGAAACAAGCTCCTAGAGTCTGGTATGATACACTATCTCAGTTCTTTATAAACAGTGGATTCACAAAAGGAATAGTGGATAGAAACTTATTCAGAATAGAAGATGGTGAAGATATTCTGATGGTTCAGATCTATGTGGACGACATCATCTTCGAATCTCCCAACAAGAATCTATGTGGTAGATTTAGCAAACTGATGCAAGGGAAGTTCGAGATGTCCATGATGGGTCAGATGACTTACTTTCTGGTTCTTCAAGTTAAGCAAAGTACAGAAGGGATATTCATTTGCCAGGCAAAGTATACCAGGAATCTGTTGGCTAAGTTTGGAATTTAGAATAGTAAGGAAGCCAAAATTCCTATGATGACTGGATTCAAGATAGATCCAGATGAGAATGGTCAGAAAACTAATCAGAAAGAATACAGGGCTCTCATTGGATCTCTACTATACGTGACTGCCAGCAGACCATATATAACTTTTGTAGTAGGTGTGTGTGCCAGATTTCAGGCAAATCCAATGCAAAGCCACCTGGAAGCAGCTAAGCGGATTCTTAAATATCTGAAGGGGACAGTGAACCTTGGTTTATTCTACCCATCAGATGATAATCTAGAGCTTAGTGGGTATTACGATTCGATTATGGAGGTTGCGCATCGTAGGCGAAAATCAACCTCAGGAACATGTCAGTTTTTAGGTAGTAAACTGGTCTCTTGGTTTTCAAAGAAGCAGACATCAGTTGCCACATCTACTATTTGAAGCGTAATATATGGTCTGCAGAAGTTTGTTGTTCCCAATCGCTCTGGCTTAGTCGGAAATGAGGGATTACAACATTATAGCTATGAATGTACCTATATTACGTGATGATAATAGTCTTATTGCAATCACTCGAATTGCGTTTCTACATACAAGATGCAAGCATGTGGATGTCAGACATCATTTTATAAGAGATCATGTTGAAAAGAAGAATATCAGAATGGAAAAGATCCATACTGACAAGCAAAGAGCTGATATCTTAACCAAGCCACTAGCTGAAGTCAGATTCAGAGAACTCTGTAATGAGCTAAGACTTCTGGACCTTGGAGAAAGTGCACCAAAAATGTTTGGTGGACTGGTCTCCAGGACCAGTTGGTTAAGAGATTGACCAGATCAGGAGAATCGGTTGAGTAAGGTACCTCAACTGATCAGAAAAATCAGTCAGGAACTGATCAGAAAAGGGGATATCAGATGAAGGGGGAACTGATCAGATTTGATGTCCCGACTTTATAAGACGATTAAGCAAATGTCCAATAAATATGTCGCATAAATATTAAGACGACAAGGACTAGGCAAAAATGGCATAAGGAAATCGAGTCAACACAACAAAGGAATTAAAAGAAAATTTCATTGATAAAGACCCGGAGGTCGGGAAAAATCCCATTACAATAGACTCGGAGGTCGATTTTTATTACAATAAGGCCCTGAGGCAGGCTAGCAACTTGATTCATACTACGGAATTACTGGAGCCGTGGGAATTCATCTCAGTGTTTCATATGAGGAAGATGCTGCAAAACTATCAGAAAAGGATGTTTTGAACAGCCCGTGAAGTGTCAGATGCTGCAATGAGACTTCCTGCTTTAAATGAACACGAGTGTCATACATGTGGTGCAAGGGATTTTGAAGGGCATTTTGGCTTGATCGAGTTCACATATACAATACAAAATCCATATTACATGTTAGAAGTTGCTCATCGTCGTTAACCCTGTCATCCCGATCGGCTCCCAAGGCACAGACGGCCAGGGGCACCTCCATATTGGCGGCGGTAGATCCATCACCCGGGTGGCAGTGAAGCTTGGCAATGGTCGTATGGTCATCCTCAGATGAATATGAGATCAAAAACGGGGGAAGCAAAGGGATGGACTGAGAAACGGAGGCCAGTTGTGTGGAGTAGAAGAAGCCTATTGCCGGAGGACGCCTTGAAATTGAGGACTCGCTGGAATTTCCCATGCGCAAGCTTGAGAACGATAAGTATGGGAAGCGAGTATAATGGGTTGTATGTCTAAAACCCCGTCCTATTTATAGAGGAAGAGCGGGGGTTGAGAATGCAAAGTTTGAACTTTCGAGGCCCTCCCAAAGAAATTGGCATCGCAGGGGCAGCGCGTAGGTGATACGCGACTGCTGGTTGGATTAGTTCACGTCGTGTGATGTCACAACGTGTCCAGGCCATCATTGCGGATCTGTCACACATCACGCCGATTCAGGAAATCGAGGCGACTGTACTCCTCCCCGAGGATGAGGTTTTGGCGGGGGCACACATCCCAAGATCAGATTGGATCAGCCAAAATCTGATCAGATAAGTGGGACATTGTTGAGAAATACTAAGGGATAGGCTACCATCAGTAAGGTCAATAGTAATCAGGCCAACTAGATCAGAACACAGTGGTAACTGACTGATTACAATATCATACGTTATCTGATTTATCTTTATGCCTATTCTATGTTAGCTATTACTGTTCCCATTACACTATGACGTCATGCCTGCAAGCATTAAATGCGAACGTGGGATTTTTGTGTTAAATGCATTTATTGCGAACTTTTAAGTCCAAAAGTCTGCCGGTTTTAATCCCTGACCACACATTTTAATTACTTTTCAACCACTCAATCTTGATCGTCCGATTAAATCAAGGACACTTGAGTATTTCAAAATTTCGTGCAAAATTTTATTTTTCCTCTCACTTATAAACCCTAAAATACCATTTCTGGAACCTTTTCATCTCTTCTACATTCAAACACGCATTCATTTTCCAGAAAAGAATCAACTAAAGCGATTCCTTATCTTCTTCAAAATCACTCAAATCGTTTCCTTGGTAATTTGCAATGTTTAATATTTGGTTTTATATGTACTATGTGTTAGGGTTACAAGTGTTGTGATATATATGGTATTCGTTCTGGTGTGTGTATGCCTATACTTATGATAAATCACTGATAAATGTTTATATGGTGATATGTTTTCAGATAATGGCATGTACACAATCCTGTGATTACTCCTCCATGCTTAAGCACGTCATCGATGAAAAATAAGTCTTCTTCCCATATAATCCTAAATCTATGCTGAAGTTACAACCTGTTTTCAATTTCTACGCTCCAATTTTCACTTCCACATCACTCGCGATCCGGAATCCATGGAGATAATGGAGTGTATGAGAGCTTGTGGACTAGAACAGTTTTGCTATAGGCACTTAGACAGTGTATCTATAATTGAATCCCTGGAGTTTTTGTGGAAATTGCAAGAGACGGACAACAAGGAACTATATTCCTTCGTTGGTGGCAACAAGATTGATGTCACTAATGCAGACTTGCTGAGGATATTTGGACTCCCAATGGGTAGAAACTACCCTGACGAATTCAATGCCGGGATATTCGATAAGGAGTATTTACAGAAAGTGCTCCTAAGGCCAGGGAACATCACAAATATCACCAATGTCAAGGTTCCCTACATCAGAATGAAATACCGACTCTTGTTCGAGATTATTTCCAAGGTCATTTTGGGGATTGCCTTCAGTCCAGACTCATTAACCTAACAGAAGCAGCATCTCATGACTGCTATCATCGAGAAGGCCCCAGACATGAATTGGATGGAGTTGTTCAAAAATCAACTGCTGCAAGAATCTGCAAAGTTTGCTGTGAATGAGCAGAACCAGGTGGTGCTGACCAAAAACATATAAAACATTCACAAAGTCAGCATCATCCTTGTTGATAAGATGCCCAACTATCCCTGGTCAGATATTGGGAGGAAACCTTACCTGGAGAAGTTCAAGGCAATTTTGCTTAAGGACGAGGAATTGTCAGGACAATCAGAAGATGACCTTGCTCCATATGTGCCAAAGTCTAAGTCGGCATCATCTATGCAGACGGAGGCAAGAGCCCAACCGTAGGCTAGAGCTACAAAGAGGAAACATGTTGTTACTAAGCCTTCTGATGCAGGTGCGAAACGTCAGGAGAAACTCACACCAATGCTGCTAAAGAAGGCTGGAATTCCTTCTGAGGGTCTTAGGGATGAGGACAGCGATGTTGAGATCATAGGATCTGAAGGAGATCTGCCAGCAGGACAAGAAATGGTGCAGGTGGAAGAACCAGGTCAGGTGGAGGCCAGAGAGACCGATGTACAAGCTGAGGAGGCTCAGAATGAGTCTGAACCATCTGACTCAGCTCATCTGAGTTCTCTATTCAAGGGTCGTGAAGCCATTTTCTTCCCCAGTTCACCCACACCTCTTTCCAAAATACCTTCACTCATAACCCACATATCACCATCACCTGAACCTTCTCCCAAATCACCATTTACCCCTTCTCCTTCCCTTACCCCCTCACCCAGAAAACAAACACCATCACCTGCCCCAGAACCCACTCAACTGGAGCTCACACCGGATGTTGCTCGTGAAGATCTATTTGTATCCATCTCCCACAACCCCTTCAACACAAGAACAATTCTTGGCTCGCCTGAACAAGAAGATTCCACCATCTATTTTCTGCGGCGCCAAGTAAATATATTTCTGGACCAGCACTTCTCTGATCTCATCAATCATCTTGGGATCAGAAAGCAGATCGAGGAGATTGTCTGTTAGACAGATATCAGGCTCAAATATATTGAAGATTTCCTCATTCTGATGAACGCTTTGGAGCCTGATTACTTTATGGATTTGGAGAAGAGGGCAAAGCGGTATCGTCGGTATATCAATAAGACCGAACTTAACTTGCTATGATGCGATATCGGATGGTTTGGTGCACGAAGTTAGGCATTTTTAGGAAGAGGAGGAAGATGTTGTTGATACTTACACTGAGTAAGCAACCTGTCGATGATCCAGTTAAGGGTGCTGCAGATGAGACCCTGATTGGTGAGGCTTCAACATCTGGTCAGTTTATTATTATCTCTCTCTGTAGAAAACACGGAGCCGACATAAAGAACATACAAGATGGGGTTAAGGCATCTGTCGATCAACAATTTCAAACGCTGACTAAAACTTGATGGACAGATTCAGAGAGGAGCAACATGCCTTGGTGGAGACGAATCGAAAAAGTCGACGATTGACAAACCTGCAGACTTGCACGATCGATTATGAATAAAGAATGAGCCACATCGATCCATTATCCGATAAGCTGTCAGCAGAGGTCTCCATTCTATCCGACATTGGCACCCTTCTGCAGAGCATCTACTCATCATTGGGGAAGACGGATATAAGTCTTGAAGTCGTATGGAGAAGACCGGAGGGCTCCATCAATAAAGCTTAGAAGGCGCTGCAAACCATTCTTAATCGGGTAATGGGGCCTCCCCCAACTACCTCCAATCGCTCGATCACCCTCTTTGCGTTGATTTAGCTAAGATCTAAGATGCTAAGGGAGTTTAATGCCCCGAACATCAGGATATCAAAACTTTTTGCTGAAACCAAAAAGGAGGAAGAAGTGGGTGGATCAGAAAAATAACAACCCGCATGAACAAATACCTTTGAGACTCGACACGGAGGTTCTTTGAGATGTTACATTACATTAAAGAACACAAAGAAGTGATTCGATTGTCAAGACAAGGCCATATCTGAACAGAAATCCTCCCTTGGTGATCTGATAATAAGGGTGGACAGAATTGAAGATTTCTCATCATCTGTTCAGAAGAGATTCGATCAAGAAGATTTGGCGAAAAAGTCTTGACCTTTATGAGGTTGCGGAAGAGGAAGAATCACTGGGCCGTAAGAGAAAGCACGGAAAAAGCAGAAGGCCAAACAGATCAAGAAGCCTGTAGTGATGCAGTCTCAATTGCAGATGACAACTGCAGATAGAGAAGGGCAACAGATGAGGTGTGGGGTCATAGAAGTGACTATTAAGAAGAAGAAGCTTGCTGAAGCTGCCGGTCTGAGCCAAATGTATGTCAAAAGAAAGAATAAGAAGGCAGCAGAAGCAGAAGAAATAGATTGGGAAGAGAGAGCCTTTCCTGAGGAGGTTGAAGGTATTCTGGTGGCCCGACAAGACTTGCTTCCTGAATGGACAAGGATTAAAGTCGACGAGCTGAGCGATGTGCATATTATTCAGAAGATACCATAAAATACCGATCAAGGAGCGTTCGATGCTGAATTTCTAAATTGGCTGGAGATCAAATACCCAAATTTCTACAAGGTGGTGATGCATGAAGGAAAAATCATGTCCTTAATCCCTTCTGCACCCAAATTTCAGACAATGATACCACCACTCAGGGCAGATAACTCTCTTGACCCAGTAGGATTTAAAAAGCTCTTCTACGATTTTGCAAAAAAAAGGAGATATATTTGAGAGAGAAAGACTGGAGGCCTTGCTGCAGAGAATGTACAAGATTTTCAATATTCCAGCAGATCTTCAGAGATTCTCATTTTGAAGAAATCAGAGGATGTCTTTTCTTTAGATCAGATGATAGGTAATTCTTGTACTTGTAATCTTCAACTCTTATATATAAAACAAGTTACCTTTCTGATCTTAAGACAACTTCTCATTGTCTTCTGATTTCTGCTGTTTATGTCTTTATTTTTCGCATGGTTATCTGTTTTTCTGATTAAGTGTTTTGGTTCCATCAAAAAGGGGGAAATTGTTTGGAAATCTGTATTAAGTTTTATGGAAGTGCCAAAATAATTGTAATAGGACCAGTCAGACCTGTTAGCTGACTGGTGACTTAGAATCAGAATAGGATGACTAGCTGAAATGTATAGACAACTGATGTATAAGATAAGTCACATACTGAGGGGGAACTCAATATGTATAGGTCAGGTCAGAAGACAAGTAAAGTCAAAAGACCAGATAAGGTCAGAAGACTAGTCAAGTCAGAAGATCAGATAAGGTCAGAAGACAAGTCAAGTCAGAAGACCAGATAAGAAGACAGAAGACAAGATGAGTCAGAAGACCAGACAAGGCCAGAAGATCAGACGAGTCAATTAGTCAGATGATCAGGTGAAGACATGAAGCTCAAGTTCAGAAGACCAGAAGACCTACATCAGTCGAGTCTGCTAGTTGAGTTAAGACAACTTGCACCAGAAGACTCTATCAGGTGAAGACATGAAGCTCATGTTTTATCTGATCAGGTCAGCTCACACCAGGTGACAACTGATGTTACACCAGATCATACGTACTATCAGACAAGAAGAATGTCAACATTAGTTTGTAGAACAAACACTGAATCAGTGTACTTGTTAACCAATAAGAACGAGACACGTACGTACGGAGCTGACAATGCGGGATTCAGAGTTGCATAAGTCAAACGGCTAGAAAGGACAAATATACACGCTTTCGGCCATGTCGTTCCTGAAGCACGTCAAATCAATCCTGCAACCTACCAAAAGTAGGCTGAAATTCAAATTGCTCTCCAACGGCTCTTTGATTTCGAGGTCTATAAATATGGGATTACCCTTCAGAGTGAAAACACAGAAATTATCATCAAGCTCAAGCTATATCAAGATTTCCGCACGAAGAACACAAATTCAAGATTAGTTTTTATAAGTGTTCATCCCATTAGTTCTTAGCACAAAATTCTTATCCTCTAGCTTAAGGCTACCTCAAAACTAGGATAGAATTCCAATTGGAACAAACAACAAATCTTTACCCAAACTCAAACTTAGGTTAAGTTTGTTTAGCAAGATTTCAGACTATGGTTTCTAGTTCTGATTTCTGGGATCGGTTGACTGAGAACTCTATAAACATCTGTTGGTTGTACTGTGTTGGACTGACACAATAAACTAAGTCCAGTTGGTTAAGTTGGTGCCCCTTGTGATAGGGAAGAGTGGACGTAGGACTGGTTGTCCGAACCACTATAAAAATCTTGTGTGTATTTACGTGCTCTTAACTGCTTTACACTATTGCACACAACTTGGCTTTAAACTGAATATATATTCTAAGTTAGGATCAGTCTGCATCAAACAACTGATCTGATCAACTTGACATTTCAGTCATCTGATTGAAAACAGACTTCAGAATCTGATCTTATAAAACTGGTTTTTCACACGGGTTAAAACTAACTTCCGGACATCAGTTAAACTGATAGACACCGAACTGATCTGCGATCAGGCGATCAGTACGTTGGATATCAGTCCAAACAGATTCACACGCACTCTGATCAGGCAACCAATCATCACACCTGATCTTGCATGAAAAGTTTTCTGAAGTCTATTCACCCCTCCCCTCTAGACTTCTACCCTCACAAAACCCGTTCGGGACCTACATCCCCCTTTTTGATGATGCCAAAACCATCTTGTTACAAATATGCAAACATAACAGAAATAAGCCTATCTTCTATTCAGGTTTCAATTCCTAAGAAAGAACAAATATATATAGCAATCATCAACATAATCAGTAAGATAATTAGATATTATCTTTTCAGAGCAAAAACATCAGTAGAGTTTCATTAATAAGAAAACAAGTACATGATACAAAATTTGATCCTACTCTTCTGAACAACATAACATAAAATACATTAATCTTCTTCAGATTCAATTTCATCAGCTGGCGGTTTGAGGTTGAACATTCCATAGTACCGCTTCTTCAGCTCTTCCCTCTTCTGAATAATCTGTGCGTCATTCCCGGTCAGTTCGAGGTACTCAGCCTGATCCACGAAGTCAACATAGATGAAATCGTAGTTTATCATCCCATTCTTGAACTTTGGTGGGGGATATTTAATCTGCCCCGGTGCTTTCAGCTGATAGCCTAAAGTGTCAAACACATTGAACCATTTCTGGCATTCAATGGTGAAGTTCTTCAGAATGTAGGCAATGAAAGCATCATCCCTGTCAGTAATGTCAAAGTTGAATACGAATTCTCTCTTGGCAGTTTCCCATTTGTCATTAAGCTCGATGGGCATCCACTTATCCATATGAGGCCACATCCTCTTCCTCTGTTTTGTGCCTCTTCTCCTGTATATCATCCGTTGGAATCCACCTCTGTTCCTCTTGGCTTCTTCTCTGGCCTTTCTTGTCATCTCTGATCCAGACACAAATAGAGTAGCCCTTCTCTTCTTCTCAGCCTCATTTATCTTAACAGAATTGTTCCAATCCCAGTCCATTCTCTTAGATGCCACATCATACTCACCAAATGCCTATTTGAAGAGCTCATCAGTTTCAGATTCTTCACTCCTGTGGGCTTCATCTCGAGAGAATTCTCGAGAAAAGTTTCCTCTGATTAGCTTATATCACGGTGCTTTTATCTCGAGCTTGATGTCGATGGGAGTTGGATCCATGATTGCATAAACCTTCACCCAATTCTTGACTCATGAGCTCTCTGTGTTTTTGCCCGGTTCTGAAGGACATCAAATTTTATCGGGGATGCACCGCCACTTCGCATCTTTCTCTTTCCCTTAAGCACCACCTCTCTCCTCGAGGTCGGACTTCCTTCAATTGCTAGCGACTTTGTGAGCATATCATAGCTTTCCCCTTTTGGCATCACAATTATTTTGGTATCTCCGAAAAGGTTTCATCCATGTGCGTTGCTCCTCCCAACGGTCGAAGCTCAACAACAATATGGAATTTTCATCCTGAATCCTCTACATTACATTCGGCCCGTTCTTGATGTCTTCAACAAGACCTCCAAATGTAGCCTGTATCTTGGTCATGAGTGATGAGCTCATTTCCTCAACAGCTGCTTTAACCAATTCCTCAGTCCTTGCTTTCATCATTTCTTCCAACATATGAGACCTCAGCACAAATTTCTTCTCCATCTCTTCCAACACATCTTTAGACACATCTCCCAGTCTAGCATGCATCTCAGTAAACTTATTATCAACAAGTGTAGATAATGAAATTACCTGATCAGTCTTCACCATTGATGTGCTCAGCATTTCAACCATTTGGCTCTGAGAAAATTGTGCCTCAGCAAGCTTTGATACTTGATCTACCAGAGGCTCGAGCTTTGAAATCTGTTCAATGAGTGGCTCAAGCTTGGTAAGATTCTCCAGGACTGGTGTGAGAACGACTCCTGGTGGAGGAATGGGAATCTCAGCTTCTGTCTGAACTCCAGCATCTGCCATCTCAGTGACCGTTACTTCAGGCTATGTAGGATATTAGACTGTCTGACCAAATGTAATCATCTGTAAGGGTGGAACATCCTGAGCTTGTTCCCCCTGAATTGTAGCCTCCACACTTGACTCAACTGGCTTTGTCTTCCCTTCAGGAACATCTTCCTCATCTTTGTCCTGAGTAGGTTCTTGATCATCTTTGTCCTGACCCCCTAACTCTCCTTTAGCCTGAGTAGCTGTTTTCCTCTTAGCAAGCTTTTTCAGCACAAGTGCATCGAACTCAGCTAGCTTGATTCTCAATCTCCTATTCCCCAGACCTGAAAAGGCGTTAAGCTCAGCGACCTCCTCAGCCCAAAACTCTTCGCCCCTGAAGTTGCCAATCTTCAGCATCATAGCGAAGGATTGATTGACAATCAACATGGTGGTTTTCAGCCTTAAGAACATATCCTGAAGATCAGGATAGTTCACTAATTCTAGGTATCCATCAAAGACGAACCTCTCCACTTTCTGCCTCCACTCCCTTTCTTCTGCTTCACCTCTCCTGATTTCAGGAACAGGCGCCTCCTCTTTAGAGCTAGAAAGAGCCTCTGAAGGTATGGATATGTATGGCTCTGAGGGGTGAGTGGGTGGGAGGGTAATTTGTTGGGATTATACTGGAAAGTATGCTTTTACTTTGTATAATGAAAAACTGAATTTTGGACTTATTTACTGAAATAAAATGTTTATCACTGATGCTTTAAATATCATCGAATGTTACATATATTTACTACATAACTGTTCAATAATCATACGTGTTACATTGTAGTTAATTTAGTGATACCAGATCACAAAAGATTAAATTAACAGCCCCTTGTAACTAAAAGTACACCATTCACGACCTAGATGGAAATGAACAATCCATCGTGAAAGGTTGAAGTGTAAGGCTCGGATTGGCTTGTCTTGACCAAGAGATTACACTAGTGCATGACTGATGCATTGAATAGGACCTACAGGAGGATAAGTTCTTCAGAACTGAAAAAGGAAGAATTAGACCTCAGTGGATCGTTATTTCTTAATCTTCGTTCCTTAAATAGGATCACGTGTGATTGGTAACTATTGCTTTGACTTATCATGGGTAGAGAATCAATGAGATTCAATACTTTTTATGTTGCAATATTATTGGTCACATGTGATTGCTAAGATTTAATACGGAGAATCGTGTGCAAGTACACTTGTTCGATTTGCCCCCTTGGGAGGTTCATAAGCTTTATCATACCAAATCTTACAAGTGGAACTAGTTTCCGGTATGGATAATAATGTTGAACCGTTCCTTAACCAAGGACAACAGATATTAATTAATGGAAAGTTATTTCAGTGTCTTGAATTAATTAATGGGTTAGATAATCTTAAACACGGGAAATAATAATCGGGAGCCATATTGACTGTAATATGGGTTAAGATGGATAGTGCAATATTAATTATGTAGTGGGATTAATTAATATTTATGGGCTTGAATAATATTGTGGCTCAATATTGATAATTCAAGATCCATTGGAAGGTCCAATCTTAATTCTCCTAAAGGCCCCCTAAGTAGCCCAACATATAGTCCAATAACTGAAAAAAGGTGTTTAAAATAAAATAAATCTTGTTGCATATTTTTTCCTAATTTTTCAAAATTTATGGATAAAAGGGGAGAAAGATTTTCTTTGAATTTTGTTATGGAATGAGGATATGTATTCTTGGAATACAATATTATCTCATTAAATTCAAGAAATCTCCCACTTGGTTATCCATAGAGAAATTTTCAAAATTTTTGATAATTAAGGGAAAGAAAGATTTTTTTGATTTTCTTGAAAAGATATTATGGAAGATATGTATTTCTTGAAATACAAGAATATCTCATAAATTCAAGAAGATCCAAATCTTGGATTCTTGCCCTATAATTTTCGAAAATACTCCATAACAAAGAGGTGGTGGGATTTTGTGAAATATTATAATTATGGGAAAAATAATATAGGAGATATATTCAAGATTTCTTGAAGATCAAGAAAAGATTTTCCCACATTGTTTTTGCCCCAAAATTTCGACCACCACTACTCTATAAATAGGGGATGATTCTTTCATTTCCAAGTACAATTCCATGTGCTGGAAAAATTAGTAAATCCACAAAGGTGGTGCAACAAAGTTTATTTTCCTTTTGTTAATTGTTCGCAAGCGTCCTACCACTGGATAGTCGAGCAAGGATTAAGGGAATACTTGGGAATTTCTTTTGGTGTGTCTAATCAACAAGACCATTGCCGTCCCAAGAGGTACGTTCATGTAAACTCGTAGAAATTCTGCATGCGTATGATTTACGTGAATTGTTTATATGCATGATTTGTTGTTGGATTATTATTTGAATTAATATAGTATTAATTCATGCTAGTAATAATTATAAGAATTAAATTTTTATTTAAATATTCATCCCGAATAGATCTATGCAACTTATTCCCCAACATAATTTGGCTTTCTTCAACAGGTTTTTGGGAACCTGTGAAGATCTCCTGGGTAATTCGGTCATTGCCAATACTGGTACCAAGTACCTTGGTAAATACGTCTTCTTCACCTCCTCACCTCCTGAGGGAATCACTTCTTGAGTGGTTTCAGAAGCAGTAGCCTTAGATATTGTCTTGGCTAGTGTATCGAGTGGGGACTTCACTCTTGACTCTTGTTCCCTAATCGTCCTAAGTCTCTCTTTCTTTTTCTTCTGCTATCCTGAGCCTTCTTTTTCTCGCCTATATCCCACTTTACTCTCAATAGCTCGAGAGATATCTTCCTTTTCTCCTCCTCCCCTGACTCCTCAGGATATTTTACTGATGCTATCCTGGACTTGTTTTGAATGACTTCAGTGAGTACCACATCGTCCTGATCAGAATTAGATTCATCATGTTCTTCTGGTTCCTCCTGAACCATAGAACCTTGGCTACCTGATGGAGCAGCCTTTCTTTTCTGGGACTTGGGCTTTCGGAACATGATCCGAGTCCGAGAAAATTCCACTCCGGTTATCACGAACATATTTTCTCTGGGCAAGGTCTCAATCAAGAAGCTGATCTTCGTCCCAAACAAGACCTTCCCACTCTTTGTGAATGCTCTCTTTGCATACTTCAACTTCTGGCTTTGGTGAAGGATGCAATCCACCATGAACTTTAACCAGTTAAAGTCCATAGAGGGTGACACCTCTATCGCAGCCATGAGCCTCAACTTGTTTCGGTTCACCAGCTCCAGACTACCAGAAGTGCTCATTAAGCACGTGGCCAAGATGTCAATCAACACTCTGTACTTCGGCTTAAGACATCGTTTATGCAGAGCTCCTTTTAACTCCGCCTTCGATTCCACAAATCGATCCAGAATTTCCTGCTCCCTTCCAGTCATATAGAGAGTTGGATCCTCTCCTCTGTCATTTAATTCAAAAACGGAATTAATATCATCCAAGGACAAGACTACCTCCTTGGTGCACACAACCTCTGCTTTCGATTTCGCATAAGTGCCGAAACTTAGTTGTGACATAAGTCCCCCCCGTCCTCCTTCTCGAAGGTTAACAACAAACTGTAACACTTCCTGCGATAGTTCGGAATCTGGCACATTGCTCACCAGATGTGACAATCAAGCCATCCACAGCATATTGAGCGCTTCTTCTTCCACCTTGGTAGCCTTATTGTCTATCATGGCCACCACATGCTCGAAGTATGGTTTCTCTGTCTCCGCAAGATCCTTTATCATAGCATAACTGGGAAAATCCATTGTAGAATATTTTTGGGTAATGGAATATGAGGGTTTTTGAAGATTTAAGGGTTTTGAGGTTTTGAATCGTTTGAATGCAACGTGACGAATGAAGGCAAACAATTGGTTTATATATTATTTGAAGACCATATACCAAGGGCTGTGATTAAATCTCAAAAAAGAGAATGAATGGTTGAGATTTAATCTTAGATTAAAAGAAATCTCGGGGGTTTTGCTATTTTTGGCTAAATTTATGGGAAAATATGTAAATAGCAGTAGTCAGGGTGACAAAATGATGTTTCACGACAATCGTGGCAACCCTTAGGCTTCCTGCCAAAATTTCAACCGATGGAATTCTTCCAAACATTCCCGCTTAAATATGCAGGTCTTTTGTCATTTATTTCAAATGATTACTGAGTGAAATAAATGTTGGGAATTAAATGCATGTGTCAATATCGCTTCAGGACTATTTGATTTCATAATCCCTACTGAATACTGACCTTGACAAAATTATTCTGAGTCTCAGTTTCCTTTCCTAAGAAAATTTTGTCCTGAGTTATTCTTTCCTGAATACCTTCATGCCCCTGAAGGACTTCTCCCTTCAGTGAATTCACTCACCTGGATCTAACATACCTAATTCAACTGATAGTTCCTGAAATCTTGACTCAGCCAATGGTTTTGTCAAAATATCAGCTCTCTGTTTATCAGTATGAATTTTCTCCATCCCTTATATCCTTCTTCTCAACATGATCTCTGATGAAGTGATGTCTGATATCAACATGCTTACATCTGGTGTGTAATACCGGATTTTGTGTAATAGCAATTGCACTATTATTGTCTCAAAATATAGGTACTTAATTGGCTACAACCTTATAATCCCTCAATTGTTGTATGAGTCAAAGAATCTGTGCACAACAACTTCCTGCAGTCATGTATTCTGCTTCAGTAGTACTGGTTGCTACTGAGGTCTGTTTCTTTGAAAACCATGATATCAACTTACTTCCAAGAAATTGACAAGTTCCTGTAGTAGACTTCCTGTCAATTCTACAGCAACCATAATCAGCATCTGAATAACCAGTTAATTCGAGGTTATCATCAGCTGGATACCATAATCCTCTATTCACTGTGCCTTTAAGATATTTAAAAATATTTTTAGCAGCATCCATGTGACTAACCTTAGGATTAGCTTGGTATCTTGCACATATCCCAACAACAAAAGTAATATCAGGCCTACTTGCTGTGAGATATAGCAATGATCCAATTATCCCTCTATAATCAGTGTGGTTAACTGACTTGCCTTCAGGACCAGGATCCATCTTGTAGTTAGTATTCATAGGAATTATGATGCGGATAGAGACGAAGGACCCATTAGATATAATGATCTAAGAACCCAACGTATAAAATAAGCAGCGGATCTACCCAAATCGTGAATCTGGTTTGATCTTACTTAGAGCTAGAAAGAACCTCGACCCGTTGGCTATAGAAGAGCCAAGAACCTTGGTATAGTTGAACGCCACAAGATCTTGCTCAAGAATCTTGATAAGTTCTCAAATAAAACAATCTCACAAGAGAATTAACAAATCCAATAATGGAATTTTCGTAATCAAAATGGTGTGTATTTTACAAATGGATGCATCACCTATTTATAGGCTACAAACAACTCTTAAGTGGCCTTCATGCATGAACATATCATGAAGACACTTTAATTCACTAATGTGAACACATTTAGATGACTTAAAGACTAGTCGAGACTTAATAAATGTAGAATATGTATCTAGAACTTAATAAATACTTAATTGACACATTTTGACTAAAATGAAGAGTCATTCTTGAAGAGCCTTTGTGCATGCACGAAAATTGCATGTATTCTTCTCCATCTTGCATGAATAAATTGATCTCCTTTGTTTGCATGGCTTTGCATGGATGGATCCACATCAAAATTCATCTCCCCCATCATTGACATCTCAAACTTTCCTTTCACCAGAGCAGAGAATTTCTCACACATCTGGTGATTTGGAGATCCAAATATGATGTCATCCACATAAATTTGAACTAGTAAGATATCCTTTCCATCTTCTATCCTGAACAAGGTTCTATCAACAGTTTCTTTGGTAAAACCATGGTCATTAAGAAATTGAGAAAGAGTATCATACCATGCTCTCGGTGCTTGCTTTAGACCATACAAGACTTTTCTGAGCTTGTAAACTTGGTCATCCTGACGAAATCCAGGAGGTTGTTCCACATAAACCTCTTCTTTAAGCACACCATTTAGAAATGAACTTTTCACATCCATATGATAGACTGTGAATTTCATTTGAGCAGCATATGCTAGAAACAATCTAATGGCTTATAGTCTTGCAACAGGTGCAAATGTTTCATCATAATCCAAGCCTTCTTCTTGGGAATAACCTTGTGCAAATAGCCTTGCCTTGTTTCTTACAATGTTGTTGTTTTCATCTCTCTTATTCTTGAACACCCACTTAGTTCCAATCACATTGTGCCTCTTAGGTCTGTCCACTAGCTCCCAAACTTCATTTCTTGTAAATTGATTCAACTCTTCTTCCATAGCAGTAATCCAGAATGAATCTTGTAGAGCTTCTTCAATCTCAGTTTGTTCCTTCTCAGATAGGAAGCAGCAGAATAAAAAACTTTCACTATGGCACTTTCTTGTCCTAACACCTTCTGATAGATCACCCACAATCTGACTTGTAGGATGACTATCCAACCATCTTCTCCAGGATGTTCCCCCTTCAGTAGTATCCTCAATATTAGAAATGTTAGGTTCATGCAGTTCAATAAATTCAGGGAACAATAGAAAAGGAGAGAGTGAATCATCTTAGGGGAAATTCAATTCAGAACATTTTCAGTGTCATTTGTTCCCCCTTGGTTGATAGATTCAGAGTTTACCTCAGCTGTGATCACATCTTCATCGGCATTACATACCTGAGTCTGAACTGGTGTTTGTTCAGATTGGTCAGCTTCAGTGTGTTGGCTTTCCTTTAGTGAAGAACTATCATCCTGAGTTTCACCAGCCTGAGTATTTCCATCCTGGGCTTCTTTGTCTGAGTCTGATTCACTCCATTCATAGAAAGTGGTTGACTTCTTCTTTTCAGGCTCAGAGGATGTTTTATTATTCTTCTTTAGGTTTAGTCTGGTGATTCTGTTTGTCAGATCTCCTGTGTCATGTTCCTGTTTCTTCTGAACACAAGTAGATTCATCATAAACAACATGAGGTGTTTCTTCCACAATAAGGGTCCAACAGTTGTAAACTCTGAAGGCTTTACTGACTTTAGAATACCCTAAGAATATTCCTTCATCAGCTTTGCTATCAAAAGTTTTCAACTGATCTTTACCATTATTGTGTATGAAACACTTACAACCAAACACACGAAAGAAAGAAACAAGAGGCTTCCTTTCATTCTACAACTCATAAGGTGTTTTTCCTTGATCTTTTGTCAGCATGGTTCTGTTCTGAGAGTAGCATGCAGTGTTCATAGCTTCAGCCCAAAATCTTTTAGGAATGTGTTGGGAGATGAATTTAATAAAGAGATTTTGATTAGATCCCAAAACCCCTGAGTATGACATGTTCAGGATAATCTTGATAGACTGAGTCAGGAATCAGTATAGAGTGTTCAGGAAGTTATCTGCACCATGTATAGTCAGCAGATATAGATCGGGTTAGATTCGAAGACTCAAGAGTTTCAAGAAATCAAGACTCAATAAGTTTCAAAAAAGCAAGACTCAAGAAAGTTTCAAGAAACCAAGACTCGATAAGTTTCTAAATAAATCAAGACTCAAGAAAGTTTCAAGAAATCAAGACTCGATAAGTTTCAAGAAATCAAGTCTCAAGATATGTTTACAAGAAATCAAGACTCAAGATGACACCGAAGACTCGGATGTCATCAAGACACCAAGTCTCGATTATGTCATCAAGACATCAAGACATTGAAGACACAGAAGACATCAAGACTCGGAAAGATAATCAAGACACGTAAGATAATCAAGACCCGAGATTTATCAAGACTCAAGAAGATACTTAATGCTCAGTATAACCTGAATGTTCTGAGGCACTGAATAATATCTATCTGACGACTACAAAACTGAGAAAAACGCAAATATTCAGAAAAATAGACATTGCCCAAGACATTCATATCCAGACAAAAGGAACTAAGTCTAAGTGTTGTTTAAGGTTATCTCACTCAGAGAGGTTAACCAAAAAGATCTGTTATGTTTGTCTACATTTACTGAAGACAAGAACCAATCAGAGGAAGACAACATTGTACTTTAATGACACTGAAAGCGACAGGTCACTGAAGGATGTCAGTAGTACTATGTTCCAGACTGCAAAAATTGGTGATTGGCTACATGAATGCATATTTCCTAAAACATGCAAGGGAGTATTCAAACCCTAAATATAGTCGTCCATCAAACACCATAAGAGGAAACTCATGAAGCAATCTCCTCCAACGGATAGTTTTTCAAGAGTGACCTTGGTGAAGTTGCCTATAAATACTAGTGACCCTTTACATTAGAGGTTATGGGAAATTTTAAAGCAACTCAAGAGCTCAATCGTATTATTGCAAATTGAAGCACTCGAAAAACCTAGAATTTCCCAAGTGTTTCACATTGAAGAGAGCTCATTCACTAAGCCTAGATTGATAAGAAATATCCAAAGCTTAGTAGAGATATCCTAACCTTTGCATTGTTCTTATTGTAAAGGATATCTCATCCTAGTTGGAAACCAACCCAAAATCCAAACCTTTTGTAAGGTAGTTTATGTGTGTTTTGTTGGTGAGTTAGAGTTGTAAAGAGTTAGTAAGCTACAGTGAGTTAGCCAGAAAACTCTAGAGAAGAAGTTAGTAAGCTACTTGTGGTAGTCTGAACACTTGTGTGTGTTTGAGTTAGTAAGCTGCAGTGAGTCAGCCAAAAAACTCAAAGTAGAAAAGTGAGTAAGCTACAGTGAGTTAGCCTGAAAGCTTTAGGAAGTGGTTAAGGAATTTCTCTGAAGGTCAGAGAGAGTGGACGTAGGAGCTTGAGTCTCTGAACCACTATAATTGCTGTGTTGTTTTGCTTTCTGTACTGCATTATTATTTGTTGCATGTTTTTCACTGAAAGCATAATTCACTGATATTTAGTTGGAACCAATCCATTGAACTTGCATCAAACTGATCACAACCTTAATCATTGTTTTATTAAAAAGAAGATTTTCAGCAAAGCTAAAAATGAGTATAAACTTAGGGCCAACCATTGCGCACACTTGAGTAGCTAGAATAGATAGTTACCAAACTGAACTAACTCTACTGAGGGTTCAGTAAGATAGTTATCTGATCCAAGCGGCTCAGGATCTCTGATAAACTCAGGCTTAGTTGGACTAATTTGAAGCTTCTGAAAGCAGCTCAGGATCATTGTCTCAGTATACTTTGACTCAGGGCAATCTGTGCTTCTCAGGGCCAAATCATCAGGATAACCTGACCCATCTGACCTCAGTGAAAGAAAAGTTTTAAAAAATCACTGAACACGTGTATTCCCCCTCCCCATACACGTGTGAGACTCGTTAGTATCGGGACCAACAAGTGGTATCAGAGCAGTGGTTCAATTTGACCACTTGCTTTGGTGGCCATAGTCTATTTTGCTGAAAGACTTTGGTGGTCTACTGAATAGATCTGTTTGCTGATATCTTACAAGGCTCAGTCATCATGCCTTCTAAGAAACTTCCTATGTTCTCTTTTGAGAGCTATGATCTATGGAGATTGAGAATGCGGGCTCATCTGTATTCAAAACATGAAAGAATGTGGAGAGTGGTTTCTGAAGGACCATTCAAATTTGCTGTTGTGAATCCCAAAATCACTGATACTGAGAGGAATGATCCCTGAGATGAATTTCCAAAATCTGATGATCAACTTACTCCTGATGAGAGAAAGTTAGTCAATCTTGACTACATTGCTAAAGATACTTTGTATAGCACTATTGATGATGGTGTTATGGGGATGATTTCTCACTGTGAAACTGCAAAAGAAATATGGGACACACTTGCTGTTATATGTCAAGGCACATATTATATTAAGGAAAATAAAATTTATGTTGCTATTGGAAAGTTTGATAGCTTTGAAATGGAAGATAGTGAATCCATTGACAAACTTGAGGTCAGATTCACTAGCATAAAGAATGATATGAATGCTCTTGGGAAAAGATACCCACAGAGAGAAGTGGCACTGAAAATTCTTAGAGGATTATCTAAGAAATGGGATATACATGCTGTGGTGATTGAAAACACCAAAAATATTGATTCCATGCCATATCAACAAGTTTTCTCTGAACTGAAAGCTTATGAGTTTGTGATAGACAAGAAATCTAAGAAATCTGACAGCAAAGATGATTCTTCATCTAGCAAGAATGTGGCTTTCAAAGCCAAAGAGAAATCCTGTAAGACTAGAGAGTCTGAGAACTCACTTGCCAAAAATCAGGAGCAGGAGGATAAGCTAGTACTGATGGCAAGAAGGTTTGAAAGACTCAATAGCAGATATGGGAATTATAAGAAATATTACAGGAATCACAAGTACAAAAGAGACTCAAAAGCTGAGGACAGATGCACTAAGAAAAGAAGGGACTAGAAAGATGAAGGATCCTCATCCAAAAAGAAGGACTCCAAGAACAAGGAGGAAAGTGATCAGGATGATGATGCCAACAGATGCTACAACTGTCAGAAGAAAGGTCACTTTCAATATGACTGTCCTGAGCTAAGTGCTAAAGAAAGAAAGGAAAGACAAGCCAAGAGAAACAAGAAGTTCTCCAGCAAGAAAGCTATGATTGCTAAGGAAGAAGATTCTGAAGAAGGTTCCAGTTCCTCAGATGAGATTTTCTCAGATAGTGACAGTGATGATATCTGTCTTCTGGTTGTGGAGGAGGTAAATTCTTCTATCTCTGTTGTTGCTCCTACACAAGCACATGAGTTCTCAAGTTCAACTGTAAACAGTAACTTTGACCTGATTGATTCATTTGAGAATCTTATGAAGGACTATTCTGTGTTACAAGAACTGCTTACTAAAACTTAAGAGCAGAACAAGGAACTGACTGTAGAGATATTCTCAACTGAAAAGACCAAGTCCTCAGATTACTGAAAGACCCCAATTTCAGTACAGGCAACCCAAACCCCACTTGCCTAAGGG
This sequence comes from Stenogyne calaminthoides, assembly GCA_037126765.1. NCBI lineage: Eukaryota > Viridiplantae > Streptophyta > Magnoliopsida > Lamiales > Lamiaceae > Stenogyne > Stenogyne calaminthoides. The sequence goes on along the minus strand of JBBCBC010000006.1, from coordinate 29,975,203 downwards.
TAAAGGTTTCCTGAACCCAAGTCAGCAGAGACAGAGACCAGTTGCACAAAAGCTAAGGCACTTGAACAAAAGGCCTGAACCCAAGAAGAACTCTAAGGCTCGTGTTCATGCTAAGGCTGGCACTCAAACACATGATACTGTCAAGGCACCTAGGGTGGTGAATGTGTATGTAGATGTTTATGGGAGACAAATCAGCCACTCTAAAGTAATTTTACTGACTGGTACTAGAAAAGAAAATGTGTATCTTGCTGATTGGAGTTCAACTCCTAAAGATACATGTTTGGTTGCAAAAAGTTTCACTGATACCAGTTGGTTGTGGCACAAAAGAATGAATTACTTAAACTTCAAAACCCTGAACAAACTTGCAAGATTAGCACTTGTGAGGGGGTTACCCAATGAAGTGTTCAGTAAAGAACATGTATGTGATGCTTGTCAGAAAGGAAAACAAATCAGAGCATTTTTCAAAAGTAAAGTAGATGTTTCTACTGATAGAATACTACAATTGTTACATATGGATCTTTTTGGTCCAGTAACACCTGTGAGCACTAATGGCAGAAAATACACACTGGTGGTAGTTGATGACTACTCTAGATACACATGGGTCATATTCTTACTCAGTAATAAAGAGACTCAGACAAAACTGCCTGAACTACTGGAAAGGCTCAGTACTGAAAATAATCTGAGTGTGGTCAAAATCAGATCAGATAAAGGAACTGAGTTTATCAATCATATCATATCTGATTATTGTGCAGCAAATGGAATAACCCATGAAACATCAGTTGCAAGGACCCCACAACAGAATGGTGTTGCTGAAAGAAGAAATAGGACTCTGAAAGAAGCTGAAAGGACAATGATTGCTGAAGTTGATATTCCTAAGAGATTTTGGGCTGAAGCAATCAACACTGCATGCTATTCTCAGAACAGATCCATGCTGACCAAGAACCAAGGAAAAACTAAATATGAGCTGTGGAAGTGTCTTTCTTTCGTGTGTTTGGTTGCAAGTGTTTCATACACAATAATGGTAAAGATCAGTTGAAAACTTTTGATAGCAAAGCTGATGAAGGGATATTCTTAGGATATTCTGAAGTCAGTAAAGCCTTCAGAGTTTACAACTGTAGGACTCTTATTGTGGAAGAAACACCTCATGTTGTTTTTGATGAATCTACTTGTGTTCAGAAGAAACAGGAACATGACTCAGGAGAACTGACCAAGAGAATCACCAGACTTAGCCTGAAAAAGAATGATAAAACATCCTCTGAACCTGAAAAGAAGAAGTCAGTCACTTTCTATGAATGGAGTGAATCAGACTCAGACAAAGAAGTTCAGGATGGAAAAACTCAGGATGGAAAATCTCCACTGAAGGAAAGCCAACACACTGAAGCTGACCAATCTGAACATACAACAGTTCAGACTCAGGTATGTAATACCGATGAAGATTTGGTCACAGCTGAGGCAAACTCTGAATCTATCAACCAAAAGGGAACAAATGTCTCTGACAATGTTCTGAATGGAATTTCCCCTGAGGAAGATGATTCTCTTTCTCCTTTTCTATTATTCCCTGAATTTAATGAATTACCTGAACCTAACATTTTTGATATTGAGGATACCACTGAAGGGGGAACATCCAGGAGAAGATGGTTGGATAGTCTTCCTAAAAGTCAGATTGTGGGTGATCAATCAGATGGTGTCAAAACAAGAAGGTTCCATGGAGAAAGTGCTTTATTCTGCTGCTTCCTATCTAAAAAAGAACCTACTGAGATTGAAGAAGCTCTACAAGATTCATTTTGGATTACTGCTATGCAAGAAGAGCTGAATCAGTTCTCAAGGAATGAAGTTTGGGAGCTAGTGGATAGACCTAAGAGGCACATTGTGATTGGAACTAAGTGGGTGTTCAAGAATAAGAGAGATAAAAACAATAACATTGTAAGAAACAAGGCAAGGCTAGTTGCACAAGGTTATTCTCAAGAAGAAGGCTTGGATTATGATGAAACCTTTGCACCTGTTGCAAGACTAGAAGCCATCAGATTGTTTCTTGCATATGCTGCCCACATGAAATTCACAGTCTATCAGATGGATGTGAAAAGTGCATTTCTGAATGGTGTGCTTAAGGAAGAGGTTTATGTGGAATAACCTCCTGGTTTCAGACAGAATGACCAAGTTTACAGGCTCAGGAAAGCCTTGTATGGTCTTAAGCAAGCACCCCGAGCATGGTATGATACCCTTTCTCAGTTTCTAACTGACCATGGTTTTATCAAAGGAACTGTTGATAGGACTCTGTTCAGGATAGAAGATGGGAAAGACATCTTACTTGTTCAGATTTATGTAGATGACATCATATTTGGATCTCCAAATCATCAGTTGTGTGAAAAGTTTTCTACCCTGATGAAAGGAAAGTTTGTGATGTCAATGATGGGGGAGATGAATTTCTTTCTTGGACTTCAGGTGAAACAAACTAAGGAATGAATTTTCATCAATCAAGCAAAATACACCAGAGATCTGATTGCAAAGTATGGTGTACAGAATTGCAATGCAGTAAGAATTCCTATGAATACTAACTACAAGGTGGATCCTGATCCTGAAGGAAAATCTGTAAATCACACTGATTATAGAGGGATCATTGGATCACTGCTATATCTCACAGCAAGTAGGCCTGATATAACATATGTTGTTGGGATATGTGCAAGATACCAAGCTAAACCTAAGGCTAGTCACATGGAGGCTGCCAAAAAGTTTATTAAATATCTTAAAGGCACTGTGAATAGAGGATTATGGTATCCAGCTGATGATAACCTTGAATTAACTGGTTATTCAGATGCTAATTATGGAGGATGTAGAATTGATAGGAAGTCTACCACAGGAACTTGTCAATTTCTTGGAAGTAAACTGATATCATGGTTTTCAAAGAAACAAACCTCAGTAGCAACCAGCACTACTGAAGCTGAATACATGGCTGTAGGAAGCTGTTGTGCACAGATTCTTCGGCTCAGACAACAATTGAGGGATTATAAGATTATAGCCAATGAAGTACCTATATTTTGTGATAATAATAGTGCAATTGCTATTACACAAAATCCGGTATTGCACACCAGATGTAAGCATGTTGAGAAGAAAGACATCAGAATGGAGAAAATTCATACTGATAAATAGAGAGCTGATATCTTGACTAAAACTTTGGTTGAATTAAGATTTTAGGAACTATCAGTTGAATTAGGTATGTTGGATCCAGGTGAATGAAGCAAATTTGAAAAATTGAAGGTTTTCAGATGCATGAAGTTTTCTCAGGTTTTTACTGAGAAACTCAGGATAAAATTGAAAGTACTGAACACTGAGTCTTGGGAAACTCAGTTATTCTGAAGATCAGTACTCAGTATTATACTGAACTCGTTCAGTACTCAGTATTATACTGACCTTGTTCAGTACTCAGTATTATACTAACCTCGTTCAGTACTCAGTACTATACTGACCCCTTTAAGTACTCAGTATTATACTGACCCCGTTCAGTACTCAGTATTATACTGACATTTTATCAAGGTCAAAACTCAGTAAGACTGATGGAGGAAATTAGTCTGAAGAAGTATTGACTCATGCAACACATTTATTGTCTAAATGAATCTCAGTAATCATTGGCAATAAATAACATAACACCTGAAGGAATATTTGGGCGGGACCTTTGAAATACACGAAGAAAGTCAATGGTCTGCAGGAACAGTAATTAAATGCACTGTTCATTAATCACCAATAAGGATAAATTGGCGGCTTAATATTTGTGAAATCGTCCTTTCATATACCCAATTTAGTCGGTGTTTAATCTCGACAGTCGATTTCTTCATCTATGTGATTTTTCATGAATCAAAATCCTATATATCTATTGAAGAATTCCTTCAAAGCCCGATTCCAAATAACCTTCATCTTCAAAACACTCTGCTTCAAAAACTCTCAATTGCCCAGAAATTATCATCTTTCTAAAAACCCTACAAGAAATTTTCAAAAAATGACGTTCTCTGTATACGACAAGCTTTCCATCTCCAACAAACCTTGGTATGAATATGTCGTATCTCTTGAAAGCTCATCAAACGCAACTCACGAAGAGGAAGCGTTACATATGATTCGGTTGGCAAAGCTTACTTTCCTGGTTGCTAATCAACCGGAGGCAGAATACGCAAAAGAGGTAATAGAGTTTATCTCGAATTTGAAATTAGATGATGAGGATTGTATAGAATCGCAGATAACTGTATCGCATTTAGAACATAGTTCAAAGTATGTGGATTTTGTTAGGGAATTGTATATCATTCCTAAGAACCTTAATGCCATATATGAACTAAGAGATAGAGGTGAAGACCCTATGGTTTATATGATGGGTAGGGAGCAAGAATATCAAGATAGAATTGCAGAGCATCCAGTTAAGTTCGAAGCAACTGTGAATAAAAGGCATTTGAAGCCTAAATATCGAGTATTGCTGGACATGGTGAGTAAATGCATAATGAGTAGGTCCTGCAGCTTTGAACAGATAAGCACGCCGAAGTTGAGATTAATGGCGGCGATTGAAGATTCACCCACCACTACATTCAACTGGCTACACTATTTAATCAAAGTGGTGAGTGATCAAGCTAAGCAAGTTCAGAAGGTGAATGGGTCTGTTGTTATCAAAGGGAAGATCCTACATGCAACCAACATTGCATTCATCTTAGAAATGTGCAGAGAAGAGGAGGACATTTTTGCCAACTCCTCACCCTTTCCAAAGTCAAAATTTTTGTTCAAGCCACCAACAACAAAGAAGACTTTGAAAGGAAGGAAAGAGAAAAGCTCGAAGTCTCAGGAGGAGACCGCTGAAGAAGGAGCTGTTGAAGCCCAACAAGCCAGGGGGAAAGCCTTGATGGAAGTGAAAAGAGAAAAGGGAGAAACTCTGAAGAAGAAAACACTGGCCCCTCAGAAATGCAGAAAACTTCAAACTATTACTGAGGAGGAGGTCAGTGACACTGAGGAAGTCCAACCTGAAAGCCAGCAAGGACTGAAATCTCCACTGCAAGTTCTGGCTCAGGTTGTGACAATAACACAGGAAGAAACTGAGGAACAGGTTTTCTCAAAGGTACTCGGAACTTCTCTGAGCTCAGATAAAATTTCTCAGGAAATATTCAAGGGACCTCAGGTTCCTACTCAAGAGATACCTGCTCGCACCTCGATCGATCTAAACCTCAGAACTCGCCGAATTTGGACGCCAAGACTGAAAGGAGAGCCATTCCTCGATCCTCAAAGACTAACTTATTCAATCTGATCCTACTGATCCTGAGAGCCCAAAAATGAAGAAGGGAGAGGCAGAAGAAACTGAATGGCGTGGCAAGGGGGAACGATTCATTCTTGATAGGTACCTCGAAATAAAGCGCATATCCCCCCTTCGGGATCTCTTCTTCGCACTTCGTAACCACCCTTATATATATCTGAATCGGACTCTTCCAGAGATGCTGAACATTGCCTCCTTCAGAGGAGAGGATTGGTGGAATGTTGAGACTGCTATTCTGACAGAGTTCTCTGGATTCAGGAAGACAAAGCTCAGGATGAAAAATGCTGATTTTGATTAGCTGGTCAAGAGGAAGGTGGCTGAGAGAAGGGAAGCTAATGCTGATGCCTCCAGTTCTAAGGATCAAGATAAAGAAGGTGACAAACAAGATGATCCTGAAAAGCAATCTCAGATGGAGAAGGAAATCGATCTTTGACGATCGATATCTCACATCCTCGGTGAAGTTAAGCACTCTTCGTATCTTTTGCACTATTAAACATTATGCCAAAGCTACCGGGTTCCTATCTTTAAATCATATGTCTCGATATGCGTGACCGAGGCTCGTGGAGCACCCAAATTTCGGTGGAAAAAAGTCCTACATACTCCAGAGATTGATCTCAGTCTTATATTGGACAAATTAGAGAAGGTGGTGCCAATGGTGGAGAAAGTGACTCAATTAGAAGAAACCTTGGCAAGCCAATCTCAGAAGCTGGAAACTCTGAGTTCATCTTCAGACATGCTGCAACTACAAACATCTCTTGCTGATAAATTGACTACCTTGGAAGGCAAGGTTGATGGAGTCAAAACTGAGCTCAATGCAGAGATGAAGCAGATGTATCAGGAAAAACTGCATATCTAGAAGCCAAGCTGGTTGAGAAGAATGATTTAATGATCAAGACAGCTGTTGAGGACATGGGCTCAATGCTCATGACCAAGATGACAGAGATAATGCAAAATGTCTTCTCAAATCAGTTTGCACCTCTTTCTGAAGAGTTCTCAGTAGCTAAAAATCACATGAGAAGGCTGGAAGATGAGCACGATCAGTTGGCAGGGGAAGTGCAAAGTATAAGCAAATAGCAATATCATATGGATACTGCACTTTCTCAACTTCTTCCAAGGTATGGTGCCAAAAAGGGGGAAAGGCCTGGTGGCAAACTTAGTGAGTTGTTGGCACAAACCTTGAAGAGAAAGGCTCAGAAAGAAGATGAAGAAAAGATAATTGATGATGCCTTAAAAGAAGTGGAAGCCACTGAGAAGCTCAAGTTCAAAGAAGCTGAAGAACCTATCTACACTCAAGTATCTTAGCAAACTATTCAGGAAGCAATTTCTGAGAAACTGAGTGGTAGAAGGATGGTGGAAACAAGCCAAGCCAGTGAAGAACAAGTCAAACCTAGAAAGAGAAAGGCTATAGCATTTGTAGAGCAAGAGAAGAAGAAAAGAGCTAAAGCTTCTAAATCCACTCAGAGGAAATTGATAATTGGTTTTGAAGAATCTGAGGAAGAAGCAGAAAAAGAAGTATTCAACACTAAGAAAGCTCTGAAAACCCTTCAAATTGAAAAAGAGAAGAAAAAAATCTGTTTACAGATCGTGTTCTGTGTCGTGAAAAGAAAGAAGAAGAGCAAAAAAGAAGAAGTGGTTTCAAGAAGTTCTTGAGCAAAAGGAGGGTACAGAGAAAGCTCAGAAATGGCCGCACATTGACAAATGGATGCCTATTCAGTTCAATGATGCGTGGGAGGAAATCAAGAGAACCTTCTGGTTCTATTATGAAATTCTGAGGGAATGAAGGGGGAGCATCTCGGATATGAATGAAGCCTTCATTAAATACCTGTTGACATTCTATCCTAAGTACCTGCAAAGTTGGATTAACTTGGCAGATGAGGGTAATACTCAGATTGTTGCCCCTAGTCCATATACTTACCCAGCTCCAAGACTTGAGAATGGCTATATGAATGAGACAGCCATTTCTCAGGAGATTGCTCAATATGCAATCCAACTAGGCCCAACATGAAACAACCTTGATATCATCAAAGCAAGGGATGATCTGAAGAAAAGATACTATAGGATGTTCAACCTGGAAGTGCCAGAGGATGAAGTTGATGAAGATTGAAGATTTTGTACTTCTGTTTTTTGTTGTTGATTTTCATTGTAATATGTAACTCTGAACTTACATCAATGAAAATTTATCTTTATGCTCAAAGATAATATCTCATTATCTTTTTACATGTCTTTTATGTTTGATATGCCTTATGTTTTGAAATTGTTGGAAGAATTGCCATTTCTGATTGTAATAGAAAAACTGAAACCTGAGTATAGGTTAGGTTTTTTTTGTAACAAGATGGTTTTGGCACCATCAAAAAGGGGGAAATTGTTGAGAGATGAATTTAATAAAGAGATTTTGATTAGATCCCAAAACCCCTGAGTATGACATATTCAGGATAATCTCTATAGACTGAGTCAGGATTAAGTATAGAGTGTTCAGGAAGTTATCTGCACCATGTATAGTCAGCAGATATAGATCTGGTTAGATTCTGAAGACTCAAGAAGTTTCAAGAAATCAAGACTCAAGAAGTTTCAAGAAATCAAGACTCGAAGAAGTTTCAAGAAATCAAGACTCAAGATGACATCAAGACTCAAAGATGTCATCGAAGACATCAAGTCTCAAGATGTCATCAAGACATCAAGACTCGTAAGACATCAAGACACAGAAGATATCAAGACCCAAAAGAGTTATCAAGACTCAAGAAGATACTTAATGCTCAGTATAACTTGAATGTTCCGAGGCACTGAATAATATCTATCTGAAGACTACAAAACTGGGAAAAACGCGAATATTAAAAAAAATAGATATTGCCCTATATGCAGACAAAAGGAACTAAGTCTAAGTGTTGTTTAAGATTATCTCACTCAGAGAGGTTGACCAAAAAGAGTCGTTATGTTTGTCTACATTTTCTGAAGACAAGAACCAATCAGAGGAAGACAACACGTACTTTTATCGACAATCGAAAAGCGACAGTCAATCAAGCATGTCAGTAGTACTATGTTCCAGACTGCAAAAAGTGGTGATTGGCTACATGAATGCATATTTCCTAAAACATGCAAGGGAGTATTCAAACCCAAAATATAGTCGTTCATCAAACACCATAAGAGGAAACTCATGAAGTTATCTCCTCCAACGGATAGTTTTTCAAGAGTGACCTTGGTGAAGTTGCCTATAAATACTAGTGACCCTTTACATTGAGAGGTTACGGGAAATTTGAAAGCAACTCAAGAGCTCATCCGTATTATTGCAAATTGAAGCACTCGAAAAACATAGAATTTCCCAAGTGTTTCACATTGAAGAGAGCTCATTCACTAAGCCTAGATTAATAAGAAATATCCAAAGCTTAGTAGAGATATCCTAACCTTTGCATTGTTCTTATTGTAAAGGATATCTCATCCTAGTTGGAAACCAACCCAAAACCCGAACCCTTTGTAAGGTAGTTTGTGTGTGTTTTGTTGGTGAGTTGGAGTTGTAAAGAGTTAGTAAGCTACAGTGAGTTAGCCAGAAAACTCTAGAGAAGAAGTTAGTAAGCTACTTGTGGTAGTCTGAACACTTGTGTGTGTTTTAGTTAGTAAGCTGCAGTGAGTAGCCAGAAAACTCAAAGTAGAAAAGTGAGTAAGCTACAGTGAGTTAGCCAGAAAGCTTTAGGTAGTGGTTAAGGAATTTCTCTGAAGGTCAGAGAGAGTGGACGTAGGAGCTTGAGTCTCTGAACCACTATAATACTGTGTTGTTTTGCTTTCTGTACTGCATTATTATCTGTTGCATGTTTTCACTGAAAGCATAATTCACTGATATTCAGTTGGAACAAATTCACTGAACTTGCATCAAACTGATCACAACCTTAATTCCGGTGGTGTGCCGCCTTGAAACGTATTGAGACGGACACGCCGGTCAAGCCTCGAAAGCATTCAAGCATCAGCATCTCAAAATCGGAACGAATTGGTGGTGCACCGCAGTGAAATGAGCCGAAGAGAGGGCGCACCGCCGTGAATATATACGAAACCAGGGACCTCGCCTCGAATATGAAATCGCGATGGAGCCATCCCGCAAGCCAATCGCGGGCTTCCACACGCGTCGCGAGGCATGGCGCCTAGAGCCAGCCTTCAGCGTTGCGGCGTAGCGCCGCCGACCATGTATCAGAGGTGTGCATCGGCGGGATTCCCAAAAAGGGAAAACCCTAATTTTGGTAAGACGAAGGAGATGAGCGAGTGAAACAAAATAAAAGGGGTGCGGTTTATCTAATAGACCGTGCCCCATGATTTTAAAAAAATTCTTTTAATTTTAAAACCAAATTCAATTATACAATTAAAACAAGAGTATGACGCTCTAATACAACTGTTGGAAGATAGAGGCACAAACACGTAATACATGCGCAGCGAAATGAAATAGTTCACCAACAAAGAACATATAATTTCATAAACTATTACGAATAAACACAATAAGAAATCTTACAGTAATTCGAGAGCAGATTTCTCAACTATGGTATCCACATAATCCCCGTTCACGGACTTGCACAGATTTACCAGCGTTGAATCCCAAGATGAATTTGCTAGGAAATCCTAACTCTAGATTCTATGGAGAAAATATGAACACTTGTATTATGAATTCCCAAGAACTCATATATATAGGGGAGACTCATCTTAAATCTTAAGCTAACCTGATTAGGAAATAAAATCCCTAATCTCAAAAAATGAATCTCTTAGATTTAATTTCCATATATAAAATATCTACGGATTTAATTCCCATGTATATCAAATCTCTACGGATTTTATTCCATATATATTAAATCCTATAATAATATTCCATATATTATTATTGGGAATTCCATTTAATTAAATCCAATTTAATTAAACATTAATAATAATTAATCCCAAATTAATATATTATTAATTAATTCTCCATAAATTAAATATTAAATCCAATTTAACATTTAATCAACCAACTATAATCCGTAAAAGGGAACTATTTGTTGTGTGACCCTTAGGCCCTCATATATTGAGCGATTAGTCAAACTAACGGTCTTAATTGAACCCTAGACAATAAATCAGACATTCTCAATATATGCGATGCGTTATAGAAACGCGCAACTACTACATAATCGAAACCGGGGGTTATTGCAATTTTCTCCTTTCATTCACGAATACTCGATTAGTCTTGAACATGATGAAGTGTCTATTCAAATAACTTAATCATATTATCTCCAATCACTAATTGATCACATATGTCACACTTGGCCACAATGTCCAAGTTGACTTCCATTGACCAATGACTTTGATCCAATTAAGATGAGAAGATGAGTATTCTCTCTAAATCCACTTTGAGGAATGAATCCTATTCTTGGCTCAACTACCACACACATGCACTTCGTGATGAACCCAATCCAAGTCATATCTACCCATGGAAGGGTGAAAGCGTCGGTCATGGTCAAAGATCATCACTCCAACATGTTGTGCGTATTGACCTCAAGTCAAAGGAGTATCGCATCGCTCCCACTAACCGAGACACCCGTAGACACATATAGTGGAACTATATCAAACAGTTTCTCGGATGGGTATACAAATACCCTCTAAGGTATTTGTGCATCCATCATGAGATATCTAGTATCTCATAGTAAGTGAGATCTTACTACACTCTCTAAGAGTATGATGCAGATCACACTCCACTCTCAATTGCATCATCAATATCCCATTCTTGATGATCCTTGATTGGGGCTATTTGAGAATCATGCTTAGGTCATCTAAGTTCTCACAACCTCAATGACAGCAAAGACTCAAGGGAACACAGATAAGAACAAATGCAAACAATCAAACATAATATTCTAATAAGTGTAATGCTATACATTTAATATTAAATAAACAATAATATTAAACAAATACTGAATATTATCTTAGCATTATGTCCTTACAATGAATTGTCTCTTGGACACTAACACTAACAATTTTTTGATTGTTGAGGGTGATTTGGGCTTTTCTGGTGATGGAGATGGAGATGGAGATTTTGAGGTAGGGGTAGGTGAACAGGTTAGGTGCATGGGATCTTGGGTAGGTTTCTTGAACAGTGAGCTCAGATGAGCAAGTCAGAAGGCTCCGATTCTTCCTGCGCCTCTTCGGCTCCACTTCCCTCTCCTTGTCCTCCTCCTTCGCCTTCACCTTCAATGGCCTTTTCTGCCTCATCTGCAATAGACATTTCTTTCTCAGCACTGATTGTGTGCTCCGAACTCACAACAGTCTCTCCACCAACTTCTTCCATAATTGGCTATTCTGCAACCAATTCTTCCTCTGACCCGAAGATTTCTATATCAGTAGCTTTGTCTTTCAGTCCCTCAAATGACATACCAGGTTTCTTGTGAAGCATGGAGGTGAGTTTCTATTGTCGTTTCTCACTCACATCTTCAGCTTTGCGGGAGGGTTTTGTGGCCATCTACTTTCTTTTCATCTTCCTCTTGGGGGGCTTCTCTTTTGCCTCTGATTTCACCGAAGATGCATGTGCCTTGTCCTTTTTTTATTTGGGCACATACGGTATAGGATCATCATCACGTTGACCTGGAATATCCATATCCTTTCACAGAAGGGCATTGAATTTCGTTAGGTATGGCTTACGCCCTTGTTCAGACCATCTGTAATTTGGGAGTTTATCCGCCAGAATGATAGAGACTTTGTGAATGTTGTAGATCTTCTTTGACAAAAAGACCACGTTCTTCTCGTTGACTCTGAATTTGTCTGTTTCTTGCAACAACCGGTGCTTAAACAACCCAAGCTAGTTCATGTCTTGATGTAGGTCCCAAACGGGTTTCGTGAGGGCAGAAGTCTAGAGGGGAGGGGTGAATAGACTTCTGAAAACTTTTGTGCAAGATCAGGTGTGAAAGCAAGTTGCCCGATCAGAGTGCGTGTGAATCAGTTTGGACTGATATCCAACTTACTGATCGCCTGATGGCAGATTAGTTCGGTGTCTATTAGTTTAACTGATGTGCGGAAGCTAGTTTTAATCCGTGTGAAAAACCAGTTTAAGAGAATCAGATTCTGCTTTTCTGTTTTCAATCATATGACAAAGTGTCAAGGTGATCAGATCAGATGCTTAATGCAAAAACTGATCTAGACTCAAAATATGTATGCAATATCAAATCAGGTAGTGTGTTATAGTGTAAAGCAGGTAAAATAGATTAAGCACACAAGATTTTTATAGTGGTTCGGACAACCAGTCCTACGTCCACTCTTCCCTATCAGCAGGGGCACCAACTAACCCACTGGACTTAGTTTAATGTGTTAGTCCAACACAGTACAACAGATGTTTAAGGAGTTCTCACTCAACCGATCCCAGAAATCAGAAACTAGAAACTCTAGTCTGAATCTTGCAAAACAAACTTAACCTAACTTTTGGGTATGGGTAAAGATTTGTTGTTGTTCCAACTGGAAATCTATCCTAGTATTTATGTAGCCTAAAGCTAGAGAATGAGATTTCTATGCTAAGAACAATGGGATGAACACTTAGAAATATTCTTCAAATTTGTGTTCTTCGTGCGAAAATTGCTATGGCTTGAGCTTGATGATAATTTTTGTGTCTTCACTATGAAGGATGACCCCATATTTATAGACCTCGAAATCAAATAGCCGTTGGAGAGAAATTTGAATTTCAGGCTATATTTGGTAGGATTGCAGGGTTGATGTAACGTGCTTCAGGAACGGCATGGCAAAAAGCATGTATGTTTGTCCTTTCTAGCCGTTTGACTATGCAGCGCCGAATCCCGCTTTGTCAGCTCCGTATGTATGTGTCCCGTTCTCATTGGTTAACAAGTACACTTATTCAGTGTTTGTTCTACCAACTAAAGTTGACATTCTTCTTGTTCTGATTTACAACGTATGACCTGGTGCAACATCAGTTGACACCTGGTGTGAGCTAACCTGATCAGATAAAACTGATCAGTCTACCTGATAGAGTCTTCTGATGCAAGTTGTCTTAGCCCAACTAGCAGACTCGACTGATATAGGTCTTCTAGTCTTGATATTCTGGTAGTCATCTGATCTTCAGGTCTTCTGAATTTTAGCATCATGTCTTCACCTGATCATCTGACTAACTGGCTCGTCTGATCTTCTGACCCGTCTGATCTTCTGACTCGTCTGATCTTCTGACTCGTCTGGTCTTCTGACCCTTCTGCTCTTCTGACTCGTCTGGTCATCTGACTCATCTGGTCTTCTGACTCGTCTGGTCTTCTGACTTATCTGGTCTTCTGACCCGTCTGATCTTCTGACTTTGTCTTCTAAACTGACCTATATATATTGAGTTCCCCCTCAATATGTGACCTATCATTTATATCAACTGTTTATACAACTCAGCTGGTCATCCTATCCTGATTCTAAATCATCAGTCAGCTAACAGGTCTGACTGGTCCTATTACAATCTGTTTTGGAACTTCCATCAAAACTTAATACACATTTCCCAACACTTGAGCTTTCTCGATAATTACAGTCTTTACTTGTTTTCTCTACTGAGTTAGGGCATCTGGACTGAAGGAAATGCCCAGGATGACTCGAGATACAATCTCAAACAGCAGCCTGTATTTCATTCTCAAATAAGGTTGCTTGACATTAACCACTTGATCCTTGTTCGTCGGTCTGAGAAGGACTGTTTGAACATACTCCTTGTCACTAACACCAGTCATGAATTCATCAGGAGCATTTATTCCCGCTGGTAGACCGAAGATTCTTCTCAAGTCATCATTTGATACTTCAACCGTTGTTCCTCCTACGGATGACACGAGCTCTTTGTTTTCAATCCCTTTCAAATTCCTTAGAAATTCTAATGATTCGTGCATATAGACAGTGTCCAAGTGTCTTTAGCTGAACTGTTCAAGACCAGACGCTCTTATGCAATCCAAAATTTCAAGTGATTCCGGATCGGTGGTGACAGTGAAAATCACGTATTTGTCATCTATGATGTCTTTAACCATATATGCATAGTTGCATACATCCTCGGGCACAGATGAAGTTGCCATTTCTGCATAAAAGGCAAAATCTCAATACAAGTTGATAGATACTTAGTATAACAAGTCAAGAACCAACATAGACTAAGACTAAGCCCATTTATCCAATAATCGTGTAGCTTAAAGCCATTATGCATTTGACAGATCATTAAAGACATAACACAAGTTTATAAGCATAAGCACATAAGTATGAACCTATAACCCTAATAAGTATAGAACACATATTCATCGTAAATACAGTTATATATTACCAGAATCGCCATTCGGTGTTTGCACGAATTGTGAAAACTTGAATCGCTAAGTGAAGCAAGATTTTTGCATTTAAGAGGTTTTGTGGGTAATTTTGAAGATGAATAATGCGAAAGGTTTTTAGAAAATAAGTTTAGGGTTTAAATAGATAGGAGGGAAAACATTTTGCACGAAATCCTACGTGTACTTGAGTATCCATGTTTTAAAACAGACGATAAAGATTAAACGGTTGAAAAAGATTTTGATCGAGTGGTTGAGGATTTTGATTGGCAAACTTTTGGACTTAAAAACGCGTAATAAATGTATTTAATACATAAATCCCACGTCCGCATTTAATGCTTGTAGGCATGATGTCATAAAGTAATGAGCACAGTAAGAAATAACATAGAGTAGAATATGCTTAGATAAAGTAAATCAAAAAACGTATCTGACTGACTGATATAGTAATCAGTCAGTTACCACTTGGTCCTGATCTGGCTTGTCTGATTACTGTTGACCTTACTGATTGTAGCCTTACTGATCCTCAAATAAGGTTGCTTGACCTTACTGATCATCAAGATTTTCACAACAATGTCTTTTATCTGATTAGTTCCCAACTGATCTTTCCTTATCAGTTGAAGTTCCCTCTTCAACTGTTATCCATTACCTGATCAGTTCCCAATTGATCTTTTCATATCAGTTGAAGTTCATCCTTCAACTGATTCCTTACCTGGTCAGTTTCTTAACCAACTAGTCTTTTAGACCAATCCACCGAAGAATTCAGGTGCATTTTCTCCTAAGTCCAGTAGTCCTAGCTCGACTGATAATTCCCTGAATCTGACTTCAGCTAATGGCTTGGTTAAGATATCTGCTCTCTTCTTATCAGTATGGATCTTTTCCATTCTGATGTTCTTTTTTTCCACATGATCTCTGATGAGGTGATGTCTGATGTCCAAATGTTTGCATCTTGTATGTAGAACTGGGTTCTGTGTGATTGCAGTGGCACTATTACTGTCACAGAATATAGGCACATTCGTAGCTACAATGTTATAATCCCTCAACTGCTGACTAAGCCAGAGCAGTTGGGAACAACAGCTTCCTACGGCCATGTATTCTGCTTCAGTAGTAGATGTGGCATCAGAAGTCTGTTTCTTTGAAAACTAAGAGATCAGTTTGCTTCCTAAGAACTGACAGGTACCTGAGGTTGACTTTCTGTCTATCCTGCAACCTCCATAATTAGAATCAGAATACCCACTAAGCTCTAGATTATCATCTGATGGGTAGAATAAACCAAGGCTTATCGTCCCTTTCAAATACTTAAGAATCTGCTTAGCTGCTTCCAGGTGGCTTTGCATTGGATTTCCCTGAAATCTGGCACATACACCTACTGCAAAGGTTATATCTGGTCTGCTGGCAGTCGGTTATAGCAGTGATCCATTGAGAGCCCTATATTCTTTCTAATTAGTTTTCTGACCGTTCTCGTCTGGATCCACTTTGAAGGACGTCATCATAGGAATTCTGGCAGTCTTGCAGTTTTGAATTCAAAACTTAGTCAGCAGGTTTCTTGTATACTTTGCCTGACATATGATGATTCCTTCTGCTCCTTGTCTTACTTGAAGACCTAGAAAGTAGTTCCTCTGACCCATCATGGACATCTCAAATTTCCCTTGCATCAATTTGCTAAACTTCTCACGTAAGTTCTGATTGGGAGATCCGAAAATAATGTCGTCCACATATATCTGAACCATCAGAATATCATCACTGTCTTCAATTCTGAACAAGGTTCTGTCTATAATACCCTTAGAGAACCCATTGTCTACCAAGAACTAAGATAGTGTATCATACCAGGCTCTGGGAGCCTGTTTCAGCCCATAAAGAGCTTTTCTTAAGCGGTACACCTGGTTGCCTGTTTCAAAGACAGGAGGTCTTTCGACATAAACTTCCTTCGCTAGTACCCCGTTTAAGAATGCACTCTTTACATCCATCTGATACACATTAAACCCTTTGTGGGCAGCATAAGCCAGAAATATCTAAATGGCTTCCAAGCGAACGACAGGTGCAAATGTCTCATCATAATCAATCCCTTCTGATTGTGAATACCCCTTCGCAACAAGTCTTGCTTATTTCTAGTGATGATATTATTCTCATATATCTTGTTCTTGAAGACCCAGTTAGTACCAATCATATCTTGATGAGATGGTCTGTCTACAAGTTCCCAAACTTGATTTTTCTCAAACTGCTCTAGCTCTTCTTGCATGGCTAGAATCCAGCTGGCATCTTGTAAAGCTTCTTCTGGTGTGATAGGTTCCTTCAAACACAAATAGCAACAATACATAGCACTTTCACCAATCTGATGTCTAGTTTGGACTCGGGCATTAGGATATCCGATTATCTGGTCAGTCGGATGGTCTTTCAACCAAATCCTTCTTTCCTGGTTTATATTAGTTTGAACATCGTTATCCTCATCTGATATTGAGTCACTAGAGATTGGGAGAGGTACATTAGTAGGATCCACTTGGCTGATGTTGAAATCATCATAGGCTGAAGTCTGTCCTCCGAAACATCAGGTGTTCCCCCTGAACCAGATGGTTCAGTTGTTACTGTCTTAGCTGTACTAGCTTCTTCATCGGCAGTTGTACGTACCTTAGGGTCTGACTGGCCTGGTGAACCGTCAAGATCAAAGTTAGGAACATACACTGTGACATGTTCTTATTCCTTTTCTTTGATGCTTAACTGATCCATTTTCTGAGCATCAGGTACTTCTTGTTATGGAAAGGCTTATTTTGAGGTAGATTTCTCCTCATCAAATGTTGACTCATCAAAGACCATATGAGGTGTTTCTTCCACAACTAGAGTTCACCTGTTGAACACCCTGAAAGCCTTGGTGGTTGAGAAATATCCTAAGAATATACCCTCATCTGACCTGGCTTCAAATGTTTTCAACTGGCTCTTCCCATTGTTGTGAATAAAACACTTTCACCCCAAGACATGGAAGTAATAGACACGAGGTTTCCTGCCCTTCTATAGTTCATAGGGTTTTTTGAAGTGTATCTTAGTCAGAGAACATTTGTTCTGAGTATGGCATGCAGTGTTGATTGCTTCTGCCCAAAAATGGTTTGGAGTTGTATGTTCAGCCAACATTGTGCGAGCAGCTTCTTTGAGTGTTATATTTCTTCTTTCTGCTACACCATTATGTTGAGGTGTTCTTGCGACTAATGTCTCATTCTATATCCAAACTTTTTGCAAAAATCAGATATGAAAGAATTCAGAAATTTAGTTCCCTTGTCTGATCTGATCTTTTCAATACTAACAACTTTCTCATTCTGTAATCTCTTGAGCAGCTCAGGTATCTTTGTTGTAGTTTCATTCTTCTTATACAGGAATATAACCCAAGTGAACTTGGAGAAATCATCCGCGATCACCAAAGTATACTTGCATCTGCTGAAACTAAGTGGTGTGACTGGTAAAAAAAGATCCATATGGAGCAGTTGCAGTACTCTGCTGGATGGAGGTTATGGAATCCCTTTGAATGAAGCATTGGCTTGCTTTCCCTTCTAACATGCGGCACATGTCTGATCCTTAGATAAAACTTCATTCGAGAGACCTACAACCATTGACATCCTTGCTATCTTATTAAGAGTTTTAAAGTTCAGATGACTCATTCTCTTATGCCAGAGCCAACTGCTACTTTTGGAACTCTTATCAATCAGACATGCATTTCTTGGACAACTGTCCCAATCTGCAGTGTAGATCGTGTTGGGGTTATACTGGAAAGTATACTTTTTACTTTTTATAACCAAACTGAATTTCTTATTTATTTATTGAAATAAATTATTTATCACTGTTGCATTAAATATGAATGAATGTTATATATATTTACTGCATACCTGTTCAATAAATAGTACGTGTTACATTGTAGTTAATTTGGTGATACCAGACCACGGAAGATCAAATTAATAGTTCCTCGTAACTAAGTACAAAATTCACAAACTAGATGGAAATAAACAATCCATCGTGAAAGGTTGAAGTGTAAAGCTCAGATTGGCTTGTCTTGACCAAGTGATTACACTAGTGTATTATGATGCGCTGAATAGGGCCTACAGGAGGATAAATTCTTCATCACTGAATATAGAAGAATTAGACCATAGTGGTTCATTATTTCTTAATCTCTGTTCCTTAAATAGGATCGTGTGAAATTAATAACTATTGCTTTGACTTATGATGGGAAGAGAATCAACGTGATTCGATACCTTATATGTTGGGCAATACTATTAGTAACACGACTATTGCTAAGATTTAACACGGAGAATCGTGTGTAAGCACGTCTTGCTTGATTTGTCCCCTTGGTGTGCTCAGAAGCTTTATCATATCAAATCTTGCAAGTGGAAATATATTTCCAGTGTGGATAATAATGTAAAGTTGTCTTTACTCCAAGGATAAAGATATTAATTATTATAAAGCTTTTTCAGTGGCTTAATTAATTAGTGGACTAGATAATCTTAAACACGAAAAATAATAACCGGGAGCCATATTATTGAAGAATCGTAATATGGATTTAGATGGATAGTTCAATAATAATTTTATAGTGGAGGTCCAATCTTAATTCTCCTAAAGTCCCCTCAAATAGCCCAATTGAAGTCCAATTAATGAAAAGGAGAAGAAAATATTATTGCCTATTTTTCCATGTAATTTTCGAAAATATGAGTAGGAGAGAGAAATATTTTCTTGGAAAGATTTTATGGAATAAGTATTCTTGAGATATAAGTTTATCCCCTAAATTCAAGATAGGAAAAAGATCTTATTCCTTCCCTACACATAATGAAATTTTCGAAATTTTATAGTATATGGAGGAGGAGAAGATTTTGTTGGGAGATATTTTGGGAAATAGAATATATTAGATATATTCAAGATTGTATCTTGAGGAAGAAGCAATGAAATTTTCCAATAGCCCAACAAGGCTATATTTTCGCTCCCCTTAGTCCTATAAATAGGGGATGAATGTTTCATCCCCAAGGCAATTCCATGTGTTGGAAAAATTAGAAATCCACAAATGTGATGGCAAATATTTTTAGTTTTCTCCTTTATTAAAATCGTTCGTGAGAATCCTTCCACCGGATTACGTTCGTGGACTTGGGACATATTTAAGAAGGCATTTTGGGTTGATCCATCGTCTCAACGATTATCTCTACAAGAGGTATGTAATTTTGTAACTCCTATATTCCGCATGCTTAGGATTTACGCGAATTACTTGTACGCATGTTGTTGTTGCTTATTTGATTATTATGTTGAATTAATTTAGGATGGATTCATGTTAGTAATTAATTGAATAATTTAAATATGTATTTATATATACCTCAAAAAGATCCGGGCACCCCGTATTTCCCAACAGATCGTTCCTTTTCTGGAACCAGTCAGCAAAATCTGTTGAGTAGCTCGATTCTTGATAGTGCACTAATCAGTCGAGAACTCAACACTGAATCTATTGTCTCAGAATTGTGAAAACGATATCAGTTTGTGCTTTAAACCATCGACATACGAGACTTCATAAACATGTACATCATCATTGACTAAGGTTCTAAACCCTCTGGTAAAACCAAAGTTATTGTCACCAAAGAGTACACGTGGGCCTTCTTTTCCTTTTTATGAACTGAGGAGATGCTTGTTGCCAGTCATGTGCCTTGAGCATCCACTATCGATGTATCAGATAGTTGCTTGTAGACCTCCTTTATTGGCAAAACCCACACAAACCTACAATCAGATCAGTCTTTAGGTACCCCAGTAGGATTGGGTCCTGAGGGGTTAGTGTTACCATTCGGGATCCAAATAAACAAGGCACTTCTATGATAATCATCAAGATCAGAGGCCTGATTTGTCTCCCATAAGCATCTACATAATCATACATCTCTTCATGTGCATTCTGATCAGTATGATTATGAGTGTGAACTTTGGATGAATCAGAAGACTTTGGATTTTTCTTGTTAGTCTGTCTTCTCTTAATCTAGTGGGGCTCAGGTGCAGCTGTCCTGGATTTCTGGTTATAAGTGTTGGGATACATTATGCCAGGATCTATTCGGGATGAACTCATAAGCACAAATTTAAATCACAGATTATTACTAACATGAATTAACCTATGCGAATTCATATAATAATCATGCCAACAACATCATGCAAATAATAATCACGTAAAAGGTCCTAGCATGCGGAATTTCTAGGAGTTTACGTAAACTTACCCATTGGAGTGACAACTTCTGAGACAGACAAGATCAGGTATCTGGCTACCAATCGAAAGTCCTTCTCAAGTATTGACAAGTCCTCGTTCAACAACCTTGGTGGGAGGTTCTCCAATGAACAATTGTAAACAAAGGAAAAATAAATATTTTGTTGCACCATCTTTGTGGATTTCTAATTTTTCCAACACATGGAATTCTGTTGGGGATGTAAAATTCATCCCCTATTTATAATAGGGGGTGGTCAAAAAAAGCACGTGTTACATTGTCGAAAATTAGGGATTGTTCAGATCTATCAAGTTGTGAAATATGCACTCATTTACAAGGGGCTGTTATTGTGATCTTATGTGATCTGGTATCATCACATTAACTACAATGTAACAAGTTTTTTTTATGAACGGTTTACAGTAAATATATATAACATTCATTCATATCTAGATGTAACAGTCATAAGTAATTTATTTTAGTAAATAAGTGTTTAATACATAGGTTATACAAAGTAAAAGCATACTTTCACGTATAACCCCAACAATAAGGGTAGATACGATTGCTTCCATCAAAAGATTCATATCTTCTTTGTACATATTGTTTAGTCAAGTTACCTTTAGCATGCTGATTAGGCAGCTTGACCTGATTGGGTTTCATCTGGGACTATCCCTTGTAAGATGGTCCAGGCTGATACCTAGTCTGCTGATTGGGCTGAGGTCTCTTCAGAAGAACTGGGTTCTTCTTTTGATTCCTCGGCTGATATCTGATTAGTTAGGGTTCATTTATGTTCCCCTTCTTACCAGACACTTGCCTTGCCTGATCAGCTGGTCCTTTTCCCTTATTTGATACAGATTTAGCATAAATTGTATCTTTTCCAGAAATCTTCTTTGATTCAGTTTTTGAAGGTGAACCAGTTTGGACATGTGAGGATCTAGAAGGGCCTTCAAACTCAATTCCCTTCTTATCAGTTGGCTTGCGATAATAGTTGTTCAAACTTTGAACAGTTTTAGCTGAGTTTGTGAAAACTTCTACTTTCTTTCGCAAACTGTCCTCACTTCTTTTTAGACTCTCATGCAGTCGGAAGAGTTCATCAAAATTAGCTTGAAATACTTTGAGATCATCAGCTTGTTGTAGGTTGAGAGCCTGTTGTTCCTTAATCAGTTTGTCTTGATCATAAGTACTGACTTTCAGAACCTCCAGTTCTGTGGTCATCTTCTGAACAATTTCAACTGGTTTCAATTCAGCATCTCTACTTACCGCTTTATCCTTGACAAGCTGAGTGTTCTCAGCCCTTAGCTTATCGTTCTCAGCTTCCACTATTGTATAAGTGTCTACTGCATTAGAGAGATCATCAAGCAATTGCTCATTGTAGAGCTGCAGGTCAATCTCTCCAGCAGGTGTGCTCAGCACAACGGGTGTGGAAACAGAAAACACATAAGGTTTAGAGATTACCTCAGTTTGGTCACCTTCTTTGGCCATGAGACATATGTCATCATCAGATGAGAATATTTGATCGTCGACATCATCAGTTGTCGTTATTAGGCAGAAGTCCTAGACAGATGAGTATCCAGAGTCATCAGATGGCAAGTAGGAATCATCTATACATGAAGTATCAGCAACCAAGGTTTTTTTATCTCTGTACTTTTGCTCTCTTCTATTTCGCTTATGTTCTCTTTCTTTAGGAGTCAAGTCGGGGCAGTCTACACTGTAGTGACCTGGTTTCAGATAGTTGAAACATGCTCCAGGTTCCACGGAATTTCTTCTCCCAGGTGATTCTCTTCTCCTATAAGATCTATCAGGAGATTTACCAGATTGCCTGTAATCAGAATCTCTTCGATCTGATCTTTCATCTCGTCTATCTTCCTTGTGATCATCTCTCCGTTCATCTCTTTTATCTTCTCTACGATCGTCTCTTTTGTCATCAGAACGATTCCTTTCTTGTGATCTGTTAGTAGATCTTTTATCTCTTCCTCTACTTTGTCTGTAGTCATGGTAGAATTTCCGATACTTTCCCAATTGAACATTAGATCGTTCAAGCTTTCTGGTTAGCAAAGCAATCTGTTCATCCTGACTTATGATATTTCCTACTGGTTCAGTAGATCTTGAACTGCTGCTAGCTGCCTGGAATGCAACTGCTTTTGTCGTGGCAGGAGTAGCTTCAGCTGGTGACTCGTCTTCTTCTTGACCTCTTTCAATTAGGTCGAATTCATGATCCTTTATCTTAGTCCCGGGGTAAACGAGTCTCACACGTGTATGGGGGGGAATACACGTGTATAGTGATTTTTCAACACTTTTATAATCTATGATCAGTGAATCGGGTTATCCTGAGTATCAGTACTGAGAAACACAGATCGTCCTAAGTTAAAGTCTACTGAGACAACAACCCTGAACTGTTTTCAGTAACTACAAATAAGCTCAACTGATCCTGAGTGTGAAAAGATCTGAATAGCTTTGAACAGATAACTAACTTACTGAGTACTCAGGAGAGTGGCTCAGTTTGGTAGCTATCTATACTAGCTATCTAGGGTGCGGAATGTGTAGGCCCTAAGTTTATACTCGTTTTATCTTGCTGAAAATCTATTTTCCTTTAGCAAAATAGTGATTAAGGCTGTGACTATTTTAATTCAAGTTCAGTGGATTGGTTTCAACTGAATATCAGAAAACTCAGTATGCTTTCAGTGAAAATATGCAGCAAATAAGTATGCAGTACATAAAGTAAACAACACAGTCAGTTATAGTGGTTTAGAGGTCAAGCTCCTACGTCCACTCTCTCTGATCTTCAGAGAAATTTCTTAACTCACTACTACTACTACCTCAAGCTTTCAGACTGAACTCAGCAGCTTACTAACTTACTTCTACGAGCTTTCAGGCTGAACTACACTGCAGCTTACTAACTCAAACACACACAAGCTTTCAGACTGTCACAAGCAACTTACAAACTTCTTCTCTAGAGTTTTCAGGTTGAACTCAACTGCAGCTTACTAACTCTTTACAACTCTCACTTTC
This sequence comes from Stenogyne calaminthoides, assembly GCA_037126765.1. NCBI lineage: Eukaryota > Viridiplantae > Streptophyta > Magnoliopsida > Lamiales > Lamiaceae > Stenogyne > Stenogyne calaminthoides. The sequence continues at coordinate 29,951,462 of JBBCBC010000006.1, read as the reverse complement.
CAATAATCACACACACAATCTAACTAAATAGTAGGGTTTGGGATTGGTTGGTTTCCAACTAAGGTGAGATATCCTTTTACAATTTAGAACACAAGGTAAAAGGCTAGGATATATCTAACTAAGCTTTCGGATTTTTGCTTGAATCTAGGCTTAGTAAATGAGCTCTCTTCAAAGTGAAACACTTGGAAAATCTTAGGTTTTTCGAGTGCTTTAACGAGTGCAAGAATACGAATGTGCTCTGGAGTTGCTTGATTTCCCATAACCTTGCAATGGTGAAGGTCACTGGTATTTATAGGCAATTCACCAAGGTTACTCTTCAAAAACTATCAGTTGGAGGAGATAACAACAAGGGTTTCCTTATTTGGTTAATGATAAACGCCTATTTTAGGGTTTGAACACGCCCTTGCATGGTTTGGGTAATATATAACAAATGCAGTCAATCACTTAGTTTTTGCAGTCTAGAACTCAGTACATCTGACATCTCAATGACATGTCGCTTTTTGTGTCTATGTAATACAATGTTGTCTCTTTATGATTGGTTCTTGACTTTAGTGAATAAAGACAAACAAAACGGCTCTTTTAGGTCAATCTCTCTGAATGAAACAACCTTGAAAGACGCCTAGTCTTAGTTCCTTTTGAGTGCAATCAAATATTTGGACAACATTTATTCCTCATAAATGTGCAAGACTTCCTCAGTCTATTTGTCCTCAGGTAGACAATCTTCGGTCTTCAGGTCTTCATGTTGATCTGAGTCTTCAGGACGATCTGGATATTCAGGTTCTTCTGAGTCTTCCAAAGTCTTCAGATGCCTTTAGTCATTTTCACTGAGTTCCCCCTCAGTGTGTGTCTAACTTATAATCCTTAGAAATATCTGCTGACTATACATTTTGCAGATATTTCCTGAACTAACTATACTGAAACCTGTATTCTAATCTACCTTAGATTATTCTGAACATGTCATATTCAGGGGTTTTGAGATCCAATCAAAATCTTCTCATTTATATTAAATTCATCTCCCAATAATTTCTCCCTTTTTGATGATGTCAAAACCATATATTACAATTTGTTTAAGAAAACCTAACCTATCTCAGGTTTCAGTTTACTTTCTTAAATAGAAGAAACATCAGAAACAAGTATGACAAACAAAATAAAGAAGATAATGAGATATTATCTTTTGTTGATCACCATAAAAAGGAGCTATTTCATTGATGTGGGATAGAGAGATTACATATTACAATGAAATGTTTAACATTATGATCAACAAAATAAAAAAAAACAACTGAACACCATCTTCAGTCTTCTTCAATCTCATCTTCAGGGACTTCAAGATTGAACATCCCAAAATATCTTCTCTTCAGCTCATCTCTCTGCTTTATGATCTCAGGGTGATTTCCAATCAGCTCCAACTGAGCAACAAATCCAGCAACTTCCTGAGAGATGACAGCTTCATTCAAAAATCTATTCTCAAATCTTGGTGCAGGATTGTTGGGAAATTTAGAGTTCTGATGAAAGTTCCAAAACACTTGTAATAGGACAAGTCAGAACCTGTTAGCTGACTGATAAACTAGATATCGGGTTAGGATGACCAGTGATAATTATTGTATAGAACAACTGATGTAATAGATGGGTCACATATTGAGGGGGAACTCAATATATATATTATGTCAAGTCTTGAAGAAGATCAGATCAGATCAGATCTAATTAGACAGTTAGATGATCAGGTGAAGATTTGAAGCCGAAGACTTAGAAGACCTGATGAACAGATGACTACCAGAAGACCTGAAGATCAGAACAAGATCACAAGACCAGAAGACCTACATCAGTTGAGTCTGCTAAGTTGAATCTAGGACAACTTGCACCAGAACTCTATCAGGTATACTGATCAGTTTTATTTGATCAGGTCAGCTCTCAACTGGTGTCAACTGTTTCATACACCAGATCATACGTACTATCAGACAAGAAGAATGTCAACCTTAGTTGGTATACCAAACACTGAACAAGTGTATCTATTAACCAATGAGATCAAGACACGTACGTACGAAACTGAAAATGCAGGATTTGCCGCTGCAAAATCAAACGGCTAGAAAAGACAAATATACATGCTTTCAGCCATGCCGTTCCTGAAGCACGTCAAATCAACCCTGCAAAACTACCTAAAAATAGTCTGAAATTCAAATTTCTCTCCAATGGCTATTTGATTTCAAGGTCTATAAATATGGGATTGCTCTTCATAGTGAAGACACGAAAATTATCATCAAGCTCAAGCTATATCAAGATTTCCGCACGAAGAACACAAAATTCAAGTTTATTTTATAAGTGTTCATCCCATTAGTTCTTAGCATAGAATTATTATCCTCTAGCTTAAGGCGAATTCAAAACTAGGATAGAATTCCAGTTGGAACAAACAACAAATCTTTACCCAAACTCAAAAGTTAGGTTAAGTTTGTTTTAGCAAGATTTCAGACTAGGGTTTCTAGTTCTGATTTCTGGGATCGGTTGAGTGAGAACTCTTTAAACATGTGTTGGTTGTAATGTGTTGGACTAACACAATAAACTAAGTCCAGTTGGTTAAGTTGGTGCCCCTTGTGATAGGGAAGAGTGGACATAGGACTGGTTGTCCGAACCACTATAAAAATCTTGTGTGTATTTACTTGCTCTTAACTGCTTTACACTACTGCACACAACTTAGTTTAAACTGCATACATATTCTGAGTTAGGATCAATCTGCATCAAGCAACTGATCCGATCAGTTTGACTTTTGTCATCTGATTGAAAACAGACTGCAGAATCTGATTTCTTAAAACTGGTTTTTCACACGGGATAAAACTAGCTTCCGCACATCAGTTAAACTATAAGACACCAAACTGATCTGCCATCAGCCGATCAGTAAGTTGGATATCAGTCCAAACTGATTCACTCGCACTCTGATCAGGCAACCTGCCATCACACCTGATCTTGCACGAAAAGTTTTCAGAAGTCTGTTCACCCCTCCCCTCTAGACTTCTGCCCTCACGAAACCCATTCGGGACCTACAAGTGGTAACAGAGCAGTGGTTCTACGGACCACTGACTTTGAGTATCACTGGCTCTCGAGGAAGAACCATTGTGGTCACTTGAACATATCTTGAAAAACCATTTTTAAAACTTCATTTGTTTTCAAAACTCACTAAGCATGGATAATACATCTGGTATGTATCATGAAAGGTGTTCTTGATGTACCTCATGAGGTTCTCTTCGAAAGATGGAGAAGTTTGAAGGATCTGCATTACCTGATCAGCTGATGTCGAGGGGCCTTCGACCTCCATATCCTCAGCTTGTCTCCCTCTAGCAGCCAGATCTATCACATGCTCGGCTGATTGTGCCTCAGCTGATGGGGATTGTGCCGCATCTCCCACAACGCTTCATCGGTAACTTCTTCATGTTCTTCAATGATCATTATTTCTTTTGCCGTCTTCTCAGTATCAGCCATTTGCTCGAAGATCTCTTCAATACTAATCGGACCAACATCACCCATTTCTTCTTCATTATCATTAGAATCCTTCATTTGCTTCATTGTACGGCTACACTTGACCATTTTGTGGGTCATTTCGTTGTGCATTGGGGTGTCCGGCATTCCCAGCTATCTCGTGATCAAGCCAGCCACTGCATCATCAGAAATCAGATCTGGAGCAGTTTCCACACCAGCTATCTTCCTCTTCTCTAACTCATACTCAAGAAAGGGGCGAACTCCACCTTTCTACTCTAGAACAGTTCCGAAATCTTCAAATTTCTTCAGTCTGATGTCTCTCCAAGTGAGCACATCGAGAACTGTGGCCTTAACATCTGGTCTGATTGCCAACTCCGGATATCTGTCTTCCAGCATTTTCTCCAGTCGCCATCTGATAATTTTCTCTATGAAAGAGAGAATTTCAGGTTCTGGCTAGGGCGAGAGATGGAGAAAATGGTATAGTAGAGAGAGGATCTGGATTTGCTAATTTTTGGGGAGATGAAGTATCTAGATGTTCAGATTCTATAGATACAGAAGGAACCTGAAAGGTCTTCTGCAGAGGCTCAGTCTGAGCAGCCTTGGAAACTTGACCTGATCCTCTCGGGGGCAGTTTTTTGAGGAGAATATTATCATCATCATCTGAATCAGAAGGCTCATCCACCAGCTTCGTCTCCTTCTTTTACCCTTTCCCTGTAACATCAGCAATAGGTGTTGATTTGGTTCTCTTTGCTGCTGGTTGGGTTGGTTCCTTAAGAACAATTCCCTTCTCAGGCTTCCTCGTAACAACTTTTCTTTTCTGACCAACTTGTCCCTTTCTGCGGACTTCTGCTGCTGGTTTAACATCAACCTCAGCATCATCATCGGCAAGGCCAGGTATTTGCCTATTGATCAGGAAAATCTTTTTGTGTGCCAGCTTGTAGGGAATCATCTCATCCTCACTTCAATCTCTGTCCTTCATCAGATCTATCAAGATCAGAGTTACCTTTTGCAGCATCGTAATCTTGGCTGTTAAAACAACCTTCCTGTTCTCAGTCACAAATTTTGCTAATTCCTCCAGTAACCTCCTCTTCAGAAATTCCAGCCAGTTGATTTTGGTATTATCAATGATGGCAGTCATTATTCGAGCCTTTTCTTGTGTAACGGCATCTAGGCTATAGGTAATTCCCAAAATTACCTTCTGAACAATATCAAGAAGAAGCCTACTTCCTTTTCAGCATCGGTTTCTTAAACCCTTTTGAATGGTGAGCATCAGCAGGGCGGAGGAGGTGTTTGACAATCGCACTATCTTCTGCAGCACGATATGCATCGGGCATAATCCCATCCGCCGGAGCTGGAAGCCGGAAAATCCTATGGAGATCTTCATCAGTGATTTCCAGATGTTCCCCCTGTACCTCAGAGTATAGAATCCCTTCATGGTCTCTTAAATTATATAGAAATTTAAGAGCACCATCTAGCAGTATGGAATCTGCGCTCGCTGAAAAATAGGTCTTCAGCCCACAATCCTTCAATAATTTTAATATTTCCAGTGACTCAGGATTTGTGGTTGTTCTGAAATCGACACAGCTTTCTTCGATCACCTCATCGGCAAAGTCCCTAAAGATGGGATCTTTAGGTTCTGGGGAGACGAGTGAGGCGTGGGACGAAGAGTGTGCTATCTCTGCAACTTATCTTACCTTTGGTGCCATTTCTGCAAGAATTTAGATTATTAGATATGTGATAAGGGAGAAGTGAACATATAAACACAATACATAAATAGACATCAAGAAACTAAATCCCAAGCATTTACCAGTATATCTTCTAGAAAAAATGTAAATATAAACAAAGATAAATAGTGATATGGAGAGTGTCGTAACTTTTGTGAAGGAATATTAGTTTTGAGAAATTTGTAGAGAAATTTTTGTGAAGGATTTTGATTTAGTGAACGAAGGGTTTTTTTTAAAGGAGAGGGAAAGACATAATCATTTAAAATAGGGAACCCAAACGATGTCCAATCGTAATCGACGTTTAGGGTTAGGCGGTTTTGAAAGATGAAGACCGTGTGGTCAAGGAAAATATAGACCGCAACTTTTGGATTTTAAAAAACGTAATTAATGCATTTAATACATGCGCCTCGCGTCCGCATTTAATGAATTTCAGTACGACGTCATTTAAATTATATTTAAATGCAGGGCAAACACATAAATGAAAACAGAAAGAGTAGGGAATCAGAGATACATATCTGATTGACTGATATTGTTATCAGTCAATTACCACGAGTGTTTGACCAGTTGATCTTAACTGCTTCTCTAATCCTTAGTCTTTTCCCAACAATGTCCCACTTTTATGATCAGATTTCTTCTGATCCTAGCTGATCAGTTGGAGGTTCCCCTTCAAATGCTATTCTTTTCTGATCAGTTTCTTAACCAACTAGTCTTGGAGACCAGTCCACCAAAGATTTCTGGTGCACTTTCTCCTAGATCCAGAAGTCCTAGTTCATTACACAGTTCTCTGAATCTGACTTCAGCTAGTGGCTTAGTTAAGATATCACCTCTCTGCTTATTAGTATGGATCTTTTCCATTATGATATTCTTCTTTTCCACATGATCTCTTATGAAGTGATGTCTAAAGTCCACATGCTTGCATTTTGTGTGTAGAACGGGATTCTGAGTAATTGCTACAATGTTATAATCCCTCAGCTGCTGACTAAGCCAGAGCAATTGGGAGCAACAACTTCTTGCAGCCATGTATTCTGCTTCAGTAGTAGATGTGGCAACAGATGTCTATTTCTTTGAAAACCAAGAGATCAGTTTACTTCCTAAGAACTGGCATGTACCTGAGGTTGACTTTCTGTCTATTCTGCAACCTCCATAATCAGAATCAGATACTTAAGAATCCGCTTAGCTGCTTCCAGGTGGCTTTGTATCGGATTTGCCTGAAATCTGGCACATACACCTACTGCAAATGTTATATCTGGTCTGCTGGTAGTCAGGTATAGTAAAGATCCAATGAGTGCCCTATATTCTTTCTGATTAGTTTTCTGACCATTCTCATCTGGATCCATCTTGAATCCAGTCATCATAGGAATTTTGGCTTCTTTATTGTTCTGAATTCCAAACTTAGCCAACAGAATCCTAGTGTACTTTGCTTGACAGATGAATATTCCTTCTGTAATTTGTTTAACTTGAAGACCCAGAAAGTAATTCATCTGAGCCATCATGGAAATCTCAAACTTTCCTTGCATCAGTTTGCTGAATCTATCACATAAGCTTTTGTTGGGAGATCCGAAGATAATATCGTCCACATAAATCTGAACCATCAGAATGTCTTCACCATCTTCTATTCTGAATAAGGTTCTGTCTATTATTCCTTTATGGCATGATTGGTATGACTGAATGAAATTACGGTTGAATGGAATGAATTAATGAATGGAATGAAGGCCTGAATGGAATGATATAGGAATGATCATTCTTATGATTGGTATGACCTATGAATGAAATATAAGTATTGGTAAATTTGTTTTAAAATTATTATTATTAGTTATTAATTATACTTTAATATTAATATTATTATTGATTATTATATATATTTTTAATATATTATTATTTTTAGCTTTTTAATATATATTTTTTAAAATAATATTTTTTATAATTACAAAAATAATATTATTATTGTGTTTATTATAATAATATATAATTTTAGTAAACATATATATGTATATTAATATGTATTTAATTATTGTTGAAAGTATGAGTTAATAATAACGTTATGGTTAGGTCTTGTATGCACCCGGGTGCATCGTCCACTCATAGTGCATTTTAGAAGCGTGCAACTTGTTATGCTGAAAAAGTACGACTTATTTACACATAAAAGTGCAACTGTTAATATGGGAACATATTTGCATGCTTCTGTTTGAAATAGTTGCATGTTTCTATTTTGTATAGTTGCACGCCTCTAAAATGAACTATGAGTGCACGGTGCACCCGAGTGTACATGAGACCCACTCTAATGTTATGTATATTTTTAATATTTTTATTATTAATAATATATTATTAAATAATAATATTTTTATTTTATTTTTATTAAAATATTATTAAGAATTTGCTTTAATTTACATTTTTCGAGATATAGATGTATTTGGAATAGATTTAGGAATGCTCATTCAATTCCCTATCTATTCCAACATACCAATCACACCATTAGTGAATTCACTGTCTACCAAGAACTGAGATAGTATATCATACCATGCTCTAGGAGCTTGTTTCAGTCCGTAAAGAGCTTTTCTTCATCGGTACACCTGGTTGCCTTTTTCAAAGCCAGGAGGTTGTTCGACATAAACTTCCTCCGCTAGTACCCCGTTTAAGAATGCACTCTTTACATCCATCTGATACACAGTAAACCCTCTGTGGGCAGCTGTTGGGAGATGAATTTAATAAAGATATGATTTTGATTAGATCTCAAAACTCCTGAGTATGACATGTTAAGGATAATCTTGATAGTTGAGTCAGGATTTAGTTTTAGAGTATTCAGGATGTTATCTGCAAAATGTATAGTCAGCATATATAGATCAGGTTAGATTCTGATAAGTTCTGAAGACTCAGTAAGTTTCTGAAGAAACTGAAGTTTCAGTATGAAACTGAAGTTTCCGAGGTTTCAGTGAAAAACTGAGAAACTGAAGACTCAGTGTGAAACTGAAAAACTGAAGACTCAGTGAGAAACTGAGAAACTGAAGACTCAGTATGAAACTGAGGAACTGAAGACTTAGCATTAAGATTCAGTAATCAGTCAGAATATCTGTGAAGACTCAGAAGACCCTGAAGACCCAGAAGACCCTTAAGACTCAGAAGACTCTCAAGACTCAGAAGACTCTGAAGACACAGAAGACAGAAGACTGAAGACTGAAGATCAAGAATACTGAAGGCACAGTAATTACTGAAGACTCAGTAATGTACTGAATGCTCAGTATAAACCTGAATGTTCCGAGGAACTAAAAATATCTATCTGAAGGATGCAATACTGAGAAAAATGCGATTCCTCAGAAAAATAGATATTGCCCAAGACATTCAAATGCAGACAAAAGGAACTAAAACAAAGTGTTGTTAAGGTTATATCACTCAGAGAATGTAACCAAAAAGAGCCGTTGAAGTTGTCTACCTAACTGAAGATAACAGCCAATAAGAAGAAGACAGCATTGTACCTTACTAACACTGACAGCGATAGGTCACTGAAAAATGTCAGTAGTACTATGTTCCAGACTGCAAAAAAGTGTTGACCGGCTACATGAAAGGCTATTGCCTAAAAAGTGCTAGGGAGTCTCAAACCCTAAATATAGTTGTTCTTCACACACCATAAGAGGAAACTCACGAAGCTATCTCTCCCAACGGATAGTTTTTCAAGAGTGACCTTGATGTATGCCTATAAATACTTGTGACCCTCTACATTGTAAGGTTACGGGAAATTTGTAAGCAACTCAAGAGCTCAAACTTATTATTGCAAGTTGAAGCACTCGAAAACCCAAGAATTTCCCAAGTGCTTTAAATCGAAGAGAGCTCATTCCACTAAGCCTAGCTTGATAAGATATATCCAAAGCTTAATCGAGATATCCTAGCCTTTGCATTGTTCTTTATTGTAAAGGATATCTCATCCTAGTTGGAAACCAACCAAGAAACCCCTTTGTAAGGTAGTTTGAGTGTGATTGTTGGTGAGATTGGAGTTGTAAAGAGTGAGTAAACTAAATTGAGGTAGTCAGAAAGCTCTAGAGAAGATGTGAGTAATCTATCTTGGATAGACAGAAAGCTTGTGTGAGTTTTTGAGTTAGTAAACTACAGAGGTAGTCAGAAAGCTCAAAACTAGAAAGGTTAGTAAACTACAGAGGTAGTCAGAAAGCCTTAGGAAGTGATTAGTGAATTTCTCTGAAGAGATCAGGGAGAGTGGACGTAGGAGCTTGAGTCTCTGAACCACTATAAATTGCTGTGTTCTTTGCTTTCTGTTTTTGCTTTGCTTAACTGTTGCATTACCTTGTTTTGAAAGCATATTTTCACTGATATTCAGTTGGAATCAATCCACTGAAGCTGCATCTGAATTGAATCACAGCCTAATCACTATTCCATTAAAAGGAAGGTTTTCAGTAAAAGCTTAAAACGAGTATAAACTTAGGGCCAACCATTCCGCACATCTGAGTAGCTAGAATAGATAGTTACCAAACTGAACTTACTCTTCTGAGGGTTCAGTAAGTTAGTTATCTGATCCAAGCAACTTAGGATCTCTGAAAACTCATGACTCACTTGGGATTATCTGAGGTATCTGAAAGCAGGTCAGGATCACTGTCTCAAGTAGACTTTGACTCAGAGCGATTTGTGCTTCTCAGAACCAAATCATCAGGACAACCTGACCCAAGCTGACTCAGTAAAAGAAAAGTTTTAAAAATCACTGAACACGTGTATTGCCCCCCCATACACGTGTAAGACTCGTTTGCACCGGGACCAACAAGTGGTATCAGAGCAGTGGTTCAACTTGACCACCTGCTTTGTTGACCAAAGTCTTATTTGCTAAAATACTTGTGGTCTATCTGAACTGATCTTATTTGCTGAACTCCTAAAAGACTCAGATAAGATGTCTTCTAAGAAACTTCCCATGTTCTCAGTAGAGAACTATGATTTATGGAGACTGAGAATGCAGGCTCACCTGTATTCTAAACATGAACGTATGTGGAGAGTGGTCTCTGAAGGGTCATTCCAATTTACTGTGGTGAATCCCAGAGGAACAAAAATGAGAGAAATGATCCTAGAGCAGAATTTCCTAAGTCTGATGACCAACTGACTCCTGAGGAGAGAAAGTTAGTCAATCTAGACAATATTGCTAAAGACACACTATACAGTACAATTGATGATGGTGTGATGGGAATGATTTCTCACTGCAATACTGCAAAAGAAATTTGGGATACACTAGCTGTAATGTGCCAAGGCACAGATCATATCAAGGAAAACAAACTTTCAGTTGCAATTGGAAAGTTTGATAGTTTTGAAATGGATGAAGGTAAATCTATAGACAAATTGGAAGTCAGATTCACTAGTATTATGAATGATCTAAATGCACTTGGAAAGAAATATCCACAAAGAGAAGTTGCATTGAAAATTCTTAGAGGTCTTTCTAAGAAATGGGATATACATGCAGTGGTGATTGAAAACACCAAAAACATTAATTCAATGCCCTATCAACAAGTCTTCTCTGAGCTAAAGGCCTATGAGTTCGTAATTGATAAGAAATCTAAAAAGGCTGACAGCAAAGATGATTCATCATCTAGTAAGAATGTGGCTTTCAAAGCCAAGGATAAAACCTGTAAAACTAGAGAGTCTGAGAACTCCCTTGCTAAAAATCAGGATGAGCTTGAGGATAAGCTAGCACTGATGGCAAGGAGGTTTGAAATACTTAATAGTCGTTATGGAAAATATAAAAACTATTACAGGAATCACAGGTACCAGAAGAAACCTGAGGACAAATCAACTGAGAAGAAGAAGGACCTGAAAGCTGAAGGATCTTCATCCAAAAGGAAGGACTCCAAGTCCAAAGAAGAGAGTGATCAGGATGATGATGCCAACAGATGCTACAATTGCCAAAAGAAAGGTCACTTCCAGTATGATTGTCCTGGCCTGAGTGCTAAGGAGAGAAGATAAAGGCAAGCTAAAAGAGACAAGAAGTTCTCAAGCAAAAAGGCCATGGTTGCAGAAGAAGAACATTCTGAGGAAGGATCTAGCTCTTCAGATGAAATCTTCTCAGACAGTGAAAGTGATGACCTCTGTGTAATGGCTATTGAGGAGGTAAACTCTTCTTTCTCTGTTGTTGCTCCTACACTAGCACAAGAGTTGTCAAGTTCAACTGTAAACAATCAATTTGACCTGATGGATTCTTTTGAGAGTCTGATGAAGGACTATGCTAAATGAAACTCAAGAGCAGAATAAGGAACTGAAGGCTGAAAATCTTAAGTGAAAAGACTCTAGCAATACTGAAATCATTTCTCAATTAATGGGAGCTACTGATAAACTGGATGTTCTGAAAGTACAACTCTCAGAGAAAGAGAAGTTGATAGTGACCCTAACTGAAAAGCTAGAGAAATCCACTGAAGAGATTCAGCTGATCAGAACTAAGTTCAATGACCTCTCTGAGAAGCATGAAACTCTACAGAACTGTGAGGATAGTGCGCAGAAGAAGTTAACTCTATTGAATACTGCATCTAAAGTAATAGATGAAATTCAGAGTTATCAGAGACCTGCCACTAAAAAATCTGGATTGGGATACATTCCAGGGGGAACCTCACAAGGGCATCTGAATGTTGCATCAAGTAGCAAGAAGATAATCTTTGTAAAACCAGTGGCACCTACACTTCAAACTGAAGAAATGCCCAAGGTTGTAGACAAGGGAAAAGGACCTATGGTTCCAGTAAAACTTAATGATCAGGTAAGAAAGCCCAAACCTCAGGTGAAGGCTAGAAAACCTGAGCACTCAGTTGGAAAATTTCAGGCAAGTACTTCGAAGCCTCAGGCTAAGATTGCAAACCTGAAAGGATCTGCACTGAACCATCAGAGGAATCTTCAGAAGTGAAACACTCAGCAGAGACCTTCTCAACTGAAGAAACCAAGTCCTCAGTATACTGAAAGACCCAAATTTCAGTACAGGAAACCTGAACCCCACTTGCCTAAGGGTAAAGGTTACCTAAACCCGAGTCAACAAAGATTCAGACCAGCTGCACAGAAGCCAAAGCAAATGAACAAAAGGCCTGAACCAAAGAAAAACTCTAAGGCTCATGTTCATGCTAAGGCTAGCACTCATACACAGGAAACTGCTAAGGCACCCAGAGTAGTAAATGTGTATGTAGATGTTTATGGAAGACAGATCAGCCACTATAAAGTGATTAGAGTTGTCAGACAGATTTGGATTCCGAAAGGTACAGCGAACCTAGTAGGACCCTATACAAATTGGGTACCTAAGAATTGATCTATTTTTCAGGAGGAAAACAAGGGCACAAAGTTGATTAAAGATCACATAGCACTGATGAGTAGAGATGAAAAAGCCCCTGCTGTATGGTATCTTGACAATGGATGCTCAAGACATATGACGACAGATTCAAGAAGATACTCGAAGGACTATGTTGAACAAAGAGGCCCTCGGATCACTTTTGGAGATAACTCCAAGGATGGTCAAGGATATGGAACTTTGGAAATCGACTCGATTCATATCCATGGTGTTTCAGATGTATCTCGGATTGAAGCATAACTTGGTTTCAATAAGCCAATTCTGTGATAAGGGTTTTAATGTTGAGTTCTCTAAGAACTTATGTTATGTGAAAGATGATATCTCACAGAAAATATTACTGACTGGTACTAGAAAAGGAATTGTATATCTTGCTGATTGGAGTTCAACTCCTAAAGATACATGTTTGGTTGCAAAAGTTCCACAGATATACCCGATTGGTTATGGCATAAAAAGAATGAATCACCAATTTCAAAACCCCCAATAAGCTTGCAAGATTAGCTCATGTGAGAGGGTTGCCTAATGAAGTGTTCAGTAAGGAACATGTTTGTGATGCGTGCCAAAAAGGAAAACAAATTAAAGCATCATTTAAAAGCAAAGTAGATGTTTCTACTGAAAGAATACTTCAGTTGTTGCATATGGATCTTTTTGGTCCAATAACACCAGTGAGCACTAATGGCAGGAAATTCACACTAGTAGTAGTTGATGACTACTCAAGATATACTTGGGTCATATTCTTAATCAGCAAGAAAGAGACTCAGATAAAAGTCGCCTCGAAAGTTCTTGAAAAGGCTCGAGATTGAGAAAAAATCTGAGTGTGGTCAAAATCGATCCGACAAAAGGAACCTAATTTATAAACCATATTATATCTTATTATTGTGCAAAGAAATGGAATTACTCATGAAACATCAGCTGCAAGGACCCCTCAACAAAATGGTGTTGCTGAAAGAAGGAACAGGACTCAAAAGAAGTGCTGAGGACAATGATAAATTTAAACCGATATTCCTAAAAGGTTTTGGGCTGAAGTTGTCAACACTGCATGCTATTCACGTAAACAGTCCATCTTGACCAAGAGTCAAGGCAAAACACCCTACGAGCTTTGGAATGAAAGGAAGCCTCTTGTTTTTTCTTTTCGTGTTTTTGGTTGCAAGTGTTTCATACACAATAATGGTAAAGATCAGTTGAAAACATTTGATAGCAAAGTCGATGAAGGAATATTCTTAGGATATTCGAAGTCGAAAAAAGCTTCGGGGTTTACAAATCAGGGACTCTTATTGTGGAGGAAACACCTCATGTTGTTTTTTGATGAATCTACTTGTGTTCGGAAGAAACATGAACATGATGCAGATGAACTAACCAAGAGGATCACCAGACTAAGCCTGAAAAAGAATGACAAATCATCCACTGAACCAGAAAAGAAGAAGTCAGTCACCTTCTATGATTTGAGTGACTCGGACTCGAGATAAAGAAGTTCAGGATGGAACTTCGGGATGGTGAGACTCAGAAAGCCAACACACCAAAGGTGACCAATCTGAACAAACACCAGTTCAGACTCAGGTATGTGATGCCAATGAAGATGTGGTCACAAATGAGGCAATTCTGAATCTATCAACCAAAGGGGAACAAATGTCAACGACAATGTTACAATAGAATTTCCCGAGGAAGATGATTCCTTTCTCCTTTCTCAAGTTTCACGAAGTTTATTGAACTAACTGAACCTAACATTTCAAATGTTGAGGATACTATTGAAGGGGGAACATCTAGAAGGAAATGGTTAGATAGTCATCCTACAAGTCAGATTGTGGGTGATCTAACTGAAGGTGTTAAAACATGAAGGTTCCATGGTGAGAGTGCACTATTCTGCTGCTTCCTATCAGAGAAATGGCCTACTGAGATTGAAGAAGCTCTACAAGATTCTCATTGGATTACTGCTATGCAAGAAGAGCTGAATCAATTCTCAAGGAATGAGGTTTGGGAGCTAGTGGATAGACCTGAAAGGCACAATATCATTGGAACCATGTGGGTTTTTAAGAATAAAAGAGATGAGAACAACAACATTGTAAGAAATAAGGCAAGGCTAGTTGCACAAGGTTATTCCCAAGAAGAAGGCTTGGATTATGATGAAACCTTTGCACCTGTTGCAAGACTAGAAGCCATCAGATTGTTTCTTGCATATGTTTGCCCACATGAAGTTCACATATCTATCAAATGGATGTGAAAAGTGCATTTCTGAACGGTGTGCTTAAAGAAGAGGTTTATGTAGAACAACCTCCTGGTTTCAAACAGAATGACCAAGTTTACAGGCTCAGAAAAGCCTTGTATGGTCTTAAGCAAGCACCCAGAGCATGGTATGATACTCTTTCTCAGTTTCTTACTGACCATGGTTTTGTCAAAGGAATCTGTTGATAGAACTCGCTCGTGGATAGAAGATGGGGATGATATCTTCTTGGTTCGGATATATGTTGATGACATCATTTTTGGATCTCCAAACCATCAGCTGTGTGAAAAGTTTTCAACACTGATGAAAGGCAAGTTTGAGATGTCAATGATGGGAAAGATGAATTTCTTCCTAGGTCTTCAAGTGAAACAATCAAAGGAAGGAATCTTCATCAACCGTAAAGTACAAAGGATCCGATTGCCAAGTATGTTTATACAGACCGCAATGCGGTTAGAATTCTATGAATACTAACTACAAGATGGATCCCGATTTCAAGGCAAATCGAGAAGTCATACCGATTATAGAGGAATCATTGGATCATTGCTCTATCTCACGTGAGCAGGGCCGGATATAACATTTCTTTGTTGGGATATGTGCAAGATACCAAGCTAATCCTAAGGCTAGTCACATGGAGGTCGCCAAAAAGATCTTGAAGTATCTTAAGGGCACAATGAATAGAGGATTATGGTATCCAACCGATGATAACCTTGAATTAACCGTTACTCGAGATGTCAATATGGAGGTCAGTAGGATTGACAGAAGTCCACTACGAGAACTTGTCAATTTCTTGAAGTAAAATGATATCTTGGTTTTCGAAGAAAATGACCTCGATAGGGAACCAAGATTATCAAGTCAATACATGGTCATTGAAGTCATTTCTTGTCTTTCATTCTTTGCTCGCACAACAATTAAGGGATTATAAAGTTGTAGCCAATGAAGTACCAATATTTTGTGACAATAATAGTGTCATTGCTATTTCACAAAATCCGTAATGCACACCGATGCAAGCATGTGGATATCAAACATCACTTCATCGAGATCATCATCGAGAAAAAGGACATCGGGATGGAGAAAATTCATCTTGATAAGCGAGAGAGTCGATATCTTGACTAAACCTTTGGTCAATCAAGATTTCGTGAACTATCGATTGAATTAGGGATGTTGGATCCAGTGTATAGAGTAAAATCTGAAAAATTGAAGGTTTTCGGATGCATGAAGTTTTCTCGCAATTCTCTTGAGAAGCTCAGATAAAATGGAAATATTGAACCTCGAGTCTTAGGAAACTCAGATTCTTGAAAGTCAAGATTTTACTCGATATTATATTTTGAACCCTTTCAAGATTTCGATCATCTTGACATTTTATCAAGGTCAATGCTCTGTAAGACTGATAGAGGTAAATTAGTCTGAAGAAGTAATGACTCATGCGACTCATTTATTGCTTAAGTGAAACTCAGTAATCATTTGCAATAAATACAAAACACCTGAAGAATGTTTTGGGCGGGATCTTTGAAATTCCAAAGAAGGTCAACAGTCATTAAATGCTCTGTTACATTTATCCACCAATGAGGTTAAAATGGCGGCTTACTTTTCGGAGATCGACCTTTCATATACCCGATTAATCGTGGATTAATCTTAACCGTTGTTTTTCACCAAACAGGTACGACTACCCATGATCTCGAGCTATATATTCCTTTGAAAGCCATTCAAGCCAAATTTTATTGAATCCTTCACTCCCAAAACCCTCTGCAAATAAATCCCTTTTTACCCAGAAAAGCTTCTTCACTCAAAACCCTAAATCTTCAAAATCTCAAATGGCTCCTACCATATTCGAAAGATTAGCCAAGACTAATAAGCCATGGTATGAGTACGTGGTTTCTTTGGAGAGTACCACCAATGCCAAGCACGAAGAAGAGGCGCTCCATTTAATCCGATTAATGAAATCGATTTAACCTCGTCGCGAATCGACCGAAGGTGGAATATACTCCCGAGGTAATAGAGTTTGTCGCTAATTTGGAAATAGATGAGGATGATTGTATAGAGTCCAAGATTTATGTTTCTCATCTTGAACAATCGATGAAATATATGGATTTTGTTCGAGAGCTCTATATTGTCCCTAAGAACTTAAACGACATTTTTGAGTTGTGCGATAGGGGAGATGACCCCTCATTATATATGTTGGGACGAGAGCAAGAGTATCTTGATGGGATTACTGAGAATCCTGTTAAGTTTGAGGCAACTCTGCATAAGCGGCATCTAAAGCCGAAGTACAGAGTGTTGATGGATATCGTTGGAAAGTGCATCATGAGTCGATCAGGAAGCTTCGAGCAGATCAGCACTCCCAAACTCCGACTGATGGCGGCGATTGAGGACTCACCCACCAAGGAGTTCAACTGGTTGAAATATTTGATCAAGGTGGTTAGTGAGCAAGCCAAGGTCATAAAAAAGGAGGATGGGGTGATATCGATCAAAGGCAGGATCCTCCACGCCACCAAAATAGCCTTTATTTTGGAGATGTGCCGAGAGGAGGAGGATATCTTTATCAAATCTACTCCATTCCCTAAGTCCAAAATAATGTTCAAGCCCATTGCTGCAAAGAGGACGATCAAGGGAAAGAAAGAGAAAAAGGTGGAATCACCTGTTGCGGCTGCTGCAAAAGAAACCCAACAAGCCAGGGGGAAGGCTTTGTTGGAGGCGAAGAAGGATCAGGGTGAGAAATTGAAAAAGCAAAAGACCCTCGCTCCAAAGCGCAAGACAGTGGTGGTTCTCACCGATGAGGAAGAAGAAAGTGAGACTGAGAAGATTCAGCCTGAGAGCCAAACTGCTCAGAAATCGCCTGAGAAGAAAGTACTTGGCTCAGGCTATCTCAAAGGCGCAGGATCAAACTGAGGAGCAAGCCTTCTCTGAGGTTCTTGAGACATCGCTTAGTTCTGATAAGTTTTCTCAGGAAATATTCCAAGGACCTCAGACTTCAGAGCAAGTACAGATTCTTGTTGAGGAAGCTCCCCGCCGGACCTCGAAAAAATGTTCGATTCCCTCTCGAGGTTGTGCCCGCCGCCTCGAGCAAACTGTTTTTCCCATCGAGAGGCGCCACGGACCTCGTAACCAAAAGCAGATTCAAATCGAGGAGTCACCCTGCCCAAACCTCAGAGTTTGCTGAGCCTCAGGAGCCGATGAACTTTGATGAGCTCCTGAATGAGCTATTAGTCGATCTTTTAGCAAAGTTTCCAACTGAATCTGAGAGCCCGATGCTCAAGAAAGGTGAAGCTGAAGAGACCGAATGGCGAAGCAAGGGGGAAAGGTTCATCCTTGACCGCTACCCTGAGCTTAGCTCATTCCCCCGACCTCCAAGACATCTTCTTCGACATAAGGTCAACGGTCTACATCCTCAACCGCACTCTTCTAGAGATGCTCAACATTGCTTCATTCAGAGGCTGGACCGGTGGAACGAGGAGATGTTTTCTCAATCAATTCTCTCGATTCGTAAAAACCAAGCTCGGGATGAAAATCTCAGATTTTGATGAGCTTGTGAAGAGGAAGGTTGCTGAGAGGATTGCTGAAGTTGGTGCCCCGAGCTCCAAAGATAAATCTCAGGATGGGGACCAACAAGGGGATGAAGAGAGTCAATCTCAGAAGGAGAAAGACTCAACCGATCTTGATCAGTCAGCCGTCGAACATCCTCGATCGGGTTAGCCTTCGTAACTTTTGGCACTATTAATAATTATGCCAGATTACCAAGTTCCTACCTCTAAATCAGAATGTCCGATATGCAAACCGAGGCTCGGTGGACACCCAAGCTCGGTGAATCCCAGACTCAGACCGAAGTCCGAAGCCCCATTCGATCAAGCTCGTGTTCGAAATGAGACTCAGATGAATGCAACCAACTCAGAGCAAAGCCAGACGATATGCTCCCGAGATTGATCTCACCCCGATGATGGAGAAATCGAGAAGGTTGAGCCAATCCTCAACAAAATTGCTTTCGATGGAGGAGGTTTTTGGCCAACCAATCTCGAAAGATTGAAGGATTGAGTACTTCTTTAGAACTGCAAGCTACTTGACTACTCGACAGACATGTCGACCTCCATGGAAGGAAAATTAGAAGCAAAGATGGAGGGGGGTCAAGGCCGAAGCTTAATCAGAGTCAAGCAAAAGCATCGGTGAGCGCACTCGATTCTAGAAGCAAAGTTGGTTGAGAAGAATGAGATGTCAGTGAAGAACGCTGTTGAGGAAATGAGCTCAATGCTCATGGCCAAGATGATGATATGTGTTCAAGGAAGCTCTCTCAAGCCAATTTGCTCATCTGTCTGAAGAATTCTCTGTGGCGAAGAACCACCTCAGAAGGCTCGAGGAGGAGCAAGATCAGATGGCAGGGGAGGTGCGGAGTGTCAGTAAAGAACAATACCATATGGACACAGCACTCTCCAAGAGAGTATGGTTCCAAGAAGGGGGAAAGACCTGGAGCTGATCTCAGGGTTTTCTTGGAACATACTCTGAAGGGCAAGGTTGTAAAAGATGCTGAAAAGAAGATCATTGCCGAAGCCATGAAGGAGATAGAAGCCACTGATAAGCTTAAGTTCAAAGAGGTGGAGAAGCCGGGCCTACACTCGTGTTTCGGAGGGAAACAATGCGTAAAGTTGTTCTTTGAGAAAACCGAGTGGTAGAGGAAGGATTGGTACAAGCCTAGCTGGTGCTGAAATGCCCATCAAGAGAAAGGCTATGGCAATGGAAGAGCCTGAGGGTAAAAGAGCAAAGGCTTCTAAGCCAATTCAGAGGAAATTATTGCTGGATATTGAAGATTCTGAGGTTGAGCCAAAGAAGAAGGTCTTCAATACCAGAAGCGCTCTGAAAACACTCCAGATTGAACAAGCGAAGAAAATTGTTGCTTCTGTTTCTGGTGTACTAGTGATCAGAAAGAAGGTAGAAGAAGAGTAGAAAAGAAGGAGTGGGTTCAAAAAGTTCGCAAGCAAGAGGAGAGGGAACACAAAAGCACAGAAATGGCCGCATGTTGATAAATGGATCCCAGTCCATCTCAACGATGCGTGGGAAGAAATTAAGAGAACCTTCTGGTTCTACTATGATGTGCTCAGAGAATGGAGAGGGGAGAGCTCAGATCCGAATGAGGCTTTCATCGACTATCTCCTGACCTTCTATCCAAAATACCTTCAAGGATGGATAAATCTTGCGGATGAAGGAAAGGTGCAGATAACCGCCCCTGGTCCATACGTGTACCCTCCTCCCAGGTTAGAGAATGGCTGTGTAAATGAGAAAGTCATTGCTCAAAAAATATATCAGTACGCCATTCAGTTGGGTCTGACAGGGAACAATCCTGATATCATCAAGGAGAGAGATGCGCTGAAAAGAAGATATTACAGAATGTTCAACCTTGAAGTCCCTGCTGATGAGGTGGAAGAAGATCAGAACTGAAGAGTCGAGCTGAAGAGCAGAAGAAGACTGAAGATGAAGAACTCAGAAGATTCATGTAATTCTTTATCTTTCTTTTGTCTTTTTGTTTTTGTTAGATAAGATTCATTGTAACTTGTAACAGTCTACCTATCATCAATGAAACCTTATCATTTATGCTCAAAAGATAATATCTCATTATCTTATTTACATGTCGTTTAATTTTGATATGCCTGAATGATGTCTCTGAATTAATTGTTTGGAAATTAAGTATTTAGTGATGAATCCTTTGAGAGATTCATTACTGAAGAAATTGTTGGGAGATTCTCTGCTTAAGAAATTGTTGGGAGATTCTTTGATTTTGGAAATTGTTGGGAGACATAACCAATCTTGTAATAGGATAAAACTGAAACCTGAGTATAGGTTAAGTATGTTTGTAACAAGATAGGTTTTGGCATCATCAAAAATGGGGAAATTGTTGGGAGATGAATTTAATAAAGATATGATTTTGATTAGATCCCAAAACCCCTGAGTATGACATGTTCAGGATAATCTTAATAGTTGAGTCAGGATTCAGTTTTAGAGTATTTAGGATGTTATCTGCAAAATGTATAGTCAGCAGATATAGATCAGGTTAGATTCTGATAAGTTCTGAAGACTCATTAAGTTTCAAGAAATCAAGTTTCGAGGTTTCAAAGTGAAAACCGAGAAATCAAGACTCAATGAAATCGAAAATCAAGACTCAAAGGAGAAATCGAGAAATCAAGACTCAAGATGAAACCGAGAATCAAGACTTAGCATTAAGATTCAGTAATCAGTCAGAATATCTGTGAAGACTCAGAAGACCCTGAAGACTCAGAAGACCCTGAAGACTCTGAAGACTCTGAAGACTCTGAAGACACAGAAGACAGAAGATTGAAGACTAAAGATCAAGAATATCAAGGCACGAATTCTCAAGACTCAAGAATGCATTGAATGCTCAAGATAAACTGAATATTCCGAGGCACTGAAAATATCTATCTGAAGGATGCAATACTGAGAAAAACGCGATTCCTTAGAAAAATAGATATTGCCCAAGACATTCAAATGCAGACAAAAGGAACTAAAATAAAGTGTTGTTAAGGTTATATTACTCAGAGAATGTACCCAAAAAGAGCCATTGAAGTTGTCTACCCTAATCAAGATAATGACCAATAAGAAGAAGAAGACAAAGATCAGACGTTCTCGACAATCGACAAATGACAAAGTCACTAAAAAATGTCAGTAGTACTATGTTCTAGACTGCAAAAAGTGTTGATCTGCTACATGAAAGGCTATTGCCTAAAAAGTGCTAGGGAGTCTCAAACCCTAAATATAGTCGTTCTTCACACACCATAAGAGGAAACTCACGAAGCTATCTCTTCCAACGGATAGTTTTTCAAGAGTGACCTTGTTGTATGCCTATAAATACTTGTGACCCTCTACATTGTAAGGTTACGGGAAATTTGTAAGCAACTCAAGAGCTCAAACTTATTATTTCAAGTTGAAGCACTCGAAAACCCAAGAATTTCCCAAGTGCTTTAAATCGAAGAGAGCTCATTCCACTAAGCCTAGCTTGATAAGATATATCCAAAGCTTAGTATAGATATCCTAGCCTTGCATTGTTCTTTATTGTAAAGGATATCTCATCCTAGTTGGAAACCAACCAAGAAACCCCAAACCCTTTGTAAGGTAGTTTGAGTGTGATTGTTGGTGAGATTGGAGTTGTAAAGAGTGAGTAAACTACATTGAGGTAGTAAGAAAGCTCTAGAGAATAAGTGAGTAATCTATCTTGGATAGACAGAAAGCTTGTGTGAGTTTTTGAGTTAGTAAACTACAGAGGTAGTCAGAAAGCTCAAAACTAGAAAGGTTAGTAAACTACAGAGGTAGTCAGAATGCCTTAGGAAGTGATTAGTGAATTTCTCTGAAGAGATCAGGGAGAGTGGACGTAGGAGCTTGAGTCTCTGAACCACTATAAATTATTCTGTTCTTTGCTTTCTGTTTTTGCTTTGCTTAACTGTTGCATTACCTTGTTTTGAAAGCATATTTTCACTGATATTCAGTTGGAATAAATCCACTGAAGCTGCATCTGAATTGAATCACAGCCTAATCACTATTCCATTAAAAGGAAGATTTTCAGCAAAAGCTTAAAACGAGTATAAACTTAACCATTCCGCACATCTGAGTAGCTAGAACAGATAGTTACCAAACTGAACTTACTCTTCTGAGGGTTCAGTAAGTTAGTTATCTGATCCAAGCAACTTAGGATCTCTGAAAACTCAGGACTCAGTTGGGATTATCTGAGGTATCTGAAAGCAGCTCAGGATCACTGTCTCAGGTAGACTTTGACTCAGAGCGATTTGTGCTTCTCAGAACCAAATCATCAGGACAACCTGACCCAAGCTGACCTCAGTAAAAGAAAAGTTTTAAAAATCACTGAACACATGTATTCCCCCCCATACACGTGTAAGACTCGTTTGCACCGGGACCAACAGCAGCATATGCCCGAAACAGCCGAATGGCTTCTAGGCGAGCGACTGGTGTAAAGGTCTCTTCATAATCAATTCCTTCTGATTGTGAATATCCCTTCGCAACAAGTCTTGTCTTATTTCTGGTGATGACATTATTCTCATCCCTCTTGTTCTTGAATACCCACTTGGTGCCTATCACATCTTGATGAGTTGGTCTGTCTACCAGTCCCAAACCTGATTCCTCTCGAACTGCTCTAATTCTTCTTGCATAGCTAGAATCCAGCTGACATCTTGTAGAGCTTCTTCTATTCTAGTGGGTTCCTTCAAAGACAGATAGCAACAATACATGGCACTTTCACCAACCTGATGTCTAGTTTAGACTCGGGCATTAGGATTGCCGATTATCTGATCAGTCGGATGATCTTTCAACCAAGTCCTTCTTTTCTGATGTATATCAGTTTGGATATTGTCATCCTCTTCTGATATTGAGTCACTAGAGGTTGGGAGTGGTACAGTAATAGGATCCACTTGGCATGGACAAGTCTTAGCTGATGTTGGAGTCATCATAGGCTGATGTCTGTCCACCGAAACATCAGGTGTTCCCCCCTGAACCAGATGGTTCAGTTGTTACTGTCTCAGCTATACCAGCTTCTTCATTGACAGTTGTACGTATCTTAGGAACATTAAGATCAAGTTTAGGAACATACACTGTTACGTGATCTGATCCCTTTTCTTTGATACTTAACTGATCCATTTTCTGAGCATCGGGTACTGATTAATCTGGTACTGCTTGTTCTGAGGCAGATTTCTCTTGTTCAGAAGATGTCTCATCAAAGACCACATGAGGTGTCTCTTCCACAACTAGGGTTCGCCTGTTGAACACCCTGAAAGCTTTGCTGGTTGAGAAATATCCTAAGAATATACCCTCATCTGACTTAGCCTCAAAGCTTTTCAACTGACTCTTCCCATTGTTGTGAATAAAGCACTTGCACCCAAAAACATGGAAGTAAGAGACACGAGGTTTTCTGCCCTTCCATAATTCATAAGGTGTTTTGAAGTGAATCTTAGTCAGAGAACATTTCTTTTGAGTGTGACATGCAGTGTTGATAGCTTCTGCCCAGAAACGGTTTGGAGTTGCATGTTCAGCCAACATTGTGCGAGCAGCTTCTTTGAGTGTTTTGTTTCTCCGTTTTGCTACACCATTCTGTTGTGGTGTTCTGGCGGCTGATGTTTCATGTTGTATACCATGATTACCAGAGTGTATTTGCGTCCACTAAGACTAAGTGGAGTAACTGGACCGAATAAATTCATGTGAAGCAGTTGCAGTACTCTGCTGGATGCTGGTCCTGGGATCCCCTTGAATGAGGCTTTAACCTGTTTTTCTTTTTTACATGCGACACATGTCTGATCCTTAGAGAATACCTCATTCAGGAGACCCTCAACCAGGGACATCCTTGCTATCTTGTTAAGAGTCTTAAAGTTCAGATCGCCCATTCTCTTGCGCTAGAGCCAACTGCTGCTTTTGGAACTCTTAACAATCAGGCATGCATTTCTTAGACAATTGTTCCAATCTGCAGTGTAGATCGTCCTTTTCTGAAACCAATTAGCAAAATCTATTGAGTAGATCGATTCTTGATAGTGCATTAATCAGTCGAGAACTCAATGTTGAATCCGTTGTCGCAGAATTGTGAAACTGATAACAGGTTGTGCTTCAAACCATCGACATATGAAACTCCAGTAACCTGTACATCATCATTCTCTAAGGTTCCGAATCCTCTGGTAAAACCAAAGTTATCATCACCAAAGAGTACACGTGGGCCTTCTTGTTCTGTGTATGAACTGGGGAGATGTTTGTTTCCAGTCATGTTTCCAGATAGTTGCTTGTACACCTCCTTTATTGGCCAAACCCACGCGATCCAGCAATCAAATCAGGATTTAAGTACCCCTGTAGGATTGGGTCCTGAGGGGTTAGAGTTACCTTTTGGGATCAAAACAAACAGGGCACTTCTATGGTAATCTTCAAGATCAGAAGGTCTGATCTGTCTCCCATAAGCATCTACATAATCATACATATCTTCATGTGCTTTCTTGTCAGTATGATTATGAGTGTGAACCTTGGGTGAATCAGAAGACTTGGGATTTTTCTGGTTAGTTTGTCTTCTTTCAACCCACTGTGGTTCAGGTGCAGATGTCCTGGATTTCTGGTTGAAAGGATAGGTACGACTGCTTCCATCAAAAGATTCATATCTCTTTTGCACAAATGGTTTCTGTAGTTTACCTTTAGCATGTTGGTTAGGCATCGTGACCTGATTAGGTTTCAGATCAGACTTTCCCTTGCGAGATTGTACTTTGTGATTCCTAATCTGCTGATCAGATTGAGGTTTCTTCAGAAGAACAGGGTTCTTCTGTTGATTCCTCAGCTGATGCTTGTTCAGATGAGGTTCATTTATGTTCCCTTTCTGATCAAGCAGTTGCCTTTTCTGTTCAGCAGGTATTTTTCCTTTCTTCAATACAGATTTAGCATATTGTGTATCTTGTCCAGAAATCTTCCCAAATTCACTTTTGGACTGTGAACCAAGTTGGACATATGAGGATCCAGAAGGGCTATCAAACCCAATACCCTTCTTATCAGTTGGCTTCCGAAAGTAGCTTGTTATTTCATCGACATTTTTAGAAGCTGTTCCAAAAATCTCTACTGTCTTTCACAAACTGTCCTCACTTTGTTTTAGACTCTCATGTTGTCGGAAGAGTTCATCAAACTTAGCTTAGAGGATTATGAGATCATCAGCTTGCTGCTTGTTAATAGCTTGCTGTTCCTTAACCAGTTTACCCTGATCAGAAGAACTGACCTTCAGAAACTCCAGTTCTTTAGTTATCTTCTGAACAGTCTCAACTGATTTCAGTTCAGCTGCTTTTCTTAAGGGGATTTCCGTAGCAAGACTAGTGTTCTCAACCCTTAGTTTATCATTCTCAGTTTGAAGTTACCTCAGTTTGATCAACATCCTTGGCCATGAGGCAGATATCATCATCAGATGAGAACATCAGATCGTCAAAGTTGTTTAAATCATTAGCAGTGGTCATCAGGAAGAAGTCTTCTACAGATGAGTAACCAGAATCATCTGAAGGCAGATAAGAATCATCTATCCCAAATGTATCAACAACCATGGCTTTTCTGTCTCTGTATATTTGCTCTCTTCTGTTCCGCTTATCTTCTTTTTCTTTTGGAGTCAGGTCATGGCAATCTGCACTGTAGTGACCTGGTTTCTGACAGTTGAAACATGCTCCAGATTCCATGGAATTTCTTCTGCCAGGTGAATCATTTCTTCTGTACAATCTATCTGGTGACTTCCCAGTTTGCTTGTGATCAGAATTCCTTCTTTCTGATCTGGTGTCTCTTCTATCATCAGAATGATCATCTCTCTTCTTATCTTCTATGCGGTCATCTATATGATCATCTCTTCTGTCATTAGATCGATTCCTTTCTTGTGATCTGTCAGTAGATCTCCTATCTCTTCCTCTGTTGTTCTGATAGTCTCTGTAAAATTTCCGATATTTTCCCAGTTGAATGATGGATCTTTCAAACTTCCTGGTCAGCAAAGCAATCTGTTCAGCATGACTCATGATATTTCCAATAGGTTCAGTAGACTTCGAATTACTATTGGCCGCTCTGAATGCAACTGCTTTTGATGTGGCAGGTGTCACTTCAGTAGATGACTCGTCTTCTTCTTCTTGACCTCTTTCGATCAGATCAAATTCATGAGCCTTTAAACTGAGAAACAGGTTGCTTGGCTTCATCTTAGCAATATCTTGGCAATCCTTTATCACTGTTACTTTCATGTCCCATTTCTTGGTTAGGGACCTCAAGATCTTGTAGTTGATATCTTTGTCAGACATTTCTCGTCCTAGTTCACGAAGCTTGTTGACTGACATGGCGATTCGTCCATCGAGCTGATTTATGGTTTCATTTGGCTGCATCTTGAGTTTTTCAAACTTCACCAGTTCAGCTTGCAATCTGCTATCTTTAATCTGATCATTTCCTTTGCATATTTTAGCAAGAGTATCCCACATCTGCTTGGCAGTCTTGAGATACTTGATCTTCTCACGTGTTATCTTGTCTATAGCCTTAACGATGATGTGTCTGACTACAGTATCCAGATTGGACAATTCTCTTTCCTCAGCATCCATCAGTGAAGGACTCTTTCTGATTCTTGCTCCAGTTGGATATTCCGGATCACCTCCTTCAGCTGGGTTGTTGTAATAAATGATGATGGGTCCTTGTTCAAGAACTTCCATAATTCTGCTGCTTATCGCACCCAGATAGTTGCTCATGAGTATGGTCCAGTCAGCATATTCATCAATAGAGAACTTAGGCAGATCATGATACGTACCTGAAGTATTATCCATGCTGAATGTGAGTTTTGAAAACAGATGAGTTTTAAAACATGGTTTTCAAGATCTGTTCAAGTGACCACAATTGTTCTTCCTCAAGAAACGATGATAATCAAAGTCAGTGGTCCATAGAACCACTGCTCTAATACCACTTGTAGGTCCCGAACAGGTTTTCGTGAGAGTAGAAGTCTAGAAGGGAGGGGTGAATAGACTTCTAAAAACTTTTGCGTGAGATCAGGTGTGAAAAGCAAGTTGTCTGATCAGAGTGCGTGTGAGTCAGTTTGGACTGATATCTAACTTACTGATCACCTAAGGGCGGATCAGTTCGGTGTCTATCAATTTAACTGATGTGCGGAAGCTAAGTTTTACCCGTGTGAAAAACTAGTTTTGTTAAATCAGAATTCTAAGTTACCTGTTTTAAATCAGATGACAAAGTGTCAAACTGATCAGATCAGTTGCTTGATGCAAATCTGATCCAGACTTAGAATATATATGTAATTTTTAATAAGTAGTGTGTAATGTGTAAAGCATGTAAATCAGATAAGGCACACCAGATTTTTATAGTGGTTCGGACAACCTGTCCTACATCCACTCTTCTCTATCAGCAGGGGCACCAACTTAACCAACTGGACTTAGTTTAATGTGTTAGTCCAACACAATACAACAGATGTTTCAAGAGTTCTCACTCAACCAATCCTAAAAATCAGAAACTAGAAACCCTAGTCTGAAATCTTGCTAAACAAACTTAACCTAACCTAGTATTTAAGTAGCCTAAGGCTAGAGGATAAGAATTTTATGCTAAGAACTTTATGGGATGAACACTTAAAATGAATCTTGAGTTGTGTTCTTCATGAGGAAATCTAGCTTGAGCTTGAGCTTGATAATAATTTCTGTCACCTTACTATGAAGGTTTGATCCCATATTTATAGACCTTTAAATCAAAGAGCCCTTGGAGTGCAATTTGAATTTTACGCTATTTTTGGTAGCTTGCAGGCTTGATTTGGCGTGCTCAGGAAGGCCATACCGTCTTTGTGCAATTTCATCCTTTCTAGCCATTTGCCCTGATACGCCATATCCTGCATCGTCAGATCCGTACATACTTGTTGATCTCTGAGTGGCTAACACTTACACTTAATCGGCGCCTTGTAAAAAGCCAACTATGTTGACATTCTTCTGGTCTGATCTTCATCGTATGCCTTTGATAAGTAGATATGCTTATCACGTTTCTGACTAAGCTTATCCTGATTAGTGTCCTTCTGATCAGTAATCTTGACTCTGCTGATGTACTAGAGACTATGTCTTCTGGACTCCTACGTCTACTGATCTTCGCTTCTGATCTTCATTGCTGATCTTTGCTACTGATCTTCTTCAGGACTTGGTCTATATATATTGAGTTCTCCCTCAATATGTGACCTATTCTAATTCATCAGCTGTCTAACATGTTTAGCTGGTTTCCTATCAAATCATCAGTCAACTAATCAGGTTCGACTGGTCCTATTACAACGGTTTTGAAACCTCCATCAAAACTATAAATTTCCCAACAGTTTGACTTTTGTCATCTGATCTGATTTAGAAATCTTAGAATCTGATTTATCAAAACTGATTTTTCTACACGGGTAAAACATAACTTCCGCACCATCAGTTAAACTGATATACACCAAACTGATCAGCTACCAGCGATCAGTAGGTTGGATATCAGTCATTACTGATCTACACTTGCACTCTATATCAGTTAACTTGCCACCACAACTGATCACACGAAAATTTTTGGAAGTCTATTCATCCCTCCCCTTTAGACTTCCACCTCACTAAATCCGTTCGGGACCTACAAGTAGTATCAGAGCTAGGTTCTACGGACCACTGGCTTTGAGTATCATTAGTTCTTGAGGAAAAACCATTGTGGAGATCCTTGAAAAATCTATTTTAAAAATCATCTGCTTTATACTCACATATTCAGCATGGATAACACATTTGGGATGTATCATGATCTGCCTAAGTTCTCTATTGATGAGTATGCCGACTGGACAATTCTCATGAGCAACCATTGGGTACGATAAGCAACATAATGATGGAAGTTCTCAAACAAGGATCCATCACCATTTATCACTGACTAGATCGGAATTTTTGGTTAAAAATATTTTCCTACTCCCCTGCAAGAGTACGGGATCGTCGTAGCAGTGTGAGTAATTTGACCAAGTATTTATCGAACACAAGAGACTAGGAGAGGAATGGACCCCCAAAGTTATACGTATCCATGGTAATATAGAAGCGATAAAAGTTTTTGAATTTATAAGCAAGTTAACTCAAGTACCAATTTTCAACTAAAGACAACAAGAATTAAAACTAACAATTAACTACTAATCAAGTAAAGTAAGAACAAAAAGTAATCAAGCAATTAAAACTAACCTTCGAGGGAAAGTGCACGGGTGAGAGAATTACTTCGAGTGTTTTCCTTATGTGGGGTCACTAACAAGTTCACAAACCAACTGCTCAATTATGTCATAAGTGGTGATTTAGCTAGGAGCAATCACTAAAATATGTAAACCAATTCCTTTTAAGGCCTAGGTGAACAACGTGAATTAACTAGCACCTAATTAATCCAATAATCTCCTAAGATTGTGACGAATATAAAGTTTCAACACGGTTACTAATTCCTAGACATCGTCTCCTCACCAACCTCGTAGACGATTTCTCCTCGATTAATGTCTAATGTTGTCATTCAAGCCACTAGCCAACTTTTGATTGAACTAGCTACTAAGTAACATCAAATTACCCAAATTGAGACTCACACTCACAACCTAATCATGCATATCCAACCCCAGTTGTAATACACAAAAATAAGAATGCTGGCTAATAGAATCAACAAGATATTTGAAGCATTAAACCCACAACAATAGAAACTATAGGAAATCACTCACATAGACATAATCAAAAAATTAGTTCACATACCCATCAATTTCCCCACATATATCCAACACCCAAAGCAAATAAGCTTAGCTCATGGTTCTAGAAGAGAAACCCATGGATAAATTAAAGAAATATGATAAACCCATATTAAAATGATGACTAAACAAGAGATTATAGAAAGATATTACCTCAAAAGATGAAATAGATAGGAAACTTGAAATATAAAACATAAACTCCTTCAATCTTGCTTAAAAATGCAAATAACTCTTAAATCTAACTAAACTATGAATTTCTAAAGAAATCTACACTAAAAAGTACTTAGAAAAATAAAATGTATCACTTGAAGACCTTGGTGGAAGAAAAATGCTCAAAAGCTTAAACCCTAAAAAAACTATCAAAAACTCTCTATTCCCTTTTCCAAAAATCTCCTTGTTGAAATATTTTTCCTCCCGAAGCTGCTCCCCTGCTTCTACTCAAAATTGCTGAACAAAGTTAGAGAAAAAATATCTTGTTTAAAAGCATGCTTCCTTGTCTTTTTAATTGAAGTGTGCGGCTGAAATGGATTAAGAAAACGGGCCATATTTAATTCCCAGGTGCTTGCTTCTTCACTTCAAATTGCAATTGGGCCACGAAAATGGAGGGCATGGGCCTGTGATGTTGGGCCTCTTTTTTTGGAATTTCGTGAGTCCGGTCGAGGGAGTCTTTTATGCTGCGCGCCGATTGAGATAATTCTTTTTTCGTTGGAACCCCCTTTTAAGATCAAATCAGTTTTGCACCACTTCTTGTTCGTTTTCACCAATTTCCTAACACTTTATCATATTCTCAAATAAACGGGATTAATAGCACTTTTCATTGCAAATGAGCTCAAATCACATCAAATAAGGCACACAAAATGACCATAAAACAAACAATTATGACCCTCATCACTCCCCCAAACTTAAAATGTTGCTTGTCCCCAAGCAATGAAAGAAAAGAATAAAGGGGAATGATTGCGAAGTGGGTGTTTATTTGGTACAACAAATCATGGTGAAATAAAATCAAGTAGCTTCCCAATCAACTCAAATTCACTCAATCAAGTTCCCTAACCTCCTTCTATCATGCTATGATCAAGACAATGAAAGTTCAAATGCTTGTCTCACTACTCCTCTCAAGGCGTGTTTCACTCATCACTCAAGTGTTCGTATAGGACGTGTTTACACTAAAAAATCACTCCACAAAAATGCAAAACCATATACTTGCCATTGGTCTCAATTCTCCACCTTTTACAAGAGTTTTAATAATCAAATCAAGGTGGACTTCATTGGGTTGTAATATACTCTTTGGACTAGGGTATGATGAATTTGAACAAGTGACTCTCAAACTTGTAGAGCATTAAGAGTTGGCTAATTCTTCACATTTCCTTTCAAAATTGATACAACTCTCATAACTCTTTCTTTCTCATTTCAAGCTCACAAAAATTCATTCATCTTTCCCTTTTTCCTTTAAACCTTTTTTGTATTTTTTAAGCTTTTTTGAACCTTGTTTCTTTCTCTTTTTTTTTCCTTACAAGGTTCTTTCTTTCATTCTTTTTGTTCCTCTCTCAACAATTTCACTTTGACACCTCAAAATCCACACATTTTTTTCTTTTTCTTTCATTTCACCAACAATTAAGCTCTACAAGTCATTAGGGATCAATTAGACTCAAGAAAGATAGGTGAAATGGTTAAATTCTTGTAGGTTGCCAAAGAATATAAGTTTAAAGGCTCAAACGGGCTCACTATGGAATTAACTCATTTGGAAGAAATTTATTTGGCCAAGTGACTATCAAATCAAAGAATGCCTCCTATCATTTTCGAAAATCCTAACCCAAGTCAAGTTTCAAACAAGACCAATGGAAAGTTCTAGAATGCACAATTATGGATGATACACACAAGAATAAAATGAACCAAAATTACAGTATGATTCACAAAGCTCAAAACTTTCCGGCTAATTAGTGAGAACAAACACTATCACCATCATCAACCATCAAATAGCACATCAAGAATTCATGCTAGAAGAACATAATCAAACAAATCATCATCCAAAAGTGAATCATCAACCCATCCACACCACTAAATCAAAGTACCAAACACATATCCATTATCATAAAAGCGGGTTAAACCAAAGTGAGTGGGCCTGTGCAATTGTACCATCAAAAATAAAACTATTGCTCCCCCAAACTTAAACATTGCTAAGCAATTTTATGTTTGGATGAAGGAATAGTCTCTCATGAAAACCCTTTTCACAAATCACACATATAACTCCTCCAAAATCATCACATCAAACTCTCAAGCTCATAAATCAACCAAAACCCAACCATATGCACAAAATTCAAACAAGCTCAAGCCTCCAAGTGATCTATCCAACAACAAACTCTCAAAAATGGGGGTGTGCGCCTGTGCTAGTGTCATAATAACCCCAAGTGAGCCTGTTCAATGTATAGTGATCAACAATAAGTAAAAAATACCACTCCCCAAACTTTTTCATTGCCAAACAATTAAAAATTTGGAGAAGAGTTGTACCTCTCACGATGGCTATATACACCTCATCTTCATAGATTCACTTCACATCTCTACAAGAACTCTTTCCTTCAAGCACCACAAGTATCCAATCACAACCCCCTACAATTAAAGCTCAAAAACACAAAAGAAGAAACAAAAAGAAAGCAAGTAAAAATGGGTTGCCTACCATTAAGCGCTAGGTTTAACGTCCTATGCCGGATGAAACTCAATTGAGTTTAAACATCTTTAAGCTCGATGTTAGGCACCTCCTTTGGAACGGGAAAGTGTTTCACTTGATGCTTGCAGGTGATGAATATATCACCTTCTTTGCTTTGCAACTCTAGACTTCCCCCAAGGTGCACCTTCTTCACAATCAATGGGCTACTCCACTTGATCTTCCCAAAAATTCTTTTCAGTTTGGAGTTGCATCACACTACTTCATCTCCAATTTCAAATCCCCTCTCATTCTTTAACTCATTTGAGCTCTTTCTCATTCCCTCTTCATCTTCTTTCGAGTCAAGCAACTCCATTATTTTCTTCTTCTTTTCAAACCCCCCAAACTTCCATTTTGCTCAAGTTGGGGTGTTTGCTTCAATGCTTCTTTCTTCTTTTATCTTCCATCTCCCGGATCTTCTAAGCGCACTTTTGGAGAATTTTATTGTTTCATTGTACTCTTACTTCCTCCCACACAAAGATCGAATGTTTGGATAGAGTGACATTCTTTGTTTCTTGGAGCATCTTTCACGGAGTCATATATGGAAAAAGTCACCTCCTCTCCATTGAAGATCAAATTCAGCACTCCCTTGTCCACATTTATCATTGCTTTTTCGGTTGCGAGGAATGGTTTTCCAAGTATCAACGGAAGATGAGCATCTTCTTTCATATCAAGAATCACAAAATACACCGGAAATATGAAACGGTCCACCTTGACAAGCACATCCTCGACAATTACCTCGTGGCTTTGCAGCTGAGCGATCTGCAAATTGAAGAGTTATAGTGGAAGACAATGTCCCCCATGTTGGGATAACATATGCCAGGATCTATCGGGATGACCTCATAAACACAAATTTAAATTAACAATTATTACTAGCATGAATTAACCTAAGTGAATTCAAATAATAATTCATCCAACAACATCATGCAAATAATATTTTACGTAAAAGATATTAGCATGCGGAATTTCTAGGAGTTTACGTAAACATACCCGTTGGAGAGACAACCGTTGAGACGGACATGATTAAGTAACTAGCTACCAACCAAAAGTCCTTCTTCAGTATTTCCAAGTCCTCGTTCAATAACCCCAATGGAAGGTCCTCCAATGAACAATTTATAAACAAAGGAAAATTAAATAATTTTTTGCACCACCTTTGTGGATTTCTAATATTTCCAGCACATGGAATTGTGTAGGGGATGAATATTTTTCATCCCCTATTTATAATGGTAGGGTTGGACAAAAATATGGGGTAGAAAAGGGTTAGGAAAGATCTTTCTTTGATCTCCAAGAAATCTTGAATATATCCCATATATTCTTCTTTCCATGTGTATTTTTCCATAAAAATCTCACCCCCTATTTTGGCCCTATTTTTCAAAAATAAGAGAGAAGATTCCAAGATTGGATCTTTCTTGAATTTATGAGATATTTTTGTATTCCAAGAGTACATATTTTTTTCCATAAAATCTGTCCAAGAAAATCAAGAAAATCTTTTATTCCCTCTTACCCCAAAATTTCGAAAATTACATATTAAAGAGGCCAAGTGGGAGATTTCTTGAATTTATGGGATAATCTTGTATTCCAAGAATACTTATCTCCTTTCCATAAAATATTTTCAAGAAAATCCTTCTCCCTCATTTCTTTAATAAATTTCGAAAATAATAAGGAAAAATATGCAACAAATATTAAATTTATTTTAAGCACTTTTTATTTAATGGACTTTTATTGGGCCACTTGAGGGGCCTTCAGGAGAATTAAGATGGACCTTCCAATTGACGTCTGAATTCCATTATTGAGCCACAATATAATTCAGCCCATTAATATTAATTAATTCCACTATATAATTAATATTGCACTATCCATCTCAACCCATATTACAGTAATATGACTCCCGATTATTATTTCCAGTGTTTAAGATTATTTAGTCCATTAATTAATTAAGCCACTAAAAAGTTTTATATTAATTAATATCTTTATCCTTGGAGTAAGGACAACTCAACTTTATTATCCATACCGGAAAATTAATTCCACTTGCAAGATTTGGTATGATAAAGGTTCCGAGCCCACCAAGGGGACCAATCATGCAAGAGATTGCAAGCACACGATTCTCTGTATTAATTTAGCAACTATCATGTAATTAATATTATTGCCCAAGATATAGGGTATCGAAGTCACAGTGATTTTCTTCCCATTTATAAGTCAAAGCAATAACTACTAATCACACACAATCCTTATTAAGTGACAGAGATAAAAAATCAACAACCACTGAGGTCTAACTCTTCGTCTCATAAGTCAGTGCGAATGAGTTTATCCTCTCTGTAGGTCCGCTTCAGCGCATTGAATGCACTAGTGTAATCTCTTGATCAAGACAAGCCAATCTGAGCCTTACACATCACCTTTTACCAATGGATTGTTCGGATCTATCTAAGTTGTGAAATGCTCACTTGTTTACAAGGGACTGTTAACGTGATCTTCTGTGATCTGGTATCACCACGTTAACTACAATGTAACACGTGCTATTATATGAACTATTTGCAATAAATATATACAACATCCAATCATATTTAAAACAATAGTGATAAATAATTTATTTCAGTAAATAAGTGTTTAATACATAGGTTATACGAAGTAAAAGCATACTTTCCCGTATAACCCCTACAATCTCCCACTTATACTCAAAGTCTACTTTTAAGTATACCACAACATATCTAATGTATTATATAGTGACATCTAATGTCACCTACATCAACCTAATAACATTTCTCCCACTTATAATCAAAGCAGATTGACAACGCTCTTGACACCCATTCATTCCACATGTCTCTCGAATGTTAACTGAGGCAGACCCTTTGTGAATGGATCGGCTAGGTTATCTTCCGATGCGATCTTTGCCACCTCTATATCTCCTCTCTTAACGATTTCTCGTATAAGCAGGTATTTCCTTTCAATGTGTTTACTAGTCTTGTGGGCTCTTGGTTTCCTTAAATATGCAACTGCTCCGGCGTTATCAAAGAAAATCATGATGGTACCGGGCAAATTCGGAACTACGTCCAAGTCCACTAAGAAGTTCTTGAGCCACACCATTTCTTTCGCTGCTTCACAAACAGCTACATATTCGGCTTCCATGGTAGAATCTGCGATGCATTTCTGCTTAACGCTTCTCCATGTCATGGCTCCTCCCCCCATGCAAAACACACTACCGGAGGTAGATTTTCTGGAATCTAAGTCTGATTGGAAATCCGAGTCCTTGTAGCCGATGGGGATTAGACTATCTGACTGATAAACCAACATTCTATCTCGAGTTCTTTTCAGATACTTCAGAATATTTTTAAATGCCGTCAAATGTTCTTTCCCCGGGTTACTTTGATATCTTGCCACCATGCCAACCGCAAAGCAGATATCCTGGTCTCGTGCACAACATTACATACATAAAGGCTTCCGACAGCCGAAGCATAAGGAATGCCTTTCATGTCATCTATCTCTTTTTGTGTCTTAGGGCACATTTCTTTGGATAGATGGATTTCATGTCTGAAAGGTACAAAACCCTTCTTGGAATCTTGCATGCTGAATCGCTTCAAAACGGTATCTATGTATGATGCTTGCGATAAGCCTATCATTCTTTTCTTTCGATCTCGAGTGATCTTGATCCCAAGAATATGATAGGCTTCCCCTAAGTCCTTCATATCAAACTATTTTGACAGTCATACCTTTATGTCTGACAAAACCTTTACATCGTTTCCGATGAGCAGAATATCGTCTACGTATAGTACCAGGAATACCAAGGCAGTTCCGTCACACTTCTTATACACACAACTCTCGAAATTGTTTTTATCAAACCCATAAGATTTGATTACTTGACCAAAACATTGGTTCCAAGCCCGAGATGCTTGCTTCAGTCCATAAATAGACTTCCTTAGCTTGCAAACAAGGTGTTGTTGGCCTTTCGCGATAAAATCTTGGGCTGTTGCATATAGATTTCCTCATCAAGACTCGAGTTAAGGAAAGCTGTCTTGACATCCATTTGTCAGATCTCAAAATCTAGATGTGCAGCTATTGCCAAGAGAATACGGATGGACTTAAGCATGGCTACAGACGAAAAGGTTTCTTCATAATCGATACCCTTCTTTTGAGTGTATCCCTTTGCCACTAGCCTAACTTTAAAGGTTTCCACCTTCCCGTCCGGTCCTCTTTTTCTCTTGTAGATCCACTTGCATCCAATGGGTTTTACCCCACTGGGTGGCTTAACTAGCTCCCACACTTGATTAGATCCATTGAGCCCATCTCGGCTTTCATCGCAGTTCGCTAGGATTTTGAATCCTTATCTTGGACCGCCTCCTTGTAAGACCAGAGTTCTGATTCACTATCCCTGGGGATCAAATCCGAAGATTCTCCTATCCCCATGAATCTCTCAGGTTGTCGGACAACCCTCCCACTATGACGAGGTTCCGGTTGTGTCGGTGTGACGCTTGGTATATCAACTTGTATAGTTAGTATAGGAGTTTGCCCTCTTAATTCATTTAAGGTAATCTCACTCTTTGGGCTTTCGATTGTTCATAAAGTCTTCTTCCAAAAATCTAAAGTTCTTACTGATTACCACCTTTTGATCTTCGAGACCATAGAACATACACCCCTTCGTTCCCATGGGATATCCAATAAACAACCTTAGCTCCGAACGTGCATCCAACTTACCGACTTCCTTGTCTAGCACGTATGCCGGACACCCCTAGATCCTTAGATGTCTCAAACTAGGCTTGCGCCCGGTTCACAACTCTCTAGGGGTTTTGGAAACCGATTTGGATGGCACTAAGTTTAGAACATAAGCCACTGTTTCCAAGGCATGACCCCAAAATGACTTGGGTAGATATGAATAACTCATCATGGATCTGACCATTTCTAAGAGTGTTTTGTTTCTTCGTTCTGCAACCCCATTTTGATGAGGGGTTCCGGATGCAGTCAACTGGGAAACAATACCCTCATCTGACAGGTAGTTCAAAAACTCATCGCTGAGGTATTCGCCTCCACGATCAGATCGTAGAAACTTGATACTCTTTCCCTATGATTCTCCACTT
The DNA here is from genome assembly GCA_037126765.1 of Stenogyne calaminthoides. Taxonomy (NCBI): domain Eukaryota; kingdom Viridiplantae; phylum Streptophyta; class Magnoliopsida; order Lamiales; family Lamiaceae; genus Stenogyne; species Stenogyne calaminthoides. The sequence goes on along the minus strand of JBBCBC010000006.1, from coordinate 29,913,774 downwards.
CGGCTTTGAAATCTTTGAATTTATCAAAGGTTTTCGATTTGTGTTTAATGAGGAAAATGTACCCGAACCTTGAGTAATCATCTATGAAAGTCACGAAATACTCATAGCCACCTCTAGCTTTGGTTGACATTGGACCACACAAGTCAGCATGAACGATTTGCAACACTTCTGTGACTCTAGTCCCCTTGGCTCCAAATGCCCTCTTGGTCATTTTACCCTTCAAACATGATTCGCAGGTTGGAAGTGGTTTAAATTGTAGGTCCGATAGTGAACCATCTTTCACCAACCTTTGGATCCTATTAAGATTAATATGACCTAATCTAGGATGTTATAGAAGTGTTTCATTCACGTTTTCTCTTATTGTTTGAAACAGTTAATGTGTTATAAGATTCATTTTGAGAGTGGTGTGCACAGTTAATAGTATAGTGATTGTTCTGTAAAGTTCTATGACAGATAAACACATCGTTACGAAAAACAATAACTTGTTTAGAAAAACAAATAGAATATTTGTCATTAAATAGTTTAGAAACTAAAATAAGGTTTTTTCTAAAAACAAGGAACATAAAGAACATCTCTCAAAACTAAAATTATGTCTTCAAAAGACAGGTGCAAGTCTCCCACTGCTTCAGCTGCTACTCTCGTAGCATCACCCAGTGTGATGAGGATCTCACTTCCACTAGTTGTCGGGTCAACTTAAACCCCGTAACGTGAAACAAACATGGTCAGTGGATACCGTATCAACTACCCACGAATGGGGAACATACGCCGCTAAACAAGTTTCAACAACTAGTGCGTGAGAATTACCTTTCATTCCGGCCTGCTTTGGCTTGGAACAGGTAGACCTCCAGTGTCCTTTTTCACCGCAGTTGAAGTACTTCCCCTTAGGATCCTTCTTGACACCACCAACATCCTTCACCTTACCCTTACCCTTGGCAATGTTGAGTTTGATTGCTTGTGGCCTTTGGTCATCTTTTTCTTCTTACCTTCCTTTGGCCTAGAAGATGAAGATGGACCACTTGCCGTCAAAACTTGAGTTTGGTGCCCCATTAACGTCTATGTCAAGAGTGGAGTACCAAATCGATCTGGGTCTCCAGATCGTAATATGTACCCAGAACCTCAAATTTGTTCAAATGAGCCATCATTTTGAGGACGTGATCCCTTACGGGTGTGCCCTCCACCATTTTCAGCGACAACATTCTCGCAAGGTGATCTGACGAGCCGTGAGGTTCTGATGTTGAAACATCTTCCTAAGATTTTTCATGATTTCCGCAGCAGTTGCAAATTCTTGGTGTTGGTGTTGCAACACATCCGACATAGATGTCAGGATGGTACACTTAGCCATATCATTGCAATGCTCCCAGTCCTCATATTTTTTCTTTTTTGCTTTACTTGACTCGCCAGTTGGCTCATCTGGTTTTGGTGTGTCAAGGACCCACTTGTGCTTTTGTGCAGTTAGGACAATTATAAGTTTTTGTTTCCAATCAACATAGTTTTCTATTCAATTCTATTGACTTTAAGTATATTAACAGTGGATTAAAAAGTTGCGACATGCTGAACTGAAATAAATAGCAATTTGTACAAGTACAAAATATCACATAATTCGATCACATTACTCATATCAAAATCTCAAAGCAATATGAATAAGCATCAGCCGACATCTCAAATCAGTTTAAATAGGTCACGTGGGGTGAACTGTCTATTTAAACACATTCAAGCAGATTACAAACAAGAACAGTTACAAACCTTTAATTCATAAATTAATAGTCGGCTCCCACTTGACTAATATAAAATTTACAGGGACTTCGGGGAAGTATATGCATATCAATTTTATACCTAAGTAATAACCATGATTAAATACAGAATTATTACTTCGCTTTGAACTAGCCTCGTGGGGAGGGTCATCGTTGCCACTAATAATAATTCACAATCATCATTTTGAGAATTTATTCATGTGAAATCCATCTTTTAGCCGTTCCGAGGGGGAAATTTCTCCAAAAGAATTCACAAATTTGACGTAATTTCATTATCCGGAATAAAATCTGTCAATAAAACATACTTTGTAATTTTCGAAAGTGAGATTTTCTTTTTGACAATTCAAAATCATGCAAACACATTTAACAAATAAAATTGCACGAAATTAAAACAAGCATCAAGGAAAAATTAAAACAAGTTGGGCACATATATCCAACTGTAATGGTTTAAATTCCAAGCCACAATCTTGAGAAATCGTCTCTTCCTTTGCCTTCATCGTTCGTCTCGAAAAGCTCGCACTGAATTCGCAACAATTCTTCAAAAAGTTATCCTCCATTTTAGATTAGGACGACGTTCAGAAACGAGTAGCTCACGACCCAGAACGTGAGTCCGCGTGCGCCTGGTCTGGGTCGGCCATCCGGCCCCGTTGCCCACGGCCTTGCGCGCGCAGCATCGCCCGGACGCGTCCACGTCCGGATCCAAGGTCCCGTGCCCCGCATCCGCCTAGCCCGGCCTGCACTCGCCCCTGACGCTTATCAGCCCCACGCGCGCCCTTGCGCGCATCCACCTTGCCCCGTATGCGACCGTCCGGTGGTGCACGTGGTCGCTAGGCCTTCGGCCTAGTCCATGTGCTCTACCTTGGCTCGCGTAGTCCGGGCACTTGGACGTCCGTCTTTTAATCTCCGTCTCCGTCTTTGTTCTCAATCCAATTACAATTTATTTACAATAATAAATAACCTAGATCTAGACTAGTCTATTACATTGAACAAATCAAACAAATTCTAATCTACTCGTGGATTTTCTCACGAGGCAAAATGAATTCAAACGAATCAAATTAAAAAACAATAATATATTTGCATGTAAATTAGCAAATTAAAATACCATGACACTTGGATACCTGCAAAACAGATCTAACTGTTCTACTATCCAATTTTCAATTTTAATGAACAACAATTTAAATTACAGTTTAAAAGATCAGAGCCCGAACCAGGGCTCTGATACCAGTTCTTGGGATAACATATGCCAGGATCTATTGGGATGACCTCATAAACACAAATTTAAATTAACAATTATTACTAGCATGAGTTAACCTAAGTGAATTCAAATAATAATTCATCCAACATCATCATGCAAATAATATTTCACGTAAAAGATCCTAGCATGCAGAATTTCTAGGAGTTTACGTAAACATACCCGTTGGAGAGACAACCGTTGAGACGGACAGAATCAAGTAACTGACTACCAACCAAAAGTCCTTCTCAAGTATTCTCAAGTTCTCGTTCAATAACCCCGGTGGAAGGTCCTCCAATGAACAATTATAAACAAAGGAAAATTAAATAATTTGTTGCATCATCTTTGTGGATTTATAATATTTCCAGCACATGGAATTGTGTATGGGTTGAAAAATTCATCCCCTATTTAAATTGGCAGGGTTGGACAAAAATATGGGGTAGAAAAGGGTTAGGAAAGATCTTTTCTTGATCTCCAAGAAATCTTGAATATATCTCATATATTATTCTTTCCATGTGTATTTTTCCATAAAAATCTCACACCCTATTTTGGCCCTATTTTTCGAAAATAAGAGAGAAGATTCCAAGATTGGATCTTTCTTGAATTTATGAGATATTTTTGTATTCAAAGAATACATATCTTTTTCCATAATATATTTTCAAGAAAATCAAGAAAAACTTTTATTCCCTCTTACCCCAAAATTTCAAAAATTACATATTAAATAGGCCAAGTGGGAGATTTCTTGAATTTATGGGATAATCTTGTATTCCAAGAATACTTATCTCCTTTCCATAAAATCTTTTAAAGAAAATTCTTCTCCCTCTTTTCTTTAATAAATTTCGAAAACAATAAGGAAAAATATGCAACAAATATTTAATTTATTTTAAACACCATTTATTTAATGGACTTTTATTGGGCTACTTGAGGGGCCTTTGAGAGAATTAAGATGGACCTTCCAATGGGTTTCTGAATTCCAATATTGAGCCACAATATAATTCAGCCCATTAATATTAATTAATTCCACTATATAATTAATATTGCACTATCCATCTCAACCATATTACGGTAATATGGCTCCCGATTATTATTTCCCGTGTTTAAGATTATTTAGTCCATTAATTAATTAAGCCATTAAAAAGCTTTATATTAATTAATATCTTTATCCTTGGAGTAAGGACAGCTTAGCTTTATTATCCATAACGGAAAATTAATTCCAGTTGCAAGACTTGGTATGATAAAGGTTCCGAGCCCACCAAGGGGACCAATCATGCAAGACATTGCAAGCACACGATTCTCTGTATTAATTTAACAACTATCATGTAATTAATATTATTGCCCAAGATATAGTGTATCGAAGTCGCAGTGATTCTCTTCCAATTTATAAGTCAAAGCAATAACTATTAATCACACACAGTCCTTATTAAGTGACAAAGATTAAGAAATCAACAACCACTGAGGTCTAACTCTTCATCCCATAAGTCAGTGCGAATGAGTTTATCCTCTCTGTAGATCCGCTTCAACACATCGAATTCACTAGTGTAATCTCTTGGTCAAGACAAGTCAATCTGAGCCTTACACATTAACTTCTACCAATAGATTGTTCGGATCTATCTAAGTTGTGAAATGCACACTTGTTTACAAAGGACTGTTAACGTGATCTTCTGTGATCTGGTATCACCACGTTAACTACAATGTAACACATGCTATTATATGAACGGTTTGCAATAAATATATACAACATTCAATCATATTTATAGCAAAAATGATAAATAATTTATTTCAGTAAATAAGTGTTTAATACATAGGTTATACGAAGTAAAAACATACTTTCCCGTATAACCCCAACACCCCATATCTAGCCTCTTATAAATTGAGTATGGCATGAGATTAATTCTTGCACCAAGATCACACAATGCCCTCATAGTATCACTCCCACCAATTTCACAAGGTAGTATGAAACTACCTGGATCCTTAAGCTTTTTGGGAAGAGTGCTTTGGAGAAGTGCACTACACTCTTCTGTCAAGTGTATAGTTTTGTTTCCCCCAAGCTTCTTCTTGTTTGCCATAACATCTTTCAAGAACTTCATGTAATGTGGCATTTGATCCAAGGCATCTTCAAATGGGATATTGATGTGATTCTTCTTGAAGATATTAAGGAACTTGACAAACTTTCCCGCTATCTTTTGTTTTATGTATCTCTTGGGGTATGGTGGTGGAACAAGAGTTATGGGAACTCTCCATTTGTCACATGGCACATCATCTTTCCTTTCTCTCAATTCTTTGGCAATCCTCCATTTAGGAACTCTTGGTGGACTTGCTTCTTTTTGAAATCCTTTTTCCACTTCCTTCTCTTGATTCTTTCCCTTCATCCCCTTGTCTCCCTCATCTTCATCCTTCCGATTAAACTCATTGTATTCATCATCAAGGTTCTCATCTTGATCCTCTTCATCTTCCCTAGAAGTAACTTCCTCTTCATTTTCCAACTCCTTTTCATTCTCAATCATCTCCTTAGGCATTTGTGGTCCCTCGTATGAGGTTCCACTCCTCAACTTAATGACTTTGCAATGCTCTTTAGGGTTGACTTCGGTGTTGGAGGGAAGTTTCCCTTGTTGATGGATATTCCCAATGGATGATGCTAATTGCCCAAGTTGAAACTCAATTGACTTGAGTTGATTTTCATGTTGAGCAAGGGTGTTCCCTTGTTGAGCAAGAGTATTCACTTATTGAGCAAGAATATTACTTTGGGTCTTCATGTACTCCTCGAACTTGTCAAATTGAGCATCACTTGTCTCCATCTTCTTAGTCAAGTGAGCAATTAGCTCTTCATTTGTTGCTCTTCCTTCTCCATTCAGTAGCTTAGCTCCCGGGTCAAAACTGGGTGGATATTGAATCGCACCTTTCTGGTTCGAATAAGAGAAATTTTCATGCCTACGAAAATTTGGATTGTACGAATTGCTCCCTTGAGCATTGCCTTGAAAAGATGAAGGTTGACCTCCTTGTGGTTGACTTTGAATTAAGCCTTGTTTCCCTTGATAAGGAGTTCTATAAGAACCTTGCACTTGACCTTGAGCTTGATTTTGACCTTGCTTTCCTCCTTGGTAATTTGGTTGGTAGCCTCCTTGGTATTGAGGTCTACTCATGAAATTAACATCCTCGATCGGACCCATTTGATTTGCCACTTGGCTTTGTTCAACTTGCACCGGTTGGTTGGAAAGGGAACTCACTTTGTCGATCAACGTCATCATCATCGTTTTCATAAGATCTCCTTCCTCAATTTGTGCCACCCTTCTTTGTGGTCCATTCTCCGTGTTCAATTGTGAGGAATTATTGGTAATTACCTCCATCAAAGCACTTGCCATTTTCGAGGTTAGGTTGAGGAAACCCCCTCCGGAGCATGCATTCAAGTGATATTGAACCTCCTCATTCATCCCACAAAAAGAATTCTGTAGTGGTTTGTTCATCAGAGAATCCATGTTGAGGACATTCAGCTAGCAATTGGTTGAATCTCTACCACGCCTCTTTGATGCTTTCATTTGGTTTTTCCTTGAAATTGGTGATTTTCCACCTTGCTTGAACTGTTCTTGATGGTGGATAGAACTTGAGCAAGAATTTATTGCTCACTTCATCCCAAGTTGTCACACTTCTGGGTGGAATTTCCTTACTCAACCATGTTTTTGCTTTCCCCGCAAGGGTGAAAGCAAACATTCTAAGCCTCTTGGCATCTTCGGTCACTCCGTTCTATTAAATGTGTCCCCAAAAGTAAGACCCGATCCAAGTGTTTGTATGGATCCTCCTTATCACTTGCCCCCTCAAATTGATTTTCCATCAAGAGTGTCAACATTGCAGGATCAATTGTGAAATTGTTTACCTCTACATTAGGCCTTGCAATCCCGTCATAGTACTCTCGAGGTTGGGGCTCGAAGTAGGTGCGGAGTGACCTACCTTGATCTTGCATGTAAGGGTGGTTATAGAAGAGGTAATGGTTGAACATGTTGGGATGTTGTGGTTGAAACGGGTTTTGGGGTGCGCCCCCATTAGGTGGTGGTGGTGGTGGATAATTTTGGAAAGGATTTGGGGGTACGCCCCCTTGGGGATTTTGGTTCTCACCTCCTTGAGGTGGTGGTGGAGGTGGATTTTGGGCTTGTGGATTGTGTGGGTTTTGCGGATTTTGATCGTTTTGGTTCTCTCCTTGAGTTGGTGGTGGAGGTGGATAAGGAAGACCATGGTGATAGATGTTTTGTGGGTTGTTAGGTAGGTAAGGGTTGGGTTGATTTGGTGGATCGGGATAATGGTTTGGTTGATATGGTGGGTAAGGGTAGGGGTTGTAACCTTGGTAATATCCTTCGGGTTGCACATTGGGAAAGGTTGTTAGTTTGGTTGTGGGTTCACATTCCCACTTTGAGCATCAACCTCAACTTGAGGATTTTGTGCTTGTGGATTTCCATCATTGTGTGCACCTCCCCCTTCATTTTGAGGATTTTCAAGATTTGCTTCCATCTCTCGATTTAGATTTGCTCCTCTTCTTCGGTTCTGATTTCGATTTCTCCTCCTAGCTTCCGCTTCAATCTCAAGATTTATCAGTTCAAGGTTTCCCCGTTGCTCTTGTGATCATACACCTAAGAAAAGATCAAGTGACAATACCACAAGAAGAAACACGAAAAGTAAAATAAAACAAGAAATAAATGCAACTACAAATATTACTTCAACTAACTTCAAGTCCCACCTAAACAAGCTCTCAACTAGTTCCCGGCAACAGCGCCATTGACTTGATCGAAATTTTTGATTAAAAATATTTTCTTACTCCCCCGCAAGAGTACGGGATCGTCGTAGTAGTGAAAGTAATTTGGCCAAGTATTTATCGAACCCAAGAGACTAGGAGAGGAGTGGACCCCCAAAGTTATACCTATCCATGGTATTATAGAAGAGATAAAAGTTTTTGAATTTTAAAAGCAAGTTAACTCAAGTACCAATTTTCAACTAAAGACAACAAGAATTAAAACTAACAATTAGAAGTAAGAACAAAAAGTAATCAAACAATTAAAACTAACCTTTGAGGGAAAGTGCACGGGTGAGAGAATTGCTTCGGGTGTTTTCCTTAAGTGGGGTCACTAACAAGTTCACATATCAACTACTCAATTATGTCATAAGTGGTGATTTAGCTAGGAGCAATCACTAAAATGTGTAGACCAATCCCTTTTGAGGCCTAGGTGAACCACGTGAATTAACTAGCACCTAATTAATCCCATAATCTCCTAAGATTGTGACGAATAGAAAGTTTCAACACGGTTACTAATTCCTAGACATCATCTCCTCACCAACCTCGTAGACGATCTCTACTCGATTAATATCTAATGTTGTCGTTCTAGCCACTAGCCAACTTTTGATTGAACTAGCTACTAAGTAACATCAAAATACTCAAATTGAGACTCACACTCACAACCTAATCATGCACATCCAACCCTAGTTGTAATATATAAAAATAAGAATGCTAACTAATAGAATCAACAAGATATTTGAAACATTAAACTCACAACAATAGAAACTATTGGAAATCACTCACATAGACATAATCAAGAAATTAGTTCATATACCCATCAATTTCCCCACATATATCCAACACCTAAAGCAAATAAGCTTAGCTCATGGTTCTAGAAGAGAAACCCATGGGTAAAATGAAGAAATATGATAAACCCATATTAAAATAATGATTAAACAAGAGCTTATAGAAACATAAACTTCTTCAATCTTGCTTGTAAAACATAAACTTGAAATAGATAGGAAACTTGAAATATAAAACATAAACTCTTCAATCTTGCTTGTAAATGCAAATACCTCTTAAATCTAGCTAAACTATGAATTTCTAAAGAAATCTACACTAAAAAGTACTTAGAAAAATGAAAAGTATCACATGGAGACCTTGGTGGAAGAAAAATGCTCAAAAGCTTAAACCCTAGAAAAACTATCAAAAATTCTCTTCCCTTTTCCAAAAATCTCCTCTGTTGAAATATTTTTCCTCCCGAAGTTGCTCCCCTGCTTCTACTAAAAATCGCTGAACAAAGTTAGAGAAAAAATATCTTGTTTAAAAGCATGCTTCCTTGTCTTTTTAATTGAAGTGTGCGGGTGAAATGGATTAAGAAATTCCCAGGTGCTTGCTTCTTCACTTCAAATTGCAATTGGGCCACGAAAATGGAGGGCATGGGCCTGTGATGTTGGGCCTCTTTTTTTGGAATTTCGCGAGTCCGGCCGAGGGAGTCTTTTATGCCGTGAGTCGTTTTCGTTTCGCTCATAACTTGAGCTCCCGAACTCCGATTGAGATGATTATTTTTTCGTTGGAACCCTCTTTTCAATGCGCTGCTCTTGGTTCAGCCATACTCTCAAAAATCTTTTTAGATCAGATCAGTTTTGCACCACTTCTTGTTCATTTTCACCCATTTCCTATCACTTTATTACACTCTCAAATAAACGGGATTAGTAGCACTTTTCATTGTTATAGCCGGAATATTACCTAATGTACTAACAATCACTCACGAAATGAACAATGATAAAACAAAGGGAAAAACGCGGAATTTGGTGACCCAGTTTGCCGGAATTCGACTACGTCCGGGGGCAATACCAAGCTAGGAGTGTTCTAAATTATATCTACCTAGAATGCTACAATTTTCGATCCTTTACAGTGTATGTTACATGAGATATATATAGACCATGGAACTAGGTCAAATCCCTTCCATGGACCAGACTCCTCGGTCTGCTAGGGCTACGGGCAGCTGGCAACTGCTTCCATCTTTAACGGCCGCAATCTCCGCTCACAGATATTCTTACTATGCTTTAACCCAAGATATCCGCGCCTATAAATACAAGGATCCCTCCCATATTTATCATCAGCGATCTTGAAAGGTCGTCGGGGGTTGCCGGCCGAAGTGACCACTTTTTCTCTCGAGTGGTCGACCTCCCTTGGTCGACTGATTTCCTTTAGACATGCCATCTTGATCGCCTGCCTAATGACCTTGTCCGACGCTTGCTCCAGGGATGGTCGCCAGATGAGTGTGGCCACAACAATTGCTCCCCAGGTCACCGTCGACAAAGTTGATGGTCGCCCTGGTCAAGAATACCCCGGATCCCGAGGCACGACGATGGTCATCCTGGATCCTAGATATGTCCAACAGCCGCCTCAAAAAGACATGACTCATGACGTCGCCTCTGCACAACAATGTTGGCGTTTGAACATCACTCGCTTCGCCTGATTTGGTAACCTGTGGATTGACCCCGGGACTTGAATCAAACTTTGCAAATTGGTCCTTGGCCTCCCGCCTATAAATACGGACATTATCTCCATCCTTCATACTTTTGTCTTTTCTCTCCGAAACCTTCCTGAGGGATTGTGTTCTTCCGGCGATGCTGCAACTTTCCCCTCCCTTGGTAAGTTTATCCTTGTCCTTCTTTCACGCCTTCTTTTCATGTTGAACATGTCCAGTGAGGGCAGCTCCAATCCTTTCGAGATTCTCTCATCATCTCCGTCTCCTGTAAGGGAGGTCTCCCTCGCCGGAGCTTCTAGTGGTGAAGTCCTCCGCTAGGAGTTGGGTCCCGTCCGTCGGGAAGGTGGGAATGCCCCGGCGGACCTTGACGTCTTCGAGTCTCTCAAAGACCTGGGAATTCTGACGCCATAGATGGATCCGCCGGCGCTTGAGGGGCAAACTCCGACCAAAATTCCCAAGGCTTCGGTCCGCCGCGACCGCGACCACCCCGATTACTTCAATTATCAGGCATACCGGGCTGGCTTTGAACATTGCCGATCGCTCCGATCCGAACCCCGCAAGGCTGCCGCATCCAAGTTCTACATCAATGACAAGAAGTACCGCTCTGTCATGACGTAGGTGTTAGTGTTAGTGTCCTAGAGACAATCCATTGTAAGAACATAATGCTCAGATAATATACAGTATTGATTTAAAATTATTGTTTATTTAATATTGAATATATATGGCGTTTCACTTATTAGAATATTATGTTTGATTGTTTGCATTTGTTCTTATCTGTGTTCCCTTGAGTCACTGCTGTCATTGAGTGTGTGAGAACTCAGATGACCTAAGCATGATTCTCAAATGGCCCAAATCGAGGAGCATCAAGAATGGGATATTGATGATACAATGGAGATTGGTGTGCGATCTGTATCATACTCTTTGAGAGTCTAGTAAGATCTCACTTACAACGAGATACTAGGTATCTCATGATGGATGCGCAAACACCTTAGAGGGTATTGGTATACCCATCCGAGAAACCGTTTGATGTAGTTCCACTATATGTGTCTACGGGTCTCTCGGTTAGTGGGAGCGATGCGATACTCCTTTAACTTGAGGTCAATACGCACGACATGTGTGAAGTGATGGACTTTGACCATGACCGACGCTTGCACCCTTCCATGGGTAGATATGGCTTGGATTGGGTTCATCACGAAGTGCATGTACATGGTAGTTGAGCCAATAAAATGATTCATTCCTCTAAGTGGATTTAGAGAGAATACTCATTTTCTCATCATAATTGGATCAAAGTCATTGGCCAATGCACGTCAACTTGGGCTTTGTAGCCAAGTGTGACATAAGTGATCAATTAGTGATTAGAGATAAATTGATTATGTTATTTGAATAGACACTTCGCAATGTTCAAGACTTAATCGAGTATTCGCGAATGAAAGGAGGAAATCGTAATAGCCCATGTTTCAGTTACAGGTAGTTGCACATTTCCTCACAATGTACCTCATGTATTGAGAAAGTCTGATTTATTGTCTAGGGTTCAATTAAGACCGTTAGTTTGACTAATCGCTCGATATTTGAGGGCATATGGGTCACACAACAAGTAATGGTTGTTTATTAATTATAGTTGGTTGATTAAATATTAAATTAGATTTAATATTTAATTTATGGAGAAGTAATTAATAATAGATTAATTTGGAATTAATTATTATTAATATTTAATTAAATTGGATTTAATTATATAAGAATTCCCAATAATAATATTTGGAATATTATTGTAGGATTTAATATATATGGAAATAAATCATAGAGATTTTTCATATATGAGATTTAAATCCGTAGAGATTTATATGTGGGAAATAAATCTAAGAGATTTATTTTATTAAGGATTTTCCTAATAAAGGTTAGCTTAAGATTTAAGTTGGGTCTCTCCTATATATATGAGCTCTTGGGAATTCATATTACGTGAGTTCATATTTTCTCCATAAAATCTCTAAGTTAGAATTTTCCTAGCAAATTCATCTCGGGGATTCAACACTGGCAGATTTGTGCAGATTAGTAAACGACTATTACGTGGATACCATAGTGGAGAAATCCGTGTACGAATTGCTGTAAGAATTCTATTTACGTTTACTCGTATTTAATTATGCAATTAACTGTTCGTTGTTGGTGAACTTTAATTTCCGCTGCACATGTATTACGTGTTTACGTGCCTTTAAATTCCAACAGGAGGCTGACTTGGATGTCGCCCACCGCAAGTACGAGACTCCGAACGATGTAATCTTCTATCGGCTGGAGCGTTCCAAAAGAGCCGACCAGCCCCCGGAAGGGATGGTCGCAATTCATGAGGCGGTGATGGATATAGGTCTTCGCTTTCCTCTTCACCCGGCGATCTCCCATCTCCTGGCCACCTGGCATCTTTCCCCGGCCCAGATCACTCCGAATGAGTGGAGCTACCTTCTGGCGACCATGACCGTGCTCGGCCAGGCTGGCCTTTACCGGCTGCCTATGCCCATGGAGATGAATTACTACTGGTCACTAGTTGCGCAACATGGTCAGGAGGGTCATCATACGCTGAAAAACCACCCCGACCGGTGAATAGTGTGGGGGATAGTCAATAAGGTTTAGAATTGGCGGACCATGGAAGCGTGCCTCTCCGGGTTCCGTTGAGGAGATTCCCATACCCACCGACTTTCAAGATCGGATTCCTCATAAGACCCGGCCCTGAATGTGTTTTGAGCATCTCCGTACTGATCTAATTTTTTGTCCCTTTTGTAGGTTTGCTCGTGGCTGAAGAGAACCGACTGAATTGGGATTTCGAGACTGCCCACCAGATTGCCTTCAACTACCTCTGGGAGCTTCGTCACATCGACCTTTTCAACTCTTCTTCCGAAAGATTGTTACCTCCGCCCCTGCACTCACCTCAACCTCGGTGGAATCATTCCACCAACTGGCCTAACTTTTTCTGGTCATTTTACAATGATGACACATCACCCGACTACCAAGAAACATTTAGCCAATGTTAGGAAATGTGCCGACGAAACCGCCGGGGCTTAATTTGAGCAAGTAGATAAGCTCATTCTTCAAGGAGAAACTCTTGGCAATGAGACAAAGGTCTTTGGGGCAGCCGGAGGCCTCAAGATCAATACCAAACTTTAGAAATTGATGAACACCCAGTATCCGACACCGTATGCCAATTTTTTATATCGGGCGAGTAATTTGGTTCACAATACAGAGCTGATCACCCAAAGATTAGGCGAGCAGGGTGAGAGTAATGAGAAAAAAAAAGGCGTAACAAAAAGCTTAACCCTCATATAAGAAGCCAAGCTTGCAATACAAGGCCCTCAACACTTCCAAGCCGTTCAACAATGATATCAAAGTAAAGCTTTTGGAAGTATTAAACAACTTGCAGGTAATATCTTTAACCAAATTCGAGATAGATAGCTTCTTCAAAGAAAATCTTGAAGGAGTCGGACATGATGAACCCAAACTACCACGAAAGCGTGGGCCACAATACCAGCGAGTGCCGATATCTCCTAAGGCAACTCTGGAGATCATTTGAAGAGGGAAAACTAAATGAGTTCATGAAGCAACCTCACCAGAATGTGGTCCAAACTCGTCAACAACAAGAAAATAGAGAGCTGGCTTGGCCCGCTAGTCACGGGCAAATCAAGAGCGACCTCTACAACTATTTTTTGAAAATGCGACTAGACGAGTTGTGCAGACTATCTCGCCCATTAATTGGGAGTTGGGCAGCCTTCTTCCTTCATCATCTCCATCCAAGAAGAGATAGATGGTTGAGCTAAGGGCCATGGAGAGTGTGCATCAAATATGCATCCCGGTTAATGCCATGGCGAAGTGAACTAATCTGGTTGATTTTGCTGAAGAAGACAAAGATGGGGTGAGATATCCTCACAACGATCCCCTGGTCATCCAAGGGTTTTGGCGAGGCAACGGTCAAACCCTATGGATTAATTAGATTAGTCGTAGAGCTAGTCTCTAGCATAGATACTGAGTTCAAGGCAACTAGGCAATTAGATTTTATTGTAATCAACCTGCAATCGACCTTTAATGGTTTTCTTGGTAGGCTATTCGAACATGAGATTGGGATCGCCACCTCATCTCATTATTACTGTGCTAAGTTTCCCATTATGGGTGGTGCAATTCACACCCTCAAAGGGGACCAAAGAGCGAAAAGGAAATGTTCAATGTATATATGTCCAGATTTAAATTCTACATTTACATTTCCCTTTGTAAAACATATATTAGTAACAAGGCAAGGTCATTACAACGACCAAACCCATTTGAAAATAAATGATCAAGTCGACCAAATGCAAGTCGACGTACTGGATGTGACCACAAATGATGAAGTAGTTATAAAGATCAACCAACCAAATTTGGAGCCAAGGTTGGGGTTCCGAATCCATAGAAGAACTCTTGCCTAAAGAATCAATCAACGATCCAAGATGGAGAGAAGCTAAACTGTGAGCTTCCCCAAGCGAAGAGCTCGAACACATACCAGTAGATCTCGCTCGCCCAGATAGAGAGCTCATCATCGACTCGAAGATACCGCCAGGATTACGGGAAGAGGTGATTGGTTACTTAAAAGAAAATCTAGATGTATTTTCTTGGTCGCACAAAGATATGGTAGGAATATGTCGCCTACCACTGACTCAACATCAACCTCACCAAAAAGACGATTACTCAAATAAAGAGGAAATTTGGTTCCAAAAAGTATGCGGCCTTGGCAGAGGAAGTGAAAAAGTTATATGACATTGATATAATCGAGAAAGCCGACCAACCGCAATGGTTATTCAATGTGGTGCTCGTAAAAAAGGTAAACAATACATGGCGATTGTTAATCAATCACAGACTTGAACGATGCATGCCCAAAAGACTTATTTCCGATGTCACATATTGATCATCTAATCGACAAAATGACATGGCATGAGATGATGTCCTTCGCCATGCACAAAGACGACAAGCAACATATGACTTTTCTCACCGAAAAGAACATTTATTGCTGGAAACTGATGCCTTTCGACCTAAAAAAACCATGGACATCCCAGCGAAATTTGGGGGGCAGGGAATCCCCGCGAAGCATTCCCCATTCCCCACCCCGTGGGGAATTATGGAATTCCTGTTCCCCACCATTTTTTTTAAAAATAAAAAAATAAACCCAATATGCATAATAGGTGGAAAATGTGCTTAATTGTGATAAATATGGACTTATTAAGTTGTTGAGAAATTAATCAAGATTACTATCCATTACTTGTTCAAAACAAACTACATGCCGAGAGCAAATTTAGGGTTTGAATTTCCAAATTATGGAAATACAATATCACCTAGATATGTGAAAAATCAAAATACTAGAGATATTATCAAAGACGGACCTACGTAGGGGCAAAGGGGGTCATTGGACCCCCCTGGCCCCACTTGAATTTTTATATATATTTATTTATAGTTAGAGGTATACTTGTGTTAGACGGACTCATAGTTAGACGGAGTATAATTTGAATATTGCCGCTTTAATAGTCAGGTTTCAGTATAGAATTGTTCAGAAAATATCTGCAAAGTGTATAGTCAGCAGATACCTCTGAGTAAATAACGTAGACACATTGAGGGGGAACTCAGTAAGTGAACCAATATACCTGAAGACTCAGAAGACTTCAAATGAACCTGAGTTCACATCAACCTGAAGACTCAGAAGACTTCAGATGAACCTGAGTTCACATCAACCTGAAGACTTGAAGACCTGAAGACTATCTCACTGAGGACATCTGGACAAACATAAGTCCTGAACATTTATTGAAATATAAATGTTGTCCCAATTGATTACAAACAAAAGGAACTAAAACTTAGTGTCTTTTAAGGTTGTCTCATTCAGAGAGATTGACCTAAAAGAGTCATTTTGTTTGTCTCCATTCACTGAAGACGAGAACCAATCAGAGAGAGACAACATTGTATTTCACTGACACAAAAAGCGACATGGCACTGAGAATGTCAGAGGTACTGAGTTCCAGACTGCAAAAACGTGGTGATTGGCTGCATTGGTTACTTGTTACCCAAACCATGCAAGAGTGTGTTTAAACACTAAAATAACCGTTTATCACTAACCAAATAAGGAAACCCTTGATGCTATCTCCTCCAACGGATAGTTTTTCAAGAGTGACCTTGATGAGTTGCCTATAAATACCAGTGACCTTCACCATTGCAAGGTTACGGGAAATCAAGCAACTTCAGAGCTCATTCGTATTCTTGCATTTGAAGCACTCGAAAACCCTAAGATTTCCCAAGTGTTTCACCTTGAAGAGAGCTCAATTACTAAGCATAGATTCAAGCATATATCCAAAGCATAGTTAGAGATATCCTAGCCTTTTATCTCTTGTTCTAAATTGTAAAAGGATATCTCACCTTAGTTGGAAACCAACCAAACCCAAACCCTATTGATTAGGTAGTTTGAGTGTATAATTGTTGGAAAGTAAGAGTTGTAAAGAGTTAGTAAGCTGCAGTGTAGTTCAGCCTAAAAACTCTAGAGAAGAAGTTAGTAAGCTGCTTGTGACAGTCTGAAAACTTGTGTGTGTTTGAGTTAGTAAGTTGTAGTGTAGTTCAACCTGAAAACTCTAGAGAAGAAGTTAGTAACCTACTTGTGACAGTCTGAAAACTTATGTGTGTTTGAGTTAGTAAGCTGCAGTGTAGTTCAACCTGAAAACTCATAGTGGAAAGTTAGTAAGCTGCTGAGTTCAGTCTGAAAGCTTGAGGAAGTAGGAGCTTTGCCTCTGAACCACTATAATTTGTTATGTTGCTTTCTGCTTTGCATTTTTATCTGTTGCATATTTTCATTGAAAGCATACTGAGTTTTCTGATATTCAGTTGGAAATAATTCACTGAGTTTGCATTGAACTAATCACAGCCTTCACCACTGATTTACTACGTGAAAGATTTTTAGCAAGATAAAACGAGTACAAACCTCAGGGCCTACACATTCCGCACCCTTGAAAAGTTAGAACAGATAGTTGTCAAACTGAAAAAACTCAACTGAGTATTCAGTAAGATAATTATCTGATCCAAGCTTCTCTGGACTCTGTTTTTAAAGACACTCAGATTACTTGAGCTAATTTGAAGTCACTGAAAGCTTTTCAGGGTTATTGTCTCAGCAGACATCGACTCAGGACAAACTGTGCTTCTCAGTACTAACATTCAGGATAACCTGACTCACTGAATTTAGTTTTGTGAAAAGTTTTAAAAATTATTGAACACGTGTATTCCCCCCCATACACGTGTAAGACTCGTTTACACCGGGACCAACAAGTGGTATCAGTGCAATGGTTCATTTTGACCACTTGCTTTGGTAGCCATAATCTTGTTTGCTGAAGAGACTTTAATGGTCACTGAATAGATCTTACTGCTGATATCTTACAAAGCTCATTCATCAAGACTTCTAAGAAACTTCCTATGTTCTCTATTGAGAACTATGTCTTATGGAGACTGAGAATGCAGGCACATCTGTATTCTAAACATGAAAGAATGTGGAGAGTTGTGTCTTAAGGTCCATTTGAGTACACTGTTGTAAATCCTAGAATTATTGATGCCGAGAGAGATGATCCCAGAGATGAACTTCCTAAGTCTGATGACCAACTTACTCCTGAGGAGAGAAAGTTAGTCAACTTAGACTATATTGCTAAAGATACTCTATACAACACTATTGATGATGGTGTTATGGGGATGATTTCTCACTGTGAAACTGCCAAAGAAATTTGGGATACACTTGTTATCATGTGTCAAGGCACAGATCATATTAAGGAAAACAAACTATTTGTTGCCATTGCAAAGTTTGACAGCTTTGAAATGGAAGATGGTGAATTTATTGATAAACTGGAAGTCAGATTCACTAGTATCATGAATGACCTGAATGCTCATGGGAAAAAATACCCAAAAAAAGAAGTGGCACGGAAAATTCTTAGAGGATTATCTAAGAAATGGGATATACATGTTGTGCTGATTGAAAACACCACGAACATTGATTCTATGCCATATCAACAAGTTTTCTCTGAACTGAAAGCTTATAAATTTGTGATTGATAAGAAAACAAAGAAATCTGATAGCAAAAATGAATCTTGATCTAGCAAGAATGTAGCTTTCAAAGCTAAAGAAAAATTATGTAAAGCTAAAGAGTCTGATAACTCACCTGCTAAAAATCAAGATGAGCAAGGAGATAATCTAGTACTGTTGTCAAGGAGGTTTGAAAGACTCAATAGCAGATATGGAAAGTACAAGAAGTACTATAAAAATACCAGATACAGGAACAGGAATAACTTAGAAGCTGAGGACAAGTCCACTTGTTGTGGCCCCGCCTCAACCGGGCCACCACCCTAGGGCGACCAAGGACGAGGATATAGTGGGCAGCCAAGAGACGACCACCTGAGCCTAGTAGCCACAACCTGGCGACCTTCCCCTAAAGTCGCTGGACAAATAGGAAATAAGATCAGAGGCATTAATGGAGGCGGATCCTCAGGGCATAATCGGGAAAAGTCTAATAAACGGCGATATTCTCGCCGTTAAGAAAGGAATCTGTTCTCAACCAGAGGAAAACCTTAAAGGGCCGAGGAATCCGGCCTATGAAGAGAGAAAGACCTAGTTCTCGGTCTATAAATATACACTGTAATGCTCATTGTAAGGGATCGAAATCTTAGTTATTAGGCAGAGATTATAGTAAAATTCCTGGCTTGGTATTGCCCCAGGACGTAGCCGTATTTGGCGAACCGGGTCACCAAATTGTGCTCTCTCTCTTGTTTACATTCGTTGTTGTTATTTTGTGAGTGATTGTTCATACGCTCGGACAATTTCGGCTATAACAATTTGGGCTATCTGTGGAAAACTCAACTCAATCGGGTCCACAAATCAATAAAGAACTCACAAAGAGTAATGGCGAAGAATAATATCCCAATCACTGGCCTCGAGATCGATCCACACGACGGAGTGGAGGCGTCCCTATCCTCGGAATCGAGGCCCCTGCAGGCGGAGGCCGCGGATGAGCAGAACTGGGCTCAGATCTTCAAGACTCCCGCATAAATGAAGAACACTTGGGTGTATTTGTGCAAGCGGAATCTGAACTTTGACGATGATGATGACCAGCAGCAGCCTATCGTCAAGGTCATCCGCCCCGGGGGGGCAACAAAGGGAAAAACCCAACTGGGGGGATAAGTCAGCCACAACCAAGTCATCTCGGCCGCAAAGGCTAAGCCTCTCCCAAGAGAGAGGGCGAACAAAGCCCGCCACATGGACGGGGACCCGAAGGACCTCGAGACGTCTTGGTCTTCAATCGACTAGGAGGCAACCAAGCGAACGACTCGGTCTTCAACTGCCTAGGCGGAAACTTGGCACAAAAAAGATGAATCCCTGCGGAGGATGAGACCGATTCTCACCAGATGGTCATGATCGAAGCGGGCGACCATCAAAGGAAATTCAGGAATGAGCCACGCATTTTGACATTATGTCGAATCAGCATCAGCGACCATCGGGATGCCCGTGCGAACCAGCAAGAGCCCGAGCTCGCCACCCTAAGGCAAACGGTCAGGGCCCTTCAGGAGAGAATGGATAGTCAACCAGCCCCTGCCGGACAGGCGACAAATTTGGCATTCCCCTTGTCGCCACTCAGCTCGACCATTACGGCCGCTCCCACCCAGGCTAAGATCAACACTGCCTCGATCGATCGGTACGGAGGGGACTCTAACCCAAGGACGTATCTCACCAAGTATAACTCGTACATGACGTACGTAGGAGCATCCGACGCAACCATGTTCCAGCTTTCCCCCCTCACTCTGAACGAGCAAGCGCACAAGTGGTTCACATCCATTACCCTTCAATCCATTAACTCTTTCGATCAGCTAGGCTGGTTCTTCATGGGGCATTTTGCGGCCATGGCGCCCAGACCCACAGGGAAGCAGCGACTGGCGAACATCGAGCAAGGTAAAGACGATACAGACAGAGCCTACCTCGAAAGGTTTGGTCGGCTCATCTTGGATGGGGAATCGGTGGGCGATGAAGCCAAGCTATTGGATACAATCGCCGGGCTGAAGAAGGGAACTAAGCCCTGGCGAAACGTCATCGCCAACTATCCAGCGACTTACGCGGAGTTTAGGACCCGCGCAAGCGACATCATCAACACCGTGGAACTCTTGGCGGGAAGAATGGGGGAGGGAAAGAAATCTGCACCCCCAAAGGGGAGCAAGAAACCAGGGCAATACAAGACCCCGGGCAACTTCAAGCCATTTGAAGATCCAGTGGCGGTCAAACTGATAGATGCCTTTAGCGTATCCCCCGGATACATCTTCACTCAGATCAAGGACAAACGGTTACTCGGCGACCCCCGACCCATCAAAAAGAGCGACGGTAGACAGAGCCCAGGAAAATATTACCACTATCACGAAATGGTCGGTCACAACACCAGCGAATGTCGCGACCTCCTGAAGCAGCTTTGGAAGCTCTATGAGGACGGAATGCTACATGAACACGCCCAAATGACCTCGGCATAAAGATAAAGACAACCAGATTACGCCGATGACCGCCTCGAAGAGAGCGAGGTCACCAAGAAACATGGAGAGCAGAAGACTGGTCGACAGGCACCCTCATGCCAGAACACAGCGGCGAGAGGGTAATCCATACCTTGTCGCCACTCGGGGCAGTGGGTTGTCTCTCAGCATCGACCTCGCTATCAATGAGACGCCAGAAAGCCAAACTGGGGGAAATTGCCAACACGGTACATTTGTGCCTACCAGTCAACGCCACTGCACAAGAAAGCAATCAGATCCAATTCGGCGAACAAGACAAGGCGGGCATCGTGTACCCAAATGCCGACCCCCTGGTCATATCAGCAAAAATCATGGGGTGACAGTCAAATGACTACTGGTCGACAGTGGGGCTTTTTGCAACATACTATTCAAGAAAACCTTCGACGAGCTCGATAACTATCACAGTTATCTCGAGCCAAGCGAACATCTGGTAAGAGGTTTTGGCGACGCCACCGTGAAGCCCCATGGGATCATACGTCTGGCCGTAGAACTAGTCTCCACTATAGATAGGACCATTAGGGCCACAAAACTTTGTGATTTCCTTGTAATCGACTTGCCGTCGACCTTCAATGATTTCCTCGGCAGGCCTTTCGAGCAAGAATTTGAGGCTGCGTCCTCCACTTACTATTTCTGTGTAAAATTCCCCACTTTAGATGGGGTGGTCGGCACAGTAAAGGGCGATCAGCTTGATGCAAGAGGATGTTTAATTTATAGCTGGTCTCATTTAAATTATAGCATATATGAAATCGCAAATAATCAAAGAAACCCAATGGTAATCGACCAAAATGAACAAATAAGCAAGGACCTCGAACCAACACTTGGGCCCGAGCCACACGATTTCATTGTCCAAGGAACAATCGATGACCCGAGGGGAGACCAACATCGAGCAACACCAGACGAGGAGCTCGAAAAAGTTAACGTGGATCCAACCTGACAGGATTTGGAAGTCATAATCGGCTCTAGAATCTCGTCGGAGCTAAGAGGATAGTTGGTCGACTTCCTCAAAGGGAATCTAGACGTGTTTGCCTGGTCCTACAAGGACATGGTAGGAATCGACCCCGAGGTCGCCTGCCGCCAGCTCAACATCGACCCCAGAAAAAATCAGTCGCACAAAAGAGGAGGAAATTCAGACCCGAAAAATATGCCGCATTGGGCGAGGAGGTGAAGAAATTGCTCGACAAAGAGTTAATCATGCAAGCCGACCAACCCCAGTGGGTGTCCAACGCCGTCCTGGTCAAGAAAGCTAACGGGACGTAGCGACTATGAATCGACTTCACCAATTTGAACGAAGTATATCCCAAAGATTTCTTCCCCATGCCTCGTATCGACCATCTGATCGATAACATAGCCGGGCACGAAATGATGTCCTTCATGGACACATTCGCAGCCTACCATCAAATATCCATGCACAAAGACGACCAACAACATACCTCCTTCCTCACCGAGAAAAATATGTATTGTTGGAAAAGGATGCCATTCGGCCTAAAAAACATCGGGGCTACGTACCAGCGATTAGTAAACCAAATGTTCGCGGAGGAAATTGAGAAATCCATGGAGGTATACGTAGACGACATAGTGGTCAAGAGTCTGAAAAAAGAAGATCATCTTGCCAACCTCGCCCGAGCATTCATCTTGAGGAAGTTCAACATGAAGCTCAACCCGAAGAAATGCAACTTCGGCATGGAGTCAGGCAAATTCCACGGCCACTTAGTCAGCAAGTGAGGAATAGAGGCCAATCCAAAAAAAATTAAGGCGATACTAGAGATGGGCAGCCCACGAAAGCCAAAGGAAGTCCAGAAGCTCGCAGGAAGCCTGGCAGCCCTCAGCATATTCATATCCCACATGGGTGATAGGTGCAAACCCTTCTTCGACACACTGAAGAAAGCCAAAAACGATTTCCAGTGGACAGAGGAGGCCAAGACAGCCTTAGACGACGTCAAGAAGTACCTAGCTAACCCAAAGATACTGGCCAAACCCGTCCCCGGGGAAAAGCTCTTCCTTTACCTGGCCACCTCCAAAACGGCCATAAGTTCAGTCCTAGTACGAGCTGAAGGGCAAGAATACCTGCCAATCTACTATGTAAGCCAAGCACTCAACGAGGTAGAACGAAGGTATCCTCCTCTAGATTAGCTCGCCTACGCCCTCGTGATGAGCGTGAGAAAGCTACGGCCGTACTTTTTCGACCACCATGTGAAAGTGTTGACCTCACTGCCCCTAAGAAACACGCTACATCACCCCGACACGGCTGCGCAGTGCATGAAATGGGCAATCAAAGTCGGCCAGTTCGGTATCAAGTACGCCCCACGAATGGCCATCAAGACACAGGCCCTGGCCGATTTCATGGTGGAACTCACCTTTCCGATGACCGCGCAGGAAGCACCAGCAGGACCCCCATGGGAGCTCTACGTAGACGGGTCCGCCACTCAAACCCGAGCGTGGGGCAAGGATAATCATGACTAGCCTGGATGGACATTCCTTCCAGATGGATATCATATTCGACTTTCAGGCCACCAACAATGAAGCAGAATATGAAGCCCTAATTGGTGGGCTTGAAATGACAATGGCTATGGGGGGTGAAGAGGCTGAAAATACACACCGACTTGCAACTAGTCGCGTGTCAAGTGTCGGGGGAGTATGAGGTCCGATGCGAGCGAATGACCGCATACCAAGAAGTCATCCGCAGCCTGCTCGAAAAATTCGACCAAGTGTATGTAGAACTGATACCTAGGAACGCAAATTCCCAAGCAGATGCTTTGGCCAGGCTAGCAACATCAGAAGGGCCGGCAGATATGAGAGACATCACCATCATGAAACTAACTTTCCCATCCACCACACACATCCTGGTCGCCCTCACCGACCCAATGGATATCAACCACGAGGATTGGAGGACACCAATACTCGAATATCTAAAGACAGGATGCCCTGCCCGATAATAGGGTCGACGCCTGACAATTGTAAATGAGAGCGGCAAGGTATGTGATGGTCGACGACAACTTATACAAGCGACGATTCAGCATCCTGCTACTCACATGTGTGACAAGGACCGAGGGGCAAACCATCCTGAGAGAAATCTACGAGGGCATCTGTGGAAACCACACGGGAGGCCAATCCCTAGCCCACAAAACCATCCGACAAGGATATTTCTGGCCAACGCTAAAAAGGGATGCTTTCGAATACACAAAGACATGCCACCGATGCCAAATATTCAGCCCCTCAATAAGGGTATCCCCAGAAGAGTTAACCAGCATTCTGAGTCCATGGCTTTTCGCAAAATGGGGGATCGACATCATCGGGCCCCTGCCCACTGCCCCAGGTACCGTACGGTTCGCCCTCATTGCGGTCGACTACTTCATAAAATGGGCAGAGGCAGAAGCCCTCTCAACTATCGACCAAGACAACGTGATAAAATTCATATGGAGAAACATCATTTGTCGCTTCGGCCTCCCGCAAGCAATCGTGACTGACAACGAAAAGCAATTCGACGGCCTCAAGATCGACGCATTCTTCAAGAAATCGAAGATAACAAAGTTATTCTCCACCATGTACCATCCGCAATCCAACGGGCAAGTTGAGGCGGTCAACAAGATTATCAAGCATACGCTGAAATCACGACTTGAAGGAGGGAAGGGCAAGTGGGCAAGCGAATTGCCCGAAGTGTTGTGGTCACACAAAACAACCTGCAGGACCTCCACACGGGAAACACCCCATTCTCTCGCATTCGGGGAAGAGGCAGTAATCCCAGCGGAAGTCACCATACCTAGCCACCGAACAAGCAACGGAACCTCAAACGACAACGACATGGCAATGACGACCAGCTTAGACCTACTAAAAGAGAGGAGGATAGAAGTTAACCTAAAGAATGCTAGCTACAAATGGCAAACAGAAAAATATTACAACTCGAAGGCCAAACTCCGGCAGTTCAAGAAAGGCGACCTCGTCCTAAAAAAGGTACTCGGAGTACCCAAGGGAGTACTCGGCCCCACCTGGGAAGGCCCGTTTAGAATATCCAAATGCCTAGCAAATGGTGTTGGGGAATGAGTTGCACAGATCTATTCGGGGTGAATATTTAAATACAAATTTAATTCATTAATTATCACTAGCATGAATTAATCCTATATTAATTCAAATAATAATTGCAACAACATATCATGCATATAATAAGCCACGTAAAACCTACGCATGCGGAATCTACGGGTTTACGTAAACGTACCTCTCGGGATGGCAGTGAATTCGGTTGGACGGACTAACCTAAAGGACTTCCCAAGTATTCCCTTAGCCCTTGCTCGACAATCCGGTGGAAGGATACTCGCGAACAATTAACAAAAAGAAAAAATAAACTTTGTTGCACCACTTTCGTGGATTTGCAAATTTTTCCAGCACATGGAATTGTACTTGGGAATGAACTAAGCATCCCCTATTTATAGGAGGGAGATGGTCGAAATTTTCAGTAGAAAATCAATGTGGGAAAAGACTTTTCTTGATCACCAAGAAATCTTGAATATATCTCCTATATTCTTGTTCCCATAATTAAAATATTCCACAAAATTCCACCTCCTCTATAATATGGTATTATTTTCGAAAAATACAGTGTGCAAGAATCCAAGATTTGGATGTTCTTGAATTTATGAGATATTCTTGTATTTCAAGAAATACATATCTTCCATAATATCCAAGAAAATCTTTCTTGCCCTCTATTTTCAAAAGTTTCAAAATATCACTATGAATAACCAAGTGGGAGATTTCTTGAATTTAATGAGATAATCTTGTATTCCAAGAATACATATCTTCATTCCATAACAAAATTCAAAGAAAATCTTTCTCCCTCTTTTATCCATAATTTTCGAAAATTTAGAGGAAAAAATAAGCAACAATATTTATTTTATTTTAATCACCTTTTCAGTTATTGGACTATTTGTTGCGCTACTCAGGGGGCCTTTAGGAGAATTAAGAATGGAACTTCTAATGGATCTTGAATATCTAATATTGAGCCACAATATAATTCAAGCCCATAAATATTAATTAATCCCACTACATAATTAATATTGCACTATCCATCTTAACCCATATTACAGTCATTATGGCTCCCGGTCATTATTTCCCGTGTTTAAGATTATCTAGCCCATTAATTAATTCAAGCCACTGAAATAGCTTTCCGTTAATTAATATCTTTTGTCCTTGGTCAAGGAACGGTTCAACATTATTATCCATACCGGAAACTAATTCCACTTGCAAGATTTGGTATGATAAAACTTATGAACCTCTCAAGGGGGCAAATCGAACAAGCGTACTTGCACACGATCCTTCGTATTAAATCTTAGCAATAACATGTGACTAATAATATTGCCCAAGATAAAAAGTATTGAATCTCTCTCTGATTCGCTACCCATGATAAGTCAAAGCAATAGTTACCAATCCCACGTGATCCTATTTAAGGGACGAAGGTTAAGAAATAACAAACCACTGAGGTCTAATTCTTCCTCGCTTCGATTCAAGAATTTATCCTCCCAGGTCCTATTCAAATGATCACCATGCACTAGTGTAATCTCTTTGTCAAGACAAACCAATCTGAGCCTTACACCTCAACCTTTCACGATGGGTTGTTCATTTCCATCTAGGTCGTGAATGGCGTACTTTTTAGTTACAAGGACCCATTAATTTAATCTTCTCGTGATCCGGTATCACTAAATTAACTACAATGTAACACGTCTGAAAAATATTGAACAGATTATCTTGCAAGAATTATATGTAACATTCAATCATATTTAAAGCATCGAATGATAATTTTATTTCAAAGAAATAAGTCTGAAAATTCAGTTTTGATTATACAAAGTAAAAAGCATACTTTTCAGTGATAATCCCAACAATCTCCCACTTATACTCAAAATCGCTTTTAAGTATACTACAACATGTCTCGCGTAGTCCGTGACATCTAATGTCACCTACACGAACCTAATAATTTCTCCCACTTATACTCAAAGCAGTTAGCAAATCGGTCTTGACACCCATTCCTTCCACATGTCTCTCGAATGTATTCAGAGGCAGACTCTTTGTGAATGGATCTGCTAGGTTGTCCTCAGATGCTATCTTTGCCACATCTATATCTCCTCTCTTAACAATATCTCGTATAAGATGGTATTTCCTTTCTATGTGTTTGCTGGCTTTGTGGGCTCTTGGCTCCCTTGAATTTGCAACTGCTCTGGCATTGTCACAATAAACAGTGATTCTGCTGGGCAAATTCGGAACCACATCTAAGTCCACTAGGAAGTGCTTGAGCCAAACCGCTTCTTTTCGCCGCCTCATAGCAGCCTACATATTCGGCTTCCATGGTAGAATCTGCGACGATTTCGCTTGACGCTTCTCCATGTCACGGCTCCTTCCCCATGCAAAACACACTACTACGAGGTAGATTTTTCCGAGTCTACGTCCCGATTGGAAATCCGAGTCCGTAAATCGATGGGGATTGGTTCCAAGCTCGATGCCCGTTTGAGTCTCAGAATGGACTTCTTGAGCTTACAAACAAGATGTTCTTAGCTTTGTTTCAATGAAACCTTGGGGTTGTTGCATATAGATCTCTTCATCAAGACTTCCGTTAAGGAAAAGCCGTCTTGACATCCATTTGCCGATTTCAAAGTCAAAATGCGCAAAGAATCGATAAGAGAATACGGATGGACTTAAGCATGGCTACGGGCGAAAAAGTTTCCTCATAATCGATCCCTTCTTTCTGAGTATAACCTTTCGCCACTAGTCTTGCTTTAAAGGTTTCAACCTTCCCATCCGATCCTCTTTTCCTCTTATATACCCACTTGCATCTAATGGGTTTGACCCCATTAAGTGGTTCGACTAGCTCCCACACTCTATTATGAAACATAGAACCCATTTCGGCTTTCATTGCTGTTTGCTAAGAATCTGTATCCTTATCTTGGAGTGCCTCATCATATGTCCATGGGTCTGATTCGTCTTGTCCGGGAATCAAGTCCGAGGACTCTCCTATTCCCATGAATCTCTCGGGCTGTCTAACAACCCTCCCACTACGACGAGGCTCCGATTGTGAAAGTGTATCGTTTGGTATATCATCTAGTATAGTTGGCACTGAGGTTTTCCCTCTAAGCTCATTTAAGGTAATCTCACTTCTGGGTTTTCTTTGGTTCATATAGTCTTCTTCCAAAAATCTAAAGTGGGTGCTTATGACCACCTTTTGATCTTCAGGACCATAGAACATACACCCTTTTGTTCCCTCGGGGTATCCTACAAACAAATTTTTAATTCTCGATCGAGGATCCAATTCTGCGGCTTCCTTGTCCAACACGTAGGCCGAACACCCCCAAATTCTCATGTGTCTCATGCTAGGCTTGCGCCCGCTCCACAATTCTTTGGGAGTTTTTGGAACCGATTTGGATGGCACCAAGTTCAGAATGTAAGTTGTTGTTTCCAAGGCATGACCCCAGAACGATTGGGAAGATCCGCATAACTCATCATTGATCTAACCATTTCCAAAAGAGTTCTGTTTCTTCGCTCTGCAACCCCGTTTTGTTGAGGGGTTCCGGGTGCAGTGACCTGGGATACAATCCCTTCATCAGATAAGTAGTTCAAAAACTCATCGCTGAGGTATTCGCCTCCACGATCAGATCGTAGAGACTTGATATGTTTTTCCATATGATTCTCTGCTTGAGCCTTAAATTCTTTGAATTTCTCAAAGGTCTCAGATTTATGCTTCATAAGAAAAATGTAACCGTACCTTGAGTAATCATCAATAAAGGTGACAAAATACTCCTAACCTCCTCTTGCTTTGGTTGACATTGGACCACATACATCTGTGTGAACGATCTCTAACACTTCTTTGGCCCTATTCCCCTTGGCTCCAAATGCCCTCTTGGTCATTTTACCCTCCAAACATGATTCGCAGGTTGGAAACGGTTCAACTTAAAGAAGCTCTAGTAAACCGTCTTTCACCAACCTTTGGATCCTCTTTGGATTTATATGACTCAATCTTAGATGCCAAAGAAGTGTCTCGTTCACGTCTGATGAACGTTTTCTTTTCTCGGAAAACAGTTTGATGTGTTATAGGATGCATTTAAGAGAGTGGTGTGCCGCGATTAATTGTATAGAGATTATTCGCCAACGTTCCATGACAGATAAATTTATCATAAAGAGAAATGGTAACAACTTTATTAAAAGTAACCGAATATCCATCATGAAAAGTTTAGAAACTGAAATCAAATTCTTTCTAAAACTCGAACGCATCTGAAACATCTCTTAAAATTAAAACTCGTCTTCAAAAGACAGGTGCACTTCTCCCATCGCTTCACCGCCACTCTAAAAGATCGCCCAAAGGTGATGAGGATCTCACTTCCACTTAGTTGTTGGGTCCATTTGAACCCCTCGTAACGTGAAACAAACATGATCGATGGATCCCGTATCCACCACCCATAAATGGGAGGCATACGCCGCTAAACAAGTTTCAACAACTAGTGAGTGAGGATTACCTTTCTTTCCTTTCCTTTTGGGATTGGAACAGTGACCTCCAATGTCCTTTCTCCCCACAATTGAAAAACATATTCCTTTTGGTTCTTTCTTGACACCCAACCAAACTAACCGCTTTTTTTCTCACTTTTCTTAATGATGAGTTTGCTTTGGTTCGACCACCACTTTCCTTTTCTTGAGACTTGCCTTCCATCGCCTAGATCTCGAGAAAAGACTTTTTAATCACCAATGCTTCGTCTTTCTTTCCTAAATGCTTCTCCACTTTCTCCAAGGCTTCTTGTAGATTATCCATGGTAAACATGTGATCACTCATCACAAAACCACAGTAAAATTCATCGAAGCTCCTTGGCAGAGTAAACAACAAAAATTCGATTTGGGCCTCATCACAATACTTAGTTCCGAGATAAGCCGGTTTGAAAAATGGTGTTTGACTCGAACACATGCTCCCTTCTGTGTTCCCTCACCCATTTCAAATTAGCCACGTCGTGCTTTTAAAACCGATCGATCATGCGGTCTTTTGTTGAAAACATTTCTTCAAGACTTTACATAATTTCCGCAGCGGACTCAACACCTTCATGAATGTGTTTCAAATCATCAGACAGTGAAGTCATGTTTCATAGGTTCATTGGCCTGCTCCCAAATATTATACTCATGTCTTGCCGCATCAGTTGATTCATCAGTAGGCTTACGTGGCTTGGGTACATCAAGAATCCAATAATGTTTTTGTGCAGGTAGGACAAAGTTCATATTTCGTTTCCAAACATTATAGTTTTCTCCAGATAATTGGTGTTCTTTGAGTGTATATAACAGTGGATTAAAAGGTTGCGACATGATGAACTGAAATAAATAATAATATGCATAAGCACAAATATATCACAAGGTTTGATCACATGCATCATATTAAAATCTCAAAAAACATATGAACATGCATCAGCCAACATCTCAAAACAGTTTAAATAAGCCACGTTGGGTGGGTCATTATTTAAACACATTCAAGCAGGTTACAAACAAGAACAGTTACAAACCTTTAATATCCAGATTAATAGTTGGCTCCCACTTGACCAATATAAAATTAACAGGGACTTCGGAGAAGTATATGCATATCAATTTTATACCTAAGTAATAACCATGATTAAATATAGGATTACTATTTCGCTTTGATCGAGCCTCGTTGGGAGGGTCATCGTCGCCACTAGTAATAACCCACAATCATCCGTTTGGAATTCATTCATGTGAAACCTATCTTTTGACCGTCCCGTTGGGGGAATTTCTCCAAAAGAATTCACAAATAAATAAATCATGGAGGTCAAAATTAATTCAATTTTATTATCCGGAATAAAATTGTCAATTAATTATTTAAACATACTTAGTAATTTTGAAGTTGAGATTTTTCCATTTGGCAACCCTCATGCAAACACATTTAAACAAATTAAATAAAGCATAAGATAGTGCAAATAAATCAAGCAAAACAGGAAAAATAAACATATTGGGCATAAATTATCCAATTGTCATGGTTTGATTTTTCTTGGCTTGATCTTGAAGAAACACGTCTCGAATTTCTCCCACTCGCTCGTCTTGAAAAACACTTCGTCTCGAAGCGCCACACCAAGCGGCTTCGCGGCGAGGATGCACGCCCGCATCCCGGCAGCCACTTGGCTGGGGCGACCTCGGCACCGCCCGATAAACGCGTCGCCGTCACCTCGGCACGCCTCGGCGGTGTCGGCGGCGGCATCGGCAGATCTCGGCGGCGATACCGCATCAGCAGCGTCGCCCATCCCGCCCTAGCCCGCGACCTGGAAGCGCCAGCGTATCACGCAGCCCACCTCGTCTGTCCGTCCGTCGGCCTGGAGCTCCACCGCCTGCAGTACCGCGTGCGCCTAAGCGCCCACCGTCTTGTGACCTGTTTCCTCGCTTCGACACGCCAGGCCTGCGCCACTGCACCCGTGCGTGCCCGGTAGCGGCGCCCACCTTTCCTCGCTGATTACGGATTTAGATCCTTTAATTCTTAGGTCTCTTAGTTCCCGATCCGGTTACAATTTATTTACAAAAACTAAATAAACCTATATCTAGACTAGTCTATTACATTGATCAAATCAAACAAATCCTAGTTTACTTTCGTGGATTTTCTCACGCGAGAAAAACAAATCGAGCGAATCGAATTAAAAAACCACAGTTTATATGCATGCATAAATAAACATTAAAATCCATGACAATTGGATACCTACAAAACTGATCTAACAGTTCTACTATCCAATTTCAAATTTAATGTCCGCGAATTAAATTACAATTTAAAAAATTCAGAGCCCAAAATCGTGGCTCTGATACCAGTTGTTAGGGAATGAGTTGCACAGATCTATTCGGGGTGAATATTTAAATACAAATTTAATTCATTAATTATCACTAGCATGAATTAATCCTATATTAATTCAAATAATAATTGCAACAACATATCATGCATATAATAAGCCACGTAAAACCTACGCATGCGGAATCTACGGGTTTACGTGAACGTACCTCTTGGGATGGCAGTGAATTCGGTTGGACGGACTAACCAAAAGGACTTACAAAGTATTTCCTTAGCCCTTGCTCAACAATCCGGTGGAAGGATACTCGCGAACAATTAACAAAAGGAAAAAATAAACTTTGTTACACCACTTTCGTGGATTTGCTAATTTTTCTAGCACATGGAATTGTACTTGGGAATGAACTAATCATCCCCTATTTATAGGAGGGAGATGGTCGAATTTTTCAGTAGAAAATCAATGTGGGAAAAGACACTGACTCGCAACTAGTCGCGTGTCAAGTGTCGGGGGAGTATGAGGTCCGATGCGAGCGAATGACCGCATACCAAGAAGTCGTCCGCAGCCTACTCGAAAAATTCGACCAAGTGTATGTAGAACTGATACCTAGGAACGCAAATTCCCAAGCAGATGCTTTGGCCAGGCTAGCAACATCAGAAGGGCCGGCGGATATGAGAGACATCACCATCATGAAACTAACTTTTCCATCCACCACACACATCCTGGTCGCCCTCACCGACCCAATGGATATCAACCACGAGGATCGGAGGACACCAATACTCGAATATCTAAAGACAGGATGCCCTGCACGACAATAGGGTCGACGCCTGACAATTGTAAATGAGAGCGGCAAGGTATGTGATGGTCGACGACAACTTATACAAGCGAGGATTCAGCATCCTGCTACTCACATGTGTGACAAGGACCGAGGGGCAAACCATCCTGAGAGAAATCCACGAGGGCATCTGTGGAAACCACAAGGGAGGCCAATCCCTAGCCCACAAAACCATCCGACAAGGATATTTCTGGCCAACGCTAAAAAGGGATGCTTTCGAATACGCAAAGACATGCCACCGATGCCAAATATTCACCCCCTCAATAAGGGCATCCCCAGAAGAGTTAACCAGCATTCTGAGTCCATGGCTTTTCGCAAAATGGGGGATCGACATCATCGGGCCCCTGCCCACTGCCCCAGGTACCGTACGGTTCGCCCTCATTGCGGTCGACTACTTCATAAAATGGGCAGAGGCAGAAGCCCTCTCAACTATCGACCAAGACAACGTGATAAAATTCATATCGAGAAACATCATTTGTCGCTTCATCGTGACTGACAACGAAAAGCAATTCGATGGCCTCAAGATCGATGCATTCTTCAAGAAATGGAAGATAACAAAGTTATTCTCCACCCCGTACCATCCGCATTCCAACGGGCAAGTTGAGGCGATCAACAAGATTATCAAGCATACACTGAAATCACGACTTGAAGGGGGGAAGGGCAAGTGGGCAAGCGAATTGCCCGAAGTGTTATGGTCACACAAAACAACCTGCAGGACCTCCACACGGGAAACACCCCATTCCCTCGCATTCGGGGCAGAGGCAGTAATCCCAGCGGAAGTCACCATACCTAGCCACCGAACAAGCAACGGAACCTTAAACGATAACGACATGGCAATGACGACCAGTTTAGACCTACTAAAAGAGAGGAGGATAGAAGTTAACCTAAAGAATGCTAGCTACAAACGGCAAACAGAAAAATATTACAACTCGAAGGCCAAACTCCGGCAGTTCAAGAATGGCGACCTCGTCCTAAAAAAGGTACTCGGAGTACCCAAGGGAGTACTCGGCCCCACCTGGGAAGGCCCGTTTAGAATATCCAAATGCCTAGCAAATGGTGTTGGGGAATGAGTTGCACAGATCTATTCGGGGTGAATATTTAAATACAAATTTAATTCATTAATTATCACTAGCATGAATTAATCCTATATTAATTCAAATAATAATTGCAACAACATATCAAGCATATAATAAGCCACGTAAAACCTACGCATGCGGAATCTACGTGTTTACGTGAACGTACCTCTCGAGATGGCAGTGAATTCGGTTGGACGGACTAACCAAAAGGACTTCCCAAGTATTCCCTTAGCCCTTGCTCGACAATCCGGTGGAAGGATACTCGCGAACAATTAACAAAAGGAAAAAATGAACTTTGTTGCACCACTTTCGTGGATTTGCTAATTTTTCCAGCACATGGAATTGTACTTGGGAATGAACTAATCATCCCCTATTTATAGGAGGGAGATGGTCAAAATTTTCAGTAGAAAATCAATGTGGGAAAAGACTTTTCTTGATCACCAAGAAATCTTTAATATATCTCCTATATTCTTTTTCCCATAATTAAAATATTCCACAAAACTCCACCTCCTCTATAATATGGTATTATTTTCGAAAAATACAGTGTGCAAGAATCCAAGATTTGGATCTTCTTGAATTTATAAGATATTCTTGTATTTCAAGAAATACATATCTTCCATAATATCTTTTCAAGAAAATTAAGAAAATCTTTCTTGCCCTCTATTTTCAAAAAATTCGAAATATCACTATGAATAACCAAGTGGGAGATTTCTTGAATTTAATGAGATAATCTTGTATTCCAAGAATACATATCTTCATTCCATAACAAAATTCAAAGAAAATCTTTCTCCCTCTTTTATCCATAATTTTCGAAAATTTAGAGGAAAAAATAAGCAACAATATTTATTTTATTTTAATCACCTTTTCAGTTATTGGACTATTTGTTGGGCTACTCAGGGGGCCTTTAGGAGAATTAAGATTGGACCTTCTAATGGATCTTGAATATCTAATATTGAGCCACAATATAATTCAAGCCCATAAATATTAATTAATCCCACTACATAATTAATATTGCACTATCCATCTTAACCCATATTACAGTCAATATGGCTCCCGGTCATTATTTCCCGTGTTTAAGATTATCTAGCCCATTAATTAATTCAAGCCACTGAAATAACTTTCCGTTAATTAATATCTTTTGTCCTTGGTCAAGGAACGGTTCAACATTATTATCCATACCGGAAACTAATTCCACTTGCAAGACTTATGAACCTCCCAAGGGGGCAAATTGAACAAGCGTACTTGCACACGATCCTTCGTATTAAATATTAGCAATCACATGTGACTAATAATATTGCCCAAGATAAAAAGTATTGAATCTCTCTGATTCGCTACCCATGATAAGTCAAAGCAATAGTTACCAATCCCACGTGATCATATTTAAGGAAAGAAGGTTAAGAAATAACGAACCACTGAGGTCTAATTCTTCCTCGTTCAGTTCTGAAGAATTTATCCTCCTCAGAGGGTCCTATTCAACAAGATCACCATGCACTAGTGTAATCTCTTGGTCAAGACAAACCAATCTGAGCCTTACACCTCAACCTTTCACGATGGGTTGTTCATTTCCATCTAGGTCGTGAATGGTGTACTTTTAGTTACAAGAGACTGTTAATTTAATCTTCTGTGATCTGGTATCACTAAATTAACTACAATGTAACACGTGCGAAAATATTGAACAGTTATGCAGTAAATATATGTAACATTCAATCATATTTAAAGCATCAGTGATAATTTTATTTCAGTAAATAAGTCTGAAAATTCAGTTTCGATTATACAAAGTAAAAAGCATACTTTTCAGTATAATCCCAACAAATGGGGCATACGAGATTGAAGACCTGGATGGCACGACAGCCCAATATCCATGAAACGTAGCCCACCTGAAGAAATACTATCAGTAGAATGTAGCCAATAGCCCATCTGTCATATGTCATTTTCTTTTGAGAAAATCATGTATGCTTTGGAATATGTCGACCAAGAGTCGCCCCAAAGACGATTCCTGGGTGATGAAGGTCGGTTCAAAAGAGTAGTCGCCAAACATATAAGTCGACCACCTACGACAGGAAGCAACCTCCGAAACTCACATCAACAAGGTCGTCCAGCGCATTGGCCGCACGCCAAGCCCGATGACCTTCTTAATGACAGCACCGTAACACGACTAAGCCAAAGTTTGGATACGCTACATAAGATAAGACGGCTAAAACATTGTTCGGATACATCGCACCATAATGAAAGAGCGATCAGAACATAGACAAGACTTACAGTCGCTAGTGTATGTCCGGGGTCGCACAACCAACAATTCAAAAGCAAAAGCAATAAACTCATACGTGGATACACGATAAGGCAAGAAAATATAAAGATTTCATTCATTAGATAAGGGAACGAAGGCCGAATACAAAAAAAAGAGACCCGCAGGTCACTTACAGGTTCATACCCCGAGGGGCCGTGCAACCATAAAAAAAACTCAAAAGAAAAGGGTTCATACAAAGACTTTCACTAGAAAGGGAGGCGTTAAGCACCGTCCCCTGCCACCCCATCGACCACAATCTGGCCGCCCACCTGTTCCTCACCTCTGACGACCTCATCACCTGGGGCAGCCACCGTCACGCCACTGCCGTCTGCCGCCTCAGTCGGGGGCACAAGCGAAGCAACAAGGTCGACATACGTCTCCCCAAAAGAACCCCCAAGGTCGGAGCCCCCTACCGGCCGCACCAACCTGCTCGCCGGAGCCAAGAATGATAGGTCGATGCCAGAATCGGCCAAGTCTACCACAGGCAATACCACATCGGCCTCAGGCGGGAAATTGACGACAAAGTCCTTGAAATCTTCCACGAGCACGGAGGCGTCAGCGGAAGGGTCGCGATGGAATACCGCTGAGGGCGCCCCGATAGCACTTATGTAAAGAGAAGATCCCCAAAGACGGCATCATCGGGCGTCCAAGAGAGAAGCCTGGATATCTGAAACTCAAGATCGCCGACCCGAGCTTCATAATCGACCGCCAAAGAATGGGACTCAGCCAGCTGCCGAGTGAGCTCATCGACCCGGCCCCACAGGGTCACCAGCTCGAGATAGTGCGAATCGACCTCGGTGCATCGCTTGGTGTTCACCTCCGCCACTTGCAATGCCAATTCGGCCGACCTCTCCAAAGCAGCCTTCAGGTCGACCTCCATCCGGGGACATTGCACCCACCCTTCCTAACTTTTTTCTTCGCTGCGAGAGGCCAAGCTGCGAGGTCTCCAAGTCCCCGGTCATTTTGCTTCTCTGACCCGTTCGAGGAACGTGGCAGCTTTCTGGGAGTAAATCAGGGAGGTGTAAAGGTTATTCTCCTTGCTATTCGAGGAGGGGGCATGGTGGTCGTCCAGAGACCAGCACAGGGGCACGTCCCGAATAGAGTGTCGCATATATCGAGGCCAATTAGTCAAGACCCTAACGATCGGGGGCATCTTCGACCGAAGATAATCGGCGATCGGCGATGGGAAGTTCACGAACCTGAATCAAAGGCTAATTAGTCGAGACCCTAACGATCGGGGGCATCTTCGACCGAAGATAATCGGCGATCGGCGATGGGAAGTTCACGAACCTGAATCAAAGCCACCCAGTTTAGAAAAATACAGAAATATAAGGGAATAAACGAGGGAGGCAGTAAGGCGGGGGAACTTACGCCCCAGAGCGATCGACATCAAACCCCACAAAGGTACGGTCGCTAAACCCGGCGAGGCGGCGGGGCTACACGGGCAGAGGATCTGGGGCGAGAATCGCTCCTCACGGAGGGAGCCTCCCTCCAAGAGCACGAGGAGAGTGGTCACACATACGAGCGCGTTTCCGTGTAGGGGAGCCTTCCGAGTGGGCCGGGCGAGCACCCTCTCGCCTCTCGTCTTTTTCTCTTCTCCTCGAGCGGCCGCCCGAGAAGACCCCCTTCTTATAACTCCCCACTGTGGGGATTAAGATGTGGGCCGCTGCACTCCACCGAGAGAAATTGAGTGCAGGATTCTGGCGGGAAGCCATCTGTTCGGCAGTCGGAGCAGTCGCTTGAACTGGTATGTGAGAAGCTACAAAGAAAATTACCATAGTGATTAAGGACAAAATTCCCAAGTTATAAAACCTCTATTAAAGGAAGGGCACTCACGAAGACGGCCGGTCTCGCGGGGATACATTTGCAAGCCCCCCCCCCCACAATCTCTCAGATGGAGAATTGAAGTGTCCGACGCGGCGTAGGTTCCTGGGGTAATCAAAAGCAATTCGGTGGGCGGTCTCAAAATCCCAGTTCAGCTTGTTCTCGTCAGCAACAAGCAATCCTGCAAAAGAGAAGGGAAATTAGATCACAGAGATGCTCGACACACCCTCAAGAAACCTTATGGGGAGCCCGCTCTTGGAAATTGGTGGGTATGGGAATCTCCAGGACAGAACCCGGGGGGTGCTCTGCCATGCCCCACCCATAAACCACCATCAAGAGTGCCAATTCTTGATTTTATTAACTATTCCA
Organism: Stenogyne calaminthoides; assembly: GCA_037126765.1. Taxonomy (NCBI): domain Eukaryota; kingdom Viridiplantae; phylum Streptophyta; class Magnoliopsida; order Lamiales; family Lamiaceae; genus Stenogyne; species Stenogyne calaminthoides. The sequence goes on along the minus strand of JBBCBC010000006.1, from coordinate 29,875,805 downwards.
CACACGATCCGCCGATCAGGATGGTTCTTCAGCGCATAGTGACCCTCTTGGCCATGTTGGGCGACCAGCGACCAGTAATAGTTCAACTCCATGGGCGTGGGTAGCCGGTAAAGACCGGCCTGGCCGAGCACTGTCAATGTCGCCAAAAGATAGCTCCATCCATTTGGAGTAATTTGCGCCGGGGCAAGTTGCCAGGCGGCCAAAAGGTGAGAGATCGTCGAATGAAGTGGAAAGCAAAGGCCTGCATCCATGACCCCCTCATGAATGGCGACCATTCCCTCTGGAGGCTGGTCGCCCCTCTCAGACCCCTCCGTACGATAAAAGAATACGTCATTCGGAGTCTCATACTTACGATGAGCGGCGTCCAGGTCGGCCTTTGACATTACGAAACAAAACTTCTCAGCATTAATGTAAAACTTAGACTTGGTCGCAGCGCGGGTCTCAAAACAGAGTGGTCGGCGATGGTGGAGCCCGATCCGGTAGGCATGATAATCAAAGTAATCAGGATGGTCATGATCGCGATGAGCAGAGGTCTCCTGCTCCTCAGACGGACCTTCCCGAGGGGTCCCCGTGCCTCTTTCCGGCTTGAGGACTTCCAGGTCCTCGAGAGAACCAAATACTTTGGGGTCAATCGGAGGATTACCCCGGCGAGACGAGAGGGACTCGTGTCACTGGAAAGGGCCCTGCCGCTCGACGCTCCGGCCGATAACACATCCCTTACTGGGGAGTCTGCCCCCACTGAGGAGGCGAAGGAATACTCCTCCTCCACAACAACCAGGCCCGGACGGCCACCAAGAGACATAGATATATTGAAGAAGGGGAGATAAGGGAGAAGAAAAAGCTACACTTACCAAGAGAAGGAGAATCACACGAAACGATGGAGAGGCGAAAGATAACTGCTTGCAGGAAATTGCTTGGGTAGACAAAGGTCCGAAAGTCTGAAATAGAAGGACCAATTTATAAGAGAAGGCAGTAGACAAAGGTCCGAAAGTCTGAAATAGAAGGACCAATTTATAAGAGAAGGCAGGGGCCCGGATGTAAATAAGTTTTTCAAAAAATGGGGGCAGATCTGCCAAATCCCAGAAGTTACGGGCGCGTGGCGACCACATCCCATCATGACCTGCAGAGTAGCATCATCATCTGCCCTTTCGAGTAAACGATTGGGCTTATCGAGGCCCACTGACGGTAGTTGCCCTAGGCGTCGAAGACCACGAGCTAAGTCGACCAGGGACCACCTCGCTAGCGACCTGGTGGGCAATTGTTGTGGCTCCGCCTCAACGGGGCGACCACCCTAGGGCGACCAAGGACGAGGTTATAGCGGGCAGCCAAGAGACGACCACCTGAGCCTAGTCGCCACAACCTGGCGCCCTTCCCCTAAAGTCGCTGAAAAATAGGAAATAAGATAAGAGGCATTTATGGAGGCGGATCCTCAGGGCATAATCGGGGAAAGTGTAAGAAACAGCAATATTCTCGCCGTGAAGAAAGGAATCTGTTCTCAACCAGAGGAAAACCCTAAAGGGCCGAGGAATCCGGCCCATGAAGATAGAAAGACCTAGTTCCCGGTCTATAAATATACGTTGTAATGCTCATTGTAAGGGATCAAAATCTTAGTACTTAGGCAGAGATTATAGTAAAATTCCTGGCTTGGTATTGCCCCCGGACGTAGCCGTATTTGGCGAACTGGGTCACCAAATTGTGCTCTCTCTCTTGTTTGCATTTGTTGTTGTTATTTTGTGAGTGATTGTTCATACGCACGGACAATTCCGGCTATAACACAACTGAGAAGAAGAAGGACCACAAAACTGAAGGGTCTTCATCTAGAAAGAAGGACTCCAAAACTAAGGAGGAGAGTGATCAGGATGATGATACCAACAGATGCTACAACTGCAAAAAGAAAGGTCACTTTCAGTATGACTGTCCTGAGCTAAGTGCCAAGGAAAGAAAGGAAAGGCAAGCCAAAAGAGACACGAAGAACTCAAGCAAGAAGGTTATGGTTGCTGAAGAAGAACACTCTGAAGAAGGATCCAGCTCCTCAGAAGAAATGTTCTCAGATAGTGATAGTGATGATGTTTGCCTTGTTGCCATTGAGGAGGTGAATTCTTAATCTTTGTTGTTGCTCCTACACAAGCACCTGAGTTATCAAGTTCATATGTAACCAGTAATTTTGACCTGATGGATACTTTTGAGAATCTTATGAAGGACTATTCTGTGTTACAAGAATTGTTCATTGAAACTCAAGAGCAGAATGAGGAACTGATTGCTGAGAATCTGAAGTGGAAAAACTCTAATGCTGCTGAGATCACTTCTCAATTAATGGAAGCTACTGATAAATTGGATGTTCTGAAAGTACAACTCTCAAAGAAAGAGAAGCTGATAGAGGTCCTGAAAGGAAAGTTAGAGAAATTCACCGTGGAAAATCAGTTTATCAGGACTGAATTCAATGACCTCTTTGAGAAACATGAAACTCTAAAGAAAAGTGAGGATAGCTTGCGGAGAAAGGTAGCTCTATTGAATTCTGCATCTAAAGCAATAGATGAAATTTAGAGTTATCAAAGACCTGCAACTGTAAAGGCTGGATTGGGATATAATCCAGGGGAACCTCACTAGGTCATCTGAATGCTGCTTCTTTTAGTAGCACTAAGATCGCTTTTGTTAAACCGTGGTTCGACTTGATCTTCTAATTGAAGAACAACCCCGTGTTTTAGACAAGGGTAAAGGACCTATGGTTTCAGAGAACCTGAAGGTTCAGGAAGGATAACTCAAACCTCATGTAAAGGCTAGAAAACCTGAACACTCAAGAGGAAAAATCCTCCGCCAAGATTGAAGCCTCAAAGGTAAAAAATACCAACCTGAAGAAATCTGCACTGAACCATCAGAGGAATCTTCAGAAGAGAAACACTCAGTCGAGATATTCTCAACTGAAGAAACCAAGTCCTCAGGATACTGAAAGACCACAATTTCAGTACAGGCAACCTAAACCCCACTTGCCTAAGGGTAAAGGTTTCCTGAGCCCAAGTCACTAGAGACATAGACCAGCTGCACCAAGGCCAAAACATTGGAACAAGAGGCCTGAACCCAAGAAGAACTCTAAGGCTCATGTTCATGCTAAGGCTGACACTCATACACAGGATACTGCCAAGGCACTCAGGGTGGTGAATGTGTATGTAGATGTTTATGGAAGACAAATCAGTCACTCTAAAGTAATTGAAGTTATCAGGCAGATTTGGGTTCCAAAAGGTACAGCTAACCTGGTAGGACCCTACACCAAATGGGTACCTAAGGCCTGATCTGTTTTTCAGGTGAAGGAAAAGGACACTGAGCAGAATGGAGATAACATAGGCCTGATGAGTGGAAATGAAATGGTTCCTGCTGCATGGTATCTGGACAGTGGATGTTCAAGGCACATGACAGGATACAAACAATTACTCGCTGACTATGTTGAGCAAAAAGGCCCTCAGATTACTTTTGGTGATAATTCTAAAGGACAGACTGAAGGATATGGAACTCTTGAAGTTTATTCTGTTTATATCCATGGTGTATCATATGTTTCTGGTTTAAAGCATAATCTGCTTTCTATCAGTCAATTCTGTGATAAGGGATTTAGTGTTGAGTTCTCAAAGAACTTATGTTATGTGAAAGACAATGCTTCACAACAAATACTACAGACTGGTACTAGAAAAGGAAATGTGTATCTTGCTGATTGGAGATTAACTCCTATGGATACATGCTTAGTTGCAAAAAGCTATACTGACACCAGTTTGTTATGGCACAAAAGACTGAATCAAACTTCAAAACCCTGAACAAACTTGCAAGATTAGCACTTGTAAGGGGATTACCAAAGTAAGTGTTCAGTAAAGATCATGTATGTGATGCTTGTCAGAAAGGAAAACAAATCAGAGCATCATTCAAAAGCAAAGTAGAAGTTTCTACTGATAGAATACTTCAATTGTTACACACTTGTGGTAGTTGATGACTATTCTCGATACACATGGGTCATATTCTTACTGAGTAAGAAAGAGACTCAGACAAAACTGTCTGAATTACGTAAAAGACTCAATAATGAAAAGAATTTGAGTGTGGTCAAAATCATATCAGACAAAGGAACTTAATTTATCAACCATATTATATCTGATTATTGTGCAGCAAATGGAATAGCTCATGAAACATCAGCTGCAAGGACCCCACAACAGAATGGTGTTGCTGAAATAAGAAATAGGACTTTGAAAGAAGCTGCAAGAACAATGATTGCTGAAGCTGACATTCCTAAGAGATTTTGTGCTGAAGCTATCAACACTGCATGCTACTCTCAGAACAGATCCATGCTGACAAAGAATCAAGGCAAAACACCTTATGAGCTGTGGAATGAAAGGAAGCCTCTTGTTTCTTACTTTCGTGTATTTGGTTGTAAGTGTTTCATACACAATAATGGTAAAGATCAGTTGAAAACCTTTGATAGCAAAGCTGATGAAGGAATATTCTTAGGATATTCTGAAGTCAGTAAAGCCTTCAGATTTTAAAATTGTAGGACCCTTATTGTGGAAGAAATACCTCATGTTGTTTTTTATGAATCTACTTGTGTTCAGAAGAAACAGGAACATGATTCAGGAGATCTAACAAAAAGAATCACCAGACTTAGCCTAAAGAAAAATGGTAAACCATCATCTGAGCCTGAAAAGAAGAAGCCAATCATTTTCTACGAATGGAGTGAGTCAGACTCAGACAAAGATGCTCAGGATGGAAATACTCAGGCTGGTGAAACTCAGGATGATAGTTCTCCACTGAAGGAAAGCCAACACACTGAAGCTGACCAATCTGAACAAACCCCAGTTCAGACTCAGGAATGTAATGCCGATGAAGATATGGTCACAGCTGAGGCAAACTCTGAATCTATCAACCAAGGGGGAAAAAATGTCCCGACAATGCTCTAAATGAAAACTCCCCTGAGGAAGATGATTCTCTCTCTCCTTTTCTGTTGTTCCCTGAGTTTGATGAATTACCTAAACCTAACATTTCTAATGTTGAGGATACTACTGAAGGGGGAACATCAAGGAGAGTGGTTAGATGGTCATCCCTCAAGTCAGATTGTGGGTGGTCTATCAGAAGGTGTTAGAACAAGAAAGTTCCATGGTGAAAGTGATTTATTTTGTTGCTTCCTATCTGAAAAGGAACCTACTGAGATTGAAGAATCTCTTCAGGTTTCTTTCTGGATTACTGCTATGCAAGAAGAGCTGAATCAGTTTACAAGAAATGAAGTTTGGGAGCTAGTGGATAGACCTAAGAGACACAATGTGATTGGAACTAAATGGGTGTTCAAGAACAAGAGAGATGAAAACAACAACATTGTAAGAAACAATGCAAGGCTAGTTACACAGGGATATTCCCAAGAAGAAGGCTTGGACTATGATGAAACATTTGCATCTGTTGCAAGACTAGAAGCCATCAGATTGTTTCTTGCATGTGCTGCTCACATGAAATTCACAGTCTATCGGATGGATGTGAAAAGTGCATTTCTGAATGGTGTGCTGAAAGAAGAGGTTTATGTGGAACAACCTCCTGGCTTTCGTCAGAATGACCAAGGCTCGGAAAAGCCTTGTATGGTCTGAAGCAAGCACCCACAACATGGCATGATACATTTTCTCAATTTCTTACTGACCATGGTTTTACCAAAGGAATTGTTGATAGAACCTTGTTCAGGATAGAAGATGGGAAGGATATCTTACTAGTTCAGATTTATGTGGATGACATCATATTTGGATCTCCAAATCATCAGATGTGTGAGAAGTTTTCTGCCCTAATGAAAGGAAAGTTTGAGATGTCAATGATGGAGGAGATGAATTTCTTTCTGGGACTTCAGGTGAAGCAATCCAAAGAAGGTATATTCATCAATCAGGTAAAGTACACTAGAGATCTGATTGCTAAGTATAGTGTACAGAATTGCAATGCAGTTAGAATTCCTATGAATACAAACTACAAGATGGATCCTGATCCTGAAGGCAAAACAGTTAACCACACTGATTATAGAGGGATCATTGGATCACTACTATATCTCACAGCAAGTAGGTCTGATATTACTTTGTTTTTAGAATATGTGCAGGATACTAAGCAAATCCTAAGGCAAGTCACATGAAAGTTGCCAAAAAGATTCTGAGATATCTTAAAGGCACAACAAATAGAGGATTATGGTATCCAGCTGATGATAACCTTGAATTAACTGGTTATTCAGATGCTGATTATGGTGGTTGTAAAATTGACAGGAAGTCTACTACAGGAACTTGTCAATTTTTTGGAAGTAAACTGATATCATGGTTTTCAAAGAAACAGACCTCAGTAGCAACCAGTACTACTGAAGCTGAATATATGGCTGCAGGAAGCTGTTGTGCACAGATTCTTTGGCTCAGACAACAATTAAGGGATTATAAAATGTAGCCAATGAAGTACCTATATTTTGTGATAATAATAGTGCAATTGCTATTACACAAAATCTGGTATTGCACACCAGATGCAAACATGTTGATATCAGACATCACTTCATCAGAGATCATGTAGAGAAAAAGGATATAACAATGGAGAAAATTCATACTGATAAACAGAGAGCTGATATTTTGACAAAACCTTTGGCTTAGTCAAGATTTCAGGAACTATCAGTTGAATTGGGAATGTTGGATCCAGGTGAGTGAATTAATCTGAAAATATTGAAGGTTTTCAGAAGTATGGAGTTTTGAGTAATACTGAGAACTCAGGACAACTGATCTTCAGTTGGGTACTGAAGAACCTAGAGACGATGGGTCAGCTGAGGCAAGTCCACTGAAAGTTGTCAAGGATAATATTCAGTAAGGCTGAAAGAAAACTAAGCCTGAAGCAATATTAACTCATACATTTAATTCATAGCATTTATTTCACTAAGAGATTACTCAGTAATCATTTGAAATAAATACATAATGCCTGAACTTTTGGGCGGGACATTTCGAATTCGGGAAAGTCAACAGTCTGCAAATGTCTTTCTTGGAAACTGTGCTTAATCACCGTTTGGGTAACTGTTTACTGAAAATCAGTCAAATGGAGCCAGATTATTGCCCTATTAAGCTTAATGACAAAATCTACTTTCAATCTGGACCATTAAATTCCTGTTGATAATCTCAACCGTCCATCTTCGAAACTCCTTATAAAAACCCAAATTTTCTCTGGAAACTGTTCATCTTGCATACAAACTTCTTCGTCTTCAAATTCCCTGCATTTTTTTAAAAATCCTTACAAAACACTCTCTTCTACAAAATTAAAAATGACTTCACCTTCAATCTTCGTGAAGCTAGCTATCTCAAATAAACCCTTCTACGAAAATGTTGTATCCTTCGAGGGGACAGACAACGAAGCTCATGAAGAAGATGCTCTGCATATGATCCGTCTTGCAAAGCTTACATATTTGGTTGGAAACAAACCAGAGGCAGAATGGAATCAAGAGTTACTTGAATTTATTTCAAATCTTGTAGTGGATGATGACTGGTGCATGCATTCGAGTATCACTGTTACTCAACTCAGATAGTTCGCAATATGTTAAAGTTGTTAAGGATTTTTACATTATTCCTAAAAACTTGAATGAGGTCTTTGAGTTGAATGCTATTGGGGAAGATCCTACTCTTTATATGATGGGGAAAGAGCAGGAGTATTTGAACAAAATTGCAGAGAAGCCTATCAAGTTTGAAGTTACTCTCAATAAAAAGTTTTTGAAAAAGAAGTATATTGTGCTACTTGACATTGTGTCCAAATGCCTTATGAGTGGGTCTGGCAGTTTGGAACAAATCAGCAAACCAAAGTTGAGATTGATGGTTGTCATTGAGGATTCTCCTCGAGTTGATTTCAACAGGGTACAGTTCTTAATCAAGATTATTAGTAATCAAACGAAGCATATCACTAAAGGGAAGGACAAAGTGTTGTTTGAGCCAGAGATGACAAGGATACATTCGCTCCAACAACTGGATTTCTCACTTCAAAGATCATGTCCAGACAGCCATCAAAGAGAGCTCTGAAAAAGAAGAAAGAAAAGGCGGTTGAATCTCAGGAAGAAATAGCAGTGGAAGAATCTGAGGAGGAACAAACATCTGTGGTTGAGCAAGTTCAAACCAAGAGGACCAGGAGAGAATCAGCAAAAAACTACTGAGCTGGTTTCTGAAGAAGAGAAGAAAGCCAGAGCTCAGACTCTTTTGAAAGTAAAGAAAGAGACTGGATAAAGGATGAAGAAGAAGGTCTTGGCTCCACAGCAAAAGAGGAGAAAGCTAAAAACAATTGCTGAAAAAGAAGCCGATGAAGCTGAGCAAGAGGAAGCTCAGACTGAGGCTCAAATTGATCTGAAGTCACCACTGCAAGTGCTAGCTCAGGTGGTGAAAACCATTGGTGAAAAAGAGACAATTGAGGAGGAGAATATATTTTCTGAAGTAATGAAGACTTCCATTGCAACTGACAAAATCTCCCAAGAAATCTTTACAGGTTCTCAACAACTTGTTAAAGACAGCCAAACTCAAATCCCACCCTCAGAACCCTCAGAGCCAAATGAACCCCAAGGACTCCTGGACTTTGATCCTTATTAGCTGCACCTTTTCTTGATCCATTAGACCTTCAAATAGTTCAAACAACTGATGAACCATCTCCTGAAAAATCTAGCCCACAACCTCTGAGAAAGGGAGAAGCTGAGGAATTGGAATGGCGAAGCAAGGGGGAACGATTTGTGATGGACAAATACCCCGAGCTCTCAGAATATCCTGATCTTCAGGGTTTATTCATCATATTGAGAACTAATGTCTACATCCTGAATCAAACTCTTCATGATATGCTAAATATTGCTTCGTTCAGAGTGGAAGAGTGGTGGAATGAGGAAACAACATTACTCACTAAGTTCTCAGGCTTCAGAAAAACCAAACTCAGGATAAAGGTTTCAGAGTTTGATGAGTTGGTGAAAAGAAAAATTGTTGAGAGGAAGCCATCTGAAACAGGAGAGACCAGTGGTGCTGAGAAAGAAAAGGACAAAGATGAAGGAGGCAATTGAGATAAAGAGACAGAACCTGAAAAAGAAAAAGAAGGTGCTGAAAAGATCATCTCTGCTGCTGATACTCAAAATCGTCAAACTGAAGATAGAACCCTTCAGGTACCTTTTGGCACTATTATTCATTATGCAGGACCAGGGGTGATGTCCCCAGAGAGATCAAAAACAACATTCCTTATCTCATCAGGGTAAGGGATTCTATCCATCTCCTCTCTCTCATTGTTGGAGATCCTATTGATATTGAGAGCCTTCAAACAGGAAAAATCAGTAGGACTATAATCATTAACATTAAAAAGAGCAATATAGAAAGCAATGATATGATTGACAAGAACTCCCTGGTCAGTGATTCTGGTGCCATCAATGTCAAGGGATAAGATGCTGCTTCTACATTTGCTTTTGTTGTGCATGGCATGGAAGAATTTAGAGTTTCTGTCACCATCCTTCATCCAGCTGGTTTTGTACTTTTGGGTTCTGAGGATGTCCCATCTTTTCAAGGCAAGGTCAAGTTTTTCATGAGCATCCACTTCTTCAGTAAAAAGATTACTGAGATTTTGGTTATGGATCTCTTCTCCTAGATATCTTTAAGATTGAGCTGGGCATGTTCACAGAAAAATGGACATCCTTAAAAGCATGCTTATTCCACAATTTTAACTCACCTTTAAGCCTTTTAAGTTTTTTGATCACAAGAGTAATGTGATCTCTCACAGAAATATAAAAACTCCAAGAATTTTTTATAAGCTCCATGCAAGAGGGGTCCTCAAACCACATAGATTGAAATCTAAAAGACATATAAAAGGTTCTATGCATGAGAGAACAAGACACAAGAATAGGATGATGGTCAGAATTATGTCTAGCAAGAACTTCACCATTAATAGCAGCAAATAAAGAGGCAAAGGCAGGACTGACAAAAATTCTATCAATCCTAGAGGCCATTAAGTAACCAGAATTAATCCTAGACACCCAAGTATAGAAGGGCCCAGTGGTATCACACTCCAACAAACCAGAGTCATCAAAAAAAGTTCTAAAATCCAAACAAGAGGCCAGTATAGGAGGGGCAAGCCCAATTTTATCATGCATACCCATAACAACATTAAAGTCCCCCATAATAAGGATAACCTCATCACAGAAAATAGCAAGATCATTCCAAATAGCCCTTCTCCTAATATAAAAGTTACTAGCATGCACAGAAGCAATAGAACAAGTAAAATTGGGGAGGACACATTTAATAACAACACATTGAGAGCTAGAAAAAGTGATAGAAAGCACCAAATTATCCATCTTCTTCACCACCACCCAAAGGTTGGGAAGCATATTAGCCCTAGCATTACTGCAAAAGAAATCCATATTTAAACCATTGCAGAAAGCAGGATGGATGGAATCCGGAGCAATTTTAGGTTCTGCAATAGCAACAAGAAAGGAGTTAGTACTAATGATAAGATCAACCAAGGTTGACCTGGTTGGGGATCCCAAAATCCCATTGGCATTCCAGAAGACCACATTCATGAGGAAATCGAGTGTGTGCCGTGCTCAGGCGGCTTAGTAACATTTATGGAATCACTCCATTGTCTGGTGGCTGCTAAAAGGCAGACCAGAAGAAGCAATCACAGGATTGATTCCTTCCGGACCCGATTTTTTTAGACATGACTTCATAGGTTTGGTGCTCTTTATCTTCACCATTCCCTTGTCTTTGATCTTAGTGTCCTGGATCTTAGTATAACATTTCTCCTCTGTAATCTGAGCAGACTTAGAAATATCCGTAGCAAACTTAGTACCAGTGAGGCCCTCCGAGAAGCTGAGAGCCTCATCATCTCCCTCAACAGGTAACACCTGGAAAGCATTACTGTTTGAACCGGAACCATCGGCTGGGTAACAATAACCTTAGACGGAGCCGAGAATAGCACCATATCAAAATTGTTGTCCATCCCTTCCTTAACCAGATCCGAGAAACCCGCAGGTTCCTTATCTTGAATGAAAAGAGAGCTTGAAGAAACATTTTCTTTATTAACCGTAGGTCCCTTAGGTGACTTGGGGCGCCTCTTATCCCCACCGCCATCAGACTTACGAAGCTGACAAGAGGCCGCCATCAGACTTACGAAGCTGACAAGAGGCAAGAGCATGACCCGTAATACCACAGTGAGTACAGAAAGCAGGTAAGTTTTCATAAGTAATACCAACAAAGAAAGAGAGGTCCTTACGAACCACCATGACCCGTTCTTGGGAGCTCTCCCTTCGTATCCACTTCCACCAAAACAAGGTTAAGTGTCAGAGCATGCCATCTGTAGATCTCTCGTCAATCTTGACCGGATTTCCCACGGTCGAAGCGATGCCTAAAATCAATTTCGGACTCCAATACTCTACACTCAATTCGTAGATACGAATCCACACTTCTGCGATGGATGAACTCAACTTGTAGGGGTTAAAATTCGGAACTCATTGACGAAGATTGATGGACCCCGGATTCAGGTTCCAAGAACTCTGACTAAAGACTCTTGACTTTTCTTCCGGAGACTGACACTGCAGATTATAGAAACCACGGCCAAGAGGGACAACCTTGCAATCGGATTTGAGACCCCAGCAATCCATTAGTCTGGCCCTGAGTAACTCAAGCGTTCTCGGTCTATCTTTGAAAGGGAAGAACTCCCTGCCAATTAGGGAGTTCTTGTATCGATCTACCCCCTTCAGATAATCATTTTCATCGACCTCAATCGTGTAAAAAGCACCCACCTTAGTCGCACAAGGGAAGTAATTACAAACCATTGAAACATCAAGAGCTCTAGGAAAGGAACGCATCGGCTGAGCCGTAGAAGACGCGCCTCTGGAATAAGTGACATTTGAATACGCCGATGCCACCGAAGCTGGTGGAGGAGTGGTGGAAACAAGACCATTGGAAGGATTGCGAAGATTTCTGATTAGATCGCCAATGTCATCGGAAGAAACCCTAGCGGAAGAAACATTGTAATTTTTCGTGAATTTAAGAAACGAAGGGCTTTCCCTACAAATTTGTTCAAATCTAAACAACTCGGGGGAAGAATGGGAAGAGGAAGTCCCCATAGGAACGGAAAGGAAGGCGGTTCAGGCGAGGTGCCGAAACCCTAAGTAGAAGAAGGCGAAATAATGAAGAAAAAAGTTAGAGAGCGGATGGACTTTCCCTCTCTAACCCATGTCATATCATCGTCAAAATGCTAAATGAAAAATATATAGATATTTCTCAAAATTTTGGGGTGAGAGAGGCACAAACCCAATAGTAATAAAAATTAATTCCAAATATAATTATTATTAATTTTTCATAAATTAAATATTAAATCTAATTTAATATTTAATCAACCAACCATAATCAGTAAAGGGAAATTACTTGCTGTGTGACCCATAGACCCTTATATATCGAGCGATTAGTCAAACTAACAGTCTTAATTGAACCCTAGACAATAAATCAGACATTCTCAATATATAAGATACGTTGCGAGGTATTTGCAACAACTTGTAGCATTACGTGAGCTATTGTGATAATATTCTTTCATTCACGAATACCCGATTAAATGTTGAACATGATGAAGTGTCTATTCAAATAATTTAATCATATTTTCTCATTACGCTAATTGATCACGTATGTTACACTTGGACACCATTCCAAATGCGACTTGCATTGGCCAATGACTAAAGATCCAATTAGTATGAGAAGACGAACATTCTCTCTAAATCCACATTGAGGAATGAATCATCTTTTTGCCTCAACTACCATGCACATACATTTCTTGATGAACCCAATCCATGTCATATCTACCCAATAAGGGTGCAAACGTCGGTCATGATCAAAGTTTACCACTCCATACATATCGTGCGTATTGACCTCAAGTTAGAGGAATATCACATTGCTCCCACTAATCAAGACACCCGTAGACACTTAAGTAGAGTAACATCAAACGGTTTCTCGGATGGGTATACTAATACCCTCTAAGGTATCTGTGCATCCATCATGAGATACCTAGTATCTCGTAGTAAGTGAGAACTACTACACTCTCTAAGAGTATGATACAGATCGCACATCAATCTAAAATGCATCATCAATATCTCATTCTTAATGATCTTTGATCGGGGCTATTTGAGAACCATGCTTAAGTCATCTTAGGTCTCACATCCTCAGTAACATCATTGGTTCATGGGAACACATATAAGAATAAATGCAAATAATCAAACATAATATTCAAACAAGTGTATTGTCATACATTAATATTAAATTAATAATAATATTAAATCAAACTGAATATTATCGAGTATTATGTCCTTACAAAAAATTGTCTCTAGGACACTAGCACTAACATTAGATACTTGCTAAAATTGCCAAAAGAGGAGAAAAAATGAACTCAATTTAGGCATGATTTGATTTCTGGCATTTTCTATTATTTTGTATATCTGATAATATTTATTCAGAATATTGTACTCCATTTATAGGAAGCAGTGATTCAGTTTTACACTGTACACTTGAATACAATGATAATATTTATTCACAAAAAAATGTAGAAACAAAGCAATGTAGCACTTACCAGACACAATTTTAGGTGAATCCTCGCACAAGCACCTGTAAGTCCCCTTTCTTAATCGACCAAACCAACCCAACCTCGTGTGCCCTGTCTCCCCCAAATGCTCTACCTTAATCTCGAGCTCTCCCTTCCCTTGAATCCCTTCCAAATACTATTTCTTTCAACCACCAATAAATCCATAAACGCCTAGTCTCATAGCTGTAAAGACTCGAAGGGAACATCTAGATAAAACTTAATCAATTAAGAACCTTTCCTTGTCATATCTAAATCATTAATATTTGATAGTAGAAAAACAGAAGAAAGTTTAGATATTTCACAAGCAAAACCAAAAAACACAAGCACACAATAAAATTGAAATAATCAAGAATTTCTTACTCTCGTTTAAATAGAAAACTCTAAGCCTCTAAACTAAGAAATTGCAGCAAATAATAATCCTAACCCCCTAATTTCGGATTCTGGGACTCAAAATACCAACTCAATAAAAAATATGAAATAGAGTTCGTTTACCGGCACAACAACTGACAAGTTAACTTCGCCGTCTGAATAAGCAAAAGCGCAATATGATCTGATTCTGGAAGTTGCTTATTTTAAGCAAAGAATCCCCTTTAGAAATAATCGTCAACAAAAGAATTCTTAATATTGCAGGAATTCCACCACCTCCACCCCCAAACTACGACCTCTTCGTTTCAATTAGGAAAACTCAATTATAAAACAATCTAACCATGATTAAGCAAAACACATCAATGTCGAAGATTTATGAATATGAATCAGAAAGCAATATAGCACAAAACAATAGAATCAAACAAAATCAACTTCTACTCCACTATACTCCTATAAAACAGAATTAAATACCAACAGCAACAGCATAATTACATACACAGATATATACACCAAAACAGAAAACCTAAATCAGTGTACACGGAAGAAAGACGATAAAGTTGAGCCAACTACTCAAATTTCACACACACACACACACACACAAAAGTGTCTATTCGACGAAGCACAATTGAAAAACCAGGTTTTGTTTCCTCCACAGAAGTGAGAGAGAATGAGTGCAACATGACCCTGCGGCAGAGTGCGATTGCGTCGGCCGACGAGGGAATATCCGTAATTTCAAGTTGCGCGGGTTTGGGCTTGGGCGAATTGGGTAGCTGCTTTTGCTTTTTCGAAGCAGGCTCGTCTTCTTTGTTCCCATCTGGCGGTCGATTAGGGGTTTTCTGTTCAGTTTGGTCGGCATCTTCCGCATCTCCCTTGATTTCGTCGGCGTTGTTGTTGTAGGCAGCGGAGGAAGAAGGGTGGTTGCGTCGGGCGGGGGAATTAGGAATTAGGGTTCGTCTGATTTTGGGGGAAATAAGAGAGGGGACGCGACATGAGAGAGATGATCTGATTTATTTATTATTATTATTTTTTTTAAAATTTATTAATGTTGACTGACGGACACATAGCAAGGACGCGCGAATTTCGTTCAAATTTTGATGGATTTTCCAATCAAGGATCAAATGTGTAAAAAATTTAAAGTTTGGGACAAAAAATATATGGTTTGGGACCAAAATCGTGAGGGGTTGTGTCATGTGGGATCAAAAGTGCAAAAAAACTCTTACAAAGCTGCACTTGGCAATTGTTTTGAAGTACAGGAGTTGGGACCGATTGAATGGAACTTTTTGGCTAAACACTGAGCACCAAGGGAAATCTTCGTATCATATCATGTTGTAAGTTAATTATGATGACCCTATTTTTATGTTTTCATGTGTACATTGTATGCTTTTAGATGCATGAAAGTCGAAATAGATCTGAATAACGGTAGTCCATTTTCGCAACCACGATGAGTTCTTCAACAGACTATTCACACTCTCACTATTTCTATAAAGTGAGACACGTGTTTCATAGTTTTATGAAATTGATGAATTGAATTACCTAGGGATTTTAATTGACTCTGTACTTTTAAGGGTGGTTCCATATTTTTTCTTCTTGTTGACAAAGTTGTTTTGGGTTCTAAATGTCACCTCTTGTTTGAGTGGGTTTATCTGATTTGTGTTGTCTTTATGTGAGTTTCAGGTATGATTATTGTTGATAAAATTCATGTTTTAATTAATTTTACAGGAACTACGACACAATACTGAATTTGCCATAATTCGTTTTATTTGGAGGATTTCAACTCTTCTTTGGAATTATCTCGAACTAATATAACATAGAACATATTGGTTTATGTATTCTTATTTCTAATTGATTTTAGTTGTTATTAATCTTTGATTTAGTACCTGCCTCAGGATTCCAACCCTTAGTTATCAAAATGAGGGATCTTCTTGGTTTGGAAGACGAGGGAAATGCTTATGGGAGTACATGGCTTGGGCTTTTTCTTTTGTTCAAGAATTACTTCATCCCATTTATTTTGAAAAATTAGCACGACGTTTGGTTAAAACGACTGAATTATAACTTTCTGATCCTTCGGACTGTGCAAATGTACACCATGTAAGCCTTCCCACTTTAGTTATTAGAAATACAAACGCAAAAGAGAATAAACTTGGATCAAATCAATCCTAATTGTTTATTAAAGTACAAAATTCAAACATAATAACTGTAAAAATTAACACATATAAATTTGGGTAAACACCTCAAAGATTGAGGTGCACCCCCACCTAGTATATATGTTGGGATATTTTAGTTTTGATAAATTATGTCAAAACATTATCAACTTGTATTTTTGAAGCTAATCTACAGATAACAAGTTGAGGGGGAACGAGAGAACAAGTTGAGGGGGAACTCACGAAATCAGACGTAGATGATCAAGATCAGACGAGGCTGCAGACGAGACTGATCAAGATCAGATGAGTAAGATGAGTTCCGGAGTTAACTGATGAGCTGAGCAAAATCAGAAGAGAAGAAAAGCTAAGCACCGATCGTAAGATCGATGACCGGATGACCGATCAAATGACCAGATCGGACTGATCGATGATCGGAGAATGCACGAGCCGATCCGGTGATCGTAAGAGCGCATGTCCGATCGTAAAGAAACCCACTTAAGATCGGAAGAGAAGGTTGCGATCGGAAGAGAGCATATGAAATGACGAGATCGACGCGATCAAGATCGATTTGAAGATGAAGCAGATGATCAAGATCAGACGTGATTGAGATCGGACAAAAAGAACCGATATCTAACCTAATATGCTAACTCGGTGTACAAATCGATGCAGATATATCGATATGTCGACTGATATATTATCGATCCGATCATGTGAAAACATCGATCAAAGTAGAAGAAATCGACATCGAAAAACCGTAAATCTGCGATACGGATCGGAAAGAAGTCATCAAGAGAAGTCATCTCAATTCATATTCACCGAATCGTAACAGCCGATGATCAATTAGCCCGAAAAGCTAGTGACCCGAGGGTCGATGTCTGAATTTAGAGCCGAACTCAAGTGTTCGAAAGTGTCGGTATGCCCGATCGATAAGATCCGCCAAGATAAGTCCGCCAATCAAGAATCCCGAGTCCAAGGAAGCCCGAGTTTGAAGAAGTTCGAGGATCGGACAATCTCAAGAATATAAACCGTTAGATTCAAATTGGCGTGGGACCAATGAGAGGTAGACAACCACTGGAAAAGTCGCAAAAAGCTATGAATAGTATGGATTTGAATGTAATTCCTTCCAACGGTAACATTTAAATCCACACTATAAATACAAGTTCTTCCCTCATTATCAGGTGTGGAAGGTGTGGAAAAATGCGTGAAACATCAATCAAGCCAAATCATCAAGCATTCCCACCATAGAACACAGAGAAAGAAATACACGCATATATTCAAAGAGTGTTCTACCCTAGATCTAAGCACAAATGTCATATCCTAGCTTAGAGAGATTTTCCCCAACCTTAAGATTGAGGTTAAACAAATGTAAGGGAAAATCTCAACCTAGTTGGAAACCAAACAATCTTATACCCAAACCCAAAGTTAGGTTAAGTTTGTAGGTGAGTGTGAACTCGGAAACATCTGTTGGGTGTTGGACTAACACGTTAAACTAAGTCCAGTTGGTTAAGTTGGTGCCCCCATGAAGGGAAGAGTGGATGTAGGACGAGTTGTCTGAACCACTATAAAATCGTGTGTTCTTTACTGCTTTATGTTCATACTTGTCATATGCATTCTATTATAAGCAAAACAACACACATGAGCTTAAAATGGCAAAAATCTGGAATCACTCTGCCCTCACCCTTGTTTTATATGCATCGCTTTCGAAATGTTTGCTTCCGCACGCGCAAAATGGGTTTTCCCACCGGGACCATCAATATATATGGGGGAGTGACTCTAAGGTACAAAGCCACTCCCCAAATGACTCTAAGGTACAAAATAACTTTATTTTGAGTCTAAGGTACAAAAATATGGTTAAAAAGTCTAAGTTGTTCTTCTCTCCGTTTTCTGCACTTCTGACACATTTTTTGCACTTCTAATGCATTTTGGAGTGCAGTTTTTTTAATTTTCTGACAACTAGATCAATTTTGGAGTGCAGTTTTTAAAATTTTCTGCACTTTCGTCTTTTTAATTCCACTTTTTATTAATTGTAATTTTTTATATTATTTAATTTAAATTTCAGATTTTATAAAATTTGTATTTTGGGCTAGGAAGTGCATTTTTTAAAAAAAAAAATGTATCTTGGGTCAATTTTGGAGTGCATTTTAAAAAAAAATTGTATTTTGGGCCCTAATTTAAACAGAAACCCTAATATGCAAAAATAAATTCTTAGATACAAAGTCACCTAATTACAAATTAAACAGAAAAATACATACACAAAATCAACATAAAATTATACAAATTAAACAGAAAAATACTAAAAAAAATTCTACAAAAACCCTAAATTACAAATTACACAAATCTGCAAAAATAAAACAGAAAATTACAAAAATGCTTCAAACCCTAATTACATAAACAAAGAGAAAACCCAAATTTGCAGAAATTGTCGCCGCCACTCTACCGCCGTCACCCCCTTCTGATGGAAACCCAATACATATCACACAAATCTGATGAAACCCCTAAATATTGAAAAAAAAAAAAAAAAATTATCAAAATTCAAAAATTAAAAAACACTTAAAAATAAAGAAAAATTACAGAAAATCTAAATGGTCCGTAACTTCGTCTTCGCGGTGATGGAGGGCGACGGTGCCCTCGGGTTTTTGGCGGCGGCAGCCTCCGTCGCCGTCTTCCGTCACCGCCGAGACAGCACCCCAAACTAGATCCATCACCCCTCCAACGTAGTTCCACCTTTGTCTCCACCATCATCTCCGCCTCCGCCATCGACAACCACCACCGCCTCTCCCCAAATTTCAGCCACAATCGGTGGATCCGCTAACTCCAACCACCACTTCAAAACCGCTGCCCATATTAGACAGATAGTGAGAGAGAGAGAAGGCGGTAGAGTTAGAGGGAGAGATGAAAGAGTTTTTTATTTTTGCGGGGATGGGGGATTTGTTTGAGCGAGAGAGAGAGAGAATGGAGTTCTGGGGGTGTTTGCAGAAATTGGTTTGTTTGGGGGAAGACTTTTTGACGTTTTGGGGATTTGGGGGTGGGGGGAGGTATTTCTTTTAAATGAAATAATAAATACATACAAAAATGAGATGAGGGGTATTTTTGGTACAAATTGTACCTTTTAGAGTCACCTTAAAGATGTTTGTACCTTAGAGTCTTTTTGTTAGAAACTTTGTAGTGGAGAGTCATTAATTCTATATATATAACATGTATATGCACACTCATAAATCTTATTGGGGAAGATACCTTCAAAACTAATACTGAACACGATACCTACCTAGGCTATATATATATATATATATATATATATATATATATATATATATATTATTTATACACTAATGTTAGCCCAGCGCGAACTTTACTGATTGAAAGAATTTTTTTTATGTAAAATAATCAATAATATTTTAATATTTTTTATGGTTAAATGATTTGGAATTAACAAAATATTAAAAATAAAAAATATAATTCAAATATGCAAATATAAATATGATTTTATATGTTATTATACTTGATAACTCTATAGAAAATAAATGAATCCAAAAAAATATATACACACACTTTAAATTACAAATTTTGAAAAATAAATTTGTAAACAACATTTCTTGTATACTTGCAAGGTCTCCCATCCGAACCGAGACACAAAATTTTCATACGTCTTTTGCTTTTAGCTCTGAGACTGCAAAATATAATTAATTGTATGTTGTGTTAAATCGACTTGAGAAGATACAAACCTACATTGAAAGAGATTGATAAAAATTCTTATTTATCGTCATCGCAAAACATAATAGGATTGAAAATTGCTTCCTTTTAAACTTTACAGACATTGTTTTGTCTGAATTACTTAATATCATTTTTTGGATGAACACCTTATTCCTAATATTCTTTTCTAAAATTATTTATGCTTTAAAAATAATGATTTCCCAGCTTTGGTGACAACCAACTTCGTCCTATTACACAAACCTGATTTTACACTAATATTTCTGAGAAGCATTACAGACACTCCTTCCTTAAAAATGAAAATGATGATTTAATAGTCCTGAACACTTAATAGAGAAAATTAATAGAAAACAACTCTCCGTTAGCTCTAAACTGAAACTTCATTATTCAAATATTATTAAACTTTGATCAAATACATCAAAATTTAATTTAGCTTAAATTAATTCTATTCAATAATAGTAATACTTTTAATATTTTATATATATAAAATACAAAAAATATATTAATTTACTATATAAATTATATTTAAAAGAAAAAATATATAATTATTTGATACCGAATAAAAGAATGTAACATTAACAAAATGAATTTAATTTTGAAATAAATTTTGTACGTATTAATAGTTGACTGGATTAATTGTTATTGTAAAATATAACGTTGTTACATATTTTCAAATCATAGTTGAAATTAAAATAATAATTAATATAATTTTAAGTCAATTTTAAAATCATTAGCTGATGTTGACATGGTTATAGAATATGATTGGTTTTTCATTTTATATAAATTTTATATTAATTATGTCTTGATTTATGCATTCTGTCAATTTTTACCATATAAAAAAAAAATCAATCAAGCAAAGTTTTTAAATTTAGATAATTTAAGATTGGATAAATTAATGGCACATTTAAGATTTAGTACTGAATTTTTTTCTCACAAATGTTTTCACAATTTGACTGGAGCAGTAATATAGTGTGTATGGTTAACACCACAGAATATATATTGGAATACGACCCATTGAGGCTCTTTAGATGCTTAATTATTTAATTAATAACAAATCTTGTCCTAATCTATATATATATATATATATATATATATATACTATAGTAAAAAGTGGCAAGGGATGGAAAATCATTTTTGGACCCTTTTACCCTTGCCAACTTTTATTTTGTATTATTTGGTCCATGCCTATTTTTTATTTTTTAAAAAAATATCAATTTTGCCCCTTCTTTTATTTATTTTATGTTGTAAATTTACTTAAGAGCTATTTTAGTACTTTTACTCCATACATATTTAATTTATTCAATTTTGTCCCATCTTTTATTTATTTTATTTTGTAAATTTATTTAATAATTAGTTTAAATTCTCATTTTTATTGGGTTAATTAATAGAAAAAAAAATCATTCCCTTTAGTTTATTATCAGAACAACGCGTGTATGTATTATTTTTATTTTTTTTTGCAACATCACCTTTTTATTTTTTATTTTTTACCCTCACATATTTAATTTATTCAATTTCGTCTAATCTTTTATTCATTCACATATTTAATTTATTCAATTTCGTCCAATCTTTTATTTATTCTATTTTATAAATTTATTTAATAATTAATTAAACTATCCATTTTTTATTGGATTAATTGAAAAAAAAAATCATCTTCTTTAGGGTTATAATCAATATATATATATATATATATATATATATATATATCAACACCATCTTTTTATTTTTTATAATTTGAAACTTCTGTCAATTTTCTAGCAACAATTAAATAACGTAGTTGTCGGAGTTTATATGATGACAAATGTTTTAATTTTAATGTAAGAAATAAAAATTTGACAAAATAATTTCTAAAAAAAATAACTACAAAAAATTTTCAATCTCTTTTTGATGATTCTACCGCTATCTTTAAAAAAAAATACTGATTTAGCCTTGCTCATTAAATTTCCAGAATTCCATCCATCAATCTTTTAATAAAACTCTAAATATATCATTACATTTAGAATTAAAAATTAAACCTTTGAAATTCTATTATTAAATTAAGTCAAGTCATAATGAACTTGGATTACCCATTCACTCTTTCATCAATTCACCAAATGACGAAAAACAAAAAAGAACAGGCCTCTCTTCTCAAATCCATACAAAAATGTGAAACCATCGCCAGATTGCCACACCAAGTTGCCGCCGATCAGAATTCTTTCAAGGTGTGATGCCAAGTTGGTCATGTTTATGCCCAAAAGAAATTAGGATCGTCTATTGATCGACAATGACGTTGTGACGCTGCTCGCCGCGGAACCTAGGAAGATTTCGACGCCGTCGTCGCTGACTTCTTAAGCGGCATGAGAGATGAGTTATGAATCTTAAAAATAGGAGATTTTTTCCTTTTCCACATTTTGGTTCTATTATTTTTTGGGTATGAAGAGGTAGGAAGATCAATAACTTTTGTTTCTTTGAAAAGCTGAATAGAGCCAGTTTGTCAGATTATAGAAGCTTTAAGGTTCTGGAATTAAACTTAAGTGGACCACAATAACTGAACGAGTGATTTTTTTTTTAGTGTGTGAAGATATTTTTTGAGGAAGCTGACAAAAGTGAAAAACAGCAACGACCAGGTTCTTGCTATCAAACATATATATGATTGATTTTGTACATTCGTCTATTTCATATGTTTGTTGGAATAAACATCAATGCATTGATAGTATTATAAATGTGATATATATGCAATGTGTTTTTCATTTGTTAATTTTTCATTTCGAACTTTGTTGCACTAACATGTAGTGGTTGATCTTATGATTAATATCGTTGGTGATATGTGATGGTATTTTTATTAGGCAGTAATATTATTGTTTCAGCTTAACTTAGTATGTTTAATACACACATTGCAGAAGTGACACTTTGATTATCATTTCTATGTACAGAAAAACCAATATTCACATTTATCCATATTGTGTCGCCTCTATTACTTATGGGCGTAAGGTTCACGTATGCCAGCGTCTTCAGACGCTCGGATCTTGAAATTTCTCAATGAAATCTTCGGTCATCATAGGTTGTGAGTTTCCATTTAGTAATATTAATTTACTGAGTAATTGGCTTTTTGTTTGTTAATTACGATTTGGAATCAGACTATAGAAATTTATGATTGTTTCTTTTTTTACATTTTGTGTGTATGTTTTGTTGTAAAAATGTCGCAGATGTTATCAGGATTCGTTGATTGTAATTTCAGTCTGTGATCGTGAGAATGATGGATATATTATTAAAGGAATAATAATTTATGTGCTTTGATTATTTTGTATCTATAAATAACCACAAGGCTCAGAGACTAATTTATGTTTTTATATGATGCAATTTAACACTCTCTCAAATAATAGAGGAGATAGATATGGATGTATATTGAAGTCTTTATCGACTGAAGCCTGAACCCTTAGATATGTCCTCTGAGTCACAATTGTTTTGTACAATGGTGTGGCGGGTGGAGTGAGTAATCGAAGAGCTTACTGCAGTTCCTTTAAGAGCTATGTGTCTCACCTGCAAAGGCAGAGCATGTATCACAAATGCGATATTTGATTGAATAAGATGAATATAAGGTTTGTAATGATTTTGATCTTAATTTTTATGTCTTTATGTAAAAAAAAACAGGATAGAATAGTGTGATTGTTACCATAGCAGGACCATAGACATATCCCAATGTATATTATATTCACAATGACTATTGTTTCAGTGTCGTTAGTAACATATATTTAAAAAGAGAGATTTAACCGGCCATTGCCTAACTCCGTCAAGATGTTACTCGATGGTTTATATCTTGATTGTATTTATGGAATATGCGAGAAGGAAAATTAATATTGCTCTGTAAAGCACATGTGTTGTAAGCTTAAGCATTAAGCTAATATGATAATAAGCCATTAGTAATTGCTTCATGTATTTATTTATTGACATGAATCCAAAAGTGTGTGAGATCACGTTATAATATATCATGATAAATAGATCAGTATCTTTTAAGACAGGAAAAAATATGATTTCTAAAGGATCCTATCAAAAGTGTTTCCCTTCGACTTCTCGACGAAATTCAAATTACTTCATTCTATAGCTTAAATACTTGGTTATTTTAAGGTATTTGAAAAAATCACGGATTAAGTGCTCGAATTTATTCTTTAGACTCAGGACTTGACTTTTAAAAGTTTTTTTTTATGCCGAATGGTCTAACTTATGTCAAAGCCAGACTTGTGCTTGCTAATGAAAATGACCTTTACATCAGAGTAGAGTCACCATTGCTTTGTTTCTTAATGTTCATATTTTGTGTTGTTCTCCGTCTTCCCGTCCTTTTTTTTCATTAATGTCGAGTAAGCATTTTTCTAGGATACTCATATAATCAATAAAGACTTTTACTGATTTAAATATCCTACTAGACCTTGTGTTCGTTGGAACTCGGTTTTGACTCAACTTGTACACCTATAATTAGATTTAACGAAAGCATCATTGTATGTTAAATGAGATAGAGCTTGGAGAAGTTTAACAACTTATTAGGGCGTTTTTTGTTTTTATCTTCTCCTTTTCATGTTTGGTGGAGGTTAATGGTTCTTTATTTGGATGTCTTTATAATAGCAGAAACAATTGAATTACTTGAAATACTCAAAAGGCTATTTTGAGTTAACTAATGTTTTATTTCTTGAGCGTTAAATTGTATTTTTCGGAAATGAGTTTGAGTTCATATCAAGTTCCTTTGGGCTCCGTTTGGATAGAGAGGATTTGAAATGAATGGATTTGAAAAATAATAAATGTAAGAATGCATATAGTTCAAATCATGAATTGTCAAGAGATTGGAGAGAAGAGCAGAGAGTGCAGGGAGGAGAGAGAGGGAATGAGTAGAGAGGATGAGATTTCAAATTACATGGTTTTGATGAAGATTTGAAATCCATCAATTTTAAACTAGACTCTCAAATCTAAGTATTTATAAATTCATTTAACTCAAGTGGATAAAGTGGTGATTTGTGTGTGATCCATCCAAACGGTGCCTTATTGAAATTGAAAGTTGAATGGAATTTGAGTTTCTTCCATTAAAGAATCACTACAACCTCAAATGAACCAAACAATTTTCACCTACTTTAAAAAAAAAAATCATAAATAGTATTAGTGCATTTTATCTTATAATTTTAAATAAAAAGTATATGTAGGTCCCGAACGGGTTTAGTGAGGTGGAATTCTAGAGGGGAGGGGGGAATAAACTTCCAAAACTTTTCGTGTGATCAGTTGTGAAGGCTAGTTAACTGATATAGAGTGCGAGTGTGGATCAGTATAAACTGATATCCAACCTACTGATCGTTGGTAAGCTGATCAGTTTGGTGTCTATCTGTTTAACTGATGGTGCGAAAGCTAAGTTTTACCCGTGTGAAAAACCAATTTAGTAAATCAGATTCTAAGGTTTCTGAATCAGGTCAAATGACAAAGGTTAAACTGATCAGACCAGCTGCTTGATGCAGAATTGATCTCCTCTTAGAATATGCATGAAAGCTTATCAGAAAAGTAGTCTGCAATAGTGTAAAATAGATAAACAACACACAATTTATAGTGGTTCGGACAACTTGTCCTACGTCAACTCTTCTCAGTCCAGGGGCACTTACTACCAAACTAGATTTAGTTTAACGTGTTAGTCCAAACACCTTACAGTCAGATGTTTATGGAGTTCTCACTCAACTTATCCCAGAAATCAAGATTAGAAACCCTAGCTTGAAATCTTGCTCACAAACTTAACCTAACACTGGGTTTGGGTAAAGATTTGTATGGTTTCCAACTGGAAATCTATCCTAGTATTTAAGTAGCCTAAAGCTAAAGGATAAGTCTTCTTGCTAAGAACCTATGGGATGAACACTAAGAATATTTCTTGAGTTCTTAGTGTTCTTGCGGAAATTGCTTGTAGCTTGAGATTGTGTATAATTTTTGTAACCTTAGTCTGAAGGTTTGATCCCATATTTATAGGCACGAAATCGAACTAGCCGTTGGAGAGCAATTTGAGTTTCGGTCTATTTAAGGTAGTCTTGCAGGGCTGACTTGATGTACTCAGAGACGGCATGGCTAAATGCGTGCTGTATTGTCCTTTATAGTGGTTTGACTCTGAAACACTATTGTCCTGTATTGTAAGTTCCATACATATTTGTCTCGTTCTCATTGGTTGTCAAGTACACTTATTCGGCGCTTGATTCACCAACTTAGGTTGGCATTCTTCTTATCTAATCACCTTGTACGTCTTAGGTAAACACTTGTTTGTTACCTGATTGAACTGACCTGATCAGTGAAGACTAATCAGTCTACCTGGTTGAATCTTCTGATGTAAGTTCTCTTAGCACAACTTACTGACTCTCTGGTGTTCTTTTGATGTTGGTGTTCTTAAGGTCTTCTGGTCTTGTTGTAAGCTAGTCTTCTGATCTTCAAGTTTTCTGAGTCTTCTGCTTGATGTCTCACCTGATCATCTGACTAGTCTGATCTTCTGATCTTCAAGATTTAACCTATACATATTGAGTTCCCCCTCAATATGTGACCTATATATTACATCAGATGTCTATACAACTCAGCTGGTCATCCTATTCTGAATTCTAGATCATTAGTCAGCTAACAGGTCTGACTGGTCCTATTACATCTGTTTTGGAACTTCCATTGAAACTATAAATTTCCCAACAATTTTTCCCTTTTTGATGGAACCAAAATAGTTAATCAGAAAAATAGGTAATTGAAATGTAAAGAACATAAACACAAAAATCAGAGAGACAATGAGAAGTTGTCTTAAGATCAGAAAAGGTGGTGCATTTCATTAATGATAAGTATCGATTACAAGTACAATGAAAAGCAGAACCCTATCTATCTGATCCTAAGGTAGTCTTCTGAAATCTTCTCAGATCTCAATTGTCCTCTGGCTGGGAGGAATCTCAAAGATCTTATACATTCTTTGCAGAAGTTCCCTCATCCTGTCTTCTTCGATGATATCTCCTCTATCAGCAAAATCGAAGAACAACTTTTTGAATACGACTGGATCGAATGTCTGATTTGGTCTGAGAGGTGGGATTATGTGCTCAGATTTGGGTGCAGTTGGCACCATCGTCATGATTTTGCCTTCGTGCATCGCCACTTTGTAGAAATCTTCATATTTTTGTTAGTGTTTGTGTCCTAGAGACAATCTATTGTAAGGACATAATACTCGATGATATTCAGTTTGATTTAATATTCATTTAATATTAATGTATGGCAATACACTTGTTTGAATATTATGTTTGATTGTTTGCATTTGTTCATGCAAGTGTTCCCATGAGTCATTGAGGTTGTGAGAACTCAGATGACTTAAGCACGATTCTCAAATAGCCCCAATCAAGGATCATCAAGAATGGGATATTGATGATACAATTGAGATTGGTGTGCGATCTTCATCATACTCTTAGAGAGTGTAGTAAGATCTCACTTACTACGAGATACTAGGTATCTCATGATGGATGAACAAATACCTTAGAGGGTATTGGTATACCCATCCGAGAAATCGTTTGATGTATTTCCACTATATGTGTCTACGGGTGTCTCGGTTAGTGGGAGCGATGTGATACTCCTTTGACTTGAGGTCAATACGCACGACATGTGTGGGATGATGAACTTTGACCATGACCGACACTTGCACCCTAACCATGGGTAGATATGGCTTGGATTGGGTTCATCACGAAGTACATGTGCGTGGTAGTTGAGCCAAGAATATGATTCATTTCTCAAAGTGGATTTAGAGAGAATACTCATCTTCTCATCACAATTGGATCAAAGTCATCAGCCGATGTACGTCAACTTAGACTTTCTGGCTAAGTGTGACATACATGATCAATTAGTGATTTGAGATAAATTGATTAAGTTATTTGAATAGACACTTCATCATGTTCAAGGCTTAATCGAGTATTCGCGAATGAAATGAGGAAATCGTAATAGCCCATGTTTCAGTTACAGGTTGTTGCACATTCCTCGCAACGTACCTCATATATTGAGAATGTTTGATTTATTTTCTAGGGTTCAATTAAGACTGTTAGTTTGACTAATCGCTCGATATATGAGGGCCTATTGGTCACACAACAAGTAATGATTGTTTACTAATTATAGTTGGTTGATTAAATGTTAAATTAGATTTAATATTTAATTTATGGAGAAGTAATTAATAATAGATTAATTTGGAATTAATTATTATTAATGTTTAATTAAATTGGATTTAATTAAATAAGAATTCCCAATAATAATATTTGGAATATTATTGTAGGATTTAATATATATGGAAATAAATCGTAGAGATTTGTCATATATGGAATTTAAATCCGTAGAGATTTATATGTGGGGAATAAATCTGAGAGATTTATTTTATTAGGGATTTTTCCTAATAAAGGTTAGCTTAAAATTTAAGTTGGGCCTCTCCTATATATATGAGCTCTTGTGAATTCATAATACGTCAGTTCATATTTTCTCGATAAAATCTCTAAGTTAGAATTTTCCTAGCAAATTCATCTCGAGGATTCAACGCTGGCAGATCAGTGCAGATTACTAAACGACTTTTACGTGGATACCATAGTTGAGGAATCCGTGTACAAATTGCTGTAAGAATTTTGTTTACGTTTACTCGTATTTAATTATGCAATTAACTGTTCGTTTTTTGTGAACTTTAATTTCTGCTGCGCATGTATTACATGTTTACGTGCCTCTAAATTCCAACAGTTGTATCAGAGCTTCAGACTCTCATTTTTAATTGCATAAAACTTTTTATAAAAGATTTTTTTTTTATAAAACTGGGTGCGGTCGGCATCACCCAGAACCGCACCAAAATTATTTTGTATGTTGATGTTTTAATTGTTGGGGTGTGCGGTTTTAATAGTGTGACAAAGCAGATTGCTTTATTTGATAAAGTCACCCACTTCGTCTACTCGCTATGCGTCCCCTGATTTAGGGTTTTCAAAACCCAAAACCGCGTCCCTCTTTGACTATGTGCCGCTCGGCTAGGGGCGGAGACCCGCGGCGCGTAGCTGGGCAACGGTTGCGTGGACCCACTCGCCTCAGCACGACGGGGGCGCATCGATTCTATTGCCCAGTTTCCGAATCGTCTTCGTCTTCGCCGCGATGTTTGTACCCTCGTTCGATTTCTGAGGCGATGGCAGTTTGCCATCTTCTTCTTCGTTATCTCGACCTCTCACTCAAACTTCGGTGGCGGCGGCGCTCGATCTCCTTCGATTCGCTTAGAGCGAACCACTGATCGTATGAACCGAGCGGCGACGGCGATACACCTGCACGCTTGGGGCAATGCGGTGAAATTGCCCGTGCTCTGGATTCAACGACGGCAGCCCGCTTCCCTCCACTGTTTATGTTTGCTGCGAAATTGGGTTGACCCGGTCTCGTGTCGCCTATGGCGGCATCGATTCGTCCGCCTCATTTCGCTTCTAACGCTGACTGGTTGCCCATCGTTGTCTCCTTACCCTGGTTTTGAACTTGATTTTGGTACTGTATTCCCCATTATTTGGAATTGTGGGTGCCGATTTTGTGCCATGAATAACATGTTTCTTGTTCAATTGACTTCGTTCTTCTGGGTTTGATTTCGATTGCTACAGATGGACAAATTTGATGAATTGATTAGATTGATTTTAAAATTGTTGATGATTTAGGTTGGTATTTGGAAACGGTTGTCCCAAATTATTGGATGCTGTCGAATTTGGGAGGTGATGGCGGGGATTGTTTTGCAAATTTAATTTAGAAAAGGCCTTCTAATGCAATTTTAGAAATTGCATCTGAGCCCCTAACAATAAAAAAATTAAAATATGATTTTGTAAATTAATTTGTATTAATTTAAAATTGGATATTGGTTGGACCAAAATAATTAATTGGATTAATTATCATATTTTAATAATTTAAAATCGAATTTAAATTGGATTTTGAAATTTGATTTAAAAAGGAATTACTAAACCCCACTCGTTTAACCTTTTAAATTGAATTCGTAAGACAGTTTTACAGTCCGCATTATTAATGTTTGGGTAGGCGGCGCCCAATAATTGTCGGACCGTATTATTGTTTGCGTAGACGGCGCCCATATAAATGTTAGTCCATGTAAAAATCATCTTTGAGTAGGCGGCGCCCAATAATTGCTCAAATGTGATGTAGATTAACATGTTGGATCTCGATTAAACAATTAATACCCCACCTTTAAAACATTCCTCACTAAAATATGGTTTTCTCATTAATTTGATAAGATGTCTTCCATCAAAATTAAAAGTAAACCGGAGATTTCGTTCCAATGAGTACTTAAAGACCCTCGTCTTTTGCTCGGATCTACATCTAACGGGACTTTTATAGGGACATGTAATGTTGCCGCTTGATGGTTGTAAACAAACTTAACTTTGTTTCGCTAGCCCTCAAGGGGAACAAAGGGTAAGGGACATTAGTCGAACTAGGTTCGACAAACTAGGAATTGCAATTTTGCAATTGGTTTGGAGACCTACCAGTTATGCTATTGTAATGATTAGCCCTCGCTGGGATTATGATAGTAGGAATGTGGATCCTAGTCCATTATATTTTATATTTGATATAAATTTGTACTTTTTCGATGAGGTCGTTAAGTATGTGAAAATAATGGAGACAAAATAAACATAAAAGAAAGGCCATGTTTATTTTGATTGCTGAATATTGATCATAGGAATTATGTGTTTAATTCCCGTTTTGTTTTATTTCTCTTGGTTAGTTGAAATGTATAACTGTTGTTGAGATGTATTTTGGAAACAAACAAATTGGCTAGGCCAAATTTTCTAGACTAGCACCTAAACGTGTGTTTGGTGCTAAGGCAAGGAAATATTGAGTACGTGTTGGACATGTCAATCCTTATTATCCCTGCAGCTGGTTTCTTTATACAGCTACGTTTGACGTAGCACCTCAAAAAAAGCATCAAAAGGATGCTTCCCAGACGCAGTGTGTGATGTTGCTCGGCATGACTCCCGAATTACTTAAGGCAACATGAGAAAATGGGTCCTTTCGATATGCAGCATCTGAAGGATCTCTTTGATTCTGAATCTCGTTCTGAGATTTATGAAATGATGAGAGATCTGTTTAGATGCCGGTTAGCTGGAGAAGGGAATGTTTCACCTCATGTGCTTAAGATGATAGGCCTAATTGAGAAACTTGGTAATTTAGGCATTGAGCTAAAAAACCAATGTTTCCATTTATGTTATCCTTCAGTCACTTCCAGATTCATATTTTAGCTTCATTGTGGACTACAATATGAACAAGACGGATGCGACCATGCCTGAACTTCACAACATGCTCAAGACTTTTGAGTTCACTATCACTAAGATGATGTTCAAAAGAAGGAGCGGGTAGACAAGGATGTGTGCACTATAAGTAGAAGAGGGCACTGGAAGAAGGACTATAAGGTTCTGGTTGCTAAAAGGAAGGCACTGGGTGCTTCTGGCACTAAAACATGTATGTTTGTTATTAAGATAGACATATCCACAAATAGCACTAACTGTTGGGTATTAGATACCGGATATGCCCACACATTTGTACGAATGTGAAGGGGCTCGCTCATGTGACTTAGGGCAGTTAGGCCGGGTGAAGTCGTCTTACACGTGGAAACAAAGCAAGAGTTGCTACTGAACATGTGGGACTTATGTGTTAGACTTATCCTTTGGTTTTAGATTAGAACTTAATGATTGTCATTTCGTTCTTCCCATTACTCGCAACATTATTGTCATTCCTATGTTAGACATTGAGGGTTATTCCTTCCATTTTAGTGATAATATTTGTTATTTCATGTTGAATGGTGTGGTTTATGGGAATGTCCCTATTGTGAATGGTTTATACTTGTTGCATATATAATGTTCTTAATATACAAAATAAAAGACTCAAACTCAGTAATCATGAAAACCCGACTTACTTGTGGCATTGTAAACTTGATCATGTAAACGAGAAAGGAATTGCAAGGTTAAGAAAGTTAGACTACTTAACCCCATTTGACTTTGAGTCTTATGGAGATTGCAAATCTTGTCTCAAGGGCAAGATGATCAACAAACCTTTTTTTCTGGGAAAGGGGTGCGTGTCAAAGAAGTTCTAGGGCTGATCTACAACGATGTTTGTGGACCATTGTCCACTCTAGCTAGGGGTTACTTCGGATACTTCATCACTTTTACTAATGATTTCTCAAGATATAGATACAGGATCTTATGAAACACAAGTTCGAATCTTTTGAGAAATTCAAAGAGTTTAAGGCTAAAGTAGAGAAGTAACTTGGTAAGAGTATCAAGACTCTTCGATCAGATCGAGGAAGTGAATACCTTAGCTTCACTGATTATTTGAAGTTACATGGAATCAAGTCACAATGTACTCCTCCCGGAACACCTCACATGAACGGTGTGTCCGGAGAAACCGAACCCTGTTAGACATGGTGAGATCCATGGTGAGCTTTTCCTCTCTTCCGACATGCTTATGGGGATACGCGTTACAACCTCAATTTACATTCTGAATAGGATTCCATTTAAATTAGTTGAGCATACACCATATGAACCATGGTATGGCAAGAAGCCAACTTTTACACATATCAAACATGGGGTTGCCCCGTGATTGTGAAAAGGATGCTTACCGACAAGTTGGAATCCAAAGGTGAAAAGGGTTACTTTGTGGGATATCCTAAGGAAACTAAAGGATATTACTTCTATCTACCTGAGAAATAATCAGTGATTGTTTCTAGGCAGACCAAGTTCCTCGAAGAAAACTATGTCTTTAAGGAACAAGGTCGTAAGCTGATAGAACTTGAAGAAATTCAAGAACCACAAATTAACAAAGAGACTAATATCTTGTTAAAGCAACATGACAAGGAATCAGTGGGAGCATTCAGCAACTTTCACGGCGGGAGTCTTTCACTAGGTGATCGTCTTTCAGCCAGTGGGAGAGTAATTGGAGTTGACTTGCCTGTGCAAGAACCTCCAAGTGGGCTGAATGAGAATAACATAGTTCAAACTCCCGCCCAAGAGGCATCTGAAAGTGTAGCTCTTGAGGACTCTCCGGACAATGATGATATCGATGCACCACAAAATTTTCACGATCAGAATGTACAGCCTGCACAACCACAGCTCCGTAAGTTAATTAGGAATCGTAATCCACCCATTAAATACGGTTACCTCTTGGAGGAACTTGATAATATGGACATATCGGAGAAGGACGATCCTAATACTTATTCTGAAGCAATATTAGATATTGATTCAGGGAAGTGTCATGAAGCCATGAAATCCTAGATGGACTCGAAGTACACCAATCAAGTCTGGGACTTGGTTGAGTTGCCTAAAGGGGTTAGACCCATATTTTGCAAATGGGTCCTCAAGCGTAAGACCAATGCAAATGGCAAAGTACAAACCTACAAAGCTAGGTTGGTAGTGAAGGGTTATAGTAAACGCGAAGGCATTGACTATGACGAGACCTTCTCACCAGTTGCAAAGATCAAGTCCATTATAATTTTACTTGTGATAGCAGCACACTATGATTATGAGATTTGACAGATGGACGTCAAAACAACTTTCCTCAATGGAGACATTGATAAGGAAGTGTTTATGACTCAACCGGAAGGTTTTATATCTAAGTCAAATTCTAATCTAGTATGCAAACTAAAGATATCCATTTATGGATTGAAGCAAGCTTCTAGGAGTTGGAATATCCGATTTGATGAAGCTATCAAGTCCCTTTTGGCTTCATCAGAAATTCGGAAGATCCTTGCGTTTATTATAAACGCAGCGGGAAGAATATTGTTTTCATAATCGTGTATATCAATGACATAGTGATTTTGGGAAACAATATCCCGTTAATGCAGTCCGTTAAAGATTTGTTGTTAAAGACCTTCATGATGAAGGGTCTTGGTGAAGCCTGCTAAATCCTAGGGATCAAGATCCACAAGGATAGATCTAAGAGGATGTTGAGGCTATCACAGTCCACCTATGTAGACAAGGTGTTGAAGCGTTTTACGATAGAGAACTCTAAGAGAGGGTCTCTACTGGCAAATCATGGGATAAAGCTATCAAAGAAGGATTGTCCTTCCATTGAAGCTGATATCGAGCACATAAAAGATGTCCCATATGCATCTGCAATTGGGTCAATCATGTACGCCATGACTTGCACTAGGCCAAACGAGGACTGCGCTATCAACATCACTGGTAGATACCAACAGAATCTGGGTGAGTCTCACTAGATTGCTGTTAGGATCATTCTGAAGTATCTTAGACGAATTAAAGAATGTTGGGTCTATGGCGGACAGTCAGAACTAGTAGTGACTGGTTAAGCTGACACAAGTATCCAATTCGACTGTGATGATTACAAATCACAGACAGGTTATGTTTCACTCTAAAAAATGAGGCGGACAGTTAGAATAGTTCCAAGCAAAAGGACCTCATATTCAACAATCGAAGTTGAAGTAAATTGCTGCATCAGAAGCCTCAAGGAGGCTGTCTGGATTTTATAGTTCTTAAAAGAACTAGGGGTAGTTCCGAGTGCCAGTTGTCTAATAAAGTTGTATTAAGACAACGTTGGTGCGAATCTTGTAAAAAGGGAACCGAGATCGATAAAAATGTAAAACAAGCATGTACCTAGACTTATCATTTGATCTGAGAGATCATAAGGATAGGAGAAATGTAATTAAAATGTATTCCCACATATTTTAATTTGGAAGATCATTTCACCAAAACACTAAGTGTTCATGTACACACTAGACATTTGATGGTCTAGGGGTTAGACATGTAGGTGATTGACTCTAGTCCAAGTGGGAGATTGTTAGTGTTAGTGTCCTAGAGACAATCTATTGTAAGGACATAATACTCGATGATATTCAGTTTAATTTAATATTCATTTAATATTAATGTATGGCAATACACTTGTTTGAATATTATTGTTGGTCCCGGTGTAACGAGTCTTACACGTGTATGGGGGGGGAATACACGTGTTCAGTGATTTTTAAAACTTTTCTTTACTGAAATCAATAGGGTCAGGATGTCCTGAGAATTTGCCCTGAGAAGCACAAATTGCTCTGAGTCAAAGTCTCATGAGACAAAGATCCCGGCGACTTTCGATAACCAGATAAATTTTCAACCGATTACGAGATTTTATCAGAGTCCTGAGAAGCTTCGATCAGATAACTATCTTACTGAATACTCAGTAGAGTTTGTTCAGTTTGGTAATTATCTATTCTAGCTTATCAAGGGTGCAGAATGTGTAGGCCCTGAGGTTTATACTCGTTTTACTTTGCTGAAAATCTTTTTCTTAGTAAATCAGTGGTAAAGGCTGTGATCAATTCAATGCACACTCAGTGGATTGATTCCAACTGAATATCAGGAAAACTCAGTGCTTTTAGTGAAAATATGCAATAGTTAAAATGCAAAGCAGAAAGCAAACAACACAATAAATTATAGTGGTTCAGAGGCAAAGCTCCTACGTCCACTCTCTCTGATCCTCAGAGAACTTCCTTAACACACTACTACTACTTCCTCAAGCTTTCAGACTGAACTCAGTAGCTTACTAACTTTCTACAATGAGTTTTCTAATTTGAACTCATCAGTTTACTAACTCAAACACACACAAGCTTTCGTGACTCCTCAAAAACACTTACTAACTTCTCCTCTAGAGTTTTAAAATTTTGACTTTCAACCTGCAGCTTTACTAACTCTTTATAACTCTCACTCTCCAACAACCACACACTCAAACTACCTTACAATAGGGTTTGGGTTTGGGTTGGTTTCCAACTAAGGTGAGATATCCTTTGACAATAAGAACAGATTCAAAGGCTAGGATATCCCTTACTAAGCTTTAGATGTATAACAATTCTTAGGCTTAGTGAATGAGCTCTCTTCAATGTGAAACACTTGGGAAATCTTTGGTTTTTCGAGTGCTTCAATTTGCAAGAATACAAATGAGCTCTGGAGTTGCTTGATTTCCCGTAACCTTGCAATGGTGAAGGTCACTAGTATTTATAGGAAACTCTCTTAAGGGTCACTCTTGAAAAACTATCCGTTGGAAGAGATAGCATCAAGGGCTTCCTCTTTTGGTTAGTGATGAACAACTATTTTAAGGTTTGAAAACACCCTTGCATGTATTAGGAAATATGCAACCACGTAGCCAATCACCAACTTCTGTGAACTGGAAGATATCAGCCATGGCATTTCTTCAGTGAGATGTCGTTTTCAGTGTCAGTAAAGTACGTTGTTGTTGCCTCCTCATTGGTCAAAATCTTCCTTTGATCAGAGACAAACAAAACGGCTCTTTGTAGGTTGACTTATACTGATCTGATATGTTCCTTAATGTCCACGAATGAGTAATATTCTCTTTGTTTGTATTGAGAATGAACAAAGCACTATTTACTCTAAAATAGTTGTTCAGGATCTTTATGTATCAGTACAAACCGTCTTCAGGATCTTTTGGTCTTCAGGATCTTCAATCTTCAGGATTCTTCTGTCTCCAGTATACTTCTGCTCAGTATACTTTTTGTTCAGGGACTCTGGTCTTTCGGGAATCTTCTGAGCTACTCAGGAACATCTGAGTTCTTTAGTAAAATAAAATAAACCTATTTCTCCCTGATCTATATCTGCTGACTATACAGAGTGCAGACAATCCTGAATTTTAATATCTATTTAAACCTGATCCTATACTATCAAGATGTCCTGATATATGTCATACTCAGGGGTTTTGGGATCTAATCAAAATCTTTATTAAATTCATCTCTCAACAATTTCCCCTGTTGGGAAATCTGTATTAAGTTTTGATGGAAGTGCCAAAACAAATGTAATAGGACCAGTCAGACCTGTTAGCTGACTGATGACATAGAATCAGGATAGGATGACCAGCTGAAATGTATAGACAGCTGATGTATAAGATAGGTCACATATTGAGGGGGAACTCAATATGTATAGATCAGGTCAGAAGACAAGTCAAGTCAGAAGGCCAGATAAGGTCAGAAGACTAGTCAAGTCAGAAGATCAGATAAGGTCAGAAGACTAGTCAAGTCAGAAGACCAGATAAGGTCAGAAGACTAGTCAAGTCAGAAGACCAGATAAAGTCAGAAGACAAGTCAAGTCAGAAGACCAGATAAGAAGACAGAAGACAAGACGAGTCAAGACCCGGACAAGGTCGGAGATCGACGAAGTCGGGTTAGTCGATGATCCGTGAAGACATAAAGCTCTAGTTCAGAAGACCTGAAGATCAGATGACTACCAGAAGATCAAGACCAGAAGACCAGAAGACCTACATCAGTCGAGTCTGCTAGTTGAGCTAAGACAACTTGCACCAGAAGACTCTATCGTAGATCGATCGGTTTTATCTCGATCAGTCACCACACCAAAGACAACTGATGTTACAACAGATCATACGTACTATCAGACAAGAAGAATGTCAACTTTAGTTGGTAGAACAAACACTAAATCAGTGTACTTATTAACCAATGAGAACGAGACACGTATGTACGGAGCTGACAATGCGGGATTCGGTGCTGCATAAGTCAAACGGCTAGAAAGGACAAATATACACACTTTTGGCCATGCCGTTTCTGAAGCACGTTAAATCAATCCTGCAACCTACCAAAAGTAGGCTGAAATTCAAATTGCTCTCCAACGGCTCTTTGATTTCGAGGTCTATAAATATGGGATTACTCTTCAGAGTGCAAACACGGAAATTATCATCAAGCTCAAGCTATATCAAGATTTCTGCACGAAGAACACAAATTCAAGTTAAGTTTTTATAAGTGTTCATCCCATTAGTTCTTAGCACAGAATTCTTATCCTCTAGCTTAAGGTTACCTCAAAACTAGGATAGAATTTCAATTGGAATAAACAACAAATCTTTACCCAAACTCAAAGTTAGGTTACGTTTGTTTAGCAATATTTTAGACTAGGGTTTCTAGTTCTGATTTCTGGGATCGGTTGAGTGAGAACTCTATAAACATCTATTGGTTGTACTGTGTTGGACTAACACAATAAACTAAGTCCAGTTGGTTAAGTTGGTGCCCCTTGTGATAGGGAAGAGTGGACGTAGGACTGGTTGTCCGAACCACTATAAAAATCTTGTGTGTATTTACTTGCTCTTAACTGCTTTACACTATTGCACACAACTTGGCTTTAAACTGCATACATATTCTAAGTTAGGATCAGTCTGCATCAAGCAACTGATCTGATCAGCTTGACATTTCAGTCATCTGATTGAAACCAGACTTCAAAATCTGATCTTATAAAACTATTTTTTCACACGGGTTAAAACTAGCTTCCGCACATCAGTTAAGTTGATAGACACCGAACTGATCTGCGATCCGGCGATCAGTAAGTTGGATATCAGTCTAAACTGATTCACACACACTCTGATCAGGCAACCTGCCATCACACCTGATCTTGCACAAAAAGTTTTTAGAAGTCTATTCACCCCTCCCCTCTAGACTTCTGCCCTCACAAAATCCGTTCGGGACCTACAAGTGGTATCAGAGCAGTGGTTCTACGGACCACTGGTTTTGAATATCATCGGTTCTTGAGGAAGAACCTTTGTGGTCACTTGAACAGATCTTGAAAAACCATTTTTAAAACTTCATCTGTTTTCAAAACTCACTAAGCATGGATAATACATCTGGTATGTGTCATGACCTACCCAAGTTTTCTATTGATGAGTATGCAAATTGGGTCATACTCATGAGTAATCATTTGGGAGCTATAAGCAGCAGAATGATGGAAGTTCTTGAACAAGGACCTATCATTATCTACCACAACAACCCAGCTGAAGGTGGTGATCTAGATTTTCCAAATAGGCGCGGGATCGAAAAAGAGTCCATCTCTGATGGATGTTGAAGAAAAAAAGCTGTCAAATCTGGATACGGTTGCAAGACATATCATCATGAAGACGATGGATAAGATCACAAGAGAGAAGATCAAATATCTCAAGACTGCTAAGCAGATGTGGGATACTCTAGCTGAGATATGCGAAGGAAGTGATCAGATCAAGGACAGCAGATTACAGGCCGAACTGGTTATGTTCGAAAAACTCAAGATGCTACCCAACGAGATAATCAATCAACTAGATGGAAGGATTACCATGTCGATCAACAAGCTCAGAGAATTAGGATGAGAAATGATCGACAAAGACATCAACTACAGGATTCTGAGATCTTAAACGAAGAAATGAGATATGAAGGTTACTGCGATCAAGGACTACCAAGATATAGCAAGATGAAGCTGAGCAGTTTGTTCTTAAATCTGAAAGCCCATGAATTCAACCTGATTGAGAGAGGGCAAGAGGAAGATGATGAGTCATCTGCCGAAACCACACCTACAACAACAAAAGCAGTAGCATTCAAAGCAGGCGGCAGCTGCTCAAAATCTTCTGAGCCTATTGGAAACATTGTAAGTCAACTGAACAGATTGCTCTACTCACCAGAAAGCTTGAAAGATCAAACATTCAATTAGGAATGTATAAAAGATTCTACTAAGACTATCAGAATAGCAAAGGAAGAGAAAGAAGATCGTCTGACAGATCACAGGAATGAAACAGATCTGATGACAGAAGAGACGACCAAAGAGAAAAGAAAAGAGATGATCGTGCTGAAGATCACAAATCAGAAAGGAGAAATTTAGATCAAAGGCAAATAGGGAAGTCACCTGACAGATCATACAGAAGACATGACTCACCTGCAAGAAGAAGTTCAGTAGAGAGAGGAGTCTACTTCAACTGCCAGAAACTAGGTCACTAAAGTGCAGACTGCCCTGACCTGACGCCTAGAGAAAGAGAAGACAAGAGGAACAGAAGAGAGCAATGACACAAAGACAGAAAAGCTATTGTTGCTGACACTACAGGAATAGATGACTCTTATCTGCCATCAGAAGATTCTGGTTACTCATCTGTAGAGGATTTCTGCCTGATGAGCAATGCTGATGACTTCAACGACTTTGATGATCGATGTTCTCATCTGATGATGACATCTGTCTCATGGCCAAGGAAGAAGATCAATCTGAGGTATCTTCTAAACCATCTGTGTTTTCTATTTCCACACCAGCTGTGCTGAGCACACTTGCTGGAGAGATTGACCTGCAACTCTACATTGAGCAATTGCTTGATGATCTCTCCAATGCAGTAGACACTTATACTACAGTGGAAGCTGAGAACGACAAGCTAAGGATATAAAATATTCAGCTTGTTAAAGAAAATGCTGCAAGGAAGGCTACTGAACTGAAATCAGCTGAGATTGTTCAGAAAATGACTACAGAACTGGAGCTTCTGAAAGTCAGTTCTTCTGATCAGGATAAACTGATTAAAGAACAGCTAGCCATTAACAAACAGCAAGCTGATAATCTCAAAATCCTTCAAGCTAAGTTTGATGAATTCTTCCGACTGCATGAGAGTCTAAAAGTTACTGAGGATAGTTTGAGTAAGAAAATAGAGGTTTTTACAAAATCATCTAAGACTGTTCAAGATCGGAACAACTATTTTCGTACGTCAACTAATAAGAAGGGAATTGGGTATGAACACCCTTCCGCATCCTCAAAAGCCCCGTCTAGTTCACTTCAGAAAAGTGTAATCAAACGAGTTTCTGATCATGATACACGAAAAGCAAAATCTGTATCAGATAAGGGAAAAGGACCAGCTGACCAGGCAAGGAAAGTGTCTGATCAGAAAGGGAATAAAAATGGACCCCAACTGATCAAACATCAGCCGAGGAATCAACAGAAGAACCCTGTTCTTCTGAAGAAACCTCAACCTGATCAGCAGATTAGGAATCAGAAAAGACAACCTCTCAAAGGGAAATCTGATCTGAAACCTAATCAGGTCAAGCTGCCTAACAAGCAAGCTAAGGGTAAACTGGTGAGACCAGATATGCCAAAAAGATATGAATCTTTTAATGGTAGCAGTCGTACCTACTCTTACAATCAGAAACCTAGGGCTGTTGCACCTGAGCCCCACTGGTTTAAAAGAAAACAAATATCAATGAAAAATCTAAAGTCTTCTGATTCATCTAAGGCTCACACTCATGATCATACTGACCAGATTGCATATGAAGAGACGTATGATTATGTAGAGGTTTATGGGAGACAAATCAAGCCCTCTGTTTTCAAAAAAGGTGCCAGATTTGTTTGGATCCCGAAAGGTATTTCTAACCCCCAGGACCCGATTCTACAGGGGTACCTAAAGCCTGATCTGATTGCAGGTTCGCGTGGGTTTGGCCAATAAAGGAGGTGTACATCAGAAGTCTAGATCAAAAGATGTCAAAGATCAGAAGTCACCGGCACTATACAACAAGAAGACCTTTTCTATTAAGGACATCAGAAGAGTCGATAAAGTTGAAGCTAAGACAACTATATCAGAAGACTCAAGGTAGCCTGATCAGTAAGATACTGATCAATAAATCAAGATAAGTCAGAAACTTGATAAGCTTGCCCACGTATCCAAAACATACGAAGGGAATCAGAAAATAAGAATGTCAACTTAGCTGGTTTTGCAAAACACCGAATTAGTGTACTTGCTAGCCACTAAGATCTCGACACGTATGTATGGAAACTGACGATGAAGGATATGGCGTATCATGGCAAACAACTAGAAATGACAAATATACATGAATATGGCTTGGGCTGCCTGAGCACATCAAATCACGCCTGCAAGCTACTAAACATAGCCTGAAATTCAAAATGCTCTCCAACGGTTCTTTGATTTCAAGGTCTATAAATATGGGATCAAACCTTCAGAATAAGGTTACGGAAATTATCATCAAGCTCAAGCTACAAACAAATTTCCGCTTGAACACCAAGAACTCAAGCAAATTTTCTAAGTGTTCATCCCATAGTTTCTTAGCAGAAAAACTCATCCTTTAGCTTTAGGCTACTCAAATACTAGGATAGATTTCCAGTTGGAAACCATACAAATCTTTACCCAAAACATTTCTGGGATAAGTTGAGTGAGAACTCTATAAACATCTGTTTGTAAGGTGTTTGGACTAACACGTTAAACTAAGTCTAGTTTGGTAAGTAAGTGCCCCTGAACTAGGAAGAGTGGACGTATGACAAGTTGGTCCGAACCATATAAATCTTGTGTTGTTTTATCTGTTTACACTTAGCACATAACTGATTTGATAAAACTGACATGCATATTCCAAGAGAAGATCAGACTAGCATCAAACTACTGATCTGATCAGTTAGACAGTTGTGTTCTGATCTGATCAGAAAACCTTGGAATCTGATTTATTTAAACTGGTTTTTCTACAAGGGTTAAAACAAGCTTCCGCACATCAGTTGACCTGATAGACACCGAACTGATCTGCTTCACAACAACCAGTAAGTTGGATATCAGATCGTACTGATCATCACTCGCACTCTGTATCATTTAACCTGCCTTCACAACTGATCACGTGAAAAAGTTTTGGAAGTCTATTCACCCCTCTAGACTTCCACCTCACGAAACCCGTTCGGGACCTACAATTGCTTTGATCTATGTTGGGTTTAGAATCAGACAGTGATTCTATACTTTGTATTTTGGGCAATATTATTAATTACATGACAATTGCTAAGATTTAATACAGAGAAACGTGTGCAAGGAAAGTCTTGTTTGATTTGTCCCCTTGGTGGACTCAGAAGTTTTATCATACAAAATCTTGCAAGTATAATTTGTTTCTGGTATGGAAAATAATGTTGAGTTGTCTTTACTCCAAGGAAAAGATATTAATTAATATAAAATTTTTCAGTGGCTTAATTAATTAATGGACAAAATAATCTTAAACACGAGAAATAATAACTGGGAGCAATATTATCGTAATATGGGTTAAGATGGATAGTGCAATATTAATTTTATAGTGGAATAAATTAATATTAATGGGCTGAATAATATTGTGGCTCAATATTGTAATTCAGAGCCCATTGGGAGGTCCAATCTTAATTCTCCTAAAGGCCCCTCAAGTAGACCAAATATATGTCCATTAATGAAAATATTATTAAAATAAAAGAAATAATTTATTGCTTATTTTTCCTAATTAATTTCGAAATTTTCAAGAAAAGAAAGAAAGATTTTCAGATTTTCTTGAAAATATTTTATAGTGAAAAGATAAGTATTCTTGGAATACAAGATTATCTCATAAATTTAAGAATCTTGGACATTGACTTTTCTTGGGCAAAATTTTCGAAAATAATGATTTTATAAGGTTGGAAATTTTTATGGAAAATTATTTTATGGGAAAGAGAATATACTGGATATATTCAAGATTACTTCTTGCACAAGGATTAAAGATCTTCCCATATCTATTTTTTTAACCCTAAAAATCGGCCGCCTCCTTGTTATAAATAGGGGGTAATTTTTTCATCCCCAACACAATTCCATTCTTGAAAAGATTAGAAATCCACAAAGGTGGTGCAATATATTTTTTCTTTTTCCTATGTTTAAATTGTCTGTGCGTATCTTCCACTGGATAATGAGCCAGGACTTGGGATATACTTGAGAAGGTTCCACTGGATAATGAGCCAGGACTTGGGATATACTTGAGAAGGCATTTGGGTTGATCCATCGTCTCAACAATTGTCTCTTCAAGTGTAAGGATTCGTGTAAACTCCTAGATTCCGTATGTTAGGATTTTACGTGAATTATTTGTCCGCATGTATGTTGTTGGTAATTGTTATTTGAATTAATAAGATTAATTCATGCTAGTAATAATTGTTTATTTCAATTGCACCTCGAATAGATCCGAGCAAAACGTTCCCCAACAACTGGTATCAGAGCCTCGATTTTAAGCTCTATGATTTAAATTGTAATTTAAAATGTTGTTCATTAAATTTGAAATGGGATAGTAGAATTGCTAGATTCTTTTTGCAGGTATCCAATTGTCATGGTTATTTATGTATTTAATTTCATGCGTATGAATGTTTTGATTTTTAATTCGACTCGTTCAAATTCATTTTTTCGTGAGAAAACCCACGAGTAGATTAGGTTATTTGATTTGTTCAATGTAATAGACTAGTCTAGATCATTGGTTCAATTATTTTTCCGTTAAATAAATTGTAACCGGATCGAAGACGAAGACGGGGAATTGAAGATTAGATCCAAAATTGGGTGTGCCAGTGTGCATCGCGCGAAATGTGCCAAGAGAGGCACGCGTGCAACACGGACACTACCTG
This sequence comes from Stenogyne calaminthoides, assembly GCA_037126765.1. Taxonomy (NCBI): domain Eukaryota; kingdom Viridiplantae; phylum Streptophyta; class Magnoliopsida; order Lamiales; family Lamiaceae; genus Stenogyne; species Stenogyne calaminthoides. Next base: position 29,831,878 of record JBBCBC010000006.1, on the reverse strand, counting down.
GCACACGCGGGCACGGGCACAACTAGGCTGGCGCGCTCGGGCTTTCGCGCAGGGATCGGGCGGAGATCGCGAGCGGGCGTGCACTGGTGCACGTGCGAAGATGGGCGGATGCAGCCGAGTGTGGACGGACGCAATTCTTTGGGCGGCCATGTGCACCGGGCTACGCGAACGGTCGACATGGTCGGGTGAGATGTAGGAAAGCATCCCGCCCACGAGCTGGTAGAAGCGTCGGGCGCTACAAGCACGAGGATGGGAGGTCGATCGGCTGTTCCCCCCGGCCGTGGCATCGCGTCGTGTGACGTGGCATAATTGTTTTTTCAAGACGAACGAGTGGGAGAACTTCAAGACGGAGGATTTTTCAAGATCAAGACAAGAAAAAATCTAAACCATGACAGTTGGATATACGTGCCCAATATGTGTTTAATTTTTGTCTTGATAGATGTCAAAATTTTTTGTGCCTTTTTTTTTTTAATTTTTTTAAACGCATAAGAAATTGCTTAAAAATCTCAACTTCAAAATTACTAAGTATGTTTTAAATAATTAATTTGTTTGTGTTTTCAAATTAATTTTGACCTCCATGATTTATTTATTTGTGAATTCTTTTGGAGAAATTTCCCCCACGGAACGACCATAAGATAGTTTTCACATGAATGAAATAATAATCCTGTATTTAATCATGGTTATTACTTAGGTATAAAATTGATATGTATATACTTCTCTGAAGTCCCTGTCAATTTTATATGGTCAAGTGGGAGCTAACTATTGATTTTGAATTAAAGGTTTATAACTGTCTTTGTTTGTAACCTGCTTGAATGTGTTTTAGTCTACGGACCACATGCACGTGGCATGTTTAAAACTATTTTGAGATGTTGGCTGATGCATGCTCATATTTTTTTGAGATTTTAATATGCTTCATGTGATCGAATTATGTGATAAATTTTGTAATTAAATCACTATTACAAAATGTATGTTTATTTTCAGGTCATCGTCTCACAACCTTTTAATCCACTGTTTAATATACTTAAAGACAATCAATTGAATGGTGAAACTTTTGTTGATTGGAATCGTACTATCAATTATCCTAACTGCACAACAACACAAGTGGGTTCTTGATGTACCTAAACCCGAAAAGCCTACTGATGATTCTAGCAAAACGGATAAGAAAGAGTATTGTAACTGGGAGCATTCCAATGAAATGACTAAGTGTACCATCTTGGCTTCTATGTCAGATGTGTTGCAACACCAATACCAGAACATTGGAATTGCTGCGGAAATTATGCAAAATCTTAAAGCAATGGTTCAATATCAGAACCGTACTGCTAGACAGACCACCATGCGAGAATTGTTGTCGTAGAAGATGGTGGAGGGAACGCTACTAAGGGAGCACGTTCTCCAGATGATGGCCCACCTAAACAAACTTGAGATTCTTGGTGGGGAAGATCGATTTCATACTCCATTCTCTACCAAAAAGTTTCGAGCAGTTTCAGCTGAACTAGCAAATGAATAATCATAAGTTCACGTTGCCTAATCTGCTACAAGGTTTGTGTAGGTCCCAAATGGGTTTTTGTGAGGACAGAAGTCTAGAGGGGAGGGGTGAATAGACTTCTAAAAACTTGTGCGTGAGACAGGTGTGAAAAGCAGGTTACCTGATCAGAGTGCGTGTGAATCAGTTTGGACTGATATCCAACTTACTGATCGCCTGAGGGCAAATCAGTTCGGCGTCTATCAGTTTAACTGATGTGTGGAAGCTAAATTTTACCCGTGTGAAAAAACAGTTTGTTAAATAAGAATTCTAAGTGATCTGATTTAAATCAGATGACAAAAAGTCAAACTGATCAGATCAGTTGCTTGATGCAAACATGATCCAAACTCAGAATATGCATGTAATACTTAAACAAGTAGTGTGCAAAGTGTAAAGCAGGTAAATCAGATAAAACACACAAGATTTATAGTGGTTCGGACAACTTGTCCTACGTCCACTCTTCCCTACCAGCAGGGGCACCAACTTAACCAACTGGACTTAGTTTAATGTGTTAGTCGACCACAATACAATAAATGTTTCAAGAGTTCTCACTCAACCAATCCCAGAAATCAGAAACTAGAAACCCTAGTCTGAAATCTTACTAAACAAACTTAACCTAACTTTTGGTTTGGGTATAAGATTTGTTGTGTTCCAACTGGAAATCTATCTTAGTATATGGGTAGCCTAAAGCTAAAGGATAAGATTTCTGTGCTAAGAACTATGGGATGAACACTTAGAAAATATTCTTGATTTTGTGTTCTTCGTGCAGAAATTGCAGATAGCTTGAGCTTGGTGATAATTTCCGTGACCTTACTATGAAGGTTTGATCCCATATATATAGGCACAAAATCGAATTAGCCGTTGGAGAGCAATTTGAATTTTGGTCTATTCAAGGTAGGATTGCAGGATGGATGTGACGTGCACAAAGGCGGCATGGCAAAAAACATGCAAGTTTGTCCTCCATAGTCGTTTCACTGTGATCCGTCGAATCCCGCATTGTCAGCTCAGTACATACGTGTCTCGTTCTTATTGATCAACAAGTACACTTATTAAGTGTTTGCTTTACCAACTAATGTTGACATTCTTCTTGTCTGATGAACTTGTATAACTTGGTGAATCCTCAGTTGTCACCTGATTGAGCTGACCTGATCAGTCTACCTGATTGAGTCTTCTGATGCAGGTTGTCTTAGCACAACTTAGCAGACTCTCCTTCATTGTTCTGATGTAGGTCTTCTGGTCTTGTTCTTCTGGTAGTAATCTGATCTTCAGGTCTTCTGAGTCTTCTGACTTGTCTGATCTTCTGACTTGTCTGATCTTCTAATCTTTCTGATCTTCTGACTTAACCTATACATTTTGAGTTCCCCCTCAATATGTGACCTATCTATTACATCAACTGTCTATACATCTCAGCTGGTCATCCTATCCTGATTTCTAAATCATCAGTCAGCTAACAGGTCTGACTGGTCCTATTACATTCTGTTTTGGAACTTCCATCAAAACTATAAATTTCCCAACAATTTCCCCCTTTTTGATGGAAACAAAACATTTAATCTGAAAAACAGATAAACAATAAAAGTGTAAAGAACAGAACAGCAGTTCAGAAGACAATGAGAAATTGTCTTAGGATCAGAATGGCATTTGCATTTTCATTAATGATAAGGAATTACACGTACAAAATAAAATGATCAAGTACCTATCAATCTGATACTATCAATAGTCTTCTGAACCATCTTTAAAAAGAGAACCTCTGAAGATTAGCTGGAATAGCGAAGATCTTGTACATTCTCTGCAGCAAGGCTTCCAGTCTGTCTTTTTGGATGATATCTCCTCTCCTGGCAAAATCATAGAACAACTTCTTGAAGCCATCGAAAGCACCTTGATCTGAGTGTTCTGGTATCTTCTGCAGAATGTAAACATCACTTAACCAGTCGACTTTGATCCTGGTCTATTCTGGAATCAGATATTGTCGAGCTACCAGAATCCCCTCAACTTCTTCAGGTAAGGCTCGTTCTTCCCAAGCCATTTCTTCTGCAGTAGTTGCTTTCTTGTTTTTGCCTTTTGACATACGTTCTGTTCAGCCCTGCAGCATCAACAAACTTCTTCTTCTTGATGGCAGCCTCAATGACTCCCTGTCTCATTTGTTGTTCTCCTTTCTCTGCAGTTGTTATCTGCGATTGAGAGCGAGTCATGATTGGCTTCTGAGCTGACTTCTTTACCTTTTTGGCTTTATGCTATTTTCTCTCTTCAGCCTCAGTCTCAGCAATATCTTCTTCTTGCAGCTTCCTTGCCAGCTTAAGACTCTTAGCCTGATCTTCAGAATAGAATCTTTTCTGAACAGTTGAAGAAAAATCTTCAATCTTGTCAACCCTTGTAATCAGTTCACCAAGGGAAGATTTCTGTTCAACTATGGCCTTGTCTTGAATCTCCAACAACCTGCTGTGTTCTTCAATTGTTTGGAACATGGTAGCTAGCTCTGTGTCTGGAGCCTCAGCAGTTGTTGTCTGTATAGTAGCAAGAGTCAAATCCTAACCAGATGAAGTAGTAGGTTGTTCAACCTATTTTCTGGTCCTTCTTCCCCCTTTTTGGTTACATAAAAAAGGTTCGTCAGCCTTATGTTTAAGGCTTTGAATTCTTTCATCACCTCGTCTTTCAGTTCTTCGATAGCTAATGGGGTAATCTGAACAGTTGAAGCTGTGGGTGCTGGTCCCATAATCCGGTTCAGAACAGACTCCAGGGCCTTTTTTTGCTTTGCTGATGGAGCCTTCAAATCTCCTCCAGACAGCGTCAAGGCTTGTATCAGTTTTCTCCAAAAAAAGAGTAAACACTCTCCAGAAGGACTCCAATGTCAAAAAGAATGGACACTTCAGCTGTAAGTTTATCTGAAAGATCTATGCTCACCCTGGCAAATATTTCATCGTGCATGTGTAGCAGCTTCTCAATAGTCAACTTCCTTTCTGCTTCGACCAAAGCCTGTTGTTCCACTCTGAATCTGTTCATCAGGTTATGTGCCAGATTGTTGAATTGCGAATCAACAGATGCCTTCACCCCATCCTGAATATTCTTCGAAATAAGATCTAGGGATTCAGCAGATAAGGCAGCAACTTGTCCAGATGTTGACGCCTCACCAGTTAGGGTCTCATCTACAGCACCCTTGACTGGTTCATCGACAGCTTGCTCATACTTCAAGAATTCATGAGTAAACTCTTCTTCCTCCTCAGAAATGTCATGTTTTTGATGCACCAGCCATCTGATATCTCCATCAAATGCAAACTCTGCAGCACTGGATACACCGACTTTCAGCTTGGCCCTCTTCTCCAGATCAACAAAATAATCAGACTCCAAGGCCTCCACCAGAATAAGAAAGTCTTCAATATCCTTGAGTCTGATATCCCTCCAGAAGATAATTTCCTCCATCTATTTTCTGATCCCCGGATGGTTGATTAGATCAGGCAAGTTCTTGTCCAGATAAACATTCGCCTGTCTCCGTAAGAAATACAATGTAGAGTCTTCTTGTTCAGGTGATTCCAGAATAGTCTTCTTGTTGAATGGATTGTGAGAGATGGAGACAGACATGTCTTTTGTTTCTTCTTCCTCCTGCATCTCCTAATCAGGTTTTTGACCAGGTGGGATCTCCTCAGATGGCTCTTGGGGTGTGGGGGTGGGAGTTTGTGTGGTTTCTGGCTCGTTTGTGGTTCTGATTGAGCGGTGATTTGTCTGGGGGGTGAGGGTAGGGTGATTTCTGGTTGTGGAGATGGGGGAGTGGGTGGCTTCTCTTTCTTTAAACAGAGAGCTCACGTGAGTAGAATCAGATGGTTCCGACTCATCCTGGGCCTCTTCCAACCGTTCCTCCTCTTCTCCACCTTCACCTTCTTCTGTAGTCAAATCCCTGCCTCTGCTGACTGTGTGCTCAGAGCTCATACCAGTCTCTCCACCAGCTATCTCCACAAACTGTTCCATAGGTTGCTCTTCAACAGATTCCAGTATCTCCACATCACTATCCTCATCTTGTAGTCCTTCAGACGACATTCCTTTCTTCTTTCGGAAGCATTGTAGTCAACTTCCTTTGCCTTTTCTCACTTGCCTCATCAGCTTTCCGAGCAGGCTTTGTTGCCATCTGTTTTCTTTTCAAGACCCTTTTCTTGGGCTGACCCTGTGCCTCAGATTGCACAGATGAAGCTTGTGCCTTGACTATCTTTGATTTGGGCACATAGGGAGCAGGGTCATCGTCTCTTTGGCCAGGTAAATCTTCATTTTTGGAGAGAATATCTTTGAACTTTGGCGTATAGGCCTTCCTGCCTTGTTTTGACCATTGGTAGTCAGGTATTTTGTCAGCTAGAATAAGAGACACCTTGTGGATGTTGCTGACCTTCTTAGATACCACAACATGATTCTGCTCATTAATCATGAATTTGTCCATCTCCTGCAGTAATCTATGCTTGAACAGTCCCAGCTAGTTCATATCCTGTGCTTTCTCAATTATGGCAGTCATCACGCTTTGCTTCTGTTGGGTGATGACATCGGGACTGAATGTGATCCCCAAGATACCTTTGAAACAATTTCAAAGAGTAATCTATACTTCCTATCCAGATAAGGTGCTTTAACATTTGTAATATTCCCAATGTTGGCAAAGTCGCAGAAGCACCTTTTGAAGGTATTCTTTGTCCGTCATTCAAGCCGAGAACTCATTAGGAGCGTTCTTTCCTGCTGGTAGGGCAAAGATCCTTTGCAAGTCATCATTTGAGACATCTACTGTTGTTCCTCCAACAAACGAATAGAGCTCATTGTTATCCGTCTCCTTTAATTTCCTCAAGAATTCTAGGGATTCAATGATGGCGACACTGTCTATGTGTCTGTAACAAAATTGCTCCAGCCCACTTTGACGAAGACAATCCAGAATTCCCAGGGATTCTGGATCTGTTGTTGTTGTGAAATCAACATATTTCAGTAAAGCGAAGCACATAAATATTGAAGCATTATACACATAATATTCCTAAATATGCAAATTGTTCAGATTTTTTAAAAAATATTAAGCATTAAGCCACAAACATATGAACATAACAGCATACATTTGCAACCTGTAACTCTAACGCATAATATATATGAACAATAATATTAATAGTAAACAAAATTACCAGAAAAGCGATTTGAAGGTTTTGAAGTAAGTTTAATCGCTGGATGAATGTTGAATTGTGAAAACATTCTGAAAAAGTTTGCGTTTTGAATACGAAAAATGCGAAAGGCTTGGTTTGGAAACTGTATACTCTGATTCTGTATTTGCGTAAGAATAGTCGATGCCTGACCGACCCCCCCAACTTAACGGAAGAGGAAAGACTAGAAAGATCACTCACTTCACACTCACGTAACACTATCTATATCTCTCGATTTGTTCCGTCACCTCAAAGCCAAGCCTTCATGATATCTAAATTCAACCAACTACTTTCCAAGGACTGGGTTTCCGCCTTCTGATACTGGGTTCTCTTCTCGCGGAAGACCTTTTCTAGGGAAAACCGCCCCGGAAGGTGTAAGGACAACATTAGGTGAGTGGTTTGGGCATACAGATTCGACTAACATTCACGTGGGTAGCATTTGAATGCGTGGAGCAATCACCCGAAAGCACCGGATTCTACTTGACTTTCTTTCCGATGGTCCTATCAGAAAATAAGTTTTAGGGTTTTAAAGGATGGGAGGGAAAAAATTTGCACAAATATTTTTTAGAGTACTTGGGTGTCCATGTTTTAATCGGACGGTCAAGATTAAGCGTTGAAAAGTAATTAAATCGTGCGGTCAAGGATTTAAAAACGACAGACATTTGGACTTAACTCGCAATAAATGCATTTAATATAAAAACCCCACGTCCGCACTTAATGCTTGCAGGCATGACGTCACAAAGTAATAGGCACGATAATAACTAGCATAGATTAGCATAGGCTTATAGAAAGATAAATCAGACAACTTATCTGACTGACTGATATTGTAATCATTCAGTTACCACGACGTTCTGATCACTCTTGCCTGATTATTGTTGACCTTACTGATTGTAGCCTAATCCTTAGTATTTCCCAACAATGTCCCACTTATCTGATCAGATTCCTTCTGATCCTATCTGATCAGTTGAAGTTCCTCCTTCAACTGTTATCCTTTTTCTGATTAGTCCTTGACCGATCTTCCCTGATCAGTTGAGGTTCCATTTCTCAACTGATCCTTCTTTTCTGGTCAGTTTCTTAACCAACTAGTCTTGGAGACCAGACCACCAAAGATTTTTGGTGCACTTTCTCCTAAGTCCAGAAGTCCTAGCTCATTACATAGTTTTCAGAATCTGACTTCAGCTAGTGGCTTGGTTAAGATATCAGCTCTTTGCTTATCAGTGTGGATCTTTTCCATTCTGATATTCTTCTTTTCCAAGTGATCTTTTATGAAATGATGTCTGACGTCCACATGCTTGCATCTAGTATGTAGAACTGGATTCTGAGTAATTGCAATAACACTATTACTGTCACAAAATATTGGCACGTTTGTAGCTACAATGTTATAATCCCTCAGCTGCTGACTAAGCTAGAGCAGTTGGGAACAACAACTTCTTGCAACCATGTATTCTGCTTCAGTAGTAGATGTGGCAACAGATATCTGCTTATTTGAAAATCAAGAGATCAGTTTACTTCCTAAGAACTAACATGTACCTGAGGTTGACTTTCTGTCTATTTTGCAACCTCCATAATCAGAATCATAATATCCACTAAGCTCTAGATTATCATCTAATGGGTAGAATAAACCAAGATTTATTGTCCCCTTCAGATACTTAAGAATCCGCTTAGCTGCTTCCAGGTGGCTTTGCATCAGATTTGCCTGAAATCTGGCACTTACACCCACTGCAAAGGTTATGTCTGGTCTGCTGGCAGTCAGGTATAGTAATGATCCAATGAGAGCCCTATATTCTTTCTGAATAGTTTTTTGACCATTCCCACCTGGATCCATCTTGAATCCAGTCATCATAGGAATTTTGGCTACTTTGCTGTTCTGAATTCCAAACTTAGCCAACAGATTCCTAGTGTACTTTCCCTGACAGATGAATATCCCTTCTGTACTTTGCTTAACTTGAAGACCCAGAAAGTAATTCATCTGACCCATCATGGACATCTCGAACTTCCCTTGCATTAGTTTGCTGAATCTGTCATATAAGATCTTGTTGGGATATCCGAAGATGATATCGTCTACATAGATCTGAACCATCAGAATGTCTTCACCATAATGTGCAAAGTGTGCAAAGTGTAAAGCAGGTAAATCAGATAATGCACACAAGATTTATAGTGGTTCGGATAACTTGTCCTACGTCCACTCTTCCCTACCAGCAGGGGCACCAAATTAACCAATTGGACTTAGTTTAATGTGTTAGTCCAACACAGTACAACAGATGTTTCAAGAGTTCTCACTCAACTAATCCCAGAAATCAGTAACTAGAAACCCTAGTCTGAAGTCTTGCTAAACAAACTTAACCTAAATTTTGGTTTGGGTATAAGATTTGTTGTGTTCCAACTGGAAATCTATCCTAGTATATGGATAGCCTAAAGCTAAATGATAAGATTTCTGTGCTAAGAACTATGGGATGAACACTTAAAAAATATTCTTAATTTTGTGTTCTTCGCGCAGAAATTGCGGATAGCTTGAGCTTGATGAAAATTTTCGTGACCTTACTATGAAGGTTTGATCCCATATATATAGGCATGAAATCGAATTCGCCGTTGGAGAGCAATTCGAATTTTGATCTATTTAAGGTAGGATTGCAGGATGGATGTGATGTGCACAGAGGCGACATGGCCAAAAGCATGTAAGTTTGTCCTTTATAGTCATTTCACTGTGATCCGCCGAATCCCGCATTGTCAACTCCGTACATGCGTGTCTCGTTCTTATTGACCAACAAGTACACTTATTCAGTGTTTGCTTTACCAACAAATGTTGACATTCTTCTTGTCTGATGAACTCGTATGACTTGGTGAATCCTCAGTTGTCACCTGATTGAGCCGACCTGATCAGATCATACTGATCAGTCTACCTGATTGAGTATTCTGATGCAGACTGTCTTAGCAGAACTTAGCAGACTCTCCTTCATTCTTCTGATGTAGGTCTTCTGGTCTTGTTCTTCTGGTAGTCATCTGATCTTCAAGTCTTCTGAGTCTTCAGCTTCATGTCTTCACCTGATCATCTGACTATTTGACTTGTCTGATCTTCTGATCTTCGTGACTTGTCTGATCTTCTGATCTTCTGACTTGTCTGATCTTCTGATCTTCTGACTTGTCTGATCTTCTGACATATCTGATCTTCTGATCTTCTGACTTGTCTGATCTTCTGATCTTCTGACTTATTTGATCTTTCTGATCTTATGACTTAACCTATACATATTGAGTTCCCCCTCAATATGTGACCTATCTATTACATCAGCTGTCTATACATCTCAGCTGATCATCTTATCCTGATTTCTAAATCATCAGTCAGCTAACAGGTCTGACTGGTCCTATTACAATTTGTTTTGGAACTTCCATCAAAACTACAAATTTTTCAACACTTTGGTTTCTGCTGAGATGACAATGGGGCATTAGAATCAAGATTTGATGGCAACCGACCCTTCTACTTCTTCTAGGCCAAGTGGAGGTAAGAAGAAGAAGAAGGCGAAAGGCCAAAATCAATTCAACTCAAGTGTTGCCAACGGCAAAGAAAGGTGAACCAAGTGGGAGCTGTCAAGAAGACTGCTAAGGGGAAGTGTTTCAATTGCGGTGAGAAGGGACATTGGAGGTCAGCCTGTTCCAAGCCCAAGAGGGCTGGAAATAAAGGTAATACTCATGCACTAGTTGTTGAAACTTGTTTAGCGGTGTATGCTTCCCATTCACGGGTAGTGCATACTGGAGCCACTGATCATATTTGTTTCACTTTACAGGGGTTCCAGCTAACCCAGCAACTTAGTGGGAGTGAGATCCTCATCACACTGGGCGATGCTACGAGAGTGGCAGCTGAAGCAGTGGGAAAGGTGCATTTATATTTTAGTAATAAAGTTTTAGTTTTGAGAGATGTTCTTTACGTTCCTAGTTTTAGAAAGAATTTAATTTTTGTTTCTAAATTGTTTTTGAATGGATATTATGTTTCTTTTAATAAACATGTTACTATTTTTTAAAATGACATGTTTATATGTTCTGGAACATTATTGAACAATCTCTATACTATTAACTCTGCACACCACTCACAAAATGCATTCTATAACACATCAACTATTTTGAATAAAAGAAAGTGTTCTTCAAATGTGAACGAAACACTACTTTGGTATCTAAGACTCGGTCATATTAATCTGAAAAGAATTCAAAGGTTGGTGAAAGACGGGTCATTGGAGTCCCTCTGGGTTGAACTGTTTCCAACTTGTGAAGCTTGTTTAGAGGGTAAAATGACCAATAGGGCATTTGGAGTCAAGGGGAATAGAGTCACTGAAGTGTTAGAAATTGTTCATATTGACGTATGTGGTCCAATGTCAATCAAAACTAGAGGGGTTTATGATTATTTCATTACGTTTATCGATGATTACTCAAGATATGGATACATTTTCCTAATGAAGCATAAGTTCGAGACCTTTGATAAGTTCAAAGAGTGTAAGGCTAAAACAAAAAAACATAGGGAAAAGAGTATAAAGTTTCTACGATCTGATCGTGGAAGCAATGAGTTTTGAACTACTTGTCAGATGAAGGGATTGTATCCAAGTTGATTGCACCCGGTACCCCTCAACAAAACAAGGTTGCAGAACGAAGAAACATAACTCTTTTAAAAATAGTCAGATCAAGGATGAGTTATTCAGATCTTCCCAAGTCGTTTTGGGGTCATGCGTTGGAAACAACAACTTACATTCTAAACTTGGTACCATCCAAATCGGTTCCTAAAATCCCAAAAGAATTGTGGACTGGGAGCAAGCCCAGTTTGAGACACATGAGAATCTGGGGGTGTCCCGCATACGTGTTGGACAAGGAAGCCAGTAAGTTAGATCCACATTTAGAATTAAAGTTGTTCATTGGATACCCCGAAGGAACGAAAGGGTGTATGTTCTATGGCCCAAAGGATCAAAGAGTTTTAATAAGTACACACTTTAGATTCTTGGAAGAAACTATATGAACAAAAGGAAGCCCAACAATGAGATTACCTTAGATGAATTAAAAGGGCCAACTCATATACCAACTGTATAAGACGACATACCAAGCGTCACACCTACACAACTGGAACCTCGTCGTAGTGGGAGGGTTGTGAGACAACCCGAGCGATTCTTGGGGATAGGAGAGTTCTTTTCAGATACTTCAAAATGTTTTTAACAGCGGTCTAATGCTCTCTTCCCGGATTACTCTGATATCTTGCTATCATTCATACGACAAAGCAAATATCCAGTCTCGTGCACAACATCGCATACATGAGGCTTCCAACTACCGACGCTATGGTATTCCCCTCATGTCATCTATCTCGTTTTGTATCTTGGGACACATTTCTTTCGATTGATGGATTCCATGCCTTAAAGGTAAGAAGCCTTTCTTAGAATCTTGCATGTTGAATCGCTTCAAAACAGTATCTATGTATGAAGCTTGGGATAGCCCAATCATCATTTTCCTGCGATCTCGAGTGATCTTGATCCCAAGGATATGACCAGCTTCTCCTAAATCCTTCATATCAAACTGATTTGACAGCCACACCCTTACGTCTGACAACACCTTTACATCATTTCTGATGAGTAGAATGTCATCTACGTTATAGTACTGAGAATACTGATGCAGTTCCATCACACTTTCTGTATACACCTTTCGAACTTGTTTTGATCGAAACCGTAGAATTTTATTACTTGATCAAAACATTGGTTCCAAGCTCAGGATGCTTGCTTAAGTCTATAGATGGATTTCTTAAGCTTGCAAACTAGATTTTCTTTGCCTTTCGCAATGAAACCTTCGGGTTGGCACATATTGATTTCCTCTTCAAGACTTCCGTTTAGGAAAGCTGTCTTGACATCCATTTGCCTGATCTCGAAATCTAGATGTGAAACTATCGACAAGAGAATGCGGATGAACTTTAGCATGGCTACAGGCAAAAAGGTTTCCTCATAATCGATCCCTTCTTTCTGAGTGTATCCTTTTGCCACAAGCCTAGCCTTGAAGGTCTCAACCTTTCCGTCCGGTCCTCTTTTTCTCTTGTATACCCACTTACATCCAATGGGTTTTACCCCATTGGGTGGTTCTATAAGCTCCCACACTTGATTATGATCCATAGAACTTATTTCAGCTTCCATTGCAGTTTGCCAAGAATCTGCATCCTTGTCTTGTATCGCCTCGTTGTAAGACCATGGGTCCGATTCTTCTCCTGAGATCAAGTCTGAAGACTCTCCTATCCCAAAGAATATCTCGGGTTGTTTAACAACCCTCCGACTACGACGAGATTCCGTTTGTGTAGGTGTGACGTTTGGTATATATCAACTTGTACAGTTGGTGTTGGAGTTGGCCCTCTCAATTCGTCTAAGGTAATCTCACTGTTGGGCTTTCTATTGTTCATATAGTCTTCTTCCAAAAATCTAAAGTGTGTACTTATTACAACCTTTTGATCGTCGGGACCATAGAGCATACACCCTTTCGTTCCCTCGGGATACCCAATGAACAACCTTAATTCCGAATGTTGGTCCAACTTACAGGCTTCCTTGTACAACACGTAAGCCGGACAACCCCAAATTCTCATGTGTCTTAGGCTGGGCTTGTGCCCGGTCCATAATTCCTTTGGGGTTTTAAGAACCAATTTTGGATGGTACCATGTTAAGAATGTAAGCCTCTGTTTCCAAAGCGTGTCCCCAAAACGACTTTGGAGGATCCGAATAACTCATCATGGATCTGACAATTTCTATAAGAGTTTTGTTTCTTCGTTCTGCTACCCCGTTTTGTTGAGGGGTTCTGGGAGCAGTTAACAGGGGTACAATCCCTTCATCTGATAAGTAGTTCAGAAAACCATCACTGAGGTATTCGCCTCCACGATCATATTGTAGAAACTTGATACCCTTTTCCCTATGTTTTTCTGCTTCAGCTTTAAACGCTTTGAACTTATCAAAGGTCTCAGAGTTATGCTTCATGAGGAAAATGTATACATATCTTGAGTAATCATCGATAAACGTAACGAAATACTCATAACCTTCCCTTGCTTTGATTGACATAGGACCACATACATCAGTATGAATGATTTCTAACACTTCAGTGGCTCTATTCCCCTTGTCTCCAAATGCCCTCTTGGTCATCTTACCTTCTAAACAAGATTCGGAAGTAGGAAACGGTTCAACCCGGAGAGACTTATATGATCCGTCTTGTACCAACCTTTGAATCCTTTTTAGATTGATATGACCTAATCTTAGATGCCAAATAAGTGTTTCGTTCATGTCTGAATGCTTTCTTTTATGCAAAATAGTCGATGTGTTATAAGATGCATTTTGTGAGTGGTGTGAACAGTTAATAGTGTAGAGATTGTTCGACAACGTTCCATGACAAATAAACAGATTATTTTGAAAAATAGTAACGCGTTTAGAAAAAGAAACTCAATACATCCATAAAAAGTTTAGAATCTGAAATAAGATTCTTTCTAAAACTAGGAACGTAAAGAACATCTCTCAAAACTAAAACTCTATCTTCAAAAAGATAGTTTCACTTCACCCAGTGCTTCAGCTGCCACTCTTGTAGCATCGCCCAGTGTGATGAGGATCTCACTCCCACTAAGTTGTCGGGTTAGCTGGAACCCCTGTAAAGTTAAACAAACATGACCAGTGGCTCCTGTATCCACTACCCACGAATGGGAAGCATACGCCGCTTAACAATTTTCAACAACTAGTGCATGAGAATTACCTTTCTTTCCAACCCTCTTAGGTTTGGAGCAGGTTGTCCTCCAATGTAATTTCTCACCACACTTGAAACACTTTCCCTTAGTAGTCTTCTTGACACTATCCCCTTAGTTCACCTTTACTTTCGCTTGGCAATGCTTGAGTTGACTTGGTTTTGGTCTTTTGCCTTCTTCTCCTTCTTACCACCACTTGGCCTAGAAGAAATAGAAGGACCGATTGGTCTAGGCCAAGGTTCATAAGAAGAATATTATCACATAATTCGATCACATGTAACATATCAAAATCTCAAAAGAATATAAACATGCATCAGCCAACATCTCAAAATAGTTTAAATAGGTCACGTGGGGTGAACTGTCTATTTAAACACATTTAAGCAGGTTACAAACAATACAGTTACATGTTGCGATTATACTGGAAAGTATGCTTTTACTTTGTATAATCAAACTGAATTTCGGTCTTATTTACTGAAATAAATTATTTATCACTAATGCTTTAAATATCATAGAATGTTACATATATTTACTACATAACTGTTCAATAAATAGTACGTGTTACATTGTAGTTAATTTAGTGATACCAGATCACAGAAGATTAAATTAACAGTCCCTTGTAACCAAAAGTACACCATTCACGACCTAGATGGAAATGAACAATCCATCGTGAAAGGTTGAAGTGTAAGGCTCAGATTGACTTTTCTTGACCAAGAGATTACACTAGTGCATGTTTAGTGCTCTGAATAGGACCTACAGGAGGACAAATTCTTCAGAACTGAACTAGGAAGAATTAGACCTCAGTGGTTCGTTATTTCTTAATCTTCGTCCCTTAAATAGGATCGCGTATGGTTAGTAATTATTGCTTTGACTTATTACGGGTAGAGAATCAACGAGATTCAATACTTTATATCTTGGGCAATATTATTGGTCACATGCGATTGCTAAGATTTAATACGGAGAATCGTGTGCAAGTAAACTTTTTTCGATTTGGCCCCTTGGGAGGTTCATAAGTTTAATCATACCAAATCTTGCAAGTGGAACTAGTTTCCGGTATGGATAATAATGTTGAACCGTTCCTTTACCAAGGATAAAAAATATTAATTAATAGAAAGCTATTTCAGTGGCTTGAATTAATTAATGGGCTAGAAAATCTTAAACACGGGAAATAATAATCGAGAGCTATATTGACTGTAATACGGGTTAAGATGGATAGTGCAATATTAATTATGTAGTGGGATTAATTAATATTTATGGGCTTGAATATATTGTGGCTCAATATTGATAATTCAAGATCCATTGGAAGGTCCAATCTTAATTCTCCTAAAGGCCCCTCAAGTAGCCCAACATAAAGTCCAATAACTGAAAAAGGTGTTTAAAAATAAAATAAATTTTGTTGCTATTTTTCCTCATTAATTTCGAAAAATATAAATAAAAGGGGAGAAAGATTTTCTTTGAATTTTGTTATGGAATGAAGATATGTATTCTTGAAATACAAAATTATCTCATTAAATTCAAGAAATCTCCCACTTGGTTATTTATATGTTATTTTTGAAAATTTTGAAAGAATAAGGGAAAGAAAGATTTTCTTGATTTTCTTGAAAAGATATTATGGAAGATATGTATTCTTGCAATACAGGTATATCTCATAAATTCAAGAAGATCCAAATCTTGGAATCTGTATCCTTATTTTTTCGAAAATAACCATAACAAGAGAAGGCGGGATTTTATGGAATATTTTAATTATGGAGAAAAGAATATAGGAGATATATTCAAGATTTCTTGGAGATCAAGAAAAGATTTTTTCCTCCCTATTCCATGACAAAAAATCGGCCACCACCTATCTATAAATAGGGGATGATTTCTTCATCCCCAAGTACAATTCCATGTGCTGGAAAAAATAGTAAATCCACAAAGGTGGTGCAACAAATTTTTATTTTCCCTTTTATTAATTGTTCACAAGCTTCCTTCCACCGAATTGACGAGCAAGGACTAGGGAATACTTGGGAAGGCTTTTTAGTGTGTTTTTATCGAAGAGACCATTGCCACTCCAAGAGGTTAGTTCACGTAAACCCGTAGCAATTCCGCATGAGTAGAATTTATGTGAATTATTTATATGCATGATTTGTTGTTGAATTATTATTTGAATTAATATAGGATTAATTCATGCTAGTAATAATTGTTAGAATTAAATTTGTATTTAAATATTCATCCCGAATAGATCCGGGCAATTAATTCCCCAACAACTGGTATCAGAGCCTCGGTTTCGGGCTCTGAATTTTATATTGTAATTTAGTTCGTTTTCATTAAATTTTTGCAGGTATCCAATTGTCATGAAATTTAATGTGTTTATTTGTGCATATATATAAATTGTGGTTTTTTTTAATTCGATTCGTTCGAATTCGTTTTGCCTCATGAGAAAATCCACGAGTAGATTAGAATTTGTTTGATTTGATCAATGTAATAGACTAGTCTAAATCTAGGTTTATTTGTTTTTGTAAATAAATTGTAACCGGATCAGAAACGGAGGTGGAGATGAAGAATTAAAAGACGGGATCCGAATCAAGGCGTAGCGGCGTGCATCGCGCTGTGAACGCGCCAAAGGAGGCACACGCTACGACGCTGGACGCCGGCCGGCGGTAGCCAAGACGGCGTCTGGGGCGAGGTCGTCGGGCGAAAGTCTGTGGATCACCGAGGCGCTATGGTGTCGTGGGGATCAGCGAGATAAGGCGGGCGGGCGAGCATTACCGAGGAACGCGGGTGGGGGGCGATCAACCGAGGTAGGCGATGCGGGGCAAGGCAAAGGGCGCTACAGATTCATTCCACCGACCCCGCCGAGATCATCGAAAAACAACGAGCACCGCTGGCGACGCAGGGCCAAGGCTTAAATGTACACGACGGCGCCCGACGACACGGCCGGGGGAGTGCAAGACGTGCACTCCGACCCACGAGCTGGTCGATGACGTCACTAGACGTGGCGAAACTTTCGAGACAAACGATGAAGGCAAAGAAGATGATTTCTCGAGGTCAAGACATGACAAAAATTAACCGTGACAATTGGATATGTGTGCCCAATATGTTTATTTTTTTTGTCTTGAAGTTTATGCATTATTTTATGCTTATTTAAATTGTGTTTAAATTTGCGATGCATGAGAAAACGTTTTGAAAAATCTCATTTTCAAAAATTACTAAGTATGCTTAAACAATTAATTGGCAATTTTATGGATAATAAAATTGAATTAATTTTGACCTCCATGATTTATTTATTTGTGAATTCTTTTGGAGAAATTCCCCCCACGGGACGGTCAAAAGATAACTTTCACATGAATAAATTCCAGATGGATGATTGTGGATTATTACTAGTGGCGACGATGACCCTCCCCACGAGGCTCGTTCAAAGCGAAATAATAATTCTGTATTAAATCATGGTTATTACTTAGGTATAAAATTGATATGCATATACTTCCCTGAAGTCCCTGTCAATTTTATATTGGTCAAGTGGGAGCCAACTACTAATCTAGTTATTAAAGGTTTGTAACTGTTCTTGTTTGTAACCTACTTGAATGTGTTTAAATAATGACCCACCCCACGTGCTTATTTAAACTGTTTTGAGATGTTGGCTGATGCATGTTCATAATTTTTGAGATTTTAATATGAAACATGTGATTAAATTTTGTGATACATTTGTGCTTATGCATATTATTATTTATTTCAGTTCATCATGTCGCAACCTTTTAATCCACTGTTCAATATACTTAAAGACAATTTGCTTACTGGTGAAAACTTCATTGATTGGAGTCGTAAACTTACTATTGTCCTCACTGCACAAAGCCATAACTGGGTTCTCATTACACCTAAACCAGAAAAGCCAAATGATGAGTCAATTAAATCGGTTAAGAAAGAGTATGCTGACTGGGAGCGTTCCAACGAAATGACAAAGTTTACCATCTTGGCTTCAATGTCAGATGTGTTGTAACACCAACACCAGAACGTTGAGATCGCTGCAGACATCATGATTAGTCTTAAAGCGATGTTTCAACATCAGAATCGTGTGGCTCGTCAGATCACCATGAGGGACTTGCTCTCTATGAAAATTGTGGAGGGAATGCCCGTAAGGGAGCACGTTCTCCAGATGATGGCTCACCTTAACAAACTTGAGGTACTTGGCGCTGAATACGACATCGAGACCCAAATCGATTTCATGCTCCACTCTCTGCCGAAAAGTTTTGAACAGTTCAGGCTGAACTACCAGATGAACAATCAGAAGTTCTCGATGCCTGATCTATTGCAAGCTTTGGTCTCGGCAGAGGCAATATTGGGGCAAAAGAGCCAAGCCTTGGTGGCAAATGGACCTTCTTCTTCTTCTAGGCCAAGGGGTGGTAAGAACAAGAAAAAGGACAAAAGCCACAAGCAAGTGAACTCAAGTGTTGCCAAAGGCAAAGAAAAGGTGAAGGGAGGTGGAGGAGTGAGCAAGCCAGCTAAGGGTAGGTGCTTCAAATGCGGTGAAAAAGGACATTGGAGGTCAGCCTGTTCCAAACCCAAAAGGAATGGAAAGAAACATAATTCTCACGCACTAGTTGTTGAAACTTGCTTAGCGGCCTATGCCTCCCATTTATGGGTGGTGGATACGAGATCCACTGATCATGTTTGTTTCACTTTACAGGGGTTCAAGCGGACCCGACAACTTAGTGGGAGTGAGATCCTCATCACACTGGGCGATGCTACGAGAGTGGCAGCTGAAGTAGTGGGAGAAGTGCACCTGTCTTTTGAAGACAAGAGTTTTAATTTTAAGAGATGTTCTTTACGTTCCAAATTTTAGAAAGAATTTAATTTCGGTTTCTAAACTTTACCATGATGGATATTCGGTTACTTTTGATAAAGTTGTTACCATTTCTCTTTATGATAAATTTATCTATCATGGAACGTTGTCGAATAGTCTCTATACAATTAACTGTGCACACCACTCACGAAATGCATCCTATAACACATCAATTGTTTCCAATAAAAGAAAACGTTCATCAGACGTGAACGAAACACTTCTATGGAATCTAAGATTGGGACATATTAATCCAAAGAGGATCCAAAGGTTGGTAGAAGACAGTTCACTGGAGTCTCTCCAAGTTGAACCAATTCCAACCTGCGAATCATGTTTGGAGGGTAAAATGACCAAGAGGGCATTCGGAGCCAAGGGGAATAGATCCAAAGAAGTGTTAGAAATCGTTCACACAGACGTATGTGGTCCAATGTCAACCAAAGCAAGAGGAGGTTATGAGTATTTTGTCACTTTTATTGATGACTACTCAAGGTACGGTTATATTTTCCTTATGAAGCATAAATCTGAGACCTTTGAGAAATTCAACGAATTTAAGGCTCAAGCAGATAATCATAGGGAAAAACGTATCAAGTCTCTACGATCCGATCGTGGAGGCGAGTACCTCAGCAATGAGTTTTTGAACTACTTGTCAGATGAAGGGATTGTATCCCAGCTAACTGCACCCGGAACCCCTCAACAAAACGGGGTTGCAGAGCGAAGAAACAGAACTCTTTTGGAAATGGTTAGATCAATGATGAGTTATGCGGATCTTCCCAAGTCGTTCTGGGGTCATGCCTTGGAAACAGCGGCTTACATTCTGAACTTGGTGCCATCTAAATCGGTTCCCAAAACTCCCAAAGAATTGTGGACGCGCAAGCCCAATTTTGAGACACATGAGAATTTGGGGGTGTCCGGCCTACGTGTTGGACAAGGAAGCCGGAAAATTGGATCCTCGATCTGAATTAAGGTTGTTTATAGGATACCCCGAGGGAACAAAAGGGTGTATGTTCTATGGTCCCGAAGATCAAAAGGTGGTAATAAGCACCCACTTTAGATTTTTGGAAGAAGACTATATGAACGAAAGAAGACCCAGAAGTGAGATTACCTTAAATGAGCTAAGGGGGCTAACCTCATTGCCAACTGTACAAGATGACATACCAAACGACACACTTTCACAACCGGAACCTTGTCGTAGTGGGAGGGTTGTGAGATAGCCCGAGAGATTCATGGGGATAGGAGAGTCCTCGGACTTGATTCCCGGACAAGACGAATCAGACCCATGGACATATGATGAGGCACTCCAAGACAAGGATGCGGTTTCTTAGCAAAAAGCAATGAAAGCCAAAATGTGTTCTATGGATCATAACAGAGTGTGGGAGCTAGTCGAACCACTTAATGGGGTCAAACCCATTGGTTGCAAGTGGGTATACAAGAGAAAAAGAGGACCGGACGGGAAGGTGGAAACATTCAAGGCAAGGCTTGTGGCGAAAGGTTATACTCAGAAAGAAGGGATCGACTATGAGAAAACCTTTTAACCTGTAGCAATGCTCAAGTCCATCCGAATTCTCTTGTCGATTGCTGCACATCTCGATTTTGAAATCTGGCAAATGGATGTCAAGACAGCTTTCCTTAACCGAAGTCTTGATGAAGAAATCTATATGCTACAACCCCAAGGCTTCATTGAAAAGGGCCAAGAACACCTAGTTTGTAAGTTCATGAAGTCCATTTATGGACTCAAACAAGCATCCAGATCTTGGAACCAATGTTTTGATCATGTTATAAAGTCTTATGGGTTTGATCAAGACGAGTTCGAAAGTTGTGTGTACAAAAAGCGTGTCGGAACTGCATTGGTATTCTTAGTACTATACGTAGACGACATTCTGCTCATTGGGAACAATGTAAAGGTGTTATCAGACGTAAGGGCATGGCTTTCAAAACAGTTTGATATGAAGGACTTAGGAGAAGCCGGGCACATCCTTGGGATCAAGATCACTCGAGATCGCAAGAAAAGGATGATAGGCTTATCGCAAGCTTCATACATAGACACTGTCTTGAAACAATTCAGCATGCAGGATTCCAAGAAAGGCTTCGTACCTTTCAGGCATGGAATCCATCTATCCAAGGAAATGTGCCCTAAGACACAAAAAGGAGATAGATGACATGAAAGGCATTCCTTATGCTTCGGAGATTGTTGGGATTATACTGGAAAGTATGCTTTTACTTTGTATAATCAAACTGAATTTTGGTCTTATTTACTGAAATAAATTGTTTATCACTGATGCTTTAAATATCATCGAATGCTACATATATTTACTGCATAACTTTTCAATAAATAGTACGTGTTACATTGTAGTTAATTTAGTGATACCAGATCACAGAAGATTAAATTAACAGTCCCTTGTAACCAAAAGTACACCATTCACGACCTAGATGGAAATGAACAATCCATCGTGAAAGGTTGAAGTGTAAGGCTCAGATTGGCTTGTCTTGACCAAGAGATTACACTAGTGCATGTTTAGTGCACTGAATAGAACCTACAGGAGGACAAATTCTTCAGAACTGAACTAGGAAGAATTAGACCTCAGTGGTTCGTTATTTCTTAATATTCGTCCCTTAAATAGGATCGCGTGTGGTTAGTAATTATTGCTTTGACTTATTACGGGTAGAGAATCAACGAGATTCAATACTTTATATCTTGGGCAATATTATTGGTCACATGCGATTGCTAAGATTTAATACGGAGAATCGTGTGCAAGTACGCTTGTTCGATTTGACCCCTTGGGAGGTTCATAAGTTTTATCATACCAAATCTTGCAAGTGGAACTAGTTTTCGGTATGGATAATAATGTTTCGTTCCTTTACCAATGATAAAAGATATTAATTAATGGAAAGCTATTTCAGTGGCTTGAATTAATTAATGGGCTAGATAATCTTAAACACGGAAGATAATAACCGGGAGCCATATTGAATGTAATATGGGTTAAGATGGATAGTGCAATATTAATTATGTAGTGGGATTAATTAATATTTATGAGCTTGAATATATTGTGGCTCAATATTGATAATTCAAGATCCATTGGAAGGTCCAATCTTAATTCTCCTAAAGGCCCCTCAAGTAGCCCAACATAAAGTCCAATAACTGAAAAAAGTGTTTAAAAATAAAATAAATTTTGTTGCTATTTTTCCTCATTAATTTCGAAAAATATAAATAAAAGGGGAGAAATATTTTCTTTGAATTTTGTTATGGAATGAATATATGTATTCTTGAAATACAAGTTTATCTCATTAAATTCAAGAAATCTCCCACTTGGTTATTTATATGTTATTTTCGAAAATTTTGAAAGAATAAGGGAAAGAAAGATTTTCTTGATTTTCTTGAAAAGATATTATGGAAGATATGTATTCTTGCAATACAGGTATATCTCATAAATTCAAGAAGATCCAAATCTTGGAAACTTTATCCTTATTTTTTCGAAAATAACAATAACAAGAGAAGGTGGGATTTTATGGAATATTTTAATTATGGAGAAAAGAATATAGGAGATATATTCAAGATTTCTTGGAGATCAAGAAAAGATTTTTTCCTCCCTATTCCATGACAAAAAATCGGCCACCACCTATCTTTAAATAGGGGATGATTTCTTCATCCCCAAGTACAATTCCATGTGCTGGAAAAAATAGTAAATCCACAAAGGTGGTGCAACAAATTTTTATTTTCCCTTTGGTTAATTGTTCGCGAGCTTCCTTCCACAAGATTGACGAGCAAGGACTAGGGAATACTTGAGAAGGCTTTTTGGTGTGTTTTTATCGAAGAGACCATTGCCACTCCAAGAGGTTAGTTCACGTAAACCCGTAGCAATTCCGCATGCGTAGGATTTATGTGAACTGTTTATGTTTGTCCCGGTTTTGAAAACCTATTTTGCGCGTGCGGAAGCAAAACGTTTCTTTTTCGGTGCATATAAAACAGGGGAAAGGCAGTAAACAACACAGCAATATATAGTGGTTCGGACAACCAGTCCTACATCCACTCTCCCTCTCTAGGGAAATTCCTTATCAACGGGACTTATCACCCTCCACGGGATTGCCTATAGATATTTACCGAGCTCACACTCGAACTGGACTTACAACCCTCTCTCGGGTTCGCCTCGGGACTTATCACCCTCTACGGGATTGCCTACAGATGTTTAACGAGTTCACACTCCAACGAGACTTATCACCCTCACTCGGGTTTGCCTAACAACTACCTCACTTTCACAACTGGGTTTGGGTTTGGTGTTGTCTCCAACTATGGTGAGATTTTCCCTTACAATGGTTTAGCCTCAATGCTAAGGTTGGGAAAATCTCTCTAAGCTTATGATACATCGTGGGTTGCTTAGGTTGGGTTCTAGAACACTCTTTGAATATATTTGTATCTCTACAGACTTGTGTTCTAGGGTGGGAATGCTTTGACTATAACGCTCTTTGGCTTTGTAGCATTTTGTGCATGATCTCCACGCATCCACACTTGATAATGAAGGAAGAACTTGTATTTATAGTGTGGATTTGAATGTTACCGTTGGAGAGAATTACATTCAAATCCATACTATTCTTTGTAAGTTCTGCAGCTTTCTCAGGCTGGTTGTCGTCCTTTCGTAGGTCCACGTCAGCTGGATTCCAACGGCTATATTCCTCAGCTTCAGTGCCTCGGAACATTCAGGATATACTGAGCATTCAAAGATATTCTTGAGTCTTCAATAATTCTTGTGCCTTGATATTTTCTCTCGAGTCTTCGTGTTCTCTCGAGTCTTGAGTTCTCTCGAGTTTTTCGGTTCTCGAGTCTTGAGTTCTCTGAGTCTTGAGATTCTCGGTATCCTCTTGAGTCTTGATATCTCGGTTTCTTCTTGAGTCTTGAAAACTAACTTTGTTCTATATCTGCCGACTATACACGGTGCAGATAATATCCTGAACACTCTAAAACTGAATCCTGACTCATCTATCAAGATTATCCTGAACATGTCATACTCAGGGGTTTTGGGATCTAATCAAAATCCTCTTTATTAAATTTATTTCCCAACAATTTCCCCCTTTTTGATGATGCCAAAACCTATCTTGTTACAAACATATAACCTATACCCAGGTTTCAGTTTTTCCTATTACAAGAATGGTAAATCTCTAATCAATTTAAATCATTCAATGATTTCTTCAAAGAATGAATCTTTCCTAAATAGATCATTACTAAATACTTAAGCAATTTTTCCCATAGCATCATATAGTTTCCCTTTATATGAGCATATAATCAGATCAGAGACATTCAATCGGGCATATCAAAATAAAAGACATATAAAAAAGATAATGAGGTATTATCTTTGAGCATAAAGATAAAAGTTTCATTGATTGTATGTTATCAGTTACAGATTACAATGAACTTATCAAAGAAATAAAGACAAAAACATAAAGAATTACAAGTCTTCATCTTGGTCTTTATCTTCTATCTTCACATTTCGGCTCCTCATTCTTCTTCAATGGACCCCTGCCCCGATCGGATATATCGACACTCATCTTTGGACCGAGTTCGGTTTCTTCCGACTTCGAACATCTTGATCCTCGTGTCTTTTGACCTATCTTCGAGTCTCGGTTTCACTTTACTTCTTCGAGCCTCGGATCACTTTACCCAAGCTATCGATTTCTTCTTTGTCTGATCTGATTAGCTCGACTAATCAGATCAACACATCTTTAGATCAATATATCAGAATAGCATCAGGTCATTATATCAGGTTAGCATATCAGGTTTTATCATATCTGATCTCGATCACGTCTGATCTTGATCAGTCTCTTTTGCTCATCTTCTGATTTGCAACCTTCTCTTCTGATTTGATGGCTTTAGCATTTCTTCACCGATTTGCCGCAAATCATCGGTTGAACTCAACTAACTCATTTTTGATCTCGATCGGTCTTATGCTGCCGCCAGCGTCGATCTTGATCATTTACTTTTGATTCCGTGAGTTCCCCCTCGAGTTGAAGTTCCCTTTTCAACCGATATAGACCGATATATCCGATTTGGTGAAGTTTTCAAACTCGGTGATTTTTTTCTTCATTAGATCGACTTTGTATGTAATCGATTTTTGTTGACCTAATCGATTCTCCTCGGATTAAGCCAATTTCTTGGAAAGTGTTACTGCCAAAACTTAGTCTAGAGTAGTAGCCTCTATTCCCTAAGTTGGTGCGATTTGACATGCGTAGATATCGTCTGACACTCTTTGATATGTCAATCCGCCGTAACTTTATCCAATTATCGGTCGCGTGATTTCTACACGCTGTCCTTGTGATGCAAATTTTTCTAACAAAGGCTTTGAGAACTCAAATTTGCATCTGCACCCTTGCTTGGCCTCTATAAATTGGACCAATGTTTTACACGACATAACTCATTCACCATACTTATCTTCTTTGAAGAATTATGTATCTTGGTGAACCCTTGTTTACGGTGAGACTTCCGGCAAACACTTTTACCCTCTTTTCCATGATTTCATCTTCTCAAATCAACCATTTTCATCCCTTATTGCTGCTTTCGTCATCGTCAACGATTTCACATACGATCGTTGCAAAGCTTCTCTTCCACCATGGCGGCGGTTTTGCTGTTGCAACTGAGAAGACACTTCTCCTAACCGTATGCACCTTGTGTGTCTATCGTTATGACATGACTACCATTAACAGACTTAGTCTGAAAATGAACGTGAGTTTGATATTCGATCTTGATCAGAAAACGGCTGATCTTCCTATATCAAACTCACCATTTAACAGCTGGAGAGCCCACTGACTCTTTCTTAGGGCTCCTGGCTTAAAAATCCTATCAAGGCCGCTCTCACTCCATTGGAGAGTCCATCAGTTTGCGGCATAGGATTACCTTTCAAGCCTCCCTCACCCTGTTAAGTGGGGGAAAATGAGAGCATGAGATCTTAAAATCTCTCTCACTCCTCCTCTTAATCACCACCCTGTAGATCGGGTTTGGGTTTGGATGAAGGTTTAGGGTTATGGCTTGAGGGTTTAGGGTTTAGAGTTATGTATTGACCTCCAGGTTCTCTTGCATTTGTAACTTGTAATGTTACCTGACCTTCGGGTCTTTATCAATGAAAAGTTCTATTATTCCATTGTTGTGTAAAACTTTCTGTTTGCTCTGATACCAATTGTTGGTATCAGATCAGAGACAGGTTTTTTTTAAAAAAAATATCTGCTCAGGCGATTACATTGAAGAAGTAATCTTTTGAGCACCTGCTCTGATACCACTTGTTTGTCCAGGTTTTGAAAACCTATTTTGCGCGTGCGGAAGCAAAACGTTTCTTTTTCGGTGCATATAAAAGAGGGGAAAGACAGAGTGTTTCCAATTTTTTTTTTTACTCTTGAGCTCATTGTGTTGTGTTTTACTTATAACTAGATGCATATGAAAAGTATAAACATAAAGCAGTAAACAACACAACAATATATAGTGGTTCGGATAACCAGTCCTACATCCACTCTCCCTCTCTAGAGAAATTCCTTATCAACGGGACTTATCACCCTCCACGGGATTGCCTATAGATATTTACCGAGCTCACACTCGAACTGGACTTATAACCCTCTCTCGGGTTCGCCTCGGGACTTATCACCCTCTACGGGATTGCCTACAGATGTTTAACGAGTTCACACTCCAATAGGACTTATCACCCTCACTCGGGTTTGCCTAACAACTACCTCACTTTCACCACTGGGTTTGGGTTTGGTGTTGTCTCCAACTATGGTGAGATTTTCCCTTACAATGGTTTAGCCTCAATTCTAAGGTTGGGAAAATCTCTCTAAGCTTATGATACATCGTGGGTTGCTTAGGTTGGGTTCTAGAACACTCTTTGAATATATTTGTATCTCTACAGACTTGTGTTCTAGGGTGGGAATGCTTTGACTATAACGCTCCTTGGCTTTGTAGCATTTTGTGCATGATCTCCACGCATCCACACTTGATAATGAAGGAAGAACTTGTATTTATAGTGTGGATTTGAATGTTACCGTTGGAGAGAATTACATTCAAATCCATACTATTCTTTGTAAGTTCTGCAGCTTTCTCAGGCTGGTTGTCTTCCTTTCGTTGGTCCACGTCAGCTGGATTCCAACGGCTATATTCCTCAGCTTCAGTGCCTCGGAACATTCAGGATATACTGAGCATTCAGTATATTACTGAGTCTTCAGTAATTACTGTGCCTTCAGTATTTCTCTGAGTCTTCAGGTTCTCTGAGTCTTCAGGTTCTCTGAGTCTTTCAGGTTCTCAGAGTCTTCAGGTTCTCTGAGTCTTCAGGATTCTCAGTATCCTACTGAGTCTTCAGTATCTCAGTTTCTTACTGAGTCTTCAGAAACTAACCTGTTCTATATCTGCCGACTATACACGGTGCAGATAATATCCTGAACACTCTAAAACTGAATCCTGACTCATCTATCAAGATTATCCTGAACATGTCATACTCAGGGGTTTTGGGATCTAATCAAAATCCTCTTTATTAAATTTATTTCCCAACAGTTTATATGCATGATTTGTTGTTGAATTATTATTTGAATTAATATAGGATTAATTCATGCTAGTAATAATTGTTAGAATTAAATTTGTATTTAAATATTCATCCCGAATAGATCCGGGCAATAAATTCCCCAACATTACAAACATTTAATTCAAAATTAATAGATGGCTCCACTTGACCATATAAAATTGACAGAGACTTCGAGGAAGTATATGCATATCAATTTTATGCCTAAGTAATAACCATGATTAAATACATAATTATTACTTCGTTTTGAACAAACCTCGTGGGGAGGGTCATTGTCGCCACTAATAATTCACAATCATCTGTTAGGAGATTATTCATGTGATAACTATCTTTTGACCGTTCCGTGGGGGAAATTTCTCCAAAAGATTTCAGAAATAAATAAATCATGGAGGTCAAAATTAATTTAATTTTTCAAAAAAATAAAAATTAATTATTTAAAACATACTTAGTAATTTTGAGGTTGAGATTTTCACATATAATTTCTCATGCAAACACATTAAACAAATTAAACAGAAGCACAAGAAAAAATAAACGCATCAAAACAAACAAAAATTAAACAAATCGGGCACATAATATCCAACTGTCATGGTTTAATTTTTTCGTCTTGATCTTGAGAAATCTTCCGTCTTGAAAACCTCCCACTCGTTCTTTTGGAAAAAATTCCGTCTCGCCACACCTCGCCTAGGACGTTCGGACAAGTCGAACAGCTAGCAGCCGGGATGCCCGCTTTGATCCGGCCGATCAGTGTCGACCAAGAAGACGCTACGCCCGACGCCTAAGCTTCGTGCCACTTCGGCAGAATGTCGATGCATATCATACAGTGTCGCGTGCCCCCCACAGCGCATGCACAGTGCCTCGAACACATCCGTCCTCATTTACTTTATGCTTTCGTCTCCTCGCCAGCGCATCCGATTTTCCACCCATACCGTCGTCTTCGATCCCGACACGCGCCCCCCTCGGCCTTGCCTCAGGCCCCACGTCGCCCCATTTGTCTGCGTTACATCGTGTGCCTCCGTTAGCATCGTTTAGGCGACGACGACGCAGACCCTGATTTCAGATTCGTTTTAATTCCCTGTATCCGTCTTCGTCTTCGATTTGGTTATAATTTATTTAACATAAAATAAATAAACCTTAAATCTAGATTAGATTATTACATTGAACAAATCAAAATAGCCTAATCTACTCATGGATTTTCTCATGAGAAAAACGAATTCGAATGAGTCGAATTAAAACAATTCATACACAAGAAAAATAAACAATAAATACCATTACAATTGGATACCTGGAAAAAAGATCTAGCAATTCTACTATCCAATTTTAAAAAAAAAATTAATGTTCCAACAAATTTAAATCACAGAGCTCGAAACCGAGGCTCTTATACCAGTTGTTGGGGAATATGGTGCCCAAATCTATTCGAGTTGCAATTAAATACATATTTAAATTATTTTAATTATTACTCACATGAATTAATCATATATTAATTCAAATAACAATTAAAAGCCAACAACAACATCATACGTACAATTAATCTCACGTAAATCCTATACATGCGGAATCTAGGAGTTACGCGAAACATACCTCTTGGAGTGACAATCATTGAGTAGATGGATCAACCTAAAACACCTTCTCAAATATGTCTCACGTCCTTGCTCGCAATCCAGTGGAAGGATTCTCACGAAAATATATTGCACCACCTTTGTGGATTTCTAATATTTCCAAGACTGGAATTGTGTTGGGGATGAAAAATTCATCCCCTATTTATAAGACAAGGGGGATAACAAAATTTCGTGCCCTAATTAGGATTATGGGAAACTTCTTTGTATCTTCCCAAGATACAATCGTGAATATATCTCATATATTCTATTTTCCATATAAATCACAAAATATCATTTCTTCTCAATCTTATAATATTTCAAAAATTACAAGGAAACAAGAATCAAGATTTGATTTCTTGAATTTATGGGATAATCTTGTATTCCAAGAACACTTATCTCTTTCTATAAAATCTTTTCCAAAAATCAAGAAAATCTTTTTCTCTTCTTTTTCCTACAAAATTTCAAAAATAATAGAAATATTAGGGTAATAATATTTTCTTCTCCTTTTCATTAATTGGACTTATATTGGGCTATTTGAGGGGTCTTTGGGAGAATTAAGATTGGACCTCCAATGGACTATGAATTTCTCAATATTGAGCCACAATATTTATTCACCCCATTAATATTAATTTAGTCCACTATAAAATTAATATTGCACTATCCATCTTAATCCATATTACGATAATATGGCTCCCGGTTATTATTTCCCGTGTTTAAGATTATTTAGTCCATTAATTAATTAAGCCACTGAAAAGCTTTATATTAATTAATATCTTTTTCCTTGGAGTAAAGACAGTTCAACATTATTATCCATATAGGAAACTAATTCCACTTGGAAGATTGGTATGATAAAACTTCTAAGCCCACCATGGGGACAAATCATACAAGACTTTCCTTGCACACTTTGCTCTGTATTAAATCTTAGCAATTGTCATGTGATTAATAATATTGCCCAAAATGAAAAGTATAGAATCACTCTCTGACTCTAAACCCAACGCAGATCAAAGCGATAAATACTAATTACACACAATCCTATTTAAGTGACAGAGGTTAAGAAATCAATAAGCACTGAGGTCTAATTCTTCCTCTCATAAGTCAGTACGGAAGAATTTATCCTCTCTGTAGGTCATCTTTAGCACACCACAATGTGCTAGTGCAATCTCTTGGTCAAGACAAATCAATCTGAGCTTTGCACTTCAACCTCTACCAATGGAGTGTTCAATTCCATCTAGGTTGTGAAGTTGTACTTTTATTTACAAGGAACTATTAATGTGATCTTCTGTGATCGGGCATCACCACATTAACTACAATGTAATATGTACTAATATTGAACGGTTTGAAGTAAATAATTAACATTCATTCATATTTAAAGCAACAGTGATAAAACAATTTATATTCAGTAAATAAGAGTACACCAGTCTGTTATTATGTAAAATCATACTTTCACTTATAACTTCAACACCTTCTCCCTTATGGAGGTCAATTGCTTGGGAATATCACATGTGCCTCTTGCATACTTGTGTTAGTGTTAGTGTCCTAGAGACACTCTATTATAAGGAAATAATACTCGATGATATTCAGTTTGATTTAATATTATAGTTCATTTAATATTAATGTATGGCAATACACTTGTTTGAATATTATGTGTGATTATTTGCATTTATTCACACAAGTGTTCACACGAGTCATTGTTGTCATTGAGGTTGTGAGAACTCAGATGACTTAAGCATGATTCTCAAATAGCCCCGATCAAGGATCATCAAGAATGAGATATTGATGATACAATGGAGATTGGTGTGCGATCTGCATCATACTCTTAGAGAGTGTAGTAAGATCTCACTTACTACGAGATACTAGGTATCTCATGATGGATACACAAATACCTTGGAGCGTATTGGTATACCCATCCGAGAAACTGTTTGATGTATTTCCACTATATGTGTCTACGGGTATCTCGGTTAGTGGGAGCGATGCGACACTCCTTTGACTTGAGGTCAATACACACGACATGTGTGGGATGATGAACTTTGACCATGACCGACACTTGTACCCTTCCATGGGTAGATATTGCTTGAATTGGGTTCATCACGAAATGCACGTGCGTGGTAGTTGAGCCAAGAATATGATTCATTCCTCAAATGTGGATTTAGAGAGAATACTCATCTTCTCATCATAATTGGATCAAAGTCATCGGCCGATGCACGTCAACTTAGACTTTGTGGCTAAGTGTGACATACATGATCAATTAGTGATTAGAGATAATATGATTACGTTATTTGAATAGACACTTCATCATGTTCAAGACTTAATCGAGTATTCGCGAATGAAAGGAGGAAATCATAATAGCCCATGTTTTAGTTACAGGTAGTTGCACGTGTCTCGCAACGTACCTCATATATTGAGAATGTCTGATTTTTTGTCTAGGGTTCAATTAAGACTGTTAGTTTGACTAATCGCTCGATATATGAGGGCCTATGGGTCACACAACAAGTAGTTCCCTTTTACGGATTATAGTTGATTGATTAAATGTTAAATTGGATTTAATATTTAATTTATGGAGAATTAATTAATAATAGATTAATTTGGAATTAATTATTATTAATATTTAATTAAATTGGATTTAATTAAATAAGAATTCCCAATAATAACATATGGAATATTATTATAGGATTTAATATATATGAAATCAAATCCGTAGAGATTGGATATACATGGGAATTAAATCCGTAGAGATTTTATATATGGAAAATAAATCTAAGAGATTTATTTTATAAGATTAGGGATTTTATTTCCTAATCAGGTTAGCTTAAGATTTAAGTTAGGTCTCTCCCTATATATATGAGCTCTTGGGAATTCACAAACAACGTTAATTCAAATTTCTCCATAAAATCTAGAATAGGAATTTTCCTAGCAAATTCCATCTCAGATCCAACGCTGGCAAATCTTTGCAAGTTCGTGAACGGGGATTACGTGGATACCATAGTAGAGAAATATGCGTACGATTTACTGTAAGATTTCTCTTTATGTTTACACGTAAAATAATTATGTTATATGTTCATTGTTGGTGAACTATTTACTTTCGTTGCGCATGTATTACGTGTTTACGTGCTTCAAAATTTCGACAGTGGTATCATAGTTTTTAGCTCTTGTTTATAATTGCATTAAGATCTGATTTTAATTAAAAAGATTTTTTTTTTTAAATTAGTAGGGGCACTGTATTAGAAACCACACCCCCTTTTGTGATTTATTTGTTCCGCTCGGTTTGTTCATCCCCAACGATTTCTAGGGTTTTCTCCTCGCTGGCCCCATCGGCGTCTCCAAGGTGAACCCGCCTTAGAGACGTTCTCCTCCGCCACCGATTCTCTCCAATTTCGACTCTCCTCGCTTGATGTCACTCGAGGCTTGACCGACGTGCCCGTCTCGATGTGATTTAAGGCAGCGTATCACCGGATTCGGAAAGAGTCAGTGGCGACACGCCGCATACTCGATTGTCCTCTTCGTCTAGCGATCTGGTGTCGAACCAGATTTCGCCCAAAGGGGTGTGGCTCCGCACAGCCCCCTTCCGCCGCCTCATTGTCGATGACGAGCCACCCGTCGCGTCGCCGATGGCCGATTTCGTCGAACCTATTCCTTTTTCTTTGAACAATGAACCTGGATTTTTGTTTTGGTTTCTGTTTCGAGAATAATGGGTTGATTAATTTGATTAATTATGATGAAATTGAATTGTTGGTCCCGTTGCAAACGAGTGTTACACATGTATGGGGGGGAATACACGTGTTAAGTGATTTTTCAAACTTTTTCTTCACTGAGGTAAGATGGGTCAGGTTATCTTGATATTTTTGCCCTGAGAAGCACAAATCGCCCTGAGTCAAAGTCTACTGAGACAATGATTCTGAGCAGTTTTCAGAAGCTTCAGCTTAGCCCAACTGATCCTGAATTTATCAGAGATCCTGAGGAGCTTGGATCAGATAATTATCTTACTGAAAACTCAGTAGAGTTAGTTCAGTTTGGTAACTATCTGTTCTAGCTACTCAAGTGTGCGGAATGGTTGGCCCTAAGTTTATACTCATTTTAGCTTTGCTGAAAATCTTCTTCCTTTAATAAAACAGTGATTAAGGCTGTGATCAATTTTATGCAGTTCAGTGGTTTGGTTCCAACTGAATATCAGTGAAATATGCTTTCAGTGAAAAACATGCAACAGATAAAATGCCATACAGAAAGCAAACAACACAAATATTTACTCACTCTTTACAACTCTAACTCACCAACAAAACACACACAAACTACCTTAACAAAGGGTTTGGGTTTTGGGTTGGTTTCCAACTAGGGTGAGATATCCTTTATAATAAGAACAAATGCAAAGGCTAGGATATCTCTTCTAAGCTTTTGATATATCTATCAATCTCGGCTTAGAATAGTGAGCTCTCTCCAATGTGAAAAACTTGGGAAATTCTAGGGTTTTCGAGTGCTTCAATTTGCAATAATACGAATGAGCTCTTGAGTTGCTTTGAAATTTCCCGTAACCTTTCAATGTAGAGGTTCACTGGTATTTATAGGCAACTTCACCAAGGTTACTCTTTGAAAAACTATCCGTTGGAAGAGATAGCTTCATGAGTTTTCTTTTCTGGTGTTTGATGAATGGCTATTTTTAGGGTTTGAACACTCTCTTGCATGTTTTAAGAAATATGCAGTCATGTAGCCAATCACCAATTTTTGCAGTCTGGAACTTAGTACTACTGACATAATTCAGGGTCCTGTCGCTTTCATTGTCAGTGAGGTACAGTGTTGTCTTCCTCTGATTGGTTCTTGTCTTCAGTGAATGTAGACAAACAAAACGGCTCTCTTTGGTGAATCTCTCTGAATGAGACAACCTTAAACAACACTTAGACTTAGTTCCTTTTGTCTGCACTAGAATGTTTTGGGAAATATCTACTTTTCTGAACATGTGTGTTTTTCTCAGTTTTGTAGTCTTTAGATAGATATTATTCAGTGCCTCTGAACATTCAGGTTATACTGAGTATTCAGTATCTTACTGAGTCTTCAGTAACTACTGAGTCTTCAGTTTCTTCAGTAAGTTACTGAGTTCTCAGTAATATCTGAGTCTTCATTCCTTCAACATCTTCAGTACCTTCTTGAACATTCAGTTCTATTGATTCTTCAGTTACTCAGTACCTTCTGAGTTCTTCAGTAACTTCAAGACCTAACCTGATCTATATCTGCTAACTATACATTGTGCAGATATCTTCCTGAATAATCTATGTTGAAACCTGACTCAGACTATCAAGATTATCCTGAACATGTCATACTCAGGGGTTTTGGGATCTAATCAAAACTTCTTTATTAAATTCATCTCCCAACAATTTCCCCCTTTTTGATGATGCCAAAACCATCTTGTTACATTTAAGAAAACCTAAACTATCCTCAGGTTTCAGTTTATCTATTACAAAAAAAAAAAGGTATTTCTCCCAACAATTTTCTAAACAATCTGGCATATCAAGTAATAAACACATGTAAGAAGATAATGAGATATTATCTTTTGAGCATAAAGATAAATTTTCATTGATATAGGATAAGAGTTACAGATTACAATGAAAATCAAAAAGATAATTCAGAAGTACAAAATCTTCAGTCTTCTTCCACTTCATCCTCTGGCACGTCCAGGTTGAACATCCCGTAGTGTCTCTTCTTCAGTTCATCCCTTGCCTTGATGATATCAGGGTTGTTTCTTGTTAGGCCTAGCTGGATGGCATACTGGGCTATTTCCTGAGAAATGGCTGCTTCATTCACATACCCATTCTCAAACCTAGGATCTGGGTACGTGTATGGACCAGGGGCTACTATCTGAGTGTTTCCTTCATCTGCCATGTTGATCCAACTTTGCAGGTATTTAGGATAGAATGTCAGTAAGTACTCAATGAAGGCTTCATTCTTATCCGAGCTGCTCCCCCTCCATTCTCTCAGAATCTCATAATAGAACCAGAAGGTTCTCTTGATCTCTTCCCATGCATCATTGAACTGTATAGGCATCCACTTATCAATGTGCGGCCACTTCTGAGTCTTTTCCGTACCCCTCCTTTTGCTTATAAACTTTTTAAATCCACCTCTTCTTTTCTCTTCTTCTTCTTTCTTCTTTATGATCAGTGGAACACCTGAAACTGAAGCAGCAACCTTCTTCTCTTTTTCAATCTGAAGAGCTTTCAGAGTTTTCTTGGTATCGAAGGCTTCTTTCTGAATCTCAGTTTCTTCCTTTTCAGCTTCTTCCTCAGATTCGTTAAATTCCATTATCAACTTCCTCTGAGTAGGCTTTGAAACTTTAGCTATTTTCTTCTTTTCTTGCTCCACAAATGCAACAACCTTTCTCTTTTCAGGTCTGACTTGATCTTCACTAGCTTTGCTTGTCTCAATCATCATTCTATCACTCAGTTTTTCACCAATTACTTCCTGAATGGTTTGCTCAGATGTTTGAGTGAAGATAGGTTTTTCTGCTTCTCTGAACTTCAGTTTCTCAGTGGCTTCAATCTCACTTAAGGCATCCAAAATTTTCTTTCCTTCAGCTTCTTTTTGAGCCTTTATCTCCAAGGTTTGTGCCAACAACTCACTTAATTTGCCACCAGGCCTTTCCCCCTTTTTGGCACCATACCTTGGGAGTAGTTGGGTCAGTGCAGTATCCATATAATATTGCTCCTTGCCCATACTGCGTAATTCCCCTGCCAACTGATCATGCTCATCCTCTAGCCTCATCATGTAATTCTTGGCCATTGAGAATTAATCTGCGAGTGGAGCAAACTGCTTTGAGAACACTTCATGCATCATGTCTGTCATCTTGGTCATGAGCAGGGAGCCCATTTCCTCAACAACTGTCTTGATTATCTGATCATTCTTCTCAATCAGTTTAGCTTCAAGGTAAGCAGTTCTGGTTTGATATCTTTGCTCCATCTCTACATTGAGCTCAGTTTTGATTACATCGATCTTTCCTTCCAAAGTAGTCATTTTATCTGCAAGAGTTGTTTGTAGTTGCAGCATGTCTAAAGATGAACTCAGATTTTCCAGCTTTTGAGATTGGCTTGCCAAGGTTTCTTCAATTTGAGTCACTTTCTCCACCATTGGCGCCACCTTCTTCAATTCATCTATGATTGGACTGAAATCAATTTCTGGAGGCAAAACAATTGTCTCCAACTGAGCTGGTTGCTCCAATTGAGCCTCAGTCTGCATATCATACACAACAAATTTAAAGATAGGAACTTCAGTAGTTTTGGCATAATGTGTAACAGTGCCAAAAGATACGTGAAGAGTGTTAACTTCAGTCTGAGGATGTGTGATATCAGTCTGTGCAGCATTAGTGTCCTTCTCCATCAGACTTTCAGTCTCTTTTTATTTCTCAGTATCTGTCTGAGGTTCCTTCTCCCCCTCAGATTGCCTTTCTGCATCACCTCCCTGATCTCCATCTTTATTCTGATCATGAGAACTTGATGAATCTACTTTTTCAGTATCTTTCCTTTCAGCTAGCTTCATTTTCACCAATTCATCAAAGTCAGCAGCTTTCATCCTGAGCTTTGTCTTTCTGAAGCCTAAGAATTCATTCAGGGCAGCTGTCTCAGCATTCCACCATTCTTCTCCTCTGAATGATGCGATGTTCAGCATTTCCGGAAGTGTTTGATTAAGGATGTATACTGTCGTTCTGAGCCTGAAGAACATATCTAGAAGGTCAGGATAAGCATTTAGCTCAGGGTATCGGTCCAGGATGAACAGTTCCCCCTTGCTCTGCCATTCAGTCTCTTCGGCTTCTCCCTTCTTCAATCTTGGGCTTTCAGGAGCTGTTTGCTCAGATTGTACAAGTTCCAGTGCTGATGGATCAAGAAATGGTTCATTCAGAAGCGCATCCAAGTTCAGCAATTCCTGAGGTTCAGACTGATCTGAAGTCTGAGCTGGCATTTCTTCAGTAGAGATCTGAGGTCCCTTGAAGATTTCCTGAGAGATTTTGTTTGAGCTCAGAGATGTTTCAAGTACCTTAGAGAAAACCTGCTCCTCAGTTTCTTGCTCCTGCACATTTGTCACTACCTGAGCAAGAACCTGTATTGGAGATTTCAACCCTTGCTGGCCTTTAGGTTGAGTTTCTTCAGTTTCATTGGCCTCCTTTTCCGCAATTGTTTGGAGCCTTCTTCTCTTCTGAGGAGCCAGTGCTTTCTTCTTCAGCTTTTCACATTTCTCCCTTTTAATTTTCATCAGGGCTTTCCCCCTGGCTTGCTTGGCCTCTTCATCAGTTTCCTCAGTGGATTTCTGCAGTCTCCTCTTGAGACTTAGTATTTTTCTCCTTCTTTCCTCTCAAAGTCTTCTTCATTGGTTTGAACATGATTTTTGACTTTGGAAAGGAAGTGGAATCGGCAAAAATGTCCTCCTCTTCTCTGCATGTTTTCAAGATAAATGCAATCTTGGTTTCATGTAGAATTTTTCCCTTGACAACTACAGAGCCATTCACTTTCTGAATGTGTTTGGCTTGATCACTGACCACCTTGATCAAATAGTGCAACCAATTGAATGCCGTGGTAGGCGAATCTTCAATCGCCGCCATTAGCCTTAACTTTGGCATGCTTATCTGCTCCAAACTACCAGATCTACTGATGATGCATTTGCTTACAATATCCAAAAGAACTCGATATTTAGGCTTCAAATGCTTTTTATTCAATGTAGCTTCAAATTTCACCGGATGTTCAGTAATTTTATCCAAATACTCTTGTTCCCTACCCATCTTGTATACAGTAGGGTCTTCACCTCTATCACTTAACTCATATATGACATTCAGATTCTTAGGAATGATATACAATTCCCTAACAAAATCCATATATTTTGTACTATGTTCCAAATGCAACACCGTAATCTTAGACTCTATGCAATTCTCGTCATCCAATTGCATATTAGAAACAAACTCAATTACCTCCTTGGCATATTCAGCATCGGGTTGATTTTCGATCAGACAAGTAAGCTTTGCCATACGAATCATATGCAACGCCTCCTCCTCGTGAGTCACGTTGGATGTGCTTTCCAGAGTAACAACATGTTCGTACCAAGGTTTGTTGGAAATGACGAGTTTATCGTATACAAAGAGTGTCATTTTTGGTGATTTTGAGTGAAGGGTTTTTGAGATAAGAGAATTTCTGGGTAATCGAAGGTTTTGAAGCAGAGGGTTTGTGAAGACGAAAGCCTTTTTGAAATAGGGCTTGAATGGAGTCTTTGTAATGGATATAGGATTTTGATTTATGGAAAATCGCGTAGATGAAGGTTTTGACGGTCAAGATTAAAAACCGACTAAAATGGGTATTTGAAAGGACGGTTTCGCAAATACTTAGCCGCCAATTTATCCATATTGGTGATTAATGAACAGTGCATTTAATT
Organism: Stenogyne calaminthoides; assembly: GCA_037126765.1. Taxonomy (NCBI): domain Eukaryota; kingdom Viridiplantae; phylum Streptophyta; class Magnoliopsida; order Lamiales; family Lamiaceae; genus Stenogyne; species Stenogyne calaminthoides. Next base: position 29,793,151 of record JBBCBC010000006.1, on the reverse strand, counting down.
ACTGTTCCTGCAGACCATTGACTTTTCTCGAGAATTTCAAACGTCCCGCCCAATTATTTCTTCAGGTGTTTTGTCATTTATTGTCAATGATTACTGAGATTCAGATAGACAATAAATGTGGTGCATGAGTCAATACTTCTTCAGACTAATTTTCTCCATCAGCCTTACTGAGTTTTGACCTTGATAAAATGTCAGTATAATACTGAGTACTGAACTTCAGGATAACTGAGTTTCCCAAGACTCAGTGTTCAGGACTCTTAATTTTATCATGAGTTTTTCAGTAAAAACCTGAAAAAACTTCATGCATCTGAAAATCTTCAATTTTTCAGATTTGCCTTATTCACCTGGATTCAACATACCTAATTCAACTGATAGTTCCTGAAATCTAGATTCAGCCAAAGGTTTAGTCAAGATATCAGCTCTCTGTTCATCAGTATGAATTTTCTCCATGTGACTAGCGTTAGGATTAGCTTGGTATCTTGCACATATCCCAACAGCAAATGGTATACCAGGCCTACTTGCTGTTAGATATAGCAGTGATCCAATGATCCCTCTATAATCAGTGTGATTTACTGATTTACCTTCAGGATCAGGATCCATCTTGTAGTTAGTATTCATGGGAATTCTAACTGCATTGCAATTCTGTACTCCATACTTTGCAATTAGATCTCTGGTGTATTTTGCTTGATTGATGAATATTCCTTCCTTAGTTTGTTTCACCTGAAGTCCAAGAAAGAAATTCATCTCCCCCATCATTGACATCTCAAACTTTCCTTTCATTAGAGTAGAAAACTTTTCACACAACTGATGATTTGGAGATCCAAATATGATGTCATCCACATAGATCTGAACTAGTAAGATATCCTTTCCATCTTCTATCCAGAACAAAGTCCTATCAACAGTTCCTTTGATAAAACCATGGTCAGTGAGAAACTGAGAAAGGGTATCATACCATGCTCGGGGTGCTTGCTTAAGACCATACAAGGCTTTCCTAAGCCTGTAAACTTGGTCATTCTGACAAAATCCTGGAGGTTGTTCCACATATACTTCCTCCTTAAGCACACCATTCATAAATGCACTTTTCACATCCATCTGATAGACTGTGAATTTCATGTGGGCAGCATATGCAAGAAACAATCTGATGGCTTCTAGTCTTGCAACAGGTGCAAAGGTTTCATCATAATCCAAGCCTTCTTCTTGGTAATAACCTTGTGCAACTAGCCTTGCCTTGTTTCTCACAACGTTGTTGTTTTCATCTCTCTTATTCTTGAACACCCACTTAGTTACAATAACATTATGCCTTTTAGGTCTGTCCACTAGCTCCCAAAATTCATTCCTTGTGACTGATTCAATTCTTCTTGCATAGCAACAATCCAGAATGAATCTTGTAGAGCTTCTTCGATCTCAGTAGGTTTCCTTTCTGATAGAAAACAGCAGAATAAAGCACTTTCACCATGGAACCGTCTTGTCTTTACTCCTTCTGATAGATCACCCACAATCTGACTTGTAGGATGGCTATCCAACCATTTTCTCCTGGATGTTCCCCCTTCAGTAGTATCCTCAACATCAGAAATGTTAGGTTCAGGCAGTTCATCAAATTCAGGGAACAACAGAAAAGGAGAAAGGGAATCATCTTCCTAAGGGGAAATTCCATTCAGAACATTATCAGAGACATTTGTTCCCCCTTGGTTGATAGATTCAGAGTTTGCCTCGGCTGTGACCACATCTTCATTGGCATTACATACCTAAGTCTGAACTGGTGTATGTTCAGATTGGTCAGCTTCAGTGTGTTGGCTTTCCTTCAGTGAAGAATTTTCATCTTGAGTCTCACCGTCCTGAGTTTTTTCATCCTGAACTTCTTTGTCTGAGTCTGATTCACTCCATTCATAGAAAGTGACTGACTTTTTCTTTTCAGGTTCAGAGGATTTATTTTTCAGGCTAAGTCTGGTGATTCTCTTGGTCAATTCTCCTGAGTCATGTTCATGTTTCTTCTTAACGCAAGTAGATTCATCAAAAACAACATGAGGTGTTTCTTCCACAATAAGAGTCCTACAGTTGTAAACTCTGAAGGCTTTACTGACTTCTGAATATACTAAGAATATTCCTTCATCAGCTTTGCTATCAAATGTTTTCAACTGATATTTACCATTATTGTGTATGAAACACTTGCAACCAAACACACGAAAGAAAGAAACAAGAGGCTTCCTTTCATTCCACAGCTCATATGGATTTTTTCCTTGATTTTTAGTCAGCATTGATCTGTTCTGAGAGTAGCATGCAGTGTTGATAGCTTCAGCCCAAAATCTCTTAGGAATTTCAGCTTCAGTAATCATTATTCTTGCAGCTTCTTTGAGAGTCCTATTTCTTCTTTCAGCAACACCATTCTGTTGTGGGGTCCTTGTAGCTGATGTTTCATGAGCTTTTCCATTTGCTGCACAATAATCAGATATGATATGATTGATAAACTCAGTTCCTTTATCTGATCTGATTTTGACCACACTCAGATTATTTTCATTACTGAGCCTTTTCAGTAGTTCTGGCAGTTTTGTCCGAGTCTTCTTCTTACTGAGTAAGAATATGACCCATGTGTATCTAGAGTAGTCATCAACTACCACAAGTGTATATTTCTTGTCATTAGTGCTCACAGGTGTTACTGGACCAAAGAGATCCATATGTAACAGTTGCAGTATTCTGTCAGTAGAAACATCTACTTTGCTTTTGAAAGATGCTCTGATTTGTTTTCTTTTCTAACAGGCATCACAAACATGATCTTTTTTGAACACTTCATTTGGTAACCCCCTCACAAGTGCTAATCTTGCAAGTTTGTTCAGGGTTTTAAAGTTTAAGTGATTCAGTCTTTTGTGCCACAACCAACTGGTATCAGTGGAACTTTTTACAACCAAACATGTATCTTTAGGAGATAATTTCCAATCAGGAAGATACACATTTTCTTTTCTAGTACCAGTCAGTAGAATTTTCTGTGAAGCATTGTCTTTCACATAACATAAGTTCTTTGAGAACTTAACACTAAATCCTTTATCACAGAATTGACTGATAGAAAGCAAGTTATGCTTTAAACCAGACACATATGAAACACCATGGATGTGAACGGAATCAACTTCAAGAGTTCCATATCCTTCAGTTTGTCCTTTTGAGTTGTCTCCAAATGTGTTCTGAGGGCCTTTTTGCTCAACATAGTCAGTCAGTAGTTGCTCATATCCTGTCATATGTCTTGAACATCCACTGTCCAGATACCATACAGCAGGTGCCAATTCATTTCCACTCATCAGTGCTATGTTGTATTCATTCAGCTCAGTTCCCTTTTCTTTTACCTGAAAAACAGATCAGTTCTTAGGTACCCATTTGGTGTAGGGTCCTACCAGGTTAGCTATACCTTTTGGAACCCAAATCTGCCTGATAACTCTAATTACTTTAGAGTGGCTGATTTGTCTCCCATAAACATCTACATACACATTCACCGCCCTAGGTGCCTTGGTAGTACCTTGTGTATGAGTGTCAGCCTTAGCATGAACATGAGCCTTAGAGTTCTTCTTGGGTTCAGGCTTTTTGTTCAAGTGCCTTAGCTTTGGTCCAGCTGGTCTCTGTCTCTGCTGAGTTGGGTTCAGGAAACCTTTACCCTTAGACAAGTGGGGTTTAGGTTACCTGTACTGAAATTGGGATCCTTCAGTAATCTGAGGACTTGGTCTTTTCAGTTGAGAATATCTCTGCTGAGTGTTTCTCTTCTGAAAATTCCTCCGATGGTTCAATCATATCTCTTGAGTTGGTATTCTTAGCCTGAGGCTTTGAAGTACTAGCCTGAAAATTTTCTACTGAGTGTTCAGGTTTTCTAGCCTTTTCCTGAGGTTTGAGCTTTCTTCCCTGAATCTTCAGTTTTTCTAAAACCATAAGTCCTTTACCCTTGTCTAATACTCTGGGTTGTTCTTCAGTAAGAAGATTAGATGCCACTGGTTTAACAAAGACAGTCTTGGTGCTACTAGAAGCAGCATTAAGAAGACCTTGTGAGGTTCCCCGAATGTATCCCAATCCAAATTTTTATAGTTCTTGTCTTTGATAACTCAATTTCATCTATTACTTTAGATGCGAGAATTTAATAGAGCTAACTTTCTCTGCGACTATCCTCACATTTCTTTCTGAGGTTTCATGCTTCTCAAAGAGGTCATTGAACTCGCCTACGATAAAATTTGAATCTCCTTAGTGGATTTCTCTAATTTTCCATTCAGGATCTCTATCACCTTCTCCTTTTCTGAGAGTTGTACTTTCAGAACATCCAGTTCATCAGTAGTTCCCATCAATTGAGAAGTGATCTCAGCATTTTTAGAGTCTTTCCACTTGATTCTCGTGATCAGTTCCTTTCCTTGTTCGCTCTTTAGTTTTTCAAAGGAGCGATTCTTGTAACCGTAATAGTCCTTCATAAGATTCTCAAACGAATCCATCAGGTCAAAGTTACCGTTTACAATTGAACTTGAGAACTCATGTGCTTGTGTAGGAGCAACAACAGAGATTGAAGAATTTACCTCCTCCACAGCCATAAGACAGACATCATCACTGTCACTGTCTGTGAAAATCTCATCTGAGGAACTGGAACCTTCTTCATAATGTTCTTCCTCTTCTGCAATCATAGCTTTCTTACTGGAGATCTTCCTATCTCTCTTGACTTGTCTCTCCTTTCTTTCTTTAGCACTCAGCTCAGGACAGTCATATTGAAAGTGACCTTTCTTCTGACAGTTGTAGCATCTGTTGGTATCATCATCCTTCAGCTTTCTGGTCCTTCTTTTTCTCAGTGAATCTGTCCTCAGCTTCTGAGTTTCTCTTGTACCTGTGATTCCTGTAGTATTTCTTATATTTTCCATATCTGCTATTGAGTCTTCCAAACCTCCTTGCCATCAGTACTAGCTTATCCTCTTGCTCATCCTGATTTCTGGCAAGTGAGTTTTCAGACTCTCTAGCTTTACAGGGTTTCTCTTTGGCTTTAAAAGCCACATTCTTGCTAGATGAAGAATCATCTTTCTTTGTCGATTTCTTAGTTTTCTTGTCAATCACAAACTCATAAGCTTTCGATTCGGAGAAAACTTGTTGGTATGGCATGGAATCAATATTTTTGGTGTTTTCAATCACCACAACATGTATATCCATTTCTTAGATAATCCTCTAAGAATTTTCGATTATCACTTCTCTCGTGGGTATCTTTTCCCAAGAGCACTCGGATCATTCATGATGCTAGTGAATCTGACCTCAAGTTTGTCAATGGATTCACCATCTTCCATTTCAAAGACATCAAACTTTCCAATAGCAACAGAAAGTTTGTTTTCCTTAATATGATATGTGCCTTGACACATAACAGCAAGTGTGTCCCATATTTCTTTTGCAGTTTCACAGTGAGAAATCATCCCCATAACACCATCATCAATAGTGCTATACAAAGTATCTTTAGCAATGTAGTCCAGATTGACTAACTTTCTCTCATCGGGAGTCAGTTGGTCATCAGGTTTAGGAAATTCATCCCTGGGACTCACAACAGTAAATTTGAATGGTCGTTCAGAAACCACTCTCCACATTCTTTCATGTTTTGAATACAGATGAGCCTGCATTCTCAGTCTCCATAGGCCATAGCTCTCAACAGAGAACATAGGAAGTTTCTTAGAAGGCATGATGACTGAGCCTTGTAAGATATTAGCAAACATATCTATTAAGTAGACCACCAAAGTCTTCCAGCAAATAGACTATGACTACCAAAGCAAGTGGTCAAAATGAACCACTGCTCTGATACCACTTGTTGGTCCCGGTGTAAACGAGTCTTACACGTGTATGGGGGGGATACATGTGTTCAATGATTTTTCAAACTTTTTCTTCACTGAGGTCAGATGGGTAAGGTTATCCTGATATTTTTTCCGTGAGAAGAACAAATCGCCCTGAGTCAAAGTCTACTGAGATAATGATTCTGAGCAGCTTTCAAAAGCTTCAGATTAGCCCAACTGATCCTGAATTTATCAGAGATCCTGAGGAGCTTGGATCAGATAATTATCTTACTGAACACTCAGTAGAGTTAGTTCAGTTTGGTAACTATCTGTTCTAGCTACTCAAGTGAGCGAAATGGTTGGCCCTAAGTTTATACTCGTTTTAGCTTTGCTGAAAATCTTCTTCCTTTAATAAAACAGTGATTAAGGTTGTGATCAATTTTATGCAGTTCAGTGGATTGGTTCCAACTGAATATCAGTGAAATATGCTTTCAGTGAAAAACATGCAACAAATAAAATGCAATATAGAAAGCAAACAACACAACAATTATAGTGGTTCAGAGACTCAAGCTCCTACGTCCACTCTCTCTGATCTCCAGAGAAATTCCTTAACCACTTCCTAAAGCTTTCAGGCTAACTCACTGTAGCTTAGTCACTTTTCTACCTTGAGTTTTCTGGCTGACTCACTGCAACTTACTAACTCATACACACACAAGTGTTCAGACTACCACAAGTAGCTTACTAACTTCTTCTCTAGAGTTTTCTGGCTAACTCACTATAGCTTACTCACTCTTTACAACTCTAACTCACCAACAAAACACACACAAACTACCTTAACAAAGGGTTTGGGTTTTGGGTTGGTTTCCAACTAGGGTGAGATATCCTTTACAATAAGAACAAATGCAAAGGCTACGATATCTCTTCTAAGCTTTGTATATATCTATCAATCTCGGCTTAGAATAGTGAGTTCTCTCCAATGTGAAACACTTGGGAAATTCTAGGGTTTTCGAGTGCTTCAATTTGCAATAATACGAATGAGCTCTTGAGTTGCTTTGAAATTTCCCGTAACCTTTCAATGTAGAGGGTCACTGGTATTTATAGGCAACTTCACCAAGGTTACTCTTTGAAAAACTATCCGTTGGAAGAGATAGATTCATGAGTTTCCTTTTCTGGTGTTTGATGAACGACTATTTTTAGGTTTTGAACACTCCCTTGCATGTTTTAGGAAATATGCAGTCATGTAGCCAATCACCAATTTTTGCAGTCTGGAACTTAGTACTACTGACATAATTCAGGGTCCTGTCGCTTTCAGTGTCAGTGAGGTACAATGTTGTCTTCCTCTAATTGGTTCTTGTCTTCAGTGAATGTAGACAAACAAAACGGCTCTTTTTGGTCAATCTCTCTGAATGAGACAACCTTAAACAACACTTAGACTTAGTTCCTTTTGTCTGCACTTGAATGTTTTGGGCAACATCTACTTTTTTGAACATGTGTGTTTTTCTCAGTTTTGTAGTCTTCAGATAGATATTATTCAGTGCCTCTGAACATTCAGGTTATACTGAGTATTCAGTAGCTTACTGAGTCTTCAGTAACTACTGAGTCTTCAGTGTCTTCAGTAACTTACTGAGTTCTCAGTAATATCCGAGTCTTCATTCCTTCAGCATCTTCAGTACCTTCTTGAACATTCAGTTCTACTGATTTTTCAGTTCTATTGATTCTTTAGTTACTCAGTACCTTCTGAGTTCTTCAGTAACTTCAAGATCTAACCTGATCTATATCTGCTAACTATACATTGTGCAGATATCTTCCTGAACAATCTATGCTGAAACCTGACTCAGACTATCAAGATTATCCTGAACATGTCATACTCAGGGGTTTTGGGATCTAATCAAAACTTCTTTATTAAATTCATCTCCCAACATGAATTCTGTAATTTTGGATGAATTGGGTTTTTGGGAATTTTCGAATTGGATTCGATTTGGGAGGGTGATTGTAACACCCCGAAAATTTTCAAGTCAGTTATATTTTTAAAAACTTCCATAAGAGATTTTTCTCCCGTACTTTTAAAATTCAAATTTATCTTGCACTATTTAAAGATATTTTTATTAAGTCCCAATTTTTTTTCCAATTTCTTCTCATATATTTACTAAATTTACAAGAGAGTTAATCCAAATTTTTCTTCGCAAGAAACCAGTCTTTCAAGATTTACTTTAGAGATTTTAAATTCAAGTCATAAATCTTTTTCTAAATCTATCTCGTATAAAAAAAAGGGGACCAAAGTTTTTCCCTTTTAATTAAAACACGTAAATTGAATATTTCTCATCATGATGATTTTCGAAAAGGAGGCATGCACTAATACTTGTTTTAATCCAAAATCGTCACAGTTGATATATGTATTCTTCTTCTATTATTAATATTGTTATTACTATTATTTATTGTTGACATGATTATCATTATTTTATGCTTATTTATTTAAGTTTAGATTTGATCTACAGAAAGTATCTTCAAAGTTTTATGTTTATCTACAATAATCAAAATCTCAAAGTTTCATCTTTATTCACAAGAATCAAATCTCAAGATTTTCATAAAATGTTCAATTCCCAATTTCACTAGAAAATATATTTTTATCCCTATAAATAGAGGTCCCTTTTTATGAAATAAAAACACACGAAAAATATTTTTTCACTATAAAACTTGAGTTGAGTTTTCCGGATCACAAGTACCATGAGTATTGAGAAGAGGTATCAATTTCTTTTTCTTAATCTTTTAATTTTATTTCAACTTCTAGACCTTCAATTGGGTTTTGTTTTCTCATGTGTTCTCAATTTTTATTTTCACGTGAATTTCAAAAACAGGTGACCAGTTCTATTTTATCAAAATATAATAATTTCATGGATTAGAATTATTTTTCAATTCGTAAATTGATTTGCAGATTTAAACGTTTCCTAATGTTTTTAAAGAGAGGCTTAAAGCCTATTTCCATGCAAAATCAATTTCTGAAGAGGATTAATATCCCCAAATTTATTCTAGTTACAACAAGCTTTCCGTCGTCATATGCTTCACTCCATAATTTTATTTATTTATTAATATTAATGGTCGCAATATTTATTATTAAAATATTTTAGACATTGGAGGATTAAAGTTTTTTGCTCGCATTATTTGCATCCATGACAACAATAATTTGAGGTGGGGTTTTTCTTCTCATAATTGATTGGTATGATTTGTCACTTTTAGACGTTCATGTGGATTTAATTGTTACTTGCTGCATCGTACAATATAGTTTTCGTTAACGCGTGTTGTGACTTTTCAAATCACTCGTTGACGCATGTTTATTTGTGGGAAACCACGCATCTCTGGTTTAGCCAGTACATCTCTGGTATAGCCAGCGTATCGTTGGTATAGCCAGCGCATCCATGGTATAGCCATGGAACAAGTATATGGTATGTATGTTTTGTGAGTTGATGATTTTATTTACGTGTTATGTTTAACTGTGACAAAGGGAACCTCACTGAGCTAGTGGTTTTGCTCACCCCAATCTCATTAACATTTTTTAGATTTAGAAGGAGTGCGGTGGAGAACATTTTTCAGATTTAGAAGGAGTGCGGTGGAGGGATGGTGGATTGCCTCAAGTGTTTATTTAAATTTTATCATTACAACAATTGATTTCTTTTTTAATATTGAGTCCTGTTAAGTTCATGTTTAGCTTTTGAGATTGAAGTATTTTTATTTAATTGTACTCACAATTCTTTAGACAAAATTGAATCTTTTCAAATTCTTATTAAAATTTATGCATATTTGGCCTATGAAAAATCGGGATGTGACAGTGATGATGTAGGAGGGCTATTTTGCAAATTTGATTTGAGACAGACCCTCCCATGCAAATTTTGGAAATTGTACCTGAGCCCCTGAAAACTAATAAGATTAAAACTTAATTTTAGAATTTTAATTTGATTTAATTCTGAAATTAAATTTGGTTGGATCAAAAACGATTAATTGAATTAATCAATTTTAATAAATTTTAAAATTGAATCTTTAATTGAATTAAAATTCATTTTAAAAAGGATTTATTAAAACCCATTGTTAACTTGTTTACTGGTTTAAATTAGTTAACGTTTTAAGTCCGCATTATAACTGTTTGGGTAGGCGGCGCCCGATAATTGTCGGACCGTGTTAAATGCTTAGGTAGACGGCGACCAAATATTTGTGAGTCTGCGTATATCATGTTTGGGTAGGCGGCACCCGTAATTGATCAAATATGACTTACATTTCATGGATCTCGATTAAACAGTTAATACCCCTCCTTTCAAACGTTCCTCACTAAAATATGATTTTCTCATTAATTTGATAAGATGTCTTCCATCAAAATTAAAAGTAAACCGGAGATTTCATTCCAATGAGTACTTAAAGACCCTAGTCTTTTGCTCGGATCTACATCTAACGGGACTTTTATAGGGACATGTAATGTCGCCGCTTGATGGTTGTAAACCAACTTAACTTTATTTTGCTAGCCCTCGCGGGGAACAAAGAGTAAGGGACATCAGTCGAACTAGGTTCGACAAACTAGGAATTGCAATTTTGCAATTGGTTTGGAGACCTACCAGTTATGATATTGTAGTGATCAGCCCTCTCTGGGATTATGATAGTATGAATGTGGATCCTAGTCCATTATAATTTATATTTGATATAAATTCATACTTTTCAGATGAGGTCGTTAAGTATGTGAAAATAATGGAGACAAAATAAACACAAAAGAAAGGCCATGTTTATTTTGATTGCTGAATATTGATCATAGGAATTATGTGTTTTAATTCTCGTTTTATTTTATTTCTCTTGGATAGTTGAAATATATAACTGTTATTGAGATGTGTTTTGGAAACAAACAAATTGGCTAACCCAAATTTTCTGGACTAGCACCGAAACATGTGTTTGGTGCTAAGACAAGAAAAGATTGAGTACGTGTTGGACACGCCAATCCCTATTACCCCTACAGCTGATTTCTTGAGACAGCTACGTTTGACATAGCAGCTCGGAATAAGCATCAAAAGGATGCTTCCCAGACGCAGTGTGTGATGTTGCTCGGCATGACTCTCGAATTGCATAGGGAACATGAGTAAATGGGTCCCTTCTATATGCTCAAGCATCTGAAGGATTTCTTTGATTCTGAAGAGACAATCTATTGTAAGGACATAATACTCGATGATATTCAGTTTGATTTAATATTATAGTTCATTTAATATTAATGTATGGCAATACACTTATTTGAATATTATGTTTGATTGTTTGCATTTATTCACACAAGTGTTCCCATGAGTCATTGCTGTCATTGAGGTTGTGAGAACTCAGATGACTTAAGCATGATTCTCAAATAGCTCCAATCAAGGATCATCAAGAATGGGATATTGATGATACAATGGAGATTGGTGTGCGATCTACATCATACTCTTAGAGAGTGTAGTAAGATCTCACTTACTACGAGATAATATGTATCTCATGATGGATGCACAAATACCTTGGAGGGTATTGGTAAACCCATCGGAGAAACCGTTTGATGTATTTCCACTATATGTGTCTACGGGTGTCTCGGTTAGTAGGAGCGATGCTACACTCCTTTGACTTGAGGTTAATACGCACGACATGTGTGGGATGATGAACTTTGACCATGACCGATGCTTGTACCCTTCCATGACCGATGGCTTGGATTGGGTTCATCACGAAATGCATGTGCATGGTAGTTGAGCCAAGAATAGGATTCATTCCTCAAATGTGGATTTAGAGAGAATACTCATCTTCTCAGCATAATTGGATCAAAGTCATCGGCCGATGCACGTCAACTTAGACTTTGTGGATAAGTGCGACATACATGATCAATTAGTGATTATAAATAATATGATTAAGTTATTTGAATAGACACTTCATCATATTCAAGACTTAATCTAGTATTCGCAAATGAAATGAGGAAATCGTAATAGCCCATGTTTCAGTTACAGGTAGTTGCACGTTTCTCTTAACGTACCTCATATATTGAGAATGCCTGATTTATTATTTAGGGTTCAATTAAGACTGTTAGTTTGACTAATCGCTCGATATATGAGGGCCTATGGGTCATACAACAAGTAGTTCCCTTTTACGGATTATAGTTGATTGATTAAATGTTAAATTGAATTTAATATTTAATTTATGGAGAATTAATCAATAATAGATTAATTTGGAATTAATTATTATTAATATTTAATTAAATTAGATTTAATTAAATAAGAATTCCCAATAATAATATATGAAATATTATTATAGGATATAATATATATGGAATCAAATCCGTAGAGATTGGATATGCATGGGAATCCGTAGAGATTTTATATATGGGAAATAAATCTAAGAGATTTATTTTATAAGATTAGAGATTTTATTTCCTAATCAGGTTAGCTTAAGATTTAAGCTGGGCTTCTCCCTATATATATGAGCTCTTGGGAATTCACAAACAACGTTAATTCATATTTCTCCATAAAATCTAGAATATGAATTTTCCTAGCAAATTCCGTCTCAGATTCAACGCTGACAAATATGTGCAAGTCCGTGAACGGGGATTACGTGAATACCATAGCAGAGAAATATGCGTACAATTTACTGTAATATTTCTCTTTATGTTTCCACGTAAAATAATTATGCAATTATATGTTCATTGTTGGTGAACTGTTTATTTTCACTGCGCATGTATTACATGTTTACGTGCTTCAAAATTCCAACAACTTGCACCTGGGAATATATGAGATTGCCTCGAACTCGTCCCACAGCCTTTCAATTTCGTGTAGAAAGCCGAAACCAAAAGATTCTATTGTTTTGTAAGAGTACGTGATAAAGCATTTTAGTTCAAAAGCTCTTGTGCGCTTTCACTACCGAAGCGCTCTTGCAGATCCTCCCAAAAGTCGTCTCCACGTGTTTAATGTAATTACACATCTCCTTTTCCATGGAGCTGTGCAACCAACCCCTACCATAGCATTGCACCATTTCCATAGTAGTAATTATGACGTCTCTTCAGGAGGAATCGTGAGAGACCCGTCGATAAAGCAAAACATGCTTTTATGCGTAGAGGACATTACTCATCTTATCTTTTCAGGCTACATAGTTTCCATTGCATAGAAGATCACTTGTGAAAACGAGGTTCGGATTATCGTACTATGCTGACATTACGTACACCACATTAGACTTTGAGTCAGACGTCTTTTCACCCTTTCTTATCATGATTGACGAGTTGAAGTACCACGTCTACACACTGATTTGGTTTGGTTATTATGAGGAGTCTAGGTTGATTTTTTCCCGCTCTGGTGCCATGATAAATTCATAGACTGAAAAGAGAATTTAGGGAATGCTTTATGTATATTCATCAGAGTAGTATTGCGTACATAAATATACAATAAGGGAACCAGAAGAAATCCCTACAATTATGCTAATCTAATGTTGACTGAATATTCATAAGAAAATACAATAATACGTTAGAAAATATGGAAAGAAGACCGTGGAGAATGTCGTGGAGAATATTTTCAAAATCGTTCATTTTATTTTATTTTTTCAAGCTTTGTCACAACTCAGCGGCAATGCAAACACCCCAACCATGAACAGGGTCGTCGAAGCATGTTGTTGTGCACTTTCAACAATTTTTTTTCTTTTGATGTGTATTTTGGTGTGTTAACACCATTTGTAGCATGAGAGTGTAATGATTATTGAAAGAAATGTGTATGTGTTTTGGTATGTGTTGTAATGATTATTGAAAGAAATGTGTACGTGTTGTGTTGTGGCATAGGTGAGGTCCCAGAGGGCCACACTATAGCGAGTAGGTGTCATTGAAAATGGTCACAAAGGTGAGAAGTGAGTCTGCCACGGAAAGAGTTACTCGGCGAGCAAGCAACCACCTTTGCGAAGAGGACAATGATGATTAAACATCTCACCAAATAATATAAAGTTACCTGGCCAAAAAAAAAACCATACTCGGAGGACTGAGCCTGCTCAAGATACAACGTTGTTTAGTCTTCTGGGACTCAATCTAGCGATGACTTATTTTCGTCTCTAAATCCATCGCTCAAACCCCCAAGGGTTGGCCTAGTGGTTATAGGCTTGGGACTTAAGAGTGTACTCCTCTCTAGGTCTCAGGTTCGAACCCTCTTAGGTGCGATCAACTCTTGAGATGGACCAGTCCATACAGAGCTTAGCTTTGGCTTGAAGTGGGGCCTTCGCTAGTGGACGGTGGGTTCTGGTCCCCTGGATTAGTCGGCCCTTGAGCCGGATACCGAGTTATCAAAAAAATATACGACTAAATTCAGATAAAGCCTTCTATTCCCCCCATTTCCCACGCTTTTCACCCAAAAAAACACACGTCTCTCGTCTCAATGGCTAAAAATCGACAGTGAAGCTCGTTTTGAAGACCTGGTTGCTATCGGAGTTCATCTGCCTTCATTTGGCACAAGTGTTGGAATATACTAGCACGTAAACACGTAATACATGCGCAACGGAAATAAACAGTTCACCAACAACGAACAGTCAATTGCATAAACGAGTACAAATAAACATAACGAGGAATCTTACAGTAATTCGAAAATAGATTTCTCAACTACGGTATCCACGTAATCCCCTCGTACGGACTTGCACAGATTTGCCAGCGTTGAATTTGAGACTGAATTTGCTAGGAAAATTTCTATTCTATATTTTATGGAGAAATTGGGTTTTTCTTATTGTGTTTAACGAATCCCCAAGATGTCCTATATATAGGGGAGACTCATCTTAAAGATTAAGCAATCTTTATTAGGAAGATATTTCATAATCTTGCAAATCATATCTCTTAGATATGATTTCCCTAAATATATTTTCCTACAATAATATTCCATATATTGTTTTGGGATTCCTATTTAATTAAATCTAATTTAATTAAACAGTAATAATAATTTATTCAAATTAGTATATTAATAATTATTTCTCCATAAATTAAATATTAAATCCAATTTAATACTTAATCAACCAACTATAATCCGTACAAGGGAATTACTTGTTGTGTGACCCATAGGACCTCATATATAGAGCGATTAGTCAAACTAACGGTCTTAATTGAACCCTAGACAATAAATCAGACATTCTCAGTATATGAGGTACATTGCGAGAAATGTGCAACTACCTGTAACTATAACTTGGGCTATTGTGATATCTTCCTTTCATTCACGAATACTCGATTAGTCTTGAACATGATAAAGCGTCTATTCAAATAACTTAATCATATTATCTCTAATCACTAATTGATCACTTATGTCACACTTGGCCACAAAGTCCAAGTTGACATGCATTGGTCAATGACCTTGATCCAATTATGATGAAAAGATTAGTATTCTCTCTAAGTCCACTTTGAGGAATGATTCCTATTCTTGGCTTAACTACCACGCACATGCACTTCGTGATGAACTCAATCCAAATCATATCTACCCATGGAAGGGTGCAAGCGTCGGTTATGGTCATAGTTCATCACTCCATGCATGTCGTGCGTATTGACCTCAAGTCAAAGGAGTATCACATCGCTCCCACTAACCGAGACACCCGTAGACACATATAGTAGAACTACATCAAACGGTTTATCGTAGGGGTATACCAATACCCTCTAAGGTATTTGTGCATCCATCATGAGATAACTAGTATCCCGTAGTAAGTGAGATCTTACTACACTCTCTAAGAGTATGATGCAGATCGCACACCAATCTAAATCGCATCATCAATATCCCATTCTTGATGATCCTTGATCGGGGCTATTTGAGAATCATGCTTAAGTCTTCTGAGTTCTCACGATCTCAATGACAGTAGTGATTCATGGGAACTCGGGTAAGAACAAATGCAAACAACCAAACATAATATTCAAACAAGTGTAACGCCATACATTTAATATTAAATAAATAATAATAATATTAAACCAATACTGAATAATATCTTAGCATTATGTCCTTGCTGAGGATTTTCTCTAGGACACTAACACAGGTAAGAACAAATGCAAACAACCAAACATAATATTCAAACAAGTGTAACGCCATACATTTAATATTAGATAAAAAATAATAATATTAAACCAATACTGAATAATATCTTAGCATTATATCTTTGCAAAGGATTTTCTCTAGGACACTAACACTAACAATCTTCCACTTGAACTAGAGCCAATAACCTACATGTCTAACCCTTAGACCATTGAAATGTGTAGGGTGTACATGAACACTTAAAACCTTGGTGAAGGGATCAGCCAAACTATCCTCTGTGGGGACACGTTCTAACTCTATCTCTCGTCTAGCAATTATCTCTCGTATCAAGTGATAACGCCTCGGTACATGCTTGTTTATGTTATTGGATCTCGGTTCCTTAGCTTGCGCAACCGCACCAGTGTTTTCACAATACAACTTTATTGGACTGTTGGCAGTTGGAACTACCCCTAGTTCACTTAAGAACTGTTTTATCCAGACAACTTCTTTGGTAGCTTCCGCCGTAACACCATTGAGAATGAACACATAGCCTGACTGTGATTTGTAATCATCACAGTCAGATTGGAAACTAACATCATCATAGCCAGTGGCAACTAGCTCTGACTGTCCTCCGTAGACCAGAAAGCAATCTTTAGTACGTCTGAGGTACTTAAGAATGTTCTTGACAGCAATCCAGTGTGGTTCACCCAGATTCTATTGGTATCGACCAGTGATGCTGACAGCGAAGACCACATCTGGCCTAGTGCAAGTCATGGCGTACATGATGGAGCCAATTGCAGATGCATATGGTACATCCTTCATGTGCTGGATTTCAGTGTTTGTGAAAGGACAATCCTTCTTAGATAGCTTTATCCCACGACATGCTGGTAGAGAACCTCTCTTAGAGTTCTCCATCGTGAATCGCTTCAACACCTTATCTACGTAGGTTGACTGTGACAGCCCCAACATCTTCTTGGATCTATCCCTATGGGTCTTGATCCCTAAGATGTAGTAGGCTTCACCAAGATCCTTCATCATGAAGGTCTTTGATAACCAATATTTCACCGACTGCATGAGCGGGATATTATATCCTATAATCAATATGTCATCGACATATACGACTATGAAAACAATATTCTTCCCGCTGCGTTTACGATAAACGCATGGATCTTCCAAATTCATGAAGAAGTCAAAAGATTTGACAGCTTCATCAAATCGAATATTCCAACTCCTATAAGCTTGCTTCAGTCCATAAATGGACAGTTTAAGCTTACACACAAGATTAGATTTTAGCTTGGATATGAAACCTTCCGGTTGGGTCATAAACACTTCCTTGTCAATGTTACCATTGAGGAAAGTTGTTTCGATGTCCATCTGCCAAATCTCATAATCGAGGTGTGCTGCTACCGCAAGTAAAATTCGAATGGACTTGATCTTAGTAATAGGTGAGAAAGTCTCGTCATAGTCAATGCCTTCGCGTTGATTATAACCTTTCGCCACCAACCTAGCCTTGTAGGTTTGTACCTTGCCATTTACATTGGTCTTACGTTTGTAGACCCACTTGCAACCTATGGGTTTGACCCCTTTCGGTAATTCAACCAAGTCCCAGACTTGATTGGTGTACATCGAGTCCATCTCGGATTTCATGGCTTCATGCCACTTCTCTGAGTCAACATCAAATGTCGCCTCAGTGTAAGTTCTAAGGTTGTCTCTATCCGGGATCTCCACGTCATCATGTTCCTCTACGAGAAAACCATAATATATAGTGGGCAGATTACGAATCCTGGTGGACTTACGGAGCTGTGGTTGTGCAGGCTGTACATTCTGATAGTGAAAATTTTGTGGTGCATCGATTTCACCAATGCCCGGAGAGGCCTCAAGAGCCACACTTTTGGATACCTCTTGGGCGGGAGTTTGAACTATGTTGTTCTCATTCAGCCCACTTGGAGTCTATTGTGAAGGCAATGCTCCCACTGGCTGAAAGAGGATCACTAAGTGATAAACTTCCACCAGGAAAGCTGCTGAATGCTCCCACTGATTCCTTGTCACGTTTCTTCAAGTTTTATCATCTTATGACCTTGTTCCTTAAAGACATATTCTTCTTCGAGGAACCTGGCCTGCCTATAAACAATCACTGTTTGTTTCTTAGGTAGATAGAAGTAATATCCTTTAGTTTCCTTAGGATATCCCACAAAGTAACCCTTTTCACCTTTGGATTCCAAGTTATCGGTAAGCATCATTTTCACAATCACGGGGCAAACCCATGTCTTGATATGTGTAAAAGTTGGCTTCTTGCCACACATAGTTCATATGGTGTATGCTCAACCGATTTAGATGGAACCTATTCAGAATGTAGATTGAGGTTTGTAACGCGTATCCCCATAAGAATGTCGGAAGAGAGGAAAAAGTCATCATGGACCTCACCATGTCCAACAAGGTTCAGTTTCTTCTCTCGCACACTCCGTTCATATGCGTTGTTCTGGGAGGAGTCCATTGTGATTGGATTCCATGTAACTTTAAGTAATCAGTGAATTCATGGCTAAGGTATTCACCTCCTCGATCCGATCGAAGAGTCTTGATACTCTTACCAAGTTGCTTCTCTACTTCAGCTTTATACTTGATGGTCCCGGTGGAAAACCCATTTTTCGCGTGCGGAAGTAAACATTTTAAAAAGCGATATAAAACAGGGGTGAGGGCAGAGTGATTACAGATTTTTCTCTTTAAGCTCATGTGTTGTGTTTTGCTTATAATTGAATGCGTATGACAATATAAGAACGTAAAGCAGTAAAGAACACAACAAAGTATAGTGGTTCGGAGACTCAAGCTCCTACATCCACTCTCCCATTCTAGGGAAATTCCTTCATCACTTCCTTGAGCTTTCTGACTACCTCGCGTAGTTTACTTACTCAACTCGGCCCTGAGCTTTCTGACTACTCCAAGTAGTTTACTTACTCAACCCGACCTTGAGCTTTCTGAGTACCTCTGTAGTTTACTAACTCAAACTGGACTTATCACCCTCTCGGGCTCGCCTCTTAGATGTTTAACGAGTTCACACTCCTTCGGGACTTATCACCCTCACTCGGGATTGCCTAATCAACTACCTCACTTCACCACTAGTTATCTCTTACGAGAATGGGTTTGGGTTTGGTGTTGTCTCCAACTATGGTGAGATTTTCCCTTACAATGGTTTAGCCTCAATGCTAAGGTTGGGAAAATCTCTCTAAGCTTAAGATACATCGTGGGTAGCTTAGGTTGGGTTCTAGAACACTCTTTGAATATATATGTATATCTACAGACTTGTGTTCTAGGGTGGGAATGCTTTGGGTATAACTCTCTTTGGCTCTGTAGCATCTCGTCCTATAATCTCCACGCATCCACACATTAGAATGATGAAAGACCTTGTATTTATAGTGTGGATTTGAATGTTACCGTTGGAGAGAATCACATTCAAATCCATACTATTCTCTGTAAGTTCTGCAGCTTTTCCAGGCTTGTTGTCTTCCTCTCATTGGTCCACGTCAGCTGAATCTAACGGCTATATTCCTCAGATTCCTCGCCTTGGAATCATTCAGGATTCTCTGAGTCTCAGTGTCTTCAGAGACATACTGAGTCTTCAGTTCTCATCTGAACCTCAGGTTTATCTGATTCAGCAGACTTCTCTTCAGCGGACCTTGTCTGATCAGGCATACTGATACTCAGGTTGACTGAGTTCAGTTCTCTGAATTCAGACATCCTGACCCTCAGGTTACTTTGACTCAGGCTATCTGATTTCTTCTTTGCCTGATCTGATCAGCTCGACTGATCAGATCATCATATCTTCAGTTCAGCATCTCAGGATAGCATCAGGTCAGTACATCAGGTTAGCATATCAGGTTTATCACATCTGATCTCAATCACGTCTGATCTTGATCATCTGCTCATCTTCATATCTGATCTCGATCACGTCTGATCTCGATCAGTCTCATCTGCTCCTCTTCTGATCTGCAACCTTCTCTTCTGATCTTCTGGTCAGTTTCTTTCTGATCAGCTTGTCTGCTCTTCTGATCACCATATCAGCTCGACTGTTCTTCTGATCATCTGATCAGGTCTGTTCTGGTCATATGATCTTCTGATCAGCTGGCTTAGCTTTTCTTCTCTTCTGATTTTGCACAGCTCATCAGTTAACTCCGAACTCATCTAACTTATCTGATCTCGATCAGTCTCATCTACAGCCTCGTCTGATCTCGATCATCTACTTCTGATTCCGTGAGTTCCCCCTCAACTTGTTCTTTCGTTCCCCCTCAACTTGTTATCTGTAGATTAGCTTTAAAAACACAAGTTGATAATGTTTTGGCATAATTCATCAAAACTAAAATATCCCAACAATACTCTTTGAATTTCTCAAAAGATTCAGATTTATGTTTCATAAGTTACACATACCCGTACCTAGAGAAATTATCAGTAAAAGAGATGAAGTAGCCGAAGTGACCCCTAGCTAGAGTGGGCAATGGTCCACGGACATCACTGTGAATCAACTCTAGAACTTCTTTCACACGAACTCCTTTACTAGAAAAGGGTTTGTTGGTCATTTTGCCCTTGAGACAAGATTCACAATTTCCAACATTATATCCACAATGCAACAAGTATAAACTATTCGATAAAGGAGCATTTCCATACAGATCACCATTAAGCGAAAAATAACAGTTATTATTTACAAAATGGAATGAAAACCCTTCAATGTCTAACATGGAAATAATGTTGCGAATAATAGATGGAACAAAATAACAATTATTCAGTTCAAGAATAAAACCAGAGGGTAAATCTAAAACGTAAACGCCAACACGTTCAACAACAACTCTTGCTCCATTCCCAATGTGTAGGGAGACCTCACCCGGTCTAACTACCCTGCTATCCTTGTGACCCTCAACATTAGTACAAATATGTGAGCCACAACCGGTATCTAATACCCAGCAGTTAGTATCATTTGTGGATATGTTTATCTCAATAACAAACATACCTGTTCTAGTGGCTGAGACACCTTGTGTCTTCTTTTCAGCTGCCAGAACCTTGCAGTCCTTCTTCCAATGCATCTTCTGTTTGCAATTGAGGCATACATCCTTGTCCACCATCTCCTTCTTTTGAACTCCACCCTTAGGCTTAAGGAAATTGGGCTTAGAGCCCTTCTTTGTCTTGCTCCTTTGCTTCTTCTTTCCTTTCGGAGCACAAGAAGTAGAAGCATTCACTATGAGCACGGACTTTTCCTTAAAAGTGGTAGACTCAAAAGTCTTGAGCATGTTATGAAGCTCGGGCATGGTCGATTCCGTCTTATTCATATTGAAGTTTACTATGAAACTTGAATATGAATCGGGAAGCGGCTGAAGTATGGCGTAAACAGCAACATTGGTCTTGAGCTCAATGCCCAGACGACCAAGTGTCTCGATTAGCCCAATCATCTTCAAAACATGAGGGGAGACCTTCCCTCCTTCAGACAGTCGGCATCTGAACAGATCTTTCATCTCTTCATAAATCTCGAAACGAGATTCAGAATCAAAGAGATCCTTCAGATGCTTGAGCATCTCGAAGGGAAACATCTTCTCATGCTGCCTCTGCAACTCGGGAGTCATGCCGAGCAACATAACACACTGAGCTTGGGAAGCATCTTCTTGATGCTTCTTTTGAGCTTCAGCGTCCAATACTTTAGCCTCTTCAGTACCAGCCTCAAGGGTAGCAGGGATTGGCGTGTCCAACACGTACTCAATCTTTTCTTGCCTTAACACCAAATGCACGTTTCGGTGCCAGTCGAGAAAATTTGGCCCAGCCAATTTGTTCGTTCCCAAAACGCTTCTCAGTGATAAGTTATTCATTTCAACAAGCCCAGAGAAATAAAGTAAAACGGGAATTAAAACACATAATTCCTATGATCAATATTCAGCAATCAAAATAAACATGGCCTTTATATTTATTTCGTCTCCATTATTTTCACATACTAAAATGACCTAAACGGAAGAGTGCGAATTTATATCTAATATAAATCGTAATGGACTAGGATCCACGTTCTTATTATTACAATATCTGCTCTGGCTGATTACTGTAATAATAAAACTGGTAGGTCTCTAAACCAATTGCAAGAACTTGAAATTCCTAGTTGATTAAACCCAGTCTAATCCGATGTCCCTTAACTTTCGTTTCCCTGCTTTGGCTGGTGAAACAAAGTTAAGTTGGCTTTCAATCATCAAGCGGCGGCACTACGTGTCACAATAAAAGTCCCGTTAGATGTAGATCCGAGCAAAAGACTTTGGTCTTAAATACCCATTAGAACAAAATCTCCCGTTTACTTTTAATTTTGATGGAAGACATCTTATCGATTAATGAGAAAACCATATTTTATTTAGGAACATTTTATAGGCGGGGTATTAATTGCATAATCGAGATCCAATATGTTAATCTACATCACATTTGAGCAATTATTGGGCACCTTCTACCCAAACATGATTTCACACGGACTAACACTTATATGGGCGACGTCTACCCAAATAATTAATACGGTCTGATAATTATTGGGCGCCACCTACCCAAACAATTATAATACGGACTGTAAATCATTAACGTATTTAAATAAATAAGTTAACAAGTGGGATTTTAATAAACATTTTAAAACCAAATTTTAAAAATCCAATTTTAGATTTAATTTTAAGATTATTAAAAAGTGACTAATCCAATTAATCAATTGGTCTAACCAAAATCCAATTTTAAAAAATTAATCCTTATCATTTTTAGAAAATCAGATTTTAATTTATTTATTTTGTTCGCTCGAAATTTCCGTGCAGAAATTTCAAAATTCTTGATCGGAAGGCTATCCTAAATCCAATTTAAAAGACAATCGTTCCTCATCATGGCCCGGTTTCCAAAACCATTTTCAATCGGGTCATCCAAACCAACCAAACGTCCAATAATTCATCACAGTTTATCAGAATTATCCCAAAAATTCCCAAAAATTGTTCCAACTATCAAGGTTCAATTAGATTTCAATTTCATTAGTTCCAAACCAAAACCCAATCAACAAACAAGCAACATTCATCAAAGAATCAGACAACCCAAAGATTCATCGGAACACAAATGCAACGAGAACGAAGAAGTGAAATCAGTCGACGAATAGGCGCGAGTCACCGCAAACGAAGGAACCGAGTGGGGCGCGCGCAGAGCCGCAGCCCCCTTTACTCAAACTGGTTCGAAACCAGAAGACGGATGGTCGAATCGGCGGCGCGCCGCCACTGGTTCGTCTCAATTTCGATGGTGCGCCGCTTACAATCGTATCGAGACGGACATGAAGGTCAAGCCTCGAAGGGATTCTAGCATCGGGGACTCAAATCGAGGCGAATCGGTGGTGCACCGCCGCGATTCTAGACTATTTGAGGGCATACCACCGTTAAAAGAGACAAAACCAGGGGAATCGCCTCTTAATGCGACGAAGACGATGAACAGTGCATCGGGAAAGGTGGGCTCGTGTGGCCGATGTGAGTTGCGGCACAAGGCCACCAGATCGAGCATCGTCATGACGCCCCACAAAACCAGAAAACACAGTGGCGGTGGCGAAAGAGGGTTTTCCCAAAAAACCCTAGTTTGGGAGGAGTGCGCGGGCGAAGATGACGAACCAGGACAATATAATGGGGAAAAGGGGGTGTGTCTCATCTAATAAGCGTGCCCCCCAAAATTAAACAACTCACATATGGTGCGGTCAATTCACACAGCCGTACCATAAGTTTATAAAAAAAAATTAATTTTATAAATAAGAATTTATACAATCAATTAAAGAGCCTGAAGTTCACCAACAACGAAAAGTTAATTACTTAAACGAATACGAATAATCATAATGAGGGATCTTACAGTAATTCAAAAGTAGATTTCTCAGTTAATTACTTAAACGAGTACGAATAATCATAATGAGGGATCTTACAGTAATTCAAAAGTAGATTTCTCAACTACGGTATCCACGTAATCCCCTCGTATGGACTTGCACAGATTTGTCAGCGTTGAATCTGACACGGAATTTGCTAGGAAAATTCATAATCTAGATTTTATGGAGAAATTACGTTTCTTGTTGTGTTTAATGAATCCCTAGGATGTCCTATATATAGGGGAAGTCCAGCTTAAAGATTAAGCAATCTTTATTAGAAAGATATTTTCTAATCTTGCAAATCATATCTCTTAGATATGATTTCCCTAAATATATTTTCCTACAATAATATTCCATATATTATTTTGGGATTCCTATTTAATTAAATCTAATTTAATTAAACAGTAATAATAATTTATTCCAAATTAATATATTACTAATTAATTTCCCATAAATTAAATATTATATCCAATTTAATACTTAATCAACAAACTATAATCCGTACAAGAGAATTACTTGTTGTGTGACCCATAGACTCTCATATATCGAGCGATTAGCAAACTAACGGTCTTAGTTGAACCTTAGACTATAAATCAGTCATTCTCAATATATGAGGTACGTTGCGAGAAACGTGCAACTACCTGTAACCGTAACGTAGACTATTGCGATATCTTCCTTTCATTCACGAATACTCGATTAGTCTTGAACATGATGAAGTGTCTATTCAAATAACTTAATCATATTATCTCTAATCATTAATTGATCACTTATGTCACACTTGGCCACAAAGTCCAAGTTTACGTGCATTGGTCAATGACTTTGATCCAATTATGATGAGATGATGAGTGTTCTCTCTAAATCCACTTTGAGGAATGAATCATATTCTTGGCTTAACTACCACGGACATGCACTTCGTGATGAACCCAATCTAAGTCATTTCTACCCATGGAAGGGTGCAAGCGTCGGTCATGGTCAAAATTCATCACTCCACGCATGTCGTGCGTATTGACCTCAAGTCAAATGAGTATCACATTGCTCCCACTAACCGAGACACCCATAGACACATATAGTGGAACTACATCAAACAGTTTCTCGGATGGGTATACCAATACCCTCTAATGTATTTGTGCATCCATCATGAGATACCTAGTATCCCGTAGTAAGTGAGATCTTACTACACTCTCTAAGAGAATGATGCAGATCACACACCAATCTCAATCGCATCATCAATATCCCATTCTTGATGATCCTTGATCGGGGCTATTTGACAATCATGCTTAAGTCATCTGAGTTCTCACGATCTCATTGACAACAATGATTCATGGGAACACAGGTAAGAACAAATGCAAACAACCAAACATAATATTCAAACAAGTGTAACGCCATACATTTAATATTAAATAAACAATAATAATATTAAATCAATACTGAATATTATCTTAGCATTAAGTCCTTACAAAGAATTGTCTCTATGACACTAACACTAAAAAAAGTTCACCGTATGTTTTTACATTTTTATTGGTTAAATATCTTGTTTATAGGGTATATTTTATTTTAATTGATATATGTATTAAATATTGTTTGTTTGAGATCATGCATGCTTATATTGTGATGTTAATATATATAAATATATATATATATATATGATATTAATTTTGATGGATATTGCTATACACAATTGAAACTCTGCCCAAGTTTTAAGACTTATTATATTATTTTGTAATTTCATTAATGGCACATGTATTGATATATATATAAGCACTGAAATAGATGGAATATCCAAATCATGTTTGGATGTATTTAATTCCTCGGCTTATTAAAAGATATATCAATGGTGATTTTTATATGAATTGGATAAATTAATTGAATTTGTTACAAGTCAACACGCATGGATGAGTGGAGCAATGATCAAGTGTCCGTGAAATCTAAAAAATTGTTGAAATAGAGCATTCAGAAGCAGTGATGAAGTTAGGATGCACTTGTTGAAACTGGTTTCATTGAACATTATCACAGACATGTCATGGTGAGATGGTTTGGAATGTTTATCATACTGCAACATAAGAATATTTTGATGCAAGTCAAGAGAATTTTGAATTTGGATCGCAGGTCGGTGGTAGTAATATTGATCAAAAGTCGAAGACGAAGAACCGGGTTTGTACCATGGCGTAGCTTCAGGTTATGGGTTTAACTTTCAAAGATGGAGGAAGAATCAAATCAGCAGGCAATTTTATGAAATGCTCAATGCAGCCAATCGAGATTTGCTTCCTGGTTCATCTAATTCTCAGTTGTCATTTAATGCTCAACTTTCAAGCATTAAATCTGAAAACAAATTTCAGAAAAATGATATAATAAAATTTTTCAATTGTGTAGGTGAGATATGTCCTCCATGTAATATGGTACCAAAAACCCTTATACCAAAGCAAGCGTCCTATGTGTGGTATGGGCTGAAGATAGGAAATTAGAGAGTTATAGGATTTGTGGTACCTCACGATACAAACCATTTGCTGCGATAAAACTAATGGTTGAACCTGTTAATCTTCTAAATAATACCCATTATTTTTTTTCCTATTAAGTTAGTTTTTAAATTTTTTAATTAGCAATCAACCCAAATTAATTTCCCAGTAAACCTCCCATTTTAGGATGAAGAGTTGGACGGCGAGGAGTGGTGATGAGAGATGGTCCTAGTTGTTAATTATTCTAAAATAAAGGGCCGAAGTAACCTACTTCTCCTCGTCAAGCATGTCCGACCATCTGGCGGAGGTAGGTATAGGAGAGGCCGTAGAGTCTGAATCTGAAGCTGAAGTACCATCGACCAAGTTCTTGATGGAACTGGTAGTAGCAGGCTCAGTAGGAGCCAAGTCTGATCAAGAAGGCGAAGCTGTTTTCTTTGGTACCTGCCAGTCCGTGTTCTCGTGCTCTGTAGTCTTCTCACTCATTCCTTTCTGAATAACCTGTTCTGGTAAGTAGGGCTGACCCCAGTAGTATTATCTCCCACCTCCAATGTACTAGTTATGACACATATCTCATCAAAGGAAGGTAGAAGACCATCCACTCCAATATCCTACATTTTCGTGTCCTTTACTATGCTATCTCCAGGGTTATTAGAATTACCTGTCTTTGTGAACTCCTTCATGGTCCATGTCTGCTGTTTTGGATCCTTGCTCGGGCCATTCCAGTGGTGAGGTTTAGAACTATCATCCTACTTCATATTTTATCATTGTTGACATTTTCGTTGTTTAAATAAAGTATTTTTAAAATAATAGTCGTTGTTCTTTAACGTTACAGATTTGAAATTCAAATTTAATCGCACTCAAGTTAGTTACTTTAACTACTTTTTAGAAAGTCCATTTTATGAAAATTGGGGGCGTGACAAAGTGGTATCAGAGCGGGTCTATGTTATTGTAGACTTTCTAAAATACATCTTTTGAGTTGAATAATTGAGTTATTTAAAGTGCATCAACTAAAGACATGCCTATTAGTTGTATTTGTATATATGTGATATTCTTGTATGTTGTAATTATCCCACATCAGGTTAGACTAGTCAGTCTCTCATATTGTACTTGTATATATTTCTCCTAGTCAATTGAATAAAATATTTTTTGACCAATTCTCAACATGGTAACCAGAGCCTAATTGGCTAACACTTCTTTTTTTTTTCTCTCAATCCTCTAAATCACCAAATCAAATCCCACAAATTAATTTTTCTTATTATTTGGTCAACTCTTCCCTCTAATACCATAGCTAATTTGTGAGAAATTGAGAGGATCACCAATAAACCGGTGATTAGGAATTTCACTAATAATATAGAGGAGATTACAACAAGATTTCCATAATTGACGGAAATCAATAATAAATTCTAATTTTGTACAATTAATGCTAATTAATTCTAAGTCAATACAAATCCTCTATTTACTCTTAATACCCCCGTCAAGCATTGCGTGGGATGAAGACAAACGCAAAGCTTGGAATGTAACAACTCGAAAGGTGGGCGTTGAAGACTCTTAATAAAGATATCCGCAGGCTGAAAATGTGTAGGAACAAACTCAGCATGAAGCTTTCCTGATGAGACAAGTTCAAAGACGAAAGTGACAATCAATGTCAATGTGCTTCTCCCGCTTGTGGGCAACTGGATTCTGGCTAAGAAAAATATCACTCTTGTTATCGCAGAGAAGAAGAGGACAAGTTGGCAGAAGCTCTTTCAACTCACGCAAGAGATTCGTTAACCAAACAAGCTCCGAAGCTATGTTGGCCAAGACTCTATACTCAGATTCACAATTGGATCAAGCGACTATGGGTTGTTTCTTCGCGCTCCAAAAACAAGGTTACCAGCCCAAGAAAATAAAGTAGCCATAAGTGGACTGTCGTGTCTCAACACAACGAGCCCAATCTGCATCTGAATAACCAATAATAGCTTATTCTGGACAAATAAACAATTTATTAAGAGAAAAAGAAAAGGAGGGTGGACCCAAATGTGACCCATACAAGAGAAAAAGTGTCTCTGGCCCTAAAGTGACCAGATGACCAAAATATGTAAAAGAATCAATGCAAGTCAACTAGCATCTAAATGATGTCTCTGAGACCGAGTTAAAGAATTATCAACCATAGAGCCTTGCAAGGAAACCTCCAACCTTTTAGCCTTCTGTCTCGTGTTGTATGCTTCTCGTCTCTGATTATCTTCCCTTCTGGCATGTTTCTGCTTTACCTTTATTATCTTGCCTAAACGATCCTTCAGATCCAACTTGCCCCCTGAGATTTTTAAATAATGTTGCTCTGCCTCAGTAAGGGCCGAAGTAACCTACTTCTCCTCGTCAAGCATGTCCGACCATCTGGCGGAGGTAGGTATAGGAGAGGCCGTAGAATCTGAATCTGAAGCTGAAGTACCATCGACCAAGTTCTTGATGGAACTGGTAGTAGCAGGCTCAGTAGGAGCCAAGTCTGATCAAGAAGGCGAAGCTATTTTCTTTGGTACCTGCCAGTCCGTGTTCTCGTGCTCTGTAGTCTTCTCACTCATTCCTTTCTGAATAACCTGCTTCGCAAGGTAGGTGACCCGATAGTATTATCTCCCACCTCCAATGTACCCGTTACGACACATATCTCATCAAAGGAAGGTAGAAGACCATCCACTCCAATATCCTACATTTTCGTGTCCTTTACTATGCTATCTCCAGGGTTATTAGAATTACCTGTCTCTGTGAACTCCTTCCTGGTCCATATCTGCTGTTTTGGATCCTTGCTCGGGCCATTCCAGTGGTGAGGTTTAGAACTATCATCAGGCTTTCCACCTGGTGGATTTCCACCATAAGAACGATAATTATCAATTGAATGACTGACTATCTGACAATGGGTGTTAAATGTTGGATGTTGTTCATAACCCACTGATGCAATCGAGCAATGTCTGGATCTTTCATACATAATATTGTACTCCTTCTCCTTACGAAGATCCAATTCAATTAGAACCCTAGCATAATGACACATAGTTTGGTTCCGAGTACGTTCATCTACCCCAACAACAGGACCAAGGGCTGAAGCAATTCGTTTAATGATAGGCACATAAAAATATTCTATTGGAAACTCTTAAATTCAAACCCATATAGTAACAATAGGAGAGCTAACCTTGTATGGGTTAAATTCTGCGACCCACTTTTGAAGTCTCATCGTTCCAAACTCTGAAGTGTAAAGAAAAGACCGTAATGAATAGTCCATTTTACATAGCGAAGAATGCGTATTAAGGCAAAGAAATGATCTTCTGAAGGAGATTGCAAGAACTGACTAACATAATTTACTGCATATGACAAATCGGATCATGAAAAAAGAGTGTCTGGACTGAGAAAGGATTCCCCTACAACCAAAGCAGTGGCAATGGGCTTTGAATCCAACATATCTGCAAGCTCTAATACATCATGAGCATACTGAGCTTGGCTAACAAACAAGCCGTCAGAGGTATAGGAGATCTCGAGGCTAAGAAAGTAATTCAACTTTCCGAGATCCTTAATAACAAATTCACTATGAGTACGACTGATAAAACGACGTAGAATGTCTGAATCATTACCTGTAATAATGATATCATCTGCATAAATTAAAAGATAGATGATAGAGATACCTTAATGAAGGTAAAAAAAGGAGGAATCTGAACGAGGCTAATGATATCCGAGAGTTAGCAAAAAGGAGTTGAACCACTAAAACCAAACCAAAGGAGCCTGATGAAGGCCACATAATGTTTTCTTCAGATGACAAACATGATCAGGAAAGCGGGGATCGACAAAATCGAGAAGCTGAGCCATGAAAACTAGTTTGGTGAGAATGTCCTTTAGAAAACATTCTTCACATCAAGCTGATGATGAGGCCACTTACGATGAATCAGAAGAGAAAGAATAACTCGAACGGTAGCAGCTTTAACAATCGGGCTAAATGTATGATGGAAGTCAGTACCGAGTACCTGAGTGAAAACCTAAGCCAGGATTCGAGCCTTATGGTGTTCGATTGAACTATCCAAGTGATACTTAGTCCGGAAAACGTACTTTGACCCGACTACGTTGGTATTCGAAGGAAAAGGCACCAGATCCCAAGTCTGATTAGATCGAAGAACATCGATCTCTTCTTACATAGCAGAAACCCAGTGAGGAGATTTAGAGGCAGATTTAAAACCCTTGGGCTCAGAAGCATCGACTAGAGCCGAGGGGAGAGTAGTGGAGGAAATATCAACTGGATAACGAGGTTTAAATATGCTAGCACGTGCACGAGTAACCATTGGATAGGCAGGTGGAGGCATGTGCAGAGGAGCCTCGTCATGGGCATCCGGTTCCGGAGGAAAAGCTAGTTCAATCTCGGGAGCTGGATGAACTAATGGAGCTGGAGCAAGGGTTGGTTTAGGCTGCTGAATAACAGGAGGAGATGGAGGCGGATCATCTTGCAAAGGTGGTGATACTTCTGAAATCGGAGAATTTCCATGAAAAGGTGGTCGCGAGCATGCGAAACAAGGGGCACATCATCCAAGAAATGGGAAGTACTCAACTCAAAAGGCATGGAAGCATTTTTTTTTTCAAAAAATGGTAAAGCTTGTTCATCAAACTGAGCATGGCGAGTGATGAACACTGAAAACCCTTATAAGCACTGTTGTAACCCAAAAAAAATGCATGGATGACTTTTAGGGGCCAATTTGTTTTCTACATAATCCCGAAGATACGGAACCACTCTACAATCGAATGGTTTAAATATGGCATAATTCGGGGCAAACCCAAATAACATTTCAAATGGAGACTTGTTATCCAGTATAGATGAGGGAAGTCGATTTATAACATAAATTATTGTGGCAAAGACAATAAACCACAATGAAGCAAGAGCATAAGCATGAGCATGAAACATCATAGATAAACTAGTTTTAGAAATGTGACGATGCTTACACTCAGCACGGCCATTCAGCTGTGGAGTATAAGGGCATGAAATACGATAACCATCCAAAGTGAAAATAGGGGCAGGTCCCCACAAATCACAATGTGCCATATCAAGAACAGAAGAAGCATGTATATCATTCATCGGAAAACATAGTTTCTTGCTTTTTGCCAACTAGCAGGGCGAACAAACACCGGGATTTGGTAATAAAAATGTGATAGATAAATATCCTAACTTATTCAATAAAGAGGTAACAGAATAAGCAACATGTCCAAGGCGTAAATGCCATAAATCAAAACTAGCTCGTAAATCTTTAGTATGTAAAGTAGCAACCAAAGCTGAGCTACCTCACTCCAAAATTTAAAGACCCTTTCCACACCTTCCCTAGGCTAGTACTGCGTTTGTGACCGGATTCTGAATGACAAAAAACTTATGAGAGAACATAACATCAATACTATGATCGAACGTCAGCTTGTTGATAGATAATAAGTTTTTGGTTATATGAAGGACAACCAAAACGTCTAGTAAATCAACATCAGAAGTAAGTTTACTCGTGCCAATGTGAGTAATAGGCAAAGAATTTCCATTACCAACAAACAGAACTATTACCATAATAAGGCTCAAATTAGTCCTATGCAGACGTCTGTGAGGTCATGTGAGTAAAGGCACCATAATCAACGTACCACTCAGGGCATAATTAGTATCCATAACATTGGAAGAAACTCGGAAAGCCTCAGTAAGGTTGGCCAAAGATTGTGGAGGCTAAGAAATCCCGGATGAACGAGCATTGATAAATTGCAGACACTTGTTTGTGTAGTGCTCACCCCTGCAAATCTAACAAAGCGGAACATAGGGCTTATGATCCTCCACGTCCGCCACCTGAGTTTCCCCGTCCACCCAAATTATAATTACTACGTGCATGTCCATAATTTCAAGAATTTCCAGAATTTGCAGATTGCCCTGAAGAGTCATGCAAACCAGAATTCCCTCGATTCGATGCCATGAAGACCGCTGGTGCAGTAACCGGCCCTTCCATCGCTTGTTCATGAGATCGAATTGGATGGCCTAATGAAGAAGATCACCAAAAGGTGGAACTGAAGACATCGCCATTCAAGTATTGGTGAAATTGGCGAACTAAATGCTGAGTCTGCAAACTAGCCAATGACTTTGATCATTGTCATCGATCGACTTTCCAATGGCAGAAACTTGGTCACATATGGCCTTAAAAAATTTCCTGCAATCGAGAGAGGATCACGCCTGAGAGAAAGAAAAGCCTCACGAAGCTGATTGGCTGGGATATCGAGGCATTGGCGAATGCCGCCTCGAGAACCATCCATGCCGACCTCGATGGATGCAGTCAAGAACTTCGGCCATGGCTTCTTCTGTCAACGTAGCAAACAAAACACCCAGATGTTTCTTGTCTTTGAGAGTCCAGGCAGTGTAGGCTGGATTTGGTGCAGAAGCACCGGCGTCAGTGGTGATGGACGCAGGCGGAGCAGCGATCGTTCCGTCGACCATGCCAAACATGTCGAATGCAGTTGCCATGGAAGTGAACTATCGTTTCCACATGAGACAGGAAACGGATGACAGCTTGATTGGGACGAGATTGATCATGGATGTGGTGGAGATGGTGTCTGATGCGGTGACCATGGAGGAGATGCGGCGACGATCACAGAAGAAGCAGTAGGAAGGATGAACGCGACGGATGAAATCAAGATAGCAAGTGGTGGTGACGGAGCGAGAATAGCGGCCGTGCAGAGAACAAGTGAAAGGGTCGAGTTCACCATGAGAAACGCGGAGATTGTAGTGAATATGTTGGGATTAGGGTGAGAAGAGAGTAGGTTTTCAAGAAAGTGCAGGAAAATGGGTCTGGTTTTCTTGCTCAGTAGGGTTCCACCATGAGGTTGCTGTGAAGATGATAAGCCGATGAGAATAGGAGAAAGTGGCGGAAATTTTTTTTTGGGTTTTTTAGGTGTGAGAATTGAAAGGATCACCGATAAACCAGTGAATATGAATTTTACTAATAATATAGAGGAGATTACAACAAGATTTCCATAATTGACGAAATCAATAATAAAACTGAGTTTGTACAATTAATGCTAACTAATTTTAAGTCAATACAAAATCCTCTATTTACTCTTAATATAATTACTTGGTATCCAAAAATCACGCCACAATCATCTCTTGGCTGATTTCTTTTTTCTCAATCACATAATTTTCGTGATTGCTTCTTCTTCTCCACGTAATTGCTCCATCAGCACATCTTAGCAAAACCCCATTCTCCTCACGCCACCATATTGCATCTGTTAGCATCATATCGTTGCAATCAAGCATCTCTATTTTGTTCACATCTCTTCTGCTCACCATGTCAGACTGTCAATCGCCTCCTCGTCATTCTTTTCAACCTGCATACTCATCCCCATTTGTTCATACTGATGCGTCTGCTCCATCACAATCAGGTTGGATTTTGGACTCGGGTGCTTCGCATCACATCACCTCTGATTTAGCAAATTTGCATGATCCATATGATGGAACTGATGGCTAGTCGTCGATGATGGTAACAAATTGAATATTACCATACTGGAAACTTGGAATTTTCGAATTTATTATCTCTCAAATTTTCGAATGCTTTATTTATTCCTGTCATGTCGGAAAACTTGGTATTTGTTTCCTAGTTGTGCCAGCAGAATAACGTTGTGGTTGAATTTCCTGTCTATAATTTTCAGGTGAAGGCCTGTCGTACAGGGGGTGTTATTCTTCAAGGTCCACGCATTAATGGATTGTATGTCTGGTCAGTTGGTGTTCGTGCCTCTATCTTTCCCTCTGCTCATCCTATAGTTAGACAATCACCTACCTTGTGGCATGTGTTGGGAAATTAGGGGTGCCCGGATCTATTCGAGGTGAATTTAAATACATATTTAAATTAATTAATTACTAAATCAATTCAACATAATAATTAATAATCAAATAAACAACATGCGTACACATAATCCAAGTAAATCCTAAGAATGAGGAATCTAGGAGTTACGAGATTGCATACCTCTTGTAGAGACAACCGTTGAGACGATGGATCAACCCAAAGTGCCTTCTCAAATATACCCCAAGTCTACGAACGTAATCCGGTGGGAGGATTCTCAACGAACGATTTTAATTTAAAGGAAAAATAAAATATTTGCCACCACCTTTGTGGATTTCTAATTTTTCCAATACATGGAATTGCATTGGGATGAAAAATTCATCCCCTATATATAGGACAAGGGGGGGATGAAAATTTAGGTTAATTGGGCATTGGGAAATGTCCTTGCTTGTTCCTCAAGATACAATCTACAATATATCCAATATATTCTATTTTCCAAAATATCTCCCAACAAAATCTCCTCCTCCTTCTTGCCTTGCGTTATTTTTGAAAATTTCAATGAAATAGGGAAGAAAAAATATCTTTGACTTTTCTTGAATTTATGGGATAAACTTGTATCTCAAGAATACTTATTCCATAAAATCTTTCCAAGAAAATCAAGAAAATATTTTATCTCTCATACTCATAATTTTCGAAAATATCATGAAAAAATAGGCAATAATATTTTCTTCTCATTTTAATTAATTAGACTTTAATTTGGGCTATTTGAGGGGCCTTTAGGAGAATTAAGATTGGACCTCCAATGGACTATGAAACTTTAATATTTAGCCAAAATATTATTCAAGCCCATTAATATTAATTTACTCCACTATAAAATTAATATTGAACTATCCATCTTAACCCACATTACGACTTCACAATAATATGGCTCCCGATCATTATTTCCCGCGTTTAAGATTATCTTAGTCCATTAATTAATTAAGCCACTGAACAGACTTTATATTAATTAATATCTTTGTCCTTGGAGTAAAGACAGCTCAACATTATTATTCATACTGGAAATAAATTTCCACTTGCAAGGTTTGGTATGATAATGATTCTGAGCCCACCAAGGGGACAAATCAAGCAAGTCGTACTTGCACGCGATTCTCCGTATTAAATCTTAGCAATCGTCATGTAATCAATAATATTGCCCAAGATACAAGGTATCGAATCACATTGATTCTCTTCCCATCATAACTCAAAGCAATAGTTATTAATTTCACACGATCCTATTTAAGGGACGGAGATTAAGAAATAACGAACCACTGAGGTCTAATTCTTTAATATTCAGTACCGAAGAATTTATCCTCCTGTAGGTCCTATTCAGCGCATCATAATGCACTAGTGTAATCTCTTGGTCAAGACAAGTCAATTTGAGCCTTACACTTCAACCTTTCATGATGGATTGTTCATTTCCATCTGGGTTGTGAATTTGTACTTAGTCACGAGGAACTGTTAATTTGGGTATCACCAAATTTACTGCAACGTAACACGTACTTACTTATTGAACAGGTATGCAGTAAATATATATAACATTCATTCATATTTAATGCAACATGTGATTAATAATTTATTCAGTAAATAAATAAGAAATTCAGTTTGGTTATATAAAGTAAAAAACATACTTTTCAGTATAGCCCCAACAATCTCCCACTTATACTCAAAGTCTGCTTTTAAGTATACTACAACATGTCTCGTGTTCTATGTGACATCTAATGTCACCTACATAAACCTAATAATATTTCTCCCAGTTATACTCAAAGCAGATTGACAACGCTCTTGACACCCATTCCTTCCACATGTCTCTCGAATATACTCTGAGGCAGACCCTTTGTGAATGGATCTGCTAGGTTGTCTTCAGACGCAATTTTTGCCACTTCTATGTCTCCTCTCTTAACGATTTCTCGTATAAAATTGTATTTTCTTTTTATGTATTTGCTGGCCTTATGGGCTCTCGGTTCTCTAGAATTTGCAACTGCTCCGGCGTTATCACAGTAAACTGTGATCGTGCTGGGAAAATTCGGAACGACATCCAAGCCCACTAGGAAGTTCTTGAGCCAAACCGCTTCTTTCGCTGCTTCACAAGCAGCTACATATTCGGCTTCCATGGTAGAATCGGCGATGCATTTCTGCTTAACGCTTCTTCATGTCATGGCTCCTCCCCCCATGCAAAACACACTACCCGAGGTTGACTTTCTGGAGTATATGTCTGATTGGAAATCTGAGTCCGTATAACCGATGGGGATTAGACTGTCTGATTGATAAACATACATTCTGTTCCGTGTCCTCTTCAGATACTTCAGAATGTTCTTAACTGCAGTTCAATGCTCTTTCCCAGGGTTACTTTGATATCTTGCCATCATGCCTACGGCGAAGCAGATATCCGGTCTCGTGCACATCATTGCATAAATGAGGCTTCCTACAGCCGAAGCATAAGGAACGCACTTCATGTCATCTATTTCCTTTTGTGTCTTTGGACACATCTCCTTGGATAGATGGATTCCGTGTTTGAAAGGGACAAAGTCTTTCTTGGAATCTTGCATGCTGAATCGCTTCAAAACGGTGCCTATATATGAGGCTTGCGAAAGCCCTATCATTCTTTTCATGCGATCTCGAGTGATCTTGATCCCTAGGACGTGACCAGCTTCCCCTAAATCCTTCATATCAAACTGTTTTGACAGCCATGCCCTTACGTCTGACAACATCTTTACATCATTCCCGATGAGCAGAATGTCATCTACGTATAGTACCAAGAATACCAAGGCAGTTCCGTCATGCTTTTTATAGACACAACTTTCGAAATTATTTTGATCAAAACCGTAGGATTATAACTTGATCAAAACACTGATTCCAAGCACGGGATGCTTGCTTTAGCCCATAAATGGACTTCTTTAGCTTGCAAACCAGATGCTCTTGGCCTTTTTCAATGAAGCCTTCGGGTTGTTGCATTTAGATTTCTTCGTCAAGACTTTCATTAAGGAAAGCGATCTTGACATCCATTTGTCAGATCTCAAAGTCTAGATGCGCAGCAATCGACAAGAGAATGCGGATGGACTTGAGCATGGCTACGGGCGAAAAGGTTTCCTCATAGTCGATCCCTTCTTTCTGAGTGTACCCTTTCGCCACGAGTCTCGCTTTAAAGGTTTCAACCTTTCCGTCCAGTCCCCTTTTTCTCTTGTATACACACTTGCATCCAATGGATTTTACCCCACTAAGTAGTTCGACTAGCTCCCACACTTTATTGGGATCCATTGAATCCATTTCGGCTTCCATTGCGGTTTGCCAAGAAGTTGCATCCTTGTCTTGAATCATCTCGTTGTAGGACCATGGATCTGATTCTTCTCCTGAGATCAAGTCCGAGGACTCTCCTATCCCCAAGAATCACTCGGGTTGCCTAACAACCCTCCCACTACGACGAGGTTCTGGTTGTGTAGGTGTGACGCTTGGTATTTCGTCTTGTACAGTTGGCAACGGAGTTGGGCCCCTAAGTTCTTCTAAGGTAATCTCTCTTCTAGGCTTTTTATCATTCATGTAGTCTTCTTCCAAAAATCTAAAGTGCGTACTAATTACAAACTTTTGATCTTCGGGACCATAGAACGTGCATCCCTTTGTTCCTTCGGGGTACCCTATAAACAACCTTAATTCCGAACGTGCATCCAATTTACTAGCTTCCTTATCCAACACGTATACCGGACACCCCCAGATCCTCATGTGTCCTAAGCTGGGCTTGCGCCCCATCCACAATTCCCTAGGGGTTTTGGGAACAGATTTGGATGGCACTAAGTTCAGAATATAAGTTGTTGTTTTCAAGGCATAACCCCAGAACGATTTTGATAAATCCGCATAACTCATCATTGACCTTACCATTTCTAGAAGCATTCTATTTCTTCGTTCTACAACCCCGTTTCGTTGAGGGGTACCGGGTGCAGTCAACTGGGATGCAATCCCTTCATCCAACAGGTAGTTCAAGAATTCATCGTTGAGGTATTCGCCTCCACGATCAGATCGTAGAAACTTGATACTCTTTTCCTTATGATTCTCTGCTTGAGCCTTAAATTCTTTGAATTTATCAAAGGTCTCAGATTTATGCTTCATTAGGAAAACGTACCCATAGCGTGAGTAATCATCGATAAACGTAACGAAATACTCGTAGCCACCTCTTCCTTTGATTTGCATTAGACCACATACATCGGTGTGAACGATCTCCACACTTCTTTAGCTCTAATCCCCTTGGCTCCAAATGCCCTCTTGGTCATCTTACCCTCCAAGTATGATTCGCAAGTTGGAAATGGTTCAATCAGGAGGGACTCCAATGAACCATCTTGGACCAACATTTGGATCCTTTTTGGATTAATATGACCTAATCTTAGGTGCCAAAGAAGTGTCTCGTTCACGTTAGTCGAATGTTTCCTTTTATTACTTGAAATAGTAGATGTGTTATAGGATGCATTCTATGAGTGATGTGCACAATTAATAATATAGAGATTGTTCCGCAAAGTTCCTCGAAAGATAACCACATCGTTACGAAAGACAGTAACATGTTTATTAAAACAAACAGAATATCCATCAACAAATAGTTTTCAAACAGAAATTCGGTTTTTGCGAAAAAACAGGAACATAAAGAACATCTCTTAAAATTAAACTCTTGTCTTCAAAAGACAAGTGCACGTCTCCCACTGCTTTAGCTGCCACTCTCGTAGCATCTCCTAACGTGCGAGGATCTCTCTCTCACTAAGTTGCCGGGTCCGCTTGTACCCCTGTAATGTGAAACAGACATGATCAGTGGACCCTGTATCCATTACCTACGAATGAGTAGCATATGCCGCTAAATAAGTTTCAACAACTAGTGCGTGAGAATTGCCTTTCTTTCCATTCCGCTTGGGATTGGAACTGACCGATTTCCAATGTCCTTTTTCACCGCAGTTAAAATACTTTTCCTTTGGTTTCTTCTGGATACCTAACCAATTGACTGCCTTACCTTTACCTTTCTTAGTAGGAGCTCTGCTTTGCTTCCGATTGTTCATCTTCACTATGATCTTGCCTTCCACTGGCCTAGATCTTGAAAGAAGTTTCTTAGTCATCAAAGCTTCGTCTTCTTGTCCCAAATGTTTCTCAATTGTCTCCGAGACCTCTTGTAGAGTATCTATAGTGAACATGTGATCGCTCATCACAAAACTACAGAAAAAACTCATTAAAGCATCTTGGAAGAGTTAGGAACAAGAATTCGATTTGAGCCCCATCATCATACTTGGTACCGAGGTAAGCAAGTTTTTCAAAATGGTGCTTGACTTTGAGAACATGATCCCTTACAAGTATTCCCTCTGTCATCTTTAGCCTAGCCACGCCATCACGATGAAACTGTTCGGTCATGTGGTTTTCTGTTGAAAACATTTCCTCAAGACTCTGCAAGATCTCCATAGCTGATTCAACATCCTCATGAATGTGTTTTAAATCATCAGACAATGAAGTCAAGATTATACACTTCATTGATTTGTTGGCCTGCTCCCAAATTTTATACAAAGATCTCTCCGCATTAGATGACCCTTCAGTAAGTTTTTCAGGTTTAGATCCGCAAAGAACCCGTTGTGGTTGTGCAGTGAGGACAAATTTCATATTTCTTTTCCAAGTTACATAGTTTTCACCAGTAAGTTGATGTTCTTTGAGCATATATTTTAGTGGATTAAAAGGTTGTGACATGATGATACTGAAAATGAACATAAATCTTGTGTCAATATCCGAATCAACACAAATAAAATCACATAATTCGATCACATAATTCATATTGAAATCTCAAAAAAAATATGAACATGCATCAGCCAACATCTCGAAACAATTTTTAAATGAGCCTCTTGGGAGGGTCATCATTTAAATCACATTCAAGCAGGTTACAAACAAGAATAGTTACAAACCTTTAATTAATAGTTGGCTCCCACTTGACCAATACAAAGTTGACAGGGACTTCGGCGAAGTATATGCATATCAATTTTGTACCTAAGTAATAACCATGATTAAATATAGAATTACTACTTCGTTTTGATTGAGCCTCTTGGGAGGGTCATCGTCGCCACTAATAATAATTCACAATCATCCTTTTGAGAATTTATTCATGTGAAAACTTTCTTTTGGCCGTCCCTTAGGGGAATTTCTCCAAAAGATTTCACAAATAAATAAATCATGGAGGTCAAAATTAATTTGATTCAAAACCAAATTAATTGTTTAAAAACATACTTAGTAATTTTTTAATTTGAGATTTTTCGTTGAGCAATTCGCATGCAAACACATTTAAACAAATTAAATAAAGCATAAGAAAATACAACAATAAATCAAGAAAAGCAGAAAAATAAACATACAGGGGGTGTTATTCTTCAAGGTCCACGCATTAATGGATTGTATGTCTGGTCAGTTGGTGTTCGTGCCTCTATCTTTCCCTCTGCTCATCCTATAGTTAGACAATCACCTACCTTGTGGCATGTGTTGGGAAATTAGGGGTGCCCGGATCTATTCGAGGTGAATTTAAATACATATTTAAATTAATTAATTACTAAATCAATTCAACATAATAATTAATAAGCAAATAAACAACATGCATACACATAATCCACGTAAATCCTAAGCATGCGGAATCTAGGAGTTACGAGATTACATACCTCTTGTAGAGACAACCGTTGAGACGATGGATCAACCCAAAGTGCCTTCCCAAATATGTCCCAAGTCCACAAACGTAATCCAGTGGGAGGATTCTCAACGAACGATTTTAATTTAAAGGAAAAATAAAATATTTGCCACCACCTTTGTGGATTTCTAATTTTTCCAACACATAGAATTGCATTGGGGATGAAAAATTCATCCCCTATATATAGGACAGGGGGGGACGAAAATTTAGGTTAATTGGGCATTGGGAAATTTCCTTGCTTTTTCCTCAAGATACAATCTAGAATATACCTAATATATTCTATTTCCCAAAATATCTTCCAACAAAATCTTCTCATCTTTCTTGCCTTGCATTATTTTCGAAAATTTCAATGAAATAGGGAAGAAAAAATATCTTTGACTTTTCTTGAATTTATGGGATAAACTTGTATCTCAAGAATACTAATTCCATAAAATCTTTCCAAGAAAATCAAGAAATCTTTTCTCTCTCCTACTCATAATTTTCGAAAATATCATTGAAAAATAGGCAATAATATTTTTTTCTCCTTTTCATTACTTGGACTTTAATTTGGGCTATTTGAGGGGCCTATAAGAGAATTAAGATTGGACATCCAATGGGCTATGAAACTTTAATATTTAGCCAAAATATTATTCAAGCCCATTAATATTAATTTACTCCACTATAAAATTAATATTGAACTATCCATCTTAACCCACATTACGACTTCACAATAATATGGCTCCCGATCATTATTTCCCGCGTTTAAGATTATCTTTGTCCATTAATTAATTAAGCCACTGAACAGACTTTATATTAATTAATATCTTTGTCCTTGGAGTAAAGACAACTCAACATTATTATCCATACCGGAAATAAATTTCCACTTGCAAGATTTGGTATGATAAAGATTCTGAGCCCACCAAGGGGACGAATCAAGCAAGCCGTACTTGCACGTGATTTTAAGTATTAAATCTTAGCAATCGACATGTAATCAATAATATTGCCCAACATACAAGATATCAAATCACATTGATTCTCTTCCCATCATAAGTCAAAGTAATAGTTATTAATTTCACATGATCCTATTTAAGGGACGGAGATTAAGAAATACTGAACCACTGAGGTATAATTCTTGTATATTCAGTACCGAAGAATTTATCCTCTTGTAGGTCTTATTCAGCGCATCATAATGCAAGAGTGTAATCTCTTGGTCAAGACAAGTCAATCTGAGCCTTACACTTCAACCTTTCATGATGGATTGTTCATTTCCATCTGGGTTGTGAATTTGTACTTAGTCACGAGGAACTGTTAATTTGATCTTCTGTGATCTGGTATCACCAAATTAACTGCAACGTAACACGTACTTACTTATTGAACAGGTATGCAGTAAATATATATAACATTCATTCATATTTAATGCAACATGTGATTAATAATTTATTTCAGTAAATAAATAAGAAATTCAATTTGGTTATACAAAGTAAAAAACATACTTTTCACTATAACCCCAACAGCATGCTCGACTTGGTCTTCCTTCTGCTAATGTTTTGAGTCATACTTTATCTAGTCATTTTCTTTCTTCAAATAAAACAGTTGATTTTAGTTGTGAGTCTTGTAAGTGCATTAAGAGTCGTAAACTACCTTTTACTGAGTCTTCCTTCACTTTTGTTTTGCCACTTTAGTTAATTTTTTATGATGTTTGGACATCCCCTGTTTTATCTTGTGATGGTTTAAAATACTATGTCATATTTGTTGATCATTTTTCAAAATATGTCTGGTTGTATCCCTTAAAAGGAAGTTTGATGTTTTACCTACATTCATAGCCTATAAAGCATTGTTTGAAAACTACCTTAAAACTAAAATCACAACACTTTACTCTGATAATGAAGGAGAATATTTAGCTCTTCACCCATTCTTAACTTCTCATGGCATCGCTCATCTTTCCACACCACATCATACTCCGAAACATAATGGTGCTTCTGAGCATAGCCATCGTAATACTGTTGATACTGGTTAGGCTTTTCTTCATCAAGTTTTCATGCCTCTTGAATACTAGCCTTATACTATATCCACTGCCACATATCTTATAAATCGTCCCCCAAAAATGGACCTTAATATGGCCTCCTCTTTCAAGAAACTCTTCCATCATACTCCAAATTTATTCAAACTTCATGTGTTTGGGTGTCAATGCTTCCCTTGGGTTTGTCCATACACTTCACATAAGCTTGACACTCGATCTCATCCTTGTGTTTTTGTTGGGTACTCTCAAACTCAAAGTGCCTATTTATGCCTCGATCGTTCCTCCAATAAGATCTTTACGTCTTGACATGTTGAGTTTGTGGAACACATTTTTCGATTCTCTATCCCAGCTATTATACCAACTGAAGTAGCACCATCTGATCCTTCTTTTGTGTCTATTCCTACACCTCCACTAGTTGTCATTTTCGTGCCACTAGCTGTGCCAGTACTACCTCCACTGCTGCCTACACCCTCGCCCCCTCGACAGACTCCTTCACTGCCACCTCCTTCTCCAGCTCCACCAGCCCATCATCAGATGTTCACTCGATCTCGAAACAACATCACAAAATCAAACCCAAGGTACGGTCTTACATCAGATGTTGTTACTGGTGTTGAACCCTCTACTGTATCATAGGCCCTCTCTGATCTAGGATGGCATGAGGCCATGTCTTCTGAGTTTAATGCCTTACTCAAAAATAGTACATGGGATCTTGTCCCCTCGACTTCATCTCAAAATATTATTGGAAACAAATGGGTCTTTCCTATTAAACGAAAGCCTGATAGGTCAATTAACAAGTATAAAGCCCGTTTTGTTGCTAAGGGATTTTATTAATGCCCTGGAATTGACTTTAAAACATCCAGTCTTGTTGTCAAACCTGCCACAGTTCGCATCCTCAGCATTATGGTTTCTCGTAATTGGCTCCTATGTCAGTTTGATGTAAACAATGTCTTCCTTCATAGTTCTCTTACTGATGGGGTATATATGGCTTAACCTCCTGGTTTCTCGGATCAAATTCACCCCAGTTTTGTCTGTCGTCTTCGCGAATCTATTTATGGTTTGAAACAGGCGCTACACACTTTGTATAATGCACTTCATACCTTCTTGATTTCTACTGGTTTTGTTTGCACCAAATCCGATGAATCTCTATTTGTGTATAATCATTAGGGTGTCACTGCTTATATTTTGGTATACGTGGATGATTTGATTCTGACTAGCAGTGACAATTGTTTCCTCTCTCGAGCGATTACTGACTTGGCAAGTGAATTCTCTATCAAGGATCTCGGAACCTTATCCTACTTTCTTGGTGTTGAGGTCCATTGTAACTTGTCTTCCTGTTTCCTATCACAGCGCAAGTATGGGATAGATCAACTATCTTGTCATAATATGATTGATGTTAAACCTGCCTAGACGCCTCTAGCCCTGGGTGTCCCAACTCTCCCATGATGGTAGTGGTCCAGCTGATGCTTCCAAGTATCGCAAAGTTCTTGGTAGTCTTCAGAATATATTGCTTACACGTCCTAATGTTGTATTTGCTATCAACAAATTGTGCCAGATTATGCATGCTCCAACTGAAACACATTTGGGTGCTGTCAAATGACTACTTAGTTATCTAAATGGCACTCGTCATCTTGCTCTACACTTAAGACGTGATTCTCCTTTATCACTCCACTATTTTACTGATGCTGATTATGCTAGTGACTGCGATGATCGCACTTCTACTGGAGTGTTCATCATTTTCCTTGGTGCTAATCATATCTCTTGTAGCTCTATGAAACAATGTACTATAGCTCTATGAAACAATGTACTGTAGCTCGGTCTTCAACTGAGGCGGAATATAGGGCCTTAGCAGCAGCTGCTGCTGAATTGCAATGGACGAAATCTATTCCCTCAGAACTCTTTGTTCCCTTGACTTTTTCTTGTCATGTATTGTACACTGATAACATTGGAGCAATCCACCTATGCTCCAATCCGGTCTTCCATTCCAGTATAAAGCATATTGCTATTGATTATCACTTCGTTCGGGAACTTGTAATATCTTCTCAACTTCGTGTCTCGCATGTTGCTTCCGCTGACCAACTGGCTGGTGCTCTGACTAAACCCCTATCTCGACATCGACTCACCTTACTTATGGATAAGATTAACATCATATCGATCGTCATCTTGAGGGTGTGTATTAGGAGTATATGTATATATGTGATATTATTGTATGTTGTA
The DNA here is from genome assembly GCA_037126765.1 of Stenogyne calaminthoides. Taxonomy (NCBI): domain Eukaryota; kingdom Viridiplantae; phylum Streptophyta; class Magnoliopsida; order Lamiales; family Lamiaceae; genus Stenogyne; species Stenogyne calaminthoides. The sequence goes on along the minus strand of JBBCBC010000006.1, from coordinate 29,748,368 downwards.
ATTTTCCCGCATCGAGTTAGACTAGATAGACAGGCTCTCATACTTTACTTACATATATTCCTCCAAATCAATTGAATAAAGTATCTTTTGACAAATTCTCAACAATGCCCTGACGTGCAAGCCACTAGTCATCTTCTGAAAGTTCTAGTGAAATGTGGCATCCTCCAGATTCAATGGTCTGGAAGCACTTCATAATGTATTCCCCGATTTTGCATCAAAATCTTAAAATGTGAGTTTGGGTCTTATTACTAATGGTTTTTGTCTGTTTGGACTAAATGGAAAGCAATATTCATCCCGAACCTTAATTTTGACTCTATAAATTTACCTCCCTGGATGTGCATGAAAGAAAAAAATCATGTTCTTAGCTATGTTGGTGCCTGTTTCTATGAATCCCTAGGATGATCTTGATATTTATCTTCAGCATCTGATAAAATACTTGACGTATTTGTGGGAGATAGGAGTATTGGCCTACGATATATATCCAAAAAGCAGAACTTCACGATGCAGGTCGTTCTACTATGGATCATTGTCGACTTTCATGTGTATTCTATGTTTTCTAGGTGGAGTAGAGGTGGAAAGCTAGCATGCCCGTATTGAATGGAGAATTCTGATGAGTTAAGCCTTCCGATAAAAACATCATGGTTCGAGAACCATCGCACGTTTTTGCCCATGGATCATACTTATCGAAGTAATAAGGTTGCATTCGGGAAGAACAAATCAATTACAAAACATCCACCCCTCATTAGTTCATGTAATCATTATAAAATTAATATGATCATTCATACTATTAATGTCCATTGATTAATAAATATTCATCTTATAATTAACTCTATCTGAAATTCGTAGGTGAGATTGTTGTACAAAATTAATGTGATGAGGTTGAATAAAGCAATAGAGGATAATGCTCAGGAGTTAATAAAAGAATTTAGGGTTGGAAAATTAAGAATTTTTTTTTTTTTTGGACTTGTTGTATTGGAGTTCACATTTGATTTGACACAATTTGGATGTAATCCATATTGAAAATTTTTTTGATAATGTATCCCACACAGTGATGAACACTGAGGGCAATACAAAAGACACTGCAAAGTCTAGGGAAGGATTGAATGAAATTTGTCATCGGACAGCCCTTAAAAAATGTGCGCACACTGGGAAATACCCGAAAAGCATGTTACACACTTAATAAAATTCAAAAGAAGCATTGTGCAAATGGATCATGGATTTGGAATTTTTCGATGGCTAAGTGTCAAACTTTAGTCGCCGTGTAGACATGAAAAAACTGAAGGTACATGGGATGAAAAGTTATGTATGTCATGTGTTTATGCAACAGTTGTTGCCGATTGGGCTCCGACATCTCCTTCCAAGGCCAGTGTGGAGTAATATTAATGAGTTGAGTTTGTTATTTACAGATTTGACGTCTACAACGTTTTAGGTTGATGACATGATTCGTTTGGAGAGAGATATTATGGTTATTTTATGCAAATTGAAACGTGTATTCCCACCCAACTTCTTTAACTCAATGGAGCACTTACCAGCACACTTAGCATATGAAGCCAAAATTGTCGGTCCAGTGCAATACAGGTGAATGTATCATTTGAAAGGTAAACAAAAATTCACTACGTTAAATATTGGTCACATTTGTTTTGTTAATTAATTGATTTAATCTTTAGGTTGCTCCATAATTTGAAGTTAGATGCTAAAAACAAATCACTTGTCGCATCCTCTATTGTTAATGCATATTTGATAGAAGAGGTTACAACTTTCTGTTCTTATTATTTTGAGGATCACGTCCAAATGAGGATGAAAAATGAGCCTCGTAATTATGATGGTAGAGATACATATAATCCCGGTGGAGATATCGATGATAATTTTTCTATATTTCAATTCTTGGATCGAGCTTTCGGAAGAAAAATTAAACGGTACTGGTTAGACGAAAGAGAGTATAAAGTTGCACATATACTTACTTGTTATTGAATTGCGAAGAAGCTCAATCATATAATGAGTAATTAATTTTTTTCTTTATATGTTAAATGTATTCATGTTTGTATTGATTCATTTAATAATCGATTGTTTATTGTTATGAATTAGGATTTATACTGAGCAACTACATTAGCTTCATGACATCTCAGTAGCTGATAAAAAAGCCAAAATTCAAAATGAATTTGCTAGATAGTTCCAGCAATATGTAAATAACAATATAATAATTAATTATAAATTTATAATATATATATATATGTGTGTAATGATTAATTATGAATCAGTTATTGTACATATATTTTAATATATTGATACAGACACCGCCTAACATTCAGAACCAATTTTTACGAGATCTTGAGTTTGGACCAATACGAAGAATCAACACTTATCACGGGCATTTTATAAACGGTTATAATTTCACATAATTGATTTTGGATCATCAAAAGCGACTAAAAATATTGGATTTTGCATCAACGGTTCAAACTACATTTCAAATGAGAGTGACTATCACGAAGTCTTGCAATAAGTCGTTGAAGTAGAATATCTGGGAGTAACCTGTGAAAATCGTCTTGTTGTTCAAATGCTAGTGATAGGATTCATCCCCTTTAAGAACAAGAATTTATCTCTATTACAAACCAGTTGATATTCATAAAAAAAAAAGGTTCAATGAGTATGATCGATTTGTGTTAGTTACTCAAGCAATTCAAGTGTATTATTTCACATACCCAGGGCCACATAGTGAAAAGTTATTAGAAAAAAGAAGGCGAAATCATTGGTGGAAGTTCCTAAATAGTATTGAAGACGACAGGATAGAGGATGATGAAGATGAAGATGAGGAAAACGACGAATGGGGATGGGATGGGGATGGGGATGGGGATGAGGATGAGGATGCAGAAGATGAAGATGAAGATAGGCGAGGGGGAGAAATTTGGGATGCACGGTGGAGGAAATTTTGGGGGAGGAAGGGGATGTATTGTAGCCTTGCAGGTGGAAGGAGTGAAGAGGGAATAGAGAGAAAAAATCACAAATGGTCTTGTAACTTTGTCCATCACCAAAAATTGTCTTGTAAGTTTTTATTTATCAATTTTGGCCCTTTTGGCGTTAATTTTAGTCTTTTTCGCAGGAAAATTTAACATTTGACCGAAAAATTGATCCAACTTTTTATTCTAACTTTGTTCATGTCCAAAATTATCTTGTAAGTTTTTATTTATCAACTTTGGTCATTTTAGTGTCAATTTTAATCATTTTCGCAGGAAAATTGACCGAAAAATTGATCGAAAAATTGACCTAACTTTTTATTTAGGTCACGTTGCTGGTCGCCACCACTCTCATATCATATGTCTCTTACCGAGGAAACAAAACCTTCAATTGATTTCATATTTTGATTAAACCTTCCCCTAGCTAATTGCGAATGATTTATGTTGAGACGAGGGTTGAGACCTATACTATTCTCTCCCTCTCACTGAACCTGTCATTCCAATATTTTTTTTTCGTGTCATTTTGTATGCTACATCATATTTTCAGCCAAAAATCAAATTTTTCTGACGAAAATGACTTAAACTGAAACCAAAAGGATCAAAATCGATAAAGTGAAAATTGACAGGACTATTTGTGCACACGGGTAAAGTTACAAGACAATTTGTGATTTTTTCTCAAGTAATGTAGGAAAATGGGAAATTAGGGAGGACGCAGATTATTATGAGAATTTCGCAGGTAGTGTTCTAATCCTACATGAGGTTATTGATTTGGGTTGTGTACTTAAAGACGTGGGTGCGAATAATCTAGGCTGAACAAAAATAGTTCCTTAAGCCTTCATAGTTAAATGTCATTTAAGGTTTTCAGATTGTCGGTTTTTTGTTTTCTTTAATTTTTGGGTTCGCTTACACTACAAAAGAAACATAATTTTAATTAGGATATTAACAAGAGTTATAAAAGTCCTCGTGGACAACAAGGACTCTAAAGAGGGTTCTGATAATCCTCGGCACTAAGGAGAAATTTCAGGGCCCTTGCTACTAACTAGGGCATTAAGCAATAGATTTTCCCTCGTTAATACCGAGGGCTTTAACAAGCACCTTAATAGCCCTCGGTAATACAAAGAACATAGTCCTTTAGTTAAAAAAATATAGAAAATATATGATACATATTTATTAGAAGTGAGAATTTAATGAATAAATCACCTAGCCCAGTGGCAACGCTAGAGTCTAGCTCTCGTGTGTTGGGGCATGTTTATTTTTCAATTAATTACATTTAAGAATAAAAAAATAGAATATATATGATATATTTATTAGAAGTGATAATTTAATTAGCGCATTTGTCCCCCTTTCAATTTATTACATTTAAGAAAAAAAATACAAAAAATATATAATACATATTTATTAGAAGTGAAAATCTAATGAATGAGTTATCTAACACTCGAGCACATAAGAGTTTTGCGCGCAACACATTTACCCTCTTTTTAGATGTTAGCGAGACGAAAATAATTATCAAGGTTTATTTTCCCACGTTAAATCAATTTAACAACAATTATTTTGTAGTGTTAGTGTAGTTTGCCATCATGTTTGGCCTCTTTAGTTTAGAATTGTTGCTCTTTTAGAGCTTCATAGTTAATTTTAATTGAACAAGTTGAACAAATAAATACTCTCTCTGTCTCAAGATAATGTGCACAACTTTTCTTTTCAGTTTGTCCCAAAATAATATGCATACCCCCAAAATAGAAAACTGTTCATAATTTCATCCTCACAATATCCACAATATTACACAAAATGTCATTACTTTTGGTTCCACAAATACACACAATTCAACTCTTTTTTTCATTTTATACATAAAAGTTTACAAAATTACCCCTCAAAACTCTACTCATTATTACACTTTCTTAATCTTTGTGTTCATTTTGGGGTGCATATTATCCGGGCAAATAAAAGAAATATTATAAATGTCAAAAGAAAAAGAAATGAGATAAAGACAGAGTTAGGCCTATATGGTAGTTATTTGATTTGGTCGTCTGGTTTGGGCGGGCCAACCCACTGCGAGCTTGGGTCGAAAACTACTCAACTCAACCCAACCCATAGCGGGTTGCAGGCTAGCCCGCATGCTTTTTTTAATAATTTTTTTTACATGTATTCTTTATTATAAATTTTAGAGTAGGTCTTCGATGAAACTTGTTAATATCATTAAATTTTTACCACTACACTTATAAACTAATATAATAACACTTGTAAACTGAAATCATAACATTAAATGCTAGAGGTATTAGTTTATAAGAATATTGATATAATTTTATAAGTGTAATGATATTAATTTCATAATATGAACATGTTTCACATGCGAGTTTGTGTAAAATTTAAACATCATATGAACAATGTCTTAATGAATAATTAAAACAAACAAAGCTTAAAATAAACTAAAAGATTAAGCAACAATATCCATAAAATAGTCGTAATAAATAGAACGCTTTTTATATGTTGCGTGCATAAGTGAGAAATAAATTATTTTTTGTATTTATATTTCTGTATTTCAACTAAATTTAATGATATTATTAAAAAAAATTAAAAAGCCCGCAGGTCAACCCAACCCAACCCGCCCCAATCCTCTCCAACCCGTGGCCCAAACGGGTCAACCCAAACAGACCCGTTCTCTGACGGACTCGTAAATATTCAACCCAACCCGCCCCATATACAAGTTGTAGGTCCCGAACGGGTTTAGTGAGGGCAGAAGTCTAGAGGGGGGGGGGTGAATAGACTTCTGAAAACTTTTTGTGCAGATCAGGTGTGAGGGCAGTTAGCCTGATCAGAGTGCGAGTGAATCAGTTTGGGCTGATAACCAACTTACTAATCGCTTGTAGGCAGATTAGTTCGGTAACTATCAGTTTAACTGATGTGTGCGGAAGCTTAAGTTTTACCCGTGAAAAACCAGTTTTTATAAATCAGATTCCAAAGTTAGTGTTTTAACCAATGATCAAGTGTCAAGCTTGAGCAATCGAAGCTTGGTGCTAAATGATCTCAACTTAGAATATGTATGTGCTTTAAAGGTTGTGTGCAATTGTGTAGACAGGTTAATCAAAGCGGTAAAGGCACACAAGATTTATAGTGGTTCGGACAAACCAAATCCCCACGTCCCACTCTTCCCTATCACAAGGGGCACCAACTTAACCAACCCGAACTTAGTTTTATGTGTTAGTTCAACACAAGACAATCGACAGATATTTAAGGAGTTCTCACTCAACCGATCCTAAAATCGGAACTAGAAACCCTAGTGCGAATCTTGCTAAACAACTTAACCTAACTTGGGTTTGGATAAGATTGTTTTGGTTCCAACTATGAAATCTTTTCTAGTGTTTAAGGTAGCTATCATCACCAGATGAAAAGATTTCTTTGCTAAGAACTTATGGGATGAACACTTAATAAAATAATCTTCTTGATCGTGTTCTTCGTGCGAAATCGATAATTGCTTAAGCTTCTTGATTGTTCGGTGTTTCCGTGTTTCACTCAAGTGTGATCCCATATTTATAGACCTTGAAATCAAAGAGCCGTTGGAGAGCAATTTGAATTTCGTGCTATATTAGGTAGGTTTGCGGATTGATGTTCGTCTTCAGAACGGCATGGCCGAAAAGCGTGAACTTGTATTTTATAGCCGTTAGAGAGAGCGACATCAAATCCCTTTAATTGTCGGCTCGATCATACGTGTCTTGTTCTTATTGGTTAATGAGACGCACTTTTCGGTGTTTGTTCTTCCAACTAAGGTTGACATTCTTCTTGTTCGGATCATAGGCGTATGATTAGGTGAAACATCAATTTTCACTGGTGAATTGACTTTGATCGATCGAATCGATCGATCTACTGATGGAGTCTTCGTGTGCTTGGGTTGACTTAGCTTCAACTAGCGTGCTCGGCCGATGTAGGTCTTCCGTCCGATCTTCCGAAGTCATCCGATCTTCAAATATTCTGAGTTTGAGCTTTATGACTTCAAATTGAGATATCCGACTAGATCGATTGATCCGATCTTCGTTCTTCTCTAGCATTCCGCCTGTCGGATATCACCGTTCTTTGGATTTTCAGATTCGACTTATACATATTGAGGTTCCCTCAATAATATGTGGCCTATCTATTACATCGGTTGTTCTATACAAGAATTATCAACCGGTATTCTATAAACGGTAATATAAACATCGATCGACTAACAGTCCGACCGTCCTATTACATGTGTTTACGAACTTTTATCAAAACTATAAATTTCCCAACAATTTCCCCCTTTTTGATAAAACCAAAACACCGAGAAACCAAACACGTTGATAAATATAGAACGAGAAAGAGCACATAATCAGAAGACAATGAGATTTTGTCTTAGGATCAGAAAATAAACTTTTCTCATTAGATATGTCGATTACATGTTACATCAGAAATGTTTGAATTTAAAAACAGCTGATCCTAAGAAGTCTTCTGATTCTTCACTCTTTAGGCTTGTATCCTTCTGGCATCTCTCTTTGATCTTGAGGTACGTTGAAGATCTGATATAGTTTCCATTTGACATCATTGATCTGGCCGAGGATCGATTATATGCGTTTTTGCTCGGATGTCAAAGTAGAATCTCTGAAATGCCATCTGTCAAATGAACCATCTGCCTTCTTCGAGTAATCCAACAGATCATACTCTTGGCGAGATATTTTTACATTGATAAGTTTTGCCTCATTTTCAAGATACTTCAGAAAATCTGGATATTTATTTTCTAACCAGTTGAGGAATTCATCATCTGGAGATTCTTCTCGTGGAACAAGATTAAGGACAAAAGCATCCAGAAGCCATTCACTTCTGATCTTGTTCCATTCCTCAAACCTCTTAGGATGTCGCGCTAGCTTTTGGAATGATCTCATCAACTCTTCTTTGGCGGTGAGGTTCCGTACAGATTTTCCAAATTTTCCTTTCTTCGCTCTCGATCCGAATTTTTTCTTCAGATTTTACGCCTCTGTCAATTTTTTTTTTCGCCCTTCTTTCTTCTTTTTTTTTTGCCTCTTCAAAGAACTTTGCTTTTGGATGATTTCTCGGCGATTCTTTATCGGCTTTAGATCCGGCTAGCCGTGCTTCTTGTGACTATTTTAGTCCGAGGGTACAGTTGTGATGTCCCAAAGACCCCTGCAGCAGCCTACCTTTTGTAATGTCCCAAAGACCCGCAGCAGCCTACCTTTCTTGCCTTTGATTTTTCAATCTTTTTCGAGAGACTTCATTAGCAAAGAGATCCGGATGGTCTAGTCTTTGTCCATAGGCTTCAACAATCAATTAGATCTTCTGTTGTTCGATCATGTCGATTGGTTTCTCGGTCCGTCCTTCCCCTTTTTGGTTTGATCAAAAAAGTCACCGCGTGAGGTGGGAAGTTAGGGAACCAAAATCGATCGATATTGCCTCGTTGAGATCTGCCAGAAATGATAAGCTTGAACCGGAGCGGTTAGAAGTTGAACCTTCGAGATCATTTCGGTCTTGACAGATTCGATGGCGAAGAAAATGTAAAGATCGGTTTGTCAAGTTTGTCTTCATCAAATCGAGCTTTTCAAAGAGCATCGAAAAAAAACTTGTTGTTGATCCACACAGAATCGACTTGTCATCCACGGATTTTATAAGATCGGCAGATCGGTGGTCACAGTTTGGGAGAACCCGATCTTTGATCATTTTGCAATCTGGGAAATAGCCAATTCCCTTTGATCTGTTATTTCTTTGAGGCCAATCGCCTCGATCACCTATCACTCCCTCAATTTCTTCTTTTCGAGATCTTTGAAACATGATCGATCTCTCCGAAGTTGATCGGCGGTTATATGTGATGTTGGAATATTTTGCGTCACTTGATCGGTCTCGATTGTTTGTGCCTCCAAGGTGGTTGGTCATGAATCGCTGCACACAGTTCCACTATCATCGGCAGCCTCAGATCCTTCATTGTAGCATCTGCTTGGGAGCTTCTTGAGTATCTCTCGGTTCGCCTTGTTCGTTCAATCCCGACTTCTGTGGATCGAGCTTTGATAGATTCAATGAGTTATCACCTCGGTGGTGATCCTACGTTAGCGATTTCCTCATATCAAAATCAAAATCTGCAAACTCATCAAAGACCGCCCCATTTGCTCAATAATCATTATAAAATCGAAGAAGCTTTTTAATCTAAGATTTCTCCGTGAGGATCTCCATAACTTGTTCTCTAATAGCGGGATGGGCGACCAGCCTCGGATACATCTCATCAATTTCTCGTTCGATTTGCATTCTTACTATTTTCCCCCGTGATGGTCTTTGATGATCTAGACTCGAGAATTGTCCATCCCGATTCTCGTTGATGAGATGTGGAGGGTTACGTGGTGCTTGAGTAGGTGGAAGTTGTCCCGATAGGCTCGACTGCAGAGGTTCTCTTTGTGGAGGCGATTCTTTGGGTTCCACACAATGTAAGGTTACGGTTCATGGCTGATTGCGATTTGAGTTCGCGGTGATGTAGTTTCGTGTTCAAGCGGTGGAAGAGTAGGAGAGACATGCTCAGCAGACCATTAGTCTGAGTGGGGAATCGGCTCATTTGGAGGAGAAGGAGATCGTTAAATCTCGTGCTTCTTCCTCGGGAATGAACTGGCGAGCTCTCAGCTTGAGAAGCCTGCCTGTCTGATTTTTCACCTGATTTTTGTGGTGCAACAGACTGATCTGGCGCTCTTTCTTCATCTGACTCATCTTCTAGCATCAGAGTCATGGAGGCTTGCTTCGCCTTCTTCGGCCTCTTTTCCTGGACCTTCACCAGTTTTCTTTTCTTCTTCGGGGCTTCGGTGTAGACGAAGTTGCTTCCTTTTTTTTCCCTCTCTAGTCTTTGGGGGAGTTGGCGCATATCATCGTCTTAGTGGCCCAAATATGGCTAAAGTGGTGGAGAGGAATGCCTTGTAGGGCTTCAGTTCATTCTGTTCCCATCTGGCATTTGGCATTTTGTCTTGTAGGATAAGCGCAACCTTGTTGAGATTGTCGATCCTCTTCTTCGATAGACACGCCTCCACTCATCAACTCCAAATTTATCATGTTCTTGGAGTAGAATGGCCTTTAGGAACCCATGCCATTGATGTTCTTGGCTTCATCAATTATTGCGACCATCTTTGTCTGCATTTGGTGATGTAAGAGCATCAAATTTGAATGAAATACCCATAATTGTTTTTGACAAAATATCAAACAACAATCGGTATTTCCTCTTGAGCATTAACCCGACAAAGCCCGACGATGATGTTTGTTAGCCTCTCGATGAGCTCGTTTACGATCACCTCATCTTGATTCTCCTCAGTGGTGAGCGAGATTAGATTCGCTTTTTGGTAGGCTGAACAGACGAGTTATATCCTCATTCGTCAGTCTGATCTCTTCTCCGGTGACTGTCGAAAGTAGTTCTTCTCCTGGAGCATCTGTATCCACCCTTAAATTCCTTACGAATTCGAGGGCTTCATCTTTGATCACCGGATTGCGAAAGGAGCAAAAAATATTTCTCAAGTCCCGCTTTCTTGAAATTTCCTCTACTTCCATTGATTCGATCCTTTGTCACCCCAAATTATACGAACTTGTCCTCGACAATCCTTAATGTCAGTTCCGCATAGTTGCACATTATTTTACCCATACCGTGAGTGATCATCTACAGATAAGATAGATTCGGTTAAAATTGTGCATAAATACTAAGAATATCACATAAGCGGAAATCAAGAAACAATAAAACACAATACAGGATATCAGCGATTGACAAGATCTTTAAGATCAATGGTTTTAAAAGAATGATTCATCAAATTATCAGAAATTACCAGATTCTGTTTTTCGGATTTGAGACTTAAGAAAAACACTTTGAATCGCAAAGAAGTAATCTGGAGAGTTTTCAGAAAATAAAACGCAAGTTTGTGATTTGGAAAACTCTGGTAGGGTTTTTGATGAACCTTATAAAGATGAGGAGGGAAAAAGACAAGATTTGGAAGATCAACCGTTTGAAAAGATTAGACGATCCAGATTAAGCGGTTTTGATCGAATGGTTGGGAAAAGCACGTACGAAAACCTTTTGGATTTAAAAGCTCATTTTGTAGCAATTAATACATGTACCCCACGTCCGCATTAAATGATTTGCAGGGGATACGTCCACACGTAATGTCGTCTGAAGAAGCAAATAAAAACAGATAAAAAATCCGATGAATAAGCAAATAACAAGGGAAAAGAAAGGCGTATCTGATTGACTGATATAGTAATCAGTCAATACCACTTGAAGTTGATTCTACTTGTTGATCTTAGTTTTCTGCCTAAACCTTATAATTTCCCAACTGTTCTTTCCCAACTGTTCTTTTCAACTGATCTGTTTCATTTTGTGTCTGATTTCCCTTCTGATCCTCCTCGATCAGTTGAAGTTCCCCCTTCAATTGATATTTTTGTTTTCTCATAGACTGATATATCTGATTTGTTGAGGTTTCAAGTTCAACTGATCTTCCTTATCTGATCAGTTTCGTATGTAATCAGATTTTGGTTGACCTAATCTGATTCTTCTCAGATCAAGCCAATTCTTGGGATAAGTGTTACCGCCAAAACTTAGTCTAGAATAGTAGTCTCTATTCCCTAAGTTGGCGCGATTTGACATATCGTAATTATCGCCCCAGATATCTTGATATGTCAATCCGTAGTAAATTTATCCAATTATCGATCGCGTGATTTCTACACGCTGTCCTTGTGATGCAAATTTCTCTAAAAGGCTTTTGAAATCAAATTTGCATTTGCACCCTTGCTTGACCTCTATAAATTGGACCAATGTTTTACACAACATAACCCATTCACCATACTTATCTTTCTTTGTAAAAACATGCATTCTGGTGAACCCTTATTTCCGGTGAAACTTCCTAAAAAACACCTTTACCCATTTTTCAATGATTTCACTTCTCAAATCAACCTGTGTGTCCCTTATCACTTTGTTTTTTAATCGTCATCAAAGATTTCACATACAATTGTTGCCAAGCTTCCTTTACCACCACACGGCAAGGATCTCTGTCATGAATCGAGAAGACACTTCTCCTAACCGTATGCACCTTGTGTGTCTATCGTTATGACATAACCAGCATCAACAGACTCAGTCTGATATAAAACATGAGTTTGATATACGGTCTTGATCAGACAACAGCTGATCTTCGTATATCAACTCAATTTTTTCATTGCGACACATGTGCCCATAAGGTCTTTGAACCAATTTCTTGCACATGTGCTCCATTTAACAATTTGGAGAGTCCATTGACTTGGTCTAAGGGCTCTGGCTTAGAAATCCTATCAACGCCGCTCTCGCTCCACTGGTTTTAGCTTCAGCTAGCGGCTTTTATGATTTCTTTAAAGCCTCTCTCACCCTTGTTAAGTGGGGGAAAATGAGAGCATCAGATTTAAAATCTCTCTCTCCCTGCTTTCTTCTTGGGTTAGGATGAGGGTTTAGGGTTATAGGTTTAGGGTTTTCGATTATGACTTATGTCTTGACTCCGGGTCCTTTGTACTTGTAACTTGTAATGTAATCGACCTTGGGTCTTTATCAATGAAAAGTTCTATTATTCCATTGTTGTGTAAATTCTCTGCTTTCTTATGCAATTGTAGGCTTTAATCTGTGAATCTTGCTTGTTGAATATCAGCTAAATCAACTTACAAAAATGTAAAATAACCCAACTGATTTAATCAGATATTCCTTTTAAATTGTGTGTTTCCTTTAATCTGATAAACCTTTAATCGATCGATTCCTTTAATCGATAACTCAGAAAATGATCGATTTCTCACATCGGTTCCTTGATCGATCTTACGATCGATTGAGATACCAAACTCAATCGATTCCTTTTCGGCTGGTTAGTCTCTTAACCAAATTTGGTTACGAGAACAATCCATCAATCATTTTAGGTGTTTTTTCTCCAAGATCCAGAAGCCCTAGCTCATTACACAATTCTCTGAATCTAATCTCAGCTAGTGGCTTGGTTAGAATATCAGCTTTCTGTAAATCAGTGTGAATCTTTTCCATTCTCGATATTCTTCTTTTCAACATGATCTCTTATAAAATGGTGTCTCGACATCCACATGCTTGCATCTTGTATGTAGAACGAGATTACGAAAGTGATTGCAAGAGCACTATTATCGCCGAGAATATTGGTACATTCTTAGCTACGATGTTATAATCCCTCACCGACTAAGCGCGAGCGGTTAGGAGCAATGACTTCTCCTGCACCATATATTACGCTTGAAGAGTAGATGTCATGAATCGATGTCCGCTTTTTGAAAACCACGAGATCGGTTTACTTCCTAAAAATCGACATGTTCTCGAGGTTGACTTCACATCAATCTTGCAACCTCCATAATCAGAATCAGAATACTCACTAAGCTCTAGATTATCATCTAATGGGTAAAATAAACCAAGGTTTACTGTCCCCTTCAGATACTTAAGAATCCGCTTAGCTGCTTCTAGGTGGCTTTGCATTGGATTTGCCTGAAATCTGGCACATACACCTACTGCAAAGGTGTTATCTGGTCCGGTTTGGTCAGTGCGATGAGATCCAATGAGAGCCCTATATTCTTTTCGATTTGTTTTTCGACCATCCTCATCCTGGATCCATCTTGAATCCAATCATCATAGGAATTTTGGCTTCCTTGCAATTTTGAACTCCAAACTTAGCCAATAAATTCCTAGTGTACTTCGCTTGGCAGATGAATATTCCTTCTGCACTTTGCTTCACCTGGAGACCCAAGAAGTAATTCATCTGTCCCATCATGGATATCTCGAACTTCCCTTGCATCAGTTTGCTGAATCTTTCACATAGACTCTTGTTAGGAGATCCGAAGATGATGTCGTCCACGTGATCCCAACCATCGAATATCTTCTCCATCTTCTATTCTCAATAAGGTTCTGTCCCATTGTTCCTTTAGTGAACCCACCGTCGATCAAGAACCGAGAGAGTGTATCATACCAAGCTCGAGGAGCTTGTTTCGTGCCATAAAGAGCTTTTAAATAAGCGGTACACTTGGTTGTTCTTTTTCAAGCACGGAGGTTGTTAACATAAACTTCCTCTCTAGTACCCCGCTTAAAATGCACTCTTTACGTCCATCCGATACCACAATGAACCCTCTCGGGGAAGCATATGCCGAAAGCTTGACCGAATGGCTTCTAAAGCGAAGCGACCGGTGCAAAGGTCTCGTCATAATCAATTCCTTCGATTGTGAATACCCCTTAGCAACAAGTCTTGTCTTATTTACGGTGATGACATTTTTCTCATCTCTTTGTTCTTGAAAACCCACTTCGTGCCAATTACGTCTTGATGATTTGGTCCATCTACCGGTTCCCCAAACTTGATTTACTGTCGAACCTGTTCGACTCTTCTTCCTCGCATGGCTAGAATCCGACTTGCGTCTTGTAGAGCTTCCTCTATTGTTGTTGGTTCCTTCATAGACAAATAACAAAGAATACATGGCACTTTCACCAATCGATGTCTAGTTTTAACTTTATCGGATGGGTCTCCGATGATCGATCGGTTGGATGACCGGTTATCCGTGTCCTTCTGCTTACGATTTAAATCGGTTTGAGAACATCATCCATTTCGATAAAGGTTCATTACTAGTAGTGACCGGGAGTGGTGCGACTTATGATCCACTTGATAAGAACATGTCTCGGTGATGTTGGACTCATCATGTGTATGTGATGTCCGCTAAATGGAACTTCAGTGTTCCCCCGAACCGGATGGTTCGATTGATCTTTCTCTCACCAGTATCGAACTTCTTCACCAAACAGATTTTTTTTACCTTAGGATCTGAATGATCCGGTGAATCAGCTAGATCCGGAATGTATCTTTATTCACGGTTTACGATTCTTTTTCCTTGATCATTAGTCGATCCATTTTCTCGAGCATCGATACTACTTGTTGATCGTACATCTTGTTCTCGAGGCGATTTCTCTTGTTCGTAAGATGCTTCATCAAAGACTACATGGGGTGTTTCTTCCACAAGTAGGGTTAAATGCATTGTAAACCCCGAAAGCCTTGCTAGATGAGGAATATCCTAAGAATATACCCTCATCGACTTGGCCTCAAAAGTCTTCAACCGACTCTTCCCATTGTTGTGTATGAAACACTTACACCCAAAAAACATGGAAGTAAGAGACACGAGGTTTTACGTCCTTCCACGATTCATAGGGTGTTTTGTAGTGAGCCTTAGTCGAAGACATCTGCTTACGAGTATGGCATGCAAAGTTGATTATACGCCCGAAAACGGCTTGGTATTGCATGTTCGGCTAACATCGTGCGGCGAAACTTCTTTGAGAGTTCTGTTCTCCGCTTCGCTACTCCATTTTGTTGTGGCGTCCTTGCGGTGATGTTTCGTGTGTTGTATACCAAACTTAGAGCAAAAATCAAGAATAAAAAGAGTTCGAAAATTTCATACCTTTATCCGATCCGATTTTTACTACACCGACAACCTTCTCATTTTGTAATCTTTTTAGCGGCTTTCGGGTATCTTCGTTGTCGCCTCATTCTTCTTATGTAAGAATATAACCCGTAAAACTTGGAATAGTCATCCACGATTACGAGTATATTCATTCGTCCGTTGAGACCGATCGTGTAACTGGTCCAAATAGATCCATATAAAGCACCGCGATACTTTCTGTTGGATCTTTGGTCCGGAATTCCCTTGAATGAAGTTTTGACTGTTTTTCCTTCCGACATGCAAGACATGTCCGATCCTTTGAAAATACTTCATTCTAAGTCCTTCCACTAGAGACATCCTTGCTATCTTATTAAGAGTTTTAAAGTTCGGATGGCTCATTCTTTTGTGCCAGAGCCAACTGCTACTTTTGGAACTCTTGACAATCAGGCATGCATTTCTTGGGCAACTGTTCCAATCACCGTAGATTGTCCCTTTCCTTGAACCGATTAGCAAAATCTATTGAGTGGCTCGATTCTTGATAGTGCATTGGTCGGTCGAGAACTCAACACCTTGAATCCGTTGTCGCAGAATTGTGAAACCGATAATAGGTTGTGCTTCGGACCTTCGACATCTGAGACTCCGATTACTTGTACATCATCATTCTCTAAGGTTCCGAATCCTTTGGTATAACCAAAGTTATCATCACCGAAGAGTACACGCTGGCCTTTCAGTTCTATGTAAGAGCTGAGGAGATGTTTGCTTCCAGTCATGTGCCTTGAGCATCCACTATCGATGTACCGATAGTTGCTTGCACACCTCCTTTGTTGGCGGACCCACGCGATCCTGCACCAAATCAAGCTTTAGGTACCCTTTTTGGATTGGGTCCCGAGGGGTTAGGATTAGTTTTGGGGATCCATACAAACGAGCACTTCTATTGTGATCGGTTAGATCGAAGGCCCGATTTGTCTCCCCATACCTATCAACATAATCATACGTCTCTTTATATGCTTTTCGATTAGTATGATTATTAGTGTGAACCTTGGGTGACTTAGAAGACTTAGGATTTATCTTTTTCTTGTTTGTCTTCTTTTCATCCAAAGGGTTCTGGTTACAGTGCGCAAACCACCCTAGATTTCTGATTATAGGGGTAGGTACGACTGCTACCATCAAAAGATTCATATCTTTTCGGCATAGGTGGTTTTTGCAGTTTACCTGAAGCATGCTTATTAGGCAGCTGACCTTGATCTGGACTTCCCTTTTACAGGTTGTCTTTTCTGATTCCTGATTTGTTGATCAGGTTGAGGTCTCTTCAGAAGAACTGGGTTCTTCTGTTGATTCCTCGACTGATGCTTTACCAGTTGGGGTCCATTTTTGTTCCCCTTCTGGTTAGGCACCGCCTTTACCCGCTCAACCGGTCTTTTTTTCCTTATTAGATACATTTTTGGATTTTGGTGTATCTTTGTCAGAAACTCGTCTGATTACACCTTTTTGAGATGAATTAGCCGGGGCTTTTGAGGATGTGGAAGGGTTCTCATACCCAAGTCCCTTCTTGTTAATCGTTGTTCGAAAATAGGTGTTCATGTCTTGAACGGTTTTAGATGATTTTGTAAAAACCTCTATTTTCTTACGCAGATTATCCTCAGATGATTTTAGACTTTCATGCTTTTCCGGAGCGCTCATCGAATTTTGCTTGCGAGGATTTTGAAGTCATCGACTTGTTGTTTGTTAATTGCCGGTGATCTTTGATCCGCTTGTCCCGATCGAAGCTTTAACTTTCGAATTTTAAATTACTCGGTTGCCTTACGGCGATTTATTGATTTAAGTTCGGAGGCTTTCTTGAGATCATTCTCTTTAGCAAGTGATTATTTACGGTCTCGAACTATCATTTTCAGCTTCCACTATAGCATAAGTGTCTACTGCATTGGAGAGATCCTCAAGCAATTGCTCAGAGTAGAGCTGCAGGTCAATCTCCCCAACAGGTGTGCTAATGATAGCAGGTGTAGAAGCGAACAAAAAGCGGGTTTGGAGGTTACCTCGATTGGTCCTCCTTGGCCATCGGCGAATCTCATCATCATCCCGAAGAGAATATCGGATCTTCATTTCCATAGAAGTCAGCGACCTTCGACGGGCGAAATCTTCTTCTGAGAGGAGTATCTAGAGTCCTCGGAGGGCGAATCTGAATCGTCGATTCTGACGTGTCGAAACAACCATAACTTTTTCCGTCCTGTCAGACTGCTCTCTTCTATTCCTCTTTTCTTCCCTTTCTCTTGGCGTCAGTGCAGGCGATGCTGCTTTTGTAGTGACTGGCTTCTCCTGATTGAAGCATGCTCCTTGATCCACGGAACCTTTTCTTCCGGTGAATCACTCCGTTTGTATGATCTATCGGTGATTTTCCTTTACGATAGTAATCGAGCTTCTTACATGCGATTGGTTGTCTCTTCTCTCATCATTTAGATTATCTATTTTCCTTTCATCTCTGTGATCTCTCCGATCATCAGATCTGGTTCTTTCTGGAGATCTATTGTCCGATCTCCTATCTCTTCCCTCGGCTATGTTGATAATCTTTATAGAATCTTCGATACTTACCCAAATTTGAGTATTTGATTTCTCTAGTTTCTGCAGTAGCGAGCGATCTGCTCGGCCGACTTATGATGTTTTCCAATGGGCTCATTGGTCTTCAATCTGCTACTGGTTGCCTTAAAAGCAACTGATTTGGAAGTTGAGGCTTCAGCGGGCACCTCATCTTCATCTGCTTGTCCTCTCTCAATTAAATCGAACTCGTGAGCTTTAAGGCTCAAGAACAAGCTACTTGGCTTCATTTTTGAAATGTCTTGGCAATCCTTGATTCTGCGTGACCTTCATGTCCCATTTCTTGGTGAGAGACCTTAAAATTTTGTAGTTGATATCTTTATCAGACATCTCTCTACCAAGTTCTCGAAGCTTGTTTATTGACATAGTAATCCTTCCATCGAGTTCGTTGATGGTTTCGTTGGGCAGCATCTTCAATTTTTCGAACTTTACCGTTAAACTGCAGACGACTGTCTTTTATCTGGTCATTTCCCTCGATATTTCAAACGGAGTATCCCACATTGCTTTCGCATTTTGAGATACTTAATCTTTTCCTTGGTGACCTTATCCATTGTTTTCATGATAATATGCCTTGCGATAGTATCTAGAGTATCTGCGCTTCCTTTCCTCTGCATCCATCAAGGTTGAGGCTTTTTTCGTACAAAGACTTCCCGGGGCAAAGTCTGGATCTCCTCCAACTGCAGGGTTGTCGTAATATATGATGATGGGTCCTCTTTCGATGACTTCCATCATTCTGCCACTGATCGAACCTAGATGGTTGGACATATATATGGCCCAATCTGCATACTCATCGATTGAGAACTTCGGCAGATCATGATACATACCTGAGGTGTTATCCATGCTGAGTGTTTTTGGAAAATGAATGAGTTTTAAGAAGGTTTTTCAAGATCAGTTCAGTCGACCACAAAGATTCTTCCTCAAGAATCGATGATACACAAAGTCGATTAATGCAGTAGAACCCAACCGCTTTCGATACCACTTGTAGGTCCCGAATCGGGTTTAGTGAGGGCGTAAGTCTAGAGGGGAGGGGTGAATAGACTTAAAAAACTTTTGTCTGCAGATCAAAGTGAGGCGATTAAGCGATCGAGTCTTGAGTGAATCGGTTTGGGCGATAACCAACTTACTAATCGCTTTGTAGGAAGATTAGTTCGGTAACTATCAGTTTAACTGATGTGTGCGGAAGCTTAAGTTTTACCCGTGAAAAACCGGTTTTTATAAATCGATTCCAAAGTTAGTGTTTTTAACCCGTTGGTGAAGTGTCAAGCTTGATCGCACCCCGAAAGCTTGGTGCTTTACCGATCTCAACTTAGAATATGTATCTTGCGCTTTAAAGGTTGTGTGCAATTGTGTGAGACGATTAATCAAAGCGGTAAAGGCACACAAGATTTATAGTGGTTGGGACAAACCAAATCCCTACGTCCACTCTTCCCTATCACAAGGGGCACCAACTTAACCAAGCGAACTTAGTTTTATGTGTTAGTTCAACACAAGATAATCGACAGATATTTAAGGAGTTCTCACTCAACCGATCCTGTAAATCGTAACTAGAAACCCTATGCGAAATCTTGCTAAACAACTTAACCTAACTTGGGTTTGGATAAGATTGTTTTGGTTCCAACTATGAAATCTTTTCTAGTGTTTAAGGTAGCTGTCAATTTAGATGAAAAGATTTCTATGCTAAGAACTTATGGGATGAACACTTAATAAAATAATCTTCTTGATCGTGTTCTTCGTGCGAAATCGATAATTGCTTGAGCTTCTTGATTGTTCGGTGTTTCCGTGTTTCACTCAAGTGTGATTCCATATTTATAGACCTTGAAATCAAAGAGTCGTTGGAGAGCAATTTGAATTTCGTATATATTAGGTAGGTTTGCGAGGATTGATGTGACGTCTTGAGAACGGCATGGCCGAAAAGCGTGAACTTTTATTTTATAGCCGTTAGAGAGAGCGAAGATCAAATCCCTTAATTGTCGGCTCCGATCATACGTGTCTTGTTCTTATTGGTTAACGAGCATTTTTCAGTGTTTGTTCTTCCAACTAAGGTTGACATTCTTCTTGTTCAGATCATAGACGTATGATTAGGTGAAACATCAGTTTTCACCTGGTGAGTTGACTGATCGGTCGAATCGATCAATCGAATCGATCGATCTACCTGATGGAGTCTTCGTCTTGGTTGACTTAGCTTCAACTAAGCGGACTTTACCGATGTAGGTCTTCGTGCGATCTTACGGAAGTCATCTGATCTTCAAGTATTCTGAGTTTGAGCTTTATGACTTCAGCTGAGATATCTGACTAGATCAGATCGATCTGATCTTCTGTTCTTCTATAGCATTCTGGCCTGTCGGATATCAGCTGTTCTTTGGATTTTCAGATCTGACTTATACATATTGAGGTTCCCCCTCAATATGTGACCTATCTATTACATCAGGTTGTTTCATACAAGAATTATCAACTGGTATTCTATTAACGGTAATATAAACATCAGTCAACTAACAGGTCTGACTGGTCCTATTACATGTGTTTCTGGAACTTTTATCAAAACTATAAATTTTTTCCAACACAAGCGGACCCGGGCCGCCCCAACGGGCCTGACCCATTTTAACTGCTCTAATTGTAATGAGTCGGTGAGATGCATGGAGCTCCACTTAATCAATTTTATTAAGGAAATAAATTGATTGGGTTGGATTGTATCCTATCATACGTGGGTCAAACATAAATCCATTACACACGCAAGACCCCGATTATTTATTATGTATACGTATTATGAATTCATTCAGTTGATAAAAATATAAATTGCACTTCAGGCCTTGGGGGACAAAATTTTGTTAGGGGTCAATTTTAATTTTCCTCCTATATTTCCACTTGCTATAAAATAATTATTAACTTTCAGTATTAGTTGTCCTGTCCACCTCAACATATTTACATAATAATAAACGAGATTTGGAACATGGATTACACAAATAATAAGCGTAGAGTTTGACAAGGACCTTGCATGTCTCTCATGGCTTAGTTATTAAAATGAATACTTAAATCCCCACTTGAATGGATAATTGGATAAGAACCATTTCCTGTGTGACAGAGATCATATGCAGTCTGAATAAGCACAAAACTATCAATGGATAAGGAGAGTCAGTCATAAGGTTGGCATCTACCCCTTAAGGCCAAAAAAGGAAATTTTGATCAAGTGTTGTACATCACCGTATTGTACAGTAAATTCATATAAATTTATACTCCTTTCATTTTAAATTCATTTGTATATTTATTGTGTGCATGGAGTTTAAAGTGGGGTTGTTTATTAATATTTGAGGTGATAAAGTGCTAAAGTGTTGAAAATAATATTGAAAATTCAACTTCATTGACTAGTATAATATTATTTACTAAATGTGATAAAGTGATAAAGTGTTGAGGGTATGGGTGAGTGACAAATTGTAAATAAATGGGTGTTTGAAGGGTTTGAGTTAAAATTGATATTTCCATTTAAAGAAATATACAAATGAGTTTGGGACGCACCAAAATAAAAATTGTACAAATGAGTTTGGGAATGAGGGAGTAATATAATTGAATTTTATATAGAACAACATTGTGCTTTTCAGCTAAAAATACATTATAAATTCATATGAATTTGATGCACAACACGGTGTTGTACAACACATGATCCGAGTCCAAACAAAACAGATAGGGATAAAGGGCATATATGTACATGTGCAAGGACGGAGACACATTGGGTTGGGGGGCACTGGGCCCCCCTAGAGTCATACAAAATTCTATATATATATATAGTTATATATATATATATATATAAGTTATCTTCTATTCTTAATAAGTATGTGTCTCTTTGTTAATGTCCTTCAATCAATTATAGATCAGGTTTCAATTGTTGGTCATACTTTTGTTTATTTATTCTTTCAGGTTTTAATTTTTATTGGTCACACTTCCATTTCTTTATTCTTTTTATTTCTTTTAGTACTAATTATTTGGGGCTAAATATTAAAGGCCCTTCCTTTAATCATAAATTAGGTTGCGGTCGCTTTTGGTCATACTTATTGTTGAAACCACAATTATTAATACTTTGGTTTTAGACACATTTTTTTTTAATATTTTTTACTAAATTCACATTTTTTTAATTTGATTATTCAATTTATATACATTGACTTTTTCTTAGACAATAATTTGATTATTCAATTTACTCCATTCGTCCCGTAATAACGTGCACAATTTCCTTTTTGGTTCATCCCTCAATAACGTGCACATTTCCTAAAATGGTAAAACACTCAAAACTCACATCCTCACAATATCATTATAATTGATTTAAATAATACCAATAAAATAATTTTTTTTAGTTTCTGTGCCCGGATAGGGGTTCACGTTAACCCTGGACCGCCAATAAGCAATTTATTAAGAGGAAACGAAAAGAGAGGTGAACCCAAAAGTGACTCGTACAAGCAAAAGAATGTCTCTGACCCTAAAGTGATCAGCTGACCAAAAAGTGTAAAGTACTCAAATTAAATCAACAAGCATAAATTTAGTTTTTCAATTATATATATAATTTAAAAATATATTTTAAATTATTTTATTTTTGTTTATTAAGTGGAATCCCCTAACGAAAACTTTTAACTCCGCCACTGTACATGTGGGTTTGTTTTTCTATTTAGATGTGGCCTTTTGGCATTTCCAAGGCCGTTTAAGTTTCTCTTGTATGTATTCGACAAATATGTCCAAATAATTATGTGAAATGAGCTCAAGATTTTGCGCGTAACAATTTGCTTCTTTGATTCTTGCGATAGTGAGTGATATTTGTGAATCACCCTAATGTTCAAATCTCAACTCTAAATTACTAGTAGGTCCATCCATCTAAAAACATTACTAATAGATCCAAAAAATCTATATTAAAAGACCCATTTGCCCTTATTTATTATTCTTTCCTCTTTTTTCTGTCTCTCTTCCTTTTTCACTTTTTCTTCATTTTTTCAGCTTTCCTCCTTTTTAATTTTTTCTCTATTTTTCTTTTTCATCAATCTTAGTTAATTTCTATGCAAATTCTGTAGTTTAATTCAATTTAAAAGACAAATTTTTTAACAACCTTTATTATGATTGTTATTAAATTAATTTAAAACATTAATTAAAAAATATGTCAATAAACGTATGAATAATTATAATAGGAGATTTTAAAAAAACATGTACAATCATCTAAAATTTACAATTAAAAATCTCAAAATTTACATATCCTCATTTTATTATTACGACATGAACATGTTCATTCAGAACATTAACAAGTTCATCCAAAACATATGAACATGTTCATCTGCAATTTCAAATCCTCACCTTCAGAAATTAACAAATCCCAAATTTCTTAAATTTGACGAACCCAAATCTTCAACAAATCTTCATAAATCCAACATGTTCACAAATCTTCATGAATCAACGTGTTCATAAATCCAAATCCCAAATTTCAATAAATCTTTATAAATCCAAATCCCAAGTCTTCAACAAATCTTCATAAATCCAAATCCCAAATCCAAATCTTCACAAATCTTCATAAATCAACAAAAAAAATTCAGCGGATTCAACGAATTTCAAATTCAACAGATTCAACAAAAAATTCAACAAAATCCAAAATTTAAATTCAAATACCAAAAAAAATCGACAGATCTAAAAAAATCAGATTTCAACAAACTAGAAATCGAAGCAAAATCCCCAACCCGAAGCAAACATCCGTCGTCTGCTTTGGTGCGCCGCGGCGAGAGGCGGGCTTCTGTGTGCCGCCACCACTGCTGAGTCTCCACCGCTGCTGCCGTCCTTCCTGTATCGAGAACGACGCAATCCTCGTCCCCATCGGAAACTCGTGCGATGGAATCCTCATTCTTGACGGAAACTCGTGCGGGGGAGGAGGCGGATGGGCGAGGATGAGGCGGAGGTCGCCGCGGCAGAGGTGGAGGAGGAGGCGGAGGGCGCCGCGGCGGAGGTGGGGGAGGAGGCGGAGGGCGCCGCGGCGTAGGCGGGGGAGGGGGCGTACCGGATGACGGGGTGTGTGGCGGTGTCGGAAGGGTAGAGAAGGTTTCCGGCGGCGGGGAGGTAGTTTTGGAGAGTGAGGTAGAGTGATTGTTTGAGTTTTGGGACGAGGTTGGATTTTGAAATTTGGGGGAAGAGGTATCATGGAAAGGGGTATTATAGGTAATGTGGGTGTTAAATTTTGGACCTATTAGTAATTATAAATGGACCTAAGAGTAAATGGACCTACTAGTAATCTACTCCCTTTAAATGGACCTAAGAGTAATTCCTTCGAGTGATATAGCATGAATTTGAATCACAAATGGTCTCATAACTTTGACCTCAAATAAATTTAATCTCATAAGTTTTTTTGTCGTCGATTTAGTCCTAATAATTTTGATAATATCCAATTTTGACCCAAATCGGTCGGAACAACGTTGTTTTTCCGTTTCAATTAGGGGCTTTCGAGCGGATGTTGTGACTAGACTATTACGTGTACTGTCACGTGTATTTTTAAGTGTTTTTGACTAATTCTTATCGTCAATTCTGTTTTAAGTTTTAAATTTTAATTATATGCCTAAAATTCTATCTGTTAAAAAAAAATACACGTGGCAGATCAATCACAACATTCGTCGAAAAGTCCCAAATTAAAACGACAAAAGATGTTGTTCCGACCGACTTGAGATTAAAATTGGACATTGTCAAAGTTATCATGATTAAATCGACGATAAAAAATATTATGGAACTAAATCTATTTGAGGACAAAGTTAATTCAAACTCGCATGCTAAAGCACTTATTTATGCAGGTGATTGTTTCATGCATTTGGATTAATATTGAAACAAAATTGCACCTTCAGCAATGACTAATAAAAAAAATTACAACATGCCTTCGGAAAAACACTTTTACCATTCAAATTGCACCTTCAGCAATGATATAAGCTATATATTATATATGGATATGCACTGGTGGTGGTGGACCTTGGAATTTTATGAGGCCAAAAAAATAGATGAGCTATTTGAGTTTCGTACTCAGGACAACATAACCAAGTCCAATTGGGCAAACTTAAGTAATGATAAATTTTTTTAATACTAGTATATATTTGTTAAGACAAAAACTTATATGAGACGGTCTCATGCATGAGACGGAGTACAACCTAGCAAAAATCACATTCACCTTTCCCAAAGTGTTAAAGTGTCAATGTCCAACTAATGCTCCATCTCACCATGAGACGGTCTCGTGCAGTGTGCCTCATTTGTTAAAGCTCAGGAGAGGCCCAGTGCCCCTTGGCCCCGTGGTGGGTCCACCACTGTGATATGTATATATATAAATTATATAGTTACAATAAATTTAGCCTCTATTATATACTATGTTTTTAGAACTGGGTTCAACTGGGAATCAACCATTTAACCGATTTGATTACCATAAAAATTTTGTTTTTACGATTAATTCGAAAAAAAGTGGCCAGAACCAAAAAAAAAGCAGTCAAGATCGGAAAACTGGTAAAATCGGTTGAATGGTTATTTGTTCTTTTTTTTTAAATTAATTTAAAACTTAATCCATATTTTTATCATCCTTATTTTAAATTTTAGTATTTTAAATTAGAAATAAAGACTCTAAGGCACAAAAAATAGAGACAAGTGACTCTTAGGTACAAGAAAATTAAAGAGTGATTCTAAGGTACAAAATGAGACATTTACAATTTTAGATGGGTCCACTCACCCTTATCCCCCCTCCCCCAATTAATTCCCATAGTTCCCTCTCTCTCTCATTTCTCAGAAAACCCTTTTCCCCTTCCCACCCACCCACTGCCCACTCACAGAAAACCCCCTTCCCCCTTCCCTTCCGACCCACCGCTCTCAGAAAACTCCCTTCTCCTTCCCACCCACCGCTCTCTCCCTCACTATCTGAGGGTGGCACCGTCCACCATCCTATCCCTCTATCTCTAAACATTTCCCCACAATTTGGTGGATCTACGGCTAGGGTTTGGTTTCAGTTGCGGTTGGTGGTTGGTGGGGTTTGATGGCGGCGTGTGGGGGTTTCAGAGAAGATGATTTGTGTGCGAGGGCCGCGGAGGCGTGGGTTGTGCCTCGGAGGTGTGGTTGTGCGCAATGGTGCGGGGCGGCGCGGTGCGGGGGGCGACGTAGGTAAGGGTTTTTTTTTAATTTATTTTGTATTTATTTTTCTGTATTTGTTTAGATCTGAGAATTTGAGTGATATATTTTGTGTATGTGGTGGGTTGCGAGACGGCGGCAGTGGTGTGTTCGCGAGGTGGGTAGGATTATCAGTGACTCACGGCGTTTGAGATTTGATGGTCGCGGTCGAATCTGTTTTCGCGAGTCACCCGGTTCAGGTACCAATCTGTTTGTGTGCGATTTTTGTTATGTTTTTAGATAGCTTGATTTTATGTGACTAATTTTGAATAAAGGTAAGCTAAGTTGTGTGTAATTTGCTTGCAGATTGGTGTTGTATTTTTTTGTAGAGATGGCGGTGGAGTACCTGAACAGATTGTTGTTATTTTTCTGCAGATTGGTATTTTGATGCATAATAGATTGGTATTTAATTTTGATGCATAACATATTTGTATTTTTCTGCAAATTTTGTTGTAATTTTCTGTTTAATTTTTGTAATTTTCGTTTCTGAGGTGGAGTGAATCAGATTAGGAATTTTCTGTTTTTTTTTGGCAGATTTGTTTATATATTTTTATTAGGTTTTCTGCCGATTGGTGTTGTTTTATTAGGATTTCTGCATATTTAGGGATTTTTTTTCTTTTTTTTCTAGTTTAATTTGTTTATTTTTGTGTATTTTTTATTAATTTTTGCAGAAATTTTTTTTTATGTAATTATATATTGTAGAAAAAAAATGCACTCCAAAAATTTCCTAGAAGTACACAAAATAAAAAAAAATGCACTCCAAAATTGGCTCACAAGTCCATAAACTTAAAAAAATGCACTCTAAAAATTACCTAGAAGTATATAAAATATAAAAAAATGCACGTCCAAATTAGCCCAGAAGTGCATAAATTTAGAAAAATTATATTCTGAAAATTACATATTTTTTGGACTTCCAAATACAATTTTTTTAAAAATTGATCCAAAATACAATTTTTTTTAAAAAATGCACCATAAAATTGATCGAAAAGTGCATAAATTTAAAATTACTAAATCACTAAAATTATTATGGTGCTGAAATTCAAATTTTTGTATTAATTAATAATTTAATTAATTCAATAAATTAAAAAATTTGGACTTTTAAAATTTTAAAATACAAAAAGTTAAAATGAGTCAGAAGTGCAGAAAACGTGTCAGAAGTGCTGAAAACTGGGCAGAAGGGCAACTTAGACTTTTTGCCACTTTTTTGTACCTTAGTCATTTTTTTTGTTATGTACCTTAGAGTTATTTTGTTAGTGACTTTGTAGTGGAGAGTCACTCACCCTTTAAATTATGATGTATTTTGTTGTCTATGATTCTATTGTGTTAATTTCAATATAAAATTATAAATTATAAGTGAAACATTTATTTTATTTTTTAATGTGATATAAGGGATATTTGAAAATTTTGTTAGGGATCACTTTAACGGTTTGACCTCAGTCCCACCAGTCCAACTGATTGGACCTTTGATTAAGGAATAATAGTAATGTACTCCCTCCGTTCTGATTTTAATTGATCATATACTGTAGACATAGAGATTAATAAAAAGTGGAAAATAATAGTGGGTATAGTGAGTTTGATGGAGGGTATTGTGAGTGTAAAGTGAGTTTGGTGGAGAGAAATAATAATATTAAATAGTATTGAAAGTTACTTTATTTCCTTTACAGGAAATGACCAAACAAAATAAAGACGGTTATTTACGGAAAGTGATCAATCAAAATCAGGACGGATGGAGTAATAAATTATGGGTACTTTTATTGAAATGTAAATGTTACTTTTGAGAATTGAGAGAAGGGAAAAAGATGTCTGAAGTAATGAGTGACATTTTTGTAATATTGTGCGAAAAACGATGATAAAAATTATGAATACTAGTGGAGTTACTTTTTTGAGTGGGTTACTATTAGGTTCCATCCTACCACTTTTATTGCAATAAGGTTCCAATTTTTCCAAACATTACCATGAGGTTCCAAATGGTGGTTGTAATGACCTTAATACCCTTAATGAGTCATTTTCAGGTTTCCCTCCTACCAATGCACCTAGTCCCAACAGAACTCAACCCTTTTTCTTCCATTTTTTATAGGCGTCATTTTCAATATTTCAATATAGGGTGTTTGAATTTTTTTCATTCATTATAGGAGATTTTTTTTAATTTAGGGGGTTTGAATTTTTACAATATCTTATTCACTATATTTTGCACATTATAATAAGGAACTCTATTTCATTACACATTAAAAATTGCATATTTATAATGTAAAAATTTAAGAAAATTTAAATATCTAAATACAAAAATATACATATCATCTTCTAAATAAAAAAAATGACACATCTTTGACATGCACATATACACGAACACATGAACATATGCACGAAGATAAATGAGCATATGCACGAATACGTGAACATATGCACGACTATGTGAAACATATGCATAAAAATCTAAAAAATTAAAAACCAAGAAATCAGTAGATCCATCTTCATCTTGTTGGGAAAAAGGGTGTCCGGATCTATTCGAGGTGCAATTTAAATATAAATTTAAATTAATTTAATTATTACTAGCATGAATTAATCCTATATTAATTCAAATAACAATTAAATCACAACAACATATCATGAGTACAAAATAACCACGTAAATCCTACACATGCAGAATTCTAGGAGTTACGTACGGCGTACCTTTTGGCAGATTCAACGGAGGAAAAACGATCACACAAACCCAACGACCTTCTCCCCGTATTCCCACGTCCTTATTTGATATCCCGATGGAGGAATCTCCTTCAAATAATTAACAAAAGGAAAAGAGAAAAATTGTTGCACCACCTTTGTGGATTTCTAATTTTTATAGGAAATTTCTTTGTATCTTCACAAGATACAATCTTGAATATATCTCATATATTCTATTTCCATAATATTCAAAAAATATATTTTCTTCCCCAATATATATATATATTTCGAAAATATCACCAAATAAAAGAAGAAATAAGATCTTTGACTTTTCTTGAATTTATGGGATAAACTTGTACTCCAAGAATACTTATTCCATAAAATATTTTCAAGAAAATTAAGAAAATCTTTTTCTCTCTCCTCCTTATTTTTTTTCGAAAATTTAGGAATAAATTAAGCAACAATATTTCATTTAATTTAAACACCTTTTAAAATTATTTGACTTTATCTTTGGGCTACTAAAGGGGCCTTTAGGAGAATTAAGATTGAACCTTCCAATGAACCTTGAATTATCAATATTGAGCCACAATATTATTCAAGCCCATAAATATTAATTAATTCCACTACATAATTAATATTGCACTATCCATCTTAACCCATATTACTGTAATATGGCTCTCGGTTATTATTTTCCGTGTTTAAGATTATCTAGTCCACTAATTATTTCAAGCCACTGAAAAGTTTTATATTAATTAATATTTTTTCCTTGGAGTAAGAACAACTCAACATTATTATCCATACCGGAAACTAATTTCACTTGCAAGATTTGGTATGATAAAACTTTTGAGCCCACTAAGGGGATAAATCACGCAAGATTCTTCAAGCACATGATTCTCTGTATTAATTTAGCAATCCTCATGTAATTAATATTATTGCCCAAGACATAAGGTATCGAAGTCGTAATGATTCTCTTCCCAGCATAAGTCAAAACAATAATTATTAATCACACACAATCCTTATTAAGTGACAGAGATTTAGAAATCAACAACAACTCGAGGTCTAATTCTTCTATATTCAGTACTGAAAAATTTATCCTCCTGTAGGTCCTATTCAGCGCATCAAAATGCACAAGTGTAATCACTTGGTCAAGACAAGCTAATTTGAGCCCTACACTTCAATATTTCACGATGGATTGTTCATTTCCATCTAGGTTGTGAATTTGTACTTGTTTACAAGGATTTGTTAATGTGATCTTATGTGATCTGGTATCACCACATTAACTACAATGTAACACGCACTATTTATGGAACAATTATGCAGTAAATATATATAACATTATATCATATTTAAAGCAACAGTGATAAATAATTTAATTTCAGTAAATAAGACTTAATTTCAGTTTGGTTATACAAAGCAAAAAACATATTTTCCAATATAAACCCAACACATCTCCCTCCACCATCTTCTTCCAATAAACCCAGAAAATCCAAATTTCCTAGAAAAAACTCATAGAACCAAAGATCCATCTTCATCTTCTTACACCAGTGTGGTGTAACCAAGAAAATCCAGATTTTCAGCAGCTCGATCTTCAACATCACCACTCTCTGTCACCACCAACCGCCAACCTCTTCAAACATACTTCCAAAAAAAATTAAATTCGAAGAAGGCAGATTTAGAATACAAGATAATAACCAAAAAATAAAAGAAAAAAGAAAATAAATGATGATGTAAATGCAATATCTATGGAATAAAGCCATACTAATATTGTTCAGGACCAAAGCTAATACTATGGAGTTACTCTTCATCACTGACGGGTTCAGGAGAGTTGCTCAGGTCCACTGAGTTCTTCAGGATGGACAAATGTTACTGAGATCTTCAGGTCTACTGAATACTTCAACATGGTAAAAGTCTGCTGAGTGGTTCAGGGTGGTGAAACCTTGTGAATGTGTTGGGAGAAATCCTAGTAGTCTCCCGCCTTTAAGGTCAGTTGCGGCCCAAGACCCCTCGTTCGCTCGATTAAAGACATAGTTGTGTGCCGCCCATGGTGCCTGCAGCTAGATATGGGTTAAGGGAATTAAAGTACCACCTCACTACAAGTCTGAACTTTTAGTCTAGTGGCAAGCACTTGATCCTACGATTGGTATCAGAGCACATGTCACGGGTTTGAGTCCCCTATAATGCAAATAGTGGTATGTTTGGCGAAAGTAAGGCTACTGCTGTGGGGGTGGGGGGGTTGTTTGGAGAAATCCTAGCAGTCTCATGCCTTTAAGGTCAGTTGCGGCCCAAGACCCCTCGTTCGCTCGATTAAAAGCATAGTTGTGTGCCGCCCGTGGTGCCTGCATCTAGATATTGTTGGGAAATACCGTGGCCGGATCTATTCGGAGTGCAATTTAAATACAAATTTAAATTAATTTAATTATCACTAGCATACATTAATCCTATATTAATTCAAATAACAATTAAATATTCAACAACATATCATGCGTACAAAATTGCCATGTAAATCCTACACATGCAGAATTCTAGGAGTTACACACGGCGTACCTTTTGGCGGATTGTACGGTTAGAGAACAGTTGCACAAACCCAACGACATTCTCTAGTATTCCCAAGTCCTTATTTGATATCCTGGTTGTAGGATCTCCTTCAAATAATTTAACAAAAGGAAAAAGAAAAAAATTGTTGCACCACCTTTGTGAATTTTTAATTTTTCCAACACATGGAATTATGTTGGAGATGTAAAAATCATCCCCTATATATAGACACTAGGGGGGACGAAAATGTCATGAAATATTAGGGTTAGGAAATTTCTTTGTATCTTCTCAAGATACAATCTTGAATATATCTCATATATTCTATTTCCATAATATTCACAAAATATCTTTTCTTCCCAATCTATATATGATTTTCGAAAATTACAAATATAGGAAGAATAAGATCTTTGACACTTTTTTGAATTTATGGGATAATCTTGTACTCCAAGAATACTTATGTTTTTCCATAAACTCTTTCCAAGAAAATCAAGAAAATCTTTTCTCTCTCTTCCACTATTTTTTCGAAAATAATGGATAAATTAGGCAACAATATTTCTTTTATTTTTATCACCTTTTCAGTTATTGAACTTTATCTTTGGGATAATAAAGGGGTCTTTAGGAGAATTAAGATTGGACCAGTGTTTTTAAACCCGGAACGGACCGCCCTGTCGAACCGGTTTAACCGGGAACCGGGTATGGTGCCGGTCCGGTTCTTACTCTGTGCCGGGTCTCTACTGAACCACCGCGAATTGGTAAAAAACCGGTTAAAACCAGTGAACCGGTAGCCCAAATAACCCGGTTTTTATTAATTTTTAAAGATAAAAAAAATGTGTAATTATTCGGAGGGGAGCACCGGAAGTATAGCTGTGTGACTTTGTCTCTTGGATGTGGGATACATATCGAATCCGTACCCCATTAATATGCATATACTCAGATTTAGTTTGAATTTGAGAGTTTAATTAGAAACAAAGGATTTGGAGCCCTCTAAAACAGGGTGTATATGCAGATGCAGTTGCAATACCAAAACGATGACAGAGGGGGTGAAGGAGAAGGATGCGGCGCATATTGATACACAAACTAGTTTTAAGTTCCAATTTTTAATTAACATTTAACTTTATTTTTTTTCCTTGAATGTTATTTATTGTTTCCCACTCCCGAGAAAATTGTTGGATTACATATTAGTATCCTGGAGTCTAGATTTATGGAATACGTTGGAATTCAAATATTTCCCCAACCCAAATATATAGATTTGTTTAACTTTTCACACAAAAGAAATTATATTGGAAAATTAAATTAAACAAGCAAAATTTCTATTATATCTCTATTTAATGATTGTTATAGTTTCCAACATAATTAATGCATAAGGTTATATTAGTAAATTAACTATGAAAAGTTACTTTATGTAGAAACAAGCCTATATATTTGGGACATTTATAAAAAGAAAATAAGTCTATATAATTGAGACAGAGGGAGTAGCATATAATATGAAATGTTAAATTGTCTTCCAAAAAAAAAAGGAAATGTTGTTAAATTATTTTATTTTTTTAATAAAAAGTAAGATATATTAGTGTATGTGTATTATATGTTATTCACTTAAAAGTGTATATATATATAAATAAATATTCGAGATTCCAGTTTTTATAAACGGTTCAACCGGTCAAATCAGTGACCTAGTGACCCAATTCATTGTTCGGTCGATGACCGGTCCGGTTTTAAAAACATTGGATTGGACCTTCCAATGGACCTTGTATTATCAATATTGAGCCACAATATTATTCAAGCCCATAAATATTAATTAATCCCACCACATAATTAATATTGCACTATCCATCTTAACCCATATTACTGTAATATGGCTCCCGGTTATTATTTCCCATGTTTAAGATTATCTAGTCCACTAATTAATTCAAGCCACTGAAAAGCTTTATATTAATTAATATCTTTTTCCTTGGAGTAAGAACAACTCAACATTATTATCCATACCGGAAACTAATTCCACTTGCAAGATTTGGTATGATAAAACTTATGAGCCCACCAAGGGGACAAATCACGCAAGACTCTCCAAGCACACGATTCTCTGTATTAATTTAGCAATCGTCAAGTAATTAATATTATTGCCCAAGACATAAGGTATCGAAGTCGTAATGATTCTCTTTCCAGCATAAGTCAAAGCAATAAGTATTAATCACACACAATCCTTATTAAGTGACAGAGATTAAGAAATCAACAACAACTGAGGTCTAATTCTTCTACATTCAGTACTGAAGAATTTATCCTCCTGCAGATCCTATTCAGCGCATCATAATGCACTAGTGTAATCTCTTGGTCAAGACAAGTCAATCTGAGCCTTACACTTCAACCTGTCACGATGGATTGTTCATATCCATCTGGGTTGTGAATTTGTACTTGTTTACAAGGAATTGTTAATGTGATCTTCTGTGATGCGCTGTACTATTTATGGAACAGTTATGCAGTAAATAGATATAACATTCATTCATATTTAAAGCAATAGTGATAAATAATTTAATTTTAGTAAATAAGACAGAAATTCAGTCTGGTTATGCAAAGTAATAAGCATACTTTCCAATATAACCCCAACAATTTTCCACTTATACTCAAAGTCTGCTTTTAAGTATACTACATCACATCTCGTGTTCTACGTGACATCTAATGTCACCTACACAAACCTAATAACATTTCTCCCACTTATACTCAAAGAAGATTGGTGACGCACTTGATAACCATTCCTTCCACATGACTCACAAATGTATTCTGAGAGGCAGACACTTTATGAAAGGATTACTAGGTTTTTCTCTGATGCGGTCTTTGCCACCTTTTCATCTCATCTCTTAACGATTTCTCGTCTAAAATTTATTTTCTTCAATGTGCTTGTTTGACTCGTGGTCTCTTGGTTCCCTTGAATTTGCAACTGCCCCTAGCATATATTGCTAGACAAATTCGGAACTCCATCCAAGTTCACTAAGAAGATCTAGAGCCAAACTGGTTCCTTCACTACTTCACAAACAGCTACTTACCCGGCTTCCATGGTCGAGTCAATGATGCATTTCTTCTTCACACTCGTCCATTTCATGGCTACACTTCCCAAATGAAAGCACACTATCTGAGGTAGATAGTTTCTGGAATCTATGTCTGATTGGAAATTTGAGTCTGCATAACCCATGGTAATTAAACTGTGATTGATAAACCAACATTCTATCCCGAGTTATTTTCAGATACTTCAGAATGTTTTTAACTGCAGTCCAATATTCTTTCCTTATGTTACTCTAATATCTTGCTATCATGCCAATGGCAAAGCAGATATCTGGTCTCGTGCACAACATTGCATACATAAGGCTTCCGACAGTCAAAGCATAAGGAATGCCTTCATGTTATCTATCTCCTTTTGTGTCTTAGGACACATTTCCTTGGATAGATGGATTCCATGTCAGAAGGATACAAAACCTTTCTTGGAATCTTGCATGCTGAATCGCTTCAAGACAGTGTCTATGTATGAATCTTGTGATATGCCGATCATCCTTTTCCTGCAATCTCGAGTGATCTTGATCCCTAGGATATGACCGGCTTCTCCTATGTCCTTAATATCAAACTATTTTGACAGCCAGACCCCTACGTCTGACAGTACCCTTACATCGTCCCCGATGAGCAGAAAATAGTTTACGTGTAGTACCAAGAATACCAAGGCAGTTCCGACACACTTCTTGTACACACAACTCTCGAAATCATGTTGATAAAAAAAGTAGGATTTTATAACCTGATCAAAACATTGATTCCAAGCACGGGATGCTTGCTTCAGTCCGTAGATGGACTTCTTGAGCTTGCAAACTAGAAGTTCTTGGCCTTTTTCAACTAAGCCCTCAGGTTGTTGCATATTGATTTCTTCTTTAAGACTTCCGTTAAGGAAAGCTGTCTTGGCATCCATTTGTCAGATCTCAAAATCAAGATGTGTAGCTATGGACAAGAGAATACAGATGGACTTAAGCATAGCTACAGGTTAAAAGGTCTCCTCATAATCGATCCCCTTCTTTCTGAGTATATCCTTTTGCCACAAGTTTTGCCTTGAAGGTCTCAACCTTCCCGTCCGATCCTCTTTTTCTCTTGTATACCCACTTGCATCTAATGGGTTTTATCCCATTAAGTGGTTCGACTAGCTCCCACACTTTATTATGATCCATAGAACCTATCTCACCTTTCATTGTTGTTTGCCAAGAATCTGCATCCTTGTCTTGGATCGCCTCGTTGTATGACCAGGGGTCTGATTCAATATTACTGGGGACCAAGTCCGTGGACTCTCCCATCCCCATGAATCGCTCAGGCTGTCTAACAACCCTCCCACTACGAAGAGGTTCTAGTTGTGTAAGTGTGTTGCTAGGTATGTCAACTTGTACAGTTGGCATTGGAGATGGCCCTGTTGGTTCGCTTAAGGTAATCTCACTCCTGAGCTTTATATCGTTCATATAGTCTTCTTCCAAAAATCAAAAGTGTGCACTAATTACGAC
Source organism: Stenogyne calaminthoides (assembly GCA_037126765.1). NCBI lineage: Eukaryota > Viridiplantae > Streptophyta > Magnoliopsida > Lamiales > Lamiaceae > Stenogyne > Stenogyne calaminthoides. The sequence continues at coordinate 29,712,577 of JBBCBC010000006.1, read as the reverse complement.
TCTTTGATCTTCGGGACCATAGAACATGCACCCTTTCGTTCCCTTGGGATACCCTATAAACAACCTTAATTCTGAACATGGATCCAATTTACCAGCCTCCTTGTCCAATACGTATGCCGGACACCCTCAGATTCTCATGTGTCTCAAACTGGACTTGCGCCCGGTCAACAACTCTTTAGGGGTTTTGGGAACCGATTTGGATGGCACCAAGTTTAGAATATAAGTCGCTGTATCCAAGGCGTGACCCCAAAATGATTTGGGTAGATCCGCATAACTCATCATTGAACTTGACTATTTCTAAAAGTGTTCTGTCTCTTCATTCTGCAACCCCGTTATGTTGAGGGGTTCAGGGTGCAGTCAACTGGGATACAACCCCTTAGTCTGACAAGAACATGATTAGTGGTTCCCATATCCACTACCCACAAATGGGAGCACACGCCTCTAAACAAGTTTCAACAATTAGTGTTTGAGAATTACCTTTCTTCCCAACCTTTTTAGGTTTGGGACAGGCTGACCTCCGATGTCTTCTCAGACCACAATTAAGCATTTTCGTTTGTCGGTCTTCTTCTTGACACCTCTTAATGCCATTTTCTATGAGAACAAATTTCGTATGGTTGTCTGACTTGCTTTACGATTCTGGTGAGCGTAAGATCTATCATAATAGCTGCAATGGTTTCCAAGTCCCTGTGTCGGTGTTGCAACACATCTGATGTTGAAGTCAAGATGATACACCATTTTATTGGATCTCAACCATTGCTTACGATATTACTTATTTTCCTCACAATCGTAGTCTCAACGAGTCTAGGTTTTTCAAGGACTGATTTATGCGATTGCATGGTCAGGATAATAAATAATTTCCAATCTATATAGTTTCCTATATAACTTTATTGACTTTAAGTATATTAATAGTGGATTAAAAGGTTGCGACATGTTGTACTGAAAATAAACATACATCTTGTGTTAATATCCGGATTAACAAAAGAAGAATCACATAATTCGATCACATGAATCTTATTAAAATCTAAAAAAAAATATGAGCATGCATCAGCCAACATCTCAAAACAGTTTGAATGAGCCACGTGGGTGGGTCATCATTTAAACACATTTACGCAGGTTACAAACAAGAACAGTTACAAACATTTAATTCAAAATTAATAGTTGGCTCCCACTTGACCAATATAAAATTGCCAGGGACTTCAGCGAAGTATATGCATATCAATTTTATACCTAAGTAATAACCATGATTAAATATATAATTACTATTTTGTTTTGAACGAGCCTCTTGGGAGGGTCATCGTCGCTACTAATAATTATCCACAATCATCCTTTGGAATTCATACATGTGAAAACTATCTTTTGGCCGTCCCTTAGGGGAATTTCTCCAAAACAATTCACAAATAAATAAATCATGGAGGTCAAAATTAATTCAATTTTATTATCTGGAATAAAATTGTCAATTGATTATTTAAGCATACTTAGTAATTTTTCAACTTGATATTTTTCATTGAACAATTCTCATGCAAGCATATTTAAACAAATTAAATAAAGCATAAGAAAATAAACAACAAACATCAAAATAAAAAATAAACACATATTGGGCACATATATCCAATTGCACGGTTTAATTTCTTCTTGTCTTGATCTTGAGAAATCGTTCGTCCTCAATTTCTCCCACTCGATCGTCTCGGAAAACTAATTTTGCCACGTCAAGCCACGTCCATCGTTCGACTACATCGAATAGCACGTAGCCAGGATGCCCACCCGCATCCCAGCTGGCCGTCTCGACCAGGCGCCCAGCGCCATGCTCGCACCCGCCCAGCATCGTGTGCATCCCAGCGCAGGCACGACGCCTGGGTGATGCGCGCATCGTGCTGCGCCCAGATGTTCCCGCCCAACGCTCGGCCCTGTGCCGCGCCCCACACCCGTGCGCGCCTGCCAGTGTCCGCGTTGCACGCGTGCCTCCCTTGGCACATTTTGCACGATGCACGCTGTCCGCTAACGGTTCCGGATCCATCTTCAATTCCCTGTTTCCATCTTCGTCATCGATTTGGTTACAATTTATTTTTCAAAAAATAAATAGACCTAAAATCTAGACTAGTCTATTACACTGAACAAATTAAAATAACTTAATCTACTTGTGAATTTTCTCACAAGAAAAATGAATTCGAACGAGTCGAATTGAAAACTATTCAATCATACGTATGAATTAATTAAAACATTAAATTACCATGATAATTGGATACCTGCAAAAAAGATCAAGAAATTGTACTATCAAATTTCAAAATTTAACGAACAACAATTTAAATTATAATTTAAATCACAGAGCTCGAAACCGAGGCTCTGATACTAGTTGTTGGGAAATATGATGCCCGGATCTATTTGAGGTGCAATTTAAATACAAATTTAAATTAATTTAATTATCACTAACATGAATTAATCTTATATTAATTCAAATAACAATTAAATATTCAACAACACATCATGCGTACAAAATTGCCACGTAAATCCTACACATGTTGAGTTATAGGAGTTACGTACAGCGTACCTTTTGGCGGATTGAACGGTTAAAGAACAGTTGCACAAACCTAACAACCTTCTCTAGTATTCCCAAGTCCTTATTTGATATCACGGTGGTAGGATCTCCTTCAAATAATTTAACAAAAGGAAAAAGAAAAAAAAATTTGCACCACCTTTGTGGATTTCTAATTCTTCCAATTCATGAAATTATGCTGGGGATGAAAAAAATCATCCCCTATATATAGACACTAGGGGGAAACAAAAATTTCATGAAATATTACGGTTAAGAAAATTCTTTGTATCTTCTCAAGATACATTCTTGAATATATCTTGTTGGTCCCGGTGTAAATGAGTCTTACACGTGTATGGGGGTGGAAGGAATACACATGTTTAGTGATTTTTCAAACTTTTCACAAAAAATCGAAATCGATTGGGTCGTCATTGTCTGAGAAATGTTACGAGAAGCATAAATTAGCCCAACTGATCTGAGATTTAAAACAGAGTCCAAATAAGCTTGGAGTAGATAACTATCTTACTGTTGGTCTCGGTGGGAAAACCCATTTTGCGCGTGCGGAAGCAAAACATTTCATTGCGGTGCATATAAAACAAGGGTGAAGGAATGGTGATTCCAGATTTTTCACCTTTTAAGCTCATGTGTTGTGTCTTGCTTATAATCGAAAAGTATTACAAGATAAGAACGTAAAAGCGATAAAGAACACAACAATGTATAGTGGTTCGGAGACTCAAGCTCCTACATCCACTCTCCCCTGCTTTCTAGGAAATTCCTTCAAACACTTCCTAAGGCTTTTCGACTACCTCTCAGTTTACTAACCTTTCTACTTTGAGCTTTCTGACTACCTCTGTAGTTTACTAACTCAAAGCCTCTGGACTTATCACCCTCTCGGGCTCGCCTCTTAGATGTTTAACGAGTTCACACTCCTTCGGGACTTATCACCCTCACTCGGGATTGCCTAACAACTACCTCACTTCACCACTCGTTATCTCTTACGAGAATGGGTTTGGGTTTGGTGTTGTCTCCAACTATGGTGAGATTTTCCCTTACAATGGTTTAGCCTCAATGCTAAGGTTGGGAAAATCTCTCTAAGCTTATGATACATCGTGGGTTGCTTAGGTTGGGTTCTAGAACACTCTTTGAATATAATTGTATATCTACAGACTTGTGTTCTAGGGTGGGAATGCTTTGACTATAACGCTCTTGGCTCTGTAGCATCTTTTGCATAATCTCCACACTTAATTTGATGGAAGATCTTGTATTTATAGTGTGGATTTGAATGTTACCGTTGGAGAGAATCACATTCAAATCCATACTATTCTCTGTAAGTTCTGCAGCTTTTCCAGGCTGGTTGTCTTCCTCTCGTTGGTCCACGTCAGCTGGATTCCAACGGCTATATTCTTCAGCTTCAGTGCCTCGGAACATTCAGGATATACTGAGCTTTTAGTATATTCTTGAGTCTTGATAATTCTTTTTGTGCCTTCAGTATTCTCTGAGTCTTCAGGTTTCTCTGAGCCTTCAGGTTTCTCTGAGTCTTCAGATTCTCTGAGCCTTCAGATTCTCAGTTTCATACTGAGTCTTCAGAAACTTCAGTTTCTTCAGAAACTTACTGAGTCTTCAGTTTCTAACCTGTTCTATATCCGCTGACTATACACGGTGCAGATAACATCCTGAACACTCTAAAACTGAACCTTGACTCATCTATCAAGATTATCCTGAACATGTCATACTCAGGGGTTTTGGGATCTAATCAAAATCCTTCTTTATTAAATTCATTTCCCAACAATTTCCCCCTTTTTGATGATGCCAAAACCTATCTTGTTACAAACATATAACCTAAACTCAGGTTTCAGTTTTTCCTATTACAAGAATGGTATATCTCTTAACAATCAATTCAGCAATGAATCACCCAACAATTTCATCACCAAATAACAATAATCAGGCATATCAAATATAAAGACATGTAAAAAGATAATGAGGTATTATCTTTGAGCATAAAGATAAAGTTTCATTGATGTATGATAGTCTATTACAGTTTACAATGAACTTATCAAAAGATAAAGACAAAATCATAAAGAATTTACAAGTCTTCAGTCTTGGTCTTCAGTCTTCTTGATCTTCAGCTCGGCTCCTCATTCCTCTTCTTCTACGGACCTTGTCTGATCAGACATACTGACACTCGTGCTGACTGAGTTCAGTTTCTTCTGACTTCAGACATCCTGACCCTCAGGTCTCTCTTACTTACTGAGTCTCAGATCAGTTTTCTTTACTGAATCTCAGATCAGTTTTCCTTACTGAGTCTAGATCTTACTGAGTCTCAGATTACTTTAACACGGGCTATCTGATTTCTTCTTTGTCTGATCTGATACATCTTTAGATAAATATATCAGGATAACATCTGGTAAGTACATCATATCAGTTTAGCATATCAGGTTTATCATATCTGATCTTGATCAGTCTCTTTCGCTCATCTTCTGATTTGCAACCTTTTCTTCTGATTTGCTGGCTCTAGCTTTTCTTCACTTCTGATTTTGCACAGCTCATCAGTTGACTCTGGAACTCATCTAACTCACCTGATCTCGATCAGTCTTGTCTACAGCCGCGTCTGATCTCGATCATTTACTTTTGATTCCGTGAGTTCCCCCTCAATTTGTTCTTTCGTTCCCCCTCAACTTGTTATCTCTAAATTTTCTTGAATAACACAAGTTGATAATGTTTTGGCATATGACTAAAATATCCCAACAAATTCTCAATTGATAATGTCGCCAAAACATCAGAATATATGCATTTTTAAAGAAACTGTTTTTTCTTTAAAAAGATCAGTTCAGGTGGTCACTCTGAAATTAGTGAACTTTAGAACTCCAGAGACAGGTTTAAAAATAGATCTGCTCAGGTGATCACATTGAGAAAGTAATCTTTTGAGCACCTGCTCTGATACCACTTGTTGGTCATGGTGGGAAAACCCATTTTGCGCTTGCGGAAGCAAAACATTTCATTGCGGTGCATATAAAACAGGGGTGAAGGAATGGTGATTCCAGATTTTTCACCTTTTAAGCTCATGTGTTGTGTCTTGCTTATAATCGAGTGCGTATGACAAGATAAGAACGTAAAGTAGTAAAGAACAAAACAATGTATAGTGGTTCGGAGACTCAAGCTCCTACATCCACTCTCCCTATTTCTAGGGAAATTCCTTCAAACACTTCCTAAGGCTTTCTGACTACCTCTGTAGTTTACTAACCTTTCTACTTTGAGCTTTCTGACTACCTCTGTAGTTTACTAACTCAAAGCCTCTGGACTTATCACCCTCTCGGGCTCGCCTCTTAGATGTTTAACGAGTTCACACTCCTTCGGGACTTATCACCCTCACTCGGGATTGCCTAACAACTACCTCACTTCACCACTCGTTATCTCTTAAGAGAATGGGTTTGGGTTTGGTGTTGTCTCCAACTATGGTGAGATTTTCCCTTACAATGGTTTAGCCTCAATGCTAAGGTTGGGAAAATCTCTCTAAGCTTATGATACATCATGGGTTGCTTAGGTTGGGTTCTAGAACACTCTTTGAATATATTTGTATATCTACAGACTTGTGTTCTAGGGTGGGAATGCTTTGACTATAACGCTTTTGGCTCTGTAGCATCTTTTGCATAATCTCCACACTTAATTTTGATGGAAGATCTTGTATTTATAGTGTGGATTTGAATGTTACCATTGGAGAGAATCACATTCAAATCCATATTATTCTCTGTAAGTTCTGCAGCTTTTCCAGGCTGGTTGTCTTCCTCTCGTTGGTCCACGTCAGCTGGATTCCAACGGCTATATTCCTCAGCTTCAGTGCCTCGGAACATTCAGGATATACTGAGCTTTCAGTATATTACTGAGTCTTCAGTAATTACTGTGCCTTCAGTATTCTCTGAGTCTTCAGGTTTCTCTGAGCCTTCAGGTTTCTCTGAGTCTTCAGATTCTCTGAGCCTTCAGATTCTCAGTTTCATACTGAGTCTTCAGAAACTTCAGTTTCTTCAGAAACTTACTGAGTCTTCAGTTTCTAACCTGTTCTATATCTGCCGACTATACACGGTGCAGATAACATCCTGAACACTCTAAAACTGAACCTTGACTCATCTATCAAGATTATCCTGAACATGTCATACTCAGGGGTTTTGGGATCTAATCAAAATCCTTCTTTATTAAATTCATTTCCCAACACTTACTAACTACTCTGATGAGTTAGGTAAGTTTGGCAACTATCTATACTAGCTTATCTAGTGTGCGGAATGTGTAGGCCCTAAGTTAGGTCAGTTTGACAACTATTTATACTCGTTTTATCTTGCTGAAAATCTTTATCACTTAGTAAATCAGTGGTTAAGGATGTGATCAGTTCAATGCAAACTCGGTGGATTGATTCCAACTGAATATCAGAAAACTCAGTATGCTTTCAGTGAAAATATGGAACAGATATAATGCAAAACAAAAGACAAATAACACAGCAAGTTATAGTGGTTTAGAGGCAAAGCTCCTACGTCCACTCTCTCTGATTCTTCAGAGAAATTCCTTAACTCACTTCTACTACTACCTCAAGCTTTCAGACTGAACTCGGCAGCTTACTAACTTTTTCTATGAGTTTTCAGGCTGAACTATACTGCAGCTTACTAACTCAAACACACACAAGCTTTCAGACTGTCACAAGCAGCTTACTAACTTCTTCTCTAGAGTTTTCAGGCTGAACTCAACTGCAGCTTACTAACTCTTTACAACTCTCACTTTCCAACAATCACACACACAAACTACCTAAACAATAGGGTTTGGGTTTGGTTGGTTTCCAACTAGGGTGAGATATCCTTTTACAATTGAGAACACAAGGTAAAAGGCTAGGATATCTCTTAATAAGCTTTGGATACTTAACATATTCTAGGCTTAGTAAATGATCTCTCTTCAAGGTGAAACACTTGGGAAATCTTAGGGTTTTCGAGTGCTTCAATGAAATGCAATAATACAAATGAGCTCTGGAGTTGCTTGATTTCCCATAACCTTGCAATGGTGAAGGTCACTGGTATTTATAGGCAACTCACCCAGGTACTCTTGAAAAACTATCCGTTGGAAGAGATATCATCAAGGGTTTCCTTATTTGGTCAGTGGAGAACGACTATATTAGGGTTTGAACAAACCTTTGCATGGTTTGGGTAATAAGTAACCAATGCAGCCAATCACTAAGTTTTTGCAGTTTGGAACTCAGTAATTCTGACTTCTCAGTGACACGTCGCTTTCTTTGTCAGTGAAGTACAGTGTTGTCTCTCTTTGATTGGTTCTTGACTTCAGTGAATAGAGACAAACAAAACGACTCTTTTTAGATTAATCTCTCTGAATGAGACAACCTTAAAAGACTCTTAGTTCTAGTTCCTTTTGTCTGCAACCAAATATTTGGACAACTTTTATTCTTCACGAATGTGTAAGACTTTCTCAGTCTGTTTGTTCTCAGGTAGATAATCTTTAGGTCAGGTCTTCAGGTTGATCTGAGTCTTCAGGTTGATTCGGTCACTTAGGTTCTTCTAAGTATTCGGAATTCTTCTGAGTCTTCAGGTGTCTTGGACAATTCACTGAGTTCCCCCTTAGAGTGTGCCTAACCTATAAACTCAGAGATATCTACTGATTATACATTTTACAGATATTTCCTGAACTATCCTATACTGAAACCTATATTCTAATCTTACCTTAGATCATTCTGAACATGTCATACTCAGGGGTTTTGAGATCTAATCAAAATCTTTTTATATATTAAATTCATCTCCCAACAATTTCCCCCTTTTTGATGATGTCAAAACCATCTATTACAAATAAAAAAACTTATCTATCATAGGTATCAGTTTATCTAATAGACACACCATCAGGTTGGTATATCAAAACAGTTCATGAGGAAGATAATGAGATATTATCTTTTGTTGATCAACACACAAAAGAAGCAATTTCATTGATGTAGGATATGAGTCACATATTACAATGAAAATTGATAATTCGATTAACAACAAAATAAAACTGAACACATTCTTCAGTTTTCTTCAATCTCATCTTCAGGAACTTCAAGATTGAACATTCCAAAGTATCTTCTCTTCAGCTCATCTCTCTCTTTAATGATCTCAGGGTGATTTCCAGTGAGTCCTAGTTGAGCAGCAAATCCAACAATTTCATGAGATATGATGGCTTCATTCACAAATCCATTTTCAAATCTTGGAGGAGGAAATGTGTATGGCCTAGGATCGACAATCTTAGCATCATGCTCATCTGCGAGGTTGATCCATTTTTGCAGATATTTGGGGTAGAAGGTCAGTAGATATTCTATGAAGGCTTCATTACTGTCAGGACTGCTTCCTCTTCATTCCCTCAGAATATCAGGATAGAACCAGAATGTTCTCTTGATCTCCTCCCATACATCATTGATTTGGATAGGCATCCATTTATCAATTTGTGGCCATTTCTGCACCTTTATAGTTCCTCTCCTTCTGCTTATAAACTTTTTGAAGACTCCTCTTCTTTTTTGCTCTTCATCTTGTTTCTTCTTCTTCAGTTCAGCACCTGATATTGAAGCAGCAATTCTCTTCTCTTTCTCAACTGTGAGAGCCTTCAAAGTTTTCTTGACATCAAATTCTCCATGCTGAGCTCTTGCTTCAATTCTTGGTTCCTTCTCAGCCTCAGTTTCAGATTCTTCAGATTCAAAAAAGTCCACAACCAACTTTCTCTGAACTGCCTTAGAGACTTTCTTCTTTTTCTTCTCAGTTTCAACAAAGGCAACTGCCTTTCTTTTCTCAGGTCTCGGATGCGCTTCACCAATCTTGCTTGACTCAGTGGCTCTTCTGTGGAACATCTTTTCAGCAACAACTTCCTGAGTAGTTTGTTCATCAGTCTGAGTGAACATTGGTTGTTCAATTTATTTGAATTTCAGCTTTTCAGTAGCCTCAATCTCACTCAGTGCCACCAGAATCTTCTTTGCTTCTGCTTCTTCTTGAGCTTTCTTCTCCAAGGTTTGTGCCAACAACTTATCCAACTCACCCTTTGAAGAGTGGGATGTCCTTTCCCCCTTTTTGGCATCATACCTTGGGAGAATCTGAGATAGTGTAGCATCCATATGGAATTGTTCTTTTCCCAAGCTTCTTACTTCACTGGCCAAATGATCATGTTCATCTTCCAATCTTTTCAAATAGTTCTTGGCCATGGGTACTTCATCAGAAAGTGGGGCAAACTGTGTTGAGAATGCTTCATGCATCATTTCTGTCATCTTAGTCATGAGCAGGGTACTCATTTCCTCAACAACTGATTTGATCATCTGTTCATTCTTCTCAGTCAGCTTGGCCTCTAGATAAGCAGTTCTATCCTGATATTTCTTCTCCAAATTGTCAGCTAGCTCTCTTCCAACTCCATCAAGTTTCACATCGAGAGTAGCAATCTTATCAGAAAGTCCAGTCTAGACTTGAAGTACATCATCAGATGAACTCAGGCTTTCCATCTTTTGAGATTGATCAGCCAATACCATCTCCATCTGAGTCATCTTAGTCATCATTGGCTCAACTTTCATCAGCTCATCCAGGATTGGAGTTAAATCAATCTCTGGAACATGTGCAAATTGCTCCAACTGAGCCTCAGTCTGCATACCACAATCAACAAACTTAAAGATAGGTACTTCAGTAACTTTGGCATAAGTAATAGTAGTGTCAAAAGGTACCTGAAGAGTTCTAACTTCAGTCTAAGGAATCTGGGTATCAGTAGCTTGTTCTGGTTTAGCTTCCTTCTCAGTTTCAATTTCTTTCTCAGCTTCATGTTGTTCTACTCCACCTTGTTGACCTCCTTCACCTCCTGTAACCTTTGAAATCGGCTCACCGACCTTATCAACTTTAATCCTGAGTTTTGTCTTTCTGAAACCAGAGAACTCTGTCAGGGCAGCAATCTCAGCACTCCACCATTCTTCTCCTCTGAAGGAGGCAATGTTCAGCATCTCGGGAAGTGATTGGTTCAGAATGTAGACGGTTGTTCTGAGTCTGAAGAATAAATCCTGAAGGTCAGGATATGCTGAGAGTTTATGATACCTGTCTAACACAAACTGTTCCCCCTTACTTCGCCACTCTGTCTCTTCAGCTTCTCCCTTCTTCAAAGTTGGAGGGCTTTCAGGAATAGTCATATCAGTTTGAATGATTTGAAGATCTGAGGGGTCAAGGAATGGTTCATTCATGAGAACATCGAGATTTAGAAGTTCCTGAGCTTTTGACTGTTCTGAGGTTTGAACTGGTGGAGCCTGAGGTTGGCTTTCTTCAGGAATTTTCTGAGCCCCTTTGAAAATTTCCTGAGAAATCTTATCTGTTCCAAGAGAAGTTTCCATCACCTCTGAGAACGCATTCTCCTCTTCAATTTCTCATTCTCCAATATTTTTTACAGCCAGGGCTAGTACCTGAAGAGGTGACTTCAATCCAACTTGAGCCTCACACTGAGTTTCCTTGGACTCAGCTTCATCGGCCTCCTTTTCAGCAATTGTCTGAAGCATTTTCCACTTCTGAGGTGCCAATGCTTTAGTTTTAAGTTTCTCTCTAGCTTCCCTTTTCATCTTCAGAAGGGTCTTTCCTCTTTCTTGCTTCTCTTCAACTGAGCTGGACTCAGTGACTTTCTGATGCTCTTGTCTTGTCCTTCTTGTTTGAACATGGGTCAGAGAAGGAACATCTTCCTCTGTCTCTTCTTCAGCAGTCTCCTCCTGAGTAGTCTCTTCCTGAGATTCAACTGTTTTCTCCTTCAATTTTCTTTGCCCTTTTAAAGACTTCTGCCTGAACATGATCCGATTTCTGGGAAATTCATTGTTTTGGCAAGCATATCATCCTCTTCTATGCATGCTTCCAGAATAAAAGCTATTTTTGTGGCATGTTGTATTTTTCCCTTGATACTCACAATATCACCATCCCATTTGATGTGTTTAACCTGATCACTAACCACATTTATCAAATATTGCAGCCAGTTGAAATCTGTTGAGGGTGAATCCTAAATTGCAGCCATCAACCGCATCTTCGGCTTGCTGATCTATTCATGACTTCCAGAACCACTCATCAAACATTTACTTACAATATCCAGAAGTACTCTATACTTCGGTTGTAAGTGTTTCTTGTTCAGAGTTGCCTCAAACTTGAAATGATCTACAGAAGTTCTATCCAAGTACTCTTTCTCTCTTCCAGCCATGTACATAGTATGATCTTCCCCCTTATTACATAACTCATAAATAACATTCAAATTGTTCGAAATTGTGTAAATTTCCCGTACAACCTCAATCTGTTTGTTCCCTTTAGTATATTGCGACACAGTAATCTTTGAGTCTATGCAGTTATCACCATCTAGTTTCATATTTGCAACAAACTCAATTACCTCTTGTGTGTATTCTCCTTCTGGGCGATTTCCTACCAAATAAGTTAATTTGGCAAGGGGAGCATATGAAGGGCTTCCTCTTCGTGTACAGCATTGGTTGTTCCTTCAAACAAAATAACATGCTCGTAGTAGGGTTTGTTATATGCGGCGAGTTTGGCAAAGATTGAGATAGTCATTTTTTGGATTTGGAAGAATTTTGTAGTGTAGAGGAATTTGTGGGGATTTTTTGAAGACGAAGGTTTTGAAAGGTAGAAGAGTAAAATGTCTTCAAATAGGCGAGGAAGGAGTATATATATATAAATCCTAAAAACAATCTGATCCCTTGGATTTAGATTAAAGAATGGTTAATCAATGGTTCTAGATTTAACCACAATTATCGGGTTATAAATGGGTGGGTGACAGGACACAAAACGGGTAATAGCCGCCATTTTAATCCATTTTATGATTATGCACAGTGTTCAACCACTGTTTCTGCAAACTGTTGACTTGCCCGAGAATTTCAAAAGTCCCGCCCATTCATGTCCTCAGGTGTTTGATCATTTATGTCAAATGATTTCTAAGCAATCAGTTAGACAATAAATGTAATACACCAGTCATTAACAAATTCAGACTAATTTAAAGATATAAGTCTTACTGAGTTTTGACCTTGATAAAAAGTTCAGTGTAATTTGATATTACTGAACTGAGGTTACTGAGTTTCCCAAGACTCAGTGGGTAAAAACCTTATTTTTATCCTGAGTTTTTTCAGAGTGTACTGAAGAACTTCATGCCTCTAAAAACCTTCAATTTTTCAGATAGTTATTCACCTGGATCCAACATACCCAATTAAACTAATAGTTCCTGAAATCTTGACTCAGCCATAGGTTTTGTCAAAATATCAGCTCTCTATTTATCAGTATGAATTTTCTCCATTCTGATATCCTTCTTCTCAACATGATCTCTGATGAAGTGGTGTCTTTTATCAACATACTTACATTTGGTGTGCAATACCGGATTTTGTGTAATAACAATTGCACTATATCACAAAATATAGGTACTTCATTGGCTACAATCTTATAATCCCTTAATTGTTGTCTTAGCCAAAGAATCTGTGCACAACAGCTTCCTACAGCCATGTATTCAGCTTCAGTAGTACTGGTTGCTACTGAGGTCCGTTTCTTTGAAAACCATGATATCAGTTTACTTCCAAGAAATTGACAAGTTTCTGTAGTAGACTTCCTGTCAATTCTACAACCACCATAATCAGCATCTGAGTAACCAGTTAGTTCAAGGTTATCATCAACTGGATACCATAATCCTCTATTTGTTGTGCCTTTAAGATATCTCAAAATCTTTTTGGCCGTTTCCATGTGATTAGCCTTAGGATTAACTTGGTATCTTGCACATATCCCAACAGCAAAAGTAATATCATGCCTACTTGCTGTGAGATATAACAATGATCAAATGATCCCTCTATAATCAGTATGGTTAACTGATTTGCCTTCTGGATCAAGATCCATCTTGTAATTAGTACACCATACTTAGCAATCAGATCTCTGGTGTATTTTGCTTGATTGATGAATATTCCTTCCTTAGATTGTTTCACCTGAAGTCCTAGAAAGAATTTCATCTCCCCCATCATTGACATCTCAAACTTTCCTTTCATCAGGGCAGAAAACTTCTCACACATCTGATGATTTGGAGAACCAAATATGATGTCATCCACATAAATCTGAACTAGTAAGATATATTTCCCATCTTCTATCCTGAACAAGGTTCTATCAACAGTACCTTTGGTAAAACCATGGCCAGTAAGAATTTGAGATAGTGTATCATACCATGCTCTGGGTGCTTGCTGTATACCATACAAGACTTTTCTGAGCCTTTAAACTTGGTCATTCTGACGAAAACCCAGGAGGTTGTTCCACATAAACCTCTTCTTTAAGCACACCATTCAGAAATGCACTCTTCACATCCATCTGATAAACTGTGAATTTCATATGAGCAGCATATGCAAGAAATAATCTGATGGCTTCTAGTCTTGCAACAGGTGCAAATGTTTCATCATAGTCCAAGCCTTCTTGGGAATATCCCTGTGCAACTAGCCTTGCCTTGTTTCTTACAATGTTGCTATTTTCATCTCTCTTGTTCTTGAATACCCACTTAGTTCCAATCACATTATGCCTCTTAGGTTTGTCCACTAGCTCCCAAACTTCATTTCTTGTAAAGTGATTTAGCTCTTCTTGCATAGAACTAATCCAGAATGAATCCTGAAGAGCTTCTTCAATCTCAGTTGGTTCTTTCTCAGATAGAAAGAAGCAGAATAAAGTACTTTCACCATGGAACCTTCTTGTTTTAACACCTTCTGATATATCTCCCACAATCTGACTTGAGGGATGACTATCCAACCATGTTCTCCTGGATGTTCCCCCTTCAGTAGTATCCTCAACATTAGAGATGTTAAGTTCTGGCAATTCATTAAACTCAGGGAACAACAGAGAAGGAGAGAGGGAATCATCTTCATCAGGGGAAATTCCATTCAGAACATTGTCACTGCCATTTGTTCCCACTTGGTTGATAGATTCAGAGTTTGCCTCAGCTGTGACCACATCTTTATCGACATTACATACCTGAGTCTGAACTGGGGTTTGTTCAGATTGGTCAGCTTCAGTGTGTTAGCTTTCCTTCAGTGGAGAACTATTATCCTGAGGTTAACCAACCTGATTGTCTTCTTCCTGAACTTTTTTGTCTGAGTCTGACTCACTCCATTCATAGAAAATGATTGGCCTCTTCTTTTCAGGCTCAAATGATGTTTTGATATTTTTCTTCAGGCTAAGTCTGGTGATCCTCTTTGTCAATTCTCCTGAGTCATGTTCCTGTTTCTTCTGAACACAAATACATTCATCAAAAACAACATGAGGTGTTTCTTCCACAATAAAAGTCCTACAGTTATAAACTCTGAAGGCTTTACTTGTGTTGGGAATAATCTGTGCAACTCATTCCCCAACATTACTGACTTCAAAATATCCTAAGAATATCCCTTCATCAGCTTTGCTATCAAAAGTTTTCAACTTATCTTTACCATTATTGTGTATGAAACACTTGCAACCAAACACACGAAAGAAGGAAACAAGAGGCTTCCTTTCATTCCACAGCTCATAAGGTGTTTTTCCTTGATTCTTTGTTAGCATGGATCTGTTCTGAGAGTAGCATGCAGTGTTGATAGCTTCAGCCCAAAATCTCTTAGGAATGTCAGCTTCAGCAATCATTGTTCTTGCAGTTTCTTTCAGTGTCCTATTTCTTCTTTCAGCCACACCGTTCTATTGTGGGGTCCTTGCAGTTGATGTTTCATGAGCTATTCCATTTGCTGCACAATAATCAGATATAATATGGTTGATAAACTCAGTGCCTTTGTCTGATCTGATTTTGACCACACTCAAATTCTTTTCATTACTGAGTCTTTTTAGTAATTCAGGCAGTTTTGTCCGAGTCTCCTTCTTACTGAGTAAGAATATGACCCATGTATATCTGGAGTAGTCATCAACTACTACAAGTGTATATTTTCTGCCATTAGTGCTCACAGGTTATACTGGACCAAATAGATCCATATGTAATAATTGAAGTATTCTATCAGTAGAAACTTCTACTTTGCTTTTAAGTGATGTTTTGATTTGTTTTCCCTTTTGACAAGCATCACATACATGATCTTTACTGAACACTTCATTTGGTAACCCCCTCACAAGTGCTAATCTTGTAAGTTTGTTCAGGGTTTTGAAGTTAATCTCCAATCAGCAAGATACACATTTCCTTTTCTAGTATCAGTCAGTAGTATTTGCTATGAAGCATTGTCTTTCACATAACATAAGTTCTTTGAGAACTCAACACTGAATCCCTTATCACAGAATTGACTAATAGAAATTAAGCAAGTTATGCTTTAAACCAAAACATATGATACACCATGTATATGAACAAAATCAACTTTAAGAGTTCCATATCCTTCAGTCTGTCCTTTGGAATTATCTCCAAAAGTAATTTGAGGGTCTTTTTGCTCAACATAGTCAGTGAGTAATTGTTTGTATCCTGTCATGTGCCTTGAACATCCACTATCTAGATACCATGCAACAAGAGCCATTTGACTTCCACTCATCAGGGCTATATTGTCTTCATTCAGCTCAGTGCCCTTTTTCTTCACCTGAAAAACAAATCAGGCCTTAGGTAACCATTTGGTGTAGGGTCCTACCAGGTTAGCTGTACCTTTTGGAACCCAAATCTGCCTCACAACTCTAATTACTTTTGAGTGGCTGGTTTGTCTTCCATAAAGATCTACATACACATTCACCACCCTAGGTGCCTTGGCAGTATCCAATGTATGAGTGCCAGCCTTAGCATGAACATGAACTTTAGAGTTCTTCTTGGGTTTAGGCCTCTTGTTCCAATGCTTTGGCCTTGGTGCAGCTAGTCTATGTCTCTGCTGACTTGGGTTCAGGATACCTGTACCCTTGGGCAAGTGGGGTTTAGGTTGACTGTACTGAAATTGTGGTCCTTCAGTAATCGGAGGACTTGGTCTCCTCAGTTGAGAATTTCTCGGCTGAGTGTTTCTCTTCTGAAGATTCCTCTGATGGTTCAGTGCACATTTCGAAGTACTGGCCTGAGGATTTCCTATTGAGTGTTCAGGTTTTCTAGCCTTTACCTGAGGTTTGGGATTTCCTTCCTGAACCTTCAGGTTCTCTGAAACCATAATTCCTTTACCCTTGTCTAAAACACAGGGTTGTTCTTCAATAAGAAAATCAGCACAAACCGCCGGTTTAAGAAAGACAGTCTTAGTGCCACTAGAAGAAGCTGCATTCAAATGACCTTGTGAGGTTCCCCCTGAATTATATCCCAATCCAGCCTTTATAGTTGCAGGTCTTTGATAACTCTAAATTACATATATTGTTTTAGATGCAGAATTCAATAGAGCTACCTTTCTCCGCAAGCTATCCGCACTTTTCTTTAGAGTTTCATGTTTATCAAAGAGGTCATTGAATTCAGTCCTGATAAGCTGATTTTTCTCAGTGGATTTCTCTAACTTCCCTTTCAGGGCCTCTACCACCTTCTCTCTCTCTGAGAGCAGTATTTTCAGAACATCTTGTTCATCAGTAGCTCCCATTAATTGAGAAGTGATCTCAGCAGCATTAGAGCTTTTCCACTTCAGATTCTCAGCAGTCAGTTCCTCATTCTGCTCTTGAGTTTCAATGAACAATTCTTGTAACACAAAATAGTCCTTCATAAGATTCTCAAAATAATTCATCAGGTCAAAATTACTGGTTATAGATGTACTTGACAACTCAGGTGCTTGTGTATGAGCAACAACAGAGATAGAAGAATTAACCTCCTCCATGGCAACAAGGCAGACATCATCATTATCACTATATGAGAACATTTCTTCTGAAGAGCTTGATTCTTCTTCAGTATGTTCTTCTTCAGCAACCATAGCCTTCTTGCTTGAGTTCTTCTTGTCTCTTTTGGCTTGCCTTTCCTTTCTCTCCTTGGGGCATAGCTCAGGACAGTCATACTGGAAGTGACCCTTCTTTTTGTAGTTGTAGCAACGGTTGGTATCATCATCCTGATCACATTTCTCCTTGGTCTTGGAGTCCTTCTTTCTGGATGAAGACCCTTCAGCTTTGTGATCCTTCCTTTTCTCAGTGGACTTGTCCTCAGCTTCTGAGTTATTCCTGTTCCTGTATCTGGTATTTTTATAGTACATTTTGTACTTTCCATATCTGCTATTGAGTCTTTCAAACCTCCTTCCCAACAGTACTAGCTTATCCTCTTGCTCATCCTGATTTTTGACAGGTGAGTTATCAGACTCTTTAGCTTTACATGATTTTTCTTTAGCTTTGAAAGCTACATTCTTGCTAGATGAAGATTCATCTTTGCAATCAGATTTCTTTGTTTTCTTATCAATCACAAATTGATAAGCTTTCAGTTCAGAGAAAACTTGTTGATATGGCATAGAATCAATGTTCTTAGTGTTTTCAATCACCACAACTTGTATATCCCATTTCTAAGATAGTCCTTTAAGAATTTTCAGTGCCACTTCTCTTTTTGGGTATCTTTTCCCAAGAGCATTCAGATCATTCATGATACTAGTGAATCTGACTTCCAGTTTATCAATAGATTCACCATCTTCCATTTCAAAGCTGTCAAACTTTGCAATGGCAACAAATAGTTTGTTTTCCTTGATATGATATGTGCCTTGACACATTATAGCAAGTGTATCCCAAATTTCTTTGGCTATTTCACAGTGAGAAATCATCCCCATAACACCATCATCAATAGTGCTATATAGAGTATCTTTAGCAATATAGTCTAAGTTGACTATCTTTCTCTCCTAAGGAGTAAGTTGGTCATTAGACTTAGGAAGTTCATCTCTTGGATCATCTCTCTCAGCATCAGTAATTCTAAGATTCACAACAGTGTACTCAAATGGTCCTTGCGACACTACTCTCCACATTCTCTCATGTTTAGAATACAGATGTGCCTGCATCCTGAGTCTCCATAGGTCATAGTTCTCAATAGAGAACATAGGTAGTTTCTTAGAAGGCATGATGAATGAGCCTTGTAAGATATCAGTAGTAAGATCTATTCAGTAGACCACAAAAATCTCTCAGTAAACAAGACTATGGCTACCAAAGCAAGTGGTCAAAATTAACCACTGCTCTGATACCACTTGTTGGTCCCGGTGTAAACTAGTCTTACACGTGTATGGGCGGGAAACATGTGTTTAGTGATTTTTTAAACTTTTCTCAAAAGTGAAATCAGTGGGTCAGGTTGTCCTGAGAAACGAAGCACAACTTACTCTGAGTCAAAGTCTACTGAGACAATAACCCTGAGCGGCTTTTAGTAACTTCAGATTAGCCCAACTGATCTGAGATTTAAAATAGAGTCCAAATAAGCTTGGAGAAGATAACTATCTTACTGACTACTTAGATGAGTTAGGTCAGTTTGACAACTATCTATACTAGCTTATCTAGTGTGTGGAATGTGTAGGCCCTAAGTTTATACTCATTTTATCTTGCTGAAAATCTTTATCACTTAGTAAATCAATGGTTAAGGCTGTGATCAGTTCAATGCAAACACAGTGGATTGATTCCAACTGAATATAAAAAAACTAAGTATGCTTTCAGTGAAAATATGCAACAGATATAATGCAAAAAAGAAAGCAAATACCACAGCAAGTTATAGTGGTTCAGAGGCAAAGCTCCTAAGTCCACTCTCTCTGATCCTTCAGAAAAATTCCTTAACTCACTTCTACTACTACCTCAAGCTTTCAGACTGAACTCAGCAGCTTACTGACTTTCTCTATGAGTTAAAGCTGAACTATACTGCAACTTACTAACTCAAACATACACAAGCTTTCAGATTGTCACAAGCAGCTTACTAACTTCTTCTCTAGAGTTTTCAGGCTGAACTCAACTACAACTTACTAACTCTTTACAACTCTCACTTTTCAACAATCACACACACAAACTACCTAAACAATAGATTTTAGATTTAGATATCCTTTTACAATTGAGAACACAAGGTAAAAGGCTAGGATATCTCTTACTAAGCTTTAGATACTTAACAGATTCTAGGCTTAGTAAATGAGCTCTCTTCAAGGTGAAACACTTGGGAAATCTTAGGGTTTTCGAGTGCTTCAATGAAATGCAATAATACGAATGAGCTATGGAGTTGCTTGATTTCCCATAACCTTGCAATGGTGAAGGTCAGTGGTTATAGGCAACTCACCAATGCCACTCTTGAAAAACTATCAGTTGGAAGAGATAGCATTAAGGGTTTCCTTATTTGGTTAGTGGTGAACGACTATATTAGGATTTGAACAAACCCTTGCATGGTTTGGGTAATAAGTAACCAATGCAACCAATCACTAAGTTTTTGCAGTCTGGAACTCAGTACTTCTGACTTCTCAGTGACACGTCGCTTTCTTTATCAATGAAGTACAATGTTGTCTCTCTTTAATTTCTTGACTTCAGTGAATAGAGACAAACAAAACGGCTCTTTTTAGATTAATCTCTCTGAATGAGACAACCTTAAAAGACACTTAGTTCTAGTTCCTTTTGTCTGCAACCAAATATTTGGACACCTTTTGTTCTTCATGAATGTGTAAGACTTTCTCAGTCTGTTTGTCCTCAGGTAGATGATCTTCAGGTCAGGTCTTCAGGTTGATTCGGTCACTAAGGTTCTTCTGAGTATTCTGAATTCTTCCGAGTCTTCAGGTGTCTTGGTCAATTCACTGAATTCCCCCTTAGAGTGTGCCTAACCTATAAACTCAGAGATATCTGCTGACTATACATTTTACAGATATTTCTTGAACTATCCTGTACTGAAACCTATATTCTAATCTACCTTAGATAATTCTGAACATGTCATGCTCAGGGGTTTTGAGATCTAATCAAAATCTTTTTATATATTAAATTCATCTCTCAACATATCTCATATATTCTATTTCCATAATATTCACAAAATATATTTTATTCCCAATCTATATGATTTTTGAAAATTACAAATATAGTAAGAATAAGATCTTTGACTTTTCTTGAATTTATGGGATAATCTTGTACTCCAAGAATACTTATCTTTTTCCATAAAATCTTTCCAAGAAAATCTTTTCTCTCTCTTCCTCTATTTTTTTCGAAAATAATGGATAAATTAGGCAACAATATTTCTTTTATTTTAATCACCTTTTTCAGTTATTGGACTTTATCTTTGGCTACTAAAGTGGCCTTTAGGAGAATTAAGATTGGACCTTCCAATAGACCTTGTATCATCAACATTGAGCCACAATATTATTCAAGCCCATAAATATTAATTAATCCCACTACATAATTAATATTGCTCTAATCATCTTAACCCATATTACTGTAATATGGCTCCCGGTTATTATTTCCCGTGTTTAAGATTATCTAGTCCATTAATTAATTCAAGCCACTGAAAAAATTTATAATAATTAATATATTTTTCCTTGGAGTAAGAAAAACTCAACATTATTATCCATACAGGTAACTAATTCCACTTGCAAGATTTGGTATGATAAAACTTCAAAGCCCACCAAGGGGACAAATCACACAAGACTCTCCAAGCACACGATTCTCTGTATTAATTTAGCAATTAACATGTAATTAATATTATTGTCCAAGATATAAGGTGTTGGGAGATGAATTTAATAAAAGATATATGATTTTGATTAAGATCCCAAAACCCCTAAGTATGACATGTTCAGAATGATCTTGATAGTTGAGTCAGGATTCAGTTTTAGAGTATTCAGGATGTTATCTGCAAAATGTATAGTCAGCAGATATAGTTCAGAATAGGTTCTGAAGACTCTGAAGAACTCAGTATGTTTCTAAAGAAACTGAAGTTTCAGTATGAAACTGAAGGTTCTGAAGACTCAGTGTGAAACTGAGATACTGAAGACTCAGTAGGATACTGAGGAACTGAAGACTCATCACGAAGATTCAGTGTATCAGTCAGTAGACTCAGAAGACCCTGAAGACTCAGAAAACTCTGAAGACGCAAGACTGAAGACTGAAAATTGAAGATCAAGAAAACTGAAGGCACAGTAATTACTGAAGACTCAGTAAGGTACTGAATGCTCAGTATGAACCTGAATGTTCCGAGGCACTGAATATATCTATCTGAAGGATGCAATACTGAGAAAAATGCGATTCCTTAGAAAGTTAGATATTGCCAAGACATTCAAATGCAGACAAAAGGAACTAAGTCCCAAACCCTTGAGAAGGTAGTTAGGGTGTGTTTGTTGGTGAGAAGAGTTGTAAAGAGTTAGTAAACTACGCGGAGTAGTCAGAAAACTCTAGAGGAGAAGTTAGTAAGCTACGGGGGTAGTCTGAAAGCTTGTTTGTGTTTGAGTAAGTAAACTACGGAGGTAGTCAAAAAGCTCAAGGTCGGGTTGAGTAAGTAAACTACGTGGAGTAGTCAGAAAACTCAGGGCCGAGTTGAGTAAGTAAACTACGCGAGGTAGTCAGAAAGCTCAGAAGTTGATAGTGAATTTCTCTGAGGATCAGAGAGAGTGGATGTAGGAGCCTGAGTCTCTGAACCACTATAATTGCTGTGTTCTTTATTGCTTTCCTTATCTGTGCTTAACTGTTGCATTGACTTGATTTTGAAAGCATACTTTTCACTGATATTCAGTTGGAATCAATCCACTGAAGTTGCATGTAATTGAATCACAACTTAATCACTATTTCATAAAGGGAAGGTTTTCAGCAAAGCTTAAAACGAGTATAAACTAAAGTGCTAACCATTCCGCACGACTGAGTAGCTAGAACAGATAGTTACCAAACTGAACTCTCTTCTGAGGATTCAGTAAGTTAGTTATCTGATCCAAGCAACTTAGGATCTCTGACACTCAGGACTCAGTTGGGATTATCTGAGGTATCTGAAAGCAGCTCAGGATCACTGGCTCAGTAGACTTTGACTCGGAGCAATATGTGCTTCTCAGAACCTAATCTTCAGGATTATCTGATAAAGCTGACCTCAGTAAGAAAAAGTTTTAAAAACACTGAACACGTGTATTCCCTCCCCATACACGTGTAAGACTCGTTTGCACCGGGACCAACAAGAGGTATCAGAGCAGTGGTTCAACTTGACCACCTGCTGTGTTGACCAAAGTTTTATTTTCAAAAATACTTGTGGTCTATCTGAACTGATCTTATTTGCTAAAATTTTTTCTTTTCAAAAGATCAGATAAAATGTCTTCTAAAAAACTTCCCATGTTCTCAGTGGAGAACTATGATCTATGGAGACTGAGAATGCAGACTCATCTGTATTCCAAACATGAGCGTATGTGGAGAGTGGTCTCTAAAGGACCATTCCAATTTACTGTGGTGAATCCCAGAGGAACAGAAGATGAGAGAATTGATCCTAGAAAGAGAATTTCCTAAGTCGATGACCAACCCGACTCTGAGGAGAGAAAGTTAGTCAATCTAGACTACATTGCTAAAGACACACTATACAAAGACAATTGATGATGGTGTGATGGGAATGATCTCTCACCGTAATATCTTTTTGCTAAAAGAGATTTGGGATACACTAGTTGTAATGTGCCAAGGCACGATCATATAAAAAAAAAACAAACTTTTCAAAGGGCAATTGGAAAGTTTGATAGTTTTGAAATGGATGATGGTGAATCAATAGACAAATTGGAAGTCAGATTCACTAGCATCATGAATGATCTAAATGCACTTGGAAAGAAATATCCACAGAGAGAAGTTGCATTGAAAATTCTTAGAGGTCTTTCTAAGAAATGGGATATTCATGCAGTGGTGATTGAAAACACCAAGAACATTAATTCAATGCCATACCAACAAGTCTTCTCTCGAAATTTGGCCTATGAATTTGTAATTGATAAGAAATCCAAAAAGGCCGACAAAAGAAATATGATTCTTCATCGAGTAAAAATGTGGCTTTAAAAGCCAAAGATAAAACACAGAAAACTAGAGAGTCGAGAACCCCCATGCCAAACATCGGGATGAGCTTGAGGAAAAGCTAGACGATGGCAAGGAGGTTTGATAGACTTAATAAAGAGATTTGGAAAATACAAAAGCTATTACAGGAACCACAGGTACCAGAAGAAACCTGAGGACAGATCAACTGAGAAGAAGAAGGACCTGAAAGCTGAAGGATCTTCATCCAAGAGGAAAGACTCCAAGTCCAAAGAAGAAAATGATCAGGATGATGATACCAACAGATGCTATAATTGCGGAAAGAAAGGTCACTTCCAAAGATGATTGTCCGTGATTTGAGTGCTAAGGAGAGAAGAGAAAGGCAAGCTAAAAGCGACCGTAAGTTCTCAAGTAAAAAGGCCATGGTTGCAGAAGAAGAACATTCTGAGGAGGGATCTAGCTCTTCAGATGAGATATTCTCAGACAGTGAAAGTGATGACATCTGTCTGATGGCCATTGAGGAGGTAAACTCTTCTTTCTCTGTTGTTGCTCCTACACTAGCACAAGAGTTTTCAAGTTCCAATCGAAAACAAATCATTTTGACCTCGATGGATTCTTTTGAGAATCGATGAAGGACTATCTTTGTTTTGCAAGGATCGCTAAATAGAACTCAAGAATGAATAAGAAGTCGAAAAGTTGAAAATCTAAAATGGAAAGACTCTAGCAATATTGAAATCACTTCTCAATTAATGGGAGCTACTTGATGAACTAGATGTTACGAAAGTACAACTCTCGAGAAAAGAAGTTGATAATGTCCCTAATCGAAAAAGCTAGAGAAATTCATCAAGAGATTCAACTAATCAAGACCTTGAGTTCAATGACCTCTCTCGAGAAGCATAAAACTCTCTACAGAATCAGTGAGGATAGTGCATGTAAAGAAGTTAACTCTATTGAATAATGCATCTAATGTAATAGATGAAATTGAGTTACCAGAGATCTGTGACTATAAAAACCTGGATTGGGATTTATTCTAGGGGAACCTCACAAGGTCATCTAAATGTTTGCATCAAGTAGCAAGAAGACAATCTTTGTAAAACCAAAAGGCACCTACATTTCAAATCAAGTAATGCCCAAGGTTGTAGACAAGGAAAAATGACCTATGGTCTCGGTAAAACTAAATGATCGGGTTAGAAAGCCCAAACCTCGGTGAAGGCTAGAAAACCTGAGCAATCGATTGAAAAGTTTCGGAAAGTACTTCAAAGCCTCGGTAAGAATGCAAACCTGAAAGGCTCCACATCAAACCATCGAGAATCCTCGGATGAGAAACACTTTCAGCAGAGACATTCTCAATCAAGAGACCAAGTCCTCGAGATCTTGAAAGACCAGATTTCAAGATGACAACCCGAACCCCACTTGCCTAAGGGTAAAAAGTTATCTCAACCCGAAATCATCAAAGATTTAGACCGTTTTGCACAAAAAGCCTAAGCATCTCAATGTAAGGCTGAACCAAAGAAGAATTCAAAAGCCCATGTTCATGCTAAAGTTAGCACACATATACAGAAAACTGCTAAGGCACCCAGAGTAGTGGATGTATATGTTGATGTTTATGGAAGACAGATCAGCCACTCTAAAGTGATTAGAGTTGTTAGGCAGATTTGGATTCCTAAAGGTACAGCTAACCAGATAGGACCCTATACCAAATGGGTACCACAGATCTAATCTGTTTTTCAGGAAAACAGAAAAGGGCACTGAACTGAATGAAGATATCATTAGCCCTGTTGAAAGAAGATCTGAGATGTCATTGTTGGAAGATGAATCTCCTTCATGGACTTCAAGAGAAATCAAACTAAAGAAGGAACTTCATCAGAGATCATGTCGAGAAGAAGGACATAAGGATGGAGAAAATTCATACTGATAAGCAAAGAGCTGATATCTTGACTAAACCTTTGGCGGAATCAAGATTTCGAACTTTCGAATGAATTAGGGATGTTAGAACCAGTGTATAGAGTAAAATCAAAAAATTGAAGATTTTCGGATGCATGAAGTTTTCTCGAATTCTTCCGAGAAGCTCAGATAAAATGGAAATATTGAATCGAGTATCGAAACTCAGATCTTCAAGGTCAAGATTTAGTAGCAGACAATTGAACCAATTCAAGATTTCGAAGATTATACTGACATTTTATCAAGGTCAGTACTCAGTAAGACTGATAGAGGGAAATTAGTTTGAAGAAGTAATGACTCATGCGACTCATTTATTGCTTAAGTGAAATTCAGTAAATCATTCGCAATAAATACAAAACACCTGAGGAATGTTTTTGGGCTGGATCGTTTTAAATTCCGAAGAAGGTCAACATTCATTTAATGCTCTGTTACATTAATGACCAATGAGGATGTTTTGGCGGCTTACTTTTTCGGAGATCGTTTGTTCAGATACCCGATTAATCGGAGATTAATCTCAACCGTTGTTTTTCACCTGACCAACGCAATTCCCCACGATTTCGAAGCTATTTATACCCCAATAAGCCATTCAAGCCAAAATTTTATCAAACCCTTCATTCTCAAATCCTCTGCGATTAAAAATCCCCTTGCCCAGAAATTCCCAAACCCTAAAGCTTCATTTCTTTAATCAATCTCTAAAATGGCCCCAACCTTGTTCGAGAGATTAGCCGAAACCAACAAGCTGTGGTACGAGTTCGTTGTCTCACTCGAAAGCACAACCAACTCAAAGCCAGAAGAGGAGGCTCGCGATATGATTCGACCGCCAAACTCACCCATCTAGTCATGGTTTCCCCTGCACCGAGTTTGCGATGAGGGTAATCGAATTCATCTATAACTTGAAGATAGATGAAGAGGATTGTATGCATTCTAAGATAACTGTATCACATTTAGAGCAGTCGTCCAAATACATCGATTTTGAGAGGGATCTGTATATAGTTCCGAAAAATCTGAATGATGTTTTTGAGCTCTGTGATAGAGTAGAGGATCCTGCGATGTATATGTCAGGTAGAGATCAGGAGTACTTATATAGGATTGCTGAGAATCCTGTGAAATTTGAGGCGACATTGCATAAAAGGAACTTAATGTCACAATATCGTGTGTTGATGGATATTGTGAGCAAGAGCATCATGAGTCTTGCGGGGAGTTTTGAGCAGATCAGTACCCCGAAGATCAGATTGATGGCGGCAATAGAGGCCTCACCCACCACCGACTTCAACTGGCTGAAATTTTTGATTCGAGACGGTGAGTGAAAGCGTACCAAAAGTTTTGAAGAAGGTTGACGGGGCAATCTCAATAAAAGGCAAGATCCACCATGCCACCAAAATTGCTTATATTTTGGAGATGTACAGAGAGGAGGAGGATATCTTCGCCAATTCGACCCCATTCCCTAAGTCCAAAATTCTCTTTAAGCCCATTGCTGCAAAGAAGCAGGCCATCAGGGGGAAGAGAGAAAAGAAGGTAGAATCACCAGTTGTGGCTGAAAAAGAGACTCAACAAACCAGGGGGAAGGTTTTGTTGGAGGCAAAGATGGAGCAGGGTGCAAGAATAATGAAGCAGAAGAACCTTGCCCCAAAGCGCAGAAGATTGGTGGTTCTCACCGATGAAGATGGCAATGATTCTCGAGGAGATTCAACTTTGGGCCAAACCGCTCGGCGTTCGCCATTGCAAGTTTTGGCTCGGAGTTATCTCAAAGGCACAAGAACGGTGAGGAGCAGGTCTTCTCTGAGGTGCTTGAGACATCTCTAAGTTCAGATAAAATTTCTCAGGAAATTTTCAAAGGAACTCAGGCCTCAGAGATTCCTACTGAAAAAGTGTCGGCTCAGACAGCAGAAGAGCCAACTCAGAACCAATCTGAGGAAGTGTCACCAGGGACCCGAACCCACTCGGATGCTGGCCGAGGACTGACCACACAACCTTCGAGGAGGTTCTTTGAGACTCGGGAGCGAATATTCTTGATGAGCTCTGAAAGTGATCTACTTCTTGATCCTCGTGAAGCTTCAACTGAACCAGAGAGCCCGAGATGGAAGAAGGGCGAGGTTTGAAGAAGGCGAAAGTGGAGGAGTAAGGGGGAACGGTTCATTCTTGATCGCTACCCTGAGCTCAGCTCATACCCTGATCTGCAAGATATTTTCTTGATTAAGGACAAGCTGTGTTCATCCTCAATCGGACTCTTCCCGAGATGTTTGATATTCTTTGCTTTTCGAGGGGAAGACCGGTGGAATGAGGAGACGACCTTCGACCGACTTCTCGGGGTTCGGAAGGACAAAGCTCGGGATGAAAAACTCGATTTTGATGAGTCGTTCGGAGGAAGTTAGTAAAAGAAAAAAGCTCTTCCGGGTTGGTGCCCCAAGCAATGGAGACAAATCTCAAGATGGAGATGGGGACCAACAGGGGAGATGTTGAGGATCGACTCGGATGGAAAAGGAGACTTCATTCGATCAACCTAAAATTGGTCAACCTCGATCGGTTAGCACTCTTGGTGCACTTTTGACACTATTAACAATTATGCAAAAGTTCTTGAAAGTTCTATCTTTAATTCAATTGTCGATAAATGATCGAGGCTCGATTGGAGATGGAGCTCGGGATGAAGTCAGAAATTTCAGATGATCAAACAAAGACAGAAGGTGCGAATGGTTCCCGAGATTGATCTCACTCCCTTGATGGAGAAACTTGAGAAGGTTGAGCCAATGATGATCAAGATTGCTCAGATGGAAGAAACATTGGCCAATCAAGCTCAACAGATGGAAGGTCTTAGTTACTCTTCAGAGCTGGTGCTAATCCAAAACACTCTGACCTCACAGATGACCTCCATGGAAGATAAGCTGAATGAAAAGCTGGAGGGAGTCAAGGCTGAGCTCAGTGCTGAAATGAAACAGAAGCACCAGGAGTCAACTGCATTTCTAGAGGTGAAATTGGCAGTGAGGAATGATGTAATGATAAAATCTGCTGTTGAGGAAATGAGCTCAGTGCTCATGACCAAGATGACAGAGATGCTTAAGGAGGCTCTCTCTGGCCAGTTTGCCCATATGTCTGAAGAATTTTCTGTGGCCAAGAACCATCTAAGGAGGCTGGAAGACGAACAAGATCAGATAGCAGGAGAAGTTCGCTGTGTGAGCAAAGAACAATATCACATGGACACAGCACTCTCCAGACTTCTTCCAAATTACGGTGCCAAGAAGGGGGAAAAGGAAGGTGAAGACCTCAGGAAGTTCATTGCACGTACTTTGGAGAAGAAGGCTCAGAAAGATGCTGAAATGTATAATCTAGCCAGAGCCTTAAGAGAAGTCGAAGCTACTGAGAAGTTGAAGTTCGCTGAGGTAGAAAAAAGCTATCTACACTCGAAGTTTACGAGCAAACCATGCTTGATGTTGCAAGAGAGAAACCGAAAGAGCAAAAAAGGTTGGAACAAGCCAGTGTCAGCTTTGATCGCTTATGAAGAGGAAAGCCTTGGGCGTTGTTCAACCTGTAAGCAAGCGTACGAAGGCTTCTAAGCCAATCCAGATGAAGAAACGGAAGAAAGTCTTCAACACGAGAGATGCTCTGAAGACACTCCAAATAGAACAAGCTAAGAAAGCTGCTGCTTCGGTCTCAGGAGCGTATGTGATCAAAAAGTAGATAGACGAAGAGCAGAAGCGAAGGAGTGAATTCAGGAAGTTTGCGAGCAAGAGGAAAGGAACATCAAAAGAACTAAAGTGGCCCCAAGTTGATAAATGGATGCCTATCAAACTCAACGATATGTGGGAAGAAGTCAAGAGAACCTTCTAGTTCAATTATGATGTTCTCAGGGAATGGAGAGGGGAAAGCTCATATCAGAATGAAGCATTCATTGAATATCTCCTAACCTTCTATCCAAAGTATCTACAGGGCTGGATTAACCTTGCGGATGAAGGAGAGGTACAGATAGTAGCCCCTGGTCCATATTCCTATCCTCCTCCAAGACTTGGTAATGGCTTGGTGAATGAGAAGACCATTACTCAAGAGATTGCTCAGTATGCTGGTCAGTTGGGTCTAACAGGAAACAGTCCGGATATCATTAAGGAGAGAAATGAGCTGAAGAAGAGATTTTTCGGAATGTTCGACCTGGAGGTGCCTGCTGATGAAGTTGAGAATGAAGCAAACTGAAGAGCAGAAGACTGAAGACTGAAGACTCAGAAGATTCTGTAATCTTTAAATTTTTGTCTTTTTGATTTTGTTGATAAACTCATTGTAATCTGTAATGGTATACTCATCATCAATGAAGATTTATCATTATGCTCAAAAGATAATATCTCATTATCTTATTTACATGTCTTTTATTTTGATATGCCTGAATGAATGTCTCTGAACTGATTGTATACTGTTAAGGGAGAAATTGTCTGGATATGGGAAATTGTTTAAGTATTTAGTAATGAACTACTTAAAGAGATTCATTACTGAAGAAATTGCTGAATGATTTAAACTGTTAGGAGTTTCTCTGTTTTAAAAAATTGTTGGGAGACAACCAATCTTGTAATAGGATAAACTGAAACCTGAGTATAGGTTATATGTTTGTAACAAGATAGTTTTGGCATCATCAAAAAAGGGGAAATTGTTGGGAGATGAATTTAATAAAAGATATATGATTTTGATTAAGATCCCAAAACCCCTAAGTATGACATGTTCAGAATGATCTTGATAGTTGAGTCAGGATTCAGTTTTAGAGTATTCAGGATGTTATCTGCAAAATGTATAGTCAGCAGATATAGTTCAGAATAGGTTCAGAAGACTCTGAAGAACTCAATATGTTTCTAAAGAAACTGAAGTTTCAGTATGAAACTGAAGGTTCTGAAGACTCAGTGTGAAACTGAGATACTGAAGACTCAGTAGGATACTGAGGAACTGAAGACTCAGCACGAAGATTCAGTGTATCAGTCAGTAGACTCAGAAGACCCTGAAGACTCAGAAGACTCAGAAGACGCAAGACTGAAGACTGAAGATTGAAGATCAAGAAAACTGAAGGCACAGTAATTACTGAAGACTCAGTAAGGTACTGAATGCTCAGTATGAACCTGAATGTTCCGAGGCACTGTATATATCTATCTGAAGGATGCAATACTGAGAAAAACGCGATTCCTTAGAAAGTTAGATATTGCCAAGACATTCAAATGCAGACAAAAGGAACTAAGTCAGAAGTGTTGTTAAGGTTATATCAAACTCAGAGTTTGTAACCAAAAAGAGCCTTTGAAGGTGTCTACCTTTAACTGGAGACAAAAGTAAAAAAGAGGAAGACGACACTATACCATACTGACACTGACAGTGACAAGTAGCTGAAAAAAAAGATGTCAGATGTACAAAAGTTCCAGACTGCAAAAAGTGAAGACCGGCTACATGAAAGGCTATTGCCTAAAACGTGTTAGGGAGTTTCAAAACCCTAAATATAGCCATTTCTCACACACCATAAGAGGGAACTCACGAAGCTGTCTCTCCAACAGATAGTTTTCAAGAGTGACCTTGGTGCATGCCTATAAATACTGGTGACCCTCTACATTGTAAGGTTACGGGAAATTTATACGCAACTCAAGAGCTCAAACTTATTCTTGAAAAAGTTAAAGCACTCGAAAAACTTAGAATTTCCCAAGTGCTTCTATATTGAAGAGAGCTCACTATACTAAGTCTAACTTGATAAGAATCATCCAAAGCTTAGTCGAGATATCCTAACCCTTTGCATTGTGATTCATTGTAAAGGATATCTCATCCTAGTTGGAAACCAACCGAGAAACCCCAAACCCTTGAGAAGGTAGTTGGAGTGTGTTTGTTGGTGAGAAGAGTTGTAAAGAGTTAGTAAACTACGCGGAGTAGTCAGAAAACTCTAGAGGAGAAGTTAGTAAGCTACGGGGGTAGTCTGAAAGCTTGTTTGTGTTTGAGTAAGTAAACTACGGAGGTAGTCAAAAAGCTCAAGGTCGGGTTGAGTAAGTAAACTACGTGGAGTAGTCAGAAAACTCAGGGCCGAGTTGAGTAAGTAAACTACGCGAGGTAGTCAGAAAGCTCAGAAGTTGATAGTGAATTTCTCTGAGGATCAGAGAGAGTGGATGTAGGAGCTTGAGTCTCTGAACCACTATAATTGCTGTGTTCTTTATTGCTTTCCTTATCTGTGCTTAACTGTTGCATTGACTTGATTTTGAAAGCATACTTTTCACTGATATTCAGTTGGAATCAATCCACTGAAGTTGCATGTAATTGAATCACAGCTTAATCACTATTTCATAAAGGGAAGGTTTTCAGCAAAGCTTAAAACGAGTATAAACTAAAGGGCCAACCATTCCGCACGACTGAGTAGCTAGAACAGATAGTTACCAAACTGAACTCTCTTCTGAGGATTCAGTAAGTTAGTTATCTGATCCAAGCAACTCAGGATCTCTGACACTCAGGACTCAGTTGGGATTATCTGAGGTATCTGAAAGCAGCTCAGGATCACTATCTCAGTAGACTTTGACTCAGAGCAATCTGTGCTTCTCAGAACCTAATCTTCAGGATTATCTGACCCAAGCTGACCTCAGTACTGAAGAACTTAGAAAAAATTACAACTAGATATAAGATTGAGTAAACCATTACAACCAGATACAAAGTGCAGAAATTTGAACTAAAGTACGTGGCACTTTAGTTCAAATTTGAACTAAAGTTTAGATATTTTCTGCACTTTGTATCTGGTTGTAAGTTTTTGGGTGACTTTGTAGTGGAATGTTTTTCTCCCAAGAATTTATCCTCGTGTAGATCCTATTTTGCGCATCATAATGCACTTGTGTAATCTCTTGGTCAAGACAAGTCAATCTGAGCCTTACACTTCAACCTTTCACGATGGATTGTTCATTTCCATCTGGGTTGTGAATTTGTACTTGTTTACAAGGAATTGTTAATGTGATCTTCTGTGATTTGATATCACCACATTAACTACAATGAAATGCGTACTATTTATGGAACAATTATCCAGTAAATATATATAACATTCATTCATATTTAAAGCAACAATGATAAATAATTTAATTTTAATAAATAAGACAGAAATTCAGTCTGGTTATACAAAGTGAAAAAGCATACTTTCCAGTATAACCCCAACAGATATGGGTTAAGAGAATTAAAGTAGCACCTCACTAAAAGTCCGGGCTTTTAGTCTAGTGGCAAGCGCTTGATTCTACAGAATGGTTCAGGACGAAAAAGTCTACTGAGTTTCTCAGGATGGAAAGAAGCTCTGAGTTTGTTAGTGACCGTTATTAAAAGCGGGTGAGAGAAACAAATTAGTTACATGCGCCGTATTCTGTTACGAGTTGTTAGGGGGGTTTGAGTTCTATATATAGTGGTGTTTAGTCATTGATTCAATAGTTGCTACACTTGTAAACTTTATAACGAGAGATTAGAGAGAGAAATCATCCGGGAATCATTGAGAGAGTATAGTTCAATTAGGGATTCAAAGTTCATAATCACATCGATTAGAACTTGGTGAATGCTCTGGGTGTTGAGCGGATTATATCTTGTATAAGATTGAGTGATAGTGAAATTGTCCCTGATCCTCCGTGGATGTAGATCAACTTGATCGAACCACGTAAAATCATTGTTGCGTTCTTGTTCGTTTACGTTGTTAATTTTCTGGTAATTTGTGCTAAGAGTATTAGTTGCAGATAGAAAAGATATTAGTTGTGGCGTCGTCTGTGGGAAGAGAATTCAACTATGACAACATCAATGAAGGTGGACGTAGAAAATTTTACAGGGAAGAATGACTTCGGGCTGTGGAAGATTAAGATGAGAGGTCTTCTCATTCAACATGGATTGGTGGAGGCTTTCAATACAGAAACCGAAATGGCCTCTACAAGAAACCTGGCAAAGAAGGATGAGATCCTCATGAAGGCACATAGTGCGATTAAACCATTTAGTGAAGTGTCTAAGGCAAAGTCTGCCTTTGAGATTCTTCAAAGATTGGAAGAATTGTACCAAACGAAGTCAGTTACAAACAAGCTCTATGTCAAGCATAAACTGCATGATGATCTGGAGAATCTTGGTGTTCAGCAGGATGAAATCAATCGTTTGGCAGATGATCTGGATAATCTTGAAGTAAAGCTTGAAGATGATGACAAGGCCTTGATGCTCTTGAATTCTCTGCCCAAATCCATGGAGAATTTCAAAGATGCATTGTTGTTTGGAAGATAGGGTCAAGTCAGTTATAATAATATTTAAACTGCACTGAAGACCAAGTTCCTGCAGATTCATGTTGACAAGAAACAAACCCAAGGCACAGCTGAAGGCTTGAATGTGATATTCAAGAAAGGGAAGAAACCATTTAAGAAGAAGAAGAATCAAGAAGGAAAAGGGCAAAATAATACTCAAAAGACTCATGCAGATTGAGTTGAGAAGAGGAAGTGCTTCACATTGTTGGGGTTATACGTGAAAGTATGCTTTTACTTTGTATAACTAAAATTAATTTTTGTCTTATTTACTGAAATAAATTATTTATCAATGTTGCTTTAAATATGAATGAATGTTACATATATTTACTGCATAACTTTTCAAATAATAGTACAAGTTACATTGTAGTTAATGTGATGATACCAGATCACAGAAGATCACATTATCAGTCCCTTGTAAATAAGTACAAATTCACAACCTAGATGGAAATGAACAATCCATCGTGAAAGGTTGAAGTGTAAGGCTCAGATTGACTTGTCTTGACCAAGAGATTACACTAGTGCATTATGATGCGCTGAATATGACCTACAACGAGGATAAATTCTTCAGTATTGAATGTGAAAGAATTAGACCTCAGTGGTTTATTATTTCTTAATCTTTGTCCTTGAAATAGGATCGTGTGTAATTAATAATTATTTCTTTGATTCATATCGGGTAGAGAATCAATGTGATTCAATACTTTGTGTTTTGGGCAATATTATTAGTTACATGATGATTGCTAAGATTTAATACAGAGAATCGTGTGCAAGTACGTTTTGCGTGATTTATCCCCTTGGTGGGCACAGAAGTTTTACCATACTAAATCTTGCAAGTGGATTTTTTTTTCTGGTATAGATAATAATGTTGAGCTGACCTTACTCTGCCATCTCTTTTTTTTAATTAATTTTTTTTAAATAAAAAGTAAATGGAAATCCTCTAAGTTTGTGTGTGATTTCGATGCGTCTCAAGGGTTGTTTTACCCCTTACTCTGCCATATTTTTTTTTTAAAGAAATGGATATTCACTAATCCTCTCCCTCCAACCTAACCGAAACATTGTCCACAATGGTTAAAAATGGGTGTTTCAGGAATTAGAACCTGGTCCCAAAAAAAAAGAAGTTGAATGAAGCAAACCTGAAACATACACACAAACAAAGAGGAAAATAATATATTTTTTAAAAGTGAGAGCCGTAAATCTAAATCAACCTTTCTCTTTTTACCACAGTCACCAAACCAATCTAGTTGAGAAGCAGTTGAGCTATATTTAAATTCAAAGGCCTGGAGTTTCTCAATTAATTGTTCTGGATCGGAATCAATTATGAAGAGTTGACGTATCGGCTCTGTCATGAAACCTTGTTGTACTGCATGATCTAAAAAAGTTAGTAACCCATCATAAAAACCATTTATGTTCAATATTTCAGTAGGCTTTGAATGAATAGTTAATGATAACCAAGAAGCAATATGAAAAATATCTTCCAAAGTACTAAGTCCACCTGGAAGAGTTATGAATGCGTCAGAATGTTCCAACATTTTTGGCAACCTTTCAAGTATGGATGAAACTTCTATTTCCTGACCCATTGTATTACCAAAAACTTGACACGTGTTTTACCACACTAGACTCTCAAGTATAAGAGGGTCGATGAAGTGCCCAGTTTTATATCAATCCACGGGACTATAGTGTGGAATATAGCCCAATTGCTATGTGTCGGCGCATGATTGGAAACTTAAAATAAGAAATAATCAACTAAAGCAAGACAAATAACAAACTATAAACTAGCGAGCAAATAAGTAAAAATGAATAGATGAAAATGTTGTGTTTTGAGTGTGAGAGGTGTTCTGGTGTTGATCATCGGGTGATGTTCGACTAACGAATGCCTAGGCGGTTGTCTCTACGTCCGGTTACTCCCTAAGAACGATCACTCTTCATTAACCATCCCCGTATTTGGTAAGCCTAGGTTCCAGTTACGTTTAACACCTAGGATCGGGATGTGAATTCACTCTTTCTAACCCGGGTAATTGGGTCCTCTAACTAACTAAACTACTCTTTACCCTTGTGTTCCCACTTATAGCATAGAGTTCTCATAGATTTCTTCATTTTCAACACTAGTTTTTAGCTAGTGAATCAATGTGAACTAAGGGGTTCTAACGATCCTACCCAACTCTCATTGCAATAGGATGTGAATAGACTCAAATCCGGCAATTGAACCAATACCTATCCATCTACCCATATTTACCCAACTCTCGTTGTGATAAACTAGACAACCGAACAAGCTAATCGCCCAACTCACCTAAATTGAACACTAAACAACCCATAATTCAAAAGACAACCATAATAGAGACAATTCACCATTAACAAGCAATTAATCAATCATCAACACAATTCACAACACCCAAACATAAGAGAACCTTAGCCCATAGTGCTACAAGCAAAACCCATGGCTAATATGCAAGGAAACAAGAAACCAATATCAATATAAACAATAAACAACCAATAGGAATAAAGAAACACCTTACTATTGAAATTCAAGCACAAATCCATACAAAATCCATCAATACTCATTGGTTTCTTGCTCTAAACTGAAATTAACACTATATCTATGATATTCTATGATAATCTATAAGCTATCTATGGAAGCAAAATGCAAAAATATGAAAAAGTATTAGTTGCAGCACTCAAAAGTATCACTTGCTCTCTACCCTATGTTTCCACTTAGCTGCTGAATGTGGAAAAAGGAAATTTAGCCTTTATATATGCTTTGGAATCCCTGGCACGTGTCCCTAGGTCTTTTTTGCAGCATCTTAATTTTTTGGCCAGCTCAACTCGAGTTGAATTGCTCGACCTCTAGTTGATCAAGCTGGCAATAAATCGTGTTAGCACTTTTGTCTTTTCAGCAGCTTGACTCGAGCTCGGCCGCTCGAGTCGAGTAGCTCCAATTTTTACCCCAACTCTCTGTACTTAAAATGCTCCAAATGTCGAGCAGATTGGCTCGACTCGAGTTGCTAGCTCGACTCGTGTAATACTACTCGAGTCGAGCAGCACCAACAGCGCGACATTTTTGTTTCGCCCATAATTCGAGCTCCCGAACACCAATTGACTTGGTTCCTTTTGCGTTGTGACCCTAATTTCAAGCTCTTTCACATGGTTCTATTTAACTTGACTCCAAATAATATTAAGCTCGTGTTTTGCTTCCAAAATTCACAATTTTCCTACAAAGGTAGCAAAACAAAAACCTTTCTTATTTCAAGTGCACTTAGTCCAAATTGAGCAATAAAAGCATGAAATTGGGTCAAGAGTGAGCAAGAAAAGCACATAAATCTCAAGCAAAATCACCACCAATCAACCCCCCCCCAAACTTAAAGATTTGCTTGTCTCCAAGCAAAGAAAGAGAAAACCAAAGGGGTGATTGCTTGAGATATAATTAACATGGTCCAAGTCAAAGTTTAAGACATGACAATTCAACTTCCCTCTCAAAGAACTACATTGCTAATCGAACTCTTCACCACTTCAAGTCAAACATGATCAAAGTGTAACTCGGTCAATTGCACCCATTCATCATTTTCACGGGTAGTGTATCTCTCATCCCTCAAGTGTATAGGGTCATACATCTCTCCATTGTCAATCCACACAAATGAACGACCATAAGCTTGCCCTTGATCTCAATTCTCTACCATCTACTTAGGCATCATCATCTAATCAAAGAGGTCTTTGCAAGGTTGTAATGGCTGGCTCTTTGGACGGGTAGGGTTAGTATGGTGTAAGTGACATAACTCAACTTTTAGAGCTCAAGAGTTGGTACTAGAGATTTACAATTGTTCCACACTCTCAACTTCAACTTCATGTTTTCCTAAGAGTCTCTAAATGAACTCTTACCCACACCCAACACATATCCTCTTATCCTCTTAGATGATTCCTCCTAAGTCAAGTTTCAAACAAGTTCAAAGGCAAGTTCTAGCACTCACAAGTGTAAACGACACACTAAAAGAACAAAAATGCAATCATTTCAAACGATCAATTCACATAGGCTCAAAAGCTCACAAGCTTAGTAACAATGAATGAGTACTCTTTTCCAAATTCCACTCAACCAAATTCAACAATCACATGAATGAATCATTCTCAAGACAATATAACAACATTTCAAGGAAAGTATCATCATCCATCAAAAACTCAAACAAATATCCACATTCAATCACAACCAATCAATCTCCATACAATTATCACAAATCATCAAATTCATAACACAAATAAGCCAATCCACACCAAATGGGAAATAACACAATCCAACACCAAATTCAACAGTCCAAATAACAACCCAAATGATTGAATTAGATAGTTTGCTCAACTTCCAAGCACATATTGACACAAGCAACAATATAAAGCATAAGTGCATTGGTGCAATTGAATTTGTGAAACGAACACACCCCCCCCCCCCAAAAAAAACTTTTTCATTGCTAGGCAATTAAAAGTTTGGAAAAATAGTGAAACAAAGAATATGCATCAAGCACCGTGAACCTCATCAACATAAAACCTCAACTAGTAGCAAGTATATTATCAAAATGAGAGCCCATCACTGCAAAATTCATGTACAAGTATTTTCACCATTTAAGCTCAAAAATATGCCATAAGGTGAACCTCACCCAAAAACTCAAAACGGGGGTGTGCCGGTGCAACAAAAACGCATAAAAAAATGCACACCCCGCAAACTTAGACTTTGCAAAGCAAATCTAATTTCGGGGAAAGTGCTTGTACCTAAAGTGACCTTCAAGTACACATCTTCCTTTAAAGCTCGATAATCCACCAAGCCTCGAACACACGACCTCATCACCTATAAAAAATAACACTAGACAAAACACTATCAAATGAACACACAAACAGATAAAAGCGGTAAATATGGGTTGCCTCCCATTGAGCGCAAGGTTTAACGTCCTTTGCCGGACGGAGCTTAAAGCCGCTCAAGTTTTATTCAAGAACATCGACACCAATGTTCCCAACTTGGGATGTGGAAAGGTAATGCTTGACCCGGTGACCATTGACCATGAATTGGTCACCCTTTTCATTCTTCAATTCCATGTAACCACTTGAAAAGACCTTGGTCACCTCAAATGGACTACTCCAACGAGATTTCAACTTTTCGGGAAAGAGTTTCAACCGGGAATTGAAAAGTAGCACCTTATCTACAACCTTAAACTCTTTCTTCTTAATCCTTTGATTGTGCCAACGCTTCATCTTCTCTTTGAAAATTCGGGAGCTCTCATATGCATTCTCCCGAAACTCCTCTAGCTCATGAAGTTGGAGCAACCGATTTTCACCCGCCTTTTTGCCGTCCATGTTCAATTATTTAATGGCCCAATAGGCTTTGTGCTCTAGATCCACCTGAAGATGGCACGATTTTCCTAAAATGAGTTGGTACGGAGACATGTTCAATGGAGTTTTGTAAGTCGTTCGGTAGGCCCACAAGTCATCACCAAGGTGAATTGCCCAATCTTTCCTATTTGAGATCACCGTTTTCTCCAAGATGTGCTTGATTTGACGATTCGAGACCTCCGCCAATCCGTTCGTTTGTGGGTGATATGCGGTGGCGACCTTTTGCTTAACACCATACTTCCCAAGCAACTTTTCCATGGCTCGATTGACAAAGTAGGTCCCCCATCACCTATCAAAGCCCTTGGCACACCAAAACGAGTGAATACATTCTTCTTGATAAATTGAATAACGGTCTTTGCATCATTGAGCTTGGTAGGAATGGCCTCCACCCGTTTAGACACATAATCCACCTCCACAAGGATATAGATGAATCCAAATGAAGGAGGAAATGGTCCCACGAAATCAATCCCCCAAACGTAAAAAATCTCTACCTCCAAGAAAATGTTCAAAGGCATTTC
The DNA here is from genome assembly GCA_037126765.1 of Stenogyne calaminthoides. Lineage (NCBI taxonomy): Eukaryota > Viridiplantae > Streptophyta > Magnoliopsida > Lamiales > Lamiaceae > Stenogyne > Stenogyne calaminthoides. Next base: position 29,673,189 of record JBBCBC010000006.1, on the reverse strand, counting down.
ATTCCCATCCTTTGGCATCGATCACACCTTTGAACGAACTCTTGGCTATCTTTGATAATCGTGGGCCAATAGAAGCCCGATTGTAGAACTTTCATTCTTCTCTTCGATGCTCCAAAATGGACCCCACATGGTAAAGAGTGACAATGGGTCAAGATTTCCTCAACTTCTTCTTTTGGAACACATTTTCTCATGATAGAATCTCGACCTCTCTTGTAGAGCACCAGATCGTCTCAAATGAAACTCTTCACATCTTTGAGAAATTTCTTTTTGGCATGTGAAGGAATTTCATTGGGAAGCTTTCCACAAGCCAAATAGTTGGCAAAATCCACATACCAAGGTTCTTTCACCTCAATTTTCATCACGGAAATCCTCTCAACCTCATCAAAGAGCTCTTCCAACTTCAAAAGCTTCTCATCCGGGAATTCCTCCTTCACGTTGGTGTACTCCTCCATAAAATCCTTGTCCCTCTCTAACGTTGAAAGGTGATCGGCTATCACGTTTTCGGTCCCTTTCTTGTCCCGAATCTCTATGTCAAATTCTTGAAGGAGAATCACCCATCGGATCAACATTGGCTTTGCATCCTTCTTGGCCATAAGGTACCTAATTGTTGTGTGGTCCGTGTACACAATAGTTTTTACCCTACAAGATAGGGGCGAAACTTGTCAAAATTATAGACCACGGCAAGCAACTCCTTCTACGTTGTGGTGTAATTGGCTTGGGTGGGGTTGAAGGTCTTTCATGCATATTAGATTACCCTAAATTTCTTATCCTTGACTTGCCCAAATACCATCCCCATTGCATAATCACTCGCGTCACACACGAGGACGAATAGTTCGTCCCAATTCGGAGTCACCAAAATTGAAGAGGCTATAAGTGCTTCCTTCAATGCTAAGAGTGCTTCAAGACAATCATTAGTGAACATAAATGGGACATCATTTTCAAGTAGATGAGAGAGGGGCTTTGAGAGTTTAGAAAAATCTTTTATAAACCTTCTATAGAAACCGGCATGCCCCAAGAAGGAACGAATGCCTTTTTCATTAGAATGTGGTGGAAGTTTCTCAATTGTCACAACCTTTGCTCAATCTACTTGAAGACCTTTAGACGACACATGGTGGCCAAGTACTATCCTGTCCTTAACCATAAAATGACACATTTCCAAATTAAGGACTAGGTTAGTCTCTTGGCACATCTTTAACACGAGTTCAAAGTTAAAAAGACACTTATCAAATGATTCACCGAACACTGAAAAATCATCCATAAACACCACCATTACATTTTAAATCAAACCATGGAAGATCGACATCATGCACCTTTGGAACGTAGCCGGAGCATTGCACAACCCAAAGGGCATGCGTCTCCAAGCATACGTTCCATAGGAACAAGTGAATGTTGTCTTCTCTTGGTCCTCTGGGGCAATCATAATTTGATTGTACCCGGAGTACCCATCAAGAAAGCAATACAAATCGAATCCCCCAAGCTATCGAGCATTTGATCCATGAAGGGGAGGGGAAAGTGATCTTTACATGTAGCTTTGTTCGATTCCCTATAGTCTACACACACTCTCCATCCCATAGCTACCCGTGTAGCTATCACATCGTTATCAGTTTTGATAACCGTCATTCCCCCTTTCTTAGAAACCACGTGGAGTGGTGACACCCAAGGACTATTAGAAATGGGGCATATCATACCCACGACAAGAAATTTTATGACATCTTTCCTAATCACCTCTTGTATTATTGGGTTCACCCTCCTTTGGTGTTGGACAATTGGTTTACTACCCTCCTCTACTCTTATCAGATGCATGCACAAGGAAGGATTGATTCCCTTGATATCATCAATTGTCCACCCAATGGCGTACTTATGCTTACGAAGCACCCCCAACAATTTTTCTAACTCACACGAATTGAGAAAGGAAGAAACGATTATCGGAAACTTTTCACCATCCTCAAGATATGCATACGTGAGATGCTCAGGAAATGGCTTTAACCCATTTTTTTTTCCTCTTGCTTTTCCACTCCCTCAATGGGTTCCCTTAATGGCAAGATTGGGATCTTTTCCACTTCAAGCACGTCCTTACAATCATCATCCTCAAATGAGCTTTCATCATTCTCAAAAAGTGCATTGTAGTAGCCATTAACAAAGTATGGATCAAAGGATTTCTCGAATTCCGTTTGAACATAAGTTTCGATGACATCGATCGTTTTGCACTCCTCTTTCTCGAATTTATGCGTCATGGCTTTGTAGGAGTTAAAAATGAGCTCCTCATCATCAAGCTTCAAAGTCACCTTGCCCATATACATATCCACCACCGCTCTTGCGGTAGCTAGAAACGGTATTCCCAAGATCAAAGGAATTTAAACGTCCTCTTCCATCTCTAGCACCACAAAATCCGCCGGAAACTCAAATTTATCAATTTTTATGAGCACATCTTCCACAATACAATCTAGGTAAGTGATAGAACGATTCGCCAATTGTAATGTCATGGACGTTGGTTGGAGCTCACCTATTTTTAAACGATCATAAATTGGCCTTGGCATAAGATTGATGCTCGCTCCAACGTCACATAAAGCATTTCTTTTCTCCATATTGCTTAGCTCACACAACAAAGTGACCAACTCACCACCTTCCGCCTTCCTTCTCTTTGTGACCAACTCTTTAAGAAACTTTGCATAGGACTGCATTTCCTCGATTGCCTCCAAGAAAGGCACGTTCAAGGTCACTTTCTTGAAAAATTCCAAGATTTTTGCGAATTTATCATAAAACTTCTTCTTCATGAAACGTTGAGGAAAAGGTGGTGGAATGGGGGGTTTTAGGAATTCCCCATCCATCACACTCAACCTTCTCATTTTTCTCCTTTAACTCCTTAGCCTTCTTCCATTTAGGAACCATCTTCTCCTCAACACAAGTATCCTCAACAACAATCTCCTCCTTATCTTTCTTTTCATGATCCTCCTTTTCTCCCTCATCATCTTCCAAAGGCATGCTCGGCCCATCAAACCTCATACCACTCCTAAATTCAATGACCTTGCAATGTTCTCTAAGATTTACCTCCATCGTGGAGGGAAACTTCCCTTTATTCTTCCCTTGGCTTGAGGATGCCACTTGTCCTAGTTGGAATTCCAAATTCTTCAATTGGCTCGAGAGAGATGTAATAGCATTTGGAATATTTCCAAGGTTCTTCAAATCTTCTTCAATCTTATCAAACCATTAATTCGACTTTTGAGTTTGTTGGTTTGAAAGATTGATGAAGGTTGCTAGTCTATCTTCCAAAGTAGGTCTTCCTTCATTGTTGGGGGCACGGACTCCGGGATCAAATCCCTGTGGTAGAGTGAGGGCGGCCTTCGGGTTCGAGTATGAAAAGTTTTCATGTTTTTGAAGGTTTTGGTTGTAGGTGTTATTGTGTGGGAAGGCTTGAGTGTTTTGGTTTTGGTTTTGGTTTTTGACTAGATGGTTGGTTTTGGTTGTTTTGACCTTGAAAGTTTGAAGATGGATTGTTTTGGTTTAAGAAGTTTTGGGAATGATTGTTTTGGTAATGGTTTTGGTAATTTGAGGATTGGTTTTGGAAGTTTTGGTTGGGATTTTGGTAGTTTGAGGGTTGGTTTTGGAAGTTTTGGTTGGGGTTTTGGTAGCAGTTCCCTTGGAATTGTTGATTCCTTGGTAATTTCATTGATAGTTGCCCCTTCCCATGTAATTGGCTTCCTCAACTTGATTGACATTCAATGGCATCTCCATGTTCCCTCCCAATATTCCTCTCCTTTGACTTTCCGCTAACGAATCAACCTTGTTCATTAAAACTCTCATAGCTTCCGTCATTGCGTTGTTTAGATCACTATCAACTTGGGAAATCTTTTGAACATCGGATGACCAAGTGAAGGTGTTGTTAGCAATCCAATCAATTAATGCTACCCCTTCCTTACCAGTCTTGTCAAAAATCAAAGCATAGTAGAAATAACTCACAACTTGATCGTTGATGAAATTGTGTTGTGGGCACCTCCTTAACATGGCATTGTATCTATCCCAAGCTTCATATAAGTTTTCCCCACCCCTTTGTCGAAATTGGGTCTCCTTCTTGCATTGAAGTGTCATTGTGGGTGGGAAGAACTTCATCACGAACTTTTGGCATAACACGTCCCACGAGCCAAGACTATCGGGTGGTAAGGAGACAATCCAATCTTTGGCCTTGTCCCTCAAAGTGAAGGTGAAAGTTTGAGCTCTCCAAGCATCATGCGTGACCCCATTGGTCTTTATTGTATCCGCATACTCCAAAATTTGAGCTATGTGCTTATTCGGGTCTTCATTCTCCCTCCACCAAATTGTTGCTTTTGGAGCATTTGAATGAGGACCGACTTGATTTCAAAGTTGTTAGCCGCTATTACCGGACGGGTTATGCCATCATAGTGCCTTTGTATTTGTGGGTTGAAATATTCTCACATCGGGCGATCTCCATTTTCACCCCCTTCCAAGTTCATTCGATCATTTTGATTTTCTCCATTGCTCTTTGTTGGGCTAATCTTCGATTCCATCTCTATTTCTTCTCCTAGTCGTGCTTCGATCTCTAGGTCAATTAGAATTGGTTCAATCCCACTTGTCCTTGTGTTCATGCACACCTAGTAAATCAACAAAAACCACAATCTCCAATCCAACTATTAACAAGGTTAGTTAATTAAAAGAAAAAGACACTAGTAATCACGTTCAATGAACAACTATGTTGGGAGATGAATTTAATAAAGATTTTGATTAGATCCCAAAACCCCTGAGTATGACATGCATCAGGATATCTTGGTAGTATAGGATCAGGTTTTCAATAGATATTAAGACTCATGATTATCTGCACTCTGTATAGTCAGAAGATATAGATCAGGGTTAAATAGGTTTGCTTTAATTTTACTAAAGAACTCAGAAGTTCCTGAGTAGCTCAAAAGAATCCTGAAGACAGAAGAATCCTAATGACAGAAGATCCAGAAGACCAAAGATCCTGAAGACTGTTTTGTACTGATTAAAGGATATCTCACCTTAGTTGGAAACCAACCAAACCCCAAACCCTATTGCTAGGTAGTTTGAGTGTGTGATTATTGGAAAGTGAGATTTGTAAAGAGTGAGTAAGATGCAGTTGAGTACAACTATAAAACTCTAGAGGAGAAGTTAGTAAGTTTTTTAAGACAGTCTAAAAGCTTGTGTGTGTTTGAGTTAGTAAGCTGCAGTAGTTCAGCCAGAAAACTCATTGTAGAAAGTTAGTAAGCTGCTGAGTTCAGTCTGAAAGCTTGAGGAAGTAGTAGTAGTGAGTTAAGGAATTTCTCTAAGGATTAGAGAGAGTGGACATAGGAGCTTTGCCTCTAAACCACTATAATTTGCTGTGTTGTTTGTTTTCTGCTTTGCATTTTAACTGTTACATATTTTCACTGAAAGCATAGATTTTCCTGATATTCAGTTGGAATCAATCCACTGAGTGTGCATTGAATTGATCACAGACTTAACAACTGATTTACTAAGGAAAAGATTTTCAGCAAGATAAAACGAGTATAAACCTAGGGCCAACACATTTCGCACCCTTGATAAACTAGAACAGATAATTATCAAACTGAACAGACTCTACTGAGTATTCAGTAAGATAATTATCTGATCCAAGCTTCTCAGGACTCTGATAAAATCTCAGAATCAGTTGGGCTAATCTGAAGCTACTGAAAGCTTCTCAGGATCATTATCTCAGTAGACTGTTACTCAGGGCAAATTATGCTTCTCAGGGCTAATTCTCAGGACATCCTGATTCGCTGATTTCAGTAAAAAATTTTTAAAAAATCACTGAACACGTGTATTCCCCCCCTACCCCATACACGTGTAAGACTCGTTACACCAAGATAAACAAGTGGTATCAGAGCAGTGGTTCATTTTGACCACTTGCTTTGGTAGCCATAGTCTTGTTTGCTGAGAGACTTTGGTGGTTTACTGAATAAATCTTACTGTTGATATCTTACAAGGCTCATTCATCATGCCTTCTAAGAAACTTCCTATGTTCTCTATTGAGAATTATGATTTATGGAGATTGAGAATGCAAGCACAACTGTATTCTAAGCATAGGACCATTTGAGTACACTATTGTGAATCCCAGAATTACTGATGCTGAGAAATATGTTACCAGAGATGAACTTCCTAAGTCTGATGACCAACTTACTCCTGATGAGAGAAAGTTAGTCAACTTAGACTATATTGCTAAAGATACTCTATACAACACTATTGATGATGGTGTTATGGGGATGATTTCTCATCGTGAAACTGCTAAAGAAATATGGGACACACTTGCTATCATGTGTCAAGGCACATATCATATCAAAGAAAATAAACTATTTGTTGCCATTGCAAAGTTTGACAGTTTTGAAATGGAAGATGGTGAATCCATTGATAAACTGGAAGTCAGATTTACTAGTATTATGAATGATCTGAATGCTCTTGGGAAAAGATACCCAAAAAGAGAAGTGGCACTGAAAATTCTTAGAGGATTGTCTAAGAAATGGGATATGCATGCTGTGGTGATTGAAAACACCAAAAATATTGATTCTATGCCATACCAACAAGTTTTCACTTAACTGAAAGCTTATGAATTTGTAATTGATAAGAAAACAAAGAAACCTGACAGCAAAGATGAATCTTCATCTAGCAAAAATATAGCTTTCAAAGCTAAAGAAAAATCCTCTTAAGCTAGAGAGTCTGATAACTCACCTGCCAAAAATCAGGATGAGCAAGAGGAAAAGCTAGTATTGTTGGCAACGAGGTTTGAAAGACTAAATAACAGATATGGAAAGTACAAGAAGTACTACAAGAATAACAGGTACATGAATAGGAATAACTCAGAAGCTGAGGACAAGTTCACTGAGAAAAGGAAGGACCACAAAACTGAAGGATCTTCATCCAGAAAGAAGGACTCAAAGACCAAGGAGGAGAGTGATCAGGATGATGATACCAACAGATGTTATAACTGCAAAAAGAAGGGTCACTTCCAGTATGATTGTCCTGAGCTAAGTGCCAAGGAAAGAAAGGAAAGGCAAGCCAAACGAGACAGAAAGAATTCAAGCAAGAAGGATATGGTTGCTGAAGAAGAAGAACAATCTGAAGAAGGGTCCAGTTCTTCAGAAGAAATGTTCTTAGATACTGACAGTGATGATGTCTGTCTTGTTGCCATAGATGAGTGTTGGGAGATGAATTTAATAAAGATTTTGATTAGATCCCAAAACCCCTGAGTATGACATGTATCAGGACATCTTGATAGTATAGGATCAGGATCAGATTTCAATAGACACTAGGAATCAGGATTATCTGCATCATGTATAGTCAGCAGATATAGATCAGGGAATTTTAATGTACTGAAGACTCAGAAGAATCCTGATGACTCAGAAGACTCTGAAGACTCGGAAGAATCCTGAAGACCCGAAGATCCTGAAGATTGATTTGTACTGATCAAAAGGAACCTGAACAAATACTTTTGATGAAATAGTGTTATGTTCATTCCTAGTACAAACAAATAGAATATTAGACATTTGTGGACATTAAGGAACATATCAGATCAGAAAGGTCAACCTAAATAAAGTCGTTTGTTTATCTCTGCTCAAAGGAAGATTTCAACCAATGAGGAGGCAACAACAACGTACCTTACTGACACTGAAAGCGACATCTCGCTGATGAAATGTCAGACTGATATCTTCCAGTTCACAGAAGATGGTGATTCGCTACATGGTTGCATATTTCCTAAAACATGTAAGGGTGCATTAAAACCTAAAAATAGTCGTTCATCAATACCCAAAAGAGGAAACCCTTGATACTATCTCTTCCAATGGATAGTTTTTCAAGAGAGACCTTGGAGAAGTTGCCTATAAATACTAGTGTCCTTCACCATTGAAAGGTTACGGGAAATCAAAGCAACTCCAGAGCTCATTCGTATTATTGAAAATTGAAGCACTCGAAAAACCTAAGATTTCCCAAGTGTTTCACATTGAAGAGAGCTCATTCACTAAACCTTGCATTGTTGCATATCCAAAGCTTAGTGGAGATATCCTAACCTTTGATTTTGTTCTTATTGTCAAAGGATATCTCACCCTAGTTGGAAACCAACCCAACCCAAACCCTTTTATTAGGTAGTTTGAGTGTGTGTGTGATTGTTGGTGAGAAAGAGTTGTAAAGAGTAAGTAAGCTGCAGTTGAGTCAGCCAGAAAGCTCTAGAGAAGAAGTGAGTAAGCTGTCTTAGATAGTCAGAAAGCTTGTGTGTGTTGAGTTAGTAAGCTGCGGTAGTCAGCCAGAAAACTCAAGTAGAAAAGTTAGTAAGCTGCTGTGTTCAACCAGAAAGCTTTAGGTGATAGTGTGTTAAGGAATTTCTCTGAAGATCAGAGAGAGTGGATGTAGGAGCTTTCTCTCTGAACCACTATAATTTGGTGTGTTGTTTGCTTTCTGTTTTGCATTTTTATCTGTTGCATATTTTCACTGAAAGCTACTGTTTTTCCTAATATTCAGTTGGAAACAATCCATTGAACCTGCATTAAACTAATCACAGCCTTAACCACTATTTTACTAAGGAAGATATTTTCAGCAAGATAAAACGAGTATAAACTTAGGGCCAACACATTCCGCACTCTTGATTAGCTAGAACAGATAGTTACCAAACTGAACCAACTCTACTGAGTATCCAGTAAGATAATTATCTGATCCAAGCTTCTCGGGATCTCTGATAAAACTCGGGATCAGTTGGGCTAATCTGAAGCTTCTGAAAGCTGCTCAGGATCACTGTCTCAGTAGACTTTGACTCAGGCCAATTTGTGCTTCTTAGGGCAAAATTCTCAGGACATCCTAACCCTTCTGATCTCAGTAAAGAAAATGTTTTAAAAACACTGAACACGTGTATTCCCCCCCCCCCCACTTAGCTAGAGAGTCTGATAACTCACTTGCTAAAAATCAGGATGAGCAAGAGGATAAGCTAGTACTGTTGGCAAGGAGGTTTGAAAGACTCAATAGCAGATATCAGAAATATAAGAGATACTATAAGAACAACAGTTACAGGAACAGGAATAACTCAGAAGCTGAGGACAGATCCACTGAGAAAAGGAAGGACCACAAAGCTGAAGGATCCTCATCCAGAAAGAAGGACTCCAAAACCAAAGAGGAAAGTGATCAGGATGATGATACTAACAAATGTTATAACTGCCAAAAGAAGAGTCACTTCCAGTATGATTGTCCTGAGCTGAGTGCCAAGGAAAGGAAGGAAAGACAAGCCAAGAGAGACAGGAATATCTCAAGCAAAAAGACTATGATTGCTGAAGAAGAAGACAATCTGAAGAAGGATCTAGCTCTTCAGAAGAGATGTTCTCAGATAGTGACAGTGATGATGTCTGCCTTGTTGCTATTGAGGAGGTATATTCTTCTATCTCTGTTGTTGTTCCTACACAAGCACCTGAGTTATCAAGTTCATCTGTAACCAGTAACTTTGACCTGATGAATTCTTTTGAGAATCTTATGAAGGACTATTCTGTGTTACAAGAACTGCTCATAGAAACTAAGAGTAGAATAAGGAACTGACTGCTGAAAATCTGAGGTGGAAAGACTCTAATACTGTTGAGATCACTTCTCAATTAATGGGAACTACTGATGAACTAGATGTTCTGAAATTACAACTCTCAGAAAAAGAGAAAGTGATAGAAATCCTGAAAGAAAAATTAGAGAAATCCACTGAGGAGAATCAGCTTATCAGACTGAATTCAATGACCTCTTTGAGAAGCATGAAACTCTAAAGAAAAGTGAGGATAGTGTGCGGAGAAAGTTAACTCTATTGAATTCTGCATCTAAAGCAAAAGATAAAATTCAGAGTTATCAAAGACCTGCAACTATAAAAGCTGGATTGGGATATAATCCAGGGGGAACCTCACAAGGTCTTCTCAATGATGTTTCTTCTAGTAGCACTAAGACTGTCTTTGTTAAATCGGTGGCATGTACTGATCTTCTTATTTAAGAACAACCCCATGTTTTAGACAAGGGTAAAAGACCTATGGTCTCAGGAAAACTGAAGGTTCAGGAAAGAAAGCCCAAACCTCAGGAAAATGCTAGAAAATCTGAACACTCGGTAGGAAATTTTCATGCCAGTACTTCGAACCATCAGAGGAATCTTCAGAAGAGAAACACTCAGCAGAGATATTCTCAACTGAAGAGACCAAGTCCTCATGATATTGAAAGACCTCAATTTCAGTACAGGCAATCTAAACCCCACTTGCCTAAGGGTAAAGGTTTCTTGAACCTAAGTCAGTAGAGACAGAGACCAGCTGCACTAAGGCCAAAGCATTGGAACAAAAGGCCCAAGAAGAATTCTAAGGCTCATGTTCATGCTAAGGCTGGCACTCATACATAGGGTACTGCCAAGGCACCTAGGGTAGTGAATATGTATGTAGATGTTTATGGGAGACAAATCAGCCACTCTAAAGTAATTAGAGTTATCAGGCAGATTTGGGTTCCAAAAGGTACAACTAACCTGGTAGGACCCTACACCAAATGGGTACCTAAGGCCTGATCTATTTTTTAGGTGAAGGAAAAAGGCACTGAGCTGATAGAAGACAACATAGCCCTGATGGGTGGAAGTGAAGTATCTCCTGATGCATGTTATCTGGACAGTGGATGCTCAAGACACATGACAGGATATAAACATCTACTCACTAACCATGTTGAGGAAAAAGGCCCTCAGATTACTTTTGGAGATAACTCTAAAGGACAGACTGAACGATATGTAACTCTAGAAGTGGATTCTGTTCATATCCATGGTGTATCATATGTTTCTGGTTTAAAGCATAATTTGCTTTCTATCGGTCAATTCTGTGACAAACGATTCAGTGTTGAGTTCTCAAAGAACTTATGTTATGTGAAAGATAATGCTTCACAACAAATATTACTGAATGGTAATAGAAAAGGGAATGTGTATCTTGCTGATTGGAGGTCAACTCCTAAAGATACATGTTTAGTTGCAAAAAGTTCAACTGATACCAGTTGGTTGTGGCACAAAAGACTGAATCACTTAAACTTCAAAACTCTGAACAAACTTGCAAGATTGACACTTGTGAGGGGGTTACCTAATGAAGTGTTCAGTAAAGATCATATATGTGTTGCTTGTCAAAAAGGAAAATAAATCAGAGCATCATTCAAAAGTAAAGTAGCAGTTTCTACTGACATAATACTACAACTGTTACATATGGATCTCTTTGGTCCAGTAACACATGTGAGCACATATGGTGGGAAATATACACTTGTGGTAGTTGATGACTTATCCATATATACATGGGTCATATTCTTACTTAGTAAGAAAGAGACTCAGACAAAACTGCCAGAATTACTGAAAAGACTCAGTACTGAAAAGAACCTGAGTGTGGTCAAAATCAGATCAGATAAAGGCACTGAATTTATCAACCATATTATATCTGATTGTTGTGCAGCAAATGGAATAGCTCATGAAACATCTGCTGCAAGGACCCCACAACAAAATGGTGTTGCTGAAAGAAGAAATTGGACTCTAAAAGAAGCTGCAAGAACAATGATTGCTGAAGCTGACATTCCTAAGAGATTTTGGGCTGAAGCTATCAACACTGCATGCTACTCTCAGAACAGATCCATGCTAACAAAGAATCAAGGAAAAACACCTTATGAGCTGTGGAATGAAAGGAAGCCTCTTGTTTCCTTCTTTCGTGTGTTTGGTTGCAAGTGTTTCATACACAATAATGGTAAAGATAAGTTGAAAACTTTTGATATCAAAGCTGATGAAGGGATATTCTTAGGATATTTTGAAGTCAGTAAAGCCTTCAGAGTTTATAACTGTAGGACTCTTATTGTGGAAGAAACACCTCATGTTGTTTTTGATGAATATACTTGTGTTCAAAAGAAACAGGAACATGACTCAGGAGATCTGACCAAGAGAATCACTAGACTTAGCCTGAAGAAGAATGATAAAGCATCCTTTGAGCCTGAGAAGAAGAAATCAATCACTTTCTACGAATGGAGTGAATCTGACTCAGACAAAGAAGCTCAGGATGGAAATACTCAGGATGGTGAGACTCAGGATAAAAATTCTCCATTGAAGGAAAGCCAACACACTGAAGCTGACCTATCTGAACATACACCAGTTCAGACTCAGGTATGTAATGCCGATGAAGATGTGGTCACAACTGAGGCAAACTCTGAATCTATTAACTAAGGGGGGACAAACGTCTCTGACAATGTTCTGAATGGAATTTCCCCTGAGGACGATGATTCACTCTCTCCTTTTCTGTTGTTCCCTGAATTTGATGAATTACCCGAACTAAACATTTCCAATGTTGATGATACTACTGAAGGGAAAACATTCAGAAGAAGATGGTTGGATAATCATCCTACAAGTCAGATTGTGGGTGATCTATCAGAAGGTGTTAAAACAAGAAGGTTCCATGGTGAAAGTGCTCTATTCTGCTGCTTCCTATCTGAAAAAGAACCTACCGAGATTGAAGAAGCTCTTCAAGATTCATTCTGGATTACTGCTATGCAAGAAGAACTGAATCAGTTCACAAGAAATGAAGTTTGGGAGCTAGTGGATAGACCTCAGAGGCACAATGTGATTGGAACTAAGTGGGTATTCAAGAATAAGAGGGATGAGAACAACAACATTGTGAGAAACAAGACAAGGCTAGTTGCACAAGGTTATTCCCAAGAAGAGGGCTTGGATTATGATGAAACCTTTGCACCTGTTGCAAGACTAGAAGCCATCAGATTGATTCTTGCATATGCTGCCTACATGAAATTCACAGTCTATCAGATGGATGTGAAAAGTGCATTTCTGAATGGTGTGCTTAAAGAAGAGGTTTATGTTGAACAACCTCCTGGTTTCAGACAGAATGGCCAAGTTTACAGGCTCAGGAAAGCCTTGTATGGTCTTAAACAAGCACCCAAAGCATGGTATGATACACTTTCTCAATGTCTCACTGACCATGGTTTTATCAAAGGAACAGTTGATAGACACTTGTTCAGGATAGAAGATGGGAGGATATCTTACTAGTTCAGATTTATGTGGATGACATCATATTTGGTTCTCCAAATCATCAGATGTGTGAGAAGTTCTCAGCTCTGATGAAAGGAAAGTTTGAGATGTCTATGATGGGGGAGATGAGTTTCTTTCTTGGACTTCAGGTGAAACAAACTAAGGAAGGGATATTCATCAATCAGGCAAAATACACCAGAGATCTGATTACTAAGTATGGTGTACAAAATTGTAATGCAGTTAGAATTCCTATGAATGCTAACTACAAGATGGATCCTGATCCTGAAGGCAAATCAGTAAATCACACTGATTATAGAGGGATCATTGGATCATTGCTATATCTCACAACAAGTAGGCCTGATATTACCTTTGTTGTTGGGATATGTGCAAGGTACCAAGCTAATCCTAAGGCTAGTCACAAGGAGGCTGCCAAAAAGATTTTTAAGTATCTTAAAGGCACTCCGAATAGAGGATTATGGTATCCAGATGATGATAACCTTGAATTAACTGGTTATTCAGATGCTGATTATGGTGGATGTAGAATTGATAGGAAGTCTACTACAGGAACTTGTCAATTTCTTGGAAGTAAAATGATATCATGGTTTTCAAAGAAACATACCTTAGTAGCAAACCAAAGACTATCGAAGTTTAATACATGGTCATTTGGTCATGTTGCGCCATGATTCTTTGGCTCAGATAACAATTGAGGGATTATAAAGTTGTATCCAATGAAGTACCTATATTTTGTGACAATAATAGTGCAATTGCTATTACATAAAATCCAGTATTGCACACCAGATGTAAGCATGTTGATATCAGACATCACTTTATCAGAGATCATGTTGAGAAGAAAGATATCAGAATGGAGAAAATTCGTATTGATAAACAGAGAGCATCTTGACTAAACTTTTGGCTGAAACAAGATTTCAGGAACTATTAGTTGAATTAGGAATGTTGGATCCAGGTGAATGAATTTCACTGAAGGGAGAAGTCCTTCAGGGGCGTGTAGTTATTCAGGAGGAATAACTCAGCACAAAATTTTCTCAGAGTAGAAACTGAGACTCAGGACAAATTTTGTCAGGATCAGTATTCAGTAAGGTTTATATATTCAAATAACCCTGAAGTTATATTGATACATGCATTAAATTCAGTAGCATTTATTACACAAGGGATTACTCAGTAATCATTTGAAATAAATGACAAAAGTCCTAAACTTTTAAAGCGGGAATGTCTTCAACTGTCGTTTCCGTGAAACAACCATTTGTCAACCTATAAACTGCTATTTGCCTATTGTCCAGAATTCTAGCAAAAAATAGCCATACCCTCAAGTTTCTTTTAAAATCTGGTTAAATCTCAACCATTCATTATATTTGTTCGAGACTTAATCATAGCCCTTGATATATGAGTTTCAAATCATATATAAACCATCTGTTAGCCTTTATTCATTTATTTCTCACATTTAAACGATCTGGTTTCTCAAAACCCTTAACCATTCAAATCTTCAAATCACTCTTTTACCCTACCTAGAAAGTCATCTCGCAATGGAATTTCCAAGCTACGCTATGATCAAGAATCTCGCCGAGACAGAGAAACCTTATTTCGAACATGTGATGGCAATGCTCTACAATAAAGCGACCATGATAGAGGAAGAAGCGCTTAATATGCCAGATTTCGAACTATTCAAAGAAGTGTTGTAATTTGTTGTTAACCTTCAAGAAGGAGGACGAGGAGGACTGGTTTCGCAGTTAAGTTTTGGAACTTATGCGAAATCGAAAGCAGAGGTTGTGTGCACCAAGCAGGTAATACTGTCTTTAAAAGACATTAATTCTGAGTTTGAATTAAATGATAAAGGAGAGGATCCATCTCTGTATATGTCGGGAAGAGAGCAGGAGATTTTGGACCGCTTTGCAGAAACGAAGGTGGAGTTGAAAGGGCTCTATAAACGATGTTTGAAGTCGAAATACCGAGTCTTAATTGACATTGTGGCCAAGTGCTTGATGAGTACCTCTGGAAGTTTGGAACAAGTAAGCCGGAATAAATTGAGGCTCATGGAGGCAATAGAAGACTCTCCTTCTGTTGATTTCAACTGGCTGAAGTTTCTGGTAGATTGCATTCTTTACCAAAGCCAGAAACTGAAGTATGCCAAACGAGCATTTACCAAAAATGGGAAGGTATTGTTTGGGACAAAGATTAGTTTTCTAATCGAAACCTTGCCCAGAGATAACATGTTCTTGTTATCTGGAGTGGAATTTTCCGGGAATATGATCATGTTCCGGAAGCCACAGTCTCAGAAACGCAAGGCAATTTCGTCAGGAAGCCAGGGCTCAATGGTTCAGGAGGAACCTGAGGATCAGGACGATTCGAGTTCTGATCAAGATGATGTGGTTATTCTTTGAAGTTGTCCGAAAACCAACGGGACAAAGATCGAGAAAAACTTCCCGAGGCGCCGGAGAGAGGAAGAAAGAAGAAAGAAATCCCTTGATTTACTGAGGGTAAAAATGGAGATTGGGGAGAAGAAGAAGGCTCAGGAGGAGGAGGAGGAGGAGAAGAAGAAGAAGAAGAAGAAGAAGAAGAAGGAGGAGGAGGAAGGAGGAGGAGGAGGAGGAGGAGGAGGAGGAGGAGGAGGAGGAAGAGGAAGCTCAGAACCATTCGGGAACAAGAGTTTGGAGTAAAATCTCCTCTTGATACTCTTGCCAAAGCTGTCTCTCAGGCAACTGCGGCAGAAACCACTCAGGTCTTAATTCCGTTAGGAGGTGAAGGAGAGGAGGACGTCTTTACTAAGGTACTTAGTACCAGTATTGGCGATGATAGGATTACAAGAAATCTTCGCAGGTTCCAAAAAACCTGTTGAAGACAGCCAAATTACCCTCCCACCCACACACCCCAGAGCCATATATTTCCATTCCTTCAGAGGCTCATTCTAGCTCTGAAGAGGAGGCACATGTTCCTGAACTCAGGAAATGAGAAGCGGAAGAGAAGAAGTGGAGGCAGAAGGCTGAATTGTTTGTTTTGGACAAATATCCAGAGTTGGAGAAATATCCTGACCTACAGGATATTTTCTTCAGGCCGAAGACCTCCATGTTGATTGTCAATCAATATTTTGCTATGATGCTCAGGATTGGCAACTTCAGGGGCAAGGAGTTTTGGGCGGAGGAGGTGGCGGAGCTTGATGCCTTCTCAGGATTGGGGAAGAGGAGGCTAAGGATAAAGCCAACAGATTTTGACCAACTCGTGTTAAGGAAGCTTGCTGAGAGGGAGCCAGCCACTCAGGCTGAAGGTGAAAAAGGGGGTCAGGACGAAGAAGATCAGGATCCCACTCAGGGCAACACTGCAGAAATCCTTCCTGAGGGGGACAGGCTGAAAGAAGCTGGGTCAAGTGTTGAGGCTACACTTCAGGGGGAACAAGTTCAGGATGCCCCTCCCTTACAAATGATCACATTTGGCCAGACTGTCCAGTACCCATTGGAGCCAGAGGTGGAAATCACAGAGATAACAGATACATGGGTACAGACAGATGTTGAGATTCCTATTCCTCCAACACCCGCTGTTGATCTTATGCCTATTCTAGAAAAGCTGACCAAGTTCGAGCCAATTGTTGATCAGATTTCGAAGCTCGAACCTCTGGTTGATCAAGTTTCCAAAATCGCTGAAGCTCAAACATCTCAGAATGTCATGGTTGAAATTATTCACACAACTATGGCTAAGGCTAATCAGGTAACTTCATTATCAGCTTCAATTGATAATAAGTTTACTGAAATGCATGCAAGACTGGAAGATGTGTCCATAGATGTATTGGGAGAGATGGAGAGGAAATTTAAGTTGAGGACAAGTATGTTTGACGATTTGATGAAGACTAGGACCGAAGAATTGATTAAGGCAACTGTTGAGGAAATGAGTTCATCACTCATGACCAAGATACAGGTTACTTATGGTGGTCTTGCTGAGGATACAACAATTGGGTTGAATGTGCTGCAGAGACTTCAGGATGAAAATTTTCTTATTGCTACTGAACTTCGATCAGTTGGGCTTAAGCAGCTACACATGGACAGAACCCTTTCGCAAATTTTGGTCAACTATGATGCCAAAAAGGGGGAAAGTTATGATATGCTCAAGAAGCTTCCAGCTATTGAAGGGAAGTTACTAACTCAGGAAGAAGTTATTGTATCTAAAGGAAAGAGGAAAGAGCCTGAAGTGTCAGTACATCCTGAGGCTGCTGCTGAGGTTATTCAGGAACGTGCAAAAAGGTAGAGGGCTCATGAGTCGAGCAAAATGGGAGAGGCTCATGGTGTCCTGATTCCTATTCCTGAAAAATCCCAAGTGATTCCTGCTGTAGAGAAGCCAATCAGGAGGAGATTGTCCGGGGAATTCTCTGAGGTTGAGGCACATAAGAGTGAAGAATCTAAAATCGATGAACTCTTCAAAGAGGGATTTGGTGAATATGATGTGGCCTCCAAGAGAATGAACTGGGATTGGAACAACTCAGTGAAATGGGAAACAACTAAGAGGGAGTTCGTGTTTAACTATGACATTCTGCAAGTCTGGCCGTGTTCCATTGATGATAGAGATGATGCATTTATTGCCTACATACTGAAGAACTTCACTGTTGAATGCCAGAAGTGGTTTAATGTGTTTGATACACTGGACTATCAGTTGAAGGCTCCAAGACAGATGAAGTATCCTCCACCCAAGTTCAAAAATGGGGTGATCAACTACGACTTCATCTATGCTGACTTTCTGGATCAAGCTGAATACCTCGAGCTGACTGGAAATGATGCTGAAACTATCCAGAAGAGGGAAGAGCTTAAGAAAAGATACTATGGAATGTTCAATCACGACCCTCCAACTGATGAGATTGAGTCTGAGGAAGATTAATGATGTATTTTATCTTTTGATGATCAGTAGAGTAGAATCAACCTTGTATCCTGTACTTACTTTCTCATTAATGAAAAACTCTACTGATGGTTTTTGCTCTGAAAAGATAATATCTCATTATCTTACTGATTTATGTTGATGGTTGCCAGTTATATCTTTATCTGTTAAAGAAATTGAAACCTGAATAGATGATAGGTTTATTATGTTCGCTTATCTGTAACAAGATGGTTTTGGCATCATCAAAAAGGTGGAAATTGTTGGGAGATGAATTTAATAAAAAAATTGATTAGATCCCAAAACCCCTGAGTATGACATGTATCAGGACATCTTGATAGTATAGGATCAAATTTCAATAGACTCTAGGAATTAGGATTATCTGCATCATGTATAGTCAGCAGATATAGATCAGGGAATTTTAATGTACTGAAGACTCTGAAGACTCAAAAGAATCCTGATGACTCTGAAGACTCAGAAGAATCCTGAAGACCCGAAGATCCTGAAGATTGATTTGTACTGATCAAAAGGAACCTGAACAAATACTTTTGATGAAATAGTGCTATGTTCATTCCTAGTACAAACAAATAAAATGTTAGACATTTGTGGAGATTAAGGAACATATCAGATCAGAAAGGTCAACCAAAATAAAGCCGTTTGTTTGTCTCTGCTCAAAGGAAGATTTCAACCAATGAGGAGGCAACAACAATGTACCTAACTGACACTGAAAGCGACATCTCGCTGAAGAAATGTCAGACTGATATCTTACAGTTCACAGAAGTTGGTGATTGGCTACATGGCTGCATATTTCCTAAAACATGCAAGGGTGCATTCAAACCTAAAAATAGTCGTTCATCAATACCCAAAAGAGGAAACCCTTGATACTATCTCTTCCAACAGATAGTTTTTCAAGAGAGACCTTGGAGAAGTTGCCTATAAATACCAGTGACCTTCACCATTGAAAGGTTACGGGAAATCAAAGCAACCCAGAGCTCATTCGTATTATTGTAAATTGAAGCACTCGAAAAACCTAAGATTTCCCAAGTGTTTTACATTGAAGAGAGCTCATTCACTAAGCCTTGCATTGTTGCATATCCAAAGCTTAGTAGAGATATCCTAGCCTTTGATTTTGTTCTTATTGTCAAAGGATATCTCACCCTAGTTGGAAACCAACCCAACCCAAACCCTTTTATCAGGTAGTTTGAGTGTGTGTGTGATTGTTAGTGAGAAAGAGTTGTAAAGAGTAAGTAAGTTGCAGTTGAGTCAGACAGAAAGCTCTAGAGAAGAAGTGAGTAAGTTGTCTTAAACAGTCAGAAAGCTTGTGTGTGTTAAGTTAGTAAGCTGCGGTAGTCAGCCAGAAAACTCAAGTAGAAAAGTTAGTAAGATGTGTTCAGCCTGAGAGATTTAGGTGATAGTTTGTTAAGGAATTTCTCTGAAGATCAGAGAGAGTAGATGTAGGAGCTTTGTCTCTGAACCACTATAATTTGTTGTGTTGTTTGCTATCTGTTTTGCATTTTTATCTGTTTCATATTTTCACTGAAAGCTACTGATTTTCCTGATATTCAGTTGGAAACAATCCACTGAACCTGCATTAAACTAATCACAACCTTAACCTTTGTTTTACTAAGGAAGAGATTTTCAGCAAGATAAAATGAGTATAAACTTAGGGCCAACACATTCCGCACTCTTGATTAGCTAGAACAGATAGTTACCAAACTGAACCAACTCTACTGAGTATTCAATAAGATAATTATCTGATCCAAGCTTCTCAGGATCTCTGTTACCACTCAGGATCAGTTGGGCTAATCTGAAGCTTCTGAAAGCTTCTCAGGATCACTGTTTCAGTAGACTTTGACTCAGGGCAATTTGTACTTCTCAGGGCAAAATTGTCAGGACATCCTGACCCTTCTGATCTCAGTAAAGAAAAAGTTTTAAAAACACTGAACACGTGTATTCCCCCCATACACGTGTAAGACTCGTTTGCACCGGGACCAACAATGAGGTAAATTCTTCTATCTATGTTGCTGCTCCTACATAAGCACCTGAGTTATCAAGTTCATCTGTAACCAGTAATTTTGACCTGATGGATTCTTTTGAGAATCTTATGAAGGACTATCCTGTGTTACAAGAACTGTTCATAGAAACTCAAGAGCAGAATAAGGAACTGACTGCTGAGAATTTGAAGTGGGAAAACTCTAATGCTGCTGAGATCACTTCTCAATTAATGGGAACTACTAATGAACTGGATGTTCTGAAAGTACATCTCTCAGAGAAAGAGAAAGTGATAGATGTCCTGAATGGAATGTTAGAGAAATCCACTGGGGAAAATCAACTAATCAGGACTGAATTCAATGACTTCTTTGAGAAACATGAGACTCTAAAGTAAAGTGAGGATAGCTTGCGGAGAAAGGTAGCTCTATTGAATTCTGCATCTAAAGCAATAGATGAAATTCAGAGTTATCAAAGACCTGCAACTATAAAGGCTGGATTGGGATATAATCCAGGGGGAACCTCACAAGGTCATTTGAATGTTGCTTCTTCTAGTAGCACTAAGACTGTCTTTGTTAAACCGGTGGTTTGTACTGACCTTCTTATTGAAGAACAACCCCATGTTTTAAACAAGGGTAAATGATCTATGGTTTCAGAAAAACTGAATGTTCAGGAAAGAAAGCCCAAACCTCATGCAAAGGAAAGAAAACCTGAACACTCAGTGGGAAATCCTTAGGCCAGTACTTCGAAACCTCAGGCTAACAATACCAACCTGAAAAAATCTACACTGAACCATCAGAGGAATCTTCAGAAGAGAAACACTCAGTCGAGATATTCTCAACTGAGGAGACCAAGTCCTCAGGATACTGAAAGACCAAAATTTCAGTACTGGAAACCTAAACCCCACTTGCCTAAGGGTAAAAGTTTCCTGAACCCAAGTCAGCAGAGACATAGACCAGCTGCACCAAGGCCAAAGCATTGGAACAAGAGGCCTGAACCCAAGAAGAATTCTAAGGCTCATGTTCATGATAAGATTGACACTCATACACAGGATACTGCCAAGGCACCTAGGGTGGTGAATGTGTATGTAGATGTTTATGGAAGACAAATCAGCCACTCTAAAGTAATTAGAGTTATCAGACAGATTTGGGTTCCAAAAGGTATAACTAACCTGGTAGGACTCTACACAAAATGGGTACCTTAGACCTGGTCTGTTTTTCAGGTGAAGGAGAAGGGCACTGAGCTGAATGAAGACAACATAGCCCTGATGGGTGGAAGTGAAATGGCTCCTGCTGCATGGTATCTGGACAGTGGATGTTCAAGGCACATGACAGGATATAAACAATTACTCACTCACTATGTTGAGCAAAAAGGCCCTCAGATTACTTTTGGAGAAATTCCAAAGAACAAACTGAAGGATATGGAACACTTAAAGTTGATTCTGTTCATATCCATGGTGTATCATATGTTTCTAGTTTAAAGCATAATTTGCTTTCTATCAGTCAATTCTGTGATAAGGGATTCAGTGTTGAGTTCTCAAAGAACTTATGTTATGTGAAAGACAATGCTTCACAACAAATATTACTGACTGGTACTAGAAAAGGAAATGTGTATCTTGCTGATTGGAGATTTACTCCTAAAGATACATGCTTGGTTGCAAAAAGTTCTACTGATACCAGTTGGTTATGGCACAAAAGGCGGAATCACTTGAACTTCAAAACCCTGAACAAACTTGTAAGATTAGCACTTGTGAGGGGGTTACCCAATGAAGTGTTCAGTAAAGATCATGTATGTGATGCTTGTCAGAAAGGAAAAACAAATTAGAGCATCATTCAAAAGCAAAGTAGAAGTCTCTACTAATAGAATACTTCAACTGTTACATATGGATCTATTTGGTCCAGTAACACCTGTGAGCTCTAATGGCAGAAAATACACACTTGTGGTAGTTGATGACTACTCTAAATATACTTTGGTCATATTCTTACTCAGTAAGAAAGAGACTCAAACAAAACTGCCTGAGTTACTGAAAAGACTCAGTATTGAAAAGAATTTTAGTGTGATCAAAATCAGATCAGATAAAGGCACTGAATTTATCAACCATATTATATCTGATTATTGTGCAGCAAATGAAATGGCTCATGAAACACCACTTGCAAGGGTCCCACAACAGAATGGTGTTGCAGAAAGAAGAAATAGGACTCTGAAAGAAGCTGCAAGAACAATGATTCTTTGGGTTTGACATTCCTAAGAGATTTTGAAATTTGAAGCTATCAACACCGCATGCTACTCTCGAACGTAACCATCTTGACAAAAAAAGATCAAGGAAAAACACCTTATGAGTTGTGGAATGAAAGGAAGCCTCTTGTTTTTTTCTTTCGTGTGTTTGGTTGTAAGTGTTTCATACTCAATAATGGTAAAGATCAGTTGAAAACCTTTGATAGCAAAGCTGATGAAGGAATATTCTTAGGATACTCTGAAATCTGTAAAGTCTTCAGAGTTTACAACTGTAGGACCCTTATTGTAGAAGAAACACCTCATGTTTTTTTTGATGAATTTACTTGTGTTTAGAAGAAACAGGAACATGACTCAGGAGATCTGAAAAAATGAATCACCAAACTTAGCCTGAAGAAGAATGATAAAACATCCTCTGAGCTTGGAAAGAAGAAGTCAATCACTGAGTTTGGAAAGAAGAATGATAAAACATCCTATGAATGGAGTGAGTCAGACTCAGACAAAGAAGCTCAGGATGGAAATACTCCGGCTGGTGAAACTCAGGATGACAGTTCTCCACAGAAGGAAAGCCAACACACCTGAAGTCGACCAATCCCAACAAACCCCGCCGGACTTCGGGTATGTAATGCCAATGAAGATGTGGTCACAGCTGAGGCAAATTCTGAATCAATCAACCAAGGGGGAACAAATGTCCCTGACAATGTTCTAAATGAAAACTCCCCTAAGGAAGATGATTCCCTCTCTCATTTTCTGTTGTTCCCTGAGTTTAATGAATTACCTGAACCTAACATTTTTTATGTTGAGGATACTACTGAAGGGGGAACATTCAGGAGAAAATGGTTAGATAGTCATCAATCAAGTCAGATTGTGGGTGATCTATAAGAAAGTGTTAGAACAAGAAAGTTCCATGGTGAAAATGCTTTATTCTGCTGCTACCTATCTGAAAAGGAACCTACTGAGTTTGAAGAAGCCCTTCAAGATTCATTTTGGATTACTGCTATGCAAGAAGAGCTGAATCAGTTCACAAGAAATGAGTTTAGGAGCTAGTTGACAGACCTAAGAGGCACAATGTGATTGGAACTAAGTGGGTGTTCAAGAACAAGAGAAATGAAAACAACAACATTGTAAGAAATAAGGCAAGGCTAGTTGCACAGGGTTATTCCCAAGAAGAAGGACTAGATTATGATGAAAGCTTTGCACCTGTTGCAAGACTAGAAGCCATCAGAATGTTTCTTGCATATGCTGCCCATATGAAATTCACAGTCTATCAGATGGATGTGAAAAGTGCATTTCTGAATGGTGTGCTTAAGGAAGAGGTTTATGTGGAACAACCTCCAGGATTTCGTTAGAATAACCAAGTTTACAGGCTCGGAAAAGCCCTGTATGATCTAAAGTAAGCACCTAGAGCATGGTATGATACTCTTTCTCAATTTCTTACTGACCATGGTTTTACCAAAGGAACTGTTGATAGAACCTTGTTCAGGATAGAAGATGGGAAGGATATCTTACTAGTTCAGATTTATGTGGATGACGTCATATTTGGATCTCCTAATCATCAGATGTGTGAGAAGTTCTCTGCTCTGATGAAAGATAAATTTGAGATGTCAATGATGGGGGAGATGAATTTCTTTCTAGGACTTCAGGTGAAACAAACTAAGGAATGAATATTTATCAATCAGGCAAAGTACACACCAGAGATCTGATTGCTAAATATGGTGTGCAGAATTGCAATGCAGTTAGAATTCCTATGAATACTAACTACAAGATGGATCCTGATCCTGAAGGCAAGTTAGTTAACCACACTGATTATAGAGGGATCATTGGATCATTGTTATCTCACAACAAGTAGGCCTGATATTACTTTTGTTGTTGGAATATGTGCAAGATACCAAGCTAAACCTAAGGCTAGTCACATGGAAGATGCCAAAAAGATTCTGAAATATCTTAAAGGCACAATGAACAGAGGATTATGGTATCCAGCTGATGATAACCTTGAATTAACTGGTTATTCAGATGCTGATTATGGTGGTTGTAGAATTGACAGGAATTCCACTACAGGAACTTGTCAATTTCTTGGAAGTAAATTGATATCATGGTTTTCAAAGAAACAGACCTCAGTAGCAACCAGTACTACTGAAGCTGAATACATTGCTGCAGGAAGCTGTTGTGCACAGATTCTTTGGCTCAGACAACAATTGAGGGATTATAAGATTATAGCCAATGAAGTACCTATATTTTGTGATAATAATTGTGCAATTGCTATTACAAAAAATCCAGTATTACACACTAGATGTAAGCATGTTGATAGCAGACATCATTTATCAGAGATCATGTTGAGAAAAAGGATATAAGGATGGAGAAAATTCATACTGATAAACAGAGAGCTGATATTTTGACAAAACCATTGATTGAGTCAAGATTTCAGGAACTATCAGTACAATTAGGTATGTTGGATCCAGGTGAGTGAATTCACTGAAGGGAGAAGTCCTTCAGGTGCATGTAGTTATTTAGGAGGAATAACTCAGGACAGAATTCTCTCAGAAAGGAAACTGAGACTCAGGATAATTCTTGTCAAGATCAGTATTCAGTAAGAATTATGCATTCAAATAATTCTGAAGCGATAGTGACACATGCATTAATTCACAACATTTATTTCACTCATTAATCATTTAGAATAAATGACAAAATACCTGAACTTTTAAGCGGGAATGTGTGGAGCATTTTTTACTGGAAGAAAACACGAACAGTCATCTCGATTATCGTGAAGCATCCATTTGTCAACCAATTAACCGCTATATACCTATTATCCCAGAAATTTAGCCAAAAATAGCCATACCCTCGAGATTTTCTTTAATCTCAGATTAAATCTCAGCCATTCATTCTATTTTCCGAGATTTATCACAACCCTTGGTATTTGGTTTTCAAATCATATATAAACCAACTGTTTACCTTCATTTGTTTACTTTCCATTCAAACAATTCAAAACCTCAAAACCCGTACCTTCAAAAACCCTCAACATTCCATTACCCATAAATTATCTTTCAATGGAGTACCCAAGTTATGTTATCATCAAGGATCTTGCAGAAATGGATAAACCATATTTAGAACATGTGGTGGCCATGATAGACAACAAGGCTACCAAGGTGGAAGAAGAGGCTCTTAATATGCTGCGGATGGCTTGATTGTCACATCTGGTGAGCAATATGCCAGATTCCGAACTATCGAAGGAGGTCTTGCAGTTTGTGGTTAACCTTCGAGAAGGAGGATGGGGAGGATTGGTGTCACAGCTAAGTTTTGGAACTTACGCTAAATCAAAAACAGAGGTGGTTTGCACCAGAAGGTAATATTATCTTTAGATGATATTAATGTTGTTTTTGAACTTAACGATAGAGGTGAGGATCCAGCTCTGTATATGTCTGGAAGAGAGCAGGAGATATTAGATCGTTTCACAGAAACTAAGGCGGAGTTGAAAGGGGCTTTGCATAAACGTTGTCTTAAGCCCAAATACAGAGTCTTGATAGACATTGTGGCCAAGTGCTTGATGAGCACTTCTGGTAGTTTGGAGCAAGTAAGCCGGAACAAGTTGAGGCTTATGGCTGCGATTGAGGACTCGCCCTCTATTAATTTTAATTAGTTGAAGTTTCTGGTGGATTGCATTCTTCACAAAAACCAAAAATTGAAGTATGCCAAGGGAGCATTCACGGAGAATGGGAAGGTCTTGTTTGGGACGAAGATCAGTTTCTTGATAGAGACTTTGCTCAAAGATAACATGTTTTTGATGACAGGAGTTGAATTTTCTCGGACTCGGATTATGTTTCGAAAGCCCAAGTCCCAGAAAAGGAAACCTGCTCCATCAGGAAGCCAAGGTTCTATGGTTCAGGAGGAACCAGAAGAACATGATGACTCAGACTCTGATCAGGACAATGTAGTGCTTACAGAAGTCATTCTGAAGAAAGTCAGGACAGAACCAGCAAAACGTCCTGAGGATTCTAGAGAAGAAGAGAAAAGGAAGAAATCACTCGAGTTACTGAGAGTAAAAATAGAGATTGGAGAGAAAGAGAAAGCTTAGGACGAGCAAAAAAAGAAGAAGAAGAGGCTCAGGACTATTCGGGAACAGGAGTCAGGAGTGAAATCCCCGCTTGATACCCTAGCCAAAGATGTTTCTCAGGCTACGGCGGCGGAAACCACTCAGGAGATAATACCCTCACGAGGAAGAGGAGGAGATTAGGACGTCTTTACTGAGGTACTCGGTACCAGTATTGGCGATGATAGGTTAACCCAAATGATCTTCACAAGTTCTCAAAAACCTGCTGAAGAAAGCCAAATTACCCTCCCACCCACTCACCACTCAGAGCCATATTTATTCATACCTTCAGAGGCTCATTCTAGCTCTGAAGAGGAGGTACTGGTTCCTGAACTCAGGAAAGGTGAAGCAGAAGAGAGGGAGTGGAGGCAGAAAGCTGAGAAATTTGTCTTAGACAAATACCCGGATTTGCTAGACTATCCTGATCTTCAGAATATATTTTTCAGGCTAAAGACCGCCATGCTGATTGTCAATCAATCCTTTGCTATGATGCTAAAGATTGGCAACTTCAGAGGCGAGGAGTTTTGGGCTGAGGAGGTAGCTGAGCTTGATGCCTTTTCAGGCCTAGGGAAACGAAGATTGAGGATCAAGCAAGCTGAGTTTGATGCTCTAGTGATGAAGAAACTTGCTGAGAGGAAGCCAGCTACTCAGACTGAAGGAGAAAAAGGGGGTCAGGACAGAGATGAACAGGACCCGTCTCAGGACAAAAATGAGGAAGACATTTCTGAAAGTGACAAAAAGAAAGCTGAGTCAAGTGTTGAAGCTAAAATTCAGGGGGAACAAGCTCAGGATGTTCCACCCTTACAAATGATCACTTTTGGCCAGACAGTCTAGTATCCTACAGAGCCTGAAGTAACGGTCACTGAGATGGCAGATGCTGTAGTTCAGACAAATACTGAGATTCCCATTCCTCCACCAGCTATCGATCTCACACCAGTCCTGGAGAAGATTACCATACTTGAGTCGCTCGTTGATCAAATATCAAAGCTCAAGCCTCTGGTGGACCAAGTGTCAAAACTTGCTGAGGCACAATCTTCTCAGAGAAAAATGGTTGATTTGATGAACACATCTGTGGTGAAAACTGATCAGGTAACTTTATTATCTACATCCATTGATAATAAGTTTGCTGAGATAAATGCTAGACTAGGAGATGTGTCTAGAGATGTGTTGGAAGAGTTGAAGAAGAAATTTGTGCTACGGTCTAAAATGCTGGAAGAGATGATGAACGCAAGGACTGAAGAACTTGTCAAAACTGTTGTTGAGGAAATGAGCTCATCACTCATGACCAAGATACATGCTACTTTTGGAGGACTTGCTGAGGACACTGCAACATGGTTGAATGTGCTTCAGAGACTTCAGGATGAGAACTTTCATATTGCTGATGAGCTGAGATCGGTTGGGCGTGAGCAACTGCACATGGGCAGAACCCTTTCGGAGTTATTAATTATGATGCCAAAAAGGGAGAAAGTTAGGTAACAAGTTGAGGGAGAATTCATCAAGAGAAGACGAAGCTGATCAGAACAAGACGAGATTGATGAGTTACATGTAAACTGATGAGTTGAACAAGAAGAAGCATGCTGATTTGTGAAGAAGAAAAGTTGATGCAATGCTGATGCAGTGTAGCTGATGCAGTGCTAATGCAGGCTGATGCAGTGCAGCTGATGCAGGGTGATGCAGTCTGATCTACTGTGCTAATCAGCAGACCAGATTTCTGCATACCAGAAATCAGCAGACCAGAAAATTGCATACCAGAAATCAGCAGACCAGAAAACTGTATACCAGAAATCAGCAGACTAGAAATTAGACTTCAGCAGATCATATTTCAGCAGATCAGATTTTAGCAGACCAGATTTCAGCAGATCATATTTCAGCTGACCAGATTTCAGCAGATTAGATTTCAGCAGACCAGATTTCTGCATACCAGAAATCTGCATACCAGAAATCAGCAGACCAGAAATCAGGAAACCAGATCAGGCGACTAGAATCAGAAGAGCTGAACAGTAATCAGGCGTGCTAAACCGATCCGTTAGAGACACAAAAAGCTAGCCAATGATAAGATGACAACACATATATTGATGTGACATAAAGCTGCAAGCAACAGTGCAAAAGAACAAAGAAAAATTGGAAGACTACTAGTATGGATTTGAATTTACTCTCCAACGGTAATATTCAAATTCACACTATAAATATATTGCACTATCTTCAACAAAAGAAGACAATGGATGATACTGCAAAGTGAAGATTAAAGCCAAATATTCAAGCATCTCCATTCAAGAACACAGAGCATTAAATATCCAAATTTACCCAAGAGTGTTCTTCATTATATCTAAGCATAAATGTCATATCCTAAGCTTAGAGAGATTTTCCCAACCTTAGCTTAAAGGCTAAAACAATTAAGGGAAAATCTCACCTAATTGGAAATAACACCAAACCCAAACCCTTTCTTGAGAGAGAATTAGTGGTTAAGTGAGGTAGTTCAGTAGGGAGATAAGTCCCGTAGGCAATCCCGTAAGGGAGATAAGTCCCGAGAGTGAGAACTCATTAAACATCTATAGGCGATCCAGTGAGGGTGATAAGTCTCGTTGAGTGAGAGCTCCATAAACATCTGTTGTACTGTGTTTGGACTAACACATTAAACTAAGTCTAAATTGGTAGTAAGTGCCCCTACTGATAGGGAAAAGTGGACGTAGGAAATGTTGTCCGAACCACTATAAATCTTGTGTGCTTACCTGCTTTACACTTCCTGCACACTACTGTTTTATTATGTTAATATGCATTCGCAAAAATTTTAAGTCACCTCCCGTTGAGATTTTACGATTTTAAATCGGGTTTTTCGGGACCAACAATTGTGGATCAACTCTAGAACTTCTTTGGCACGAACCCCTTTCCCAGAAAGGGTTTGTTGGTCATTTTACCCTTGAGACAAGATTCACAGTTTCCATAAGGCTTAAAGTCGAATGGGGTTAAGTAGTCTAACTTCCTTAACCTTGCAAGTCTTTTCTCATTTGCATGACCAAGTCTACAATGCCACAAGTAAGTCGGGTTTTCATAATTATTGAGTTTGAGTCTTTTATTTTGTATATTAAGAACATTATATCCACAATACAACATGTATAAACCATTCGATAAATGAGCATTTCCATACATAACACCATTAAGCAAAAAATAACAATTATTATTTGCAAAATGGAAGGAAAACCCTTCAATGTCTAACATAGGAATAGAAATAATGTTGTGAACATAAACGCCAATACGTTCAGCAGCAACTATTGCTCCATTCCTAACGTGTAAGGCGACTTCACCCGGCCTAACTGCCCTGCTATCCTTGAGACCCTGCACATTAGTACAAATGTGTGAGCCACAACCGGTATCTAATACCCAACAGTTAGTATCATTTGTGGACATGTTTATCTCAATAACAAACATACATGTTCCAGTGGCTGAGACACCTTGTGTCTTCTTTTCAGCTGCTAGAACCTTGCAGTCCTTCTTCCAATGCCTCTTCTGCTTACAGTGGAGGCATACATCCTTGTCCACCCTCTCCTTCTTTTGAATTACCACCTTGGGCTTAAGGAAAGCAGGCTTAGAGCCTTTCTTAGCCTTGCTCCTTCGCTTCTTCTTTCCATTCGAAGCAGAAGAAGTAGATGCACTCATCATGAGCACGAGCTTTTCCTTAGCAGTGGAAGACTCAAAGGTCTTGAGCATGTTATGAAGCTCGGGCATGGTCGATTCCATCTTATTCATATTAAAGTTTACAATGAAACTCGAATATGAATCGGGAAGCGACTGAAGTATGGCGTAAACAACAACGTTGGTCTTGAGCTCAATGCCCAAACGACCAAGTTTCTCGATTAGCCCAATCATCTTCAAAACATGAGGGGAGACCTTCCCTCCTCCAGCTAGCCGACATCTGAACATATCTCTCATCACTTCATAAATCTCGGAATGAGATTCAAAATCAAAGTGATTCTTCAGATGCTTGAGCATCTCGAAGGGGAGCATCTTCTCATGCTACCTTTGCAACTCGAGAGTCATGCCGAGCAACCTAACACACTGAGCCTGGGAAGCATCCTCTTGATGCTTCTTCTAAGTTGCAACGTCAAACGCTTCAGCCTCTTCAGTACCAGCCTCAGGGGTAGCAAGGATTGGCATGTCCAATACGTACTCAATCTTTTATTGCCTAAGCACCAAACACACGTTTCGGTGCCAGTCGAGAAAATTTGGCCCAGCAAATTTGTTCGTTTCCAAAATGCTTCTTAGTGATAAGTTATTCGTTTCAACAAGCCTAGAGAAATGAAATAAAATGGGAATTAAAACGCATAATTCCTATGATCAATATTCAGCAATCAAAATAAACATGGCCTTTTAGATTTATTTTGTCTCCATTATTTTCACATATTCGGCGACCTCATCGGAAGAATACGAATTTATATTCAATATAAATCATAATGGACTAGGATCCACATTCCTATTATTACAATATCTGCTTAGTTGATTACTGCAATAATAAAACTGGTACGTTCCAAACCAATTGCAAAAATAACTACAACTCCTAGTTGATTGTACCTAGTTCAATCGGATGCCTCTTGACTTTTGTTTCCCTACTTGGGCTGGTGAAACAAAATCAAGTTGATTTACAACCGTTAAGCGGCGACACTTCGTGTCCTTGTAAAAGTCCCGTTAGATGTAGATTTGAGCAAAAGACTTGGGACTTAAATACTCATTGGAATGAAATATTCGGTTTACTTTTAATTTTAATGTAAGACATCGTTCAATTTAACGAAAAATTATATTTTATTGAGGAACCTTTCAAAGACAAGATATTAATTGCTTAATCGTGATCCAACATGCTAATTAATGGGCGTCGCCTACCCAAACATAATTTCATACGGACTAACATTTATATGGGCGCTGTCTACCCAAACAATTAATACGGTCCGATAATTATTGAGTTCCGCTTACCCAAACATTTATAATGCGGACTATAAAGGAGTTACCAAATATTAAACAAATAGGTTAACGAAGTGGGGTTTAATAACAATTACGTTTATCAAATTAAATTCTTAAAATCCAATTTTAAACTTAAATTTGATAATCATTAATTAATTATTAAACAAATTAATCCAATTAATTTTAACTTTCGGTCCAACCGATGATATTTTAATCTTAAATCAAATTTTAAATTAAAATATTTATTTGTTTTCTTTAGGGCTCAGACGCAATTTCAAAAAAAAAATTGCTCAAGGAGGGCCTGGTGAAAATCAATTTCTCAACCAAGTCCCTCCACACATAACTGCCCAAATTTGCAGATCTAATCCGTAATTCGGGACGTCAAGTTTTCCAAAAACCCAAACACCAAACCATCATCATCGTCAACAATTCAACCCAGTCAATCAAAGGATTTCCAGTATTGAAAAGCTTTCAAAATCATCGAGGTTCCAGTGTACAGAAAAAGGAAAACAACAAAGCAAAGGGTTCGAATCAAAACAGTGAAGCAAACATTGAATCGAGAAGCAGCCCAGAACCAACAACAACCGTGACAAGGCCAGACGGAGTCGCCGTCATTAACAAGCGTGTGGGCTAGTCACCACTGCCACCAAGCGCATGGGGGTGACTCACCATCACCGACACTCCATTAAAACAAAATCGACACTGCGACAACCCTTAGAAGCAAACATTGAATCGAGAAGCAACCCAGAACTAGCAACAACCGCGACAAGGCCAGACGGAGTCGCTATCGTCAACAAGCGCATGGGCTAGTCGCCACCTCCACCAGGCGCGCGCGGGCGACTCGCCATCACCGACGCTCCATTAAAACAAAATTGACACTGCGACAACCCTTAGAGGCAACGAATCGGCCTCGATTCGTTAATGAGTGTGCAAAATTGTCAACGAGCCAAGCGAATCGGTCCAAATCGCAGCCAATAGAATCGGTTCAGAAGTTAAATCGTCGTTAGAACCAGAGAGGGACAGATCTGCGGAACGTCGTCGACTCGTCAACGCGTGCGCGCATCGCCGCCGCGAAGACCAGAGAAGGACGAAGAACCACCGTGAAAATGGGTGCGCCACCACCACGCGCAGTGATACGGTGACGCGCAGCCATAGCAAGGCGCGACGATTAGCCGCCGCCTCAAGCGACGCACCGCTGTCGCCGCCGCTGAAGGGTGGCGCTGGTTCGAGAGGCGCAGGGTTCCAAACCCTAGAGTGATGCAGCGAGAGAGACAATCGATGAAGAACAAAAAATAGGGGTTTCAATTTTGTGAACTCAAATAAACAAAATACCCATGGTACGGTTGACTAAAATCGGTCGCACCCAGTTTATAATTAAAAAAAATCTTTTTAAAAATAAATAAATTCATTTATACAAGTAAATCAAGAGTCTGAGCTCTGATACTACTGTAGGATTATACTAGCACGTAAACACGTAATACATGCGCAGTGGAAATTAATAGTTCACCAATAACGAACGGTTAATTGCATAAACGAGTACGAATAATCATAACTAGGAATCTTACAATAATTCATATGCAGTTTCCTCTACTACGGCATCCACGTAATCCCCTCGTACGGACCTGCACAGATTTGTCAGCGTTGAATCTAAGACAGAATTTGTTAGGAAAATTCCTACTCTAGATTTTATGGAGAAATTAGGTTTTCTTGTAGTGATTAATGAATCCCTATGATGTCCTATATATAGGGGAAGCCCAGCTTAAAGATTAAGCAATCTTTATAAGGAATATATTTCTTAATCTTGCAAATCATATCTCTTAGATATGATTTCCCAAAATATATTTTCCTACAATAATATTCCATATATTATTTTGGGATTCCTATTTAATTAAATCTAATTTAATTAAACAGTAACAATAATTAATTCCAAATTAGTATATTATTAATTAAATCTCCATAAATTAAATTTTAAATCCAATTTAATACTTAATCAACCAACTATAATCCGTACAAGGGAATTACTTGTTGTGTGACCCATAGACCTTCATATATCGAGTGATTAGTCAAACTAACGATCTTAATTGAACCCTAGACAATAAATCAAACATTCTCAATATATGAGGTACGTTGCGAGAAACATGCAACTACCTGTAACTATAACATGGGCTATTGCATATTTTTCTTTCATTCACGAATACTCGATTAGTCTTGAACATGATGAAGTGTCTATTCAAATAACTTAATCATATTATCTCTAATCACTAATTGATCACTTATGTCACACGTGGCCACAAAGTCCAAGTTGAAGTGTCTATTCAAATAACTTAATCGTATTCTCACTAAATCCACTTTGAGGAATGAATCTTATTTTTGGCTCAACTACCACACATATGTACTTCGTGATGAACCCAATCCAAGTCATATCTACCCGTGTAAGGGTGCAAGCGTCGGTCATGGTCAAAGTTCATCACTCCACACATGTCGTGCGTATTGACCTCAAGTCAAAGGAGTGTCACATCGCTCCCACTAACCCGTAGACACATATAGTAGAACTACATCAAACGGTTTCTCAGATGGGTATACAATACCCTCTAAGGTATATGTGCATCCATCATGAGATACCTAGTATCTCGTAGTAAGTGAGATCTTACTACACTCTCTAGAGTATGATGCAGATCACACACCAATCTCAATTGCATCATCAATATCCCATTCTTGATGATCCTTGATTGGGGCTATTTGAGAATCATGCTTAAGTCATCTGAGTTCTCACAGTCTCAATGACAGCAGTGATTCATGGGAACACAAATAAGAACAAATAAAAACATTCAAACATAATTCTAATAAGTGTAATTCTATATATTTAATATTAATTAAATAATAATATTAAACCAATACTGAATATTATCATAGCACTATGTCCTTACATAGGATTGTCTCTAGGACACTAACACTAACAATAAGGGGTTCCCTGAGAAGACTGTTGTGTTGTTCAAGGATTCATCCCGAATACGAACTGGTCGATGTTCATAGAAGAAGAAAATATCCGGGGTATGATCTGTTTGTGTTTGTTGCTCAGGTATCCCAAGTATACTACTGCACGTATCCAGGTTCGAGAGCAAATAATGAATGGATGGCTGTTTGCAAAGTAAAGGTGAGATCACTGGTGCAAGTTCCTAAAACGGATTCAATTGTCGCGGTTGATGACACTCCATTCCAAACGGAACAAGTTTATACTCAAACTAAAGTGCATACAGGAGATTTCAATATTTTCGTAGACTTAATAGCTGCAAATCCAGATTTGATAGAGATTGACAGCGGTGAGGAGGATAACGAGTATGATGAAGATGAGGATGTGAATGAGAATGAAGATGATGAGGAAGAGGAGGATGAAGAGGAGGAAGAGGACGACGACGACGAGGAGGATGAATAGGATGATGATAATACAGATGGGGGCAATGATGAAGATGACAAATAATAATTATATTGTATTTCATTTGAAAATTTTCATGTTGATAATTATATTTGCATATTACAACTTATTTGACATTGCTTAACATAATTTATTTTTTGGTAATTATCCAATAAAAATACAATTTTAAAAAACTATAATCATTTATTCATAATTTATTCATAAAAAAATAAATTATTATATTAAAATGTAAGTGAATCATTAATTAAGTTAATTAAAATAAATAATTTTAAAAAAAATGAAAAAAATTAAGTTTAAAGAAATATAGAATTAATTTTATTAAAAATAAGTAAAAAATATAATTTTAATATAATATAATTTAATTTATATTTATAAATAAAACATATAAATTATTATATTAAAATGTAATTTAATCATTTAATAAGATCATTGAAATAAATAATTTTAAAAAAATTAAATAAAATGATTTTTTAGGACATATATAATTAATTTTATTTAAAAAAGTAAAAAATACAATTTTAATATAATATAATTTAATTTAAATTTATAAATAAAAAATATAAATTATTATATTAAAATTTAATTGAATCATTAAATAAGATCATTAAAATAAAGAATTTTAAAAATAATTGGAAAAAAATGAATTTTAGGACATATAGAATTAAATTCATTAAGTAAATGCAAGAAAGAAAGTGTCCGAGCGGAATTGATCCCCGATCAGGCGCCCAAGGTGCCTTGCTCGGTCCCCCATGGGAGCGAATAATTGTCGCATTTAACTATGAGGTTTGCTGGCTTATATATGAGATGTTTGATGGTTGGGTTCGAGATGGTCCGTGGCTTGGGTGGTTCGATGTCCACCCGGGCGCCCCCCGGGCCCGAGTTCGAACCACTGTGAGCCAATTTTTTTGTCAAAAATTCACCATTTAGTGACGGTTATAGCCACGGATTTAGCGACGACAATACCCGTTGCTAAGTCGATGGCCTATAACCATCACAGATTTCGACGGATATAGCAATTGTTAATACCGACGGGGAATCGTCGCTGTTAACGACAGTTTTATGACATCATAACCATCGACGGATTAGCAACGGTTTTTATGACCCAGGCCCGGGCCAATATAATCGTTGACAAAACCGTCGCTATGTTGCGATAGTCAAAAGTGTTGGAATATACTAGCACGTAAACATATTAATACATGCGCATCAGAAATTAATAGTTCACTGTTGGGAGATGAATTTAATAAAGAAGATTTTGATTAGATCCCAAAACCCCTAAGTATGACATGTTCAGGATAATCTTGATAGTTGAGTTAGGATTCAGTTTAGAGTGTTCAGGATGTTATCTGCACCATGTATAGTCAGCAGATATAGATCAGGTTAGATTCTGAAGATTCTGAAGACTCATTAAGTTTCTGAAGTTTCAATATGAAATCGAGAAATCAAGACTCAAAAGATGAAATCGAGAAACCAAGTTTCAAGATGAAATCGAGAAATCAAGTTTCAAGATGAAATCGAGAAATCAAGACTTCGTAAGAAATCAAGAAATCAAGTCTCGATAAATCGAGAAATCAAGACTCAAGATGAAAACGAGAAATCAAGACTCAAAGATATCAATCAGTATATCTCTGAAGACTCAGAAGACACTGAAGACTCAGAAGACTCAGTATATCTCCCAAGTGCTTTACATTGAAGAGAGCTCATTCACTAAGCCTAGTTTGATAAGATATATCCAAAGCTTAGTAGAGATATCCTAGCCTTTGCATTGTACTTATTGTAAAAATTATCTCATCCTAGTTGAAAACCAACCGAAAAAACCCCAAACCCTTTGTAAGGTAGTTTGAGTGTGATTGTTAGTGAGTTGGAGTTGTAAAGAGTTAGTAAACTACATTGAGGTAGTCAGAAAACTCTAGAGAAGAAGTGAGTAAACTATCTTGGATAGTCAGAAAGCTTGTGTGTGTTTGAGTAAGTAAACTACAGTGAGGTAGTCAGAAAACTCAAAGTAGAAAGGTTAGTAAACTACATTGAGGTAGTCAGAAAACCTTAGGAAGTGGTTAAGGAATTTCTCTCAAGGTCGAGAGAGAGGGGCGTAGGAGCTTGAGTCTCTGAACCACTATAACTTGCTGTGTTGTTTTGCTTTCTGTACTGCATTGTTATATGTTGCATATCTTTAACTGAAAGCATTATTCACTGATATTCAGTTGGAACCAATCCACTGAACTTGCATCTAACTGATCACAGCCTTAATCACTGTTTATTAAAAAGGAAGGTTTTCAGCAAAGCTAAAAATGAGTATAAACTTAGGGCCAATCATTCCGCACACTTGAAGTAGCTAGAATGATTAGTTACCAAATCCGAACTAACTCTCTACGAGGGTTCAATGAGATAGTTATCTCGATCCAAGTAGCTCGGGATCTCTCGAAAAACTCGAGCTCGATTGGGATAATCTGAGGCTTCGAAAGCGACTTCGGGATCATTGTGTCGGGTAGACTTTAACTTCGTAGGCGTCAGTGCTTCTCGAGCCAAATCATCGAGACAACCCCGACCCATCCGACCTCGGTGAAAGAAAAGTTTTAAAAATCACTAAACACGTGTATTTCCCCCCCATACACGTGTGAGAATCGTTAGCACCGGGACCAACAAGTGGTATCAGAGCAGTGGTTCAACTTGACCACTCACTTTGTTGACCATAGTCTAATTTCTTTGAAAAGACTACGGTGGTCTCTTGAATGATCTATTTGTTTGAAATCTTACAAGGCTCAGACATCATGCCTTCTAAGAAACTTCCTATGTTCTCAGTTGAGAGCTATGATTTATGGAGATTAAGAATGCAGGCTCATCTGTATTCAAAGCATGAGAGAATGTGGAGAGTGGTTTCTGAAGGACCATTCAAATTCACTGTTGTGAATCCCAAAATTACTAAAGCTGAGAGAAATGATCCCAGAACTGAATTTCCAAAGTCTGATGATCAACTTACTCGTGATGAGAGAAAGTTAGTCAATCTTGACTATATTGCCAAAGATACTTTATATAGCACTATTGATGATGGTGTTATGGGGATGATTTCTCAATGTAACACTGCCAAAGAAATATGGGACACACTTGTTGTGATGTGTCAAGGCACAGATCATATTAAAGAGAACAAACTTTCTGTTGCTATTGGAAAGTTTGATAGCTTTGAAATGAAAGATGGTGAATCCATTGACAAACTGTAAGTCAGATTCACTAGCATAATGAATGATCTGAATGTTCTTGGGAAAAGATACCCACAAAGAGAAGTGACATTGAAAATTCTTAGAGGACTATCTAAGAAATGGGATATACATGCTGTGGTGATTGAAAACACCAAAAATATTGATTCAATGCCATACCAACAAGTTTTCTCTAAGCTAAAAGCTTATGAGTTTGTAATTGATAAGAAATCTAAGAAAGCTGGCAGCAAAGATGATTCTTCATCTAGCAAGAATGTGGTTTTCAAAGCCAAAGAAAAATCCTGTAAGACTAGAGAGTCTGAGAACTCACTTGCCAAAAATCAGGATGAGCTGGAGGATAAACTAGTACTGATGGCAAGGAGGTTTGAAAGACTCAATAGCAGATATGGGAAATATAAAAAATATTACAGGAATCACAGGTACCAGAGTGACTCAAAAGCTGAGGACAAACACTCTGAGAAAAGAAAGGACCAGAAAGCTGAAGGATCTTCATCCAAAAAAGAAGGACTCCAAGACCAAGGAGGATAGTGATCAGGATGATTCTGCCAACAGATGTTACAACTGTCAGAAGAAAGGTCACTTTCAATATGACTGTCCTGAGCTAAGTGCTAAAGAGAGAAAGGAAAGACAAGCCAAGAGAGACAAGAAGTTCTCCAACAAGAAAGCCATGATTGTAGAGGAAGAAGAACATTCTGAAGAAGGTTCCAGTTCTTCAGATGAGATGTTCTCAGATAGTGACAGTGATGATATCTGTCTAATGGCTGTGGAGGAGGTAAAAGACAAGGGCACTGAGCTGAATGAAGACAACATAGCATTGATGAGTGGAAATGAATTGGCTCCTGCTGTATGGTATCTTGACAGTGGATGTTCAAGACATATGATAGGATATAAGCAAATACTCACTGACTATGTTGAGCAAAGTGGCCCTCAGATCACATTTGGAGACAACTCCAAAGGACAAACTGAAGGATATGAAACTCTTGAAGTTGATTCTATTCATATCCATGGTGTTTCATATGTGTCTGGCCTAAAGCATAACTTGCTTTCCATAAGCCAATTCTGTGATAAAGGATTCAATGTTGATTTCTCAAAGAACTTATGTTATGTGAAAGATAATACTTCACAGAAAATTCTACTGACTGGTACTAGAAAAGGAAATGTGTATCTTGCTAATTGGAGTTCAACTCCTAAAGATACATGTTTGGTTGCTAAAAGTTCCACTGATACCAGTTGGTTGTGGCACAAAAGGATGAATCACTTGAACTTTAAAACCCTGAACAAACTTGCAAGATTAGCACTTGTGAGGGGGTTACCAAATGAAGTGTTCAGTAAATAACATGTTTGTGATGGTTGTCAAAAAGGAAAATAAATCAGAGCATCTTTCAAAAGCAAAGTAGATGTTTCTACTGAAAGAATACTTCAACTGTTACATATGGATCTCTTTGGTCCAGTAACACATGTGAGCACAAATGGCAGAAATTATACACTTGTGGTAGTTGATGACTACTCTAGTTACACATGGGTCATATTCTTACTCAGTAAGAAAGAGACTCAGACAAAACTGCCTGAACTACTGAAAAGGCTCAGTATTGAAAAGAATCTGAGTGTGGTCAAAATCAGATCAGATAAAGGAACTGAGTTTATCAATCATATTATATCTGATTATTGTGCAGCAAATGGAATAACTCATGAAACATCAGCTGCAAGGACCCCACAAAAGAATGGTGTTGCTGAAAGAAGAAATATGACTCTGAAAGAAGCTGCAAGGACAATGATTGCTGAAGCTGATATTCCTAAAAGATTTTGGGCTGAAGCTATCAACACTGCATGCTATTCTCAGAACAGATCCATACTGACCAAGAATCAAGGAAAAACTCCATATGAGTTGTGGAA
The DNA here is from genome assembly GCA_037126765.1 of Stenogyne calaminthoides. NCBI lineage: Eukaryota > Viridiplantae > Streptophyta > Magnoliopsida > Lamiales > Lamiaceae > Stenogyne > Stenogyne calaminthoides. The sequence continues at coordinate 29,633,512 of JBBCBC010000006.1, read as the reverse complement.
TGAAAGGAAGCCTCTTGTTTCTTTCTTTCGTGTGTTTGGTTGCAAGTGTTTCATACACAATAATGGTAAAGATCGGTTGAAAACTTTTGATAGCAAAGCTGATAAAGGGATATTCTTAGGATATTTTGAAGTCAGTAAAGCCTTCAGATTTTACAACTGTAGGACTCTTATTGTGGAAGAAACACCTCATGTTGTTTTTGATGAATCTACTTGTGTTCAGAAGAAACCGGAACATGAAACAGGAGAACTGACCAAGAGAATCACCAAACTTAGCCTGAAAAAGAATGATAAAACATCCTCTGAATCTGAAAAGAAGAAGTCAATCACTTTCTATGAATGGAGTGAATCAGACTCAGACAAAGAAGTTCATGATGGAAAAACTTAGGATGGTGAGACTCAGGATGGAAATTCTCCACTGAAGGAAAACCAACACACTAAAGCTGACCAATCTGAACATACATCAGTTCAGACTCAGGTATGTAATGCCAATGAAGATGTGGTCACAGCTGAGGCAAACTCTAAATCTATCAACCAAAGGGGAACAAATGTCTCTGACAATGTTCTGTATGGAATTTCCCCTGAGGAAGATGATTCCCTTTCTCCTTTTCTGTTGTTCCCTGAATTTAATGAACTACCTGAACCTAACATGTCTGATGTTGAGGATACTATTGAAGGGGGAACATCCAGGAGAAGATGGTTGGATAGTCATCCTACAAGTCATATTGTGGGTGATCTATCAGATGGTGTCAAAACAAGAAGGTTCCATGGAGAAAGTGCTTTATTCTGCTGCTTCTTATCTAAAAAGGAACCTACTGAGATTGAAGAAGCTCTACAAGATTCTTATTGGATTACTTCTATGCAAGAAGAGCTGAATCAGTTCTCATGGAATGAAGTTTGGGAGCCAGTGGATAGACCTAAGAGGCACAATGTGATTGGAACCATGTGGGTGTTCAAGAATAAGAGAGATGAAAACAACAACATTGTGAGAAACAAGGCAAGGCTAGTTGCACAAGGTTATTCCCAAGAAGAAGGCTTGGATTATGATGAAACCTTTGCACCTGTTGCAAAACTAGAAGCCATCAGATTGTTTCTTGCATATGCTGCCCACATGAAATTCACAGTCTATCAGATGGATGTGAAAAGTGCATTTCTGAATGGTGTGCTTAAGGAAGAGGTTTATGTGGAACAACCTCCTGGTTTCAGACAGAATGGCCAAGTTTATAGGCTCAGGAAAGGCCTTGTATGGTCTTAAGCAAGCACCCAGAGCATGGTATGATACTCTTTCTCAGTTTCTTACTGACTATGGCTTTATCAAAGGAACTGTTGATAGGACTTTGTTCAGGATAGAAGATGGGAAAGATATCTTACTTGTTCAGATCTATGTAGACGACATCATATTTGGATCTTCAAATCATCAATTGTGTGAAAAAATTTCTACACTGATGAAAGGAAAGTTTGAGATGTCAATGATGGGGGAGATGAATTTCTTTCTTGGACTTCAGGTGAAACAAACTAAGGAAGGAATTTTCATCAATCAAGCAAGTACACCAGAGATCTAATTGCAAAGTATGGTGTACAGAATTGCAATGCAGTTAGAATTCCCATGAATACTAACTACAAGATGGATCCTGATCCTGAAGGCAAATCAGTAAATCACACTGATTATAGAGGGATCATTGAATCATTGCTATATCTCACAGCAAGTAGGCCTGATATAACATTTGCTGTTGGGATATGTGCAAGATACCAAGCTAATCCTAAGGCTAGTCACATGGAGGCTGCCAAAAAGATTCTGAAATATCTTAAAGGCACTGTGAATAGAGGAATATGGTATCCAACTGATGATAAACCTTGAATTAACTGGTTATTCAGATGCTGATTATGGAGGATGTAGAACTGACAGGAAGTCTACCACAGGAACTTGTCAATTTCTTAGAAGTAAGTTGATATCATGATTTTCAAAGAAACAGACCTCAGTAGAAACTAGTACTACTGAAGCTGAATACATGGCTGCAGGAAGCTGTTGTGCATAGATTATTTGGCTCCGACAACAATTGAGGGATTATAAGATTATAGCCAATGAAGTACCTATATTTTGTGATAACAATAGTGCAATTGCTATTACACAAAATCCGATATTGCACACCAGATGTAAGCATGTTGATATCAGACATCACTTCATCAGAGATCATGTTGAGAAGAAAGAAATCAGGATGGAGAAGATTCATACTGATAAACAGAGAGTTGATATCTTGACTAAACCTTTGGCAGAATCAAGATTTCAGGAACTATCAGTTGAATTAGGTATGTTGGATCCAGGTGTATAGAGAAATCTGAAAAATTGAAGGTTTTCAGATGCATGAAGTTTTCTCAGGATTTTACTGAGAAACTCGAGATAAAATTGAAAGTACTGAAATCTGAGTTGGGAAACTCAGGTATACTGAAGATCAGTACTCAGTATTATACTGATCTTGCTCAGTACTCAGTATCATACTGACCCTTTCAGTACTCAGTATCATACTAACCTCGTTCTGTACTCAGTACTATACTGACCCAGCTCAGTACTCAGTATTGTACTGACATTTTATCAAGGTCAAAACTCAGTAAGACTGATAGAGGAAAATTAGTCTGAAGAAGTAATGACTCATGTAATGCATTTATTGTCCAACTAAATCTCAGTAATCATTGGCAATAAATAACAAAACACCTGAAGGAATATTTGGGCGGGACCTTTGAAATACCCGAAGAGAGTCAATGGTCTGCAGGAACAGTAATTAATTGCACTGTTCATTAATCACCAACAAGGTTAAATTGGTGGCGTAATATTCGTGAAATCGTCCTTTCATATACCCAATTTGGTCGGTGTTTAATCTCAACCGTTAATTTCTTCAATCTATACGATTTTCCATGAATCAATTCCTATATATCCATTGAAAATTCATTTAAACCCCAATTCCAAAAGCCTTCGTTCTCAAAACACTCTGCTTCTAAAAACCTCTCATTTGCCCAGAAACCCTTCATCGTTCTCAAAACCCTTCACCCAAAATTCTTCACAATGACGTTCTCGGTTTATGATAAACTTGTCATTTCCAACAAGCCATGGTACGAGTATGATGTTTCGCTCGAAAGCTCATCAAATGCAACACATGAAGAAGAAGCGTTGCACGTGATACGGGTAGCAAAGCTCACAAACCTGGTTGCGAATCAACCAGAGGCGAAATATTCAAAATAGGTAATCGAATTTATCTCTAATCTGAAATTAGACGAAGAGGACTGTATAGAGTCTCAAATTATAGTTTCTCATTTGGAGCATAGCTCAAAATATGTCAATTTTGTGAGGGATTGTATATAATTCCTAAGAACCTTAATGATGTATATGAGTTGGGCGATAGAGGAGAAGACCCTACAATGTATATGATGGGTAGGGAACAAGAATATCTTGATAGGATTACAGAGCATCTTGTTAAGTTTGAGGCTACTCTCAATAAAAGGCATTTGAAGCCGAAATATAGAGTTTTGCTGGATATCGTGAGCAAATGTATAATGAGTCGATCCGGCAGTTTTGAACAAATTAGTACGCCGAAGCTGAGATTGATGGCGGCTATTGAAGATTCACCCACCACCGCATTCAACTGGTTGCGTTATTTAATCAGTGTGGTGAGTGACCAAGCAAAACAAGTCCAAAAGGTGAATGGATCGGTTGTCATTAAAGGGAAAATCCTACATGCAACCAAGATAGCATTCAACCTGGAGATGTGCAGAGAGGAAGAAGACATTTTTGCCAACTCCTCACCCTTTCCAAAGTCAAAGATTCTTTTCAAGCCAACTACATCAAAGAAGACTTTAAAGGGAAAGAAAGAAAAGAAGGAGGAGACTGCTGCAGAAGGAGCTGCTGAACAAGCCCATCAGGCCAGGGGGAAGGCTGTGATGGAGGTGAAGAGAGAGAAGGGAGAAGCCTTGAAGAAGAAAGCACTGGCTCCTAAGCGCAGGAAAGTTCTAATTTCCACTGAGGAGGAGGTCAGTGACTCTGAGGAAGTCCAACCTGAGGGCCAGTAAGGACAAAAATCTTGTAGGTCCCGAACGGCTTTTGTGAGGACAGAAGTCTAGAGGGGAGGGGTGAATAGACTTCTGAAAACTTTTCGTGCAGATCAGGTGTGATTGCAGATTGCCTGATCAGAGTGATAGTGAGTCAGTTTGGATTGATGTTTAATCTTACTGAGTGCCTGAGGGCAGATCAGTTTGATATCTGTCAGTTTAATTGAGAGTACGGAAGCTTGTAAATACCCGTGTGAAAAACTAGTTTTATCAAATCAGATTCTTAAGTCAGTTTTCAATCGGCTGACTAAGATGTCAACCTGATCAGATCAGTTGCTTGGTGTAGACTGATGTTAACTTAGAATATGTATGCAATTTTAACCTCAGTTGTGTGAATAGTGTAAAGTAATAAAGAACAAGTAAATGCACACAAGATTTTTATAATGGTTCAGACGAAACCCTTCTTACGTCCACTCTTCCCTTAACACAGGGGCAACTTAACCGAACTTAACCGAACTGGACTTAGTTTTATGTGTTAGTCCAACACTCAACAGATGTTTATCGAGTTCACACTCAACCGATCACAGAAATCAGAAACTAGAATCCCTAGTCTGAAATCTTGCGGTAACAAACATAACCTAACTTTGAGTTTGGGTAAAGAATGTTGTGGGTTCCAACTGGAAATCTATCCTGGTGTTTAGGTAGCCAAATGCTAGTGGATAGGACTTCTTGCTAAGACTATGGGATGAACACTCTAAGAATAATCTTCAATTTTGGTGTTCTTCGAGCGGAAATTCTTCTATAGTTTTTGCTTCTTTTTCAGTTTGCTCGATGCGGTCTTGCCCTTTCATTTGACAAGCAATCCCATTTTATAGACCTTGAAATCATAGAGCCGTTGGAGAGCAATTTGAATTTCGGGCTATATTAGGTAGGTTGTAGGATATGATTGTGATGTGCTCCGAATATCGGCGTGGCCGTAGGCATGATTGGCGTTGTTTATGTCCGCAGCGTCGAATCCCACATTGTCAGCTCTTTTTGTGCACGTGTCGCTTTCTCTTTGGCTTCGCGAGGCGACACTTCAGTAATTTGTCTGTTTGATGATTGATATTCCTTTTGTGGAATATTCGTCTTGTCTGGTGTACCATTTTGGTTGACGCCAGGTGCGAGCTGACTTGATCAGATAACTGATCAATCTACCTTGTTGAGTCATCTGATGCAGATTGTCTTAGCATAATATCGCGGAACTCGGTGATGTAGGTCTTGAGTCTTGATAGTCTTGATCTTGGGTGACTCGAGCCTCGATGTCTTGATCATCTATTTGAGTCTTGAGTTTATTCTTGAGTCTTGGGTTTTATCTGAGTCTTGAGTTCATCCGAGTCTTGAGTTTTATCTGAGTCTTGAGTTTATCTCTGAGTCTTGAGTTCATCCCCGAGTCTTGATGTCTTCTGTCTTCACCTGATCTTCTGACTTCTTGTCTTCTGATTTGTTCTTAGCTTCTTATCATCTGACCTTATCTGGTCATCTGATATTTCGACCTGACCTATACATATTGAGTACCCCTCAATATGTGACCTATCTTTTACATCAGCTATCTATACATTTCAACTGGTCATCTTAATTTGATTCTAAGTCATCGATCGTCACCTAATGTCCGACCGTCCTATTACAACCTGTTTTGGAACTTCCATCAAAACTAAAATACAGATTTCCCAACAATTTCCCCCTTTTTGATGGAACCAAAACACTTAATCAGAAAAATAGATTCAACGAATAGAATTGCAGATAATGTAAAGAAGTACATACTTCAGAAGACAATGAGATGTTGTCTTAGAATCAGAGAGATAGAATATTTCATTCAGATAGGTGTGTGCATTATAGAATACATGAAAAGCGTACCTATCATATGATTTCAGATTGTCTTCCTCAGGTGTACTTGAACATTTGTAGTTCTTTGGGGATGCCAAACATCTTGTACATCCTTTACATCAGCTTGTCCAGATCTTCTCTTCTGTGGATCCCTCCTTTGTCAGCAAATCCATAGTAGGCATTCTTGAATTTGACAGCATCTAGCTTGTTGTCTGGACGCAAAGGTGGAAGGAGTAGTTCAAAAGCTGGAGCTTCAGGTATCAGTGACATGATCTTCCCTTCCTTCATCACTTTATCGGTAGAAATCAGGTGTGCCGTTTCTAACGGTTCGAAATTCATCATCATTTTCAGTCTGATTTTGATGAATCGGAATCATCTCCAGGATGTACACGTCACACAACCATTCTCCTCTGATCTGATCCCATTCTGGAAGCAGATCTAGCCGGGCACAGAGGAAGCAGATCTGATCCCATTCTTCTCCCAAGCAATCTCCTCTACTGCAGCTTCGTTCTTCCTCTTCCTTCGGATGTATGTGATGTTTAGTCCCTTAGCCTCTGCTAACTTCTGCTTCTTGATGGCAGCCTCTCTTATTATCTGTCTTGTTTGCTCTTGAATTTGTTCAGGAGTCATCTGGCTTTTGGTAGAGAATAATTGGCCTTGTCTCTGATCTTCCGCAGTAGCTTTCACCATCTTGCCTTTGCCTTTCTTTCTCCCCGAGTCTTTCTCGGGTTCATCTTGTTAAATCTTCTTGACTAATTTCTTAGCGAGTTCAAGGCTCTTGGCCTGATCGTCAGTTTCCATTCATTTCTGTACGAACAAAGAAAAGTCTTCAATCTTGTCGACTCTGGCAATAACCTCTGAAAGAGCAATCTTCTGCTCAGTGATCTCTTTGCTATGTTGCTTCACAGTTTCTTTCACTTGACCTTGAATCGATCGATAGATGGAGTGGTGGCAAGTCGAATCTGATGGTTTCGGTAGAGATGCAAATGTTACCAACTGTGTCTGTTTTTCTTTCTTCTCTTTATTCTCTTGTCCTTCCCCCTTTTTGGTTTCATCAAAGAGGTTGGACAGCCTGCAGTTCAGAGCAATGAATTGCCATGAGATCTCCTCTCTGAGTTCCTCAACAAAAAGAGGTGTGATCTGAGTGGTGGCAGAAGGTGCAGGAGTTAAAAAGCGTCTGAGAGCAAATTCGATGTCCTGTCTTGCTCGTTCTGTAGAAGCAACAAAGTGTTTCCAACCCATTTCCATGTGGTTGTCAGTTTTCTCCAAGGATGCCCAGACATTTTCCAATAGTACCTGTGTCTCATTGAGCATATCTTTCTGAACTTTGAGTTGGTCAGACTTGAGATTGAGCTTCTCGGCAAGAGGATTTACTAGTTGCATTACTTCAGAAAGAATGACATTATGCATCCCAACTGTGTGACTTCTTTCTCTGTCAACCAGTTTTGCTTGCTCTTCTTCAAACTGCTTCATCAGATCTGCTGTGAGCACTGCGAATTTGTCTTCAATAGCAGCCTTGATCCCATCCTGAATCTTCTCAGTATAAAGATCTAGGGTATCGAAGCTCAGCGTAGCAGTATGGTCAGATGTTGAAGCCTTGCCAAGTCGGGTCTCATCTGCAGCACCCATTCTTGGTTCATCGGCAGCTCCCTCATGATCTGTAGGAGGTTGAACAGTTTCCTCCCTGTTATCAGCAATTCCAAACCTTTCATGAATCAACCATCTGATATCATCTTCAGATGCCAATTCAACAACGCTTTCTATCCCAGCATTGTTCAAGCACTTCATCTCCAAGTCTACAAACAAATCTGATCCCAGAGTTGTCATGAGAATCAGAAATTCCTCGATGTTTTTCAGTCTGATATCCCTCCAGAACACAATCTCTTCTATCTATTGCTGGATGCCAGGATGTTGATCCAATTCAGGGCACATGTCCAGCAGATACTCCTTGATTTGTTGCTTCATTATCCTTATGATGGGGCTTTCTGAAACAGGTGAAGCAAGCAAGGTTCTGGTATTGAAGGGATTATGAGAGATGGACACTCGCTTGTCAGATCTCTCACGTTCTTGTAACTTGTTTCGAGATTGGGAGTGAGATAGGGATATTTGTGGTTCAGGTTCATCTTCAGCGTGTTGAGGGTGTTCAGTTTCCTGAACAGGTTCATTGATTGGGGTGTGGGAGATCTGGGTGATCTGATTGGTGAGGGTGAGGGTGAGAAAGTTTTGTGAGGGGAGGGTGGTGGTGATGATCCTTGAGGAGAGGGTGATGGTGATTTGGAAGTGGGCGTAGGCGATCTTGGTCTCTGGAAGATCTTGGTGAGAGGCAGAGAATCAGATGGTGATTCTTCCTCAAGGTGCTCCACTTCTGTCCCTCTGATAGTTTTCTCTCCTTCTGCTTCGATCATCTGCTCGTCCCTTACTTCTCTGGCAGTGTGCTCAGAACTGACTGCTATCTCCTTTTCTGATTCCATCTGAATCAGATCCTCCGTTCTGCGAACTTGCTGAGCAGAACTTGGAGCAGTCTTAAGAGGAGGGCTAACTCTCTTCTGACGTTTCCGCTGAGCATCTGTTTTCTTGGCCAAATCCTTCCTCTTCATCATCTTCTCTGGAATGGCCGTTCCCTGCGCTTCAGAAGATGCAGTTGCCTTTTCTCTTCCCTTCTTTTCTCCCTTGGGTTTGGGCACATAAGAAGTAGGACCCTCATCAGATTGTCTAGGCAGGGGCTCATCCTTGCCCAATATGGCCTTGTGCTTAGCTTGATATATCTTCGCTCCATTCTCATTCCATTCATAGTTCTTTGGCAGCTTATCTGACAGAATGATTGAGATTTTGTGTATGAAGGAGCATTTGGAAGATAAGCACACTTCATTCCTCTGGGTCAGTTCGAACTTCCGCGAGTCTTTCCGTAGTCGTGCCTTGACCATACCCAACCAATCCATATCTGAAGCCTTCTTGATGATTGCAGCCATGACACTGATCTTATAAGAAGTGACAACATCAAGACTGTAAGTTGAGCACATAATCACCTTCTGAACGATCTCAAGGAGAAGGCGATATTTCCTCTTCAGGTAGGAGGCTTTGACATTCGTCGTATTCTCCTTGTTTGCTGGTCTCAATAGCTCAGCTTCAAGAAAGTTCTTCTCTCCTACATCAGTAGTGTAGGTCTCTGGGTTGATGCTTCCTCGAGTTAGACCGAAGATCCTCTGGAGATCATCATTCGACACTCGTACTTCCAGTCCACCAACGGAAGAAATCAGGTCAGCATCAATGTCTTCATCCCTCTGTAGATTGTATAGAAACTCCAGGGCTTCATGTGTGTGGACGATGTTCTGATGTGTAGAGCAATATCGATCAAGTCCGCACGCTCGCAAGCACTCCATAATTTCCAGCGATTCAGGATCTGAGGTGATTGAGAATACTACATACTTCTCATCAATGATATCTTTCTTCATCGATGCGAAGTTGCAGAACTTTTTCCCTTGGCCCGGTCGTGGAACAAGATATGTCATTTCTGTATGATATGCAAATTGATGTTTAGTTTGAGTAAGATATTTCAATAAATTCAGTCAAACCAGTAATCTTAGCATCAACTTAGCAAGTAAGCGTATAGATCGAATAAAAGAATACAGAACCATATCATCACGACTTGTAAACCTAGGTACCAGAGTGAATTGAAATCATGCAGTATTTAAACGAGAAATTACCAGAAATTGATTCGTAGGATTGAGAAATCGTGAAAATGGAATCAATTGATTTTGAAAGTAATGTTCTGAAGATTTTGAAAGTATTGATCTTTTAAGAGAGTTTTGAGAAGACGAAGTAGTGGAAAGAAGTTTTCTGAGAAAGATTTGGATTTTATAGAATGCGAGGGAAAACTTTTTGCACAACTTTCCAAAGTACTCAAGTGTCTGTGTTTTGAAATTAGTGGCTGAGATTAGTTGGCCGAAAAAGTTTTAATTGTAAGGTTGAGAAAGGTTGTCTTCTCGTTTTTCCAGACTCGAAAATTCAAAATAAAACGCATTAAATACACATTCCCAAGTCCGCATTAAAAGTTTTGCAGTGCATGAGTCATAAAGTGAAAACAGAATAAAAACCAATTTAAATAAATAACTCATATAAGATGTTTAGAAAGGGATAAATAAGAAACATATCTAACTGATTGATATCGTAATCAACCAGTTACCACTGTGATCTGATCTGGTACTTGTTGACCTTACTATTGGTAGCCTTATGTATTTCCCAACAATATTCCACTCATCTGATCAGATTCCTGTTTGAAACACTTCGTTACTTATCTGATCCACTTATCTGATTCTCTTATCTGATCCACTTCATCCTTCAATCTTCTTCTATTCAGGCCGCATTTCCTATGCACTTAAGTCAAACTCCCGCCAAAACATTTACTTCGGGGAGTCAAAAAGTTGCCTCGATTCCCTAATCGGCGAGATTTGACATTCCGTAATAATGTCATAGATACGCTGTGATTACTCACATCGTCAACTCATCCAACCATTAGCCGCGTGTTCCTTACGTGTTGTCGATGTAAATTTCTCTTAAGGTCTTCTTAGAAAATAAATTTGCATTTATACCCCTAATTTTCTCCTATAAATTGACCTGGGGTGTTAGGCAAACAACACAACATAAACCATTCATCTTCTTTAGCATATACTCCATGCTTTCCGATGAGTTCCTTATTTCCGGTGAAACTCCCGGCAAAAACCTTTAACCCTTTTCCAATGAATTTAGCTTCTCAAATCAACCCTGTGTGTTCCTTCACACTGCTTTCTTCGTCATTGAAGATTACACATACGATCAATGCAAAGCTTTTTTACCACCGTGGAGGCGGATTTGCTAAGGCAAATGAGAAGGCACTTCTCCTAACCGTATGCACCTTGTGCGCCTATCGAGATGACAAAATTAGCATCAACAGACTCAGTCTGAAACAAAATATGGGTTTGATATACGGTCTTCATCAGACAATAGCTGATCTTCGTATATAAAACTCAACTTTTGCATGCGACACAAGTGTCCGTTTGGTCCTTGTGACCAAACCTGTGGCACTGTACCCCATTTAACAGCTGGAGAGCTCATTGATTTTAGGTCTAGGGGCTCCTAGCTTAGAGATCCTTCAAGGTCGCTGTCGCTCCTTACTCCGAAGCTCTGAGAGTGGCTTAGGATTCTAGAAGCTTCTCTGCGCCCCTTTTAGGGTCGGGGGAAAATGAGAGCATCAAGCTCTTAAAATCTCTCTCTCCCCTTCCCTACCTTGGGTTGGCTTAGGGTTTATGGTTTATGTAATGAACTCAGGGTCTTCTTGTACTTGTAGCTTGTAATACCACTTGTAGCTTGTAATGTAGATCTGACCTCCGGGTCTTTATCAATGTAAAGTTCTATTATTTCATTGTTGTGTTGCCTCTTCTGACTTATGCGATTTGTAACTTTAAACTTGTACTTGCTTGTTGACCGTAGCTTTAATCGACTTATAAAGTATAACTTTCCAATCTGATCAGTTCCCCCTTAATTTGATATATCTTGAACTGGTCTGCTCCTTGTCTGATCTTCAGATCGGCTCCTTCTTTGATCTTCGGATCGGCTCCTTCTCTGACTTTCAGATCGGCTCCTTGTCTGACTTTCAGATCGGCTCCTTGTCTGATCGTCTGATCAGTTGAGATTCCTAACTCAACTGATTCCTCTTAACCTAGTTAGTCTTTTAACCAACTGGTTCTGGAGATCAGTCCACCAACTATTTCTGGTGCACTTTATCCAAGATCCAGAAGCCCTACTGCTACATAATTCTCTAAATCGATCTCATTTAGCGGCTTAGTTAAAATATCGACTTCTACGCTTGTCAGTATGGATCTTTTCCATTCTGATATTCTTCTTTTCAACGTGATCTCTGATAAAATGGTGTCTGACATCCACATGCTTGCATCTTGTATGTAGAACAGGATTCTGAGTGATTGCAATAGCATTATTACTGTCACAGGATATAGGTACGTTCTTAGCTACGATGTTGTAATCCCTCAGCTGCTGACTTAGCCAGAGCAGTTGGGAACAACAAATTCCTCGCAGACCATATATTACCTTGAAGAGTAGATGTCGAATCGATGTCTCCGCTTCTTCAAAACCAAGAGATCAATTTATTTCCCGTAAACCGACATGTACCGAGGTTGACTTCCCGCGATTCGCAACCTCCGTGTCGAAATTAGAATACCCACTAAGCTCTAGATTATCATCTGATGGGTAAAATAAACCAAGGTTTAATGTCCCCTTCAGATACTTGAGAATCCGCTTAGCTGCATCTAGGTGGCTTTGCATTGGATTTGCTTGAAATCTGGCACATACACCTACTGCAAAAGTGATATCTGGTCTGCTGGCAGTCAGGTATAGTAGAGATCCAATGAGAGACCTATATTCTTTCTGATTAGTTTTCTGACCATCCTCATCTGGATCCATCTTAAACCCAGTCATCATGGGAATTTTGGCTTCCTTACAGTGTTGAACTCCAAACTTGGCCAGTAGATTCCTTGTGTACTTTGCCTGACAGATGAATATCCCTTCTGTACTCTGCTTGACTTGTAAACCCAGAAAGTAATTCATCTGACCCATCATGGACATCTCGAACTTCCCTTGCATCAACTTGCTGAACTTCTCACATAGCTTCTTGTTGGGAGATCCAAGATGATGTCGCCCACGAAATCTGAACCATCGAATATCTTCTCCATCTTCTATTCTCGAATAAGGTTACATCCCACTATTCCTTTAGTGAATCCACTGTCTATCAAGAACTGAGAGAGTGTATCATACCAAGCTCGAGGAGCTTGTTTCATGCCGTAAAGAGCTTTTCTTAAGCGGTACACTTGGTTGCCTTTTTTAAAGCCAGAAGGTTGTTCAACATAAACTTCCTCTTCTAGTACCCCGTTTAAGAATGCACTCTTTACGTCCATCTGATACACAATGAACCCTCTGTGGGCAGCATATGCCGAAAATTGACCGAATGGCTTCTAAAGCGGCGGCGGTGCAAAGGTCTTATCATAATAAATTCCTTCTGACTGTGAATATCCCTTAGCAACAACTCTTGCCTTATTCCTGGTTATGCCATTATTCTCATCTCTCTTGTTCTTGAATACCCACTTCGTGCCAATCACGTCTTGATGAGTTGGTCTGTCCACCAGTTTCCAAACTTGATTCCTCTCAAACTGTTCTAGTTCTTCTTGCATGGCTAGAATCCACTTGCGTCTTGTAGAAACTTCCTCTCAGTAGTTGGTTCCTTCAAAGACAGATAACAACAATACATGGCACTTTCACCAATCTGATGTCTAGTTTTGACTCTATCAGATGGGACTCCGATAATCAGATCAGTTGGATGACTGGTAATCCAGGTCCTTCTTTTCTGATTTGTGTTTATTTGGAGAACATCATCCACTTCTGATAGTAGTTCATTACTAGTGATTGGGAGTGGTGCGGAATTATGATCCACTTGATAAGAACATGTCTCGGTGATGTTGGACTCATCATGTCTGCGTCCGTTCAGAGGAACTTTTTTAGGAGTTCCCCAACCGGATGATTCATTGATCTTCGTCTCAAATTGTGCAGCCTTCTTCAGCGGCGATTTGTGTGTACCTAAAGGGTCCGATTGACTGGTGAATCAAGAAGATCAAGTTCGGATATACAATCGCTACGTGTTCGATTCTTTCTCCTTGATACTTAGTCGATCCATTTTCTCGCCGTGATCGTCTTGGTTGATCTGGGTAACGCTTGTTCTCGAGGCGCCTTTTCTCTTGTTCGGAAGATGTCTCATCAAAGACCACATGGGGTGTTTCTTCCACAACTAGGGTTCGCTTTGTTGTAAACTCGAAAGTCTTCTTTGGATGAGGAATATCCTAAGAATATACCCTCATCTGACTTGGCCTCAAAAGTCTTCAACTGACTTTTCCCATTGTTGTGTATGAAACTTGCACCCAAAAACATGAAAGTATGAAACACGAGGTTTTCTGCCCTTCCACAGTTCATAGGGTGTTTTGAAGTGAGTCTTAGTCAGAGAACATCTGTTCTGAGTGTGGCATGCAAAGGTTGATTGTTTACGCCCGAAACGGCTTAGTGTCGCATGTTAAAATTAACATAGTCGAAAGCGAGCTTTCCTTGAGAGTTCGGTTTCTCGCTTCTGCTACTCCATTTTTGTTGTGGCGTTCTTACAGCTGACGTCTCATGTTGTATACCAAACTCAGTGCAAAAATCGAAGAATAAAAAGAATTGTGAATTACAGACCTTTATCTGATCTGATTTTCACTATGCTGATACCCTTTTCGTTTTGTAGTTTCTTGAGCAGCTCGGGTATCTTTGTCGTTGTCTCATTCTTCTTGTGTAAGAATACAACCCAAGTAAACTTGGAATAATCATCCACGATTACCAGAGTATATTTAAGTCCAATCGAGACCGACGTAAATCGGGTCCGAATAGATCCATATGGAGCGATTCGCGATTTCTCTTGGATGAGGCTTTAACTTGTTTTCCCTTTTGACATGCGGCACATGTCTGATCTTTAGAGAATACCTCATTCGGAAGTCCCTCAACAAAAGGCACCCTAGCTATCTTGTTAAGAGTCTTAAAGTTCAGATGACTCATTCTTTTGTGCCAGAGCCAACTGCTACTTTTGAAACTCTTAACAATTAAGCATGCATTCCTTAGGCAACTGTTCCAATCTGCTGTGTAGATCGTGACTTTCCTTGAACCAGTTAGCAAGATTTGTTGAGTAGCTCAATTCCTAATCGTACACTTATCACTCGAGAACTCAATGCTGAATCCGTTGTCGCGGAATTGTGATACTGATAGTAGATTGTGCTTTAATCCTTCGACATACGAGACTCCGGTTACTTGTACATCATCATTCTCTAAGGTTCCGAATCCTTTGGTAAGACCAAAGTTATCATCACCGAAGGAGATGTTTGCTTCCAGTCATGGGCCTTGAGCATCCACTATCGATGTACCAGATAGTTGCTTGTACACCTCCTTTGTTGGCCAAACCCACGCGGACCTGCAATCGAATCAGGTTTTAGGTACCCCTTTGGAATTGGGTCCTGAGGGGTTAGAGGTGGATTAAGGGATCCACACAAACAGAGGACTTCTATGGTAATCAGATAGATTAGAAGGCCTGATTTGTCTCCCATACATATCAGCATAATCATACGTCTCTTTATATGCTTTCTGATTAGTATGATTATTCGTGTGAACCTTGGGTGAATTAGAAGACTTGGAATTTTTCTTTACGTTTTGTCTTCTTTTAACCTAGTGCGGCTCTGGTGCAGTAGCCCTAGGTCTCTGGTTATAAGGGTAGGTATGACTGCTACCATCAAAAGATTCAAATCTTCTTGGAATAGATGGTCTTTGTAGTTTACCTATGGCTTGCTTGTTAGGCAGCTGACCTTGATTGGGTCTCAGATTAGATTTCCTTTTTACAGGTTGTCTCTTCTGATACCTAATCTGTTGATTAGGTTGAGGTTTCTTCAGAGGAACTGGGTTCTTCTGTTGATTCCTCGGCTGATGCTTAATCAGTTGGGGTCCATTTCTGTTCCCTTTCTGATTAGGCACTTGCCTTACTTGCTCAGCAGGTTTCTTTCCCTTATCAGATACGTGTTTATCTTTTTGTGTATCTTTATCAGAGACTCTTTTGATTACACCCTTCTGAAGTGAACCAAACGGGGCTTTTGAGGATGTAGAAGGGTTCTCATACCCAATTCCCTTCTTGTTAGTCGGCGTTCAAAAATAGGTGTTCATATCTTGAACGGTTTTTGATGACTTCGTGAAAGCCTCTATTTTCTTGCGTAAACTATCCTCAGTAGATTTTAGACTCTCATGTAGTCGGAATAGCTCATCGAACTTAGCTTGTAGGCTTTTGAAATCATCAGCTTGTTGTTTGTTGATTGCTAGCTGATCTTTGATCTGCTTCTCCTGATCAGAAGATTTAACTTTCAGAACCTTCAGTTCTTCAGTTACCTTCTGAGCAGTTTCAGCTGATTTCAGTTCAACAGCTTTACTGACAACGTTCTCTTTAACAAGCTGATTATTTCTGATCCTTAGCTTATCATTTTCAGCTTCCACTATTGTATAAGTGTCTACTGCATCAGAGAGATCATCAAGCAATTGCTCAGAGTAGAGCTGCAAATCAATCTCTCCAGCAGGTGTGCTAATAATAGGTGGTGTGGAAATTGAAAAAGCAGAAGGTTTGGAGGTTACCTCAGATTGGTCTTCCTCCTTGGCCATCAAGCAGATTTCATCGTCATCTGAAGAGAATATCAGATCTTCATGGTCGAGGAAATCAACAGCACTGCTTATTAGACAGAAATCTTCTACAAATGAGTAGCCAGAATCCTTAGAAGACATATAGGAATCAACAATTCCTGTTATGTCAGCAACCATGGCTTTTCTGTCTCTGAACCGTTGCTCTCTTCTGTTCCGCTTCTCTTTCTTTCTTTGGGAGTCAGGTCTGGGCAGTTGGTGCTGTAGTGACCTGGTTTCTCACAGTTGAAGCAAGATCCACGATCCACAGAACTTCTTCTGCCAGGTGAGTCACTTCGTCTGTAGGATCTATCAGGTGACTTTCCATTCTGATTGTAATCTGGACTCCTTCTGTCAGATATGTTGTCTCTTCTCTCTTCTGACCGATCATCTCTTTTATCATCTCTGTGATCCATTCGGTCATCAGATCTGGTCCTTTCTAGTGATCTGTCAGTTGGCCTCTTGTTTCTCCTGTCTTGATAATCCTTGTAGAATCTGCGATACTTACCAAGTTGAATATTTGATCTTTCAAGTTTCCTGGTAAGCAGAGCGATCTGTTCTGCTTGTCTTATTATATTTCCAACAGGTTCAATGGCCTTTGATCTGCTGCTGGTTGCTTTGAATGCAACTGATTTAGATGTGGAGGTTGAGGCTTCAGTAGGCGTCTCGTCTTCATCTGCTTGCCCTCTTTCGATTAGATCGAACTCATGAGCTTTAAGACTTAAGAACAAGCTACTTGGCTTCATCTTGGCAATGTCTTGGCAATCCTTGATTATCGTGACTTATAATTGATGTCTTTGTCTGACATCTCTCTTCCAAGTTCTCGTATCTTATTTACTGACATGGTGATCCTCCCATCGAGCTCGTTGATGGTTTCGTTTGGCAACATCTTTAGCTTCTCGAACTTCACCAGTTCAGCTTGTAGTCAGCTGTCTTTGATCTGATCATTTCCTTCGCACATCTCAGCAAGAGTATCCCACATTTGTTTCGTTGTTTTGAGATACTTTATCTTCTCTTTGTTGACTTTATCCATCGTCTTCATGATTATATGCCTGGCGATTGTATCTAGAGTATACAACTTTCTTTCTTCTGCATCCATCTGGGCTGGACTATTTCGAACAAGGCTTCCAGGTGCATGATCTGGATCTCCTCCAACCGTTGGGTTGTCGTGATATATGATGATGGGTCCTCGTTCAATGACTTCCATCATTCTGCCGCTTATCGATCCCAGATGGTTGCACATGTATATAGTCCAATCTGCATACTCATCAATTGAAAACTTAGGCAAATCATGATACATACCAGAGGTGTTATCCATGCTGAATGTGATTTTGAAAATGAATGAGTTTTGAAAACGGTTTTTCAAGATCTGTTCAAATGACCACAAAGATTCTTCCTCAAGAATCGATGATACTCAAAGCCAGTGATCTGTAGAACCACTGCTCTGATACCACTTGTAGGTCCCGAACGGGTTTTGTGAGGACAGAAGTCTAGAGGGGAGGGGTGAATAGACTTCTGAAACTTTTCGTGCAGATCAGGTGTGATTGCAGATTGCCTGATCAGAGTGCTAGTGAGTCAGTTTGGACTGATGTTCAATCTTACTGAGTGCCTAAGGGCAGATCAGTTTGATATCTGTCAGTTTAACTGAGAGTGAGGAAGCTTGTAAATACCCATGTGAAAAACCAGTTTTATCAAATCAGATTCTTAAGTCAGTTTTCAATCGGCTGACTAAGATGTCAACCTGATCAGATCATTTGCTTGGTGTAGACTGATGTTAACTTAGAATACGTATGCAATTTTAACCTCAGTTGTGTGAATATTGTAAAGCAATAAAGAACAAGTAAATGCACACAAGATTTTTATAGTGGTTCAAACGAAACCCGTCTTACGTCCATTCTTCCCTTAACACAGGGGCAACTTAATTGAACTTAACCGAACTTAACCGAACTGGACTTAGTATTATGTGTTAGTCCAACACTCAACAGATGTTTATCGAGTTCACACTCAACCGATCCCAGAAATCAGAAACTAGAATCCCTAGTCTAAAATCTTGCGGTAACAAACTTAACCTAACTTTGAGTTTGGATAAAGAATGTTGTGGGTTCCAACTGGAAATCTATCCTGGTGTTTAGGTAGCCAAATGCTAGTGGATAGGATTTCTTGCTAAGAACTATGGGATGAACACTCTAAGAATAATCTTCAATTTTTGTGTTCTTCGAGCAGAAATTCTTCTATAGTTTTTGCTTCTTTTTCAGTCTGCTCGATGCGGTCTTGCCCTTTCATTAGACGAGCAATCCCATTTTATAGACCTCAAAATCAAAGAGCCGTTGGAGAGCAATTTGAATTTCGAGCTATATTAGGTAGGTTGTAGGATATGATTATGACGTGCTCCAAATATCGGCGTGGCCGTAGGCATGATTAGCATCGTTTATGTCCGTAGCGTCGAATCTTGCATTATCAGCTCTTTTTATGCACGTGTCGCTTTCTCTTTGGCTTCGCGAGGCGGCACTTCAGTAATTTGTCTGTTTGATGATTGATATTCCTTTTGTGGAATATTCGTCTTGTCTGGTGTACCATTTTGGTTGACGTCAGGTGTGAGCTGACTTGATCAGATAACTGATCAATCTACCTTGTTGAGTCTTCTGATGCAGATTGTCTTAGCACAATATGCAGACTCGGCTGATGTAGGTCTTCAGGTCTTCTGATCTTTAGGTGACTCTGAGCCTCAGTGTCTTCAGTCATACTGAGTCTTCAGGTTTATCTGAGTCTTCAGGTTCATCGGAGTCTTCAGGTTTATCTGAGTCTTCAGGTTCATCTGAGTCTTCAGTGTCTTCTGTCTTCACCTGATCTTCTGACTTCTTGTCTTCTGATTTGTTCTTAGCTTCTTATCATCTGACCTTATCTGATCATCTGATATTTCGACCTGACCTATACATATTGAGTTCCCCTTCAATATGTGACCTATCTTTTACATCAGCTATCTATACATTTCAGCTGGTCATCTTAATCTGGTTCTAAGTCATCAGTCAGCTAACAGGTCTGACTGGTCCTATTACAACCTGTTTTGGAACTTCCATCAAAACTAAAATACAGATTTCCCAACAAATCTCCATTGCAAGTATTGGCTCAGGCTGTGACTACTGCTCAAGAGCAAACTGAGGAACAGGTGTTCTCTGAGGTTCTTGAAACGTCTCTGAGTTCAGACAAGATTTCTCAGGAGATATTCAAGGGACCTCAGGTTTCAACTGATGAGATGCCTGTTCAGACCTCAGAACAAACTGAGCCTCAGGAGCTGCTGAATCTGGACATGCTCCTGAGTGAACCATTCTTAGATCCCTCAGCACCAGAACTTACTGAAGCCAATCCTACTGAACCTGAAAGCCCAAGGCTGAAGAAGGGAGAGGCAGAAGACACCGAGTGGCGCAGCAAGGGGGAACGGTTCATTTTGGATAGGTACCCTGAGCTGAGCTCATATCCTGACCTTCAGGATTTGTTCTTTAGACTGAGGACCACAGTCTACATTCTGAACCAAACTCTGCCAGAAATGCTGAACATTGCCTCCTTCAGAGGAGAGGACTTGTGGAATGAAGAGACTGTAGTGCTGACTGAGTTCTCCGGATTCAGGAAGACCAAGCTCCGGATGAAAGTTGTAGATTTTGATGAGCTGGTCAGGAAAAAGGTGGCTGAAAGGAGGGAAGCTGATGTTGGTGCCTCGAGCTCAAAAGATCAAGATCAAGAAGGGGACCAACAAGGAAATGCTGAGAAGCAATCTCTAGTGGAGAAGAATACTGATGCTGGAGTTAGTACTCTTTAGGTAACTTTTGGCACTACTAAATATTATGCCAAAGCTACTGAAGTTTCTATCTTTAATTCTGTTATGTCTGATATGCAGACTGAGGCTCAGGTGGAGACTGAGGCTCAGGTGGAGACTGAGGCTCAGGTGGAGCTCCCAGCTCAGAAGGAACAACAAATGATATATGCTCCGGAGATTGACTTCAGTCCTATAGTGGACAAGCTGGAGAAGGTGGTGCCAATTGTGGAGAAAGTTGCTCAAATTGAAGAAACAATGGCCAACCAATCTCAGAAGCTAGAGAACCTGAGTTCATCTTCGAATTGATGCAGCTTCAGACATCTCTTACTGACAAAATGACTGCCATAGAAGGGAAGGTAGATGGAGTCAAAGCTGAGCTGAATGCAGAGATGAAGCAAATGTATCAAGAGAGAACTTCATATCTTGAAGCCAAGCTGGTGGAGAAAAATGATCAGATGATCAAGAGTGCTGTTGAGGAAATGGGCTCCCTGCTCATGACCAAGATGACAGATATGCTGAAAGATTTATTCTCCAACCAGTTTGCACCGCCATCTGAAGAGTTCTCAGTGG
Source organism: Stenogyne calaminthoides (assembly GCA_037126765.1). NCBI lineage: Eukaryota > Viridiplantae > Streptophyta > Magnoliopsida > Lamiales > Lamiaceae > Stenogyne > Stenogyne calaminthoides. The sequence continues at coordinate 29,612,958 of JBBCBC010000006.1, read as the reverse complement.
CCAAGAACCATATGATGAGGCTAGAGGAAGAGCATGATAGTTGGCTAGAGAAGTGCGAAGTATCAGTAAAGAGCAATATCACATGGATACCGCACTGTCTCAACTTCTTCCAAGGTATGATGCCAAAAAGGGGGAAAGGCCTGGTGGCAAGCTGAAGGAGTTGTTGGCACAGACCTTGAAGAAGAAGGCAGATAAAGAAGCTGAAAAGAAAATTCTTGCTAAAGCCTTAAAGGAAGTAGAAGCCACTGAGAAGCTCAAGTTCAAACAAGCTGAAGAGCCAATCTACACTCGTGTTTCTGAGCAAACAATGCAGGAAGCTATTTCTGAAAAACTGAGTGGTAGAAGAAAGGTGGAAACAAGTCAATTCGGTGCAGAGCAAGCTAAACCAATCAAGAGAAAGGCTGTGTCATTTGTTGAACTAGAGAAGAAGAGAGTTAAAGCTTCAAAGGCTACTCAAAGAAAATTGATCATTGATTTTGATGAGTCTGAAGAAGAAGCTGAAAAGGAAGTCTTCAACACAAGGAAAGCTCTGAAATCACTTCAAGTGGAAATAGAGAAGAAAAAAGCTAACATACATATCGAGTTCCCGTGATCAGGAAAAAGAGAGAAGAAGAGCAGAATAGAAGAAGTGGTTTCAAGAAGTTCCTGAGCAAGAGGAGGGGTATTGTTAAAGCTCAGAAGTGGCCGCACATTGATAAATGGATGCCTATCCAATTCAATGATGCCTGGGAGGAGATAAATAAAACCTTCTGGTTCTACTATGAAATTCTGAGGGAATGGAGGGGGACAAGCTCAGACATGAATGAAGTCTTCATTGAATATCTGTTGACTTTCTATCCAAAGTACATTCAAAGTTGGATTAACTTAGCAGATGAAGGAAATGCACAGATTGTTTCCCCTGGTCCATATACCTACCCTGCTCCAAGACTAGAGAATGGCCTAGTGAATGAGACAGCCATTTCACAAGAAATTGCTCAGTATGCCATCCAATTAGGACTGACATGAAACAACCCGGATATCATCAAAGAAAGGGATGAACTGAAAAAGAGATATTATGGGATGTTCAACCTGGAGGTGCCTGAGGATGAGGTTGAAGAAGATTGAAGAGAAATTTGGTAGAAGATCAAGACCAAGTCAAGTCAAGATCAAGAAGATTGAAGACTGAAGATTCTTTGTACTTCTTTTGTTTTTGCTTTTTATAATTTCATTGTAAACTGTAACCTCTGATCTTACAATCAATGAAACTTTATCTTTATGCTCAAAGATAATATCTCATTATCTTTTTACATGTCTTTTATATTTGATATGCCTTTGTGATGAAATTGTTGGAAGAATTTGCCATTCTTGGATTGTAATAGGAAAAACTGAAACCTGAGTATAGGTTAAGTGTTTTTGTAACAAGATGGTTTTGGCATCATCAAAAAGGGGGAAATTTTTGGGAGATGAATTTAATAAAGAAGATTTTGATTAGATCCCAAAACCCCTGAGTATGACATGTTCAGGATAATCTTGATAGTTGAGTCGATTTTAGTTTAGAGTGTTCGTGATGTTATCTCGCACTATGTATAGTCACCGATATAGATCAAAGTTAGATTCTCAAGACTCAAGAAGTTTCGGTTTCAAGTTTCAAGATGAAATCAAGAAATCAAGTTTCAAAGATGAAATCGAGAAATCGGAGACTCCAAGATGAAATCGAGAAATCAAGACTCAAGATGAAATCGAGAAATCAAGTTTCAAAGATGAAATCGAGAAATCAAGACTCGTAAGAAATCAAGACCGAAAGTATGAAATCAAGAAATCAAGTCTCAAAGATGAAATCGAGAAATCAAGACTCAAGATGAAATCGAGATATCGAGGACTCAAAGATGAAATCGAGAAATCAAGACTCAAGATGAAATCGAGAAAACCGACGACTCAAAGATATCAATCAGTATATCTATGAAGACTCAGAAGACATTGAAGACTAAGACTCAAGACATCAAGACTCGTAAAACATCAAGACTCGTAAGACTCAAGACTCAAGACACCGGCCTCAAGACTCGAGAAGACATCAAGACTCAAGACTCGTAAGATATCAAGACATAGAAGATATCAAGACCAAAGAGTTATCAAGACTCGGTAATCTTGATCAATGCTCGATATAACCCTAATGTTCCGAGGCACTAAATAATATCTATCTGAAGGCTACAAAACTGAGAAAAACGCGATTACTCAGAAAAATAGATATTGCCCAAGACATTCATATGCAGACAAAAGGAACTAAATCTAAGTGTTGTTAAGGTTATATCACCCAGAGATATTGGCCAAAAAGAGCCGTTATGTTTGTCTACATTTACTGAAGACAAGAACCAATCGAGGAAAGACAACACAGACTTTTTATCGACACTTTGAAAGCGACAGTCATCAAGCATGTCGGAGTACTATGTTCCGCATCGCCAAAAGTGGTGAGTGGCTACATGAAAGCATATTGCCTAAAAAATGCAAGGGAGTATTCAAACCCTAAAAATAGTCGTTCATCACACACCATAAGAGGAAACTCATGAAGCTATCTCCTCCAACGGATAGTTTTCAAGAGTGACCTTGGTGATTGCCTAAAAATACTAGTGACCCTCTACAATGAAGGTTACGGGAAATTTGTAAGCAACTCAAGAGCTCAATCTTATTATTGCAAATTGAAGCACTCGAAAACCCAAGAATTTCTCAAGTGCTTTACATTGAAGAGAGCTCATTCACTAAGCCTAGTTTGATAAGATATATCCAAAGCTTAGTAGAGATATCATAACCTTTGCATTGTACTTATTGTAAAGGATATCTCATCCTAGTTGGAAACCAACCAGAAACCCCAAACCCTTTGTAAGGTAGTTTGAGTGTGATTGTTGGTGAGTTGGAGTTGTAAAGAGTTAGTAAACTACATTGAGGTAGTCAGAAAACTCTAGAGAAGAAGTGAGTAAACTATCTTGGATAGTCAGAAAGCTTGTGTGTGTTTGAGTAAGTAAACTACAGTGAGGTAGTCAGAAAACTCAAAGTAGAAAGGTTAGTAAACTACATTGAGGTAGTCAGAAAACCTTAGGAAGTGGTTAAGGAATTTCTCTGAAGGTCAGAGAGAGTGGATGTAGGAGCTTGAGTCTCTGAACCACTATAACTTGTTGTGTTGTTTTGCTTTCTGTACTGCATTGTTATCTGTTGCATATCTTTAACTGAAAGCATTATTCACTGATATTCAGTTGGAACCAATCCACTGAACTTGCATCTAACTGATCACAGCCTTAATCACTATTTCATTAAAAAGGAAGGTTTTCAGCAAAGCTAAAAACGAGTATAAACTTAGGGCCAACCATTCCGCACACTTGAGTAGCTAGAACAGATAGTTACCAAACTGAACTAACTCTACTGAGGGTTTAGTAAGATAGTTATCTGATCCAAGCAGCTCAGGATCTCTGAAAAACTCAGGCTCAGTTGGGATAATCGAAGGCTTCTGAAAGCAGCTCAGGATCATTGTCTCAGGTAGACTTTGACTCAGGGCGATCTGTGCTTCTCATGGCCAAATCATCAGGACAACCTGACCCATCTGACCTCAGTGAAAGAAAAGTTTTAAAAATCACTGAACACGTGTATTCCCCTCCCCCTATACACGTGTGAGACTCGTTAGCACCGGGACCAACATTCACCAACAACAAACAACTAATTGCATAAACGAGTACGAATAATCATAACGAGAAATCTTACAGTAATTCGTATGTAGTTTCCTCTACTACGGTATCCACGTAATCCCCTTGAACGGACTTGCACAGATTTGTCAGCGTTGAATCTGAGATGAAATTTGCTAGGAAAATCCTATTCTAGATTTTATAGAGAAATTAGATTTCTTGTAGTGATTAATGAATCTCTAGGATGTCCTATATATAGCGGAAGCCCGGCTTAAAGATTAAGCAATCTTTATTAAGAATATATTTCCTAATCTTGCAAACCATATCTCTTAGATATGATTTCCCTAAATATTTTTCCTACGATAATATTCCGTATACTATCTTGGGATTCCTATTTAATTAAATCTAATTAATTAAACAATAATAAAAATTAATTCCAAATTAATATATTATTAATTAATTCTCCATAAATTAAATTAAATATTAAATCCAATTTAATACTTAATCAACCAACTATAATCCATACAAGGGAATTACTTGTTGTGTGACCCATAGGCCCTCATATATCGAGCAATTAGTCAAACTAACTGTCTTAATTGAACCCTAGACAATAAATCAGACATTCTCAATATATGGGGTAGTTGCGAGAAATGTGCAACTACATGTAACTATAACGTGGACTATTGTGATATCTTCCTTTCATTCACGAATATTCGATTAGCCTTGAACATAATGAAGTGTCTATTCAAATAACTTAATCATATTATCTCTAATCACTAATCGATCACTTATGTCACACTTGGCCACAAAGTCCAAGTTGACATGCATTGGCCAATGACTTTTGATCTAATTATGATGAGAAGATGAGTATTCTCTCTAAATCCACTTTGAGGAATGAATCCTATTCTTGGCTCAACTACCACGCGCATGCACTTCGTGATGAACCCAATCCAAGCTATATCTACCCATGGAAGGGTGCAAGTGTCGGTCATGGTCAAAGTTCATCACTCCACACATGTCGTGCGTATTGACCTCAAGTTAAAGGAGTATCACATCGCTCTCACTAACCGAGACACCCGTAGCACATATAGTGGAACTACATCAAATGGTTTCTCGGATGGGTATATCAATACCCTCTAAGGTATCTGTGCATCCATCATGAGATACCAAGTATCTCCCAGTAAGTGAGATCTTACTACACTCTCTAAGAGTATGATGTAAATCGCACACCAATCTCAATTGCATCATCAATATCCCATTCTTGATGATCCTTGATGTGGGTTTTTTGAGAATCATGCTTAAGTCATCTGAGTTCTCACAATCTCAATGACAGCAGTGATTCATGGGAACACATATAAGAACAAATGCAAACAATCAAACATAATATTCTAATAAGTGTAACACCATATATTTATATTAAATAAACAATAATATTAAACAAATACTGAATATTATCTTAGCATTGTGTCCTTACAAAGGATTGTCTCTTGGATACTAACACTAACAATCTCCCACTTGAACTAGAGTCAATCACCCACATGTCTAACCCCTAGACTATTGAAATGTCTAGTGTGTACATGAATACTTAAAGCTTTGGTGAATGGGTCAGCCAAATTAAATATGTGGGAATACGTTTTAATTTTATTTCTCCTATCATTATGATCTCTCGGATCAAATGATAAGCCTGGGTACATGCCTCTTTCTGTTTGTTGATCTCGGTTCTTTTGCTTGCGCAATGGCACCAGCGTTGTCTCAATACAACTTTATTAGACAACTGGTACTCGGAACTACCCCTAGTTCTCTTAAGAACTATAAAATCCAGACAGCCTCTTTGAGGCTTCTGATACAACAATGTACTCAGCTTCAGTTGTTGAATCTGCGGTCGGCTTGCTTGGAACTATTCCAACTGACCGCCTCATCATTGAGAGTGAAACGTAACCTGACTGTGATTTGTAATCATCACAGTCTGATTGGAAACTTGCGTAAGCATAACCAGTCACTACTAGTTCTGATTGTCCACCATTAACAAGGAAACATTATTTAGTTTGTCTAAGATACTTTAGAATGGTCTTTACAGCAATCCAGTGAGACTCACCCGGATTCTGTTGGTATCTACCAGTGATGCTGATAGCGTAGGACACCTTTGGCCTAGTGCAAGTCATGACGTACATGATTCTTGAATTGCATATGCATATGGGACATCTTTCATGTGCTTGTTATCGGCTTCAACAGAAGGACAATCCTTCTTTGATAACTTTATTCCATGATTTGCCAGTAGAGACCCTCTCTTAGAGTTATCTATCGCAAAACGCTTCAACACCTTATCTACGTGGGTGGACTGTGATAGCCCCAACATCTTCTTGGATCTATCCTTGTGGATCTTGATCCCTAAGATGTAGCAGGCTTCACAAAGATCCTTCATCATGAAGGTCTTTGAAAACCAATCTTTAACGGACTGCATTAACGGGATATTGGTTCACAAAATCAATATGTCATCGACATATACAATTATGAAAAAAATATTCTTCCCATTTCGTTTACAATAAACGCATGGATCTTTCGAATTTCTGATGAAGTCAAAAGATTTGACAGCCTCATCAAAATGGATATTCCAACTCCTAGAAGCTTGCTTCAATCCATAAATGGATCGTTTAAGCTTGCACATTAGATTAGATCTTGGTCTTGATACAAAACCTTCCGGTTGAGTCATAAACACTTCCTTATCAATGTTCTCATTGAGGAAAGTTGTTTTGACGTCCATCTGCCAAATCTCATAATCGATGTGTGCTGCTACCGCAAGTAAAATTCGAATGGACTTAATTTTAGCAACAAGTGAGAAAGTCTCGTCATAGTCAATGCTTTCGCGTTGACTATAACCTTTCGCCACCAACCTAGCCTTGTCGGTTTGTACCTTGCCATTTGCATCAGTCTTACATTTGTAGACTCATTTGCAACCTATGAGTTTGATGCCTTTTGGCAATTCAACCAAGTCCCAGACTTTATTGGTGTACATCGAGTCCATCTCAGATTTCATGGCTTCATGCCACTTCCCTGAATCAATATTTGATATTGCTTCAGAGTAAGTATTAGGATCATCCTTATCCGATATGTCCACATTATTGAGTTCCTCCAAGAGCTAACCGTATCTAATGGGCAGATTAACAAGCACATTAACAAATAATTATGCACGAAATCACAACATAGCATCAAGACAAAAATAAATCAAGTTAGACACATATATCCAACTATAATGGTTTAAATTTCAAGTCTCGATTTTGAGAAGTCGTCTCTTTGTAGCCTTCATCGTTCGTCTAAAAAAGCTCCCATTGGACCGCAACAATTGTTATAAAAAAAATGTCCTCCGTCTAGGGTTGGGACGATGTCCAGTGCTTATGCCTACGCCCGGAGTCTCCGGGCATAGGCACCCGTCGTTCAGCCATGTCGAACAGCACGCAGCCAGGATGTTTGCGCGCATCCCAGTCTGCCATCTCGACCAGGCGCCCTGCACCGTGCGCGCACCCACGCCTAGGTGATGCGTCCGCCCAACATCGTGCTTACTCCTGCCCAGTGCCGTGCGCAGCGGTGCCTCGCCCGGCTGATCCCGCCCGGTGCTCAGCCAAACAGCCTTGCCTCGCTCCCGCACGAGCTTGACAGCTTCTACGTCATGCGCGTGCCTCCCTTGGCACGTTTGTTCTGGATCCATCTTTAATTCCCCATCTTCGTCTTCGATTCAGTTATAATTTATTTTTCAAAAAAATTAATATACCTAAAATTTAGACTAGTCTATTGTATTGATCAAATCAAAATAATCTAATCGACTTGTGGATTTTCTCACGAGAAAAACGAATTAGAACGAGTCGAATTAAAAACCAACAATTATTTGCATGTAAATAAGCACATTAAAATATTATGACAATTAGATACCTGCAAAACAGATCTAACAATTCTACTATCCAATTTCAATTTTAATGAACAACAATTTAAATTACAGTTTAAAAGATCAGTGCCGGAACCAGGGATCTGATACTAGTTGTTGGGATACTTTATGCCAGGATTTATCGGGATGACCTCATAAACAAAAATTTAAATTACCGATTATTACTAGCATGAATAATTCACATAAATATGTAAACAATAATTCACGTAAAAAAACCTAGCATGCGGAATTTCTAGGAGTTTACGTAAACATACCCGTTGGAGAGACAATCTGAGACAGGCAGGATCAGGGCTACCAACCAAAAGTCCTTCTCAAGTATTCCCAAGTCTTTGCTCAACAACCTTGGTGGAAGGTTCTCCAATGAACAATTATAAAACAAAGGAAAAATAAATAAATTGTTGCACCACCTTTGTGGATTTCTAATTTTTTCAACTCATGGAATTGTGTTGGGGATGAAAAATTCATCTCCTATTTATAATAGAGGGGACGGGGGGGGGGGGACAAAAATTTGGGCCAAAATAGGGTTAGGAAAGATCTTTTCTTGATCTCTAAGAAATCTTGAATATATCCCATATATTCTTCTTTCCATGTGTATTTTTCCACAAAAATCTCACACTCTTATTTACCCTAAATTTTTGAAAATTATAGGGAGATTTGCAAGATTGGATCTTTCTTGAATTTATGAGATATTCTTGTATTCCAAGAATACATATCTTTCTCCATAAAATCTTTCCAAGAAAATCAAGAAAATATTTCTTCCCTTTTATTTCTCTAAATTTTCAAAAAATACAATTAAAGAAACCAAGTGGGAGATTTCTTGAATTTATGGGATAATCTTGTATTCAAAGAATACTTATCTCCTTTCCACAAAATCTTTCCAAGAAAATCTTTCTCCCTCTTTTTCTCTAATATTTTCGAAATAAAGGAAAAATTTGCAACAAGAATATTTAATTTATTTTAAACATCTTTTCATTTAATGGACTTTAATTGGGCTACTTGGGGGGTCTTTAGGAGAATTAAGATCGATCTCCCAATGGGCTTCTGAATTCCAATATTGAGCCACAATATAATTCAGCCCATTAATATTAATTAATTCCACTATATAATTAATATTGCACTATCCATCTCAACCCATATTACGGTAATATGACTCCCGGTTATTATTTCCCGTGTTTAAGATTATTTTATCCATTAATTAATTAAGCCACTGAAAAACTTTATATTAATTAATATCTTTATCCTTGGAGTAAGGACAGCTCAACATTATCATCCATACCGGAAAATTAATTTCACTTGCAAAATTTGGTATGATAAATGTTCTGACACCAAGGGGACTAATCATGCAAAACTCTCCAAGCACATGATTCTCTGTATTAATTTAGCAACTATCATGTAATTAATATTATTGCCCAAGATATAGGGTATCGAAGTCGCAGTGATTCTCTTCCCATTATAAGTCAAAGCAATAATTACTAATCGCACACAGTCCTTATTAAGTGACAGAGATTAAGAAATCAACAACCACTGAGGTCTAACTCTTCATCCCATAAGTCAGTGCGAATGAGTTTATCCTCTCGGTCAAGATAAGTCAATCTGAGCCTTACACATCAACTTCTACCAATAGATTGTTCAAATCTATCTAAGTTGTGAAACACGCACTTGTTTACAAGGGACTGTTAACGTGATCTTCTGTGATCTGATATCACCACGTTAACTACAATGTAACACGTGTTATTCTATGAACGGTTTGCAATAAATATATATAACATTCAATCATATTTAAAGCAACAGTGATAAATAATTTATTTCAGTAAATAAGTGTTTAATACATAGGTTATACAAAGTAAAAGCATACTTTCACGTATAACCCCAACAAAACTTCCACCATGAGAGTTGTTGAATGCTCCCACTGATTCTTTGTCATGTTGCTTTGACAAATCATCACTCTCTATGTTAATCTGTGGTTCTTGAATTTCTTGAAGTTCTATCTTCTTACGAGTTACGACCTTGTTCCTTAAAGACATAGTCTTCTTCGAGGAACTTGGCCTGCCTAGAAACGATCACTGTTTGTTTCTCAGGGAGATAGAAATAATATCCTCTAGTTTCCTTAGGATATCACACAAAGTAACCCTTTTCACCTTTTGATTCCAACTTATCAGTGAGCATTTTCTCCACAAACGCGGGGCAACCCCACGTCTTTATGTGTGAGAAAGTTGGCTTCTTACCACATCATAGTTCATATGGTGTATGCTCAACCGATTTAGATGGAATTTTATTTAGAATGTAGATTGAGGTTTGTAACGCGTATCATGGACCTCACCATGTCCAACAAGGTTCAGTTTCTCCTTTCGGAAACTCCACTCATTTTGGGTGTTTCGGGAGGAGTCCATTGTGATCGGATTCCATGCAACTTCAGATAATCAGTGAACTCATGGCTAAGGTATTCCCCTCCTCGATCTGATTGAAGAGTCTTAATACTTTTACCAAGGTGCTTCTCTACTTCAGCTTTGTACTCTTTGAATTTCTCAAAAGTCGAATGGGGTTAAGTAGTCTAACTTCCTTAACCTTGCAATTCTTTTCTCGTTTGCATGACCAAGTCTACAATGCCACAAGTAAGTCTGGTTTTCATGATTACTAAGTTTGAGTCTTTTATTTTGTATATTAAGAACATTATACCCACAATGCAACAAATATAAACCATTCGATAAATGAGCATTTCCATAAACATCACCATTAAGCGAACAATATCATTTATTGTTTGTGAAATGGAAGGAAAAACTCTCAATGTCCAACATTGGAACGGTAATAATGTTGCGAGTAATAGACGGAACAAAATAACAGTTCTTAAGTTCTAATCTAAAACCAAATCTAAAACATATGTCCCCACACGTTCAGCAGCAACTCTTGCTCCATTCCTAACGTGTAAGGCGACTTCTCCAGGCCTAACTGACCTAAGCCATATGAGACCCCTTCACATTTGTACAAATGGTTGAGCCACATCCGGTATCTAATACCCAGCAGTTAGCGCTATTAGTTGATATGTCTATCTCAATAACAAACATACATGTTCTAGTCTCAGAAGCACCTACTACCTTCCTTTCAGCAACCAGAACATTACAGTCCTTCTTCCAGTGCCATCTTCTGATTACAGTAGAGGTACACATCCTTGTCTACCCTCTCCTTCTTTTGAACATCATCTTAGTGATAGTGAACTCAAAAGTATGGAGCTTGTAATGAAGTTCAGGCATGGTCGCACCACCTTATTCATATTGTAGTTCACAATGAAGCTAGAATATGAATCCGGGAGCGACTGCAGGATATCATAAATAAAAGTGTTGGTATTTTAGCTCAATGCCTAAATTACCAAGTTTCTCAATTAGGCCTATCATTTTAAGAACATGAGGTGAAATCTTCCCTCCTTTAGCTAACCGGCATCTGAACAAATCTCTCATCACTTCATAAATCTCAGAACGAGATTCAGAATCAAACAGATCCTTCAGATGCTTGAGCATCTCGAAGGGACCCATTTTCTAATGTTGCAATTCGGGAGTCATCCCGAGCAACATCACAGACTGAGCTTGGGAAGCATCCTCTTGATGCTTCTTCTGAGCTGCAGCGTCAAACACTTCAGCCTCTTCAGTACCAGCCTCAGGTGTAGCAGGTATTGGCGTGTCCAACACGTACTCAATATTTTCTTGCCTTAGCACCAAATGCACGTTTCGGTGCCAGTCGAGAAAATTTAGCCCCGCCCCGCCACGCCAATTTGTTCGTTTCCAAAATGCTTCTCAGTGATCAGTTATTCATTTCAACAAGCCTAGGGAAATAAAATAAAACGAGAATTAAAACACATAATTCCTATGAGCAAATTCAGCAATCAAAATAAACATGGCATTTTAAATTTGTTTTGTCTAGATGTACTATCACACTCAATAGGTTGATACTTGTTTATTTCTCATCTTTTATTGTTTCATACAGCTTATATAAATAGGCACGACTCAACTGCATTTTAACCTCTAGGTCAATTTGGAATGCCCTAATACTTTTATTCCACTAACTCCATCAATTTTGAAACCGCCCTAAATATGATGTTCTTAACCACTCACTCTTTGTAAACTGCAACAGCATGACCTGAAACTTTCTAGACCGTCATTTTGCATTTAAAAACCAAGAACAATATTGCAATGTAGGGTTAATGTCAACGTAAATGACAAATTATGATGTCTTCAGAAATGTTGTCCAACATTTTATACAACATTACTTCCAACATCAACAATTTCCCCCAATTTGGCTTTACTACTGTGACACAACTTAAGTTATATCAACAAAAAATTGTGTGCTTAAAATGAAATGAGCAAATTAACATGAAAGATATTTCATTGCTAAAAACCAAATATAAAAATATTTGATGTCCGAATGGGGAACATAATTAAGGGACTTGCAAAATCACGAGAAAGATAAAATGGAAGAACACTTGGGAGAATGGAAGGATTCAAAAAGCAAGAAAGAGAGTAGATGAATAGGAAGAGAATGGAAGAAAAAGAAGTGGAAACCGCCATGGAAGATCTGAAAAAGATGAGGAAAGAAAGAATGTGAGAGAGAAAGAGAGAGACGAATCTATATATTAAAAAATTTGTAGGCGGAACAATATTGCACGAATCTTATGTCCGTGCAAATTACATGTGAGTCGTTTTGTTTTAATTATTAATTTAGAAAATATTATGTATTAATCTAGTATTATAGTTAATTAATATTTCATTTGTTCCAAGTTAACTTGCATCATTTGGTGGGCACACAAATTAAGAACAAAAATACTTTATTGAAAAGTCAAATGGGATTGTAAAGGGTATTATTGCCCTTTCAATACGGTTTGTATTAAAAACTAATGGAATACTTAATAGTTAATCATCCCCTCCAAATTTTTAGAGAGAAAAATTTGTTAAAAAAAATACTATGAATAATTGAAAAATTACAGACTACAAAATATAAAACATTGTACATTAAATTAAAGAATGGGGCTAGGGTTTGTGGGCGAGTATCAGAGTGAGAGAAGAATATTTGAGAAATGAGAGATGAGTGAGGACAATTCAGATTTTGGGTGGGGATGGTTGATTTGGGTTTGGGTATAATTTAAACAGCTTGAGTTTTGTGGGCGAGTATCAGAGTGAGAGAAGAATATTTGAGAAATGAGAGATGAGTGAGGACAATTCAGATTTTGGGTGGGGATGGTTGATTTGGGTTTGGGTATAATTTAAACAGCTTGAGTTTAGTAGTTAAATTTGTTTAATTTTGTACTCCCTTTGTCCCACTTAATTGTCTCACTTTCCTTTTATGGACGTCCTTCTATAACTTTCTCATTTCATAAATGGAAAAAGTAACATTCCACTACCCTATATTTTTATTCTCAATAAAGCAAAAAGACCCACTGTTGGGAGATGAATTTAATAAAGAAATTTTGATTAGATCCCAAAAACCCTAAGTATGACATGTTCAGGATAATCTTGATAGAGTCGAGGATTCGATTCATAGATTATTCGTAAGTTATCTCGCACCATGTATAGTCGTGAGATATAGATCAGGTTAGTCACTGAAGACACTGAACACTCAAGATATGTCATCAAGACACGAAGACTCGATGAAGTCGTTTGAAATCTTCAAGACCCAAAGGTTGTTGAAGACTCAAGAAGATCTTGAATACTCAAGATAACTCAAATGTTCGGAGAGGCAATTGAATAATATATATCTGAAGACTACAAAACTGAGAAAAAAATGCAAATATTCAGAAAAGTAGATATTGCCAAAACATTCATATGCAGACAAAAGAAACTAAGTCTAAGTGTTGTTTAAGGTTATCTCATTAAGAGAGATTGACCAAAAAGAGCCGTTTTGTTTGTCTACATTTACTGAAGACAAAAACTAATCAGAGGAAGACAACACTGTACTTTACTGACACTAAAAGCGACAGGACACTGAATGATAGATACTAATCAAGAGTGACCTTGGTGAAGTTGCCTATAAATACTAGTGACCCTTTACATTGAGAGGTCACAGGATATTTCAAAAGCAACTCAAAAGCTCATTCGTATTATTGCAAATTGAAGCACTCGAAAAACCTAGAATTTCCCAAGTGTTTCACATTAGAGAGAGCTCACTATTCTATTCCTAGAGTGATAGATATATCCAAAGCTTAGAAGAGATATCCTAGCCTTTGCATTCGTTCTTATTGTAAAGGATATCTCACCATAGTTGTAAACCAACCCAAAACCCAAACCCTTTGTTAAGGTAGTTTGTGTATGTTTTGTTGGTGAGTTGGAGTTGTAAAGAGTTAGTAAGCTACAGTGAGTTAGCCAGAAAACTCTATAGAAGAAGTTAGTAAGCTACTTGTGGTAGTCTGAACATTTGTGTGTGTTTGAATTAGTAAGCTGCAGTGAGTCAGCCAGAAAACTCAAGGTAGAAAAGTGAGTAAGCTACAGTGAGTTAGCCAGAAAGCTTTAGGAAGTGGTTAAGGAATCTCTTTAGAAAGCTTTAGGAGATTGAGTCTCTGAACCACTATAATTGTTGTGTTGTTTTGCTTTCTGTACTGCATTATTATCTGTTGCATATTTTCACTGAAAACATAATTTACTGATATTCAGTTGGAACCTATCCACTGAACTTGCATCAAATTGATCACAGCCTTAATCACTGTTTTATTGAAGGGAAGATTTTCAGCAAAGCTAAAACGAGTATAAACATAGGGCCAACCATTTCGCACACTTGAGTAGCTAGAACAGATAGTTACCAAACTGAACTAACTCTACTGAGGGTTCAGTAAGATAATTATTTGATCCAAGCGCCTCAGGATCTCTAATAAACTCAGGCTCAGTTGGGCTAATCTGAAGCTTCTGAAAGCAGCTCAGGATCATTTTCTCAGTAGACTTTGACTCAGGGCAATCTGCGCTTCTCAGGGCAAAATCATCAGGATAACCTGACCCATCTGACCTCAGTGAAAGAAAAGTTTTAAAAATCACTAACACGTGTATTCCCCCCCCATACACGCGTGAGACTCGTTAGCACCGGGACCAACAAGTGGTATTAGAGCAGTGGTTCATTTTGACCACTTGCTTTGGTATCCATAGTCTATTTTACTGAAAGACTTTGGTGGTCTACTGAATAGATCTGTTTGCTGATATCTTACAAGGCTCAGTCATCATGCCTTCTAAGAAACTTCATATGTTCTCTGTTGAGAGCTATGACCTATGGAGATTGAGAATGCAGGCTCATCTGTATTCAAAACATGAAAGAATGTGGAGAGTGGTTTCTGAAGGACCATTCAAATTTACCGTTGTGAATCCCAGAATCACTGATACTGAGAGGAATGATCCCAGAGATGAATTTCCAAAATCTGATGATCAACTTACTCCTGATGAGAGAACGTTAGTCAATCTGGACTACATTGCTAAAGATACTTTGTATAACACTATTGATGATGGTATTATGGGGATGATTTCTCACTGTGAAACTGCAAAAGAAATATGGGACACACTTGCTGTTATGTGTCAAGGCACAGATCATATTAAGGAAAACAAACTTTCTGTTGATAGTGAATCCATTGACAAACTTGAGGTCAGAATCATCATGAATGATCTGAGTGATCTTGGGAAAAGATACCCACAGAGAGAAGTGGCACTGAAAATTCTTAGAGGATTATCTAATAAATGGGATATACATGCTGGGGTGATTGAAAACACCAAAAATATTGATTTCATGCCATATCAACAAGTTTTCTCTGAACTGAAAGCTTATGAGTTTGTGATTGACAAGAATACTAAGAAATCTGACAGCAAAGATGATTCTTCATCTAGCAAGAATGTGGCTTTCAAAGCCAAAGAGAAATCCTGTAAGTCTAGAGAGTCTGAGAACTCACTTGCCAAAAATCAGGATGAGCAGGAGGATAAGCTAGTACTGATGGCAAGGAGGTTTGAAAGACTCAATAGCAGATATGGGAAATATAAGAAATATTACAGGAATCACAGGTACAAAAAATACTCAGAAGCTGAGGACAGATACACTGAGAAAAGAAAGGACCTGAAAGCTAAAGGATCCTCATCCAAGAAGAAGAACTCCAAAACCAAGGAGGAAAGTGATCAGGATAATGATACCAACGAATGTTACAACTGTCAGAAGAAAGGTCACTTTCAATATGACTGTCCTGAGATGAGTGCTAAAGAAAGAAAGGAAAGATAAGCCAAGGGAGACATGAAGATCTCCAGCAAGAAAGCTATGATTGCAGAAGAGGAAGAACATTCTGAAGAAGGTTCCAGTTCCTCAGATGAAATTTTCTCAGACAGTGACAGTGATGATATCTGTCTTATGGTTGTGGAGGAGGTAAATTCTTCTATCTCTGTTGTTGCTCCTACACAAGCACATGAGTTCTCAAGTTCAACTTTAAACAATAACTTTGACCTGATGGATTCATTTGAGAATCTTATGACGGACTATTCTGTGTTACAAGAACTACTCACTGAAACTCAAGAGCAGAACAAGGAACTGACTGCTGAGAATCTGAAGTGGAAAGACTCTAAAAATGCTGAGATCACTTCTCAATTGATGGGAACTACTGATGAACTGGATGTTCTGAAAGTACAACTCTCAGAAAAAGAGAAGGTGATAGAGATCCTGAATGGAAAATTAGAGAAATCCACTAAAGAGATTCAGCTTATCAGAACTGAGTTCAATGACCTCTTTGAGAAGCATGAAACTCTAAAGAAATGTGAGGATGGTGCGCAGAGAAAGTTAGCTCTATTGAATTCTGCATCTAAAGTGATAGATGAAATTCAGAGTTATCAATGACCTGCAACTATAAAAGCTGGATTGGGATACATTCCAGGGGGAACCTCACAAGGTCTTCTGAATGCTGCTTCTATTAGCACCAAGACTGTCTTTGTTAAACCAGTGGCATCTATTCTTCTTACTGAAGAACTGCCCAGAGTTTTAGACAAGGGTAAAGGACCTATGGTTTCAGGAAAACTGAAGGTTCAGGTAAGAAAGCCCAGACCTCAGGAAAAGGCTAGAAAACCTGAACACTCAATAGGAAATTTTCAGGCCAGTACTTCAAAGCCTCAGGCTAAGAATACCAACCTAAAGAGATCTGCCCTGAACCATCAGAGGAATTTTCAGAAGAGAAACACTCAGCAGAGATATTCTCAACTGAAAAGAACAAGTCCTCATATTACTGAAAGACCCCAATTTCAGTACAGGCAACCTAAACCCCACTTGCCTAAGAGTAAAGGTTTCCTGAACCCAAGTCAACAGAGACAGAGACCAGCTGCACAAAAGCTAAGGCACTTAAACAAAAGGCCTGAACCCAAGAAGAACTCTAAGGTTCATGTTCATGCTAAGACTGGCACTCATGCACAGGATACTGCCAAGGCACCTAGGGTGGTGAATGTGTATGTAGATGTTTATGGGAGACAAATCAGCCACTCTACAGTAATTAGAGTTGTTAAGAAGATTTGGGTTCCAAAAGGTACAGCTAACCTGGTAGGACCCTACACCAAATGGGTACCTAAGAACTGATCTGTTTTTCAGGTGAAGTAAAAGGGCACTGAGTTGAATGAAAACAACATAGCACTGATGAGTGGAAATGATTTGGCTCCTGCTGTATGGTATCTAGACAGTGGATGTTCAAGACATATGATAGGATATAAGCAACTAATCACTGACTATGTTGAGCAAAAAGGCCCTCAAATCACATTTGGAGACAATTCTAAAGGACAAACTGAAGGATATGGAACTCTTGAAGTTGACTCTGTTCATATCCATGGTGTTTCATATGTGTCTGGTCTAAAGTATAACTTGCTTTCTATCAGTCAATTCTATGACAAAGGATTCAGTGTTAAGTTCTCAAAGGACTTATGTTATGTAAAAGACAATACTTCACAGAGAATTTTACTGACTGGTACTAGAAAAGGAAATGTGTATCTTGCTGATTGGAGTTCAACTCCTAAAGATACATGTTTGGTTGCAAAAAGTTCCACTGATACCAGTTAGTTGTGGCACAAAAGAATGAATCAATTAAACTTCAAAACCCTGAACAAACTTGCAAGATTAGCACTTGTGAGGGGGTTATCCAATGAAGTGTTTAGTAAAGATCATGTATGTGATGCTTGTCAGAAAGGAAAACATATCAGAGCATCTTTCAAAAGCAAAGTAGATGTTTTTACTGATAGAATACTACAACTGTTACATATGGATCTCTTTGGTCCAGTAACACCTGTGAGCACTAATGGCAGAAAATACACACTTGTGGTAGTTGATGACTACTCTAGATACACATGGGTCATATTCTTACTCAGTAAGAAAGAGACTCAGACAAAACTGCCTGAACTACTGAAAAGGCTCAGTACTGAAAAGAATCTAAGTGTGGTCAAAATCAGATCAGATAAAGGAACTGAGTTTATCAATCATATCATATCTGATTATTGTGCAGCAAATGGAATAGCTCATGAAACATCAGCTGCAAGGACCCCACAACAGAATGGTGTTGTTGAAAGAAGAAATAGGACTCTGAAAGAAGCTGCAAGGAAAATGATTGCTGAAGAGATTTTGGGCCGAAGCTATCAACACTGCATGCTACACTCAGAACAGATCCATGCTGACCAAGAACCAAGTAAAAACTCCATATGAGTTGTGGAATGAAAAGAAGCCTCTTGTTTCTTTCTTTCGTGTGTTTGGTTGCAAGTGTTTCATACACAATAATGGTAAAGATCAGTTGAAAACTTTTGATAGCAAAGCTGATGAAGGGATATTCTTTGGATATTCTGAAGTCAGTAAAGCCTTCAGAGTTTACAACTGTAGGACTCTTATTGTGGAAGAAATACCTCATGTTGTTTTTGATGAATCTACTTGTGTTCAAAAGAAACAGGAACATGACTCAGGAGACTGATCAAGAGAATCACCAGACTTAGCCGGAAAAAGAATGATAAAACATCCTCTGAACCTGAAAAGAAGAAGTCAGTCACTTTCTATGAATGGAGTGAATCAGACTCAGACAAAGAAGTTCAGGATGGTGAGACTCGGGATGGAAATTCTCCACTGAAGGAAAGCCAACACACTGAAGCTGATCAATCTAAACATACACCAATTCAGACTCAGGTATGTAATGCCGATGAAGATGTGGTCACAGCTGAGGCAAACTATGAATCTATCAACCAATGGGGAACAAATGTCTCTGACAATGTTCTGAATGGAATTTTCCCTGAGGAAGATGATTCTCTTTCTCCTTTTCTGTTGTTCCCTGAATTTAATGAACTACCTGAACCTAACATTTCTGATGTTAAGGATACTACTGAAGGGGGAACATCCAGGAGAAAATGGTTGGATAGTCATCCTATAAGTCAGATTGTGGGTGATCTATCAGATGGTGTCAAAACAAGAAGGTTCCATGGAGAAAGTGCTTTGTTCTGCTGCTTCCTATCTGAAAAAGAACTTTCTGAGATTGAAGAAGCTCTACAAGATTCTTTTTGGATTACTGCTATGCGAGAAGAGCTGAATCCGTTCTCAAGGAATGAAGTTTGGGAGCTAGTGGATGGACCTAAGAGACACAATGTGATTGTAACTAAGTGGGTGTTCAAGAATAAGAGAGATGAAAACAACAACATTGTGAGAAACAAGGCAAGGCTAGTTGCACAAGGTTATTCCCAAGAAGAAGGCTTGGATTATGATGAAACCTTTGCACCTGTTGCAAGACTAGAAGCCATCAGATTGTTTCTTGCATATGCTGCCCACATGAAATTCACAGTCTATCAGATGGATGTGAAAAGTGCATTTCTGAATGGTGTGCTTAAGGAAGAGGTTTATGTGGAACAACCTCCTGGTTTCAGACAGAATGACCAAGTTTACAGGCTCAAGAAAGCCTTGTATGGTCTTAAGCAAGCACCCCGAGCATGATATGATACCCTTTCTCAATTTCTTATTGACCATGGTTTTATCAAAGGAACTGTTGATAGGACTCTGTTCAGGATAGAAGATGGGAAAGACATCTTACTTGTTCAGATTTATGTAGATGACATCATATTTGGATCTCCAAATCATCAGCTGTGTGAAAAGTTTTCTACCCTGATGAAAGGAAAGTTTGAGATGTCAATGATGGAGGAGATGAATTTCTTTCTTGGACTTCAGGTGAAACAAACTAAGGAAGGAATTTTCATCAATCAAGCAAAATACACCAGAGATCTGATTGCAAAGTATGGTGTACAGAATTGCAATACAGTTAGAATTCTTATGAATACTAACTACAAGATGGATCCTGAAGGCAAATTAGTAAATCACACTGATTATAGAGGGATCATTGGATCACTGCTATATCTCACAGCAAGTGGGCCTGATATAACATTTGCTGTTGGGATATGTGCAAGATACCAAGTTAATCCTAAGGCTAGTCACATGGAGGCTGCCAAAAAGATTCTGAAATATCTTAAAGGCACTGTGAATAGAGGATTATGGTATCCAGCTGATGATAACCTTGAATTAACTGGTTATTCAGATGCTGATTATGGAGGATGTAGAATTGACAGGAAGTCTACCACATGAACTTGTCAATTTCTTGGAAGTAAACTGATATCATGGTTTTTCAAAGAAACAAACCTCAGTAGCAACAAGTACTACTAAAGCTGAATACATGGCTGCAGGAAGCTGTTGTGCACAGATTCTTTGGCTCAGACAACAATTGAGGGATTATAAGATTATAGCCAATGAAGTACCTATATTTTGTGATAATAATAGTGCAATTGTTATTACACAAAATCCTGTATTGCACACCAGATGTAAGCATGTTGATATCAGACATCACTTTATAGAATCATGTTGAGAAGAAAGACATCAGAATGGAGAAAATTCATACTGATAAACAGAGAGCTGATATGTTGACTAAACTTTTGGCTGAATCAAGATTTCATGAACTATCAGTTGAATTAGGTATGTTGGATCAAGGTGAATAAAGCAAATCTGAAAAATTGAAGGTTTTCAGATGCATGAAGTTTTCTCAGGTTTTTACTGAAAAACTCAGGATAAATTTGAAAGTACTGAACACTGAGTCTTGGGAAACTCAGTTATCCTGAAGATCAGTACTCAGTATTATACTGACATTTTATCAAGGTCAAAACTCAGTAAGACTGATGGAGAAAATTAGTCTGAAGAAGTATTGACTCATGCAACACATTTATTGTCTAACTGAATCTCAGTAATCATTGGCAATAAATGACAAAACACCTGAAGAAATATTTGGGCGGGACCTTTGAAATACACGAGGGAAGTTAATGGTCTGCAGGGACATTAATTAAATGCACTGTTCATTAATCACCAATAGGGATAAATTGGCGGCTTAGTATTTGCGAAATCGTCCTTTCATATACCCGTTTTAGTCGATTTTTAATCTCAACCGTCGATTTCTTCATCTACGCGATTTTCCATAAATCAAAATCCTATATCCGTTGGAAAAATTTCTTTAAAAGTTGTATTCCAAAAAACCTTCATCTTAACAAACACTCTGCTTCGAAACTCTCGATTGCCAAGAAATTTTCACCTATCTCAAAACCCTCCACCAGAAATTCTCCAAAAATGACACTTTCTGTATACGACAAGCTCGCCATTTCTTATAAACCTTGGTACGAATATGTCATCTATCTCGAAAGCTCATCCAATACAACTCACGAGGAGGAGGCGTTGCATATGATTCGTTTGGCAAAACTTACATGCCTGGTCGCGAATCAACCAGAGGCCGAATATGCGAAAGAGGTAATTGAGTTTATCTCTAATTTGAAGTTAGATGATGAGAATTGCATAGAATCTCAGATTACAGCCTCGCATTTGGAGCATAGTTCAAAATATGTGGATTTTTTTAGGGAATTATATATTATTCCTAAGAATCTTAATGCCATATATGAGTTAAGTGATAGAGGTGAAGACCCTACGGTATACATGATGGGTAGGGATCAAAAATATTTGGATAAAATCACTGAGAATCCAGTAAAGTTTGAAGTTACTCTGAATAAGAGGCATTTGAAGCCTAAATGTCTAGTATTGTAGGATATTGTAAGCAAATGCATCATGAGTAGATCTGGTAGCTTCGAAGATAAGCACGCCTAAGTTAAGGCTAATGGTGGAGATTGAAGATTCACCTTCCACGACATTCAACTGGTTACAATATTTGATCAAGGTGGTGAGTGATCAAGCCAAACAAATTCAGAAGGTGAATGGCTCTGTAGTTGTCAAAGGAAAGATTCTACATGCAACCAAGATTGCATTTACCTTGGAAATGTGCAGAGAAGAGGAGGACATTTTTGCTAGTTCCACTTCCATTCCAAAGTCAAAAATCATGTTCAAACCACCAACAAAGAAGACTTTGAGAGGAAAGAAAGAGAAAAACTCTGAGTCTCAGGAGGAGATTGCTGAAGGAGAAACTGCTGAAGAAGCCAGACAAGCCAGGGGGAAAGCCCTAATGTAAGTTAAAAGAGAGAAAGGAGAGAAACTGAAAAAGAAAGCACTGGCTCATCAGAAGCGCAGAAGGCTTCAATCTATTGCTGAGAAGGAGGCCAGTGACACTGAAGAAACTCAACCTGAAGGCCAGCAAGGGTTGAAATCTCCACTTCAGGTTCTTGCTCAGGTTGTGACAAATGTGCAAGAGTAAGAAACTGAGGAACAGGTTTTCTCTGGGGTACTCGAAACTTCTCTGAGTTCAGATAAAATTTCTCAGGAAATCTTCAAGGGACCTCAGCTTCCTACTGAAGAGAGACCTGTTCAGACTTCAGATCAGTCTGAACCTCAGGAATTGCTGAACTAGGATGCACTTCTGAATGAACCATTTCTCAATCCATCAGTACTAGAACTTGTACAATCCGAGCCAACTGCTCCTAAAAGCCCAAAATTGAGGAAGGGAGAGGCCGAAGAAACTCAGTGGCGCAGCAAGGGGGAACGATTCATTCTTGATAGGTATCCTGAGCTGAGCGCATATCCTGACCTTCAGGATCTTTTCTTCCGACTCAGAACCACGGTGTACATCCTGAATCAGACTATTCCGGAGATGCTGAATATAGACTCCTTCAGAGGAGAAGATTGGTGGAATACTGAGAGTGCTGTTTTAACAGAGTTCTTTGGGTTCAGGAAGACCAAGCTCAGAATAAAAATTGTTTAACTTTGATGAACTAGTAAAGAGAAAGGTGGCTGGGAAAAGGAAAGCTGATGTTGATGCCTCTAGTTCTATGAATCCAGAAGGAGATGAGGATCAAGATAAAGAGGGTGATAAACAAGATGATGCTGAAAAACAATCTGAGGGGGAGAAGGAACCTCAGACAGATACTGAGAAAGAAAAAGAGATTGAATGTCAGATGGAGAAGGACATTGATGCTGCACAAACTGATATCACACATCCTCAGACTGAAGTTAGCACTCTTCAGGTATCTTTTGGCACTATTATACATTATGCCAAAGCTACTGAAGTTCTTATCTTTAAATTTGTTATGTATGATATGCAGACTGAGGCTCAGTCGGAGCACCCAGCTCAGTTGGAGAAAGTTGTACAAACTCCAGTGATTGATTTCAGTCATATCCTGGATAAATTGGAGAAGGTGGTGCCAATAGTGGAGAAAGTTACTCAAATTGAAGAAACCTTGGCAAGCCAATCTCAAAAGCTGGATAATCTGAGTTCATCTTCAGACATGCTGCAACTACAAACAACTCTTGCAGATAAAATGACTACTTTGGAAGGAAAAATTGACGTGTCAAAACTGAGCTCAATGCAGAGATAAAGCAGATGTATCAAGAAAGAACTGCCTATCTTGAAGCCAAGCTGGTTGAGAAGAATGATCTGATGATCAAAACAGCTGTTGAGGAAATGGGCTCTCTGCTAATGACCAAGATGACAAAGATGATGCATGATGTCTTCTCAAAACAGTTTGCTCCTCTTTCGGATGAGTTCTCAATGTCTAAGAATTACATGAGAAGGCTAGAGGATGAGCATGATCAGTTGGCAGGGGAAGTGCGGAGTATAAGCAAAGAGCAATACCATATGGATACTTCACTAACTCAACTACTCCCATGGTATGGTGCCAAAAAAGGGGGAAAGGCCTGGTGGCAAATTAAGTGAGTTGTTGGCACAAACCTTGGAGAGAAAGGCTCAAAAAGAAGCTGAAAGAAAGAAAATTGATGAAGCCTTAAGAGAAATTGAAGCCACTGAGAAATTAAAATTCAAAGAAGCTGAGAAACATATCTTCACTCAAACATCTGAGCAAACTATCCAGGAAGTAATTTCTGAGAAACTGAGTGATAGAAGGCCTGATAAGAGAAATGCTGTTGCATTTGTGGAGCAAGAAAAGAAGAAAAGAGCTAAAGCTTCTAAGCCTACTCAGAGGAAATTGATAATGGATTTTGAAGAATCTAAGGAAGAAGCTGAAAAGGAAGAAACTGAAATTCAGAAAGAAGTCTTCAATACCAAGAAAACTCTGAAAACCCTTCAAATCAAAAAAGAGAAGAAAACTGTTGCTTCTGTGTTAGGTGTTCCTTTGATCAGGAAAAAGAAAGAAGAAGAGCAGAAAAGAAGGACTGGTTTTAAAAAAGTTTTTGAGCAAAAGGAGGGGTACAGAAAAGACTCAGAAATGGCCGCACATTGACAAGTGGATGCCTATTCAGTTCAATGATGCATGGGAGGAGATCAAGAGAACCTTCTGGTTCTATTATGAGATTCTGAGAGAATGGAGGGGGAGCAGCTCGGATATGAATGAAGCCTTCATTGAGTACTTACTGACATTCTATCCTAAGTACCTGCAAAGTTGGATCAACTTGGCAGATGAAGGAAATACTCAGATAGTAGCCCCTGGTCCATACAGTTACCCAGCTCCTAGATTTGAGAATGGCTATGTGAATGAAACAGCCATTTCTCAGGAGATAGCTCAGTATGCCATCCAGCTAGGCCTAACAGGAAACAACCCTGATATCATCAAAGCAAGGGATGAACTAAAGAAGAGATACTATGGGATGTTCAACCTGGAAGTACAAGAGGATGAAGTGGAAGAAGACTGAAGACTTTTTACTTCTGTATTTTGTTTTTGATTTTTATTGTAATCTGTAACTCTTATCCTACATCAATGAAAATTTTATCTTTATGCTCAAAGATAATATCTCATTATCTTTTTACATGTCTTTTATGTTTGATATGCCTTATATTTTGAAATTGATGGGAGAATTACCATTTTGGATTGTAATAGACAAACTGAAACCTGAGTATAGGTTAGGTTTTCTTAAATATAACAAGATGGTTTTGGCATCATCAAAAAGGGGGAAATTGTTGGGAGATGAATTTAATAAAGAAGTTTTGATTAGATCCCAAAAACCCTGAATATGACATGTTCAAGATAATCTTGATAGACTGAGTCAGGATTCAGTATAGATTATTCAGGAAGTTATCTCTACCATGTATAGTCAGCAGATATAGATCTAGTCGCTGAAGACACTGAAGACTCAGTATGTCACTGAAGACACTGAAGACTCAGTAAGTCGCTGAAGATACTGAAGACCCAGTAGTTACTGAAGACTCAGTAAGATACTGAATACTCAGTATAACCTAAATGTTCAGAGGCACTGAATAATATCTATCTGAAGACTACAAAACTGAGAAAAACACACATGTTCAAAAAAGTAGATGTTGCCCAAAACATTCAAGTGCAGACAAAAGGAACTAAGTCTAAGTGTTGTTTAAGGTTGTCTCATTCAGAGAGATTGACCAAAAAGAGCCGTTTTATTTGTCTACATTTACTGAAGACAAAAACCAATCAGAGGAAGACAACATTGTACTTTACTGACACTGAAAGCGACAGGACACTGAATCATGTCATTAGTACTATGTTCCAGACTGCAAAAATTGGTGATTGGCTACATGACTGCATATTTCCTAAAACATGCAAGGGAGTATTCAAACCTTAAATATAGTCGTTCATAAACACCATAAGAGGAAACTCATGAAGCTATCTCCTCCAACGGATAGTTTTTTTTTTTCAAGAGTGGCCTTGGTGAAGTTGCCTATACATACTAGTGACCCTTTACATTGAGAGGTCACGGGAAATTTCAAAAGCAACTCAAGAGCTCATTCGTATTATTGCAAATTGAAGAACTCGAAAAACCTAGAATTTCCAAAGTGTTTCACATTGGAGAGAGCTCAGTATTCTAAGCCTAGAGTGATAGATATATCCAAAGCTTAGAAGAGATATCCTAGCCTTTGCATTTGTTCTTATTGTAAAGGATATCTCACCCTAGTTGGAAACCAACCCAAAACCCAAACCCTTTGTTAAGGTAGTTTGTGTGTGTTTTGTTGGTGAGTTGGAGTTGTAAAGATCTAGTAAGCTACAGTGAGTTAGCCAGAAAACTCTAGAGAAGAAGTTAGTAAGCTACTTGTGGTAGTCTGAACAATTGTGTGTGTTTGAGTTAGTAAGCTGCAGTGAGTCAGCCAGAAAACTCAAGGTAGAAAAGTGAGTAAGCTACAGTGAGTTAGCCAGAAAGCTTTAGGAAGTGGTTAAGGAATTTCTCTGAAGATCAGAGAGAGTGGACGTAGGAGATTGAGTCTCTGAACCACTATAATTGCTGTGTTGTTTTGCTTTTTGTACTGCATTATTATCTGTTGCATATTTTCAATGAAAGCATAATTCACTGATATTCAGTTGGAACCTATCCACTGAACTTGCATCAAATTGATCACAACCTTAATCACTATTTTATTGAAGGGAAGATTTTCAGCAAAGCTAAAACGAGTATAAACATAGGGCCAACCATTCCGCACACTTGAGTAGCTAGAACAGATAGTTACCCAACTGAACTAACTCTACTGAGGGTTCGGTAAGATAATTATCTGATCCAAGCGCCTCAGGATCTCTGATAAACTCAGGCTCAGTTGGGCTAATCTGAAGCTTCTGAAAGCAGCTCAGGATCATTGTCTCAGTAGACTTTGACTCAGGGCAATTTTTGCTTCTCAGGGCAAAATCATCAGGATAACCTGACCCATCTGACCTCAGTGAAAGAAAAGTTTTAAAAATCACTAACACGTGTATTCCCCCCCATACACGTGTGAGACTCGTTAGCACCGGGACCAACACCCACCATTTAATATACCGCTCCTCACTTTTCATCCACAAAAAAATAAAAAGATCCACCAACCAATATTTTAATTGTATTCCTTAAACCATTCAACAAAAAGAAATGAGACAATTACAATGGAACGGAAGAAGTAGATAATGTTAGAAAAGTGAATGATATTTTTTAGATAATATTTATATCATGAGGGTGTAAATATTGAGTGTTTTTGCTATTTTAGTTGTGTGTAAATTTTCTGGAATGTCTCGAAAAAAAGAGTTTGCAAGTTATTATGGGACATGAGATAATATAAAATATCTCGATTAGTATAGAAATGTCAATGGGGCGGGATGGGTTTGGGGCATAATCCCCATCACATGCGAAATCAAGGAATCCCCATCGCAAATGGGGAAAATTTATTCCTCGTCCCCATTTATCCTATAGTTTTCTATTTTCTTTTATATTTTAATTAAATTATGTAAATTATTTAAAAATACATATAATTTAAAATACTCGAGTCTATAAAAAATTAAATTATATAAATTGTTAATTTAAAAATTAATTATAAAAATATATAAAAGTGATATGGAACCAACTATCTGGTTTTTTATGGAATTAGATTAATGATGTGTCATGTTAACTCATCATCCACATAATTAATTATACTCAAATAAATTATAAAATATTTTATAATATATACTATACCCTAAACCACGAACCTTAAACCCTAAATCATGAACCATTCGGATCGGGTGAACCATGAACCACTCGAGCCGGGTTTAGGTCTGGTCGGGTTGGGTCCGGGCCGGGTGAAAAAAAAAATTAATTTTTTTTTTCAGTTTAGTTTTATTTTTTCAATTCAGTTCAATTCTTTTTTACCCGGCCCGGACCCGACCCGGCCAGACCTAAACCCGGTCCGAGTGGTTCATGTTTCACCTAATCCGAATGGTTCATTATTTAGGGTTTAAATTTCATGGTTTAGGGTATAGTATATTATAAAACATTTTATAATTTATTTGAGTAGAATTAATTATATATGTGGATGATGAGTTACCATAACACCTTATTAATCTGATTCCATAAAAAACCAGATAGTTGGTTCCATATCACTACTCCATATATATATATATATATATATATATATATATATATTAATATTTATGTATATATAAATTCCACACAGAGAATGGGGAGGGGAATATGACCCTATCCCGCCTTTAAGTTGTATTTTTTCCACGTCTCTCCCTTGGTGAATTTAATAGCAATTTTCCACCCCATTTAGGAAGGTGGTGTGCTGTCGCCGACACCCAAAAATAAATCAATACCTTGATTTATCCACTAATGTGTAGTAGGATAAGTAAGGTTCGATCCCACAAGTAATAGATAAATTCAATTTATAATTCATTTATTAAAACAGTAATTTAAAAGGGGGTGGGGGTTTGGATGATTGAATTATACTTAACTAATGAAAAGAAAAATGCAATGGAATTGAATTTCTAGCTCTCAGATTGTTTTCCCCCTGAATGAAACAATTAATTTAATTAAATAATATACGAGTCCTTAACTTTACTCGAATCTTGCCCTTAAACCAGTGGTACGACCAAACTAGTTCGAATTATTTCTTAAGTTTAATTAATAAAGAAATACAATTTCTTATTTACCTATTCCAAGAATAACCTCAAAACATGTATTTGAGATTCAACTCTTAGAATGCATTAAAGATTCAAAATAATAGGACAAACTAGACTATGAATATGAGACGCTCGTTTTATACAATCTAGACTTCTTTATCCCAAGGTTACCCTATTTGCTACTCCGATTACACAATTATAACAATTACAAATTTATAAAGTGTAATCTAGCTAGAAATAATCAAAAGAAATATTTCGATGACCAAACCTAATAATTCAATTAATTAAACATGCTTAGCATAAGATTATATAACGAAGAAAATGAGTTAAGCAATAAAGACGATACTTAATTAATTAAAACATCAAAACAATCAGGGTTCGGCTCTCCTCGAGCTAGAATATAAAATTAACCACTACACGTGGCTAATGAAATAAAATAAAAATAAACAAACTCTTTCATCTCTCAATTCTCTCCAATTGTTTCGTCCTTTCTTCCTTGATATGAAATGCCCAATAGGTGAGGCTTTATATAATGCTCCAAGGACCTCAAATCTTGCAAAAAATAAAGTCCCTCATTTATGGTATTCCTTGATGTTAGCTCACATGGCCCAATTCTTTGGCTATTTGTAGTGATGATGGCAATGAATGGTAATGAATGGGCAATATTTGTGCTCGATTTCTTGGTCGATTTGTCCACTGTTTGCATGTTTCTATGGTTTCGGTCTACACGTAACTTTTATCCAATTTGCTAATTTTTCTCCAGCTTAAAAGGACTAAAAAAACAAACTGAAATCCACAGAAAACACAAAATCAAAGTATTGAGACCAAAATATAATAAGTCGAGTAAAAGTAAAATAATAGTAAATTTATAACCACAAAATAATTATAATTAGCTCAATAATAACTCATTAAACTCGACTTATCAAATACCCACACACTTAGACAATTGCTTGTCCTCAAGTTCAAAAATTACTCCACAAAAAGAAAAGACTACCCACACATCCACCACTGCAAATTCGAGAGTTCAAAACAAAGATAGTTAAAACACTCATCTATATTCATCGTAACCGAATTTCTGAGCTGAATTTATAAACCGTATGTCCTTCAATGATAACCAAGACTCATATCCACAATCAAGCAAAAAGTATCATCAATCATTAGCTACTCATGCTACCTTTATAAACCCTAAAGACTCGACCATGGTTTCAATTGATTGTATTTTCCTTCAAAGTTAACAATCTGAGCAGGGTCTTTCTCCAAAAAAAAATTAAAAATTCAACCTTTATTCCTGTCTTGGAACTTTTCGGCTTTTATTCTTGCTCTTTTTTTTTAAACGAGATCTCATAGCTCCACTCTATTTTTCAGGTTTTAGTTTAATTTTTATTGATTTATTTATTTAATTTTCACTTGAAACCCTGAAGTAGGCAGTTGTATCGGCCCCTCATTATTTTTTCAAAATTATTTTCAACTAAACACCTTTTCTTTTCCTCCAACCCACAAAAATTTCGACTCAAGACAACAACTCATATTATTTTCCTCATCAAGAAAATTAAGACAACATCACCAATAGTGCAAGCATTTATGGATTACTTCAGAGCTAAGTAAACAAAAATATTAACTCAACTTTGTGACTAATATGTGAACCTAAATCCCATTATCAATCAAGACAAACAACTTCACAAATTCAGCATATTTAACAAAAAAATTCAACCACTAAAAACATAAACGAGTATCCAAACATCATGCTTAGAACATACCAAAATATCAACTCACATCAAACAACCCCTTCAAAGTATAATTCACCCCCCCACACTTAAACATGTTCTAGTCCCTAGCATAAATGTACAACAAATAAGCATAAGGAATGAAAAAGTGTAGCGGGTTTACCGAATATTAAGAAGTAGGGAAGGGGCGTTCCTTGAGCAACCGTGTGTTGGGGAATGTTTTGTCCGGATCTATTCGGGGTGAATATTAAATACAAATTTAAATATACAATTATTACTAGCATTAATTAATCATATTAATTCAAATAATAATCACCAACAACATACATATGTATAAACAATCAATTCACGTAAAGATCCTACACATGCGGAATCTAGGAGTTTACGCGAATCTTACCCTTGGAGAGACAACCGTTGAGAAGATGGACAAGCTTCGACGAACTTACCTAAATGCCTTCTCAAGTATTCCCAAATTCTTGCTCGTTGAACAATTTAACAAAAGGAAAAAAGAAAATATTTGTTACACGTGGATTTCTAATTTTTCCTAGACTGGAAATGTGTTGGGGATGAAAAAAGCATCCCTATTTATAAGATGATTCTTGTGCAAGAAGTAATCTTGAATATATCAATTATTTTCTCTTTCCCATAAATAAATTTTCCACAAAAATCTCCTCCCTTATAAATCAAGATTTTCGAAATTCTTCCCCAAGAAAAGTCAAAGTCAAAGATTCTTTAATTTATGAGATAATCTTGTATTCCAAAAACACTTATCTTCTATAAAATCTTTCCAAGAAAATCTCTTTCTTTCTTTTCTTGAATATTTCAAAAATTTCAAGAAAAATTAGGCAACAAATATTTTCTTTTATTTTAATCACCTTTTCATTAATGGACTTATATTTGGACTACTCGAGGGGCCTTTAGGAGAATTAAGATTGGACCACCATTGGGCTCTGAATTACAATAATGAGCCACAATATTATTCAGTTCATTAATATTAATTTATTTCAATATAAAATTAATATTACACTATCCATCTTAACCCATATTACGATAATATGGCTCTCGGTTATTATTTTCCATGTTTAAGATTATTTTGTCCATTAATTAATTAAGCCACTGAAAAGCTTTATATTAATTAATATCTTATTCCTTGGAGTAAAGACAACTCAACATTATTATCCATACCGGAACTTAATCCACATGCATTATTTGGTATGATAAAACTTCTGAGCCCACCAAGGGGACAAATCAAACAAGATTCTCCTTGTACACGATTCTATGTATTAAATCTTAGCAATTGTCATGTAACTAATAATATTGCCCAAAATACAAAGTATAGAATCTCTCTCATTGATTCTAAACCCAACATAGATCAAAGCAATAAATATTAATTACACACAATCCTATTTAAGGGACATATATTAAGAAATCAACAACCACTGAGGTCTAACTTTTCATCCCTTAAGTCAGTACAGAAAAGTTTATCCTCTCTGTAGGTCGACTTCAGCGCATCAGAATGCACTAGTGTAATCTCTTTGTCAAGACAAGTCAATCTGAGCCTTACACGTCCACCTTTTACCAATGGAGTGTTCAATTTCATCTAGGTTGTGAGTATGAACTTATTTACAAGGAGATGTTAATGTGATCTTCTGTGATCTGGTATCACCACATTAACTACAATGAAATATGTACTAATATTGAACGGTTTGCAATATATATATATATATAACATTCAATCATATTTAAAGCACAGTGATAACAGGATTTATTCTCAGTAAATAACTGCAAAAATTCAGTTTGTTATACAAAGTAAAAGCATACTTTCACATATAACCCCAACACCGTGTAGGCCTCATTTTGTGTGTCAACAAAAAGTGGTTTTTCCAATTAAATTCCAAGCCCACACCTTTAAAATTCTACTTTAGCACATAAACCTGGGAAAAAAAATAAGAACACTGTAAAGAGAATTAGAAACAAAGTAGAAAAATAAAAATACAAAATTAAAAATATTTGGTTGCCTCCTAATCAACGCCTTTGTTTATTGTCATTGGCTTGACTTAGGAATTCTTTCTTTCACGTAATAGGAGTAAAATAATCCTTTACATCAACTGACATCTTCCTTCGAGAAAGAGTGCTCTCTCCCATCATATTTTTTCCATTCCAAGATAACCATCTTTTGTTTGTGCATAGCTCGCTCAAGAATCTGATGTATCTTGGAATTAACTTTATCAGATCAAAGAAAGGTATATGAATTACACCCATCCGATATATATCAAAAGCAAGTTCCTTAACCTTGTTTTCATCTTTCTGGACCCTCAAAGGAAATAAGAAGAGATTAGAAATAATAGGAATTGATTCACATGAACTTACCTAAATTTCCATTGGAGATAACTGAACACTGATAGGTCCAGTCTCTGTTCTGCCGACTGATTTTCTTGCACAGATTTTTCCAGATCAACATATTCAACTCCTATGTCAGTCTTATTAATTATCAAACTCTCCATAATATTGTTCCTCTTCTATTTCAATCTCCCTCTCAATCATCATATCTTGGTTAGGTTCTGGAACATCTTTCGATTGATTTTCACTCACCTGAAACTCTAAGTTCTTTTGCCCGTATTCTAGGTTCTTCGTGGTTGTTCGTACATATTGTTGGAATTCCATCGTATTGGTTTCTAAGATTTTCATCAAATCTACCAAGGACGGCTCTAAGCTTCTCTCACCACTATCTTGTTCATCCTCCAAACTCCTAAGTTCCAATTGGTTTGTTTAGTGAAAATTTAATGTGTTCAACTCCATAATTTTCAACAAATCTTCCAATGACGATTCAGAGTTTTACTCAGGGTTGACCCACCCACCAAAATCATAATTCCTCTCATAATTTGTAACTAGTTGAGGCCTTTGTTCATGGTATCATTGCCAATAATTATCATAGAAATAAAAGCTTTGACGATTATTATATCGTAGGTCATACATTACAAAAAAAAGAATAGAGATAGGTGAGAATTTTTTTTTAAAAAAAAATTAACAGAAAATAAAGACACGAAAAATAAAAGAACTTTCAACTATTCCCCGACAACGGTGCCAACATTTGGTGTGCTATCGTCGGCACCCAAAAATAAATTAATACCTTGACTAATCCACTAATGTGTAGTAGGATAAGTAAGGGTCGATCCCACAGGGAATAGAGAAATTCAATTTATAATTTGTGTATTAAAACAATAATTAAAGGGGGGGGGTTGGATGATTGATTTATACTTGACTTATGAAAAAGAAAATTGCAATGGAATTGAATTTCTAGCTCTCGGATTACTTTCCCCCTAAATCAAACGATTAACTTAATTAAACAATATACGAAGTGCTTAACTTTACTCAAATCTTATCCCTAAACTAGTGGTACGACCAAACTAGTTCGAATTATTTCTTAAGTTTAATTAATAAAGAAATACAATTTCTTATTCACTTATTCCAAGAATAACCTCAAAACATGTATTCGAGATTCAACTCTTAGAATGCATTAAAGAAAAGATTCAAAATAATAGGACAAACTAGACTATGAATACGAGACACTCGTTTCATACAATCTAGACTTCATTATCCCAAGGTTACCCTATTTGCTACTCCAATTACTCAATTATAACAATTACGAATTTATAAAGTGCAATCTAGCTAGAAATAATCAAAAGAAATATTTGGATGGTCAAACCTAATAATTCAATTAATTAAACATGCTTAGCACAAGATTATATAACGAAGAAAGCGAGTTAAGCAAGAAAGATGATACTTAAATAATTAAAACATCAAAACATTCAGGGTTCGGCTCTCCTCGAGCTAGAATATAAAATTAACCACTAAACGTGGATAATGAAATAAAATAAAAATAAACAAACTCTTGCATCTCTAAATTCTCTCCAATTGTTTCCTCCTTTCTTGCTTGATATGAAATGCCCAATAGGTGGGGCTTTATATAATGTTCCAAGGACCTCAAATCTTGCAAGAAATAAAGTCCCTCATTCATGGTCTTCCTTGATGTTAGCTCACATGGTCCAATTCTTTGGCTATTGGTAATGATGATGGCAATGAATGGTAATGAACGGGCGATATTTGTGCTCAATTTTTCGGTCGATTTGTCCACTGTTTACATGTTTTTATGGTTCCGGTCTACACATAACTTGTATCTAAATTACCAATTTTTCTCCAGCTAAAAAAGAACTCCAAAAACAACCTGAAATCCATAGAAAATACAAAATCAAAGTATCGAGACCAATATATAATAAGTCGAGTAAAGTACAATAATAGTAAATTAATAACCACAAAATGATTATAATTAACTCAATAATAACACATTAAACTCGACTTATCAGAAGGTCTCTATGGGGAACGGGAATTCCCGACCCACCCACTATCATATCTACACTAGCAATTTCTCTATTTCCTCCTCCCTTTGTTTTGTGTTAGTGTTAGTGTCCTAGAGACAATCTATTGAAAGGACATAATACTCGATGATATTCAGTTTGACTTAATATTATAGTTCATTTAATATTAATATATGACAATACACTTGTTTGAATATTATGTTTGATTGTTTGCATTTATTCATGCAAGTGTTCCCATGAGTCATTGTTGTCATTGAGGTTGTGAGAACTCAGATGACTTAAGCATGATTCTCAAACAGCCCCGATCAAGGATCATCAAGAATGGGATATTGATGATGCAATGGAGATTGGTGTGCGATCTGCATCATACTCTTAGAGAGTGTAGTAAGATCTCACTTACTACGAGATACTAGGTATCTCATGATGGATGCACAAATACCTTAGAGGGTATTGGTATACCCACTAATACACATTTGGGCTTGGACAGCTGTGAAAAATGACCTTGAAGAGCGGTTATAACCGCTCTCCAAGCATCAGATGTCCAAGCTTGGACAGCTGATAAAAAACCGTTGTCCAAGAAAAGCACTTGGACAGCGGTTATTAACCGTTGTGCAAGATTGTAGCTTAGACAGCGGTTTTCAACCGCTGTCCAAGTACTTCACTTGGACAGCGGTTTTAAACCGCTGTCTAATATATATATATTTTTTTAAATCGATATTTAGGCACGGACCCACCAAGCATCTCATATATAAGCCACCAAGCCTCCCAATTAATTGAGGCAATTATTCGCTCCCATGGGGGACCGAACACGGGACCTTGGGCGCCTGAGCGGGGATCAATTCCGCTCGGGC
Organism: Stenogyne calaminthoides; assembly: GCA_037126765.1. Taxonomy (NCBI): domain Eukaryota; kingdom Viridiplantae; phylum Streptophyta; class Magnoliopsida; order Lamiales; family Lamiaceae; genus Stenogyne; species Stenogyne calaminthoides. Next base: position 29,577,700 of record JBBCBC010000006.1, on the reverse strand, counting down.
ACTTGCTTTCTTGCGTTTACTTAATGAAATTAATTCTATATGTTCTAAAAATCGTTTTTTCTTACAATTTTTTTTAAAATTCTTTATTTCAATTATCTTATTTATTAATTCAATCACATTTTTATATAATAATTTTTTTATATAAATTTAAATTAAATTAAAATTATATTTTTTACTTGTACTTTACAAAATTTAATTAAAATTAACTTTTGAATTGACCGGCGAATTTCAAATACAGCAGTGGCATCTTCCTATATTTCAACGAGTTTTGGTTTTCTTTTACAGTGTCCATAAATTTATTTTCTGATTTTTTAGTCAAAATGGGTTTGGTTCAATCCATTTTTTTCAACTAACTTTGAATTTGATTTGTCTGCCAATGATTTAATATTGTGAGTAATATTTATTAAAGTTGGATGGAAGAGAGACAATTGTTTAAGAGGCTTGTTCAAATTTTCTCGTGACGAATGTTACACTAGAAAATACAATGAAGGATTTTAGAAGTTAACTAGTACATGTTCCCACATGTTAAGCGGAATTCTTAAAGAAATTATTAATTTCATTAAGATTAGATTTGAAAAGTTTAATTAAACTTTAATTAAAAATAAAAAAAATGTAGAATAATAAAAGAACTACGAAAAAAGAGATAGTGAATTTTTAGAGTGGTTAAATAACATTGGATCTGGAAATTTAATAATGGGAAAGTTAGAAATTTTGGAAGTTAAAACTTAAAATAAGATTAGTGTAATTAGAAATAAAAAAAATTGTAAAATAATGAGAAAATTAAGAATTTAATTTGTAAGAATTTGGATAATGCTAAGTAGGAGAAAGAAGATTGGAAAATAGATGTAAGGGAGTTTAAAAAAAATATTAAATTAAACAAAAAAATAAAACAAAAAATACAAGCTTTATAAAAAAAAAATCACTTGGAGAGCGGTTATGAACCGCTCTCCAAGCTTTACCTTGGACAGCGGTTCAAAACCGCTCTCCAAGTACCTTGCACAGCGGTTATTAATTAACCGCTGTCTTTTTTTTTTTAATAGAACCGCTCTCCAAGGGACCACTTGGAGAGCTATTCGAAAAAGGGTTGTCCAAGTTGAGTTGTCCAAGCTCAAATGTGTAGTAGTGACCCATCCGAGAAACCGTTTGATGTATTTCCACTATATGTGTCTACGGGTGTCTCGGTTAGTGGGAGCTATGCGATACTTCTTTGACTTGAGGTCAATACACACGACATGTGTGGGATGATGAACTTTGACCATGACCGACGTTTGCACCCTTCCAGGGGTAGATATGGCTTGGATTGTGTTCATCACGAAATGCATGTGCGTGGTAGTTGAGCCAAGAATAGGATTCATTCCTCAATGTGGATTTAGAGAGAATACATGTCTTCTCATCATAATTGGATCTAAGTCATCGGTCGATGCACGTCAACTGACTTTGCGACTAAGTGTGACATACATGATCAATTAGTGATTGGAGATAATATGATTAAGTTATTTGAATAGACACTTACTTCATCATGTTCAAGACTTAATTGAGTATTCGCGAATGAAATGAGGAAATCCTAATAGCTCATGTTTCAGTTACAGGTAGTTGCACGTTTCTCGCAACGTACCTCATTTATTGAGAATGTCTGATTTATTGTCTAAGGTTCAATTAAGACCGTTAATTTGACTAATCGCTCTATGTATGAGGGCCTATGGGTCACACAACAAGTAGGCCCCTTTTACGGATTATAGTTGGTTGATTAAATGTTAAATTGGATTTAATATTTAATTTATGGAGAATTAATTAATAATAGATTAATTTGGAATTAATTATTATTAATGTTTAATTAAATTGGATTTAATTAAATAGGATTCCCAATAATAATATACAGAATATTATTTTAGGATTTAATAAATATGGAATCAAATCCGTAGAGATTTAATATACATGGGAATTAATTCCGTAGAGATTTTATATATGGGAAATAAATCTAAGAGATTTATTTTATAAGATTAGGGATTTTATTTCCTAATCAGGTTAGCTTAAGATTTAAGCTGGGTCTTCCCTCTTGGGAATTCACAAATAACGTTAATTCATATTTCTCCATAAAATCTAAAATAGGTATTTTCCTAGCAAATTCCTTCTTAGATTCAACGCTGGCAAATCTGTGCAAGTCCGTGAACGGGGATTACATGCATACCATAGTAGAGAAATATGCGTACGATTTATTGTAAGATTTCTCTTTATGTTTATACGTATTCAATTATGCAATTACATTTTTGTTGTTGGTGAACTGTTTATTTCCACTGCGCATGTATTACGTGTTTACGTGCCTCTAAATTCCAACAGTGGTATCAAAGCTTCAGGCTCTTAATTGATTGCGTAATTGATTTGATTTATTAAAAGAATTTTTTTTAAATAAATCGGTGCGGCTGATTTTTGAAATCAACCGCACCATGTGTGTTTATTTGATTAAGGGGTATTATGTATTTTTTTTTGGTTAATAAAACCCCACACACACCCCCACTTGTCACTCCTGGCTTATCTTCTTCGCAAAACCAGGGTTTTCTGGGAAAACCCACCTTGTCCACCTCTTCGCGTCTGACCCCACACCGCCCGGTGTTTACAGGCGAAACGTGAAGCCACTTGAGTCTGCAGCTTCACGCCGCGACTCGCGATGCTCTCGCAAGTCGGCATCACCGTGAGCAACAAAAGATTAGGTCTGTGGCGGCGCAACTCGTTTTCATCTCGATGTACAGCGTCGCTGCCCGTTTCATTTCAATTTAAGAACCGTCATTCTCGTTTCACCCGATTCGTGATGACGTGTTGTTGATTCTGTTCGAACTCGTGGTGGTGCGCTGGTGATTTGTTTCAATTCAGGGGGTGGTCTTCATCTTCGTCTCCGTTGTATTTAGAGGCGATGCTCCCGGCTTGAGGATATAAAGCGGAGATTGCATCATGACTTCCTGAACTACCTACTACCCGAGTTGCCGACCCTCGCAACTTGAAGGTTTGGTCTTGTGGGAACTACGTGGGTTGGTCCCTTGGTCCTCTTACAGAGGTCGCTTCATGCAGTCCTTGTCAGATTGTTTATGGTCCTTCGTGCCCCGGTGGGAGGTCGGGTTTATCCATGCTACAACAATTGCCCCTCAAGTTGAGGTCGCTTGTTCCGAGAAGGGACCTTGACTTGACACATGGACGATATCGACTCGCAACCATCCGACCTGGGCAGTCTCCTTTGAGCGGCCTACCATCCTCGGGCAAATTGAAAAGCCACCTCAATAATACGAGTCGTCACATCAGATTTCCCTCGATCTCAGGGATTCGAAATGATATCGTGCCAGGCTAATGACGTAAAGCGCCGCAATTTTGTCCAATGAGGTACCGTAGTGGATTTCACGCGAACCCCTCGCGTCTTTTTATTGCTAGGGGGCCAAAGTTTTGGCTAATTTCATTTTGGCCCCTCCTCTTCTTCGATAAATAGGCGGGGAATTAGGTTTTGAAAACCTTATTTCCTGCGATTGTCTTGCGAAAAAATTTCCTCAAGATACTCTTCTTGGTTCCTTCTCCCTTTCCCCAGAAACGTATTCTCGTGTTCTTGAAGCGAAATCAACCACAGGTAAACACTTTTGGTGTTTTTCTTCGATTTTATGGATTCTATCGTTTCCAAATTCCCCCTTTGCCTCTCAGCCCATGGTGGCTTCTTCTTCTTCTGAGGATGAAGTTCCTATTGCCCTACGTCGTCGCCGACTTTACGGCTTCGCCACCGGGCATGTGGGTGAAAGTTCATCGGCTCAGGTTACGGGGCGACCGCCAGGAAGACGATGCCAATGATGAACCGGTGGATGACCAATTTCTGGAAGAATTAGCCGAAATTACCCATCTTCCCCCGTTAGATGTTAATCTCCTTCATCCTGTCCCATGGGAACGGTCATCAACGGCGGGTCCTTCTGCCTCGGTTCCGGATTATGGGGCTTATGAACGAGTCTTCAATTATGATCTGTATTGTAACCGAGCTCCGTACAAGCGGCCTGACCGGGCAAACCGCAAGTCGGTCGAATCTCAGTTCACGTCGTCCGATAAAAGATACCGATCTGTGCTCTTCGACCAGTATGAGCGGGGACTTCGCTTTATGTACAAGGTGCCCCGGGATTTACATTTTTATGGACCGACCCCGGACGAAAGCGCCGATCAGCCTCCTCCTGGAATGATTGTTGTGAATGAGTCTTCTATGTCGGCCGACATCCGATTCCCATTGCACCCGAATTATTTCCCATCTGTTGGCGGCCTGGAATCTGAGCCTCACGCAGATCACCCCCAATGGGTGGAGTTAAATCATCTCCACCATGGTTGTTTTGGGGCAGGCCGGGCTAAAAAGACTGCCTAATCCCAGAGAGATATCTCACGTGATATCGCCCGTTGCTCAGGCCGGAGGCTATCACGCTGTGCGGCTTCGCAGAGGCAAAGAGCTCGTGAGCGGGATTCCGAATAAGGTCGACGGGTGGCACCAGAAATGGTGGTTTGTAGGAGGGGCATGGGAGTCGATGGCCCCCTCCAGCACTTTATCCATTAGAGTTCCTACGGATTATGCGATCCGTGTTGCAAATGGTACTTCGCCTTAATATTTTTGTGCTCGATTGTACTGATCTAATTCTTTTCTTGTCTTGCAGTGTTTGCGCCCCGACCTTCTGAGCTATACTGGGACTTTCTAGAGGCGTTCAAGAAGGCTCGAGACACACCCCCTAGCTGGCGAGACGTTAATTTGTTGAACTTTGAGATCGACCGCTTGCAAGCCGGACTGTATACTAACCCTCGCCACTTGAGGATTCCCTGTAAGTCTCGGCCGCATCTTTTCAAGTGTATTTCGCGATTTTGCGCTGAAGGTTCTATTTTATGTTAGATCCGGAGATCCCGATCTACCGTCGTCGGCCTTCTGCCTCCGAGATGGCCTCATGACCTCGATCAGTACTCGGCTCCATGAGGCATCTGCCCGACACTGCTGCCCATGGGGACATTCCAGTTCAGACTCCTCCCCCTACTGCCGACAAAGGCAAGAAGAAAGCTGCCGAACCCGCCACTGTGGCTGGTGAGCGACCTCCCAAGAGAGCGCGAGCTGAACCTGGCACGCACCGATCCACGTCAAGTCGGGGTGCTGGAAGGGTGTGTCCCAGCCCGATATCTTTGTCGACCTATGCTCGGGAGGGAGGTCGCCATCTGGAGGATGATTCCTAGATTGGTTGGGATGAGGAAAGGGTGCAGAGGTAGGCCGTTTGCACCTCTTGATGAGTTTATTCCAAAAACCGGGACCGAACTTAATATACTTGTTCCTCTTTGTTGCAGTCAGGAGCTGACGGTCAGCAAGTTCTCACCGGAGGTGCTAAGCTCTTTGAGATTCCCGATTCCCACGCTAGAGGGCATGCCCGGAGATTGGCCCTGCTACTTGGAGCGGACGATGAGGAACATGCCTCGCGCATGGACGAAGGATGATCACTCCTCTGCCCGTCGCCAACAAGTCACGGGCAACATGTATTCGGTTGTTGTCCACTCCTTGAAGGCCGCCCTCTACATGGAAAAGGCCTGCGCCCAATCCGAGCTCGAGCTCTCCAACCTGGAGAAGGCCCAGGCGACGACCTCCGAGCAAGCAAAATCACTGATAGCTGCCCATGAGGTGCAGAAGAAACTAGAGGTTGCCAAGGCTGACTTGACCAAGAGGGCCTTGGAGCTCGAGGGCCAGCTGAAGGAAGCCGAAAGACTGCTCGGGGAGGAGAAGGAGGCCGTGACCCGGATGAAGGCGGAGCTGATCCTCAAGGATGTAGAGGTCGGGGAGAAGTTGGCCGCCAAAGACAAACATTTTAAGCAGGTGGAAGAGCAGAATGCCAACTTTGCCTATGTCGTGGCGGTTGCGGGCGTTATCCGAGTTGTTCGACGGAAGAACCCTGCTGCCGACCTCACTGACATTGTGACCGAGCTGACTGCTTACATTCGCGACTTCCCCCCTGCCTCCGACATTGTGCTGGAGATTAAAGATCTGGAAGATCTGGGCATTGATTTGTCCTTCTTCCCTATCAGAGTCGGATTGTGCACCCCACTCCCGATCCAGATGAGACACAACCGGGAGACTCCGAGGTGGTCCTCGAGACTCAGACGGATGAGGCTGAGGCACGAAATTAGGTCACTGAGATGTTCGGCGTGGCTCCTCCCGAAGAGCAAGCCACAACTGGCCTCTAGGGGAGGTGTTTACCAGCCCAAGATCCCGGAGGCGGGCTGCCCACACCCTCACCAGTGTTATTCAGCAACAATTAGGTGGGCAGCCTTTGAAAAAAGTCAGTGGTGTTGTTGATGGGATTCTTGATTGTTCTTAAAAATAATGACATCAAGAATCCCGATAAGAAAAAGGAGATTGAGAAGTTGTTGAACCCCATCTCCAACAATACTTTTGATCAGCATGCCTTAAAGCCGAAAGTCGTCTGCCAGTCGTGGATATTGGGTTATAGTAAAACATTTGTCGTCAGTTATCATGATGTATCTTGGTTTTCCGCTTGATGTAATCCAGCCTTCGGGCTTTTGTAATGTACCGACCTTCGGGCCTGTTGTCATTAATGAAGTCTGCCTTTTTCTTTCCTTTATTGTGCCGACTTGATTTTCTTATGCGACTATAATTTGTGCATATGTTCATTCGTCTTATTGGCATTGCGATTTTAGATTGAACCTTGCTTAGTCGTCTTATAAAGTTAGGGGAGGATCACACAGCTAGGGGTGGCGATCTCGCCGCAAATATGTCGAAAGTCATTCCCGGGGGAGGTTGATGTTTCATCTATGCGACCTCCCTGAGTTTAAACACAAGAATTGTGAAAAAGAAAATTTAACTCATTATTATTTACTCGCCTGAAAGTTTACAAGTACACTGGCCTCGACCCTACTGATAGTATCTCTTCAAATGAGATGCGTTCCACGGGTACTGAGACTGAGTGCCATCTGGGTTCTCGAGCTCGTATGCCCCATTGGATAATACTTGAGCGACCTTGTATGGTCCTTCCCAATTTGGTCCGAAAGTTTCTTTGGTTACTCCGAGAGTCTTCTTCAGGATCAAGTCACCCTCTTTGAATTTTTGAAGTCGCACTTTAGAGTTGTAGTATTTTTCGGACTGTTGTTTGTATCTCGCATTTCGGATACCTGCCTCTAATCGCTTCTCTTCGAGCAAGTCTAGGTTTCTGGCCAAGGCCTCATCGTTGTAGTCGGTCGCAATCTGCGATGTTCTGAGAGTTTGGAATTCGACCTCTGTGGGTATGACTGCTTTCGAGCCAAATGCCATCGAATAAGGGGTCTCTCCGATCGAATTTCGGCAGGTCGTTTTGTATGACCACAGTACATCTGGTAGTTCACTGGACCACTTCCCTTTTCCTCCCTCAATCTTGGTTTTCAGAGTGTGCTTGATGATCTTGTTCACAGCTTCGACTTGACCGTTCGACTGAGGGTGATAAGGGGTAGATAAAAGCTTGGTGATTTTCCATTTTTTGAAGAAACTATCGATCTTATGACCATCGAACTGCTTCCCATTATCGGATATAATTGCTTGCGGTAGGCTGAATCTGTAGATGATGTTTCGCCATATGAATTTGATGATGTGATCCTGATCTATGGTCGCCAAAGCCTCAGCCTCGGCCCATTTTGTGAAGTAATCTACTGCGACTAGGGCGTATTTGACTGAACTCGGGGCTGTTGGTAACGGCCCAATGATATCTATCCCCCACTTCGCAAAAGGCCAAGGACTGAGGATGCTGGTGAGTTCCTCAGGTGCCACCTTGATTGATGGTGCGTGTATTTGACATTTGTGGCATTTTCATGCGAAAACCATGGCATCGACCTTTAAAGTTAACCAAAAATACCCCTGTCTCGTCGTCTTATGAGCGAGCGACTGCCCCCCAGTGTGGTTTTTGCATACCCCGTCGTGAATATCTTGCAGGATAGCCTGCCCTTGCTCCGGGGTAACACATCGGAGCAGTGGTATGCTGAAGTCTCACTTATATAGTTCGTTACCAACCAATGTGTACCTTGCTGCCCTTAGTTGCAATTACTTTGCCTGAATTTTGTCGGTTGGTAATGCCCCAGTCATCAAGTAGTCGATTATGGGGGTCATCCAGCTTAAACTCGGGGTGTCTAGGGCAGCGACTGTTTTGTTAGCAGTGGAGGGGTGGGAGAGTTTTGTGATGGTGACATCCCTCATCTCTGTTGGTCCCTCCGAAGTCGCTAGTCGTGCCAATGCATCGGCTCGGGAGTTCGCATCCCTTGGTACTAGCTTGATATAGATTTGTTCAAATTTCAGGCAGAGTGCTTTGACGACCTCTTGGTAGGCCGACATCCGCTCATCTCGGGCCTCATACTCCCCTGATATCTTGCGTGCTACGAGCTGGGAGTCGATGTGTACTTGAAGTTGCTTGATGCCCATTGCGGTTGACATTTCTAGACCGTTGATCAGCGCTTCATATTTGGCCTCGTTGTTGGTGGCAGGGAAATCGAAAGTGATGGCATTCTGAAAAGAAATCCCATCTGGACTGATTAGCACAATTCTTGCCACTGATTTGTTGGCAGTTCCCGAGCCGTCTACGTACAACTCCCATGGCAGGCCGGTCAAACCGTTGGCCCCAGGAGGAGGGGTTAATTCGACGATGAAGTCGGCCAGTGCCTGAGCTTTTATTACCGGCCGCGGCGCGTATGTTACCCCATACTGTCCAACCTCGATGGCCCATTTGAGGCATCGACCTGATGTGTCAGGTTGATGGAGCACATTGCGTAGGGGTAAGGAAGTGAGGACCTCCACTTGGTGATCGAAGAAGTAAGGCCTCAGCTTTTTCACACTCATAACTAGAGCATAGGCTAATTTCTCTAGAAGAGGGTATCGCTGCTCGGTTTCATTTAACGTCTGACTGACAAAGTAAATGGGCAGATGGGCCTGACCCTCCGCCCGTACAAGCACTGCTCTCAGGGCGGTTTCTGAGGTCGCCAAGTGTAGAAACAATTTCTCGCCAGGGACCGGCTTGGCTAAAATGCTGACGTCGGCCAGATTTGCTTTGATCCTATCAAGAGCATCCTGACTCTCAGATGTCCATTCGAACCTTTCCTTCTTTTTGATGGTGTCGAATATGGGCTTGCATTTATCCCCCATTCGGGAGATGAATCTGTTCAGAGCGGCCAGGCACCCCGTCAGTTTTTGAAAGTCTATTTTGGTTGTGGGGGCCCCCATATCCAAGATAGCTTTTGACCTTTGGCCGGGTTTGCTTCAATCCCCAATTTTGACCGACCGATGCCCTAGGAACTTCCCTGACTCCACACCAAAGTTGCACTTTTTCGGGTTGAGTTTCATATTATACTTCCTGAGTATCTCGAAGGCTGAGCCAGATGAACCAAATGATCTTCCTTTTTCAGACTCTTCACGACAATGTCATCAACGTACACTTCCACCGACTTGCCTATCTACTCAACAAACATACGGTTGACCAGCCTTTGATACGTTGCCCCGGCATTCTTTAAACCAAAAGGCATTCTCTTCCAACAGTATATGTTCTTCTCTGTTAAAAATGAAGTGTGCTGCCTGTCGGGCTCGTGCATAGCTATCTGATGGTATCCGGCAAATGCGTCCATGAAAGACATCATCTCATGGCCCGCCGTATTGTCGATTAAGTGGTCGATATGCGGCATTGGGAAGAAGTCCTTGGGGCATGCCTCGTTAAGATCTGTGAAATCGATGCAAAGTCGTCAGGTCCCATTTGATTTCTTTACGAGGACCACATTTGCGACCCACTATGGTTGGTCGGCCTGCATGATCAGGTCGTTGTCAAGCAACTTCTTCACCTCTTCAGCGAGGGCCACATATTTTTCTGGACCAAACTTCCTTCTTTTCTGAGCTACTGGTTTTTGGGCTGGGTCAATGTGTAACAGGTGAGATGCGATCTCAGGATCGATCCCAACCATATCCTTGTGTGACCAAGCGAAAACGTCTAGGTTATTCTTGAGGAAATCGACGACTTCAATCTTCAGGTCGTCGGGGATCTTGGATCCAATGATGATCTCCAGGTCTGCCTTGGCTGGGTCCACCTTGACCCTTTCGAGTTCCTCCCCGGGTACCGCTATGGGTCCCCCGAGTCGTGGATCATCTATCTCGGCCTCGAGTATAAAATCTTCGGGCTCGGGACCCATTCTTGGATCAAACTCGTCACGCTTCCTCTTCTTATTTTCTTTTTAGTATCCAGCATGTTATCATGCATTTTGTGATCCAGTGTCATTATGTGACGACTAGAAGTGCGTGCTGAATTTAAATAAGGCGAAGAATAAAGCAAACAACCTCTTGCATCCACTTGGTCACCTTTAACGGTGCCTACCAGCCCACCCTTGGTGGGGAATTTTACACAAAAATAATAGGTGGAGGATGCAGCCTCGAATTCGTGCTCAAATGGCCTCCCGAGGAAGCCGTTATAGGTGCTCAGGAGGTCGATTACAAGGAAATCTAGGAGCCTAGTGTTTCTAACCTTCTCATCCAAGGTGGATACGAGCTCCACAGACAAGCAGATCATGCCCAGAGGTTTGACTGTCGCGTTCCCGAAGCCCTTCACTGTATGATCGCAGGGGGTGATGTATGCTTCCTAATCTCCGAGTTGGTCTAAGGTCTTTTTAAACAGAATGTTGCAAAAGGCCCCCCCGTCGACCAGCATCCGACATACAGTCGTCCCCATGATATTGGCCTTTATGTCCAATGGGTCTATGTTTGGGTACACGACTCCAGCTTTGTCAATTTCCCCGAACTCAATTTGCGGGTTTCTTTGGTCACAGCCAAGATGGGTAGAACCATTCTTTGGGCATTCTCTATTGCCCTAACTTCCGCCTTTAGGCGACGCTTTGATGAGGAGGCCGGAGACAGGCCCCCTATCGTGGAAAGGGGCGAGATGGTGTGGATGACGCGACCTTCTGTGCCTTCTAGTATGGGTGGCACAGGCGGCTCGCCCTGTGCGGCCCCTATTACGGGCTCTCTTTGTACCCGATATCCCGGCCCGGGTTGGCGGTCATGCTGCCGACCTTGTCCCCCCTAATCATTTGCTCGAGGATTCTTGACAAACTCATTCAAATTTTACCATCTTCGTAAAAAGCTTCCACGCTTTTCAATGATCTCTACACTCGCTGGTGTAGTGTCCCCTCTGGTCGTGATAGTGGCAATACTTGTTCGGGTTTTGTCGGCCTTTGTCTTTCATGGGGCGGGGTGCTCGCAACATGTCTCATCCTCGATCTGGTATAAACGCGTTACCGAGGGCCATACCCAGAGCCTCCATCAACTTCAATTTAATGGACTCTCAAATGGTTTGAAGCCGGATGTCTTGTAATGACCCCCGCTTTTCTTGAACCTTTCTTGGGCTCCATGACTTCCTTTGTCTCTCGAGCCGGGTCTTTAGCAATTCGGGTTGTATGGATGAGGTCGCGCCATTTTTCCTGAAATCGGCGTAAATTTTTTGGGTAGTCGGCGGTCATCGCGCCGCCATAGTTTGTTCTCTTCCGAGGCCGACATCGCCTCCCGATGGCTTGCCCTCGTCCCCAATGGGGTCGCTTCAATGATAAGTCAATCGATCCTCTCAACATAGGATCGATCCGACTGCCTCCCCGACGATGTTCATGAGCCTCTGCCTTTGTCGCAGGTCGGGTGCCATCGCCGCATAGTGGCCCCGAGAACAATCGAGCCACCGCTTCGGTGCGAAAGTATCAATGGAGAGAGATGGCAAAAAGTGTACCACATGTGGGCTTGGTCGCCAAATCGGTCGGGGAGAAAAGACTACACTTCGTCGTGATCCGATGCCACCATTGAGGCCATATACTTATTGTACTTCGCCATATGGACTCGGGGTCAGCCAGATTCTCCCTGCCAGAAGCGATCTAGAGTCACTATGCCGATTTTCCTCCAGGCAGCGCGAGTGATCATAGTTTCCAAGGGCTTAATCGGGATGACAAGGTCAAGAGTTAGACCCGCACGGTCCATCCCGGTTACCCACCTTTTCCAACAAATGCCGGACGGTCCTAGCCAATTCCGCAACCGAGTGTCGCGACGGACATCGCCCCCGCCTGACCATGGTGGTATGCCGAATGTCTCGGCGATCCTCCTTGGTTCATGTCCAGGGCCATGGCAAGATCTCTTTTCATCTGTTCATCATGGCGTGGTTGAGAGTGAGCTTCGTCCTCGCCCCTCATGAGGGCCTTCCGGGCCGCTTGGCTTCCGAGGCGGGTGAACACACTATTCGAACCGGCTGGTCTGTCCAGGGCCCGGTGGTTCCAAACGATGGCGTGTTTAGCCACGTTGTAAGCCAGTTGGCCCGTGGACCGCCCCTTTTCCATCATAACACGTTTACCCTTGGAGGTTCCGGCGTCATGGGCTGTTTTCTTGGCTGGGGACTGTTCCCCCTCAGCGCCGAAATTGAGATGCTTCTTGTTGAGGACAGCCATCACAGCTTTGGCATCCTCCGGTGTTTGGACAAGATTCCACCAATTGGGGGAGCCAGTCGGGGCTGCCCGATGAGTGGGTTGAGAACTCAGTGAAACCTCGACGCCATCACGAACGTCAGTTTCATTTCTGATTACAGTTTTCCCCTGGTTGGCTGCCATTTGTTTTTCTTAGAGTTTGGAAGGTGAGGTCTCCTTGAGAATTATTGAAATTTCTCAAGAAATGTTTCCCACAGGTGGCGCTAATTGTTGTAACTGGTTATTATTTACTCAGTTTAACAATACAGATTGTGAATGGTGTACGATAAAGACAATCGAATCCGGGGGAAAGACAAAGAAGTTGGTGACCTAGTTCGTCTTTGGAATCAGACTACCTCAGGGGGCGTCCAAGCCAGGGAGAGGATATATGTATATGCCTAGAAGTCTAAGGTGTTCAACATTTTACAGAGGTGGCCGTGGTCGCCTAATTATACTATGATTCCCACCCTTTGGGTGGGAATTTACATAAGGAATAATGCCTATGAAAGGACTACAATATCGGGAACCATTAATCTCGTCTTGACAGGCCAGAAATTGTCCATCTTCAGCGTGTGCTAATCGTGGAGCGGATGTGGAGGGCGGATTAGTGGCGTGTCGGGAGCTGTCATTGACCACGCGAATTGCATAGTTATGGATGGTGCAGGTCGCTCCCGGCTTGAGGATATAAAGCGGAGATTGCATCGCGACTTCCCGAACTACTGACTACCCGAGTTGCCGACCCTCGCAACTTGAAGGTTTGGTCTTGTGGGAACTACGTGGGCTGGTCCCTTGGTCCTCTTACAGAGGTCGCTTCATGCAGTCCTTGTCAGATTGTTTATGGTCCTTCGTGCCCCGGTGGGAGGTTGGGTTTATCCATGCTACAACAACTCGTGCACACTCGTGGTGTCGATGAACTGATACGTTCATTTTTCGGTCAATGTTTGTGCGACTAATGCCTTGATTTTCGATTGGATTCTGGAATGTCAAAGTTAATCGTGTTCTTCAAAATTATTTGGAATAATACAGATGAACAATGATGAATTATTGAGTTTCTGGTTAACTCATCCCGATTGAAAACGGTTTTGGAAACTGGCAATGATGAAGGGAAGGGATGTCTTGAAATTGGATTTTGGGCAGGCCCTTCCGTGCAATTTTAGAAATTTGCACATGAACCCTCGACAAGATTAAATTAAAACTCTGATTTTATTTGTTAAATAATAATTTTTTTAACTTAAAATTGGAATATTGGTTGGACCAAAGAAAATAATTAATTAGATTAATTATTTTAATTATTTTGATAATTGATTGAAATCGATTAAATAAAACTGAAATTGGATTTTGAAAATTTTATTTAGTCAAAATTTGATAATTATTGAAATTCTCACTTGGTTAACTTGTTTATTAAATTCGATTTAATTCGTTAACACATTTATAGTCTGCATTATAATTGTTTGGGTAGGCGGCGCCCATATAAATGTTAGTCCGTATAAAATCATGTTTGGGTAGGCGGCGCCCAATAATTGCTCAAATGTGATGTAGATTAACAAGTTGGATCTCGATTAAGCAATTAATACCCCGCCTTTAAAAACGTTCCTCACCAAAATATGATTTTCATTAAATTGAACGATGTCTTCCATCAAAATTAAAAGTAAACCGGAGATTTCGTTCCAATGAGTATTTAAGGCCTAAGTCTTTTGCTCGGATCTACATTTAATTGGACTTTTATAGGGACACGTAGTGTCACCGCTTGATGGTTGTAAATTAACTTGACTTTGTTTCACTAGCCCAAGCAAGGAAACGAAAGTCAAGGGGCATCCGATTGAACTAGGTTCAATCAACTAGGAATTGCAGTTTTGCAATTGGTTTGGAGACCTACCAATTATGTTATTGCAGTAATCAGCCCAAGCAGATATTGTAATAGTAGGAATGTGGATCCTAGTCCATTACAATTTATATTTGATATAAATTTGTACTCTTCCGATGAGGTTGTTGAGTATGTGAAAATAATGGAGATAAAATAAACACAAAAAAAAGGTCATGTTTATTTTAATTGCTGAATATTGATCATAGGAATTATGTGCTTAATTCCCGTTTTATTTTATTTCTCTTGGTTAGTTGAAATGTATAACTGTTATTGAGATGTGTTTTGGAAACAAACAAAATTGGCTAGGCCAAATTTTATGGACTGGCACCTAAACGTGTGTTTGGTGCTAAGGCGAGAAAATATTGAGTACGTGTTGGACACACCAATCCCTGTTACCCCTGCAGCTGGTTTCTTGAGACAGCTACGTTTGACGTAGCAGCTCAGAAGAAGGATCAAAAGGATGCTTCCTAGGCTCAGTGTGTGATGTTGCTCGGCATGACTCCCGATATGCTTAAGGCAACATGAGAAAATGGGTCTCTTCTAAATGCTCAAGCATCTGAAGGATCTCTTTAATTCTGAATCTCGTTTTGAGATTTATGAAGTGATGAGAGATATGTTCAAATGTCGGTTAGCTAAAGGAGAGAAGATTTCACCTCATGTGCTTATGATGATATGCCTAATTGATAAACTTGGTAATTCAGGCTTTGTGCTAAAAGACCAATGTTTTCATTTATGATATCCTTTAGTCGCTTCTGGATTCATATTTTAGCTTCATTGTGAACTACAATATGAATAAGATGGATGCGACCATGCCTGAACTTCACAGCGTGCTCAAGATTTTTGAGTTCACTATCACTAAGATGGTGTTCAAAAGAAGGAGCGGGTAGACAAGGATGTGTGCCTCTACTATAAGTAGAAGAGGGAACTTGAAGAAGGACTATAAGGTTCTGGTTGCTAAAAGGAAGGCACTAGGTGCTTCTGGCACTAGAACATGTATGTTTGTTATTAAGATAGACATATCCACAAATAGCGCTAAGTGTTGGGTATTAGATACCGGATATGACTCACACATTTGTATGAATGTGAAGGGGCTCATGTGTCTTAGGGCCGTTAGGCCGGGTGAAGTCATCTTACATGTGGGAACGGAGCAAGAGTTGCTACTGAACGTGTGGGACTTATGTGTTAGACTTACCATTTGGTTTTAGATTAGAAATTAATGATTGTCATTTCGTTCTTCCTATTACTCGCAACATTATTTTCATTCCTATGTTCGACATTGAGGGTTATTCCTTCCATTTTAGTGATAATAATTGTTATTTCACGTTGAATGGTGTGGTTTATGGGAATGCCCCTATGGTGAATGGTTTATACTTGTTGCATTGAGGATATAATGTTCTTAATATACAAAATAAAAGACTCAAACTTAGTAATCAAGAAAACCCGACTTACTTGTTACATTGTAGACTTGATCATGTAAACGAGAAAGGAATTGCAAGGTTAAGAAAGTTAGACTACTTAACCCCATTTGACTTTGAGTCTTATGGAGATTGCGAATCTTGTCTCAAGGGCAAGATGATCAACAAACCTTTTTTCTGGGAAAGGGGTGCGTGCCAAAGAAGTTCTAGAGTTGATCCACAACAATGTATTACCACTCTAGCTAGGGGTCACTTCGGATACTCATCACTTTTACTGATGATTTCTCAAAATACGGATATGTGTATCTTATGAAACACAAATTCGAATCTTTTGAGAAATTCAAAAAGTTTAAGGTTGAAGTAGAGAAGTAACTTGGTAAGAGTATTAAGACTCTTCGATCAGATCGAGAAGGCGAATACCTTAGCCATGAATTCACTGATTACTTGAAGTTACATGGAATCCAGTCACAATGGACTCCTTCCGGAACACCTCAGATGAATGGTGTGTCCGAGAGAAGAAACCAAACCCTGTTAGACATGGTAAGGTCCATGATGAGCTTTTCCTCTCTTCCGACATTCTCATGGGGATACGCGTTACAAACCTCAATCCACATTCTGAATAGGATTCCATATAAATCGGTTGAGCATACACCATATGAATTATGGTGTGGCAAGAAGCCAACTTTTACACATATCAAACATGGGGTTGCCCCGTGATTGTAAAAGGAATGCTTACCGACAAGTTGGAATCCAAAGGTGAAAAGGGTTACTTTGTGGGATATCCTAAGGAAACTAAAGGATATTACTTCTACCCACCTGAGAAACAATCAGTGATTGTTTCTAGGCAGACCAAGTTCCTCGAAGAAGACTATGTCTTTAAGGAACAAGGTCGTAAGCTGATAGAACTTGAAGAAATTCAAGAACCACAAATTAACAAAGAGACTGATATCTTGTCAAAGCAACATGACAAGGAATCAGTGGGAGCATTCAGCAACTTTCACGGTGGGAGTCTTTCACTAGGTGATCGTCTTTCAGCTAGTGGGAGCGTAATTGGAGTATGCTTGCCAGTGCAAGAACCTCCAAGTGGGCTGAATGAGAACAACATTGTTCAAACTCCCGCCCCAGAGGCATCTAAAAGTGTAGCTCTTGAGGACTCTCCGGACACTGATGAAATCAATGCACCACAAAATTTTCACGATCAGAATGTACAGCCTGCACAACCACAGCTTCGTAAGTCAATTAGGAATCCTAATCCGCCCATTAGATATGGTTACCTCTTGGAGGAACTCGATAATATGGACATATCGGATAAGGACTGTCCTAATACTTATTCTGAAGCAATATCAGATATTAATTCAGGGAAGCGGCATGAAGCCATAAAATTCGAGATAGACTCGATGTACATAAATCAAATCTGGGACTTGGTTGAGTTGCCTGAAGGGGTTTGACCCATATGTTGTGATTGGTCTTCAAAAGCATGACCAATATCCACAAGGATAGATCCAAGAGGATGTTGGGGCTGTCACAGTCCACCTATGTAGACAAGGTGTTGAAGAGTTTTGCGATGGAGAACTCTGAGAGAGGATCTCTATCTGCAAATCATGGGATAAAGCTATCAAAAAATGATTGTTCCTCTGTTGAAGTTGATATCAAGCACATGAAAGATGTCTCATATGCATATGCAATTGGGCTAATCATGTACGCTATGACCTGCATTAGGCCTAACGTGGCCTACGCTATCAACATCACTAGTAGATACCAACATAATCTGGATGAATCTCACTGAATTGCTGTCAGGATCATTCTGAAGTATCTTAGACGAACTAAAGAATGTTTCCTTGTCTATAGTGTACAGTCAGAACTAGTAGTGACTAGTTATGTTGACGCAAGTTTCCAATCCGATTGTGACGATTACAAATCACAGTCAGGTTACGTTTCACTCTCAATAATGAGGTGGTCAGTTGGAATAGTTCCAAGAAAAATGACCGAAGATTCAACAACCGAAGTTGAGTACATTGCTGTATCAGAAGCCTCAAGAAGGTTGTTTAGATTTTATAGTTCTCAAGAGAACTAGGGGTAGTTCTCAGTGCCAGTTGTCTAATAAAATTATATTAAGACAACGTTGGTGCGAATGCGTAAGCAAAGGAACCGAGATCAGCAAACAGAAACAAGCATGTACCTAGACTTATCATTTGATCCAAGAGATCATAAGGATAGGAGAAATGGAATTAAAATGTATTCCCACATATTTAATTTGGAAGATCACTTCACCAAAACACTGAGTGTTCATGTACACACTAGACATTTGATGGTCCAGGGGTTAGACATGTAGATGATTGACTCTAGTCCAAGTGGGAGATTGTCAGTGTTAGTGTCCTAGAGACATTCTATTGAAAGGACATAATACTCGATGATATTCAGTTTGACTTAATATTATAGTTCATTTAATATTAATATATGGCAATACACTTGTTTGAATATTATGTTTGATTGTTTGCATTTATTCATGCAAGTGGTCCCATGAGTCATTGATGTCATTGAGGTTGTGAGAACTCAGATGACTTAAGCATGATTCTCAAATAGCCCCGATCAAGGATCATCAAGAATGAGATATTGATGATGCAATGGAGATTGGTGTGCGATCTGCATCATACTCTTAGAGAGTGTAGTAAGATCTCACTTACTACGAGATACTAGGTATCTCATGATGGATGCACAAATACCTTAGAGGGTATTGGTATACCCATCCCAGAAATCGTTTGATGTATTTCCACTATATGTGTCTACGGGTGTCTCGGTTAGTGGGAGCAATGCGATACTCGTTTGACTTGAGGTCAATACGCACGACATGTGTGGGATGATGAACTTTGACCATGACCGACGCTTGCACCCTTCCATGGGTAGATATGGCTTGGATTGGGTTCATCACGAAATGCATGTGCGTGGTAGTTTAGCCAAGAATATGATTCATTCCTCAATGTGGATTTAGAGAGAATACTAGTCTTCTCATCATAATTGGATCTAAGTCATCGACCAATGCACGTCAACTTAGACTTTGTGGCTAAGTGTGACATACATGATCAATTAGTGATTGGAGATAATATGATTAAGTTATTTGAATAGACATTTCATCATGTTCAAGACTTAATCGAGTATTCGCGAATGAAAGGAGGAAATCATAATAGCCCATGTTTCAGTTACATGTAGTTGCACGTTTCTCGCAACGTACCTCATATATTGAGAATGTCTGATTTATTGTCTAGGGTTCAATTAAGATCGTTAGTTTGACTAATCGCTCGATATATGAGGGTCTATGGGTCACACAACAAGTAGTCCCCTTTTACGAATTATAATTGGTTGATTAAATGTTAAATTGGATTTAATATTTAATTTATGATGAATTAATTAATAATAGATTAATTTGGAATTAATTATTATTAATGTTTAATTAAATTGGATTTAATTAAATAGGATTCCCAATAATAATATATGGAATATTATTATAGGATTTAATAAATATGGAATCAAATCCGTAGAGATTTAATATACATGGGAATTAAATCCGTAGAGATTTTATATATGGAAAATACATCTAAGAGATTTATTTTATAAGATTAGGGATTTTATTTCCTAATCAGGTTAGCTTAAGATTTAAGTTGGGTCTTCCCTATATATATGAGCTCTTGGGAATTCACAAATAACGTTAATTCATATTTCTCCATAAAATCTAGAATAGGAATTTTCCTAGCAAATTTCGTCTTAGATTCAACGCTGGCAATCTGTGCAAGTCCGTGAACGGTGATTACATGGATACGATAGTAGAGAAATATGCGTACAATTTACTGTAAGATTTCTCTTTATCTTTATACGTATTCAATTATGCACTTACATGTTCGTTGTTGGTGAACTGTTTATTTCTGCTGCGCATGTATTACGTGTTTATGTGCCTCTAAATTCCAACATTTTGCCCTTATAAAGAAAATAGATCCTCTGCAATAACTGAGCGGTGCAGTTCATTGCAAAGTCGTTAGATCACAAACACAATTTTGATCCTCTACAGTAACTACACGGTGTTCATTGCAGAGGATCCAAATCCCCTTTTAAATTGATGGAGTTTAAATATTCACCAGTACTTCAATTGTCCTCTATTGTATTTGGACCCGTGTGTGTGATCTAACGATTTTACAGTGAATTACACCATGCAGTTACTACAGACTATGTTTTAAAAAGTGGATCGGACCGGCCAATCAGACCGGTCCGACCGCTACTCGGCCAGGCTTCCTGCCCGCTCATGATATGCTCAAAACGCCAAAAAACGGTGCAAATCGGTGTCCGGTTGAACCGGTCGTTCGCTGGTTCGACTCTATATTTAAAAAAAAATACTGAGAAGTCGTGAGGTTATTGGCTCGTCGGCAGACTCTTACTTGCAGTGGCAATGGCGGTGGGCTCTTCTGTTAATGAACTCGCGAACACCGTTGCAGAAAACCAGTTTATTTTGCTTGCGACCTCTCTCATTGGGAAGGAATAGTGTGGAGGGATGGGGAGGCGCAGCCGGGGGAGTTCATTATTGTTAAATGAGAGGATAATTTAGGGTTTTGATATAAATATAATTCTGTTTTGATAACTAAAACCGATGGGCTTATCAAAATTGCTTGTGGGCTCAACTATTTTTAAAGTTGGAATTTAATCAATTTGGTTGGAAATGGATACTGGAATTTAATTCAATTTGGTTGGAAATGGTCGTTGTAATTTAATTAGTTAAATTTAGGATTTAAAACAATAGTTAATTAACACTAATAAATAAATAATTAAAATATTTAAATTTAAATTTTAGTATTGTTGACATTTAATTTGTATTGTTAAAATTGATATATAAATTATAATATTACATGCACGTTTACTTTTTTTTATCATAATTTGTTCATAAAATATACTATTATAAGTAGAATAATAGATGATGATCAATAATTTATATATTTAATTATATATTACGTAATTATGACGTCATATTGGCTCAACTGCTTTAAAAACGGTCAAACTCGATCGGATCGATCCGACCAAAAACGCTAAAGATGTCCGGTCGAGCACTAAGCTCAATATAAAAGCACTAAACTCAATAATAGGAGCACTAAGCTCAATAATCGGATACACTTGATGCAATGGAACGCATAATATCTCACAAGATTCACATTTGATTGAACTCATATAATATCCACGTATCATCAATTATCATCAATTAAACACAAATAAATAACATAATAATATATTTATACACTGTAGCTGCAAATTAATTTCTACTTACCCCTCGAATCCGTAAAATATTGTTACCTCAACCTTTTAAATTGTCATATCGAGTCCCACTGTGTCGGCCGCACAACCTCGGCGTCTACCACCTTGACTCCTCCTCCTGCCTCTTTTTTTTTTTTTCTTTTTCTTCTTCTTTTGCTTCGCCGAAGCACCGCCTCTAACTTTTTTTTTTCTGCCTAAAACGAGGCTTGTGGTAATATATATATCCCACCTCCTTGTTTTTTTTCTTCAAAGGTAAGTTTCCTTTTTAATTTTATTACTAATGCTACTTTAATAATTAATTTGGTGCTTATGCACCCCAACACACATAGAAGGTTAGTCCATATGTATATACATTTTTATTAATAATGCCATGCATACGAATGCTACGCATATATATCTACATCTCACATATACACTATATACATTACTATATATATATTATATTCATACATATATTTTTATTTCTTCATTTAATGAATATTATTAATTAATTATCAAATTATTTATACAACAATTAAACACTTTACAATATGCAATCGAATATCACTAAACCCCAATAAACTATATTAGAATTGTCTCAGCACTGATCACATATCCGCATAACAAATAATTCATTAAAAAAATAACACGCAAGATAAATAATGCAGTTTCACAAACAATATATAAATAATATTAACACGTAAATAGTATAAAATGCATGTAATCCATGAAACATACTGAACAAAGACACATACTTATAAATTTGCGGCGTGTGATTTAATAACATTTAAACATTGACACCTAACTTCTTTTCTTGACAACGGCTATATCATATGGATTGGAGGTTCATAATATATATCTATTAATTAAAATACTTCAAATCTCTAAAATTTTAAACTAAAGAAAAATGAAATATACATTCGAATAACACCTAATTAATACGAAGCACCTACAATGCTTAATGAATATCATAAAAAAATTAATGAGACCCGGATATTACACATTCTATCCCCCTTAAAAATATTTTCGTCCTCGAAAATCAGTTTTAATTGATAAAATATGAGTGAATGCGTAAAATTTTGAAATAATCATGTAGTGAGTGTACTTTATGACATAATTATAGCATTAAATTGCTTTGAACTTGAAATTTGGATTGTAACATGTGATGCATGTATCATATCATATTTTCCATGATCAAGTAGTAATTAACATAACATATAAACACTCATGTCATACCTTGGAGTTGTAGTGGTGGAAGGTGGTGGATGTCGTAACATATACTCAAAAATGCATGATTTAAATTCTATTGCAAAAATATTTTTCTTGATTAAAAATAAAGATTTTATTTTTACAAGTCTACAAGAAATTTTATAGGCCTGCTCTGATATCAACTGTCACATCCTGATTTTTCGTTGGCTTTCGTGAATAAATTTTATAAAAATTTGCAGCGAAAAGTAAAATAAATAGATATGCACTTCAAAAATTATTTACTAAAATATTTAATGAATTAAATACAAAAGAATGAGATTAAAAATTTGTCTAAAAGATGTGACCAAAATTTAAAATACAATTTAAATTTAAATTTAAATGCTAATCAACATGAAAGTAATTTTTCTCAAGATGCATCCACTGTCCCTCCACCGCACTCATTTAATCTGTAAAATGTTAAAAATGTATGGTATGAGTAAAACCACTAGCTCTGTGAGAGCTCGTTTGTCAATGTTAAAAACGAATCATGTAAACAATCACTGAATATGACAACACGCTATAAATTAATTTTAGCAAGGACCCACTTGTGATCCGAGCTACTACAGAAACTGTTGAACATGTCATAAATATATATTATGTTGCCTATTGTTGTAGCTATAGAATGTCACATTTAGACAATAACAATTTACATTCAAAGAATTTGATAAAGACACGTAAATTTAAATTATAATCCCCATCATGAATTAATGTCATGGATGCAAAAGATGTAATGAAATAACTTTAATCATTGTTTAGAAAATGCTCTAGAGTTCTGAAAAGTATGAAAAATATTTTGTGTGTGTTTTGATTTCACAAAAAGAAACCTTTATTTATAGGGAAGAAAATATATTTCCTAGTGGAATTGGAATTTGGGATATCTCATGAAAATCTTGAGATTTGATGCTCGTAGATAAAGATAAAATTTAAAAGATATACTTTATATATTCTAATAATTACATAAACAGTCATATAGCAATGAATAAAAGTGGGTCTCATGTGCATCTAAGTGCATAGTGCACTCATGCAAATGGATGATCCATTTAAAAAAACGAGTTAGCCTATTATTTAAGAATATATTATGCCGAAAGCACATTTTTATCAATTAGGACTTGGTCTAGTGGTTAAGTGTGTCCCCTGCGAGATGAAAGGTATTGGGATCGACTCCAGCTTCTACTTCCGTGTCAAACCTATTTAAATGTACTATAATGGTATTGGGTTCATTTCCCAATTTTTTTTTTTTTATAAAAACTCATATGAGACGGTCTCATGCATATGAGACGGTGCACAATCAACACCCACCTCTCAAGTGTTAAAACATCAATGACAAATTACACTCTGTCTCATCGTGAGACGGTCTCACGCAAGAGGTGCCCTTTTTTTTATTTTTTATGGCCTGCTTCTTTGTTTTTTTTATTCTATTTTCTTTTTAAAAAAATTAATTATTTATAACTTAAAGGGGCAACTATCTATAACTAAAACATTTAACTATTTATAACATAAACATGCTACTACTTATAACAAAAATATGTAACTACTTTTAACATAAACGTGCTAAACCTATAACAAAAATGTCCTATAACAAAAACGTGTAACTATCACTGGAACGTGCAACTACTTAAAACATAATCGCGCAACTACCTATAACAAAAACGTGCGACTACTTATAATTGAAACGTGCAACCACCTATAACAAAAACGTGCAACTATTTATAATTGAAAAGTTCAACTACCTATCACTAAAAACGTGCAACTTACTATCACTGGAAACATGCAACTACTTAAAATAGAATCGTGCAACTACATATATATAACAAAAATGTGTGACTACTTATAATTGAAACGTGCAACTACCCGTAAAAAAACATGCAACTTACTATAACTGAAAAGTGCAACTTCCTATAAACAAAACGTGCAACTTATAACAATAATGGCTATCGTGTTCCCTTCTTCTCCACAATTCACCAAAATTGAGTCTCCAGTCGTCGAATGTGACGTCGTCTTTGAGGCAATTCAGCCAATCGGACAAATCTCTTTAAGGCATTTCGTCAAACATCTTCACCGCAGCCACAAACACACCACTTTTCGCACACACCCTTCAAAGATCTCGCAATAAAAACATCCGAAAAAAACCTAATTTTTATCAAATGGGTATGAATCTTTTCCCCATAATCTACTCTCCTTAATCCACTACAAGCCTTCAATACACTTGGATAAGTGTAATTATCAGGATTCAAATAAGAAAACTGCATCAAACTACTTATAATACTCTTACCTCTGATTTCTTCAATGAGACATAGATGAATCCATTACATCCATGAGTATCATCACTTGCAGATCTGCTCCTCCACCTTGGTGAGAACAAACAAAGAGACAGGAGGAGAGGGAGAAGAGGCAGAGAGGCGTGAGGGAAAAGGTGTAGACGAATTAGAAGAAATAATGAAAAAAAATAAATCCAATTATATAGGATCTGAATCCCTTGAAATTTAGGGATTTTGAAATTTTGATAAAATATCTTTTTGGAGAGAAAATTGAAATTTAAATCCCTTGAAATTTTGGAATTTTGATAAAATATCTTTGGTAAATATTAAAAGATAGATTTGAATTTTAAAAGTATTGATAAATAAATCTCTTCATGGATGTTTTTAAAAAATATATATAACTAACTTGAAATTTTCGGGTGTTACATTTCATATTTTTTTTTGCATTGGTGGACTATGTGAGTAAAATAAATTTTTTTAACAAGGTTAAAATGGTATTTTTTATGTAATATTAGGTAGAATAAATTTTTGATTCTTCTTGTGGGTAAAATAAATTTTAGATGTATGAAATTGAGTAAAATAAATTTTCTTCCAAAAAAATTCTGATCGAGATAATAATTACATTCGTAATCAAGTAAAAAAATTCAAATAAAAGGAAATGAATGTATGAAATTTAATCTACCATGTCCATCACACACGTACAATACGACTAGAATCACAAATGGAACTAACACAGAGAAGGGATTGATATTTGAAACGACAGCAAATGAGCGCTTAGAAATTAGGGCTTTTAAGCGTAGAGCAAAAACTGCGTATGTCCAGGTGATTTTCTAACTATCGTATTTCATTCTCGCATTCATTAAGTAATTTGCCTTAGAAATTGGTTGTTTGGTTTCATAATTTTGTATTATGCTCCGAAATTATTTATTAGATCATTCTGAGTGACGATTCGATTCTCAAAACCTGATGGAAGAATCAGTAAGCAGTGTATATGAGGATCGACTCAGTGAGTTGCCGAAGTCTTTAGTTCATATAATCCTCTCCTTCCTGCCGATTAAAGATGTTGTTTCGACAACTCTTCTCTCCAAACGCTGGGAAAACCTCTGGACAACAGTTCCCTCTCTTAATTTCTGTGAAATTATAAGAGAAAACGAAGAAAACTACGGAATAGTAGACAAAGATGAAGGGAATGGGGCAGAAAATGAGGATGAAGGCAATGTGGCAGAAAATGGAGATGAAAGCAATGTGGCAGAAAACGAAGATGAAGGCAATTGGACAGAAGATGAAGATGAAGATGAAGATGAAGATGAAGATGAAGATGAAAATGAAGATGAAGGTGAATGTGAATGTGAAGATGAAGGCAATTGGACAGAAGATGAAGATGAATTTGATTTGACAGAAGGCGAAGATGAATACGATGGGACAGAAGACGAAGATGAAGACAATTGGACAGAAGACGAAGATGAAGGTGAAAACTATGGGGCGGAAGAAGAAGAATATGAACGCGACAGGATAATGACAGAGAGGTTTGGGAAATTTGTTAATCGAGCTCTGATATTGTGGAAAGGGATTAAGATTGTGAAGTTCAAAATTGATATCAAACCTCACTTTGATCATTCCTCATTAGTTTCTGATATTTATTCGTGGACGCTTTTTGCTATAAAAAATAAAGTAGAAGAGTTAGAATTAATCACTTCGGCCGAATACTATGCTCCACAGTGCCTGTATTCGTGTTCATCGATACGAAAACTATCACTGGTCGGTTGTTCGGTTCGAATGGATGAATCTCCTTCTTGGAATCACCTCAAGATTTTAAGAATCATCACATCTTATGCTTCAGTTGGCTGCTTTTCTGAAGAACTGATAAACCTGATTCTGTTGGGTAGTCCTGAGTTGGAAGTGTTTGAGTTGCAACTTGGGCGTAACATTGCCAACTTCAATATCAGTTCTACAAGTTTAAAAAAGCTGAAATTCGAGAATTCTTTATATTTTAAAAAGGGATTCCTGAATGCGTTGAGCATCTCTTGTCCAAAGCTCGAAAAATTAGATATTTCAGGTTTGTTTGGCAAGTGCTTGTTAATCGACGTCTCATCTTTAGTTGATGTAACACTTCACTTGTATAACGGTAAGGATAAAGAATATGATTATGATTATTATGGACTTGAGTTGGCGCGTTTATATGAGTTGCTTGGAGAAGCCCTGGAGCAAGTTTTTTCAACCATTCGACATGTCGAAAAAGTTGCACTATCAAATTTGTGTGTTCAGGTTTGGCTTCTTGTCAATATCATACGCTTTCCGTTATAGTTATGTGTGTAATGAAGTCTTAGTAATAATAGTTGTTCGAAAATTTACTTGATGTTGATCTAATTTACATGTTGAGAAACTCCCTTTGTTGATCTCATTTCTTAAATTTCAATATGGTCAAGAGCTTGATGGTTATATGCTTTCTTGGTGGAATGGCATGTAAACCTTATGACTGAATTTTATTGAGCTTCTTATGTAACGTTTACTAGAATATGAACTCGTTAATTTTGTTTTAGCGTCAAACACAATTTTTAAACTATTTATGTTAGCTAGTAGATTCTGCATATATTGTCTTTGTTGACTAGGGAATTATTAAGGAATTACTAATAATAGATTTGGAGCTAATGTTATTGCCTTTTAAATTTTTCCTAGCTCTCATTTTCTGACTGCAATCTATTTAATCTCATACCAGGTGTTTTGTGCATCACACAAAAAATATTTTCATTCCCCTTTACCAAATGTCAAGTTTTTAAAACTTGATGTTCGCCATATTGAGTTCGGTAACATGGTGGATTTACTTGGGACTTTTCCTAATCTGAAGATGTTAGTCATTGAACACCACGCTTCTACAGAGCCACCAGTCTTCAGTACAGTGAACTACGCGGAGTTTGAACAAGTCTCTCCAAATCCTTTCTGCTGCAACTGAAGATTGTCGAGATTACTCTACATTTGTCTGATTTGTCAATCTTTGGATTTATAGAGTTTTTGTTGAAACATGCTATCATGCTTGAAAAGTTGGTAATTCAGGCTACAGGGATCACGCCATGTCAACAACAGAAGACGTTTCAGAGAAATTGCTGAGCATGACTACATCCTCCCCTACTGTAAAAGTGATTCTCAAGACTCAAGAATAATTGATCATCTTCTAGGAATTCAGGTACTAGCAAATTTAGGATATCTTCTGATTCTAAACTTCTTTTTGCTTATGCATACTTAACATTTTGTGAAATGCTTGCAAGGCAAACTGCTAACTCCGATTTTGTGCTAGTTTTTGGTCGTTGATAGTTGAGATATCATATGTAATTTAAGGACTTTGATGTAGTGTTAATGATGTTTCTAAATTTCATCTCTCCTCTCTCACTAATTTATTCAGATATTACTATACGCATAGAGGAAATTGAATTTTTCAAGTGCTATTATTTCACTATAGTTTTGATATTTCTTAAGCTACAAATTTTAAATTGTGCATTGTGTCGAACTGCTCTGTTCACTTCAAGTTCTCACATCGCTTATCACTATCATTAAAGTTGTAATGAGAAAGAATAATGCAAAGTGGCTTGTCCAAAAATTAAGTTGGATGATTTTTTTATTTTTTTTTTTTTTGAGCGCCAGTTGGATGATATTAAAATTTTAGAGTAACACTCTATTTTTAGTGATTATAATTTGAAGGACATTGCCTAATAATGTTTTTGTTGATAAAAAATAAAATAAAAGGATCACATTGAAATCTTTACTAAACTATAGGGACAAAAAAATTGTGTGAACTTGAGTTCACATTAAATTCTATTTTTTTCATTCATAAATACTATCATTGTTGCATTGATGCACTATCATTTTTTTTTAAAAGTAAAGTATTTTTTAAATTATGACACTGTATAAATATAATAAGAGTAGTAAAGCACGGCGAATTATATAGGAGAACTACTAACTATGAATCTTGAAATTCCATTCAGAAGGTTTGAGGATGGGCTCATAAATTCTTGATTTTTGATAGGCCCAGGTTATTAACACCCTAGCTTTTAGAAAATACACCACCTAAATAAGTTTATGTCTTATAAACTTAGTACACCACAAACAAACTTTTTGAACTATCATTTGTTGTGTAACAAATAATCGGGTTAAGGGATTTAGATGTGACTAGTTATTTGTTGACACAAATAAGTAATAATCGAACAAGAAGACTGCGGGAAGAACTCTTGAGTTCTTCCCTTAAATTTGGTGTTGTATAGATGATGAGAGAAAAATGAGAACAAGATTGGGAGGATCCAAGTCCTCTACAATGAGGGGTGTGGTCCTCTATTTATAGAGGATCAACCCTGAAAGCTAAAAAACAGTAAATACATCTTGACCCTTTATTTTAGGGTTTTATTACAACTGTTGATCTAAACAGTAAAATTATATCTATATTACATCAAATTCACTTGTCTTGTTTCGTAAAGTTGACGTTGACTCTTGGTTTTGCCAGATTATCCTCTCGGGCTGTGCTTGTCGGCTTTCCTCGTGGAGCGACCTCGGGAGAGGTCATTCGTGGAGCGACCTCAGGGGAGGTCGCCCGCTCAGGCGGTCTTTATTCTTCTCTTTCCGACCTCGTTTATGGATCATCCTTGAGGGAGGTTGCTCGTTAAGGTGAGCTTGATCTTCTTCGCTCATCGCCAGGTCGCCCTATAGAGGCCGACCTCAGCATCTCGTACTCTACAGCTGAACTCAATTCCAACCGCCTCGTCATCACCATTTGGGTACTTGATCTTCTGTTGGGTCGGGTTGATTTGGGCTTAGGTGGGCCCTGCTGACGTGTCGGATATGGCACATATCCAATTTGATTTGTGCTACAACAATAGCCCCCAAGGTCGGTCTTTGACTTTGTTCGGAGTTCGATCTTGATTCATGTTATAATAAGATTTCATCATTCGATGCGTCTGCGGTCACAATGTTTGCCCCCGAGCTTGCTCGGATGTCTTATGAGGTCTTGATGGCTCACATTGAGCCCCTAGGTTGAGAATTTTTCCTATGCTCGTCGTCGATTTTGTGTGTGCTCGTACACTGAAGTGAACCCCTTTGTACAAGTTTTTTCTGTGCTCGTACTCCGAGGTGAGCCCCTTTGTAAGAGTCTCTTCTGTTGTTCGTCGAGAATTTTATTAATTACTCGTCGAGAGATGGGGCTCGTCGAGAATTTTATTTTGGTTACTCGTCGAGAGTTTTATTGGTTGCTCGTCGAGAGTTTTATTGATTGCTCATCGAGAGACGGAGCTCGTCGAGAGTCTTATTTTAGTTACTCGTCGAGATACGGGGCTCGTCGAGAGTTTTATTTTAGTTTATTTTATTTTATATTTTTGTTCGACTGTCTCATGTGTTTGCAGTCTGTTTTGGCTTGTCGTCTTAATTTTTCTTTCGACTGGTTGTCTTATCGTTTTGCGACTTCAAAAGTCTTAGAATTTTTGTGTTTTTGGACATATTTTCTTCGCTGAATTGATCTCTTTTGAGGTCAACGACCTGCTCCTTTGTCTTTTGACATGAAAATTCTGATCGCCTTATTCACGCTGCGATCCCAGTTTCTTAGAAATATTTTAATTTTGTAATTCGAATGACTTAAGAATTGTGATCTTATTATCTTTTTTGCACTTTCGCCGTTTCACCATTTAATATTATTTATGATTTTTCCTCTCTACGATCGCCTTACTAGTCATGCATCTAAAGTTACTTATTTAGCGCCGTCGTCAATTATTTCAATTTAGCCGCTTCATGACTTTTCCTCTCTACGCATCGCCTTTATGTTGGTTATTTACTCATTTGAACTGTCAATTAATTATCGCCGAAATTATCGCGATTTTTCTTTCGCCTTACTAAATTAGGATCTATAGGAGTTACTTATTTATATCAACCATTAATTACGCCGTAATTCATGATTTTTCCTCTATAGATCGGGCCTTACTACCGTAGCATCTATAAGAGAGTTATTTATTTGCCGCCATCGACTATTTTCCGCCGAAGCTTTCAAGGAACATTTCCTCTCTACGCATCGCCTTACTAAATTATGATTTAGAGTTACGATTATGCGCTTGTCGAACCATTTTCGTCGAAAGTATTCGCGACTTTTCCCTCTCTGCTGCACTTACTAAATTAAGCGTGCGATCTATAGGAGTTTATTTATTTGGCGCGTCGGCAACCATTTCGCCGAAATGTCATGACTTTTACCGCTTGACAATTTTTCGCCTTGTGGTGTTCTTTGCTTTTCGACTTAGATAGGGTATGCGACCGAGGTCGACTTAGAGATGGTAGTGCGTGTTTTCCTTTGGCTTGCCGTCTTACTGACTTTGCGACTTCGCCTTGCCTTTGGTGCATTTTGCTTAGGTATACACGATATTTCTTTGCTTGTCGTCTTATTGACTTTGCGACTTAGTTATCTTCGGACATGGCTTCTTCGGGAAGCAATCTCTTTGGAGATCGCATGTACTTCCCTTTGTCCTTATATTTTTATCTTTTTATTACTATTATGCTTCAGAGTATATCATGATATGAGCATTTTTGTATTGCAGGATTTATTTTTTAGAAAAGATGATCTCCTTGGAGGTGATAGACTGGTCCCCTAAGTCCTTCAATATGAAAATCGAAGTGTATGAAATTTGGGTTTGAGCGAAATGATTATGAGACGAAAAACCTTGTCGAATCGAAAGGCCAAAGCAATGTTTGGTTATTTTATTTTGAGACCGATATTCAGCATACTTTGAAAATTTAGGGTCATAAAGTGGATCACGTGTTCGTGAGGAAATTCCTTTGAGAGAGAGCTTGAGATTTAAGATTCTTCTAAACATTGTAAAGATGATTTAGAAAGTTTGGAAAGTTTGGAAAGTTTGGAAATTAATCTGGTATCTTGATAAAGATATCTTTCGTAAATGGAGATATACTTGAATTTCAAATCTATCGAAGGAAGATCTCCTATGGATGTTTTAATAAGATTATAATTTACTTGAGATTTTCGGAGTGTCAGCAATAATTTTGGATTTTGATGCATGACATCTTGTTTTGTGTTTTGACTTTGATATATTTCCAGGAAGTTACCGGAATATACCTGATACGAGTGGATAAGATTTGCTCATAAGATCTTTGATGCAAGTGGCGAGCTCGTGTGGAGAGCTCTTTCGGTTCTGCTCGTGGGGATGAGTAGTTCATCGGAGTTATGCTCGGGATGAGTATGTCTTCAAGGGGAGCTTGTGAGAGAGAGCTCGGTAAGATACTGCTCGGGATGAGCATGTCTTCTAGGGTAGCTCATGAGAGAGAGCTCGGTAAAATATTGCTCGGGATGAACAAGTCATCAAGGGGAGCTCGTAAGAGAGAGCTCGGTAAGATACTGCTCGGGATGAGCATGTCTTCTAGGGGAGCTCATGAGAGAGAGCTCGATAGAATACTACTTAGGATGAGCAAATCTTCAGAGATGGCTCGTTGGAGAGAGCCGGATGGGATCCTGCTCGGGATGAGCAGGTCTTCTAGGGTAGCTCATGAGAGAGAGCTCGGTAAAATATTGCTCGGGATGAGCAGATCTTCAGAGATGGCTCGTCGGAGAGAGCCGGATGGGACCCTGCTCGGGATGAGCAAGTCTTCAAGGGGAGCTCGTGAGAGAGAGCGCAGTAGAATACTATTCAGAATGAGCAGGTCTTCAGAGATGGTGTTGGGAAATCTGTAATTTAGTTTTGATGGAAGTTCCAAAACAGGTTGTAATAGACCAAATGATCTCATAATTGATCGATGACTTAGAATCGATTAAGATGACCAAATTTAAATGTATAGATAAATGATGTAAAGATAGGTCACATATTGAGGGAACTCAATATGTATAGGTCGTCGAAGTATCGGATGACCCAGATAAGGTCGATGATCAAGACTAAGCGCAAATCGTAAGACAAGAAGTCGGAAGATCGTGAAGACAAGAAGACATCAAGACTCAGATGAACTCAAGACTCGGATGAACTCAAGACTCGGATGAACTCAAGACTCGGATGAACATGAAGACTCGGATAAACTCAAGACTCAAGAATAAACCCGAAAACTCATTATGACCGAAGACACCGAGGCTCGTCGTCACCAAGATCGTAACACTACCGTAAGACCAAGACCTATATCAAATAAGTCTGCGATTGAGCTAAGACAATATGCATCGAAGACTCAAATAAAGGTAGACCGATCGCCATTCGATCAAGTCACCACACCGGTGACAATAAAAAGATACACCGCATAAGACGAATCTTCTACAAAAGGAATATCAATCGCCTAACGGACAAATTTCTCGAGGCGCCGCTTATGGGCTGCGAGAAAGTGACACGTGCACAAAAAGAGCTGACAATGCGGGATACGACGCTGTGGACAAAAACGGTGCTAATCATGCCTACGGCCACGCCGATAATTGGAGCACGTCACAATCATATCCTACAATCTACCTAATATAGCCCGAAATTCAAATTGCTCTCCCATAGCTCTTTGATTTCGAGGTCTATAAAATGGGATTGCTCGAAGGAAGGAAAAGAGAGACCAACCACCATCACATGAACTATTGAGCAAGCGGAACAACTACATTCACGCAAGAAAATTCAAGAAGAATTTCCACTCGAAGAACACTATATTTGAAGATTATTCTTAGAGTGTTCATCCCATTAGTTCTTAGCAAGAAATCCTATCCACTAGCATTTTGGCTACCTAAAACACCGGGATAGATTTCCATTGGAACTCTCAAACATTCTTTACCCAAACGCAGTTAGGTTAAGTTTGTTCCTAAGATTTCGCATCAGGGATTCTAGTTTTACGATTTCTAGTTCGGTTGAGTGTGAACTCGATAAACATCCGTAGAGAGTGTGAACTCAATAAACATCTCGCCATCCCGTGAGGGATATAAGTCCCGCAGGTTAAGTTTGTATAGAGTGTGAACTCGGTAAACATCTCGGCCATCCCGTGAGGGGTATAAGTCTCACAGGTTAAGTTCGGTTAAGGTTCCCCTGTGTTAAGGGAAGAGTGGATATAGGAAGGGTTTCGTCTGAACCACTATAAAAAGTCTTGTGTGCATTTACTTGCTTTTCTTATTGCTTTTACACTATTCACAATAACCGAGTTTAAAATCGCATACATATTCTTCTAAGTTAAGCTCGGTCAACTAAGTGCACTTGATCCGATCGATTGACACTTTAGTCGGTGACCGATTGAAAACTGATTTAAGAATCTGAATTGATAAAACTAGTTTTTGACACGGGTAAAAAACAAGCTTCCGTACCACTCAGTTAAATTGACAGATATCAAACTGATCTGCCCTTAGGCACTCAGTAAGATTGAACATCAATCTAAACCGATACACTAACACTGATCGGCAATCTGCAAATCACACCGATCCAAGAAAAAGTTTTGGAAGTCTATTCACCCTCCCCTCTAGACTTCCACCCTCACAAAAACCCGTCGGGACCTCATGTTGGTATCGGAGCAAAG
Organism: Stenogyne calaminthoides; assembly: GCA_037126765.1. Taxonomy (NCBI): domain Eukaryota; kingdom Viridiplantae; phylum Streptophyta; class Magnoliopsida; order Lamiales; family Lamiaceae; genus Stenogyne; species Stenogyne calaminthoides. The sequence goes on along the minus strand of JBBCBC010000006.1, from coordinate 29,543,681 downwards.
GGTTCTACGCACTAATCGGGCTTTTGAGTATCATCGATTCTTGAGGAAGAATCTTTGTGGTCATTTGAACAGATCTTGAAAACCGCTTTTCAAAACTCATTCGTTTTCAAAATCACTCAAAGATGGATAATACCTCCGCATGTATCATGATTTGCCTAAGTTTTCAATTGATGAGTATGCAGATTAGGCCATATATATGTGCAACCATCTAGGATCGATAAAAGCGGCGAGAATGATGGAAGTCATTGAACGAGGACCCATCATCATATATCACGACAACCCAAATTGGAGGAGATCCGGATCATGCACCGGAAGTCTTGTACGAAAAAAGCCCAAATTTCGATGGATTCGTAAGAAAGAAAGTCAGATACTCTCTGATACAATCGCCAGCATATAATCATGAAGACGATGGATAAAGTCACCAAGGAGAAGATAAAGTGTCTCAAAACCACGAAAAGCAATGTGGGATACTCTTCTTTGAGATATCTTGAAGGAAATAATCGATCAAAGACAATGACTACAAGTTTAACCGGTGAAGTTCGAAATGCTAAAAGATGTTGCCCAACGAGACCATCAACGAGCTCGATGGGAGGATCACCATGTCAAGAAATAAGCTACGAGAACTTGGAAGAGAGATGTCGACAAAGATATCAACTACAAGATCTTAAGATCTCTCACCAAGAAAATGGGACATGAAAGTCACTAGAAGCAAGGATTGCCAAGACATCTCTAAGATGAAGCCGAGTAGCTTGTTCCTAAGCCTTAAAGCTCACGACTTCGATTTAATCGAAAAGAGGACAAGTAGATGAAGACGAGACGACGCCAAGCCTCAACGCCTAAATCGGGCATGGCTTAAAGAACCAAAGAAAGCAGATCAAAGGCCACCGAACTCGTTGAAACATAATGAGTCAAGGTAATAGACGCTTCCTCGCTACTCAGAAACTTGAAATAACAAATACTCAAATTTTGGTAAGTATAAAGCATTCTACAAAAACTATCAAAACACATCAAAAAAAAGAGGCCAACCGACAGATCACTAGAAAGAACTGTGATCCGATGATCAAGAGATCACGCAGAAGAAAAGAAAAGAGATGATCCGTCCGATGAGAGAAGAGATAACAGATCCGGATGTATGAGTTCAGATACCATCGAAAGTGAAGTCACCCGACAGATCCTACAGATTTTGTCGACTCACCCGGCAGAGGAAGTTCCGTGAGATCGAGGATCATGCTTCAATCGGCGAGAAACCAGTCACTACAAAGACCGACGCCTCGACCGACTCCCAGAGAAAGAGAAGATAAAATCTAACAAAAGAGAGCAACGCCTCGTAGATAGAGAAAGCCATGGTCACGACACATCCGGAATTGATGATTCCTATCCGCCCGAGGATTCTTCGCTACTTTCAGAGAAGACTTCGTTCGATAAGCAAGGTTTGCTGACTTCCACGAGCACGAAGATCTCATATTCTTCAGATGACGATGAAGTCCGCCGATGGCCAAGGAGGACCAACTGAGGTAACCTCCAAACCTTCGCTTTTTTTCAATTTCCACACCGCTATTATTAGCACACATGCCGGAGAGATCGACTTACAACTCTACTCGAAAGCAATCGCTTGATGATCTATATGATGCGCAAAGAGACACTTATACAATAAAGGAAGTTTAAAATGACAAGCTAAGGATCGAAATAATCACTTTTGTTAAAGAGAACGCCTCAAGAAAGCTACTTCGAATCGAATCACTAAACCGCCGTAAGGTAATCGAGGAACTTAACATTCTCGAAAGTTAAATCTTCCGATCGGAGAAGCGGATCAAAGATTAGCTAACAATCAACAAAAAAATGTTCGATGATTTCAAAATCCTTCAAGCTAAATTTGATGAGCTATTCCGACTACATGAGAGTCTAAAATCTATCAAGATAGTCTGCAAGAAGAAAATAGAGGTTTTCACGAAGTCATCTAAAATCGCTCAAGATATGAACACCTATTTTCAACGCCGACTAACAAGAAGGGAATTGGGTATGAGAACCCTTCTACATCTCAAAAAAGCCCCGCTTGATTCACTTCGGAAGGATGTAATCAAACGAGTCTCCCAAAAAGATACACTAAAAGCTAAACTTGTATCTCGATAAGGGAAAAAGACTCACGAAAGCAAGTAAGGCAAATGCCTAATCGAAAAGGAAAATGTAAATGGACCCCAATCGATACATCGCCGAGAATCAACAAAGAACCCAGTTCTTCCAAAGAAACCCTCAACTCGTCAACAGATTAGGTATCGTAAGAGACAACCTGTAATAAGGAAATCTAATCGAGACCCAATCAAGGTCACCGCCTAATAAGCAAGCTTTATAGGTAAACCGCAAAGACCACCTATGCCAAAAAAGATGTGAATCTTTTCGATGGTAGCAATCGACATACCCTTATAACCAGAGATCTAGTATTACAGCACACGAGCCACAATCGATTAAAAGAAGACAAAATATAAAGAAAAATCCCAAGTCTTCTAAGTCACCCAAGGCTCACACGAATAATCATACTAATCGAAAAGATATAAAGAGACGATGATTATGTTGATATGTATGGGAGACAAATCGACCTTCTAATCTATCCGATTTTCATAGAAGTGTTTCGCTTGTGTGATCCATAAATCCACCACTAACCCCAGACCCAATTCCAAAGCGGGTACCTAAAGTCCGATTTGGATTGGCAGTTCGCGCGAGATCGGCCAACAAAGCGAGGCAAGCACAAGAACTATCCGATACATCGATAGTGGATGCTCAAGGCATACGATCGAAGCAAACATCTCCTTAGCTTTTACAAAGAACAAGAAGACCACGGTACTCTTCGATGATGATAACTTTGGTTTTACCAAAGGATTCTAACCTTAGAGAATGATGATGTATAAGTAACTCGAGTCTCAGATGTCAAGGATTAAAGCACAATCTACTATCAAGATTACAATTCATGCGACAACGGATTCATTGGCTGAGTTCTCGGCGACAAGTGTACAATAAGAATCGAGCCACTCAACAAACCTTGCTAATCGGTTCAAGGAAAGACACGATCTACACAAAGAGATTGAAATAATTGACTAGAATACATGCTTAATTGTTAAGAGTTCTAAAAGTAGCAATTGCTCGCACAAAAGAATGAGCCATCCGAACTTCAAAACTCTTAACAAGATAAAATAGGATGTCTTTGGTCGAGGGACTTAGAAATGAGATATTCTCCAAAGATCGGACATGTGCCGCGATGTCGGAAGGAAAACAAGTTAAAGCCTCATTCAATGGAATACCGACCAAAGATCCAAAGAGAGTAATCGCAAAATCGCTCCCATATGGATCTATTCGGACCGCCACACCAAATACCTTAGTGGAAGCAAATATACTCTAGTAATCGTGGATGATTATTCCAAGTTTACTTGGGTTGTATTCTTATACTGAGAAGAATGAGACAACGACAAAGATACACGAACCGGTCAAGAAGCTACAAAACGAGAAGGGTGTCGAAGATAGTAAAAAATCGACGATAAAGGTACAGAGTTCCCGAATTCCTTTATTATTGATTTTTTTTACCGAGTTTGGTATACAACACGAGACGTCACCGCAAGAACGCCACAACAAAATGGAGTAAGCGAAATCGGAGAAACAGAACTCTCAAGGAAAGTTCGCCGCGACTACGTTAAATTTAACATGCGACACCAAGTTGTTTTTAGGTATAATCAACATCGTGACGCCATACTCGTAATGAGATGTTCTCCGACTAAGACTCACTTCAAAACACCTTATGAACTGGGAAGGACGTAAAACCTCGTGTTTATACTTCCATGTCTTTTGGGTGCAAGTGTTTCATTCACAACAATGGAAAAAAAGTCACTTGAAGACTTTTGAGGCCAAGTCGATGAGGGCATATTCTTAGATATTCCTCATCCAAAGAAGGCTTTCGAGTTTACAACAAACGAACTCTAGTTGTGGAAGAAAACACCCCATGTGGTCTTTTGATGAGACATCTTCAACAAGAGAAAGTTCGCCGCCAGAACAAGCCGCATTGTCATCAACCGCCACCGACACGCAAAATGGATCGTAAGCATCAAGGAGAAAGAACTCAACACGTAATGCTGTACATTCCGAATCTTGATCTTGCCGATTCAACAGTCAATCGGATCCTAAGGTACGCATAACTGCTGGCCAAGAAGTCAAGCATACCGAGACAAAGATCAACCGAACCATCCGGTTCGGGGAACTCCCGGTTCCTACTGAACGACATCAACACATGATGAGTCCAACATCACCGAGACATGTTCTTATCAAGTGGATCATAATTCCGCACCATTCTCAATCACCGTAATGAACTATCGATATGGATTATGTTCTCCAAACAGACGCACATCGTAACGTAAGGACTGGATTACCAAATATCCAACTTATCTCGATTATCGGAGACCCATCCGATAGAGTCAAAACTAGACATCGACAGGTGAAAGTGTCAATATCTTGTTGTTATCCGTCTTTAAAGGAACCAACTACAAAGAGGAAGCTCTACAAGGCTTAAGTCGATTTCTAGCCACGCAGAGGAGGGCTGAAACAGTTTTGAGAGGAATCAAGTTTGGAAATTGGTGGACGCACTAACTCATCAAGATGTAATTGACACGAAGTGGGTATTCAAGAACATGAGAGATGAAAAATGTCATAACCGGTGAATAAGGCAAGACTTGTTGCTAAGGGGTATTCACAATCGGAAGAATTGATTATGATGAGACCTTTGCACCGCCGCCGCCTAAAAGCCATTTCGGGTTTGTTTACGCATATCTTTTACGAGGGTTCACATCGTGTATCGATGGATGTACAGAGTGCATTCTTAAACCGGTACTAGCGGAGAGGAAGTTTATGTCGAACAACCTCCGTGCTTTGAAAAAGACAACCAAGTGTACCGCTTTAAGAAAGCTCTTTTGACGGCTCAAACAAGCTCCTCGAGCTTGGTATGATACACTCTCTCCGGTTCTTGATAGACGAACCGGTTCACTAAAGGAATAGTGGGATGTAACCTTATTCGAATAGAAGATGGAGAAGATATTCGATGGTTCAGATTTACGGGCGACATCATCTTGGATCTCCCAACAAGAAGTTTATGTGAGAAGTTCGGCAAGTTGATGCAAGGAAGTTCGAGATGTCCATGATGGGTCGGATGAATTACTTTTCGGGTTTACAAGTCAAGCAAGAGTACGAAGGGATATTCATCTCCAAAGAAATACCGAGGAATCTCATGGCAAAGTTTGGAGTTCAACATTGTAAGGAAGCCGAAATTCCCATGATGACCGGGTTCAAGATGGATCCGGATGAAGATGGTCGAGAAAGTTAATCGAAAAGAATATAGAGCTCGATTGGATCACTTCTATACCGACTACCAAACCGAGACCCGGACATTACTTTTCGCGAAGAGGTGTATGTGCGCGATTTCAAAGCAAATCCAATGCAAAGCCACCTGAAAGCGGTAAGCGGATTCTCAAGTATCTCAAGGGCAAGGTTTATTTTACCCATCGATGACAATCTAGAAACTTAGTGGGTATTCGATTCATTCTGAGAGGTTGCGAGAATCGATAGGAAGTCAACCTCGTGTTCATGTCATTTTTTAAATAAACCGATCTCTTGGTTTTCGAAGAAGCAGACATCGATTCTTTTGACATCTCTACCATGAGGCGTAATATATGGGTCGCAGAAGTCGTTGTTCCCAAATCGCCCGCTAAGTCAAAGAAATGAGGGATTACAACATCGTAGCTAAGAACGCATGCTATATTCTCGCGACAAAGAATAGTCTTTATTGCAATCACTTAGAATCTGTTCTCTACATACAAGATGCAAGCATGTGGATGTCCGGACACCATTTATTAGAGATCACGTTGAAAAAAAAAAATATCGGGATGGAAAAGATCCATAATGACAAGCGTAAAGTCGATATCTTAACCAAGCCGCTTGCCGATATCGATTCGAGAGAGTTATCTGATCTAACTAGAGCTTTTGGATCTTGGAGAAAATGCACCGATATGGTTGAAGGATCGATCTCCGAACCGGTTGGTTAACAGACTAACCAAAGGTTAAGTGGAATCAGTTGAGTTATGAATCTCAACCGATCGTACGACCGACGAGGTTCGATCCGGTTCGGATAAGGAAGCGGTCGAAGTCGATAAGATAAATGGATCCGAAGTTCGAGACAAAGGGCGATCGATTCCAAGACATATCGACAAGGAACCGGTCGATTGAAGATTACTTTATAAGTCGATTAAAGCTACAAATAACAAGCAAGTCAAGAGTAAAGCTACAGATCGCATAAGTCGAAATAACACATCAATGGAATAACAGAGTTTTTCATCGATAAGGACCCGAGGTCGATTTACAAGTTACAAGTGGTATCACAAGCTACAAATGCTACAAGCTATCTTCAAGTGGTATTACAAGTACAAGAAGACCCTTGAGGACATAAACCATAAGCCCAAGACAACCCTAGGCGTGGAAGGAGAGAGATTTTTAAGAGTCGATGCTCTCGGACTCTCCCGACCCAGGGGGGGCGCAGAGAAGGTTTCTAGAATCTCGAAAGCCGCCTTAGAGTCTCTGGAGCGAGGAGCCGAGAGCGAGCCTTGAAGGATCTTTAAGCTGTGAGCCCTTAGACCTAAAATCAATGGGCTTTCCAAATTGTTAAATGGGACACAAGGTTACCGTGGTTTGGTCACAAAGACCATATGGCCATGAGTGTCTCATGCAAATATTGAGTTTGATACACTATATTGTATATCAAACCCATGTTTTGTTTCGACTAAGTCTGTTGATGCTAATTCCATTATCTCGATAGGCACACAAGGTGCATACTGGTTAGGAGAAGTGCCTTCATTTGCTTTTTAGCAGATCCGCCTCCCTTGTGGTAAAGAAGTTTAGCATAGATCGTATGTGAAATCTTAGATGACGACGAAAGCGAAAGTGAAGGAACATATCTGGGTTGATTTGAGAAGTTCAATTCATTGAAAAGTGGCTAAAGGTTCCCACCTAAGTTTCAATTTAAATAAGGAACTCATCGGAAAAGCATGAAGGATATGCTAAAGAAGATGAAATGGTTTATGTTGTGGTTGTTTGCCTAACACCCCGTGCTAATTTATAGAAGGAAATTAGGGGTATAAATGCAAATTTTATCTTCTCGTAAGATCTTAAGAGAAATTTGCATCGACAACGCGTTAGAACACGCCACTAATGGTTGGATGAGTTAACAGTGTGATTAATCACAGCGTATCTATGCCATTATTACGGAATGTCAAATCGCGCCGATTTGAGAATCGAGGCGACTTTTGGACTCCCCGAAGTAAAAGTTTTGGCGGGAGTTGACTTCAGTAAATGCGGGTTGATTAGAAGAAGACTGAAGGATAAAGAGTATCAAATAAGAGGATCAGATAAGTGGAGAAGTGTTTCAAGCAAGAATCTGATCAGATAAGTGAGATATTGTTGGGAAATGCATAAGGAAACCATCAGATAAATCAACAAAGTACCAGATCAGATCACCGTGGTAACTGATTGATTACAATATCAATCAGTCAGATATGCTCTCTTATTTATCTCTTTCTAAATACCTTATATGCGTTATTTAAATAAATAATTTATTTTACTTTGTTCATGACGCATGCTCTGCAAAGCTTTTAATGCGGACTTGGGAAAATGTTTTCAAAACGTTTTATTGCGATTTTTCGAGTCCGAAAAACGAGAAGACTACTTTTCTCAACCGTGCGATCATAATACTTTTTTGGTAGACTAATCTCAAATTAATCGATTTCAAAAACACTTGGATACTTGAGTACTTTGGAAAGTTGTGCAAAAAGATTTTCCCTCGTATTCTATAAAATCCAAATCTTTCTCAGAAAACCGCTTTCCACTACTTCGTCTTCTCAAAGTTCTTAAAAGATCATATTTTTCAAAATCTTCAGAGAATTACCTTCGAAATCATTTGATTCTACTCTTCCGATTTCTAAATCTTTCGAATCAATTTCTGGTAATTTCTTATTTTAATTAATTGCATGATCTCAATATCTCTCCGGTACCTAGGTTTACAAGTTGTGATTCTGTATTTTTTTATTAGATCTAAACGCTTATTTGCTAAATTGATGTTAAAATTACTAGTTTGACCGAATTTATTGAAATATCTTACTCAAACTAAACATCAATTTGCATATCATACAGAAATGGCACATCTTGTTCCAAGACCGGGCCAAGGGAAAAAAGTTCTGCAACTTTGCATCGATGAAGAAAGACATCATTGATGAAAAGTACGTAGTCTTCACCATCACCTCAGATCTAGAATCGCTGGAAATTCTGGAGTGCTTACGAGCATGTGGACTTGAACGCTATTGCTCTACACATCAGAACATCGTCCACGCCCATGAAGCCCTGGAGTTTCTCTATAATCTACAGAGGGATGAAGAAAATGATGCTGACCTGATTTCTTCCGTTGGAGGAATGGAAGTTCGAGTGTCGAATGACGATCTCCAGAGGATATTCGGCCTAACTCGAGGAAGCATCAATCCAGAGACCTACACGTCTGATGTAGGAGAAAAGGAATTTCTTGAAGCCGAGCCGAGAGACCAAAGAAACAGGAGAACACGATTTAACGCCAAAGCCTCCTACCGAAGAGAAAATATCACCTTCTTCTTGAAATTGTTCGGCGGTGATCATGTGCTCAACTTACGACCTTGACGCGGCCACTTCATACAAGATAAGTGTCATGGCCGCAATAATCAAGAAGGATTCGGACATCGATTGGTTGGGTATGGTCAAAGCACGCCTACGAAAAAGACTCCGTGAAGTTCGAATCCCACCCAGAGCAACGAAGCGTGCTTATATTCCAAGTGCTCATTCATACACAAATCTCTATCATTCCGCACGATAAGCCGCCACGAATTATGAATGGAACGAGAATGGAGCGAAGATTTACCAAACAAAGCACAATGCCATATTGGGCAAGGATGAGTCCCTACCGACAAGCCGATGAGGATCCGACTTTTATGTGCCCAAAACCCAAGGAGAAAAGAAAGGAAAAGACAAGGCAATCGTGATCGTCTCAAGCGTGAAAAGGCCGCTCCAGAGAAGAGGATGAAGAGGAAGGATCCGCCAAGAAACCAGATGCTCAACGGAAACGCCGAAAGAGTCTCATCTCCTCTCGAAAATCGCTCCAAGTTCGCCTTGAGAAGCCCCAGAACAAAGGATCTGGCGCAAATAAGATCGACGAAGAGATAGCAAATCCGCCTCGAGCCAACTATCGTAGAAGTAAGGGAAGAGCAGATGATCGCAGGTTAAGGAGAGAAATCACGAGGGACGGTAAGGGAGCACTCGGCGAAGAATCACCATCCGATTCTCCGCCTCACCAAGATCTTCCAGAAAGCAAGATCGCAAACGCCCACTTCCAAATCACCATCACACTCTCCTCAAAAATCATCACCACCACTCTTTCCCCACAAAACCTTCTCACCCTCACCCTCACCCTCACCTATCAGAACAACATCTCCCACACCACCAATCAATGAACCCGTTCAGGAAACTGAACACCCTCAACACGCTGAAAATGAACCACACATATCCCCACAAATATCCCAATCTCCAATCAAGTCTCAAGAACCTGAGAGATCCGACAAGCGAGTGTCCATCTCTCATAATCCCTTCAACACCGCAATGTTGTTTGCTTCACCGCCCGCAGAAGCCCCATCATAAGGATAATGAAGCAACAGACAAAAGAGTATCCGCCGGATCTACGGCCCGAATCGATCAACATCCCGCATCCAAAGAACAGATAGAAGAGATAGTGTTCGGAGGATATCGATCAAGAGCATTGAAGAATTTCTGATTCTAATGACAACTCTGGGATCAGATTTCTTTGTAGACTTGGAGTAGAAATGTCTAAACAATGCTGGGATTGAAAGTGCTGTTGAATTGACATCTGATGATGATATCAGATGGTTGATTCACGAAAGGTTCAGTATTCCTGATAACAGGGAGGAAACCGTTCAACCTCCTACAGATCATGAGGGAGTTGCCGATGAACCAAGAATGAGTGTTGCAGATGAGACCCGACTTGGCAAGGCTTCAACATCTGACCAGACGGCTACGATGAGCTCTGATACCCTAGATCATTATTCTCAGACGATTCAGGATGGGATCAAGGCAGCATTTGAAGACAAATTCGCAGCGCTCATAGCAGATCTGATGAAGCGATTTGAAGATGAGCAAGCAAAACTAGTTGACAAGGAACGGTCACACAATTGATGCACAATGCCATCCTTGTTTGAAGTAATGCAACTAGTATATCCTCTTGTCGGTAGCTCAAACTCCAAATTGACAAACTCTCGATTCGCACAGAGATGCTCAATCGCATTACGTACTTTTGGAGAGTGTCCGGGCATCCTCGACAAGACCAACAACCACTGGATATGGGTTGGAAACATTTTCTACCTTCTACAAAACGAAAGCAAGACAGAAATCGAAATCGCTCTTAGACGCTTCTACACACACAAGACTTTCGCCACTGCTCGGATCACTCTCTTGTTGTCGAGGAACTCGCAGAGAGATCTCACTTAATTAACCGCTTCGAATCAAGATGTCCAACCTCTTTGATGAAACCAAAAAGGGGGGAAGGAAAAGAGAATAAAGAGAAGGAAGAAAAACATACTCGCATATAGTTGGTAACATTTTCATCTCTACCAAAACCATCAGATTCGACTTGCAAACCATTCCATCTACCGATCTCGCTTCGAAAATGAAAGAAACCGCGGGAGCAACATAGTAAAGAGATCGCCGAAAGCGTAAAAGTGCTCTTTTTCGAGGTTATCGCCACAATGACAAGATTGAAGACTTTTCTTCGCTCGCTCGTAAAAGAATGGAAATCGATGATCGTGCCAAGAGCCTTGAACTCGCTAAGAAATTAACAAGAAGACGAACAAGATGAACCCGAAAGTAGACTCGGAGGAAGAAAGGCAAAGGCAAGATGATGAAAGAAATCATGAAGATCGAGAGACAAGGCCAACTATTCTCCACTGTGGCGATGACTCAACAAGTTCAAGAGCGCATAAGACAGAGAATAAGAGAGGCCGCAATCAAGAAGCGGTTAGCAGAGGCTAAGGGATCGAACATAGCGTACATCCGGCCGAAGAGGAAGAACGGTTGCAGCAGGAGATTGCTTGGGAGAAGAATGCCCTTCCGACACTGTTAAAGGCATCATCTCAGGCACGGCAAGATCTACTTCCCGAATGGGATCGGATCGAGGAGAATGGTTATGTGACGCCTACATTTCGAGAAGATTCCAATTCATCAAGATCGATCGAAAATGATGATGAATTTCGAATCGGTTAGAAACAAAGTATCCGACTTCTACTAAGACAGTGATGAAAGAAGGCAAGATCATGTCACTAATACCAGAAGCTCCGCCCTTTGAACTACTCCTTCCACCTTTGCGTCCAGACAACAAGCTAGATCCTGTTAAATTCAAGAATATCTACTATGGATTGGCTGAAAAATGAGGGATCCATAGAAAAGAAGAGCTGGATAAGCTAATGCAAAGGATGTACAGGATGTTTGGCATCCCCAAAGAGCTGCAAATGTTCAAGTACACCTGAAGAAGACAACTTGGAATCAGATGATAGGTACGTTTTTCATGTATTCTATAATGCACACACCTATCTGAATGAAATTTTCCATCTCACTGATTATAAGACAACATCTCTTTGTCTTCTGAGGTATGTACTGTTTACAATATCTACATTTCCATTTATGGTATCTGTTTTTCTGATTAAGTGTTTTGGTTCCATCAAAAATGGGGAAATTGTTGGGAATTCTGTAATTTAGTTTTGATGGAAGTTCCAAAACAGGTTGTAATAGGACCAATCAGATCTGTTAATTTCCCGATGACTTAGAATCGATTAAGATGACCAAATTTGAAATGTATAGATAGGTGATGTAAAAAACATATAGGTCACATATTGAGGGGAACTCAATATGTATAGGTCGTCGAAGTCGGATGACCCGATAAGGTCGATGATCAAGACTAAGCGCAAATCGAAGACAAAAGTCAAAGATCGGTGAAGACAAGAAGACATCAAGACTCGGATGAACTCAAGACTCGATGAACACCTGAGACTCGGATGAACTCAAGACTCGATGAACTCAAGACTTCGGATAAACCTCAAGACTCAAGAATAAACCCGAAAACTCAAGATGACCGAAGACACCGAGGCTCGAGTCACCAAGATCAAGACTACCGTAAGACTCAAGACCTATATCAGTGAAGTCTTCGTGATTGAAGCTAAGATAATATGCATCAAGACTCAAACAAGGTAGATCGATCACCATTCGATCAAGTCACCACACCGTGACAATCAAAAAGATACACCGCATAAGACGAATCTTCTACAAAAGGAATATCAATCGCCTAATGGACAAATTTCGAGGCGTCGCCGCTGGTTAAGAGAAAGCCGACATCGTACGGGTAGAGCCGACAAAGGGATACGACGACAAGGGACAAAAAACGACGCTTAATCATGCCTACGGCCACGCCGATAATCTGAGCACATCACAATCATATCCTACAACCTATTTAATATAAAATTTAATTCAAATTGCTTTCCAACCATTTTTGATTTCGAGGCCTATAAAACGGGATTGCTCACAAGGAAAAGAGACCAACCACCATCACATGAACTATTGAGCAAGCGGAACAACTACATTCACGCAAGAAAATTCAAGAAGAATTTCCGTCAAGAACACTATATTTGAAGATTATTCTTAGAGTGTTCATCCCATTAGTTCTTAGAAGAAATCCTACCCGCTAAAGATTTTGGCTACCTAAAACACCGGGATAGATTTCCATTGAACCCCTCAAACATTCTTTACCCAAACGCAAGTTAGGTTAAGTTTGTTCCCAAGATTTCATACTAGGGATTCTAGTTTTCGATTTCTAGTTCTATTGAGTGTGAACTCGATAAACATCTCGTAGAAAGTGTGAACTCAATAAACATCTCGCCATCCCGCGAGGATATAAGTCCCGCAGTTAAGTTGCATAGAGTGTGAACTCCCAGAAACATCTCGCCATCCCGCGAGGGGTATAAGTCCCGCAGTTAAGTTTGTTAAGGTTCCCATGTGTGTTAAGGAAGAGTGGACGTAGGGACGGGTTTCGGCCTCAACCACTATAAAAAGTCTTCGGTGAATTTACTTCTTTTTATTATCTTTACACTATTCACGTAATCGAGTTTAAAATCGCAAACATATTCTAAGTTAAGCTCACCGCACCAAGAATCGATCCGATCGAGATTGACACTTTAGTCACCGATTGAAAACCGACTTAAGAATCAATTGATAAAACCGGGTTTTTCACACGGTAAAAAACAAGCTTCCGCACCACTCAGCTTAAACCGACAGATATCAAACCGATCTCGCCTTAGGCACTCAAGAAGATTGAACATCGCCTAAACCGACACACTAGCACTGACGGGCAACTGCAAATCACACCTAATCCGCACAAAAGTTTTTGAAATCTATTCACCCTCCCCTGAAATTTCCACCTCACAAACCCATTCGACCTACAGATGGTTCGCTTGAGAGAGTCGGACGATCCCGCTTGGACGAAGCAAGTCTTCGCCAAGCGCCGCGAGAGAGAGCTCGATAAATATCGCTTTGAAATGAAAGGGTGTCTTTAGAGATGGCTTCGTTGGAGAGAGCGGGATGGGATCCCCGCTTCGGGATGAAAGCAAGTCTTCAAGGAGCTCGTGAGAGAGAGCTTCGGTAGAATCTTTGCTCGGAATGAAGCAGTCTTCGAGATGTCTCGTTGGAGAGAGTGATGGGATCCCCGCTTTGACGGGATGAAGTCTTCTTGGGGAGCTCGTGAGAGAGCTCGGTAGAATACTACTCGGGATGAGCAGATCTTTAGAGATGGCTTGTCAGAGAGAGCCGGATGGGACCCTGCTCGGGAGGGACAAGTTTTCAAGGGGAGCTCGTGAGAGAGAGCTCGGTAGAATACTGCTCGGAATGAATAGGTCTTCAGAGATGGCTCGTTGGAGAGAGCCGGATGGGATCCTGCTCGGGATGAGCAGACCTTCAAGGGGAGCTCGTGAGAGAGAGTCTGATGAGCAGATCTTCAAATATGGCTCGTTATAGAGAGTCGGATGGGATCCTGCTCGAGATGAGCAGGTCTTCAAGGGGAGCTCGTGAGAGAGATCTTGGTAGAATACTACTCGGGATGAGCAGATCTTCAGAGATGGCTCGTCAGAGAGAGCCAGATGGGACCCTGCTCGGGATGAGCAAGTCTTCAAGGGGAGCTCGTGAGAGAGAGCTCGGTAGAATACTGCTCAGAATGAGTTGGTCTTCAGAGATGGCTTGTTGGAGAGAGACAGATGGGATCCTGCTCGGGATGAGCAGGTCTTTAAGGGGAGCTCGTGAGAGAGAGCTCGGTATAATATTACTCGGAATGAGGAAATCTTCAGAGATGGCTCGTTGGAGAGAGCCGGATGGGATCCTGCTCGGGATGAGCAGGTCTTCAGAGATGGCTCGTTGGAGAGACCCGGATGGGATCCCGCTTTCGGGATGTCTGAAGTCTTCAGGGAGCTCGTGAGAGAGCTCGGTAAAATCTTTGCTTTCGGAATGAAGCGGTCTTCAAATATGGCTCGTTATAGTGAGTGGATGGGATCTGCTTCGGGATGAAAGCGGAGTCTTCAAAAGAAGCTTCGTGAGAGAGCTCTTAGAATACTACTGGGATGAGCGGTCTTGAGAGATGGCTCATCGAGAGAAAGGATGGGACCTTGCTTTCCGGGATGAGCAAGTCTTCAAAAGGGAGCTTCGTGAGAGAGAGCTTGGTAGAATCTTCGCCGGAATGAATAGTTCTTGAGATGGCTCGTTGGAGAGTTTGGATGGGATCCTCCTTTCGGGATGAAAGCGGTGTCTTCAAGGAGCTTCGTGAGAGAGAGCTCGGTAGAATCTTGCTTTCTGAATGAGTAGGTCTCTGCAGAGATGTCTCGTTGGAGAAATGGATGGGATCCCCTTTCGGGATGAGCAGATCTTTTCGAGAAGAGCTCTTTGGAAGCCGATGATCGTCGAGAAGGGCTCGTTGGAGCAGAGAGATGGGATCCGGATTTCCGCTTCGGATGAGTAGATCGTCGAGAAAGGCTCGTTGGAGAGAGCCTGGTGACCGTCGAGAAGGGCTCGTTGGAGAAAGCTTTGACGACCGGCCAAGAAGCGGCTCGCTGGAGAGAGCTCAAGATCATCGAAGCGGCTCGCTCGGAGAGAGCTCGATAGAATCTTGCTCGGGACGAAAGCGATCATCGAGAAGGGCTCGTTGGAGAGAGCCTGATGATCATCGAGAAGCGGCTCGCTTGGAGAGAGCCCGATGATCGCCGGTAGCGGCCTATTGGAGAAGTTGGAGAAGCGGCTCGCTCGGAGAGCCCCGACGACCGTCGAGAAGGGCACGTTGGAGAGAGACTGATGATCGTCGAGAAGGGCTCATCGGAGAGAGCCTGATAGAATCCTACTTGGGATGAGCAGATCGTCGAGAAGGGCTCATTGGAGAGAGCCTGATGATCATCGAGAAGGGCTCGTGGGAGAGAGCCTGATGATCGTCGAGAAGGGCTCGTTGGAGAGAGCCTGATGATCGTCGAGAAGGGCTCGTTGGAGAGAGCCTGATGAACGTCGAGAAGGGCTCATCGGAGAGAGCCTGATAGAATCCTGCTCGGGATGAGCAGATCATCGAGAAGGGCTCGTTGGAGAGAGTCTGATGATCGTTGAGAAGGGCTCATCGGAGAGAGCCTGATGATCGTCGAGAAGGGCTCGTTGGAGAGAGCCTAATAGAATCTTGCTCGGGATGAGCAGATCATCGAGAAGGGCTCGTTGGAAAGAGCCTGATGGGATCCTGCTCGGGATGAGCAGATCGTTGAGAAGGGCTCGTTGGAGAGAGCCTGATGATCGTCGAGAAGGGCTCGTTGGAGAGAGCCTGATAGAATCCTGCTCGGGTTGAGCAGATCGTCGAGAAGGGCTCGTTGGAGAGAGCCAGATGATTGTTGAGGAGGGCTTGTCGGAGAGAGTCTGATGATTGTTGAGGAGGGCTCGTTGGAGAGAGCCTGAGTATATGTTGACATTAATGGGCAAATGATTGCCAATAGATTCTTTTAGTTGCCTTCGGGGCTCCGAGCGCCCGTATAAGTTTCCTTTTGTTTCAACTATGGTGTGTATTTCCATGATAATCATACCAATGTGCATCGTTGCATAATGTCAATTATGTAAGGTAATTCTGACTTGTGGGTACCCCTATTCGCATTTCCCTCAATCTTGGAGGTTTTTTCAATGCGGGGAGTCATGGGCAATTTCCTCGCAAGAAATAAGTAAATCGATTAATATCTCGTTACCTTTATTCAATATTGGATAGTTAATAAACTAAACTCACAAGATTCGTATAGCGTTTCACGATTAAGAAAGATCAAGGATATAAACGCAGGGCATTTAATCACCATTATTCTCGTGTATGAAAAATTATCACATATGAAGTATTATCATAAAATATATTAACTTCGTTTCAAGGTTTTTTTACTAAAACTCAATTTCCATATATAATTGAAAAGTTATCCATTCTAAAGTTTATCCACGAATCTAGATATTTCTATGATAATTTGATGGAATGTACTGTTGGACTTGTAGATGCTCGATTGTGTTACAATTGCAAGCTTCATCCGGTATCATGAGTTGATTACTGAAATCTCATTATATTTTCAAAACGAAATTTGTACCGACTCTTAACATGGATGTATGATGATAAGGATTTGAGATGAACTTCAAAAATCAAATATTTGTAACAAGTGATATATCTTTTAATGAAAAGATTGTCATTTGTTTGTAATCTCAAAAATGAAATTTTAATTGGATGATCTCATACAAGACTTATTGATTTATATCTATATGCCCCCGCCTTTTAATTTATATGAAAGTATGCAATGTATATTAAAAGGAGTTCACTGGAAGATTTTACGCTTTAAAAATTGTGTCAAACGTTTTCAACAATTTGTTGCATTTTCAAATGTTTAGCATTTGACAATTTGTTTTTTATTTTGACACCCTAAAATAATTTTAATGAATGAGTTATCATGCCCCATAGTTTTAATGTACTTGATAATATGCGAGGTGCAATATATTAAAAGGGAGATAATAGAATAAACCTGATAGAAGTGAAAGAAAACGATTTCGTTCGTAGATTCTTTGAAATCATTTCATGAGATTCTTCAATCTTTCGTCTTGAGCTTTTTAACGAAATTTTTTTTTTTTTTTTGGTAAAATTATTTTTAATAAATAATAATCCTGGCCCAAAAGATTTAATCAAACAAGAACTTGAGCCTAAAGACTTAAAAGGCAACATCCTAGGCCCAAATAATAAATAATGATTTAACTCTGGGCCCAAATATTTACTCCAGCAAAACTTTCGGCCCAAAATATGTGAGATATGGGCCCAACAATAGAAATTAGGTCAAGCCCACAAAAAGGGGCATCTGAACCTGACGTGGGGCTCGAGGGCTGGTCTGCGCCCGCGGCGGATTTTGGCGTGGTAGATCGATGGTGTGGTGGGCGATGGCGATGCCGGTGCGGAGGCCTCGAATGGCGACAGAGATGACGATTTGTTGATAGACAGAGTGCGGCTCCGATTTCTGGTGGATATGGGACGAAGCGGCGCCGTTTGAGAGCATGGCAGGGGTCGCTGGAGGAGCTTTGCCGATTCGGTGCGGCGGTGGGGATGAGTGATAGCGATGCTGGTGTGCCACTGCTGACATGGCGATGGTTGCTTGCGGCTGCCGCACTTCAGCTTTTGGAGGCGGTGGTTGCGCGATTTCGGGGCAGGTGTGCTCCGATCCGGAGCGGTTTCTGGTTGCGGCAGAGGTGCATCGGAGGAGAGTTGATTCGCGGCAGCGAATCTGCAGTGGTGGTGAAGCTTCACGTTGATTGCGGCGGAGTCTTTGGCGGCAGAGCTGGGGTGAGTGTGCTCTGTTGATCAGACTTTTTTAGAGATTTTGTATGTATATGTGGGTTTCTTTATTTTGAGGCTTGCTCACTTTGATTGTTTGTATGGAGAGGGGATATTTGTTGGGAAAAACTGGATGCTTTTAAACTTGTAATCGGGTATTAAGGCTTCGAATTTAAGAAAAGATGAGGAGAAATTCTTCTTTTTTGAAATATTGCAGAGATTATGATTTAAAGCATGACTTTTTGTTTTCTGCAGGAATTAAGGATAAGGTGATGGTGGTTTTTTTTCTGAATTTTTTGGGTTCGTATATGTGTTGGGTTTTTTTATTGAGATGTAAGAATAAGGATTTTAGTTTGAGAAAAGCAGGCTGCTCAAAATAGTTGCATAAATTCTGGAAGGAATTCTAGCAAGATAGGTTTGAGTTTTTAGTCTTGAGATTCTAAGATTCAAGATTGTGGACTTGAAGGTTTGAAGATGTGAAGGAATTTTTATTTGAATGTTTGAAGATTTGAAGATGGAGTATGAAGATTTGAAGATTTTTAGGTGTTCTTGATGAATAGTAAGTGTCCATCAAGATTTTTCTTTGAAGACTTGAAGATTTGAAGATGAAAATGGAAAGTTCTTCAGGATACTTCAATGAGAAACATAGTTTGATTCTTAAAGAGTACTCTTCTTCTAGCCCCAATTGTTGTGTAACAAATAATCAGGTTAAGGGATTTAGATGTGGCTAGTTATTTTGTTGACACAAACAAGTAATTATCGAACAAGAAGACTGCGGGAAGAACTCTTGAGTTATTCCCTTAAATTTGGTGTTGTACAGATGATGAGAGAAAAATTAGAGCAAGATTGGGAGGATCCAAGTCCTCTACAATGAGGGGTGTGGTCCTCTATTTATAGAGGACCAACCCTGAAAGGTAAAAAATAGTAAATACATCTTGACCCTTTATTTTAGGATTTTATTGCAACTGTTGATCTAAACAGTAAAATTATATCTATATTACATTAAATGCACTTGTCTTGTTTCATAAAGTTGACGTTGACTCTTGGTTTTGCCGGATTATCCTCTCGGGCTGTGCTTGTCGGCTTTGCTCGTAGAGGGACCTCGGGAGAGGTCGTCCTGGAGCGACCTCAGGGGAGGTAGCCCGCTCAGGCGGTCTTTATTCTTCTCTTTCCGACCTCGTCTATAGATCGTCCTTGAGGGAGGTTGCTCGTTAAGGTGAGCTTGATCTTCTTCGCTCATCGCCAGGTCGCCCTATAGATGCCGACCTCAGCATCTCGTACTCTACAGCTGAACTCAATTCCATCTGCCTCGTCATCACCATTTGGGTACTTGATCTTCTGTTGGGTCGAGTTGATTTGGGCCTAGGTGGGCCCTGCTGACGTGTCCGATACGGGCACATATCCAATTTGATTTGTGCTACAACACCATTCTCCTTCTTAATCCTTCATTTCATCTTCAATTTAAAAAACCAAAGCATACATCCCCACATAAAGAAACTATGTTACCGTCTTCTATCCTACCCAAGCCTTCAGGAGTCATCGCTGCTGCCATCACAAAAATCTGCTTGCGTCCCTTCCACCCAAACAATGACAAGAGATTAGGTTTAAATTTTTATCGTTAGAAAGTTCTAGGGTATTCAAAAAAAATGTCTTAATGTTTCGAATATTTATGGGACAAAAGTTTTTGGGTTTTTGCTTAAAATAATCATATTCATCAAGTGAACGAATTTCACAAATTTAAAATTTTGGATCTGATTTTCTGAAATTTTTATCAATTTTATATTCTACTTTTCGAAATTCCATGTTTTTTCGTAAAAGATTTTGAAATTGTCAAAGTTTTTTGGAAAAAAACATTTCGAAGAAAATTGAGAGTTTTCGGAATGAAATTAAAAAAAAAAACATACCAATTTTTGGAAAACCTTTCCGAAATCTACTTAAAATTTCGAATTTCTTTTCCGAAATATTAACAAAATTTGGGAAAACCTGGTGAATTTTTTTTCAGTACGCGTGATATAAAATAAGCTCGTGAAGCCACAAATAAAGCGCAAGTACCCTTGGATGTTCTTGTTGGATGTTTCTTTTGACTGTAAAAATTATACTACAACACATGTTTTTAGAGAAACTATTTGAATTCTATTAGAATAAGGGGGTGTATGTGGTCAAAACATAGGAGTAAAGATGAAATAGTATTTTTGACATTTTATTTGTATATTAAAATCATAAAATTAAATGAGTGGTGCATTTCCTAATATGGTGGTGCAAATAATTTAACCCTGCTCATGCTTAGGGTTTAGAATTAATGTTAAATCAAAATATACCTTGCATGAATATTATTTATGAGGTGGAATTACAGTACATTTAAGATATTAAAAGAAATTTAATGGTACGAACTCTAGTCTTGTAGGATGAATTTCCCTTATATAGTGACTGAATTTGAATTATCAGAACAAATGTATTAAATTGTAACTGCATCGCCTTTCAAAATATAAAAAATTTGTAATTGCGTCTGAATTTATTTTTTAAATAAATAAAGAGTACCATTCATGTAAATCAAGTCTATACATAAACTTTATTATTGTTATGCACAAAAACTATCATTGTTTAATAAGTCAAACTATTTTTTAAATAATTATGGTTATTGTGTATAACAGTGAGAATTTCTGTGTATAACAGTGATTATATTTAGAGATAATGACTCTAAGGTACAAAAAATAGAGGCAAGTGACTCTTAGGTACAAGAATTTTGGGAGTGACTCTAAGGTACAAAATGAGACATTTTTACCAGTTGGGAAATATGTAATTTAGTTTTTATGGAAGTTCCAAAACAGGTTGTAATAGGACCAGTCAGACCTGTTAGTTGACTGATGACTTAGAATCAGAATAAGATGACCAGCTGAAATGTATAGATAGCTGATGTAAAAGATATGTCACATATTGAGGGGGAACTCAATATGTATAGGTCAGGTCGAAGAATCAGATGACCCAGATAAGGTCAGATGATCAGATGACTAAGCACAAATCAGAAGACAAGAAGTCAGAAAATCAGGTGAAGACAAGAAGACACTGAAGACTCAGATGAACCTGAAGACTCAGATGAACCTGAAGACTCAGATAGACACTGAAGACTCAGATAGACACTGAAGACTCAGATGAACCTGAAGACTCAGATAAACCTGAAGACTCAACAACAAACCTGAAGGCTCAGTATGACTGAATACACTGAGGCTCAGAGACACCTGAAGATCAAAAGACCTGAAGACCTACATTCAGCGGAGTCTGCATATTGAGCTAAGACAATATGCATCTGAAGACTCAAACAAGGTAGACTGATCAATTACCTGATCAAGTCAGCTCACACCTGGTGACAATCAAAAGATACACCAGACATGACGAATCTTCTACAAAAGGAATATCAATCGTCTAACGGGCAAATTTCTGAAGTGCCGCCTCGCGAAGCCAAGAAGAAAGCGACACGTGCACAAAAAGAGCTGACAATAAGGGATACGACGACGCTGCAGACAAAAACGGCGCTAATCATGCCTACGGCCACGCCGATAATCGGAGCACGTCACAATCATATCCTACAGCCTACCTAATATAGCCCGAAATTCAAATTACTCTCCAACGGCTCTTTGATTTCGAGGTCTATAAAATGGGATCGATCTTTACTTTGAAAAGTAGAGTCCAACAAGCAGAGATCAACGAAAGAATCAATGAGTGAGAACAAGCAAAAGAAGCTAAAGCTATAGCAAGATCTCCGCTCAAAGAACACTACATTTGAAGATTATTCTTAGAGTGTTCATCCCATAGGTCTTAGCAAGAAATCCTATCCACTAGCATTTTGGCTACCTAAAGCACCAGGATAGATTTCTAGTTGGAACCCTCAAACATTCTTTACCCAAACGCAAGTTAGGTCAAGTCTGTAGAGTGAGAACTCATTAAACATATCGGCTATCCTCTTTGTAGGATATAAGTCCCGCTGGTTACGTTTGTAGAGTGGGAACTCGATAAACATCTCGGCCATCCTGAAAAGGATATAAGTCCCGTAGGTTAAGCTTGAGTGGGAACTCGGTAAACATCTTGGCCATCCTAAAAAGGATATAAGTCCCGCAGGTTAAGTTTGTAAGAGTGAGAACTCCCCAAAACATCTCGCCATCCCCCGAAAAGGATATAAGTCCCGCAGGTTAAAGTAGGTTAAGGTTCTCCTGTGTTAAGGGAAGAGTGGACGTAGGACGGGTTTCGTTTGAACCACTATAAAAAGTCTTGTGTGCATTTACTTGCTTTCTTATCGCTTTACACAAGTCACACAACTGAGTTTAAAAAACTGCATACATATTCTAAAGTTAAGCTCAGTCTGCACCAAGCAACTGATCTGATCAGATTGACACTTTAGTCAACTGATTGAAAACTGACTTAAGAATCAGATTGATAAAGCTGGTTTTTCACACGGGTTAAAACAAGCTTCAGCACCATTCAGTTAAACTGACAGATATGAAACTGATCGACTCTCGTGCACTCAAGAAGATTGAACATCGCCTAAACCGATACACTAGAACTCGACGGGTAATCTATTCCACACCGATCCAAGACAAAAGTTTTGGAAGTCTATTCACCCTCCCCTAGACTTCCACCCTCACAAAAACCCGTTCGACCTACAAGTGGTATCGAGCGGTGGTTCTCTGCACCAATCGGGCTTTGAGTATCATCGATTCTTGAGGAAGAATCTTTGTGGTCATTTGAACAGATTGTATCATGATTTGCCTAAGTTTTCAATTGATGAGTATGCAGATTGGGCCATATATATGTGCAACCATCTAGGATCGATAAGCGGCAGAATGATGGAAGTCATTGAACGAGGACCCATCATCATATATCACGATAACCCATCAGTTGGAGGAGATCCAGACTTTGCCACAGGAAGTCTTGTGCGAAAAAGCCCAGCCCTGATGGATGCAGAGGAAAAAAGCTGTATACTCTAGATACAATCGCCAGGCATATAATCATGAAGACGATGGATAAAGTCACCAAGGAGAAGATAAAGTATCTCAAAATCGCAAAAAGCAATGTGGGATACTCTTTTTGCCGAGATATCTTGAAGGAAATGATCGATCAAAGACACCGACTACAAAGTTTAACCGGTGAAGTTCGAAATGCTAAAGATGTTGCCCAACGAGACCATCAACGAGCTCGATGGGAGGATCACCATGTCAGTAAATAAGCTACGAGAACTTGGAAGAGATATGTCAGACAAAGATATCAACTACAAGATCTTAAGATCTCTCACCAAGAAATGGGACATGAAAGTCACTGTAATCAAGGATTGCCAAGACATTTCAAAGATGAAGCCTAGTAGCTTGTTCCTAAGCCTTAAAGCTCACGAGTTCAACTTAATCGAAAGAGGACAAGCAGATGAAGACGAGACGCCTGTTGAAGCCTCAACGTCTAAATCAATTATGCGTTTAAAGCAACCAACAAAGCAGATCAAGGCCACCGAACCTGTTGAAACATAATGAGTCAAGGCAATGATCACCGCTTGCCAGAAACTTGAAAGAACAAATACTTAGCTTGGTAAGTATCGGAGATTCTACAAAGACTATCAAAGAAACAGGAGGCCAACCGACGATCATCACGAGAAAGAACTGATCCGATGATCAAGAGATCACAGAGAAGAAAAGAAAAAAGAGATGATCCGGCGGATGAGAGAAAAGATAACAGATCGGATGTATGAGTTCTGACATTATCGAAAAGGGAAGCCACCGACAGATCCTACGCATGAGTGACTCACCCGGCAGAGGAAGTTCCGTGAGATCGAGGATCATGCTTCAATCATGGAGAAACCAGTCACTACAAAGACCGATTGCTTCGACCGACTCCCGTGAGAAAGAGAAGAGAACGGAACAAAAGAGAGCAACGCCGAGATAGGAAAGCCCCGTCACGACACATCCGAATTGATGATTCCTATCCGCCGGCCTCGAGGACTCGGGTACTCATCTATAGAAGACTTTTGTCCGATAAGCAAAGGCTGCTTGACTTCCACGAGCATGAAGATCCGATATTCTCTTCGATGACGATGAAGTCCCCCTTAATGGCCAAGGAGGACCAATCGAGATAACCTCCAAACCTTCTCTTTTTTTCAATTTCCACACTGCTATTATTAGCACACCCTTTGGAGAGATTGACTTGCGAAATTTAATCCGAAAGCAATTGCTTGATGATTTCTCCGATGCAAAGAGATAATTTATAGTGGAAGTTTCTAAAATGACAAGCTAAGGATCGAAAATAGTCACTTTGTTAAAGAGAATGCTCTCAAGAAAGCTAACCGAACTAAAGTCCGCTTGAACCGCTTTCGTAAGGTAACTGAGGAACTTAACATTCTGAAAGTTAAATCTTCTGATCAGGAGAAGCAGATCAAAGATCAGCTAGCAATGAACAAACAACAAGCTAATGACTTCAAAATCCTTCAAGCTAAATTTGATGAGCTATTCCGACTACATGAGAGTCTAAAATCTACTGAGGATAGTTTGCGCAAGAAAATAGAGGTTTTCACGAAGTCATCTAAAACCGCTCAAGATATGAACACCTATTTTCGAACGCCGACTAACAAGAAGGAATTGGGCATGAGAACCCTTCTACATCCTCAAAAAGACCCGCTTTGATTCACTTCGTAAGGGTAATCAAACGAGTCTCCTCGACAAAGATACACTAAAAGCTAAACTTGTATCTAATAAGGAAAAAAAGACCTGTTTGAAAGCAAGTAAGGCAGGTGCCTAATCAGAAAGGGAACAGAAATGGACCCCAACTGATAAAGCATCAGCCGAGGAATCAACAGAAGAACCCAGTTCTTCTGAAGAGACCTCAACCTCGATCGAATAGAATAGGTATCGTAAGAATAACCTCAGAAGAAGGAAATCTAATCGAGACCCAATAAAGGTCACCGCCTAATAAGCAAGCTATAGGTAAACCGCAAAAAACCACCTATGCCAAAAAGATATGAATCTTTTGATGGTAGCAGTCGTACCTACCCTTATAACCAGAGATCTAGGGCTACTGCACCTGAGCCACACTGGATTAAAAGAAGACAAAATATAAAGAAAAATCCCAAGTCTTCTAAGTCACCCAAGGCTCACACGAATAATCATACTAATCAGAAAGCATATAAAGAGATGTATGATTATGTTGATATGTATGGGAGACAAATCGACCCTTCTAATCTTTTTTCGATTTTCATAGAAGTGCTCGCTTTGTGTGGATCCCTAAAACCACCACTAACCCCCGTGACCCAATTCCAAAGGGGTACCTAAAGCCTGATTTGATTGCAGGTTCGCGTGGGACTAGCCAACAAAGGAGGTGCACAAGCAACTATCTGGTACATCGATAGTGGATGCTCAAGGCACATGACTGGAAGCAAACATCTCCTTAGCTCTTACAAAGAACAAGAAGGCCCACATGTACTCTTCGGTGATGATAAACTTTGGTTTTACCAAAGGATTCGTAACCTAGAGAATGATGATGTACAAGTAATCGAAATCTCGTTTGTCGAAGGATTGAAGCACAATCTACTATCAAGATTATCACAATTCATGACAACGGATTCAAAGATTGAGTTCTCGGCGACAAGTGTACGATAAGGAATCGAGCCACTCAACAAATCTTGCTAATGTTCAAGGAAAGGCACGATCTACATAGCAGATTGAATGCAATGGTTGCCAAGAATACATGCTTAATTGTTAAGAGTTCTAAAAGTAGCGATTGGCTCGCACAAAAGAATGAGTCATCCGAACTTCAAGACTCTTAACAAGATAAAGGATGTCTTTGGTTGAGGGACTTCCTAATGAGATATTCTCCAAAGATCGGACATGTGCCGCATGTCGATGATGGGAAAACAAGTTCAAGCCTCATTCAAGGAACATCTCGACCAAAGATCCAAAGATAGTATTGCAACTGCTCCATATGGATCTATTCGGACCAGTTACACCAGTCAGTCTCAGTGGACACAAATATACTCTTGTAATCGTGGATGATTATTCCAAGTTTACTTGGATTGTGTTCTTATACAAGAAGAATAAGACAACGACAAAGATACCTGAACTGCTCAAGAAGCTACAAAACGAGAAGGGTGTCAGCATAGTAAAGATCAGATCAGATAAAGGTACAGAGTTCCTGAACACGTTTATTACTGATTTTTGCACTGAGTTTGGTATACAGCATGAAACGTCAGCTGCAAGAATGCCACAACAAAATGGAGTAGCAGAACGGAGAAACAGAACTCTCAAGGAATCTGCTCGCACTATGTTAGCTGAACATGTCACACCAAACCGTTTCTGGGCAGAAGCAATAAACACAGCATGCCATACTCAGAACTGATGTTCTCTGACTAAGACTCACTTCAAAACATCTTATGAACTATGGAAAGACAGAAAACCTCGTGTTTCATACTTCCATGTTTTTGGGTGCAAGTGTTTCATTCACAACAATGGAAAAAGTCAATTGAAGACTTTTGAGGCCAAGTCAGATGAGGGCATATTCTTAGGATATTCCCCATCCAACAAGGCTTTCAGAGTTTACAACAAACGAACCCTAGTTGTGGAAGAAACACCCCATGTGGTCTTTGATGAGACATCTTCTGAACAAGAGAAAGCTGCCTCAGAACAAGCCATACCAGATCAACCGCTACCTGACACGCAGAAAATGGATCAGCTAAGCATCAAGGAGAAAGAAGATGAACACGTAAAAGTGTACATCCCAGAACTTGATCTTGCTAATTCAACAGTCAATCGACCTAAGGTACGCATAACCGATGAATGAAGAAAGTTCGGTACAAACCGAGATAAAGATCAATCCCAACCATCCGGTTCGGGGGAACTTCAAGTTCCTATGAATGACTTCAAAGACATGATGAGTCCAACATCAGTTGAGACATGTTCTTATCAAGTGGATCATAATTTTGCACCACTCTCAATCACTAGTAATGAACTATCAGATATGGATGATGTTCTCCAACAGACGCCTTTATCGTAATGCGTAGGACTGGATTACCAAATATCCAACCGATCGATTATCGGAGACCCATCCGATGAGAGTAAGAACTAGACATCGACAGGTGAAAGTGCCATGTATCGTCAAGTTATCCGCCTATGAAGGAACCAACTACGAGAGAGGGAAACTCTACAAGACGCAAGTTTGATTCTAGCCATGCAGGAGGAGCCGAACAATTTGAGAGAAATCAAGTTTGGGAATTGGTGGACGTACCAACTCATCAAGACGTAATTGGCACGGCGGGGGTATTCAAGAACAAGAGAGATGAGAAAAATATCATAACCGTGAATAAGGCAAGACTTGTTGCTAAGGGGTATTCACAATCGGAAGGAATTGATTATGATGAGACCATTGCACCGGGGCCGCCTAGAAGCCATTCGGGTAAGCTTACGTATATGCTTCCCACGTAGGGTTCACTTGTGGTATCGATGGATGTAAAGAGTGCATTCTTAAACGGGGTACTAGCAGAGGAAGTTTATGTCGAACAACCTCCGTGCTTTGAAAAAAGGCAACCAAGTGTACCGCTTAAGGAAAGCTCTTTACGGACTCAAACAAGCTCCTCGAGCTTGTTATGATACACTCTCTCGCCTTGATGCATAACGGGTTCACTAAAGGAACAAATGGGACGTAACCTTATTCGAATAGAAGATGGAGAAGATATTCGATGGTTCGGATCTACGTGGGCGACATCATCTTCGGATCTCCCAACAAGAAGCTATGTGAGAAGTTCAGTAAGTTGATGCAAGGGAAGTTCGAGATGTCCATGATGGGTCAGATGAATTACTTTCTAGGATTACAAGTCAAGCAGAGTACAGAAGGGATATTCATCAACGCCAGAAGCCGTAATTCCAATGATGACCGGGTTCAAGATGGATCCGGATGAAGATGGTCGAAAAATGAATCGGCGAATATAGAGCTCGATTGATCACTACTATACCGACCGCCAAAGAGACCGCACATTACTTTTGCAATAGGTGTATATGCCAGATTTCAAGCAAATCCAATGCAAAGCCACCTAGAAGCAGCTAAGCGAATTCTCAAGTATCTGAAGGGAATCAGAAACCTTGGTTTATTTTACCCATCGATGACAATCTAGAGCTTAGTGGGTATTCTCGATCCAGACATCGAGGTTGCGTAATCGATCGACGGAAGTCAACCTCGTGTTCATGTCGATTCGGGAAATAAACCGATCTCTTGGTTTTCAAGAAGCAAACATCGGGCCATACATCTACTATCAAGGTAATATATGGTCATAGAAGTCGTTGTTCCCAACCGCTTCGCTAAGTCACCAAATGAGGATTACAACATTGTAGCTAAGAACGCACCTATATTCTCGTGATGAAGAATAGTGCTATTGCAATCACTCGAATCCTCGTTTCACATACAAGATGCAAGCATGTGGATGTCGACACCATTTTATCGTAGATCATGTTGAAAAGAAGAATATCAGGATGGAAAAGATCCATACTGACAAGCAGAAAGCTAATATCTTAACCAAGCCACTAGCTGAGATCAGATTCAGAGAGTTATGCAACGAGCTAGGGCTTCTGGATCTTGGAGAAAATGCACCAGATATGGCTGAAGGATTGATCTCCAGAACCAATTGGTTAAAAGACTAACCAAGTTAAGTGGAATCAGTTGAGTTAGGAATCTCAACAGATCGTATTTACAGACGAGGAGCCGATCCGAAGTTCGGGATAAGGAGCAGATCGAAAAGTCGATAAGTAATTGATCCGAAGTTCGCATAAGGGCGATCACCAAGATATATCGACATAAGGAACCGATCGATTGAAGATTACTTTATAAGTTTATTAAAGTCCGCAATAACAAGCAAATCAAGAGTAAAGCTACAGATCGCATAAGTCAGAAGAAAACAACACAACAATTGAATAACAGAGTTTTTCATTGATAAAGACCAGGAGGTCAGATTTACAAGTTACAAGTGATATCACAAGCTACAAATGCTACATCTATCTTCAAGTGGTATTACAAGTACAAGAAGACCCGGAGGTCAATACATAAACCATCAGCCCTAAGACAACCCTAGGCAGGGAACGCGAGAGAGATTTTAAGGTATGACGCTCTCATTTTCCCTCGGTCCTAGAAGAGGCGTCAGAGAGGCTTCGAGAATCCTGAGCCAATCTCAAAGCTTCGGAAGGAGGAGCAAGAGAGGCTTTGAAGGATGTCCAAGACGAAAGCCCTCAGACGTGAAATCAACAGGACTTCCAGCTGTTAAATGGGGCACAGTGCCAAAG
This sequence comes from Stenogyne calaminthoides, assembly GCA_037126765.1. Lineage (NCBI taxonomy): Eukaryota > Viridiplantae > Streptophyta > Magnoliopsida > Lamiales > Lamiaceae > Stenogyne > Stenogyne calaminthoides. The sequence goes on along the minus strand of JBBCBC010000006.1, from coordinate 29,514,386 downwards.
GTTTGGTCACAAGGAACAAACGGACACTTGTGTCGCATGCAAAAATTGAGCTTGATATATGGAGATCAGTTGTTGACTGATGCAGACCATATAACAAACTCATATTTTGTTTCAGACTAAGTCTGTTGATGCTAATACAGTCATCTCGATAGGCGCACAAGGTGCATATGGTTAGGAGAAGTGCCTTCTAATTTGCCTTAGCAGATCCGCCTCCATGGTGGTAAAGAAGCTTAGCATTGATGGTATGTGAAATCTTAGATGACGACGAAAGCAGTGTGAAGGAACACACAGGGTTGATTTGAGAAGCTAAATTCATTGGAAAAGGGTTAAAGCATGAAGGATATGCTAAAGAAGATGAAATGGTTTATGATTGTGTTGTTCGCCTAACACCCCAGGCTATTTATAGAAGGAAATTAGGGGTATAAATGCAAATTTTATCGTCTCAGAAGATCTTAAGAGAAATTTGCATCGACAACGCGTTAGGAACACGCGGCTAATGGTTGGATGAGTTAACGGTGTGATTAAATCACAGCGTATCTATGCCATTATTACGAAATGTCAAATCGCGCCGATTTGGGAATCGAGGCGACTTTTGGACTCCCCGAAGTAAAAGTTTAGGCGGGAGTTGACTTCAGTTAATGCGGGTTGATAGAAGAAGACTGAAGGATAAAGAGTATCAGAAAAGAGGTTCAGATAAGTGGTGAAGTGTTACAAGCAAGGATCTGATCAGATAAATGAGATATTGTTGGGAAATGCATAAGGCAACCATCAGATAAGTCAACAAAGTACCATATCAGATCACCTTGGTAACTGACTGATTACAATATCAATCAGTCAGATACACTCTCTTATTTATCTCTTTCTGAATACCTTGTATGCGTTATTTTATTTAATTGATTTATTTTACACTATTCATGACGCATGCTCTGCAAAGCTTTTAATATGGACCTGGAAAATATTTTCAAAACTTTTTATTGCGATTTTTCGAGTCCAAAAAATGAGAAGACTACTTTTCTCAACCATGCGATCAAAATACTTTTTGGCCGGCTAATCTCAGCCATCGATTTCAAAACACGGATACTTGAGTACTTTGGAAAGTTGTGCAAAAAGGTTTTCCCTCGTATTCTATAAAATCAAAATCTTTCTCAGAAAACCGCTTTCTGCTATTTCGTCTTCTCAAAGCTCTTAAGAGATCATTTTTTTTTTTTCAAATCCTCAGAGAATTACCTTCGAAATCTTTTGATTCTACTCTTCCGATTTCTAAATCTTTCGAATCAATTACTGGTAATTTCTTGTTTTAATTAATTGCATGATCTCAATTTCTCTATGGTACCTAGGTTTACATGTTGTGACTCTGTAATTCTTATTAGATCTAAACGCTTATTTGCTAAATTGATGCTGAAATTGCTAGTTTGACTGAATTTATTGAAATATCTTACTCAAACTAAACATCAATTTGCATATCTTACAGAAATGACACATCTTGTTTCAAGACCGGGACAAGGGAAAAAGTACTGCAATTTTGCATCGATGAAGAAAGACATCATTGATGAAAAGTACGTCGTCTTCAACATCACCTCAGATCCGGAATCGCTGGAAATTCTGGAGTGCTTACGAGCGTGTGGACTTGAACGATATTGCTCTACTCATCAGAACATCGTTCACACCCATGAAGCCCTGGAGTTTCTCTACAATCTGCAGAGGGATGAAGACAATGATGCTGACCTGATTTCTTCTGTTGGCGGAATGGAAGTTCGAGTGTCGAATGACGATCTACAGAGGATATTCGGCCTAACTCGAGGAAACATCAATCCAGAGACCTACACAACTGCTGTAGGAGAAAAGGAATTTCTTGAAGCCGAGCTGTTGAGACCAGCAAACAAGGAGAACACGACGAACGTCAAAGCCTCCTATCTGAAGAGAAAATATCGCCTTCTTCTTGAGATCGTTCAGAAGGTGATCATGTGCTCAACTTACAGCCTTGATGCGGTCACTTCATACAAGATAAGTGTAATGGCTGCAATAATCAAGAAGGCTTCAGATATTGATTGGATGGGTATGGTCAAAGCAAGACTGAGAAAAGACTCCGGAAAGTTCGAGCTGAACCAGAGCAATGAAGTGTGCTTATCTTCGAAGTGCTCATTCATACACAAAATCTATATAATTATGTCAGAAAAGCTGCCACAGAATTATGAATGGAAAGAGAATGGAGCGAAGATTTACCAAGCAAAGCACAAGGCCATACTGGGCAAAGATGAGTCCCTACCTGGACAAGCTGATGAGGATTCGACTCCTTATGTGCCCAAGCCCAAGGGAGAAAAGAAAGGAAAAGATAAGGCAACTGCATCGTCTGAAGTGCAGGAAAAGGCCGTTCCAGAGAAGAGGATGAAGAGGAAGAATCTGGCCAAGAAACCAGGCGCTCAGCGGAAACGTCAGAAGAGAGTCTCATCTCCTCTGAAAACTGCTCCAAGTTCTGCCCAGCAAGCCAACAGAACAGAGGATCTGATGCAAGTGAATCAGATGAAGAGATAGCAGTCCGCTCTGAGCCAACTATCAGAGATGTAAGGGAAGAGCAGATGATCGCAGCAGAAGGAGAGAAATCTGTCAGAGGGACAGAAGTGGAGCAACTTGAGGAAGAATCACCATTTGATTCTCTGCCTCTCACCAAGATCTTCTAGAGAGCTAGATCGCCAACACCCACTTCCAAATCACCATCACCCTCTCCTCAAAAATCATCACCACCATCCTCTCCCCACAAAACCTTCTCACCCTCACCCTCTCCTATCAGAACAACATCTCCCACACCACCAATCAATGAACCAGTTCAGGAAACTGAACACCCTCAACACGCTGAAAACGAACCTGAACTACAAACATCCCAATCCCCAATCAAGTCTCAAGAACCTGAGAGATCCGGCGAACGAGTGTCCATCTCTCATAATCCCTTCAACACCAGAACAGTGTTTGCTTCACCTGCTCCAGAGAGCCCCATCATAAGGATAATGAATCAACAGATCAAGGAATATCTACTGGATCTATGCCCTGAATTGGATCAACATCCTGGCATCCAGCTCCAGATAGAAGAGATAGTGTTCTAGAAGCTCCACCCTTTGAACTACTCCTTCCACCTTTGCGTCCAGACAACAAGTTAGATCCTGTTAAATTCAAGAACATCTACTATGGACTTGCTGAAAAAGGAGGAATCCATAGAAAAGAAGAGCTGGACAAGCTAATGCAAAGGATGTACAGGATGTTTGGCATCCCCATAGAGCTGCAAATGTTCAAGTACACCTGAAGAAGACAACTTGGAATCAGATGATAGGTACACTCTTCATATATTCTACAATACACACACCTATCTGAATAAAATTTCCATCCCACTGATTCTAAGACAATCATCTCATTGTCTTCTGAGGTATGTATTATTTGCATTATCTACATTTCCATTCATGGTGTCTGTTTTTCTGATCAAGTATGGTTAACTGTTTTGGTTCCATCAAAAAGGGGGAAATTGTTGGGAAATATGTAATTTAGTTTTGATGGAAGATCCAAACAGGTTGTAATAGGACCAGTCAGACCTGTTAGCTGACTAATGACTTAGAATCAGAATAAGATGACCAGCTGAAATGTATAGATAATTGATGTAAAAGATATGTCACATATTGAGGGGGAACTCAATATGTATAGGTCAGGTCGAAGAATCAGATGACCCAGATAAGGTCAGATGATCAGATGACTAAGCACAAATCGGAAGACAAGAAGTCAGAAAATCAGGTGAAGACAAGAAGACACTGGAGACTCAGATGAACCTGAAAACTCAGATGAACTCAAGACTCGATAGACATCAAGACTCGGATAGACATCAAGACTGAATGAACTCAAGACTCGGATAAACCTCAAGACTCAAAGAACAAACCTCAAGGCTCAAGATGATCAATACACTGGGGCTCAGAGACACCTGAAGATCAAAAGACCTGAAGACCTACATTCAGCGGAGTCTGCATATTGAGCTAAGACAATATGCATCCAAGACTAAACAAGGTAGATCGATCGGGCCATACGATCAAGTCACCACACACCAAAGGACAATCAAAAGATACACCGCATAAGACGAATCTTCTACAAAAGGAATATCAATCGCCTAATGGGAAAATTTCGTTGTGCTTACCAATGGCCAAGAAGAAAAGAAAGACACACGCACAAAAAAAAGAGTCGACAATACGGATACGACGCTGCAGACAAAAATTGGCGCTTAATCATGCCTACGGCCACACCGATAATCGGAGCACGCCACAATCATATCCTACAAAACCACCTAATATAAATCCAAATTCAAATTGCTCTCCAATGGCTCTTTGATTTCGAGGTCTATAAAATGGGATCGATCTTTACTTTGAAAAGTAGAGTCCAACAAGCAGAGACCAACGAAAGAATCAACGAGTGAGAACAAGCAAAAGAAGCTAAAGCTATAGCAAGGTCTCCGCTCAAAGAACACTACATTTGAAGATTATTCTTAGAGTGTTCATCCCATAGGTCTTAGCAAGAAATCCTATCCACTAGCATTTTGGCTACCTAAAGCACTAGGATAGATTTCCAGTTGGAACCCTCAAACATTCTTTACCCAAACGCAAGTTAGGTCAAGTCTGTAGAGTCTGAACTCATTAAACATCTCGGCTATCCTCTTTGTAGGATATAAGTCCCACTAGTTACGTTTGTAGAGTTGGAACTCGATAAACATCTCGGCCATCCTGAAAAGGATATAAGTCCCGTAGGTTAAGCTTGAGTGGGAACTCGGTAAACATCTCGGCCATCCTGAAAATGATATAAGTCCCGCAGGTTAAGTTTGTAAGAGTGAGAACTCGGTAAACATTTCGGCCATCCTGAAAAGGATATAAGCCCCGCAAGTTAAAGTAGGTTAAGGTTCCCCTGTGTTAAGGGAAGAGTGGACGTAGGACGGATTTCGTCTGAACCACTATAAAAAGTCTTATGTGCATTTACTTGCTTTCTTATCGCTTTACACAAGTCACACAACTGAGTTTAAAAAACTGCATACATATTCTAAAGTTAAGCTCAGTCTGCACCAAGCAACTGATCTGATCAGATTGACACTTTAGTCAACTGGTTGAAAACTGACTTAAGAATCAGATTGATAAAACTGGTTTTTCACACGGTTAAAACAAGCTTCCGCACCCATTCGCTTAAATCGACAGATATCAAACCGACCGCCTCGTGCACTCAAGAAGATTGAACATCACTCTAAACTGATATACTAGCACTCTGATCGGGTAATCTGTAGTTCACACCTGATCCGTACAAAACGTTTTGGAAGTCTATTCACCCCTCCCCTCTAGACTTCCACCCTCACAAAACCCGTTCGGGACCTACATTACCCTTAAAATCAATTCTAATTACATCTTTGCCATAAGTTGAGCCCACACCTCTCAAAACATAATTTTTTGGCCCCATCCCCATTTTTCCACATTACACGATTGAATCCCTACCCCCAACTATCTCTCTCCCTCACTCTCTCTAATATTCTCTCTGCCACCATCTCCCTCTCCCTCTACATTCCGGCCACCACCACCCACATCAACACACCACCACCACACGATAATCTTTCCCAACACCACCAAAAGCCATCGTCACCAACAACACCACCTGGCAAAAAATGGAGGCTTGGCGGTGGCGGTGGTTGATGAAGGTTGGCACAGGTTTGGTTGTGGTCGACAAAGGCATCACAGTGGTCAGATCTGATTTTTGCCTGCAACATCGCGGTGGTATTGTTGGGCGTGGGGCGATGCGGCGGACCTGGGTGGATCTGGACAGATTCATCGCCTGTGGGGGCGGCGCCATCGGCATTTGGTGTTTAGGGTTTGGCAGATCTGTTGTGGGGTGGTGATGGTGGCGGCAGATCTTTACAGATCCGCCGCGTATGGTGGTGGATTTTTGTATTTTACCGACGGCAGGTGTGGTGGATTGCGCGATGACGGTGGGCGTGAGACGACGACGGCGCGTGGAAGCCCATACCAACACGTAAGATACCATTAAAATCCCTGATATTTCTTGCTCTGAAAGATTGTTCAATAATAATGTAGTTGTAGATTTGTGAGCAAGAATGTTCTTCGTGCCTTGTTCGGATGAATTTTCTTTTTCTGCAATTATGTGTAGTATTTACGTTTGCAGATTGTGTTTGCTGAAAGAGAAGTAGTTTTTGAGTTTTGTTCCTGATCATTTTTTTATTTTATTTAATTGGAACCATATTGATGCCCCTGTCGATAATTGGAACCAGATTGTGTTCGCAGATTTTGTTTGCAAATTAAAAGGTTCAAATATTGCTTTTGGTTTTTGTTGGGATGCAAACATGCGAATTTGGTTTGCAGAATAAAAAGATTAAAAGATTTTGATGGGTTGCAGACATATGAATTTGATTTTTTTTTATCTGCAAGATTTTTTGGATTTGTTTTAGGATGCAGATTTTTTTGATTTGTAAGTATGAATTTGTGAGGTTGCTTTGAATTTTGATTTTTTTTATGTGATTTGTGAGATTTTTTTGATTTTTTTTCTAATTTCTGCAATTTTTATTTTTTTTGCAGATATCATTCTTGGCAATGAGACAATGAGATGCAGATTAGGATTTTTGCATATTAGGGATGTAATTTATTGGTGATTTTTAAGATGTATTTTTACAGATTTTTAGTTTTACAGGGAAAGTACAATTTTTGTAATTTTTGGGGATGTACAGGTTTTTATAGGGAAAATACAATTTTAAAAGAAAATGCATTCCAAAATTGACCCAGAAATGCATTTTTTTATAGGTAAAGTACAATTTGGGGAAAGTACAATTTCTGTAAAATTTGGGGATGGATGTACAATTTTCTATAGGGAAAATACAATTTTTTATAGGGAAAATACAATTTTAAAAGAAAATGCATTCCAAAATTGGCCCAGAAGTGCATAAGTTTGAAAAATGCACTCTAAGGCCAAGATACAATTTTTTTTTGAAAAAATGCACTCCAACATTGGCCCAAAATACAATTTTTTTTTTAAATGCACTCCAAAATTGGTCTAAAATATAATTTTTTTAAAAAAATGCACTCCAAAATTGATCAAAATACAATTTTTATTTTAAAAAATGTACTCCACAATACAATTTTTTTAAAAAATTCACTCCAAAATTGGGTTAAAATAAAATTTTATTTAAAAAATGCATTCCAAAATTGATAAAAATACAATTTTTTTAAAAAAATGCACTTCAAAATTAGACTAGAGGTGTAAAAATTAAAATAATTTATTTTTTAAAAGTTACATATTTTTCTGAATTGCAAAATGAGTTAATAAAATGCACTTTGAAATAAATAATGAAATTATATTAATAAATAATTTAATTAATTTAATAATTTAAAATATTTGGACTTTTAAAAATTTAAATTTTAAAAAGTAAAAATGCGTTAGAAGTGCAAAAAACGGGTCAGAAGTACAGAAAACAATCAAAAGGGTAGCTTAGCCTTTTTAACCATAATTTTGTATCTTAGAGTAACAATAAAATTGCATTGTACCTTAGAGTCACTTGGGGAGTGACTTTGTACCTTAGAGTCACTCCCCCTAATGTAAAAAAAATAGAGGCAAGTGACTCTTAGGTACAAGAATTTTGGAGAGTGACTCTAAGGTACAAAATGAGACATTTTTACCTTTAAAATCAATTCTTATTACATCTTTGTCATAAGTTGAGCCCACACCTCTCAAAACATAATTTCTCGGCCCCATCCCCATTTTTCCACATTAAATGATTGAATCCCTACCCCCAACTATCTCTCTCTCCCTCACTCTCTCTAATATTCTCTCGGCCACCATCTCCCTCTCCCTCTACATTCCGGCCACCACCACCCACATCCACACACCACCACCACACGATGCCCTTTCCCAACATCACCAAAAGCCGTCGTCACCAACAACACCACCTGGAGAAAAATGGAGGCTTGGCAGTGGCGGTGGTTGACGAAGGTTGGCGGAGGTTTGGCTGGGGTCGACGAAGGCATAGCAGTTGTCAGATCTAATTTTTGCCTGCAGCGTCGTGGTGGTATTGTTGGGCGTGGGGCAGCACGACGGACCTATGCGGATCTGGACAGATCCGTCGCCCGTGGGGGGTGGCGTCTTCGGTGTTTGGTGTTTAGGGTTGGGCAGATCTATTGTGGGGTGGTGATGGTGGCGGCGGTTGTTTACAGATCCACCACGTATGGTGGTTGATTTTTGTATTTTACCGACGATGGGTTTGGTGGATTGTACGACGCGATGCATGGAACGGCGACGGCGCGTAGAAGCCCATGCCAACACGTAAGATACCATTAAAATCCCTGATATTTCTTGCTCTGAAAGATTGTTCAATAATAATGTAGTTGTAGATTTGTGAGCAAGAATGTTCTTCGTGCCTTGTCCGGATGAATTTTTGTTGGGAGATGAATTTAATAAAGATTTTGATTAGATCCCAAAACCCCTGAGTATGACATGTATCAGGACATCTTGGTAGTATAGGATCAGGTTTCAATAGATATTAAGACTCAGGATTATCTGCACTCTATATAGTCAGCAGATATAGATCAGGGAGAAACAGGTTTGTTTTGATTTTGCCTGAAGAACTCAGATGTTCCTGTGTAGCTCAGAAGATTCCTGAAGACCGAAGTCCCTGAACAAAAAGAGTCCTGAAGACTGAAGATCCTGAAGACCAAAAGATCCTGGAGATTGTTTTGTACTGACACATAAAAAACCCTGAACAGCTAAATCAGAATAAAAAGTGTCTTAGTACAAACAAAAAGAATATTACTCATTCGTGGACATTAAGGAACATATCAGGTCAGTATAGGAAACCTACAAAGAGCCGTTTTGTTTGTCTCTGTTCAAAAGAAGATTTCAACCAATGAGGAGGCAACAACAACGTACTTACACTGACACTGAAAGCTACATCTCACTGAGAAATGTCAGGACTGATATCTTCCAGTTCACAGAAAGTGGTGATTGGCTGTTTGGCTAAATATTACCCAAACCGTGCAAGAGCACGTTCAAACCCTAATTGTAGTCGTTTACCACTAACCAAAAGAGGAAACCCTTGATGTTATCTCTTCCAACGGATAGTTTTTTCAAGAGTGACCCTTAAGTGAGTTGCCTATAAATACCAGTGACTTTCTCCATTGCAAGGTTACGGGAAATCAAGCAACTCCAGAGCTCATTCATATTCTTGCATTTGAAGCACTCGAAAACCCTAAGATTTCCCAAGTGTTTCTCATTGAAGAGAGCTCATTTTACTAAGCTTAGAATTGTTAAGTATCCAAAGTTTAGTAAGAGATATCCTAGCCTTTGAATATGTTCTTATTGTAAAAGGATATCTTACCTTAGTTGGAAACCAACCGAACCCAAACTCTATTCTTAGGTAGTTTGAGTGTGTGATTGTTGGAGAGTGAGAGTTGTAAAGAGTTAGTAAGCTGTAGTTGAGTTCAGCCTGAAAACTCTAGAGAAGAAGTTAATAAGCTGTTTAAGACAACCTGAAAGCTTGTGTGTGTTTGAGTTAGTAAGTTGCAGTAGTTCAGCCTGAAAGCTCTTAGAAGACAGTTAGTAAGCTGCTGAGTTCAGTCTGAAAGCTTGAGGAAGTAGTAGTAGTGAGTTAAGGAATTTCTCTGTGGACCAGAGAGAGTGGACGTAGGAGCTTTGCCTCTGAACCACTATAATTTGTTGTGTTATTTGCTTTCTGCTTTGCATTATAACTACTGCATATTTTCACTGAAAGCACTGGGTTTTCTGATATTCAGTTGGAATCAATCCACTGAGTTTGCATTGAACTGATCACAGCCTTAACCACTGATTTACTATAGTGAAAAAGATTTTCAGCAAAGTAAAATGAGTATAAACCTAAGGCCTACACATTCCGCACCCTTGATAAGCTAGAACATATAGTTGTCAAACTGAACAAATTCAACTGAGTATTCAGTAAGATAGTTATCTTATCCAAGCTTCTCAGGACTCTATTTTTAAAACCTCAGATCAGTTGGGCTAATTTGAAGCTACTGAAAGCCACTCAGTGTTATTGTCTCAGTAGACTTTGACTCAGGGTAATTTGTGCTTCACAGGGCTACTTCTCAGGACAACCTGACCCACTGATTTCAGTTTTATAAAAAGTTTGAAATATCATTGAATACGTGTATTCCCCCCATACATGTGTAAGACTCATTTACACCGAGACCAACAAGTGGTATCAGAGCAGTGGTTCATTTTGACCACTTGCTTTGGTAGCCATAGTCTTGTTTGCTGAGAGACTTTGGTGGTCTACTGAATAGATCTTACTGCTGATATCTTACAAGGCTCATTCATCATGCCTTCTAAGAAACTTCATATGTTCTCTGTTGAGAACTATGACTTATGGATATTGAGAATGCATGCACATCTGTATTCTAAGTATGAAAGAATGTGGAGAGTGGTCTCTCAAGGACTATTTGAGCACATTGTTGTGAATCCTAGAATTACTGATGCTGAGAGAGATGATCCCAGGGATAAACTTCCTAAGTCTGATGATCAACTTACTCCTGAGGAGAGAAAGTTAGTCAACTTAGACTATATTGCTAAAGATACTCTATATAACACTATTGATGATGGTGTTATGAGGATGATTTTTCACTGTGAAACTGCTAAAGAGATTTGGGATACACTTGTTATCATGTGTCAAGACACAGATCATATCAAAGAAAACAAACTATCTGTTGTCATTGCAAAGTTTGACATCTTTGAAATGGAAGATGGTGAATCTATTGATAAACTGGAAATCAGATTTACTAGTATCATGAATGGTCTGAATGCTCTTGGGAAAATATACCCAAAAAAAGAAGTTGCACTGAAAATTCTTAGAGGTTTATCTAAGAAATGGGATATACATGATGTGGTGATTGAAAACACCAAGAACATTGATTCTATGCCATATCAACAAGTTTTCTCTGAACTGAAAGCTTATGAATTTGTAATTGATAAGAAAACAAAGAAATCTGATAGCAAAGATGAATCTTCATATAGCAAGAATGTATTTCAAAGCTAAGGAAAAATCCTGTAAAGCTAAAGAGTCTGATAACTTACCTGCCAAAAATCAGGAAAAGGATAAGTTAGTACTGTTGGCAAGGAGGTTTGAAAGACTCAATAGTAGATATGGAAAGTTCAAGAAGTACTACAAAAATACCAGATACAGGAACAGGAATAACTCAGAAGCTGAGGATAGGTCCACTGAAAAGAGGAAGGACCACAGAGCTGAAGGGTCTTCATCCAAAAAGAAGGACTCAAAGACCAAGGAAGAGAGTGATCAGGATGATGACACCAACAAATGCTACAACTGCAAAAAGAAAGGTCACTTCCAGTATGACTATCCTGAGCTAAGTGCCAAGGAAAGAAAGGAAAGGCAAGCCAAAAGAGACAAGAAGAACTCAAGCAAGAAGGTTATGGTTGCTGAAGAAGAAGAACACTTTGAAGAAGGATCCAGTTCTCCAGAAGAAATGTTTTCAGATAGTGACAGTGATGATGTTTGCCTTGTTGCCATTGAGGAGGTACATTCTTCTATCTCTGTTGCTGCTCCTACACAAGCACCTGAGTTATCAAGTTCATCTGTAACCAGTAATTTTGACCTGATGGAATCTTTTGAGAATCTTATGAAGGACTATTTTGCGTTACAAGAACTATTCATAGAAACTCAAGAGCAGAATGAGGAACTGACTGCTGAGAATCTAAATGAAAAAACTCTAATGCTGCTGAGATCACTTCTCAATTAATGGGAGCTACTGATGAACTAGATGTTCTGAAAGTACAACTCTCAGAGAAAGAAAAAGTGATAGATGCCCTGAAAGGAATGTTAGAGAAATCCACTGAGTAAAATCAGCTTATCAGGACTGAATTCAATGACTTCTTTGAGAAACATGAAACTCTAAAGAAAAGTGAGGATAGCTTGCGGAGAAAGGTATCTCTATTGAATTCTGCATCTAAAGAAATAGATGAAATTCAGAGTTATCAAATACCTGCAACTATAAAGGCTGGATTGGGATATAATCCAGGGGGAACCTCACAAGGTCATCTGAATGCTACTTCTTCTAGTAGCACTCAGTCTGTCTTTGTTAAACCGGCGGTTCGTACTAATCTTCTTATTGAAGAACAACCTCGTGTTTTAGACAAGGGTAAAGGACCTATGGTTTCAGAGAACCTGAAGGTTCAGGAAGAAAAGCCCAAACCCCAAGTAAAGGCTAGAAAACCTGAACACTTAGTAGGAAATCTTCAGGCCAGTAGTTCGAAGCCTCAGGCTAAGAATACCAACCTGAAGAAATCTGCACTGAACCATCAGAGGAGTCTTCAGAAGAGAAACACTCAGCCAAGATATTCTCAACTGAAGAGACCAAGTCCTCAGGATACTGAAAGACCACAATTTCAGTATAGGCAACCTAAACCCCACTTGCCCAAGGGTAAAGGTTTTCTGAACCCAAGTCAGCAGAGACATAGACCAACTGCACCAAGGCCGAAGCATTGGAACAAGAGGCCTGAACTCAAGAAGAATTATAAGGCTCATGTTCATGCTAAGGCTGGCACTCATACACAGGATACTGCCAAGGCACCTAGGGTGGTGAATGTGTATGTAGATGTTTATGAAAGACAAATCAGCCACTCTAAAGTAAGTAGGGTTATTAGGCAAATTTGGGTTCCAAAAGGTACAACTAACCTAGTAGGACCCTACACCAAATGGGTACCTAAGGCCTGATCTGTTTTTCAGGTGGAGAAAAATGGCACTAAGCTGAATGAAGACAACATAGCCTTGATGAGTGGAAGTGAAATGATACCTGATGCATGGTATCTGGACAGTGGATGTTCAAGGCACATGACAGTATACAAACAACTACTCACTAACTATGTTGAGCAAAAAGGCCCTCAGATCACTTTTGGAGATAATTCTAAAGGACAAACTGAAGGATATGAAACTCTTGAAGTTGATTCTGTTTATATCCATGGTGTATCATATGTTTCTGGTTTAAAGCATAACCTGCTTTCTATCAGTCAATTCTGTGATAAGGGATTCAGTGTTGAGTTCTCAAAGAACTTATGTTATGTGAAAGACAATACTACACAACAAATACTACTGACTGGTACTAGAAAAGGAAATGTGTATCTTGCTGATTGGAGATTAACTCCTAAAGATACATGCTTGGTTGCAAAAAGTTCTACTGACACCAGTTGGTTATGGCACAAAAGACTGAATCACTTGAACTTCAAAACCCTGAACAAACTTGCAAGATTAGCACTTGTGAGGGGGTTACCCAATGAAGTGTTCAGTAAAGATCATATGTGTGATGCTTGTCAGAAAGGAAAACAAATCAGAGCATCATTCAAAAGCAAAGTAGAAGTTTCTACTAATAGAATACTTCGACTGTTACATATGGATCTATTTGGTTCAGTGATACATGTGAGTACTAATGGCAGAAAATATACACTTGTGGTAGTTGATGACTACTCTAGATACACTTGGGTCATATTCTTACTCAGTAAGAAAGAGACTCAGACAAAACTGCCTGAATTACTGAAAAGACTCAGTTGAAAAGAATCTGAGTGTGGTCAAAATCATATCAGATAAAGGCACTAAATTTATCAATCATATTATATCTGATTATTGTGCAGCAAATGGAATAACTCATGAAACATCAACTGGAAGGACCCCACAACAGAATGATGTTGCTGAAAGAAGAAATTGGACTCTGAAAGAAGCTACAAGAACAATGATTGCTGAAGCTGACATTCGTAAGAGATTTTGGGCTGAAGCTATCAACACTGCATGCTACTCTCAGAACAGATCCATGCTGACAAAGATTCAAGGCAAAACACCTTATGAGCTGTGGAATGAAAGGAAGCCTCTTGTTTCTTTCTTTCGTGTGTTTGGTTGTAAGTGTTTCATACACAATAGTGGTAAAGATCAGTTGAAAACCTTTGATAGCAAAGCTGATGAAGGGATATTTTTAGGATATTCTGAAGTCAGTAAAGCCTTCAGAGTCTACAACTGTAGGACCCTTATTGTGGAAGAAACACCTCATGTTGTTTTTGATGAATCTACTTGTGTTAAGAAGAAACAGGAACATGACTCAGGAGAATTGACAAAGAGGATCACCAGACTCAGCCTAAAGAAAACTGATAAAACATCCTCTGAGCCTGAAAAGAAGAAGCCCATCATGTTCTATGAATGGAGTGAGTCAGACTCAGACAAAGATGCTCAGGATGAAAATACTCAGGCTGGTGAAACTCATGATGATAGTTCTCCACTGAAGGAAAGCCAACACACTGAAGTTGACAAATCTGAACAAACTCTAGTTCAGACTCAGGTATGTAATGTCGATGAAGATGTGGTCACAGCTGAGGCAAACTCTGAATCTATCAACCAAGGGGGAACAAATGTCCCTGACAATGTTCTATATGAAAACTACCCCGAGGAAGATGATTCTCTCTCTTCTTTTCTGTTGCTCCCTGAGTTTGATGAATTACCTGAACCTAACATTTCTAATGTTGAGGATACTACTGAAGGGGGAACATCCAGGAGAAAGTGGTTAGATAGTCATCCCTCAAGTCAGATTGCGGGTAATCTATCAGAAGGTGTTAGAACAAGAAAGTTCCATGGTGAAAGTGCTTTATTCTGCTGCTTCCTATCTGAGAAGGAACCAACTGAGATTGAAGAAGCTCTTCAAGATTCTTTCTGGATTACTTCTATGCAAGAAGAGCTGAATCAGTTTACAAGGAACGAAGTTAGGGAGCTAGTGGACATACCTAAGAGACACAATGTGATTGGAACTAAGTGTGTATTCAAGAATAAGAGAAATGAAAACAACAACACTGTAAGAAACAAGGTAAGGCTAGTTGCAAAAGGTTATTCCCAAGAAGAAGGCTTGGACTATGATGAAACCTTTGCACCTATTGCAAGACTAGAGGCCATCAGATTGTTTCTTGCATATGCTGCTCACATGAAATTCACAGTCTATCAGATGGATGTGAAAAGTGTATTTCTGAATGGTGTGCTTAAATAAGAGGTGTATGTGGAACAACCTCCTGGATTTCGTCAGAATGACCAAGTTTACAGGCTCAAAAAAGCCTTGTATGGTCTGAAGAAAGCACCCAGAGCATGGTATGATACACTTTCTCAATTTCTTACTAACCATGGTTTTACCAAAGGAACTGTTGATAGAACCTTGTTCAGGATAGAAGATGGGAAAGATATCTTACTAGTTAAGATTTATGTGGATGACATCATATTTGGATCTCCAAATCATCAGATGTGTGAGAAGTTTTCTGCCCTGATGAAAGGAAAGTTTGAGATATCAATGATGGGGGAGATGGATTTCTTTCAAGGACTTCAAGTCAAGCAATCCAAAGAAGGTATATTCATCAATCAGGCAAAGTACACCAGAGATCTGATTGCTAAGTATGGTGTACAGAATTGCAATGTAGTTAGAATTCCTATGAATACTAACTACAAGATGGATCCTGATCCTGAAGGCAAGTAAGTTAATCACACTGATTATAGGGGATCATTGGATCATTGCTATATCTCACAGCAAGTAGGCCTGATATTACTTTTGTTGTTGGGATATGTGCAAGATACCAAGCTAATCCTAAGGCTAGTCACATGGAAGCTGCCAAAAAGATTCTGAGATATCTTAAAGGCACAACAAATAGAGGAATATGATATCCAACTGATGATAATCTTGAATTAACTGGTTATTCAGATGCTGATTATGGTGGTTGTAGAATTGAGAGGAAATCTACTACAGGAACTTGTCAATTTCTTGGAAGTAAGATGATATCATGGTTTTCACAGAAACAGACCTCAGTAGCAAACAGTACTACTGAAGTTGAATACATGGCTACAGGAAGTTGTTGTGCACAGATTCTTTGGCTCAGACAACAATTGAGAGATTATAAGGTTGCAGCCAATGAAGTGCCTATATTTTTTACAATAATAGTGCAATAGCTATTACACAAAATCTAGTTTTGCACACCAGATGCAAACATGTTGATATCAGACATCACTTCATCAGAGATCATGTTGAGAAGAAAGATACCAGGATGGAGAAAATTCATACTGATAAACAAAGAGCTGATATTTTGACTAAACCTTTGGCTGAGTCAAGATTTCAGGAACTACCAGTTGAATTAGGTATGTTGGATCCAGGTGAGTGAATTCACTGAAGGGAGAAGTCCTTCAGATGAATGAAGTTATTCATGAAGGAATAACTCAGGACAAAATTCTCTCAGAAAGAAAACTGAGACTCAGAACAATTTTGTCAAGGTCAGTATTCAGTAAGGTTTATAAAATCAAATAGTCCTAAAACGATATTGACACATGCATTAATTCACAACATTTATTTCACTCAGTAATCATTTGAAATAAATGACCAAAGACCTGAACTTTGAGCGGGAATATTTGGAGCATTTCTATTGGAGGAAAATTGAGGTGCAGACGAGAGGTCATCTCGTTGTCGTGAAACATCATTTTGTCACCCTAATTACTGCTATTTGCCTATCTTCCCAGAAAATTAGCCAAAAATAGCAAAACCCTCGAGATTTCATTTAATCTCAGATTAAATCTCAACCATTTATTATGTTTTCTGAGATTTAATCACAACCATTCATCTACTTTTTTCAAATCATATATAAACCAGAGTGATTACCTTCAATTCGTTCACTTTACACTTCTTAAATCCCATTCAAACATTTCAAACACTCAAAACCCTTAATCTTCAAAATCCTCAAAATCCCATTTCCCAGAAATCGTTTTACAATGGAATTCCCCAGTTATGCAATGATCAAGGATCTAGCCGAGACAGACGAACCACATTTTGAGCACGTAGTAGCTATGATTGTCAACAAAGCTACTACAGTCCAAGAAGTTGCGGATGGCTCCATTGTCACATTTGGTGAGCAATGTGCCAGACTCGGAACTATCCCAAGAGGTGTTGCCGTTTGTGGTTAATCTTCGAGAAGGAGGACGGGGAGTAATAGTTTCGCAGTTAAGTTTTGGAACTTATGCGAAATCAAAGGCAGAGGTGGTATGCACCAAAGATGTAATATTGTCTCTCGATAATATTAATATTGTTTTTTAACTCAATGATAGAGGAGAAGATCCAGCATTGTATATGTCTAGAAGAGAATAGGAAATCTTGGACCGTTTTGTAGAAACGAAAGCAGAATTGAAAGGGGCTCTGCATAAATGGTGCCTGAAACCTAAATACAGAGTCTTGATAGACATTGTGGCCAAGTGCTTAATGAGCGCCTCTGGAAGTTTGGAGCAAGTAAGCCGGAACAAATTGAGGCTTATGGCTGCGATTTTGAGGACTCTCCATCTGTTGACTTCAACTGGTTGAAATTTCTAGCGGATTGCATTCTGCATCAAAACTAGAAGTTGAAGTATGCCAAAGGAGCTTTCACGAAGAACGGGAAGGTACTATTTGGTACAAAAATCAGTTTTCTCATTGAAACACTGCCCAGAGAAAACATGTTTTTGATGACTGGAGTAGAATTTTCGCGGAATAGGATCATGTTCTGAAAGCCAAAATCCAAAAGGAGGAAACCAGCTCCTTCAGGAAGCCAAGGTTCTATGGTTCAGGAGGAACCAGAAGAACGGGATGAGTCAGAATCAGATCAGGACAATGTTGTACTTACCGAAGTAATTCATAGGAAAGTCAGGACATAATCGATAAAACATCCTGAGGAGTCAGGAGAAGAAGAAAAGAGAGAAATCTCGAGTTGCTCAGAGTAAAACGGGAGGCAGGAGAGAAAGAGAAGGCTCAGGATGAGCAAAAACGGAAGAAGAAAAGGCTCAGAACTATCCGTGAGCAAGAATCAGGAGAGAAATCTCCACTTGACACCCTTGCCAAGGTAATTTCTCAAGCCACTGAAGTAGAAACCACTCAGGAAGAAATTCCAACCGGAGGAGTTGGAGATGAAGATGTCTTTACTGAGGTACTAGGTACCAGTATAGGCGATGATCGTATTACCCGAGAAATCTTCACATGTTCTCAAAAACCTGCTGAAGAGAGCCAAATGACTATCCCACCCACTCAACCCTCAGAACCAAATATATCCATACCTTCAGAGGCTCAGTCTAGCTCTGAAGAGGAGGCACCTGTTCCTGAACTCATGAAAGGTGAGGCGGAAGAAAGAGAATGGAAGCAGAAGGCTGGACGCTTCGTCTTGGATAAATATCCTGAACTGGCTAACTATCCTGATATTCAGGCTATGTTTTTCAGATTAAAGACGGCCATGCTGATTGTAAACCAATCCTTTGCCATGATGCTGAAAATAGGCAATTTCAGATGTGAAGAGTTTTGGGCAGAGGAAGTAGCTAAGCTTGATGCATTTTTAGGACTTGGAAAGCGAAGGCTTAGGATCAAGCATGCTGAGTTTTATGCTTTAGTGAAGAAGAAGAAACTCGCTGAGAGAAAAAGTGTTGGTCAACCTGAAGGTGATGTCACTGAGCAGGACAAAGATGATCAAGGTTCATCTCAGGGTAAAAAGGCTGAAGACATCCCTTAAGGGAGTAAGAAAGTTGCTGAGTCAAGTGTTGAAGCAACTATTCAGGGGGAACAGCCTCAGGATGCTCCACCTCTACAGATGATCACATTTGGCCAGATATTCCAATATCAGAAGGAACCTAAAGTTATAGTAACTGAGATGGCAGATGCTGGAGTACAGACAGATGCTGAAGTACCAATTCCTCCATAACCAGCTGTTGATCTCACTCCTATTATTGAGAAGCTTACCAAGCTCGAGCCCATTGTTGATCAGATTTCTAAGCTTGAGCCTCTGGTTGGAGAAGTGTCAAAGATTGTTGAGACACAGACTTCTCAGGGCAAAATCATGGAGACCCTCAGCACATCTATGATATCTACTGATCAGGTAACTTTGCTATCCACTTCCATTGATAGTAAATTTACTGAGATAAATGCAAAATTTGGAGATGTTGCTAAAGAGGTGAAGGATGAGATGGAAAGGAGGTTTGAGCTGAGATCAAAGATGATCGAGGATTTGCTGAAATCCAAGACAGAGGAATTGATTAGATCTGCTGTTGAAGAAATGAGTGTCTCACTCATGGAGAAGATGAAATCAACTTTTGGTGGTCTTGCTGAAGACACCAGTACAGGGCTGAATGTTCTGCAAAGGATTCAGGATGAACATTTTCAGGTGGCTGCCGAAGTAAGGTCCATTGGAAGGGAACATATGCACATGGACATGACCCTCTCTCAAATCATTGCTGGTTATGATGCCAAAAAGGGGGAAAGTTATGACAAGCTTGTTGCATTGTCTCCCTTGGAGAAGTAAATTGAACAATTCCCTAATAAAATTCGGAGAGGAGAGAAGAGGAAAAAATCTTAAATTATGATTCACCCTGAGGCGGCTATGGAGGTAATAGAACAAAAGGGCAAAGAGGCAGAGGGAACAGGAATCCAGTAAGCGTGGAGAAGCTCATGGAATCCTGATGCCTGAGAAAGCCGCGACTGCTTGTGTAGAAAAATCCCTGAAGAGGAAATCAAAAGTCATTGCCAAGCCAGTCAGTAAGAAGCCTACTCAGAGGAAGTTAGTTGTTGAGTTTGAAGAAGAGGAGGAAACTCAGGAGACTCCGAGGCTGATGAACTATTCAGAGAAGGTTTTGGAGAATATGATTTATCCTCGAAACGACTTAACTGGGATTGGCACAACTCTGTGAAGATGATTGAAGCAGAGAAGTTGAGGAGAGCTGCTATTTCTGTGTCAGGATCGGAGATGACCAGAAAAGCAAGAGAAGAAGCGAAGAGGAACCGAGGTGGATTTCAAAGGATGGTCTACAGGAGGAGAGGCACAAAGCCAAGGAAGATGATGTGGCCTCATGTAGACAAATGGATGCCAATTGGACTGAATGATAAGTGGGGAACAACTAAGAGAGAGTTTGTTTTCAACTATGATATCCTACAGGTCTGGTCGCGATCCATAACTGACAGGGATGATGCATTAATTACCTATCTACTAAAGAACTTCACTGATGAATGCCAGGAATGGTTTAATGTGTTTGATACACTGGGTTATCAGTTGAAGGCACCTGGACAGATCAGGTATCCTCCACCAAGATTCAAGAATGGAAAGATCAACTATGACTTCATTTATGCTGATTTTGTGGACCAAGCTGAATACCTCGAGCTGACAGGAAATGATGCTCAGACTATTCAGAAGAGGGAAGAACTGAAGAAGAGGTACTATGGTATGTTCGACTTGGAACCTCCCACAGATGACATAGAATCCGATGATGAATGATGTTGTCTTATGTTACAGTAGAGTAAAGATAAAACTCTGTATCTTGTACTCATTTTTTTCTTTATGCTTTAATGAAAAACTCTACTGATTTTTGTTGATCAAAAAGGATAATTTCTCATTATCTTACTGATTGTTTTGATGGTTGCTACTTACTTGTTCTTACTTGCTATAGAAATTGAAACCTGAGTAGGTGATAGGTTTGTTTCTGTTGTGTTCGCAAGCTTGTAACAAGATGATTTTGGCATCATCAAAAATGGGAAAATTGTTGGGAGATGAATTTAATAAAGATTTTGATTAGATCCCAAAACCCCTGAGTATGACATGTATCAGGACATCTTGGTAGTATAGGATCAGGTTTCAATAGATATTAAGACTCAGGATTATCTGCACTCTGTATAGTCAGCAGATATATATCAGGGAGAAATATGTTTGTTTTGATTTTGCCTGAAGAACTCAGATGTTCCTGAGTAGTTCAGAAGATTCCTGAAGACCGAAGTCCCTGAACAAAAAGAGTCCTGAAGACTGAAGATCCTGAAGACCAAAGATCCTGAAAATTATTTTGTACTGACACATAAAAAACCCTGAACAACTAAATAAAAATAAAAAGTGTCTTAGTACAAACAAAAAGATTATTACTCATTCGTGGACATTAAGGAGCATATCAGATAAGTATAGGAAACCTACAAAGAGCCATTTTGTTTGTCTCTGTTCAAAAGAAGATTTCAACCAATGAGGAGGCAACAACAACGTACTTCACTGACATTGAAAGCGACATCTCACTGAGAAATGTCAGGACTGATATCTTCCAGTTCACAAAAAGTGGTGATTGGCTATTTGGCTATATATTACCCAAACCATGCAAGGGCACGTTCAAACCCTAATTGTAGTCATTTACCACTAACCAAAAGAGGAAACCCTTGATGTTATCTCTTCCAACTGATAGTTTTTTCAAGAGTGACCCTTAAGTGAGTTGCCTATAAATACCAGTGACTTTCTCCATTGCAAGGTTACGGGAAATCAAGCAACTCCAGAGCTCATTGGTATTCTTGCATTTGAAGCACTCGAAAACCCTAAGATTTCCCAAGTGTTTCACATTGAAGAGAGCTCATTTTACTAAGCCTAGAATTGTTAAGTATCCAAAGCTTAGTAAGAGATATCCTAGCCTTTGAGTCTGTTCTTATTGTAAAAGGATATCTCACCTAAGTTGGAAACCTACCAAACCAATACCCTATTCTTAGGTAGTTTGAGTGTGTGATTGTTGGAGAGTGAGAGTTGTAAAGAGTTAGTAAGCTGCAGTTGAGTTCAGCTTGAAAACTATAGAGAAGAAGTTAGTAAGCTATTTGAGACAGTCTGAAAGCTTGTGTGTATTTGAGTTAGTAAGTTGCAGTAGTTCAGCCTGAAAGCTCTTAGAAGAAAGTTAGTAAGCTGCTGAGTTCAGTCTGAAAGCTTGAGGAAGTAGTAGTAGTGAGTTAAGGAATTTCTCTGTGGATCAGAGAGAGTGGACGTAGGAGCTTAGCCTCTGAACCACTATAATTTCATGTGTTATTTGCTTTCTGCTTTGTATTATAACTGCTGCATATTTTCACTGAAAGCACTGAGTTTTCTGATATTCAGTTGGAATCAATCCACTGAGTTTGCATTGAACTGATCACAACCTTAACCACTGATTTACTATAGTGAAAAAGATTTTCAGCAAAGTAAAACGAGTATAAACCTAGGGCCTACACATTCTGCACTTTTGATAAGCTAGAACAAATAGTTGTCAAACTGAGCAAACTCAACTGAGTATTCAGTAAGATAGTTATCTGATCCAAGCTTCTCAGAACTCTGTTTTTAAAACCTCAGATCAGTTGGGCTAATCTGATGCTACTGAAAGCCACTCAGTGTTATTCTCTCAGTAGACTTTGACTCAGGGTAATTTGTGCTTCTCAGGGCTACTTCTCAGGACAACCTGACCCACTTATTTCAGTTTTATAAAAAGTTTGAAAAATCACTAAACACGTGTATTCCCTCCCCCCCATACACGTGTAAGACTCGTTTACACAGGGACCAACAATTTTCTTTTGCTACAATTATTTGTAGTATTTACGTTTGCAGATAGTGTTTGCTGAAAGAGAAGTAGTTTTCGAGTTTTGTTCCTGGTAATTTTTTTTATTTAATTTAATTAGAACCATATTGATGCCTCTGTCGATAATTGGAACCATATTGTGTTCATGGATTTTGTTTGCAAATAAAAAGGTTCAAATATTTCTTTTGGTTTTTGTTGGGATGCAGACATGTGAATTTGGTTTGCAGATTAAAAAGATTAAAAGATTTTGTTGGGATGCAGACATATGAATTTGAATTTTTTTTTATCTGCAAGATTTTTTAGATTTGTTTTAGGATGCAGATTTTTTTTTTGTAAGTATGAATTTGTGAGGTTGCTTTGAATTTTGATTTTTTTTATGTGATTTGTGAGATTTTTTTGATTTTTTTCTAATTTCTGCAATTTTTTTATTTTTTTTGCATATATCATTCTTGGCAATGAGACAATGAGATGCAGATTATGATTTTTGCATATTAGGGATGTAATTTTTGGGTGATTTTTAAGATGTATTTTTTTACAGATTTTTAGTTTTATAGGGAAAGTACAATTTTTGTAATTTTTGGTGATGCACAATTTTTTGTAGGGAAATTACAATTTTAAAAGAAAATGAACTCCAAAATTGACCCAGAAATGCAATTTTTTATAGGTAAAGTACAATTTGGGGAAAGTACAATTTCTGTAAAATTTGGGGATGTACAATTTTCTATAGGGAAAATACAATTTTTTATAGGGAAAATACAATTTTAAAAGAAAATGCACTCCAAAATCGACCCAGAAGTGCATAAGTTTGAAAAATGCACTCCAAGACCAAGATACAATTTTCTTTGAAAAAATGCACTCCAAAATTGGCCCAAAATACAATTTTTTTTTATATGCACTCCAAAATTGGTCTAAAATATAATTAAAAAAAATGCACTCCAAAATTGATCAAAATACAATTTTTATTTTAAAAAATGCACTCCACAATACAATTTTTTTTAAAAAAATGCACTCCAAAATTGGGTTAAAATACAATTTTCTTTAAAAAATGCACTCCAAAATTGATAAAAATACAATTTAAAAAAAAATGCACTTCAAAATTAGACTAGAGGTGTAAAAATTGAAAAATTTTATTTTTTTAAAGTTACATATTTTTCTGAATTGCAAAATGAGTTAATAAAATGCTCTTTGAAATAAATGATGAAATTATATTAATAAATAATTTAATTAATTTAATAATTTAAAATATTTGAACTTTTAAAAATTTAAATTATAAAAAGTAAAAATGTGTCAGAAGTGCAGAAAACGGGTCAAAAGTGCAGAAAATGATCAAAAGGGTAACTTAGACTTTTTAACCTTAATTTTATATCTTAGAGTCACAATAAAATTGCATTGTACCTTAGAGTCACTTGGGGAGTGACTTTGTACCTTAGAGTCACTCCCCCTAAGGTACAAAAAATAGAGGCAAGTGACTCTTAGGTACAAGAATTTTGGAGAGTGACTCTAAAGTACAAAATGAGGCATATTTACCCTTAAAATCTATTCTAATTACATCTTTGCCATAAGTTGAGCCCACACCTCTCAAAACATAATTTTTCGGCCCCATCCCCATTTTCCCACTTTACACGATTGAATCCCTACCCCCAACTATCTCTCTCTCCCTCACACTCTCTAATATTCTCTCGGGCACCATCTCCCCCTCCCTCTACATTCCGGCCACCACCACCCAGATCCACACACCACCACCACACGATGCCCTTTCCCAACACCACCAAAAGCCGTCATCACCAACAACACCACCTGGCAAAAAATAGAGGTTTGGCGGTGGTTGTGGTTGACGAAGGTTAGCGGAGGTTTTGGCTGTGGTCGACGAAGGCGTCGTAGTGGTCAAATCTAATTTTTGCATGCAGTGTCGCGGTGGTATTGTTGGGCCAGGGGCGGCGCGGCGGACCTGGGTGGATCTGGACAGATCCGTCGCCCGTGGGGGGCGGCGCCATTGGTGTTTGGTGTTTAGGGTTGGGCAGATCTGTTGTGGGGTGGTGATGGTGGTGGTGGATCTTTGCAGATCCGCCGCGTATGGTGGTGGATTTTTTAATTTTACCGACGGCGGGTGTGGTGGATTGCGCGACGGGGTTGGCGTGAGACGGCGATGCGATGCATGGAATGACGACGGCGCGTGGAAGCCCATGCCAACACCTAAGATAACATTAAAATCCCTGATATTTCTTGCTCTGAAAGATTGTTCAATAATAATGTAGTTGTAGATTTGTGAGCAAGAATGTTCTTCGTGCCTTGTCCCGATGAATTTTCTTTTGCTGCAATTATGTGTAGTATTTACGTTTTGCGATTGTGTTTGCCGAAAAGAGAAGTAGTTTTTTTAGTTTTGTTCTGATCATTTTTTTTATTTTATTTAATTGGAACCATATTGATGCCCCTGTCGATAATTGGAACCAGATTGTGTTCGCAGATTTTGTTTGCAAATTAAAAGGTTCAAATATTGCTTTTGGTTTTTGTTGGATGCAGACATGTGAATTTGGTTTGCAGATTAAGAAGATTAAAAGATTTTGTTGGGATGCAGACTTATGAATTTGATTTTTTTTTTATCTGCAAGATTTTTTGGATTTGTTTTAGGATGTAATTTTTTTTTTTTGATTTGTAAGTATGAATTTGTGAGGTTGCTTTGAATTTTGATTTTTTTATGTGATTTGTGAGATTTTTTTTTTCTAATTTCTGCAATTTTTATTTTTTTTGCAGATATCATTCTTGGCAATAAGACAATGAGATGCAGATTAGGATTTTTGCATATTAAGGATGTAAGTTTTTGGTGATTTTTAAGATGTATTTTTACAGATTTTTAGTTTTATAGGGAAAGTACAATTTTTGTAATTTTTGGGGATGTACAATTTTTTATAGGGAAAATACAATTTTTAAAAGAAAATGCACTCTAAAATTGACCCAGAAGTGCAATTTTTTATAGGTAAAGTACAATTTGGGAAAAATACAATTTCTGTAAAATTTGGGGATGTACAATTTTATATAGTGAAAATACAAGTTTTTATAGGAAAAATACAATTTTAAAAGAAAATGCACTAAAAAATCGGCCCAGAAGTGCATAAGTTTGAAAAATGCACTCCAAGGCCAAGATACAATTTTTTTTAAAAAAATGCACTCCAAAATTGGCCCAAAATAATTTTTTTTAATGCACTCTAAAATTGGTCTAAAATATAATTATTTTTTAAAAAAAATGCACTCCAAAATTGATCAAAATACAATTTTTATTTTAAAAAATGCACTCCACAATACAATTTTTTTTTTAAAAATGCACTCCAAAATTGATAAAAATACAAAAAAAATTTTAAATGCACTTCAAAATTAGACTAGAAGTTTAAAAATTAAAAGAATTTATTTTTTTAAAGGTATATATTTTTCTGAATTGCAAAATGATTTAATAAAATGCACTTTGAAATAAATAATGAAATTATATTAATAAATAATTTAATTAATTTAATAATTTAAAATATTTGGACTTTTAAAAATTTAAATTATAAAAAGTAAAAATGCGTCAGAAGTGCAGAAAATTGGTCAGAAGTGCAGAAAACTATCAAAAGGGTAACTTAGACTTTTTAACCATAATTTTGTATCTTAGAGTCACAATAAAATTGCATTGTACCTTAGAGTCATTTGGAGAGTGTCTTTGTACCTTAGAGTCATTCCCCCTAATATTTATACAAAATAGTAATATTTAAAAAATAATATTCACCGTTGACTCGAGCTCACACAATTTATTTTCCTAAATAAAAAGGAAATCTTCATGAACATCAACAACTATTTACAACTATTTACAATTAGAAAAGGAGATTTAATTTTTTGTAGCCCAATAACTTTGGGCCGATTTGAAATTGACCCATCAGTTACCACATTATGATATACACCCTGTATGTTTCAACTTTTTTTTATTTTGGCCCCAAAAATCGGTCAAACCAATTGGTCATCCGGTAAACAGTACACGTGGCAATTAATTTGTATTTTCATTTATTTTTAGGGTGCCACATGCGTAATTCTTTATTTTATTTTTCATTTATATTTACACCATTAATTAACCATTAATTGCCACGTGTACTGTTCACCAGTTGACCAACCGGTTTGACCGGATTTTGGGGCCAAAATAAAAAAAAAAAGTTGAAATATACAGGGGTATATCATAATGTGTTAATTGATGAGTCAATTTCAAATCGACCCAAAGTTATTGGGCTACAAAAAATTTAATCCCTTAGAAAAAATATGAGATATTCTAGTTAAAAATAGAAGATTATTAATTGAAGATGATAATTGTAGGTAGTGGTGGTGGAGAGCACGAAAAGAAGGGTGGCAAAACAGCAGTATTCCAACAAATAACAGATCCACGAACTCTCCTCTCACTCCCTAAACTTGCTGTCCGCACAACTCCTCCTTTCTCTCTCCCAAAATTAACTACCATAACGACCATTTCAATTTATCAAAAATATTCATTCCCATTTCGCCCCAAATATAGAAATTTGGAAAAAACTAGTGCTCCATGGCTCAATTCTTATTATTCTATACACATTTATTCTTGTTTTCGCCTATCCCTCCTTTGTTAATTTCATGTTGATTTGTCTTCAAATTCCCCATACAAAAATAACTCATTGCATCTACCATTTCCATGGATGCCGAAAAAGACAAACCCCTGCCTGAAAACGACGATGACAACAAAAACAGAGAAATCCCCCCTGAAAAAATTCCCGACCCGGATCAAGATTTGCCTCAAAAAAGCGGATCCGACAGCCCATCATCCCCTAAAGACACCGGTACGAACCCTCAAATAGGCGATGAAAAAGAGGCAGGCGAGACGGGCAATTGGTTCGAAGATGAGAAAGAGACAGCTGAAAAAACCGAGGATGAAAAAAATGGGTCTGATGAAAAAACCGGGTCGGATGAGGGAGCTGAAACAAAAGTAGAAGAAGAAGAAGAATTGCCGCCTTCGCCATTTGATCTAAAAAAAGTTTCTGAAGAAATAGACGAATACATCGCCACATTGTCAAAAGACGACGATGCCCCTCCAGATGCAGTCCCCAATTTGGTGGAGAGATTCGGGTTCATGGTGGAAAACAAGACCGCTGATTACGATTCCGGCGACGGCCCCGTGAGATGGAGCCAGCTCACCGAGGAGGATTCGGCGTCGTTTCTCGAATGCATAACGCGTGTTTCTTCCCTCTTAAAAGCGCTTTCCAAATTCTCTTCGGATCATAAGTACGCTTCTTCCATCAACTTCATCGGCGGCGTCCTCCAGCGCGCCATGTCGTACGTGGAAGAGGAATTCAAGTCCCTTCTAGAAGAGTACAAGATCCAGGATACGACGAAAACGACGAAGCAGGCTTCGTCGAATGACGAAACGGAGGAGAATCAAACAGAGGGAACAGAGGCGGAAGAAGAGAGCTACTCTCCCGCTTACTCGGATGAGACTCTTTCGGAATTGGTTAAATTGTCAAAAGCCATGATGGTCGGAGGGCACGAGCTGGAGTGCCGACAGGCATTCTTCGCTGCGCGAAGAAGCGCGCTTGAAGACAGTTTGCAGAACCTCGGGTTCGAGAAGTACAGCATTGATGATGTGCAGAAAAT
Organism: Stenogyne calaminthoides; assembly: GCA_037126765.1. Taxonomy (NCBI): domain Eukaryota; kingdom Viridiplantae; phylum Streptophyta; class Magnoliopsida; order Lamiales; family Lamiaceae; genus Stenogyne; species Stenogyne calaminthoides. The sequence continues at coordinate 29,486,356 of JBBCBC010000006.1, read as the reverse complement.
GCAATGGGAGTCTCTGGAGAAAGAAATCGCGGCGTGGATACGAGCGATCAAGCTCTGCGCCACCCAGTTTACCAACGAGCACAAGCTCTGCAATGCCGTGTTTTCGGACCATCCGTCGGTGGCAGAGACTCTGTTCTGTAATCTAACCCAAGGTGTGATCATCCAGCTTCTGAATTTCTCCGGGGCCGTTGCGCTTACGAAGCGCTCGTCCGAGAAACTGTTCAAGTTTCTCGACACGTACGAGGCTTTAAGAGATAACCTTCCAACAATAGATGAGTTATTCCCCGAAAAGTGGATAAACGAGGTCAAAACAGAGGCGTCGATCATCAAAGGGCAGTTGGGAGAGTCCATTATTTCGATATTTGCTGAGCTGGAGAGCTCGATTAAGTCCGACTCGGGGAAGACGCCCGTTCCAGGCGGGGCCGTCCATCCGTTAACTCGCTACACCATGAATTACTTGAAACTCGCTGGTGTATACAAAGATACCCTGGAACAGGTTTACAGGGAGCATCAGAAAATTGAACGGGCCGATTCAGCGACCGGTTCGGATTTCAATTACAATTCGTCGCAGGCGACGAATTCAGGGAACGAGGCTGCCAAACAGTCACCTTTCCAGGCTCAGATGATAAAGCTGATGGACACACTGGACCATAACCTGGACGGGAGGTCTAAGCTTTACAAAGACAACTCGTTGAGCTCGATTTTCATGATGAATAACGGGAGGTACATAGTGCAGCGGGTGAGGGGTTCGGACGAAATGAACAGCCTGATGGGGGACACGTGGTGCAGAAAAAAATCGACGGATTTAAGGCAGTACCACAAGGTGTACCAGCGGGAGACGTGGGGGAAACTTCTGAGCTCGTTGCACCCGGAAGGGTTGATGAATCACGGGAAAGTGGTGAAGCCAGTACTTAAGGAAAGGTTCAAGAGTTTTAACGCAATGTTCGACGAAATACACAGGACGCAGACTAGTTGGGTGGTTTGCGACGAGCAGCTGCAGTCGGAGCTCAGGGTTTCCATTTCGAACATGGTCATTCCGGCTTACAGGTCGTTTTTGGCGAGGTACGCGCAGGTGTTTACGCCCGGGAGGCAAACGGAGAAGTATGTAAAGTATCAGGGGGAAGATATTGAGACGTATATTGATGAGCTGTTTGATGGGAATGCTGGTAAGAAATAACACTGAGGTTGTTACTTTTTGCATTCGTTGTAATTCTGTTTCGACTAATTTAACTTGTAATCTCAATTTTCATCCTTGTTTAAATTGTATACCTATTTTCCATGTACTTGATGTTGTTCAACAATCAATGCCAATGCTTTGATAAATTCTGACTCTTTTTCTTGGTTTTGATTTCAATATTTTTTTGCTGAGAATTGCCAAATTTAGCAGTTGGGATTGAGCATTTACTTTGAAAGAATTCCGTCACATCTAAAAGTTCGTACTTTTAGAGAGGTGCGGAATTAATTCGTTTATTAAATTTCCCTCAACACTTCCCCTCACTTGTGGGCTGAATCACTGTCTTTGCCCTCTAGGAAGGAGACCCAACGAGTGGACAATTTAAATGGGTGGAGTGCTTTCCACGGGAATCGAACTTAGGATCTGGATTGAGCCTCTGATACCATGAAAGAATTTCGCCTCATCTAAAAGTCCGAACTTTTAGAAAGATGTGGAATTAATTCGTTTATTTAATTTCCCTCAACATACTCGCGGAATTTTCTTCGAAATATTTTGTTCGCGATAGAATTGATCTTTATTGTTGCTTGAAGCCGTCCTTGCTCTTGTAGACAAGGATGAAAATATCGCCACCGCAAGTAATATCGCAATCTTAACTTTATGGATATATTGATGGATATATCGATATCGCATATCGATATCGCAATTTTTTTTTTAAATGACGGAAATTATGCTAAAAATTTGGAAATTTGACATGAAATTTTACAGGTTATTATTACACACAATTATGCATACATTTCATTTAAAATCACAATAAAATGACATGTTTAAATAAAAAAATATTAGAAATAAACTATATAATCACTGTCCTTAAAAAAACAGCTGACAATACAATACATAATACAATACAAAATGACTACAATTACATGATAAAATATAATTAGTACCAAAATGATGACCCATGAGGTTCAAAAATAGAAGATTGAATGACATATCTATCCAAACAAAGCTGGTACCAACTCATCACATTAAAGTACTCATGAATATAATTATGCACATGTCATTTATATGTTTCTCTATCTCTTCCAACTGCGTCACCATGAATTGGATATTGTGTCATGACCTAAGTATTTTGTTGATATGCATTTTGACCTTCAAAAGTCATTCGAGGAGGTGGGCGATGAAAAATATTTTGATTATTCCAATCAAACTATGAACTCGCATGTGTTAGAAACATATGAATCTTGAGACATATCACTATGATCAGTGCTCATACCCATGATGCAATTAAATTTAAAAAAAAAACCAAAAACTGTAATAATATCGCTATATTTTCCGATTTTTCACGATATTTTGCGATATTTCGCGATATTCACACTGTTCACATTAAGAAAAATTTGCATGCGAAGTCCATATCGCATAGTTAAAAAATGTGATATATCCGCGAAATATCTCGGATATATCGCGATATTTTCATCCCTGCTTGTAGGCGTTGTTTTCTCCTCCTTGGTTTGATAACACATCGAAATTACTATTAACTTTTTTTTTAAACCACTATTTATAAATTTTATTAGGGTTGTTCATGGAGTTTGGAGATTACCGAATGCGAATCGAAAGCCGAACCGAAAATAACCATTGACTTTTTGACTTTTTCCGAACCGAATTAATTTTTTTTTTATATTGACATGGAAATTACTGAATTAATCGTACCGAAAAACCGAATGAAACCGCACCGAACTGTACCAGACCAAACTGAACTGAATAACCGATTTAAATATGTAATAAATTTAATTATTAATTTATTTTGTGTTCATTAAATTGTATTATAGATTATTGATATCCATGTAATTTAATATTGAATATATCACATGAATATTTTGGTGAGATATTAGAATATTTACTTCCTTATTTGTGATTTATAATTATCGAGAATCCTATAAAATTCTCAAATTGCAATTACGCATCCTTACTCTCTCGCACCAACTCATTGTTCTGTAGTTTGTACCTCTCGTCAATTTGGACCGACGAAAATTCACAATAAAATTTTAAATGTGTACTTTATTAGCCATGTTTTAAATGCAGTATTGATGGTGTCTTGGGTTATTTTATTATTTTTAATTAACTATTATCCTATCATGTAATATGTTTGAGTTTGAAGGGTAGATGCATGAATATAGTTGAAGAGGTATTGAATTTATGTGCATTTTGCGTAGATTGCACAAATATTCTTAAGAAAATTGTGATTAAAAAGAAAAATGAGGGGTGATAGAAAAAAAAGGAGAAAAAGGTTAAAAAAAACTGTTTCTTTGGTACGATCCGATCCATTCCGATCCGATTCCATTGTAACCGAAAATCCGTTTTGAACCATACCGAAAAATAAAAAATCCGCACCGTTCCGAACCGAAGTTTGGGTACAGACACAGACACTCCAATTTTAAAATAACCGAACTTTGGTACGGACACGAATAATTTTAAATATCCATTTTGGTCCATACCGTGAACAACCCTAAATTTTATAGTTTGTATAAATATTATGGTTGGATACAAATCGAAGCAAATATTATGTTGTTTATAAATACTAGTATTCCACCCGAGCGATGCTTGACATGTCTCATTTACTATATTATGTATAAATTATGAATTTGTAGAGCTTCAATTAATTTGAAAAGTATGACCCAAGTTATAAGTGAAAGTTTGTCTCACGTATGAAATAGTTTCACACAAAATTCTCTATTAATATAATAATTCAATACATATTTTGTTTTTGGCAAAAACTTGTATGCAATATTGCGTACAAGTCATATATGCAATTTCAGTTCAATACTAATTTTGCGGGTCAGGCCAGGCCCATTTTGGATTCTTCCTCATGGCGCTTCCAAATTCTTCTTCTACTAGATTTTACAGTGGTGAGTTTCTAGGTTTTTCCTTCTCTTCTCTTGTTCTTCTTTTTCTTTTTCTTTTTTTATCTTTTTTATTCAGATTCTCTCATATTCTTTTTGCTTTCTTCAATTTTCTCATCCTCTTACAGACCCTTCTGTTCTTTTTCCTCACGATTTTGTGATGTAGTTTTACAGATCTTTCTACACTCTTCTCATACTGTTCTTTAAATATGTAATTTTGGACAGATGATATTTTTTTTTCGCGTTTGTACTGGTTTTTGTTCATGTAGTAGCACTCTTTTGTTCATAAGATAACACTCTTTTGTTCATGTAGTAACACATCAAGATGTTCTTTAAATTTATAATTTTAGACTGAGGATTCCTTTTCGCGCTTATACTGATTTTGTTCATGTGGTAACACGTTTTTCTTCATAGAGTAACACTTTTTGTTCATGTAGTAACACATATTTTTTTAGTAATATGTAACAATGTACACATATCGTCATAATACTAATTGAATACTCATGTGTTTCCATATGAACAACAATGTGTTACCTTGTGACCCATGTTACCTTATCAACATTTATCTGTTAAGTTATGTTTTAATACGTGTTACGTAAGATATCAAGTTTTTTCAATATAACAATGTAGTAACACTTAATAAAAATTATATGCTCAATAAGAATTGAACCTGCAATCAAATACATTAACAACAGACCTGAACCAATAAGCTACAACACATATTTGATAAAGATATCCTACTATAAATATATATGAGTCCGCCCAACCCACGATACAGTCATACCTCGGCCCGCCTGGCTTTGACCCGACAAGTGAATTTTGGAGGTGAATTCGTGAATTTGTTTATTTTGCCTTAATTATAATGTATTGCACATATTACTATTGTGCAATATTTTACAAGAGTTCTACTCTTGTTTTTCTTATTTATGTATAGTAATATTAAATTGTCAATTCATTATATATAAAATAAGGTTTAGTTAGTTAAAATTTTAATTGTATTACATTTAAAAAAATTATATGTAATGTTCGTCAACATAAATAGTGTTGTTAGCTTGTAATAAGATATTTTATGATATAATTAAAATTATATATATATATATATATATATATATATAAAATATAATTAAGTAAATTGAATATTTAAAAAAAAAGAAGGGAAGTTTAATTAAATAAAATGTTGGGATAATTTTAGTTTTGATTATTATACCAAAACACCTTGTAATAGGACAAACTAAGTTGTATAGAAAGTTTGTGTTTCTAGACTTAGTTTTATTTTTACAGGTAAGAAGTTGAGGGGTAACTCATCAAGATCAGACGGGGCTGATCAAGATAAGATGAGACTGATGATTTCTAGCGCACAGATCAGAAACGTGCGGACTGGATAAAAAATGTGCATACTGGATCAGAAACGTGATGACTGGACCAACAAATAAGTGTTGATCTTATCTTGTCTAACATGTTGATGTCGTCTTTGATCTCTTTGTCTTGATGTCGTCTTGATATGTTGTCTTGATGTCGTCTTGATCTGCCCGTCTTGACTTTGATGCCGTGTTGATCTTTGCCCCTAATCGGTAATGATTTGATCCGTGACACACAAAAAAGCGGGTCAATGAGAAGATGACAACACATATATGAATGTGACATAAAGTTGTAAGCAACAATGCAAAAGGACAAAGAAAAGCTGGAATATTATTAGTATGAATTTAAATTTACTCTCCAACGGTAATATTCAAATCCACACTATAAATACATTGCACTACCTTCAAAAGAAGATGATGGAAGATGCTGCCAAGTGAAAATTAAAGCTAAATATTCAAGTGTCTCCATTCAAGAACACAGAACATTAAATATCTAAATTTACCCAAGAGTGTTCTACATTAAATCTAAGCATAAATGCCATATCTTAAGCTTAGAGAGATTTTCCCAACCTTAGCTTAAAGGCTAAAACAATGTAAGGGAAAATCTCACCTAGTTGGAAATAACACCAAACTCAAACCCTTTCTTGAGAGAGAATTAGTGATTAAGTGAGGTAGTTAAGAGACAATCCCGCAAGGGAGGGTAGGTGATCCCGTGAGGGAGATAAGTCCCGAGAGTGAGAACTCATTAAACATTTGTATGATGGTGTGCCTAACACTGTAAACTAAGGTTTCCTTTAGATTAAGGAAGTACCCCATGAAGGGAAGAGTGGATGTAGGAGGAGTTCTTCGAACCACTATAAAAATACATGTATTCTTATTTGCTTTCATATTAACTATTATACATACTTTAGCAAATTTGTATAACACATATGTAATTTTTTTTTTTTTAACGTCACCTCCCATTTACATTGAGATTTTTCGGATTTTAACTCGATTTTTTTTCGGGACCAACAAGTGGTATCAGAGCAGGAGTTCAAAAGTTCACTGGCTTTTAATGTCACCACATGAACTAATCTTTTTAAAACCCATTTAGTTTAAAATGCATATCATTTATAAAATTTATGGAGGTTGACTGTTGGGAGATGAATTTAATAAAAGATTATATGATTTTGATTAGATCCCAAAACCCCTGAGTATGACATGTTCAGGATAATCTTGATAGATGAATCAGGATTCAGTTTTAGAGTGTTCAGATATTATCTCGCACCGTATAGTCGGCAGATATAGAACAAAGTTAGTTTTTCAAGACTCAAGAAGAAATCGAGATATCAAGAATCAAGAATACAACCCGGATATCGAGAACCCAAGACTCGAGAGAACTCAAGACTCGAGAGAACTCAAGACTCAGAGAAACCAAGGCTCGGAGAAATACCGAAGGCACAAGATTATCAAGACTTCGGTAACATACCGAATGCTCAAGATATCCCCGAATGTTCCGAGGCAATCAAGCCGAGGAATATAGCCGTTGGAATCCAAATTGACGTGGACCAACGAGAGGAAGACAACCAAATGAAAAGTCAGCAGAACTTACAAAAGAAGAGTATGGATTTGAATGTAACTCTCTCCAACGGTAACATTCAAATCCACACTATAAATACAAGTTCTTCCTTCATTATCAATGTGGAAGTGCGAAAAAGATAAAGAACAATGCTTCAGAGCCAAAGAGTGTTATAGCCAAAGCATTCCCACCCTAGAACACAAGTCTATAGATATACAAATATATTCAAAGAGTGTTCTAGAACCCAATCTAAGCAACCCACGATGTATCATAAGCTTAGAGAGATTTTCCCAACCTTAGCATTGAGGCTAAACCATTGTAAGGGAAAATCTCACCATAGTTGGAGACAACACCAAAACCCAAACCCAGTGGTGAAGTGAGGTAGTTGTTAGGCAAACCCGAGTGAGGGTGATAAGTCCCGTTGGAGTGTGAACTCGTTAAACATCTGTAGGCGATCCCGTGGAGGGTGATAAGTCCCGAGGCGAACCCGAGAGAGGGTTATAAGTCCAGTTCGAGTGTGAGCTCGGTAAATATCTATTGGCAATCCCGTGGAGGGTGATAAGTCCCGTTTGAAGGAATTTCCCTAGAGAGGGAGAGTGGATGTAGGACTGGTTGTCCGAACCACTATATATTGCTGTGTTGTTTACTGCTTTATGTTTATACTTGTCATACGCATTCGTTTATAAGCAAAGCACACACACGAGCTCAAAAGTAAAAAATTGGAACACTCTGCCCTCATCCCTGTTTTATATGCACCGAAATGAAAACGTCTTGCTTCCGCACGCGCAAAATAGGTTTTCCCACCGGGACCAACATTGACAATTATCATCTCATCATTTTTTTAAATGCATACAACATTCTTCATCATTTCACTTGTTTAACTAACACTGTTTTTCTCGTTTGTTTTTTTTGTTAGTTAGTTTTGTCATCATTATCAAAAAGGGGAAAATTGTTAGGATAATTTTAGTTTTGATTATTATGTCAAAACACCTTGTAATAGGACAAGTTAAGTTGTATAGAAAGCTTGTGTTTCTAGACTTAGTTTTATTTTTACAGGTAACAAGTTGAGGGGGAACTCATCAAGATCAGACGGGACTGATCAAGATAACACAAGACTGATGATTTCCGATTACGGTCGAAATGTGAGGATCGATCAAAAACGTCTTGGATTTGGACCAAAGCATGCGGATCGACCCGGCGTGTGGATCAACAAATGTTGATGCTGCTTGATTTGCTTTGCTAATGCCGTGCTGATCTGCTGTGTTGATGCCGTTCTGATCTGCCGTGCTGATCTGTTGTGCTGACTTGATGTCGTGCTGATATTGTTTTGATCAAGCGAGCTGATCTGATATGATCTGGCGAGCAAATTTGATCCGGTAGACACACAAAAAAATGGGCCAATGAGAGATGACAACGCATATATTGATGTAACATAAAACTGCAAGCAACAATGCAAAAGGACAAAGAAAAGCTGGAAGATTATTAGTATGGATTTGAATTTACTCTCCAACGATAATATTCAAATCCAGAATATAAATACATTGTACTACCTTCGAAAGAAGATGATGGAGGATGCTACCAAGTGAAAATTAAAGCCAAATATTCAAGCATCTCCATTCAAGAACACAAAACATTAAATATCCAAATTTACCCAAGAGTGTTCTACATTAAATCTAAGCATAAATGCAATATCCTAAGCTTAGAGAGATTTTTACAACCTTAGCTTAAATGCTAAAACAATGTAAGGGAAATCCCACCTAGTTGGAGATAACACCAAACCCAAACCCTTTCTTAAGAGTGAATTAGTGGTTAAGTGATGTAGTTAAGAGGCAATCCCGCAAGGGAGGGTAGTCGATTCTGTGAGCGAGATAAGTCCCGAGAGTGAGAACTCATTAAACATCTATAGGCGATCCCGTGAGGGAGATAAGTCCCGAGAGTGAGAAATCATTAAATATCTGTATGATGGTGTGCCTAACACTATAAACTAAGGTTTCCTTTGGATTAAGGAAGTACCCCATGATGAGAAGAGTGGATGTATGAGGAGTTCTCCGAACAACTATAAAAGCATGTGTTCTTATTTGCTTTCATATTAACTGTCATACATACTTTAGCAAATCTGCATAACACATACACAATTTTTTTTTTAAAGTCACCTCCCATTTACATTGAGAATTTTTGGATTTTAACTCGGTTTTTTTACGGGACCAACAAAAAAATATGTCTTAATTTTATTTCAAAAAATTCATCCAAAAACCAATTATTTAATGAAATAGATTGCAAAATATGTTAGTCAAATTATATTGTGTCATGAGAATAACAATTATAATATTAACCAATAAAATTAAAAAAAGATGCGCTATTTTAAAGTTATTGGTTAGAAAATTTTATGTTGAGATTTTTCTCAAGTTAATGATTTATCATATCAGTGTTATAAATTAGAATGTATCTATTTAATTTTATACAAATCAATTAAATAAGACCACTAAAAAAATTCAAAACACATTCGAATTAAATAATGATTTAGTTAATTAATATGAGAACGTGGAGAGAGAAAGAAAGTGGTATAGAAATTTTGAATGAACGGACAATTGTTTATAAAGAGGATCTCGTAGAGGAGAGAGAAAAAGTATGTGGAAAAAATGGGCGAGAACCGTTTTTTACTGGACTTTGTTGTTTTTATATATGCATAGATATAAACTTAATTGCGGTTAAAATTACAAGTTCTTCCAGGGAGCTCTTTTTGCCGGGAAGCCCGTTAATGAGATACCTTTTTTTTTTTAATTGGTGTTCTATTTTATATTTCATAATATGGATGGATGTCACTTAGAAAAAAAAATTATATATCCAACAAATCACTATATTCGGGTACATGTGTAAATCTAGTAGAAATCTAGTAGGGTGAAATATTAATGGAATACAAAAAGTAGAATATGAGAATTGATCCGGAAAGCCCGACATGTCTGACAAGTCAAAGGATTAGCACTGTCATTATCCTGATGGACGTTATCAGAATTATTTTTTAAAAAAATTATTTGAAATAATTTTAAAATGTAATGTCTTTGAATAAATTATTTTGAAATTAAAATCTTAAAATTTTTTATAATTTTTAAACTATAAATAACCCCTTAGTGTTGGTCTAGTGGTGTAGGCTTGAGACTTAGGAGTGTGCTTCTCACTATGTCTCAAGTTTGAACCGTTTAAGGTGCGATCAATTTTTAAGATGGATCAGTCCATATAGAGCTTAGCTCTGACTTGAAGTTGGGACCCTGCTAGTGGACAATAGGTTTTGGTCTCCCGAATTAACTGGTCAGAAATCGAATTATAAAAAAAATTAATTGAAAATATTTGAAATAATAGAAACCGAAATAATTATATAAAATAACATTTTAAAACTATTTTTTGATATTTTATGACGTGATCTCAGATGTTCAATGGGGTGTTGGCGTGGCATCTAACATGCTCAAGTGTGGCTGTGTGTGCTTACTGTCCTTGGAAATGGCGCGGGAGCTACCAAAAAACAGCCGAATTTCAAATCTTTTTATTTTAAACTGAAATTTTATTTACCAAGATTTTAAAGTTTGAATTAGTTTGTGATTTGAGAAAATGTGGTGATTTTAATAACAACAGTCTAAATATATATAGAGAGTTAAATCAAAATTTTATCCAAAAAAATGAAAAAGGGGGAGCCCCTGCTCAAAATTAAAGCACAAAGAAACAACAAAAAGGGCGAAAAAGCGTATCAACCAAATGATCAACAAAAAAAAAAGGGCCCAACAAAACAATGGGGCACGCAGGCCCAACAAAACAAAACAACTAAAAGCAAGAAAAAGACCCAACAAATGGCCAACACATCATGAATCCAACACATTAAAAAAACCCAGCAGGTAAAAGATGAAAACTTGAGCCCAATAACCCAAAACCAAATTAAGAGAACCTCAACAGGTCCTACATGGGGAGGAAAAATTCCCAATCCAAGAAGTGCTCCCTGCTGCATCACCAAGAATGGTCAGAGAGACCCAAAATCCATAAGAAGTCAACTAGAATGACCAAAAGAGTCGAACAGAGAAGCATTAATCACTCGCTAGCACCAAGCAATAACACGCAAGAAAACAGAGCACAACACCCATTGGAGACAAACGAATCAAGACAAAACCGAGCAGAACAGCAAACCGGTCATGCAACACCCAACGGAGTCCAACCCCGTAAACTGAACAAAGGTAAGAACACAATCGAAAAACGCTGGAAAATAAAAACCCGAGCCGCAATACGCAGAACTAATACCAAAAACTGATGGAAACATATATAGTGCATTTTAAATTAATAAGATCCAGACGACAAGGCCCGACCTGAAAATTTTGGAAAAATGTGTTAACTATGTAATATACTCTTAAGGGGGGTGATTGGCTGAAAATTTTGGAAAAATGTGTTGTTAACTATGTGTTAAAAATGCTTCCATGGAAATGTGGGAAAGATTTTGGAATAATTATGATGGATCATGAACAAAAGATGATCAATTCATATCTTCCTGATTACCTCATTGTGATTATCCATTTTTCATCCTGCGTAAAATTATATATCATCAATCATTCACATATTTCGCAATCAACAACAATTTGTTGTCCATTTTATTCCGAAATTAAGACAACATATTAACAATATAACCACCATTAGAAATATTAACTCTTTTTTCTTTTAATCAGTAAAGAAGAATTTTATTCAATAACTAGGTACAAGACATACCCAAAACAGTAGCATATCTGTAATCTATATAATGCAAATAATATAGAATATGATGTGACAAATCATAAAGTGATGTGAAAGGTGATGTGGCGAAGTCTTATCCCTCTATTTCAAATATCTCTAATCTCCTTTCATTTGAGTGTGCATTCATCTCAATCATTGATGTTGTCTTCAATTTTCTATAAATTGTGACCAGTATCCATCATTTTCATTCTAATTTCAAGTGCCTACGGTTTCTTTTCATTTCGTCTCCTTCATCTGCTCTCAATACGGTATGCTCTCAATTTTTTTTTTAATAATCGGTAATCTTTCTTATTTCATTCATTATTGTTCTTATTTCATTTTATGTCCTTTTTTTTTTGCAGGTAATTATTTGAATTCATTATTTATTTTATTGTTGTTCTTATTTCGTTCATTATTATTCTTATTTCATTCTTATATTTATTCTTACAATATTTCTTGGTTCTTATTCAACCTAGATTTTTGGTATTATTTCATTCTTATATATTTTTTTTGCTGATTGTGAAGAAATCACAAAGAATGGACAGGACGCTACAAAAAAAATATAGTTTTATCGAAGGCAGTGGGCGAGGGTGTGACAACCCAAAATAACTATATAAATTACTAATATATATATATATATATATATGTATTAATTTTAATAAATTATTTGTTAGATCTTAGTTTAAAATTAAGTAATTTAACTTTTTTTTTCTTAAAACTAAATACTTTTTTTAGTTAAATAATAATAATAATAATAAGAGATATTAATATATTAATATATATATATGATGTGGCAAGTCATAAAATGATATGACAATGATGTGGGAAAAACATATTCTTTTATTTCAAATTCCTCTAATCTCACTCATTTAGAGTGTTGTTTTAATCTCATTCATTCATTTTGTCTTCTATTTCCTATAAATTGTGACCTCTCATTCATTTTTTATCATTCTCATTTGCCTGCGATTTCTCTTCATTTCCTCTCCTTCATATGCTCTCCAAATAGTATCTCCATTCAAGAACACAGAACATTAAATATTCAAGCATCTCCATTCAAGAACACAGAACATTAAATATCCAAATTTACCCAAGAGTGTTCTTCATCATATCTAAGCATAAATGTCATATCATAAGCTTAGAGAGATTTTCCCAACCTTAGCTTAAAGGCTAAAACAATGTAAGGGAAAATCTCACCTAGTTGGAAATAACACCAAACCCAAACCCTTTCTTGAGAGAGAATTAGTGGTTAAGTAAGGTAGTTAATAGGCGATCCCATGAGGGAGATAAGTCCCGAGAGAGTGAGAACTCATTAAACATCTATAGGCGATCTCGTGAGGGAGATAAGTCCTGTTGAGTGAGAGCTCCATAAATATCTGTTGGTTTAGTTGGTGCCCCATGAAGGGAAGAGTGGTGTAGGAGTTGGACTCCGAACAACTATAAAACCGTGTGTTCTTTACTGTTTATGTTCTTACTTGTCATATACATTTGACTATAAGCAAAACACATCGTTTAAAAAAAAATTAGAATCATTATTCCCTCACCCCTGTTTTATATGGAATCATTATATGATTTTTCACGGGACCAACAAAATTTTAATAAGGAAAAAAAAATTATGGTGCAAAATTTAGAAAACATACAGAAACGTGAATTTCTTTATATATATAAAAAAAAATTGTGCTAAAATATTTAAGATTTAAAGGTATTTGGCGTATTTTCTCCGGGGATTTTGTGCAAAGCACATGTTTAGTTTTGATATTTTAAAATGACTTGTATTGACAAACAAATTTTTTTACTTATCTTACCAAACTTCATTTAAAATGTGGCAAGTGAAAATGACATGGTAACAAATCCCATCTAATACCAATCCAGCGAGGGAGGAATACAAGAATTTGTCTCTTGTTAATGCTGATACGCCATTGTTTTTGTCAAAATTTTAAAAATAGTTTATGACCAAAATGCTTACATATATTTTTTCTTCCTCTTAATTTTGTGACTAACAAATTTGTAAACTCGGTGCATGTGAACTTTTTTTTTCCTAAAGTATCATTTTTATGTATATAAAGTGCCACTATTAAAAAAATTTATGCAGTGACATTTGGTATGTCAACAATGTCACTTAAAAAAAAAAAGAGTTTGTGTGAAGCCGAATTCAGAGGAGACCTACTCTAATTTTGTAAATATTACTTGTGATATAATTCATATATAGTGCATTTTAAATTAATAAGATCCAGACGACAAGGTCCAACCTGAAAATTTTGGAAAAATGTGTTAACTATGTAATATACTCTTAAGGGGGGTGATTGGCTGAAAATTTTGGAAAAATGTGTTAACTATGTGTTAAAAATGCTTCCATGGAAATGTGGGAAAGATTTTGGAATAATTATGATGGATCATGAACAAAAGATGATAAATTCATATCTTCCTGATTACCTCATTGTGATTATCCATTTTTCATCCTGCCTAAAATTATATATCATCAATCATTCACATATTTCGCAATCAACAACAATTTGTTATCCATTTTATTTCGAAATTAAGACAACATATTAACAATATAACCACCATTAGAAATATTAACTCTTTTTTCTTTTAATCAGTAAAGAAGAATTTTATTCAATAACTAGGTACAAGACATACCCAAAACAGTAGCATATCTATAATCTATATAATGCAAAGAATATAGAAGATGATGTGACAAATCATAAAGTGATGTGAGTCAAATATTGTTGGGAAATTTATAGTTTTGATGAAAGTTCCAAGAACACATGTAATAGGACCCGGTCGGACACATTAGGTTTAGTGATGTTTATATTACCCGCTATAGGAGACCAGTTGATAATTACTGTATAGAACAACTGATGTAATAGATAGGTCACATATTGAGGGGGAACTCAATATGTATAGGTCAGATCTCAAGACTCAAAGAACAAGCCGATATCCGGACGAGGGCGTAACGCTTAGGAAAGAACAGAAGATCGATCGATCGATCGATCCAACAGATATCTCACCAAGTCATGAAGCTCAAACTCAGATACTTTCGAAGATCGGATGACTTCCATTGACGGCACGAGGAAGACCTACATCACCGAGTCCGCTAGTTGAAGCTAAGTCAACCCAAGCACCGAAGACTTATCGGTGGCCGATCGATCGGTCAGATCGACAAAGGTCCCACCAGTGAAATCGATGTTTCACCTAATCATACGTCGATGATCCGAACAAGAAGAATGTCGTTTAGTTGGAAGAACGAAGATCAAAAAGTGAGTCTGCTATCCAATAAGAACAAGCCACGATGATCGGAGCCTAATTACGGATTTGATTTTACCTCTCAGAATCTTGGCTACAAAGTACAAATTCACGCTTTTCGCCATGCCGCCACGGAGCTAGTCACATCAAGCTCAAGAAGTCTACCAAATATAGTCCGAAATTCAAATTGCTCTCCAACGGCTCTTTGATTTCAAGGTCTATATATATGGGATTACACTTTAGAGTGAGATACTGAAATAACGAATCAAAACGCCGAACAATCAAGAAGCTCAAGCAAATTTCATATTTCCGCACAAGAACACGATCAAGAAGAATATTTTTATTAAGTGTTCATCCTATAAGTTCTTAGCATAGAAATCTTTTCATCTAAATTAGGCTTTCTTATCTGTGAAAAAGATTTCATAGTTGAACCTCAACAATCTTACCCAAACCCCCAAGTTAGGTTAAGTTGTTTAGCAAGATTTCGACTAGGGTTTCTAGTTCCGATTTAAGGATCGGTTGAGTGTGAACTCTTTAAACATCTAGTCGATTGTCTTGTGTTGGACTTACACATAAAACAAAGTCCGATTGGTTAAGTCGGTGCCCCTTTTGATAGGGAAGAGTGGACGTGGGGATCGGTTTGTTTGTCGAACCACTATAAATCTTGTGTGCCTCTACTGCTTTGATTAACTGTTCACACGACTGCACACAACCTTTAAAGAGCATACACATTCCAAGTTGAGATCAGCTAGCACCAAGCTTCTGATCTGATCATACTTGACACTTCACCAAC
Organism: Stenogyne calaminthoides; assembly: GCA_037126765.1. Lineage (NCBI taxonomy): Eukaryota > Viridiplantae > Streptophyta > Magnoliopsida > Lamiales > Lamiaceae > Stenogyne > Stenogyne calaminthoides. The sequence continues at coordinate 29,470,590 of JBBCBC010000006.1, read as the reverse complement.
CGATTAAAAGATTAACCTTGAATCGATTTATCAAAACCGGTTTTTCACACGGGTAAAACTTAAGCTTCCGTGACACATCGCTTAAATCAGGTAGTTACCGAACCGATCGCTTCAGCGACGAAGAAGTTGGTTATCGACCAAACCGATTCACTCGACTTTTCGATCAAAGCTAACGCCCTCACACCGATCAAGACGAAAAGTTTTCGTAAGTCTATTCACCCTTCCCTCTAGACTTCCTCACTAAACCCGTTCGGGACCTACAAGTGGTATCAAAGCGGTTGGTTCTCTGCACCAATCGACTACAGGTATCATCGATTCTTGAGGAAGAATCTTTGTGGTCAATCGAATCGATCTTGAAAAACCGCTTTTAAAACTCATTCATTTTCCAAAATCACTCAAAGATGGATAACACCTCAGGTATGTATCATGATCTGCCGAAGTTCTCAATCGATGAGTATGCAGATTGGGCCATATATATGTCCAACCATCTAGGCTCGATCAGTGGGAGAATGATGGAAGTCATCGAAAGAGGACCCATCATCGTTTATTACGACAACCCTGCAGTCGGAGGAGATCCAGACTTTGCACCGGGAAGTCGTGTGCGAAAAAGCCCAGCCTTGATGGATGCAGAAGAAAGGAAACTGCATACTCTAGATACTATTGCAAGGCATATTATCATGAAAACAATGGATAAGGTCACCAAAGAAAAGATTAAGTATCTCAAATCTGCGAAAGCAATGTGGGATACTCGTCAAATATGCGAGGGAAATGAACAGATAAAGGACGGTAGTCTACAAGCCCGAACCGTGAAGTTCAAAAAACCAAGATGTCGCTTTCAACGAAAACCATCAACGAACTCGATGGAAGAATTACAATGTCTATAAACAAGCCGAGAACTTGGTAGAGAGATGACTGATAAAGATATTAACTACAAAATCCTAAGGTCTCTCACCAAGAAGTGGGATATGAAGGTCACGGTGATCAAGGATTGCCAAGACATCTAAAAAATGAAGCCAAGCAGCTTGTTCTTGAGCCTTAAAGCTCACGAGTTTGATTTGATTGAGAGAGGACAAGCGGATGAAGATGAGGTGCCCAGGCCAAGCCTCAACTTCAAAAATCGGTTGCTTTTAAGGCAACCGTAAGCGAAACGAAGGCCAATGAACTGTTGGGAATATAGTGAGTCGGTGAATCAGACGCTCGCTACCGTAAAGCTTGAGAAATCAAACGTCCAACTTGGTAAGTATCGAAGATTCTATAAGGACTATCAACATAGCGAGAGGGCGAGATAGGAGATCACCCAACGGATCTCCGTGAAGAACCGTGATCCGATGATCGAAGGGATCACAGAGATGAAAGGAAAAGAGATAGTCGACGGAGGAAGGAATAGATAACCAATCGACGAAGAAGCTCGATTACTATCGAAAAGGAAGTCACCGATAGGTCATACAGACGGAGGATTCACCGGAAGGAAAGGATCGGTGGATCAAGGAGCATGCTTCAACCGTGGAGAAGCTGTGTCACTATAAGCGCAGACCGCCTGACTGACGCCAAGAGAAAGGGAAGAATAGAGGAACGAAGAGAGCAACGTTATAAAGACGTAAGAGCCATGGTTGCCGAGCACGTCAGAATTGACGATTCCTATCGCCCTTTGAGGACTCTGGATACTCCTCTCAGAAGACTTACTTTTGATCGCCCAGGTTTGTTGACTTCTATGAAAATGAAGATCGATATTCTCTTGAGACAATGATGAGATCTCGCACGGCCAGGAGGACCAATCTGAGGTAACCTCCAAACTCCGCTTAAGCTTCTACACCGCTATCATTAGCACACCTTTGGGGAGATTGACTGCGGCAGCTCTACTCGAGCAATTGCTTGAGGATCTCTCCAATGCAAGAGACACTTATGCTATAGTGGAAGCCGAAAAATGATAAGTCGAGGACCGAAAATAATCGACTTAAAAAAAAATGATCTATGTAAAGCCTCCGAACTTAGATCACCAAACCGCCGAAAAGGCAACCGAGGAATTTAAAATTCTCGAAGTAAAGCTTCGATCGGGAGAAGCAGATCAAAGATCACCGGCATTAACAAACAAAAAGTGATGACCTCAAAATCCTACAAGCAAAATTCGATGAAATTTGCTCCAAAAGCATGAAAGTCTAAAATCATCTAAGGATAATCTGCGTAAGAAAATGGAGGTTTTTTCAAAATCATCTAAAACCGCTTCAAGACATGAACGCCTATTTTTTTTGAACAACGATTAATAAGAAGGGACTTGGCTATGACAACCCTTCCACATCCTCAAAAAGCCCCTGATTCATCTCAAAAAGGTGTATTCAGACAAGTTTCTGACAAAGATACATCAAAAGCCAAATATGTATCTAATAAGGGAAAAGGACCAGTTGAGTAGGTAAGGCAGGTGCCTAACCAGAGGGGGAACAGAAATGGACCCCAACTGGTAAAGCATCAGCCGAGGAATCAACAGAAGAACCCAGTTCTTCTGAAGAAACCTCAACCTAATCAACAGATCAGGAATCAGAAAAGACAACCTGTAAAAGGGAAGTACAATCTGAGACCCAATCAAGGTCAGCTGCCTAATAAGCATGCTTCAGGTAAACTGCAAAAACCACCTATGCCTAAAAGATATGAATCTTTTAATGGTAGCAGTCGTACCTACCCCTATAATCAGAAATCTAGGTCACAAGACTTTTTGAACCACACTGGATAAGAAGAAGACAAACAGAAAAGAAAAATCCCAAATCTTCTAATTCATCCAAGGTTCACACTAATAATCATACAAAACAGAAAGCATATAAAGAGATGTATGATTATGTTGACAGGTATGGGAGACAAATCAGGCCTTCTGATCTAACTGATCACAATAGAAGTGCTCTGTTTGTATGGATTCCCAAAACTAATCCTAACCCCTCAGGACCCAATCCAAAAGGGGTACCTAAAGCCTGATCTGATTGCAGGTTCGCGTGGGTCTTGCCAACAAAGGAGGTGTGCAAGCAACTATCTGGTACATCGATAGTGGATGCTCAAGGCACATGACTGGAAGCAAACATCTCCTCAGCTCTTACATAGAACAGAAAGGCCCGCGTGTACTCTTCGGTGATGATAACTTTGGTTATACCAAAGGATTCGGAACCCTAGAGAATGATGATGTACAAATAACCTGAGTCTCAGATGTCGAAGGTCCGAAGCACAACCTACTATCGGTTTCACAATTCTCATGACAACGGATTCGGTGTTGAGTTCTCGACCGATCAATGCACTATCAAGAATCGAGCGACCAACAACGATTTTGCTAATCGGTTCAAGGAAAGAGACGATCTACACAACGATTGGAAATGGGTTGCCCAAGAAATGCATGCCTAATTGTCAAGAGTTCCAAAAGTAAAGCGATTGGCTCACACAAAAAATGAGCCATCCGAACTTTAAAAACTCTTAACAAAATAAAGAAGGATGTCTCTAGTAGAAGGACTTCCAATGAAGTATTTTCAAAGGATCAAACATGTCTTGCATGTCGAAAAAGAAAACAGTCAAAGCTTCATTCAAGGAATTCCGGACCAAAGATCCAATAGAGAGTCTGCAATGCTTCATATGGATCTATTCGGACCCGATTACACCAAGTCGATCTCAACGTCGAATAAATATACTCTCGTAATCGTGGATGATTATTCCAAGTTTACAGGGTTATTTTCTTACATAAGAAGAATGAGACGACAACGAAGATACCCGAAATTAAAAACGATTACAAAATGAGAAGGGTGTCGATTAGTAGTAAAAATCAGATCAGATAAAGGTACAAAATTTCTGAACTCTTTTATTACTGATTTTTGCTCTAAGTTTGGTATACAACATGAAACATCACCTGCGAGGACTCCACAACAAAATGGAGTAGGAAGCGAGAAAACGAAACTCTCAAAGAAGTTCGCCGCACAATGTTAGCCGAAACATGCGATACCAAGCCGTTTCAAGAAAGTAATCAACACCGCATGCCATACTCGTAACGTATGTCTTCCGACTAAGGCTCACTACAAAACACCCTATGAACTGTGGAAGGACCGAGAAAAACCTCGTGTCTCTTACTTCCATGTTTTTGGGTGTAAGTGCTTCATACACAACAATGGGAAGAGTCAGTTGAAGACTTTTGAGGCCAAGTCAGATGAGGGTATATTTCTAGGATATTCCTCATCTAGCAAGGCTTTCAGGGTCTACAACAGACGAACCCTACTTGTGGAAGAAATACCCCATGTAGTCTTTGATGAAGCATCTTCTGATCAAGAGAAATCTGCCGCAGAACAAGATGTACCTGATCAACAAGAACCTGATGTTCAGAAAATGGATCAGCTAACGATCAAGGAAAAAAGAATCTGAAACAATAACAATATACATTCCAGATCTAGCTGATTCACCAGATCATTCAGATCCTAAGGTACGATCAACTGTCGATGAAGAAGAAGCGATCTGGTGAGATAAAGATCAACCGAACCATCCGGTTCGGGGGGAACATCTAAAGTTCCCATTTAACGACATCGACACATGATGAGTCCAACATCACCGAGACTTGTTCTTATCAAGTGGATCATAACTCTGCACCACTCCCAATCGCTAGTAATGAAATTTTATCAGAAACGGACGATGTTCTCCAAACCGATGCAAATCAGAACAGAAGGACCTGGATAACTAGTCATCCAACTGATCCGATAATCGGAGATCCATCTGATAAAGTTAAAACTAGATTTCAGATTGGTGAAAGTGCCATGTATTGCTGTTATCTGTCTATGAAGGAACCAACAACAATAGAGGAAGCTCTACAAGACGCAAGTCGGATTCTAGCCATGCGGAAAGAGCCGAAAGCGATTCGGCGAAAAATCAAGTTTGGGAACCGGTAGATGCACCAAGTCATCAAGACGTTATTGGCACGAAGTGGGTATTCAAGAACAAGAGAGATGAGAAAAACGTCATCACCAGAAATAAGGCAAGACTTGTTGCTAAGGGGTATTCACAATCAGAAGGAATTGATTATGATGAGACCTTTGCACCGGTCGCCGCTTAAAGCCATTCGGTCATTTTACGGCATATGCTTCCCCACGGAGGGTTCATCAGATATCGATGGACGTAAAGAGTGCTTTCTTAAACGGGGTACTAGCGGAGGAAGTTTATGTCGAACAACCTCCGTGCTTTGAAAAGGGCAACCAAGTGTACCGTTTAAGAAAAGCTCTCTATGGCTTCGAAAACAAGCTCCTCGAGCTTGGTATGATACACTCTCTCAGTTATTGATCAATAGTGGGTTCACTAAAGGAACAGTGGACATAACCTTATTCAGAATAGAAGATGGAAAAGATATTCTGATGGTTCAGATCTACGTGGAAGACATCATCTTCGGATCTCCTAACAAGAGTCTATGTGAAAGATTCAGCAAACTGATGCAAGGGAAGTTCGAGATGTCCATGATGGGTCAGATGAATTACTTTACGGGTCTTCAAGTGAAGCAAAGTCTTGCGAAGGATATTCATCTCGCCAAAAGTACACTAGGAATTTATTGGCTAAGTTTGGAGTTCAAAATTGTAAGGAAGCCAAAATTCCTATGATGACTGGATTCAAGATGGATCCAGATGAGGATGGTCAGAAAACAAATCAGAAGGAATATAGGGCTCTCATTGGATCTCTACTATACCCGACCGCCAAACAGACCGGATATAACCTTCAAGATGAGGTGTATGTGCGATTTCGAGCAAATCCAATGATAAGCCACCTAGAAGCGACTAAGCGGATTCTTAAGTATCTGAAAGGGGACGGTAAATCTTGGTTTATTTTACCCATCGATGATAATCTAGAGCTTAGTGGGTATTCTCGATTACGATTATGGAGGTTGCAAGATTGACGAAAAATCCACCTCGGGAACATGTCGGTTCATAGGAAGTAAAAGCCCGATCTCGTGGTTTTCAAAAAGCGGACATCGATTCGCGACATCTACTACTTGAAGCGAAATATATGGGTCAGAGGAAAGTCATTTGTTCCCAATCGCTCGGCTTAGTCGGCGGTGAGGATTATAACATTGAAGCTAACAATGTACCTATTTTACAGGATGATAATAGTCTATTGCAATCACTCGTAATCCCGTTCTACACACAAGATGCAAGCATGTGGATGTCGACGCCATTTTATAAGAGATCATGTTGAAAAGAAGAATATCGAAATGGAAAAGATTCATACCGATATACTGAAAAAAAGTGATATTCTAACCAAGCCACTAGCCGAGATCGATTCGAGAGAATTATGCAATGAGCTAGGGGCTTACGGATCTTAGAGAAAATGCACCTAAAATGTTTGACTAATGATCTCGAAACCAAACCGGTTAAGAGACTAACCAGTTGAAAGAAATCGATTGAGTTTTGGTATCTCAATCGATCGTAAGATCGATTAAAGAACTGATGTGAGAAATCGATCGATCTGAGGATTATCGAGGTTAAAGGAATTGATCAGATTTAAGGTTTATCAGATTAAAGGAAACGCTCATTTTAAAAGGAATATCCGATTAAATCAGTTAGGTTATTTTACATCTTTATGAGTCGATTAAGCTGATATTCAAACAAGCAAGATTTACAAGTGATATTCACAAGATTAAAGCTTAAAATCGCATAAAGATACAGGAATTTTACACAACAATGGAATAATAGAACTTTTCATTGATAAAGACCCGAAGGTCAGGTTACATTACAAGATACAAGTACAAAGGACCCGGAGGTCAGTACATAAGTGATAACCAAAAACCCTAAACCCTAAACCCTAAACCTATAACCCTAAACCCTCATCCTAACCCAAGTGGAGCAGGGAGAGAGAGAGATTTTAAATCTGATGCTCTCATTTTCCCCCACTTAACAAGGGTGAGAGAGGCTTTAAAGAAAGAATATATCAAAGGCGCCGCAGGTCAAGATCAAGAAAAATGGAGCGACAGCGGCCTTGATAGGATTTTTAAGCCAGGAGCCCTAAGAAAGAGTCAGTGGGCTCTCCAGCTGTTAAATGGTGAGGTGATATACTAAGATCAGTTGTTGACTGATCAAGATCGCATATCAAACTCACGTTCATTTTCAGACTAAGTCTATTGATGGTAGTCACGTCATAACGATAGACACACAAGGTGCATCTGAGTTAGGAGAAGTGTCTTCTCGGTTACAAACAATGAGAACCGCCGCCGTGGTGGTAGAGAAGCTTTGCAACAATCGTATGCAAAATCTTTGACGATGACGAAAACAGCGATAAGGGACAAAAAGGGTTGATTTGAGAAGCTGAAATCATTGGAAAAGGGGTAAAGGTATTTGCCGGAAGTTTAACCGGAAATAAGGGTTCACCAGGATACATGATTCTACAAAGAAAATAAGTATGGTGAATGGGTTATGTTGTGTAAAGCAATTGGTCCAATTTATAGAGGCCAAGCAAGGGTGCAAATGCAAATACAAGTTCTCAAAACCTTTTAGAGAAATCTGCACCAAAAGGACAGCGTGTAGGAATCACGCCGATCGATAATTGGATAAATTTACTACGGATTGACATATCGAAAAGATTCGCACGATAATTACGATGTCAAATCGGCGCCAACTTAGGAATAGAGACTACTATTCTAGACTAAGTTTTGGCGGTAACACTTATCCCAAGAATTGACTTGATCTGAGAAGAATCAGATTAGGTCAACCAAAATCTGATACATTCGAAGCTGATCAGATGAGGAAGATCAGCTGAGCTTAAAACTCCAAAAATCGGATGCATCGATCTATGGGAAAAGAAATATCGGTTGAAGGGGAACTTCAACCGATAAAGAGGATCGAAGGAAATCGACGATTCGGGGAAGATCACGAGCTTGAAACCTCAACAAATCGGATGCAAGTGAAGAAGATCGCTTAAAAAAGGATCGGTTAGGAAATTTTAAGGCTTAGGCAGAATACTAAGATCAACAAGTGAAATCAACATGGACAAGTGGTATTGATTACAAATATCGATCAACCCGGATCGTTTTTTTCTTTTCTCTTGTTCTTTGCTTATTTATCGAATCTTATCGGATATTATTTGCCTTACTGTACCCATTATTCGTGTGACGTATTCTCTGCAAATCATTTAATGCGGACGTGGGGAACATGTATTAACTGCTATTAAACGTGCTTTTAAATCCAAAAGTTTTTCGTACGTGCTTTTCCTGACCCTACGATCAAAACCGCTTAATCTGGAGCGTTTAATCTTTTCGAACGGTTGATCTTCAAAATCATGTCTTCTCTTTCCCTCCCCGCCTTTATAAACTGCATCAAAAAAAAAAAAACCATTCCAGAGTTTTCAATTCACAAACTTGCGATTTATTCTCTGAAAACTCCAGATTACTTCTCTCAGATTCAAAGTGTTTTTCCTAAGTTTCAAAATCATCTTTTCAAAAAGCAGAATCTGGTAATATATGTTTATTTGATGCATCTTTGTAAATCCATTGATCTTAAATGTTTCTACTGTGTTATGCTTTATTGCTTCTTAGTTTCCGCCTGTGTGATATTCTTTGTATTAATGCACAACTCTCTAACCGAATCTATCTTATCTGTAGATTGTGAATGATCACTCACGGTATGGGCAAAATTATGTGCAACTATGCGGAACTGGCAAAAAGGATCGTGGATGATAAGTTCGTACAGTTCAATATCACTCGGGATCCGGAATCCATGGAGGTCGAGCAAATTCTTCGAAAAGCAGGCCTTGAGAAATTTTGCGCTGCTCACTGCAATCCAGTGATGCAGTATGAAGCACTAGAATTCCTAAGGAATTTAAGAGTGGATACGGATGCTCCAGGAGAAGAACTACTTTCGACAGTCACAGGCGAAGAAATCAGACTGACGAATGCGGACATAACCCGTCTGTTCAGCCTACCCAAAGGACGGATCTCGCCTGCCCATTACAGGGAGACCGAAGACGAGCTGATCAGAAAAGAGCTCTTCAGAGAGGCTGACAAACATCATACTTCAGGTTTTGTCAGGCCTATGCTCAAAAGGAAATACCGATTGTTGTTTGACATATTGTCAAAAACAATTATGGGTATTGCATTCAAATTTCAATGCTATTACATCCGGCTCAAAGCATGCAAAGATGGTCGCAATAATTGATGAAGCAAAGAACATCCATTGGCACGAGTTCCTCAAGGCAATTATGCTCCAAGAACATGAGAAATTTGGAGTTGATGAGTAGAGGCAGGTAATTCTGAAGAAGAAGATCAGCAATCTCAACAAGGTTGCAGTTATCCTTCAAGATAAATTGCCAAAGGCCAAATGGGAACAGAATGGACTGAAGTCCTATAAAGGCTTTCTCACAGTCACTTCAGTCATTTTTGGGCCACCAGACGATGATATGCGGCCAACCCCCCCAAAGTCAAAGAAAGGAAAAGGCAAGAAGGCAACTTCTTCTGCACCAGATGCGGGCGAATCAGCTCAAACTGGTGAAGGACCCCCAGAAGACCCACCAGATGCCCCCAAGAAGAAGAAAAGAAAACTAGTAAAGGCCGGAGAAGAGGGCAAGAAGGCGAAGCAAGCTCCCATGACTCGATCTTTAGAAGATGAGTCGGATGAAGAAGGCGCGGAAACGATCTGTTGCACCACAAAAATCGGGTGAAGCATCGAGACAGCAGCTTCTCAAGCCGAAGCAGCGAGACCATTCGAGGAAGAAGCACAAGCCGCTCGATCTCCTTCTCCTCCCCACAAATGATTCACCACTCGACTGACTAATCTGCTTTGAAAGCATGTCTCTCTTATTCTTCCACCTGCCCGCCAACTGAAAGCAAATCGGTTCACAACGTAAAGCTTACTTGTGGAAACAAAAGCACTGCTTCCACGCTGTAACCTCTACAGTCGAACCGACAAGCCAACTTCCGCCGACTCAAGCACAACCGTAACCTTCTATACCTCATCAAATTGAATGCGGACCGACAATCCTCGAGTCCGGATCAACAAAGATCATAACGGGGGAAATTGATCGTAATGCGAATCGAAAAGAGAGATTGATGAGTTATACCCGGACACGGTCGCCTAACCCGCCATAAGAGAGGAAGTTTTGGAGATCCTCACCGGAGAGATCTTCGATTAAAAAAGCTTCTCGGACTTCATAATAATTATAGAACGGATGGGCGGTGCGAGATGAGTTTGCGAGACTTCGATTTCGACATGAGGAAATCGCAAAAGTGATCACCAAATGAGCCGATAATCGCTAAATGTTAAAGCTCGATCCACGCGGTTGCTAGGGTTGCGGAACAACAGACGAACCGAGAGGCTGGCGACAAAGCTCCCCGGGCGGCATGCCACCATGAAGGATGCGAGTCGCCGATGATAGTGCAACCGTGCCGCTTTGCGATTCATGACCAACCACCGGAGGCACAAACAATCGAACGGATCAAGTGACACCTAACGCTCCAACATCACACGCCACTATTGATCAACTTCGAGAGATCGATCTTGTCTCAAAGATCTCTGAAAAAGAAGAAGTTGAGGGACCGATAGGCGATCAAAGGCGAATTGACATCAACGAAAATAAAAGATCATCAAAGGAAATAACTATTTCCCACATTGGGGCAATCAAAGATCGGTTCTCCCCAAATCAGGTCCCATCACGGTTTAATCGATAAAGACCGTTGATGCCAAATCGACTCAAGTGGATAAACAACAAGTTTCTTTTTTCCGATGCTCACCGACAAGCTAGAATTGATGAAGAGAAACTTGACAAGTCGATCACAACACTCTCTATTGCTATGGAATCGCCAAGACGCGGATATATCAACGATTCAAAATCTAATCGCTCAAACTCAAGGCATATCTCATTGCGAGATCTCAACAAGGCGTCGCGATCAACTTTGGTTCTCGACCTCCCACCTCACTACTTTTTTGATCAAACCAAAAAGGGGAAGAACAGAGTGAGAAACCAACCATGAAAGGGATATCACAAACTTCGGAGAAGAACAAACCGGCCGATCTGAGACGGATAAAATCTCAAGCTAAAAAGATGTCCAAAGAACAGATAGCAGAAGAAGCCCGAAAAAGCCAAGAAGAAAGAAGGGCAGAAAAAATGGCAGAGGCAGAAAATCTGAACAAGAAATTCAGATCGAAAGTGAAGAAGGGAAGGGCTGGAAAATCCGTACTAGAACCTAAGCTGCCAGCAAGAATTGATGAGATCATCCCAAAAACTGCTGTGCATGCTAAGAAATTTGAGGAATGGAACAAGATCAGAAGTGAATGGCTTCTGGATGCCTTTGTTCTTAATCTTGTTCCACAAGAAGAATCTCCTGATGAAGAATTCCTCAACTGGTTAGAAAATAAATACCCGGATTTTCTGAAGTATCTGGAGAATGAGGCCAAGCTAATCAATGTAAAAATAACTCGCCAAGAGTATGATCATCTGGAGTACTCGAAGAAGGCAGATGGCTCATTCGACAGACTGGCATTTCAAAGATTCTACTTTGACATTCTGAGCAGAACGCAAATAACTGATCCTCAGCAAACTGATGATGTCAAATGGAAACTTTATCAGATTTTCAACGTTCCTCAAGATCAAAGAGAGATGCCAGAAGGATACAAGCCCAAAGAGTGAAGAATCAGAAGACTACTCAGGATCAGCTGCGCTTATTTTCAAACTTTTCTGATGTAACATGTAATCATCATTCTTTAATGAGAAAAGTTTATTTTTCTGATCCTAAGACAAAGTCTCATTGTCTTCTGATTACATGCTCTTAACTGTTCTATTTCTTATCAACTGTTTTGGTTTCTCAAAGTGTTTTGGTTTCATCAAAAAGGGGGAAATTGTTGGGAAATTTATAGTTTTGATGAAAGTTCCAACAACACATGTAATAGGACCAATCGGACACATTAGGTATCGATGTTTATATATTACCCGCTATAGGAGACCAATTGATAATTCTTTGTATAGAACAACCGATGTAATAGATAGGTCACATATTGAGGGGAACTCAATATGTATAGGTCGATCCAAGACTCAAAGAACAAGTGATATCCGACGGGCGAAACGCTAGGAAAGAAACGAAGATCGATTGATCGATCGGTCGGATATCTCAATTTGAAGTCATGAAGCTCAAACTCAGGATACTCGAAGATCAGATGACTTCCAGATGATCAGACCAGAAGACCTACATCAGCCGAGTCTGCTAGTTGAAGCTAAGTCAACCGGCACCAGAAGACTCTATCAGGTAGACTGATCAGTTCAGACTGATCAGGTCAGCTCACCAGGTGAAATCTGATGTTTCACCTAATCATACGTCGATGATCTGAACAAGAAGAATGTCAAGCTTAGTTGGAAGAACAGCACTGAAAAGTGAGTCTGCTATCCAATAAGAACAAGACACGTATGATCGGAGCCGGCAATTCTTGATTTGATTTTACCTCTCTATGCTGACGGCTACAAAGTACAAATTCACGCTTTTCGCCATGCCGCTCACGAAAGTTAGTCACATCAAGCCTGCAAGTCTACCAAATATAGCCTGAAATTCAAATTGCTCTCCAACGGCTCTTTGATTTCAAGGTCTATATATATGGGATTACACTTTAGAGTGAGATACGGAAATAACGAAACTAAAACGACAATCAAGAAGCTCAAGCAAATTTGATTTCCGCACAAGAACACGATCAAGAAGAATATTTTTTATTAAGTGTTCATCCTATAAGTTCTTAGCATAGAAATCTTTTCATCTAGCTGATTAGGCTACTTATACGCAAGAAAAGATTTCATAGTTGGAACCTCAACAATCTTACCCAAACCCCCAAGTTAGGTTAAGTTGTTTAGCAAGATTTCAGACTAGGGTTTCTAGTTCTGATTTCTGGGATCGGTTGAGTGTGAACTCTTTAAACATCTAGTCGGTTGTCTTTGTGTTGGACTTACACATAAAACAAAGTCCAGTTGGTTAAGTCGGTGCCCTTTTGATAGGGAAGAGTGGGCGTAGGGATGGTTTGTCCGAACCACTATAAATCTTGTGTGCCTCTCTTTGCTTTGATTAATCTGTTCACACGACTGCACACAACATTTAAAGAGCATACATATTCCAAGTTGAGATCGGCCTAGCACCAAGCTTCGATCCGATCATACTGACACTTGATCCAACTGATTAAAAGATTAACCTTGGAATCGATTTATCAAAACCGGTTTTTTCACGGGTAAAACTTAAGCTTCCGCACACATCGATTAAACCGATAGTTACCGAATCGATCGCTTGAGCGATCGATAAGTTGGTTATCGACCAAACCGATTCATTCGCACTCGATCGGGCTAATCGCCCTCACACCTGATCTGCACGAAAAGTTTTCAGAAGTCTATTCACCCCTCCCCTCTAGACTTCTGCCCTCACTAAACCCGTTCGGGACCTACAAATATCTCTAATCTCCTTTCATTTGAGTGTGCATTGATCTCTGTCATTGATGTTGTCTTCATTTTTCTATAAATTGTGACCAGTATCCATCATTTTCATTCTAATTTCAAGTGCCTACGATTTCTTTTCATTTCGTCTCCTTCATCTGCTCTCAATACGGTATGCTCTCAATTTTTTTTTTAATAATCGGTAATCTTTCTTATTTCATTCATTATTGTTCTTATTTTATTTTATGTCCTTTTTTTTTTGCAGGTAATTATTTGAATTCATTATTTATTTTATTGTTGTTCTTATTTCGTTCATTATTATTCTTATTTCATTCTTATATTTATTCTCACAATATTTCTTGGTTCTATATAAATAACTATATAAATTACTAAGATATATATATATATATATATATATATATATGCATTAATTTTAATAAATTATTTGTTAGATCTTAGTTTAAAATTAAGTAATTTAACTTTTTTTTTCTTAAAACTAAATACTTTTTTTAGTTAAATAATAATAATAATAATAAGAGATATTAATATATTAATTAATATATATATATATACATATATATATATATATATATATATATATATGATGTGGCAAGTCATAAAATGATATGGCAATGATGTGGCAAAGACATATTCTTTTATTTCAAATTCCTCTAATCTCACTCATTTAGAGTGTTGTTTTAATCTCATTCGTTGGTTTTGTCTTCTATTTCCTATAAATTGTGACCTCTCTCATTCATTTTTTATCATTCTCATTTGCCTGCGATTTCTCTTCATTTCCTCTCCTTCATATGCTCTCCAAATAGTATCTCTCTAATCATACAGTATCCTCTCTAATCTCCTCTCTAATCTCTGATCTTATTTTTATAATGATCGGATCTTTTATTATTTCAATCATTAAATTGTTCTTATATCATTTTTTTTCCAGGTAATTGTTTGGTTTCATTATGTGTTTTATTGTTGTTCTTATTTCGTTCATTTTTTTTCTTATTCATTATGTATTTTATTGTTGTTATTTATAGGTTTCTTCTCACAATATTTCTTGATCAATAGATTTTTTTCTCATAATATTTCATAATTTCTTATTTATTCTTAGATTACTAATCTTATTTAATTTTTATATATACTTTTTGTAGGTTGAATAAAAATCGAGAATATTACAAGTCGATAAGGATGATTTATATGAAGATTATATTTTTCTACTAAGAAGATGAGGGCATGATTATATTTATATCGATCTAATGCAAATATCATTGTAAAAGTTTCATAAATTATTGTTACATTTCGTTACATCTAATGTTAGATTGTAGATTCTTCCCATTGTATATTCGAAGATATTTAATAAAATATTTATAAAATATTTTAATTATTTCACTGTGAATATTTATCTAATGAAATCATTAATACTTTTGTATAGTGCATACTGATATTTTATTTATTAATCATGTAATAAAACCAGCAATTCAAGCGTGATTAGTCAACTTTGAATTTTAAATTGATTTGATAATTAATTACATCTTTTTAATTATTTAGAAAATTCCATAAATGATGCAAGAAGATAACAATTATAATAAGGCAAAAACTTGTATGCAATATTACATATAAGTCATATGTGCAATTTCAGCCCAATTTAATTTCCCGGGTCAGATCAGACCCATGTAATCCACGCTTTCGCTTTCTTCCTCACGTAGGGTTTTTCTTTTCTCGCGGCGCTTCTCAATTCTTCTTTCCACCAGATTTACAACGGTGAGTTTAGGTCCTTCTGTTCTTTTTCCTCACGATTTTGTGATGCAGTTTTTCAGATCTTTCTGCACTCTTCTCCCGATGTTCCTTAAATCTGTAATTTTGGACTAAAGATTTTTTTTTTCGCGCTTGTACTGGTTTTTATTAATGTAGTAACACCCTTTTGTTCATAGGGTAACACTCTTTTGTTCATGTAGTAACACATCAAGTTGTTCTTTAAATCTGTAATTTTGGACTGAGAATTTCTTTTCGCGCTTGTACTAGTTTTGTTCATGTGGTAACATATTATTTTTCATAGGGTAACACTTTTTAGTTCATGTAGTAACAATTGTTTTTTAGTAATATGTAATATTGTATACATGTCGCAATACTATGTGAATACTCATGTGTTACCATATGAACAACAATGTGTTACCTTATGAACATGTATGTGTTACGTTATGTTTTAATACATGTTACGTAAGATATGAAGTTTATGAAGTTATTTCAATATAACAATGTAGCAACACTTAAACATAGATGTAGTAGCACACAAAAACCTGACCAAGAAAGAAAATTAAAAATTATGTGTTCAGTAAGAATTGAACCTGCTACCAAATATCTTAACAGCAGACCTGAACCACTAGACTACAACACATATTTGATAAACATATCCTTTAATAAATATATATTGGTCCGCCAGACCCGCGCCTCGACCCGCACCCGCCCCGCCCCAGCCAACCCGCGAATTTTCAGTATTTTCTTCTTATTTGTGTGGTATTGCACATAACACTAGAGTGCAATATTTCACACAAGACCTCCGCTTATAATAAAGAGTTAAATAATTTACTATTTAAAATAAATTTGATAATTAGTTACATCTTTCTAATTATTTAATAAATTCCATAAATTATGCAAGAAGATAAAATTATAGTAAATAGTTAAATGATTTGCCTAAATATTAAGTTTGAATTTAATACTAAAGATTTAAATTATAGGGGGAGAGACACTCCACTACAATGTCACTAATAAAAGTACTCTAAGATACATACCAAAAAAAAAGTGACTCTAAGGTACAAAAAAATGGTCAAAAAGTCTAAGTTGCCCTTCTGCCCAGTTTTCTGCACTTCTGACACGTTTCTGCACTTCTGACTCATTTTAACTTTTTGTATTTTAAAATTTTAAAAGTTCAAATTTTTTAATTTACTGAATTAATTAAATTATTAATTAATACAAAATTTAGAATTTAAACACCATAATAATTTCAGTGATTTAGTAATTTTAAATTTATGCACTTTTCGATCAATTTTATGGTGCATTTTTTTTTAAAATTGTATTTTGGATCAATTTTAAAAAAATTGTATTTTTTTTAAATTTATGCACTTCTGGGCTAATTTGGAAGTGCATTTTTTTGTATTTTATGTACTTCTAGACAATTTTTTGAGTGCCCTTCTTGGCCCATTTTGGAGCGCATTTTTCAAACAAAATTGTATTTTGATCCCATTTTGGAGTGCATTTTAAAAAAAAAAATTGTATTTTGAGCAAATTTTGGAGTGCATTTTTCAAACGAAATTGTATTTTGAGTCAATTATGGAGTGCACTTTTAAAAAAAAATATATTTTGGGCCTGGAGTGCATTTTTCAAAGCTCTAGAGATTACAAATACAGTAATTACATAAATAATTATACTTTTCATATAAATTTACAACAGTAATTACATATAAAAATACAAAAAATTCCTAACAATTACAATAATTACGTAAACAATAAAAACTCCACTGTACTTCCCAGATCCGTATCTTATTTATGCTTCTCTATTGTCGAAAATTGTCAAAAATATGGTGTTTATGGGCTTAAAAACCCCCACCAAAACCACATCGTATCATCATCACTGTCTATCAACATTATTTCGGGCTTAAAAACCCCACCAAAATTACAATAATTCCTAAATATCAGATCCGTATCTTCATTTCTGCTTCTCTATTTCACGCTGCAACAGCATTCAAATTATATTTCATTGCCTTCGTCCCATAAATCAAAATAAAATAAAATTATAGAACATGAATTCATACAATCCACTAACTCAACAACATACACAAGATCTACCACTCAATTTTTCAGTTTCATTTTTTGGTGAAAATAGATCTAAAAAACAGATCTGTTATAACAACACACATTATTTTTCTAATTATTAGGGAATTTTAAGACCTACGTACTTTGTGTTTAGATAATCCAAATAATTGCAAAATCACAATGGAAGGCTCATAGCTATCTTAATAGAGACTATACAACATCAAGATTCATCTAGAACGAGTTCAAAAATATTTCGACAATACACAAATGCATAATAAAATCACCATTAGTTTCAGCAATAGCAAGAGCATCCTTTGACTCCTCCCGAAAGCCTCCAGTCAGCTGCAATTTTTACAGATCACTTACAACAATTGAAGAATCAGAAAAGTAGATAAAAAAAATATATAAATATTAAAACTAAAGATTTATTTTGTTTCTTATCAAATAAAAACAGAATTTGCTGCTACTCAAACAAGCAAATGCTTCAAAACTACAGTTTATTTTAAACCCAAAAAAAGTTGCAAGGAATGCCATCCCATTCAACAATCATTTACCAACAATGCTTCAATTCAATCTACAGTTAATTTGAAACCCACAAAAGATGCAAGAAATGTCATTCCATCCAACAATATTTTACCAGCAAATATTTGAAAATACAGAAAAAAAAAGCTTACCTTCGTCCATGGCCGCCGCTCTGCCGACGTCGTCCCACCGTCGTCGTCTCGCAACCCACCACATACACAAAGATTTATCACTCAAATTCTAAGATCTAAACAAATACAGCAAAAATAAATTAAAAAAAAACCCTTACCTTCGTCGCCCCGCACCGCGTCGCCGCCCGCACCACCGCCGCACCATCCCCCCAACATTCAGAAACCAAGTCGGCGTAGGAACCACGCCGCGGCACAACCAGAACCATCCCACCACCGACTCACACCGCGGCAACCATTCCACCACTGCCTCACACTACGGCCCCCACCTCCGCACCATCCCACCAACATTCAGAAATCAGATCGACGTAGGAACCACGCCGCAGCACAACCAGAACCATCCTACAACCGCCTCACACCACGACCCCTCACACCGCCCCCCACCCCCTCCCCAAAACCCAGATCGAGAGGGGCGGTGATGCAACCGCCGCCGTCGTCATCAAACCCCCTCGCCCCACCACCAACACCACCAACGTCGTCGCCCCACCGCCTACCACCAACCCCCTTGCCCCGCTGCCTACCACCAACCCCACTCCACCACCACCAAAGTGGACCACCCCCCACGACCTCTCCTTCTTCAAATGAGGGGTTTTGAGATTAGAGAGAGAGAGAGAGAGAGAGAGAGAGAGAATGAAGAGAGGAAGACGGGGAATCGGTTTTTGACCGAAAATGAAGATAGATATGGAAAATACTATTAAATTAGAATAATGATGTATTTGGTGGCAACTTTTTTGAATGGTATAATTGTAATAAAAATTGACTCTAGGGATAAAATTGTCTCATTTTGTAGTGGGGTGTCACTACACTTTTCCTTTGTATCTTATAGTACTATTAACTCAAAATATGTAGTGGATAGTCTTTGTTGGTCCCGGTGCAAACGAGTCTTACACATGTATGGGGGGGGGAATACACGTGTTTAGTGTTTTTTAAAACTTTTTCTTACTGAGGTCAGCTTGGGTCAGATAATCCTGAAGATTAGGTTCTGAGAAGCACAGATCGCTTTGAGTCAAATTCTACTGAGACAGTGATCCTGAGTTGCTTTCAGATACCTCAGATAATCCCAACTGAGTCCTGAGTGTCAGGGATCCTGAGTTGGTTGGATCAGATAACTAACTTACTGAATCCTCAAATGAGAGTTCAGTTTGGTAACTATCTGTTGGGAGATGAATTTAATAAAAGATTATATGATTTTGATTAAGATCCCAAAACCCCTGAGTATGACATGTTCAGAATGATCTTGATAATTGAGTCAGGATTCAGTTTTAGAGTATTCAGGATGATTATCTGCAAAATGTATAGTCGCAGATATAGTTCAGATCAAGACTCAAGAACTCAAGATGTTTAGAAGAAACCGGTTTCAAAGATGAAATCAAAGTCTCTGAAGACTCGATGAAATCGAAATCAAGACTCAAGATGAAGACTCGAGATATCGGTCAAGATAAACTCAAGACTCGAAGACCACAAGACTCGAAGACTCAAGACTCGAAGACCTCAAGACTCGAAGACTCAAGACGCAAGATCAAGACCGAGAAATCAAGATCAAGAATATCGAAAGCCGCGATAATTATCAAGACTCAAGAATGTCTTGAATGCTCGATATGAACACAATGTTCCGAGGCACTAAATATATCTATCTGAAGGATACAATACTGAGAGAAACGCGATGCCTTAGAAAGTTAGATATTGCCAAGACATTCAAATGCAGACAAAAGGAACTAAGTCAGAAGTGTTGTTAAGGTTATATCAAACTCAGAGTTTGTAACCAAAAGAGCCGCTTGAAGGTGTCTACCTTTAATCAAGACAAAAGTCAAAAAGAGGAAGACGACATGTGCCATCTTGACAATCGACGGTGGATAAAATTTGAAAAAGATGTCAGATGTACGAAAGTTCCAGACTGCAAAAAGTGAAGACCGGCTACATGAAAGGCTATTGCCTAAAACATGTTAGGGAGTTTCAAACCCTAAATATAGCCGTTTCTCACACACCATAAGAGGAACTCACGGGTATCTCTCCAACTGATAGTTTTCAAGAGTGACCTTGGTGTATGCCTATAAATCTTGGTGACCCTCTACTTTGTAAGGGACGGAAATTTATCACGCAACTCAAGAGCTCAAACTTATTCTTGCAAAAGTTAAAGCACTTTCAAATACCTTGAATTTCCCAAGTGCTTCTATATTGAAGAGAGCTCACTTTACTAAACCTAGATTGATAAGATTTATCCAAAGCTTAGTCGAGATATCCTAACCCTTTTCATTGTGCTTCATTGTAAAGGATATCTCATCCTAGTTGGAAACCAACCGAGAAACCCCAAACCTTTGAGAAGGTAGTTGGAGTGTGTTTTGTTGGTGAGTAGAGTTGTAAAGAGTTAGTAAACTACGCGGAGTAGTCAGAAAACTCTAGAGGAGAAGTTAGTAAGCTACAGGGGTAGTCTGAAAGCTTGTGTGTGATTGAGTAAGTAAACTACGGAGGTAGTCAGAAAACTCAAGGTCAGGTTGAGTAAGTAAACTACGTGGAGTAGTCAGAAAACTCAGGGCCGAGTTGAGTAAGTAAACTACGAGGTAGTCAGAAAGCTCAGAAGTTGATAGTGAATTTCTCTGAAGAGTAGGAGAGAGTGGATGTAGGAGCTTGAGTCTCTGAACCACTATAACTGCTGTGTTCTTTATTGCTTTCCTTATCTGTGCTTAACTGTTGCATTGACTTGATTTTGAAAGCATACTTTTCACTGATATTCAGTTGGAATCAATCCACTGAAGTTGCATAAGTGAATCACAGCCTAATCACTAAACTGACTAATGATCACATGGCACTGATGAGCAGAGATGAAAAAGCTCCTGACATTTGGTATCTTGACAGTGGATGTTCAAGACATATGACAGGATACAAGAAGACACTCAGTGACTATGTTGAACAAAGAGGCCCACATATCACTTTTGGAGATAATTCCAAGGGACAGACTGAAGGATATGGAACTTTGGAAATCGACTTAGTTCATATCCATGGTGTTTCATATGTATCTGGATTGAAGCATAATTTGCTTTCAATTAGCCAATTCTGTGATAAGGGTTTCAATGTTGAGTTCTCTAAGAACTTATGTTTTGTGAAAAATGATACATCACGAAAGTTTTTACTGACCGGTACAAGAAAAGGAATGTGTATCTTGTCGATTGAGTTCGCTCCCTAAAGATACATGTTTAGTTGCTAAAAGTTCCACAGATACCAGTTGGTTATGGCATAAAAGAATGAATCACCTAAATTTCAAAACCCTGAACAAGCTTGCAAGATTAGCTCTTATGAGAGGGTTGCCTAACGAAGTGTTCAATAAGGAACATATTTGTGATGCGTGCCAGAAAGGAAAACAGATAAGAACATCATTTAAAAGTAAAGTTGAGGTTTCTACTGAAAGAATACTTCAGTTATTACATATGGATCTTTTTGGTCCTATAACACCTGTAAGCACTAATGGCAGGAAATACACATTGGTAGTAGTTGATGACTACTCGATATACTTAGGTCATATTCTTACTCAGTAAGAAAGTGACTCAGATAAAACTGCCAGAGTTACTGAAAAGGCTCAGTATTGAGAAAAATCTGAGTGTGGTCAAAATCAGATCTGACAAAGGAACTGAATTCATAAATCATATCATATCTGATTATTGTGCAGAGAATGGAATTTCACATGAAACATCACCGCAAGGACCCCTCAACGTAATGGTGTTCTTTGAAAGGAGGAACAGGGACTCTGAAAGAAGCTGCAAGGACTATGATAGTTGAAGCTGACATTCCTAAAAATTTTGGGGTTTGAAGTCAACAACACCGTGCATGCTACTCTCAGAACAGATCCATGCTAACCAAGAGTCAAGGCAAAACACCCTATGAGCTTTGGAATGAAAGGAAGCCTCTTGTTTCTTTCTTTCGTGTGTTTGGTTGCAAGTGTTTCATACACAATAATGGTAAAGATCGGTTGAAAACTTTTGATAGTAAAAGGCGATGAAGGAATATTCTTAGGATATTCTCAAGTCAATAAAAAAGCTTCGAGTTTACAACCTGTAGGACTCTTATTGTGGAGGAAACACCTCATATTGTTTTTGATGAATCTATTTGTGTTCAGAAGAAACATGAACATGATGCAGATGAACTGACTAAGAGGATCACCAGATTAAGCCTGAAACAGAAAGATAAATCATCCATCGAACACGAAAAAGAAGAAGTCACCACATTCTATGATTGGAGTGACTCGGACTTCGAATAAGGAAGTTCGGGATGGAACTTCGGGATGGTGAGCCTCGGAAAACCAACACTCCAAAGGTGACCAATCCGAGCAGACACCGATTCGGACTCGTATGTGATGCCAATGAAGATGTGGTCACAACTTAGGCAAATTCTGAATCTATCAACCAAAGGGGAACAGATGTCTCTGACAATGTTCTGAATAGAATCTCCCCTGAGGAAGATGATTCTCTTTCTCCTTTTCTGTTGTTCCCTGAGTTTGCTGATTTAACTGAACCTAACATCTCAAATGTTGAGGATATTATCTAAGGGGGAACATCAAGAAGGAAATGGTTAGATAGTCATCCTACAAGTCAGATTGTGGGTGATCTAACTGAAGGTGTTAAGACAAGAAGGTTCCATGGTGAGAGTGCACTATTCTCACTTGCTTCCTTTCGGAGAAAGAACTCACTTTGAGATTGGTGAAGCTCTACAAGATTCTTATTGGATTACTGCTATGCAAGATGAGCTGAATCAATTCTCAAGGAATGAAGTATGGGAGTTGGTAGATAGACCTGAAAGGCACAATGCCATTGGAACCAAGTGGGTTTTCAAGAATAAAAGAGATGAAAACAACAACATTGTAAGAAACAAGGCAAGGCTAGTTGCACAAGGTTATTCCCAAGAAGAAGGCTTGGATTATGATGAAGCCTTTGCACCTGTTGCAAGACTAGAAGCCATCAGATTATTTCTTGCATATGCTGCCCACATGAAGTTCACGATCTATCAAATGGATGTGAAAAGTGCATTTCTAAGCGGTGTGTTAAAAGAAAAGGTTTATGTGGAACAACCTCCTGGATTCAAACAGAATGACCAAGTTTACAGGCTCAGAAAAGCTTTGTATGGTCTCAAGCAAGCACCCAGAGCATGGTATGATACTCTTTCTCAGTTTCTTACTGACCATGGTTTTGTCAAAGGGACTGTTGATAGAACTCGCTCGGGGATAGAGGATGGGGAAGAGATCTTACTAGTTTAGATATATGTTGATGGCATCATTTTTGGATCTCCAAACCATCAGCTGTGTGAAAAGTTTTCAACACTGATGAAAGGCAAGTTTGAGATGTCAATGATGGGAGAGATGAATTTCTTTCTAGGTCTTCAAGTGAAACAATCAAAGGAAGAAATATTCATCAACCAGGCAAAATACACCAGAGATCTGATTGCAAAATATGGTGTACAAAATTGCAATGCAGTTAGGATTCCTATGAATACTAACTACAAGATGGATCCTGATTCAGAAGGCAAATCAGTGAATCATACTGATTATAGAGGAATCATTGGATCATTGCTCTATCTCACAGCAAGTAGGCGGATATAACATTTCTTTGTTGGGATATGTGCAAGATACCAAGCTAATCCTAAGACTAGTCACATGGAGGTCGCCAAAAAGATACTAAGATATCTTAAGGGCACGATGAATAGAGGATTATGGTATCCAAATGATGATAACCTTGAATTAACCGTTACTCGATCTCGACTATGGAGGTTGTAGAATTGACAGAAAGTCCACAACAGAACTTGTCAATTTCTAGGAAGCGGTGATATCTTGGTTTTCAAAAAAAGACCTCGGTAGCAACCAAGATTCATCGAAATTTGAATACATGGGCTGCGCAGGAAGTCATTGTGCTTTCCGATTCTTTGCCTCGCACAACAATTAAGGGATTATAAAGTTGAAGCCAATGAAGTACCAATATTTTGTGACAACAATAGTGCCATTGCTATTTCACAAAATCCGTTATTGCACACCGGATGCAAGCATGTGGATATCGGACATCACTTCATCGAGATCATGTCGAGAAAAAGGACATAAGGATGGAGAAAATTCATCTTGATAGACAAAGAGAGCGATATCTTGACTAAACCTTTGGTCAATCAAGATTTCGGAACTTTCGGTTGAATTAGGGATGTTAGAACCAGTGTATAGAGTAAATCTAAAAATTGAAGATTTTTCAGATGCATGAAGCTTTCTCGAAATTCTCTTGAGAAACTCGGGATAAAATGGAAATCTTGAATCGAGCCTCGGAAACTTCAGTTCTTGAAGGTCAAGACTCGATTGCATCTTGAACCCATTCAATTACTTCGATTATTATCGACATTTTATCAAGGACGATTACTCGATAAGACCGGCATAGAGGGAAATTAGTCTGAAGAAGTAAAGACTCATGCGACTCATTTATTGCTCAAGTAAAACTCAGTAATCATTCGCAATAAATATAAAACACCTGAGGAATGTTTTTGGGCGGGATCGTTTTAAATTTCGAAGAAGGTCAACAGTCATTTAATGCTCTGCCACATTATTGACCAATGAGGATATTTTGGCGGCTTAACTTTTTAGAGATCGTCGGTTCAGATAATTCGATTAATCGGAGATTAATCTCAACCGCTGTTTTCACCTAACCAACACGATTCTCCATGATCTCGAAGCTATATATACCCCTTTAATCCATTCAAGCCAAAATTTTATCAAACCCTTCGTTCCCAAATCCTTTGCAAATAAAAATCCCTTTGCCCAGAAATCTCCAAACTCTAAAACTTCAAATTCTTAAATCATTCTCTAAAATGGCCCCAACCTTGTTCAAGAAATTAGCCATAACCAACAAGCTGTGGTACGAGTTCGTTGTCTCACTTGAAAGCACAACCAACTCAAAGCCAGAAGAGGAGGCTCTGCATATGATTCGATCAAGAAAATCACCCATCTAGTCGCAGTGGCCGACCCGCACCGAGTTCGCAAAAGAAATAATCGAATTCATCTGTAATTTGAGAATAGATGAAGAAAATGGTATGCATTCTTCGATTACCACATCACATTTAGAGCATTCGTCAAAATACGTCAATTTTGAGAGGGATTTGTGCATAATTCCGAAAAATCTGAATGATGTCTTTGAGCTCTGTGATAGAGGAGAGGATCCTGCGATGTATATGTCGGGTAGAGAGCAGGAGTACCTAGATACGATTGCTGAGAATCCTGTTAAATTTGAGGCGACATTGCATTAGAGGCATCTAAAGCCACAATATCGTGTGCTGATGGATATTGTGAGCAAGTGCATCACGAGTCTTGCGGGGAGTTTTGAGCAAATTAGTACCCCGAAGCTCAGACTGATGGCGGCGATCGAGGCATCTCCTACCACTGACTTCAACTGGCTAAAATTCTTAATTCAGATGGTGACGGAGCAAGCCAAGGTCATCAAAAGGGTCAATGGGACAATCACGATGAAAGGCAAGATCCACCATGCCACCAAAATTGCTTATATTTTGGAGATGTGCGAGAGGAGGAGGATATCTTCGCCAATTCAACCCCATTCCTAAAACCAAAATTCTCTTCAAGCCCATTCTTTGTGAAGAAGCGAGCTATTCGAGGAAAAGAGAAAAGAAGGTAGAATCACCTTCTGCAAATTTGAGAAAGAGACCCAACAAACCCGGGGGAAGGTTCTTGGAGGCAAAAATGGAGCAAGGAGCAAAACTGTTGAAGCGGAAGGATCTTGCTCCAAAGCGCAAAAGATTGGTGGTTCTCACCGACGAAGGTAGCAGTGATTCTGAGGAGATACAACCTGAAGGCAAAACCGCTCAGAGTTCGCCATTACAAGTGTTGGCTCAGGTTATCTCCGTGACATAGGATCGATCGAGGAGCGAGTCTTCTCCGAGGTGCTCGAGACATCACTTCGATTCGTATAAAATTTCTCGAAATTTTTAAAGGAGCTCAGACCTCGAGAGATGCTTACCTCGGATGTGCAGCTCGCACGGAAGAGCCAACTCGTAGTCGATCCAAGATGTGCGGCTCTCGAATGACGAGCCAACTCGGACTAAACCGAGGATATGCCACCAGGCCTCGAGAACCCACTCGGTCTGCAAATCGAGGACTGAATGCACAAACTTCAGACACTAATGAGGCTCGGGGAGCAAAATATTCTTGATGAACTCCGAGTGATCTAATGCTTGATCCCTAGCGAAAGCTTCTACTTGAACCCGAGAGAGCCCGAGATGGAAGAAGGGCGAGGCTTGAGAAGGCGAGTGGAGGAGCAAGGGGAAACGGTTCATTCTAGACCGCTACCCCGAGCTTAGCTCATACCCCGATCCGCAAGATGTTTTCTTGATTAAGGACAACTGTGTTCATCCTCAATCGACTCTTCCCAAATGCTTGATATTGTTTGCTTCTTCGAGGGGAAGACCGGTGGAATGAGGAGACAGCCTTCCCGACCGACTTCTCGGGGTTCGCACGGACAAAGCTCGGGATGAAAAATTCCGATTTTGATGAAATGGTTCGGAGGAAGCTAGGAATGAGAAGAAAACAATCGAAGTTGGTGCCCCGGCGTGAGACAAATCCAAAGATGGAGATGGGGACCAACAGGGGATCTTGAGGATCGATCTCAAATGGAAAAAGAGACTTCATTCTTGATCAACCTCGGATCGAAGCTAGCACTCGTCGGTACCTTTTGGCACTATTAACAATTATGCCAAAGTTCTTGAAAATACTATCTTTAATTACGTTGTCCGATAAAAACGATTTGAGGCTCAATTAGACCGGAGCTTAGGATGAAAATCAAGCTCGGGATGATCAAACAAAGATAGAAGGTGCGAAAAGTTCTGAGATTGATCTCACTCCCGTAATGGAGAAACTTGAGAAGATTGAGCCAATGGCGATCAAAATTGCTTAGATAGAAGAAACGTTGGCCAATCAAGCTCAGACAATGGAAGGACTTAGCCATTCTTGAAACGGTGCGAGATACAAAAACACTCGACCACCCGGATGACCTCCATGGAAGAAAAAAAAATGAAAAAGCCGGAGGAGTCAACGCAGAAATTAAGTCTTTGAAATGAAACGAAGCACCGTGAATCGATGAATTTCTAGAGGTGAAACTAGCGAGAGAAAAAAATGAGGTCTTGTCGATCGATCTGGCTTGTTGAGGAAATGAGCTCAGTGCTCATGACCAAGATGACAGAGATGCTTAAAGATGCACTCTCTGGCCAGTTTGCCCACATATCTGAAGAACTTTCTGTGGCTAAGAACCACATCAGGAGAATGGAAGATGAGCAAGATCAGTTAGCAGGAGAGATCCGCTGTGTGAGCAAAGAGCAGTATCACATGGACCTGACTCTCTCCGACTTCTTCCAAATTACGGTGCGGGAAGGGGAAAAAGGAAGGTGAAGGCCTCAGGAAGTTCATGGCACGTACTTTGGAGAAGAAGGCTCAGAAAGAGGCTGAAATGTACAATCTAGCCAAAGCCTTAAAAGAAGTTGAAGCTACTGATAAATTGAAATTCGCTCAAGTGGAGAAGCCCATCTACACTCGAGTTTCTGAGCAAACCATGCTTGAGGTTGCAAGAGAGAAACTGAGTGCTAGAACTAAGGTTGGAACAAGCCAGGCTGGTGCTGAACTGCCTATGAAGAGGAAAGCCTTGGGCGTTGTTCAACCAGTAAACAAAGCGTCTTAAGGCTTCTAAGCCAATCCAGAGAAAGTCGATTCGGATGATGAAGATGCGTAAGAATCTGAGTCTCAACCTCGGAAAAAGTCTTCAACACGGAGATGCTCAAGACACTCCAAAAAGAACAAGCCAAGAAAGTTGCTGCTTCGGTCTCAAGAGCTTCTGTGATCAGAAAGAAGATAGACGAAGAGCAGAAGCGAAGGAGTGACTTCAGGAAGTTTGCGAGCAAGAGGAATGGAACATCGAAAGCGCTAAAGTGGCCCCACGTTGATAAATGGATTCCCATTAAACTCAACGACATGTGGGAAGAAGTGAAGAGAACCTTCTGGTTCAATTATGATGTTCTCAGGGAATGGAGAGGGGAAGGCTCAGATCAGAACGAAGCTTTCATTGAATATCTTCTAACCTTCTATCCAAAGTATCTCCAAAATTTGGATTAACCTTGGGATGAAGGTGGAGTCGATATAGAAGCCCCGTCCATATTCCTATTCTCCTCCAAGACTTGGTAATGGCTTGGTAAATGAGAAGGCCATTACGCAAGAAATTGCTTTCGATATCTTTGGTCGATTAGGATTAACGAGGAACAATCGGACATCATCAAGGAGAGGAATGAAATTTGAAGAAAAGATTTTTTCGGAATGTTCAACCTTGAGGTGCCAAAATGGTGATGAAGTCGAAAATGAAGCAAAACAAGAGCTAATCAAGATCAAGATCAAGAACTTCGGAAGATTCAGTAATCTTTAAATTTTGTCTTTTTGATTTTGTTGATAAAAATCTCATTGTAATCTGTAATGGTATGCTTATCATCAATGAAGATTTATCATTTTGCTCAAAAGATAATATCTCATTATCTTATTTACATGTCTTTATTTTGATATCTTTGAATGAATGTCTCTGGAACCCATTGTATGATGATATGGGAGAAATTGCTTAAGTATTTGGTAATGATCTATTTAAGAAAGATTCATTCTTGAAGAAATCATTGAATGATTTAAATTGTTGGGAGATTATTTATTTAAAGAGATTCCTTTCTTAAAGAAATTGTTGGGAGATTCTCGTTCAGGGAACCAATCTTGTGATAGGATAAACCAAACACAGTATAGGTTATGTATTTGCAACAAGATAGGTTTTGGCATCATCAAAAAGTTGGGAAAATTGTTGGGAGATGAAAAAACCCTATATTTAGGGTTTGAAACTCCCTAACACGTTTTAGGCAATGGCCTTTCATGTAGCCGATTTCATTTTTGCGATGCAAAACTTTTGTACATCGACATCTTTTTTCAGCTAGTTCGAAATGGTACAATGTCGTCTTCTTCTTTTTGACTTTTGTCTCCGATTAAAGGTGAGACACCTTCATGTTCTTTTTGGTTACAAACTACGAGTTTGATATAACCTTAACAACACTTGACTTAGTTCCTTTTATGCGCATTTGAATGTCTTGGCAATATCTAACTTTCTAAGGAATGGCGTTCTTCTCGATTGCATCCTTGAATGATATATTGATTTGTTCGGAACATTCAAACTCGTTTCAAAGGCTTGAGCATTGATGATTCAAAAAAAGTCTTGATAAATTCGCATGCCTTCTTGATATTCTTGATCTTCAATCTCGATCTTGATCTTGCGTCTTGAGTCTCAAACCTAAAGTCTTTAGGGTCTTGAATCTTGATCTTCGATTCTCTTGGATGATATCTTGAATCTTCGTCTTTGAGTCTTGATTCCTCGATTTATCTCGAAGCTGAGTCTTGATATCTCGATTTCCCAAGTGCTTCTATATCTTGAGACCTTTATTTCATCTTGAAACTTGTTTCTTAATCCTAACATCTTTGAGTTCTTGAGTCTTGAAACCTATCTGAACTATATCTGGCTGACTATCATTTTGCGATAACATCCCCCAATACTCTAAAAACTGAATCCCCGACTCAACTATCAAGATCATTCTGAACATGTCATACTTAGGGGTTTTGGGATCTTAATCAAAATCATATATCTTTTATTAAATTCATCTCTCAACAATTTCCCCCTTTTTGATGATGCCAAAACCTATCTTGTTACAAACATATAACCTATACTCGTGTTTTGAAATTTATCCTATTACAAGATTGGTTGTCTCCCAACAATTTCCTAAATCGAAAAACTCCCAACAATTTCAAGAGTCTCCCAATCAATTTAAATCATTTAACAATTTCTTCAAGAATGAATCTCTTTAAATAGTTCATTACCAAATACTTAAACAATTTCTCCCATATAAACATACAATCAGTTCAGAGACATTCATTCCCATTCCGCATATCAAAATAAAGGACATGTAAATAAGATAATGAGATATTATCTTTTGAGCATAATGATAAATCTTCATTGATGATGAGTATACCTTTACATATTACAATGAGTTTATCAACAAAATCAAAAAAAGAAAAATTTAAAGATTACGAATCTTCTCGAGTCTTGATCTTGATTTGGCTCTTGAGTCTTACGCTCTTGATTTTCTTCATTCTCAACTTCATCGGTGGGCACCTCCAATTGTCAAACATTCAAAAATCTTCTTGACTTTCTTTCTCTCCTTAATGATATCCGGATCATTTCTGTTTGACCCAACCCACCAACATACATGAGCAATCTCTTGAGTAATGGCCTTTCTCATTCACCAAGCCATTACCAAGTCTTGGAGGATAGGAATATGGACCGGGGGCTACTATCTCATGCCTCTCGATAAATTTCCCGATCATCCGCAAGGTTAATCCAAATTTCAGATACTTTGGATAGAAGGTAAGGAGATATTCAATGAATGCTTCATTCTGATCCGAGCTTTCCCCTCTCCATTCCCCTGAGAACATCATAATTGAACGAGAAGGTTTTTGACTTCTTCCCACATATCGTTGAGTTTGATAGGCATCCATTTATCAACGTGGGGGCCACTTTAGATGTTCCTTTGGAATCAATCCTTTTTAAGTTGCATAAGTGAATCACTCATTAATCACTTCGCGTTCGTCTATCTTCTTTTAAATTTCATCTTGCTTCCCGAGACCGGCTAAAGAAACAACCATTCTTGTTCTATTTGGAGTGTCTTGAGCATCTCTCGTATTGAAGACTTTCTTACGAGGTTGAGCCTCAGTTCTTCCGTCCTTCATCATCCGGGATCTCTCTGGATTGGCAAAAAAGCGCCTTTTTGTTACTGATTGAACAACGCCCAAGGCTTTCCCTTCTTCATACGAATTCAGATGGCTTGTTCCAACCTTTGCTCTAGCATCTTTGGTTTCTCTTTGCAACATCATCTTGGGTTTTGCTCTTGAACTCGAGTGTAGATAGGTTTTCTACTGAAACTTCAATCTTTAAACTTCTGAAGAACTAACTTCTACCGTTATACATTTCTTGCTCTTTCTAGAGCCTACATTTCAAAGCATTCTGAACTTTAAATAGGTCTTCAATCCTTTTCCCCTTCCGCACAAACATTTTGGAATGGATATTGCCTTTAAATTAGTGAGATATTGCCATGCTAATCCGAAATTTTTAAGTCTTCACCTTCCTTTTTCTCTGGCCTTCTTGGTTCTTTAATTTGAAAGAAGTCCCTTAAGATCTCTATCATCTTGGTCCATGTGATCTTGCTCATTTCCTCAACAAATGATTTTATCATTACATCATTCCTCTTCCAATTTCAATTCTAGAAATTCTTAATTGATCTCGTTCTTAAAGAACATTTAAAGGCGAGCTGGGCCTTGAGAGAAAAGCTTTCATTTAGCTTATCTTCCATGGAGGTCATCTTTGGAGGTCGAGCTCATTTCCTTAAACACCAGCTCATTACATCATTCCTCTTGACTAAGACCTTCTATCTGCGCTGAGATTGATTGGCAATGTTTTCATTTCCATCTTTAGCAATCTTGATCATCATGGCTCAACTTTCATTTAGTTTCTCCATCAAGGAGGTGAGATCAATCTCGAGAACCTTTTGGATTATCTTTGTTTGATCATCTGACTAAGACATCTGAAGTTGAGCCTCCATTGAGCCTCTGTTTCTTTTATCATCGAATCACAATCTTGATCATCAAGATAGAACTTTTCTCAAGTTTTTCCATCATAAGCGTAATTGTCTTAAAGTTAGGAAGAGTGCTAATTCTTCAAATCTTTTTCATTCCAATTTCTCCTTACCAAGAAACCTCATTTCCTCATCTTTCTGAGACAATTCCTCAACATCTCCATAGAACTTTCAATTTCCCCTCTTTTGGCATTTGTCTCGAAAAACTAATAGTGCCAAATTTCTTTTCTTTCAATCTCTTCCTCCCTCAACGATTTCAAAATCGGAGTTTTCATCCCATAGAAACATTTAAATCGAGAAGTCATCCTCTCCTTCTTGGTCCTCCCATCGGTCATCTTCTTGTCTCCGCTGCTTGGGGCAATTTATCATATCAAGCATTTCGAAAATAGTCTGATTGAGGATGAATCAAAATGTCCTTTTTTCATCTGAGAAAACATTTGTCTTCCATCGAATTCCGTGGTCGGCTGGGATCGAAGTGACCTTCTATCTTTCCACCGTTCTCCTTGATCCTCCACCATTCTCAAAGAAGAGTTCTTCCATCGAAAATCTCTCTTCATCATCTTGAACATCTCTCGGGATCAAGAATGAAATTTTGTTAACCCACCAGAATAGTGCGAAAATGAACCGAATAATCTCCTTCTCCTCCAATTTCCCCAGGTTCTTGACCAGTCCTCCTTTTCATCTGAGTCTGAAGTTCCATTGTCTGTCAAGACACTTCCTTAGATTGGTTCATCGAGAATATTCTTCTCTTTGTCTCGAGACTGAGAAGCATTTTTTCGGTCAGAATCTCGAGGCTCTGAGTGGGTTCCTTTGAAAATTTCTGAGAAATTTTGTCCGAACTTAGAGATGTCTCTCCTTGCACCTCGGGAAGACACCCTTTCAATCGTTCTTGTGCCTTTGAGATAACCCTGAAAATTTTCGAGAACTTGTAATGGCGAACTCTAGAGATGTTTGGCCCTCGGAGTGAATCTCCTCGTAATCCTTCTTGTCTTCATCACTGAGAACCACTTGTCTTGGCGAACTCGCGCTTTTGGGCCTCGATTAATCTCCTCGAGATTCTTGCACCTCCATCTTTGCCTCCAACAAAACCTTCCCCCTCCCTCTTTTCGGGGGCAAGGTGATTCTACCTTCATTTTTCTCTCTTCCCCTCCATGGCTTTGCTTCCAACAAACCTTCCCCAGGTTTGGGCTTTTTCGAAGAATGGTGATTCTTTCCTTCTTTTCTCTCCTTCGATGGCACCAGACATGGGAATGGGGTGAATGGGCTTAAAGATTTTGGACTTAGGGAATGGGGTTCGAATTCAAGATATCCTCCTCATCTCCAAAAATATAAGCAATTTTGGTGGCATGGTGGATCTTGCCTTTTTATTGAGATCGCCCGTCAACCTTCTTCAAAACTTTGTTCGCTCACTCACCACCGTCTGAATCAAAAATTTCAGCCGGTTGAAGTCGGTGGTGGGTGAGGCCTCTATCGCCGCCATCAATCCCGGAGCTTGGTAATTGATCCGCTCAAAACTCCCCACAAGACTCATGATGCTCTTGCTCACAATATCCATCAACACACGAAATTGTGGCTTTAAGTGCCTCTTATGTAATGTCGCCTCAAATTTAACAGGATTCTCAGCAATCCTATCTAAGTACTCCTACTCTCTACCCGACATATACATCGTAGGATCCTCTCCTCTATCACGTAGCTCAAAAACATCATTGATTTTTTAACTATATACGATCCCTCTCAAAATCGATGTATTTGAACGACTCTAAATGTGATACAATTATCTTAGAATGCATATATCCTCTTCATCTATCTTCAAGTTATAGATGAATTCGATTACCTCTTTTCGCAAACTCACAGTGCGGTCGGCTTGCGACTAGTTGGGTGAGTTTAGCCAATCGAATCATATCACGAGCCTCCTCTTCCGGCTTTGAGTTGGTTGTGCTTTTCGAGTGAGACAACGAACTTCATACCCACGGCTTGTTGGTTTCGGCTAATCTCTCGAACAAGGTTGGTGCCATTTTAGAGATTGATTGAAGAAATGAAGCTTTAGGGTTTGGGAATTTCTGGGCAAGTGGATTTTTCGCAGAGGATTTGGGAACAAAGGGTTTGATAAAATTTTGGCTTGAATGGCTTATTGGGGTTTATATAGCTTCGAGATCGTGGGGAATCGTGTTGGTTAGGTGAAAAACAACGGTTGAGATTAATCTCCGATTAATCGGGTATCTGACAAACGATCTCCGAAAAGTAAGCCGCCAAAACATCCTCATTGGTCATTAATGTAACAAAGCATTAAATGACTGTTGACCTTCTTCGGAATTTAAAATGATCCCGCCCAAAAATATTGAAGTCTTGATTCCTCAAGATCCTGATCTTGAATCTTCGATTTCTCGGTTTCACATCGAGTTTTTAGAACCTTCATTTTCATCAAAACTTGGTTTCTTCGAAACATATCTTGAGTTCTTCAGAGTCTTCAGAACCTATCCTGAACAATATCTGCTGACTATACATTTTGCAGATAACATCCTGAATACTCTAAAACTGAATCCTGACTCAACTATCAAGATCATTCTGAACATGTCATACTTAGGGGTTTTGGGATCTTAATCAAAATCATATATCTTTTATTAAATTCATCTCCCAACAGTCTTTATTTCTAAATTATAATGTTGTTCAAATTATAGACAATGATCTACCAAAATATTTTTAGTATTAATTTACCAAACGTGAATATATGACAAAGATTACACGATTGAAATTCAAACTATTTATGAAATTTTATTATTTTGATTTGGTAATCTTTATATAACTCATTATAATAATTTTCTTCTATTTCAAATCTGATCATGATATGATTATTTTATGAGATATTGTTTATTGTCAATTTACATTGATGCAAAAATTGTAATTTTTCTATTAAATTTGAAAAATGACGCTTTATATTTTATTTCAGAAGTAATATTAAAAAAATTATAATAAGTATTTTATTTGGTTTTTATTCAGTTTTAATGACATCTTTTTTTTTAAATGGTGTATTATAAATTTATAATGTATACTTAATAACATATTTTGTTGACTAAACTAATAAGTAATAAGTAATATGTATATTTGATAAAAAAAAATATTGGATTAATCTTCAATTTATTTTTTTTAAAGACAAAAACTCATATGAGATGGTCTCATGCATGAGACGGGGTACAACTTAACACAAATCATACACACCCCTACCAAAGTATTAAAGCGCAATGTCCAACTTATGCCCCGTCTCACTGTGAGACGGTCTCATACAAGTGTGACTCTTTTTTTTAAAATATACAACATTTTAATTGTTTATCAAAATTTGATTTTATAATTAAAAATTGGAATTTCAATTAAATATTTTAGATGCGCAATTTTTTTTAAAAGATATTAAACTAATAAAATTTGGTTTATTTGATCAATTAAATTAATATTTTTTCAAATCTTCGACTAATACTAATAATCTATATCAAACTAAATAGGAATTTTATTGTTATTGATATATGTTTCAAAATAATAATTCTTACCATCTAAATAAGTCAACTAAGGCGAATTATAAAAGCTCATAATTCAATATTCTTTAAGAAATCAAACACACTGATGTATGTGCTGGCTGATTCCAGCTCCTTGTAGTCCTTTTCCCTTCGAAAAAAAATTACGCCTAAATTATATTTATATATAACTAAATTAAAAATGATTGACATGATTATAAAATATGATTAATTTTTCATTTTATATAGATTAGTATTGCACCCGTGCTAACGCATGGTCATTGTTGTTATCAAACATTTTAGATGTTAAAATATTATTTTGGATTGATATAAAATTTAATTTTTTTTACATCTTATTATAATATTTATATTTATTAATAAAATTTTAATCTTTTTTAATTATATTTAATTTTATTCATATCAATGTGATCTGTTAAAGAAAATTCTTTGAAAAGAAGAATTAATATTAGGATTAAATTTTTTGTAGTCCATTGATTTTATTTCGTTTGAAATTAGAATCGATTGTTTTGACTTTTTAATTTTAGTCCCGGAGTTTAATTTTTTATTTAAATTTATCTTTTAATTTGTTGCAGTAGGTCACCAAATAGGTAACTGTCAAATGTGTAATAATTTTATTTTTTCTTTTAATTTAGAAATGCAACCTAGACTTTTTTTAGTCCTAATAATTTTGGGTCGGGATTTTTATGCATATTTTTTAAGGAGGAAGAGCGGTTTTTGTGTACTTTGGCTTACTTTTAAATTTTGGGGTTAGTTTAGACCTGGTAAACCAACCCGATCACTTTGTCTTTTAATTTTAAGGTTGTCTTTAAAATCGATGCAAAATTATTAGAATTACAAAAGTCCAGGTGATGCTTCGAAATTAAAGGGAAAAATAAAATAATTATACATGTGAAGTTTACATATTTGGTGACCTGCCGCAACAGGTTAAAGGACCAATTTCAAATATTTTGAAAACATACTGGACCCAAAATCAAAGAGTCATAACAATCGGGATCAATTTTTAAACAATGCAAAGTTACCGGACTACAAAAAAATTAATCACATTAATGTCTTCACTGTATAGTTTTTTTTTATTAATTGCAAAAAAAATCACCACCCTTGAGGTTTTAATCAATTACATCACATTATTTTCTTTGCAGTTCGAGGCATCACATTTTAAAATTATGTTATTCAAAGCATTTTTAATTTTTATACAATAATTAAGTGTCGTAGTTGTCGGAGTTGACATAAATGTCCACGTAGGATGTCAAGACTGAAGATGGGCAAACATTTCAAATTGCAAAATTTTAAAAGGCGATGTTTTTGTTATAAAAAAACAAAGAAAAAAATATTTTATTCATCAGTCGTGTCATCTTACATGAAAATCTATGTAGCAGCTCTAGGAACCATATTATTTAATAGTTTCCATAAAATGGGCAGACGCTTCAAATTCCAAAATTTTAAAAAGGAATGTCTTGAATTGCAAAGGAAAAAATAATATGTTGTACAAAGAAAGAATTAAATATGAGGAAAAAATTAAAAATATAATATTAAAAGTCTAAACCTAGTTCCATTTCACAAACCCCTTGAGTGATTAATATTTCTAAATAACATTACTGGTGTTTCAATTTTGAGATTCAGTTCATGATCAAGAATAATCGAACACTTTAGACTATTCAAAAATTCAGGAGTATGCACACCAGAAAGATGATCAAAATAAGTATGTGATTCATTTTCATTAACATGAATTATATGATCGTTTATGTACCTAACAACATCCAACGTAGGAGTAAGAATTGCTATGTTCAGCAAATAATCGTGATTGTCCATCATTTTCATAAAATCATGATAAATACTATGAAAATAGGACCTATCAAATCATCACTACCTCTAAAAAAATATCATACGAAATTTGTAGATCAAAATCAGACTCGGTTTGTGATCCTACACTTCAATCTCCAATAGATGTTAGCCAATTTAGAAAAAATAACTCTCAATTTGTGTAAACCATCAGACGCTTCCAAATTCTGCAACCGCTTGTTCCTTGCAAGTTTCAGTAAGATACAATCATTTTCATAAACGAGATGAACTTATTGTAACATGAACAATATCATGTCTCATTCCTTTTGGAATAACCTGCAATATCTGTCAGAATCACCTCCAAACACAACAATCTTATCACAAAAAATAATCCAAAATATAACAAATTGGTTGGCTACTATCCTTCAAAGTAGTATCAAGAGGTTCTGCACGATATCTATTTACCATCGGAGCTTCATCCTATATAATGAGATCAATCTCGATTGAAAGCTCGGCAAGATGACTATCTTAATTAATATTGAAAGTAGAATCTTTGGTAGCATTAATTGGAATGACAAACCTAGAATTGCAGACTCACCAACCAACATCCATTTTGGAGATCAAATTGTGCACTTGCCTCTCCTTTTCATGGGCACAATCGACTAAGTGTAACTTGAATGTTTTCTTAGTGTCTGAAGAACCAAAATCTCCCAATTCATGCGACATATAAACCACAAAATTGAAAAAAAAAGAAAACATCAATTTATGTACTGAAATTAAAAACATAAATCGACATATATATGATTACAAAAATCAGGAAGAAACGTAGAAAGATGAAATTAAGTGTATCTATTCTCAAATTTGAAATAATTTAAATCATTTTATCTTCCAGTAAGAACCTTAAGGTACTATGTCGACTTTAAAAAAAAAAACTTGTAAATAGATTCATTAAAACTTCCAAGATATTTGATTGTTCAACAATAAGAGTTAAAATCAAGTGTCATGAATTTGGAAGAATGTAGAAGTCTAATATTTATCTTAGAGGCAGATTAAAATATATATATATGAATTGGTCCAACATGATTGGTCCAAAGACTTTTCAATTTTAGATTTCTTGGAGTATCTTTCTGTGAAGACTCATTAAGATGAATAATAT
Organism: Stenogyne calaminthoides; assembly: GCA_037126765.1. Classification (NCBI taxonomy): domain Eukaryota; kingdom Viridiplantae; phylum Streptophyta; class Magnoliopsida; order Lamiales; family Lamiaceae; genus Stenogyne; species Stenogyne calaminthoides. The sequence goes on along the minus strand of JBBCBC010000006.1, from coordinate 29,432,513 downwards.
GAACATTTTTCATGACGGAATCAAAATAATTAGTTTAATTAAGTACCTAAAATCAGATCGAGATTTTTTAAGTCTCAAATGGACATCTTATCACAAAGAACTTGCACTTGACTAAACTTTTGTGCATAAATAAATTCTTTAGGTAATTGGGAAAAACAGACAAAAAAAAGAAAGAAATTTGTGATTATTATAATCCTGAATATTAATCTCAATTTATAGGAATATGCAATTATTATCATATCATATTGAATCCAACAAAACAAATGAAAATATAATTGAAAATAGAAAAAAAAAAAACTAATCAACATGGAAGGAAATTAAGGACCAAATTCAACTTTTTCGTCCTTTTAGCCAGTCAAAACTAAGGACGAAAATATTGAATTTGGTAAACCTATTTTAGCTAGTTCATGGTTAAACAACTGCATTTGGTAAACTTATGGGACTATATCTAAAGTTGGAGAAAGTTAGCTACTAAAATCAGAATTAGTGGAAATTATAAGGAAAAAAAAAGAAGTATTTTTATACCATTTTTTAATATTGTATATTGCAATATATTTACATTTCTTATTCTAATTTATAAACTAAATGTATTATTTAATATAATGTATGTACAATTGCATATCATGTTGGTTGAACGTTTATTATATTCACATTAATAAAATATTATTTCAATACATATTTAATAATACTGTATAAATAATAATTATAATTTTAAATGCTCATGCATTATCATCATTATATTTTAATTATAAAAAGTACAAAACCTCTTAATAATAAATAATATGTCATTATATCTAATCTTATAATTTTAAAATTAATTTCTCCAATATGATTTGTGTGTAGAATGTGAAAGAGATGAATGTAACTTTATACTTCCTTCTTCCCGGATTAACTTGCACCGTTTTATTGGCACACAAAATAAGAAAGTTGAGTAATTAGTAGGATTGTGAGGGGTAATTTTGTAAACTATTATGTATAAGGTATAGAAATGGATTTGAAGTATGTGTGTGTGGGTCCAAAAGTAATAGCATTTTGTGTAATATTATAGATATTGTAAGGATGAAGTTTATGGAGAACTTTATACTTTTAGAGCGTGCAAATTATTTTGGGACATCTATATAGGTAAAGTGTGCAAGTTATTATATGAGGTTGATTGAGTAATTACTTATTGTGTTGTTCTTAATATGTGATGACTCATCAATTCCTCCAATTTAGTCTCGAAAACTTGGAGAATATGTTTCGTAATGCTTCAGGGCTTGAGATCTTCTAAGGAATATATGAATTTTTCTACAAAAATTTGTTCCATAAAAAATATAAGTCATAACCACCTCTCAACAAAAATATCATCCGAAATTTGTACATCAAGATCATACTCAGTTTGTGATCATATATACTCACATCTCCAATAGATGTTATCCAATCAGAAAATATTTTCAACTCATGTACACCTTCTGCCAATCTCGAGTTTTGCAACAATATGTTCCTTGTAAAATTCAGTAGAGTACAATTATTACACATAACAGGTGAATTTATTTTAGTGTGAATTGGATGCTACAATCATCAAAGACGGATCTATCGTTCCTAAGATGAGGGTACGTGCCCCCAGTAATTTTTTTCCTAATACACTATATATATGTATACATAAAAAGTATTAGTTAATTATAAATTATATTAATACGAATACATTATTTCAATCTCATTTCTTAGATCACTACCTCCTGATAAACAATGATTCACACCCCCAACCCAGCTCACTCTTCTGAACTTTTTATATTATATTAATTACAATTAATATTATTAGTAGTAATATTATTCAAATTATAATCATAAGGTTAGTTGATAAATGATAACTTAATTGTACATTTTAAAAAGAAATTTAGTATAATGTTGATAATGAGACAATCATATAAATATTTCAGTAATTAAATTTATAGATTTTATTTATTAATTATAATAGATTTGGTTGTTATGTAGGATTTTTTATGTATTTTATATTTATATTTTCTTTTTTTGGGAGAAATTTGTGTGAACTTTTTTTCTTCAAATATTATTTCTTTGCATATGAGCTATTTACAAATCAAGCATGCGAAGTATCATTATTTACAAATCAAGCATTTTTTAAATAGTGGAATTTCATTTGCAACAATGATAGTATATATACATAGCAGTGACATTTGAAAAAGAAAATACACATGAACTCAGATTCACACGAGACTTGCTTTTTATTGTGCCCGTCATAAAAAGTTCCTGGATCAGTCCCTGACAATCATGATAATTTTTGTCATTATACCTCAAATCTGCAGACAATGTCTTCCATATAAATGTTATCACGCTTCCACCATATATACAATTTAAACTTGTGCAAGGAGGTATTTACTTGAATTCATTATTCAATTTATATTGTATAAAATAAATAATATCTTAAAAAAAATTATATTTCCAAGATCTTCTTTTTACTTTAATTTCTCTGTTAAAATATGATATTTTTATTAAAAATACCCTTACGTGAGAAAAGGACTACCCCTAACTTTTATTCGACGAAGATTGTCTCCGTTGAAATTTGAATGACAATCTAGAGCAAGGATTCAATGCAAGCCTGTGTATCAAAGCCAAATATCATGCACTACTTTCAGCTAAAACCTTAGCTTCAAGAACACTATCACTCAACCTCGTAATAAGAAATCTATATATGGAAAAACATTATATATTAATTTTTTTAAAAGAAATAATAGACATTCAATTTTTAAAATGCAATATATTTTTTAAAAATTATAAGGGGGAAAAATATGGTTGCATTGGAAAAATACCTTGGTGATCAATATTCTTCAATAACATTATTGGTGTTTCAACTTTTGTATTCAATTCATAATCGGGAACACCCAAACACTTAATACTATTCGAGAATTCAAGAATATGCACATCATAACGATGATCAACATTTGAATCAGATCAGACTATCAGAGCTCAAATAAGTATGCGATTTTTCATGGGATTCATCTAAATCATGTGCTCGTTTATGGACACCTATCAACATCAAATGTAAGAGCGAGAATTGCTCTACCTTACAAATAATTGTGATCATCTATCACGTTATCAAAATCAGGATAAATGTTATCAATAATAGTACTAATCGAATCATCACCACCTCTCAACAAAATATTAACCAAAATTTGTATATCAGAACCATACTCAGATTGTGATTATATACTCCCATCTCCAATATATCTTACACATTCATAACATTTTCATTTTGTATATAGCTTCAGTCGAACCCAAGTTCAGCAACTGCATGTTCCTTGTAAGTTTCAAAAGAGTATACAAATTTCATAACAAATGATGAATTGACTGCAGCGTGAACAATATCATATCTCATTCCTTTTGGAATAACCGACAATATATGTTGGAAATCACCTCCAAACACAAAGGTCTTTCAAGTACTAAAAAGGTAATCCAGATGACAATAGATATATGAGCTACATAAGATCCTTAAAATTAGTGTCATGAGTTTCAATATAATATTTGTTCATCACCAGAGCCTCATCTCATATGATGAGACTAATCTTCAAAAAGCTCACCAAGTTAATATTGAAATGACAAATCTAGAATGAACAGTATGTCCACCAGAAAGATGCTACATTAATGACAATCTTGGTGTTCTACCTCAACCATGTAGACGTCTTCCATATAAATATTTTTCTGGTTCAACAATATCCATATACAAAAAATTCCCCATCGCTATCAACATGAATAGACTTATTTATTATTTCCTAAACATCGCGATGTTCATCATTATGTCTACTCATCAATCATCAAATACTTATACTCTATCTTCAACTTTGATATGTTGAATGCAAACTCCCTCATTAACAATATATTTTGAGATGAAAAATTAGAATCAAATTCTGCTATCAGTATTTCTTAAAAGTCCTACAAAAATTTACCAAGAGTCCGCAACATATTATCAATCTTTATAAGACAACCACTCTTGATTTCGTCATCAATCATCCTTAATTTTACATAAATTTAAGATTAAATAAATATTGGTTAATTTAAATAAATTTGAATTATTAAACATTACATAGCATTATATAAGACTTTCTAAACATATTTAGTAAAATATATCAGGAAATTGCATAATTTCTCTTCTATTTTAAAGAATACTGTTGGGAGATGAATTTAATAAAAGATAAATGATTTTGATTAAGATCCCAAAACCCCTAAGTATGACATGTTCAGAATGATCTTGATAGTTGAGTCGATTCGGGCCAGAGTATTCGTGATGTTATCTCAAAATGTATAGTCGCAGATATAGTTCGATAGGTTCAAGACTCAAGAACTCAAGATGTTTATGAAGAAACTCAAGTTTCAAAGATGAAACCGGTTCTCAAGACTCGCAGAAATCGAGATATCAAGACTTCGAAGGGATACCGAGGAATCAAGACTCAACATGAAGACTCGAAGATATCGGTCAAGATAACTATAAAGACTCGTAAGACTCAAGACTCGTAAGACCCTCAAGACTCAAGACGCAAGATCAAGATCAAGATTGAAGATCAAGAATATCAAGGCACAAGAATTATCAAGACTCAAGAAGGCATCAATGCTCAAGATGAACTCGAATGTTCCGAGGCAATCAATATATCTATCCAAGGATGCAATATCGAGAAAAACGCGATTCCTTAGAAAGTTAGATATTGCCAAGACATTCAAATGCGCATAAAAGGAACTAAGTCGGAAGTGTTGTTAAGGTTATATCAAACTCGAGTTTGTAACCAAAAAGAGCGTTGAAGGTGTCTACCTTTAACCGGAGACAAAAGTTAAAAAGAGGAAGACGACACATCGCACCATCTTGACAATCGACGACAAAGGACAAGTAGTGAAAAAAGATGTCGATGTACAAAAGTTCCGGTACGCAAAAAGTGAAGACCGGCTACATGAAAGGCTATTGCCTAAAACGTGTTAGGGAGTTTCAAACCCTAAATATAACCGCTTTCTCACACACCATAAGAGGGAACTCAATGAAAGCCTCTCTAAACGGATAGTTTTCAAGAGTGACCTTGGTGCATGCCTATAAATACCGCTGACCCTCTACATTGTAAGGTTACGGAAATTTATACGCAACTCAAGAGCTCAAACTTATTCTTGCAAAAAGTTAAAGCACTCGAAAAACTTAGAATTTCCCAAGTGCTTCTATATTGAAGAGAGCTCACTATACTAAGCCTAGCTTGATAAGAATTATCCAAAGCTTAGTCGAGATATCCTAACCCTTTGCATTGTGCTTAATTGTAAAGGATATCTCATCCTAGTTGGAAACCAACCGAGAAACCCCAAACCCTTGAGAACGTGGTTGGAGTGTGTTTGTTGGTGAGAAAGAGTTGTAAAGAGTTAGTAAACTACGCGAGAGTAGTCGAAAACTCTAGAGGAGAAGTTAGTAAGCTACTGGGGTAGTCCAAAAGCTTGTTTGTGTTTGAGTAAGTAAACTACGGAGGTAGTCGAAAGCTCAAGGTCGGTTTGAGTAAGTAAACTACGGGAGTAGTCGAAAAACTCGGTACGAAAGGAGTAAGTAAACTACGGGAGGTAGTCGAAAAGCTCGAAGTTGATAGTGAATTTCTCCTCGAGGATCGAGAGAGGATGTAGGAGCTTGAGTCTCCCCGAACCACTATAATTGCTTTGTGTTCTTTATTGCTTTCCTTATCCGTGCTTAACCGCTGTTGCATTGACTTGATTTTGGAAGCATACTTTTCACTGATATTCAGTTGGAATCAATCCACTGAAGTTGCATGTAATTGAATCACAGCTTAATCACTAATTCATAAAGGGAAGGTTTTTTTTCAAAAGCTTAAAACGCAGTATAAACTAAAGGGCCAACCATTCCGCACGGATCGAGTAGCTGAAACGGATAGTTACCAAACCGAACTCTCTTACGAGGATAAGTTAGTTATCCGATCCAAGCAACTCGGATCTCGACACTCGAGGACTCGGTTGGGATTATCTGAGGTATCTGAAAAGCGGCTCGGGATCAACGTCTCGATGAGACTTTGACTCGGAGCGATCTGTGCTTCTCGAACCTAATCTTGAGGATTATCGACCCAAGTGACCTCGATAAGAAAAAAAAGTTTAAAACACTGAACACGTGTATTCCCCCCCCCTTACACGTGTAAGACTCGTTTGCACCGGGACCAACAAGTGGTATCAAAATAGTGGTTCAACTTGACCACCTGCTGTGTTGACCAAAGTTTTATTTTCAAAAATACTTGTGGTCTATCTGAACTGATCTTATTTGCTGAAATTTTTTCTTTTCAAAAGATCAGATAAAATGTCTTCTAAAAAACTTCCCATGTTCTCAGTGGAGAACTATGATCTTTGGAGATCGAGAATGCAGCTCATCTCATTCCAAACATGAGCGTATGTGGAGAGTGGTCTCTCAAGGACCATTCCAATTTACTGTGGTGAATCCCAGAGGAACAGAAGATGAGAGAATTGATCCTAGAGCAGAATTTCCTAAGTCTGATGACCAACTGATTCCTGAGGAGAGAAAGTTAGTCAATCTAGACTACATTGCTAAAGACACACTATACAGTACAATTGATGATGGTGTGATGGGAATGATCTCTCATTGTAATACTGCTAAAGAGATTTGGGATACACTAGGTTTGTAATGTGCCAAGGCACGATCATATAAAAAGAAAACAAAATTTCAAAGGCAATTGGAAAGTTTGATAGTTTTGAAATGGATGATGGTGAATCAATAGACAAATTGGAAGTCAGATTCACTAGCATCACGAATGATCTAAATGCACTTGGAAAGAAATATCCACAGAGAGAAGTTGCATTGAAAATTCTTAGAGGTCTTTCTAAGAAATGGGATATTCATGCAAAGGGTGATTGAAAACACCAAGAACATTAATTCAATGCCATACCAACAAGTCTTCTCTCGAAATTTGGCCCTATGAATTTGTAATTGATAAGAAATCCAAAAAGGCCGACAAAGAAAGATGATTCTTCATAGAGTAAAAATGTGGCTTTAAAAGCCAAAGATAAAACACAAAAAACTAGAGAGTTCGAGAACCCCATGCCAAACATCGGGATGAGCTTGAGGAAAAGCTAAGCAATCGATGGCAAGGAGGTTTGATAGACTTAATAATAGATTTGGAAAATACAAAAGCTATTACAGAACAACAAGTACCGAAGAAACCCGAGGACGGATCAATCGAAAAGAAGAAGGACTGAAAGTCAAGGATCTTCATCCAAGAGGAAAGACTCCAAGTCCAAAAAGAAAATGATCGGGATGATGATACCAACAAATGCTATAATTGCCGGAAGAAAGGTCACTTCGGTATGATTGTCCAGTTTGAGTGCTAAGGAGAGAAGAGAAAGGCAAGCTAAAAAGAGACCGTAAGTTCTCAAGCAAAAAGGTCATGGTTGCGTAAGAAGAACACTCGAGGAAGGATCTAGCTCTTCGGATGAGATATTCTCGATATAGTGAAAGTGATGACATCCGGTCGATGGCCATTGAGGAGGTAAACTCTTCTTTCTCTTGTTTGCTCCTACACTAGCACAAGAGTTTTCAAGTTCCACCTGAAAAATAGTCATTTTTGACTTTGATGGATTCTTTTGAGAATTTGATGAAGGACTATGATGTTTTGCAAGGATCGCTAAATAGAACTCAAGAGCGTAATAAGGAACCAAAGTCAAAATCTAAAATGGAAAGACTCTAGAAATATTGAAATCACTTCTCAATTAATGGGAGCTCTTGATGAACTGGATGTTCTCAAAGTACAACTCTCGAGAAAAAGAGAAGTTGATAATGTCCCTAATCGAAAAGCTAGAGAAATCCAATCAAGAGATTCAAATTTAATCGTAATCGAAGTTCAATGACCTCTCCGAAGCATAAAACTCTACGGAGCTCAGAGGATAGTGCATGAAGAAGTTAACTCTATTGAATAATGCATCTAATGTAATAGATGAAATTGAGTTACCGTAAATCTGTGACTATAAAAACTGGATTGGGATTTATTCCGGGGGAACCTCACAAGGTCATCTAAATGTTGCATCAAGTAGCAAGAAGACAATCTTTGTAAAACCAAATGGCACCTACACTTCAAACCAAGTAATGCCCAAGGTTGTATACAAGGAAAAGGACCTATGGTCTCGAAGAAAACCCGAATGATCAAGTTAGAAAGCCCAAACCTCGGTGAAGGCTAGAAAACCCGAAAGCAAATCGGTTGGAAAGTTTCGTGCAAGTACTTCAAAGCCTCGGGCTAAGAATGCAAACCCGAAAAGGCTCCACATCGAACCATCGAGAGGAATCCTCGATGAGAAACACTTTCAAGAGACATTCTCAACTCAAGAGACCAAGTCCTCAAGATCTTTGAAGACCTAGATTTCAAAGACAGCAACCTAAACCCCACTTGCCTAAGGGTAAAGGTTACCTGAACCTGAGTCATCAAAGATTTAGACCGGCTGCACAAAAGCCTAAGCATCTGAACAGAAGGCCTGAACCAAAGAAGAATTCAAAAGCCCATGTTCATGCTAAAGCTAGCACACATATACACATATAAAAATCGCTAAGGCACCCGTAGTAGTGGATGTATATGTTGATGTTTATGGAAGACAAATTAACCACTCTAAAGTGATTAGAGTTTTCAGGCAGATTTGGATTCCGAAAGGTACATCTAACCTTGTAGGACCCTACACAAACTGGGTACCTAAGAATTGATATGTTTTTCAGGAAGAAAACAAGGGCACACACTGAACTGACTAAAGATCACATGGCACTGATGAGCAGAGATGAAAAAGCTCCTGATATATGGTATCTTGACAGTGGATGTTCAAGACATATGACAGGATACAAGAAGATACTCAGTCACTATGTTGAACAAAGAGGTCCACAGATCACTTTTGGAGATAACTCCAAGGGACAGACTGAAGGATATGGAACTTTGGAAATCGACTCAGTTCATATCCATGGTGTTTCATATGTATCTGGATTGAAGCATAACTTGCTTTCAATTAGCCAATTCTGTGATAAGGGTTTTAATGTTGAGTTCTCTAAGAACTTATGTTTTGTGAAAGATGATACATCACGTAAAAGTATTCTTGACCGGTACAAGAAAAGGGAATCGTATCTTCTTTGATTGGAGTTCAACTCCTAAAGATACATGTTTAGTTGCTAAAAGTTCCACGAGATACCGGTTGGTTATGACATAAAAGAATGAATCACCTAAATTTCAAAACCCCCGAACAAGCTTGCAAGATTAGCTCTTGTAAGAGGGTTGCCTAATGAAGTGTTCATGAAGGAACATATTTGTGATGCGTGCGAAAAAAGGAAAACAAGTTAAAGCATCATTTAAAAGCAAAGTAGAAGTTTCTACTGACAGACTACTTCAGTTACTGCATATGGATCAATTTGGTCCTATAACACCTGTGAGCACTAATGGCAGGAAATACACATTGGTAGTAGTTGATGACTACTCAAGATATACTTGGGTCATATTCTTACTCAAGAAGAAAAGAGACTCGAATAAAGTTGCGCCAGAGTTCTTGAAAAGGCTCAAGATTGAGAAAAAAATCGAGTGTGGTCAAAATCGAGATCGACAAAGGAACCGAATTTATAAATCATATCATATCGATTATTGTGCGAGAGAATGGAATTTCACATGAAACATCACCGCAAGGACCCCTCAACAAAATGGTGTTCTTTGAAAGAAGGAACAGGACTCACGAAAAGAAGCTGCAAGGACAATGATTCTTTGGTTTACATTCCTAAAAGGTTTTGGGCAAGTCATCAACACGCATGCTACTCTCGGAAACGCATCCATCTTGACCAAGAGTCAAGGCAAAACACCTTATGAGCTTTGGAATGAAAGGAAGCCTCTTGTTTCTTTCTTTTCGTGTGTTTGGTTGCAAGTGTTTCATACACAATAATGGTAAAGATCGATTGAAAACATTTGATAGTAAAAGGCGATGAAGGAATATTCTTAGGATATTCTCAAGTCGATAAAAAGCTTCGAGTTTACAACCTGTAGGACTCTTATTGTGGAGGAAACACCTCATGTTGTTTTTGATGAATCTACTTGTGTTCGGAAGAAACAGAACATGATCTTGATGAACCCACTAAGAGGATCACCAGATTAAGCCCAAAGCGAAAGATAAATCATCCATCGAACCCGAAAAAAGAAGAAGTCACCACATCCTATGATTGGAGTGACTCGGACTCGAATAAAGCGATTCAGATGGAACTTCGGTTGGTGAGACTCGGGAAAACCAACACTCCAAAGGTGACAAATCTGAGCAGACACCGGTTTCGGACTTCGGTATGTGATGCCAATGAAGATGTGGTCACAACTGAGGCAAATTCTGGATCTATCAACCAAAGGGGAACAAATGTCTCTTACAATGTTCTCAATAGAATTTCCCCGAGGAAGATGATTCCCTTTCTCTTTCTCGTTGTTCCCTCGAAGTTCTTCGATTTAATCGAACCTAACATTTCAAATGTTGAGGATATTACCAAGGGGAACATCAAGAAGGAAATGGTTAGATAGTCATCCTACAAGTCGATTGTGGGTGATCTAACCGAAGGTGTTAAAACAAGAAGTTTCCATGGCGAGAGTGCACTATTCTCACTGCTTCCTATCGGAGAAAGAACCAATCGAGATTGGTGAAGCTCTACAAGATTCTCACCGATTACTTGCTATGTAAGATGAAATTTGAATCAATTCTCAAGGAATGAAGTATGGGAGCTAGTAGATAGACCAGAAAGGCACAATGTCATTGGAACCAAGTGGGTTTTCAAGAATAAAAGAGATGAAAACAACAACATTGTGAGAAACAAGGCAAGGCTAGTTGCACAAGGTTATTCCCAAGAAGAAGGCTTGGATTATGATGAAACCTTTGCACTGTTGCAAGAAGACTAGAAGCCATCGATTGTTTCTTGCATATCTTTTGCCCACATGAAGTTCACATCTATCAAATGGATGTGAAAAGTGCATTTCGAATCGGTGTGCTTAAAGAAGAGGTTTATGTGGAACAACCTCCCCGGTTTCAAAACAGAATGACCAAGTTTACGTGCTCGGAAAAAGCTTTGTATGGTCTCAAACAAGCACCTAGAGCATGGTATGATACTCTTTCTCAGTTTCTTACTGACCATGGTTTTGTCAAAGGGACTGTTGATAGAACTCTGTTCAGGATAGAGGATGGGGAAGATATCTTGCTAGTTCAGATATATGTTGATGACATCATTTTTGGATCTCCAAACCATCAGCTGTGTGAAAAGTTTTCAACACTGATGAAAGGCAAGTTTGAGATGTCAATGATGGGAGAGATGAATTTCTTTCTAGGTCTTCAAGTGAAACAATCAAAGGAAGGAATATTCATCAACCAGGCAAAGTACACCAGAGATTTGATTGCCAAATATGGTGTACAGACTGCAATACTGATTAGGATTCCTATGAATACTAACTACAAGATGGATCCCGATTACGGGCAAATCGATAAGCCATCTTGATTATAGAGGAATCATTGGATCATTGCTCTATCTTCAAACAAGTAGGCCGGATATAACATTTGCTGTTGGGATATGTGCAAGATACCAAGCTAATCCTAAGGCTAGTCACATGGAGGCTGCCAAAAAGATACTGAAGTATCTTAAAGGCACAATGAATAGAGGATTATGGTATCCAGCTGATGATAACCTTGAATTAACTAGTTACTCGATCTTTGATTATGGAGGTTGCGCGATTGACGAAGTCCACTTCGTGAACTTGTCAATTTCTAGGAAGTAAGTCGATATCTTGGTTTTCGAAAAATGACCTCGAGCAACCAAGATCTATCGAAGTGAATACATGGGTCTGCAGAAGTCTGCCGTGCTTTCGATTCTTTGGCTCAGACAATAATTAAGGGATTATAAAGTTGTAGCCAATGAAGTACCAATATTTTGTGGCAATAATAGTGTCATTGCTATTTCACAAAATCCGGTATTGCACACCGGATGCAAGCATGTGGATATCGGACATCACTTCATCGAGATCATGTCGGAAGAAGGACATAAGGATGGAGAAAATTCATCTTGATAAGCGAGAGAGTGATATCTTGACTAAACCTTTGGCGGAATCAAGATTTCGGAACTTTCGGTTGAATTAGGGATGTTAGAACCAGTGTATAGAGTAAAATCGAAAAATTGAAGATTTCGGATGCATGAAGTTTTCTCGAAATTCTCTTGAGAAGCTCAGATAAAATGGAAATCTTGAATCGAGTCTCGGGAAACTCAGTTCTTGAATCAAGGTCAAGATTTAGTAGCACACCGAACCAATTCAAGATTTTCGAGATTATAATTGACATTTTATCAAGGTCGATTTTCGAGAAGACTGATAGAGGGAAATTAGTCTGAAGAAGTAATGACTCATGCGACTCATTTATTGCTTAAGTAAAGCTCAGTAATCATTCGCAATAAATACAAAACACCTGAGGAATGTTTTTGGGAGGGATCGTTTTAAATTCCGAAGAAGGTCAATAGTCATTTAATGCTCTGTTACATTAATGACCAATGAGGATGTTTTGGCGGCTTACTTTTTGGAGATCGTCGGTTCGTATACCTGATTAATCGGAGATTAATCTCAACCGTTGTTTTTCACCTAACCAACGCGATTCCCCACGATCTCGAAGCTATATATACCCCAATAAGCCTTTCAAGCCAAAATTTTATCAAACCCTCCGTTCACAAATCCAGTGCCATTAAAAATCCCCTTGCCCAAAAATTCCCAAACCCTAAAGCTTCATTTCTTCAATCAATCTCTAAAATGGCCCCAACCTTGTTCGAGAGATTAGCCGAAACCAACAAGCCGTGGTACGAGTTCGTTGTCTCACTCGAAAGCACAACCAACTCAAAGCCAGAAGAGGAGGCTCTGCATATGATTCGACTAGCTAAACTCACCCATCTAGTCGCATGCCGACCAGACCAGGAGTTTGCGACAGAGGTAATCGAATTCATCTATAACTTGAAGATAGATGAAGAGGACTGTATGCATTCTAAGATAATCAGATCACATTTAGAGCGATCGTCCAAATACATCGATTTTGAGAGGGATCTCGTATATAGTTCCAAAAATCAATGATGTTTTTGAGCTCGTGATAGAGGAGAGGATCATGCGATGTATATGTCAGGTAGAGAGCAGGAGTACTTAGATAGGATTGCTGAGAATCCTGTGAAATTTGAGGCGACATTGCATAAAAGTCACTTAAAGCCACAATATCGTGTGTTGATGGATATTATGAGCAAGAGCATCATGAGTCTTGCGGGGATTTTTGAGCGCATCAAGACCGGCTCAGTTGATGGGGGCGATAGAGTCCTCACCCACCACCGACTTCAACCGGGCCGGAATTTTTGATTCGAGACGGTGAGTGAAGCGAACAAAAGTTTTGAAGAAGGTTGACGGGGCGATCTCAATAAAAGGCAAGATCCACCATGCCACCAAAATTGCTTATATTTTGGAGATGTGCAAGAGGGAGGAGGATATCTTCGCCAATTCGACCCCATTCCCTAAGTCCAAAATTCTCTTTAAGCTCATTCTTTTGCAAAGAAGCGAGCCATCGTGGGGAAAAAGAAAAGAAGGTAGAATCACCGATTCTTGGTGAAAAAGACTCAACAAACCCGGGGAAGGTTTTGTTGGAGGCAAAGATGGAGCAGGTGCAAGAATAATGAAGCAGAAGAACCTTGCCCCAATGCACAGAAGATTGGTGGTTCTCACTGATGAAGATGGCAGTGATTCTAAGGAGATTCAACCTGAGGGCCATACCGCTCAGAGTTCGCCATTGCAAGTTTTGGCTCAGGTAATCTCAAAGGCACAAGAACATACTGAGGAGTAGGTGTTCTCTGAGGTGCTTGAGACATCTCTAAGTTCAGACAAAATTTCTCAGGAAATTTTCAAAGGAACTCGTGCCTCGTAGATTCCTCTTGAAAAAGTGCCACCGACATGAGACAGAAGAGCCAACTCGTAACCAATCTGAGGGAAGTGTCACCAGGACCCAGAACCCACTCGGATGCAAATCGAGGACTGATCGCACAACCTTCGAGGTCACGAGACTCGGGAGCGTAATATTCTTGATGAGCTCTGAAAGTGATCTACTACTTGATCCCTCAACAGAAGCTTCAACTGAACCAGAGAGCCCGAGATGGAAGAAGGGCGAGGCTGAAGAAGGCGAGTGGAGGAGCAAGGGGGAACGAATCATTCTAGACCGCTACCCTGAGCTCAGCTCATACCCTGATCTGCAAGTTGTTTCCTTCAGATTAAGGACAACTGTGTTCATCCTCAATCAGACTCTTCCCGAAATGCTTGATATTGTTTGCTTTCGGGGAAGATCGGTGGAATGAGGAGACAAATTTTTTCGACCGACTTCTCGGGGTTCGGAAGGACAAAGCTCGGGATGAAAAACTCCGATTTTGATGAGCCGGTTCGAGGAAGTTAATGAAAAGAAAAGCTACTGGGTTGGTGCCCCAAGCAGCGGAGACAAATCTCAAGATTGAGATGGGGACCAATAGGGAGATGTTGAGGATCAGACTCAGATTGAAAAGGAGACTTCTATTGCTGATCAACCTGAAATTGGTCAACCTCAGACTGAAGCTAGCACTCTTCAGGTACCTTTTTTGCACTATTAACAATTATGCCAAAGTTCTTGAAAGTTCTATCTTTAATTCTCAATTGTCCGATAAACGTGACCGAGGCTCGCTTAGAGATGGAGCTCACGATGAAGTCAGAGCTCAGATGATCAAACAAAGACATGACAAAGGTGCGTAAGGTTCCCGAGATTGATCTCACTCCCTTGATGGAGAAACTTGAGAAGGTTGAGCCAATGATGATCAAGATTGCTCAGATGGAAGAAACAGTGGCCAATCAAGCTCAACAGATGGAAGGTCTTAGTCACTTTCTTGAGCCGGTGCTAATCCAAAACACTCGACCTCCACAGATGACCTCCATGGAAGATAAGCTAAATGAAAAGCTGGAGGGAGTCAAGGCTGAGCTCAGTGCTGAAATGAAACAGAAGCACCAGGAGTCAACTGCATTTCTAGAGGTGAAGTTGACAGAGAGGAATGAAGTGATGATAAAATCTGCTGTTGAGGAAATGAGCTCAGTGCTCATGACCAAGATGACAGAGATGCTTAAGGAGGCTCTCTCTGGCCAGTATCTGAAGAATTTTCTGTGGCCAAGAACCATCTAAGGAGGTTGGAAGACGAACAAGATCAGATAGCAGGA
Source organism: Stenogyne calaminthoides (assembly GCA_037126765.1). NCBI lineage: Eukaryota > Viridiplantae > Streptophyta > Magnoliopsida > Lamiales > Lamiaceae > Stenogyne > Stenogyne calaminthoides. The sequence goes on along the minus strand of JBBCBC010000006.1, from coordinate 29,417,265 downwards.
GAAGTTCGCTGTGTGAGCAAAGAACAATATCACATGGACACAACACTCTCCAGACTTCTTCCAAATTACGGTGCCAAGAAGGGGGAAAAGGAAGGTGAAGACCTCAGAAAGTTCATGGCACGTACTTTGGAAAAGAAGGCTCAAAAAGATGTTGAAATGTATAATCTAGCCAAAGCCTTAAGAGAAGTCGAAGCTACTGAGAAGTTGAAGTTTGCTCAGGTAGAAAAGCCTATCTACACTCGAGTTTCTGAGCAAACCATGCTTGATGTTGCAAGAGAGAAACTGAGTGCTAGAGCAAAGGTTGGAACAAGCCAGGCTGTTGCTGAATTGCCTATGAAGAGGAAAGCCTTGGGCGTTGTTCAACCTGTAAGCAAGCGTACGAAGGCTTGTAAGCCAATCCAGAGAAAGCTGATTCTGGATGATGAAGAAATGGAAGAATCTGAGTCTCAACCTCAGAAGAAAGTCTTCAACACGAGAGATGCTCTGAAGACACTCCAAATAGAACAAGCTAAGAAAGCTGCTGCTTCGGTCTCAGGAGCGTCTGTGATCAGAAAGAAGATAGACGAAGAGCAGAAGCGAAGGAGTGAATTCAGGAAGTTTGCGAGCAAGAGGAAAGGAACATCAAAAGCACTAAAGTGGCCCCACGTTGATAAATGGATGCCTATCAAACTCAACGATATGTGGGAAGAAGTCAAGAGAACCTTCTGGTTCAATTATGATGTTCTCAGGGAATGGAGAGGGGAAAGCTCAGATCAGAATGAAGCATTCATTGAATATCTCCTAACCTTCTATCCAAAGTATCTACAGAGCTGGATTAACCTTGCGGATGAAGGAGAGGTACATATAGTAGCCCCTGGTCCATATTCCTATCCTCCTCCAAGACTTGGTAATGGCTTGGTGAATGAGAAGGCCATTACTCAAGAAATTGCTCAGTATGCTGGTCAGTTGGGTCTAACAGGAAACAGTCCGGATATCATTAAGGAAAGAAATGAGCTGAAGAAGAGATTTTTCAGAATGTTTGACCTGGAGGTGCCCAACCGATGAAGTTGAGAATGAAGCAAATCAAGAGCGTAAGATCAAGAGCCAAATCAAGATCAAGATCAAGACTCGAAAGATTATGTAATCTTTAAATTTTCGTCTTTTTGATTTTGTTGATAAACTCATTGTAATCTGTAATGGTATACTCATCATCAATGAAGATTTATCATTATGCTCAAAAGATAATATCTCATTATCTTATTTACATGTCTTTTATTTTGATATGCCTGAATGAATGTCTCTGAACTGATTGTATGTTTATATGGGAGAAATTGTTTAAGTATTTGGTAATGAACTACTTAAAGAGATTCATTACTGAAGAAATTGCTGAATGATTTAAACTGTTAGGAGTTTCTCTGTTTTAAGAAATTGTTGGGAGACAACCAATCTTGTAATAGGATAAACTGAAACCTGAGTATAGGTTATATGTTTGTAACAAGATAGGTTTTGGCATCATCAAAAAGGGGGAAATTGTTGGGAGATGAATTTAATAAAAGATATATGATTTTGATTAAGATCCCAAAACCCCTAAGTATGACATGTTCAGAATGATCTTGATAGTTGAGTCAGGATTCAGTTTTAGAGTATTCAGGATATTATCCAGAAAATGTATAGTCGTGAGATATAGTTCGGGATAGGTTCTCAAGACTCAAGAACTCGATATGTTTCAAAGAAACCAAGTTTCGAATGAAACCGAAGGTTCTCAAGACTCAGCAGGAAATCGAGATATCAAGACTTCGATAAGAGGGTACCGAGGAATCAAGACTCAAAGACGAAGATTCAATATATCGGTCCAAGATAACTATAAAGACTCGAAAGACTCGAGGACTCGTAAGACCCTCAAGACTCAAGACTCAAGACGCAAGACCAAGACCAAGATTGAAGATCAAGAATATCAAGGCACAATAATTATCAAGACTCAAGAAGGTAATCAATGCTCAAGATGAACCGTAATGTTCCGAGGCAATCAATATATCTATCTCAAGGATGCAATCTTGAGAAAAAAACGCGATTCCTTAGAAAGTTAGATATTGCCAAGACATTCAAATGCAGACAAAAGGAACTAAGTCAGAAGTGTTGTTAAGGTTATATCAAACTCAGAGTTTGTAACCAAAAAGAGCCGTTGAAGGTGTCTACCTTTAACTGGAGACAAAAGTTAAAAAGAGGAAGACGACACTGTACCATACTGACACTGACAGTGACAAGTAGCTGAAAAAGATATCAGATGTACAAAAGTTCCAGATTGCAAAAAGTGAAGACCGGCTACATGAAAGGCTATTGCCTAAAACATGTTAGGGAGTTTCAAACCCTAAATATAGTCGTTTCTCACACACCATAAGAGGGAATTCACGAAGCTGTCTCTCCAACGGATAGTTTTCAAGAGTGACCTTGGTGCATGCCTATAAATACTAGTGACCCTCTACATTGTAAGGTTACGGGAAATTTATACGCAACTCAAGAGCTCAAACTTATTCTTGCAAAAGTTAAAGCACTAGAAAAACTTAGAATTTCCCAAGTGCTTTTATATTGAAGAGAGCTCACTATACTAAGCCTAGCTTGATAAGAATTATCCAAAGCTTAGTCGAGATATCCTAACCCTTTGCATTGTGCTTCATTGTAAAGGATATCTCATCCTAGTTGGAAACCAACCGACAAACCCCAAACCCTAGAGAAGGTAGTTGGAGTGTGTTTGTTGGTGAGAAGAGTTGTAAAGAGTTAGTAAACTACGCGGAGTAGTCAGAAAACTCTAGAGGAGAAGTTAGTAAGCTACAGGGGTAGTCTGAAAGCTTGTTTGTGTTTGAGTAAGTAAACTACGTGGAGTAGTCAGAAAACTCAGGGCCGAGTTGAGTAAGTAAACTACGCGAGGTAGTCAGAAAGCTCAGAAGTTGATAGTGAATTTCTCGGAGGATCAGAGAGAGTGGATGTAGGAGCTTGAGTCTCTGAACCACTATAATTGCTGTGTTCTTTATTGCTTTCCTTATCTGTGCTTAACTGTTGCATTGACTTGATTTTGGAAGCATACTTTTCACTGATATTCAGTTGGAATCAATCCACTGAAGTTGCATGTAATTGAATCATAGCTTAATCACTAATTCATAAAGGGAAGGTTTTTCAGCAAAGCTTAAAATGAGTATAAACTAAAGGGCCAACCATTCCGCACGACTGAGTAGCTAGAACAGATAGTTACCAAACTGAACTCTCTTCTGAGGATTCAGTAAGTTAGTTATCTGATCCAAGCAACTCAGGATCTCTGACACTCAGGACTCAGTTGGGATTATCTGAGGTATCTGAAAGCAGCTCAGGATCACTGTCTCAGTAGACTTTGACTCAGAGCGATCTGTGCTTCTCAGAACCTAATCTTCAGGATTATCTGACCCAAGCTGACCTCAGTAAGAAAAAGTTTAAAACACTGAACACGTGTATTCCCCCCATACACGTGTAAGACTCGTTTGCACCGGGACCAACAAATACTATCAGATAGATATCTCCAACACCTTTCCCAAACTTCATAAGACAACCCAATGAACCAAAAGTTATAAGCATAACATTGAAGATGTAGGTGTCCACCAGCTAGCATTCTGTATACCATCATAAAAATTTAGAAGTGGGACTCTCAGAAAAAAGTTTGTTGTTGTTATATACATAATGGTGACACAAAACAACGTGATAAAGAGGTGCATTGCATAAAAAAAACACGGAGCACTTAATTAGAAAATAAAAAAATAAATTTATATAAGACAGGCGGGAAAACACAATACACGTAAACTTGAATGACATTACCAAATATATTTTATCTCTGAATATCACTTAACAATCCGTCCAACTTCACCTTAAATATTCGAGAAAACTATATTCAATATTTTAAAAATATTATTTTATATTTTTGTATAAATGGTATATATACACTATATAATAGAATCATATACGTAATAACCAAAAAACTTTTTTTTATTATGAAAATTTAAGCATTTCAGAACATTTTATTAAGTGCTATTGTTTTTTTTTTAACTTTTGCAACTATCATGTTGGCACAATATTGTTTTCAAGTCCCTAAATTATAATCATGGACCTGAAACGTACTACAATTGACCATGACGAAAGGGGGCTTCCTCAAAAATATACTCATACATGAGATAATGATTGTCCCACATTTTTATTTATTTACATATATAACATTTGATGAAATCAATGAAAACTGTTTGCGCTGAATTTTGAATGACAATCTAGGATCAAAATGAGTTAATGAAGTCTCGGTATCAAAATCAAATGTCTAGCACTACTTTTGGTTAAAACCTTATCTTCAAGTACCCTGTCATTTAACCTTGTAATCACTAACCTAGTTCTATTACACAATCCATTTAATGATCTATATATATTCAATTTCTTGTAAGTTCAATTTAAAGAAATTAGGACATACATATGGACAAAATATTGATTAATACAATATGAAGAAAAAGGGAAGTACCTAAGCGATTCAATATCATTGGTGTATTGTTGGAGAAAAAAAGTTTTTTTGGTCTCATAACTTTTCGGTAATCCATTTTTCGTACAAAAAATCTAATTATCCAATTTTGGCGCCATAACTATCTAAATTATCAAATTTTGGCCACATTTTCCCCGAAAAACATAAATAACATCATTTTCAATCAGACGCAAGGCACATTCCTATTAAAATTGAGGTTTTTGAGGTCCTAGCTAACGTGAACGCTGACTGTTAAAAAAATGAATGTCTTTTAACAATCAACGTCAATTTCGAACGTGAAAACCCTCAATTTTAACTGACACATGACTTGCATGTTACCGAAAATGACATTTTTCCTATTTTCAGGAAAATGAGACCAAAGTTGGACAATCTAGATAGTTTTGAGACAAAAATTAGATAATTAATTTTTTTGGGAGGAAAATCGAATTACAGAAAGGTTTTGGGACCAAAAAACTTTTTTCTCTACAGTGTTGAGTTTTCGCTTCACCACACTACTAAATGGAGCTGAAAATCTATGACCACGCACACATACAAAAAATATAAATGAAGATTGTGAAATAATAACAAATGAGATATTTTGGTAAATGTAAAAGCACAATGCTCTCGTGAAGGCAAGAAGTGTGAGTAAAATAACTGTGAAATGACCCTAGCACTTTCAATTGACATGACCATATGCAGTTCCAAGTTGAATTTCTCATTTTTGCTCAATAATTCAACATAAACATGAATTACAAAATTTCATTTACAATTTAAGTAATCCGCTTGATTATCTTATCACGTAACCACTTGATCTCTAGTTAATAAACCCGTATCAAGTGCTATTATTATTAATTATAATTCTCATGCAGTTTTTTTAATATGTAAAAAATGAAGTGAAAATATGATATACCGAGAAATTAAAAAATTATAACATACATGATATAGTGAAGCTAAAAAAAAAAGTCTCAAAATATAAATGACGTTCCAATTTATTTCAAATATGAATAAGCTATATCTAGAATATCTAATTTAATTAAAAAATAATTTTTTTAATAAAAAAATATAAATTGAGATAGTATACAATTTAAATTGATAATGAAATGATGCATGATCAACACAATCAATTAAAAGGGCACCCATTTGTAATAAAAGGCACGAATTGAGCAAAATTTTTTATTTTTCAAGCTCATAATTAAGTTGTATTAAGTAGTAATTAATTGTATTGAACCAAAATTATGGTATTATGTTGATTAATAATAAAAAATAATATCAAATGACTATAATTATGTACTTACAAAAAAAAAATTACAGCCTGATTTGAACAATATTAGTACTGACTATTGAAATTGTAAAATTTAATACATTTATTAATAATTCAATTAATTTAGACGACTTTTTTTATAACAATAGAGTAACAAATTTATTCAAATAATTAATTGAATTTATCATTACATTTTGTATAAATAACAAAGCTATCAAAATTGATAAACACTTTTACACATTTATGTATACTATAATATACACATAATACACATAATTAAAAAAAAATATTATAACAACAACCCTAAATATTTTTTATTTTCACTATTCTAATAACATTATTAATTATCTGTAAAATTATGAGTGAGTTAAAAAAATAATCACTATAATATATAAATAGTAATATAAGATATGTGTATATTTGTCAAATATTATTAGATGATGTGATAATAAGTATAGAGACAAATAAAAATAGGGATTATCTTCAAAGTATGACTCCAATTTTATGTGAGATGTATCGTAAAATTTTTAAATGACCAAACAATTTTGATTTATAATACATAGAAACTCTTCACCTTGTGATCCCATCAAACTTTCAATGTCGTGACATCTGATTGATTAGCGAAATCGCTAGAGTGCTATTGATTAACAAAATCACCGCCGTGAAAACAATAAACTAAATGATGAATTAGAACCAAAAAAAGTAAAAAAAAAATATGTTGGGAAATTTAGAGTTTTGATGAAAGTTCTAAAATACATGTAATAGGACCAGTCAGACCTGTTAGCTGACTGATATTTTTAATACCAGTTATAAGATGACCAGTTGATAATTATTGTATAGAACAACTGATGTATAAGATAGGTCACATATTGAGGGGGAACTCAATATGTATAGGTCAGATCTAAAGACCAGAAGAACAAAAGATCAGCTGAAGTCCGACAGGCCAGAAGGCAAGGGATGGACAGAAGATCAGACGATCTTATAAAGTCAGATAATCAGGTGAAGTCATGAAACACAAATTCAGAAGGCCCGAAGATCAGATGACTACCAAAAGATCAGACCAAGGGACTTACATCAGCCGAGTCTGCTAGTTGAGCTAAGACAACTGGCACCAGAAGACTCTCTCGGATAGACTGGTCAGTTGTAACTGATCAGGTCAGCTCACACCAGGTGTCAACTAATGTTTCACCATGCCATACGTTGCTGATCTGAACAAGAAGAATGTCAACTTTAGTTGGTGAACAAACTCTGATATGCTGTACTTGTTAACCAATAAGAACAAGACACGTATGACCTGAGCTGACACTACGGATTTCGGCGCTGCATAGTCAAACGGCTAGAAAAATGACATACACGCTTTCGGCCATGCCGTACCAGGAAGCACGTCACATCAAATCCTACAAACCTACCAAATATAGCCGGAAATTCAAATTCCTCTCCAACGGCTCTTTGATTTCGAGGTCTATAAATATGGGATTACTCTTCAGAGTGAAAGGACGGAAATTATCAAGAAGCTCATACTACAGCAAAATATCCGCACGAAGAACACGACCTTGAAGATTATTTTCTAAGTGTTCATCTCATAGTTCTTAGCACATAAATCATATCCTCTAGCTGTTAGGCTACTTAAATACTAGGAAAGATTTCAAAGTTGGAACAACCAACAAATCTTACCCAAAACCCAAAGTTAGGTAAAGGTTGTTTAGCAAGATATCAGACTAGGGTTTTTAGTTCTGATTTCTGGGATCGGTTGAGTGAGAGCTCTATAAATATCTGTTGGTGTAATGTGTTGGACTAACACAATAATCTAAGTCCAGTTGGTTAAGTTGGTGCCCCTTGTTATAGGGAAGAGTGGACGTAGGACTGGTTGTCCGAACTACTATAAATCTTGTGTGCATTTACCTGTTTGATTAACTGCTTTACACTATTGCACACAACTTGATTAAATCTGCATACATATTCTAAGTTAGGATCAACTAGCACCAAGCTACTGATCTGATCAGATTGACTCCATAGTCATCTGATTGAAAACAGCTTCGGAATCTGATTTGTTATAAACTAATTTTTCACATGGGTATAAACTAGCTTCCGCACAATCAGTTAAACTGATAGACACCGAACTGATCTGCCCTCAGGCGATCAGTAAGTTGGATATCAGTCCAAACTGATTCACTTGCACTCTGATCAGGCGAACTGCAATCACACCTGATCTGCACGAAAAAGTTTTCAGAAGTCTATTCACCCCTCCCCTCTAGACTTCTGCCCCCACAAAACCCGTTTGGGACCTACAAGTGGTATCAAAGCAGTTGGGTTCTCCAGACCACTGGCTTTGAATATCATCGGTTCTTGAGGAAGGACCTTTGTGGTCACTTGAACTGATCTTGGAAAACCTTTTCAAATCTCATATGTTTTCAAACATAGGATCAACATGGATAATACTTCGGGTATGTATCATGATTTTCCTAAATTTTCCACTGATGAGTATGCAGACTGGGCGATATACATGAGCAACCATCTGGGATCAATAAGCAGCAGGATGATGGAAGTTCTTGAACGAGGACCCATCATCATCTATCATGACAACCCAACTGTTGGAGGTGATCCAGATTTTGCAGTTGGAAGTCTTGTCAGAAAGAGTCCCGCCCTGATGGATGCTGAAAAGAGAAAGTTGTACACACTGGATACGATAGCCAGACACATAATCATGAAGACCATGGACAAGATAACCAGAGAAAAGATAAAGTATCTCAAGACAGCCAAACAGATGTGGGATACGCTTGCTGAAATATGTGTAGGAAATGATCTGATTAAAGATAGCAGACTTCAAGTTGAACTGATGAAATTTGAGAAACTTAAGATGTTACCAAATGAAACCATCAATGAGCTCGATGGAAGAATCACCATGTTAGTTAACAAGCTTCGGGAAGTTGGACGAGAGATGTCAGATAAAGTCATAAATTACAAGATCTTGAGATCTCTGACTAAGAAGTGGGATATGAAAGTCACTGTAATAAAGGATTGTCAAGATATTGCCAAGATGAAGCCAAGCAACCTGTTCCTGAGTCTTAAAGCCCATGAGTTCGATCTGATCGAAAGAGGGCAAGAAGAAGAAGACGAGTCACCTACTGAAGCCACACCTGCCACATCAAAATCAGTTGCATTCAAAGCAGTCAGCAGCAACTCAAAGTCTACTGAACCAGTTGGAAATATTATAAGCCAAACTGAACAGATTGCTTTGCTAACCAGAAAACTTGAAAAATCTAACATTCAACTTGGCAAGTATCGTAGATTTTACAGGGATTATCAAAACAGCAGAGGAAGAGATAGGAGGCCAGCTGACAGATCTCCAGAAAGGACTAGATCTGATGACTGAAGAGATGATCACAGAAAGGATAGCAGAGAAGATAAAAGAGATGATCGGTCTGATGAAAGAAGAGACAACAGATCTGAGAGAAGAAATTCTGATTACAATCAGACAGGTAAGTCACCTGACAGATTCTATAGACGGAATGACTCACCTGGCAGAAGAAGTTCCGTGGATCGTGAAGCATGTTTCAACTGTGAGAAACCAGGTCATTACAGCTCAGATTGCCTAGACTTGACACCAAAAGAAAGAGAAGAGAAGAGAAGCGGAACAGAAGAGAGCAACGCTATAGAGACAGGAAAGCCATGGTTGCTGATACATCAGAAATTGATTATTCTTATCTACCTTCTGAGGATTCAGGCTACTCATCTGTAGAAGATTTCTGTTTGATAAGCAACGCTGATGATTTCTACCACTACGATGATCTGATATTCTCTTCTGATGATGAAATCTGTCTGATGGCTAAGGAGGAAGACCAATCTGAGGTAACCTCTAAACCTTCTGCTTTTTCAGTTTCCACACCAGCTATGATTAGCACACCTGCTGGAGAGATTGACTTACAACTCTATTCTGAGCAATTGCTTGATGATCTCTCTAACGCAGTAGACACTTATACGATAGTGGAAGCCAAAAATGATAAGCTAAGGATTGAAAATTCTCAGCTTGTTAAGGAAAATGCAGCCAGTAAAGCAGCTTAACTAAAATCAGCTGAAGCTGCTCAGAAGATAACTAAAGAACTGAAAGTTCTGAAAGTTAATTCTTCTGATCAGGAGAAGCAGATTAAGGAACAACTAGCTATCAATAAACAACAAGCTGATGATTTTAAAATCTTACAAGCCAAGTTTGATGAACTCTTCCGACTACATAAGAGTCTGAAATTAACTGACGATAGTTTACGTAAGAAAATACAGGTTTTCACAAAATCTTCGAAAACCGTTCAGGATATGAACAACTATTTTCGAACGACAATTAATAAGAAGGGAATTGGGTATGAAAACCCTTCTACATCCTCAAAAGCCCCGTCTGATTCACTTCAAAAAGGTGTAATCAAACGAGTTTCTGTTAAAGATACAAATAAAGCTAAAACTGTATAAGATAAGGGGAACAAACCAGCTCAACAGGTAAAGCAGATGCCTAATCAGAAAGGAAACAGAAATGGACCCCAACTGATCAAGCATCAGCTGAGGAATCAACAGAAGAACCCAGTTCTTCTGAAGAGACCACAACCTGATCAGCAGATTAGGTATCAGAAGAGACAACCTCTAAAGGGGAAATCTGATCTGAAACCTAATAAGGTCAAGTTGCCTAACAGGCAAGTCAAAGATAAACTGCTGAAACCAGATATGTCAATAAGATATGAATCTTTTAATGGTAGCAGTCGTACCTACCCTTATAATCAGAAACCTAGGGCTGCTGCACCTGAGCCCCACTGGGTTAAAAGAAGACAAACTGCAAGGAAAAATCCCAAGTCTTCTGATTCACCCAAGGCTCGCACAAGTAATCATACTGATCAGAATGCATATGAAGAGATGTATGATTATGTAGATGTTTATGGGAGACAAATCAGGCCTTCTAATCTATCTGATTACAATAGAAGTGCCCTGTTTGTATGGATCCCTAAAACCAACTCTAACCCCTCAGGACCCACTCCTAAAGGGGTACCTAAAACCTGAGTTGATTGAAGGTTCGTGTGGGTTTGGCCAACAAAGGAGGTGTACAAGCAACTATATAGTACATCGATAGTGGATGCTCAAGGCATATGACTGGAAGCAAACATCTCCTTAGCTCTTATACAGAACAAGAAGGCCCACGTGTACTCTTTGGTGATGATAACTTTGGTTTTACCAGAGGATTCGGAACCTTAGAGAATGATGATGTACAGGTTACTGGAGTCTAGTATGTCGAAGGTTTAAAGCATAACCTGATATCAGTTTCACAATTCTGCGACAACGGATTCAGTGTTGAGTTCTCGTCTGATCAGTGTACTATCAAGAATCGAGCTACTCAACAGATCTTGTTAACTGGTTCAAGGAAAGGTACGATTTATACAGCAGATTGGAACAGTTGTCTAAGAAATGCATGTCTGATTGTTAAAAGTTCAAAAGGTAGCAGTTGGCTCTGGCACAAAAGATAGCAAGGATGTCTTTGGTTGAGGGACTTCCGAATGAGGTATTCTCTAAGGATCAGACATGTGTCGCATGTCAGAAGGGAAAATAGGTTAAAGCCTCATTCAAGGGAATCCCTGGACCAACATCCAGCAGAGTATTGCAACTGCTCCATATGGACTTATTTGGACCAGTTACACCAGTCAGTCTCAGCGGATGCAAATACACTCTGGTAATCGTGGATGATTATTCCAAGTTTACTTGGGTTGTATTCTTGTATAAGAAGAATGAGACAACAACAAAGATACATGAGCTGCTCAAGAAACTACAAAACGAAAAAGGTGTCAGTATAGTGAAAATCAGATCAGATAAAGGAACAGAATTTCTGAACTCTTTTATTACTGATTTTTGCACTAAGTTTGGTATACAACATGAGACATCAGCTGCAAGAACGCCACAACAGAATGGTGTAGCAGAACGGAGAAATAGAACACTCAAGGAAGCTGCTCGCACTATGTTAGCTGAACATACAACACCAAGCCGTTTCTGGGTAGTAGCCATAAATACTGCATGCCACACTCAGAACAGATGTTCTCTGACTAAGGCTCACTACAAAACACCCTATGATCTGTGGAAGGGAAGAAAACCTCGTGTTTCTTACTTCCATGTTTTTGGGTGCAAGTGTTTCATACACAACAATGGGAAGAGTCAGTTGAAGACTTTTGAGGCCAAGTCAAATGAGGGTATATTCTTAGGATATTCCACATCCAGCAAGGCTTTCAGGGTTTACAACAGGCGAACCCTAGTTGTGAAAGAAACACCTCATGTGGTCTTTGATGAGACATCTTCTGAACAAGAGAAATCTGCTTCAGAACAAGAAGTACCAGTTCAACCGGTACCTGATGCACAGAAAATGGACCAGCTAAGTATCAAAGAAAAAGGATCAGAACACGTAACAGTGTATATTCCAGATCTTGTTGATTCACCAGGTCAATCAGACCCTAAGGTACGTACAACTGTCAATGAAGAAGCTGCTACAGCTGAGACAGTATCAACTGAATCATCTGATTCAGGAGGAACACCTGAAGTTCCTACGGACAGACATCAGCACATGATGAGTCCAACATCAACTGAGACTTGTCCATGTCAAGTGGATCATAATTCTGCACCACTCCCAATCACTAGTAATGAACTACTATCAGAAGAGGATGATGTTCTTCAAACTGATGCAAATCAGAAAAGAAGGAACTGGATAACAAGTCATCCAACTGATCTGATCATCAGAGACCCATCTGATAGTGTCAAAACTAGACATCAGATTGGTGAAAGTGCCATGTATTGATGTTATCTGTCTTTGAAGGAACCAACTGAAGTAGAAGAAGCTCTACAAGATGCAAACTGGATTCTAGCCATGCAAGAAGAACTGGAACAGTTTGAAAGGAATCAGGTTTGGAAACTGGTGGACAGACCAACCCATCAAGATGTGATTGGCACAAAGTGGGTATTCAAGAACAAGAGAGATGAGAATAACGTCATAACCAGAAATAAGGCAAGACTTGTTGCTAAGGGGTATTCACAATCAGAAGGAATTGATTATGATGAGACCTTTGCACCAGTCGCTCGCCTGGAAGCCATTCGGCTGTTTTTGGCATATGCTGCCCACAGAGAGTTTATTGTGTATCAGATAGATGTAAAGAGCGCATTCTGAAACGTGGTACTAGCTGAGGAAGTTTATGTTGAATAAGGCGACCATGTGTACCGTTTAAGAAAAACTATTTATGGCCTGAAACAAGCTCCTCGAGCTTGGTATGATACACTCTCTCAGTTCTTGATAGACAGTGGTTTCACTAAAGGAATAGTGGACAGAACCTTATTCAGAATAGAAGATGGAGAAGATATTCTGATGGTTCAGATTTATGTGGACGACATCATCTTCGGATCTCCCAACAAGAGTTTATGTGATAAATTCAGCAAGCTGGTGCAAGGGAAGTTCAAGATGTCCATGATGGGTCAGATGAGTTACTTTCTGGGTCTACAAGTTAAGCAAAGTACAGAAGGGATATTCATTTGCCAGGCGAAGTACACTAGGAGTTTATTGGCTAAGTTTGGAGTTCAAAACTGTAAGGAAGCCAGAATTTCTATGATGACTGGATTCAAGATGGATCCAAATGAGAATGGCTAATCAGAAAGAATATAGGGCTCTCATTGGATCTTTACTATACCTGACTGCCAGCAGACCAGATATCACTTTTGCAGTTGGTGTATGTGCCAGATTTCAAGCAAATCCAATGCAAAGCCACCTGGAAGCAGCTATTCGGATTCTTAAGTATCTGAAGGGGACAGTAAACCTTGGTTTATTTTACCCATCAGATGATAATCTAGAGCTTAGTGGGTATTCTGATTCTGATTATGGAGGTTGCAGAATTGACAGGAAGTCAACTTCAGCTACATGTCAGTTTTTAGGTAGTAAACTGATCTCGTGGTTTTCAAAGAAGCAGACATCAGTTGCGACATCTACTACTGAAGTAGGATATATGGCTGCAGGAAGCTGTTGCTTCCAACTGCTCTGGCTTAGTCAACAGCTGAGGGATTATAACATTATAGCTAAGAACGTACCTATATTCTGTGACAGTAATAGTGCTATTGCAATCACTCAGAATCCTGTTCTACATACAAGATGCAAGCATGTGGATGTCAGACACCATTTTATAAGAGATCATGTTGAAAAGAAGAATATCAGAATGGAAAAGATCCATACTGATAAATAGAAAGCTGATATTTTAACCAAGCCACTAGCTGAGATTAGATTCAGAGATTTATGCAATGAGCTAGGGCTTCTGGATCTCGGAGAAAGTGCACCAGAAATGTTTGGTGGACTGATCTCCAGAACCAGCTGGTTAAGAGACTAACCAGGTTAAGAGGAATTAGTTGAGTTATGTATCTCAACTGATCAGAAGATCAGCCAAGAAACTGATATGAGAAGGCTTTATCAGATTAAAGGAACTGATCAGATTAAAGAATTATCAGATTAATGGAACTGATCAGTTTGGTTGTTTTATACTTTGTAAGTCGATTAAGCCATGTTCAACAAGCAAGTTGTATAAGATTAAGGCTACAAGTCACACAAGAAAGTAGAGACAACACTACAATGGAATAATAGAAATTTTCATTGATAAAGAGCCGGAGGTCAGATTTACATTACAAGTTACAAGTACAAAAGGACCCGGAGGTCAGAACATAACCGTAAACCCTAAGCCTAACCCTAGAAGGGGGGGGAGAGAGGCTTTAAATAATTTAAAGCATGATGCTCACATTTTCCCCCACTTAACCCTAAAAGGGGTGTGAGAGGCTTTGAAATAATCCTAAAGCCACCCTCAGAGCTTCGGAGTGAGGAGCGAGAGCGGCATTGAAGGATTTCTAAGCCAGGAGCCCCTAGTCCTAAAATGAATGGGCTCTCCAGCTGTTAAATTGGACACAAGTGCCAAAGATGTGGTCCAAAGACCATATGGCCACAAGTGTCACATGTAAATATTGAGTTTGATATACGATGATCAGCTGTTATCTGATCAAAATCGGATACCAAACTCATGTTTTGTATCATACTGAGTCTGTTGATGCTAATTCTGTCATCTCCATAGGCACACAAGGTGCATACTGTTAGGAGAAGTGTCTTTTCATTTGCTATAGCAGATCCGCCGCCTCGGTGGTAGAGAAACTTGGCAATAATTATATGTGTAATCTTCGATGATGACGAAAGCAGTAATAAGGGATGCACAGGGTTGATTTGAGAAGCTGAATTCATTTGAAAAGGGTTAAAGGTTTTTGTCGGAAGTTTCACCGGAAATAAGGGTTCATCGAAAAACATGGAGTATAAGCTAAATAAAGAAGATGAATGGTTTATGTTGTGTTGTTTGCCTAAAACCCCAGATCCTTTTATAGAAGAAAAACAGGGGTATAGGTGCAAATTTAATTTCTCAAGACCCTTAAGAGAAATCTGCACCACAAGGACAGCGCGTAGGAAACACGCGACTGATGATTGGATAAGCTTATGACGATTGATATCCCAAAGTATCCAGACTATTATTATGAATGTCAAATCGTACCGACTTAGGGAATCGAGACGAATCTCTAATTTTCCAAGACTAAGTTTAGGCGGTAACACTTATTCCAAGAATTGACTTGTCTGAGTATAATCAGATTAGGTCAACTGAAATCTGATTAGATAAGAGACTGATCAGATGAGAAAGATCAGTTGAGTATGATACCTCAACAAATAAGATAAATCAGTCAATAACTAATCAGAAATAACAGTTGAAGGGGGAACTTCAACTGATCAGGGAGGATCAGAAAAGGGAATATCAGACGCAAAGTGGAGCGGATCAGATAAAAGGGACAGTTGGGAAATTATAAGGATTAGGCAGAAAACTAAGATCAACAAGTGGTACAGACAGACTTCAAGTGGTATTGACTGATTACAATATCAGTCAACCAGATACACAATTCTGTTTCCTTGTTTACTGTTTACTTATCTGAAATTATCTGATAATATTTGCCTTTACTGTACACATACTTTTGTGACGCATACCCTACAAATTATTTAATGCGGACGTGGAGTATATGTATTAAATGCTACTAAATGTGTTTTTAAATCCAAAAGGTAATCGTGCGTGCATATCCTGACCACACGATCAAAACCGCTCAATTTGGATAGTTTCTCCTTCCGTTTGATCTTCTAGTCTCGATTTTCCCTCCTTCTTTTTATAAGCTTCATTAAAACCCTACCAGAGTACTTTTCTCAAAATTCTTGCGATTTATCTTTATGCAAACTCAAAATTATCTTTTTGCGATTCAAAGTGTTCTTACGATTCAACCTGTTTCAAAATCAAAAAATAGAATCTTGTAATTTCTGGTTATTTTATGAATTACTTTCCTAAAATCCATTGATCATATAGATTACATCTATTTATGTTATCCTGTGTTATGCCTTATCATTTCTTGATATCCGTATGCATTCATCGATTACTAGGTCTGAGAATAGGTCTGATAATCAATATATGATATCTTTATGGTTATGCACAAATTTTAATCGAGTTTATCTTATTGTAGATGGCCACTCACGGAATGGGCAAAATTATATGTAACTATGCAGATTTGGCAACCAAAATTGTTGAAGACAAATTTGTAAGGTTTGGTGTTACACGGGATCCGAAATCAATGGAGGTGGAACAAATTCTGAGGAAGGGTGGTCTCGAAAAATACTGTGCTGCTCACTGCAATCCAGTAATGCAGTATGAAGCACTGGAATTCTTGAGGAATTTGAAGGTTGATGAGGAGAATCCTGGACACGAACTGATATCTTCAGTAAATGGAGAGGAGATCAGACTTACAAATGATGATATATCTCGATTGTTCAACCTGCCCAAAGGAAAAATCTCTCCTGCTCACTACAGGGAGAATGAAGACGAACTGATCAGGAAGGAACTCTTCAGAGAGGCTGATAAACACCAGACCATAGGCTTTGTCAGGCCTATGTTGAAAAGGAAATACCGTCTGTTGTTTGACATTCTGTCAAAAACAATCATGGGTATCTCGTTCATCCCAGATGGATTAACAACTGTAAAAATGTATTGTATGGATGCTATTATCGATGAAGCCAAAAATATTAATTGGCATGGTTTTCTGAAGGCTATTCTGCTCCAAGAACATGACAAGTTTGGAGTTAGTGATCAAAGACAAGTCTATCTGAAGAAAAGAATCAGCAATCTCAACAAGGTTGAAGTCATTCCGAAGGACAAGATGCCCAATGCTGAATGGGATCAGAACGGACTGAAGTCCTACAAGGCCTTTCTCTCAACCACAACTTCCATCTATGGTCCATCAGATGATGATATGAAGCCCACTCCCCCTAAGACTAAGAAAGGGAAAAACAAGGAGGCAGCTACGTCTGCAACTGATGCTCCTCAAAAGAAGAAGAGAAAATGGGTAAAGGCTCAGGAGAAGAGGCCAAAGAAGGTAAAACAGGCCGCAATGACTCTTTTTCTGGAAGACGAGTCAAATGAAGAAGGAGTGCCAAATCAACCTGATGTGCAGCAGAGATCTGCTGGAACATCAGATAGGCAGGCTTCTCAAGTTGAGAGCTCGCCATAACAATCTGAGGGAAGAGCAAGGGACGAATGATCTCCTTCACCTCAATCTCGTGCTGATTCACCACTCAGACTTCTAGCTGCTGAGCATATCTCTCCTTCTTCTTCACCTGCTCGAGAACCTGAAAGTTCACCTGTTCGTGAACCAGTAAGATCACCTACTGCAGAACCACACACACTTGCTGCTACAGCAGAACCTCTGCAGATTCAGCCAATCAGCCAACATCCAGCTACTCTGACACCACCAGAACCCTCTACATCTCATCAACCGGAACCTGGTCGATTTGAACAGGTGATTCCTGAGTCCAGATCATCCAAGACCATCACCAGGAAAATGGTCAGAATGAGAATTGAACGCGATATTGATGAGTTGTATCCAGAGTTGGAAGCCCATCCTGTTATTCGGGAAGAAGTAATGGAGATCCTCACCTGGAAAGATCTCCGTTTGAAGAACATCTCAGATTTCATGATCATTATTGAACAGATGGGAGGTGCTGATGTATTCGCAGATTTTGATTTCGACATGAAGAAATCTGCTCAGATAGGATCACCAGCTGGACTGATAACTACTGAAGCGATCAAAGCTCTGATCCACAGAAAGCTGGGAATAATTGAACATGTTGAACTGGAGATTGCTGAAGAAACTCCTAAGGAAGATGATCCTATGAAGGATGTGGGAGCTGCCGATGATAGTGGAACTGGTGCTGCAGTTCATGACCAGCCACTGGAGGAGCAAACAACTGAAAATGACCAGATGATGCAAAATAATCCTGCAACACACATCACCACTGATCAACTTCAGGAGATCAGATCTTGTTTTAAAGATCTTCTAAAAGAAGAAGTTGAGGGAGTGTTGGCTAATGAACTTAGAAACACAATAGCTGATCAGAGGCAAATTGGCCTCAAAGAGATAACGGATCAACGGGAATTGGTTATTTCCCAGATTGAAGCAATCAAGGTTAAGTTCTCTCAAACCCTGACCAACCTAACTGCTGAATTTAAGAAGATAGTTGACGATAAGTTAGTTTAGGTTGATCAACAACAAGTTTCTCTTCTAATGGTCACAGAAGAGCTTGAAATGACTGAAGAAAAACTTGATAAACTCATTCTTACCCTCTCTACTGCCGTTGAATCTGTCAAGACTGAGCTGATCTCAAAGATTCAAAATCTATCTACGCAAGCTCAAGGTTTATCATTTGAAGATCTTAACAAGGCCATATCAGTCAGCTTTGGATCTCTGACTTCCCACCTCAATGTTCTTTTTGATCAAACCAAAAAGGGGGAAGGACAGATTGAGAAACCAACTGACTTTATCAGAACAACAGAAGAACTGATTCAGACAGTTGAATCCTATGTCCAGACTAGACCATCTGGATCTGTTTGCTAATGAAATTTCTGGGAAGATGGAGAAGTCAAAGGCAAGAAAGTTAGTTGCGGGTGCTGGGACATCAAAACCTGTACCAGCCACTCAAACTAAGAGAGTCACGAGAAACACAACTAGCCAGATACAGGCCGATAAGGAACTGGCTGAGAAACTGTCTAAGGAGAAGATTGCTGAAGAAGCTCGACTGACTAAGGAGCAGATTGCTGAAGAAGCTCGAATTAGTGAAGAAGAAAGAAGAGCAAAAAAATTGGCAGTGGCAGAAGATCTGAAAAAGAAATACAGATCGAGGGCGAAGAAAGGCAAAGCCGGAAAATCTGGGCCAGAACCTCAGTTGCCAGCAAGAGTTGATGAAATCATTCTGAAAACTGCTGCACATGCTGATAGGTTCGAGGAATGGAATAAGATCAGAAGTGAATGGCTTCTGGATGCATTTGTTCTGGACCTAGTGCCACAAGAAGAATCACCAGATGCGGAATTTCTCAACTGGTTGGACAACAAGCACCCAGATTTTCTGAAATATCTGGAAAATGAGGCCAGAGTAATCAATGTAAGAATATCTCGTCAAGAGTATGACGTGATGGACTACTCGAAGAAGGCAGATGACTCATTTGACAGACTGACTTTTCAAAGGTTCTATTTTGACATCCTGAACAAAGCTCACATAACTGATCCTCAGCAGATCAATGATGTCAAATGGAAGCTATATTGGATATTCAACATTCCTCAGGATCAACGAGAAATGCTAGAGGGATATAAGCCAAGAGATTAAAGATCAGAAGACTGTTTAGGATCAGCTGAATTTAAACCCAAACTTTTCTGATGTAATATGTAATCGATAAATCTGATGAATGAAAAGTTTATTCTTTTTCTGATCCTAAGACAAAATCTCATTTTCTTCTGATTATGTGTTCTTTACTGTTTTATATTTATCAACTATGTTGGTTTCTCAAGTGTTTTGGTTTCATCAAAAAGGGGAAAATTGTTGGGAAATTTAGAGTTTTGTTGAAAGTTCTAAAACACATGTAATAGGACCAGTCAGACTTGTTAGCTGACTGATGTTTTTAATACCAATTATAAGATGACCAGTTGATAATTATTGTATAGAACAACTGATGTATAAGATAGATCACATATTGAGGGGGAACTCAATATGTATAGGTCGGATCTAAAGACCAGAAGAACAAAAGATCAGCTGAAGTCCGACAGGCCAGAAGGCAAGGGAAGGACAGAAGATCAGACGATCTTATAAAGTCAGATAATCAGGTGAAGTCATGAAACAGAAATTCAGAAGATCTGAAGATCAGATGACTACCAAAAGATCAGACCAAGGGACCTACATCAGCCGAGTCTGCTAGTTGAGCTAAGACAACTGGCATCAGAAGACTCTATCGGGTAGACTGATCAGTTGTAACTGATCAGGTCAGCTCACACCAGGTGTCAACTAATGTTTCACCATGCCATATGTTGCTGATCTGAACAAGAAGAATGTCAACTTTAGTTGGTGATGAAACTCTGATATGCTGTACTTGTTAACCAATAAGAACAAGACACGTATGACCTGAGCTGACACTGTGGATTTCGGCGCTACATAGTCAAACGGCTAGAAAAATGACATACACGCTTTCAGCAATGCCGTACCTGGAAGCACGTCACATCAAATCCTGCAAACCTACCAAATATAGCCGGAAATTCGAGTTGCTCTCCAACGGCTCTTTGATTTCGAGGTCTATAAATATGGGATTACTCTTCAGAGTGAAAGGACGGAAATTATCAAGAAGCTCATACTACAGCAAAATTTCTGCACAAAGAACACAACCTTTAAGATTATTTTCTAAGTGTTCATCCCATAGTTCTTAGCACATAAATCTTATCCTCTAGCTATTAGGCTACTTAAATACTAGGAAAGATTTCAAAGTTGGAACAAACAACAAATCTTACCCAAAACCTAAAGTTAGGTTAAGGTTGTTTAGCAAGATTTCATACTAGGGTTTCTAGTTCTGATTTTTGGGATCGGTTGAGTGAGAGCTCTATAAATATCTGTTGGTGTAATGTGTTGGACTAACACAATAATCTAAGTCCAGTTGGTTAAGTTGATGCCCATTGTGATAGGGAAGAGTGGACGTAGGACTGGTTGTCCGAACCACTATAAATCTTGTGTGCATTTACCTGTTTGATTAACTGCTTTACACTATTGCACACAACTTGATTAAATCTGCATACATATTCTGAGTTAGGATCAACTAGCACCAAGCTACTGATCTGATCAGATTGACTCCATAGTCATCTGATTGAAAACAACTTCGGAATCTGATTTGTTATAAACTGTTTTTTCACACGGGTATAAACTAGCTTTCGCACAATCAGTTAAACTGATAGACACCGAACTGATCTGCCCTCAGGCGATTAGTAAGTTGGATATCAGTCCAAACTGATTCACTTGCACTCTGATCAGGTGAACTGCAATCACACCTGATCTGCACGAAAAAGTTTTCAGAAGTCTATTCACCCCTCCTCTCTAGACTTCTGCCCTCACGAAACCCGTTCGGAACCTACAAAATACATGCCAAAATCTAAATTTATATTTAAAAATGTTCTCTATACAAACTATATGAATCATGAATCAAACAATGAATTAGAACACATCGAAAAAAATAAATTCACAATAAAATGTAAAATTACAAAAGCAAGTACGCAAAATAAGTTGGATTAAGGCTAACTCCAAAATCTTTATGGACTACATATACTGAAGAAACCGATGAACTTAAAAGGAAGAAGGATTAAATTGAAGGAGAAAATAGAGCAAAAAAAAAAAAAACTACATAATTTATGGTGGAGAAATGTATGGCCAAGATACAATATATAAGAATTAATGGTAAAGATTAGTGTAATAAAATTTAATATGTTACAATAAATTTTCATCTTTCCTCAAATACAATGAGTGACTTGGATTATAGACCAAAAAATGGATCAACGGTGTATACAAAAGAGCGGAAAATCCAATAAAGAAATCTATAGGTGTATTATATAACTTACATGACTTACATGATATAGTGAGTTGGAAAAAAAAGTCTAAAAATATAAACGACGTTCCAATTTATTTTAAATTTGAATAAACTTATTTCTAGGATATCTAATTTTATTAAAAATATTTTTTTTTATTTAAAAAGACGTAAATTGAAATACTATACAATTTAAATTGATAATGGAACGATACATGATTAAAAGGGAACCAATTTGTAATAAAAGGCACAAATTGAGCACAAAATTTATTTCTCAAGCACACAATTATGTTGTATTAAGTAGTAAGTAATTGTATTAAACCAAAATGATGGTATTATGTTGATTAATAATCAACAATAATATCAAATAACTATAACTATGCACTTACAAAAATTAAAATAAGAAATATTTATAGTCAAACTATTTTTTAGTGCATTTATAATCAAACTTGAACAATATTTGTATTGACTATTAAAATTATAAAATTTAATACACTGATTATTAATTCAATTAATGCAGTCGAACTTTTTATCACAATAGAATAACAAATTTATTCAAATAATTAATTGGATTTATCATTACATTTTGTATAAATAACAAACCTATCAAAATTGACACATTTACACATCTATGTATGTTATAACATATACTCCCTCCGTCCCGGAACACTTTGTACCAACTTTTGGGCACAAAGATTAAGAAAAATTACTTTATGGGGGTAGTAAGTGCGTATGGGGGGTAATAAGTGTGTGTTGTAAGGTTATAAGTGGAGGAGAGTATGTCCAAAAATAGGTGTGCAAAGTCTTATGGGACAGACCAAAAAGGAAAGTGTGCTAAGTTTTCTGGGACGGAGGGAGTACATAATACACATAATAATAAAAAAATTATAATAACAATCCTGATTTTTTTTCATTACTCTAGTAACATTATTAGTCATTTATAAATCTATGAATGAGTTTTACAAAAATCACTATAATGTGTAAATAATAATATAAAATGCGTGTATATATGTCAAATATTATTAGATGTTGTGATAAAAAGTATAGAGACAAATAAAAATAGAGATTATCTTCAAACTATGACTTCAATTTTATGTCAGACGTATCATATGATTTTTGAATGATCAAACAATTTTGATTCATAATACACAAAAACTCTTCACCTTGTGACCCCATCAAACTTTCAACGCCGTGAAATCTGATAGATTAACGAAATCTCCATTGATTAACAAAATCACCACCGTGAAAACAATGAACCGAACGATGAATTAGAATAAATCGAAAAAAAATACCTGTCAAAATCTAAATTTATATTTAAAAGTATTCTATACACAAACTATAACGAATCAACAAATCGAAAAAAATAAGTTCACAACAAAATGTAAAATTACAAAAGTATATACACAAAATAAGTTGGATTAATGTTAATCTCAAAATCTGAATGGACTATATACACCGAAGAAACCGATGAACATAAATGAAAGAAGGACAAAATTGAAGGAGAAAATGGAGCAAAAAAGTCTACATAATTTATATTGTAGAAATGTATGACCAATATATAATATACATGAATCAATGGTCAAGATCCGTGTAATAAAATTTAATATGTTAGAATAAATTTTCATCTTTCCTCAAAATATAATGAATGACTCGAATTAAATATCAAAAAATGGATAATTGTAGACAAAAAAATGAAGCATGGTGATTTATTTATTTTCATGATTATAATTTAAAATTAATTTTAAAAAAATATGCAAAAATATCAAATTATGGATATTAATTTAAAATTATTAGAAAATATTCTTGCTATCATTAAATAATGTATATTATTTCAAATTATTCAAGCTAATAATCCTGGTACTATTTCAGACCATTGTAATGATCCCCATGAACAATTTGATTAATAATAAGAAAATTATATTACTGGAATAATATTGCAAATATCAAATGAATAAATGTGTAAGCATAATAAGATAATATTACAATGCTTTGACACCACTCGACGGAGACGAAATCACTACACCTTTGAAAGCACAGTCGCACATATCATCTTCAACCGCGACACCAGCAATGTGGAGTGTAATATATTACAACGATCAAATGAATAAAGACCTTGTATACATTACATACCTTGATCGCTAGAAAGCTATATAACTGGAATAACATTACAACTATCAAATGATATAAAGGCGTAAACATAATAAGATAATATTTCAATGCTTTGAAACCACTCAACAAAGACGAAACCACCACACCTTTAAAAGTACCGTGGCACCTATCATCTTCAACCGGGACCCCAACAATGTGAAGTGTAAAACATCACTTTAAATAGGCAGGATAACTAAATTTTTTCCCTAATATTAAGCAAGTAATAAAGTGAATTTAATACCACCAATTAAATAATAAAAAGGTGTTAATATCATTAATTATTGTCAAAACTTATATGATTAAATAGTGAAAAAAAATGAAGGACCGCGATCGATTGATGAAGATCCAACTGTGGAGGAGAAAGGGCAGGAAAATCAGAAGGAACACAAAATCATACACATTATATATATTAACTATAACTTAAGCATAAATAATGGAATTTATTACAAATTAGCCTAAACTTTAATATAATTAATTTCAGAATTATTCTTATACATTGTAACACATTAATTCACTGAAAAGTAAATAATCGAACAAATTCTTCCTTTTAAAAAAAAATAAAATTATACAATTTATCCATTAAATTATAATATCTTACATATCCAACTATATCTATAAGAAATAATGTTATGTATTAGCTATATATTAAGAGTAAATAATCAAATAAATATCTCTTCAATCATTATAGATAATTAATGATAAATTTCAATTAATCTACTTTTTATTTTATAAAATAATACATTTTATAATGAGTTTTGTTTGAAGTCACCAAACAATCAAATTAGTATTAGAGGATGAGATGCATAAAATGAAAATCTAGACAAATAATTATATATCACTAAAAAACTTATAGTATAAATGTAATTTGATATTTTACTAATCAAAATATAAAATATAGACAATGTAGTATTTTAAAATTATTTATATAACAGTGATGAAATTATGAAAATATTGTGAAAAATTTACATTTATCTTGACTACTTTCAATTACAAAGTGAATAAAATATAGATGATTCCAATAATGTTTCAATTACAAAGGTTATCATGCCAAAAACAGTAGATGGAACTATGAAATATCATATCCGACGGAACTGGAAAGAATTGATTATTTCTTGAACAAAGGTGACATCAAATAGAACTCCAACTAATGCAAGACTAAATGTCGATGTTACCAGAAAATTCAAAACATTACAAAGATAATCACCAGAAAAATTATCCACTGTCGTAATTTATCTTCCATGAATTGTAGATTCTTCGTCTTAAAATCGAGGAGATTTAAAACACAGTGTTTGATGGACAACTCAAATCAAGAAGTAAATCCACATTATCTGTCAACCCAAACCGTTCAACCCGCAAATTAAGTTGGTTGAAAGAATAAAATTCATAGCAAAACTAAAGAAAAAACTGAATCAAATTATTAACGAAATGAATCGCAAAATAAACGTCGAATTCTGAAAAGAAAATCAATAAAAAAAAAATAGAAAGTGGACATAA
The DNA here is from genome assembly GCA_037126765.1 of Stenogyne calaminthoides. Classification (NCBI taxonomy): domain Eukaryota; kingdom Viridiplantae; phylum Streptophyta; class Magnoliopsida; order Lamiales; family Lamiaceae; genus Stenogyne; species Stenogyne calaminthoides. The sequence continues at coordinate 29,391,866 of JBBCBC010000006.1, read as the reverse complement.
CCAAAAAAAATCTGAATCAATGAAGGAATAAACTAATAATAAAAAATCTAAATAAGCAAAAATATAAGAAATCATAATAATAATAATAATAATAATAATAATAAACTAATATACACATAAATCTAAACAAAAAAAATATCCAAGAATCCTATAAATGAGATGAATTGGATTGGAACCCACCACCCTCTCCATGTGTATGTATAAGGACTAAATTGGGTGGAAAGTGGTAAAGTAATTGCAGGAAAAACTAAGGGAGAGAATTAAGGAAGAAAAAATATAATGTAGCACAAAATTAATGTAGAGAATTAAAATAATATTTAATTTGGTTGAAAATTGTCAAGCATCCTTAAATAAAAATGATGGCTGTGATTGATCAAGAGAAAGAGATCTAACGGCCAGAAAAAAGGCGGGAAATCAGAAAGGAAAAATTGTAATTGTATTATATAGTTATAGATTTTTTATTAATTATATCTTGATTTATGCATTCCTCAAATTTTTGTCATCTAAAAAAAAGTCAATTAGACCGAATTAATCTCAGATTGCGCTTATCATTTTCTAATTTTTTTTTGAATCAATTGATACATTGAACATTGATATTTATTTAATTAAAAAAATGAGTCAAAACATACCCAAAATATCAATGCTGATAAATTTACGTCAAAACTGTTGCACGTTTCCTCATTTTTCTTTTTAATTTTATAATATATTTTTTATGCTTAATAATATATATACGCGCACACACTTATCATTCTGAAATATTTATCTATTTTAATTATTAATGCCAATCTTTTATTGAAAATAATTGTGTCATTTGATTACTTCATAATTATTGTGATTGATTGCAATAATAAATTGATATTGAAAATATATTTGGTCTGCTAATATTTTAGAATTTTTTATCTATGTACATCTTATAGTACCATAAATCAATTGTAAAAGAATTTTTTGTTTTTTGTTTTTTTACGTATCATGAAGATTCAATTGAATTCAATATCTAATTTTTTTATAGTCAAGATCGATATACAAATAAGATGATTTGTATTTGTATATAATTATCTTTTGAATATTATGTGTTTAAACAAAGAAATATTATTATAATAAAAAATCTTCTCCTAAAAAATATATGACCCTTTTAAAATTTTAAATATAATAGTTTCTTTTGATTAAAATTATATATGAAAGATTAAATAATTACAATTTCCTTAATTAATAGGAGAAAAGCATGGAACATATATTGAAATTTGTGATTTGGTCAATATTGATCATTGTTTTATTTTATGCTAAATTAGTTCATACACATCATATTTATTTTAATGTTTATGTATCTGATAAATATGGAAATTCTTATACCTTAATAATAGTAAAAAAAAAATAATGATTATAAATTATTTATTCGAATGCAATCTAATTAGATAATATACATAAATATTTTTTTTTACGCATTCATAGAATTTTATATACTCTTCATGAATTTTATATACTACGCGGGATTATAAAATCTTTAACCCTAAAACAAATCAAACAAAAAAATTTATAAAAAAAAAATAATATTAATTTTAAGAGTTTATAAGTTAGCATAGAACAACTCAAACAAAAATTATATTATGCTTATGTGTTTACGCAAGTGATCCTTAATATAAATAATACACAAAAATAAATAATGGTTATAAAATCTTTTATAATCATGTCAATAATGTTTTATTTAAATATATTAATATGACGCACTCTTGTGTGAGACGGTCTCATACATGAGATGAGTCTCATATTGGACCCATATTACAATATACTGACCCGCATAATATTAACATGTTAAAAAACCAACTATACCCTTATTATTATGATTGTTATTATGATCTGAAACAGACCTTCAACGCAACGCGACAGGGTAGTATGCAACAACAAAAAGGAAAGTAGCGATATTTTTGGTCTAGGTGCAATTTCAATTATGGATTGTTTTTGGATATTTAATTTTCAAAATTTTAAACCCTAATTTGTACTTGAATCTGATAATATATATGTGTGTGCAGCTATTTCTACTTTCTCTGTTGTAGTACTCATTGACCGCCGCACTACACACCATCTTTTTCCCCTATTGACGTAAATGAAAATCTGTCATTGAAGCATATATTGGCTCGCATAATGAATGTAAAGTGTCAATTTGATTCGGTTTGTAGATAATCGGTGTTTAGTGTTATAAGAATTATGATAATTTCAAATTTGATTGAGGTAGATGTACTATCAGAACTATTGGCATAGATGTAAATTTAATTTGCTAACCTTTTTTTTCCCAAGAAATAACCGTTATCTGAACTGGGAGTTGTATTATTAGATTATCTTTTATGAGTATTTGATTAGCGTGGATGCTAGTATCTCATGGAATTAAGGATTTTGTGAATGATATTATTGGATTAACTTTTAGAGTGTTCTGTACTGTGGGGGACTCACTCAAAAAATAATATAATGTTATCTTCTTTAAGTTTAAAGTGTCATATATCATATCAAAAACATCAAGAATCTCTTACTATGGTGCAGAGTATTAGAGTATCACGAATTTCATCAGGAGTATCAAATATTTGATCTGAAGTATCATAACTAATTAAACTGTTTTACTGATTTTCTTTGGTTTTGTAAGAGTTTTAGTTAATTGAGTATCGATTTATAGAATTGTCAGAGTATCGAGAGTTTTGAGTATTTGTTCAAGAGTATTAAATATTTGGTTAAGAGTATCAAAATGTTTTCTTACAATTTACCATGGTCCAAAATTTCTAATATTTGATCAATTGATCAAAATTATCAAAAATCTCTTGTTGTGCTTCAAAGTATTAAGAGTCTCAAGAATTTTTTAGGAGTATCAAAAATCTTTTATTGTGGTTCAAAGTATTAAGAGTATCAAGAATCTTTTCGGTAGTATCAAATATCTGGTTAGGAGTATCAAAGTCATTTATAGTTATCAAACGTATCAAAAAAATATTAAATTATTTCAGTGATTCATATTCCATACAAAAAAATAATTTCTTACGTTATGGCATTTTAGTTTAAAGTATCAAATATTTGATTGAAATAATAAAGAATGTATTATTATGGTACACATAGTATTAAGAGTATCAAGAATCACTTCAGAGGTATCAAATATCTAGCCATGAGTATCAGAACCAATCAAATCAAGCATGCCTTGTGATCAATACAATATTTATAGAACCAAACAAATGGAGTACATGTTAATTTAAAAGAGACATTGAGACAATGTCACTCTGAAATTCTAAACTACTAAGAGTATTAGTTTATAATTCAAAAGCATCACTTTTTGGTTCAAGAGTATCACTTATAAATTTAGAAGTACCACTACTTTTTGAAAAACTGCGATACTTAAAATTGACCAAAATAAAACTCAAACGTGGAATACATTTTAATTTAAAACACATATTGAAATAGTGTTACTATGTAGTACTGTAATATCAAGAGTATCAATTTATAATTCGAGAGTATCATGTTTTGATTCAGGAGTATTAGATTTGAATTTAGAAGTACCACTACCTCTAGGAAGACAAACAATACGTAAAACAGACTAAAATGTAATGCAAACGTAAAATACATGTTAAACTAAAACAGATTATGAGACAATATCACTCTGTAGTTCCTAAGGAGAAAGAACCCCCAAACGAAAATGTTAATCCGAAACAACCATTCTTTGTTACTACCTATTGGTCCCGGTGCAAACGAGTCTTACAAGTGTATGGGGGGGGAATACACGTGTTTAGTGTTTTTAAAACTTTTCTTTTACTGAGGTCAGCTTGGGTCAGGTTGTCCTGATGATTTGGTCCTGAGAAGCACAAATCGCTCTGAGTCAAAGTCTACTGAGACAGTGATCCTGAGCTGCTTTCAGATACCTCAGATAATCCCAACTGAGTCCTGAGTTTTCAGAGATCCCGAGTTGCTTGGATCAGATAACTAACTTACTAAACCCTCAGAAGAGTAAGTTCAGTTTGGTAACTATCTGTTCTAGCTACTCAGATGTGCGGAATGGTTGGCCCTTAGTTTATACTCGTTTTAAGCTTTTGCTGAAAACCTTCCTTTAATGGAATAATGATTAGGCTGTGATTCAATTATATGCAGCTTCCAGTGGATTGATTCCAACTGAAATATTAGTGAAAATATGCTTTCAAAACAAGGTTATGCAACAGATAAATCAAGCAAAACAGAAAGCAAAGAACACAACAATTTATAGTGGTTCAGAGACTCAAGCTCCTACGTCCACTCTCCCTGATTTCTTCAGAGAAATTCACTAATCACTTCCTTGAGCTTTCTGACTACCTCTGTAGTTTACTTACTCAACTCGACACTGAGTTTTCTGACTACCCCTGTAGTTTACTTAATCAACCCGACCTTGAGCTTTCTGACTACCTCTGTAGTTTACTTACTCAACTCACACATGCTTTCAGACTACCACAAGTAGCTTACTAACTCCTTCTCTAGAGCTTTCTGACTACCTCAATGTAGTTTACTCACTCTTTACAACTCCAATCTCACCAACAATCACACTCAAACTACCTTACAAAGGGTTTGGGGTTTCTTGGTTGGTTTCCAACTAGGATGAGATATCCTTTACAATAAAGAATAATGCAAAGGCTAGGATATCTCGACTAAGCTTTGGATATATCTTATCAAGCTAGGCTTAGTGGAATGAGCTCTCTTCGATTTAAAGCACTTGGGAAATTCTTGGGTTTTCGAGTGCTTCAACTTGCAATAATAAGTTTGAGCTCTTGAGTTGCTTACAAATTTCCCGTAACCTTACAATGTAGAAGGTCACAAGTATTTATAGGCATACACCAAGGTCACTCTTGAAAAACTATCCGTTGGAGGAGATAACTTCGTGAGTTTCCTCTTATGGTGTGTGAGGAAAGGCTATATTTAGGGTTTGAAACTCCCTAACACTTTTTAGGCAATAGCCTTTCATGTAGCCGGTCTTCACTTTTTGCAGTCTGGAACTTTAGTACTTCTGACATCTTTTTCAGCGACCTGTCACTGTCAATGTCAGTATGGTACAGTGCTGTCTTCCTCTTTTTGACTTTTGTCTCCAATTAAAGGTAGACAACTCAACGGCTCTTTTTGGTTACATTCTCTGAGTGATATAACCTTAACAACACTTTGTCTTAGTTCCTTTTGTCTGCATTTGAATGTCTTGGCAAATATCTATTTTTCTAAGGAATCGCGATCTTCTCAGTATTGGATCATTCAGATAGATATGTTCAGTGCCTCGGAACATTCAGGTTTATACTGAGCATTCAGTACATTACTGAGTCTTCAGTAATTACTATGCTTTCAGTATTCTTGATCTTCAGTTCTTCAGTCTTCTGCGTCTTCAGAGTCTTCAGTGTCTTCTGAGTCTTCTGGGTCTTCTGAGTCTTCAGAGTCTTCTAAGTCTTTATGGTCTTCTGAGTCTTCACAGATATACTGACTGATATACTGAGTCTTCATGCTGAGTCTTCAGTTCCTCAGTTTCATACTGAGTCTTCAGATTCTCAGTTTCATACTGAGTCTCCAGATTCTCAGTTTTCCACCGAGTCTTCAGAAACTTCAGTTTCATACAGAAACTTCAGTTTCTTCAGAAACATACTGAGTCTTCAAAATCTTCAGATCCTATCCTGATTTATATCTGCTGACTATACATTTTGCAGATATCATCCTGAATACTCTAAAACTGAATCCTGACTCAACTATCAAGATTATCCCGAACATGTCATACTCAGGGGTTTTGGGATCTAATCAAAATCATATATCTTTATTAAATTCATCTCCCAACAATTTCCCCCTTTTCGATGATGCCAAAACCTATCTTTTTACAAACATTTAACCTAAACTTCAGGTTTCAGTTTATCCTATTACAAGATTGGTTATGTCTCCCAACAATTTCCTAAATCGGAGAATCTCCCAACAATTTCTTAAGCAGAGAATCTCCCAAAAATTAATCATCCAACAATTTCTTCAGTAATGAATCTCTCAAAGAATTCATCACCAAATACTTAATAAACAATTTCCCCCATAAATAAACAATTAATTGAGAGACATCATTCAGGCATATCAAAAGTAAAAGACATGTAAATAAGATAATGAGATATTATCTTTTGAGCATAAATGATAAGTTTTCATTGATGATAGGTAGACTGTTACAGGTTACAATGAATCTTATCTGAACAAAATCAAAAAGACAAAAAAAATATAAAAGATTACATGAATCTTCTGAGTCTTCATCTTCTGAGTCTTCATTCTGTTCTCCAGCTCGGCTCTTCAGTTTGGCTCTTCAGTCCTGCTCTTCCAGCTCATCAGCAGGGACTTCTAGGTTGAACATTCCGTAGTATCTTCTCTTCAGTGCATCTCTCTCCTTGATGATATCTGGATTGTTTCCTGTCAGACCCAACTGAATGGCGTACTGAGATATTTCCTGAGAAATAGCTTTCTCATTGACGCAACCGTTCTCTAGCCTGGGAGGAGGGTACACATATGGACCAGGGGCGGTTATCTGCACCTTTCCTTCATCCGCAAGATTTATCCATCCTTGAAGATATTTTAGATAGAAGGTCAGGAGATAGTCGATGAAAGCCTCATTCGGATTTGAGCTCTCCCCTCTCCATTCTCTAAGCACATCATAGTAGAACCAGAAGGTTCTCTTGATTTCTTCCCAAGCATCGTTGAGATGGATTGGCATCCATTTATCAACATGCGGCCATTTATGTGCTTTAGTGTTCCCTCTCCTCTTGCTTGCGAACCTCTTGAACCCACTCCTTCTTTTCTGCTCTTCTTCAACCTTCTTTCTGATCACTGGTACACCAGAAACAGAAGCAGCAGTTTTCATCGCTTGTTCAATCTGGAGTGTTTTCAGAGTGCTTCTAGTATTGAAGACTTTTTTCTTGGGCTCAGCCTCAGATTCTTCAATATCCAGCATCAACTTTCTCTGGATTGGCTTAGAAGCCTTTGCTCTTTTGCCCTCAGGCTCTTCCATCACCACGGCCTTTCTCTTGATGGGCAATTCAGCACCGGCCTGGCTTGTTCCAATCCTTCCTCTACCACTCAGTTTCTCCATAGCAACTTCCTGCATTGTTTCCTCTGAAACCTGAGTGTAGACTGGCTTCTCCACCTTCTTGAACTTAAGCTTCTCAGTGGCTTCAATCTCCTTCATGGCTTCGACAAGTATCTTCTTCTCAGCATTTTTAACAACCTTGCCCTTCAGAGTATGTTCCAATAAATCCCTGAGATCAGCTCCAGGTCTTTCCCCCTTCTTGGAACCATACTCTGGCAGAAGCCTGGAGAGTGCTGTGTCCATATGGTATTGCTCTTTGCTGACACTCCGCACCTCCCCTGCCATCTGATCTTGCTCCTCCTCGAGCCTTCTGAGGTGGTTCTTCGCCATAGAGAACTCTTTAGACAGATGAGCAAATTGGCTTGAGAGAGCTTCCTTGAACATGTCTGTCATCTTGGTCATGAGCATTGAACTCATTTCCTCAACAGCATTCTTTACAAACATCTCATTCCTCTCAACCAACTTTACTTCCAGAATCTGAGTCTGCTCCTGATGCCTTTGCTTCAGCTCTGCATTAAGCTCAGCCTTGACCCCCTCCATCTTGTCTTCAAGCTTTGCTTCCATGGAGGTCAGCTTTTCTGACATAGAGCTCTGAAGCAGCACCAGTTCTGAAGAAGAACTCAATCCATCAATTTTCTGAGCTTGGTTGGCCAATGTCTCTTCAATCTGAGCAACTTTGGTCAGTATTGGCTCAACCTTCTCCATCACAGGGGTGAGATCAACCTCAGGAGCATTACTGATCTGCTGTGCCTCCTGAGCTGGCTGTTTATCCTGAGTCTCAGTCTGAGCCTGAGCTTCACTTTGAACCGAGGTTTCACCCTGAGCTTGGGTGTCCACCTGAGCCTCAGTCTGCATATCAGACATTACAGATTTAAAGGTAGGAACTTCAGTAATCCTGGCATAATTATCAATAGTGCCAAAAGTTACCTGAAGGCTAACTTCAGTCTGAGGATGTTCGACAGCAGCCTGATCAACATCAGTTGAGTCTTTCTCCTTCTGAGATTGACTCTCATCATCCCCTTGTTGGTCCCCATCCTGAGATTTGTCAATTGAGCTCGGGGCACCAACTTCAGCATTCCTTTCAGCCACCTTCCTCTTCACAAGCTCATCAAAATCTGAAATTTTCATCCGGAGCTTGGTTTTTCTGAACCCTGAGAATTCAGTGAAGAAAGTTGTCTCCTCGTTCTACCAGTCTTCCCCTCTGAATGAAGCAATATTAATCATCTCTGGAAGAGTCTGGTTGAGGATGTAGACCGTTGACCTCAATCTGAAGAAGATGCCTTGGTGGTCAGGGAATGAGCTCAGCTCAGGGTAGCGGTCAAGAATGAACTGTTCCCCCTTGCTTCGCCATTCGGTCTCTTCAGCTTCTCCCTTTTTGAGCATTGGGCTCTCAGGTTCAGTGGAAGGGTCAATCAACAGTTCACTCAGGAGCTCTTCAAAATTCATCGGCTCCTGAGGCTCAGCAAACTCTGAGGTCTGGGCAGACAGCTCCTCAGTCTGGATTTGACTTGGTTCTGAGGTCTGAGCTGGCGCCTCCTCAGTGGGAATTTCAGTTTGCTCTGAGAACTGAGTGGGCATTTCCTCAGCAGGAATCTGAGCATCTTCTGCGGTCTGAGTCGGCGCATCCTCAGAGGGAATCTGTACTTTCTCTGAGGTCTGAGGTCCTTGGAATATTTCCTGAGAAAACTTATCTGAGCTAAGTGAAGTCTCAAGAACCTCAGAGAAGACTTGCTCCTCAGTTTGATCCTGTGCCTTTCAGATAGCCTGAGCCAATACAAGTAAAGGCGATTTCTGAGCAGCTTGGCTCTCAGGCTGAATCTCCTCAGTCTCACTTTCCTCATCTTCATCAGTGAGAACCACCATCCTTTTGCGTTTTGGAGCGAGGGTCTTTTGCTTCTTCAACTTCTCACCCTGCTCCTTCTTGGCATCCAACAAAACCTTCCCCCTGGTTTGTTGGCTTTCTTCTTCAGCAGCTGCAACAGGTGATTCCACTTTCTTCTCTTTCTTTCCCTTAATAGTCCTCTTTGCAGCAATCGACTTGAACATCACTTTGGACTTAGGAAATGGAGTGGAGTTGGCAAAAATATCCTCCTCCTCTCGGCACATCTCCAAAACGAATGCAATTTTGGTGGCATGGAGGATTCTACCTTTGATAGAAATTGCCCCATCATCCTCCCTTTTAATGACCTTGGCTTGCTCACTAACCACTTTGATCAGATACTTCATCCAGTTGAAATCCTTGGTGGGTGAGTCCTCAATCGCCGCCATCAGTCGGAGTTTGGGAGTGCTGATCTGCTCGAAGCTTCCAGATCGACTCATTATGCACTTTCCAACAATATCCATCAACACTCTGTATTTCGGCTTTAGATGCCGTTTATGCAGAGTAGCCTCAAACTTAACAGGTTTCTCAGCAACCTTGTCAAGATACTCCTGCTCCCGTCCCAACATATACAATGAGGGATCATCTCCCCTATCACACAACTCAAATACATCGTTTAAGCTCTTAGGGACTATATAGAGCTCTCGAACAAAATCCACATACTTCATTGATTGTTCGAGATGCAAAATGGAAATTTTAGATTCTATACAATCTTCCTCATTGATTTCCATATTTGCAACAAACTCTATTACCTCACGGGTATACTCCTGCTCCGGTCGATTCACGACGAGGTTTGTCAGTTTCGCCAATCGGATTAAGTGGAGCGCCTCTTCACCGTGCTTGGCATTGGAGGTACTCTCCAAAGACACCACATATTCGTACCATGGCTTATTTGTCTCGGCCAATTTGTCGATAACGGTAGGAGCCATTTTAGATTTGAAGATTTAGGGTTTCGAACGAAGAAGTTTTTCTGAGTAAGAAGGGATTTTCTTGCAGAGGGTTTTGGAAATGAAGGTTTCAATAAAGTTTGGCTTGAATGACTTTCAAAAGAATATATAGCTCGAGATCGTGGGAAGTCGTACCGGTTTGGTGAAAAACAACGGTTAAGATTATTCGACGATTAATCGGGTATGCGAACAGTCGATCTTCCGAAAAGTAAGCCGCCATTTTATCCTTATTGGTTATTAAATGTAACAGAGCATTTAATGGCTGTTGACCTTCTCTAGGAATTTCAATGATCCCGCCCAAAAACATTCCTTAGGTGTTTTGTCATTCTTTTTCAGGCTTAATCTGGTGATCCTCTTGGTCAGTTCATCTGCATCATGTTCCTGTTTCTTCTGAACACAAGTAGATTCATAAAAAACAACATGAGGTGTTTCCTCCACAATAAGAGTCCTACAGTTGTAAACTTTGAAAGCTTTACTGACTTCAGAATATCCTAAGAATATTCCTTCATCAGCTTTACTATCAAATGTTTTCAACTGATCTTTACCATTATTGTGTATGAAACACTTGCAACCAAACACACGAAAGAAAGAAACAAGAGGCTTCCTTTCATTCCAAAGCTCATAAGGTGTTTTGCCTTGACAGCTTCAGCCCAAAACCTTTTAGGAATATCAGCTTCAGCTATCATTGTCCTTCCAGCTTCTTTTAGAGTCATGTTCCTTCTTTCAGCAACACCATTTTGTTGAGGGGTCCTTGCAGCTGATGTTTCATGAGTAATTCCATTTGCTGCACAATAATCAGATATGATATGATTTATAAATTCAGTTCCTTTGTCAGATCTGATTTTGACCACACTCAGATTTTTCTCAATACTGAGCCTTTTCAGTAATTCTGGCAGCTTTATCTGAGTCTCTTTCTTACTGAGTAAGAATATGACCCAAGTATATCTTGAGTAGTCATCAACTACTACTAGTGTGTATTTCCTGCCATTAGTGCTCACTGGTGTTATAGGACCAAAGAGATCCATATGCAATAACTGAAGTATTCTCTCAGGAGAAACATCTACTTTGCTTTTAAAGGATGCTCTAAATTATTTTCCTTTTTGGCACGCATCACAAATATGTTCCTTACTGAACACTTCATTAGGCAACCCTCTCACAAGAGCTAATCTTGCAAGCTTATTCAGGGTTTTGAAATTCAGGGATTCATTCTTTTATGCCATAACCAACTGGTATCTGTGGAACTTTTAGCAACCAAACATGTATCTTTAGGAGTTGAACTCCAATCAGCAAGATACACATTTCCTTTTCTAGTACCAGTAAGTAATATTTTCTGTGATGTATCATCTTTCACATAACATAAGTTCTTAGAGAACTCAACATTAAAACCCTTATCACAGAATTTGCTTATTGAAAGCAAATTATGCTTCAATCTAGATACATATGAAACACCATGGATATGAACTGAGTCGATTTCCAAAGTTCCATATCCTTCAGTCTGTCCCTTGGAGTTATCTCCAAAAGTGATCTGAGGGCCTCTTTGTTCAACATAGTCACTGAGTATCTTCTTGAATCCTGTCATATGTCTTGAGCATCCACTGTCAAGATACCATACATCAGGGGCTTTTTCATCTCTACTCATCAGTGCTATGTGATCTTTAATCAGCTTTGTGCCCTTGTTTTCCTCCTGAAAAACAGACCAATTCTTAGGTACCCAGTTTGTATAGGGTCCTACAAGGTTAGCTATACCTTTCGGAATCCAAATCTGCCTGACAACTCTAATTACTTTAGAGTGGCTGATTTGTCTTCCATAGACATCAACATACACATTCACTACTCTAGGTGCCTTAGCAGTCTCCTGTGTATGTGTGCTAGCTTTAGCATGAACATGAGCCTTTGAATTTTTCTTTGGTACAGGCCTCTTGTTCAGATGCTTTGGCTTCTGTGCAGCCGGTCTGAATCTTTGTTGACTCGGGTTTAGGTAACCTTAACCCTTAGGCAAGTGGGGTTCAGGTTGCCTGTACTGAAATTTGGGTCTTTCAGTATACTGAGGACTTGGTTTCTTCAGTTGAGAATGTCTCTGCTAAGTGTTTCTCTTCTGAAGATTCCTCTGATGGTTCAGTGTAGATCCTTTCAGGTTTGCATTCTTAGCCTGAGGCTTTGAAGTACTTGCCTGAAATTTTCCAACTGAGTGCTCAGGTTTTCTAGCCTTTACTTGAGGTTTAGGCTTCCTTACCTGATCATTCAGTTTTACTGGAACCATAGGTCCTTTTCCCTTGTCTAACACCTTGGGCATTTCTTCAGTTTGAAGTGTAGGTGCCACTGATTTAACAAAGATTGTCTTTTTGCTACTTGATGCAGCATTCAGATGACCTTGTGAGGTTCCCCCTGGAATGTATCCCAATCCAGATTTTATAGTGACAGATCTCTGGTAACTCTGAATTTCATCTATTACATTAGATGCAGTATTCAATATAGTTAACTTCTTCTGTGCACTATCCTCACAGTTCTGTAGAGTTTCATGCTTCTCAGAGAGGTCATTGAACTTAGTTCTGATCAGCTGAATCTCTTTAGTGGATTTCTCTAGCTTTTCAGTTAGGATCACTATCATCTTCTCTTTCTCTGAGAGTTGTACTTTCAGAACATCCAGTTCATCAGTAGCTCCCATTAATTGAGAAGTAATTTCAGTTTTGCTAGAGTCTTTCCACTTAAGATTATCAGCCTTCAGTTCCTTATTCTGCTCTTGAGTTTCATTTAGCAGTTCTTGTAAAACAACATAGTCCTTCATCAGACTCTCAAAAGAATCCTTCAGGTCAAATTGACTGTTTACAGTTGAACTTGACAACTCTTGTGCTAGTGTAGGAGCAACAACAGAGAAAGAAGAGTTTACCTCCTCAATGGCCATCAGACAGATGTCATCACTTTCACTGTCTGAGAATATCTCATCTGAAGAGCTAGATCCTTCCTCAGAATGTTCTTCTTCTGCAACCATGGCCTTTTTGCTAGAGAACTTCTTGTCTCTTTTAGCTTGCCTTTCTCTTCTCTCCTTAGCACTCAGGTCAGGACAATCATACTGGAAGTGACCTTTCTTTTGGCAATTGTAGCATCTGTTGGCATCATCATCCTGATCACTTTCTTCTTTGGACTTGGAGTCCTTCTTTCTGGATGAAGATCCTTCAGTTTTCAGGTCCTTTCTCTTCTCAGTTGGTTTGTCCTCAGGTTTCTTCTGGTACCTGTGATTCCTGTAATAGTTTTTGTATTTTCCATATCGACTATTAAGTCTTTCAAACCTCCCTGCCATCAGTGTTAGCTTATCCTCAAGCTCATCCTGATTCTTAGCAAGGGAGTTCTCAGACTCTCTAGTTTTACAAGTTTTATCTTTGGCTTTAAAAGCCACATTCTTACTAGATGATGAATCATCTTTGCTGTCAGCCCTTTTAGATTTCTTATCAATTACAAACTCATAGGCCTTCAACTCAGAGAAGACTTGTTGATAGGGCATTGAATTAATGTTTTTGGTGTTTTCAATCACCACTGCATGTATATCCCATTTCTTAGAAAGACCTCTAAGAATTTTCAATGCAACTTCTCTCTGTGGATATTTCTTTCCAAGTGCATTTAGATCATTCATAATGCTAGTGAATCTGACTTCCAATTTGTCAATTGATTCACCTTCTTCCATTTCAAAAATATCAAACTTTCCAATTGCAACTGAAAGTTTATTTTCTTTGATATGATCTGTGCCTTGGCACATTACAGCTAGTGTATCCCAAATTTCTTTTGCAGTATTGCAGTGAGAAATCATACCCATCACACCATCATCAATTGTACTGTATAGTGTGTCTTTAGCAATATAGTCTAGATTGACTAACTTTCTCTCCTCAGGAGTCAGTTGGTCATCAGACTTAGGAAATTCTGCTCTAGGATCATTTCTCTCATTTTCTGTTCCTCTGGGATTCACCACAGTAAATTGGAATGGCCCTTCAGAGACCATTCTCCACATACGTTCATGTTTAGAATACAGGTGAGCCTGCATTCTCAATCTCCATAGATCATAGTTGTCTACTGAGAACATGGGAAGTTTCTTAGAAGACATTTTATCTGAGTCTTTTAAGAATTCAGCAAATAAGATCAGTTCAGATAGACCACAAGTATTTTAGCAAATAAAACTTTGGTCAACAAAGCAGGTGGTCAAGTTGAACCACTGCTCTGATACCACTTGTTGGTATCAGATCAGAGACGGGTTTTAAAAATGGATCTGTTCAGGTGATCACTTCTAAAATAAGTGATCTTTTGAATAACCGCTCTGATACCACTTGTTGGTCCCGGTGCAAACGAGTCTTACACGTGTATGGGGGGGGGAATACACGTGTTTAGTGTTTTTAAAACTTTTCTTTTGCTGAGGTCAGCTTGGGTCAGGTTGTCCTGATGATTTGGACCTGAGAAGTACAAATAGCTCTGAGTCAAAGTCTACTGAGACAGTGATCCTGAGCTGCTTTCAGATACCTCAGATAATCCCAACTGAGTCCTGAGTTTTCAGAGATCCTGAGTTGCTTGGATCAGATAACTAACTTACTGAACCCTCAGAAGAGTAAGTTCAGTTTGGTAACTATCTGTTCTAGCTACTCAGATGTGCGGAATGGTTGGCCCTTAGTTTATACTCGTTTTAAGCTTTTGCTGAAAACCTTCCTTTAATGGAATAGTCATTAGGCTGTGATTCAATTATATACAGCTTCCAGTGGATTGATTCCAACTGAAATATCAGTGAAAATATGCTTTAAAAACAAGGTTATGCAACAGATAAATCAAGCAAAACAGAAAGCAAAGAACACAACAATTTATAGAGGTTCAGAGACTCAAGCTCCTACGTCCACTCTCCCTGATTTCTTGAGAGAAATTCACTAATCACTTCATTGAGCTTTCTGACTACCTCTGTAGTTTACTTACTCAACTCGGCCCTGAGTTTTCTGACTACCCCTGTAGTTTAGTTACTCAACCCGACCTTGAGCTTTCTGACTACCTCTGTAGTTTACTTACTCAACTCACACAAGCTTTCAGACTACCACAAGTAGCTTACTAACTCCTTCTCTAGAGCTTTCTGACTACCTCAATGTAGTTTACTCACTCTTTACAACTCCAATCTCACCAACAATCACACTCAGACTACCTTACAAAGGGTTTGGGATTTCTTGGTTGGTTTCCAACTAGGATGAGATATCCTTTACAATAAAGAATAATGCAAAGGCTAGGATATATCGACTAAGCTTTGGATATATCTTATCAAGCTAGGCTTAGTGGATAGTGCTCTCTTCGATTTAAAGCACTTGGGAAATTCTTGGGTTTTCGAGTGCTTCAACTTGCAATAATAAGTTTGAGCTCTTGAGTTGCTTACAAATTTCCCGTAACCTTACAATGTAGAAGGTCACAAGTATTTATAGGCATACACCAAGGTCACTCTTGAAAAACTATCCGTTGGAGGAGATAGCTTCGTGAGTTTCCTCTTATGGTGTGTGAGGAAAGGCTATATTTAGGGTTTGAAACTACCTAACATGTTTTAGGCAATAGCCTTTCATGTAGTCGGTCTTCACTTTTTGCAGTCTGGAACTTTAGTACTTCTGACATCTTTTTCAGCGACCTGTCACTGTCAGTGTCAGTATGGTACAGTGCTGTCTTCCTCTTTTTGACTTTTGCCTCCAGTTAAAGGTAGACAACTCAACGACTCTTTTTGGTTACATTCTCTAAGTGATATAACCTTAACAACACTTATTCTTAGTTCCTTTTGTCTGCATTTGAATGTCTTAGCAAATATCTATTTTTATAAGGAATCGCGATCTTCTCAGTATTGCATCCTTCAGATAGATATGTTCAGTGCCTCGGAACATTCAGGTTTATACTGAGCATTCAGTACATTACTGAGTCTTCAGTAATTACTGTGCTTTCAGTATTCTTGATCTTCAGTTCTTCAGTCTTCTGCGTCTTCAGAGTCTTCTGAGTCTTCAGTGTCTTCTGGGTCTTCTGAGTCTTCTGAGTCTTTATGGTCTTCTGAGTCTTCACAGATATACTGACTGATATACTGAGTCTTCATGCTGAGTCTTCAGTTCCTCAGTTTCATACTGAGTCTTCAGATTCTCAGTTTCATACTGAGTCTTCAGATTCTCAGTTTAACACTGAGTCTTCAGAAACTTCAGTTTCTTCAGAAACATACTGAGTCTTCAGAATCTTCAGATCCTATCCTGATTTATATCTGCTGACTATACATTTTGCAGATATCATCCTGAATACTCTAAAACTGAATCCTGACTCAACTATCAAGATTATCCTGAACATGTCATACTCAGGGGTTTTGGGATCTAATCAAAATCATATATCTTTATTAAATTCATCTCCCAACACTACCAATATCAATGAATAAATGTCCATAAATTAATACTATGACATTTTGTCTTGCCAAATTACTACCAATATCAATGAATAAATGTCCATAAATGAATAACATAAAGAGCAGAACACTAATATATTCACGGCCAACACTCCTTCATTACATACAACCAATATTCTTAGTTCTTAACCCCAACAACAACTTAAAGTGATACGGAGAACAGGATAAGCATAGCTGCAATTGAATACAACAATAAAATAGAAAATCGTGCTGTTGGGAAATTTGTAGTTAGTTTTGATGGAAGTTCCAAAACAGTTTGTAATAAGGACCAGTCAGACCTATTAGCTGACTGATGACTTAGAATCAGGATAGGATGACCAGCTGAGTTGTATAGACATCTGATGTAAAAGATAGGTCACATATTGAGGGGGAACTCAATATGTATAGGTCAGATCAGAAGCCAAGACGAGTCAGAAGACAAGATAAGTCAGAAGACAAGACAGGTCAGAAGACCAGACGAGCCTGAAGACCAGATGAGTCAGAAGACCAGACGAGTCAGAAGACCAAACGGGTCAGAAGACCAGACGAGTCAGAAGATCAGATAGGCTAGTTAGTTAGATGATCAGGTGAAGAAAAGAAGATCAAGACCAGAAGACCTATATCAGTCGAGTCTGCTAGTTGAGCTAAGATAACTTGCATCAGAAGACTCTATAAGGTAGAATGATCAGTTTTATCAGATCAGGTCAGCTCACACCAGGTGTCAACTGTTGTTACACCAAGTCATACGTTGTCAATCAGAACAAGAAGAATGTCAACTTTAGTTGGTAGAACAAACACTGAATAAGTGTACTTGTTAACCAATGAGAATGAGACACGTACGTACGGAGCTGACAATGCGGAATTCGGCGCTGCATAGTCAAACGGCTAGAAAGGACAAACTTACACTCTTTCAGCCATGCCGTTCCTGAAGCACGTCACATCAAGCCTGCAAACTACCAAATATAGCCTGAAATTCAAATTGCTCTCCAACGGCTATATGATTTCGAGGTCTATAAATATGGGATCAATCTTCATAGTGAAGACACGGAAATTATCATCAAGTTCAAGCTATATCAAGATTTCCGCACAAAGAACACAAATTCAAGATTATTTACTAAGTGTTCATTCCATTAGTTCTTAGCATATAATTCTTATCCACTAGCTTAAGGATACCTCAAAACTAGGATAGAATTCCAGTTGGAACAAACAACAAATCTTTACCCAAACTCAAAGTTAGGTTAAGTTTGTTTAGCAAGATTTCAGACTAGGGTTTCTAGTTCTGACCTCTAGGATCGGTTAAGTGAGAACTCCTTAAACATCTGTTGGTTGTACTGTGTTGGACTAACACAATAAACTTTGTCCAGTTGGTTAGTTGGTGCCCCTTGTGATAGGGAAGAGTAGACGTAGGACTGTTGTCAGAACCACTATAAAAATCTTGTGTGTATTTACTTGTTCTTACATGCTTCACACTACTGAACACAACCTGAGTTTAAACTGCATACATATTCTGAGTTAAGATTAGTCTGCATCAAACAACTGATTGAAAACAGACTGTAGAATCTGATCTTAGAATTGGTTTTTCACATGGGTTAGAAACTTGCTTCCGCACATCAGTTAAACTGATAGACACCGAACTGATCTGCCATCAGGCGATCAGTAAGTTGGATATCAGTCAAAACTGATTCACACGGACTTTGATCAGGCAACTTGCTTTCACACCTGATCTTGCACAAAAAGTTTTCAGAAGTCTATTCACCCCTCCCCTCTAGACTTATGCCCTCACAAAACCCGTTCGGGGACTGTTGGTCCCGAAAAACCCGATTTAAAACTCGTAAAATCTCAATGGGAGGTGACTTAATTTTTTTTTCGAATGTGTTATGCAGATTTGCTAAAGTATGTATGACAGTTAATATGAAAGCAAATAAGAACACACATATTTTTATAGTGGTTCGGACAACTCGTCCTACATCCACTCTTCCCTTCATGGGGCACCAACTTAACCAACAGATGTTTACCAAGTTCTCACTCAAACGGGACTTATCACCATCTAAGGGATCGCCTACCCTCCATTTCGAGATTGCTTAGATGTTTACCGAGTTCTCACTCAAATGGGACTTATCACCCTCACGGGATCGCCTACCCTCCCTTTCGGGATTGCTAGATGTTTACCGAGTTCACACTCACCTACAAACTTAACCGACTAATTTGGGTAAGGTTTGTTTGGTTTCCAACTAGGTTGAAATTTTCCCTTACATTTGTTTAGCCTCAATGTTAAGGATGGGAAAATCTCTCTAAGCTTAGGATATAACATTTGTGCTTAGATCTAGGGTAGAACACTTTTGAATATATGTGTGTATTTCTTGCTCTGTGTTATATGAATGGAGTTGCTTGAATATTTGGCTTTTATTTCACTTTGCAGATCCTCCATTATCTTCTTTTGAAGATAGTGCAATAAATTTATAGTGTGGATTTAAATATTACCGTTGGAAAGTAATATTCAAATCCATACTAATAACTTCCAGCTTTTCTTTGTCCTTTTGCACTTTTCCTTGCAGCTTTATGTCACATCAATATGTGTGTTGTCTTCTTATTGGTCAGCTGCTTTTGTGTGTCTAATCGGATCGATCAAGACGTCGACATTGTTCATCACTTCGATTACGTCGCTTTGATCCGGTCCGGCTGAAATCGATCTGTAGAAATCAGTCCGCAGATTTACGGTGTCTTGAAAATCACTTTCATCGGTTGTTTTCACTTTGTTCATCGATTCTTTGAAATCACTTTTTCATCCGAATCGATTTCCTTTATTCATCCGAATCGATTTCACTTTGTTCATCGACCGATTTCAAATTCCGATTTGATTTTTCTCTACTTTTGATTTATGATTTCTTCACAACATTTTATCGACTTTTCTTCATCACAAATCAAGATGCTTCTTCTTGTTCAAATTTCATCGCTTAACTTCGAAACTCATCCTACTCATCCGATCTCATCAAATTTCGTCTGCTGACCTTTGTCTGATCTCAATCATCTTCGTCTGATTTCATGAGTTCCCCCTTAACTTGTTATCTGTAGATTAACTTAAATAACACAAGTTGATAATGTTTTGGCATAATTAATCAAAACTAAAATATCCCAACAATTTCCCCCTTTTTGATAATGATGCCAAAACTAACTAACAATAGAAATGTACGAGAAAAACAGTGTTACTTAAACAAGAGAAATGATGAAGAACATTGTTTTTATTTTAAAAATGAGAAGATGATTGTCAACCTCCATGAATTTTATAAAATTTATGCATTTTAAACTAAATGGGTTTTAATAAAAAAGATCAGTTCAGTGTTCACATTAAAATCTAGTGAACTTTTGAACCCCTGCTCTGATACCGCTTGTTGGTATCAGATCCGAGACAGGTTTTAAAAAATAGATCTGCTCAGGCGATCACATTGAAAAAGTAATCTTTTGAGCACCCGCTCTGATACCAATTGTTGGTCCCGAAAAACCCGATTTAAAACTCGTAAAATCTCAATGGGAGGTGACTTAATTTTTTTTTCGAATGTGTTATGCAGATTTGCTAAAGTATGTATGACAGTTAATATGAAAGCAAATAAGAACACACATATTTTTATAGTGGTTCGGACAACTCGTCCTACATCCACTCTTCCCTTCATGGGGCACCAACTTAACCAACAGATGTTTACCGAGTTCTCACTCAAACGGGACTTATCACCATCTAAGGGATCGCCTACCCTCCATTTCGAGATTGCTTAGATGTTTACCGAGTTCTCACTCAAATGGGACTTATCACCCTCACGGGATCGCCTACCCTCCCTTTCGAGATTGCTAGATGTTTACCGAGTTCACACTCACCTACAAACTTAACCGACTGATTTGGGTAAGGTTTGTTTGGTTTCCAACTAGGTTGAGATTTTCCCTTACATTTGTTTAGCCTCAATGCTAAGGATGGAAAAATCTCTCTGAGCTTAGGATATAGTATTTGTGCTTAGATCTAGGGTAGAACACTTTTGAATATATGTGTGTATTTCTTGCTCTGTGTTCTATGAATGGAGTTGCTTGAATATTTGACTTTTATTTCACTTTGCAGATCCTCCATTATCTTCTTTTGAAGATAGTGCAATGTATTTATAGTGTGGATTTAAATATTACCGTTGGAAAGTAATATTCAAATCCATACTAATAACTTCCAGCTTTTCTTTGTCCTTTTGCACTTTTCCTTGCAGCTTTATGTCACATCAATATGTGTGTTGTCTTCTTATTGGTCAGCTGCTTTTGTGTGTCTAACGGATCTGATCAGCACGTCAGATTACTGTTCATCACTTCTGATTCTGGTCGCCTGATCTGGTCCGCTGAAATCTGATCTGTAGAAATCTGGTCTGCAGATTTCTGGTGTGCTGAAATCACTGTTCATCAGAAGCTGTTTTCACTGTTCATCAGTTGCTGAAATCACTGTTCATCCGAACTGATTTCACTGTTCATCCGAACTGATTTCACTGTTCATCAGACCTGATTTCAGCTCGCCTGATTTCAGATTTTTTCTCGCCTGATTTATGATTTCTTCACAACATTTTATCAGCTTTTCTTCATCACAAATCAGCATGCTTCTTCTTGTTCAGCTCATCAGTTAACTCGAAACTCATCCTACTCATCTGATCTCATCAGCCTCGTCTGCAGCCTTGTCTGATCTCAATCATCTTCGTCTGATTTCATGAGTTCCCCCTTAACTTGTTATCTGTAGATTAACTTAAATAACACAAGTTGATAATGTTTTGGCATAATTAATCAAAACTAAAATATCCCAACAGGGACCTACAAGTGGTACCAGAGCGGTGGTTCTACGGACCACTGACTTTGAGTATCATCGATTCTTGAGGTAGAATCATTGTGGTCACTTGAACAGATCTTGAAAAACCTGTTTTTTAAATTCATCTATTTTCAAAACTCACAGTTAGCATGGATAATACATCTGGTATGTATCATGATCTACCCAAGTTTTCTATTGACGAGTATGCAGGCTGGGTCATACTTATGAGCAATCATCTTGGAGCTATAAGCAGCAGATCATGATGGAAGTTCTTGAACAAGGACCTATCATTATCTACCACAACAATCCAGCTGAAGGAGGTGATCCAGAATTTTCAGTTGGAGCCAGAATCAGGAAGAGTCCTTCTCTGATGGATGCTGAGGAAAGGAAATTGTCCAATCTGGATACTGTGGCCAAATACCTCAAGACTGCGAAGCAGATGTGGGATACTCTAGCTGAGATATGCGAGGGAAATGACCAGATAAAGGACAACAGATTACAGGCCGAACTGGTTAAGTTCGAGAAACTCAAGATGCTGCCCAACGAGACGATCAACCAGCTAGATGGAAGAATTACCATGTTTATCAACAAATTCAGAGAGTTAAGACCGTCTCATACAAGTTTTTGTCTATTACTATACTTTTAGGCGTAAGAAAGTTGTTGGGAACATAATACTTATAAACTCAATCATGCCATATGACTTTTTTCTAGTAATACGTATTAATGAGTCAAATGTAATATAATTAAAAATACGTGTAATTTTCGATATTTAGTAGATTTATTTATTATTAATTAAAAAATTTGGGTTTGTTTGACTCATTTTTATTAATTAAATAACGTAAATGTTTAGTGGAGAAAAAAAACACGTCAATGTTCGGTGTATCTATTGGTTCCAAAAAATTAGGAAATGATACGTGGAATCTAAGATTTGAAAATTCGATTTAGTTGGCTTTTTTAGATGATAAAAATTTGAGAAAAAACATAAACCAAGACATAATTAATACCAAATTTATATAAAATGAAAAACCAAACTAATTAATGAAGATTGATAATTTTATTTTAATTAAAATAATTAATGAAGATCTATATTATAGACATGGTTCCATGCACGATTTCCTATATTATATACTAGAAAGTTTCCTATATTACCGTGCGTCCACCATTTTTTTTTTCGAAAAATACACCTCCACCATTTTATAATATAAAAGTTTCATTTTATTCATTATTTTTTTCAAAACAAGTCGGTCCTTTTGATACACTTGTGCAACAATCTTGTAATACTATTGAAATCAAAGTCTGTTTTACTTGCTTTTCTATACATAAATCTTGAATATATCATGCCCCACGTGATACCCAGCACTCCAACGCCCCGTCGCATTGCATTGATCCACGTCAGATTAGAGATGTGTTGCGGGCTGAGCGGACTTCAAATTTGAGATGTGTTGTGGGCTTCAAATTATTAACTTTTCTCTCTCCAATTTTTTTTTTGCCAAATGTAATTAACTTTAACTAAAAAAATAAACAAATAAATCCACATCAGATTTACCTGAAAGACCACATTTGACAGAAGGTCATAAGACCAAAAAGTTGAATTTTATAAAGTTATAGGACGAAAATCAAACAGTCAAAGTTACTAGGACCAAAATCAAAATAAGTCAAATTTACAAGACAAAAAAAATCTATTTCCCCCTTTTTTTAATATATTAACTTTTGTTTACTAGTTTTAAAAAATATATTAAAATTAAAAAAATTATAACATATATAATACATTATTAAAAAAAAAAATTAAGGCTACTTGTAGGTGACTTTTTTGGGACAGAGCCGCGGTACTTGGCGGTATTCCTATCGGCAGTGAGTTGGTGTGGTGGGCTCGTGGTGGCTTCACATCGATTGCATTGATTTGGAGATTTGGAATTTTGAGAAGAGATGCCTGTTAAATCTTTCGACGTTTGCGTGAAAGGCGAGAACTGAAAATTGTGATGTTTTAATTTTTCTAGTCCGGTTTTAATGTCATAACAATCACGAATTTTAGTGAAGAAGCTGATCATGAAAAGTTAAAAAAATATCACTAAATCACAAAGCGTTAGACAATTCAATGTGTTTTGATCATAACCAAGGCCCACAACTCTTAAAAAAAATAAATCATGATTTAGACGTGAATATTTAATTACGAATTTAAGTTTGCAAATGTATATATTATTCAATTAAGGATTATAGCTTTCCCAGTTTTTTAATTTTTCATTTATGTTTGTCTATACCATTTGGGGTTCAAGTAGATTTACATATATTGCTTAAACGAAATAAGCACACTACTGAATACTACAAAGTAATTTCCTCATTTAAGAATACGCTTAAAAAATAAATAAACAAAGTGAAAATAAAGTCTGATTTTTTAAATATCTATATCAATTGATGTTCTGAATTCAGAATCTGATTCTTCCTTCTCCAACCTCATTGCTTCAGTTTTTTCTTACTTTTTTTAACTTTAAAAAATAATAGAAACAATTCCACTAATTAACCTAAACTCAAAAACAGAAAACTTTTAGTTAGCAAGCACAACTGATAGGATTGTGATTTGTTCTGAACAGTAACAAAATGCCAGAAAGACCATTGACTTCTAATCTTCTGATATGAAAGTCTATTGCTAGTGAGTAGAAAAGCTGAAATACGTTTAGCTGGTTGATGCCTTGAAATCAGTTCTGCGTAGAAGTTTGTTTCTGAAACCAGAAACATTGATTCACTACACCATATATGACCTTATGTAACACCTTGTTGTAACACATTTACTTTATGCAACACATTATGGTAACACTATTATAATTTATATATTATGTAACACTTCATGTAACATTTTATTAATATGTAACACTTGCATGTAACACTCTTAAATAGATAACACTTCTTAAGTAACACCTTTACATAGATAACACTTCTTAAGTAACACTTTTACATATGTAACACTTCTTAGCAACACTTTAACAAATGTAACACTTTTTAAGTAACACTTTAACATAAGTAACATTTTTAGGTAACACTTTTACTTATAAATCATATTTTAGTATACTTTGTATTTAATTATTTAAATAAATACACATATAAATATATTTTATTTATAATACATATAATTAATATATTATATTCACTACATTTATTTATGTATATTTTTTGTGTAAAAAAAATTATATTATTTATTATCTTAGTAAATAATATATAATTATTTTATAAATATAATTATAATATTTAAAAAAATTAAGTTCATATCAATTAAATTTATTACCTAAGACGTACAAGGTGATCAGACAAGAAGAATGTCAACCTAAGTGTGGAACTGACAATACAGGACAAAAGTGTTTCAGAGTTAAACGACTATAAGGGACAATATAGCACGCATTTAGCCATGCCGCCTCTGAGTACATCAAGTCAGCCCTGCAAGCCTACCTTAAATAGATCGAAATTCGAATTGCTCTCCAACGGCTAGTTCAATTTCATGCCTATAAATATGAGATCAAACCTTCAGAGTAAGGTTACTGAAATTATACACAAGCTCAAGCTACAAGCAATTTCCGCAAGAACACCAAGAACTCAAGAAATATTCTAAGTGTTCATCCCATAGGTTCTTAGCAAGAAATCTTATCCTTTAGCTTTAGGCTACTTAAATACTAGGATAGATTTCCAGTTGGAAACTATACAAATCTTTACCCAAACCGAGTGATAGGTTAAGTTTGTGAGCAAGATTTCAAACTAGGGTTTCTAGTCTTGATTTTTGGGATAAGTTGAGTGAGAACTCCATAAACATCTGATTGTAAGGTGTTTGGACTAACACATTAAACTAAGTCTAGTTTGGTAGTAAGTGCCCCTGGACTGGGAAGAGTGGACGTAGGACAAGTTGTCCGAACCATTATAAATTGTGTGTTGTTTATCTGTTTTACACTATTGCACACTACTTTTCTGATAAGCTATCATGCATATTCTAAGAGGAGATCAGTTCTGCATCAAGCAGCTGATCTGATCAGTTTGACCTTTATCATCGTTGTTGGGAAATTAGGGGTGCCCGGATCTATTCGAGGTGAATTTAAATACATATTTAAATTAATTAATTAATTACTAACATGAATTAATCCTAAATCAATTGAACATAATAATTAATAAGCAAATAAACAACATGCGTACACATAATCCACGTAAATCCTAAGCATGCAGAATCTAGGAGTTACGAGATTACAAACCTCTTGTAGAGACAACCGTTGAGACGATGGATCAACCCAAAGTGCCTTCTCAAATATGTCCCAAGTCCACGAACTTAATCCGGTGGGAGGATTCTCAACGAACGATTTTAATTTAATGGAAAAATAAAATATTTGCCACCACCTTTGTGGATTACTAATTTTTCCAACACATGAAATTACATTGGGGATGAAAAATTCATCCCCTATATATAGGACAAGGGGGGACAAAAATTTAGGTCACTTGGGCATTGGAAAATTTCCTTGCTTCTTCCTCATGATACAATCTAGAATATATCCAATATATTCTATTTCCCAAAATATCTCCCAACAAAATCTTCTCCTCCTTCTTGCCCAGCATTATTTTCGAAAATTTCAATGATAGGGAAGAAAAAATATCTTTGACTTTTCTTGAATTTATGGGATAAACTTGTATCTCAAGAATACATATTCCATAAAATATTTCCAAGAAAATCAAGAAAATCTTTTCTCTCTCCTACTCATAATTTTCGAAAATATCATGGAAAAATAGGCAATAATATTTTCTTCTCCTTTTCATTAATTGAACTTTAATTGGGCTATTTGAGAAGCCTTTAGGAGAATTAAGATTGGACCTCCAATGGGCTATGAAGCTTTAATATTTAGCCAAAATATTATTCAAGCCCATTAATATTAATTTACTCCACTATAAAATTAATATTGAACTATTCATCTTAACCCACATTATGACTTCACAATAATATGGCTCCCGGTCATTATTTCCCGCGTTTAAGATTATCTTAGTCCATTAATTAATTAAGCTACTGAACCGACTTCATATTAATTAATATCTTTGTCCTTGGAGTAAAGACAGCTCAACATTATTATCCATACCGGAAATAAATTTCCACTTGCAAGATTTGGTATGATAAAGATTCTGAGCCCACCAATGGGACAAATCAAGCAAGCCGTACTTGCACGCGATTCTCCGTATTAAATCTTAGCAATCGTCATGTAATCAATAATATTGCTCAAGATACAAGGTATCGAATCACATTGATTCTCTTCCCATCATAAGTCAAAGCAATAGTTATTAATTTTACACGATCTTATTTAAGGGATGAAGATTAAGAAATAACGAACCACTGAGGTCTAATTCTTGTATATTCAGTACCGAAGAATTTGTCCTCCTGTAGGTCCTATTCAGCGCATTATAATGCACTAGTGTAATCTCTTGGTCAAGACAAGTCAATCTGAGACTTACACATCAACCTTTCATGATGGATTGTTCATTTCCATCTGGGTTGTGAATTTGTACTTAGTCACGAGGAACTGTTAATTTGATCTTCTATGATTTGGTATCACCAAATTAACTGCAACGTAACACGTACTTACTTATTGAACAGGTATGTAGTAAATATATATAACATTCATTCATATTTAATGCAACATGTGATTAATAATTTATTTCAGTAAATAAATAAGAAATTCAGTTTGGTTATACAAAGTAAAAAGCTTACATTTCAGTATAACCTCAACAATCTCCCACTTATACTCAAAGTCTGCTTTTAAGTATACTACATCATGTCTCGTGTTCTATGTGACATCTAATGTCATCTACACGAACCTAATAATATTTCTCCCACTTATACTCAAAGCAGATTGACAACGGTCTTGACACCCATTCCTTCCACATGTCTCTCGAATGTACTCTGAGGCAGACCCTTTGTAAATGGATCTGCTAGGTTGTCTTCAGACACTATCTTTGCCACCTCTATGTCTCCTCTCTTAACGATTTCTCGTATAAGATGGTATTTTCTTTCTATGTGTTTGCTGGCCTTGTGGGCTCTCGGTTCCCTAGAATTTGCAACTGCTCCGGCGTTATCACACTAAACCGTGATCGTGCTAGGCAAATCCGTAATGACGTCCAAGTCCACCAGGAATTTCTTGAGCCAAACCGCTTCTTTCGCTGCTTCACAAGCAGCTACACTTTCGGCTTCCATGGTAGAATCAGCGATGCATTTCTGCTTAACGCTTCTCCATGTCATGGCTCCTCCCCCCATGCAAAACACACTACCCGAGGTTGACTTTCTGGAGTCTATGTCTAATTGGAAATCTGAGTTCGGGTAACCGATGGGGATTAGACTGTCTGATTGATAAACTAACATTCTGTCCCGTGTCCTCTTTAGATACTTCAGAATGTTCTTAACTGCAGTCCAATGCTCTTTCTCAGGGTTACTTTGATATCTTGCCACCATGCCTACGACAAAGCAAATATCCGGTCTCGTGCACAGCAATGCATACATGAGGCTTCCTACAGCCGAAGCATAAGAAATGCCCTTCATGTCATCTATTTCCTTTTGTGTCTTTTGACACATCTCCTTGGATAGATGGATTCCGTGTCTGAAAGGCACAAAGCCTTTCTTGGAATCTTGCATGCTGAATCGCTTCAAAACGGTGTCTATATATGAGGTTTGCGAAAGCCCGATCATCCTTTTCCTGTGATCTCGAGTGATCTTGATCCCTAGGACGTGACCAGCTTCCCCTAAATCCTTCATATCAACCTGTTTTGATAGCCATGCCCTTACGTCTGACAACATCTTTACATCGTTCCCGATGAGCAGAATGTCATCTACGTATAGTACCAAGAATACCAAAGGCAGTTCCGTCACGCTTTTTATAGACACAACTTTCGAAATTATTTTGATCAAAACCGTAGGATTTTATAACTTGATCAAAACACTGATTCCAAGCATAGGATGCTTTCTTTAGCCCATAAATGGACTTCTTTAGTTTGCAAACCAGATGCTCTTGGCCTTTTTCAATGAAGCCTTCGGGTTGTTGCATATAGATCTCTTCGTCAAGACTTCCATTAAGGAAAGTTGTCTTGACATCCATTTGCCAGATCTCAAAGTCTAGATGCGCAGCAATCGACAAGAGAATGCTGATGGACTTGAGCATGGCTACGGGTGAAATGGTTTCCTCATAGTCGATCCCTTCTTTTTGAGTGTACCCTTTCGCCACGAGTCTCGCTTTAAAGGTTTCAACCTTTCCGTCCGGTCCCCTTTTTCTCTTGTATACCCACTTACATCCAATGAGTTTTACCCCACTAAGTGGTTCGACTAGCTCGCACACTTTATTGTGATCCATTGAAACCATTTCAGGTTCCATTACTGTTTGCTAAGAAGTTGCATCCTTGTCTTGGATCGCCTCGTTGTAGGACCATGGATCTGATTCTTCTCCTGAGATCAAGTTCGAGGACTCTCCTATCCCCAAGAATCGCTCGGGCTGCTTAACAACCTTCCCACTATGACGAGGTTCTGGTTGTGTAGGTGTGACGCTTGATATGTCGTCTTGTACAGTTGGCAACAGAGTTGGCCCCTAAGTTCTTCTAAGGTAATCTCGCTTCTAGGCTTTTTATCGTTCATATAGTCTTCTTTAAAAAAATCTAAAGTGCGTACTAATTACGATCTTTTGATCTTCGGGACCATAGAACATGCATCCCTTAGTTTCTTCGGGGTACCCTATAAACAACCTTAATTCTGAACGTGCATCCAATTTACCAGCTTCCTTATCCAACACGTATGCCGGACACCCCTAGATCCTCATGCGTCCTAAGCTGGGCTTGCGCACCATCCACAATTCCCTAGGGGTTTTGGGAACCGATTTGGATGGCACTAAGTTCAGAATATAAGTTGTTGTTTGCAAGGCATAACCCCAGAACGATTTTGGTAAATCCGCATAACTCATCATTGACCTTACCATTTCTAGAAGCATTCTATTTCTTCGTTCTGCAACCCCGTTTTGTTGAGGGGTACCAGGTGTAGTCAACTGGGATGCAATCCCTTCATCCGATAGGTAGTTTAAGAATTCATCGCTGAGGTATTCGCCTCCACGATCAAATCATAGAAATTTGATACTCTTTTTCTTATGATTCTCTACTTGAGCCTTAAATTCTTTGAATTTATCAAAGGTCTTAGATTTATGCTTCATTAGGAAAATGTATCCATAGCATGAGTAATCATCGATAAATGTAATGAAATACTCGTAGCCACCTCTTGCTTTGATTTGCATTGGACCACATACATTGGTGTGAATGATCTCCAACATTTCTTTAGCTCTAAGCCCCTTGGCTCCAAATGCCCTCTTGGTCATCTTACCCTCCAAGCACGATTCGCAAGTTGAAAATGGTTCAATCAGGAGGGACTCCAATAAACCATCTTGCACCAACCTTTGGATCCTTTTCGGGTTAATATGACCTAATCTTAGGTGCCAAAGAAGTGTCTCGTTCACATTTGTCGATGTGTTATAGGATGTATTCTGTGAGTGATGTGCACAATTAATAATATAGAGATTGTTCCGTAAAGTTCCTCGACAGATAACCACATCGTTATGCAAAACAGTAACATGTTTATTAAAACGAACAGAATATCCATCAGCAAATAGTTTTGAAATAGAAATAAGGTTTTTGCGAAAAATAGGAACATAAAGAACATCTCTTAAAATTAAACTCTTGTCTTCAAAAGACAGATGCACGTCTCCTACTGCTTCAGCTGCCACTCTCGTAGCATCGCCTAGCGTGACGAGGATCTCTCTCCCACTAAGTTGTCGGGTCCGCTTGAACCCCTGTAATGTGAAACAAACATGATCAGTGGACCCCGTATCCATTACCCATGAGTGGGTAGCATACGCGGCTAAACAAGTTTCAACAACTAGTGCGTGAGAATTACCTTTCTTTCCATTCCTTTTGGGTTTGGAATAGGCTGACCTCCAATATCCCTTTTCACCGCAGTTAAAACACTTCCCCTTGGCCGGTTTCTTTACTCCTCCCTCCCTCTTCACCTTTCCTTTGCCCTTGGCAAAGCTTTAGTTAGCTTCACTCTTGGTCTTCTTCTTCTTCTTCATACCTCCTTTTGGTCTAGAAGAGAAAGATGGACCAGCTGCCGCTAAGGCTTGGCTGCTCTCTTATAATATTCCTTCAGCCGAGACTAGAGCTTGTAGCAGATCAGGCAAGGAGAACTTCTGATTGTTCATTTGGTAGTTGAGCCTGAACTGCTCGAAGCTTTTGGGCAGTGAATGGAGTATGAAATCGATTTGGGTCTCGATATCATATTCAGCACCAAGTACCTCAAGTTTGTTAAGGTGAGCCATCATCTGGAGAACGTGTTCCCTTACGGGCATTCCCTCCACCATTTTCATTGAGAGCATGTCTCTCATGGTGATTTGGCGAGCCACACGGTTTTGAATTTGGAACATCGCTTTAAGTTTGACCATGATGCCTACAACAGTTTCAACGTTTTGGTGCTGGTGTTGCAATACATCTGACATAAAAGCTAAGATGGTACACTTTGCCATTTCGTTAGAACGCTCCCAGTCAGCATACTCTTTCTTTTCCGTTTTACTAGACTCATCAGTTGGATTTTCTTGTTTGGGTGTAGTAAGAACCCAGTTGTGATGTTGTGCGGTGAGGACAATAGTAAGTTTTCGATACCAATCAACAAAGTTTTCTCTAGTAAGCAAATTGTCTTTCAGTATATTGAACAGTGGATTAAAAGGTTGCGACATGATGATACTGAAAATAAACATACATCTTGTGTTAATATCCAGATCAACACAATGAAAATCACATAATTCGATCACATGATTCATATTGAAATCTCAAAAAAATATGAACATGCATCAGCCAACATCTCAAAACAGTTTTAAATGAGCCTCTTGGGAGGGTCATCATTTAAATAACATTCAAGCAGGTTACAAACAAGAACAATTACAAACCTTTAATTAAATAATTAATTAACAGTTGGCTCCCACTTGACCAATACAAAATTGACAGGGACTTCGGCGAAGTATATGCATATCAATTTTGTACCTAAGTAATAACCATGATTAAATACATAATTACTTCTTCCTTTTGATCGAGCCTCTTGGGAGGGTCATTGTCGCCACTAATAATAATTCACAATCATCCTTTTGAGAATTTATTCATGTGAAAGCTTTTATGATGGATTGTTCATTTCCATCTGGGTTGTGAATTTGTACTTAGTCACGAGGAACTGTTGATTTGATCTTCTGTGATCTGGTATCACCAAATTAACTGCAACGTAACACGTACTTACTTATTGAATAGGTATGCAGTAAATATATATAACATTCATTCATATTTAATGCAACATGTGATTAATAATTTATTTCAGTAAATAAATAAGAAATTCAGTTTGGTTATACAAAGTAAAAAGCATACTTTTCAGTATAACCCCAACAATCATCTGATCTGATTCAGAAACCTTTCATGATGGATTGTTCATTTCCATATGGGTTGTGAATTTGTACTTAGTCACGAGGAACTGTTATTTTGATCTTACACTTCAACCATTCATGATGGATTGTTCATTTCCATCTGGGTTGTGAATTTATATTTAGTCACGAGGAACTGTTAATTTGATCTTCTGTGATCTGGTATCACCAAATTAACTGCAACGTAACACGTACTTACAATTCAGTTTGGTTATACAAAGTAAAAAGCATACTTTTCAGTATAACCCCAACAATCATCTGATCTGATTCAGAAACCTTTCATGATGGATTGTTCATTTCCATTTGGGTTGTGAATTTGTACTTAGTCACGAGGAACTGTTAATTTGTACTTACACTTCAACCTTTCATGATGGATTGTTCATTTCCATCTGCGTTGTGAATTTGTACTTAGTCACGAGGAACTGTTAATTTGATCTTCTGTGATCTGGTATCACCAAATTAACTACAACGTAACACGTACTTACTTATTGAATGTGTGTCACGATAAATATATATAACATTCATTCATATTTAATGCAACATGTGATTAATAATTTATTTCAGTAAATAAATAAGAAATTCAGTTTGGTTATACAAAGTAAAAAGAATACTTTTCAGTATAACCCCAACAATCATCTGATCTGATTCAGAAACCTTAGAATCTGATTTACTAAACTGGTTTTTCACACGGGTAAAAATTAGCTTCCGCACCATCAGTAAAACTGATAGACACCAAACTGATCAGCTTACCAGCGATTAGTAGGTTGGATATCAGTTTGTACTGATCCACACTCGCACTCTATCTCAGTTAACTTGCCTTCACAACTGATCACACGAAAAGTTTTGGAAGTCTATTCACCCCTCCCCTCTAGACTTCCACCTCACTAAAGCCCGTCCGGGACCTACAAGTGGTATCAGAGTAGTGGTTCTACGGACCACTGGCTTTGAGTATCATCGGTTCTTGAGGAAGGACCATTGTGGTCACTTGAACAGATCTTTGAAAAACCTATTTTTTAAAACTCATTTGTTTTAAACTCACATGTTCAGCATGGATAACACATCTGGGATGTATCATGATCTGCCTAAGTTCTCTATTGATGAGTATGCCGACAGGACTATTCTTATGAACAACCATCTGGGTGCGATAAGCAATAGAATGATGAAGGTTCTCGAGCAAGGACCCATCACCATTTATCACATTAACCCATCTGAAGGAGGTGATCCAGCACATGCAACTGGAGCAAGAATTAGAAAGAGTCCTTCACTGATGGATGTTGAAGAAAGGAAATTGTCCAACCTGGATACTGTTGCCAGGTATATCATTATGAAGACAGTGGACAAGACAAATCGTGAGAAGATCAAGTATCTGAAAACTGCTAAGCAGATGTGGGATACTCTGGCTGAGATATGTGAAGGAAACGATCTTATTAAGGATAGCAGACTGCAAGCTAAACTAGTAAAGTTTGAGAAACTCAAGATGCTACCGAATGAAACCATTAATCAACTTAACCAGGTGGCTTAGCCCACCTGGACACTGGGCTCCTCAATTGAGTGGGAGACCCAGGTTCGATTCCCTTTGGGAAAGAATTGGAGTATGGGAGTTATAAGGTGGCTTGGTGAATTTGTGGAGTGTTTGGGTGCTTGGTGTACTAACTACTAACATCTAACAACTAACTTTGTCCGATCAAAAAAAAATAAAAAAGAAACCATTAATCAACTTGATGGAAGAATCACCATATATGTCAATAAGCTTCATGAACTAGGACGAGAAATGTCTGATAAAGACATTAACTAAAAATCTTGAGATCTTGACCAAGAAATGAGACATGAAAGTAACTGTGATAAAAGATTGCCAAGATATTGCGAAGATGAAGCCAAACAACCTGTTTCTCAGTCTAAAGTGTTGGGAGATGAATTTAATATAAATGAGAATATTTTGATTGGATCTCAAAACCCCTGAGTATGACATGTTCAAAATAATCTAAGGCAGATTAGAATACAGGTTTCAGTATAGTTAGTTCAGGAAATATCTGTAAAATGTATAGTCAGCAGATATTTCTGAGGATTATAAGTTAGGCACACACTGAGGGGGAACTCAGTGAAAATGACTAAAGGCATCTAAAGACTCAGAAGACTTTGGAAGACTCAGAAGAACCTGAATATTTAGGGTTGTACCCGGTTTTCTTACCGGTGAACAAGAAAACAATTTAGTAATGTTCCGATCAATACCACGGTGAAATCAATAACTGACAAGTGATTTGATTACCCAGTTCATCTTTGGAATAGACTACGTCTAGGGGAACCAAGCCAGGATTTGTACTGTATAATATATGCCTAGAGTACTAAAAGTTCGATCCTTTACAACGTACACTACAAGTGATATTTGTAGACATAAATCTAGGGCTACAGTCTTCGTGGGCTTTCTCTCGTGGGCTGATCAGGGTTTCCTTCCTTGCTCTGCAAGTCGCGCTCACGGATATGCTTTTCCTGGATACATCTGTTGGGATTATATTCCCCAACAACATCCCGAGAAATCCGCCTCACCATAACTGCCAGAATCTTGTCCATATATATCTCTAACCAAAGTTGTGACCAATTCGACCGCGACTTCCGGCTCTTTCAAGTCGCACCACGACCTTCATATTATGTCAGGCCGCAGGCGACCTCCCGAAACTCCAAAGCCACCTCCGGTCCTACCCCAACTGGACGAAGTCGGATAACAAGTTACATATGAGATTACCCAATCCCAAGCCTTCCTTAGGTCGGGTTATCACCCCGTACAACAATTGCCCCTCAAGATGAGGTCATGAGCTCGCTTTGGGATCTTATCTTGAATCATCGAAATTAGTCGACTTACAGCAAGTCGATCTTGGGATCTGTGCCCGAGTCAAGTCTCTATCCTTGGGGAGTCTTAGAGTCTCCTAGGTCTCCCCAACCGGCATGACAGGTGACAGGATTGCAATGATGGTTCAGTAGACAGGTGACGTTTCAAGCCGCGAGTTCACCCAATCGGCGATCGCGTGCTCCCTATGCACCACCCATGTCGTCCTAATTTCTGCGGGGGTCCCCAAGAATTCAAAATTTATAATTTCGACCCTTCGTCTCTTTATAAATAGGTCTAGGGTTCCTCCTCAAAATTCTTCCTCTCTCTCGTCTCTCGAAACTCCAGCTTGAACTCCTGTCTTTCCGGCTATTCTTCAGGCACTCGGAAGGTTTTCAGGTAACCGTCTTTCCCCAATTTCACAACAATGGCTTCCGGTTCCCGATCTTCTCCCACGCCCCCTCCATTCCCGGTTTCTTCACCTTCCGACGACAATGATACTGCAATTGCCGAGTTATACAGTCGTAATAACACTGAGACCGCCGCCATCGATCCAGCCATGCCCTCGACCTCCGGGGCTGATGATCAATTTTTAAGGGAGTTGGAAGACATTGTACATATCCCTGCTCTGGAACCGAGCTCGTTTTGCCTGGCCGCACCGGCTGTAGAAGGTGGATCCAGAACCTCCAACCCGCCCCGACAATATGGAGCTTATGAGCGGGTTTTTGATTACTGCTCCTATGAGGCCAGAGCCCCCTATGAGAGACCGGCTCGCGACTATCAGAAGTTGGTCGAGTCGGACTTTGTTGCTTCACAGAAGAAGAATAGGTTGGTTCTTACCGACTACTAAGTCCAGTCCCTCCGCCGCCTTTATAAAGTCCCCCGGGATGTACACTTCTACGGGGCGACACCTGATGAGAGCACCGACCAACCGCCACCTGGGATGGTCGCGGTCAACGAACATACAATGAAGGCCGGGATACAGTTCCCACTCCACCCGGTGATTTCTCACCTACTGGCGGCTTGGAATCAGAGTCTGACCCAGATCACTCCTAATGGATGGAGCTATATTCTTTCCACAATGACTGTGCTGGGACAGGCTGGGCTATATCGGTTGCCAAACTCGGGAGAAATATCTTTCGTGATGATGCCTATTGCCCAAGCCGACGGCTACAATGCCGCGCGACTTCGCCGGGGCAAGGAGCTCGTGAGTGGGATCCCTAACAAAGTCGATGGTTGGCACAGGAAGTGGTGGTTCGTTGGAGGGGCGTGGGAGTCCGTGGACCCTTCAAGCACTCTGCCCATACATGTCCCGACAAATTATGTGAACTGAGTAGAACACGGTAAATCTCATATTCTTGATTCCGAAGTCGTACTTATCTATTTTTTTTTCTTTTGCAGTGTTCACGCCTCCAAAATCCGACCTGTATTGGGACTTTTTGGAGGCCTTCAAACTAATCCGTGATACCCTTCCGAGCTGTCGGGACGTCAACGCCTTGAACTCCGAGCTCGACCATCTCAAGGCAGGCTTATACACATACCCGTGTCATCTGAAGATCCCTTGTAAGTTTCCTTACTCTGTGCTTATTACAACTTTCGATATCGACCTAACTGGTTGGCTTCTCACATTCCTGCAGTTCCTAACACCCCCGTTTACCGCCGTAAGCCTTCTGCGGACATCATGGCCTCACGTAGGAAATCTGTTCTGGAGACATGAGGCGACTGGCGACCTCTGAAACCGCCCCTCCAAAGCCGACTCCCACCGAGGTCATCCCTCCAGGTTCGGTCCCCACTGGTCCCTCTGCTGCCGACAAAGGCAAGAGGAAGGCTACGGGGTCGACTCCGCCGACTTCTGGGCACACTCGGAAGAAAGTGAGGGAGGAGATCTCGACGTACGAGTTCAAAATCAATAGGGGGCTGGGGAAGAAAGATCGGGTCTGCCCCGATCGCAGCCGGCGACTTCGACACCAGCCTCGCCGCCCGCCAGCTCGCAGCCTGCCTCCCTGGCCCGGAGGAGAGGTTGGCACGAAGATGATGGCTCCTTCTTAACGAGTAAGTCCTCATTACGGTTTACCTGATCCTTTTTTTTTCAACATTAATCCTCACAACTCTGATGATTCAACTTTCCTTTACAACCCTGAAATCGACCCCGTTGACTTTTGTCCCGAGGTGGTTAGCTTCCTCAGGAGTCCTCCCCTTGCTTCGGCCGACCTCCCCAATAAGTGGCCGGGGTACATTTCACGAAGCGTGCACAACATGCCCCGGGAGTGGACGCGTACTGATCATGACAACGCCCGTCATTAGAAAATGACGGGAAATATGTACTCAGCCATGGTCCACACTCTCAAGGAGACCTTTTATTTGGAGAGGACCAGTGCCCAAGCCGAAACTGAGCTCCGACATCTCCGTGAGTCCCAGGCTCGTGTGTCCGATCAGGCTGGACTGATCTTGGCGGCGGCCGAGACTCAGAAAGGGTTAGAGAAAGCCAATGGGGAGCATCTTCTGTGGATCTCGACCCTCGAGGGTCGCCTTGCTGAGCTAGAGGGCGTGCTAGCCGAGGAGAAGCTGAAGTCGGCCCAGGCGGAGACCGCACTGGCGGCCGAGAAGCTGAAGATGATCTAGGCGGAAAAGAGGGCGGCCGAGGTGGAGGCTGATTTGGGGGAGGAGCTGGCCAGGGCCAAAGGGGAGCTGGACACTAGGGAGGCCCAGTTCAAGGTCGCCGAAGAGATGAACGCAAATTTCACGTATGTGATGGCCTTTGCGGGAGCCATCCGAATATGTCACCAGGCGAACCCTTCCGGCGACCTTACTGGGCTAGTCGCTGATCTCAAGGAGTATGTCCGGGACAACCCTCTGGCCCCCGATGTTATGTTGGACATCCAAGATTTGGAGGATATGGGCATCGATCCCTCCTTCTTTCCCGATCCAGGGCATATCGTGCGCCTCTCCCTGGCTCCCCGCTAGTTGACCTCTCGGATGCCACATCTTCCGAGCCCTTGGCAGAGAAGTTGACGAGCTCGGAGGTTGCTCCTGCCGCAGCTGCCACTCCTGCCGAGCCCATCGGGGAGGAGATACCGAGGTCGGAGGTTATTCCTCCAACTGTTGTCATGCCTGCTGAGCCCGTCGTGGAGAGGGTCTTAAGCCCCGAAGCCGATCCACCGGTGGTTACGCAACAGGAGACTCCTTTCGGGACGGTCATTACCCCGACCTCGACTGCCCCAGCTGAGAAGGACTGAGATCGCAGCTCTACTTTTTTTTTAGCTCCCCCTTTTCTTTTGTTTTCCGTTGTACTAGCCTTCGGGCTTTTGGTTTATGATGTACTTCTCCCGACCTTCGGGTCTTCTATTAATGGAAGTTATTTTATGTTTTGGTCTGGTGCTTATCTTACTATGTAAAATAAACTCCCATATCTCATCCCCCTCAAGTCGAGGTCGCAAGCTCGTCTTGGGGCCTTGAATTGAACTCGTACAACTTATCAACTTCTGGCAGGTCAGACTCGGGAAATGTGCCTACGCCGACATCTCCTCCTCGGGGAGGCGAAACGTTGTCTCGGTTTTCTGAATCGGTGTGACGGTTGACAGATCTGCAATGATGGCCTGGGTATTAGGTGGTGTCGGGCACCATAAATTGGCCCAACCAAAAGTCGCGTTTTGTCCACGAGCCCCACGTGAACCGCCTATTTTTCTGTGGGGCCCTCGAGAGTTGGAAACTGTAACTTGACCCCCTCCCTCCATCTATAAATAAGGCGGGTATTTCACACTGAAAACTCATACTGTCCCTCTCTGATCTCCCAACTTTTCGCCTCCAAGCTCCGGCTATGGGCGATTCCGGCGACCCTTTCGGTCAGTAAGCCTCTATGGCTCTGTGCTCATTGTTTCCGGCACTAGAACCATCTTTAAGGTTCCACCATCTCGGATTCTGCTTTCACCAGAGGGTGGCCATACAGCCATTTCCAATTTTTGTTGTTACCCGGGCGGCTGATCCACCGCTGCCATGACGGCGGGGCCCCTAACTCACGGTGTCTCGGGCGCCGATCGGGGGAACGGGATTAATGGTGATGGGCCCCTCTTGATACGCGATACAGATTTAATGCGAATCTGGTCATGCCAAAATGCCCATCACAACCCCTTGAGTTTTTTGCGTCGTAAAGATGGCACTCGTGCTTGCTCACACGAGAAGCCCCATTGCAGCATCTGACATTCCAAGGATGTTGTAACATCCTTTTCTGATAGTTTTGCAGCATCTTCCTCAGCGACCTCCGCGTCCGAGTGATGCCACCCCAGTAGCAATGTAGTATAGACCAAGTCGCTAGTTCAAGTGGCTCCGTGGTATAGACCAAGTCGCTAGCTCGATTCCGAAAAATGTATTGTATTGGAATGCTCTCTTTACCGACCTTTGGGTCTATTGTAATGGGGTTTTCCCCGACCTCCGGGTCTTTATTAATGAAATTCTCCTTTTTAATTCCTTCATTGTGTTGACTTGATTTCCTTATGCGAATTTTGCTTAGTCCTTATCGTCTTATTTTGTATGCGACTTGTTTCTTGGACATTTGCGTAGCCGTCTTATAAAGTCGGGGGATGACCGTACCTCTAGGGTGGCGACCTCGCCTCCAGTCTTTCTAAAGTTAGACCTCGGGTTCGCACGTTATCATTCATGTCTTTCATGCGACCTGCATGTTATCGATCATGTCTTTCATGTGATATGCATTTCATCGATCATATGTTTTTCATGCGACCCGCTTGGTTTACACAGGAATCTAACATTTCAAAAAGAAGAGAGAATTATTGTTACAACAAATACTTGTTTACATCTGCTTGATCGATACAAGGACCTAAATCTACTGGTAGTATTTTTTCAAATGAGTTGCATTCTACGGATATTGAGCCTTGGTCCCATCTTCTTTCTCAAGCTCGTATGCTCCGTCTGGTAGGACCTTCGATATCTGGAACGGGCCCTCCCAATTGGGGCCGAGGGTACCTTTTGAGTCTCCGAGTATCTTCTTCAGTACTAGGTCCCCGACCTTAAAGCGTCGAACTCGTACTTTAGAGTTGTAATATTTCTCAGACCTCTGCTTGTATCTGGCATTTATTTGAACTCTTCTTGGGCTCGGCGGCCTCCTTAGCCTCGGAGAGTCGGAATTCCAAGAGCTCCGCTGTGTGTATCAGGTCGCTAGACCGCCTTCGGATGTCGGCATAGCTAGTCGAGTAATTGGCCATCATGCGCCGCCAGAGTTTGGTTCCCTTCTTGAGGCCGGAGACGGCCCTCATTAGTTTTGCTTCATCCCCAATAGGATCTCCTTCCAAGATCAGCTTGTCGGTCCTCTCGATATAGGACCGATCAAACTCTGCATCCCCCTGCTGAGTGTTCATCAGGCGTTGCCTGGTCACCGGTCGAGGCTCCAGGGCAGTAAAGTGTGTCAAAAATAGGCGAGCGAGTTGCTCGAAGGTGTCCACCGACAAGACTGGCAGAGAGGTGAACCATTGGTGAGCCTGGTCGCTTAGGGATAGAGAAAAGAGCCGACATTTGGCCGCATCAGTGGCACCCATGGAGGCTATGTATGAGTTGTACTTTGCTACATGGACCCTCGGGTTCGTGTTTCCACTGTAGCGATCCAAGGTCGCGACATTAATCTTCCTTTGGGTGGTTGCCAAGGTGACCAGAGTTCCGAGCGGGGAGTCGGGGACAGCGAGGAAAGGGTCCGACCCCACCGGCCCACTCCAACTCTCCATACGCTCCATACTATTGGACCGTGCGGGTCAGTGCCGCGACCTGTACGTCGCGACTGTCTACTGTTGCTTTCATTGTCGGGGGGGTCATCGCGACGCACGGTCGATCCCCTCGGCACGTCATTGTGGTGGAGATTCAGCGCCTGGGCCAGGTCACGCTCTATCTGATCGGCTCACCGAGGCTCGGATTGCGCCTCATCTTTGATGAACCTTGGGGCTTTTTGGTTCCCCAGGTCGCCTAGTCGGTCAAACACGTTGTTCGACCCCACATGTTTCCTGAGGAGCTGGCGGTTGCGGACCAAGGCGTGCCTTGCCAGATCATAGGTCAGTTGGCCTGCTGAATGTCTCCTCTGGGACTGCTGTTCATTGTTCGGTGGGGGTCCAGTCCCCTGGGCAGCCCTCTTGGGGGGGCTGCATATTCTCATCATCGAACGTGAGGCATTTTTTGTTGAGGACGACCGTCACGGCCTTCGCGTCCTCTGGAGTCCGCACCAAATTCCACCAATCAGGAGTCTTCACCGGGCTTAGCTGGCGAGCGCGATGGGAGCCAGCGTGTTGAGAGCTCGTAGAGGCCTCGCGCCCATCGCGGGCGTCCAACTCTTACCCGTTAGGATTAACTTGGTTGTCTGTCATCAGTATTGATCGGAAATGGGGTGAGTTTTTCTTCAAAATGAGTTATATCTTAGAAATTAGTTCCCACATACGGCGCCAATTATTGTACCCAGTTTTGTTACCGGCGAACAAGCAAACAATTTAGTAATGTTTCGATCAATACCATTGCGAAAGCAATAAATGACAAGTGATTTGATTACCCAGTTCGTCTTTGGAATAGACTACGTGTGGGGGCACCAAGCCAGGATTTGTACTGTATAATATATGCCTAGAGTACTAAAAGTTCAATCCTTTACAACGTACACTACAAGTGATATTTATAGACATAAATGTAGGGCTACAGTCTTCGTGGGCTGATCAGGGTTTCCTTCCTTGCTCCGCAAGTCGCGCTCACGGATATGCTTTCCCTGGTTACATCCCGAGAAATCCACTTCACCATAACTGCCTGAATCTTGTCCATATATATCTTTAACCGAAGTTGTGACCACTTCGACCGCGACTTCCGGCTCTTTCAAGTCGCACCGCGACCTTCTTGTTATGTCAGGCCGCAGGCGACCTCCCGAAACTCCAAAGCCGCCTCCCGTCCTGCCCCAGCTAGACGAAGTTGGATAACAAGTTACATATGAGATTACCCAATCCCAAGCCTTCATTAGGTCGGGTTATCTCCCCGTACAACATCCAGATCGTCCTGAAGACTCAGATCAACCTGGAGACCTGAAGACCGAAGATTATCTACCTGAGGACAAATAGACTGATGAAGTCTTGCACATTTATGAGGAATAAATGTTGTCCAAATATTTAATTGCAGGCAAAAGGAACTAAGACTAAGCGTCTTTCAAGGTTGTTTCATTCAGAGAGATTAACCTAAAAGAGCTATTTTGTTTATCTCTATGTTAGGGTTATACTGGAAAGTATGTTTTTTACTTTGTATAACCAAACTGAATTTCTTATTTATCTACTGAAATAAATTATTTATCACTGTTGCATTAAATATGATTAAATGTTATATATATTTACTGCATACCTGTTCAATAAATAGTACGTGTTACATTGCAGTTAATTTGGTGATATCAGATCACGGAAGATCAAATTAACAGTTCCTCGTAACTAAGTACAAATTCACAACCTAGATGGAAATGAACAAACCATCGTGAAAGGTTGAAGTGTAAGGCTCGGATTAGCTTGTCTTGAACAAGAGATTACACTAGTGCATTATGATGCGCTGAATAGGACCTACAAGAGGATAAATTCTTTAGTACTTAATATAGAAGAATTAGACCTCATTGGTTCGTTATTTCTTAATCTCAGTTCCTTAAATAGGATAGTGTGAAATTAATAACTATTGCTTTGACTTATGATGGGAAGAGAACCAACGTGATTCAATACCATATATCTTGGGAAATATTATTAGTTACACGACGATTGCTAAGATTTAATACGGAGAATCGTGTGCAAGCACTTCTTGCTTGATTTGTCCCCTTGGTGGGCTCAGAAGCTTTATCATGCCAAATCTTGCAAGTGGAAATTTATTTCCGGTATGGATAATAATGTTGAGCTGTCTTTACTCCAAGGATAAAGATATTAATTAATATAAAGCTCTTTTAGTGGCTTAATTAATTAGTGGACTAGATAATCTTAAACACGGGAAATAATATTCGGGAGCCATATTATTGAAGCATCGTAATATGGACTAAGATGTTCAATATTAATTTTATAGTGTAAAAATTAATATTAATGGGCTTGAATAGTATTTTGGCTTAATATTAAAGTTTCATAGCCCATTGGAAGTCCAATCTTAATTCTCCTAAAGGCTCCAATCTTAATTCTCCTAAAGGCCCCTCAAATAGACCAATATGAGTCCAATTAATGAAAAGGAGAAGAAAATATTACTGCCCTATTTTTCCTTGAAATTTTTTGAAAACTATGGGACAAGGAAGGGAAAATATTTTCTTGAAAAGATTTTATAGAAAAAGATGAGTATTCTTGGAATGCAAGATTATATCATAAATTCAATAAATCAAATCTTGTTTCTTTGACCCTTGTATTTTTCGAAAATCTTGTAATAAAAGGAAGTGGGATTTTTGTGGAAAATTTAATTATGGAGAAAAGAATATATAAGATATATTCAAGATTTCTTGGAGATCAAGAAAAAGATTTTCTCCTTATTTTTCTAGATAAAAAAAATCAGCCACCCCTTATTATAAATAGGGGATGAATTTTTCATCCCCAATGCAATTCCATGTGTTGGAAAAATTAGAAATCGACAAAGGTGGTGACATATATTTTTTATTTTCTCCTTTATTAAAATTGTTAGTGAGAATCCTTCCACCGGATTACATTCGTGGACGTGGGACATATTTGAGAAGGCACTTTGGGTTGATCTATCGTCTCAACGGTTGTCTCTACAAGAGGTATGTAATCTCGTAACTCATAGATTCCACTTGCTTAGGATTTACGTAGATTACGTGTATGCGTGTTGTTGTTGCTTATTTAATTATTATGTTGAATTAATTTAGGATTGATTCATGTTAGTAATTAATTGAATAATTTAAATATGTATTTAAATACACCTCGAATAGATCCGGGCACCCCGAATTTCCTAACACTCTATTCATTGAAGTCAAGAACCAATCAGAAAGAGACAACGTTGTACTTCACTGACATAGAAAGCGACATGTCATTGAGATGTCAGATGTACTGAGTTAAAGACTGCAAAAACTAAGTGATTGGCTGCATTGGTAACATATTACCCAAACCATGCAAGGGCGTGTTCAAATCCTAAAATAGCCGTTTATGACTAACCAAATAAGGAAACTCTTGATGCTATCTTCTCCAACGGATAGTTTTTCAAGAGTAACCTTGGTGAGTTGCCTATAAATACCAGTGACCTTTACCATTGCAAGGTTACGGGAAATCATGCAACTCTAGAGCTCATTCGTATTCTTGCACTCGTTGAAGCACTCGAAAACCCTAAGAGTTGTAAAGAGTTAGTAAGCTGCAGTTGAGTTCAGCCTGAAAACTCTAGAGAAGAAATT
This sequence comes from Stenogyne calaminthoides, assembly GCA_037126765.1. Taxonomy (NCBI): domain Eukaryota; kingdom Viridiplantae; phylum Streptophyta; class Magnoliopsida; order Lamiales; family Lamiaceae; genus Stenogyne; species Stenogyne calaminthoides. The sequence continues at coordinate 29,348,041 of JBBCBC010000006.1, read as the reverse complement.
AGGAAGCTGCTTGTGATAGTCTGAAAGCTTGCGTGTGTTTGAGTTAGTAAGCTGCAGTGTAGTTCAGCCTGAAAGCTCATAGAAGTAAGTTAGTAAGCTACTGAGTTCAGTCTGAAAGCTTGAGGTAGTAGTAGTAGTGAGTTAAGAAATTTCTCTGAGGATCAGAGAGAGTGGACGTAGGAGCTTGAGCCTATGAACCACTATAACTGACTGTGTTATTTACTTTCTGTACTGCATACATATTTGCTGCATATTTTCACTGAAAGCATACTGAGTTTTCTGATATTTAGTTGGAACCAATCCACTGAACTTGCATTAAAATAGTCACAACCTTAATCACTATTTGCTAAAGGAAAAGAGATTTTCAGCAAGATAAAAACGAGTATAAACTTAGGGCCTACACATTCTGCACCCTAGATAGCTAGTATAGATAGCTACTAAACCGAGCCACTCTCCTGAGTACTCAGTAAGTTAGTTATATGTGCAAAGCTATTTAGATCTTTTCGCACTCAGGATCAGTTGAGCTTATTTGTAGTTACTAAAAACAGTCCAGAGTTGTTGTCTCAGTAGACTTTAACTCAGGATGATCTATGTTTCTCAGTACTGATACTCGGGATAGCCTGACTCACTGATCATAGATTGTAAAAGTTTTGAAAAATCACTATACACGTGTATTCCCCCCCAAACACGTGTGAGACTCATTTACCCCGAGACCAACAAGTGGTATCAAAGCAGTGGTTCAACTGACCACTTACTTTGGTAGCCATAGTCTGGTTTACTGAGAGACTTTGGTGTTCTACTGAATAGATCTTACCGCTGATATCTTACAAGGCTCATTCATCATGCCTTCTAAGAAACTACCTATGTTCTCTGTTGAGAACTATGATATATGGAGATTGAGAATGCAGGCATATCTGTACTATAAACATTTTAGAATGTGGAGAGTTGTCTCTCAAGGACCATTTAAGTATACTGTTGTGAATCCCAAAAATACTGATGCTGAGAAAGATGACCCCAGAGATGAATTTCCTAAGTCTGATGACCAACTTACTCCAGAGGAAATAAAAGGTAGTTAACATAGACTATATTGCTAAAGATACTCTATATAACACTATTGACGATGGTGTTATGGGGATGATTTCTCACTGTGAAACGACTAAAGAGATTTGGGATACACTTGCTATCATGTGTCAAGTCACATCACATAAAAGAAAACAAACTATTTGTTGCCATTCCAAAGTTTGACAACTTTGAAATGGAAGATTGTCAATCTGTTGATAAAATGGAAGTTAGATTCATTAGTATCATGAATGATCTGAATGCTCTTGGGAAAAGATACCCAAAAAGAGAAGTTGCACTGAAAATTCTTAGAGGACTATCTAAGAAATGGGATATATAGGGATGAAAATGGATCGGATACGGACGGATAGTGCTTATAACGTATCCTAAACCATATTTTTTTCTCGAATTCGGAGTCGGATACAGGAAAGTCAAATTTGGATACGAATTCGAAATATTCGGTATACAGATACAGGACGAATATCGAACGAATCCAAGCCAGATTCGAATAACTATAATCGGATAATATATTTCAAACGAAAATCATCAAAATGTGATTGAAACACGTAAAAAAAACTACTTATGCAATATTTCATAGAATTTCTAATGCAAATTATAAAAATTATATCTACTGCTAATAATATGAAACTAAAAGTTATATACTTCGTAACCATCACCGCTCCAGCACAACATAACGCCTAAGAATACAGTCATTATATAAAATATAAAATAAAAAAATATAATATTATTATATATATATATATATATTAATATAAAATATAAAATAAATTATATTAAAAAATTTGGATATCCGGATAATATCCGATAAAATATGGGAAAACTTGAATACGGTCGGATATTATGTATTCCGAATCAGAAGTCAACTATCCGTATCCAAATCTGTATCTGCCCGGATACTAGTTTTTTATATCAAATTCGATACCGACCGGATACGACTCCAGATCGGTCGGGAAATATCCGATCCGTTTTCACCCCTAGGGATATACATGCTGTGGTGATTGAGAACACCAAAGATATTGCTTCTATGCCATATCAACAAGTTTTCTCTGAGTTGAAAGCCTATGAGTTTGTGATTGATAAGAAAACCAAAAAGCCTGATAGCAAAGATGATACTTCATCTAGTAAAAATGTGGCTTTTAAAGCCCAAGGAAAAATCTACAATACTAAGGAACCTTAATTATCATCCAATAAAAATCAAGATGAAAAGGATGAGAAAATTGCCCTGATGGCAAGAAGGTTTGAGAAACTTTATAGCAGATATGGAAAGTATAAAAGGTATTACAAAGATACCAGGTACAGGAACAGGAACAACTCAGAAGCTGAGGATAAGTCTACAAATAAGAAGAAGGACCACAAAGTTGAAGGGTCCTCATCCAGAAAGAAGGACAAAAAATCCAAAGAAGAGAGTGATCAGGATGATGACACCAACAGATGTTACAATTGCAAAAAGAAGGGTCACTTCCAGTATGATTGTCCTGAGCTAAGTTCCAAAGAAAGAAGGGAAAGGCAAGCAAAAAGAGACAAGAAGAACTCAAGCAAAAAGTCTATAGTTGCTGAAGAAGAACATACTGAAGAATAATCTAGCTCTTCAGAAGAAATGTTCTCAGATAGTGATAGTGATGATGTCTGCCTTGTTGCTATTGAGGAGGTAAATTCTTCTATCTCTGTTGCTGCTCCTACACAAGCATCTGAGTTGTCATGTTCTTCTGTAACCAGTAATTTTGACCTGATGGGTTCTTTTGAGAATCTGATGAAGGACTATTCTGTGTTACAAGAACTGTTCATTGAAACTCAAGAGCAGAATGAGGAACTGACTGCTGAAAATCTTAAGTGGAAAAACTCTAATGCTGCTGAGATTACTTCTCAATTGATGGGAGTTACTGATGAAATTGATGTTCTAAAAGTACATCTCTCAGAAAAAGAGAAAGTGATAGAGGTTCTGAAAAGAAAATTAGAGAAATCCACTGAAGAGAATTAGCTTATCAGGACTGAATTCAATGACCTCTTTGAGAAACATGAAACTTTAAAGAAAAGTGAAGATATTATGCAGAGAAAGGTAGCTCTATTGAATTCTGCATCTAAGGCAATAGATGAAATTCAAAGTTATCAAAGACCTGCAACTATAAAGGCTGGATTAGGATATAATCCAGGGGGAACTTCACAAGGTCATCTGAATGGTGCTTCTTCTAGTGGCACTAAGATTGTCATTGTTAAACTAGTGGTTCGTACTGATCTTCTTATTGAAGAACAACCCCGTGATTTAGACAAGGGAAAATGAGTTATGGTTTTAGAGAACCTGAAAGTTCAGGAAGGAAAGCCCAAACCTCGGGAAAAGGCTATAAAACCTGAACACTTAGTAGGAAATCCACAAGCCAATACTTCGAAGCCTCAGGCTAAGAATACCAACCTGAAGAAATCTGCACTGAACCATCAGAGAAATCCTCAGAAGAGAAACACTCAGCCGAGAAATTCTCAACTGAAGAGACCAAGTCCTAGGTATACTGAAAGACCCCAATTTTAGTACAGGCAACCTAAACCCCACTTTCCTAAGGGTAAAAGTTTCTTGAACCCAAGTCAGCAGAGACATAGACCAGCTGCACCAAGGCCAAGGCATTAGAACAAAAGGCCTGAACCCAAGAAGAACTCTAAGGCTCATGTCCATGCTAAGGCTGACACTCATACACAGGATACTGTCAAGGCACCTAGGGTGGTGAATGTGTATGTAGATGTTTATGAAAGACAAATCAGACACTCTAAAGTGATTAGAGTTGTGAGGCAGATTTGGGTTCCAAAAGGTACAACTAACCTGGTAGGACCCTACACCAAATGGGTACCTAAGGCCTGATTTTGTTTCAGGTGAAGGAGAAGGGCACTGAGCTGAATGAAGATAACATAGCCCTGATGAGTGGAAGTGAAATGACACCTGTTGCATGGTATCTGGACAGTGGATGTTCAAGGCACATGACAGGATATAAGCATTTACTCACTGACTATGTTGAACAAAAAGACCCTCAGATAACTTTTAGACATAACTTCAAAGGACAGACTGAAGGATATGGAACTCTTGAAGTTGACACTGTTCATATACATGGTGTATCTTATGTGTCTGGTTTAAAGTATAACTTGCTTTCTATCAGTCAATTATGTGATAAATGATTCAGTGTTGAATTCTCAAAGAACTTGTGCTATGTGAAAGATAATGTTTCACAACAAGTATTACTGACTGGTACTAGAAAAGGAAATGTATATCTTGCTAATTGGAGAGTGACTCCTATGGATACATGTTTAGTTTCTAAGAAAGCTACTGAAACCAGTTGGTTATGGCACAAAAGACTGAATCACTTGAACTTCACAACCCTGAACAAACTTGCAAGATTAGCACTTGTGAGGGGGTTACCCAATGAGGTGTTCAGTAAGGATCATGTATGTGATGCTTGTCAGAACATAAAATATATAAGAGCATCATTTCAAGAACAAAGTAGAAGTTTCTACTGATAGAATACTTCAATTGCTACATATGGATCTTTTTGGTCCAATAACACTTGTAAGCACCAATGGTAGAAAATATACACTTGTAGTAGTTGATGACTACTCCAGATATACATGGGTCATATTTTTACCCAGTAAGAAGGAGACTCAGACAAAACTGCCTGAACTACTGAAATGACTCAGTAATGAAAAGAATCTGAGTGTGGTCAAAATCAGATTAGATAAAGGCACTGAGTTTATCAACCATATTATATCTGATTATTGTGCACCAAATGGGATAGCTCATGAAACATCAGCTGCAAGTACCCCACAACAGAATGGTGTTGCTGAAAGAAGAAATAGGACCCTGAAAGAAGCTGCAAGAACAATGATTGCTGAAGCTGACATTCCTAAGAGATTTTGGGCTGAAGCAATCAACACTACATGTTACGCTCAGAACAGATCCGCGTTGACCAAGAATCAAGGAAAAACACCATATGAGCTGTGGAATGAAAGGAAGCCTCTTGTTTCCTTCTTTCGCATGTTTGGTTGTAAGTGTTTCATACATAGTAATGGTAAAGATCAGTTGAAAACCTTTGATAGAAAAGATGATGAAGGAATATTCTTGGGATATTCTGAAGTTAGTAAAGCCTTCAGAATCTACAATTGTAGGACCCTTATTGTGGAAGAAACTCTTCATGTTGTTTTTGATGAATCTACTTGTGTGCATAAGAAACAGGAATATGACTCAGGAGACTTGACAAAGAGGATCACCAGATTAAGCGTGAAGAACAAACATGCTGATAAACCATCCACTAAGCCTGAAAAGAAAAAGACAATTACATTCTATTAATGGAGTGAATCAGACTCAGATAAAGAAGCTCAGGATGAAGAAAATCAGGTTGGTGAAACTCAGGCTGATAGTTCTCCATTGAAGGAAAGCCAACACACTGAAGATGACCCATCTAAACAAACCCCAAATGCCGATGAAAATGTGGTCACAGTTGAGGCAAACTCTGAATCTATCAACCAAAGGGGAACAAATGTCACTGACAATGTTCTGAATTCAATTTCCCCTGAGGAAGATGATTCACTTTCTCCTTTCCTGCTGTTCCCTGAATTTAAGGATGTACCTAAACCTAATATTTCTGATGTTGAGGATACTACTGAAGGGGGAACATCCAGTAGAACATGGTTGGATAGTCATCCCTCAAGTCAGATTGTGGGTGATATATCAGAAGGTGTTAAAACAAGAAGGTTCCATGGTGAAAGTGCTTTATTCTGTTGCTTCCTTTTTGAGAAAGAACCTACTGAGATTGAAGAAGCTCTTCAAATTTCATTTTGGATTTCTACTATGCAAGAAGAGCTGAATCAGTTTACAAGAAAAGAAGTTTGGGAGCTAGTAGGTAGACCTAAAAGGCACAATGTGATTGGAACAAAATGGGTGTTTAAGTACAAGAGAGATGAAAACAACAACATTGTAAGAAACAAGACAAGGCTAGTTGCACAAGGTTATTCCCAAGAATAAGGTTTGGACTATGATGAAACCTTTGCACCTGTTGCAAGACTAGAAGCCATCAGATTGTTTCTTGCATATGCAGCCCACATGAAATTCACAGTCTATCAGATGGATGTGAAGAGTGCAGTTCTGAATGGTGTGCTTAAGGAAGAGTTTTATGTGGAACAACCTTCTGGCTTCTGTCCTCCTGGCTTATGTCAGAATGACCAAGTTTACAGGCTCAGGAAAGCCTTGTATGTTTTGAAGCAAGCACCCAGAGCATTGTATGATACTCTTTCTCAAATTCTCACTGATCATGGTTTTACCAAAGGCATTGTTGATAGAACCTTGTTCAGGATAGAAGATGGGAAGGATATCTGACTAGTTCAGATTTATGTGGATGACATCATTTTTGGATCTCCTAATCATCAGATATGTGAGAAGTTTTCTGCTCTGATGAAGGGAAAGTTTGAAATGTCAATAATGGGGAAGAAGAATTTCTTTCTAGGACTTCAGGTCAAGCAATCTAAAGAAGGAATATTCATCAATCAAGCAAAATATACCAAAGACCTGATTTGCTAAGTATGGTGTACAAAGTTGTAATCCAGTTAGAATTCCTATGAATACTAACTACAAAATGGATCCTGATCCTGAAGGCAAGTCAGTTAACCATACTGATTATAGAGGGATCATTGGATCATTGCTATATCTCACAGCAAGTAGGCCTGACATTACCTTTGCTGTTGGGATATGTGCAAGATACCAAGCTAATCCTAAGGCTAGTCACATGGAAGCTGCCAAAAAGATCCTGAGATATCTTAAAGGCACAGTGAATAGAGGATTATGGTATCCAGCTGATGATAACCTTGAATTAACTGGTTACTCATATGCTGATTATGGTGGTTGTAGGATTGACAGGAAGTCCACTACAGGAAATTGTCAATTTCTTGGAAGCAAACTGATATCATGGTTTTCAAAGAAACAAACCTCAGTAGCAACCAGAACTACTGAAGCTAAATACATGGCTGCTGGAAGTTGTTGTGCTCAGATGCTTTGGCTCAGACAACAATTAAGGGATTATAAGATTATAGCCAATGAAGTACCCGTATTTTGTGATAATAATAGTGCAATAGCTATTTCATAAAATCCTGTACTGCACACAAGGTGTAAGCATGTTGACATCAGACATCACTTCATCAGAGACCATGTAGAGAAGAAAGATATCAGAATGGAGAAAATTCATACTAATAAACAGAGAGCTGATATTTTGACAAAACCTTTGGCTGAGTCAAGATCTCAGGAACTATTAGTTGAATTGGGAATGTTGGATACAAGTGAATAGTTATCTGAAAAATTGAAGATTTTCAGATGCATGAAGTTTTTTCAGTCCATACTGAAAAACTCAGGATAAAAAATAAGGTTTTCCTCACTAAGTCTTGGGAAACTCAGTAACCTTAGTTCAGTAAAAGTGAATTTCTCACTGAACATTTTTATCAAGGTTATAACTAAGTAAGACTAGTATTGCAAATTAGTCTGAAATAGTTAATGACTCATGCACTACATTTATTGCCTAACTGATTGCTCAGTAATCATTTGGCATAAATGATAAAACACCTGAGGAAATAAATGGGCGAGACGTTTGAAATTCTCGGGAAAGTCAACAGTCTGCAGAAAATGTGGTTGAACACTGTGCATATTCACCAAAGTGGATAAAATTGCAGCTATTTTCCTATTTATGTACTTTCGTCGACCCATTTTTAGCCAAATATAATCGTGGTTAATTCTTAACCGTTGGTTAAAACCGATTTTACGCATGCGGAAGCGAATCATGTCAGTGAGATGAATATAATACAGGGGTGAGGGAATTGTGATTACTATTTTTCGCTTTTAAGAACGATATGTGTTGTTTTGCTTATAATCAAAAGCATATGGCAAGAAAAATGAAAGCAAGTAAATGCACACAAGACTTTTTATAGTGGTTCGGACGAAACCCGCCCTACATCCACTCTTCCCTAAACACAGGGGCACCTTAACCGAACTTAACCTGCGGGACTTATATCCCTCACGGGATGGCCGAGATGTTTACCGAGTTCACACTCAAACGGGACTTATCACCCTCACGGGATTGCCTAACGAACTGGACTTAGTTTTATGTGTTAGTCCAACACTCAACAGATGTTTATTGAGTTCACACTCACCTACAAACTTAACCTAACTTTGTGTTTGGGTAAAGGTTTGTTTGGTTTCCAACTAGGTTGAGATTTTCCCTTACATTTGTTTAGCCTCAATGCTAAGGATGGGGAAATCTCTCTAAGCTTAGGATATAGCATTTGTGCTTAGATCTAGGGTAGAAAACTCTTGAATATATGCGTGTATTTCTAGCTCTGTGTTCTATGGTGGGAATGCTTGAGTATATAGGATTGGGAGCACAATTCCTGTTGAATGCCTTAGCCGTGCTATGATCAGGCCATATTTCAGGACTCGCATCATCTGGCACACGACCTTGGCTGGGAACTGCTTAAACCCATGTCTTCTTAGCTCTGTAGCATCATTTGCTACATTCTCCATACTCTTCCACATTCATCCACGTTGATAATGAAGGAAGAACTTGTATTTATAGTGTGGATTTGAATGTTACCGTTGGAGAGAATCACATTCAAATCCATACTACTCTGTAACTTTTTGCAGCTTTTCAGGCTTGTCGTCTTCCTCTCATTGGTCCACGTCAGCTGAATCTAACGTCTATATTCTTCAGTTTCTTCTGAGTCTCTAACTGCTATATTCTTCAGGATCTTCTGAGCCTTCAGTTCTTATCTAAGCCTTCAGGCTATCTGAGCTATCTGAGCATTCAGGCTATCTGAGCTATCTGAGCCTTCAGGTTATCTGAGCTATCTGAGCCTTCAGGTTATCTGAGCTATCTGAACCTTCAGGTTATCTGAGCCTTGTTTATCTGAGCCTTCAGGTTATCTGAGCCTTCAGGTTATCTGAACCTTCAGGTTCTTCAGTAACTTACTGAGTCTCAGGTTCTTGATTCAGCAGACTTCTCTACAGCGGACCTTGTCTGATCATGCATACTGACACTAAGGCTGACTGAGTTCAGTTCTCTGAATTCAGACATCCTGACCCTCAGGTCATATTGACTCAGGCTATCTGATTTCTACTTATCTGATCTGATAAGCTCGATTGATCAGATCAACATATCTTCAGGATCATCTCTGGATAGCATCAGGTTATCTTCATCAGGTTAGCATATCAGATTATTATATCTGATATCGATCACGTCTGATCGTGATCAGTCTCATCTGCTCATCTTCATATCTGATCTCGATCACGTCTGATCTTGATCAGTCTCATCTGCTCATCTTCTGATCTGCAACCTTCTCTTCTGATTTGCTGACTTTAGCATTTCTTCTCATCTGATTTGCACAACTCATCAGTTAACTCCGGAACTCATCTGACTCATCTGATATTGATCATTCTCGTCTGCAGCCTTGTATGATCTCGATCATCTTCTTCTGATTTCGTGAGTTCCCCCTCAATTTGTTCTTGCGTTCCCCCTTAACTTGTTATCTATAGATTAGCTTGAATAACACAAGTTAATAATGTTTTGGCATAAATTATCAAAACTAAAATATCCCAACAATTTCCCCCTTTTTGATAATGAGGCCAAAACATTTAAAATATGCACTTATACAGAGATCGGGTTTTGTTTAAAAAGAACGGTTCAGGTTGTCACTTTGAAAATCGTGAACCTTTTGAACAACCCGCTCTGATACCACTTGATGGTATCAGTTCAGAGATGAGTTTTAAAAATAGATCAACTCAGGCGATCACATTGTAAAGGTGATCTTTTGAGCTCTCGCTCTGATACCACTTGTTGGTCCCGATTTGAAAACCGATTTTGCGCGTGCGGAAGCGAATCATGTCAATGAGATGCATATAAAATAGGGGTGAGGGAATGGTGATTACTATTTTTCGCTTTTAAGAATGATGTGTGTTGTTTTGCATATAATCGAAAGCATATGGCAAGAAAAATGAAAGCAAGTAAATGCACATAAGATTTTTTATAGTGGTTCGGATGAAACCCGCCCTACATCCACTCTTCCCTTAATACAGGGGCACCTTAACCGAACTTAACCTACGGGACTTATATCCCTCACGGGATGGCCGAGATGTTTACCGAGTTCACACTCAAACGGGACTTATCACCCTCACGGGATTGCCTAACGAAATGGACTTAGTTTTATGTGTTAGTCCAACACTCAACAAATGTTTATTGAGTTCACACTCACCTACAAACTTAACCTAACTTTGAGTTTGGGTAAAGGTTTGTTTGGTTTCCAACTAGGTTGAGATTTTCCCTTACATTTGTTTAGCCTCAATGCTGAGGATGGGAAAATCTCTCTATGCTTAGGATATAGCATTTGTGCTTAGATCTAGGGTAGAACACTCTTGAATATATGCGTGTATTTCTATCTCTGTGTTCTATGGTGGGAATGCTTGAGTATATAGGATTGGGAGCACAATACCTGTTGAATGCCTTAGCCCGTGCTACGATCAGGCTATATTTCAGGACTCGCATCATCTGGCACACGACCTTGGCTGGGAACTGCTGGAACCCATATCTTCTTAGCTCTGTAGCATCGTTTGCTACATTCTCCATACTCTTCCACATTCATCCACGTTGATAATGAAGGAAGAACTTGTATTTATAGTGTGGATTTGAATGTTACCGTTGGAGAGAATCACATTCAAATCCATACTACTCAGAACTTTTTGCGACTTTTTCGGGCTTGTCGTCTTCCTCTCATTGGTCCACGCCAATTTGAATCTAACGCCTATATTCTTGATTTTCTTCCGAGTCTCTAATCGCTATATTCTTTCGAGATCTTCCGAGCCTTCCCGGTTCTTATCTAAGCCTTCAGTTATCTCGAAATTATCGAGCATTCGTTTATCCGAGCTATCTCGAGCCTTCAGTTATCTCGAAGCTATCTCGAGCCTTTCAGTTATCTAAGCTATCTGAACCTTCAGTTATCTCGAGCCTTGTTTATCTGAGCCTTCAGGTTATCTGAGCCTTCAGGTTATCTGAACCTTCAGGTTCTTCAGTAACTTACTGAGTCTCAGGTTCTTGATTCAAAGAGACTTCTCTCAAATGGACCTTGTCCGATCATGCATCTTGACAAAAAGGCCGATTCGAGTTCTCTCAATTCGATACATCGACCCTCAGGTCATATTGACTCAGGCTATCTGATTTCTACTTATCTGATCTGATAAGCTCGATTGATCAGATCAACATATCTTCAGGATCATCTCTGGATAGCATCAGGTCATCTTCATCAGGTTAGCATATCAGATTATCATATCTGATCTCGATCACGTCTGATCTTGATCAGTCTCATCTGCTCATCTTCATACCTGATCTTGATCACGTCTGATCTTGATCAGTCTCATCTGCTCATCTTCTGATCTGCAACCTTCTCTTTTAATTTGCTGACTTTAGCATTTCTTCTCATCTGATTTGCACAGCTCATCAGTTGACTCCGGAACTCATCTGACTCATCTGATCTCGATCATTCTCGTCTGCAGCCTTGTCTAATCTCGATCATCTTCTTCTGATTTCGTGAGTTCCCCCTCAATTTGTTCTTGCGTTCCTACTTAACTTGTTATCTGTAGATTAGCTTGAATAACACAAGTTAATAATGTTTTGGCATAAATTATCAAAACTAAAATATCCCAACGATTTCCCCCTTTTTGATAATGATGCCAAAACATTTAAAATATGCATTTATACAGAGATCGGGTTTTTGTTTAAAAAGAACGGTTCAGGTTGTCACTTTGAAAATCCTGAACCTTTTGAACAACCCGCTCTGATACCACTTGTTGGTATTAGTTCAGAGTTGGGTTTTAAAAATAGATCAACTCAGGCGATCACATTGAAAAGGTGATCTTTTGAGCTCTAGCTCTGATACCACTTGTTGGTCCCGATTTGAAAACCGATTTTGCACGTGCGGAAGCGAATCATGTCAGTGAGATGCATATAAAACAGGGGTGAGGGAATGATGATTACTATTTTTTGCTTTTAAGAACGATGTGTGTTGTTTTGCTTATAATCGAAACCATATGGCAAGAAAAATGAAAGCAAGTAAATGCACACAAGACTTTTATAGTGGTTCGGATGAAACCCGCCCTACATCCACTCTTCCTTTAACATAGGGGCACCTTAACCGAACTTAACCTGTGGGACTTATATCCCTCATGGGATGGCCGAGACGTTTACCGAGTTCACACTCAAACGGGACTTATCACCCTCACGGGATTGCCTAACAAACTGGACTTAGTTTTATGTGTTAGTCCAACACTCAACAGATGTTTATTAAGTTCACACTCACCTACAAACTTAACCTAACTTTGAGTTTGGGTAAAGGTTTGTTTGGTTTCCAACTAGGTTGAGATTTTCCCTTACATTTGTTTAGCCTCAATGCTAAGGATGGGAAAATCTCTCTATGCTTAGGATATAGCATTTGTGCTTAGATATAGGGTAGAACACTCTTGAATATATGCGTGTATTTCTAGCTCAGTGTTCTATGGTGGGAATGCTTGAGTATATAGGATTAGGAGCACAATACCTGTTGAATGCCTTAGCCCGTGCTACGATCAGGCCATATTTCAGGACTCGCATCATCTGGCACACTACCTTGGCTGGAAACTACTAGAACCCATATCTTCTTAGCTCTGTAGCATCGTTTGCTACATTCTCCATACTCTTCCACATTCATCCACGTTGATAATGAAGGAAGAACGTGTATTTATAGTGTGGATTTGAATGTTACCGTTGGAGAGAATCACATTCAAATCCATACTACTCTGTAGCTTTTTGCAGCTTTTCAGACTTGTCATCTTCCTCTCATTGGTCCACGTCAGCTGAATCTAACGGCTATATTCTTCAGTTTCTTCTGAGTCTCTAACGGCTATATTCTTCAGGATCTTCTGAGCCTTCAGTTCTTATCTAAGCCTTCAGGCTATCTGAGCTATCTGAGCCTTCAGGTTATCTGAGCTATCTGAACCTTCAGGTTATCTGAGCCTTCAGTTTATCTGAGCCTTCAGGTTATCTGAGCCTTCAGGTTCTTCAGTAACTTACTAAGTCTCAGGTTCTTGATTCAGCAGACTTCTCTTCAGCGGACCTTGTCTGATCAGGCTTACTGACACTCAGGCTGACTGAGTTCAGTTCTCTGAATTCAGACATCCTGACCCTCAGGTCATATTGACTCAGGCTATCTGATTTCTTCTTGTCTGATCTGATCAGCTCGACTGATCAGATCAACATATCTTCAGGATCATCTCTGGATAGCATCAGGTCATCTTCATCAGATTAGCATATCAGATTATCATATCTGATCTCGATCACATCTGATCTTGATCAGTCTCATGTGCTCATCTTCATATCTAATCTCGATCACGTCTGATCTTGATCAGTCTCATCTGCTCATCTGCTCATCTTCTGATCTGCAACCTTCTCTTCTGATTTGCTGGCTTTAGCATTTCTTCTCATCTGATTTGCACAGCTCATCAGTTGACTCCGGAACTCATCTGACTCATCTGATCTCGATCATTCTCATCTGCAGCCTTGTCTAATCTCGATCATCTTCTTCTGATTTCGTGAGTTCCCCCTCAATTTGTTCTTGCGTTCCTACTTAACTTGTTATCTGTAGATTAGCTTGAATAACACAAGTTAATAATGTTTTGGCATAAATTATCAAAACTAAAATATCCCAACGATTTCCCCTTTTTGATAATGATGCCAAAACATTTAAAATATGCATTTATACAGAGATCGGGTTTTTGTTTAAAAAGAACGGTTCAGGTTGTCACTTTGAAAATCCTGAACCTTTTGAACAACCCGCTCTGATACCACTTGTTGGTATTAGTTCAGAGTTGGGTTTTAAAAATAGATCAACTCAGGCGATCACATTGAAAAGGTGATCTTTTGAGCTCCCGCTCTGATACCACTTGTTGGTCCCGATTTGAAAACCGATTTTGCGCGTGCGGAAGCGAATCATGTCAATGAGATGCATATAAAATAGGGGTGAGGGAATGGTGATTACTATTTTTCGCTTTTAAGAATGATGTGTGTTGTTTTGCATATAATCGAAAGCATATGGCAAGAAAAATGAAAGCAAGTAAATGCACATAAGATTTTTTATAGTGGTTCGGATGAAACCCGCCCTACATCCACTCTTCCCTTAATACAGGGGCACCTTAACCGAACTTAACCTACGGGACTTATATCCCTCACGGGATGGCCGAGATGTTTACCGAGTTCACACTCAAACGGGACTTATCACCCTCACGGGATTGCCTAACGAAATGGACTTGGTTTTATGTGTTAGTCCAACACTCATCAAATGTTTATTGAGTTCACACTCACCTACAAACTTAACCTAACTTTGAGTTTGGGTAAAGGTTTGTTTGGTTTCCAACTAGGTTGAGATTTTCCCTTACATTTGTTTAGCCTCAATGCTGAGGATGGGAAAATCTCTCTATGCTTAGGATATAGCATTTGTGCTTAGATATAGGGTAGAACACTCTTGAATATATGCGTGTATTTCTAGCTCAGTGTTCTATGGTGGGAATGCTTGAGTATATAGGATTAGGAGCACAATACCTGTTGAATGCCTTAGCCCGTGCTACGATCAGGCCATATTTCAGGACTCGCATCATCTGGCACACTACCTTGGCTGGAAACTACTAGAACCCATATCTTCTTAGCTCTGTAGCATCGTTTGCTACATTCTCCATACTCTTCCACATTCATCCACGTTGATAATGAAGGAAGAACGTGTATTTATAGTGTAGATTTGAATGTTACCGTTGGAGAGAATCACATTCAAATCCATACTACTCTGTAGCTTTTTGTAGCTTTTCAGGCTTGTCGTCTTCCTCTCATTGGTCCACGTCAGCTGAGTCTAACGGCTATATTCTTCAGTTTCTTTTGAGTCTCTAACGGCTATATTCTTCAGGATCTTCTGAGCCTTCAGTTCTTATCTAAGCCTTCAGGCTATCTGAGCTATCTGAGCCTTCAGTTATCTCGAGATTATCCCGAACCTTTAGGTTATCTATCGAGCCTTGATTTATCTCGAGCCTTGTTTTATCCGAGCCTTGTGTTCTTTAAGAACTTACTAAGTCTCGTGTTCTTGATTCAAAGAGACTTCTCTTGGCCGGACCTTATCGTCGATCTTCTTCGACACTCAGCCGACCGAGTTCAGTTCTCTGATTCGTACATCCCGACCCTCGGTCATATTGACTCGGGCTATCGATTTCTTCTTATCGATCCGATCACTTCGACCGATCGATCAACATATCTTCAGGATCATCTCTGGATAGCATCAGGTCATCTTCATCAGATTAGCATATCAGATTATCATATCTGATCTCGATCACATCTGATCTTGATCAGTCTCATGTGCTCATCTTCATATCTAATCTCGATCACGTCTGATCTTGATCAGTCTCATCTGCTCATCTGCTCATCTTCTGATCTGCAACCTTCTCTTCTGATTTGCTGGCTTTAGCATTTCTTCTCATCTAATTTGCACAGCTCATCAGTTGACTCCGGAACTCATCTGACTCATCTGATCTCGATCATTCTCATCTATAGCCTTGTCTGATCTCGATCATCTTCTTCTGATTTTGTGAGTTCCCCCTCAGTTTTTTCTTGCGTTCCCCCTTAACTTGTTATTTGTAGATTAGCTTGAATAACACAAGTTAATAATGTTTAGGCATAAATTATCAAAACTAAAATATCCCAACAGAGATGATCCTACTATGTATATGGCGGGTAGGGAACAAGAGTAATTGGATAAGGTTGCTGAAAAACCGATTAAGTTTGAGGCTACTCTGAACAAGAAACAATTAAAGCCAAAATAGCGAGTGCTTCTTGATATTGTTAGCAAATATTTTATGAGTGGATCGGGGAGTCATGAGCAAGTGAGCAAGCCTAAATTGCGATTGATGGCTGCAATCAAAGATTCTCCAGAAAGGGATTTCAATTAGTTGCAATATCTGATTAATGTTGTGAGTGATCAGGCTAAACATCTTAAAAGTGAAAATGGTGATGTGGTAACAAAGGGAAGAATTCAACATGCAACCAAGATTACGTTCATTCTGGAAACCTGCATTGAGGAGGAAGATTCATTTGCCAAAACAAATGATTTTCCACAATCCAGAATTATGTTCAGACAACGGTCTCAGAAAGCCTTAAGAAAGAAAAGAGAAAAGTACTGAGTCTTAGGAGGAGACTGCTCAGGAAGAAACTACGGAAGAAGATACTGAGGAAGATGTTCCAGCCCCTGAATCAGTTCAGATCAGAAGAACCAGGCAGGAAACTCAGAAGGGAGCTGAGTCTACTACTGTGGAAGAAAGACGGGCCAAAGGGAAAACTCTTCTGAAATTTAAGAAAGAAAATGGAGATAGGCTGAAGAAGAAAGCCTTGGCTCCACAACAGAAGAGAAGAAGGCTGAAAACTATTGCTGAGAAGAAAGCCGATCAAGTTAAGCAAGAGGAAACTGAAACTGAGGCTCAGATTGGATTAAAGTCACCACTGCAAGTGTTAGCTCAGGTGGTGAAGAACATTGGCGAGCAGGAGGCTGAGGAAGAGAACGTTTTCTCTGAGGTGATGGAAACCTCAATTGGAACTGATCAAATTTCTCAAGAAATCTTTAAAGGTTCCCAACAACCTATTAAAGATAGCCACATTCAGATCATATCCCCTCAACCCTCAGAGCCAAAAGAAATCCATGAATCTATTAATCTGGATGAGTTATTAATTGAACCTTTTCTTGATCTACCAGCCTTACAGATCATCCAATCTGAACCTACCTTCACTGAACAACCAAGCCCTCCAACTCTGAAGAAAGGAGAAGCAGAGGAGACTGAGTGGAGAAGCACGGGGGGACAGTTCATTTTGGACAGATATCCTGAACTCACAGCATACCCTAATCTTCAGGATATGTTCATCAGGTTGAGAACAACTGTATACATCCTGAACCAGACCCTTCCCGACATGCTGAATATTGCCTCATTCAGAGGAGAAGAACGGTGGAATGAAGAGACATCAATCCTAACTGAGTTCTCAGGATTCGGAAAGACCAAACTAAGAATTAAGAATTCTGAATTTGATGAACTGGTGAAAAAATATCTCAGAGAAGAAGCCTGTAGAGACAGGAGAGTCAAGTAAGGGAAAAGATGGAGATGAAGGAGGTGATGAACCTGAAAAGGAAAAGGAAGCTGAAAAGGAGTGTTGGGATTATACTGAAAAGTATGCTTTTTACTTTATATAATCGAAACTGAATTTTCAGATTTATTTACTTAAATAAATTGTTTATCACTGATGCTTTAAATATGATTGAATGTTACATATATTTATTGCATAACTGTTCAATAATTCGTACGTGTTACATTGTAGTTAATTTAGTGATACCAGATCATAGAAGATTAAATTAACAGTCCCATGTAACTAAAAGTACGCCATTCACGACCTAGATGGAAATGAACAACCGATCGCGAAAGGTTGAGGTGTAAGACTCAGATTGGTTTGTCTTGACCAAGAGATTACACTAGTGGATGACTGATGCACTGAATAGGACCTACATGAGGATAAATTCTTCAGAACTAAACAAGGAAGAATTAGACCTCAGTGGTTCGTTGTTTCTTAATCTTCGTCTCTTAAATAGGATCACGTGGGATTGGTAACTATTGCTTTGACTTATCATGGGTAGCGAATCAGAGAGATTCAATACTTTTTATCTTGGGCAATATTATTGGTCACATGTGATTGTTAAGATTTAATACGAAGAATCGTGTGCAAGTACGCTTGTTTGATTTGCCCCCTTGGGAGGTTCATAAGCTTTATCATACCAAATCTTGCAAGTGGAATTAGTTTCCGGTATGGATAATAATGTTGAACCGTTCCTCGACCAAGGACAAAAGATGTTAATTAATGGAAAGTTATTTTAGTGGCTTGAATTAATTAATGGGCTAGATAATCTTAAACACGGGAAATAATGACCGGGAGCCATATTGACTGTAATATGGGTTAAGATGGATAGTGCAATATTAATTATGTAGTGGGATTAATTAATATTTATGGGCTTGAATTATATTGTGGCTCAATATTAGATATTCAAGGTCCATTAGAAGGTCCAATCTTAATTCTCCTAAAGGCCCCCTGAGTAGCCCAACATATAGTCCATTGACTGAAAAGGTGATTAAAATAAAATAAATATTGTTGCTTAATTTTTTCCTAAATATTTCGAAATTATAGATATAGTAGGGAGAAAGATTTTCTTTGAATTTTGTTATGGAATGAAGATATGTATTCTTGGAATACAAGATTATCTCATTAAATTCAAGAAATCTCCCACTTGGTTATCTATATAGAATTTTCGAGAATTTTGAATATAATGAGCAAGAAAGATTTTCTTGATTTTTTTGAAAAGATATTATGCAAGATATGTATTTCTTGAAATACAAGAATATCTCATAAATTAAAGAAGATCCAAATCTTGGATTCTTGCATCATTTTTTTCGAAAATAATCCATAATTGAGGAGGTGGGATTTTTGTGGAATATTTTAATTATGGGAAAAAGAATATAGGAGATATATTCAAGATTTCTTGGTGATCAAGAAAAGTCTTTTCCCAAATTGATTTTCTACAAGAAATTTCGACCACTCCTCTCCTATAAATAGGGGATGATTGTTTCATTCCCAAGTACAATTCCATGTGCTGGAAAAATTAGCAAATCCACAAAGGTGGTGCAACAAAGTTTATTTTTTCCTTTTGTTAATTGTTCTACAAGTGTCCTTCCACCGGATAGTTGAGCAAGGGCTAAGGGAATATTTGGGAAGTCCTTTTGGTTAGTCCGTCCGACCGAAGTCACTGCCATCCCGAGAGGTACGTTCACGTAAACCCGTAGATTCCGCATGCGTAGGTTTTACGTGGCTTTTTATATGCATGATATGTTGTTGCAATTATTATTTGAATTAATATAGGATTAATTCATGCTAGTAATAATTAAAGAATTAAATTTGTATTTAAATATTCATCCCGAATAGATCTGTGCAACTCATTCCCCAACAAGGAGAAGACAACTGAAAAGGAAAAGAGTGCTGAGCTTGAACAGATTGATGGATCACAACCCATCACTGTTGCTGAATCTCAAAATCCTCAGACTGAAGTTAGAACCCTTCAGACTGA
Organism: Stenogyne calaminthoides; assembly: GCA_037126765.1. NCBI lineage: Eukaryota > Viridiplantae > Streptophyta > Magnoliopsida > Lamiales > Lamiaceae > Stenogyne > Stenogyne calaminthoides. The sequence continues at coordinate 29,328,742 of JBBCBC010000006.1, read as the reverse complement.
GGCTCAATTGGAGCAAACATCACAAGTTCCAGAGATTGATTTAACTCCAATCCTGGATGAGTTGAGGAAGGTTGAGCCTATGGCAGATAAGATAACTCAGATGGAGATTGTCTTAACTGACCAAATTCAGAAGATGGAAAGATTGAGCTCTGCTGATAATGTGCATTCAGTCCAGGCTGGACTTTCTGAAAAGATAGCTGCTCTAGATGTCAAAATTGATGAAGTTGGAAAAGAGTTGGCTGAGAGTTTGGAGAAGAAGTATCAAGATAGAACTGTCTATCTAGAAGCCAAGCTGACTAAGAAGAATCAGGAAATGATCAAGACAGTTGTTGAGGAAATGAGTGCTATGCTCATGTCCAAGATGACAGACTTGATGCATGAAACCTTTTCTTACCAATTTTCCCCTGTAGCTGAAGAAGTCTCCATGGCGAAGAATTACCTAAGAAGGTTGGAAGATGAGCATGATCACTTGGCTGGAGAAGTTAGAACCATGGGAAAAGAACAGTTTCACATGGATGATGCATTATCTCAGATTCTCCCAGGGTATGATGTCAAAAAGAGGGAAAGAACCTCTTACGTCACAAAAGGTGAAAATTGAAGCAAAGAAATTCTAACAAATGGAAGCTACTGAAAAGCTGAAATTCAGAGAGCCTGAAGAAATTGAGTACATTCAGATAGATGAGCGAGCCACTAAGGAAGCAATTGTTCAGAAGTTGCTTGAAAGAAGAAGCACTTAAACAAGCAAGACTGGTGAGGCTCATGCTAGACCTGAGAAGATAAAGGCAGTGGCATTTGTGGAAACTGGGAGGAGAAAGAAGAAGAAGGTTGAAAAGCCAATTCAGAGAAAATTGGTGGTTGACTTCTCAGAATCTGAAGAATCTGCTGAAGAACATGATGCTGAGAAGGTACTTGGAGTTGAAACAAAAACTCAGTCAGGTGACTTTGATATGCAGAAGACTCTGAAAGCTCTAAAAATTGAAAAAGAGAAGAAAATTGATGCTTCAGTGTCAGGTGCTCAACTAACCAGGAAGAAGAACGATGAAGAGCAAAAGAGAAGAGGAGTTTTCAGAAAATTCATAAGCAGAAGGAGAGAAATTGCTAAGGTGCGGAAATAGCCACACATTGATAAGTGGATGTCAATCCAGATCAACGATGCATGGGAGGAAATCAAGAGAACTTTTTAGTTTTATCATGATGTGCTAAGGGAATGGAGAGGAAGTAGTCCTGACAGCAATGAAGCCTTTTTAGAATATCTCCTGACCTTTTACCTTGAGTATCTGCATAAATGGGTAAATCTTGCAGATGAGCACAATGTTAAGATTGTTGCTCCTGGGCTATATATATATATATCCTTGTAGGTCCCGAACGGGTTTCGTGAGGGTAGAAGTCTAGAGGGGAGGGGTGAATAGACTTCTGAAAACTTTTCATGCAAGATCAGGTGTGATGGCAGGTTGCCTGATCAGAATGCGAGTGAATCAGTTTGGACTGATATCCAACTTACAGATCGACTGATGGCAGATCAGTTCGGTGTCTATCAGTTTAACTGATGTGCGGAAGCTAGTTTTATCCCGTGTGAAAAACCAATTTTAAGAAATCAGATTCTGCAGTCTATTTTCAATCAGATGACTAAAGTGTCAAACTGATCAGATCAGATGCTTGATGCAGACTGATCCTAACTCAGAATATGTATGCAGTTTAAACCAAGAAAGTTGTGTGCAGTAGTGTAAAGCAGTTAAGAGCAAGTAAATACACACAAGAAATTTATAGTGGTTCGGACAACCAGTCCTATGTCCACTCTTCCCTATCACAAGGGGCACCAACTTAACCAACTGGACTTAGTTTATTGTTTTAGTCCAACACATTACAACCAACAGATGTTTCAAGAGTTCTCATTCAATCGATCCCAGAAATCAGAACTAGAAACCCTAGTCTGAAATCTTGCTCAAACAAACTTAACCTAACTTTTGAGTTTGGGTAAAGATTTGTTGTTTGTTCCAACTAGAATTCTATCCTAGTTTTGAAGTCGACTTAAGCTAGAGGATAAGAATTCTATGCTAAGAACTAATGGGATGAACACTTATAAAATAAACTTGAATTTTGTGTTCTTCGTGCGGAAATCTTGATATAGCTTGAGCTTGATGATAATTTCTGTGTCTTCACTATGAAGAGCAATCCCATATTTATAGACCTTGAAATCAAATAGCCGTTGGAGAGAAATTTGAATTTTAGGCTATTTTTAGGTAGTTTTGCAGGGTTGATTTGACGTGCTTCAGGAACGGCATGGCTGAAAGCATGTATGTTTGTCCTTTCTAGCCGTTTAATTTTACAGCGCCAAATCCCGCATTTGCAGCTTCGTACGTACGTGTCTTGATCTCATTGGTTAATAGATACACTTGTTCAGTGTTTGGTATACCAACCAAGGTTAACATTCTTCTTGTCTGATAGTACGTATGATCTGGTGTATGAAACAGTTGACACCAGTTGAGAGCTGACCTGATCAGATAAAACTGATCAGTCTACCTGATAGAGTTCTGGTGCAAGTTGTCCTAGCTTCAACTTAGCAGACTCAACTGATGTAGGTCTTCTGGTCGTGTGATCTTGTTCTGATCTTCAGGTCTTCTGGTAGTCATCTGTTCATCAGGTCTTCTGAGTCTTCGACTTCAAATCTCCACCTGATCATCTGAATGTCTGATTAGATCTGATCTGATCTGATCTTCTTGAAGACTTGACATAATATATATATTGAGTTCCCCCTCAATATGTGACCCATCTATTACATCAGTTGTTCTATATAATAATTATTAACTGGTCATCTAACCCGATATCTAGCTTATCAGTCAGCTAACAGGTTCTGACTTGTCCTATTACAAGTGTTTTGGAACTTTCATCAAAACTCTAAATTTCCCAACAATTTCCCACTTTTTGATGAAACCAAAACATCTGAGAAACCAACAACAGTTGATAATTTGATATATAGTAAAGAAACAGAATATTAGAAGAAAATGAGAATTTGTCCTAGGATCAGTAAAAGTGAACTTTTCATTTAACTGATTTGTCGTTTACATGTTACATCTGAAAAGTTTGAGAAATAAATTACAACTGAGCCTGAAAGTCTTCTGATCTTCACCCTCTTGGAATGTTGCCTTCTGGCATTTCTCATTGATCTTGAGGCACATTGAATATTCGGTACAGTTTCCACTTGACATCGTTGATCTGCTGAGGATCAGTTATTTGTGACTTGCTCAGGATGTCAATGTAGAATCTTTGAAAGGCCAATCTATCAAATGAGCCATCTGCCTTCTTCGAGTAGTCCATCACCTCATAATCTTGATGGACTATTCTTACATTTATCTTCCTGGCCTCATTCTCCAGATACTTCAGAAAGTCTGGATGCTTGTTCTCCAACCAGTTGAGAAATTCCTCATCTGGTGATTCTTCTTTCGACACTAAGTCCAGAACAAAGGTATCCAGGAGCCATTCACCTCTTATCTTATTCCATTCTTCAAACTTATCAGCATGAGCAGCAGTTTTTGGAATGATTTCATCGATTCTAGCTGCCAGCTGTGTTTCTGCTCCAGACTTTCCAGCTAGACCTTTCTTTGCCCTCGATCTGTATTTCTTTTAAGACCTTCTGCCTCGGCCATTTTTTCTGCTCTCCTCTCCTCTTCACTTAACCAAGCTTCTTCAATAATTTGCTCTTTGGAGAGTTTCTCTGCCAGTTCCTTATCAGCTTGTATCTGGCTCGATGTGCTTCTTGTAACTCTTCTTGCCTGAGAAGCAGGATCAGTAGCTTTAGATGTTCCAGCTCCGGCGGCCATCTTCCTTGCCTTAGAATTCTCCATCTTTTCAGAAACTTCATTCATTAACAGATCAAGATGGTCTAGTCTTTGGCCAAAAGTCTCGACTATTTGGATCAGCTCCTCTGTTGTTTTAATATAATTAGTTGGTTTGTCAACCTGGCCTTCCCCCTTTTTGGTTTGATCAAAAAGTGCAGTGAGGTGGGAAGACAGGGAGCCAAAGCTGATGGATATGGCCTTGTTTAGATCAGAAGCATTTAATCCTTGAGCTTGAGTAGTTAAATATTGGATCTTTGAAATCAGCTCGGATTTGGCAGATTCGACGGCAGTCGAGAGGGTAAGAATGAGCTTGTCAAGTTTCTCCTCTGTCTTTTCAAGTTTTTCGGTGACCATCAGAAGAGAAACCTGATTTTGATCAGCCTGGACCAACTTCTCGTCAAAAGTCTTCTTAATATCAGTGGTCAGGGTGGTCATTGTTTGGGAAAAATTATCTTTGATCGTCTCAATCTGGGAAATAGCAAATTCCTGTTGATCCTTTATTTCCCTGAGGCCCGCCTGCCTCTGATCAGCTATAGTGTTGCTAACCGCGTAGCCAACACCCCTTCTACTTCTTCCTTGAGGAGATCTTTGAAGCACGATCTGATCTCCCGCAGCTGATCTGTGGTTATGTGAGTAGCATGAATATCTTGAACCACCTGATCAGTGCCAGTTGTTTGTGCCTCCGGTGGCTGGTCATGAACTATAGCATCAGGCTCACCTTCATCGGCAGCTCCTGCATCCTTCATATGAGCATTCGTCTCGGGTTGTGGGGCTTCCTCCTCCGATTCCAATTCAACCGTATCAACTTTTCCCATCTTCCTGTTGATCAGGGCTTTAACAACTTCGGCAGAAATCAGCTCAGCTGGGGAACTGACCTTAGCAGACTTTTTCATATCAAAGTCGTAGTCAGCGAATTCATCAGCTCCTCCCATCTGTTCAATAATAATTATGAAGTCGGAGAAGTTCTTCAAGCGGAGATCTCTCTAGGTCAGGATCTCCAGAACGTCGTCCCTTACAGCCGGATGAGCTTCCAGTTCTGGGTATAGTGCATCAATTTCTCGCGCAATCCGCATTCGTGCCAACTTCCCAGTGATGGTCTTCGAAGATCTGGACTCTGGAATAGACTGTTCGGTTGGAACTAGGGGTTGTGTGGAGGTGGTTTCTGGTGGTGGCAGATCAGCGGGTTTATGATAACCTAGGAGCAATGGTTGATCTGGCTCCGCCACCGGGGACTTGACCTGTTCGTGGACTGGAGAAGGGGAGGGAGTCATGCGCTGAGGAGAAGGTGATCTGGCCTCGTCTTTGCCCTTCTCCTGTTCCCCTTCGAACTGCTCCGGAGAGCTTTCCACCTGCGATCCATGCTCAGCAGATTTGGCAACTGATGTGGTTTGAGCAACAGGTTGAACTGCAGCCTCTTCTTCTTCTGACTCGTCTTCCAAGAAGAGAGTCATCGGCGCCTGTTTTACTTTCTTTGGCCTTTTTTCCTGAGCCTTCACCAGATGCCTCTTCTTTTTCTGAGGGGCAGCAATTACTGATATGGCAACCTCCTTGCTCTTCCCTTTCCTGATTGTGACCAGCAGATCATCATCTGTCGGGCCATAGATGGTAGTTGTGGTGGAGAGAAAAGCTTTGTAGAACTTCTGTCCATTATGATCCCATTCAACATTGGGCAATTTGTCTATCAGAATGACTGCAACCTTGTTGAGATTGCTTATTCTCTTCTTCAGGAAGACCTGCCTCTGTTCATCCACTCCAAATTTCTCATGTTCTTGGAGTAGAATGGCCTTCAGAAACCCAGCCCAGTTGATATTTTTGGCTCCATCGATGATAGCAGCCAAACAATGCATCTTCACAGCCGTTAAACCGTCCGGGCTGAAAGATATACCCATAATGGTTTTTGACAAAATGTCAAACAACAGGCGAAATTTCCTTTTCAACATCGGCCTGACAAAGTTTGCGGTATGGTGTTTGTCAGCCTCCCGAAAGAGTTTATTTCTGATCAGCTCATCTTCATTTTCTCTATAATGGGCAGGTGAGATCTTCCCTTTCGGTAGATTGAACAGTCGAGTAATATCTGCATTAGTAACCTTGATCTCTTCTCCATTTACCGATGAAACAAGTTCATCCCCAGGGTCACCACATCCAAATTTCTCAAGAATTCCAGTGCCTCATATTGCATCACTGGATTGGAGTGTGCAACACAGTATTTTTTGAGGCCGCACCTCCTCAGAAGTTGTTCCACCTCCATCGATTCCGGATCCCGTGTAACTCCAAATATTACATATTTATCTTCCACAATTTGATTTGCCAAACTTGTATAGTTACACATGATTTTGGCAATACCGTGAGTAGCCATCTATATTAAGAAGAAACTATGTGAGTTAAAAAAAATCACCTATCTGATTTGCCAAACAAATAAACAATTGAATCATTCTATATCATACTCACACAGATACCAAGCATTAGAGACGGTATAAACACACTAAATGAGTAATCTGTTAATGGAATAAATTCCACAAATAACCACATCTTACCAAAATTTGTTGAGTGATTTTGAAGCAACATATTCTTAGTATAAGCTTTGAAATTTTAGAGTATTTGAGAATTTTCAGAGTGTAAATCGCAAGAATTTTAGAAGAGTGATTTGGAAGGGTTTCGACGAAATCTATATAAGGGAAAGGAGGGAAAATCGAGATTAGAAAACCAAAGGTTTGAAACGAATAAACAATTCGAATTAAGTGATGTTTACATATAAATTGATCGTGAGGTCAGGATTTGTACGCGCTGTTTCCCTTTGGATTTTAAAAACGCAGTTAATGATAATTAATACATATTCCCCACGTCCGCATTAAATGCTTTGCAGGGTACACGTCATAAAAGTGTATGCATAGTAAAAACAGATATTATCAGATAATTGCAGATGAGTAATAAAAAAAACAAAGGAACATAAATGCGTATCTGGTTGACTGATGTTGTAATTAGTCAATACCACTTGTAGCCGTAGATCTAACTGATTTTTGTTGATCTTAGTTTCTGCCTAACCCTTTGTATTTCCCAACAATGTCCCACATATCTGGTCCTATCTGATCAGTTGACGTTCCCCATTCAACTGTTATCCCTTATCTGATCAGTTCAAACTGATCTTACTGATCAGTTGAGGTACCATTACTCAACTGATCCTTCTTATTTAGTCAGTCTCTTAACCAACTGGTCCTGGAGACCAGTCCACCAAACATTTCTGGTGCACTTTTGATAGAAATCCGTCCATACAAAACCATGCAAGCAAGAAGGATCCGTTGGTCGTGCAACATGGGCCAATCACAAGGGCAAGAGCTAGGAAAATCAAGGAAGCCATGATGATACTTGTGGAGGAAATAAAAGACAAAGTCCAAGTGAATTCTAACTTGGGCCAAGTGAAGAATATTATTCAAGTTGATGGGCTGGACTTTGCATGAAGTGTTGGACTCTTATCATATCCAAATAGAAGGCCCAAGATTGAGAGTAAAGCTTACAGTTTTCGTCCATGCACAAGGACCCTTCAAGAATGACTCTTTATTTTAGTCAAAGTATGTTAATTAAGTATTTATTAAGTTCTAGATACATAGTTTACATTTATTCTGTCTTGACCAGTCTTTAAGTCACCTAAATGTGTTCACATTAGTGAATTAAAGTGTCTTCATGATATGTTCATGCATGAAGCCACATAAGAGTTGTTTGTACCCTATAAATAGGTGATGCATCCATTTGTAAAAGACACACCATTTTGAGTACGAAAATTCCTTATTGTATTTGTCATTTCTCTTGTGAGATTGTTTTATTTGAGAACTTATCAAGATTTTTGAGCAAGATCTTGTGGCGTTCAACTATACAGAGGTTCTTGGCTCTTCTATAGCCTACGGGTTAAGGTTCTTTCTAGCTCTAAGTAAGATCAAACCAGATTCACGATTTGGGTAGATCCGCTGCTTATTTTATACGTTGGGTTCTTAGATCATTATATCTAATGGGTTCTTAGTCTCTATCCGCATCAGTTTGGTATCAGAGCAATCTGGTATTCATCTGAATATCTTTTATCTTCTTTTCTTGTGTAAAAAAAAAAAGTAAAAAAAAAAAAAAACACGTCCAAAAAAAATAAATCTGAATTTCTTGCTTGTTCCTCTTCATATCTAGAACAACAAGACTTCAAAAAAAAAAAAAAGAACGAAAATCTTTTGCTATTAGAAATTTCATACTTGTTAGAAATCCAAGTGTCAAGAATTCCTTGTTCCCTACTTCTATAGGACTAAGGGATTGTTGAATGTTGCTTGAAATAGTTCAGACTTGATCTGTGTTCTCAAATATTGAGTGGTAAAAGGCCAGAGTGGTGAGTTCATTATAGGGGAGGTAAAAGCTAACGAGTGATACACGAGTGAATTGTGAGGCACCTTTTGAGTGATACACGAGCGTTTGTGAGGATCATGGAAGAAGATCAACACGAAGCATTCACGTTACAAGCCATGCAACAACAATTTGCAAGGTTAGGAACGATTCTTGAAGGCATCACAGACCGGTTAGAAAGATTAGAGCAGTCTACACCAAACGAGCGTAGAAATCAGTTTGCCCGTCAAAGAAGACATAATAGGGAGGTGGATACGGAAGAGGAGGACGATGATATGGGGGATGTTCACCGAGTTGATCAAAGAAGAGGTAGAAGGAGACAAAACGAAAAAGTGGATCGAAACTTGGGAAGCATTAAGATGCACATTCCTGCTTTCCATGGAAAGAGCGATCCAGAAGCATATTTAGATTTGGAGAAGAAGGTAGAACTTATCTTTGATTGTCATAACTACTCTGAGGAGAAGAAAGTAAAACTTGTTGCGGTTGAGTTCACCGACTATGCCATAGTTTAGTGGGATCAATTTGGCACAAATCGAAGGCAATATGGAGAAAGGCATATTGCTACATGGGCTGAAATGAAATCAATCATGCGTAAGAGGTTCGTACCTTGTCATTATTTTTGTGAATTGTATCAAAAACTCCAATCTATGATTCAAGGCACAAAAACTATGGACAAATACTACAAGGAGATGGAGGTTGCCATGATTAGGGCAAATGTTGAAGAAGATCGGGAGGCAACTATGGCACGTTTCTTGAACGGTCTAAATAGAGATATTGCTAACGTTGTGGAGCTTCAACACTATGTGGAGATTGATGACATGGTACATACCACCATTAAAGTGGAAAGGCAACTAAAGAGGAAGGGTTCCATGCAAAGGAGTTACCAACAAAATTTTCAATCTTCGAGCAAGATGAAAGAAGGGGTTTCTAAGACAGCTTTTGGAGGTACTTCAAAACCTCAAGGGGACACATCAAAGACCAAGCATAGTGAGTCAGACAAGGGAAAAGGTAACATCTCTACGCCTTCTCGAAGTCGTGATATTAAATGCTTTCGTTGTCATGGACATGGTCATATTGCATCTGAATGTCCAAACAAGAAAGTGATGATTCTAAGGAAGGACGAGGAGATTGAGTCTGAAGGTGAGAATGATGGAGGAAGTGGTGATGAGCAAATTGAGGAACCTGTACCGGGTGAACAACTTTTAGTTGTAAGGAGGACTTTAAACATACAAGCAAAGGTGGGGGAGGCTGAACAACAAAGAGAGAACATCTTCCATACACGATGTTTGGTTCGGGAAAAGGTGTGTGTGTTAATTATTGATAATGGAAGTTGTACTAATGTTGCTAGTACGGAAATGGTGGAGAAACTTGGTTTAAATACGTTGAAACATCCTAATCCATATAAGCTTCAATGGCTTAATGAATGTGGAGAAATTCGGGTAACTAAGCAAGTCTTGATTTCATTCTCCATTGGCAAGTATGAAGATGAAGTTTTGTGTGATGTGGTACCAGTGGAGACCGTGGCAGTTTGATCGAGTGGTGTATGATGGGTATCTTAATCGATTCACAGTGAAACACCAAAACAAGACGATTATGCTTATTCCTTTAACTCCACTACAGGTTCATGAAGATCAAATCAAAATGTCGAAGGCAAAGAGAGATAGTGAGGTTGTGAGAAAAAAAGATGATAGTGAGGAACAAAATGTGAGCAAATAAAAGAATGGAGAAAAAATAAGAGGGCGAATTTGAGTGTTTCCGAGGGAGAAAAGAAATTGGATGGAAGTGAGGACCCAAAAAGAGTGAACTTCTTTGCAAGAGGGAGCAAACTAAAGAGAGCCTTAGAGGAAAAAATGATTGTGTTGGTGTTGGTACATAAGGAATCCTTTTTGAACACTAACGAGTTAACATCTTCTTTGCCTAGTTCTTTTGAGTCTCTTTTGCAGGAGTACGATGATGTCTTTCCGGAGGAGGAACCGAATGGTTTACCACCATTAAGAGGGATCGAACATCAAATTGATTTCATCCCAGGTGCAACGCTTCCAAACCGACCAGCTTATAGAGCTAATCCTGAGGAAATAAAGGAAATTCAAAAACAAGTGGAGGAATTGATGACTAAAGGCAAGGTTCGAGAAAACATGAGTCCTTGTGCCGTTCTGGTAATTGTGGTTCCCAAGAAGGATGGAACATGGAGAATGTGCACAGATTGTCGCGCCGTCAACAAAATCACGGTAAAGTATCGCTATCATATTCCTAGGTTAGATGATATGCTTGATGAATTGTATGGTGCTGTGTTGTTCTCTAAAATTGATTTGAAAAGTGGTTATCATCAAATAAGGATTAAAGAGGGTGATGAATGGAAAACTGCTTTCAAAACAAAATATGGTTTATATGAGTGGTTGGTAATGCTGTTTGGCTTAACTAATGCACCGAGTACTTTCATGAGATTAATGAACCATGTTTTGCGTGATTTCATTGGAAAGTTTGTGGTTGTGTACTTTGATGATATTCTTATATATAGTAAAGATTTAGAAGAACATCTTGACCATGTGCGATTTGTGTTAGACACCTTAAGAAAAGAATCTTTGTATGTTAATCTTAAGAAGTGTTCATTTTGCATGGATAAAGTTGTTTTTCTTGGTTTTGTTGTGAGTGTTGATGGAATTGAGATGAAAAAGGACAAGGTCAAGGTTATTCTAGATTGGCCAACTCCAAAAAATATTTCTGAAGTAAGAAGTTTTCATGGTCTTGCTAGTTTCTATCGAAGTTTTGTTAGAGACTTTAGCACCATTGCTGCACCTTTAAATGAAATTGTGAAAAAAGAGGTTGGATTTCATTGGGGAGAAAAGCAAGAACATGCATTCCATCTTTTGAAAGAAAAGCTTACTACTGCTCCAATTCTTGCATTGCCTAACTTTAACAAAAACTTTGAACTTGAATGTGATGCATCTGGAGTGGGTATAGGCGCTGTTTTGATGCAGAATGGAAAGCCAATTGCTTACTTTAGTGAAAAGTTGAAGGGAGCTCAATTGAACTATCCAACGTATGACAAGGAGTTGTATGCTTTGGTGAGAGCATTGGAGACATGGCAACACTACTTGTGGTCACGAGAGTTTGTTATTCATACGGATCATGAATCTCTCAAATACCTCAAGGGTCAAGGTAAGCTTAGTAAGAGGCATGGAAAGTGGGTGGAATTCATTGAATCATTTCCATATGTGATTAAGTACAAGAAAGGAAAAGAAAATATTGTCGCTGATGCATTATCTAGGAGACATGCATTGATCACTACTTTGAGTTCTAAACTTCTTGGTTTTGAATTAATTAATGACATGTATGTTGATGATTCTGATTTTTCTTCTATTTATTTGGCTTGTGAGCATTCTGCATTTGAGAAGTTTTATAGGCATGAGGGATACTTGTTTCGTGAAACTAAGCTTTGCATTCCTAATTGTTCTATTCGAGAGTTACTTGTTAGAGAAGCTCATGGGAGAGGTCTAATGGGGCATTTTGGGGTACACAAAACGTTGAATATTTTGTGTGATCATTTCTTTTGGCCTAAAATGCGTGTTGATGTTGAAAGAATTTGTGAAAGGTGCATAACGTGCAAGCAAGCTAAGTCAAGAGTGCATCCACATGGGTTGTACAAACCATTACCCATACCAAGTGAACCTTGGGTAGACATATCCATGGACTTTGTTTTGGGCTTGCCAAGAACAAAGAGGGGTAAAGATTTTGTGTTTGTTGTTGTTGATAGGTTTTCAAAAATGGCACACTTCATTTCATCTCATATGACTAATGGTGCAACTCATATTGCTGATTTATTCTTTAAGGAAGTTGTCCGTTTACATTGAGTACCAAGAACCATTGTGAGTGATAGAGATGCAAAATTTTTAAGTCACTTTTGGCGTGTGTTATGGAGTAAATTGGGGACTAAACTTCTATTTTCTACTACATGTCATCCCCAAACGGATGGACAAACTGAAGTCGTTAATAGAACTTTGTCTCAATTGCTTAGAGTTTTGATACAAAAGAACTTGAAAAATTGTGATGATTGGTTGCCATTTGCTGAATTTGCTTATAATAGGAGTGTTCATTCTACTACTAATCACTCCCCTTTTGAAGTTGTGTATGGCTTTAATTCTTTAAGCCCACTTGATCTCGTTCCAATACCCATTGAAGAATGTACGAGTCTTGATTGTAAAGCAAAAGCCGAGATGATTAAGAAGTTGCATGAAAGAGTGAAACTCAACATTGAGAAAAGAACCGAGCAATACATCAAGCAAGCAAACAAAGGGCGAAAGGAAGTCATATTTGTGCCCGGTGATTGGGTATGGTTACATTTGAGGAAGGAAAGATTTCCAACCAAGAGAAAGTCAAAGTTGCAACCAAGAGGAGACGGACCTTTTCAAGTGATTGCAAGAATCAATGACAATGCATACAAACTTGATCTTCCAGGTGAGTATAACGTAAGTGCAACTTTCAATGTCACTGATTTTTCTCCTTATCTTGGTGATGCAAATTCGAGGATGAATCCTTTTGAAGAGGAAGGGAATGATAGAAATCCATCCATACAAAACCATGCAAGCAAGAAGGATCCGTTGGTCGTGCAACATTGGCCAATCACAAGGGCAAGAGCTAGGATAATAAAGGAAGCCATGATGATACTTGTGGAGGAAATAAAAGACAAAGTCCAAGTGAACTCTAACTTGGGCCAAATGAAGAATATTGTTCAAGTTGATGGGCTGGACTTTGCGTGAAGTGTTGGACTCTTATCGTATCCAAATAGAAGGCCCAAGATTGAGAGTAAAGCTTACAATTTTCGTCCATGCACAAGGACCCTTCAAGAATGACTCTTTATTTTAGTCAAAGTGTGTTAATTAAGTATTTATTAAGTTCTAGATACATAGTTTACATTTATTAAGTCTTGACTAGTCTTTAAGTCACCTAAATGTGTTCACATTAGTGAATTAAAGTGTCTTCATGATATATTCATGCATGAAGGCCACATAAGAGTTGTTTGTACCCTATAAATAGGTGATGCATCCATTTGTAAAAGACACACCATTTTGAGTACGAAAATTCCTAATTAGATTTGTCATTTCTCTTGTGAGATTGTTTTATTTGAGAACTTATCAAGATTATTGAGCAAGATCTTGTGGCGTTCAACTATACCGAGGTTCTTGGCTCTTCTATAGCCAACGGGTCAAGGTTTTTTCTAGCTCTAAGTAAGATCAAACCAGATTTACGATTTGGGTAGATCCGCTGCTTATATTATACGTTGGGTTCTTAGATCGTTATATCTAATGGGCCCTTCGTCTCTATCCTCATAAACTTTCTCCTAAGTCCAGAAGTCCTAGCTCATTACATAGTTCTCTGAATCTGGTTTCAGCTAGTGGCTTGGTTAAGATATTAGCTCTCTGCTTATCAGTATGGATCTTTTCCATTCAGATGTTCTTCTTTTCAACGTGATCTCTTATAAAGTGATGTCTGACATCCACATGCTTGCATCTTGTATGTAAAACAGGATTCTGAGTGATTGCAATAGCATTATTGCTGTCACGGAATATAAGTACGTTCGTAGCTACAATGTTACAATCCCTCAGTTGCTGACTAAGCCAGAGTAGTTGGGAACAACAGCTTCCTGCAGCCATATATTCTGCTTCAGTAGTAGATGTGGCAACAGATGTATGCTTCTTTGAAAACCAAGAGATCAGCTTCCTAATAACTGACATGTACCTGAGGTTGATTTTTTGTCTGTTCTGCAACCTCCATAATCAGAATCAGAATACCCACTAAGCTCTAGATTATCATTTGATGGGTAGAATAAACCAAGGTTTACTGTCCCCTTTAGATACTTAAGAATCCACTTAGCTGCTTCCAGGTGGCTTTGCATTGGATTTGCCTGAAATCTGGCACATACACCTACTGCAAAAGTTATATCTGATTTGCTGGCAGTCAGGTATAGAAGAGATCCAATGAGAGCCCTGTATTCTTTCTGACTAGTTTTCTGACCATTTTCATCTGGATCCATCTTGAATCCAGTCATCATAGGAATTTTGGCGTCCTTACTATTCAGAATCCCAAACTTAGCCAACAAATTCCTGGTGTACTTTGCCTGGCAGATGAATATCCCTTCTGTACTTTGCTTAACTTGAAAACCCAGAAAGTAATTCATCTGACCCATCATAGGCATCTCGAACTTCCCTTGCATCAGTTTGCTGAATATGTCACATAGGTTCTTGTTGGGAGATCCGAAGATGATGTCGTCCACATAGATCTAAACCATCAGAATATCTTCTCCACCCTCTATTCTGAATAAGGTTCTATCCATTATTCCTTTATTGAATCCAATGTTTATCAAGAACTGAGATAGTGTATCATACCAGACTCTAGGAGTTTGTTTCAGGCCATAAAGGGCTTTTCTTAAATGGTACACTTGGTTGCCTTTTTCAAAGCCTGGAGGTTGTTCAACATAAACTTCCTCAGCTAGTACCCCGTTTAAGAATTCACTTTTTACATCCATCTGATACACAATAAACCCTCTGTGCCGCATATGCCAGAAACAGCTGAATGGCTTCCAGGCGAGCAACTAGTGCAAAGGCCTCATCATAATCAATTCCTTCTGATTGTGAATATCCCTTAGCAACAAGTCTTGCCTTATTTCTGGTTATGAAATTATTCTCATCTCTTTTGTTCTTGAATACCCACTTTGTGCCTATCACATCTTGATGAGTTGGTATGTCCACCAGTTTCCAAACCTGATTCCTTTCAAACTGCTCTAGTTCTTCTTGCATGGCTAGAATCCAGCTAGCATCTTGTAGAGCTTCTTCTATGGTGGTTGGTTCCTTCAAAGACAGATAACAACAATACATGGCACTTTCACCAACCTGATGTCTAGTTTGGACTCGGGCATTCAGATTGCCAATTATCAGATCAGTCGGATGGTCACTTAACCAAGTCCTTCTTTTCTGATGTATATCAGTTTAGATATCATCATCCTCATCTGATATTGAGTCACTAGTGATTGGGAGTGGTGCAGAAATAGGATCCACTTGACATGGACAAGTCTCAGCTGATGGTGGAATCATCATATGCTGATGTTTGCCCATAGGAACATCAGGTGTTCCCCCTGAACCAGATGGTTCAGTTGTTACTGTCTCAGCTGTACCAGCTTCTTCATTGACAGTTGTACGTACCTTTGGGTCTAATTGACCTGGTGAATCAGTAAGATCAAGCTTTGGGAACTGTTACGTGATATGATCCCTTGTCTTTGATACTCAACTGATCCATTTTTTGTGCATCAGGTACCGGTTGATCTGGTACTGCTTGTTCTGAGGTAGATCTCTTGTTCAGAAGATGTCTCATCAAAGATCACATGAGGTGTTTCTTCCACAACTAGGGTTCGCTTGTTGAACACCCTGAAAGCCTTGCTGGTTGAGGAATATCCTAAAAATATACCCTCATCTGACTTGACCTCAAAAGTTTTCAACTGGCTCTTCCCATTATTGTGTATAAAACACTTGCACCCAAAAACATGGAAGTAAGAAACACGAGGTTTTCTGCCCTTCCACAGTTCATAAGGTGTTTTGAAGTGAGCTTTAGTCAGAGAACATTTGTTCTTAGTATGACATGCAGTATTGATGGCTTCTGCCCAAAAACGGTTTGGAGTGACATGTTCAGGTAACATAGTACGAGCAACTTCTTTGAGTGTTCTATTTCTCCGTTCTGCTACTCCATTCTGCTGTGGTGTTCTTGCAGCTGATGTTTCATGTTGTATTCCAAACTTAGTGCAAAAGTTAGTAATAAAGGAGTTCAGAAATTTTGTACCCTTATCGGATCTGATTTTTACAATACTGACACCCGTCTCATTTTGTAATTTCTTGAGCAGCTTGGGTATCTTTGTTGTTGTCTCATTCTTCTTATATAAGAATACCACCCAGGTAAACTTGGAATAATCATCCACGATCACTAGAGTGTATTTGCGTCCGCTGAGACTAAGTGGTGTAACTGGTCCAAATAAATCCATATGGAGCAGTTGTAATACTCTGCTGGATGTTGGTCCTGGGATTCCCTTGAATGAGGCTTTAACCTGTTTTCCCTTCTGACATGCGACACATGTCTGATCCTTAGAGAATACCTCATTTGGGAGACCCTCAACCAGGGACATCCTTGTTATCTTATTAAGAGTCTTAAAGATCAGATGGCTCATTCTCTTGTGCCAGAGCCAACTGCTGCTTTTGGAACTCTTAACAATCAGGCATGCATTTCTTGGACAACTATTCCAATCTACAGTGTAGATTGTTCCTTTCCTTGAACCAGTTAACAAAATCTGTTGAGTAGCTCGATTCTTGATAGTACACTGACCAGTCGAGAACTCAACACTTAATCCATTGTCGCAGAATTGTGAAACCAATAGCAGGTTATGCTTCAAACCGTCGACATACGAGACTCCAGTAACCTGTACATCATCATTCTCTAAGGTTCCGAATCCTCTGGTAAAACCAAAGTTATCATCACCAAAGAGTACACGTGGGCCTTCTTGTTCTGTGTATGAGCTAAGGAGATGTTTGCTTCCAGTCATGTGCCATGAGCATCCACTATCGATGTACCAGATAGTTGCTTGTACACCTCCTTTATTGGCCAAGCCCACGCGAACCTACAATTAGATCAGGCTTTTAGGTACCCCTTTATTGGCCAAACCCACGCGAACCTACTATCGATGTACCAGATAGTTGCTTGATTTGTCTCCCATAAACATCTACATAATCATACGTCTCTTCATATGCAATCTGGTCAGTATGATCATTAGTGTGAGCCTTGGGTGAATCAGAAAACTTGAGATTTTTTACTAATATTTGTCTTCTTTTAATCCAGTGGGGCTCAGGTGCAGCAGCCCTAGGTTTCTGATTGTAAGGGTAGGTACGACTTTACCAATAAAAGATTCATATCTCTTTGGCATATATGGTCTTAAAAGTTTACCCTTAGCTTGCTTGTTAGGCAGCTTGACCTGATTAGGTTTCAGATCAGATTTTCCCTTGAGAGGTTGTCTTTTCTGATTCCTAATCTGCTGATCAGGTTGAGGTTTCTTTAGAAGAACAGGGTTCTTCTGTTGATTCCTCGGCTGATGATTGATCAGTTGGGGTCCATTTTTGTTCCCTTTCTGATCAGACACTTGCCTTGCCTGGTCAGCTGTTCCTTTTCCCTTATATGATACAGATTTTGCTTTTCGTGTATCTTGATCAGAAACTCGTTTGATTACACTGTTCTGAAGTGAACCAGATGGGGATTTTGAGGATACAGAAGGGTTTTCATACCCAATTCCATTCTTATTAGTTGACGTTCGAAAATAGTTGTTTAGATCTTGAACAGTCTTAGATGATTCGTGAAAACCTCTATTTCCTTAAGCAAACTATCCTCAGTTGTTTTTAGAATCTCATGCAGTCGGAAGAGTTCATCAAACTTAGCTTGAAGGATTTTGAGACCATCAACTTGCTGTTTCTTAATGGCTAACTGTTCCTTAATCAGTTTATCCTGAACAGAAGAACTGACTTTCAGAACTTCCAGTTCTGTAGTCATCTTCTGAACAATTTTAGCTGATTTTAGTTCAGCAGGTTTTCTTGCAGCATTTTCTTTAACAAGATGAATATTCTCTATCCTTAGCTTGTCGTTCTCAACTTCCACTATAGTATAAGTGTCTACTGCATTGGAGAGATCATCAAGCAATTGCTCACTGTAGAGCTGCAGATCAATCTCTCCAGCAGGTGTGCTCAGCACAGCTGGTGTGGAAACAGAAAACACACATGGTTTAGAAGATACCTCAGATTGATCTTCTTCCTTGGCCATGAGACAGATGTCATCATCAGATGAGAATATCAGATCATCAAAGTTTTCGAAGTCATCAGCATTGCTTATCAGGCAGAAATCCTCTACAGATGAGTAACCAGAATCTTCTGATGGTAGATAAGAATCTTATATTCCAGTAGTGTCAGCAACCATAGCTTTCCTATCTCTGTATCGTTGCTCTCTCATGTTCCTCTTATCTTCACTTTCTCTAGGCGTCAGGTTAGGGCAATCTGCACTGTAGTGACCTGGTTTCTGGCAGTTGAAACAGACTCCTCGCTCAACAGAACTTCTTCTGGCAGGTGAGTCATGTCTTCTGTATGATCTGTCAGGTGAATTCCCGCTCTGCCTTTGATCTGAATTTCTCCTTTCTGATTTGTGATCTTCAGCACGATCTTCTCTTTTCTTTTCACTTTGGTCGTCTCTTCTGTCATCAGATCTGTTTCTTTCCTGTGATCTGTCAGACGATCTTCTTTCTTTTCCTCTGCTATTCTGATAGTCTTTGTAGAATCTCCTATACATTCCCAATTGAATATTTGATCTCTCAAGCTTTCTGGTGAGTAGAGAAATCTGTTCAGCTTGACTAACAATATTTCCAATAGGCTCAGAAGATTTTGAGAAGTTGCCTCCTGCTTTGAATGCTACTGCTTTTGTTGTTGTAGGTGTGGTTTTGGCAGATGACTCATCATCTTCCTCTTGCCCTCTCTCAATCAGGTCGAATTCATGGGCTTTCAGATTTAAGAACAAATTGCTCGGCTTCATCTTCGTTATATCCTGGCAGTCCTTGATCACCGTAACCTTCATATCCCATTTCTTCGTTAAAGATCTCAGAATCTTGTAGTTGATATCCTTGTCGGTCATTTCACGTCCTAACTCTCTGAGCTTGTTGATCGACGTGGTAATCCTTTCATCTAGCTGGTTGATTGTCTCGTTGGGTAGCATCTTCAGTTTCTCAAACTTAACCAGTCCGGCCTGTAATTTGTTGTCCTTTATCCGATCATTTTCTTCGCATATCTCAGCTAGAGTGTCCTACATCTGCTTCGCAGTCTTGAGGTATTTGATCTTCTCTCTTGTGATCTTATCAATAGTCTTCATGATGATGTGTCTTGCAACCGTATCCAGATTTGACAAATTTCTTTCTTCTGCATCCATCAGAGATAGACTTTTTCTGATTCGAGCTCCAACTAGAAAATTTGGATCCTCTCCTTCAGCTGGATTGTTGTGGTAGATGATGCTAGGTCCTTGTTCAAAAACTTCCATCATTCTGCTGCTTATAGCTCCCAGATGATTGCTCATGAGTATGACCCAATCTGCATACTCATCAATAGAAAACTTGGGTAGATCTCAAAGCGAACATGGCTCAGATGTTTCGCGATGATGTGAGTTTCTTTATGTCAAGGCAACTGGATAAGGTCATCAGAACTGAAAGAGAATATGTATCTTCTCACTGCACGAGAATAACTGAAGAACTGAGAGATACAACAACTGACAAGATGGTGGAAGTAAACGAGAAGTTGGCCAAAATTGAAGAGACCAGAAATCAGCAGTTCACTCTGATGATGAACGAGAAGATGGCTGAATTGACCAAGATGCAAAATGATCTTGCTGATGTTACAAAGAGGGTAAATTCTGCTGCTGATAAGTTTGAACATATGTTCGAGAAAGTCAGCCCCATTGTGGATAAAGCTCAATCGTCTATGCTGACATTAATTGAGAAGGCTAGTCCTGATGCTAAATCTTCTGCCCTTGGAACTTTAAAGCAAGATCTTACAAAGCAGATTGGTGACCTCAGCTCTGAGCTGAAAGCTCTTTTTGAGGAACCAAAAAGGGGGAAGAGGAGAAAGATTTTGAAACTCGAGGAAGACTGAATCAGGTAGAGAACTTTGTAGCTGGGATCCAGATCACTCTAGAAAAGAAAAGATTGAAGAAAGATGCCCAAGCAGCTGCAGAGTTGGAAGAAGTAATTTCTTCCTCTACTGAATCAGATGAAATAGCCAAGAAAGGCAAGAAACCAGCTGCTGCAAAGAAAAAGAAGACATCAGAAGTAGACAAAAGAAAAGCTAAAGAGTTGAAGAAGGCAGAGTTGGATAGGCAGAAAAGATTGGAAGAAGCTTCAAGCCTCAATAAGTCTTACAGAATGAGAAAGAAGAAAGGACTTGTAGCTGAATCTGGAGAAGGTGCACATCTTGTTGAACTAGTTCTTCCAGCTGATATGGATGTGATTGTTAAGCCAGGTAAAAACATGGTGAACGAATGGAGATTGAGCAAAGTTGAATGGTATATCTCGGCTTATATCAATCAAGTTATTCCAACCAATGTGGACAGGGATGAGATATTCAAAGATTGGTTGAGTAACAAGCATCCAACATTCTATGATAATATCATGAGAGAAGCCAAGAAACTGAGTTGCACACCAATTGCCCCCGAGGTCAAAATCATGGATTACAAGAAGACTCCAGACGGGAAGTTAGACAAGTTGTCTTCAATTCAACTCTCAACAAATGTCTTGCTCAAGATGGTATCTTCGATGAAAGCAAAGCTGCAGAAGTCAAGGCAAGGTTGTTCGAGATGTGTGTTGTGCTATAAGAAGAAAGATATTGAAGATATATCAGAAAACCCTTTTGTAAGATTAGATTAGGATTTTTTCATTCTGTACCTGTAATTTCTACATCTGTTAATGAAAAATTCTATTTTTCTGATCTTAAGACAAACTCTCATTGTCTTCTGATATACTGCTTTTATTTACTGTCATTTAACCTATGTTCAGCATACTTTCTGGGTAGTGTTTTGGTTCCATCAAAAAGGGGGAAGTTGTTGGGAAATTTATAGTTTTGATGGAAGTTCCAAAACAGTTGTAATAGGACCAGTCAAACCTGATTAGTCGACTGATGATTTGATAGGATACCAGCTGAAGATGTTAGACATATGATGAATTAGAATAAGTCACATATTGAGGGGGAATTTAATATGTATAGACCAAGTCCTGAAGAAGATCAGTAGCAAAGATCAGCAATGAAGATCAGAAGTGAAGATCAGCAGACACACGAGTCCAGAAGACATAGTCTAGAGTACATCCGCAGAGTCGATAGGTTGAAGCTAAGACAACCATATCAGAAGACTAAAGATTACTGATCAGAAGGACACTGATCAGGACAAACATAGTCAGAAATGTGATAAACATATCTACTTATCAAAGGCATACGATGAAGATCAGACCAGAAGAATGTCAACATAGTTGGCTTTACAAGGCGACAATTAAGTGTACTTGTTAGCCACTCAGAGATCGACACGTATTGTTGGGAAATTCTGCATTTTAGTTTTGATGGAAGTTCCAAAACAGGTTGTAATAGGACCAGTCAGACCTGTTAGCTGACTGATGACTTAGAATCAGATTAAGATGACCAGCTGAAATGTATAGATAGCTGATGTAAAAGATAGGTCACATATTGAGGGGGAACTCAATATGTATAGGTCAGGTCGAAGTATCAGATGACCCAGATAAGGTCAGATGATCAGAAGACTAAGAACAAATCAGAAGACAAGAAGTCAGAAGATCAGGTGAAGACAGAAGACACTGAAGACTCAGATGAACCTGAAGACTCAGATGAACCTGAAGACTCAAATGAACCTTAAGACTCAGATGAACCTGAAGACTCAGATAAACCTGAATACTTAGTATGACTAAAGACACTAAGGCTCAGAGTCACCTGAAGATCAGAAGACTACCAGAAGACCTGAAGACCTACAATCAGCCGAGTCTACATATTTAGCTAAGAGAATCTACAACAGAAGACTCAACAAGGTAGACTGATCAGTTATCTGATCAAGTCAGCTCACACCTGGCGTAAATCAAAATGATACACCATACAAGACGAATCTTCTACAAAAGGAATATCAATCGTCTAACGGACAAATTACTGAAGTGCCGCCTCGCGAAGCCAAGGAGAAAGCGACACGTGCACAAAAAGAGATGACATTATGGGATTCGACGCTGCGGACATAAATTACGCTAATCTTGCCTACGGCCACGCCGATATTCGAAGCACGTCACAATCATATCCTACAACCTACCTAATATAGCCCAAAATTCAAATTGCTCTCCAACGGCTCTTTGATTTCGAGGTCTTTGATTTCGAGGTCTATAAAATGGGATCGATCTTCATATTGAAGAGAGAACCGGGCATTGAGCAGACTGAAAAAGAAGCAAAAACTATAGAAAAATCTCCGCTCGAAGAACACCATATTTGAAGATTATTCTTAGAGTGTTCATCCACAGATCTTAGCAAGAAATCCTATCCACTAGCATTTAGCTACCTAAAACACCAAGGATAGATTTCCAGTTGGAACCCTCAAACATTCTTTACCCAAACTCAAGTTAGGTTAAGTTTGTTACCGCAAGATTTCAGACTAGGGATTCTAATTTTCTTATTTCTAGTTCGGTTGAGTGTGAACTCGATAAACATCTGTTGAGTGTTGGACTAACACGGTAAAATAAGTCCAGCAGGTTAAGTTCGGTTAAGTTCGGTTAAGGTGCCCCTGTGTTAAGGGAAGAGTGGGTGTAAGACGGGTTTCGTCTGAACCACTATAAAAGTCTTCTGTGCATTTACTTGCTTTCTTTATTGCTTTACATTATTCACACAACTGAGTTTAAAACCGCAACTGAACTGATCAGGTTGACACCATAGCCAGCTGGTTGAAAACTGACTTAAGAATCTGAATTGATAAAACTGGTTTTTCACACGGGTATTTACAAGCTTCCGCACTATCAGTTAAACTGAAAGATATCAAACGGATCTGCCCTCAGGCACTCAGTAAGATTGAACATCAGTCCAAACTGACACACTAGCACTCTGATCAGGAAATCTGCAATCACACCTGATCCGCACGAAAAGTTTTTTAGAAGTCTATTCACCCCTCCCCTCTAGACTTCTGCCCTCACAAAACCCGTTCGGGACCTACAAGTTGTATCAGAGCAGTGGTTCTACAGACCACTGGCTTTGAGTATCATCGATTCTTGAGGAAGAATCTTTGTGGTCATTTGAACAGATCTTGAAAAACCATTTTCAAAACTCATTCGTTTTCAAAATCACTCAGCATGGATAATACCTCTGGTATGTATCATGATTTGCCTAAGTTTTCAATTGATGAGTATGCAGATTGGACTATATACATGTGCAATCATCTGGGATCGATAAGCGGCAGAATGATGGAAGTCATTGAACGAGGACCCATCATCATATATCACGACAACCCAACAGTTGGAGGAGATCCAGATCATTCACCTGGAAGTCTTGTATGAAAAATCCCAGCCCTGATGGATGCAGAAGAAAGAAAACTGTACACTCTAGATACAATCGTCAGGCATATAATCATGAAGACGATGGATAAAGTCACCAAGGAGAAGATAAAGTATCTCAAAACTGCAAAACAAATGTGGGATACTATTGCTGAGATGTGCGAAGGAAATGATCAGATCAAAGATAGCCGACTACAAGCTGAACTGGTGAAGTTCGAAAAGCTAAAGATGCTGCCCAATGAGACCATCAACGAGCTCGACGGGAGGATCACCATGTCAGTATATAAGCTACGAGAACTTGGAAGAGAGATGTCAGACAAAGACATCAATTACAAGATACTGAGATCTCTCACCAAGAAATGGGACATGAAAGTCACGGTAATCAAGGATTGCCAAGACATTTCCAAGATGAAGCCAAGTAGCTTATTCCTAAGCCTTAAAGCCCATGAGTTTGATTTAATCGAAAGAGGGCAAGCAGATGAAGACGAGACGCCTGCTGAAGCCTCAGCCTCAACATCTAAATCAGTTACATTCAAAGCAACCAGCAGCAGATCAAAGGCCACTGAACCTGTTGGAAACATAATGAGTCAAGCAGAACAGGTTGCTCTGCTTACCAGAAAACTTGAAAGATCATATACTCAACTTGGTAAGTATCGCAGATTCTACAGAGACTATCAAGACGACAGAAGAAACAGGAGGCCAATTGACAGATCACTAGAAAGAACCAGATCTGATGATCGAAGAGATCACAGAGAAGAAAAGAAAAGAGATGATATGTCAGATGAGAGAAGAGATAACAGATCTGACAAAAGGAGTTCAGATTACCATCAGAAAGGAAAGTCACCTGACAGATCCTACAGACGAGTGACTCACCTGGCAGAGAAAGTTCCGTAGATTGAGGATCATGCTTCAACTGCGAGAAACCAGGTCACTACAGCACCGACTGTCCTGACCTGACTCCCAGAGAAAGAGAAGAGAAATGGAACAGAAGAGAGCAACGTGTCAGAGACAGAAAAGCCATGGTCGCTGACACATCTGGAATTAATGATTCCTATCTGCCTTCTGAGGATTCTGGCTACTCATCTATAGAAGACTTTTGTCTGATAAGAAGTGCTGTTGATTTCCTCGAACAGGAAGATCTGATATTCTCTTCAGATGACGATGAAATCTGTCTGATGGCCAAGGAGGAAGACTAATCTGAGGTAACCTCCAAACCATCTGCTTTTTCAATTTCCACACCAGTTATTATTAGCACACCTGATGGAGAGATTGACTTGTAGCTCTACACTAAGCAATTGCTTGATGATCTCTCTGATGCAGTAGACACTTATACAATAGTGGAAGCTGAAAATGACAAGCTAAGGATCAGAAATAATCAGCTTGTTAAAGAGAACGCTGTCAGTAAAGCTACTGAACTGAAATCAGCTGAAACTGCTCAGAAGGTAACTGAGGAACTTAACGTTCTGAAAGTTAAATCTTCTGATCAGGAGAAGCAGATCAAAGATCAGCTAGCAATCAACAAACAACAAGCTGATGATTTCAAAATCCTTCAAGCTAAATTTGATGAGCTATTCCGACTACATGAGAGTCTAAAATCTACTGAGGATAGTTTGCGCAAGAAAATAGAGGTTTTCATGAAGTCATCAAAAACCGTTCAAGATATGAACACCTATTTTCGAACGTCGACTAACAAGAAGGGAATTGGGTATGAGAACCCTTCTACATCCTCAAAAGCCCCGTTTGATTCACTTTAGAAGGGTGTAATCAAACGAGTCTCTGACAAAGATACATAAAAAGCTAAACATGTATCTGATAAGGGAAAAAGACCTGCTGAGCAAGTAAGGCAAGTGCCTAATCAGAAAGGGAACAGAAATGGACCCCAACTGATTAAGCATCAGCCGAGGAATCAACAGAAGAATCCAATTCTTCTGAAGAAACCTCAACCTGATCAGCAGATTAGGTATTAGAAGAGACAACCTGTAAAAGGGAAATCTAATCTGAGACCCAATCAAGGTCAGCTGCCTAATAAGCAAGCTATAGGTAAACTGCAAAGACCATCTATGCCAAGAAGATATGAATCTTTCGATGTTAGCAGTCGTACTTACCCTTATAACCAGAGACCTAGGGCTACTGCACCTGAGCCACACTGGATTAAAAGAAGACAAAATATAAAGAAAAATCCCAAGTCTTCTAAGTCACCCAAGGCTCACACGAATAATCATACTAATCAAAAAGCATATAAGGAGACGTATGATTATGTTGATATGTATGAGAGACAAATCAGACCTTCTAATCTATCTGATTATCATAGAAGTGCTCTGTTTGTGTGGATCCCTAAATCCACCACTAACCCCCCAGGACCCAATTCCAAAGGGGTACCTAAAGCCTGATTCAATTGCAGGTTCGCATGGGACTGACCAACAAAGGAGGTGTACAAGTAACTATCTGGTACATCGATAGTGGATGCTCAAGGCACATGACTGGAAGCAAACATCTCCTTAGCTCTTACAAAGAACAAGAATGCCCACTTGTACTCTTCGGTGATGATAACTTTGGTTTTACCAAAGGATTCAGAACCTTAGAGAATGATGATGTACAAGTAACTGGAGTCTCGTATGTCTAAGGATTAAAGCACAATCTACTATCAGTATCACAATTCTGCGACAACGGATTCAACGTTGAATTCTCGAGCGACAAGTGTACGATAAGGAATCGAGCTACTCAACAAATCCTGCTAACTGGTTCAAGGAAAGGCACGATCTACACAGTAGATTGGAACAGTTGCCCAAGAAATGCATGCTTAATTGTTAATGGCCCAAAAAGTAGCGATTAGCTCGCACAAAAAAAGAATGAGTCATCCGAACATTAAGACTCTTAACAAGATAGCTAGGGTGCCTTTGGTTGAGGGACTTCCGAATGAGGTATTCTCTAAAGATCAGACATGTGCCGCATGTCAGAAGGGAAAACAAGTTAAAGCCTCATTCAAGGGAATACGGACCAAAGATCCGAAGAGAGTACTACAACTGCTCCATATGGATCTATTCGGACCCGCCACACCATCTACCTCCACCGACGCAAATATACTCTAGTAATCGTGGATGATTATTCCAAGTTTGCTTGGGTTGTATTCTTATACAAGAAGAACGAGACAACGACAAAGATACCCGAGCTGCTCAAGAAGCTACAAAACGAAAAGGGTGTCAAAGATAGTAAAAATCATATCGATAAAGGTACAAAATTCACAATTCTTTTTATTACTGATTTTTTGCAATTGAGTTTGGTATCTGACAAAGATGAGA
Source organism: Stenogyne calaminthoides (assembly GCA_037126765.1). Lineage (NCBI taxonomy): Eukaryota > Viridiplantae > Streptophyta > Magnoliopsida > Lamiales > Lamiaceae > Stenogyne > Stenogyne calaminthoides. Next base: position 29,302,097 of record JBBCBC010000006.1, on the reverse strand, counting down.
CGTCACCGCTTTCGCACTATGTTAGCTGAACATGAGACACCAAGCCGTTTATGGGCAGAAGCAATCAATACTGCATGTCATACTCAGGACAGATGTTCTCTGACTAAGACTCACTTCAAAACACCCTATGAACTGTGGAAGGGCAGAAAACCTCGTGTTTCATACTTCCATGTTTTTGGGTGCAAGTGTTTCATACACAACAATGGGAAAAGTCAGTTGAAGACTTTTGAGGCCAAGTCAAATGAGGGTATATTCTTAGGATATTCCTCATCCAAAGAAGGCTTTCTTCGGGGTTTACAACAAACGAACCCTAGTTGTGGAAGAAACACCCCATGTGGTCTTTTGATGAGACATCTTCAACAAGAGAAAGTCTCCTCCGTAACAAGCCGCACCGCATCAACCGCTTCCTGATATGCAGAAAATGGATCAGCTAAGTATCCAGGAGAAAGAAGCTGAACATGTAACAGTGTACATCCCAGAACTTGATCTTGCTGATTCAACAGGTCAATTAGACCCTAAGGTACACACAACTGTCAATGAAGAAGCTGATATAGCTGAGACAGTATCAACTGAACCATCTGGTTTAGGGGGAACTCCTGAAGTTCCTACGAACAGACATCAGCACATGATGAGTCCAACATCAGCTGAGACATGTTCTTATCAAGTGGATCATAATTCCGCACCACTCCCAATCACTAGTAATGAACTACTATCAGAAATGGATGATGTTCTCCAAACAGACTCACATCAGAAAAGGAGGACCTGGATTACCAGTCATCCAACTGATCTGATTATCGGAGACCCATCTAATAGAGTCAAAACTAGACATCAAATTGGTGAAAGTTCCATGTCTTCAAGAAATCTCGCTCAAGGAACCAACTACAATATAGGAAGCTCTACAAGACGCAAGTTGGATTCTAGCCATGCAAGAGGAATTGGAACAGTTTGAGAGGAATCAAGTTTGGAAACTGGTGGATAGACCAACTCATCAAGACGTGATTGGCACGAAGTGGGTATTCAAGAACAAGAGAGATGAGAATAATTTCATAACTAGGAATAAGGCAAGACTTGTTGCTAAGGGGTATTCACAATCAGAAGGAATTGATTATGATGAGACCTTTGCACCAGTCGCTCGCCTAGAAGTCATTCGGTTGTTTCTGGCATATGCTGCCCATAGAGGGTTCATTGTGTATCAGATGGATGAAAATAGTGCATTCTTAAATGGGGTACTAGCAGAGGAAGTTTATGTCGAACAACCTCCAGGCTTTGAAAAAGGCAACCAAGTGTACCATTTAAGGAAAGCTCTTTATGGTTCAAAAAAAGCTCCTCGAGCTTGGTATGATACACTCTCTCGGTTCTTGATAGACAAATGGGTTCACTAAAGGAATAGTGGATGAACTTTATTCGTAATAGAAGATGGAGAAGATATTCTCGATGGTTCAGATTTACGTGGGATCTACATCATCTTCGGATCTCCCAACAAGAAGTCGCGTGTGAGATGTTCAAAGAAATTGATGCAAGGGAACTTTGAGATGTCCATGATGGGTCGATGAATTACTTTACGGGTTTACAAGTCAAGAAAGTACGTAGGGATATTCATCCGCCAAAGAAGTACACAAGAATCTCATCGCAAAGTTTGGAGTTCAACATTGCAAGGAAGCCGAATTCCCATGATGACCAAAGTTCAAGATGGATCCGATGAAGATGGTTAGAAAGTTAATCAGAAAGAATATAGGGCTCTGATTGGATCACTACTATACCTGACTGCCAGCAGACTAGACATTACTTTTGGCAAGAGGGTGTATGTGTCGATTTCAAGCAAATCCAATGCAAAGCCACCTAGAAGCGTGCCTAAGCGGATTCTCAAGTATCTGAAGGGACCGGTAAACCTTGGTTTATTTTACCCATCGATGATAATCTAGAGCTTAGTGGGTATTCTGATTCTGATTACGGAGGTTGCAGAATCGACAGGAAGTCAACCTCAGGTTCATGTCAGTTTTTGGGAAATAAACTAATCTCTTGGTTTTCGCCGGCGGACATCGATTCATGACATCTACTACCGAAGCGAGAATATATGGTCAGCAGGAAGTCATTGTTCCCAAATCGCCCGCCAAGTCGGCAAATCCGAGGGATTACAACATCGAGATAAGAACGCATTCTATATTCTCGCGATAGTAATAGTCTTTATTGCAATCACTCGTAATCCTATTCTACATACAAGATGCAAGCATGTGGATGTCGGACACCATTTCATCGTAGAGATCACGTTGTAAAGAAGAATATCGGTATGGAAAAGATCCATAATGACAAGCAAAAAAGTCGATATTTTAACTAAGCCGCTAGTCGAGATCGATTCGAGATAATTATGCAACGAGTTAGGGCTTCGATCTCGGAGAAAGTGCACCGTAAATGATTGGTGGATCGATCTCCGTAACCGCTTGGTTAAAAGACTAACCAAGTTAAGAGGATCAATTGAGTTAGAATCTCAATCGATCGATTTACTGACGAGGAGCCGATCTAAAGTTCAGATAAGAGCAGTCGTCGAAGTCGATAAGCAAACCGATCCGAAATTCGGATAAGGAGCAGATCGGTTCAAGACATATCGACAAGGGGAACCGATCGATTGAAGATTACTTTATAAGTCGATTAAAGCCGCAAATAACAAGCAAGTCAAGTTTAAAGCTACAGATCGCATAAGTCGAAGAAGAACACAAAGAATGAAATAATGTAATTTTTTTCATTGATAAGGACCCGGAGGTCAGATTTACAAGTTACAAGTGATATCACAAGCTACCTACAAAGCTACCTTCAAGTGGTATTACAAGCTACAAGTACAAGAAGACCCGGAGGTCGCTGCATAAACCATAAACCCTAAGCCAACCCTAGGCAGGGAAGGAGAGAGAGCGTTCAAGGTTTGATGCTCTCATTTTCCCTCAATCCTAGAAGGGGCGTCAGAGAGGCCTCTAGAATCCTGAGCCAATCTCAAAAGCTTCGGAGTGAGGAGCGAGAGGCTTTGAAGGATGTCCAAGCCAGGAGCCATCAGATGTGAAATCAATGGGCTCTCCAGCTGTTAAATGGGACACAGTGCCACAGGTTTGGTCACAAGGATCAAACGGACACTAGTGTCGCATGCAAAAATTGAGCTTGATATATGAAGATCAGTTGTTATCTGATCAAGATCGTATACCAAACTCACGCTTTGTTTCAGACTGAGTCTGTTGATACTAATTCCGTCATCTCGATAAGCGCACAAGGTGTATACGGTTAGGAGATGTGCCTTCTCATTTGCCTTAGCAGATCCGCCTCCATGGTGGTAAAGAAGCTTTGCATTGATCGTATGTGAAATCTTAGATGACGATGAAAGCAGTGTGAAGGAACACACAGGGTTGATTTGAGAAGCTGAATTCATTGGAAAAGGGTTAAATGTTCCCACCGGAAGTTTCACCGGAAATAAGGAACTCATCGGAAAAGCATGAAGTATATACTAAAGAAGATGAATGGTTTATGTTGTGTTGTTTGCCTAAACACCCCAGGCTAATTTATAGAAGGAAATTAGGGGTATAAATGCAAATTTATTTTCTCAGAAGACTTTAAGAGAAATTTGCATCGACAACGCGTAAGGAACATGCGGCTAATGGTTGGATGAGTTGACGGTGTGAGTAATCACAGCGTATCTATGCCATTATTACGGAATGTAAATCGCGCCAATTTGGGAATCGAGGCGACTTTTTGACTCCCCGAAGTAAATGTTTTGGCGGGAGCAGACTTCAGTAAATGCAGGCTGATTAGAAGAAGATTGAAGGATGAAGTGTATCAGATAAGTAACGAAGTGCTTCACACAAGAATCTGATCAGATGAGTGAGATATTGTTGGGAAATGCTTAAGGCTGCCATCAGTAAGGTCAACAAGTACCAGATCAGATCACAGTGGTAACTGGTTGATTACAATATTAATCAGTCAGATACGTTCTCTTATTTATCCCTTTCTGAATACCTTATATGCGTTGTTTAAATAAACTGAATTTTACTCTGCTTTCACTTTATGACGCATGCTCTGCAAAACTTTTAATGCGGACTTGGGAATGTGTATTTAATGCGTTTTATTGCGAATTTTCAAGTTCGAAATACGAGAAGACTACTTTTCTCAACCGTGCGATCAAAATACTTTTTGGCCGACTAATCTCAGCCACTGTTTTCAAAACACTGATACTTGAGTACTTTATAAAGTTGTGCAAAAAGGTTTTCCCTCGCATACTATAAAATCCAAATCTTTCTCAAAAAACTTCTTTCCACTACTTCATCTTCTCAAAGCTCTTAAAAGATCAAAACTTTCAAAATCTTCAGAAAATTACTTTCGAAATCAATTGATTCTACTCTTCCGATTTCTATATCATTCGAATAAATTTCTGGTAATTTCTTGTTTAAATATTGCATGATTTCTATTTCTCTCTGGTACCTAGGTTTACAAGTTGTGATGCTATGGTTCTGTAATTTTTAAGATCTAAACGCTTACTTGCTAAATTGATGCTAAGATTACTGGTTTGACTGAATTTATTGAAATATCTTACTCAAACTAAACATCAATTTGCATATCGTACAGAAATGGCATATCTTGTTCCACGACCGGGCCAAGGGAAAAAGTTCTGCAACTTTGCATCGATGAAGAAAGACATCATTGATGAGAAGTATGTAGTTTTCACCATCACCTCAGATCCTGAATCACTGGAAATTCTGGAGTGCTTGCGAGCGTGTGGGCTGGAATGATATTTCTCTACACATCAGAACATCGTCCACACCCATGAAGTCCTGGAGTTTCTATATAATCTACAGAGGGATGAAGACAATGATGTTGACCTGATTTATTCCATTGGCGGACTGGAAGTTTGAGTGTCGAATGACGATCTCCAGAGGATATTCAGCCTAACTCGAGGAAGCATCAATCCAGAGACCTACACGACTGATGTAGGAGAAAAGGAATTTCTTAAAGCCAAGCTGTTGAGACCTGCAAACAAGGAGAACACGACGAACGTCAAAGCCTCCTATCTGAAGAGAAAATATCGCCTTCTCCTTGAGATCGTTCAGAAGGTGATCATGTGCTCAACCTACAGTCTTGATGATGTCACTTCGTATAAGATCAATGTCATGGCTGCAATAATCAAGAAGGCTTCAGATATAGATTGGTTGGGTATGGTTAAGGCACGACTGAGAAAAGACTCCGGGAAGTTTGAACTGACCCAGAGCAATGAAGTGTGCTTATCTTCCAAGTGCTCCTTCATACACAAAATCTCTATCATTCTGTCAGATAAGCTGCCACAGAATTATGAATGGAACGAGAATGGAGCGAAGATATATCAAGCAAAGCACAAGGCCATATTGGGCAAGGATGAGTCCCTACCTGGACAATCTGATGAAGATCCAACTCCTTATGTGCCCAAACCCAAGGGAGAAAAGAAGGGAAAAGATAAGGCAACTGCATCGTCTGAAGTGCAGGAAAAGGTCGTTCCAGAGCAGAGGATGAAGAGGAAGGATCGCTCAGCGAAAACGTCAGAAGAGAGTCACATCTCCTCTGAAGACTACTCCAAGTTCTGCCCAGCAAGTTAGCAGAACGAAGGATCTAATGCAAGTAGGATCAGAAGAAGAGATAGCAGTCCGCTCTGAACCCACTATCAGAGAAGTAAGGGAAGAGCAATGATCGCAGCAGAAGGAGAGAAATCTGTCAGAGGGACAGAAGTGAAGCAATCTGAGGAAGAATCACCATCTGATTCTCTGCCTCTCACCAAGATCTTTCAGAGAGCAAGATCGCCAACGCCCACTTCCAAATCACCATCACCCTCTCCTAAAAAATCATCACCACCACCCTCTCCCCGCAAAACCTTCTCACCCTCACCCTCACCTATCAGATCACCAAGATCTCCCACACCACCAATCAATGAACCTGTTCAGGAAACTGAACACCCTCAACACGCTGAAAACGAACCTGAACCACAAATATCCCAATCTCCAATCAAGTCACAAGAACCTGAGAGATCCGACAAGCGAGTGTCTATCTCTCATAATCCCTTCAACACCAGAACCGTGCTTGCTTCACCTGCTCCAGAAAGCCCCATCATAAGGATAATGAAGCAACAGATCAAGGAGTATATGCTGGATCTATGCCCTGAATTAGATCAACATCCTGGCATCCAGCAACAAATAGAAGAAATCGTGTTCTGGAGGGATATCAGACTGAAAAGCATTGAAGAATTTCTGATTCTCATGACAACTCTGGGATCAGATTTCTTTTTAGACTTGGAGTTGAAATGCTTAAACAATGTTGGGATTGAAAGTGTTGTTGAATTGGCATCTGACGATGATATTGGATGGTTGATTCACGAAAGGTTCGGAATTGCTGATAACAGGGAGGAAACTGTTCAACCTCCTACAGATCATGAGGGAGCTGCCGATGAAGCAAGAATGGGTGCTGCAGATGAGACCTGACTTGGCAAGGCTTTAACATCTGACCAGACTGCTACGATGAGCTCTGATACCCTAGATCTTTATACTGAGAAGATTCAGGATGGGATCAAGGCTGCTATTGAAGACAAATTCGCAGCGCTCACAGCAGATCTGATGAAGTGATTTGAAGAAGAGCAAGCAAAACTAGTTGACAGAGAAAGAAGTCACACAGTTAGGATGCATAATGTCATCCTTTCTGAAGTAATGCAACTAGTTAACCCTCTTGCCGAGAAGCTTAATCTCCAGTCTGATAAACTCAAAGTTCAAATAGATATGCTCAATCAGACACATGTACTTTTGGAGAATGTCTGGGCATCTTTGGAGAAAACTGACAACCACATGGATATGGGTTGGAAACACTTTGTAGCTTCTGCAGAACGAGCAAGACAGGACATCGAAGTTGCTCTCAGACGCTTCTTGAAACCTGCACCTTCTGCCACCGTTTAGATCACCCCTCTTGTTGTCGAGGAACTCAAAGAGGAGATCACACGGCAATTCAATCCTCTGAACCGCAAGATGTCCAACCTCTTTGATGAAACCAAAAAGGGGGAAGGACATGAGAATAAAGAGAAGAAAGAAAAACAGACACAGTTGGTAACAATTGCATCTCTACCAGAAACCACTGTATCTGACTTGCCAGCCACTCCATCTACTGATCTCGTTGCTGAAGTGAAAGAAACTGTGGAGCAACATAGTAAAGAGATCGCTGAACAAAAAACTGCTCTTTTAGAGGTTATTGCCAGAGTCGACAAGATTGAAGACTTTCCTTCGTTTGTACAAAAAAGAATGGAAACTGATGATCAGGCCAAGAGCCTTGAACTCGCTAAGAAATTAGTTGAAGAAGACGAACAAGATGAACCTGAGCAGACTCTGAGGAGAAAGAAAGGCAAAGGCAAAATGATGAAAGCAACTGCGGAAGATCAGAGACAAGGCCAACTATTCTCCAACAAAAGCCAGATGACTCCTGAACAAATTCAAGAGCAAATAAGACAGAGAATAAGAGAGGCCACCATCAAAAAGCAGAAGTTAACAGAGGCTGAGGGACTGAACATCGCTTACATCCGAAGGAAGAGGAAGAACGAAGTTGCAGCAGAGGAGATTACTTGGGAGAAGAATGCCCTCCCGGCACCTGTTAAAGACATCCTCTGTGCACGGCTAGATCTACTTCCAGAATGGGATCAGATCAGAGGAGAATGGTTATGTGACGTATACATCCTGGAGAAGATTCCGATTCATCAAGATCATGATGATGAATTCCGGAACTGTTTAGAAACGAAGTATCCAGACTTCTACCAGACAGTGATGAAAGAAGCCAAGATCATGTCACTGATACCAGAAGCTCCACCCTTTGAACTACTCCTTCCACCTTTGCGTCCAGACAAAAAAGCTAGATGCTGTAAAATTCGAGAATGCCTACTATGTATTTGCTGAAAAATGAGGGATCCATAGAAGAGAAGATCTGGACAAGCTGATGCAAAGGATGTACAAGATGTTTAGCATCCCCAAAGAGCTGCAAATGTTCAAGTACACCTGAGGAAGACAACTTGGAATCAGATGATAGGTACGCTTTTCATGTTTTCTCTAATGCACACACCTATCTGAATGAAATATTCCATCTCTCTGATTCTAAGACAACATCTCATTGTCTTCTAAGGTATGTACTGATTTCATTATCTGCATTTCTATTCGTGGTATCTGTTTTTCTGATTAAGTGTTTTGGTTCCATCAAAAAGGGGGAAATTGTTGGGATATTCTGTATTTTAGTTTTGATGGAAGTTCCAAAACAGGTTGTAATAGGACCAAAGACACTGTTAATGATCGATGACTTAGAATCAGATTAAGATGACCAGCTGAAATGTATAGATAACTGATGTAAAATATAGGTCACATATTGAGGGGGAACTCAATATGTAGGTCAGGTCGAAGTATCAGATGACCCAGATAAGGTCAGACGATCAGAAGACTAAGAACAAATCAGAAGATAAGAAGTCAAAAGATCAGGTGAAGACAGAAGACACTGAAAACTCAGATGAACTCAAGATTCAAATGAACTCAAGACTCAAATGAACTCAAGACTCGGATGAACTCAAGACTCGATAAACCTAAAGACTCAGTAACAAACCTGAAGACTCAGTATGACTAAAGACACTGAGGCTCAGAGTCACCAAGATCAAGACTACCAAGACCAAGACCTACAATCACCGAGTCCGTGATATTGAGCTAAGACAATCGCAATGTAAGACTCAACAAGGTAGATCGATCGCTTATCCGATCAAGTCACCACACCGGCGTAAATCAAAATGATACACCAGACAAGACGAATCTTCTACAAAAGGAATATCAATCGTCTAACGGACAAATTACTGAAGTGCCGCCTCGCGAAGCCAAGGAGAAAGTGACACGTGCACAAAAAGAGCTGACATTACGGGATTCGACGCTGCAGACATAAATGGCGCTAATCATGCCTACGGCTAAGCCGATATTCAGAGTACGTAACAATCATATCCTACAACCTACCTAATATAGCCCGAAATTCAAATTGCTCTCCAACGGCTCTTTGATTTCGAGGTCTATAAAATGGGATCGATCTTCATATTGAAGAGAGAACCGGGCATCGAGCAGACTGAAAAAGAAGCAAAAACTATAGCAAAATCTCCGCTCGAAGAACACCATATTTGAAGATTATTCCTAGAGTGTTCATCCACAATTCTTAGCAAGAAATCCTATCCACTAGCATTTGGCTACCTAAAACACCAAGGATAGATTTCCAGTTGGAACCCTCAAACATTCTTTACCCAAACTCAAGTCAGGTTAAGTTTGTTACCGCAAGATTTCAGACTAGGGATTCTAGTTTTCTGATTTCTAGTTTGGTTGAGTGTGAACTCGATAAACATCTGTTGAGTGTTGGACTAACACGGTAAACTAAGTCCAGCAGGTTAAGTTCGGTTAAGGTGCCCCTGTGTTAAGGGAAGAGTGGATGTAAGACGGGTTTCGTCTGAACCACTATAAAAGTCTTATGTGCATTTACTTGCTTTCTTTTTTGCTTTACACAATTCACACAACTGAGTTTAAAAGCGCATACATATTCTAAGTTAAGCTCAGTCTGCACCAAGCAACTGATCTGATCAGGTTGACACCTTAGTCAGCTGGTTGAAAACTGACTTAAGAATCTTAATTGATAAAACTGGTTTTTCACACGGGTATTTACAAGCTTCCGCACTCTTAGTTAAACTGACAGATATCAAACTGATCTGGCCTCAGGCACTCAGTAAGATTGAACATCAGTGCAAACTGACACACTAGCACTCTGATCAGGAAATCTGCAATCACACCTGATCTGCACGAAAAGTTTTCAGAAGTCTATTCACCGCTCCCCTCTAGACTTCTGCCCTCACAAAATCCGTTCGGGACCTACACGTATGTACAGATCTGACGATGTAGGATATGGCGTATCAGGGCAAACGGCTAGAAAGGACGAAATTGCACAAAGACGGTATGGCATTCCTGAGCACGTCAAATCAAGCCTGCAAGCTACCAAAAATATTGCGTATCAAGGCAAACGGCTAGAAAGGACGAAATTGCACAAAGACGGTATAGCCTTCCTGAGCACGTCAAATCAAGCCTGCAAGCTACTAAAAATAGCCTGAAATTCAAATTACACTCCAACGGCTCTTTGATTTCAAGGTCTATAAATATGGGATCAAACCTTCATAGTAAGGTGACGGAAATTATTATCAAGCTCAAGCTCAAGCTCAAGCTAGATTTCCGCACGAAGAACACAACTCAAGATTCATTATAAGTGTTCATCTCATAAAGTTCTTAGCATAGAATTCTTATCCTCTACCCTTAGGCTCCTCAAATACTAGGATAGAATTCCAGTTGGAACACAACAAATCTTATACCCAAACCAAAAGTTAGGTTAAGTTTATTTAGCAAGATTTCAGGCTAGGGTTTCTAGTTTCTGATTTTTGGGATTGGTTGAGTGAGAACTCTTGAAACATTTGTTGTACTGTGTTGGACTAACACATTAAACTAAGTCCAGTTGGTTAAGTTGGTGCCCCTACTGATAGGGAAGAGTGGATGTAGGACAAGTTGTTTGAACCACTATAAAAATCTGGAGTGCCTTATCTGATTTGCATGCTTTACACATTACACACTACTTGTTAAAAATTACATACATATTCTGAGTCTGGATCAAATTTGCATCAAGCAACTGATCTGATCAATTTGACACTTTGTCATCTGATTTAAAACAGATAACTTAGAATTTTGATTTAACAAAACTGGTTTTTCACACGGGTAAAACTTAGCTTCCGCACATCAGTTAAACTGATAGACACCGAACTGATCTGCCATTAGGCGATTAGTAAGTTGGATATTTGTCCTAACTGACTCACACGCACTCTGATTAGGCAACTTGCTTTTCACACCTGATCTCACTCAAAAAAATTCAGAAGTCTATTCACCCCTCCCTTCTAGAATTCTGCTCTCACGAAAACCCGTTCGGGACCTACACAAACTGATCAGATCAGCTGCTTGATGTAGAATTAATCTCCTCTTAGAATATGCATGATAGCTTACCAGAAAAGTAGTGTGCAATAGTGTAAAGCAAGATAAAGAACACACAATTTATAGTGGTTCGGACAACTTGTCCTATGTCCACTCTTTCCACTCCAGGGGCACTTACTTATCAAACTAGACTTAGTTTAATGTGTTAGTCCAAACACCTTACAATCAGATGTTTATGGAGTTCTCACTCAACTTATCCCAGAAATCAAGACTAGAAACCCTAGCTTGAAATCTTGCTCACAGACTTAACCTAACACTCGGTTTGGGTAAAGATTTGTATGGTTTCCAACTGGAAATCTACCCTACTATTTAAGTAGCCTAAAGCTAAAGGATAAGATTTCTTGCTAAGAACCTATGGGATGAACAATTAGAATATTTCTTGAGTTCTTGGTGTTCTTGCGGAAATTGCTTGTAGCTTGAGCTTGTGTATAACTTCTGTAACCTTACTCTGAAGGTTTGATCCCATATTTATAGACCTTGAAATCAAAGAGCCATTGGAGAGCAATTTGAATCTCAGGCTATTTTTGGTAACTTGTGGGCGTGATTTGACGTGCTCAAGTAGGCCATGTCGTCTTCGTGTATATTTGTCATTTCTAGTCGTTTGCCTTGATATGCCATATCCTGCATCATCAGTTTTTGTACATACGTGTTGAGATCTTAGTGGCTAATGAGTACACTTATTCGCAGCCTTGTAAAGCCAGCTATGTTGACATTCTTCTTGTCTGATTTCCTTCGTATGTTTTGGATACGTGAGTAAACTTATCACGTTTCAGACTTAGCTTGACTTACTGATTAGTATCTTACTGATCAGGCTACCTTGAGTCTTCTGATATAGTTTTCTTAGCTTCAACTTTATCAACTCTGCTGATATCTTCATAGAATAGGTCTTCTTATTTTCATAGAACTGATGTCTTCTGATCTTTAGATATTCTGATCCTTGACATCTGCTAATCTTGTCTTCTGATCTTCGGACCTAATTTATATATATTGAGTTCTCCCTCAATATGTGACCTAATCTATTTAATCGGTTGTCTAACATGTTCAGCTGGTTTCCTAACTCATCATCAGTCGACTAACAGATTCGACTGGTCCTATTACAATTGTTTTGGAACTTCCATCAAAACCATAAATATCCCAACAAAAACAGTAATTGTTTTTAGGCAGGCTAGGTTCCTCGAAGAAGACTATGTCTTTAAGGAACAAGGTCGTAAGATGATAGAACTTGAAGAAATTCAAGAACCACAAGACAACCAAGAGACTGATAACTTGTCAAAGAAACGTGACAAGGAATCAGTGGGAGCATTTAGCAGCCCTCACGGTGGAACTTTATCACTTAGTGATCCTCTTTCAGCCAGTGGGAGAGTAATTGGAGTTGCATTGCCTTCGCACCAAACTCCAAGTGGGCTGAATGAGAACAGAATAGTTCAAACTCCCGTCCAAGAGGCATCTGAAAGTGTAGCTCTTGAGGCCTCTCCGAGCATTGGTGAAATTGATGCACCACAAAATTTTCACGATCAGAATGTACAGCCTGCACAACCACAACTTCTTAAGTCTACTAGGATTCGTAATCCGCCCAGAACTTACAGTGAGGCAACATTAGATGTCGACTCAGAGAAGTGGCATGAAGCCATGAAATCCGAGACGGACTCGATGTACACCAATCAAGTCTGGGACTTGGTTGAATTGCCGAAAGGGGTCAAACCCATAGGTTGCAAATGGGTCTACAAACGTAAGACTGATGCAAACATCAAGGTACAAACTTACAAGGCTAGGTTGGTGACGAAAGGTTATAGTCAACGCGAAGGCATTGACTATGACGAGACTTTCTCACCTGTTGCCAAAATCAAGTCCATTCGAATTTTACTTACGGTAGCAGCACACCTCGATTATAAGATTTGGCAAATGGACGTCAAAACAACTTTCTTCAATGGTAACATTGAGAAGGAAGTGTTTATGACTCAACCGGAAGGTTTCACATCCAAGCCAAAATCTAATCTTGTGTGTAAGCTTAGAGGGTCCATTTATGGACTGAAGCAAGCTTCTAGGAGTTGGAATATCTGATTTGATGAAGTTGTCAAAACTTTTGACTTCTTCAGAAATTTGGAAGATCCATGTGTTTATCGTAAATGCAGCGGGAAGAATATTATTTTCATAGTCGTATATGTCGATAACATATTGATTATAGGAAATAGTATCCCGCTTATGCAGTTGGTGAAAGATTGGTTATCAAAGACCTTCATTTAAAAGAATCTTGGTGAAGTCTGCTACATCTTAAGGATCAAGATCCATAGGTATAGATCCAAAAAGATGTTGGGTGAAGTCACAGTCAACCTACGTAGATAAAGTGTTGAAGCTATTTTCGATGGAGAACTCTAAGAGAGGTTCTCTACCAGCATGACATGGGATAAAGTTGTCTAAGAAGGATTGTCCTTCCACAGACGTTGATATCTAGCACATGACGGATGTGCCATATGCATCTACAATTGGTTCCATCATGTACGCCATGATTTGCATTATTAGGCCTGATGTGGCCTTCGCTGTCAGCATCACTGGTAGATACCAGTAGAATCCAGGTGAACCTCACTGGATTATTGTCAACAACATTCTGAAGTACCTCAGGCGTACTAAAGATTACTTTCTTGTCTACGGAGGACAGTCAGAGCTAGTTGCAAATGGCTATGCTGACGCAAGTTTCCAATCCGACTGTGATGATTACAAGTCACAGTCAGGTTATGTTTTCGTTCTCAATGGTGTGGCGGTTAGTTGGAATAGTTCCAAACAAGAGACTACCACGGACTCAACAATCGAAGCTGAGTACATTGATGCGGCAGAAGCTGCCAAATAAGTTGTCTGGATAAAATGGTTCTTAAGTGAACTGCTAGCAGTCCAATAAAGTTATATTGTGACAACACTGGTGCGGTTGTGCAAGCTAAGGAACCGAGATCCAATAACAGAAACAAGCATGTATCGAGGCGTTATCACTTGATATGATAGATAATTGCTAGAGGAGATATAGAGTTAGAACGTGTTCCCACAAAGATAATTTGGTTGATCCTTTCACCAAGGCTTTAAGTGTTCATGTGTACACTAGACATTTCAATGGTCTAGGGGTTAGACATGTAGGTGATTGGCTCTAGTTCAAGTGGTAGATTGTTAGTGTTAGTGTCCTAGAGACAATCCTTTGTAAGGACATAATGCTAAGATAATATTCAGTATTGGTTTAATATTATTATTGTTTATTTAATATTAAATGTATGGTGTTACACTTGTTTGAATATTATGTTTGATTGTTTGCATTTGTTCTTACCTATGTTCCCATGAATCACTGCTGTCATTGAGATTGTGAGAACTCGGATGACTTAAGCATGATTCTCAAATAGCCCCGATCAAGGATCATCAAGAATGGGATATTGATGATGCAATTGAGATTGGTGTGTGATCTGCATCATACTCTTAGAGAGTGTAGTAAGATCTCACTTACTACGAAATACTAGGTATCTCATGATGGATGCACAGATACCTTAGAGGGTATTGGTATACCCATCCGAGAAACCGTTTTATGTAGTTCCACTATATGTGTCTACGGGTGTCTCGATTAGTGGGAGCGATGTGATACTCCTTTGACTTGAGGTCAATACGCACGACATGTGTGGAGTGATGAACTTTGACCATGACCGACACTTGCACCCTTCCATGGGTAGATATGGCTTGGATTGGGTTCATCACGAAGTGCATGTGTGTGATGATTGAGCCAAGAATAGTATTCATTTCTCAAAGTGGATTTAGAGAGAATACTCATCTTCTCATCATAATTTGATCAAAATCATTGGTCAATGGACATCAACTTGGACTTTGTGGCCAAACACAAGTGGATCAATTAGTGATTAGAGATAATATGATTAAGATATTTGAATAGACACTTCATCATATTCAAGACTAATCGAGTATTCGTGAATGAAAGGAATGTTGGGGTTATACTGGAAAGTATGTTTTTTACTTTGTATAACCAAACTGAATTTCTTATTTATTTACTGAAATAAATTATGTATCATTGTTGCATTAAATATGAATGAATGTTATATATATTTACTGCATACCTGTTCAATAAATAATACGTGTTACATTGCAGTTAATTTGGTGATACCAGATCACTGAAGATCAAATTAACAGTTCCTCGTAACTAAGTACAAATTCACAACCCAGATGGAAATGAACAATCCATCGTGAAAGGTTGAAGTTTAAAACTCAGATTAGTTTGTCTTGACCAAGAGATTACACTAGTGCATTATGATGCGTTGAATAGGACCTACAGGAGGATAAATTCTTCAGCACTGAATATAGAAGAATTAGACCTCAATGGTTCCTTATTTCTTAATCTCTGTTCCTTAAATAGAATCGTGTGAAATTAATAACTATTGTTTTGACTTATGCTTGGAAGAGAATCAACGTGATTTGATACCTTATATCTTGGGAAATATTATTAGTTACACGACGATTTCTAAGATTTAACATGGAGAATCGTGTGCAAGTACGTCTTGCTTGATTTGTCCCCTTGGTGGGCTCAGAAGCTTTATCATACCAAATCTTGCAAGTGGAAATTTATTTCCTGTATGGATAATAATGTTGAGCTGTCTTTACTCCAAGGATAAAGATATTAATTAATATAAAGCTTTTTCAGTGACTTAATTAATTAGTGGACTAGATAATCTTAAACACGGGAAATAATAACCGGGAGCCATATTATTGTAGCATCGTAATATGGATTAAGATGGATAGTACAATATTAATTTTATAGTGGAGTAAATTAATATTAATGGGCTTGAATAATATTTTGGCTTAATATTATAAATTCATAGCCCATCGGAGGTGTTGGGAGATGAATTTCATAAAGAAGATTTTGATTAGATCCCAAAACCCCTGAGTATGACATGTTCAGGATAATCTTGATAGTTGAGTCAGGATTCAGTTTTAGAGTGTTCAGGATGTTATCTGCACCTTGTATAGTCAGCAAATATAGATCAGGCTAGATTCTGAAGATTCTGAAGACTCAGTAAGTTTTTGAAGTTTCTGAAGTTTCAGTATGAAACTGAGAAACTGAAGTTTCAGTATGAAACTGAGAAACTAAAGTTTCAGTGTGAAACTGAGAAACTGAAGACTCAGTGTGAAACTGAGAAACTAAAGACTCGGTATATCAGTCAGTATATCTATGAAGACTCAGAAGATTCTGAAGACTCAGAAGACACTGAAGACTCTGAAGACACAAAAGACTGAAGATACTGAAGACTGAAGACTAAGGATACTGAAGGCACAGTAGTTACTGAAGACTCAGTAATCTACTGAATGCTCAGTACAACCTGAATGTTCCGAGGCACTGAAAATATCTATCTGAAGGATACAATACTGAGAAAAACGCGAATACTCAAGAAAATAGATATTGCCCAAGACATTCACATGCAGACTAAAGGAACTAAAACTAAGTGTTGTTAAGGTTATATCACTCAGAGATATTGATCGAAAAGAGCCGTTATGTTTGTCTACATTTACTGAAGATAAGAGCCAATCAGAGGAAGACAGCACTATACTTTACTGACACTGAAAGCGACAGGTCACTGAAGCATGGCAGTAGTACTATGTTCTAGACTGCAAAAAGTGGTGAGTGGCTGCATGAAAAGCATATTGCCTAAAACATGCTAGGGAGTTTCAAACCCTAAATATAGTCGTTCATCACACATCATAAGAGGAAACTCATGAAGCTATCTCTTCCAACGGATAGTTTTTCAAGAGTGACCTTGGTGTCTGCCTATAAATACTTGTGACCATCTACATTGAAGGTTACGGGAAATTTGTAAGCAACTCGAGAGCTCAAACTTATTATTGCAAGTTGAAGCACTCGAAAACCCAAGAATTTCCCAAGTGCTTTATATTGAAGAGAGCTCATTCAGTAAGCCTAGTTTTGATAAGATATATCCAAAGCTTAGTAGAGATATCCTAGCCTTTGCATTGTTCTTAATTGTAAAGGATATCTCATCCTAGTTGGAAACCAACCAAGAAACCCCAAACCCTTTGTAAGGTAGTTTGAGTGTGATTGTTGGTGAGTTGGAGTTGTAAAGAGTTAGTAAACTACAGAGGTAGTTAGAAAACTCTAGAGAAGAAGTGAGTAAACTATCTTGGATAGTAAGAAAGCTTGTGTGTGTTTTGAGTAAGTAAACTACAGAGGTAGTCAGAAAGCTCAAAATAGAAAGGTTAGTAAACTACATTGAGGTAGTCAGAAAACCTTAGGAAGTGGTTAAGGAATTTCTCTGAGGCTCAGAGAGAGTGGACGTAGGAGCTTGAGTCTCTGAACCACTATAAACTTGATGTGTTATTTGCTTTCTGTACTGCATTGATTATCTGTTGCATATCTTTAACTGAAAGCATATTTTCACTGATATTCAGTTGGAATCAATCCTCTGAACTTGCATCTAACTGAATCACAGCCTTAATCACTATTCCATTAAAAGGAAGGTTTTCAGCAAAGCTTAAAACGAGTATAAAGTTAGGGCCAACCATTCCGCACATCTGAGTAGCTATCCAAGCAACTCAGGATCTCTGAAAACTCAGGATCAGTTGGGATTATCTGAGGCTTCTGAAAGCAGCTCAGGATCATTGTCTCAGGTAGACTTTGACTCAGGGCGATCTGTGCTTCTCAGGGCCAAATCATCAGGACAAACTGACCCATCTGACCTCAGTGAAGAAAAAGTTTTAAAATTCACTGAACACGTGTATTCCCCCCCATACACGTGTAAGACTCGTTTGCACCGGGACCAACAAGTGGTATCAGAGCAGTGGTTCAACTTGACCACCTACTTTGTTGACCATAGTCTTATTTGCTAAAAGATTC
Source organism: Stenogyne calaminthoides (assembly GCA_037126765.1). Taxonomy (NCBI): domain Eukaryota; kingdom Viridiplantae; phylum Streptophyta; class Magnoliopsida; order Lamiales; family Lamiaceae; genus Stenogyne; species Stenogyne calaminthoides. The sequence goes on along the minus strand of JBBCBC010000006.1, from coordinate 29,284,154 downwards.
TTGTGGTCTACTGAACAGATCTAATTTGTTGAAATCTTAAAAGGCTCAGACATAATGCCTTCTAAGAAACTTCCAATGTTCTCAGTTGAGAGCTATGATTTGTGGAGATTAAGAATGCAGGCTCACATGTATTCTAAACATGAACGAATGTGGAGAGTGGTCTCTGAAGGACCATTCCAATTCACTGTTGTGAATCCCAGAGTTACTGAAAATGAGAGAAATGATCCCAAGACTGAATTTCCAAAGTCTGATGATTAACTTACTCCTGAGGAGCGGAAGTTAGTCAATCTAGACTATATTGCCAAAGATACACTATATAGCACTATTGATGATGGTGTGATGGGGATGATTTCTCATTGTAATACTGCCAAGGAAATATGGGATACACTAGCTGTGATGTACCAAGGCACAGATCATATTAAAGAGAACAAACTTCCAGTTGCTATTGGAAAGTTTGAGAGTTTTGAAATGGAAGATGGTGAATCTATTGACAAACTGGAAGTCAGATTCACTAGTATAATGAATGATTTGAATGCTCTTGGAAAGAGATATCCACAAAGAGAAGTAGCATTGAAAATTCTTAGAGGACTATCTAAGAAATGGGATATTCATGCAGTGGTGATTGAAAACACCAAAAACATTGATTCAATGCCGTACCAACAAGTCTTCTCTGAGCTGAAAGCTTATGAGTTTGTTATTGATAAGAAATCAAAGAAAGCTGACAGCAAAGATGATTCTTCATCTAGTAAAAATGTGGCTTTCAAAGCCAAGGAAAAATCCTGTAAAACTAGAGAGTCTGAGAACTCACTTACTAAAAATCAGGATGAGCTAGAGGATAAGCTAGTACTGATGGCAAGGAGGTTTGAAAGGCTTAATAGTAGATATGGAAAATATAAAAAATATTAAAGGAATCACAGGTACCAGAGAGACTCTAAAGTTGAGGACAGATCCACTGAGAAGAGAAAAGACCTGAAAGCTGAAGGATCTTCATCCAAAAAGAAAGACTCCAAGTCTAAGGAGGAAAGTGATCAGGATGATGATGCCAACAGATGCTACAACTACCAAAAGAAATGTCATTTTTAGTATGACTGTCCAGAGCTAAGTGCTAAGGAGAGAAAAGAAAGGAAAGCAAAGAGAGACAAGAAGTTCTCCAGCAAGAAAGCCATGGTTGCAGAAGAAGAACACTCTGAAGAAGGTTCCAGCTCTTCAGATGAAATGTTCTCAGATAGTGACAGTGATGACATCTGTCTAATGGCTGTGGAGGAGGTAAATTCTTCTATCTCTGTTGTTGTTCCTACACAAGCACATGAGTTGTCAAGTTCTACTGTAAACAGCCAATTTGACCTGATGGATTCTTTTGAGAGTCTTATGAAGGACTATGCTGTTTTACAAGAACTGCTGAATGAAACTCAAGAGCAGAACAAAGAACTGATTGCTGAGAATCTTAAGTGGAAAGACTCTAGTAATGCTGAGATCAATTAATGGGAACTACTGATGAACTAGATGTTCTGAAAGTACAACTCTCAAAGAAAGAGAAGTTGATAGAGACCCTAAATGGAAAACTAGAGAAATCCACTAGGGAGATTCAGCTTATCAGAACTGAGTTCAATGACCTCTCTGAGAAGCATGAAACTTTAAGGAAGTGTGAGGATAGTGCGCAGAGAAAGCTAGCTCTATTGAATTCTGCATCTAAAGTAATAGATGAAATTCAGAGTTATCAAAGACCTGCCACTATAAAAGCTGGATTGGGATACATTCCAGGGGGAACCTCACAAGGTCATCTGAATGTTGCTTCTAGTAGCACAAAGACTGTCTTTGTTAAACAAGTGGCACCTAATCTTCGGACTGAAGAATTGCCCAAAGTTTTAGACAAGGGTAAAGGACCTATGGTTCCAGAAAAACTGAATGTTCAGGTAAGAAAGCCCAAACCTCAGGAAAAGGCTAGAAAACCTGACCACTCAGTAGGAAATTTACTTCAAAGCCTCAGGCTAAGAATACAAACCTGAAGAGATCTGCACTGAACCAGTAGAGGAATTTTCAGAAGAGAAACACTCAGCAGAGACATTCTCAACTAAAAAGACCAAGTCCTCAGATTACTAAAAGACCCCAATTTCAGTACAAGCAACCCAAACCCCACTTGCCTAAGGGAAAAGGTTACCTGAACCCATGTTGGTCCCGGTGTAAACGAGTCTTACACGTGTATGGGGGGGAATACACGTGTTCAGTGTTTTTAAAACTTTTTCTTACTAAGGTCACTTTGGGTCGATAATCCAAAGATTAGGTTCTCGAGAAGCACAGATCGCTTCCGAGTCAAAGTCTATCGAGATGTGATCCCGAGCCGCTTTCAGATACCTCGATAATCCCAATCCGAGTCCTCGAGTGTCGAGATCCCGAGTTGCTTAGATCGATAACTAACTTATCAAATCCTCGTAAGAGAGTTCAATTTTGATAACTATTTGTTCTAGCTACTCGACCGCCTAAATGGTTGGCCCTTTAGATTATACTCGCTTTTAAGCTTTGGTTTAAAACCTTCCCTTAATTGAAATAGTGATTAGGCTGTGATTCACTTATGCAACTTCAAAGGATTGATTCCAACCAATATCGATGAAAAGTATGCTTTCAAAACAAGTCAATGCAACGATTAATTACGGATAAGGAAAGCAATAAAGAACACAAAGAATTATAGTGGTTCGAGACTCAAGCTCCTACGTCCACTCTCCCGACTCTTCGAGAAAATTCACTATCAACTTCGAGCTTTACGACTACCTCGTAGTTTACTTACTCAACTCGCCCGAGTTTTCTGACTACTCCACGTAGTTTACTTACTCAACCCGACCTTGAGCTTTCTGACTACCTCCGTAGTTTACTTACTCAATCACACATAAGCTTTCGGACTACCCCTCATGGCTTACTAACTTCTCCTCTAGAGTTTTCTCGACTACTCCGCGTGGTTTACTAACTCTTTACAACTCTTTCTCACCAACAAACACACTCCAACTACCTTCTCAAGGGTTTGGGGTTTCTCGGTTGGTTTCCAACTGTTGGGATATTTTAGTTTTGATAAATTATGCCAAAACATTATCAACTTGTATTTTTGAAGCTAATCTACAGATAACAAGTTGAGGGGGAACGAGAGAACAAGTTGAGGGGGAACTCATGAAATCAGACGTAGATGATCGAGATCGATTTAGGTCAAGCAGATTTGTGATGATCGAGATCAGATGAGTAAGATGAGTTCCGGAGTTAACTGATGAGCTGAGCAAAATCAGAAGAGAAGAAAAGCTAAGCCAGCTGATCAGAAGATCAGATGACCAGATGACCAAATCAAATGACTGAATGCAGACTGATCGGATGATCGAAGAATGAATTTGAGTTGATCCGGTGATCGAAGAGCGCATAAGCCGATCGAAAAGAAACCGACCGTAAGATCGGAAGAGAAGGTTGCGATCGTAAGAGGAGCAGATGAAACTGATCGAGATCAGACGTTATCAAGATCAGATTTGAAGATGAGCAGATGATCAAGATCAGACGCGATTGAGATCAGATGTGCTAAACTGATATGCTAACCTAATATGCTAACCTGATGTACAAATCGATGCAGATATCTTCGATATCTTTGACTGATGCTATATTTGATCCGATCATGTGAGCTAATCGGATCAAAGAGAAGAAATCGATATCGAAACCGTAAATCGCATACCGATCGGAAAGAAGTCATCGTAAGAAGTCATCTCAATTCATATTCACCGAGAATCGAACGTTCTTTAGCGATCGCTTAGCTCGAAAAGCTAGTGACCGAGGGTCGATGTCTAAATTAAGAGCTGAACTCGAGAAGCCCGAAAGTGTCGTTATGATGCCCGACGATAAGGTCCGGCCAAGATAAGTCCGCTGAATCAAGAATCCTGAGTCCAAGGAAGCCTGAGTTTGAAGAAGCTGAGGATCAGACAATCCTGAAGAATATAGCCGTTAGATTCAGCTGACGTGGACCAATGAGAGGAAGACAACCAGCCTAGAAAAGCTGCAAAAAGCTACAGAATAGTATGGATTTGAATGTAATTCCTTCCAACGGTAACATTCAAATCCACACTATAAATACAAGTTCTTCCCTCATTATCAAAAAAGTGGAAGGTGTGGAAAAATGCGTGAAACATCCATCAAGCCAAATCATCAAGCATTCCCACCATAGAACACAGAGAAAGAAATACACGCATATATTCAAAGAGTGTTCTACCCTAGATCTAAGCACAAATGCCATATCCTAAGCTTAAAGAGATTTTCCCAACCTTAGCATTGAGGCTAAACAAATGTAAGGGAAAATCTCAACCTAGTTGGAAACCAAACAATCTTATACCCAAACCCAAAGTTAGGTTAAGTTTGTAGGTGAGTGTGAACTCGGTAAACATCTGTTGGGTGTTGGACTAACACGTTAAACTAAGTCCAGTTGGTTAAGTTGGTGCCCCATGAAGGAAAGAGTGGATGTAGGACGAGTTATCCGAACCACTATAAAATCGTGTGTTCTTTACTGCTTTATGTTCATACTTGCCATATGCATTCTATTATAAGCAAAACAACACACATGAGCTTAAAATGTCAAAAATCTGGAATCACTCTGCCCTCACCCTTGTTTTATATGCATCGCTTTCAAAATGTTTGCTTCCGCACGAGCAAAATGGGTTTTCCCACCGGGACCATCACCAACTAGGATGAGATATCCTTTACAATGAAGCACAATGCAAAGGGTTAGGATATCTCGACTAAGCTTTGGATAAATCTTATCAAGCAAGGTTTAGTATAGTGAGCTCTCTTCAATATCGAAGCACTTGGGAAATTCTAAGTTTTTCGAGTGCTTTCACTTTTACAAGAATAGGTTTGAGCTCTTGAGTTGCGTATAAATTTCCCGTCACCTTACAATGTAGATGGTCACCAGTATTTATAGGCATACACCAAGGTCACTTTTGAAAACTATCTGTTGGAGAGATAGCTTCGTGAGTTCCCTCTTGTGGTGTGTGAAACGGCTATATTTAGGGTTTGAAACTCCCTAACATGTTTTAGGCAATAGCCTTTCATGTAGCCGGTCTTCACTTTTTGCAGTCTGGAACTTTTGTACATCTGACATCTTTTTCAGCGACCTGTCACTGTCAGTGTCAGTATGGTACAGTGTTGTCTTCCTCTTTTTGACTTTTGTCTCCAGTTAAAGGTAGACACTTTCAACGGCTCTTTTGGTTACAAACTCTGAGTTGATATAACCTTAACAATACTTCTGACTTAGTTCCTTTTGTCTGCATTTGAATGTCTTGTCAATATCTAACTTCTTTAAGGAATCACGATCTTCTCAGTATTGCATCCTTTAGATGGATATTATCAGTGCCTCGGAACATTCAGGTTTATACTGAGCATTCAGTACATTACTGAGTCTTCAGTAATTATTGTGCCTTCAGTATTCTTGATCTTCAGTTCTTCAGTCTTCTGTGTCTTCAGAGTCTTCAGAGTCTTCAGGGTCTTCTGAATCTTTGAAGTTTATACTGACTGATGTACTGAGTCTTCGTGCTGAGTCTTCAGTTACTCAGTATCATACTGAGTCTTCAGTATCTCAGTTTCATCCTGAAACTTTGGATACTTCAGAAACATACTGAGTTCTTCAGAGTCTTCAGAACCTATCCTAAACTATATCTTCTGACTATATATTTTGCAGATAACATCCTGATTACTCTAAAACTGAATCCTGACTCAACTATCAAGATCATTCTGAACATGTCATACATAGGGGTTTTAGGATCTTAATCAAAATCATATATCTTTATTAAATTCATCTCCCAACAATTTCCCCCTTTTTGATGATGCCAAAACCTATCTTGTTACAAACATAAAACCTATACTCAGGTTTCAGTTTATCCTATTACAAGATTGGTTGTCTCCCAACAATTTCTTAAATCAGAGAATCTCCCAACAATTTCAGAGTTTCTTAGCAGTTTAATCATTCAGCAATTTCTTCAGTAATGAATCTCTTTAAATAGTTCATTACCAAATACTTACATAAATTTTTCAAAATTCAGACAATTTCCCCCATATCATCATACATTCAGGCATATCAAAATAAAAGACATGTAAATAAGATAATGAGATATTATCTTTTGAGCATAATGATAAATCTTCATTGATAATTGGTATCCCATTACAGATTACAATGAGTTTATCAACAAAATCAAAAAGACAAAAAATTTAAAGATTACAGAATCTTCTGAGTCTTCAGTCTTCAGTCTTCAGATTTGGCTCTTCAGTCTTCTGCTCTTCAGTTTGCTTCATTCTCAACTTCATCAGTGGGCACCTCCAGATCGAACATTCCGAAGAATCTCTTCTTCAGCTCATTTCTTTCCTTGATGATGTCCGACTATTTCTGTTAGACCCAACCGACCAAAGATATTTGAGCAATCTCTTGAGTAATGGCCTTTTCTCATTCACCAAGCCATTATCAAGTCTTGGAGGAGGATAGGAATATGGACCAGGGGGCTACTATCTCAGATTTCTCCTTCATCCGCAAGGTTAATCCACTCAGAGATACTTTGGATAGAAGGTAAGGAGATACTCAATGAATGCTTCATTCGATCCGAGCCTTCCCTCTCCATTCCCTCGAGAACATCATAATTGAACCGTAGGTTCTCTTGACTTCTTCCCACATATCTTTGAGTTTAATGGGCATCCATTTATCAACGTGGGGCCACTTTAAGCGCTTTTTTGATGTTCCTTTCCTCTTGCTCGCAAACTTCCTGAATTCACTCCTTCGCTTCTGCTCTTCGTCTACCTTCTTTCTGATCACAGATGCTCCTGAGATCGAGGCAGCAGCTTTCTTAGCTTGTTCCATTTGGAGTGTCTTCAGAGCATTTCTAGTGTTGAAGACTTTCATCTGAGGTTGAGACTCAGATTCTTCTTTCTCTTCATCATCCAGAATCAGATTTCTCTGGATTGGCTTAGAAGCCTTTGCAGACGCTTGCTTTCGGGTTGAACAACACCCGAGGCTTTCCTCTTCATAGGCATTTCAAAGAAGAAATGGCTTTGTTCCAACCTTTGCTCTAAAGACTTTCGGTTTTTCTTCGACACATCAAGCATGGTTTGCTTAGAAACTTCGAGTGTAGACAAAACTTCTCCACCTGAGCAAATTTTAACTTCTCAGAAGCTTCGACTTCTTTTAAGGCTTTGGCTAAATTATACATTTCAGCATCTTTTTGAGCCTTCTTCTCCAAAGTACGTGCCATGAACTTTCTGAGATCTTCGACCTTTTCCCTTCTTGCACCGTAATTTGGAAGAAGTCCGGAGAGTCTTTGTGTCCATGTGATATTGCTCTTTTCTCACACAAATGAATCTCTCGCTATCTCGATCTTGTTCGTCTTCCACCTCCTTAGATGGTTCTTGGCCACAGAGAATTCTTCAGATAAGTGGGCAAACTGGCCAGAGAGTGCTTCCTTGAACATCTCTGTCATCTTGGTCATGAGTATTGAGCCCATTTTCTCAACAGCAGACTTGATTAGCACCTCATTCTTTTCTGCCAGTTTCACCTCTAGGAAATCAGAACTCTCCTGGTGTTTCTGCTTTAGTTCATCACTTAACTTCGGCCTTGACTCCCTCCGAACTTCTCATTCAAATTTTTCTTCCATGGAGGTCATCTGGGTGGTCAGAGTGTTTTGAATTTGCACCAGCTCTGAAGAGTGACTAAGACTTTCCATCTTTTGAGCTTGATTGGCCAACGTCTCTTCCATCTAAGCAATTTTGATCATCATTGGCTCAACCTTCTCAAGTTTCTCCATCAAGGGAGTGAGATCAATCTCAGGAATCTTCTGCACCTCTTGTGTTGTCTGATCATCCTGTGCCTCGGCTTTGTCCTGAGCTCCAGTCTCCAATCGAGCCTCGGTCATTTTATCGAACAATTGAGTTAAAGATAGGACTTTTCAAGAACTTTGGCATAATTGTCAATAGTGCGAAAAGGTACCTGAAGAGTTCTAGCTTCAGTCTGAGGTTGACCAATTTCAGGTTGATCAGCAACAGAAGTCTCCTTTTCCATCTGAGACTGCTTCTCAACATCTCCCTGTTGGTCCCCATCTCCATCTTTAGATTTGTCTCCGCCGCTCGGGCACCAACTTCAGTTGCTCTCCTTTCAAATTAAACTTCTTCGAACCAAATCATCAAAATCGGAGTTTTTATCCTCGAGCTTTGTCTTCCCCGAACACGAGAAGTCGGTCAGAAAGGTCGTCTCCTCATTCCACCCATCTTCCCCTCTGAATGCAAAGAATATCAAGCATCTCGGAAGAGTCCGATTGAGGATGAATCTGATTGTCCTTAATCAAAGAAAACATCTTGCAGATCGGGGTATGAAATGAGCTCGGGGTAGTGGTCAAGAATGAACCGTTCCCCTTGCTCCTCCACTCCACCTTCTTCGACTTCTCCCTTCTTCCATCTTGGGCTCTGGTTCGGTTAAAACATCTACTAAGGGATCAAGAAGTAGATCACTCAGAGCTCATCAAGAATATTCTCGCTCCCCGAGCCTTAGCAAAGATCTCAAGTTTGTGCGGTCAGTCCTCAATTTGCATCCGAGAGGGTTACGAGGCCTGAGTTGGCATATCCTCGGTTTGAATCTGCCGGCTCGTTTCTTTTCCCGAGCTGCACATCTTGATCGACTCGAAATGGCTCTTCTTCATCTCGAGCCTTTATTGTCCGAGGTCTGAGCTCCTTTAAAAATTTCTTGAGAAATTTTATCCTGAATCGAATGTCTCGAGCACCTCGGAGAAGACCTGCTTTGCTTTCGGTCGATCCTGTGTCCTCGAGATAACCTGAGCCAACACTTGTAATGGTGAACTCTGAGTGGTTTGGCGCTCCGGTTGAATCTCGTCAGAATCACTTTCATCTTCATCGGTGAGAACCACCAATCTTTTTTTTGCGTTTTGGGGCAAGATTCTTCCATTTCATCATTTTTGCTCTTTGCTCCATCTTTGCCTCCAACAAAACCTTCCCCCTCGTTTGTTGAGTCTCTTTTCGTGACCACGAAGGTGATTCTACCATCTTTTTCTCTCTTCCCCGATGACCCGCTTTTTGCAAAGAATGGGTTTAAAGAGAATTTTGGATTTAGGGAATGGGGTCGAATTGGCGAAGATATCCTCCTCCTCTCTGCACATCTCCAAAATGTAAGCAATTTTGGTGGCATGGTGGATCTTGCCTTTTATTGAGATCGCCCCGTCAACCTTCTTCAAAATTTTGATCTGCTCACTCACCGTCTGTATCAGAAATTTCAGCCAGTTGAAGTCAGTGGTGGGTGAGGCCTCTATCGCCGCCATCAGTCTGAGCCTCGGGGTACTGATCTGCTCAAAACTCCCCGCAAGACTCATGATGCTTTTACTCACAATATCCATCAATACACGATATTGTGGCTTTAGGTGTCTCTTATGCAATGTCGCCTCAAACTTAACAGGATTCTTAGCAATCCTATCTAAGTATTCCTGCTCTCTACCCGACATATACATCGTAGGATCCTTTCCTCTATCACAGAGCTCAAAAACATCATTCAGATTTTTCGGGGTTATGTACAAATCCCTTTCAAAATCGACGTATTTGGACGAATGCTCTAAGTGTGATACAATAATCGAAGAATGCATACAATCCTCTTCATCTACCTTCAAGTTATAGATGAATTCGATTACCTCTTTCGCAAACTCCTGGTCTGGTCGGTTTGCGATTAGTTGGGTGAGTTTAGCCAGTCGAATCATATGCAGAGCCTCCTCTTCTAGCTTTGAGTTGGTTGTGCTTTTGAGTGAAACAACGAACTCGTACCACGGCTTTTTGGTTTCGGCTAATCTGTCGAACAAGGTTGGAGCCATTTTAGAGATGATTTGAGAAATGAAGCTTTAGGGTTTAGGAATTTCTGGGCAAGGGGATTTATTTGCAGAGGATTTGGAATGAAGGGTTTAATAAAATTTTGGCTTGAAAGGCTTATTAGGGTATATATAGCTTTGAGATCGTGGGGAATCGTGTTGGTTAGGTGAAAAACAACGGTTGAGATTAATCTCCGATTAATCATGTATACGAACCGACGATCTCCGAAAAGTAAGCCGCCAAAACATCCTCATTGGTCATTAATGTAGCAGAGCATTAAATGACTGTTGACCTTCTTCGGAATTTAAAACGATCCCGCCCAAAAACATTCCTCAGGTGTTTTGTATTTATTGCGAATGATTTCTGAGCTTCACTTAAGCAATAAATGAGTTGCATGAGTCATTACTTCTTCAGACTAGTTTTCCTCTATCAGTCTTCTTGAAAGTAATCGACCTTGATAAAATGTCGAGATAAATCCGAAAATCTTGAAATGGTTCTGCTTTGCTCTAAAATCTTGACCTTGATGAAAGAACTGAGTTTCCCGAGACTTCGATTCAAAGATTTCCATTTTATCCTAAGCTTCTCAGTAGAGTCTGAGAAAACTTCATGCTTCTGAAAACCTTCAATTTTTCGATTTTACTCTATACACCGGTTCTAACATCCCTAATTCAACCGAAAGTTCCCGGAATCTTGATTCACCAAAGGTTTAGTCAAGATATCGCCTCTCTATCAAGATGAATTTTCTCCATCCTTATGTCCTTCTTCTCGACATGATCTCTCGATGAAGTGATGTCCGATATCCACATGCTTGCATCTCGTGTGCAATAATGGGATTTTGTGAAATAGCAATGGCACTATTATTGTCACAAAATATTGGTACTTCATTGGCTACAACTTTATAATCCCTTAATTGTTGTCCGAGCCAAAGAATCGAGCACAAAGCCCCCTAGCCCCATATATTCAAATTTCAAGAGACTTGTTGCTATCGAGGTCCTGCTTTTTTTGAAACCAAGATATCGCCTTACTTCCTAGAAATTGACAAGTTCCCGAGGTGGACTTCCTGTCAATTTCGCAACCTCCATAATCGAAGATCCGAGTAACCACTTAACTCAAGGTTATCATCACCGGATACCATAATCCTCTATTCATCGTGCCTTTAAGATACTTCAAGATCTTTTTGGCGCCTTCCATGTGACTAAATTTTAGGATTAGCTTGGTATCTTGCACATATCTCAACAAAGAAATGTTATATCCGCCTACTTGTCGTGAGATAGAGCAATGGTCCAATGATTCCTCTATAATCGGTATGGCTCACCGATTTGCCTTGTAATCGATCCATCTTGTAGTTAGTATTCATGGGAATCCTAATTGTGTTGCAATTATTTGTACACCATATTTAGCAATCGATTTACGGTGTATTTTGCACGGTTGATGAATATTCCTTCCTTTGATTGTTTCACTTGAAGACCTAGAAAGAAATTCATCTCTCCCATCATTGACATCTCAAATTTGCCTTTCATCGTTGTTGAAAACTTTTCACACAAATTGATGGTTTGAGATCCAAAAATGATGTCATCAACATATATCCGAACTAGTAAGATATCTCCCCATCCTCTATCCTCGAATGAGTTTTATCAACAAATCCCTTTGACAAAACCATGGTCAAGAAGAAACCGAAAAGAGTATCATACCATGATTTGGGTGCTTGCTTAAGACCATACAAAGCTTTTCCGAGCACAGAAACTTGGTCATTCTGCTTTTAAACCAGAGGTTGTTCCACATAAACCTCTTCTTTAAGCACACCGCTTCATAAATGCACTTTTCACATCCATTTGATAGATCGTGAACTTCATGTGGGCAAAGATATGCAAGAAACAATCGATGGCTTCTAGTCTTGCAACAGGTGCAAAGGTTTCATCATAATCCAAGCCTTCTTCTTGGGAATAACCTTGTGCAACTAGCCTTGCCTTGTTTCTTACAATGTTGTTGTTTTCATCTATTTTATTCTTGAAAACCCACTTGGTTCCAATGACATTGTGCCTTTCTGGTCTATCTACCAAAATCCCATACTTCATTTCTTGAGAATTGATTCAAATTTCATCTTGCATAAAGAAGAATCCAATGAGAATCTTGTAGAGCTTCACCAATCTCAATAGGTTCTTTTCTCCGATAGGAAGCAGCAGAATAGTGCACTTTCACCATGGAACATTCTTGTTTTAACACCTTCAGTTAGATCACCCACAATCTGACTTGTAGGATGACTAACTAACCATTTCCTTTTCGATGGTCCTGTTTCAATAGTGTCCTCAACATTTGGAATGTTAGGTTCAGTTAAATCAGTAAACTCAGGGAACAACAAAACAGGAGAAAGGTAATCATCTTCCTCAGGGGACATTCTATTCTGAACATTGTCAGAGACATTTGTTCCCCTTTGGTTGATAGATTCAGAATTTGCCTCACCGTGACCACATCTTCATTGGCATCACATACCCGAGTCCGAACGGTGTCTGCTCGGATTGGTCACCTTTGAGTGTTGGTTTTCCCGAGTCTCACCATCCCGAGTTCCATCCCAACTTTTTATTCGAGTCCGAGTCACTCCAATCATAGATAGTGACTGACTTCTTCTTTTTAGGTTCAGTGGATGATTTATCTTTCTGTTTCAGGCTTAATCTGGTGATCCTCTTGGTCAGTTCATTTGCATCATGTTCCTGTTTCTTATGAACACAAGTAGATTCATCAAAAACAACATGAGGTGTTTCCTCCACAATAAGAGTCTACAGTTGTAAACTCTGAAAGCTTTACTGACTTCAGAATATCCTAAGAATATTCCTTCATCAGCTTTACTATCAAATGTTTTCAACTGGTCTTTACCATTATTGTGTATGAAACACTTGCAACCAAACACACGAAAGAAAGAAACAAGAGGCTTCCTTTCATTCCAAAGCTCATAGGGTGTTTTGCCTTGACTCTTGGTCAGCATGGATCTATTCTGAGAGTAGCATGCAAAGGTGTTGAAAATTTTCAAATTTCAAAATCTTTTAGGAATATCAGCTTCAGCTATCATTGTCCTTGCATCTTCTTTCAGAGTTCTGTTCCTTCTTTCAGCAACACCATTTTGTTGAGGGGTCCTTGCAGCTGATGTTTCATGTAAAATTCCATTCTCTCATTAATAATCGATATGATATGATTTATAAACTCGGTTCCTTTGTCGATCCGATTTTGACCACACTCAAATTTTTCTCATTCTCGAGCCTTTTCAAGAATTTCCGCAAATTTTATCTCGAGTCTCTTTCTTACTGAGTAAGAATATGACCCAAGTATATCTTGAGTAGTCATCAACTACTACCAATGTGTATTTCCTGCCATTAGTGCTCACAGGTGTTATAGGACCAAAGAGATCCATATGCAATAACTGAAGTATTCTTTCAGTAGAAACTTCAACTTTGCTTTTAAATGATGCTTTAACTTGTTTTCCTTTCTGGCACGCATCACAAATGTGTTCCTTACTGAACACTTCATTAGGCAACCCTCTCACAAGAGCTAATCTTGCAAGCTTGTTCGTGGGTTTTGAAGTTTAGGTGATTCATTCTTTTATGCCATAACCAACTGGTATCTGTGGAACTTTTAGCAACTAAACATGTATCTTTAGGAGTTGAACTCCAATCAGCAAGATACACATTCCCTTTTCTTGTACAAGTCAGTAAAACTTTCTGTGATGTATCATCTTTCACAAAACATAAGTTCTTGGAGAACTCAACATTGAAACCCTTATCACATAATTGGCTAATTGACAGCAAGTTATGCTTCAATCCAGATACATATATGAAACACCATGGATATGAACCGAGTCGATTTCCAAAGTTCCATATCCTTGATCGTCCCTTGAGTTATCTCCAAAAGTGATCTCATGGCCTCTTTGTTCAACATAGTCACTGAAAGCATCTTCTTGAATCTCGTCATATGTCTTGAGCATCCACCGCCAAGATACCATACATCGAGAGCTTTTTCTCTCTCGCCATCGATGTCATGTGATCTTTCATCAACTTAGTGCCCTTGTTTTCCTCCCCGAAAAAATGATCAATTCTTAGGTACCCAATTTGTGTAGGGTCCTACGAGGTTAACAGACCTTTCTAATCCAAATCTGCCGACAACTCTAATCACTTTAGAGTGGCTAATTTGTCTTCCATAAACATCAACATATACATCCACTACTCTGGGTGCCTTAGCGGTTTTACAGATATATGTGTGCTAGCTTTAGCATGAACATGGGCTTTTGAATTCTTCTTTGGTTCAGGCCTTCTGTTTAGATGCTTAGGCTTTTGTGTAGCTGGTCTAAATCTTTGTTGACTTGGGTTCAGATAACCTTTACCCTTAGGCAAGTGAGGTTCAGGTTATCTCAGCATCTTTTGAAATCTGGGTCTTTCATTATCTTCGAGGACTTGGTCTCTTCAGGTTGAGAATGTCTCTCTTGAGTGTTTCTCATCCGAAGATTCCTCGATGGTTCGATGTGGAGCCTTTCAGTTTGCATTTCTAGCGTGAGGCTTTGAAGTACTTGCCTGAAACTTTCCAACTGACTGCTCAGTTTTTCTAGCCTTCACCTGAGGTTTGGGCTTTCTAACCTGATCATTCAGTTTTACTGAGACCATAGGTCCTTTTCCCTTGTCTACAACCTTGGGCATTACTCCAGCTTGAAGTGTAGGTGCCAATTTGTTTTACAAAGATAGTCTTCTTGCTACTAGATGCGATTCGGATGACCTTGTGAGGTTCCCCGAATGTATCTCAATCCAGATTTTATAGTGGCAGATCTCTGATAACTCTGAATTTCATCTATTACATTAGATGCTTTATTCAATAGAGTTAACTTCTTCTATGCACTATCCTCGCAGTTCTGTAGAGTTTTATGCTTCTCAGAGAGGTCATTGAACTTCGATTACGATTAAATTTGAATTTCTTGATGGATTTCTCTAGCTTTTTCGCTTAGGGACATTATCATCTTCTCTTTCTCTCGAGAGTTGTACTTTCGAACATCCAGTTCATCAAGAGCTCCCATTAATTGAGAAGTGATTTCAATATTGTTAGAGTCTTTCCATTTTAGATTTTTTGACTCGATTCCTTATTCTCGCTCTTGAGTTCTATTTAGCGATCCTTGCAAAAACAAAGATAGTCCTTCATCGATTCTCAAAAGAATCCATCATGTCAAAATGATTTGCTTTTCGGTGGAACTTGAAAACTCTTGTGCTAGTGTAGGAGCAACAATAGAGAAAGAAGAGCTTACCTCCTCAATGGCCATCGACGAGATGTCATCACTTTCACTTTCTCGAGAATATCTCATCCAAGAGCTAGATCCCTCCTCGAGTGTTCTTCTTCTCGCAACCATGGCCTTTTTTAGAGAACTTCCGATCTCTTTTAGCTTGCCTTTCTCTTCTCTCCTTAGCACTCAAATCACGGACAATCATCTTTGGAAGTGACCTTTCTTCCGCAATTATAGCATCTGTTGGCATCATCATCCTGATCATTTTCTTCTTTGGACTTGGAGTCCTTTTCTCATGGATGAAGATCCTTCACTTTTCAGTCCTTCTTCTTCTTCTCGGTTGATCCGTCCTCGTGTTTCTTCTGTACTGTGGTTCTGTAATAGTTTTTTGTATTTTCCAAATCTATTATTAAGTCTGTCAAAACCTCCTTGCCATCGCTTTAGCTTTTCCTCAAGCTCATCCCGATTTTTGGCATGGGGTTCTCGAACTCTCTAGTTTTATTGGTTTTTATCTTTGGCTTTTAAAGCCACATTCTTACTCGATGAAGAATCATCTTTCTTTGTCGGCCTTTTTTGGATTTCTTATCAATTACAAATTCATAGGCTTTCAAATTTCGTAGAAGACTTGTTGGTAAGGCATTGAACTAATGTTCTTGGTGTTTTCAATCACCACGCATGAATATCCCATTTCTTAGACGGACCTCTAAGAATTTTCAATGCAACTTCTCTCTGTGGGATATTTCTTTCCAAGTGCATTTAGATCATTCATGATGCTTTAGTGAATCGACTTCCAATTTGTCTATTGATTCACCATCATCCATTTCAAAACTATCAAACTTTCCAATTGCCAACGAAAAGTTTGTTTTTTTTTATGTGATCTCGTGCCTTGGCACATAACAAATAGTGTATCCCAAATCTCTTTAGCAAAGATATTACAAAGAGAGAGATCATTCCCATCACACCATCATCAATTGTCTTTGATAGTGTGTCTTTTTGCAATGTAGTCTAGATTGACTAACTTTCTCTCCTCAGAGTCGGTTGGTCATCGACTTAGGAAATTCCGCTCTAGGATCAATTCTCTCATCTTCTTCCTCCTCCGGATTCACCACAAGAACCGGAATGGTCCTTGAGAGACCACTCTCCACATACGCTCATGTTTGGAATACGAGATGAGCCCGCATTTCTCGATCTCTATAGATCATAGTTCTCCAATTGAGAACATGGGAAGTTTTTAGAAGACATTTTTCCGATCTTTTGAAAAGTAAAAAATTTCAAAGAAATAAGATCGATTCGGATAGACCACAAGTATTTTTGAAAATAAAACTTTGGTCAACACAAAGGGTCAAGTTGAACCACTTGCTCGATACCACTTGTTGGTCCCGATGTAAACGAGTCTTACACGTGTATGGGGGAATACACGTGTTCAAGTTTTTAAAACTTTTTCTTCATCGAGGTCACTTTTGGGTCGATAATCCTCAAGATTAGGTTCGAGAAGCACAGATCGCTCTGAGTCAAAGTCTCATCGAGACAAAGGATCCCGAAGCCGCTTTCGATACCTCGAGATAATCCCAACCGAGTCCTATGTCGAGATCCCGAGTTGCTTGGATCGATAACTAACTTCATCAATCCTCGTAAGAGAGTTCAGTTTGATAACTATCTCGTTCTAGCTACTCGATTATGGAATGGTTGGCCCTTTAGATTATACTCATTTTAAGCTTTCTTTGAAAACCTTCCCTTAATTGAAATAGTGATTAGGTTGTGATTCACTTATGCAACTTCAAAGTGGATTGATTCCAATCAATATCGATTGAAAAGTATGCTTTCAAAACAAGTCAATGCAACAGCTTAATTACAGATAAGGAAAGCAATAAAGAACACAAAGAATTATAGTGGTTCGTAGACTCAAGCTCCTACGCCCACTCTCCCGACTCTTGAGAGATATTCACTATCAACTTCTAAGCTTTACGACTACCTCGTAGTTTACTTACTCAACTTCGTACCCGAGTTTTTACGACTACTCCACGAGTTTACTTACTCAACCCGACCTTGAGCTTTTACGACTACCTCCGTAGTTTACTTACTCAATCACACATAAGCTTTCGGGACTACCCCACAGAGCTTACTAACTTCTCCTCTAGAGTTTTCTGACTACTCCGCATAGTTTACTAACTCTTTACAACTCTTTCTCACCAACAAACACACTCCAACTACCTTCTCAAGGGTTTGGGGTTTCTCGGTTGGTTTCCAACTAGGATGAGATATCCTTTACAATGAAGCACAATGCAAAGGGTTAGGATATCTCGACTAAGCTTTGGATAAATCTTATCAAGTTAGGCTTAGTATAGTGAGCTCTCTTCAATATCGAAGCACTTGGGAAATTCTAAGTTTTTCGAGTGCTTTCACTTTTACAAGAATATGTTTGAGCTCTTGAGTTGCGTATAAATTTCCCGTCACCTTACAATGTAGAGGGTCACCAGTATTTATAGGCATACACCAAGGTCACTTTTGAAAACTATCCGTTGGAGAGATAGCTTCGTGAGTTCCCTCTTGTGGTGTGTGAAACGACTATATTTAGGGTTTGAAACTCCCTAACATGTTTTAGGCAATAGCCTTTCATGTAGCCGGTCTTCACTTTTTGCGATGCGAACTTTTGTACATCCGACATCTTTTTTTTCAAACACATCCTCACCGATTAAGGTATATGGTACAGTGTTGTCTTCCTCTTTTTGACTTTTGTCTCCAGTTAAAGGTAGACACTTTCAATGGCTCTTTTGGTTACAAACTCTGAGTTTGATATAACCTTAACAATACTTCTGACTTAGTTCCTTTTAGTCTGCATTTGAATGTCTTGGCAATATCTAACTTCTTTAAGGAATCGCGATCTTCTCAGTATTGCATCCTTTAGATGGATATTATCAGTGCCTCGGAACATTCAGTTTATATCGAGCATTCAAGACATTCTTCGAAGTCTTCGATAATTATCGTGCCTTTCATATTCTTGATCTTGATTCTTGATCTTACGTGTCTTGAGTCTTGAGTCTTCGTCTTCTTCAATCTTTGAAGTTTATATTGGATCGATGTCTTTCGAGTCTTAAATCTTGAGTCTTGATTACTCAAGATTATCATCTTGAGTCTTGATATCTCAGTTTCATCCTGAAACTTTGGATACTTCAGAAACATACTGAGTTCTTCAGAGTCTTCAGAACCTATCCTAAACTATATCTGCTGACTATACATTTTGCAGATAACATCCTGATTACTCTAAAACTGAATCCTGACTCAACTATCAAGATCATTCTGAACATGTCATACTTAGGGGTTTTGAGATCTTAATCAAAATCATATATCTTTATTAAATTCATCTCCCAACAACCCAAGTCAACAGAGACACAGAGCAGCTGCACAAAAGCCAAAGCAATGGAACAAAAGGCCTGTACCCAAGAAAAATTCTAAGGCTCATGTTCATGCCAATGCTGACACTCATACACGGGATACTGCTAAGGCACCTGGAGTGGTGAATGTGTATGTAGATGTTTATGGAAGACATATCAGCCACTCTAAAGTAATTAGAGTTGTCAGGCAGATTTAGATTCCAAAAGGTACAGCTAACCTGGTAGGACCCTACACCAAATGGGTACCTAAGAATTGATCTGTTTTTCAGGTTAAAAACAAGGGCACTGAGCCGAATGAAGATCACATATCACTGATGAGTGGAGATGAACTGACTCCTGCTGTATGGTATCTTGACAGTGGATGTTCAAGACATATGACAGGATACAAGCAAATACTCAGTGACTATGTAGAGCAGAAAGACCCTCAGATCACATTTGGAGACAACTCCAAAGGACAGACTGAAGGATATGGAACTCTTGAAATTAGTTCTGTTCATATCCATGGTGTTTCATATGTATCTGGTTTGAAGCATAACCTGCTTTCAATAAGCCAATTCTGTGACAAGGTATTTAATGTTGAGTTCTCAAAGAACTTATGTTATGTGAAAGAAGATACCTCACAGAAAGTACTACTGACTGGTACTAGAAAAGGAAATGTGTATCTTGCTGATTGGAGTTCAACTCCTAAAGATACATGTTTGGTTGCAAAAAGTTCCACAGATACCAGTTGGTTGTGGCACAAAAGGATGAATCACTTGAATTTCAAAACCCTGAACAAACTTGCAAGATTAGCACTTGTGAGGAGGTTACCAAATGAAGTGTTCAGTAAAGAACATGTTTGTGATGCGTGCCAAAAAGGAAAACAAATTAGAGCATCATTTAAAAACAAAGTAGATGTTTCTACTGAAAGAATACTTCAATTGTTGCATATGGATCTTTTTGGTCCAGTAACACCAGTGAGCACAAATGGCCAGAAATATACACTCGTGGTAGTTGATGACTACTCAAGATATACATGGGTCATATTCTTACTCAGTAAGAAAGAGACTCAGGTAAAACTGCCTGAACTACTGAAAAGGCTCAGTACTGAAAAGAATCTGAGTGTGGTCAAAATTAGATCAGATAAAGGAACTGAGTTTATAAATCATATTATATCTGATTATTGTGCAGCAAATGGAATAACTCATGAAACATCATCTGCAAGGACCCCACAACAAAATGGTGTTGCTGAGAGAAGAAACAGGACTCTAAAAGAAGCTGCAAGGACAATGATAACTGAAGCTGATATTCCTAAAATATTTTGGGCTGAAGCTGTCAACACTGCATGCTATTCTCAAAACAGATCCATGCTGACCAAGAGTCAAGGCAAAACTCCATACGATCTTTGGAATGAAAGGAAGCCTCTTGTTTCTTTCTTTCGTGTGTTTGGTTGCAAGTGTTTCATACACAATAATGGTAAAGATCAGTTGAAAACTTTTGATAGCAAAGCTGATGAAGGGATATTCTGAAGTCAGTAAAGCCTTCAAAGTTTACAACTGTAGGACTCTTATTGTGGAAGAAACACCTCATGTTTTTTTCATGAATCTACTTGTGTTCAGAAGAAACAGGAACATGATGCAGGAGAACTGACCAAGAGAATCACCAGACTAAGCCTGAAAAAGAATGATAAAATATCCTTTGAACCTGAAAAGAAGAAGTCAGTCACTCTCTAAGAATGGAGTGATTCAGACTCAGACAAAGAAGTTCAGGATGAAACTCAGGATGGTGAGACTCAGGATGGAAATTCTCCACTGAAGGAAAGCCAATACACCAAAGCTGACCCATCTGAACAGACACCAGTTCAGACTCAGGTATGTGATGCCAATGAAGATGCGGTCACAGCTGAGGCAATCTCTAAATCTATCAACTAAAGGGGAAAAAATGTCTCTGACGATGTTCTGAATGGAATTTCCCCTAAGGAAGATGATTCCCTTTCTCCTTTTCTGTTGTTCCCTGAATTTAATGAACTGCCTGAACCTAACATTTCAAATGTTGAGGATACTATTGAAGGGGGAACATCCAGAAGAAGATGGTTAGATAGTCATCCTACAAGTCAGATTGTGGGTGATCTAACTGATGGTGTCAAAACAAGAAGGTTCCATGGTGAAAGTGTATTATTCTGCTGCTTCCTATCAGAGAATTACTGCTATGCAAGAAGAGCTGAACCAATTCTCAAGGAATGAAGTTTGGGAGCTAGTGGATAGGCCTGAAAGGCACAATGTTATTGGAATCAAGTGGGTGTTCAAGAATAAAAGAGATGAGAACAACAACATTGTAAGAAACAAGGCAAGGCTAGTTGCACAAGGTTATTCCCAAGAAGAAGGCTTGGATTATGATGAAACCTTTGCACATGTTGCAAGACTAGAAGCCATCAGATTGTTTCTTGCATATACTGCCCACATGAAATTCACAGTCTATCAGATGGATGTGAAAAGTGTATTTTGGAACGGTGTGCTTAAAGAAGAGGTTTATGTGGAACAACCTCCTGGTTTCAGACAGAATGACTAGTTTACAGGCTCAGAAAAGTCTTGTATGGTCTTAAGCAAGCACCTAGAGCATGGTATGATACCCTTTCTCAGTTTCTTACTGACCATGGTTTTATCAAAGGAACTGTTGATAGGACTTTGTTCAGGATAGAAGATGGGGAAGATATCTTACTAGTTCAGATTTATGTAGATGACATCATATTTGGATCTCCAAATCATCAGTTGTGTGAAAAGTTTTCTACACTGATTAAAGGAAAGTTTGAGATGTCAATGATGGGGGAGATGAATTTCTTTCTTGGACTTCAAGTGAAACAATCAAAGGAAGGAATATTCATCAACCAAGCAAAGTACACCAGAGATCTGATTGTCAAGTATGGTGTACAGCTGAGGATTTGAAGTAATTAGACTTAGGGCCAACCATTCTGCACATCTGAGTAGCTATCCAAGCAACTCAGGATCTCTGAAAACTCAGGATCAGTTGGGATTATCTGAGGCTTCTGAAAGCAGCTCAGGATCACTGTCTCACGTAGACTTTGACTCAGGGCGATCTGTGCTTCTCAGGGCCAAATCATTAGGACAAACTGACCCATCTGACCTCAATGAAGAAAAAGTTTTAAAATTCATTGAACACGTGTATTCCCCCCCCATACACGTGTAAGACTCGTTTGCACCGGGACCAATAGGAGGTCAAATCTTAATTCTCCTAAAGGCCCATAAAATGGCCCAATTGAAGTCCAATTAATGAAAAGGAGAAGAAAATATTATTGCCTATTTTTCCATGATAATTTCGAAAATTATGAGTAGGAGAGAGAAAATATTTTCTTGATTTTCTTGGAAAGATTTTATGGAATAAGTATTCTTGAGATACAAGTTTATCCCAAAAATTTAAGAAAGGTAAAAGATCTTATTCCTTCCCTACACATAATGATATTTTCGAAAATTATGACTAATAAGGAGAAAAAAAAATTGTTGGGAGATATTTTGGGAAATATAATATATTGGATATATTCAAGATTGTATCTTGAGGAAGAAGCAAGGAAATTTCCCAAAGACCCAACTAGGTTAAATTTTCGTCCCCCCCTAGTCCTATAAATAGAGGATGAATTTTTCATCCCCAATGTAGCTCCATGTGTTGGAAAAATTAGAAATCCACAAAGATGGTGGCAAATATTTTTAGTTTTCTCCTTTATTAAAATCGTTCGTGAGAATCCTTCCACCGGATTACGTTTGTGGACTTGAGACATATTTGAGAAGGCACTTTGGGTTGATCTATCGTCTTAATGGTTGTCTCTACAAGAGGTATGTAATTTCGTAACTCCTAGATTCCGCATGCTTAGGATTTACGTGATTTACGTGTATACGTGTTGTTGTTGCTTGTTTAATTATTATATTGAATTAATTTAGGATTGATTCATGTTAGTAATTAATTGAATAATTTAAATATGTATCTAAATACACCTCGAATAGATCCGGGCACCCCGAATTTCCCAATAAGGAAGATATCGCAATAGTCCACGTTACAGTTATAGGTAGTTGCACGTTTCTCGCAACGTACATCATATATTGAGAATGTCTGATTTATTGTCTAGGGTTCATTAAGAACGTTAGTTTGACTAATCGCTCGATATATGAGGGCTTATGGGACACACAACAAGTAATTCCCTTGTATGGATTATAGTTGGTTGATTAAGTATTAAATTGGATTTAATATTTAATTTATGGAGAATTAATTAATAATATATTAATTTGGAGTTAATTATTATTACTGTTTAATTAAATTAGATTTAATTAAATAGGAATCCCAAAATAATATATGAAATATTATTGTAGGAAAATATATTTAGGAAAATTATATCTAAGACATATGATTTGCAAGATTAGGAAATATATTTCAATTAAAGATTGCTTAGTCTTTAAGATTGACTTCCCCTATATATAGGACATCATAGGGATTCATTAATGACTACAAGAAAACCTAATTTCTCCATAAAATCTAGAATAGGAATTTTCCTAGCAAATTTCGTCTCAAATTCAACGCTGGCAAATTGTGCAAGTCAGTACGAGGGGATTACGTGGATACCATAGTTGAGAAATCTGATTTCGAATTACTGTAAGATTCATTATTATGATTATTCGTACTCGTTTATGCAATTAATGTTCGTTGAACTGTTTATTTACGATGCGTATGTATTACGTGTTTACGTGCTAGTATATTCCAACACACATAGCCCTCAGGCATCTCTCTTTCACTTTGAGGGACATCAAAGATCCTATACATCTTCCACTTGATGTCATTTGCAATTGACGGGTCTTTGATGTCTTTTTTCTTGAGCAGGTTGTAGTAGGCCTTCTGAAAAGCTATTCGGTCACAGGAGTCATCCTTTCTCCTGGTATAGTTCATCACCTCATAGTCTTGATGAGTGATTCTGACATTCATTGTACAAGCTTCTTTCCTCAGGTAGGCAGGGAATTGCAGATGCTTCAGCTCCATTCGGTTGAGAAATTCTGCATCTGGCTCATCTGATTTTGGCACTATCTCCAGTACATATGCATCAATGAGCCATTCACCTTTGATCAGCCTCCACTCTTCCTGCCTTGCCTGATCGTTCATCGGAATGATCTCGCTTACCTTGGCTGGAAGCAGTGGTTCATCAACTAGCTTGCCTACTAATCCTTTCGTCAATTTCGCAGAATAGGTCCTCTTCAGGCCAACTTATTGTGCATGTTTTTCAGCTCTGTTCTCTTCCTCTGTCCTTCTATGCTCCTCAGCAAGGTCATCTTCAGTTAGCTTTTTTGCCAGTTCGGTATCAGCTAGAACCTGTTGGGCTTGAGCCCTTGTAATTCTCCTTCACTGAGCAGGAGCTAGAATCATCGCAGGTGGCCTTGATGGACCAGCACAGCGGTAGCAGCAGCAGTATGTTGCCTTGATCTTTCCATCTTTGTCGTCACTTCATCTGCAAATAGATCCAGTTGATCCAACCTTTTCCCATGCTCTTCCACTGTTTGCAGTAGCATATCAGAAGTGAGGATCTCAGTTAGTTTCTCCCTTCTCCCTCCCCCCTTGTTGGGAAAATTTATAGTTTTGATGAAAGTTCCAAAACAGTTGTAATAGAACCAGTCAGACCTCAGACCTGATAGCTGACTGATGATCTAGAAATCAGGTTAAGTTAACCAGTTGATAATTATTGTATATAACAACGGATATAATAGTATAGGTCACATATTGAAGGGGAACTCAATATGTATCAGATCAGTCTTGAAGATCAGGTTCGGATCAGAAGATTGAAGGTTAGAAGACAATAAGGTTGATTGATCAGTTTTAAACAAGATCAGAATCAACCTAAAGATGAAGACCTAGTGTATTTTAAAGAATCATAACCTGATGACCTACCATGAAGGAAATAACAAGCGAGTCACAAGTTATGCTAAGACAACCTGTTTTGAAGACTCAAGAAGGTAGAACTGTTCAATCCAAAAAACTAATCAGGTCAGTTCAAGTCAGGTGACTTCCAAGAGTTATCCTAAGACATACAAATGGATCAGACAATCCGAATGAACAAGAATGAAGGCTGACATATGCCGAATAAGTGTACTTTTAAACCAACGAGAGATCGACACGTAAGTACGGAACTGACAAAGATGGGTTATGAAGTATCAGAGTTCAAAGGCTAGAAAGGACAAATTAACATGCATTTAGCCATGTCATTTCTGATGAACATCACTTCATCTTTGTAAGGCTATAAGTTTTCTTTTATCTTATAAGATGTCTTAGTTTCTATACATGTGAGGCTGTCCAAATGCGGGTTCGCAGGATGAATCTTATAAAAATCACAACCTATCTCATACCCGCTTGACCGGATCCAAACTTGCCCCAAATACAATGCGTTCAATGCGAGTTCGAATTTGAACACGGCCAATTTTGGCTTCCCTAACAATGCGTTAGTAAATAATTTTTTTTAATGTATTTTGTGATGCTTCTCATAAACATTTAACTTTATCGAAATATTAGATGAAATACACGTACTTAAGTTGATTATAATAAACATTTAAGTTTCATAATGTTACATTGATTTTAATATGATATTCCCCACATTCCAATCTTAATCCCGTGTTTACTGTGTGCTCGAAAAAAAAGTTATTTATTAGTATTTTAGGTGACAAAGTGATAAAGTGTTTGGGGTAGAAAAGATAATTCAACTTTATTGAAAAGTATGATAATATTTATTAAATGTGATAAAGTGATAAAGTGTTGAGGGTATGAGAGAGTGGAACATGGTAATAAGTGGGTTTTTTAAGGATGTGAGTTAAAGTAGATATTTCCATTTAAAAAAATGTACAGTTAAGATTGAGATGGACCAAAATGGAAATAGTGTAATTAAAATTGGAATGGGGATATCAATTTTGAATATTAACATACGAACTAATGTTTTCTTAAATTAATTATTGGGTCCACTATTTT
This sequence comes from Stenogyne calaminthoides, assembly GCA_037126765.1. Classification (NCBI taxonomy): domain Eukaryota; kingdom Viridiplantae; phylum Streptophyta; class Magnoliopsida; order Lamiales; family Lamiaceae; genus Stenogyne; species Stenogyne calaminthoides. The sequence goes on along the minus strand of JBBCBC010000006.1, from coordinate 29,258,672 downwards.
TGTCATTTTCTTAAATATTGGGTCCAAAAGCGGACAAGATCTAGTCACCCATGTTTTTCAAAGATTTCCAACGTAAGGTTAATTTTACCAGTATGCATCTAAATCTCTGATAACAATGGCGGCCCTAGACAATTAGGTGATATTATGATTTTTAAGTGATTTTAAAAATCGCTGTTAAAATTAGGAGTTTTGAAATTCTAATAAATAATAAAATGGGTATTTGTTTTGGGATTTTTTAGTAGTGTCATAGTACGTTTATACCGTGGTAATGGTGATTTTTTTAAAATTAATTTCTAAAAGTGTCGAATTAGAATTATGTTTTAAAAAGTGGGTTTGCTACTCGGCAAGCATATAGAACCGTTCAAAAGCGTTGGATTGTTTGACTTTCGAACCGCCTTCAAAGTGCTCAAAAGCGGAAAGAAGTGTACAGAGAGCTAACCGGTTGAACCGACTAACTCGCTGCTTTGATATTATTTGGGAAAAAAGTTGAGGGCAATTTTATAATTTTTTAATACTTATTGAAAGGTTCATCTTACAATTTAGGGGTTATTTTGAAATTTTGGGGAAATGTCTTGAAAAAATATATTTGAAAGACTATTATTTTAAAAAATATAGATGATTATTTATAATGTATAGATATTGTTGGGATATTTTAGTTTTGATGAATTATGCCAAAACATTATCAACCTGTGTTTTTGAAGCTAACTTACAGATAACAAGTTGAGGGGGAACGAAAGAACAAGTTGAGGGGGAACTCACGAAATCAGAAGTAGATGATCGAGATCAGACGAGGCTGCAGACGAGACTGATTGAGATCAGATGAGTTCCGAGTTAACTGATGAGCTGTGTAAATCAAATGTGAAGAAAAGCTAAAGCCAACAAATCAGAAGGGAAGGTTGCAGATCAGAAGAGGAGCAGATGAGACTGATCAAGATCATACGTGATCGAGATCAGATATGATAACCTGATATGCTAACTTGATGTACTGACCTGATGCTATCCTGATATGTTAATCTGAAGAAGTGTTGATCTGATCAGCTCGCAAGAAGAAATCAGATAGCCTGAGTCAAGTGACCTGAGGGTCAGTAAGTAAAAGTGACCTGAGGGTCAAGATGTCTGAATTCAGAAGAGCTGAACTCAGTAAGCCTGAGTGTCAGTATGCCTGATCAGACGAGGTCCGCTGAAGAAAAGTCCGCTGAATCAAGAAACCTGAAGGCTCAGATAACCTGAAGGCTCAGATAAACCTAAAGGCTCAGATAAACCTGAAGGCTCAGATAGAACTGAAGATCCTGAGACTCAGAAGAAACTGAAGAATATAACCGTTTGATTCAGCTGACGTGGACCAATGAGAGGAAGACAACAAGCCTGAAAAAGCTGCAAAAAGCTATAGAATAGTATGGATTTGAATGTGACTCCATCCAACGGTAACATTCAAATCCACACTATAAATACAAGTTCTTCCTTCATTATTCAGTGTGGGAAAATGCGTGAAACATCCAAAAAGCCAAATCATCTAGCATTTCCACCATAAAACACAGAGCAAGAAATACACGCATATATTCAAGAGTGTTCTACCCTAGATCTAAGCAAAAATGTAATATCCTAAGCTTAGAGAGAGATTTCCATCCTTAGCATTGAGGCTAAACAAATATAAGGGAAAATCTCAACCTAGTTGGAAACCAAACAAACCTTACCCAAATCAGTTTGGTAGGAAAAGTTTGTAGGTGAGTGTGAACTCAGTAAACATCTGTTGGGTGTTGGACTAACACGTTAAACTAAGTCCAGTCGGTTAAGTTGGTGCCCCTGATGATAGGGAAGAGTGGATGTAGGAGTTGGACTCCGAACCACTATAAAATCGTGTGTTCTTTACTGCTTTATGTTCTTACTTGACATATGCATTTGATTATAAGCAAAACACACATCGTTCTTAAAAATAAGAAAAAAAAATTGAAATCACTCTGCCCTCACCCCTGTTTTATATGCATTACAATTAGTTTTTAACGCACTAATGGGTTTTCAAATCTTGTGTGCATTTACTTGCTCTTTACTGCTTTACACTATTACACACAACCAGGCTTAAAACTGCATACATATTCTGAGTTAATATTAGTCTGCACCAAGCAACCGATCGATCGGGTTTGGATGGTTTAGTCACCGATTGAAAACTGACTTGAGAATCTGATTTGATAAAACTGGTTTTTCACACGGGTATTAACTAGCTTCCGCACAATCAGTTAAACTGACAGATACCTAACTGATCTGCCCTCAGGAACTCAGAAAGTTGAATATCAGTCCAAACTGATTCACTTGCACTCTGATCAGGCAAACTGCAATCACACCTGATCTGCACGAAAAAAATTTCAGAAGTCTATTCACCCCTCCCCTCTAGACTTCTGCCCTCACGAAACCCGTTCGGGACCAACAATTGGTATCAGAGCGGGAGTTCAAAAGGTTCACTGATTTATTTCAAAGTGACCACCTGAACTGATCTATTCTAAAACCCCGTTTCTGTAAAAATGCATATATTTTAATGTTTTGGCGTCATTATCAAAAAAGGGGGAAATTGTTGGGATATTTTAGTTTTGATGAATTATGCCAAAACATTATCAACCTGTGTTTTTGAAGCTAACTTACAGATAACAAGTTGAGGGGGAACGAAAGAACAAGTTGAGGGGGAACTCACGAAATCAGAAGTAGATGATCGAGATCAGACGAGGCTGCAGACGAGACTGATTGAGATCAGATGAGTTCCGAGTTAACTGATGAGCTGTGTAAATCAAATGTGAAGAAAAGCTAAAGCCAACAAATCAGAAGGGAAGGTTGCAGATCAGAAGAGGAGCAGATGAGACTGATCAAGATCATACGTGATCGAGATCAGATATGATAACCTGATATGCTAACTTGATGTACTGACCTGATGCTATCCTGATATGTTAATCTGAAGAAGTGTTGATCTGATCAGCTCGCAAGAAGAAATCAGATAGCCTGAGTCAAGTGACCTGAGGGTCAGTAAGTAAAAGTGACCTGAGGGTCAAGATGTCCGATTCGGAAGAGTCAACTCGCAGTTCTCGAAAGTGTCAAGATGCCCGATCGACGAGGTCCGGCGAAGAAAAGTCCGCTGAATCAAGAAACCTGAAGGCTCAGATAACCTGAAGGCTCAGATAAACCTAAAGGCTCAGATAAACCTGAAGGCTCAGATAGAACTGAAGATCCTGAGACTCAGAAGAAACTGAAGAATATAACCGTTTGATTCAGCTGACGTGGACCAATGAGAGGAAGACAACAAGCCTGAAAAAACTGCAAAAAGCTACAGAATAGTATGGATTTGAATGTGACTCCATCTAACGGTAACATTCAAATCCACACTATAAATATAAGTTCTTCCTTCATTATTCAGTGTGGGAAAATGCGTGAAACATCCAAAAAGCCAAATCATCTAGCATTTCCACCATAGAACACAGAGCAAGAAATACACGCATATATTCAAGAGTGTTCTACCCTAGATATAAGCACAAATGTAATATCCTAAGCTTAGAGAGATTTTCTCATCCTTAGCATTGAGGCTAAACAAATGTAAGGGAAAATCTCAACCTAGTTGGAAACCAAACAAACCTTACCCAAATCAGTTTGGTAGGATAAGTTTGTAGGTGAGTGTGAACTTCGGTAAAACATCTCTTTGGGTGTTGGACTAACACGTTAAACTAAGTCCAGTCGGTTAAGTTGGTGCCCCTGATGATAGGGAAGAGTGGATGTAGGAGTTGGACTCCGAACCACTATAAAATTGTGTGTTCTTTACTGCTTTATGTTCTTACTTGCCATATGCATTTGATTATAAGCAAAACACACATCGTTCTTAAAAACAAGAAAAAAAGTTTGAAATCACTCTGCCCTCACCCCTATTTTATATGCATTACAATTGGTTTTTAACGCACTAATGGGTTTTCAAATCGGGACCAACAGATATTAAATTAAATATTAGGTAATTATGACAACATACCGGCTCAATCATTTGAATAATGGTCAGACCCGATTGAACCTGGTTCATTCGAAAATGCTAAAACTGTCCGAGTCAACGTCCACTTCTGCTTTTAAAACATAGACTAGAACACTTTTTTAATTTTAAAATCCAAAATTTGATTTTTAAACCCAAAACAGACATCACCTTAAGGTTATATGTTGTTGCCTCGTGACAACAGTCCCCATTTTAGTCCACTTTGATTTCTCACACAAATTAAAAAAATATTTTGAAATAACAAAATTTATCCCAACAGTCCCCATTTTAGTCCACTTTGATTTCTCACACAAATTAAAAAAAAAATCTTGAAATAACAAAATTTATCCCAACATTCCCTATATGTCCTTATTTAATATTAATGATTAATATTCATGATTAATCCCAACCATCGTTAAATAAGTGTATTATAAATAAAGTATAACCCCTGGAGAAAAGTGGGTTATAATTTTAGACGACTAAAAAATTATTAGTGAACTATCTTTTTTGACGAGGAAGTATATAAAAATGGTCATCGTTTGAAACTTGTTTATAATTTGAAAGAGTTTCTTTTTAACAATCACCCCTATTTCATTAAAGATTGTTACTTATTTTTACTAAACAATATTTTTTATAATTCAAGTTGTTTTCAGTGAACAGTGTCCCTTATTTTCACTAAACAACTTTACTTGGTCAACATTAGTGATCTTCATTGCACAATCTTAATAATATATATTGGTAAACCTGATTTAGCCTATGCGGCAAAACCACATCAGTCTGCGCAAAATTCAATTCAACTAAATTATTTGGTTTTAAAATCTTGCATTCTCATTAAAAATTATAAATTTTTAATATATCTAATTAAATTAAAGAATTTACGTTTATCTTATCATAGTTATTTATAAATATATTGTTGGTCCCGATGCAAACGAGTCTTACACGTGTATGGGGGGGGGAATACACGTGTTTAGTGTTTTTTAAAACTTTTTTTCTTCGAGGTCACTTGGGTCGATAATCCGAAGATTAGGTTCGAGAAGCTACAGATCGCTCGAGTCAAAGTCTCATCGAGACAGTGATCCCGAAATCGCTTTCAGATACCTCGGATAATCCCAACCGAGTCCCGAAATGTCGAGAGATCCCGAGTTGCTTGGATCGATAACTAACTTATCAACCCTCGGAAGAGTAAGTTCGGTTTGGTAACTATCTGTTCTAGCTACTCGGACGTCTTGGGAATGGTTGGCCCTTAGTTTATACTGCTTTTAAGCTTTGCTGAAAACCTTCCCTTTATGAAATAGTGATTAAGTTCGTGATTCAATTTACATGCAACTTCAAATGATTGATTCCAACTGAATATCGATGAAAAGTATGCTTTCAAAATCAAGTTAATGCAACAGTTAAGCCTGAGATAAGGAAAGCAATAAAGAACACGGCAATTATAGTGGTTCGTAGACTCAAGCTCCTACGCCCACTCTCTCCTCGATCCTCGAGAAATTCACTAATCACTTCGAAGCTTTACGACTACCTCGCGTAGTTTACTTTACTCAACTTCGCCCGAGCTTTTACGACTACTCCACGTAGTTTACTTACTCAACCCGACCTTGAGCTTTCGACTACCTCCGTAGTTTACTTACTCAACACAAACTAGCTTTCGGACTACCCCCAGCAGCTTACTAACTTCTCCTCTAGAGTTTTAGACCACCACCCGCGTAGTTTTACTAACTCTTTACAACTCTTCTCACCAACAACCACACTCCAACTACCTTCTCAAGGGTTTGGGGTTTCTCGGTTGGTTTCCAACTAGGATGAGATATCCTTTACAATGAAGCACAATGCAAAGGGTTAGGATATCTCGACTAAACTTTGGATAATTCTTATCAAGCTAGGCTTAGTATAGTGAGCTCTCTTCAATATAGAAGCACTTGGGAAATTCTAAGTTTTTCGAGTGCTTTAACTTTTCGAGAATAAGTTTGAGCTCTTGAGTTGCGTATAAATTTCCCGTAACCTTACAATGTAGAGGGTCACCAGTATTTATAGGCATACACCAAGGTCACTTTTGAAAACTATCCGTTGGAGAGATAACTTCGTGAGTTTCCTCTTATGGTGTGTGAGGAACGGCTATATTTAGGGTTTGAAACTCCCTAACACGTTTTAATGAATAGTCTTTCATGTAGCGGTCTTCACTTTTTGATCTGGAACTTTTGTACTTGACATCTTTTTTTCACTTTATCCTTTATCGATTAATCGATTTTGTCTGATGTTGTCTTCCTCTTTTTGACTTTTGTCTTGATTAAAGGTAGACACCTTCAACGGCTCTTTTTGGTTACAAACTCGAGTTTGATATAACCTTAACAACACTTGACTTAGTTCCTTTTATGCGCATTTGAATGTCTTGGCGGATATCTATTTTCTAAGGAATCACGATCTTCTCGATGTTGCATCCTTGAGATAGATATATTGATTGCCTCGGAACATTCAGTTCATCTTGAGTATTCGATGCATTCTTGAGTCTTGATAATTCTTGTGACTTCCGATATTCTTGATCTTCAATCTTGATCTTGATCTTGCGTCTTGAGTCTTCTCGAGTCTTCAGGGTCTTCTGAGTCTTGAGAGTCTTCTCGAAATCATCTTGGACCGATCTTGAATCTTCATCTTGAGTCTTGATTTACTCAAGATCTCATCGAGTCTTGATATCTCGATTTCATTAATCGAAGTCTTGAGATAACTTCGGTTTCATCTTCGAAATTTCATTTCTTCAAACATCTTTGAGTTCTTCTTGAGTCTTGAACCTATCCTGAACTATATCTGCTAACTATACATTTTGCAGATAACATCCTGAATACTCTAAAACTGAATCCTAACTCAACTATCAAGATCATTCTGAACATGTCATACTCAGGAGTTTTGGGATCTAATCAAAATCATATATCTTTTATTAAATTCATCTCCCAACATGTATGATTATATCAACACCCCATATATCTTTTATCTTTATATATATTCATGCCCCACCCCCAATATTCACTCACGCCCCACTGTCAATATTCAAGTTTTCTGTTCCTTTTTTTTTTTTTTTTTTTTTTTGTAATTTGATACCTCAAGTCTACTATTATTTTATTTTTTATATTACCGAGAGTATTGAGGCAAGTAATTTAAATTTAAATTGATTATGAATATTTATTGTAATTGTGTAATTATTTTGTATATTGTAGGTAGTTTTTTTTTTAATAATTGCATGGATATTAAGGTAAGTAATTTGAGTGTTGAATTAGGAGTTTCTTCTTTTCTGTTTATAGTTATTCTTCTAATTTGATGAATTTGTTAATTTAAATATTCACGTTTTGTATAATTAATTTAATGTAATTCTTTTAATTTGATAAATTTGTTAATCTGATTTTATTTTTTTATATTGCAAGAAATTTAATCTGATGTGATTCTTCTAATTTAATGAATATGTTAATTTGATTTTGTATTGTATATTTAATTTTATTATTTATATTGCAGGGTATATTGCACGAAATATTGAGGTAAGTAATTTGAGTTTTGAATTGGTTATGAATATCTATTGTAATTGTGTAATTATTTGGCATATTACATAGATTTTTTTTATATTGCACCGACACTGAGTATTGAGGTATGAAATTTAAGTGCTGAATTAGTTGTAGATGAATTTCTTGTTTTCTGTTCATAATGAGTCTTCTATTTTTATGAATGTGTTAATCTAATGCAATTTTTCTTCTAATTTGATGAAAGTATTTGTTGGGAGATATTATGAGATTGATTTCTTTTCAATCAAATTCAAGAAGTTGCAAATATATTATCTGAAAGAAAGAGCTACTTATTTGGCTGCGCTGAAGTAACGATTGTTTAACATTATGGTTTTGAATAGCATTACAACAAACAACATGTTGATAATGATAGTTGCATCACATGTAGGATCTCATCCGAGGCCTGACCAGAGACTGGCCGCCATCGACAAATATGGTGGTCCCTGTCATGTAACGCGACCCGTCACTTATCAGATAAATGACCGTCGACGCTATGTCATTTTCAACATCTAACCATCGACGCAATGGATTAGCTTCGTTAACCAACTTCTCCGCTCTCTCCTTGCCCACTGATAAAGGGAACTCGTCTTCAAGATGCAACCCACGAGCTATTGCGTTAACCCTTATTTGATGCTTCCCGATCTCCAGTGCTGATGTCTGCCCAAAATACACGTAAACGTTGATAATTAGGTATGGGATGTAGAATAATATAGAATGTGTGGATGGTAACTAATTCAAATGTTTGTCAATTCGTCCCTCTTAGAACTATATAATCGGACTGGCCATCCATATCGAAACACCATGAAACTGCAACCTTTTCAGCTGTACTTCACTGTAAACAGCAATGATTCTGGACAATGTTTTCTTGGTAGGGGTGCAATAGAGTTGAATCGAGCCAAACACTACCCAACCTAAAGTTTGAGAAAACAATCCATTGTAACTAAAGCATTTGATTTCATAGCATTAAACAACAATGCTTCAAAATAGTGATTTCTTGGAAGGGATGTAATCTAACTATGTCGACTCAAATACTACAAAGCTCAAGCTTAACTGGAAAATTCGGAGCTTGAGCTCGAACAAGCTTTTTTTTTATCCTTACCACCCAATAATCTCGAGGCTCAACTTAATTACTTCTATATATATTTTAAGATATGCTGTAATTCAATTAAAACACAAGATAAGACTCGACTTGGTTTAAGGGCAAAACAGTAGACAGCCAAACATGAACCATATGCTGCAGTTCCAATCAGGTATTGTTAACTTTAACTCAAATTCGTGTTTTTTTCAAATCAATTCTTGTGTACTTGTTTGCACGTCAATTAATCCCCCAAGATTACACATTCCTGATCCGAACATGAGCATTACTTCAATTTAACATAAGATTCAAGAAAAAAATCACACACCATGCTGCTTTACCACAAATTTGCGTCAAGTATTGAATTAAAAAGAAAAAAGTTATCCAGCTTGCAACAGAAAGAAGTTTTATTATGAATAAATCTTGCATCTTTCGGGAAGTGCTAAACTTACCCTTGCTAGCTGCTGAATTCCGGCCAAACATGAACCATATGCTGCGGCTCCTGGATACAACCCTCTTTCAGCTCCTATTACTGAGGTCAAGAATACGATGGATCCACCAGATTTCTGATCACGCATTGTTTTACCGACAGCCTTTAGAAGATACCAAGGGGCCATAAAGTTGGTTTTCACAATCTTCTTGAATTCATCTTCCGCCAAAGACAGCGGATCTTGCATCTTTCCTGCTCATAACACTAAGTTAATACTATTTTATTTCAGCTTGCAGCTACATGATAACAATACATATAAAAACTGCAAGATATAAAATATGGATTTGTAGGCATTCAACATGTCTTTTTGACCATATGAAAAGCGTCCTGTGTCGCAAAACAGATCGAGGCTGCAACTGGCTGTTGAAATCTCAAAGGAAAAGAAATAACTATAACTTGGTTGCATTTCAAGAAATTGTTCGATATTAGAAACATGATTTTGTACCTCTTTCTCAGAATAGATTTACAACAGCTATATCATTAAAATGGAGAGTAATGGGCATTAGAGAAAAATAGAGTCAAAGGGATGTCAAAAGGTAGGTGGATCTCAGCACCAGATCAGGTACCCAAATATATGCACTATTTCATCCTTGAAAACCTTTGTCACAAATCAGTAACAATGCTTAGATATTCAAATACATCAAAGAGATAGACTGAATAGATTCATTCACATGATAATTGAAAGAATTCCGTCTCATCTAAAAGTCCGAACTTGTAGAGAGGTGTGAAATTAATTCGTTTATTTAATTTCCCTCAACAATAATCATCCTCATACCATCATCAAATTAGGGGGAAAATCATCACACAAATTATTAATCAAGATTTCACCCCTAATGAAGCATTTGATATGATGTTCTAAATCACATACGATTTCACAAGTTAAATAAATTAGTACTATGTAGAATTTCAAATAGATTCACAAATCACACCCCCTGAGACAAAAGAATAACAGAACAGTCACGAAGTTACAGGGCAAAACAGTCAATTCACCTTCGTAGGAGTAACAGTTGACAAAAGCATCTAATTTCCCCAGGAGTCTCCTCGCCTTCTCCACAGCTTCATCAAAAGCCCCTTCCCTCTCGTCCTCCATATCTAATCCCACCACATCCAACGAAACGACGCCGTTTAAGGAACCCCTAATCTTCTCTGCAGCGCTCTTCAATTGCCCCTCGTTCCCCATTAAAACCAACCTTTACAGAAAATAAAAATTAGATTAAAAGGAAAAAATTAAGCAATAAATCACACTAAAACAAAGGAGTAATTTACGATAACGAGTGATTACCGACAACCGCGCTGAGCTAAATGGCGAGCTATGCTGAGAGAAATTTGGTCGCCATTGGAGGTGAGCACAACCTTCTTTCCTGGGTTTTCCATGATCAACGAAATTCAAGGAAGGAGCTGATTCACCTTAGCGCTAAGGCACTGTGGTGATATTTATATGGGTATTTCCGTGCCTGTCAACATACTTACCGTAAATCAGATACTCAATCTCTTTCATTATTCATTTGATATGATGTTTCTAATAGCTAGGGCCCCACACCCGTTAATTTTTTATTTTTTTTGAAATGTATTAAATTACAAAATTTATCTAATATAATCAATTCTAATATTTCATTCTACCATCGGACACATTATAACATATTTTCATCTCGCTGTAGACCAAAATCGTAACCACCACAAGAAAGAGACCATCCGAAACTACAATTCGAAACTGCAACAGCCCCGCAACCGAAATCGCAACCACCACAAGAAGGGGAACGTCACCCTACCACAAGGGGAACCACCACAAGAGAGAATAAATTTTTCATCTCCGTGTCACAAACCTAAGACCTCAGGTCTCAAGTGGTGCAACTCTAACCACTTGAGTTATCCACGCTTGACCCCAGAGCCGTATATTCATTACTCAATCTCTTTTTTTTTTTTTTGAAAAGTACTCAATCTCTTTCATTATTAATTTGATATGATGTTTCATTATTCATTTGATATGATGCTTCTTACTGTAAATTAGATACTTAACCTTTAGACTAACAAAATTTTTATTATAATCCTATGTAATAAACTTTACTTTAACCATTCCGCACTCGTTTAGACATTTTACTGTAAACACAATATTTAATGTATGAATTGTTTATTAGTATTTAAGAGAATATAATAATTTTTAATTAAGAATAGTATAATATTTTTTTATGAGAGGATAAAATAATTTTTAGTGTGTATAAATAATGATATGAGATGAAGTTTTTTAGATGTTGGGAGAACATAGTTGTAAAAAGCAATGTTGTTTTATTGTCATTTAAGGAAAGGGAAAACAAGTGTGAGACGGACCAAAATGAAAAATGTCCAAACGAGTATGAGACGGAGGGAGTAATACTTTTCAGTGTAATTAATGCATGAGGTTATATTAGTAAAGTAGACTATCCTGTAAAATATTTACCGTGAAATATTAGTTCAAGATAAACTTTTATATGAGATATTTCACAGATTTAGAATATGTGAAATATAACCCCCAGATATGAATTAAAACAGAGCGAAAACTTCTTGGATTCTATTAAGGTCAAACCGGGTCAAATGGATATTTTTTTAAAATTCGTGCAAAGTCAACAAACCTCGCTCCGAAATCCGTGTTAATATTAGGGAAAACATGTGTTACTGTGAGTACACGTATGTGCAACTGTAAAGAAGAATCCTTGAAACATGACTCGTAGACCATAAGGAGAGGCGCATAAACACAGAGGTAAAATTTCGTGGATTCTGTGCGGGTGGAATTGGGTCAAACACATTTTTCTATAAAAATCGTGCAAAGCCAAAACAGCAGAGCTCGCTCCGAGATCTATGTTATAATAAGGGCAAACATGTATTACTGTAATTACATATATGTGTTACCATATTGACAAATAACACTTACTTGTTTTTTCGTACACATATATGTCTGTAAAATGTTGAAAATTATGTTACTATAGGATCAAAATGTGTTACTGTAAAGAGAAATGTGTATTACTGTATGAACAAGATGACACTTCCTCTATTTTCATTTGCTTCCCCCTTTGTTTTTTATCCATTTCTCCTAATTTGTGACCAACTGTGGTAAGTAAAGGCACAAAGAACCAGATTACATCGTTAAATTAGTAAAAATATCTTTTTTTTTAATCATCACTTAGTAACACATAATTACCCTTGTGGTAACACATTCTTATCTTTGTAGTAACGCGGTCTGGGAGCGAATTTCCATTTTCGCCTTTGCGAGTTCAAAAAATTCTCTTGACCCGGTTCGACTTGCACATGATCCGCGAATTTTCAGTTCATCCCTATTTTAACTAATATTTTATGGTGAAATATTTCACAGGAAAGTCTCCCTTAATTCAAATGGGAAGGAGTTATAAAGTCATGGATCTTGCGCATGTCGAACTGGGTCAAGCGATTTTTTTCTAAAAATTCGCGCAAAGGTAAAACATAAACTTGCTCCCAGTCTGTGTTAATATAAAGAAAAAGTATATATTATTGTAAGGGCAATTATGTGTTACTACGTGATGATGATTTTTTTTTTTTACTATAAAGACAACTATATATTACTGTAATGATAATTATGTGTTTTAGACATTTACTTAAGGCAGTTGGTCACAAGTCAGAAGGAGAAGAAGATGAAAAACAGAAGGAGAAGTGAATAAAAATAGAGGGAGTGTTGTTTAGTTTATATAATAACTCACATTTCTCTTTGCATTAATATATTTGTGTGTATATTGTAACACAATTTTCAATTTCTTATAGACAAATATGTGTATTTAAATAATAAGTATGTGTTATTTTTACTTTCAGTAACACATACATGTACTTATAGTAACACATGTTTGTCCTTATAGTAATACGAACATCAGAGTAAGTTATGCTACTATGATTTTGCGCGAATTTTATGAAAAAAATTGTTATACCCAGTTCGACCCGCATATGATCCGCAAATTTTTTTCTCTATGTTTATGTGCTTCTCCTTCTGACCCGCGGGCCATATTTCACAGATCCTTCTTTACAGTAACACACACATGTATTCACAGTAACACATGTTTACCCTTATAGTAACACATATCTCAAAGCGGTTTAGTTGTTCTGCATTTACGTAAATTTTATCGAAAGTATATGTTTGACCCGATTCACCCGCACAGGATCCCCAAATTTTTCACTTTGTGTTTATGCGCTTTTCATTCTGATTTGCTGGTCATATTTCACGGATCCTAGATCCGTGGAATATTTTATATAAAAGTATGCCTATTAGTAAATGAATTAAAAAAATTTACTTTATTTAAAATAAGTCTATATAATTAGAACATCTATTAAAAAAAATATATATAATTGGGACGATAATTCGAATAATTTTTGTTTTCTATTTTATCTTTACAAAAGAAAAGACATAAAAAATTAAAATAAAAAACTCATAATAAATAGGGTCATTTTGGTCCATTGAAAAATAATTAATAATTGTTCCCCCTGTACAACTAAATACAACTAAATAGTCATCCAGTTAATATACTTGAATGCAATTACATGGTCTTTTAACATTTTTTTTGCACTTTTACTCTCAATTTTATCCTTCTTTTAACATTAGAAAGTACTCTTAATTTTTATGACAAGCTAATGACAAAAACTTGTATTGAATATTGCATACAAGTGATATATGCAATTGGACTTTTTTTTTTGCTGGTCAAATAACAGGCCGGGGTTAGGGCAGATTGCTGGCGGGTTAATGGACTTTCTCCTTCATCTTCACGCTCGCGCAGTCACAGGGCAAATTTCTTCTTCTTCCTCTTCTCGCGTTGTAACAAACGCGACCAGATCCCCGTTGATTTTGATGGTGGTGCGTCTTTAGGTTTTTCCTCTTCTTCTTTTGTTCTTCCTTTTCTCTTTCTCTTCCATATTCTTTTTATTTCTTCAATTTTCTCCTATCCTTGCAAATTTACAGGTGATTCCCTATGATTTTGTGAAGCAGTCATTCAGATCCTTCTGCACTCTTTTCACGCTGTTCTGTAAATCTGTAATTTTATATTGATGGTTTTTTTCGTGTTTGTATTGGTTTTTGTTCATGTAGTAACACTCTTTTGCTCATAGGGTAACACTCTTTTGTTCATGTAGTAACACATCAAGTTATTATGTAAATCTGTAATTTTGGACAGGGGATTTCTTTTCGCTTTTGTTCTGGTTTGTTTATGTGGTAACACGTTTTTCTTCATATGGTAACACTTTTTGTTCATGTAGTAACACATGTTTTTTTAGTAATATGTAACACTGTTCATATATCGTCGTAATACTATTTGAATACTCATGTGTTACCATATGAACAATAATGTGTTTCCTTGTGACCCATGTTACCTTATGAATATTTATGTGTAGGTCCCGAACAGGTTTTTGTGAGGGCAGAAGTCTAGAGGGGAGGGGTGAATAGACTTCTGAAAACTTTTGCATGAGATCAAGTGTGAAAAGTAAGTGACCTGATCAGAGTGCGAGTGAATTAGTTTGGGCTGATATCCAACTTACTGATCGCCTTAGGGCAGATCAGTTCGGTGTCTATCAGTTTAACTGATGTGTGGAAGATAAGTTTAACCCGTGTGAAAAACCAGTTTGTTAAATCATATTTCTAAGTTATCTGTTTTGAATTAGATGACAAAGTGTCAAATTGTTCAGATCAGTTGCTTGATGCAAGTCTGATCCAGACTTAGAGTATGCATGCAATAAACAAACAAGTAGTGTGCAGATAGTGTAAAGCATGTAAATAAGATAATGCACACCAGATTTTTATAGTGGTTCAGACAACTTGTCCTACGTACACTCATCCCTATCAACAGGGGCACCAACTAACCAACTAGACATAGATTAATGTGTTAGTCCAACACAGTACACCAGATGTTTCAAGAGTTCTCACTCAACCAATCCAAGAGATCAGAACTAGAAACCCTAGTATGAAATCTTGCAAAACAAACTTAACCTAACTTTTGGTTTGGGCATAAGATTTGTTGTATTCCAACTGAAAATCTATCGTAGTATTTGGGTAGCCTAAAGCTAAAGGATAAGATTTATGTGCTAAGAACTATGGGATGAACACTTAGAAAATATTCTTGTTGGGAGATGAATTTAATAAAGATTGATTTTGATTAGATCCCAAAACTCCTGAGTATGACATGTTCAGGATAATCTTGATAGTTGAGTCAGGATTCAGTTTTTAGAGTATTCAGGATGTTATCTGCAAAATCTATAGTCAGCAGATATAGATCAGGATAGGTTCTGAAGACTCAGTAAGTTTCTGAAGACACAGAAGACAGAAGATAGAAGACTGAAGACTGAAGACAGAGGATACTGAAGGCACAGTAATTACTGAAGACTCAGTAATGTACTGAATACTCAGTATAAACCTGAATGTTCCGAGGCACTGAAAATATCTATCTGAAGGATGCAATACTGAGAATAACGTGATTCCTTAGAAAAATAGATATTGCCCAAGACATTCAAATGGAGACAAAAGGAACTAAGACAAAGTGTTGTTAAGGTTATATCACTCAGAGATAGTAACCAAAAAGAGTTGTTGTGTTTATCTACCTAACTCAAGATAACAACCAATCAGAAGAAGACAACACTGTACCTTACTGACACTGACAGCGACAGGTCACTGAAAATATGTCAGTAGTACAATGTTCCAGACTGCAAAAAGTGTTGACCGGCTACATGAAAGGCTATTACCTAAAACGTGCTAGGGAGTCTCAAACCCTAAATATAGCCGTTCTTCACACACCATAAGAGAAAACTCACGAAGCTATCTCTTCCAACGGATAGTTTTTCAAGAGTGACCTTGGTGTATGCCTATAAATACTTGTGACCCTCTACATTGTAAGGTTACGGGAAATTTGTAAGCAACTCAAGAGCTCAAACTTATTATTGCAAGTTGAAGCACTCGAAAACCCAAGAATTTCCCAAGTGCTTTAAATCGAAGAGAGCTCATTCCACTAAGCCTAGCTCGATAAGATATATCCAAAGCTTAGTCGAGATATCCTAGCCTTTGTATTGTTCTTTATTGTAAAGGATATCTCATCCTAGTTGGAAACCAACCAAGAAACCCCAAACCCTTTGTAAGGTAGTTTGAGTGTGATTGTTGGTGAGATTGGAGTTGTAAAGAGTTAGTAAACTACATTGAGGTAGTCAGAAAGCTCTAGAGAAGAAGTGAGTAAACTATCTTGGATAGTCAGAAAGCTTGTGTGTGTTTTGAGTTAGTAAACTACAGAGGTAGGCAGAAAGCTCAAAATAGAAATGTTAGTAAACTACAGAGGTAGTCAGAAAACCTTAGGAAGTGATTAGTGAATTTCTCTGAAGAGATCAGGGAGAGTGGACGTAGGAGCATGAGTCTCTGAACCACTATAACTTGCTGTGTTCTTTGCTTTCTGTTTTGCTTTGATTAACTGTTGCATACTTTGAATTGAAAGCATATTTTCACTGATATTCAGTTGGAATCAATCCACTAAAGTTGCATCTGAACTGAATCACAGCCTAATCACTATTCCATTAAAAGGAAGGTTTTCAGCAAAGTGTAAAACGAGTATAAACTAAGGGCCAACCATTCCGCACATCTGAGTAGCTAGAACAGATAGTTACCAAACTGAACTTACTCTTCTGAGGGTTTAGTAAGTTAGCTATCTGATCCAAGCAGCTCAAGATCTCTAAAAACTCAGGATCAGTTGGGATTATCTGAGGTATCTGAAAGCAGCTCAGGATCATTGTCTCAGGTAGACTTTGACTCAGAGAGATTTGTGCTTCTCAGGACCAAATCATCAGGACAACCTGACCCAAGCTGACCTCAGTAAAGAAAAGTTTTAAAAACACTGAACACGTGTATTCCCCCCCATACACGTGTAAGACTCGTTTGCACCGGGACCAACAAGTGGTATCAGAGCAGTGGTTCAACTTGACCACCTGCTTTGTTGACCAAAGTCTTATTTGCTAAATTACTTGTGGTCTATCTGAACAGATCATATTTGCTGAATTCTTAAAAGACTCAGATAAAAATGTCTTCTAAGAAACTTCCCATGTTCTCAGTAGAGAACTATGATTTATGGAGATTGAGAATGCAGGCTCACCTGTATTCTAAACATGAACGTATGTGGAGAGTGGTCTCTGAAGGGCCATTCCAATTTACTGTGGTGAATCCCAGAGGAACAGAAAATGAGAGAAATGATCCCAGAATAGAATTTCCTAAGTCTGATGACCAACTAACTCCTGAGGAGAGGAAGTTAGTCAATCTAGACTATATTGCTAAAGACACACTATACAGTACAATTGATAATGGTGTGATGGGAATGATCTCTCACTGTAATACAGCAAAAGAAATTTGGGATACACTAGCTGTAATGTGCCAAGGTACAGATCATATCAAGGAAAACAAACTTTCAGTTGCCATTGGAAAGTTTGATAGTTTTGAAATGGAAGAAGGTGAATCTATAGACAAATTGGAAGTCAGATTCACTAGCATTATGAATGATCTGAATGCACTAGGAAAGAAATATCCACAGAGAGAAGTTGCATTGAAAATTCTTAGAGGTCTTTCTAAGAAATGGGATATACATGCAGTGGTGATTGAAAACACCAAAAACATTAATTCAATGCCATATCAACAAGTCTTCTCTGAGCTGAAGGCCCATGAGTTTGTAATTGATAAGAAATCTAAAAAGGCTAACAGCAAAGATGATTCATCATCTAGTAAGAATGTGGCTTTCAAAGCCAAGGATAAAACCTGTAAAACTAGAGAGTCTGAGAACTCCCTTGCTAAGAATCAGGATGAGGTTGAGGATAAGCTAGCACTGATGGCAAGGAGGTTTGAAAGACTTAATAGTCGGTATGGAAAATATAAAAACTATTACAGGAATCACAGGTACCAGAAGAAAGCTGAGGACAAATCAACTGAGAAGAAGAAGGACCTGAAAGCTGAAGGATCTTCATCCAAAAGGAAGGACTCCAAGTCCAAAGAAGAAAGTGATCAGGATGATGATGCCAACAGATGCTACAATTGCCAAAAGAAAGGTCACTTCCAGTATGATTGTCCTGACCTGAGTGCTAAGGAGAGAAGAGAAAGGCAAGCTAAAAGAGACAAGAAGTTCTCTAGCAAAAAGGCTCTTCAGATGAAATCGTCTCAGACAGTGAAAGTGATGATCTCTGTCTAATGGTTGTTGAGGAGGTAAACTCTTCTTTCTCTGTTGTTTCTCCTACACTAGCACAAGAGTTATCAAGTTCCACTATAAACAGTCAGTTTGACCTGATGGATTCTTTTGAGAGTCTGATGAAGGACTATGTTGTTTTACAAGAACTGCTAAATGAAACTCAAGAGCAGAATAAGGAACTGAAGGCTAAAAATCTTAAGTGGAAAGACTCTAGCAATACTGAAATCACTTCTCAATTAATGGGAGCTACTGATGAACTGGATGTTCTGAAAGTACAACTCTCAGAGAAAGAGAAGTTGATAGTGACCCTAACTGAAAAGCTAGAGAAATCCACTGAAGAGATTCAGCTGATCAGAACTAAGTTCAATGACCTCTCTGAGAAGCATGAAACTCTACAGAAATGTGAGGATAGTGCGCAGAAGAAGCTAACTCTATTGAATATTGCATCTAAAGTAATAGATGAAATTCAGAGTTATCAGAGACCTGCCACTATAAAATCTGGATTGGGATATATTCTAGGGGGAACCTCACAAGGTCATCTGAATGTTGCATCAAGTAGCAAGAAGACAATCTTTGTTAAACCAGTGGCACCTACACTTCAAACTGAAGAAATGCCCAAGGTGTTAGACAAGGGAAAATGACTTATGGTTCCAGTAAAACTGAATGATCAGGTAAGAAAGCCCAAACCTCAGGTGAAGGCTAGAAAACCTGAGCACTCAGTAGGAAAATTTCAGGCAAGTACTTCGAAGCCTCAGGGCTAAGAATGCAAACTGAAAGGATCTCAGACCGAATCATCGAGGAATCTTCGAAGAGAAAAACACTTTCGAGACATTCTCAATCAAGAGACTAAGTCCTCGATATCTTGAAAGACCAAAATTTCAAAGACAGCAACCCGAACCCCACTTGCTAAAGGGTAAAATTTACCTGAACCCAAGTCAACAAAGATTCAGACCAGCTGCACTGAAGCCAAAGCAACTGAACAAAAGGATTGTACCAAAGAAAAATTCTAAGGCTCATGTTCATGCTAAGGCTAGCACTCATACACAGGAAATTGCTAAGGCACCCAGAGTAGTAAATGTGTATGTAGATGTTTATGGAAGATAGATCGACCACTCTAAAGTGATTAGAGTTGTCGAGCGATTTGGATTCCGAAAGGTACAACCTAACCTTGTAGGACCCTACACAAATTGGGTACCTAATGATCTGCATTTTCAGAGAAAAAATAAGGGGCACTTTGGTGATTAAAGATCACATAAAGACCGATGAGTAGAGATGAAAAGGCCCTCGGCCAGTATGGTATCTTGACAAAGGATGCTCAAGACATATGTCGATTCAAGCAGATACTCAATGACTATGTTGAACAAAGAGGCCCTCGGATCACATTTGGAGATAACTCCAAGGGATGAGACGAGGATATGGAACTTTGGAAATCGATTCAGTTCATATCCATGGTGTTTCATATGTATCTGGATTGAAGCATAATTTGCTTTCAATAAGCTAATTCTGTGATAAGGGTTTTAATGTTGAGTTCTCAAAGAACTTATGTTATGTGGAAGATGATATCTCACAGAAAATATTACTGACTGGTACAAGAAAAGGAAATGTGTATCTTGCTGATTGGAGTTCAACTCCTAAAGATACATGTTTGGTTGCAAAAAGTTCCACAGATACCAGTTGGTTATGGCATAAAAGGATGAATCACCTGAATTTCAAAACCCTGAATAAACTTGCAAGATTAGCTCTTGTGAGAGGGTTGCCTAATGAAGTGTTCAGTAAGGAACATGTTTGTGATGCGTGCCAAAAAGGAAAACAAATTAGAGCATCATTTAAAAGCAAAGTAGATGTTTCTGCTGAGAGAATACTTCAGTTGTTACATATGGATCTTTTTGGTCCAATAACACCAGTGAGAACTAATGGCAGGAAATATACACTCGTAGTAGTTGATGACTACTCAAGATATACTTGGGTCATATTCTTACTCAGTAAGAAAGAGACTCGAGATAAAAAGTCACTGAACTCTTGAAAAGGCTCAAGATTGAGAAAAAATCGATTGTGGTCAAAATCGATCCGACAAGGAACCTAATTTATAAACCATATTATATCCGATTATTGTGCAAAGAAATGGAATTACTCATGAAACATCACCGCAAGGACCCCTCAACAAAATGGTGTTCTTTGAAAGAAGGAACATGACTCTAAAAAGAAGTTCGCAAGGACAATGATAAATTTGAAGGTTATATTCCTAAAAGATTTTGAAATTTGAAGTCATCAACACTACATGCTATTCTCAAAACAGATCCATGCTGACCAAGAGTCAAGGCAAAACACCTTACGAGCTTTGGAATGAAAGGAAGCCTCTTGTTTCTTTCTTTCGTGTGTTTGGTTGCAAGTCTTTCATACACAATAATGGTAAAGATCAGATTTGAAAACATTTGATAGCAAAAGTCGATGAAGGAATATTCTTAGGATATTCTCGAAGTTAGCAAAGCTTTGAGTTTACAACCAGATGACTCTTATTGTGGAGGAAACACCTCATGTTGTTTTTGATGAATCTACTTGTGTTCAGAAGAAACATGAACATGATCTTGAGAGAACCACCAAGAGAATCACCAGATTAAGCCCGAAAAAGAATGATAAATCATCCAATCGAACACGAAAAAGAAGAAGTCGGTCACCTTCTATGATTGGAGTGACTCGGACTCGCATAAAGAAGTTCGTGATGGAACTCGAGATGGTGAGACTCGGAAAGCCAACACACCTAAGGTGACCAATCTGAACAGACACCAGTTCAGACTCAGGTATGTGAAACCAATGAAGATGTGGTCACAACTGAGGCAAATTCTGAATCTATCAACCAAAGGGGACCAAATGTCACTGACAATGTTCTGAATAGAATTTCCCCTGAGGAAGATGATTCCCTTTCTCCTTTTCTGTTGTTCCCTGAGTTTATTGAACTAACTGAACCTAACATTTCAAATGTTGAGGATACTATTGAAGGGGGAACATCAAGAAGGAAATGGTTAGATAGTCATCCTACAAGTCAGATTGTGGGTGATCTAACTAAAGGTGTTAAAACAAGTAGGTTCCATGGTGAGAGTGCACTATTCTGCTGCTTCCTATCAGAGAAAGAGCCTACTGAGATTGAAGAAGCTCTACAAGATTCTCATTGGATTACTGCAATGCAAGAAGAGCTAAATCAATTCTCAAGAAATGAAGTATGGGAGCTAGTGGATAGACCTGAAAGGCACAATGTTATTGGAACCAAGTGGGTGTTTAAGAATAAAAGAGATGAAAACAACAACATTGTAAGAAACAAGGCAAGGCTAGTTGCACAAGGTTATTCCCAAGAAGAAGGCTTGGATTATGATGAAACCTTTGCACCTGTTGCAAGACTAGAAGCCATCAGATTGTTTCTTGCATATGCTGCCCACATGAAGTTCACAGTCTATCAAATGGATGTGAAAAGTGCATTTCTGAACGGTGTGCTTAAGGAAGAGGTTTATGTGGAACAACCTCCTAGTTTCAGACAGAATGACCAAGTTTACATGCTCAGAAAAGCCTTGTATGGTCTTAAGCAAGCACCCAGAGCATGGTATGATACTCTTTCTCAGTTTCTTACTGACCATGGTTTTGTCAAAGGAACTGTTGATAGAACTCTGTTCAGGATAGAAGATAGGGAAGATATCTTACTAGTTCAGATATATGTTGATGACATCATTTTTGGATCTCCAAATCATCAGTTGTGTGAAAAGTGTTCTACACTGATGAAAGGCAAATTTGAGATGTCTATGATGGGGGAGATGAATTTCTTTCTAGGTCTTCAAGTGAAACAATCAAAGGAAGGAATCTTCATCAACCGTGCAAAGTACACCGTAGATCCGATTGCCAAGTATGGTGTGCAATTGCAATCTGATCGAAATTTCCATGAATACTAACTACAAGATGGATCCTCGATTACAAGGCAAATCGATGAAGTCATACTCGATTATAGAGGATCATTGGATCATTGCTCTATCTCACGTAGTAGGCGGATATAACATTTATTTGTTGGGATATGTGCAAGATACCAAGCTAATCCTAAGGCTAGTCACATGGAGGTTCGCCAAAAAGATCTTGAAGTATCTTAAGGGCACGATGAATAGAGGATTGTGGTATCCAAATGATGATAACCTTGAATTAACCGGTTATTCGGGATCTTTGGTTATGGAGGTTGTAGAATTGACAGGAAGTCCACTACAGGAACTTGTCAATTTCTTGGAAGTAAGCTGATATCTTGGTTTTCGAATAAATGGACCTCAAGAATAACCAAGATTCATCAAGTTTAATACATGGTCATGCGAAGTCATTGCTTTGTTTTCGATTCTTTAGCTCGCACAACAATTAAGGGATTATAAGGTTGTAGTCAATGAAGTACCAATATTTTGTGATAATAATAGTGCCATTGCTATTTCACAAAATCCGGTATTGCACACCGGATGCAAACATGTGGATATCGACATCACTTCATCGAGAGATCATGTCGAGAAAAAGGACATCGATGGAGAAAATTTATACCGATAAGCGAGAGTCGATATCTTGACTAAATCTTTGGTTGAATCAAGATTTCGGAACTATCGGTTGAATTAGGGATGTTGGATCCGTGTATAGAGTAAATCAAAAAATTGAAGGTTTTTCGGATGCATGAAGTTTTCTCGAAATTCTACGGAGAAACTTCGGGATAAAATAGAAATACCGAATCGAGTCTCGAGAAACTCGGGTTTCTCAAGGTCAAGATTGCTTATATCTAACTTGCTCAAGATTCGATTACTTCGATTATCATCTTGACATTTTATCAAGGTCAATACTCAGTAAGACTGATAGATGGAAATTAGTCTGAAGAAGTAATGACTCATGCGACTCATTTATTGCTTAAGTGAAACTCAGTAATCATTTGCAATAAATACAAAACACCTGAAGAATGTTTTTTTGGGCGGGATCTTTGAAATTCCAAGGAAGGTCAATAGTCATTAAATGCTCTATTGCATTTAATCACCAATGACATTAAAATGGCGGCTTACTTTTCGGAGGATCGTCCTTTCGCCTACCCGATTAATCGGTGGATTAATCTTAACCGTTGATTTTAATTAATCACACGACTTCCCACGAAATTGATCTATATATTCTCTTGGAAGCCATTCAAAGCCATTTTATTGAACCTTCATCTTCCAAAAACCTCTGCAAATAAAACCCTTTACCCAGAAAATCTTCATCGCTCCAAACCCTAACCCTCAAATTTTCCCAAAATGACTTATACCATTTTTGACAAATTGACAGAAACTAATAAGCCATGGTATGAGTACGTTGTATCTCTGGAGAGTACTTCAAACGCAAAACATGAAGAAGAGGCGCTCCACTTGATTCGTTTGGCGAAACTGACGAATCTTGTCGCGAGCCGATTGGAGGCTGAGTATTCTCGAGAGGTAATAGAGTTTGTCTCTAATATGGAAATAGATGAGGATGATTGTATTGAGTCCAAGATTTCTGTCTCGCATTTAGAACATACATCGAAGTATGTAGATATTGTTCGGGAGCTGTACATAGTCCCTCGAAATTTAAACGAAGTTTTTGAGTTGTGCGATAGGGGAGATGATCCCACTTTGTATATGTTAGGTCGGGAGCAAGAGTATCTTATTAGGATTACTGAGAATCCTGTTAATTTTGAGGCGACCTTACATAAACGGCATTTAAGGCCAAAATACAGAGTGTTGGTGGATATTGTGAGTAAGTGCATAATGAGTCGATCGGGGAGCTTTGAGCAGATTAGTACTCCCAAACTCCGATTGATGGCGGCGATAGAGGACTCACCCACCAAGGATTTCAACTGGCTGAAGTATCTGATCAAGGTGGTGAGTGAGCAAGCCAAGGTCATAGAAAAGGAGGATGGCTCAATATCGATCAAAGGCAAGATCCTCCATGCCACCAAAATAGCCTTTATTTTGGAAATGTGCTGAGATGAGGAGGATATCTTTGCCAACACTACTCCTTTCCCTATGTCCAAGGTGATGTTCAAGCCGGTTGCTACAAAAAGGACCATCAAAGGGAAGAAAGAAAAGAAGGTGGAATCACCTATTTCTGCTGCTACTGAAGAAACCCAACAAGCCAGGGGGAAGGTTTTGTTGGAGGCCAAGAAGGAGCAGGGTGAAAAATTGAAGAAGCAAAAGACCCTTGTTCCAAAGCGCAAGAGAATGGTGGTTCTCACTGATGATGAGGAGGAGAATGAAACTGAAGAGATTCCACCTGAGAGCCAAACTGCTTAGAAATCGCCTTTACATGTATTGGCTCAGGCTATCTCAAAGGCACAGGATCAAACTGAGGAGCAAGTCTTCTCTGAGGTTCTTGAGACATCTCTAAGTTCTGATAAATTTTCTCAAGAAATATTCCAAGGACCTCAGACCTCAGAGAAAGTTCAGATTCCCTCTGAGGAAGTACCTGCTCAGACCGTAGAGGCTGCTCAGATTCTTGCTGAGGAAGTACCTACTCAGTCCTCAGAGCAAACACAAATTCTTCTTCGAGGAGGCGCCACTGCACCTCAGAACCGCCTCAGATTCGCACTAAGGAGTCGCCGCCCAACCCTCGAGATTTCATCGAGCCTCAGGAGCCGATGAACTTTGATGAGCTCCTGAGTGATCTATTGCTTAATCCTTCAGCAGACTTTTCTACTGAACCTGAGAGCCCGATGCTCAAGAAGGGTGAAGCTGAAGAGACCGAATGGCGAAGCAAGGGGGAACGGTTCATCCTTGACCGCTACCCTGAGCTTAGCTCATTCCCTGACCTCCAAGACATCTTCTTCAGATTGAGGTCAACGGTCTATATCCTCAACCAGACTCTTCCGGAAATGCTCAACATAGCTTCATTCAGAGGCGAAGACTGGTGGAACGAGGAAACAACCTTTTCGATCAATTCTCGATTTCGTAAAAACAAGCTCGGATGAAAATTTCTGGATTTTGATGAGTTGGTTAAGAGGAAGGTTGCTGAGAGGAGGATTGCTGAAGTTGGTGCCCCGAGCTCCAAAGACAAATCTCAGGATGGGGACCAACAAGGGGATGATGAGAGTCAATCTCAGAAGGAGAAAGACTCAACCGATCTCAAGAGGTCATTGTCGAACATCCTCGATCGAAGTTAGCCTTCGTAACTTTTTGGCACTATTAACAATTATGCCAGATTATTGAAGTACCTATCTTTAAATCAGTAATGTCCGATATGCGACCGAGGCTCGTGGACACCCAAGCTCGTGGTGAAGCCCCGCTCAGATCGAAGCTCGTGTTCAGATCGAGACTCAGTCGAATAAAATTACCGATTCGAGAGACACAAAGGATCGATATGCTCCTGAGATTGATCTCACCCCAGTGATGGAGAAGTTGGAGAAGGTTGAGCCAATCCTGAACAAAGTTGCTCAGATCGAGGAGGTATTGGCTAACCAAAGTCAGAAGATTGAAAGCTTTAGTTCTTCTTCAGACCTGGTGCAACTTCAGAACTCTCTGACTGAGAAGTTGACCTCCATGGAAGGAAAGTTAGAAGAGAAGATGGAGGGGGTCAAAGATGAGCTAAATGCAGAGCTGAAGCAGAAGCATCAGGAGCAAACTGAAACTCTTGAACCTAAATTGGCAGAGAAGAATGAGATGCTGGTGAAGAATGCTGTTGAGGAGATGAGCTCAATGCTCATGGCCAAGATGACAGACATGTTCAAGGAAGCTCTCTCTAGCCAATTTGCTCATCTTTCTGAAGAATTCTCAGTGGCGAAGAACCACCTAAGGAGGCTCAAAGAGGAGCAGGATCAGTTGGCAGGGGAGGTGCGTAGTGTCAGTAAAGAGCAGTATCATATGGACATAGCACTCTCCAGGCTTCTGCCAGAGTATGGATCCAAGAAGGAGGAAAGACCTGGAGCTGATCTCAGGAAATTATTGGATCATACTTTGAAAGGCAAGACGATCAAGGAAGCTAAAAAAAAATCATTGTTGAAGCCATGAAGGAAATCGAGGCCACTGAGAAGCTAAAGTTTAAAAAGGTGGAGAAGCCAGTCTACACTCAGGTTTCAGGAGAAACAATGCAAGAAGTTGCTGCAGAGAAACTGAGTGGTAGAGGAAGAATTGGAACAAGCCAAGCTGGAGCAGAATTGCCCATTAAAAGAAAGGCTGTGGCGATTGAGGAGCCTGAGGGCGAAAGAGCTAAGGCTTCTAAGCCAATTTAGAGGAAGTTAATCCTGGATATTGAAGAATCTGAGGAAGTGCCACAAAAGAAGGTCTTCAATACCAGAAGTGCTCTGAAATCACTCCAAATTGAGCAAGCTAAGAAAACTGCTGCTTCTATTTCTGGTGTGCCGGTGATCAGAAAGAAGATGGAAGAAGAGCAGAAGAGAAGGAGTGGTTTCAAAAGGTTTCTCAAGCAAAAGGAGAGGGAGCACAAAAGCACAGAAATGGCCGCATGTTGACAAATGGATGCCAGTCCAGCTCAACGATGCATGGGAAGAAATCAAGAGAACTTTCTGGTTCTACTATGATGTGCTCAGAGAATGGAGAGGGGAGAGCTCAGATTCCAATGAAGCTTTCATTGACTATCTCCTGACCTTCTATCCTAAGTATCTTCAAGGCTGGATTAATCTTGCGGATGAAGGAAAGGTGCAGATAACTGCCCCTGGTCCATACTCGTACCCTCCTCCTAGGCTGGAGAATGGCTGTGTGAATGAAAAGGCCATTGCTCAAGAAATTTCTCAGTATGCCATTCAGTTGGGCCTGACAGGGAACAATCCTGATATCATTAAAGAAAGAGATGCGCTGAAAAGAAGATATTATGGAATGTTCAACCTTGAAGTGCCTTCTGATGAGGTGGAAGATCGAACTGAAGAGCCCGAGCAGAAGAACAAAAGAAGACCGAAGATGAAGACTCAGAAGATTCATGTAATCCTTTATCTTTTTGTCTTTTTGATTTTGTCTTTCAGATAAGATTCATTGTAACTTGTAACTGTCTACCATTCATCAATGAAGCCTTATCATTTATGCTCAAAAGATAATATCTCATTATCTTAATTTACATGTCTTTACTTTTGATATGCCTGAATGTTGTCTCTGATGAAATTGTTGAGAGACTCTCAGTTTAAGAAATTGTTGGGAGACTCTTTATTGAGATAATTGTTTGTTAATACGTATACCAATCTTGTAATAGGAAAAACTGAAACCTGAGTATAGGTTAAGTGTTTTGTAACAAGATAGGTTTTGGCATCATCAAAAAGGGGGAAATTGTTGGGAGATAAATTTAATAAAGATTGATTTTGATTAGATCCCAAAACCCCTGAGTATGACATGTTCAGGATAATCTTGATAGTTGAGTCAGGATTCAGTTTTTAGAGTATTCAGGATGTTATCTGCAAAATGTATAGTCAGCAGATATAGATCAGGATAGGTTCTGAAGACTCAGTAAGTTTCTGAAGACACAGAAAACAGAAGATAGAAGACTGAAGACTGAAGACAGAGGATACTGAAGGCACAGTAATTACTGAAGACTCAGTAATGTACTGAATGCTCAGTATAAACCTGAATGTTCCGAGGCACTGAAAATATCTATCTGAAGGATGCAATACTGAGAATAATGCGATTCCTTAGAAAAATGGATATTGCCCAAGACATTCAAATGCAGACAAAAGGAACTAAGACAAAGTGTTGTTAAGGTTATATCACTCAGAGATAGTAACCAAAAAGAGCCATTGTGTTTATCTACCTAACTGAAGATAACAACCAATCAGAAGAAGACAACACTATACCTTACTGATACTGACAGCGACAGATCACTGAAAACATGTCAGTAGTACTATGTTCCAGACTGCAAAAAGTGTTGACCTGCTACATGAAAGGCTATTTGCCTAAAACGTGCTAGGGAGTCTCAAACCCTAAATATAGCCATTCTTCACACACCATAAGAGAAAACTCACGAAGCTATCTCTTCCAACGGATAGTTTTTCAAGAGTGACCTTATACGCCTATAAATACTTGTGACCCTATACATTGTAAGGTTACAGGAAATTTGTAAGCAACTCAAGAGCTCAAACTTATTATTGCAAGTTGAAGCACTCGAAAACCCAAGAATTTCCCAAGTGCTTTAAATCAAAGAGAGCTCATTCCACTAAGCCTAGCTTGATAAGATATATCCAAAGCTTAGTCGAGATATCCTAGCCTTTGCATTGTTCTTTATTGTAAAGGATATCTCATCCTAGTTGGAAACCAACCAAGAAACCCCAAACCCTTTGTAAGGTAGTTTGAGTGTGATTGTTGGTGAGATTGGAGTTGTAAAGAGTTAGTAAACTACATTGAGGTAGTCAGAAAGATCTAGAGAAGAAGTGAGTAAACTATCTTGGATAGTCAGAAAGCTAGTGTGTGTTTTGAGTTAGTAAACTACAGAGGTAGTCAAAAAGCTCAAATTAGAAAGGTTAGTAAACTACAGAGGTAGTCAGAAAACCTTAGGAAGTGATTAGTGAATTTCTCTGAAGAGATCAGGGAGAGTGGACGTAGGAGCTTGAGTCTCTGAACCACTATAACTTGCTGTGTTCTTTGCTTTCCGTTTTGCTTTGATTAACTGTTGCATACTTTGAATTGAAAGCATATTTTCACTGATATTCAGTTTTAATCAATCCACTGAAGTTGCATCTGAACTGAATCACAGCCTAATCACTATTCCATTAAAAGGAAGGTTTTCAGCAAAGCGTAAAATGAGTATAAACTAAGGGCCAACCATTCCGCACATCTGAGTAGCTAGAACAGATAGTTACCAAACTGAACTTACTCTTCTGAGGGTTCAGTAAGTTAGATATCTGATCCAAGCAGCTCAGGATCTCTGAAAACTCAGGATCAGTTGGGATTATCTCTGAAAACTCAGGATCATTGTCTCAGGTAGACTTTGACTCAGAGCGATTTATGCTTCTCAGGACCAAATCATCAGGACAACCTGACCCAAGCTGACCTTAGTAAAGTAAAGTTTTAAAAACACTGAACACGTGTATTCCCCCCCATACACGTGTAAGACTCATTTGCACCGGGACCAACAATTCTTGATTTTGTGTTTTTCGTGCGGAAATCGCGGATAGCTTGAGCTTGATGATAATTTTCGTAACCTTACTATGAAGGTTTGATCCCATATATATAGGCACGAAATCAAATTAGCCGTTGGAGAGCAATTCAAATTTCGGTCTATTTAAGGTAGGTTTGCAGGATGGATATGATGTGCACAAAGGCGGCATGGCCGAAAGCATGCAAGCTTGTCCTTTCTAGCCGTTTGACTGTGATCCGCCAAATCCCGCACTGTCAGCTTCGTACATACGTGTCTTGCTCTCATTGGTTATCAAGTAGACTTGTTCAGTGTTTAAATACCAACTTAGTTTGACAATCTTCTTGTCTGATGAACTCGTATGACTTTGGTGAATCTTTGGTGTCACCTGATTCAGCTGACCTGATCAGTTAAAACTGATCAGTCTACCTGATTGAGTCTTCTGATGTAGGTTGTCTTAGCACAACTTACAGACTCTCTGTCTCCTTCTTCTAATGTATGTAATCTGAGGTCTTCTCGGTCTTGTTCTTCTGGTAGTCATCTGTTTTTCTGGTCTTCTGAGTCTCCGGCTTCATGTCTTCACCTGATCATCTGACTATCTGACTAGTTTGATCTTCTTGTCTAGACCTATACATATTGAGTTCCCACTCAATATGTGACCTATCTATTACATCAGTTGTTCTATACAGTCATTATCAACTGGTTACCTAAACCTGATTTCTAGATCATCTGTCAGCTAACAGGTCTGACTGGTCCTATTACAAGTGTTTTGGAACTTTCATCAAAACTATAAATTTCCTAACAATTTCCCCTTTTTTGATGAAACTAAAACATTTGAGAAACTAACATCAGTTGATAAACTATAAAGCAGTAAAGAACAGATAATCAGAAGACAATGGGAGTTTGTCTTAGGATCAGTAAAGTAAACTTTTCATTCATCGGATTTTGTCATTACAAAGTACATTTTAAAAGTTTCAGCATGAAGTACAACTGATCCTAAAATTGTCTTCTGGTCATCAAACTTTAGGTATGTAACCCTCCAACATCTCTCGCAGATTCTGTGGAACATCGAAGATACGATATAATTTCCACTTGACATCATTTACCTGCTGCGGATCAGTTATGCGTGCTTTCCCCATCAGATCGAAGTAGAATCTCTGAAATGCCAATCTGTTAAAAGAACCATCCTTCTTCTTTTTGTAGTCCAACACATCATATGGTGGATGTGTGATCTTCGCGTTGATCAGTTTGGTATCATACTCGAGTTCTTTCAAGAATTTTGGATGCTTGTTCTCCATCCAATTCAAAAATTCTTCATCTGGTGACTCTTCAGTTGGCATAATGTCCAGAACAAATGCATCCAAGAGCCATTCTGCTCTAATCTTTAACCATTCCCTCATCCTTTCTTCATGTTTATCATTTTTTGGAATGATGTCTTCAACTTTGGATGGAATCAGGGGATCAACAATCTTCTTCCCAACATGACCCTTCCTTTCTTTGGCGTCATATCTTTTCTTCAGACCCTCAGCCTCAGCTAGCTTGTCTGATCGCCTTTCTGCCTCACTCAGACGAGCTTCTTCATCTAGTTGCTCTTTGGTCAGTCTGACTGCCACTTCTTTATCAGCTTCAATCTGTGTTGTAGCACTCTTAGTTACCCTTTTGGGTTGAGTTTGAGCTGGAGGTGGAAGAGGTGCAGTCTTTGAAGGTCCAGCTTTTCCAGCAGCTTGTCTTTGTTTTGGATTTTTCCATCTTGGTAGTTACTTCATCAGCAAATAGATCTGTTGTAGTGATGATATTTGCTGGTTTCTCACTCTATCCTTTCCCCCTTTTTGGTTTTATCAAAAAGAGCGTTGATATGGGAAGTTAGAGAGCCAAAGCTAACTGCTATAGCTTGATTGAGATCTTGCACTGAGAGTCCTGCTGGTTGAGCTATTTGTTCTTGAATTTTTCTCACAAGTTCAGATTTCCCAGCTTCAATTGCATTTGAGAATGTGAGAATCAGTTTATCAAGCTTCTCCTCCATCTTTTCTAGCTTCTCCGTGACCATTAGGAGTGATATTTGAAGTTGATCAACTCTACCCATCTTCTCACCAAAAGATTTTTTGAATTCATCATTCAGTTCGTTCACCGTTTGTTGGAATTGATCCTTCAAGGCTTCAATCTGGGAGATGGCAAACTCCCTCTAATCCTTCAGTTCTCGAATACAAGCTTGTCGTTGATCAGATATTGTATTGCTAACTGAATTAGCCAATACTCCTTCGACTTTCTCTTTCAACAGATCCTTAAAACATGATCCAATTTCTCGCAACTGATCGGAGGTAATGTGTATAGCAGGTATACTTTGTACGGCCTGATCTGTTGGAAGTTGAGTTGTAGTAGGCGGTTCAACAGTTGCCTCATTTGCCTTTGCCTCCAGTGGCTGGTCTTGAACTGCATCACCAAGACCACCTTCATCGGCAACTCCCGCATCCTTCATAACAACATATTTCTTGGAAGTTTCTTCATCAGAAGCTAAAATAATCTTTTCCAATGGCTTACCCAGCTTCCTGTATATCAAGGCCTTCACTGCCTCTTCAGGTATGAGCTCAACTGGTGATCCTACACCAGCTGCCTTCTTCATGTCAAAATCAAAGTCGGCGAATTCATCTGGTCCACCCATCAGCTCAATCAGAATAATGAAATCTGAGAAGTTTTTCAGTCTCAGATCTCTCCAAGTGAGAATTTCCAGCACTTCATTCTTGACCCTTGGGTGGCCTTCCAATTCTGGGAACATTTCATCCAATTCCAGTTCCACTCGTAGTCTGATCATTGCCCCAGAAATTATCTTTCCAGCTCTGGATTCTGGAAGAGATTCTGGTTGTCCTTCAGATGCAGATGGTTGACCAGTAGTGGATTTTTCTGGTGTGGCTTACTGATCTTTCGGTTGCTGAGTTGATGAGTGTTCTGGTGGGGGCGGTTGAGAAGTTTGTTCTTGACTGGGTTGAGCGTCAAATTTAGCATGATCAGATGGTGATCTGGTTCGCTCAATTCTTGGAGATGGAGATAGAGATGGAGAGAGTCATGCGCTGGGCAGATGGCGATCTAGCAGGCGATTGAGCGCATGACTGAGGGGAAGGTGATCTTGACTTTTCTTTTCCTTTTCCCTGCTCTCCTTCTGATTGTTCGGGTGAGCTTTCCACCTGTGATCCTAGTATTTTTGACCGCTCAGCAGATTTTTTTTTATCGCGGCAGACCCACTTCCTTCCTGCTCACTTCTTCTTCTTCATCCAGAATCAGCTTTCTCTGGATTGGCTTAGAAGCCTTCGCACGCTTGCTTACAGGTTGAACAACGCCCAAGGCTTTCCTCTTCATAGGCAATTCAGCAGCAGCCTGGCTTGTTCCAACCTTTGCTCTAGCACTCAGTTTCTCTCTTGCAACATCAAGCATGGTTTGCTCAGAAACTCGAGTGTAGATAGGCTTTTCTACCTGAGCGAACTTCAACTTCTCAGTAGCTTCGACTTCTCTTAAGGCTTTGGCTAGATTATACATTTCAGCATCTTTCTGAGCCTTCTTCTCCAAAGTACGTGCCATGAACTTTCTGAGGTCTTCACCTTCCTTTTCCCCCTTCTTGGCACCGTAATTTGGAAGAAGTCTGGAGAGTGCTGTGTCCATGTGATATTGTTCTTTGCTCACACAGTGAACCTCTCCTGCTATCTGATCTTGTTCATCTTCCAGCCTCCTTAGATGGTTCTTGGCCACAGAAAATTCTTCAGATAAGTGGGCAAACTGGCCAGAGAGAGCCTCCTTAAGCATCTCTGTCATCTTGGTCATGAGCACTGAGCTCATTTCCTCAACAGCAGATTTTATCATTACATCATTCCTCTCTGCCAATTTCACCTCTAGAAATGCAGTTGACTCCTGGTGCTTCTGTTTCATTTCAGCACTGAGCTCAGCCTTGACTCCCTCCAGCTTTTCATTTAGCTTATCTTCCATGGAGGTCATCTGTGAGGTCAGAGTGTTTTGGATTAGCACCAGCTCTGAAGAGTGACTAAGACCTTCCATCTGTTGAGCTTGATTGGCCAATGTTTCTTCCATCTGAGCAATCTTGATCATCATTGGCTCAACCTTCTCAAGTTTCTCCATCAAGGGAGTGAGATCAATCTCAGGAACCTTCTGCACCTTCTGTGCTGTTTGATCATCCTGAGCTACAGCTTCATCCTGAGCTCCAGTCTCCAACTGAGCCTCAGTCTGTTTATCAGACAATTCAGAATTAAAGATAGAACTTTCAGTAACTTTGGCATAATTGTTAATAGTGCCAAAAGGTACCTGAAGAGTGCTAGCTTTAGTCTCCTCATTCCACCAGTCTTCCCCTCTGAAAGCAGCAATATCAAGCATTTCGGGAAGAGTCTGATTGAGGATGAACACAGTTGTCCTTAATCTGAAGAAAACATCTTGCAGATCAGGGTATGAGCTGAGCTCAGGGTAGCGGTCAAGAATGAACCGTTCCCCCTTGCTCCTCCACTCGCCTTCTTCAGCCTCGCCCTTCTTCTATCTCGGGCTCTCTGGTTCAGTTGAAGCTTCTGCTGAGGGATCAAGTAGTAGATCACTTAGGAGCTCATCAAGAATATTCTGCTCCTGAGTCTCAGCAACCTCTGAAGGTTGTGCAGTCAGGCCCTCAGTTTGCATCTGAGTGGGTTATGGGTCCTGAGCTGACACTTCCTCAGATTGGTTCTGAGTTGGCTCTTCTGCTGTCTGAGCTGGCATATTTTCAGTAGGAATCTCTGAGGCCTGAGTTCCTTTGAAAATTTCCTGAGAAATTTTATCTGAACTTAGAGATGTCTCAAGCACCTCAGAGAAGACCTGCTCCTCAGTCTGTTCTTGTGCCTTTGAGATAACCTGAGCCAAAACTTGCAATGGCGAACTCTGAGCGGTTTGGCCCTCGGGTTGAATCTCCTCAGAATCACTGCCATCTACATCGGTGAGAACCACCAATCTTCTGCGCTTTGGGGCAAGGTTCTTCTGCTTCATTATTCTTGCACCCTGCTCCATCTTTGCCTCCAACAAAACCTTCCCCCTGGTTTGTTGAGTCTCTTTTTCAGCCGCAACTGGTGATTCTACCTTCTTTTCTCTCTTCCCCCTGATGGCCTGCTTCTTTGCAGCAATGGGCTTAAAGAGAATTTTGGACTTAGGGAATGGGGTCGAATTGGCGAAGATATCCTCTTCCTCTCTGCACATCTCCAAAATATAAGCAATTTTGGTGGCATGGTGGATCTTGCCTTTTATTGAGATCGCCCCGTCAACCTTCTTCAAAACTTTGGTCTGCTCACTCACCGTCTGAATCAAAAATTTCAGTCAGTTGAAGTTGGAGGTGGGTGAGGCCTCTATCGCCGCCATCAATCTGAGCTTCGGGGTACTGATCTGCTCAAAACTCCCCGCAAGACTCATGATGCTCTTGCTCACAATATCCATCAACACACGATATTGTGGCTTTAAGTGCCTCTTATGTAATGTCGCCTCAAATTTAACAGGATTCTCAGTAATCCTATCTAAGTACTCCTGCTCTCTACCCGACATATACATCGTAGGATCCTCTCCTCTATCACAGAGCTCAAAAACATCATTCAGATTTTTCGGAACTATATACAGATCCCTCTCAAAATCGATGTATTTGGACGACTGCTCTAAATGTGATACATTTATTTTAGAATGCATACAGTCCTCTTCATCTAACTTCAAGTTATAGATGAATTTGATTACCTCTTTCGCAAACTCCTGGTCTGGTCGGCTTGCGACTAGTTGGTTTCGGCTAATCTCTCGAACAAGGTTGGAGCCATTTTAGAGATTGATTGAAGAAATGAAGCTTTAGGGTTTGGGAATTTCTGGGCAAAGGGAATTTATTTGCAGAGGATTTGGGAACGAAGGGTTTGATAAAATTTTGGCTTGAATGGCTTATTGGGGTTTATATAGCTTCGGGATCATGGGGAATTGCGTTGGTTAGGTGAAAAACAACGGTTGAGATTAATCTTCGATTAATCGGGTATACGAACCGACGATCTCCGAAAAGTAAGCCGCCAAAACATCCTCATTGGTCATTAATGTAACAGAGCATTAAATGACTGTTGACCTTCTTCGGAATTTAAAATGATCCCGCCTTAAAAACATTCCTCGTGTGTTTTGTATTTATTATGCGAATGATTACTGAACATCACTTAAGCAATAAATGAGTCGCATGAGTCATTACTTCTTCGACTAATTTCCCTCTATCGGTCTTCGAAAATCGAAGACCTTGATAAAATGTCGATATAATAATGACACTAAATTGGTTCAAGAATTATCTCTTTAATCGACCTTCAAGAAATCTGAGTTTCCACGAGACTCGGTTCGAAGATTTCCATTTATCCTGAGCTTCTAAGAAGAATTCTGAGAAAACTTCATGCATCTGAAAATCTTCAAATTTTTCAGATTTTACTCTATACACCTGGTTCTAACATCCCTAATTCAACTGAAAGTTCCTGAAATCTTGATTCCGCCAAAGGTTTAGTCAAGATATCGGCTCTTTTGCTTATCGGATGAATTTTCTCCATCCTTATGTCCTTCTTCTCGACATGATCTCTCGATGAAGTGATGTCTGATATCCACATGCTTGCATCTGGTGTGCAATACCGGATTTTGTGAAATAGCAATGTCACTATTATTGTCACAAAATATCCTTACTTCATTGGCTACAACTTTATAATCCCTTAATTGTTGTCTGAGCCAAAGAATCTAAGCACATCAGCTTCCTGCAGCCATGTATTCAAATTTTCAAGAGTACTTGTTGCTATCGAGGTCCTGCTTTCTTCAAAACCGGGATATCGACTTACTTCCTAAAATTGACAAGTTCTCAAGTGGACTTCCAATCTCAAGAACCTCCATAATCGAGATCCCGAGTAACCCGGTTAATTCAAGGTTATCATCACCGATACCATAATCCTCTATTCATCGTGCCCTTAAGATACTTCAAAGATCTTTTTGGCGAACTTTCCATGTGACTAGCCTTAGGATTAGCTTGGTATCTTGCACATATCCCAACAGCAAATGTTATATCCGGCCTACTTGCGGTGAGATAGAGCAATGATCCAATGATTCCTCTATAATCAGTATGACTCACTGATTTGCCTTGAAATCGATCCATCTTGTAGTTAGTATTCATAGGAATCCTAACAGATATTGCAATCAGACACCATATTTGGCAATCGATCTCGGGTGTGCCGCTTTGTTGAGGAATATTCCTTCCTTTGATTGTTTCACTTGAAGACCTAGAAAGAAATTCATCTCTCCCATCATTGACATCTCAAACTTGCCTTTCATCGGTGTTGAAAACTTTTCACACAAAAATGGTTTGGAGATCCAAAATGATGTCATCAACATATATCTGAACTAGCAAGATATCTTCCCCATCCTCTATCCTGAACAGAGTTCTATCAACAGTCCCTTTGACAAAACCATGGTCAGTAAGAAACTGAGAAAAAGTATCATACCATGCTTTGGGTGCTTGTTTGAGACCATACAAAGCTTTTCTGAGCCTGTAAACTTGGTCATTCTGTTTGAAACCAGGAGGTTGTTCCACATAAACCTCTTCTTTAAGCACACCGCTTCGAAATGCACTTTTCACATCCATTTGATAGATCGTGAACTTCATGTGGGCAAAGCATATGCAAGAAACAATCTGATGGCTTCTAGTCTTGCAATAGGTGCAAAGGTTTCATCATAATCCAAGCCTTCTTCTTGGGAATAACCTTGTGCAACTAGCCTTGCCTTGTTTCTCACAATGTTGTTGTTTTCATCTCTTTTATTCTTGTAAACCCACTTGGTTCCAATGACATTGTGCCTTTCTGGTCTATCCACCACTCCCCATGCTTCATTCCTTGAGAATTGATTCAAACTCATCTTGCATAGCAAAGAATCCAATGAGAATCTTGTAGAGCTTCACCAATCTCGGTAGGTTCTTTCTCTGAAAGGAAGCAGCAGAATAGTGCACTCTCACCATGGAACCTTCTTGTTTTTAACCCCTTCGGTTTGATCACCCACAATCGACTTGTAGGATGACTATCTAACCATTTCCTTCTTGATGTTCCCCCTTCAGTAATATCCTCAACATTTGAAATGTTAGGTTCAGTTAAATCAGTAAACTCAGGGAACAACAGAAAAGGAGAAAGGGAATCATCTTCCTCAGAGGAAATTCTATTCAGAACATTATCAGAGACATTTGTTCCCCTTTGGTTGATAGATTCAGAATTTGCCTCGGTTGTGACCACATCTTCATTGGCATCACATACCCGAGTCCGAATCGTTTTTACTGCTCAGATTGGTCACCTTTGGAGTGTTGGTGTTCCTGAGTCTCACCAACCTGAGTTCCATCCTGAACTTCTTTATCTGAGTCTGAGTCACTCCAATCATAGGATGTTACTGACTTCTTCTTTTCTGGTTCAGTGGATGATTTATCTTTCTGTTTCAGGCTTAATCTGGTGATCCTCTTAGTTAGTTCATCTGCATCATGTTCTGTTTCTTACGAACACAAGTAGATTCATCAAAAACAACATGAGGTGTTTCCTCCACAATAAGAGTCCTACAGGTTGTAAACTCGAAAGCTTTTGATGACTTCGAATATCCTAAGAATATTCCTTCATCGCCTTTACTATCAAATGTTTTCAACCGATCTTTACCATTATTGTGTATGAAACACTTGCAAACCAAACACACGAAAAGAAAGAAACAAGAGGCTTCCTTTCATTCCAAAGCTCATAGGGTGTTTTGCCTTGACTCTTAGTCAAGATGGATCTGTTTCGAGTAGCATGCATGCGATGTTGATGAAATTTCCCAAAATCTTTTAGGAATATCGACTTTCAATTATCATTGTCCTTGCAGAACTTCTTTCGAGTCCTGTTCCTTCTTTTCAAAGAACACCATTTTGTTGAGGGGTCCTTGCAGCTGATGTTTCATGTGAAATTCCATTCTCTGCACAATAATCAAATATGATATGATTTATAAATTCAGTTCCTTTGTCAGATCTGATTTTGACCACACTCGATTTTTTCTCAATCTTGAGCCTTTTCAAAGAACTCTGGCGACTTTATCTCGAGTCTCTTTCTTCTTGAGTAAGAATATGACCCAAAGTATATCTTGAGTAGTCATCAACTACTACCAATGTGTATTTCACGCCATTAGTTCTTCTCGGTGTTATAGGACCAAAAAGATCCATATCGCAAGAATCAAGTATTCTCATCGAGAAACTTCTACTTTGCTTTTAAATGATGCTTTAACTTGTTTTCCTTTCTGTCACGCATCACAAATATTTTCCTTACTGAACACTTCATTAGGCAACCCTCTTACAAGAGCTAATCTTGCAAGCTTGTTCAGGGTTTTGAAATTTAGGTGATTCATTCTTTTATGCCATAACCAACTGGTATCTGTGGAACTTTTAGCAACTAAACATGTATCTTTAGGAGTTGAACTCCAATCAGCAAGATACACATTCCCTTTTCTTGTACCAGTCAGTAATACTTTCTGTGATGTATCACCTTTCACAAAACATAAGTTCTTAGAGAACTCAACGTTAAAACCCTTATCATAGAATTGGCTAATTGAAAGCAAGTTATGCTTCAATCCAGATACATATGAAACACCATGGATATGAACTGAGTCGATTTCCAAAGTTCCATATCCTTCAGTCTGTCCCTTGGAGTTATCTCCAAAAGTGATCTATGGGCCTCTTTGTTCAACATAGTCACTGAGTATCTTCTTGTATCTTGTCATATGTCTTGAACATCCACTGTCAAGATACCATATATCAGGAGCTTTTTCATCTCTGCTCATCAGTGCCATGTGATCTTTAGTCAGTTCAGTGCCCTTGTTTTCCTCCTGAAAAACAGATCAATTCCTAGGTACCCAGTTTGTGTAGGGTCCTACAAGGTTAGATGTACCTTTCGGAATCCAAATCTGCCTGACAACTCTAATCACTTTAGAGTGGCTAATTTGTCTTCCATAAACATCAACATATACATCCACTACTCTGGGTGCCTTAGCATTTTTCAGTATATGAGTGCTAGCTTAGCATGAACATGGGCTTTTGAATTCTTCTTTGGTTCAGGCCTTCTATTCAGATGCTTAGGCTTTTGTGCAGCCGGTCTAAATATTTGATGACTCGGGTTCAGGTAACCTTTACCCTTAGACAAGTGGGGTTCAGGTTGCCTGTACTGAAATCTGGGTCTTTCAGCATACTGAGGACTTGGTCTCTTTAGTTGAGAATGTCTCTGCTGAGTGTTTCTCATCTGAGGATTCCTCTGATGGTTCAGTGTGGAGCCTTTCAGGTTTGCATTCTTAGCCTGAGGCTTTGAAGTACTTGCCTGAAACTTTCCAACTGACTGCTCAGGTTTTCTAGCCTTCACCTGAGGTTTGGGCTTTCTAACCTGATCATTTAGTTTTTCTGAGACCATAGGTCCTTTTCCCTTGTCTACAACCTTGGGCATTACTTCAGTTTGAAGTGTAGGTGCCACTGGTTTTACAAAGATTATCTTCTTGCTACTTGATGCAGCATTTAGATGACCTTGTGTTGTTCCCCCTGGAATAAATCCCAATCCAGTTTTTATAGTCACAGATCTCTGGTAACTCTGAATTTCATCTATTACATTAGATGCATTATTCAATAGAGTTAATTTCTTCTGTGCACTATCCTCACAGTTCTGTAGAGTTTTATGCTTCTCAGAGAGGTCATTGAACTCAGTTCTGATTAGCTGAATCTCTTCAGTGGATTTCTCTAGCTTTTCAGTTAGGGACATTATCAACTTCTCTTTCTCTGAGAGTTGTACTTTCAGAACATCCAGTTCATCAGTAGCTCCCATTAATTGAGAAGTGATTTCAATATTGCTAAAGTCTTTCCATTTTAGATTTTCAACTTTAAGTTCCTTATTCTTCTCTTGAGTTCTATTTAGCAGTCCTTGCAAAACAGCATAGTCCTTCATCAGATTCTCGAAAGAATCCATCAGGTCAAAATGACTGTTTTCAGTGGAACTTGAAAACTCTTGTGCTAGTGTAGGAGCAACGATAGAGAAAGAAGAGTTTACCTCCTCAATGGCCATCAGACAGATGTCATCACTTTCACTGTCTGAGAATATCTCATCTGAAGAGCTAGATCCCTCCTCAGAATGTTCTTCTTCTGCAACCATGGCCTTTTTGCTTGAGAACTTCTAGTCTCTTTTAGCTTGCCTTTCTCTTCTCTCCTTAGCACTCAAATCTGGACAATCATACTGGAAGTGACCTTTCTTCTGGCAATTATAGCATCTGTTGGTATCAATATCCTGATCATTTTCTTCTTTGGACTTGGAGTCTTTCCTCTTGGATGAAGATCCTTCAGCTTTCAGGTCCTTTTTCTTCTCAGTTGATCTGTCCTCAGGTTTCTTCGGTACTGTGGTTCCCTAAATAGCTTTTATATTTTCCAAATCTACTATTAAGTCTGTCAAACCTCCTTGCCATCAGTGCTAGCTTTTCCTCAAGCTCATCCTGATGTTTGGCATGGGGGTTTTCAGACTCTCTAATTTTACAGGTTTTATCTTTGGCTTTTAAAGCCACATTTTTACTCGAAAAAGAAGAATCATCTTTGCTGTCAGCCTTTTTGGATTTCTTATCAATTACAAATTCATAGGCCTTCAGCTCAGAGAAGACTTG
This sequence comes from Stenogyne calaminthoides, assembly GCA_037126765.1. NCBI lineage: Eukaryota > Viridiplantae > Streptophyta > Magnoliopsida > Lamiales > Lamiaceae > Stenogyne > Stenogyne calaminthoides. The sequence continues at coordinate 29,217,637 of JBBCBC010000006.1, read as the reverse complement.
TTGGTAAGGCATTGAATTAATGTTCTTGGTGTTTTCAATCACCACTGCATGAATATCCCATTTCTTAGAAAGACCTCTAAGAATTTTCAATGCAACTTCTCTTTGTGGATATTTCTTTCCAAGTGCATTTAGATCATTCATGATGCTAGTGAATCTGACTTCCAATTTGTCTATTGATTCACCATCATCCATTTCAAAACTATCAAACTTTCCAATTGCCACTGAAAGTTTGTTTTCTTTTATATGATCTGTGCCTTGGCACATTACAGCTAGTGTATCCCAAATCTCTTTAGCAAAGATACAAAGGAGAGATCATTCCCATCACACCATCATCAATTGTACTGTATAGTGTGTCTTTAGCAATGTAGTCTAGATTGACTAACTTTCTCTCCTCAGGAGTCAGTTGGTCATCAGACTTAGGAAATTCTGCTCTAGGATCAATTCTCTCATCTTCTGTTCCTCTGGGATTCACCACAGTAAATTGGAATGGTCCTTGAGAGACCACTCTCCACATACGCTCATGTTTGGAATACAGATGAGCCTGCATTCTCAGTCTCCATAGATCATAGTTCTCCACTAAGAACATGGGAAGTTTTTTAGAAGACATTTTATCTGATCTTTTGAAAAGAAAAAATTTTAGCAAATAAGATCAGTTCAGATAGACCACAAGTATTTTTGAAAATAAAGCTTTGGTCAACACAGCAGGTGGTCAAGTTGAACCACTGCTTTGATACCACTTGTTGGTCCCGGTGCAAACGAGTCTTACACGTGTATGGGGGGGAATACACGTGTTCAGTGTTTTTAAAACTATTTCTTCGAGGTCGGCTTTGGGTCGATAATCCTCAAGATTAGGTTAAAGAAGCACAGATCGCTCTGAGTCAAAGTCTCTCGAGACAAATGATCCCGAGTCGCTTTTACCCTCGATAGTCCCAACCGAGTCCCGAGTGTCGAGAGATCCCGAGTTGCTTGGATCGATAACTAACTTCTATCAATCCTCGTAAGAGAGTTCAGTTTGGTAACTATCTGTTCTAGCTACTCGGTCGTCTTGAATGGTTGGCCCTTTTAGTTTATACTCGCTTTAAGCTTTGCTGAAAACCTTCCCTTTATGAAATAGTGATTAAGCTGTGATTCACTTATGCAACTTCAAATGATTGATTCCAACCGAATATCGCTGAAAAGTACGCTTTCAAAATCAAGTCAATGCAACATTAAGCCTACACGATAAGGAAAGCAATAAAGAACACAAAGAATTATAGTGGTTCGTAGACTCAAGCTCCTACATCCATCTCTCTCGATCCTCGAGAAATTCACTATCAACTTCTGAGCTTTCTGACTACCTCGCGTAGTTTACTTATTCAACTTGGCCCTGAGTTTTCTAACTACTCCACGTAGTTTACTTACTCAACCCGACCTTGAGCTTTCTGACTACCTCCGCAGTTTACTTACTCAAACACAAACAAGCTTTCAGACTACCCCTGTAGCTTACTAACTTCTCCTCTAGAGTTTTCTGACTACTCCGCGTAGTTTACTAACTCTTTACAACTCTTCTCACCAACAAACACACTCCAACTACCTTCTCAAGGGTTTGGGGTTTCTCGGTTGGTTTCCAACTAGGATGAGATATCCTTTACAATGAAGCACAATGCAAAGGGTTAGGATATCTCGACGATAATTCTTATCAAGCTAGGCTTAGTATAGTGAGCTCTCTTCAATATAGAAGCACTTGGGAAATTCTAAGTTTTTCGAGTGCTTTAACTTTTGCAAGAATAAGTTTGAGCTCTTGAGTTGCGTATAAATTTCCCGTAACCTTATAATGTAGAGGGTCACCAGTATTTATAGGCATGCACTAAGGTCACTCTTGAAAACTATCCGTTGGAGAGACAGCTTCGTGAGTTCCCTCTTATGGTGTGTGAGAAATGGCTATATTTAGGGTTTGAAACTCCCTAACACGTTTTAGGCAATAGCCTTTCATATAGCCGATCTTCACTTTTTGCAGTCTAGAACTTTTGTACATCTGACATCTTTTTCAGCTACTTGTCACTGTCAGTGTCAGTATGGTACAGTGTCGTCTTCCTCTTTTTGACTTTTGTCTCCAGTTAAAGGTAGACACCTTCAACGGCTCTTTTTGGTTACAAACTCTGAGTTTGATATAACATTAATAACACTTCTGACTTAGTTCCTTTTGTCTGCATTTGAATGTCTTGGCAATATCTAACTTTCTAAGGAATCGCGTTTTTCTCAGTATTGCATCCTTCAGATAGATATATTCAGTGCCTCAGAACATTCAGGTTCATACTGAGCATTCAGTACCTTACTGAGTCTTCAGTAATTATTGTGCCTTCAGTATTCTTGATCTTCAATCTTCAGTCTTCAGTCTTGCGTCTTCAGAGTCTTCTGAGTCTTCAGGGTCTTCTGAGTCTTTAGAGTCTTCTGAGTCTACTGACTGATATACTGAATTTTCGTGTTGAGTCTTCAGTTTCTCAGTATCCTACTGAGTCTTCAGTATCTCAGTTTCACACTGAGTCTTCAGAACCTTCAGTTTCATACTGAAACTTCAATTTCTTCAGAAACATACTGAGTTCTTCAGAGTCTTCAGAACCTATCCTGAACTATATTTGCTGACTATACATTTTGCAGATAACATCCTGAATATTCTAAAACTGAATCCTGACTCAACTATCAAGATCATTCTGAACATGTCATACTTAGTGGTTTTGGGATCTTAATCAAAATCATATATCTTTTATTAAATTCATCTCCCAACAAAGTTTGTTTAGGTCTGATTGATTTCTGTTGATCTTAATTTCTGCCTAATCCTTAGTATTTTCCCAACAATATCCCACTTCTCTGATCAGGTTTCTTCGGATCCTCCCTGATCAGTTGAGGTTCCCCCTTCAACTGTAATGCCTTTTCTGATCAGTTTCTTAACCAACTGGTCTTGGAGACCAATCCACCAAACATTTCTCGTGCACTTTCATGTCCAGAAGTCCTAGCTCATTACATAGTTCTCTGAATCTTACTTTAGCTACTGGCTTGGTTAAGATATCAGCTCTCTGCTTATCAGTATGAATCTTTTCCATTCTGATATTCTTCTTTTCCACATGATCTGTTATGAAATGATGGCTGACGTCCACATGCTTGCATCTTGTATGTAGAACTGGATTCTGAGTGATTGCAATAGCACTATTACTGTCACAGAATATGGGCACATTCGTAGCTACAATGTTATAATCTCTCAGCTGCTGACTAAGCCAGAGTAGTTGGGAACAACAGCTTCCTGCAACCATGTATTCTGCTTCAATAGTAGATGTGGCAACAAATGTTTGTTTCTTTGAAAACCAAGAGATCAGTTTGCTTCCTAAGAACTGACATGTACCTGAGGTAGACTTTCTGTCTATTCTGCAACCACCATAATCAGAATCAGAATACCCACTAAGCTCTAGATTATCATCTGATGGGTAGAATAAACCAAGGTTTACGATCCCCTTCTGATACTTAAGATCCACTTAGTTGCTTCGCATAGGGTTTGTTGGGATAATTTGTAGTTTTAATGGAAGATCCAAAACAGTTTATAATAGGACCAGTCAGACCTGTTAGCTGACTGATGATTTTAATATCAGATAGGATGACCAACTATGTCTTGGATAAGAATAGGTCTAGTCTTGTAGAAGATTAGAAAATCAGACAAGTCAGAAGATCAGAAGATCAGACAAGTCAGAAGATCAGAAGATCAGACAAGTCAGAGAGTCAGATGATCAGGTAAAGACATGAAGCTGAAAACCATAAGACGTGAAGATCAGATGTCTACCAGAAGACCAGAAGACCTACATCAGGAGAATGAAAAAGAGTCTGTTATTTGAGCTAAGACAACTAGCACCAGATGACTCAATCAGGTACACTAATTAGTCTTATCTGACCAGGTCAGCTCACACCAGGTGACAACTGAAGATTCACCAACATACGATGTTTATTAGACAAGAAGAATGTCAACCTTAGTTGGTAAAGCAAACACTGAACAAGTGTACATGTTAACCAATGAGAACGAGACACGTATGTACAGAGCTGACAATGCGGGATTCGGCCCTGCACAGTCAAACGACTAGAAAGGACAAACATACATGCTTTCGGCCATGCCGTCCCTGAAGCACGTCAAATCAAGCCTGCATTTCTACCCTAAATAGCCTGAAATGCAAATTGCCCTCCAACGGCTCTTTAATTTCAAGGTCTATAAATATGGGATCAAACCTTCATAGTAAGGTCACGAAAATTATCATCAAGCTCAAGCTATCCAAAGTTTCTGTACGAAGAACACAAAAATTGAAGAATATTTCTAAGTGTTGATCCCATAGTTCTTAGCACAAAAATATTATCCTCTAGCTTTAGGCTACCCAAATACTAGGATAGATTTCCAGTTGGAACACAATAAATCTTATACCCAAACCCACAAAGTTAGGTTAAGTTTGTTTAGCAAGATTTCAGACTAGGGTTTCTAGTTTTTGATTTCTGGGATCGGTTGAGTGAGAACTCTTGAAACATCTGATTGTACTGTGTTGGACTAACACATTAAACTAAGTCCAAGTTGGTTAAGTTGGTGCCCCTGTTGATAGGGAAGAGTGGACGTAGGACAAGTTGTCCGAACCACTATAAAAATTTGGTGTGCTTTATCTGTTCTTATCTACTTTACACTTTGCACACTACCTGATTTCAATATTACATGAGTCTGGATCAAATTTGCACCAAGTAACTAATTTGATCAGTTTGACACTTTGTCTGATCTAGCGAACTGGTTTTTCACATGGGTTAACTTATCTTCCGCACCAACAGTTGAATTGATAGACGCCGAACTGATCTGCTCTTAAGAGATCAATAAGTCGGATATTAGTTCGTACTATTTCACTCGCACTCTGATCAGAATTACTTGCCACTTCACATCTGATCTCACAAAAGTTTTTGAAGTGTATTCACCCCTCCCCTCAAGACTTCAACCCTCACTAAACCCGTTCAGGACCTACAAGTGGTATCAGAGCAGTGGTTCTACGGACCACTGGCTTTGAGTATCATCGGTTCTTGGGGAAGAACCATTGTGGTCACTTGAACAGATCTTGAAAAACCTATTTTAAAACTCTTCTGTTTTTAAAAACTCACGTTCAGCATGGATAATACTTCGGGTATGTATCATGATATGCCTAAGTTCTCAATTGATGATTATGATGACTGCACCATACTCATGAGCAACCATCTGGGTGTGATAAGCAGCAGAATGATGGAAGTTCTTGAACAAGGACCCATCATCATTTATTACAACATCCCAGCTGAAGGAGGTGATCCAGAATTTCCAACTGGAGCCAGAATCAGAAAGAGTCCTTCACTGATGGATGCTTAGGAAAGAAAACTGTATAATCTGGATACTGTGGCCAGACACATCATCATGAAGACAATGGACAAGATAACACAAGAAAAGATCAAGTATCTCAAGACTGCCAAACAGATGTGGGATACTCTTGCTGAAATGTGCGAAGGAAATGATCTCATTAAGGACAGCAGATTGCAAGCTGAACTGGTGAAGTTTGAGAAACTAAAGATGCTACAAAATAAAATGATAAATCAACTTGATGGAAGAATCACCATGTCAGTCAACAAGCTTCGTGAATTGGGACGAGAAATGCCTAATAAAGACATCAACTATAAGATCTTGAGATCCCTGACCAAGAAATGGGATATGAAAGTAACAGTTATAAAAGATTGTCAAGATATTGCTAAGATGAAGCCAAGTAACCTGTTTCTAGTCTGAAGGCTCATGAATTTGACCTGATCGAAAGAGGTCAAGAAGAAGAAGATGTGTCGCCTACTGAAACCACACCTGCCACATCAAAAGAGGTTACATTCAAGGAAGCTCGCAGCAGTTCGAAGTCTACAGAAGCTATTGGAAATATTGTGAGTCAGACTGAACAGATTGTTTTGCTGACCAGAAAGCTTGAAAGATCAAATATTCAACTGGGAAAGTATCGAAAATTTTATAGAGATTATCAGAACATGAGAGAAAGAGATAGAAGATCTACTGACAGTTCAGAAAGAAAGGATTCTGATCACAGGCAAACTAGGAAGTCACTTGATAGATCCTACAGAAGAAATGATTCACCTGGCAAAAGAAATTCCGTGGAACCTGGAGTTTGTTTCAACTGTCAAAAACCAGGTCACTAGAGTGCAGACTGCCCTGACCTGACTCCAAAAGAAAGAGAAGATAAGCGGAACAGAAGAGAGCAAAGATACAGAGACAGAAAAACCATGGTTGCTGATACATCTGGAATAGATGACTCTTGTCTGCATTCAGATGATTCTGGTTACTCATATGTAGAAGACTTCTGCCTGATGACCAATACTGATGATGTCTATGAGTTTGACGATCTGATGTTCTCATCTGATGACGACATCTACCTCATGGCCAAGGATGCTGATCAATCTGAGGTAACTTCTAAACCTTCTGTGTTTTCTGTTTCCACACCTGTTGTGTTGAGCACATCTGCTGGAGAGATTGACCTGCAGCTCTACAATGAGCAATTGCTTGATGATCTCTCTAATGCAGTAGACACTTATACAATAGTGAAAGATAAGAACGATAAGTTGAGGGCAGAGAACATTCAACTTGTTAAAGATAATGCTGCAAGAAAAGCTGCTGAACTGAAATGAGTTGAGACTGTTTAGAAGATGACTACAAAACTGGAGTTTTTGAAAGCCAGCTCTTCTGATCAGGGTAAACTGGTCAAGGAACAGCTAGCTATCAACAAACAACAAGCTGATGATCTCTGAATCCTTTAAGCTAAGTTTGATGAACTCTTTCGACTTCATGAGGTCTAAAATAAAGTGAGGACAATTTGCGAAAGAAAGTAGAGATCTTTGGAAAAGCCTCTAAAAATGTTGATGAAATAACAAGCTACTTTTGGAAGCCAACTGATAAGAAGGGTATTGGATTTGATAGCCCTTCTGGATCCTCATATGTCCAACCTGGTTCAAAGTCCAAAAGTGAATTTAGGAAGATTTCTGGTCAAGATACACGAAATGCCAAATCAGTATCAAAGAAGGGAAACAGACCTGCTGAACAGGTAAGGCAAGTGCCTGATCAGAAAGGGAACAGAAATGGACCTCAACTGATCATGCATCAGCCAAGGAATCAACAGAAGAACCCTGTTCTTCTTAAGAGACCTCAACCTGGTCAGCAGATTAGGAATCAGAAAGAACAATCTCGTAAGGGAAAGTTCAATCTAATACCTAATTAGGTCAAGCTGCCTAACCAGCATGCTAAGGGTAAACTACATAAACTATTTGTGCAAAAGAGATATGAATCTTTTGATGGTAGCAGTCGTACCTATCCCTTCAACCAGAAATCCAGGACATCTACACCAGAACCACACTGGATTAAAAGAAGACAAACTAATCAGATAAATCCCAAGTCTTCTGATTCATCCAAGGTTCACACTCATAATCATACTGATCAGAAAGCACATGAAGAGATGTATGATTGTGTAGATGCTTATGGGAGACAAATCAGGCCTCTGATCTTAAAGATTACCATAGAAGTTCCCTGTTTGTATGGATCCCTAAATGTAACACTAACCCCTCAGGACCCAATCCTAAAGGGGTACCTAAAGCTTGATTTGATTGCAGGTTATCGTGGGTTTGGCCAATAAGGGAAGTATACAAGCAACTATCTGGTACATCGATAGTGGATGCTCAAGGCACATGACTGGAAACAAACATCTCCTCAGTTCATACACAGAACAAGAAGGCCCACGTGTACTCTTTGGTGTTGATAACTTTGGTTTTACTAGAGGATTCAGAACCTTAGAGAATGATGATGTACAGGTTACTGGAGTCTCGTATGTTGATGGATTAAAGCACAACCTGTTATCGGTTTCACAATTCTGCGACAATGAATTCAGCGTTTAGTTCTCGACCGATCAATGCACTATCAAGAATCGAGCTACTCAACAGATTTTGTTAATTGGTTCTAGGAAAGGAACGATCTACACTGTAGATTGGAACATTTGTCCAAGAAATGCGTGCCTGATTATTAAGAGTTCCAAAAGCAGCAGTTGGCTCTGGCACAAGAGAATGAGCCATCTAAACTTTAAGACTCTTAACAAGATAGCAAGGATGTCCCTGGTTGAGGGTCTCCCAAATGAGGTATTCTCTAAGGATCAGACATGTGTTGCATGTTAGAAGGGAAAGCAGGTTAAAGCCTCATTTAAAGGGATCCCAGGACCAGCATCCAGCAGAGTATTGCAAATGCTCCACATGGATTTGTTTGGACCAGTTACACCACCTAGTCTCAGCGGACGCAAATACACGCTGGTAATCATGGATGATTATTCCAAGTTTACTTGGGTTGTATTCTTGTATAAGAAGAATGAGACTACTACAAAGATATCTGAGCTGCTCAAGAGATTACAAAATGAGAAGGGTGTAAGTATTGTAAAAATTAGATCAGATAAAGGTACAGAATTTCTAAACTCCTTTATTACTGACTTTTGCTCTAAGTTTGGTATACAACATGAAACATCAGCCGCCAGAACACCACAACAGAATTGCGTAGTAGAACGGAGAAACAGAACACTATAAGAAGTTGCTCGCACAATGTTAGCTGAACATGCAACTCCAAACGGTTTCTGGGCAGAAGCTATCGACACAGCATGTCACACTCAGAACAGATGTTCTCTGCCTAAGATGCACTTCCATGTTTTTGGGTGCAAGTGTTTCATTCACAACAATGGGAAGAGTCAGTTGAAAACCTTTGAAGCCAAGTCAGATGAGGGTATATTCTTAGGATATTCCTCAACCAGCAAAGCCTTCAGGGTGTTCAACAGGCGAACCCTAGTTGTGGAAGAAACACCTCATGTGGTCTTTGATGAGACATCTTCTGAAGAAGAGAAATCTGCCCCAGAACAAGCAGTACCAGATCAAACCGTACCTGATGCTCAGAAAATGGATCAGTTAAGTATCAAAGAAAAGGGATCAGATCACATAACAGTGTATGTCCTTAAACTTGATCTTAATGATTCACCAGGTCAATTAGACCCTCAGGTACGTACAACTGTCAATGAAGAAGCTGGTACAGCTGAGACAGTAACAATTGAACCATCTGGTTCAGGGGGAACACCTGATGTTCTGGCAGATAGACATCAGCATATGATGATTCCAACATCAGCTGAGACTTGTCCATTCCAAGTGGATCCTATTACTGTACATCTCCCAATCACTAGTGATGAATCACTATCAGAACAGGATGATGTTCTCCAAATAGATGAAAATCAGAAAAGAAGGACCTGGATAACCATTTCATCCAACTTATCTGATCATCGGAGACCCATCTGATAGAGTTAAAACTAGACATGAGATTGGTGAAAGTGCCATGTATTGTTGCTATCTGTCTTTGAAGGAACCTACTAGAATAGAAGAAGCTCTACAAGATGCCAACTGGATTCTGGCTATGCAAGAAGAATTAGAGCAATTCGAGAGAAATCAGGTTTAGACAGACCAACTCATCAAGATGTGATAGGCACCAAGTGGGTATTCAAGAACAAGAGGGATGAGAATAATGTCATCACCAGAAATAAGGCAAGACTTGTTGCAAAGGGGTATTCACAATCAGAAGGGATTGATTATGATGAGACCTTTGCACCAGTCGCTCACCTGGAAGCCATACGGCTGTTTCTAGCATATGCTGCCCACAGAGGGTTTATTGTGTATCAAATGGATGTAAAGAGTGCATTCTTAAACGGGGTACTAGGGGAGAAAGTTTATGTTGAACAACCTCCTGGCTTTGAAGTAAGCAACCAGGTGTACAGTTTAAGAAAAGCTCTCTATAGCCTGAAACAAGCTCCTAGAGCTTGGTATGATACACTATCTCAATTCTTGATAAATAGTGGATTCACTAAAGGAAAGGTGAATAGAACCTTATTCAGAATAGAAGATGGTGAAGATATTCTGGTGGTTCAGATTTATGTGGACGATATTATTTTCGGATCTCCCAACAAAAGTCTATGTGACAGATTCAGCAAACTGATGCAAGGGAAGTTCGAGATGTCCATGATGGGTCAGATGAATTACTTTCTGGGTCTTCAAGTTAAGCAAAGTACAGAAGGAATATTCATCTGTCAGGCAAAGTACATTAGGAATATATTGGCTAAATTTGGAATTCAGAATAGTATGGAAGCCAAAATTCCTATAATGAGTGGATTCAAGATGGATCCAGATGACAATGGTAAGAAAACTAATCAGAAAGAATATAGGGCTCTCATTGGATCTTTAATATACCTGACTGCCAGCAGACCAGATATAACATTTACAGTAGGTGTATGTGCAAGATTTCAGGCAAATCCGATGCAAAGCCACCTGGAAGCAGCTAAGTGGATTCTTAACTATCTAAAGGGGGCAGTAAACCCTTGGGTTATTCTACCCATCAGATGATAATCTAGAGCTTAGTGGGTATTCTGATTCTGGTTATGGTGGTTGCAGAATAGACAGAAAATCAACCTCAGGAACATGTCAGTTCTTAGAAAGGAAACTGATCTCTTGGTTTTCAAAGAAGCAGACATCTGTTGCCACATCTACTACTAAAGCAGAATATATGGCCGCAAGAAGCTGTTGCTCCCAACTGCTCTGGCTTAGTCAGCAGCTGAGGGATTATAACATTGTAGCTAAGAATGTGCCCATATTCTGTGACACTAATAGTGCTACTGCAATTACTCAGAACCCAGTTCTACATACAAGATGCAAGCATGTGGATGCCAGACATCACTTTATAAGAGATCGTGTTGAAAAAAAGAATATCAGAATGGAAAAGATCTATACTGATAAGCAAAGAGCTGATATCTTAACCAAGCCACTAGCTGAAGTCAGATTCAGAGAACTATGTAATGAGCTAGGACTTCTGGATTTAGGAGAAAGTGCATCAGAAATCTTTGGTGGGCTGGTATCCAAGTCCAGCTGGTTAAGAAACTGACCAGAATAAGAAAGGATCAGTTGGGCAGTGGAACATCAACTGATCAGGTAGGATCAGTAAAGGACTAATCAGAAAAGGGATATCAGTTGACGGGGGAACTTCAACTGATCAGATTTGATCAGAAGGAAACTGACCAGAAAAGTGGGACATTGTTGGGAAAATTCTAAGGATTAGCCTACCATCAGTAAGGTCAACAGTAATCAGGCAAACCAGATCAGAACGAAGTGGTAACTGGCTGATTACAATATCAGTCAGTCAGATACGTTTTCTGATTTCTCTTTACATATGCCTATTCTAATCTATGCTAGCGATTACTGTTCTCATTACTCTATGACATCATGACTGCAAGCATTTAATGAGGACTTAGGCTCCTTGGGTACTTTAGCCAACTTCTTTTCTTCTCTTTCTGTCGGGATTCAAGGCTAGCCATTACTATTCTACCATTTCAAATGGAAAGAAATAAAAAAGACTGAACCTAAGGGAAACCGGGTACCAATTTTGTATTAATTACATTTATTGCGAGTTTTTAAGTCCAAAAGTCTGCCGGTTTAAATCCTTGACCACACGATCTATTACTTTTCAACCGCTAAATCTTGACCGTCCAAAGACATTCAAGTGTTGTTAAAAATTTTCGTGCAAATTTTTCCCTCCCACCTATTTAAAACCCTAATATCCTATCTCTAAAACCTTTCGCATTTCTATAACTCATAAACCACAATCGTTTCCAGAAATCTCCTAACACTCAATATTCAAAGCAATTAATATTTCTTTTCAAAATCTTCAAATCGCTTCTCTGGTAATTTGCTTAGTTTGTATTTACTGCTTCATACATATTATGCGTTAGGGTTACAGAATTTATAAGCATATGATAATTTATTGTTCATCGGTTAAAATCATGCTTATGCAATTCTATGAACAATATGCGTATTTGGGGTTTTTACTTATGCAAATGGTCATTATATTGTCTAAATACACATAGCAAGAGTTTAATGTTTAATGGGGTTTGGACAAACCTAGCTTATTATGTGTGTATTTACAGAAATGGCAACTTCACGAGCAACCCCTGAAGTATGCAACAATGCCTCCATGGTAAAGGAGATTGTTGATGAAAAGTATGTAGATTTTACCACAACAACAGATCCTGAATCAGTGGAGATATTGGACTCTCTTCGTCAGAGTGGACTGGAGCAGTTATGTTACAGGCATCTGGATTTCGTCGCTATAATCGTATCCTTGGAATTTCTAAGGAAATTAAACGAGACAGACAACAAAGAGTTGTATTCATTTGTTGGAGGAACACGGATCGATGTATCTGATGCTGATCTACAAAGGATATTTGCACTCCCAGCAGGCAGGAATGCCCCAGACGAGTTCACAGCAGGGATGATTGATAAAGAATATCTGCAACAAGTCCTTCTGAGACCAGCAAAAAAGCACATCACCAATGTTAAAGCCCCATTCCTGAATAGGAAATACATATTGCTCTTTGATATTGTCTCAAAGGTAATCCTGGGGATCGCCTTCAGTCCTGATGTCGTAACACAGCAGAAGCTCAATGTTATGGCTGCCATCATTGAGAAGGCACATGACATGAACTGGCTTGGTCTGTTCAAACACTAATTGCTGCAAGAGACAGCGAAGTTCGTGATTGATGAGCACAATCAGGTGGTGCTATCAAATAAGGTCTGCAACATACACAAGGTGTCCCTAATCCTTGCTGACAAAATTCCAATTTACAGATGGTCAGAGCAAGGAAGGAAGCCATACATGCCTAAGTTTAAAGCCATTCTGTGTAAGAATGAACAGCTGTCCGGCCAACCAGATGATGATCTTACTCCCTATGTGTCCAAAACAAAGAAGGCCAAAGCTCAAGCCCCATCTGCGCAGTCTGAAGCACAGAAAAGGGTTGTCAAGAAAAAGCAGCCTGCCATAAAGCCAGCTAGGCAAGTTGAGGAGGCAACAGAGAAAAGGCAAAGGAAGCTAGCCTCCATGCTTCAGAAGAAGACTGGAATGCCTTCTAGAGATCTTCAGGATGAAGACTGTGATGTGGAGATTCTAGAGTCTGGTGAGGATCAGCCTGCTGAACGGTTGTTGGAGATTACTGGTGAAGAGGTTGTTGTGAGCTCTGAACACACAGTCAGTACAGGCATGGAGCTGATTACTGTAGAAGGAGAAGGTGGAGATGAGGAGGAGGAGCAGATGGAGGAAGCCCAGGATGAGTCAGAACCATCAGATTCTGCTCACCTGAGTTCTCTGTTCAAAGGTAGAGAGGCCACCAATTTACCCAGATCACCTACCCCCATATCCAAATCACCTTCACCAACAGCCCAGAATACACCCTCACCCGAACCACAGCCCCCCCAACCCACAGCCAGTAAACCACAAACTCCCACACCCTCTCCTGCTCAGAAACCCGCTCAAGAGGAGCAAGCAGCAGATGAAAGTAAGGACATGTTTGTCTCTGTCTCTCACAATCCATTCAACAAGAAGACCCTCCTCGAATCGCCTGAATAAGAACACTCTACCATGTATTTTCTACGAAGACAGGTGAGTGCTTTTCTGGACCAGAACTTCCCAGAGCTAATCAATCATCCTGGGACCAGAAAGCAAATGGAAGAGATTGTCTTCTGGAGGGACATCAGACTCAAGGACATTGAAGACTTTCTGATATTGATGGAAGCCTTGGAGTCTGATTACTTCGTTGACTTGGAAAAGAGGGAGAAGCAGAATGTCGGTGTATCCAGTATAGCAGAATTAGCCTCAGATGAAGACATCAGATGGCTGGTACACCAGAAGTTGGGCATAGCTGAAGAAGAGGAAGACCTTGCTCATGATTACATTGAGTATGAACAAGCTATCGATGAACCAGTCAAGGGTGCTGCAGATGAGACCCTAACTGGTGAGGCTTCAACATCTGGTCAGGTTGTTACTCTTTCTGCCGAAACCCTAGAGCTGATTTTGAAGATTATTCAAGATGGGGTCAAGGCATCTGTCGATCAGCAATTCAACACACTGACTTAGAACCTGATGGACAGATTTAGAGAGGAGCAACGAGCCTTGGTCGAGGCCAAAAGGAAACTGACAATTGGCTTCATATGCATGATCGGATATCTGAGATAGTGATGAATCGCATTAATCCACTATCAGATAAGCTTACAGCAGAAGTCTCCATTCTATCCGACATCGGAACCCTTCCGGAAAGCATTTACTCCTCATTGGAGAAGACAGACACAAGCCTTGATGCTGTTTGGAGAAGACTGGAAGGCTCCACCAGCAACGCCCAAAAGGCTCTAGAGTCCGTTCTAAATCGGGTAATGGGACCGCAGCCCACAGCTTCAACAGTTCAGATCACCCTCTTGCCGTTGAATAGTTGAAAGATAAGATGTTAAAGGAATTCAATTCCTTGAACATCAGAATAACAAACCTTTTTTATGCAACCAAAAAGGGGGAAGAGGGAAGATCAGAAAAACGGCAAGAGGAATCAGAAAAACACGTTGAGTCATCTGGTCATGGTCTGACACTTGTTGTGCTAGGGAAGACAACTGTTGAGGCTCCTGATACGGAGCTTACTGAGATGTTCCAATCAATTGAAGAACACAGCAGGTTGTTAGATAGTCAAGACAAGGCCATTACTGAACAGAAGTCCTCCCTTGGTGAGCTGATAACAAGGGTTGACAAGATTGAAGACTTCTCGTCGACTGTTCAGAAAAGATTTGATTCGGAGGATCAGGCAAAAAGTCTTGAACTGGCAAAGAAACTGCAGGAAGAGGATACTGCCGAGACAGAAGCTGAGGAGAGAAAGCTGTAGAAAGCCAAGCAGGTGAAGAGGTGAATCAAGAAGCCAATCGTGACCCGTTCTCAATCGCAAATGACAGCTGCATAAAAAGAAGAACAGCAGATGAGACAGGGGGTCATCGAAGCGGCTATTAAGAAGAAGAAGCTTGCTGAAGTTGCCGTACTGAGCCGAACTTATGTCAGACGACAAAATAAGAAGGTAGCAACAGCAGAAGAGATGGACTGGGAAGAGTGAGCGTTTCCTGAAGAGGTTGAAGGAATTCTGGTAGCTCGACAGGACATAATTCCAAAATGGACAAGAACCAAGGTCGACTGGCTTAGCGATGTCTACATCTTGCAAAAGATACCAGAACACTCAGACCAAGGAGCATTCGACGCGGAGTTTCTGAACTGGTTAGAGATCAAGTACGAAAGATTCTACAAGGTGGTAATGTATGAAGGAAAGATCATGTCTTTAATTCCTTCTGCACCCAGGTTCGAAATGATGATTCCGCCGCTCCGAGCTGATAAATCTCTTGACCCAGTCGAATTTAAGAAGCTCTTCTATAATTTTGCCAGAAGAGGAGATATAATTGAGAGAGAGAGAGACTAGAAGCTTTGCTACAGAGGATGTACAAGATTTTCGCCATTCCCGCCAATCTCCAGAGATTCTCATTTTGAAGGAATCAGAAGACCTTTTCTTAGATCAGATGATAGGTAATCATTGTTTATTATTTCTTGTATGATGTAAACTTCAACACTTATCAATGAAATGAATTACCTTTTTGATCTTAAGACAACACCTCATTGTCTTCTAATTTCTGTTGTTTCTGTCATTTACATTTATTTGGTTATCTGTTTTTCTGAAGTTAATGTTTTGGTTCCATCAAAAAGGGGGAAATTGTTGGGATAATTTGTAGTTTGGATGGAAGTTCCAAAACAGTTTGTAATAGGACCAGTCAGACCTATTAAGCTGACTGATGATTTTAATATCAGGTAGGATGACCAGCTGAGATGTATAGGCAGTTGATGTCTTGGATAAGAATAGGTCTAGTCTTACAGAAGATCAGAAGTTCGGACAAGTCAGAAGATCAGAAGATCAGAAGATCAGACAAGTCAGAAGATCAGACAAGTCAGAGAGAGTCAGATGATCAGGTAAAGACATGAACTGAAAACCAGAAGACGTGAAGATCAGATGTCTACCAGAAGACCAGAAGACCTACATCAGGAGAATGAAAAAGTGTCTGCTATTTGAGCCAAGACAACTAGCACCAGATGACTCAATCAGGTAGACTGATCAGTCTTATCTGATCAGGTCAGCTCACACCAGGTGACAACTAAAGATTCACCAACATACGATGTCAATCAGACAAGAAGAATGTCAACCTTAGTTGGTAAAGCAAACACTGAACAAGTGTACTTGTTAACTAATGAGAACGAGACACGTATGTACAGAGCTGACAATGCGGAATTCGGCGCTACACAGTCAAACGACTAGAAAGGATAATCATACATGCTTTCGGCCATGCTGTCCCTGAAGCACGTCAAATTAAGCCTGCAAATCTACCAAAAATAGCCTGAATTTCAAATTGCTCTCCAGCGGCTCTTTTATTTCAAGATCTATAAATATGGGATCAAACCTTCATAGTAAGGTCACGGAAATTATCATCAAGCTCAAGCTATCCAAAGTTTCCGTACGAAGAACACAAAAATTGAAGAATATTTCTAAGTGTTCATCCCATAGTTCTTAGCACAGAAATCTTATCCTCTAGCTTTAGGCTACCCAAATACTAAGATAGATTTCCAGTTGGAACACAACAAATCTTATACCCAAACCCACAAAGTTAGGTTAAGTTTGTTTAGCAAGATTTCAGACTAGGGTTTCTAGTTTCTGATTTCTGGGATCGGTTGAGTGAGAACTCTTGAAACATCTGATTGTACTGTGTTGGACTAACACATTAAACTAAGTCCAAGTTGGTTAAGTTGGTGCCCCTGCTGATATGGAAGAGTGGACGTAGGACAAGTTGTCCGAACCACTATAAAAATCTGGTGTGCTTTATCTGTTCTTATCTGCTTTACACTTTGCACACTACCTGATTTCAATATTACATCAATATTCTGAGTCTGGATCAAATTTACACCAAACAACTGATTTGATCAGTTTTACACTTTGGCATCTGATCTAAAACAGATCACTCAGAACATGTTTCTAGCGAACTGGTTTTTCACACGGGTTAACTTATCTTCCGCACCAACAGTTGAATTGATATACGCCGAATTGATATATGCCGAACTAGTCTGCTCTCAAGCGATCAGTAAGTCGGATTTCAGTTCGTACTGTTTCACTCGCACTCTGATCAGAATTACTTGCCACTTCACATCTGATCTCACAAAAGTTTTTGAAGTCTATTCACCCCTCCCCTCTAGACTTCAACCCTCACTAAACCCGTTCGGACCTATAGGATTTGCCTGAAATCTGGCACATACACCTATTGCAAATGTTATATCTGGTCTGCTGGCAATAAGGTATAGTATAGATCCAATGAGAGCCCTATATTCTTTCTGATTAGTTTTCTGACCATTTTCATCTGGATCCATCTTCAATACAGTCATCATAGGAATTTTGGCTACCTTGTTGTTCTGAACTCCAAACTTAGCCAACAAAATCCTAGTATACTTTGCCTGATAGATGAATATCCCTTCTGCACTTTGTTTAACTTGAAGACCCAGAAAGTAATTCATCTGACTCATCATGGACATCTCGAACTTCCCTTGCATCAGTTTGCTGATCTATCACATAAACTTTTGTTGGGAGATCTGAAGATGATATCCTTCACATAGATCTGAACAATCAGAATGTCTTCACAATCTTCTATTCTGAACAAGGTTCTGTCTATGACTCCTTTAGTGAATCATACCAAGCTCAGGGAGCCTGTTTCAGGCCATAAAGAGTTTTTCTTAAACGGTACACCTGGTTGCCTTTTTCAAAGCCAGGAGGTTGTTCAACATAAACTTTGTTGGGAGATGAATTTTAATAAAGATTTATGATTTTGATTAGATCCCAAAACCCCTGAGTATGACATGTTCAGAATGATCTTGATAAGTTGAGTCAGGATTCAGTTTTTAGAATATTCAGGATGTTATCTGCGAGAATGTATAGTCGGCCAGATATAGTTCGGAGATAGTTCTCAAGACTCGATGGGATCTTGAAAATCGAAGACTCAACAGAAGACTCAAAGACATCGGTCGAAGATAAACTACAAAGATTGAAGACCACAAGACTCGAAGACCACGAAGACTCGAAAGACTCAAGACACAAAGATCAAGATCGAGAAACTAAAGATCAAGAATATCAAGGCACAAAGAATTATTGAAGAATCGATAAGGTATCAATGCTCAAGATGAACTCAATGTTCCGAGGCAATCAATATATCTATCCAAGGATGCAATATCGAGAAGATCGCGATTCCTTTGAAAGTTAGATATCCGCCAAGACATTCAAATGCGCATAAAAGGAACTAAGTCGAAGTGTTGTTAAGGTTATATCAAACTCGAGTTTGTAACCAAAAAGAGCCGTTGAAGGTGTCTACCTTTAACCGGAGACAAAAGTCAAAAAGAGAAAGACAACATCGCCCATCTTGACCGACACGGATGTGGATCTCTCTCAAAAAGATGTCAGATGTACAAAAGTTCCAGACTGCAAAAAGTGAAGACCGGCTACATGGAAGGCTATTGCCTAGAAAGTGTTAGGGAGTTTCAAACCCTAAATATAGTCCCTTTTAAACACCACAAGAGGGAACTCACGAAGCTGTCTCTCCAACGGATAGTTTTCAAGAGTGACCTTGGTGTATGCCTATAAATACTAGTGACCCTATACATTGTAAGGTTACGGGAAATTTATACGCAACTTAAGAGCTCAAGCCTATTCTTGTAAAAGTTAAAAGCACTCGAAAAACTTAGAATTTCCCAAGTGCTTCAATATTGAAGAGAGCTCACTATACTAAGCCTAGCTTGATAAGAATTATCCAAAGCTTAGTCGAGATATCCTAACCCTTTGCATTGTGCTTCATTGTAAAGGATATCTCATCCTAGTTGGAAACCAACCAAGAAACCCCAAACCCTTGTGAAGGTAGTTGGAGTGTGTTTAATGGTGAGAAGTGTTGTAAAGAGTTAGTAAACTATGCGGAGTAGTCAGAAAACTCTAGAGGAGAAGTTAGTAAGCTACGGGGGGTAGTCTGAAAGCTTGTGTGTGATTGAGTAATTAAACTACGGAGGTAGTCAGAAAGCTCAAGGTCGGGTTGAGTAAGTAAACTACGTGGAGTAGTCAGAAAACTCAGGGCCGAGTTGAGTAAGTAAACTACGAGGTAGTCAGAAAGCTCATAAGTTGATAGTGAATTTCTCTGAAGAGTCGGAGAGAGTGGACGTAGGAGCTTGAGTCTCTGAACCACTATAATTGTTGTGTTCTTTATTGCTTTCCTTATCTGTGCTTATCTGTTGCATTGACTTGATTTTGAAAGCATACTTTTCACTGATATTTAGTTGGAATCAATCCACTGAAGTTGCATAAGTGAATCACAGCCTAATCACTATTTCATAAAGGGAAGCTTTTAAACTAAGGGCCAAACCATTCAAGATTAACCGAGTAGCTAGAACGAGATAGTTACCAAACCGAACGCATTTCTTCGAGGGTTCAAGAAGTTAGTTATCCGATCCAAGCAACTCAGGATCTCTCGACACTCGAGGACTCGGTTGGGATTATCCGAGGTTTACGAAAGCGGCTCAGATCACCGCCTCGATGAGACTTTGACTCAAAGCGATCTGTCTTCTCGAACCTAATCTTCGTGATTATCGACCCAAGTCGACCTCGATGAAAAAAGTTTTAAAAACACCGAACACGTGTATTCCCCCCCATACACGTAAAGACTCATTTGCACCGGGACCAACAAGTGGTATCGAAAGCAAAGGGTTCAACTTGACCACTATTGTGTTGACCAAAGTTTTATTTTCAAAAATACTTGTGGTCTATCCGAACCGATCTTATTTGTTGAAACCTTTTATTTTTCAAGAGATCGGAAAAATGTCTTCTAAAAAAATCCCATGTTCTCGGTGGAGAACTATGACCTATGGAGATCGAGAATGCGCAGCTCATCTCAGATTCCAAACATGAGCGTATGTGGAGAGTGGTCTCTCAAGGACCATTCCAGTTCTTGTAGTGAATCCTGAGGAAATGTAAGATGAGAGAATTGATCCTAGAGCGAGAATTTCCTAAGTCCGATGACCAACCGACTCGAGGAGAAAGTTAGTCAATCTAGACTACATTGCAAAAAGACACACTATACAAAGACAATTGATGATGGTGTGATGGGAATGATCTCTCACCGTAATATTTCTAAAGAGATTTGGGATACACTAATGTTATGTGCCAAGGCACGATCATATAAAAAAAAAACAAACTTTCAAAGTGGCAATTGGAAAGTTTGACAGGTTTTGAAATTGATGATGGTGAATCAATAGACAAACCGGAAGTCGATTCACTAAAGATCATGAATGATCTAAATGCACTTGGAAAGAAATACCCACGAGAGAGAAGTTGCATTGAGAATTCTTAGAGGTCTATCTAAGAAATGGGATATTCATGCAAAGGGTGATTGAAAACACCAAGAATATTAACTCAATGCCTTACCAAAAGTCTTCTCTCGAAATGAAAAGCCTATGAATTTGTAATTGATAAGAAATCCAAAAAGGTCGACAAAGAAAGATGATTCTTCATCGAGTAAGAATGTGGCCTTTAAAGCCAAAGATAAAACTCAGAAAACTAGAGAGTCTGAGAACCCCATGCCAAAAATCGGGATGAGCTTGAGGAAAAGCTAGCAGACCGATGGCAAGAAGGTTTGATAGACTCAATAGTAGATTTGGAAAATACAAAAACTATTACAGAACCACAGTACCGGAAAAAACCCGAGGACGATCAACTAAGAAGAAGAAAGACTGAAAGTCAAGGATCTTCATCCAAAAGAAAGGACTCCAAGTCCAAAGAAGAAAATGATCGATGATGATGCCAACAGATGCTACAACCCGCCGTAAGAAAGGTCACTTCCAAAGATGATTGTCCGGATTTGAGTGCTAAGGAGAGAAGAGAAAGGCAAGCTATAAGAGACCGTAAGTTCTCAAGCAAAAAAGGCCATGATTGCGGAAGAAGAACACTCGAGGAGGGATCTAGCTCTTGAGATGAGATATTCTCGACAAAAGGAAAGTGATGACATCCGTCCCGATGGCCATTGAGGAGGTAAACTCTTCTTTCTCTCGTTGTTGCTCCTACACTAGCACAAGAGTTTTCAAGTTCCACCGAAAAAGTCATTTTGACCTCGATGGATCCTACACTATCTTTGTTTTGCAAGGATTGCTAAATCAAACTCAAGAGCGAATAAGGAACTGAAAGCTGAAAATCTAAAATGGAAAGACTCTAGCAATATCGAAGTCACTTCTCAATTAATGGGAGCTACTTGATGAACTCGATGTTACGAAAGTACAACTCTCGAGAAAGAGAAGTTGATAGTGTCCCTAATCGAAAAGCTAGAGAAATCCATCAAGAGATTCAAATAATCGTAATCGAGTTCAATGACCTCTCGAGAAGCATAAAACTCTACGTAATCGTGAGGATAGTGTCTGAGAAGAAGTTAACTCTATTGAATAATGCATCTAATGTAATAGATGAAATTCGAGTTACCGGAGATCTGTGACTATAAAATCTCGGATTGGGATATATTCCGGGGGAACCTCACAAAGTCATCTAAATGTTTGCGTCAAGTAGTAAGAAGACTATCTTTGTAAAACCAATGGCACCTACACTTCAAACCAAGAAATGCCCAAGGTTGTAGACAAGGAAAAGGACCTATGGTCTCAAGAAAAACCCGAATGATCGTTTAGAAAGCCCAAACCTCGGTGAAGGCAAGAAAACTCGAAAGCGATCGATTGAAAGTTTCGAGCAAAGTACTTCAAAGCCTCGGGCTAAGAATGCAAACTGAAAGGCTCCACAATCAACCATCGAGAGGAATCCTCGATGAGAAACACTTTCAACAGAGACATTTTCAATCAAGAGACCAAGTCATCAAGATCTTTGAAGACCCAGATTTCAAAGATGCATAACCCGAACCTCACTTGCTTAAGGGTAAAGGTTATCTCAACCCATGTCATCAAAGATTTAGACCGCCGCACAAAAGCCTAAGCATCCGAATGTAAGGCCCGAACCAAAGAAGAACTCTAAGGCACATGTTCATGCTAAAGCTAGCACACATATACGTAAAACCGCTAAGGCACCCGAGTAGTGGATGTATATGTTGATGTTTATGGAAGACAAATTAGCCACTCTAAAGTGATTAGAGTTGTCGAGCATTTCGATTTGGATTCCGAAAGGTACAACTAACCTCGTGGGACCCACACACAAAATGGGTACCTAAGAATTGATCTGCTTTTTCGGGAGGAAAACCAGGGCACTAAGTCGATGAAAGATCATATGGCACCGATGAGCGAGAGATGAAAAAAGCTCGATGTATGGTATCTTGACAAATGGATGCTCAAGACATATGACAGATTCATGAAGATGCTCAAATGACTATTTTGAACAAAGAGGCCCACATCACTTTTGGAGATAACTCCAAGGATGGATCAAGGATATGGAACTTTGGAAGTCGACTCAGTTCATATCCATGGTGTTTTATATGTATCTGGATTGAAGCATAACTTGTTGTCAATTAGCCAATTATGTGATAAGGGTTTCAATGTTGAGTTCTCCAAGAACTTATGCTTTGTGAAAGATGATAAATCACAGAAAGTATTACTGACTGGTACAAGAAAAAAGGGAATGTGTAACTTGTCGCTTGGAGTTCAACTCCTAAAGATACATGTTTAATTGCTAAAAGTTCCACAGATACCCGGTTGGTTATGGCATAAAAGAATGAATCACCTAAACTTCAAAACCCTGAACAAGCTTGCAAGATTAGCTCTTGTGAGAAGGTTTCCTAATGAAGTGTTCAGTAAGGAACACATTTGTGATGTGTGCCAGAAAGGAAAACAAGTCAAAGCATCATTTAAAAGCAAAGTAGAAGTTTCTCTTGAGAGAATACTTGACTTTTTGCATATGGATCTGTTTGGTCCTATAACACACCGTGAGCACTAATGGCGTGAAATACACATTGGTAGTAGTTGATGACTACTCAAGATATACTTGGGTCATATTCTTACTCAAGAAGAAAGAGACTCGAGATAAAGTTTGCCGAATTCATCAAAAAGACTCAAGAATGAGAAAAAATAAAAGTGTGGTCAAAATCGATCTAACAAAGGAACCGAGTTTATAAATCATATCATTTCGATTATTGTACAAAGAAATGGAATTCTACATGAAACATCACCGCAAGGACCCCTCAACAAAATGGTGTTCTTTGAAAGAAGGAAATGAACTCGAAAAGAAGTTCGCAAGGACAATGATAAATGGGTCGATATTCCTAAAAGATTTTGGGTCAAGAAAGTTGTCAACACCGCATGCTACTCTCGAAATAGATCCATGCCGACAAAAAGTCAAGGCAAAACGCTTATGAGCTTTGGAATGAAAGGAAGCCTCTTGTTTCTTTCTTTTTAGTGTGTTTGGTTGCAAGTGTTTCATACACAATAATGGTAAAGATCAGTTGAAAACATTTGATAGTAAAGTCGATGAAGGAATATTCTTAGGATATTCTCAAGTCAAGAAAAACTTTCGAGTTTACATCCGTAGGACTCTTATTGTGGAGGAAACACCTCATGTTGTTTTTGATGAATCTGCTTGTGTTCGGAAGAAACAGAACATGATGCAAATGAACCGACAAAGAGGATCACCAGATTAAGCCCGAAATGAAAGATAAATCATCCATCGAATCAAAAAGAAGAAGTCGGTCATTATCTATGATTGGAGTGACTCGGACTCGAGATAAAGAAGTTCGGGATGGAAATCGGGATGGTGAGACCCGGAAAACCAACACTCCAAAGGTGACCAATCCGAACGGACACCCGGACTTCGACTCGTGCACGTGATGCCAATGAAGATGTGGTCACAGCTGAGGCAATTTCTGAATCTATCAACCAAAGGGGAACAAATGTCTCTGACAATGTTCTGAATAGAATTTCCCCTGAGGAAGATGATTCCCTTTCTCCTGTTTTGTTGTTCCCTGAGTTTGCTGATTTAATCGAACCTAACATTTCAAATGTTGAGGATGCCATTGAAGGGGAACATCAAGAAGGAAATGGTTAGATAGCCATCCTACAAGCCGATTGTGGGTGATCTAACCAAGGTGTTAAGACTAGAAGGTTCCATGGAGAGAGTGCACTATTCTCACTTGCTTCCTATCGGAGAAAGAACCTCATTGAGATTGGTGAAGCTCTACAAGATTCTCACTGGATTACTGCCATGCAAGATGAACTGAATCAATTCTCGAGGAATGAAGTATGGGAGCTAGTAGATAGACCCGAAAGGCACAATGTCATTGGAACCAAGTGGGTTTTCAAGAACAAAAGAGATGAAAACAACAACATTGTGAGAAACAAGGCAAACTAGTTGCACAAGGTTATTCATAAGAAGAAGGCTTGGATTATGATGAAACCTTTGCACTGTTGCAAAGACTAGAAGCCATCGATTGTTTCTTGCATATGTTGCCCACATGAAGTTCACATCCATCGATGGATGTGAAAAGTGCATTTCGAACGGCGTGCTTAAAGAAGAGGTTTATGTGGAACAACCTCCGGTTTCAAAAAGAATGACCAAGTTTACAAAGCTAAGAAAAGCTTTGTATGGTTTAAACAATCACCCGAGCATGGTATGATACTCTTTCTCGGTTTCTTCTCGACCATGGTTTTGTCAAAGGAACTGCTGATAGAACTCGCTTAGGGATAGAGGATGGGGAAGATATCTTACTAGTTCGGATATATGTTGATGACATCATTTTTGGATCTCCAAACCATCAGCTGTGTGAAAAGTTTTCAACACTGATGAAAGGCAAGTTTGAGATGTCAATGATGGGAGAGATGAATTTCTTTCTAGGACTTCAAGTGAAACAATCAAAGGAAGGAATATTCATCAACCAGGCAAAGTACACCAGAGATCCGATTGCCAAATATGGTGTATGCAGATTGCAATACGCTTAAATTCCCATGAATACTAACTACAAAGATGGATCCCGATTACAAGGCAAATCGATGAAGTCATACTGATTATAGAGGAATCATTGGATCATTGCTCTATCTCACAGCAAGTAGGCCGGATATAACATTTGTTGTTGGGATATGTGCAAGATACCAAGTTAATCCTAAGGCTAGTCACATGGATGCTGCCAAAAAGATACTGAAATATCTTAAGGGCACAGTGAATAGAGGATTATGGTATCCAGCTGATGATAACCTAGAGTTAAGTGGTTACTCAGATGCTGATTATGGAGGATGCAGAATTGACAGGAAGTCCACTTCAGGAACTTGTCAATTTCTAGGAAGCAAGCTAATATCTTGGTTTTCGAAGAAACAGACCTCAGTAGCAACAAGTACTACTTGAAATTTGAATATATGGTCATGAGGAAGTCATTGCAGTACGCATTCTTTGCCTCGCACAACAATTGAGAGATTATAAAGTTGTAGCCAATGAAGTACCAATATTTTGTGACAATAATAGTGCCATTGCTATTTCACAAAAAACCCGGTATTGCACACCGGATGCAAGCATGTGGATATCGACATCACTTCATCGGAGATCATGTCGGAAAGAAGGACATAAGGATGGAGAAAATTCATATCGATAAGCAGAGAGCTGATATCTTGACTAAACCTTTGGCGGAATCAAGATTTCAAGAACTTTCGGTTGAATTAGGGATGCTTTAGAACCGGTGTATAGAATAAAATCAAAAAAATTGAAGGTTTTCGGATGCATGAAGTTTTCTCATAATCCTTCCGAGAAGCTCAGATAAAATGGAAATATTGAATCAAATCTCGAAAAACTTCAAAGAAAGATCTTGAACCAATTCAAGACTTCGAGATATATCGACATTTTATCAAGATCGATTACTCGAGAAGACCGATAGAGGGAAATTGGTCCGAAGAAGTAATGACTAATCGATCCATTTATTGCTCAAGTAAATTCAAGAATCATTCGCAATAAATATAAAAACACCGAGGAATGTTTTTTTTTTTGGATCGTTTTAAATTCGAAGAAGGTCAATAAATATTTAATGCTCTCGCTACATTAATGACCAATGAGGATGTTTTGGCGGCTTACTTTTTTCGAGATCGTTTGTTCAGATACCCGATTAATCGGAGATTAATCTCCCAACCGTTGTTACTCACCTAACCAACACGATTCCCCATGATCTCAAGGCTATATAAACCCCAATCAGCCATTCAAGCCAATTTTTTATCAAACCCTTCATTTTCAAATCCTCTCGCAATTAAAAATCCCTTTGCCCGAAAAAAATCTCCAAACCCTAAAAAAGCTTTTTTTCTTCAATCAAACTCTAAAATGGCTCCAACCTGCTCGAGAGATTAGCCAAACAAACAAGCCGTGGTACGAAGTTCATTGTCTCACTTTCGAAAAGCACAACCAACTCAAAGCCGTAAGAGGAGGCTCGCGATATGATTCAACTCAAGCAACTCACTCCAACTAGTCGCAAACCCAACCGCACCGGAGTTTCCGAAAGAGGTAATCGAATTCATCTCAGAATTTGAAGATAGATGAAGAGGGTTGTATGCATTCTAAGTTAATCAGATATCACACTTAGAGCAATCATCCAAATACGCCGATTTTGAGAGGGATCGTATATTGTTCCGAAAAATCAAATGATGTTTTTGAGCTCGTGGATAGAGGAGAGGATCCTACGATGTATATGTCGTGAAGAGAGCAGAGTACTTAGATAGGATTGCCGAGAATCCTATTAAGTTTGAGGCGACAATTGCATAAAAAGGCACCCGCCACAATATCGTGTGTTGATGGATATTGTGAGCAAGTGCATCATGAGTCTTCACCCACCACAGATTTCAACTGGCTGAAATTCCTGATCCAGACGGTGAGTGAGCAGACCAAAGTTTTGAGGAAGATTGACGGGCGATCTCAATCAAAGGCAAGATCCACCATGCCACCAAAATTGCTTACATTTTGGAGATGTGCGAGAGGAGGAGGATATCTTCGCCAATTCGACCCCATTTCCTAAATCCAAAATTCTCCTTAAACCCATTGCTGCAAGGAAGCAGGTCATCAGGGGGAAGAGAGAAAAGAAGGTAGAATCACCTTCTGTAGCTGCTGAAAAAGAGACCCAACAAACTAGGGGGAAGATGTTGTTGGAAGCAAAGATGGAGCAGGAGCAAAAATGATGAAATGAAGAATCTTGCTCCAAAACGCGGAGAAGATTGGTGGTTCTCACCGATGAAGATGGAAGTGATTCAAGAGATTCAACCCGAGGGCCAAACCGCCGAGTTCACCATTACAAGTGTTGGCTCAGTTATCTCCGGACACAGATCGGTCGGGAGCGTGTCTTTTTCGAGGTGCTCGAGACATCGCCAAGATGATAAAAAATTTCTCGAAATTTTCAAAGGAGCTCGAGACCTCGAGATGCCTACCTCGGTGTGTGCAGGCTCGAGATAGAAGAGCCAACTTCGAGTCAATCAAAGATGTGCAAGCTCGACCGACGAGCTAACTCCGGACTCAAACCGAGGATATACCGCCAGCCTCGTAACCCACTCGGATGCAAACCGAGGACCCGACCGCACAAACTTCGAGATGTCACCGAGACTCAGAGCATAATAGTCTTGATGAGCTCTGAGTGATCTACTTCTTGATCCCTTTAGCGAAACTTCAAATGAACCAGAGAGCCCGAGATGGAAGAAGGGGCGAGGTCAAGAAGGCGAATGGAGGAGCAAGGGGAACGTTCATACTTGACCGATACCGAGCTCAAATTCATACCCCGATCCGCAAGATATTTTCTTGATTAAGGACAATCAGATTTATCCTCAATCGAAATCTTCCGAGATGCTTGATATTGCTTTGCTTTTAGAGGGAAGATCGGTGGAATGAGGAGACATCCTTTCGACCGACTTCTCGGGGTTCGAAGGACAAAGCTCGGGATGAAAAACTCCGATTTTGATGAGTCGGTTCGTAGGAAGTTGGTGAGAGGAGAGCAACCGGGTTGGTGCCCCAAGCAGCGGAGACAAATCTCAAGATGGAGATGGGGACCAACAGGGAGATGTTGAGAAGCAGTCTCAGATTGAAAAGGAGACTTCAGTTGCTGATCAACCTGGATCTAGTCAACATCAAAATGTTGATAGTACTCTTCAGACTGAGGCACAGCTAGAGACCGGAGCTCGTAATGAAGCCGAGCTCAAGATGATCGACAACAACACAGAGGTACGAAGATTCCCGAGATTGATCTCACTCCCGATAGAGAAACTTGAGAAGGTTGAGCCAATGATGATCAAGATTGCTCGGATGGAAGAAACGTTGGCCAATCAAGCTCAAAAGATGGACGGTCTTAGTCACTCTTCAGAACTGGTGCAAATTCAAAACACTCTAACCACCCAGATGACCTCCATGGAAGGAAAGCTAAATGAGAAGTTCGGAGGGAGTCAAGGCCGAAGTTAAGGATGAATCAAGCGTAAACACCGTGAAAGTTCTCGATTTCTAGAGGTGAAACCGCGTAAATGAATGAGGTGCTAATCAAGTCTGCCGTTGAGGAAATTAGCTCAATGCTCATGACCAAGATGACAGAGATGTTCAAAGAAGCACTCTTCGCCGCCAGCTTGCCCACTTATCCAAGAATTTTTCGTGGCCAAGAACCATCTAAGGAGGTCGGAAGACGAACAAGATCGAGATAGAAGGAGAAGTTCGGCCAGTAAGCAAAGAGCAATATCACATGGACACAAAGACTCCGTGCTTCTTCCAAATTACGGTGCCAAGAAGGGGGAAAAGGAAGTCAAGATCTCGTAAAGTTCATGGCACGTATTTGGAGAAGAAGGCTCGTAAAGATGCCAAATGTATAATCTAGCAAAAGCCTTTAAAGAAGCTCTGAGCTCTTGAGAAGTTGAAGTTCGCCGGGTAGAAAAAGCTTATCTACACTCGAAGTTTCGAAAGCAAGCTATGCTTGATGTTGCAAGAGAGAAACCGAAAAGCTAGAGCAAAGGTTGGAACAAGCCAGTGTCGCCACCGAATCGCTTATGAAGAGGAAAGCCTTGGGCGTTGTTCAAACCGAAAGCAAACGTGCAAAGGCTTCTAAGCCAATCCAGAGAAAACCGATTCGATGATGAAGAAAAAAAAGAACAACCAAAGGAATCTGAAGTCTCAACCTCGTAAGAAAGTCTTCAACACGAAAATGCTCAAAGACACTCCAAGAAGAACAAGTTAAGAAAGCCGCCGCCGCGGTCTCGTGAACGCCTGTGGATCGGAAAAGAAGATAGACGAAGAGCGAAGCGAAGGAGTGATTTCGTGAAGTTTGCGAGCAAAGAGGAAAGGAACATCAAAAAGCACTAAAGTGGCCCCACGTTGATAAATGGATGCCTATCAAACTCAACGATATGTGGGAAGAAGTCCAGAGGACCTTCTGGTTCAATTATGATGTTCTCAGGGAATGGAGAGGGGAAAGCTCAGATCAGAATGAAGCTTTCATTGAATACCTTCTTATCTTCTATCAAAAGTATCTACAGAGCTTGATTAACTTTGCGGATGAAGGAGAGGTACAGATAGTTGGCCCTGGTCCATATTCCTATCCACCTCCAAAACTTGATAATGGCTTGGTGAATGAGAAGGCCATTACTCAAGAGATTTCGATATCTTTGGTCATTGGGTTTAACAGGAAACAATCCGGACATCATCAAGGAAAGAAATGAGCTGAAGAAGAGATTTTTTGGAATGTTTGACCTGGAGGTGCCGGCTGATGAAGTTGAGAATGAAGCAAATCAAGAGCGAAAGATCAAGAGCCAAAATCGAACATCAAGATCAAGACTCGAAAGATTTTGTAATCTTTATATTTTGTCTTTTTTATTTTGTTGATAAACTCATTGTAATATGTAACGGGATACCAATCATCAATGAAGATTTATCATTATGCTCAAAAAATAATATCTCATTATCTTATTTACATGTATTTTATTTTGATATGCCTGAATGAATGTCTCTGAACTGATTGTATGATTGATAAGGGAGAAATTGTTTAAGTATTTGGTAATGAACTAGTTAAAGAGATTCATTACTGAAGAAATTGCTGAATGATTAAACTGTTGAGAAACTCTGAAATTGTTGAGAGATTCTCTGATTTAAGAAATTGTTGTGGAGACAACCAATCTTGAAATAGGATAAACTGAAACCTGAGTATAGGTTATTTGTTTGTAACAAGATAGGTTTTGGCATCATCAAAAAGGGGGAAATTGTTGGGAGATGAATTTTAATAAAGATTTATGATTTTGATTAGATCCCAAAACCCCTGAGTATGACATGTTCAGAATGATCTTGATAAGTTGAGTCGATTCAGTTTTAGAATATTCAAGATGTTATCTGCGGAATGTATAGTCAATGATATATAGTTAAGGATAGTTCTTCAAGACTCGAAGAGGATCTTGAAAATCAAGACTCGGAGAAGACTCGAAGACATCGGTCCAAGATAAACTACAAAGATTCGTGAAGACCACAAGACTCGAAGACCTCAAGACTCGAAGACTCAAGACACAAAGACTGAAGACTGAGAAACTAAAGATCAAGAATACTGAAGGCACGATAATTATCAAGAATCGAAGAAGGCTTCAATGCTCGAGATGAACCCTCAATGTTCCGAGGCAATCGAATATATCTATCCAAGGATGCAATCATCGGAAGATCGCGATTCCTTTGAAAGTTAGATATCCGCCAAGACATTCAAATGCGCATAAAAGGAACTAAGTCGAAGTGTTGTTAAGGTTATATCAAACTCGAGTTTGTAACCAAAAAGAGCCGTTGAAGGTGTCTACCTTTAACCGAGACAAAAGTCAAAAAGAGAAAGACAACAACATGCCATACCGACACCGATAAAATGATGTCTCTGAAAAAGATGTCAGATGTACAAAAGTTCCAGACTGCAAAAAAGTGAAGACCGGCTACATGGAAGGCTATTGCCTAGAAAGTGTTAGGGAGTTTCAAACCCTAAATATAGCCGTTTCACACACCACAAGAGGGAACTCACGAAGTTGTCTCTCCAATGGATAGTTTTCAAGAGTGACCTTGGTGTATGCCTATAAATACTAGTGACCCTCTACATTGTAAGGTTACGGGAAATTTATACGCAACTTAAGAGCTCAAGCCTATTCTTGTAAAAGTTAAAAGCACTCGAAAAACTTAGAATTTCCCAAGTGCTTCAATATTGAAGAGAGCTCACTATACTAAGCCTAGCTTGATAAGAATTATCCAAAGCTTAGTCGAGATATCCTAACCCTTTGCATTGTGCTTCATTGTAAAGGATATCTCATCCTAGTTGAAAACCAACCAAGAAACCCCAAACCCTTGTGAAGGTAGTTGGAGTGTGTTTGTTGGTGAGAAGTGTCGAAAAAGAGTTAGTAAACTACGCGAGTAGTCAGAAAACTCTAGAGGAGAAGTTAGTAAGCTACAGGGGTAGTCTGAAAGCTTGTGTGTGATTGAGTAAGTAAACTACGGAGGTAGTCAGAAAGCTCAAGGTCGGGTTGAGTAAGTAAACTACGTGGAGTAGTCAGAAAACTCAGGGCCGAGTTGAGTAAGTAAACTACGAGGTAGTCAGAAAGCTCATAAGTTGATAGTGAATTTCTCTGAAGAGTCGGAGAGAGTGGACGTAGGAGCTTGAGTCTCTGAACCACTATAATTGTTGTGTTCTTTATTGCTTTCCTTATCTCATGCTTATCTCGTTGCATTGACTTGATTTTGAAAGCATACTTTTCACTGATATTCAGTTGGAATCAATCCACTGAAGTTGCATAAGTGAATCACAGCCTATCACTATTTCATAAAGGGAAGGTTTTCTGCAAAGCTTAAAACGAGTATAAACTAAGGGCCAAACCATTCAGCACAACCGAGTAGCTAGAAACGATAGTTACCAAACCGAACGTATACTCTTCGAGGGTTCAATAAGTTAGTTATCTCGATCCAAGCAACTCAGGATCTCTCGACACTTCGGGACTCGGTTGGGATTATCGAGGTTTTACGAAAAGCGGCTTCGGGATCACTTGTCTCGGAGACTTTGACTCGAGAGCGATCTGTGCTTCTCGAGAACCTAATCTTGAGATTATCGACCCAAGTGACCTCGATGAAAAAAAGTTTTAAAAACACTGAACACGTGTATTCCCCCCCCCCTACACGTGTAAGACTCGTTTGCACCGGGACCAACAAACTTCCTCCGCTAGTACCCTATTTAAAAATGCACTCTTTACATCCATCTGATACACAGTAAACTATATGTGGGCGGCGTATGCCGTAAAATTGATTAATGGCTTCGGTGCGAGCGATCGGTGCAAAGGTCTCATCATAATCAATCCCTTCTGATTGTGAATACCCCTTCGCAACGAGTCTTGCCTTATTTCTGGTGATGACATTATTCTCATCCCTCTTGTTCTTGAATACCCACTTGGTGTCTATCACGTCTTGATGAGTTGGTCTGTCTACAAGTTCCCAAACTTGGTTCCTCTCGAACTGCTCTAATTCTTCTTGCATAGCGAGAATCCAGCTGGCATCTTGTGTATCTTATTCTATTGTGGTAGGTTCCTCCAAAGACAGGTAACAATAATACATAGCACTTTCACCAACCTGATATCTAGTTTGGACTCGGGCATTAGGACTGCCAATTATTTGATCAGTCGGATGGTCTTACAACCAAGTCCTTCTTTTTTGGTGTATATCAGTTTGGACATTGTCATCCTCTTCTGATATTGAGTCATAAGAGGTTGGGAGTGGTACAGTAATAGGATCCACTTGGCATGGACAAGTCTCAGCTGATGTTGGAATCATCATAGGCTGATGCCTGTCCGCCGGAACATCAGGTGTTCCCCCTGAACCAGATGGTGTTGGGGTTATACTGAAAAGTATGCTTTTTACTTTGTATAACCAAACTGAATTTTTTATTTACTTACTAAAATAAATTATTAATCACTGTTGCATTAAATATGAACAATGAATGTTATATATATATATTTGTTGCAAACATGTTCAATAAGTAAGTACGTATTACGCTGTAGTTAATTTGGTGATACCAGATCACAGAAGATCAAATAAACAGTTCCTCGTGTCTAAGTACAAATTCACAACCCAGATGAAAATGAACAATCCATCATGAAAGGTTGAAGTGTAAGGCTCAGGTTGGCTTGTATTGACCAAGAGATTACACTAGTGCATTATGATGCGCTGAATAGGACCTACAGGAGGATAAATTCTTCGTTATTTCTTAATCTCCATCCCTTAAATAGGACCGTGTGAAATTAATAACTATTGCTTTGACTTATGATGGGAAGATAATCAATGCGATTCAATACCTTATATCTTGGGCAATATTATTGATTACATGACGATTGCTAAGATTTAATACGGAGAATCGTGTGCAAGTACGGCTTGCCTGATTTGTCCCCTTGGTGGACTCAGAATCTTTATCATACCAAATCTTGCAAGTGGAAATTTATTTCCGATATGGATAATAATGTTGAGTTGTCTTTACTCCAAGGACAAAGATATTAATTAATATAAAGTCTGTTCAGTGGCCTAATTAATTAGTGGACTAAGATAATCTTAAACACTGGAAATAATGACCGGGAGCCATATTATTGCGAAGTCGTAATATGGGTTAAGATGGATAGTTCAATATAAATTTTATAGTGGAATAAATTAATATTAATGGGCTTGAATAATATTTTGGCTAAATATTAAAGTTTCATAGCCCATTGGAGGTCCAATCTTAATTCTCCTAAAGGCCCCTCAAATAGCTCAAATTAAAGTCCAATTAATGAAAAGGAGAATAAAATATTATTGCCTATATTTCCTAGTAATTTTCGAAAATTGTAGGAAAAGAAGAAGAAAGATTTTCTTGATTTTCTTGAAAAGATTTTATGGAAAAAGATAAGTATTCTAGGAATACATGATTATCCCATAAATTCAAGAAATCAAATCTAGATTCCTTTTTCCTTGTATTTTTCGAAAAATATGGGATAAATGGAAGTGGGATTTTTATGGAAAATTTAATTATGGAGAAAAGAAAATATGGGATATATTCAAGATTTCTTGGAGATTAAGAAAAAGATTTTTTCATCCCCAATGCAATTCCATGTGTTGGAAATATTAGAAATCCAAAAGGGTGGTGGCAAAATATTTTTTTTTTATCCTTTATTAAAATCGTTCGTGTGAATCCTTCAACCGGATTACGTTCGTGGACGTGGGACATATTTGGGAAGGCTCTTTGGGTTGATCCATCGTCTCAACGGTTGTCTCTACAAGAGGTATGTAATCTCGTTACTCCTAGATTCCGCATGCTTAGGATTTATGTGGATTACATGTACGCATGTTGCTTATTTGCTTGTTTAATTATTAATATGTATTTAAATTCATCTCGAATAGATCCGGGCACCCCTTATTTCCCAACAGATGGTTCAGTTGTTACTGTCTCAGCTGTACAAGCTTCTTCATAGACAGTTAGTGTTAGTGTCCTAGAGACAATCTATTGTAAGGACATAATACTCGATGATATTCAGTTTGATTTAATATTATAGTTTATTTTATATTAATTTATGGCAATACACTTGTTTGAACATTATGTTTGATTGTTTGCATTTATTCATGCAAGTGTTCCCATGAGTCATTGCTGTCATTGAGGTTGTGAGAACTCAGATAACTTAAGCATGATTCTCAAATAGTCCCGATCAAGGATCATCAAGAATGGGATATTGATGATGCAATGAAGATTGGTGTGCGATCTGCATCATAATCTTAGAGAGTGTAGTAAGATCTCACTTACTACGAGATACTAGGTATCTCATGATGGATGCACAAATACCATAGAGGGTATTGGTATACCCATCCAAGAAACCGTTTGATGTATTTCCACTATATGTGTCTACGGCAGTCTCGGTTAGTGGGAGCGATGCGATACTCCTTTGACTTGAGGTCAATACGCACGACATGTGTGGGATGATGAACTTTGACCATGACCGACGCTTGCACCCTAACCATGGGTAGATATGGCTTGGATTGGGTTCATCACGAAGTACATGTGCGTGGTAGTTGAGCCGAGAATAGGATTCATTCCTCAAAGTGGATTTAGAGAGAATACTCATCTTCTCATCATAATTGAATCAAAGTCATCGGTCGATGCACGTCAACTTAGACTTTGTGGCTAAGTGTGACACACATGATCAATTAGTGATTTGAGATAAATTGATTAAGTTATTTGAATAGACACTTCATCATGTTCAAGGCTTAATCGAGTATTCGCGAATGAAAGGAGGAAATCGTAATAGCCCATGTTTCAGTTACAGGTAGTTGCACGTTTCTCTCAACGTACCTTATATATTGAGAATGTCTGATTTATTGTCTTGAGTTCAATTAAGACCGTTAGTTTGACTAATCGCTCGATATATGAGGGCCTATGGGTCACACAACAAGTAGTTCCCTTTTACGGATTATAGTTGGTTGATTAAATGTTAAATTTGATTTAATATTTAATTTATGGAGAAGTAATTAATAATAGATTAATTTGGAATTAATTATTATTAATATTAAATTTAATTGGATTTAATTAAATAAGAATTTCCAATAATTATATTTGGAATATAATTGTAGAATTTAATGTATATGGAAATAAATCGTAGAGATTTTCATATAAGCCATTTAAATCCGTAGAGATTTATATTTAGGGAATTAATTTAATTCAAGATTAGGGATTTTATTTCCCTAATTGGGTTAGCTTGGGAAATAAGCTAAGTCTCCATATATATACAAGCTATTGGAAATTCACAAATAAGGTTGTTCAAATTCTCTCCATAAAATCTAGAATAGAAATTTTCCTAGCAAATTCCGTCTCAGATTCAACGCTGGCAAATCTGTGCAAGTCCGTGAACGGGGATTACGTGGATACCATAGTTGAGAAATCTGCTCTCGAGTTACTGTAAGATTTCTCGTTATAATTGTTGTAATCTATATGCAATTATATGTTCGTTGTTGGTGAACTGTCTAATTCCGCTTCGCATGTATTACGTGTTTACGTGCCTCTAAATTCCAACAATGGTATCACAGCTTCAGGCTCTTGAATAATTGCATAAATTATTATTTGATTGTGGTGCATTTATTGATACGCACGCCTGTTTGATTTAAATAATTATTTGGGTGCGTTTCATTCTCACGAGACTGCACCATAAGTTGATTAAGTATATCACAAGTAATATTTACAAAATTAGAGTAGGTCTCTCCTCTGAATTCGGCTTCACACAAACTTTTTTTTTTTAAGTGACAATGTTGACATACCAAATGTCACTGCATAAAATTTTTTAATAGTGATACTTGATATACATAAAAATGATACTTTAGGAAAAAAAAAAAAGTTCACATGCACCGAGTTTACAAATTTGTTAGTCACAAAATTAAGGGGAAGAAAAAATATATGTAAGCATTTTGGTCATAAACTACTTTTAAAATTTTGACAAAAACAATGGCGTATCAGCATTAACAAGAGACAAATTCTTGTATCCTCCCTCGCTGGATTGGTATTAGATGGGATTTGTTACCATGTCATTTTCACTTGCCACATTTTAAATGAAGTTTGGTAAGATAAGTAAAAAAATTTGTTTGTCAATACAAGTCATTTTAAAATATCAAAACAAAACATGTGCTTTGCACAAAATCCCCGGAGAAAATACGCCAAATACCTTTAAATCTTAAATATTTTAGCACAACTTTTTTTTATATATATAAAGAAATTCACGTTTCTGTATGTTTTCTAAATTTTGCACCATAATTTTTTTTTTCCTTATTAAAATTTTGTTGGTCCCATGAAAAATCATATAATGATTCCATATAAAACAGGGGTGAGGGAATAATGATTCTAATTTTTTTTTAAACGATGTGTTTTGCTTATAACAAAATGCATATGGCAAGTAAGAACATAAACAGTAAAGAACACACGGTTTTATAGTGGTTCGGAGTTCAACGGGACTTATCTCCCTCACGAGATCGCCTATAGATGTTTAATGAGTTCTCACTCTCTCGGGACTTATCTCCCTCATGAGATCGCCTATTAACTACCTTACTTAACCACTAATTCTCTCTCAAGAAATGGTTTGGGTTTGGTGTTATTTCCAACTAGGTGAGATTTTCCCTTACATTGTTTTAGTCTTTAAGCTAAGGTTGAGAAAATCTCTCTAAGCTTATGATATGACATTTATGCTTAGATATGATGAAGAACACTCTTGGGTAAATTTGGATATTTAATGCTCTGTGTTCTTGAATGGAGATGCTTGAATATTTAATGCTCTGTGTTCTTGAATGGAGATACTATTTGGAGAGCATGTGAAGGAGAGGAAATGAAGAGAACTCGCGGGCAAATGAGAATGGTAAAAAATGAATGAGAGGGGTCACAATTTATAGGAAATAGAAGACAAAATCAACGAATGAGATTAAAACAACACTCTAAATGAGTGAGATTAGAGGAATTTGAAATAAAAGAATATGTCTTTGCCACATCATTGTCATATCATTTTATGACTTGCCACATCATATATATATATATTAATATATTAATATCTCTTATTATTATTATTTAACTAAAAAAAGTATTTAGTTTTAAGAAAAAAAAAAGTTAAATTACTTAATTTTAAACTAAGATCTAACAAATAATTTATTAAAATTAATGCATATATATATATATATATATATATCTTAGTAATTTATATAGTTATTTTGGGTTGTCACACCCTCGCCCACTGCCTTCGGTAAAACTATATTTTTTTTGTAGCGTCCCGTCAATTCTTTGTGATTTCTTCACAATCTGCAAAATAAATATATAAGAATGAAATAATACCAAAAATCTAGGTTGAATAAGAACCAAGAAATATTGTGAGAATAAATATAAGAATGAAATAAGAATAATAATGAACGAAATAAGAACAACAATAAAATAAATAATGAATTCAAATAATTACCTGCAAAAAAAAGGACATAAAATGAAATAAGAACAATAATGAATGAAATAAGAAAGATTACCGATTATTAAAAAAAAAATTGAGAGCATACCGTATTGAGAGCAGATGAAGGAGACGAAATGAAAAGAAATCGTAGGCACTTGAAATTAGAATGAAAATGATGGATACTGGTTACAATTTATAGAAAATTGAAGACAACATCAATGACTGAGATCAATGCACACTCAAATGAAAGGAGATTAGAGATATTTGAAATAGAGGGATAAGACTTCGCCACATCACCTTTCACATCACTTTATGATTTGTCACATCATCTTCTATATTCTTTGAATTATATAGATTACAGATATGTTAATGTTTTGGGTATGTCTTGTACCTAGTTATTGAATAAAATTCTTCTTTACTGATTAAAAGAAAAAAGAGTTAATATTTCTAATGGTGGTTATATTGTTAATACGTTGTCTTAATTTCGGAATAAAATGGACAACAAATTATTGTTGATTGCAAAATATGTGAATGATTGATGATATATAATTTTAGGCAGGATGAAAAATGGATAATCACAATGAGGTAATCAGGAAGATATGAATTGATCATCTTTTGTTCATGATCCATCATAATTATTCCAAAATCTTTCCCACATTTCCATGGAAGCATTTTTAACACATAGTTAACACATTTTTCCAAAAATTTTAGCCAATCACCCCCCTTAAGAGTATATTACATAGTTAACACATTTTTCCAAAATTTTCAGGTCGGGCCTTGTCGTCTGGATCTTTTTAATTTAAAATGCACTATATATGAATTATATCACAAGTAATATTTATAAAATTAGAGTAGGTCTTCTTTGAATTCGGCTTCACACAAACACTTTTTTTTTTTAAGTGACATTGTTGACATACCAAATGTCACTGCATAAAATTTTTTAATAGTGGCACTTGATATACATAAAAATGATACTTTAGGAAAAAAAAAAAGTTCACATGCACCGAGTTTACAAATTTGTTAGTCACAAAATTAAGGGGAAGAAAAAATATATGTAAGCATTTTGGTCATAAACTATTTTTAAAATTTTGACAAAAACAATGGCGTATCAGCATTAACAAGAGACAAATTCTTGTATTCCTCCCTCGCTGGATTGGTATTAGATGGGATTTGTTACCATGTCATTTTCACTTGCCACATTTTAAATGAAGTTTGGTAAGATAAGTAAAAAAATTTGTTTGTCAATACAAGTCATTTTAAAATATCAAAACAAAACATGTGCTTTGCACAAAATCCCCGGAAAAAATACGCCAAATACCTTTAAATCTTAAATATTTTAGCACAACTTTTTTTTTTATATATATAAAGAAATTCACGTTTCTGTATGTTTTCTAAATTTTGCACCATAATTTTTTTTTCCTTATTAAAATTATGTTGGTCCGTGAAAAATCATGTAATGATTCCATATAAAACAGGGGTGAGGGAATAATGATTCTAATTTATTTTTTTTAACGATATGTTTTGCTTATAACCAAATGCATGTGGCAAGTAAGAACATAAACAGTAAAGAACACACGGTTTTATAGTGGTTCGGAGTCCAACTCCTACATCCACTCTTCCCTTCATGGGGCACCAACTAAACAAACAGATATTTATGGAGCTCTCACTCAAAGGGACTTATCTCCCTCACGGGATCGCCTATAGATGTTTAATGAGTTCTCACTCTCTCGGGACTTATCTCCCTCATGAGATCGCCTATTAACTACCTTACTTAACCACTAATTCTCTCTCAAGAAAGGATTTGGGTTTGGTGTTATTTCCAACTAGGTGAGATTTCCCCTTACATTGTTTTAGCCTTTAAGCTAAGGTTGGGAAAATCTCTCTAAGCTTATGATATGACATTTATGCTTAGATATGATGAAGAACACTCTTGGGTAAATTTGGATATTTAATGCTCTGTGTTCTTGAATGGAGATGCTTGAATATTTA
The DNA here is from genome assembly GCA_037126765.1 of Stenogyne calaminthoides. Taxonomy (NCBI): domain Eukaryota; kingdom Viridiplantae; phylum Streptophyta; class Magnoliopsida; order Lamiales; family Lamiaceae; genus Stenogyne; species Stenogyne calaminthoides. The sequence continues at coordinate 29,177,730 of JBBCBC010000006.1, read as the reverse complement.
GCTTTAATCTTTACTTTGCAGCATCCTCCATTATCTTCTTTTGAAGATAGTGCAATGTATTTATAGTGTGGATTTAAATATTACCATTGGAGAGTAATATTCAAATTCATACTAATAATCTTCCAGCTTTTCTTTGTCCTTTTGCATTGTTGTTTGCACCTTTATGTCACATCCATATATGTGTTGTTATCTTCTTATGGGCCAGCTGCTTTTATGAGTCTAACAGATCTGATCAGCTCGCCTGATTTCTGGTTTGCTGATTTCTGGACTGCTGATTTCTGGTCTGTAGAAATCTGATCTGCAGATTTCTGGTCTCTCTTCTGATTTCTACACTGCATCAACACACTGCATCAGCTCAGTTCTGCACGGCAGTTAACTCGGAACTCATCTGATCTCGATCAGCCTCGTCTGATCTCGATCGTCTTCGTCTGATTTCAGGAGTTCCCCCTTAATTTGTTCTCTCATTCCCCTCAACTTGTTATCTGTAGATTATCTTAAATAACACAAGTTGATAATGTTTTGGCATAATTCATCAAAACTAAAATATCCCAACAAATTCCACAGTTCTCAACCCTCTCCCTCTTTTTATGGATCTATATCTTTTTTGTGTCGTATGTAATTGAATTAATCTTTCTTCATTAGTTTCATGCATAAAACTAATTTGGTTGTGATTTTTTTAAAAGGGTTAATTCCATATAAATACACGACATTTAAGTCCAGTCTCAATTTAATCACAACTTTCAATTTTTTTGTAAAAAGTCCCAACCTGTTTCAATTCAATACATGTTTTTTAAATCCAACCAGCCATTAGTGATATGTCATGCCTGAGCTTGTGTCTTTGGCCATGTTGCATTCCATGTTGGAAGCAAGATAGGAAAAATTATCCACCTCATAATATATTTTAAAAAATAAAAAATGCTGAAATTAAAAATAACATTAAAATTAATTAAAAATCCAAATAAAATAAAATCTGAAGTAAAAATCAAGAAAATTTTAAAATATAGGATGATAGAGCGAGTGAGGTTGTTGCGGGAAAGAGAGGTTGTTCTGTGCAACGAAGCGATGCGGAAAGGATTTTTTTTAAGAAATATTTTTTAAGACAAGGATTAATTATTTAGATTTTTTCTCTTATGATTTTTATTTTATTTCATTTGATTTTTAGATATTTTTTTCATTTTTAAATATATATTATTATGATGTGGATAAGTTTGAATATGTGGTATATATTCATTATGACATCCTACCTGGCATAAACACACCAGTCCCGGTAAAACACATCTAGTTGAAATTTAAAAATGTGTATCAAATTAAAACATTATAAAAGGTTGGGACTTTTTACAAAAATATTAAAAGTCATGGTTAAATTGATACTAAACATAAAAATTGTGTATTTATATGGAATTAACCCTTTTTAGTGCCTCTTTTTTAATTAAAAACATGATATGCATGTCACATCTTTAACATGCATATGGAAAGTTCTTGAAGAAACTTGATAGAAGCGTATATGAGTAATTTTGTAAGAATTCCGTCTTATGTAAAAGTTCGAACTTGTGGAATTAATTAGTTTATTCAATTTCTCTAACACTTTTAGTGGGGATCGAACTCAGGACGTGGGCTATGATACCATGAAAGAATTTTATCTCATTCAAAAGTCCAAACTTGTATAGAAGTGTGAAATTAATTTATTTATTTAATTTCCCTAACAAATTTATAAGGCTAGGTCTTGTATGCATCCGGGTGCACCTTGCAATCATAGTGCATTTTAGAAGCGTGTGACTTGTTATGCTGAAAAGTGTGACTTATTTACACAGAAAAATACAAATGTTAATATGAGAACATAGTTGCATGCTTCTGTTTGGAATAGTTGCACGTTTCTATTTTGTGTAATTGCATGCTTCTAAAATGCACTATGAGTGCACGGTGCACCCGGTGCACATAAGACCCACTCAATTTATAAGTATTAAATTTGTTCAAGGGAAAAAAAAAACATATCTCAAAATAAAAATTAATACTTTATTCTGACGTCGAAATAAAATATGTAATCGACGGTATGGTATCAGGAAGGCTGTAACTGAACAACTATTCAAGCTAATTAACTAAAGAATTCAGTTATATTTAAGACAAAAATAAATGAACAAATTAATATTAATTATCACAATATTTAACTATTTGTAGTTGATCGAGTCATGGTACGTACGCATACAATTAATTTACATTAATCGTCATTACAAGAGATTTTCAACGTTTGCAAAATTTCCATTTGAAATGAGTTTCAGGCATGAAATGGTATAGAAGAACCAGTAACCTTGGTTGAAAACTTCAACTAGAAACTAAAAAGAGTAAAAGCCAATGAGCTTCATGATGTAAGATGAGTAACATATATATTTAAGATGGTAAAATATTAGCTAAATTTTGTATAAATCAGTTTTCTCTTGCAATTTATTTGCAGTTTGGGTACATTTTTTAATAAGAGTTGATCTCCCATGAACAAGTTTTATAGTATGAAATCAGACTATTTGACCCATTTCAGTTTTCACTCATTTTAATACGCAGTTTAATTTCTAACTCATGCACTTGACTCGTATCTTATTCAGGTTAAGTTCACATGTCCATGAATTAAAAAATACGTTTCATAGCATGAAATTTGTTCACCCTATAATTTGCTTCAAACAATATTAATTTTTTAATTAATTAAAAGGTATAATTTTTTTTAGTAATATAAAATATTAATTGAAAAACAGGTACAAGTACAATGTCACCTGGTTTACACAGGACTAAGTACCAACTCCAAAATATTAAATGAGCTGCGAGATGAATTCAAACTGAATCTTAGTATTTAAGAAACTCTCTCATGATATAAAAGTCGTTATATTTAATTCAGAAATATATAAAAGTGTGAAAACGGCATTTTTGGCATCATTTCTCAGGCTAATGCTTAGACCAAGTACAAGTTACATATAATTAACAATATATATATTTTTTCTTTTCTAAAGTCATCATCCCATTTGCTGATAAATTCTAACTGTTTTATTCTATATATATATTAGAGCTAGAGCTAGTTTGAAGAATTAGTTGGGAAGAATTAATGGAGAAATACATGAGTAAGGTGATTGTGTGTGTGTTGATAATCTGTACGGTACTTGTGAGGAGCGGAGAGGGGCAGCTTAGGCAGAACTTCTACGCCTCATCTTGTCCGAACCTCGAAAATATTGTAAGACAGGCTGTTGTAACAAAGCTAAGCCAGACATTCGTCACCGTGCCAGCCACCCTTCGCCTCTTCTTCCATGATTGCTTTGTCGAGGTACGTCTTTGGTTAATATCAATTTGCAATATGTACAATTTTTTTAACCCGATTGCAACTTATATAAATTTGTTTTAGTTGATTGCAAGCTAAAAAGTAGTTGGGGTTGCAATCGATTAATTTTGTATAATATATAGGTTGAAATCTGATTAGAAAAAATTGTACTTGTTACAAAATGTTAATTTTGTTTGGTACGGGTTGAAATCAGATAAAAAAGAATTGTACACGTTACAAAATGATAAAATGTTAATTTTGTACAGTATAAGTTGAAATCAGATAAATAAAAATTGTACATTTACAAGTTGATAAAAATACCATTGTACATGTTGCAAATTGATATTTATCTTATGAGCGAGTCTCATGTGCATCCAGGTGCATCGTAAACTCATGGTGCATTTTAGAAACATGTAACTTATTATAATGAAATATGTAACTTATTTACACTGAACCGTGCAAATATTTTTCCATATTAATAGTTGCACGGTTCAATGTAAACAAATTGTATCTTTCAGTATAACAAGTTGTATGTTTCTAAAATGCGCTATGAGTGTACAGATGCACTTAAATACATACAAGACTTAACCTTATTCTTATATATGTTTATGTTATATGTCTATTTATAATTTGATTAATGATATTTTGTCCAATTTTTTATTCCGATTACAACCTAAAATATAATATAGACTGCAATCGAATAAAATAAATCGTATTACGTTGCAAATTACTATAATTGCAAATAAATGTTAACCCTATATCTAATTATTTTTATTTTGATTTCTTCATTTAATTTTGTGATTTTGAGGGCATCTTTTAGGGGTGTGATGCGTCAGTACTAATTGCTTCACCGAATAACGATGCGGAAAAGGACGCACCAGATAATCTTTCGTTAGCAGGAGATGGGTTCGACACTGTGAATAAGGCAAAACAAGCGGTAGAGGCTCAATGTCCTAATACTGTTTCCTGTGCCGACATTTTAACTATCGCGACTAGGGACGTCGTCTTCCTGGTAATCTCTTATTATCGCCTTTAATTTCCCTTATGATTTTTATATTCAACATCAAATTTCTCGTCAGTTATTTTGATTTAAATTGAGGAAGAAAAGGGGTTTAGGTGTACAAAAATAAAAATCAGGTGCACTGCGCAATTAAAAAGTGTAATTTGTTTTATTAAAACTTGCAAATTTTTATAATGAAACATGCAACTTAATTTTACTGACACTAATTATATGTTTCATTGTAAATAAATTTTATATTTTAATACAATAAGTTTCATATATTAAAAATACTTTTGAATTACAAGGTATACCTAATTCACAAAAGACATGTTAAAAAAGACTTTTTCATGTATATATACACACATATAACTAATCATAGAATAACTAATCATAGAAAGATATTACTTAAAGAATTCGGTGGGGTTTGATTTTCCCAAGTCACATATTGCTCAAAATCAAATTGAGGTGTAACATTGACTTTACTAAATTATTATTATTATTTATTACTATTATTAATCTAATAATAAATGAACTATATCAAATTTGTATCACTTTTATACATTACGTTGGCTAGTGAAGGCCTGTTTTCACTCTTTAATCAAATAGTGCAGAAGTGTTTTTTTTTTTTGCTAGTGGGTGTGAAACTTAAAAAAAAATCATTTTCATCTCAAATTGTGCTTCAAAAATACTAGCTGAATTCATCATATTTATTGTGGTGTCATGTATTAATCAGTTAATCTCTCATGAATCAGGTCTATGCGATGAATTTGAATTATTTGATCAATTTTATCTATTCCAATATATTTTTCCAAACCCAATAAACTTGACCCGTATTATATCCTGGATAGGTTCACATGTCCATAAATTAAAAACAAGGCTCATAACATGAACGAGGTCTATAAAATTTTTTGTCAAAATTAATTTGGGTGAATCAAATATGATTTTCAGGCGGGAGGACCCGCGTACAACGTAGAATTGGGAAGGCGGGACGGATTAGTCTCCCAAGCCTCTCGGGTCACGGGAAACCTACCCGAACCCAATTTCCATCTCGCGGAACTCAACGCAATGTTCACAAGCCACAACCTCTCTCAGACCGACATGGTCGCACTTTCGGGGTGCCACACACTCGGGTTCTCCCATTGCGACCGTTTCGCAAACCGAATCTACTCCTTCACTCCTTCCAACCCGGTCGACCCGACCCTGGACCCGGCCTACGCCCAGCAGCTGATGCAGGCGTGCCCCCAAAATGTGGACCCCACCATAGCCATAAACATGGATCCTGAAACCCCACAGAACTTTGATAATGTCTACTTTCAGAATCTGGTTGCCGGGAAAGGTCTGTTTACGTCGGACCAAGTGTTGTTTACTGACCCGGCTTCCCAGCCTACGGTTCTGGATTTCGCGCGAAGTGGGGGTGATTTTAACGGGGCTTTTATTACTGCGATGACCAAGCTCGGAAGGGTTGGGGTTAAAACGGGGAATCAGGGAGAAATACGAACCGATTGCAGCAGATTCAATTCGTGAAATGTAAAGTTTGGGAATGATTTGGTACCTGGGAATAATTTGTCTACTGTTTTTCATGTACAGTGGTTGCTGCAGTTTGTTGCATGTCGATCGAATAAGAAATTTGGATACACTCTGGTTGTGCAGGAAAATATAATAACGTGAGATAGTTAATAAGTGCGTTAATTGTTATTACAAAAAATATATATAAATACATGTCAATTGTTTCTTGTGTAAAACCATCCATGCGGTTATGCAACATTACTTACATATACTCATCTTCTTTCTAATTTCTTTTCTTCTCCAGAGAAGTAAACTTAATGGAAGCAGCAATTCAGGGGCGATTAGTTCAAAAAGTTTCAATGCGAATAAGAGATGAACAATTCACTTTTTACTTCATATAGGGTAATTAAATAGAAAAAATATTAATTATTATCACCACTTATTTTAAAATTAGAGCAAAACACTACCATTTCAATCATTATTCTTACTGTAACTCACATTTTCTCATTCTCATCGAAGAACTTGAACCAAGTGACCCTCGGTAGTTATCCCAAAAATCATTTTTCATTCAAAATTAATAGAAAATGGAAATATTAAGATACAACATTTAACAAACTCAGCCTACAAATGGTAAATGAGTACAAGGAGAGTTAATGTACAAACATAGCTTCTGATCTCAATCAGACTTACCCACGGGAACTTCTGTAGAGATGAGCATAGACTGGCTTCGTTCGACGCACTAGAATCATGCTCAAAACAACCGCAACGATGCAAAGTCCAGACATGATGAGAGAAGTCACGAAGAAGCAAATTGCACCATCGCACTTGAGAGGATCATCAGCAGACACGAATCTTGAAAACGACGATAATATCCCTTGACCCTGAGGCTGCCCATGACCTTGTTTCTCAGCTTCCCTGTCGTATATGCTACTGGCAATTAAACCCGAGAATACTAAAGAACCAGCCGGGTTTGCTAGAGTCAGAAAATTGTACAAAGCTCCAAACTTTTTCAAACCGAATAACTCGGAGGCAGCAGCCGGTACAATGGCCCAGTGTGACCCGTACCCGAGACCCACAAGAAGAGTTCCCAAGTACATTGCCCCGGGCCAACCCATAGCAAAGAAGAAATGCCCAATCGCCATTATTACTTGGGCAGCCGCCATGGCTACTGGCCTTGGTATGCATAATCTTTGTTCCATATCACAAATATTTTTTGTAAGAAAACAACTCAACATCCACTTACGGGGAAAAAAAGATGATTTGTGGTTGTAAAAGAGGGACACTATTGTAAATTAAGGAAAATACTTTTTATTTATGTAAATGTAAGTTAAATTGCACTAATTTGATCTACATTTACATAAATTAAAAGTATTAACCTGTTTGGGCCAATTTAGGCTACACTAACATATATTAAAAAATTATTGTCCTTAATTTACAGGCTCGTAAACATAATGTCCTTCTTTTGCAACTCCCAAAGTCACAAGATCAAGTCTTGTGTGAGACTGTCTCATCGTGTGACGGGTATCACTTTTCAATAGAAATGTTATCACTTTTTAAAGTAAGTAATAACTTAAATAAAAACATTTAAAATGTATGATTTTAAGGTAAAAGTTTGTAAAGATACATTTTACATTGACATATGATAACATTTCTATTGAAAAATGTGAGTCGCACGGTGAGATGGTCCAACATAAGTTTTTGCCAAAAAAAATCCCTCTATTTAGATGATGAGAATTGAAACGTATAATACCTGACAATTTTCTCAGAGAAGTAACCACCACCTATGCAGCCTAGAAAGTTCCAGATGCTGATCATTGAAACGAATACATGCGTATTATTGTACCCCAAGGATTGACTCATATGACCCAAATTATCGATCACAGTCAAGCCAGAACCAGAACCTAACAGAAGAGAGAAAAATATAAGCCAAAAATCAGCTTTTATCAATGCCTCCATTAAAGTGAAGTCCTCTCCTCTGTGTGGCCTTCTTTTCTTGATTCTGACTGCTCCTTCTGCTGCTGCTTGGGCCAATTTCGACTGAAGTTGAGCAATTCTCTTTTGCCTCTCCGAAGCAGGAAGCAAATCCACTTCTTTCGGCTTTTCATCTTCAATTTCACTAAATATGATATCATGCGCATCTTCTTCAGATATGCTGGGCCCCTGTGTATGTTGGTCGGGTAAAAGTGCCTCTTCCACTGATGATCTTGGCTCCCGATAAAAATGTAATGTAACAGGTATGACAATGGGAATCAACAGAAGGACGAATAGAACCACCGTGAAGATTGTAATAACAGTGTGGCTTATATCAACTAGATCTTCTACAAGCATGTCTCCCATCAAATACGAAGCCAGCACGAGGCATACGCCATAGATGATACAGAAGCTAAACCCATCAGATGACCTTATTTGTTTGTGACCTCCGACGGGCCTTACGATGAACATTACAGCAATAACGACCATTATGGTTCCGACTGCAACCATGAATATAAGCGAAGCATGATCTGGAGAATGCATGACTGCATATATCTGAGTCAAAATGGCCCCACACAAGCCAGCAAAGCCTTTGAGTATTCCCATTATAGGACCACGACTTTTGGGGAAGTTTTGCACACAAGAGACGAGTGTGACAGTGTTGAAGTAGGTCTCACCGTTTGTTCCTAGAAAGATGAGAACACACATCTGCGTACAAAAGTGATTGACTTGTCTAAATTAAATTTGAATGAAACATGAGATATCATGCTTTACTTTTCCGAAGAAAGTACTTATGACACAGTAAAGTCTAGTTACAAATTTTTTTTTGATCGGACAAAGTTAGTTATTAGTAGTTAGTACACCAAGCACCCTAAACACTCCACAAATTCACCAAGTCACCTTATAACTCCCAAAACTTCAATTCATTCCCAAAGGGAATCGAACCTGGGTCTCCCACTCAATTGAGGAACCCAGTGGCTAGGTGGGCTAAGCCACCTGGTTAGTCTAGTTACAAAATATTGGGTACAAGAGTGAAAATTAACCAGTTTGATGATAAATAATAGATACTACGGTAACAACTCCAGTTCACTCATAATTTATCCAAACTATCTTGCGCTTTCGAAAGGACAATTTCGAAATATAAACTATTTGATCTCTCCTTCCCTAGTGAAAATCTGAAAAGGGAAAAAAGAAGGCTTTGAAAGCCTAAAAAATGACCAAGAATATAAAATCTACTTTAGTAATTTTGGATCCTAAGATGCTGGATGTCAAAAGGGTTTCTAGTTAAGCACAATATTAATTACATTACTTTGAGTAAGCTATAAAGTCAAATGATGATACCACTATAAGCAAGAAACACAATCAGTAAATATAAATATTTTATGCCAAAAAGAGCAAACAAAAAACGCAACAAAACTAAATATTTCACAAGAACGAACAGTGAAAGATCAAGCTCCACGCCTGACACTGAGAACAATTCAAGAAACCCAGAACAGGGGACTAGAATTACAACCCTAAACTTTTCTAATAAAGATTGAATTTTTAAGATAAGTTCAGCAAAAGAGATCAAACAATCAACAATTCCTGACCAAAACAAATCGAACCGCAAGAATTTGCCTAAAACCAATCACCAATCCCCAATAGGAAAAAATTATATGCATACACACATACTTTGACAAGAAGCAGTAGCAAGTCAACGAATCAAAAAAGGTGAAAATGATGATGAAAATCAATGTAAAAAAGCATGATACTCACAACCCATAGTGGCAAAACAAGGCTTCTACCAGTGACAACAAGCAAAACCCAACCATATCCAACAAAATTCTGAATTGCACCAATCAGAAGAGCAGCCCACAGTGGCAAAAACTCAGTTAAAGTTCCATCTAAGAACCCAACACTGTCTCCTAAATCTTTAGCCACACCTAGTCTTGCAACTTGTCTCTGATTATAATTTAAAGAACTCTTGATCGTAGGTGAAATGCTTCCAAACAAATATCCAATCCCAGCACAAGATTGTATCCACATTGCAGCTACAAAAACCAGCCATCTATTATTCAAGAATGAAGAAAGCCTCTGGTTGATACAATTCATCGAACAGTTGTGGGACAATCTAAAGTTTTATGAATTTTTCAGTTTTTTTTTATGTAAATGGGATGTTGAATTTTGATTTTGATTTGCTGGGCTTTCTGTTTGGCTTTTATAAAAGGCTGGAGCAATGATGTAATGGTAAAACTGTATTATTGGGTTTATTAGGCACATGATGATGATGATGATGATGATGAATAAGCACATGTCATATGCGTGAGTGAATCGAAATAACCTAATTTTCTGACTATGTTGCTGCAAGCAAACATAAATTTCCCTTATTCCACTGCCAATAGGAAAATATGACTAGGAAATAATAAATGTTTGATTTAAGGGGCCCAATATGACTAAAGACAAATTATCTTGTAAAGAAAACTATAGACATCTTGCATTAATTGAAAGACTAGTCCCACTAGAGAGTACAACAGAGGACACTTGAAGTATTGGTGAATATTTAAACTTCGTCCATTTAAAAGGGGATTTGAATCCTCCGTAGTCTATGTTTTAAAAGCGGAAGAGGAGATCGACACGCGACTCTCAAAAACCCAACAGACACAAAACACTCGACCAAGAAGAAAAACCCAAACAAGCAGAACAACCACCTCAGAATTAGCTTTCTCCAATGAAATTCCCAGGAAGAAAAGATAATGTAATTAGAAGGTAACCTAACACCATCCCAAAACAGCAAAGGTCGAAATTAACCATATAGGGCTAAACCCAATCGAATAGTGACAAACTCAGGGAATATATCATCATAGGACCAAGAACAATTTAAGAAAAACAGCCAAAACACCCCCGGAGATCAAAATCGAACTGCATCAGCCACGAATAAAGGAAAAATAAGTAAAACGCCATTCCTCGGATTTGTAGATTAGGGGGGAACGAGCTCACCACCCTAAATCACATATTGAATGAAACGTATTCAACATTCTTCCTCTATTAACTAAACAAGATGCCAGAAAAGACCAAAGGAACCAAGATCTGAAACAAAAACCGAATACCCAAAGCCCAGAGAAAAAACCACTATCGAATAAGAAACCCAATTCTAGAAAAAATTGTGAAACGCCGATTTGAAATCCCAAAACAAGAACGCCTGAGGTTGCCGGTGAAAAAGACTCCTCAAGAATCCTTCGTGTTTGAAAATTATATGAAATTTCGTCACAATTCGAGACCAAAGCTGTACAAAGACAGAAACTGAACGAAGAATCCTCAGCAATGAAGAAAGAAACGTCACCGATGAGCGAATCCGCCGGTGAAAAACTCAAGGAAGAAACGCCTAAAATAGATCTAGAAGATCACTGGAAAACGGCGATGGAAATTGGAACTGCCGCCCAACGAACCGAATCTAAACCCTAAATCGCTGTTGCATTATCACTTCAAAAAAGCATAATCCGCTATAGAGAATAAATGAAGAAAGTGGGTTTCCACTTGGCCGTCGTTGGAGACGAAGAAACGCTGTCGGAAACCGCCATCGTGGAAAGAAGAGAAAGCAAGCTGTTTAGAGAGCGACTCTCAGGTGGTGTTTGTTTTCAGCCGAGGAGGTCCGGATGGAGGATGAGCCTCTCCTGTTCTGTCCACTTTTCGGATTTTTCACATCCCATCTTCCATCCAAATACACATACATCCTTATTATATATTTATATCTTAAAATTATCACATCATTACTTTTCTTATATCAACTCATTCTCTCTCATACTTTTCTTACAACAATTCATTATCTCTCATACTTTTCTTACACTTTTTTTTCATACAATCATTATCACACTAACTAAAAATAATAAAATAATACATCATCATAATTAAAAAAATATTGATTTGACATAAAGTTCCATTCATCCCTACTACATCCAACCCAAAACAAACAATGAATTACTATTCACGGGATTTTCCCCATCCGGATTTGCCCCATCCACCTCAAGCTCAAAACAAACATACCCTCATTGATTTCCTCTCTCTAAAAGATTTCGAATAGCTATCCTAAAAATATCCATAAATTATATGCATCTATACGTCTACCAGCAGCTAGTAATTTCCAAATTTAATTTAGAAGGGTCTTATAATGTCTCGAACTCAGGACCTCTCGGCTTAGGTAGTGGTGCTTTAACCACTTGAGTTATCCCATTTTGACAGAATAATTTCCAAATTTAATTTGAAAGTGTCTTATAATGTCTCGAACCCAGGACCTCCCGGCTTAGGTAGTGAAGCTCTAACCACTTTATCTATAGAAAGGAAAAATATAGCGAAAAAAAGAGAGAGTATCTCTAATGTAATATCAAACGGTGCTATTTAATAATGAGAAAATTGCAAATAAGTGCAAGTTTCCAAGGCTCATTACTAATAGGTATAAAAAAAAGGTCATTACTATTAGGTTCAAAATCATTGTAATAAGAATATAGTACACCCATAACACAATAAATAAATTAAAAAATAATCGACGAAAGCGGCTATTATGGAGACTTTCAGACTGCAGCGATTCTCTCCCTCACCTAAACAAGAAAAAATTCTGGTGATGTCCCATAAGGAGTACGACAGCGGTATTACCAGGCAAATTTTGAAATTCAAATTCTTCTTCTCTATGTTAGGTCATATTTTTTGAAGCTATCATTTTGTCTATATTGTTTAGGTGTTTTAGGGAAAGAAGAAGACGACGCCTTGTGTACATTCAAATTTGATTTTCAAGATGTCATTATAGGGCCAAAAATCGCAAGGGTATTCGTTCTTGGTGCTCGTTCTTGGTGTTTTTCGAGAATGGGTTCAAAAATAATTGATAGGCCCGGTGGAAAACCCATGAAATGCGGAATAATCATGAAATGCATATAAAAACAGGGGTGAAGGAATGGTAATTCCAGATTTTTCTCTTTTAAGCTCATGTGTTGTGTTTTGCTTATAATCGAATGCATATGACAAGATAAGAACGTAAAGCAGTAAAGAACACAACAATGTATAGTGGTTCGGAGACTCAAGCTCCTACATCCACTCTCCCTGTTCCTAGGGAAATTCCTCCAAAATGGACTTATCACCCTCTCGGGTTCGCCTCTAGATATTTAACGAACTCTCACTCCAACTGGACTTATCACCCTCTCGGGCTCGCTTCTAGATGTTTAACGAGTTCACACTCCTACGGGACTTATCACCCTCTCTCGGGATTGCCTAACAACTACCTCAATTCACCACTAGTTATCTCTTACGAGAATGGGGTTTGGGTTTGGTGTTGTCTCCAACTATAGAGAGATTTTCCCTTACATTTGTTTAGCCTCAATGCTAAAGTTGGGAAAATCTCTCTAAGCTTAGGATACATCGTGGGTTGCTTAGATTGGGTTCTAGAACACTCTTTGAATATATGTGTATATCTACAGACTTGTGTTCTATGGTGGGAAAGCTTGAGTATATGTCTTCTTAGCTCTGTAGCATCGTTTGCTATATTCTCCGCACTTCCACACTTAATTTGATGGAAGATCTTGTATTTATAATGTGGATTTGAATGTTACCGTTAGAGAGAATCACATTCAAATCCATACTATTCTTGTAAGTTCTGCAGCTTCTTCAGGCTGGTTGTCTTCCTCTCATTGGTCCATGTCACCGAAATTCAATTTATATTCCTCGGTTTCTTTTACCTCGGAACATTTCGGTTTATCTTTGAGTATTGATGCATTCTTGAGTCTTGATAATTATCGTGTCTTCGGAGGTTCTCTGAGTCTCAGTGTCTTCAGAGACATTCTGAGTCTTCAAGTTTCTCTGAGTCTTGATTCTCGATTTCTGCACCGAGTCTTGATTTTTCGATTTCATCTTGAGTCTTGATTTCTCGATTTCACAGTCTTGATTCTCGATTTCTGCCACACCGAGTCTTGATTTTTTCTTCATCTATCGAGTCTTGATTCTCGATCTCATCTTGAGTCTTGATTCTCGATCTCAAAATGAGTCTTGATTCTCGGTTTCACTTCGAGTCTTGAAAACTTTCGATTTCATCTTTGAAACTTCATTTCTTCAAAACTTCTTGAGTCTTGAAATCTTGAGAATCTATCATGATCTATATCTCTGTGACTATACATTGTGCAAATAACATCCCGAACACTCTAAAAAGCCCGAATCCTCGACTCATCTATCAAGATTATCCCTAACATGTCATACTCGGGGTTTTGGGATCTAATCAAAATCTTCTTTATTAAATTCATTTCCCAACAATTTCCCCCTTTTTGATGATGCCAAAACCATCTTGTTACAAAAACACTTAACCTATACTCAGGTTTCAGGTTTTCCTATTACAATACAAGAATGACAAATCTCTTAATAATTTCACAATAAATCTCCCAACAATTTCACAACACATCATAAGGCATATCAAATATAAAGACATGTAAAAAGATAATGAGATATTATCTTTGAGCATAAAGATAAAGTTTCATTGATTGTATGATATCAGTTACAGATTACAATGAACTTATCAAAAGTAAAGACAAAAACATAAAGAATTACAAGAGTCTTCAGTCTTGGTCTTCAGTCTTCTTTGATCTTAAGCTCGGCTCCTGGCCTCAGGTCTATCTGAGCCTCAGTGTCTTCAGTGACATACTGAGTCTCAGGTTTCTTGATTCAATGGATCTTATCTCGATCGAGCATATCGACACTCAGTGGACCGAGTTCATTCTTCCGACATCGAACATCCTGACCCTCAGGTCACTTTAATTACTGAGTCTCAGATCAGTTTTGCTTACTGAGTCTCATATCAGTTTTACTTACTGAGTCTCAGATCAGTTTTACTCAGGCTATTTGATTTCTTCTTTGCCTGATTTGATTAGCTCGACTGACCAGATCAACACATCTTCAGATCAACATATCAGGATAGCATCAGGTAAGTACATCATATCAGGTTGGCATATCAGTTTATCATATCTGATCTCGATCACGTCTGATCTTGATCAGTCTCATCTGCTCATCATCATATCTGATCTCGATCACGTCTGATCTTGATCAGTCTCTTTTGCTCATCTTCTGATTTGGTAACCTTCTCTTGATTCTTTGGCTTTTAGCTTTTCTTTACTTTTGAAAATATTGCCTGACTCATCATCGGTTGACTCGAACTCATCTAACTCATCGATCTCGATCGGTCTAAATCTCTGACCTCATCTCGATCTCGATCATCTACTTCTGATTTCGTGAGTTCCCCCTCAACCTGTTCTTTCGTTCCCCCTCAACTTGTTATCTGTAAATTAGCTTCAATAACACAAGTTGATAATGTTTTGACATAAATCATCAAAACAAAAATATCCCAACAAGAACGCCAAAACATTAAAATATATGTATTTTTAAAGAAACGGGTTTTCCTTTAAAAAATCAGTTCAGGTGGTCACTCTAAAATTAGTGAACCTTTTGAACTCCTGCTCTGATACCAATTGATAGGCCCGGTGGAAAACCCATGAAATGCGGAATAATCATGAAATGCATATAAAAATAGGGGTGAAGGAATGGTAATTCAAGATTTTTCTCTTTTAAGCTCATGTGTTGTGTTTTGTTTATAATCGAATGCATATGACAAGATAAGAACGTAAAGCAGTAAAGAACACAACAATTTATAATGGTTCGGAGACTCAAGCTCCTACATCCACTCTCCCTGTTCCTAGGGAAATTCCTTCAAACTGGACTTATCACCCTCTCGGGTTCGCCTCTAGATATTTAACGAGCTCTCACTCCAACTGGACTTATCACCCTCTCGGGCTCGCTTCTGGACTTATCACCCTCTCGGGCTCGCCTCTAGATGTTTAACGAGTTCACACTCCTACGGGACTTATCACCCTCTCTTGGGATTGCCTAACAACTACCTCACTTCACCACTAGTTATCTCTTACGAGAATGGGGTTTGGGTTTTGTGTTGTCTCCAACTATGGTGAGATTTTCCCTTACATTTGTTTAGCCTCAATGCTAAAGTTGGGAAAATCTCTCTAAGCTTAGGATACATCGTGGGTTGCTTATATTGGGTTCTAGAACACTCTTTGAATATATGTGTATATCTACAGACTTGTGTTCTATGGTGGGAAAGCTTGAGTACATGTCTTCTTAGCTCTGTAGCATCGTTTGCTATATTCTCCGCACTTCCACACTTAATTTGATGGAAGATCTTGTATTTATAGTGTGGATTTGAATGTTACCGTTGGAGAGAATCACATTCAAATCCATACTATTCTTGTAAGTTCTGCAGCTTCTTCAGGCTGGTTGTCTTCCTCTCATTGGTCCACGTCAGCTGAATTCCAACGGCTATATTCCTCAGTTTCTTTACCTCGGAACATTTCAGGTTTATACTGAGTATTCAGTACATTACTGAGTCTTCAATAATTACTGTGTCTTCAGGGTTCTCTGAGTCTTAGTGTCTTCAGAGACATTCTGAGTCTTAGTGTCTTCAGAGACATTCTGAGTCTTCAGGTTTCTCTGAGTCTTGATTCTCGATTTTCTGCTTTGAGTCTTGATTTTCGATTTCATCTTGAGTCTTGATTTCTCGATTTCACCTGAGTCTTGATTCTCAGTTTCAAAATGAGTCTTGATTTTTCGATTTCATCTTGAGTCTTGATTCTCGATCTCATCTTGAGTCTTGATTCTCGATCTCATAATGAGTCTTGATTCTCGATTTCTGCTTGAGTCTTGAAACCGGTTTCATCTTTGAAACCGGTTTCTTGAAACTTCTTGAGTCTTGAGAATCTTGAAATCTATCATGATCTATATCTGTTGACTATACATTGTCACGGATAACATCACGAACACTCTAAAAAGCTGAATCGACTCATCTATCAAGATTATCTGAACATGTCATACTCAGGGGTTTTGGGATCTAATAAAAATCTTCTTTATTAAGACAATGCGATCGAAGACTACATCGGTAGATCGATCGATTATCCGATCGAAGTCGGCTCACACACAGTGTTAACCAAAATGGTACACCAGACTATACGAATATTCTACAAGAAGAATATCAAACGTCAATTAGACAAATAATGAAGTGTTGTACTCGTGATGCCAATGAGAGAGCGACACGTGCACAAAAAGAGCTGACAATTTGGGATTCGACGCTGCGGAGATAAACGACGCTAATCATGCCTTCGGCCACGCCGATATTCGAAGCACGTCACATCAAATCCTACAAACCTACCAAATATAGCCAGAAATTCAAATTGCTCTCCAATGGCTCTTTGATTTTGTGGTCTATAAAATGGGATTGCTCATCAAAGTGAAGAACAGCGGAAAGAGCGGAACAACAGAAATCATACGGAAATTATCAAGAAGCAAAAACTATAGTAGAATTTCCGCTCGAAGAACACAAAATTTGAAGATTATTCTTAAGTGTTTATCCCATTGTTCTTAGCATAGAAATCTCATCCTCTAGCTTTTGGCTACATAAACACTAGGATAGATTTCCAGTTGGAACCACAACAAATCTTTACCCAAACTCAAAAGTTAGGTTAAGTTTGTTTTGCAAGATTTCAGACTAGGGATTCTAGTTCTGATTTCTGGGATCGGTTGAGTGTGAACTCGATAAACATCTGTTGGGTGTTGGACTAACACATTAAACTAAGTCCAGTCGGTTAAGTTGGTTTAGTTAGTGCCCCTTGTGATAGGGAAGAGTGGACGTAGGACCGATTGTCTGAACCACTATAAAAAATCTTGTGTGCATTTACTTGCTCTTTATTGCTTTACACTATTACACACAACTGAGCTTAAAACTGTATACATATTCTGAGTTAATACCAGTCTGCACCAAGCAACTGATCTGATCAGGTTGACAACTTAGTCAGCCGATTGAAAACTGACTTGAGAATCTGAATTGATAAAACTGGTTTTTCACACGGGTACAAACTAGCTTCCGCACAATCAGTTAAACTGACAGATATCTAACTGATCTGCCCTCAGGCGCTCAGTAAGATTGAATATCAGTCTAAACTGATTCACTCGCACTCTGATCAGGCAAACTGCAATCACACCTGATCCACACGAAAAAGTTTTCAAAAGTCTATTCACCCCTCCCCTCTAGACTTCTGCCCTCACGAAACCCGTTTGGGACCTACAAGTGGTATCAGAGCAGTGGTTCTACAGACCACTGGCTTTGAGTATCATCGGTTCTTAAGGAAGAATCTTTGTGGTCACTTGAACTAATCTTGAAAAACCGTTTTCAAAACTCATTCGTTTTAAAAATCACTATCAGCATGGATAATACTTCTGGTATGTATCATGATTTGCCTAAATTTTCCATTGATGAGTATGCAGACTGGACAATATACATGTGCAACCATCTGGGATCAATAAGTGGCAGAATGATGGAAGTCATTGAACGAGGACCCATCATCATCTATCATGACAACCCAGCTGTTGGAGGTGATCCAGATTTTGCAGTTGGAATCCTTGTCCGTAAGAGTCCTGCCCTGATGGATGCAGAAGAAAGAAAGCTGTATACACTGGATACAATAGCCAGGCATATAATCATGAAGACGATGGACAAGATAACCAAAGAAAAGATAAAGTATCTCAAGACAGCTAAACAGATGTGGGATATGCTTGCTGAGATGTGTGAAGGAAATGATCAGATTAAAGATAGCAGACTGCAAGCTGAACTGGTGAAGTTCGAGAAACTCAAGATGCTGCCAAATGAAACCATCAATGAGCTCGATGGGAGAATCACCATGTCAGTCAACAAGCTACGAGAACTTGGACAAGAGATGTCAGATAAAGACATCAATTATAAGATCTTGAGATCTCTTACCAAGAAGTGGGACATGAAAGTCACGGTAATCAAGGATTGTCAAGATATTGCCAAGATGAAGCCAAGCAGCCTGTTCCTAAGTCTTTAAAGCCCATGAGTTCGATCTAATCGAAAGAGGGCAAGAAGAAGAAGACGAGTCGCCTGCTGAAGCCACAACCTCCACATCAAAATCAGTTGCATTCAAAGCAACCAACAGCAGATCAAAGGCTACTGAACCTATTGGAAACATAATAAGCCAAGCTGAACAGATCGCTTTGCTTACCAGGAAACTTGAAAAATCTAACATTCAACTTGGTAAGTATCGCAGATTTCACAGGGATTATCAAGACAGCAGAGGAAGAAATAGGAGGCCAGCTGACAGATCTCCAGAAAGGACCAGATCTGATGACCGAAGGGATCACAGAGAAGATAAGAAAAGAGATGATCGGTCTGATGAGAGAAGAGACAACAGATCTGAGAGAAGAAGTTCAGATTACAATCAGAAAAGAAAGTCACCTGACAGATCCTACAAACGGAGTGACTCACCTGGCAGGAGAAGTTCCGTAGATCGTGGATCATGCTTCAACTGTGAGAAACCAGGTCACTACAACGCCGACTGCCCAGACCTGACTCCAAGAGAAAGAGAAGAGAAGCAGAACAGAAGAGAGCAATGCTATAGAGACAGAAAAGCCATGGTTGCTGACACATCAGGAATCGATGATTCTTATCTGCCTTCTGAGGATTCTGGCTACTCATCAGTAGAGGACTTCTGTCTGATAAGCAATGCTGATGATTTCTACGACCATGAAGATCTGATATTCTCCTCAGATGATGAAATCTGTCTGATGGCTAAGGAGGAAGACCAATCTGAGGTAACCTCTAAACCTTCTGCTTTTTCAATTTCCACACCAGCTATAATTAGCACACCTGCTGGAGAGATTGACTTGCAGCTCTATTATGAGCAATTGCTTGATGATCTCTCTAACGCAGTAGACACTTATACAATAGTGGAAGCTGAAAACGATAAGCTAAGGATAAAAAATACTCAGCTTGTTAAAGAGAATGCTGTCAGTAAAGCAGCTGAACTGAAATCAGCTAAAGCTGCTCAGAAGGTAACTGAAGAACCGAAAGTTCTAAAAGTTAAATCTTCTGATCAGGAGAAGCAGATTAAAGAACAACTAGCAATCAATAAACAGCAAGCTGGTGATTTCAAAATCCTACAAGCTAAGTTTGATGAACTCTTCCGACTACATGAGAGTCTGAAATCTACTGAGGATAGTTTACTTTAGAAAATAGAGGTTTTCACGAAATCATCAAAAACCATTCAGGATATGAACAACTATTTTCGAACGCCAACTAATAAGAAGGAAATTGGGTATGAGAACCTTTCTACATCCTCAAAAGCCCCGTCTGGTTCACTTCAAAAAGGTGTAATCAAACGAGTTTCTGACATAGATACACAAAAAGCAAAATATGTGTCTGATAAGGGAAAGAGACCTGCTGAACAAGTAAGGCAAGTGCCTAATCAGAAAGGGAGTAGAAATGGACCCCAACTGATTAAGCATCAGCCGAGGAATCAACAGAAGAACCCAGTTCTTCTGAAGAGACCTCAACCTGATTAGCAGATTAGGTATCAGAAGAGACAACCTGTCAAAAGGAAATCTAATCTGAAACCTAATCAGGGTCAGCTGCCTAACAAGCAAGCTAAAGGTAAACTGCCAAGACCATTTATGCCAAAAAGATATGAATTTTTTAATGGTAGCAGTCGTACCTACCCTTACAATCAGAGACCTAGGGCTACTGCACCTGAGCCTCACTGGGTTAAAAGAAGACAAACTGTAAAGAAAAATCCCAAGTCTTCTGATTCACTCAAGGCTCGCACAAATAATCATACTAATCAGAATGCATATAAAGAGACGTATGATTATGTTGATGTTTATGGGAGATAAATCAGGCCTTCTGATCTATCTGAGTACAATAGAAGTGCCCTATTTGTGTGGATCCCTAAAACCACCACTAACCCCTTAGGACCCAATTCTAAAGGGGTACCTAAAGCCCGATTCGATTGCAGGTTCACGTGGGTTTGGCCAACAAAGAAGGTGTACAAGCAACTATCTACACCAAGCAACTGATCTGATCAGGTTGACAGCTTAGTCAGCCGATTGAAAACTGACTTGAGAATCTGAATTGATAAAACTGGTTTTTCACACGGGTACAAACTAACTTCCGCACCATCAGTTAAACTGACAGATATCTAACTGATCTGGCCTCAGACGCTCAGTAAGATTGAATATCAGTCTAAATTGATTCACTCGCACTCTGATCAGGCAAACTGCAATCACACCTGATCCACACGAAAAAGTTTTCAGAAGTCTATTCACCCCTCCCCTCTAGACTTCTGCCCTCACGAAACCCGTTCGGGACCTACAAGTGGTATCAGAGCAGTGGTTCTACAGACCACTGGCTTTGAGTATCATCGGTTCTTAAGGAAGAATCTTTGTGGTCACTTGAACTGATCTTGAAAAACCGTTTTCAAAACTCATTCGTTTTAAAAATCACTATCAGCATGGATAATACTTCTGGTATGTATCATGATTTGCCTAAATTTTCCATTGATGAGTATGCAGACTGGACAATATACATGTGCAACCATCTGGGATCAATAAGTGGCAGAATGATGGAAGTCATTGAACGAGGACCCATCATCATCTATCATGACAACCCAGCTGTTGGAGGTGATCCAGATTTTGCAGTTGGAATCCTTGTCCGTAAGAGTCCTGCCCTGATGGATGCAGAAGAAAGAAAGCTGTATACACTGGATACAATAGCCAGGCATATAATCATGAAGACGATGGACAAGATAACCAAAGAAAAGATAAAGTATCTCAAGACAGCTAAACAGATGTGGGATATGCTTGCTGAGATGTGTGAAGGAAATGATCAGATTAAAGATAGCAGACTGCAAGCTGAACTGGTGAAGTTCGAGAAACTCAAGATGCTGCCAAATGAAACCATCAATGAGCTCGATGGGAGAATCACCATGTCAGTCAACAAGCTACGAGAACTTGGACGAGAGATGTCAGATAAAGACATCAATTATAAGATCTTGAGATCTCTTACCAAGAAGTGGGACATGAAAGTCACGGTAATCAAGGATTGTCAAGATATTGCCAAGATGAAGCCAAGCAGCCTGTTCCTAAGTCTTAAAGCCCATGAGTTCGATCTGATCGAAAGAGGGCAAGAAGAAGAAGACGAGTCGCCTGCTGAAGCCACAACCTCCACATCAAAATAAGTTGCATTCAAAGCAACCAGCAGCAGATCAAAGGCTACTGAACCTATTGGAAACATAATAAGCCAAGCTGAACAGATCGCCTTGCTTACCAGGAAACTTGAAAGATCTAACATTCAACTTGGTAAGTATCGCAGATTTTACAGGGATTATCAAGACAACAGAGGAAGAAATAGGAGGCCAGCTGACAGATCTCCAGAAAGGACCAGATCTGATGACCGAAGGGATCACAGAGAAGATAAGAAAAGAGATGATCGGTCTGATGAGAGAAGAGACAACAGATCTGAGAGAAGAAGTTCAGATTACAATCAGAAAGGAAAGTCACCTGACAGATCCTACAGACGGAGTGACTCACCTGGCAGAAGAAGTTCCGTGGATCGTGGATCATGCTTCAACTGTGAGAAACCAGGTCACTACAGCGCCGACTGCCCAGACCTGACTCCAAGAGAAAGAGTAGAGAAGCAGAACAGAAGAGAGCAACGCTATAGAGACAGAAAAGCCATGGTTGCTGACACATCAGGAATCGATGATTCTTATCTGCCTTCTGAGGATTCTGGCAACTCATCATTAGAGGACTTCTGTCTGATAAGCAATGCTAATGATTTCTTTGACCATGAAGATCTGATATTCTCTTCTGATGATGAAATCTGTCTGATGGCTAAGGAGGAAGACCAATCTGAGGTAACCTCTAAACCTTCTGCTTTTTCAATTTCCACACCAGCTATAATTAGCACACCTGCTGGAGAGATTGACTTGCAGCTCTATTATGAGCAATTGCTTGATGATCTCTCTAACGCAGTAGACACTTATACAATAGTGGAAGCTGAAAACGATAAGCTAAGGATAAAAAATACTCAGCTTGTTAAAGAGAATGCTGTCAGTAAAGCAGCTGAACTGAAATCAGCTAAAGCTGCTCAGAAGGTAACTGAAGAACCGAAAGTTCTAAAAGTTAAATCTTCTGATCAGGAGAAGCAGATTAAAGAACAACTAGCAATCAATAAACAGCAAGCTGGTGATTTCAAAATCCTACAAGCTAAGTTTGATGAACTCTTCCGACTACATGAGAGTCTGAAATCTACTGAGGATAGTTTACTTTAGAAAATAGAGGTTTTCACGAAATCATCAAAAACCATTCAGGATATGAACAACTATTTTCGAACGCCAACTAATAAGAAGGAAATTGGGTATGAGAACCTTTCTACATCCTCAAAAGCCCCGTCTGGTTCACTTCAAAAAGGTGTAATCAAACGAGTTTCTGACATAGATACACAAAAAGCAAAATATGTGTCTGATAAGGGAAAGAGACTCCTTTGAACAAGTAAAAAAAGTGCCTGTCGAAAAGGGAGTAGAAATGGACCCCAATCGATTAAGCATCGGTAGAAATCAATGAAAGAACCCGTTTCTTCCAAGAGACCTCAACTCGATTAGCGATTAGGGTATCGGAAAGAGACAACTGTCAAAAGGAAATCTAATCAGAAACCTAATCAGGGTCAGCTGCCTAACAAGCAAGCTAAAGGTAAACTGCCAAGACCATTTATGCCAAAAAGATATGAATTTTTTAATGGTAGCAGTCGTACCTACCCTTACAATCGAGAGACTAGGGCTATTCTCACTTTTTGAGCCTCACGGGTTAAAAGAAGACAAACCGGAAAGAAAAAATCCCAAGTCTTCTGATTCACTCAAGGCTCGCACAAATAATCATACTAATCAGAATGCATATAAAGAGACGTATGATTATGTTGATGTTTATGGGAGATAAATCAGGCCTTCTGATCTATCTGAGTACAATAGAAGTGCCCTATTTGTGTGGATCCCTAAAACCACCACTAACCCCTTAGGACCCAATTCTAAAGGGGTACCTAAAGCCCGATTCGATTGCAGGTTCGCGTGGGTTTGGCCAACAAAGAAGGTGTACAAGCAACTATCTACACCAAGCAACTGATCTGATCAGGTTGACAGCTTAGTCAGCCGATTGAAAACTGACTTGAGAATCTGAATTGATAAAATTGGTTTTTCACACGGGTACAAACTAACTTCCGCACCATCAGTTAAACTGACAGATATCTAACTGATCTGGCCTCAGACGCTCAGTAAGATTGAATATCAGTCTAAATTGATTCACTCGCACTCTGATCAGGCAAACTGCAATCACACCTGATCCACACGAAAAAGTTTTCAGAAGTCTATTCACCCTCCCCTCTAGACTTCTGCCCTCACGAAACCCATTCGGGACCTAAATTTGTGGTTGTGCTTGGTTCATAAATGCCAAGCTACAAAAATGAACTAACTTTTTCATCATATCAAAAGCCGATTTTGCACATTCATGCATAAGTAAGTTGGTTGATAGTGAGACTAGGTGTTTGGGTCCCAGGATAATTGGGAATATTTTGTTACAAGATGTGAGGTTAAAACCATCAACTAGTGGGAAGGATATCATGAACACACTTCAAAACTCGTATGGTTTACACATCCCATATTGGAAAGCATGGCGCACGTATGAAGCCACTACGGAACAAATTATCGGAATCTATAATGAGTCTTATGATCATCTCCGATGGTACTACGTCGCTATTGTACGTACGAATGTAGGTATTCAAAATCTTATAACGTTAGTTGCTCAATTTTGTTGCTTTACAAATGTGTTTTTATCAATAAACTGATAATTGGATTATGAAATATGTTGTTTCTTTTTGTATAGGAGTATCGTTTTACTGGAGATCAATCCCAAATCACATGCTTTTGAGCGTGTTTTCATTGCGTTTAAGGCATGTCTAGATGCATTCAAGAAGTGTCGTCCAAGGCTCTTTATAGATGGGACATTCATGATAGGACGTGCAAAGAATACTCTACTAATAGCAACTGCGAAGGACGGTAACAACGGTGATATTTTTGAAATCCCTAAACACTATGTTCTCAAATAAAAGTTATAAAAAATCTAGTTTTGTGCAGTTCTAAGGTTTCGGCAATGTCCCGTTACGAATGCAGTTTTATTAGTTTTCTGTATTATAAATCATTTTTAACACAACCCTTGTTTATTTAATTTTGTTATTGGAATGTTTTTGATAAATTTATAGGCTATATGGAAATATGTTGTAGTATTATAAATGCCACATTTATTTTCGAATCTGATTGTACAATGCCACATTTTATTTTGTTATCTTTTTACGGCTGCTGCCTGTTGCATTTGCCATCGTCTCTGCGGAGAATACCAACAACTGGAGATGGTTCCTAGAGAAGCTACGCAATTGTGTGCACCATGAAAGAGAGATTTGTTACATATCCGACAGGCAAGGATGAAAATATCGCTATCGCAAGTAATATCACAATCTTAATTTTATGGATATATTGATGGATATATCGATATCGCAATTTTTTTTTAAAAATGACGGAAATTATGTTAAAAATTTGAAATTTTGACATGAAATTTTACAGGTTATTATTACACACAATTATGCATACATTTCATTTAAAATCACAATAAAATAACATGTTTAAATAAAAAAATATTAGAATTAAACTATATAATCATTGTCTTTCAAAAAACAGCTGACAATACAATACATAATACAATACAAAATGACTACAATTACATGATAAAATATAATTAGTACCAAAATGATGACCTATGAGGTTAAAAAATAGAAGATGGAATGACATCTCTATCAAAACAATGCTGGTACCAACTCATCACATTAAAGTACTCATGAATATAATTATGCACATGTCATTTATATGTTTCTCTATCTCTTCCAACTGCTTCACCATGAATTGAATATTGTGTCATGACCCAAGTATTTTGTTGATACGCATTTTGACCTTCATAAGACATTTGAGGAGGTGGGCGATGAAAAACATTTTGATTATTCAAATCAAACTGTGAACTCGCATGTGTCAGAAACATATGAATCTTGAGACATATCACTATGATCAGTGCTCATACCCATGTTGCAATTAAATAAAAAAAATACCAAAAACTGTAAAAATATCGCGATATTTCCCGATTTTTTGCGATATTTTGTGATATATCGTGATATTTGCACTGTTCAAGGTAAGAAAAAATTTACACGCAAAATCCATATCGCACAGTTAAAAAATGCGATATATTCGCAAAATATCACGGATATATCGCGATATTTCCATCCCTACCGACAGGAACACAGGCTTGATGGTTGCGTTCCCATTGGTTTTTGACAAACCTATGCATTTTTTCTGCTTGTATCATCTACTAGAAATTTTACAGGGCCGGTTTACAAAAGGGTATTCAAACGTGTAGCTTGAAAATCTTGGTGCTCATTTAAAAAATTATGCATACGCACTAAATATGCACATCTTTAATGAGATGTTGGCTATTTTTAAGGATGTAGGAGGCAAGAAGGCAGAAGAATGGATTGAAGAGTTACCTTTTGAGAAGTGGGCAGTGGCTTACTCCGCGCACATCAAAAGATACAGTGAATTGACTTCCAATGCAGCTGAACAGTTCAATGTGTGGATAAAAGAGGCTACATCACTTCCAATCACGCACATGATAGACCACATTCGTACAGGTATACAATCTGATATAGTTTAATTTTTCTCATTTTAATTTATTTATTGTATGTTTATACAGTGCCCCTCAACACAAATTAATGGTCCAAAAAAATAATTTAATTTTATGAAAAAGGGGAGGGGGAGAAATGGTGATTTTAATTTTTTTTTTATTTTAACCGATGTGTTTTGCTTATAAACAAATGCATATGACAAGTAAGAACATAAAGCAATAAAGAACACAACAATGTATAGTGGTTCGGAGACTCAAGCTCCTACGTCCACTCTCCCTTATCCGCAGGGAAATTCCTTCAACTCACTCGACCAGTTTATTGTGTTAGTCAACACAGTACAATCAGATATTTATAGAGCTCTCACTCAAACGGGACTTATCTCCCTCCACGGGATTGCCTACTGTTGGTCCCGTGCTAACGAGTCTCACACGTGTATGGGGGGGATACACGTGTTCAGTGATTTTTAAAACTTTTCTTTCACTGAGGTCAGATGGGTTAGGTTATCCTGATGATTTTGCCCTGAGAAGCACGGATTGCCCTGAGTCAAAGTGTACTGAGACAATTATCCTGAGCTGCTTTCAGAAGCTTCAGATTAGCCCAACTGAGCCTGAGTTTATCAGAGATCCTGAGGCGCTTGGATCAGATAATTATCTTACTGAACCCTCAGTAGAGTTAGTTCAGTTTGGTAACTATCTGTTCTAGCTACTCAAGTGTGCGGAATGGTTGGCCCTAAGTTTATACTCGTTTTAGCTTTGCTGAAAATCTTCCCTTCAATAAAACAGTGATTAAGGCTGTGATCAATTTGATGCAAGTTCAGTGGATTGGTTCCAACTGAATATCAGTGAACTATGCTTTCAGTGAAAAACATGCAACATATAATAATGCAGTACAGAAAGCAAAATAACACAGCAATTATAGTGGTTCAGAGACTCAAGCTCCTACGTCCACTCTCTCTGATCTTCAGAGAAATTCCTTAACCACTTCTTAAAGCTTTCTGGCTAACTCACTGTAGCTTACTCACTTTTCTACCTTGAGTTTTCTGGCTGACTCACTGCAGCTTACTAACTCAAACACACACAAGTGTTCAGACTACCACAAGTAGCTTACTAACTTTTTCTCAAGAGTTTTCTGGCTAACTCACTGTAGCTTACTAACTCTTTACAACTCTAACTCACCAACAAAACACAAACAAACTACCTTAACAAAGGGTTTGGGTTTTGGGTTGGTTTCCAACTAGGGTGAGATATCCTTTACAATAAGAACTAATGCAAAGGCTAGGATATCTCTTCCAAGCTTTGGATATATCTATCACTCTAGGCTTAGAATAGTGAGCTCTCTCCAATGTGAAACACTTGGGACATTCTAGGGTTTTTCGAGTGCTTCAATTTGCAATAATACGAATGAGCTCTTAAGTTGCTTTGAAATTTCCCGTAACCTCTCAATGTAGAAGGTCACTGGTATTTATAGGCAACCTTCACCAAGGTTACTCTTGAAAAACTATCCGTTGGAGGAGATAGTATCAAGGGTTTCCTCTTCTTGTGTTTGATGAATGGCTATATTTAGGGTTTGAATACTCCCTTGCATGGTTTAGGAAATATGCAGTCATGTAGCCAATCACCAATTTTTGCAGTCTGGAACTTAGTACTACTGACATGATTCAGGGTCCTGTCACTTTCAGTGTCAGTAAAGTACAGTGTTGTCTTCCTCTGATTGGTTCTTGTCTTCAGTGAATGTAGACAAACAAAACGGCTCTTTTTGGTCAATCTCTCTGAATGGGACAACCTTAAACAACACTTAGACTTAGTTCCTTTTGTCTGCATATGAATGTTTTGGGCAATATCTATTTTTCTGAATATTTGCATTTTTCTAAGTTTTTGTAGTCTTCAGATAGATTATATTCAGTGCCTCTGAACATTCAGGTTATACTGAGTCTTCAATATCTTCTGAGTCTTCAGTGTCTTTAGTGACATACTGAGTCTTCAATGTCTTCAGTGACATACTGAGTCTTTAGTGTCTTCAGTGACATACTAAGTCTTCAGTGTCTTCAGCAACTTACTGAGTCTTCATTGTCTTCAGTAACTTACTGAGTCTTTAGTGTGTTCAGCAACTTACTGAGTCTTCAGTGTCTTCAGTGACATACTGAGTCTTCAGTGTCTTTAGGTACTTACTGAGTCTTCAGTGTCTTCAAAATCTGACCTGATCTATATCTGCTGACTATACATGGTGCAGATAACTTCCTGAACAATCTATACTTAAATCTGACCCAGTCTATCAAGATTATCCTGAACATGTCATACTCAGGGTTTTTTGGGATCTAATCAAAACTTCTTTATTAAATTCATCTGCCAACAATTTCCCCCTTTTTGATGATGTCAAAACCATCTTGTTACATTTAAGAAAACCTAACCTATCCATAGGTTTCAATTTATCTATTACAACCAAAAAAGTATTTCTCCAATCAAGTTCTTTAACAATCTGGCATATCAAGACATGTAAAAAGATAATGAGATATTATCTTTGAGCATAAAGATAAAATTTTCATTGATGTAGGATAAGAGTTACAGATTACAATGAAAAAAAAAGAAAAAAAAAACAGAAGTACAAAGTCTTCAGTCTTCTTCCACTTCATCCTCTGGCACTTCCAGGTTGAACATCCCGTAGTATCTCTTCTTCAGTTCATCTCTTGCCTTGATGATTTCAGGGTTGTTTTCTGTTAGGCCTAGCTGGATGGCATACTGGGCTATTTCCTGAGAAACGGCTGCCTCATTTACATAGCCATTCTCAAAACTAGGAGCTGGGTACATGTATGGACCAGGAGCTACTATCTGAGTGTTTCCTTCATCTGCCAAGTTGATCCAACTTTGCAGGTACTTAGGATAGAATGTCAGTAAGTACTCAATGAAGGCTTCATTCTTATCCGAGCTGCTCCCCCTCCATTCTCTCAGAATCTCATAATAGAACCAGAAGGTTCTCTTGATCTCTTCCCATGCATCATTGAACTGTATAGGGATCCACTTGTCAATGTGCGGCCACTTCTGAGTCTTTTCTGTACCTCTCCTTTTGCTTAGAAACTTTTTGAATCCACCTCTTGTTTACTGTTCTTCTTCTTTCTTCTTTCTGATAAGAGGAGCACCAGATACTGAAGCAACAGTTCTTTTCTCATTTTCAATCTGCAGGGCCTTCAGAGTCTTCTTGGTATCAAAAGTCTCTGGTTGAGCTTCAGTTTTCTTTTCTGGTCCTTCATTTGATTCTTCAAAATCCATAGTCAGCTTCCTCTGAGTAGGTTTAGCTACCTTTGCTCTTTTCTTCTTTTCAGTTTCAACAAAGGCAACTGCTTTTCTCTTTTCTGGTCTGGCTTGTTGTTCTTCTGCCTTGCTTGTTCCAACCATCCTTCTATCACTCAATTTATCAGAAATTACTTCCTGAACGGTTTGCTCAGATGTTTGAGTGAAAATAAGTTTCTCAGCTTCTTTGAACTTTAGTTTCTCAGTGGCTTCAATTTCTCTTAAGGCATCAACAAATTCATTCCTTCTGCTTCTTTTTTAGCCTTTCTCTCCAAGGTTTGTGCCAACAACTCACTTAATTTGCCACCAGGCCTTTCCCCCCTTTTTGGCACCATACCTTGGGAGTATTTGAGTCAGCGCAGTATCCATATAGTATTGCTCCTTACTCATACTGCGCATTTCTCCTTCCAACTGATTATGCTCATCTTCTAGCCTTATCATGTAATTCTTGGCCATTGAGAACTCATCCGAAAGAGGAACAAACTATTTTGAGAAGACATCATGCATCATCTCTGTCATCTTGGTCATGAGCAGAGAGCCCATTTCCTCAACAACTGTTTTGATCATCAGATCATTCTTCTCAATCAGCTTGGCTTCAAGATAGGCAGTTCTTTCTTGATACATCTGCTTCATGTTGGCATTAAGCTCTGTATGTACTCCATCAATCTTTCCATCTAATGTAGCTAATTTACTTGATAGAGTTATTTGAAGCGTATCAGATGATGAACTCAGTTTCTCCATTTTCTGATTTTGAGCAGCCAGAACTAACTCCATCTGAGTCATCTTGTCTGTGAGAATTGTTTGCAGCATGCTTGACGAAGAGCTTAGATTCTCAAGCTT
The DNA here is from genome assembly GCA_037126765.1 of Stenogyne calaminthoides. Lineage (NCBI taxonomy): Eukaryota > Viridiplantae > Streptophyta > Magnoliopsida > Lamiales > Lamiaceae > Stenogyne > Stenogyne calaminthoides. Next base: position 29,147,206 of record JBBCBC010000006.1, on the reverse strand, counting down.
TTGAGATTGACCTGCCAGTATCTCTTCCATCCTTGGCTCTATCTTCTTTAACTCATCCAGGATTGGTGTGAAATTAACCACTGGAGTTTGTACAATATTTTCCAACTGAGCTGGGTGCTCCAACTGAGCCTCAGTCTGCATATCATAAACATCATATTTAAAGCTAGGTACTTCAGTAACTTCGGCATAATGTATAATAGTGCCAAAAGGTACCTGAAGAATGCTAACTTCAGTATGAGGTTGTCTGATATCAGTTGGTTCAGCATCAGTATCTATCCCCATCTGACTCTCAGTTTCCTTCTCTTTCTCAGTATCTATCTGAGGTTCCTTCTCGTTCTCAGATTTCTTTTCTGCATCATCTCCCTTATCCTTATCTTTATTTTGACCATGGGAGCTGGAAGCATCAACTCCTTAAGTAGCTTTCTTTTCAGCTAGCTTCTTTTTCACTAATTCATCAAAATAAGCAGCTTTCATTCTCTGCTTGGTTTTTCTGAAACCTGAGAATTTGGTCAGGGCAGCTGTCTCTGCATTCCACCACTCTTCTCCTCTATATGAAGCAATGTTCAGCATCTCCGGGAGTGTTTGATTCAGAATATACACTGTGGTTCTGAGCCTGAAGAACATATCCTGAAGGTCAGGATAGGCATTCAGCTCAGGGTATCTGTCTAAGATGAATCGTTCCCCCTTGCTTCGCCATTCAGTCTCTTCGGCTTCTCCCTTCTTCAATCTTGGGCTTTCAGAAGCAGTAGATTCAGAGTGTATGAGTTCTAGAGCTGATGGATCTAGAAATGGTTCATTCAAAAGCGCATCCAAGTTCAGCAATTCCTGAGGTTCAGACTGATCTGGAGTCTGAACAGGTCTTTCTTCAGTAGGGATCTGAGGTCCCTTGAAGATTTCCTGAGAGATTTTATCTGAGCTCAGAGAGGTTTCGAGTACCTCAGAAAAAACCTGTTCCTCAGTTTCTTGCTCCTGCACATTTGTCACTACCTGAGCAAGAACCTGAAGTGGAGATTTCAACCCTTGCTGGCCTTCAGGTTGAGTTTCTTCAGTTTCACTGGCCTCCTTCTCAGCAATAGATTGAAGCCTTCTGCGCTTCTAAGGAGCCAGTGCTTTCTCCTTCAGTTTCTCTCCTTTCTCTCTTTTAATTTGCATCAGGGCTTTCCCCCTAGCTTGTCTGGCTTCTTCATCAGTTTCTTCTTCAGCAGTCTCCTCCTGAGACTCAGAGTTTTTCTCTTTCTTTCCTCTCAAAGTCTTCTTTGTTGGTTTGAACATGATTTTTAACTTTGGAAAGGAAGTGGAATCGGCAAAGATGTCCTCCTCTTCTCTGCACGTTTCCAAGATAAATGCAATCTTGGTTGCATGTAGAATCTTTCCTTTGATAACTAAAGAGCCATTCACCTTCTGAATTTGTTTGACTTGATCACTCACCACCTTGATCAAATAGTGCAACCAATTGAATGTTGTGGAAGGTGAATCTTCAATTGCCGCCATTAGCCTTAACTTAGGCGTTCTTATCTGTTCGAAACTACCCGATCTACTCATGATGCATTTGCTTACAATATCCAATAATACTCGATATTTAGGCTTCAAAAGCCTCTTATTCAGAGTAGCTTCAAACTTTACTGGATGCTCAGTAATTTTATCCAAATATTCTTGTTCCCTACCCATCATGTATATTGTAGGGTCTTCACCTCTATCACTTAACTCATATATAGCATTTAGATTCTTAGGAATAATATATAATTCCCTAACAAAATCCACATATTTCGAACCATGCTCAAAATGCGAGACTGTAATATGAGATTCTATGCAATTCTCATCATCTAACTTCATATTAGAGATAAACTCAATTACCTCTTTCGCATATTCGGCCTCTGGTTGATTCGCGACCAGGCATGTAAGCTTTGCCAAACGATTCATATGCAACGCCTCCTCCTCGTGAGTTGCATTGTAAGAGCTTTCTAGAGAAACGACATATTTGTACCAAGGTTTATTGGAAATGTCGAGTTTGTCGTATACAAAAAGTGTCATTTTTGGAGAATTTCTGGTGAAGGGTTTTGAGATAGGTGAAAATTTCTGGGCAATCGAGGGTTTCGAAGCAGAGTGTTTTGTGAAGATGAAGGCTTTTTGGAATAGGGCTTTAAAAGAAAATTTTCCAATGGATATGGGATTTTGATTTATGGAAAATTGCGTAGATGAAGAAATCGACGGTTGAGATTAAAAATCGACTAAAACGGGTATATGAAAGGACGATTTCGCAAATACTAAGCCGCCAATTTAGCCCTATTGGTGATTAATGAACAATGCATTTAATATTGTTCCTGTAGACCATTGACTTTCCTCGTGGATTTCAAAGGTCCAGCCCAATTATTTCTTCAGGTGTTTTGTCATTTATTGCCAATGATTACTGAGATTCAGTTAGACAATAAATGTGTTGCATGAGTCAATACTTCTTTAGACTAAGTCTTACTGAGTTTTGACCTTGATAAAATGTCGATATAATCTTTTAGTCTTGATCTTGAGATAACCGAGTTTCCCAAGACTTCGGTGTTCAAGATTTCAATTTTATCTGAGTTTTTCAAGAAAACACGAGAAAACTTCATGCATCTGAAAACCTTCAATTTTTCAGATTTGCTTTATTCACCTGGATCCAACATACCTAATTCAACTGATTGTTCCTGAAATCTTGATTCAACCAAAGGTTTAGTCAAGATATCAGCTCTCTGTTTATCAGTATGAATTTTCCCCATTCTGATGTCTTTCTTCTCAACATGGTCTCTGATGAAGTGATGTCTAATATCAACATGCTTACATCTAGTGTGCAATATAGGATTTTGTGTAATAGCAATTGCACTATTATTATCACAAAATATAGGTACTTCATTGGCTATAATTTTATAATCCCTTAATTGTTGTCTCGAGCGAAAGAATGCATGCTGTGACTTCCTGCGAAAGAATGTATTCAACCCGATAATCTTGGTTCTTTGGTGAGAGGTTTGTTTCTTTGAAAACCATGATATCGGTTTACTTCCAAGAAATTGACAAGTTCTGTGGTAGACTTTTCATCAATTCTACATCCTCCATAATCGACATCTCAATAACCCGGTTAATTCAAGGTTATCATCAGCTGGATACCATAATCCTCTATTCACAATGCCTTTAAGATATTTCAGAATCTTTTTGGCAGCCTCCATGTGACTAGCCTTAGGATTAGCTTGGTATCTTGCACATATCCCAACAACAAATGTTATATCAGGCCTACTTGTCGTGAGATATATAACAATGATCCAATGATCCTCTGATAATCGGTGTGATTTATTGATTTGCCTTCGTGATCGGGATCCATCTTGTAGTTAGTATTCATAGGAATTCTAACCGATATTGCAATTCTGTACACCATACTTTGCAATCGGATCTCGGTGTATTTTTGTGATTGATGAAAATTCCTTCCTTAGTTTGTTTCACCTGAAGTCCAAGAAAGAAATTCATCTCTCCCATCATTGACATCTCAAACTTTCCTTTCATCAGGGTAGAAAACTTTTCACACAGCTGATGATTTGGAGATCCAAATATGATGTCATCTACATAAATCTGAACAAGTAAGATGTCTTTCCCATCTTCTATCCTGAACAGAGTCCTATCAACAGTTCCTTTGATAAAACCATGGTCGATGAAACTGAGAAAGAGTATCATACCATGCTCGGGGTGCTTGCTTAAGACCATACAAGGCTTTCTTGAGCCTGTAAACTTGGTCATTCTGTCTGAAACCAGGAGATTGTTCCACATAAACCTCTTCCTTAAGCACATCATTCAAAAATGCACTTTTCACATCCATCTGATAGACTGTGAATTTCATGTGGGCAGCATATGCAAGAAACAATTTGATGGTTTCTAGTCTTGCAACAGGTGCAAAGGTTTCATCATAATCCAAGCCTTCTTCTTGGGAATAACCTTGTGCAACTAGCCTTGCCTTGTTTCTCACAATGTTGTTGTTTTCATCTCTCTTATTCTTGAACACCCACTTAGTTCCAATCACATTGTGCCTCTTAGGTCTATCCACTAGCTCCCAAACTTCATTCCTTGAGAACTGATTCAGCTCTTCTTGCATAGCAGTAATCCAAAATGAATCTTGTAGAGCTTCTTCAATCTCAGTAGGTTCTTTTTCAGATAGGAAGCAGCAGAACAAAGCACTTTCTATATGGAACCTTCTTGTTTTGGCACCATCTGATAGATCACCCACAATCTGACTTGTAGGATGACTATCCAACCATTTTCTCCTGGATGTTCCCCCTTCAGTAGTATCCTCAACATCAGAAATGTTAGGTTCAGGTAGTTTATTAAATTCAGGGAACAACAAAAAAGGAGAAAGAGAATCATCTTCCTCAGGGAAAATTCCATTCAGAACATTGTCAGAGACATTTGTTCCCCATTGGTTGATAGATTCAGAGTTTGCCTCAGTTGTGACCACATCTTCATCGACATTACATACCTGAGTCTGAACTGGTGTATGTTTAGATTGGTCAGTTTCAGTGTGTTGGCTTTCCTTCAGTGGAGAATTTCAATCCTGAGTCTCACCATCCTGAGTTTTTCCATCCTGAACTTCTTTGTCTGAGTCTGATTCACTCCTTCATAGAAAGTGACTGATTTCTTCTTTTTCGTGTTTCGGAGGATGTTTTATCATTCTTTTTTCAAAGCTAAGTCTGGTGATTCTCTTGATCGGTTTTCTGAAGTCATGTTCTGTTTCTTCCGAACACAAGTAGATTCATCAAAAACAACATGAGGTGTTTCTTCCATAATAAGAGTCCCTACAGGTTGTAAACTCAAAGGCTTTTAATGACTTGAAATATCCTAAGAATATCCCTTCATCGCCTTTGCTATCAAAAGTTTTCAACCCGATCTTTACCATTATTATGTATGAAACACTTGCAACCAAACACACGAAAAAAGAAAAGAAACAAGAGGCTTCCTTTCATTCCATAGCTCATATGGAGTTTTTTCCTTGGTTCTTGGTCAAGATGGATCTGATTCGAGAGTAGCATGCAAAGTGTTGATAACTTCAAAATTTCAAAATCTCTTAGGAATATCGGCCCGAAAAATCATTGTCCTTAAACTTCTTTCGAGTCCTATTTCTTCCTTCAAAGAACACCATTACATTGTGGGGTCCTTGCGGTGATGTTTCATGAGCTATTCCATTTCTTTGCACAATAATCGATATGATATGATTGATAAACTCGGTTCCTTTATCCGATCCGATTTTGACCACACTCGAGATTCTTTTTCAAGATCTTGAGCCTTTTTCAATGAGTTCAGGTAGTTTTGTCTGAGTCTCTTTCTTACTGGGTAAGAATATGACCTATGTGTATCTAGAGTAGTCATCAACTACCACAAGTGTGTATTTTCTGCCATTAGTGCTCACAGGTGTTACTGGACCAAAGAGATCCATATGTAACAGTTGTAGTATTCTATCAGTAGAAACATCTACTTTGCTTTTGAAAGATGCTCGATTTGTTTTCCTTTCTCGACAAGCATCACATACATGATCTTTACTGAACACTTCATTGGGTAACCCCCTTACAAGCGCTAATCTTGCAAGTTTGTTCAGGGTTTTGAAGTTTAAGTGGTTCATTCTTTTGTGCCACAAACAACTGGTATCAGTGGAACTTTTTGCAACCAAACATGTATCTTTAGGAGTTGAACTCCAATCAACAAGATACACATTTCCTTTTCTAGTACCCGGTCAAGAAAATTTTACGTGAAGTATTGTCTTTTTACATAACATAAGTTCTTTGAGAACTCAACACCTTCCTCCTTTGTCACGAAATTGGTGATAGAAAGCAAGTTATGCTTTAGACCCGCATATATGAAACACCATGGATATGAACAGAGTCAACTTCAAGAGTTCCATATCCTTGGTTTTTGTCCTTTGGAATTGTCTCCAAATGTGATCTGAGGGCCTTTTTGCTCAACATAGTCAGTGATTAGTTGCTTATATCCTGTCATATGTCTTGAACATCCACTGTCCAGATACCATACAGCAGGAGCCAATTCATTTCCACTCATCAGTGCTATGTTGTTTTCATTCAGCTCAGTGCCCTTTTCCTTCACTTGAAAAACAAATCAGTTCTTAGATCCATTTGGTGTAGGGTCCTACCAGGTTAGTTGTACCTTTTGGAGTGGCTGATTTGTCTCCCATAAACATCCACATACACATTCACCACCTAGGAGCCTTGGCAGTATCCTGTGCATGAGTGTCAGCCTTAGCATGAACATGAGCCTTAGAGTTCTTCTTGGGTTCAAGCCTTTTGTTCAAGTGCCTTAGCTTTTGTGCAGCTGGTCTCTGTCTCTGCTAACTTGGGTTCAGGAAACCTTTACCCTTAGACAAGTGGGGTTTAGGTTGCTTGTACTAAAATTGAGGTCTTTCAGTAATCTGAGGACTTGGTCTTTTCAGTTGAGAATATCTCTGCTAAGTGTTTCTCTTCTGAAAATTCCTCTGATGGTTCAGTGCAGATCTCTTTAGGTTGGTATTCTTAGCCTGAGGCTTTGAAGTCTTGGCTTGAAAATTTCCCTCTTGAGTGTTCGGGTTTTCTAGCCTTTTCACGAGGTCCAGGCTTTCTTCCCGAACCTTGGTTTTTTCGAAAACCATAGTTCCTTTACCCTTTTCTAAAACTCGCGCGGTTCTTGATGAAGAAGATTAGATCTTCTTGGTTTAACAAAGATATCTTGGTGCTACTAGAAGCGGATTCAAGACCTTGTGAGGTTCCCCTGAATGTATCCCAATCCGGCTTTTTATAGTTCTTGGTCTTTTGATAACTCTGAATTTCATCTATCACTTTAGATGCAAAATTCAATAGAGCTAACTTTCTCTGCGCACTATCCTCACATTTCTTTAGAGTTTCATGCTTCCCAAAGAGGTCATTGAACTCAGTTATGATAAGCTGAATCTCTTTAGTGGATTTCTCTAATTTTCCATTCAGGATCTCTATCACCTTCTCTTTTTTTTCGAGAGTTGTACTTTCGAACATCCAGATTCATCAAGAGTTCCCATCAATTGAGAAGTGATCTCGGCATTTTTAGAGTCTTTCCACTTGATTCTCGTGATCGGTTCCTTGTTCTGCTCTTGAGTTTCAGTGAATAGTTCTTGTAACACAGAATAGTCCCTCATAAGATTCTCAAATCCATCAGGTCAAAGTTACTGTTTACAGTTGAACTTGGAACTCATGTGCTTGTGTAGGAGCAACAACAGAGATATAAAGAATTTACCTCCTCCACGACCCATAAAGACGTACACATCAATCCTTTGTCGTTTCGAAAAATTTCATCCGAGGAACTGGAACCTTGTTGAGAATGTTCTTCCTCTTCCGCAATCATAGCTTTCTTCTTTGGAGATCTTCTGTCTCTCTTGGCTTGTCTCTCCTTTTCTTTCTTTAGCTTTTCATTTCGGAGATACCATATTGAAAGTGACATTTCTTCATTTGTTGTAGCATCTGTTGGTATCATCATCCTGATCACTTTCCTCCTTGGTCTTGGAGTCCTTCTTCTTGGATGAGGATCCTTGACTTCTGGTCCTTCCTTTTCTCGGTGTATCGTCCTCGAACACGAGTCTCTCTTGTACTGTGATTCCTGTAATATTTCTTATATTTCCCATATCTGCTATTGAGTCTTTCAAACCTCCTTGCCATCAGTACTAGCTTATCCTCCTGCTCATCCTAATTTTTGGCAAATGAGTTCTCAGACTCTCTAGACTTACATGATTTCTCTTTGGCTTTGAAAGCCACATTCTTGCTAGATGAAGAATCATCTTTGCTGTCAGATTTCTTAGTTTTCTTGTCAATCACAAACTCATAAGCTTTCAGTTCAGAGAAAACTTGTTGATATGGCATGGAATCAATATTTTTTGTGTTTTCAATCACCACAACATGTATATCTCATTTCTTAGATAATCCTCTAAGAATTTTCAGTGCCACTTCTCTCTGTGGGTATCTTTTCCCAAGAGCACTCAGATCATTCACGATGCTAGTGAATCTGACCTCAAGTTTGTCAATGGATTCACTAGCTTCCATTTCAAAGCTATCAAACTTTCCAATAGCAACAGAAAGTTTATTTTCCTTAATATGATATGTGCCTTGACACATAACAGCAAGTGTGTCCCATATTTCTTTTGCAGTTTCACAGTGAGAAATCGTCCCCATAACACCATCATCAACAGTGTTATACAAAGTATCTTTAGCAATGTAGTCCAGATTGACTAACTTTCTCTCATCAGGAGTAAGTTGATCATCAGGCTTTGGAAATCCATCTCTGGGATCATTCCTCTCAGTATAAGTGATTCTGGGATTCACAACAGTAAATTTGAATGGTCCTTCAGAAACCACTCTCCACATTCTTTCATGTTTTGAATACAGATGAGCCTGCATTCTCAATCTCCATAGGTCATAGCTCTCAACAGAGAACATATGAAGTTTCTTAGAAGGCATGATGACTGAGCCTTGTAAGATATCAACAAACAGATCTATTCAGTAGACCACCAAAGTTTTTCAGCAAATAAGACTATGGTTACCAAAGCAAGTGGTCAAAATGAACCATTGCTCTGATACCACTTGTTGTTCCCGGTGCTAACGAGTCTCACACGTGTATAGGGGGGAATACACGTGTTCAGTGATTTTTAAAACTTTTCTTTCACTGAGGTCAGATGGGTCAGGTTATCCTGATGATTTTGCCCTGAGAAGCACGGATTGCCCTGAGTCAAAGTCTACTGAGACAATGATCCTGAGCTGCTTTCAGAAGCTTCAGATTAGCCCAACTTAGCCTGAGTTTATCAGAGATCCTGAGGCGCTTGGATCAGATAATTATCTTACTAAACCCTCAGTAGAGTTAGTTCAGTTTGGTAACTATCTGTTCTAGCTACTCAAGTGTGCAGAATGGTTGGCCCTAAGTTTATACTCATTTTAGCTTTGCTGAAAATCTTCCCATCAATAAAATAGTGATTAAGGCTGTGATCAATTTGATGCAAGTTCAGTGGATTGGTTCCAACTGAATATCAGTGAACTATGCTTTCTGTGAAAAACATGCAACAGATAATAATGCAGTACATAAAGCAAAACAACACAACAATTATAGTGGATCAGAGACTCAATCTCCTACGTCCACTCTCTCTGATCTTCAGAGAAATTCCTTAACCACTTCCTAAAGCTTTCTGGCTAACTCACTGTAGCTTACTCACTTTTCTACCTTGAGTTTTCTGGCTGACTCACTGCAGCTTACTAACTCAAACACACACAAGTGTTCAGACTACCACAAGTAGCTTACTAACTTCTTCTCTAGAGTTTTCTGGCTAACTCACTGTAGCTTACTAACTCTTTACAACTCTAACTCACCAACGAAACACACACAAATTACCTTAACAAAGGGTTTGGGTTTTGGGTTGGTTTCCAACTAGGGTGAGATATCCTTTACAATAAGAACTAATGAAAAGGCTAGGATATCTCTTCTAAGCTTTGGATATATCTATCACTCTAGGCTTAGAATAGTGAGCTCTCTCCAATGTGAAACACTTGGAAAATTCTAGGGTTTTTCGAGTGCTTCAATTTGCAATAATACGAATGAGCTCTTGAGTTGCTTTGAAATTTCCCGTAACTTGTCAATGTAGAAGGTCACTGGTATTTATAGGCAACCTTCACCAAGGTTACTCTTGAAAAACTATCCATTGGAGGAGATAGTATCAAGGGTTTCCTCTTCTGGTGTTTGATGAATGGCTATATTTAGGGTTTGAATACTCCCTTGCATGGTTTAGGAAATATGCAGTCATGTAGCAAATCACCAATTTTTGCAGTCTGGAACTTAGTACTACTGACATGATTCAGGGTCCTGTCGCTTTCAGTGTCAGTAAAGTACAGTGTTGTCTTTCTCTGATTGGTTCTTGTCTTCAGTGAATGTAGACAAACAAAACGGCTCTTTTTGGTCAATCTCTCTGAATGGGACAACCTTAAACAACACTTAGACTTAGTTCCTTTTGTCTGCATATGAATGTTTTGGGCAATATCTATTTTTCTGAATATTTGTGTTTTTCTCAATTTTTGTAGTCTTCAGATAGATTATATTCAGTGCCTCTGAACATTCAGGTTATACTGAGTATTCAATATCTTACTGAGTCTTCGCCATTTACTCTTGGTCTTGATATCTTCCGAGTCTTCGATGTCTTGATGTCTTCGATGACATCTTGAGTCTTCAATAACCCGGACACATCTTGAGTCTTGATGTTTTCAACAACTTACTGAGTCTTCATTGTATTCGATAACTTCATCGAGTCTTGATGTCTTGACAACTTCATTGAGTCTTGATTGCCTTGATGACATCTTGAGTCTTGATGTCTTCGCCATTTTCGAGTCTTGATGTTTTCAAAATCTAACCTGATCTATACCTGCTGACTATACATGATGCAGATAACTTCCTGAACAATCTATACTGAAACCTGACTCAGTCTATCAAGATTATCCTGAACATGTCATACTCAGGGTTTTTTGGTGTTGTCTCCAACTAGGTTGAGATTTTCCCTTACAATGGTTTAGCCTTGATGCTAAGGTTGGGAAAATCTCTCTAAGCTAAGGATATATCATTGGTTGCTTAGATTGGGTTTAGAACAATCTTGAATATATTTTGGATATCTACATATTTGTGTTCTATGGTGGGAATGCTTTAAGATATGGCTCTTAGCTTGATAGCATTGTCCCACACTTAAAATGATGGAAGAGCTTGTATTTATATTGTGGATTTGAATGTTACCTTTGGAGAAAGTCACATTCAAATCCATACTATTCTGTAATTTCTGCAGCTTTTTGCTAGGCTGGTTGTCTTCCCCTCATTGGTCTACATCAGCTGAATCTAACGGCTATAATCTTCAGGATCCTTCTGAGTCGTCAGGATCTTCTGAGTTTTCAGGATCTGGTTCTCAGGATTCTTTACTCAGGATTATTTTCTTCAGGATACTTCTCTTCAGGTTCTTGACTCAGCAGACTTCTCTTCAGCGGACCTTGTCTCGATCCGCATCTTAACGACACTCGGGATCTTGAGTTCGGCTCTTCGACTTCGAACATCCCGCCTTCGGTCACTTTTACTTATCGACCCTCATGTCACTTGACTCGGGCTATCGATTTCTTCTTGACGATCGTCGATCAAATTAACCGATCGAGATCAACATATCTTCAGGTTAACATATCAGGTTAGCATCAGGTCAGTACATCTGATCTCAATCACGTCTGATCTCGATCAGTCTCATCTGCTCCTCTTCTGATCAGCAACCTCCTCTTCTGATCTTACGTCGGTTTAGTTACGATCGACATGCCTTCTTCGATCACTAGATCGGCTTCGTCTATTTTTCCGGTCATCCGAAAGCAGGTTTGTTACAGTCATCCGATCACCGACTCTCTCCTTCGATTTCTTTGGTTTAGTTTTTTCTTCAATTCTGATTTTGCTCAGCTCATCAGTTAACTCGAAACTCATCTTACTCATCTGATCTAGATCGGCCTCGTCTGATCTTGATCATCTTTGTATGATTTCATGAGTTCCCCCATAAGTTGTTCTCTCGTTCCCCCTCAACTTGTTATCTGTAAAAATGAACTTAAACAATACACGTTGACAAATACAAAATGTTTTGGCATAAATAATCAAAACTAAAATATCCCAATAATTTCCCCCTTTTTGATAATGATGCCAAAACCATTAAAAATGCTTTCCAAAAAAATATATCTTCCCCCTCTTTAAAAAAGAATCTGTTCAGGCGACCACAAATAATTTTTTTTTAAAGAAAACAATAATTATCAAAATCAGTGGTCTTTAGAACACCTGATCTGATACTAGTTGTTGGTCCCAAAAAATAATTTAATTTTATGAAAAAGGGGAGGGGGAGAAATGGTGATTTTAATTTTTTTTTCTTTTAACCGATGTGTTTTGCTTATAACCAAATGCATATGACAAGTAAGAACATAAAGCAATAAAGAACACAACAATGTATAGTGGTTCGAAGACTCAAGCTCCTACGTCCACTCTCCCTTATCCGCAGGAAAATTCCTTCAACTCACTCGACTAGTTTATTGTGTTAGTCAACACAGTACAATCATATATTTATAGAGCTCTCACTCAAACGGGACTTATCTCCCTCCACGGGATTGCCTACAGATGTTTAATGAGTTCTCACTCAACTGGACTTATCACCCTCAGGGGTTCGCCTCTGGACTTATCACCCTCACGGGCTCGCCTCTGGACTTATCACCCTCACGGGTTCGCCTCTTCAACTACCTCACTTCACCACTAATTCTCTCTCAAGAATGGGGTTTGGGTTTGGTGTTGTCTCCAACTAGGTTGAGATTTTCCCTTACAATGGTTTAGCCTTGATGCTAAGGTTGGGAAAATCTATCTAAGCTTAGGATATATCATTGGTTGCTTAGATTGGGTTTAGAACACTCTTGAATATATTTTGGATATCTATAGATTTGTGTTCTATGGTGGGAATGCTTTAAGATATGGCTCTTAGCTTGATAACATTTTTCCACACTTAAAATGATGGAAGAGCTTGTATTTATAGTGTATATTTGAATGTTACCGTTGGAGAAAGTCACATTCAAATCCATACTATTCTGTAATTTCTGCAGCTTTTTGTAAGGCTGGTTGTCTTCCTCTCATTGGTCCACGTCAGCTGAATCTAACGGCTATAATCTTCAGGATCCTTCCGAGTCTTCAGGATCTTCCGAGTCTTCAGGATTCTGAGTCTTCAATATCTGGTTCTCAGGATTCTTTACTCAGGATTATTTTCTTTAGGATACTTCTCTTCAGGTTCTTGACTCAGCAGATTTCTCTTCAGCGGACCTTGTCTAGTGGTTCGGAGAACATAAAGCAATAAAGAACACAACAATGTATAGTGGTTTGGAGACTCAAGCTCCTACGTCCACTGTCCCTTATCCGCAGGGAAACTCCTTCAACTCACTCGACTAGTTTATTGTGTTTGTCAACACAGTACAATCAGATATTTATAGAGTGTTGGAATTTAGAGGCACGTAAACACGTAATACATGCGCAGCGAAAATTAAAGTTCACCAACAACGAACAGTTAATTGCATAATTAAATACGAGTAAACATAATTCTTACAGCAATTCATACACGGATTCCTCCACTATGGTATCCATGTAACAGTCGTTTACTAATCTACACAGATCTGCCAGCGTTGAATCCCCGATATGAATTTGCTAGAAAAATTCTAACTTAGAGATTTTATGGAGAAAAAATAAACTCACGTAATATGAATTCCCAAGAGCTCATATATATAGGAGAGGCCCAACTTAAATCTTAAGCTAACCTTTATTAGGAAAAATCCCTAATAAAATAAATCTCTTAGATTTATTTCCCACATATAAATCTCTATGGATTTAAATCCCATATATGAAAAATCTCTACGATTTATTTTCATATATATTAAATCCTACAATAATATTCCAAATATTATTATTGAGAATTCTTATTTAATTAAATCTAATTTAATTAAATATTAATAATAATTAATTCCAAATTAATCTATTATTAATTACTTCTCCATAAATTAAATATTAAATCCAATTTAACATTTAATCAACCAACTATAATTAGTAAACAACCATTACTTGTTGTGTGACCCATAGACCCTCATATATCGAGCGATTAGTAAAACTAACGATCTTAATTGAACCCTAGACAATAAATCAGACATTCTCAATATATGAGGTACGTTGCGAGGAAATGTTCAACTACCTGTAACTGAAACATGGACTATTACGATTTCCTCCTTTCATTCGTGAATACTCGATTAAGTCTTGAACATGATGAAGTGTCTATTCAAATAACTTAATCATATTATCTCTAATCACTAATTGATCATGTATGTCACACTTAGCCACAAAGTCTAAGTTGACGTGCATCGGCCGATGATTTTGATCCAATTATGATGAGAAGACGAGTATTCTCTCTAAATCCACTTTGAGGAATGAATATATCTACCCATGGTTAAGGTGCAAGCGTCGGTCATGGTTAAAGTTCATCATCCCACACATGTCGTGCGTGTTGACCTCAAGTCAAAGGAGTATCGCATCGCTCCCACTAACCGAGACACCCGTAGACACATATAGTGGAAATACATCAAACGGTTTCTCGGATGGATATACCAATACCCTCTAAGGTATTTGTGCATCCATCATGAGATACCTAGTATCTCGTAGTAAGTGAGATCTTACTACACTCTCTAAGATTATGATGCAGATCGCACACCAATCTCCATTGTATCATCAATATCCCATTCTTGATGATCCTTGATCGGGGCTATTTGAGAATCATGCTTAAGTTATCTGAGTTCTCACAACCTCAATGACAAAAATGACTCATGAGAACACTTGTATGAATAAATGCAAACAATCAAACATAATATTCAAACAAGTGTATTGACATACATTAATATTAATTGAACTATAATATTAAATCAAACTGAATATCATCGAGTATTATGTCCTTACAATAGATTATCTCTAGGACATTAACACTAACAATCTCCCACTTGGACTAGAGTCAATCACCTACATGTTTAATCCCTAGACCATCAAATGTCTAGTGTGTACATGAACCATCAAATTAAATATGTGTGATTACATTTTAATTCCATTTCTCCTATCCTTATGATCTCTCGGATCAAATGATAAGTCTAGGTACTGCTTGTCGATCTTGGTTCCTTTGCTTGTGCAATCTCACCAACGTTGTCTCAATACAGGTTTATTAGACAACTGGCACTCGAAACTACCCTTAGTTCTCTTAAGAACTAAAAAATTCAGACATCCTCCCCGAGGCTTCTGATACAACAATGTACTCAACTTCGGTTGTTGAATCTACGGTCGGCTCTAGCTTGGAACTATTCCAACTGACCGCCTCATTATTGAGAGTGAAACGTAATCTGACTGTGATTTGTAATCATCATAGTCGGATTGGAAACTTGTGTCAGCTTAACCAGTCAATACTAGTCCTGACTGTCCACCATAGACATTCTTTAGTTCGTCTAAGATACTTCAGAATGGTCTTGACAGCAATCCAGTGAGACTCACCCGGATTCTGTTGGTATCTACCAGTGATGTTAATAGCGTAGACCAAGTTTGGCCTAGTGCAAGTCATGACTTACATGATTGACCCAATTGCATATGCATATGGGATATCTTTCACGTGCTTGATATCAGCTTCAACAGAAGGACAATCCTTCTTTGATAGCTTTATCCCATGATCTGCCGATAGAGATCCTCTCTTAGAGTTTTCCATCGCTAAAAGCTTCAACACCTTGTCTACATAGGTGGACTGTGACAGCCCCAACATCCTCTTGGATCTATCCCTGTGGATCATGATCCCTAGGATGTAGCAGGCTTCACCAAGACCCTTCATCATGAAGGTCTTTAACAACAAATCTTTAATGGACTGCATTAACGGGATATTGTTTCCCAAAATCAATATGCCATCGACATACCCAATTATGAAAATAATATTCTTCCCGCTGCATTTACAATAAACGCAAGGATCTTCCGAATCTCTGATGAAGTCAAAAGGGACTAGATAGCTTCATCAAATCGGATATTCCAACTCCTAGAAGCTTGCTTCAATCCATAAATGGATATCTTGAGTTTGCATACTAGATTAGAATTTGACTTAGATATAAAACCTTCCGGTTGAGTCAAAAATACTTCCTTATCAATGTCTCCATTGAGGAAAGTTGTTTTGACGTCCATCTATCAAATCTCATAATCATAGTGTGCTGCTATCGCAAGTAAAATTCGAATGGACTTGATCTTTCCAACTGGTGAGAAGGTCTCATCATAGTCAATGCCTTTGCGTTGACTATAACCCTTCGCCACCAACCTAGCTTTGTAGGTTTGTACTTTGCCATTTGCATCAGTCTTACGCTTGAAGACCCAATCACAACATATGGGTCTAACCCCTTTAGGCAACTCAATCAAGTCCCAGACTTGATTGGTGTACATCAAGTCCATCTCGGATTTCATGGCTTCATGCCACTTCCCTGAATCAATATTTGATATTGCTTCAGAATAAGTATTAGGATCGTCCTTATCCGGTATGTCCATATTACTGAGTTCCTCCAAGAGGTAACTGTATCTAATGTGCGGATTACGATTCCTAATTGACTTACGGAGCTGTGTTTGTGCAGGCTGTACATTCTGATCGTGAAAATTTTGTGGTGTATCGATTTCATCAATGTACGGAGAGTCCTCAAGAGCTACACTTTCAGATGCCTCTTGGGCGGGAGTTTGAACTATGTTGTTCTCATTCAGCCCACTTGGAGGTTCTTGCACTGGCAAGCATACTCCAATTACGCTCCCACTGGCTGAAAGACGATCACCTAGTGAAAGACTCCCACCGTGAAAGTTGCTGAATGCTCCCAATGATTTCTTGTCATGTTGCTTTGATAAGATATCAGTCTCTTTGTTAATTTGTGGTTCTTAAATTTCTTCAAGTTCTATCAGCTTATGACCTTGTTCCTTAAAGACATAGTCTTCTTCGAGGAACTTGGTCTGCCTAAATACAATCACTGATTGTTTCTCAGGTAGATAGAAGTAATATCCTTTAGTTTCCTTATGATATCCCACAAAGTTACCCTTTCACCTTTGGATTCCAACTTGTCGGTAAGCATCCTTGTTCACAATCATGGGGCACCCCCATGTTTGATATGTGTAAAAAGTTGGCTTCTTGCCACACCATGGTTCATATGGTGTATGCTCAACCAATTTAAATGGAGTCCTATTCAGATGTAAATTGAGGTTTGTAACGCGTATCCCCATAAGAATGTCGGAAGAGAGAAAAAGCTCATCATGGACCTCATCTTGTCTAATAGGGTTCGGTTTCTCCTCTTGGACACACAGTTCATATGCGGTGTTCCGGGAGAAGTCCACTGTGACTGGATTCCATGTAACTTCAAGTAATCAGTGAATTCATGGCTAAAGTATTCACCTCCTCGATCTAATCGAAGAGTCTTAATACTCTTACCAAGATGCTTCTCTACTTCAGCTTCATAAGATACACATATCCATACCTTGAGAAGTCGTCAGTAAAAGTGATGAAGTAGGCGAAGTGACCCTTAGCTAGACTGGGCAATGGTCCACAAACATCGTTGTAGATCAACTCTAGAACTTCTTTGGCATGCACACCTTTCCCAGAAAAGGGTCTGTTGATCATCTTGCCCATGAGATAAGATTCACAATCTCCATTAGACTCACAATCTAATGGGTTAAGTAGTCCAACTTTCTTAACCTTGAAATTCTTTTCTCATTTACATCATCAAGTTCTACAATGACATACGTAAGTCGGGTTTTCATGATTACTAAGTTTGAGTCTTTTATTTTGTATATTAAGAACATTATATCCAGAATGCAACAAGTATAAACCATTCACCATAGGGTCATTCCCATAAACCATTCAACGTGAAATAACAATTATTATCATTAAAATGGAAGGAATAACCCTCAATGTCTAACATAGGAATGACAATAATGTTGCGAGTATAGGAAGAACAAAATGACAATCATGAAGTTTTAATCTAAAACCAAAGGGTAAGTCTAACACATAAGTCCCCCATGTTCAGTAGCAACTCTTGCTCCGTTTCCACGTGTAAGACAACTTCACCCGGCCTAATAGCCCTAAGACACATGAGCCCCTTCAGATTTGTACAAATGTGTGAGCCATATCCGGTATCTAATACCCAACAGTTAGCGCTATTTGTGGATATGTTCATCTAAATAACAAACATACATGTTCTAGTGCCAGAAGCACTTAGTGCCTTCCTTTTAGCAACCAGAACCTTATAGTCCTTCTTCCAGTGCCCTCTTCTACTCACAGTAGAGGCACACATCCTTGTTCACCCACTCCTTCTTTTGAACACCATCTTGTGATAGTGAACTCAAAATCTTGAGCACATTGTGAAGTTCAGGCATGGTCGCATCCGTCTTATTCATATTGTAGTTCACAATGAAGCTAAAATATGAACACGAGAGCGACTGGAGGATAGCATAAATGAAAACGTTGGTCTTTTAGCTCAAAGCCTAAATTACCAAGTTTATCAATTAAGCCTATCATCTTAAGCACATGAGGTGAAATCTTCTCTCCTTTAGCTAACCGACATCTGAACAGATCTATCATCACTTCATAAATCTCAGAACGCGATTCAGAATCAAAGAGATCCTTCAGATGCTTGAGCATTTAGAAGAGACCCGTTTTCTCATGTTACCTTAAGCGATTCGGGAGTCATGCCGATCAACATCACACACTGAGTCTGGGAAGCATCCGTTTGATGCTTCTTCTGAGCTGCTACGTCAAACGTGGCTGCCTCAGGGAACCAGCTGCAAAGGTAACCAGGATAGACATGTCCAACAAGTACTCAATCTTTTCTTGCCTTAGAACCAAACACATATTTCGGTGCTAGTCCAGAAAATTTGGCCTAGCCATTTTTGTTTGTTTCCAAAACACATCTCAATAACAGTTATACATTTCAACTAACCAAGAGAAATAAAATAAAATGGGAATTAAACACATAATTCCTATGATCAATATTCAGCAATCAAAATAAACATGGCCTTTCTTTAGTGTTTATTTTGTCTCCATTATTTTCACATACTCAAGGACCTCATCAGAAGAGTACAAATTATATCAAATATAAACTGTAATGGACTAGGATCCACATTCCTACTATTACAATATTTGCTTGGGTTGATTACTGCAATAGTATAACTGGTAGGTCTCCAAACCAATTGCAAAAACTGCAACTCCCAGTTGATTGAACCTAGTTCAATCGGATGCCACTTGACTTTCGTTTCCCTGCTTGGGCTGGTGAAACAAAGTCAAGTTGATTTACAACCATCAAGCGGTGACACTACGTGTCCCTATAAAGGTCCCGTTAGATGTAGATCCAAACAAAAGACTTAGGCCTTAAATACTCATTGGAATGAAATCTCCGGTTTACCTTTAATTTTGATGGAAGACATCGTTCAAATTAATGAAAATCATATTTTAGTGAGGAACGTTTTAAAGGCGGGGTATTAATTGCTTAATCGAGATCCAACATGTTAATCTACATCACATTTGAACAATTATTGGGCGCCGCCTACCAAAACATGATTTACACGGACTAACATTTATATGGGCGCCGTTTACCCAAATAATAATACGGTCCAACAATTATTATTGGGCGCCGCCTACCCAAACAATTAAATGCGGACTATAACTGTGTTAACGAATTTATTAAAATAAAATAAACAGGTTAATAAGTAGGAATTTAATAATCCGTCTTAAAACCAAATTTAAAATCCAATTTTAAATTTAATTTATGATTATTAAAATAATAATTAATCCAATTAATTATAAAATAAAATCTAATTTTATTTCAAGACTTAAAATTAATCTTATCAATTTTAAATCAAATTTTAATGCTTTTATTTGTCAAGAGCTCATGTGCAAGTTTTGAAAACTGCACGGAAGGGCCTGTCCTAAATCCAATTTCGGCACAGTCCTTCCCCTCATCATTGCCCGGTTTCCAAAACCGTTATCTGATCGGGTTATCCAAATCAAACTGCCAACAATTCATCAGTTCATCAGAATTACACCAAAATTCAAGAATTGTTCCAATTATTAGGGTTCATCCAGATTTCAATTTCATCAGTCCCAAACCAATCGAAATACCCAACCAACAATCAAGCAATAGTTAGCAAGGAATCAAAATAGCCCAAATAATCGACAATCAAACCATCAAAAAACAAGGGACATAATCACAACAGGTCAACTCAAAGGTCAGCTGTGCGCGAGTCACCGCCGCCACTAGGAGCGTGCGAGCAACTCGCCACCATTATCAAGGAAACCAGAAGGGTGCACGTAGAGCCATAGCCTATTCGAAACATGGGGCGAGCGGCGGGCCGAGTTGAACCGGTGGCGCGCTCATGCGACTCGCCCTGGTTCAGAAACGAGTTACCCCGAATTGAAACCAGACAGCAACGCGCACCACCATCATTCGAACCGATCTATGAGCGTACGATCACCAATTGTGAGATAAACGAAACGGTGGTCAACAAATCGGATGACGACAAGAATAGAGACGAAGCGAATCACGCCGAAGCGAGGCGAATCCGATTCACTATCGCGAGCGTTGCCGCGGCTTCGCACGAGCACTGCGAGTCGTGGAGATTAGCCGCCGACTCGAGCGGCGTTGTGGATTGCCAGCGAGCACCGGAGCGACCGAGGGACATAGGCGGTTAAGCAATTTCCAGAAAACCCTAGGTTTTGTGGAGAAGACGAGCGAGCCTGACCAAATAAAACAAGGGGTGTGGTTTTATCAAATAAAACAGCCGCACCCGGTTTCGAAAACAAAAATTAATTTTAATTTCAAAACCAATTTTGATGCAATTAAAACAAGAGCCTGAAGCTCTGATACAACTGTTGGAATTTAGAGGCACGTAAACACGTAATACATGCGCAGCGGAAATTAAAGTTCACCAACAACGAACAGTTAATTGCATAATTAAATACAAGTAAACATAAACAGAATTCTTAGAGAAATTCGTACATGGATTCCTCCACTATGGTATCCACGTAACAGTCATTTACTAATCTGCACAGACCTGCAAACGTTGAATCCCCGAGATGAATTTGCTAGGAAAATTCCTATTCTAGATTTTATGGAGAGAATTTGAACAACCGTATTATGCCAAGAGCTCATATATATAGGAGAGACTTAACTTAAATCTTAAGCTAACCTGATTGGGAAATAAAATCCCTAATCTTTATTTAAATAAATCTCTAAGATTTATTTCCCACATATAAAATCTCTACGGATTTAATTCTCTTATATGAAAATCTCTACGATTTATTTCCATATACATTAAATCCTACAATTATATTCCAAATATGATTATTGAGAATTCCTATTTAATTAAATCCAATTTAATTAAATATTAATAATAATTAATTCTAAATTAATCTATTATTAATTGATTCTCCATAAATTAAATATTAAATCCAATTTAATATTTAATCAACCAACTATAATCCGTAAAAGGGAATTACTTGTTGTGTGACCCATAGGCCCTCATATATCGAGCGATTAGTCAAACTAACGGTCTTAATTGAACCCTAGACAATAAATTAGACATTCTTAATATATGAGGTACGTTGCGAGAAACGTGCAACTACATGTAACTGAAACATGGCAATTACGATTTTCCTCCCTTCATTCACGAATACTCGATTAAGCCTTGAACATGATGAAGTGTCTATTCAAATAACTTAATCATGTTATCTCCAATCACTAATTGATCATGTATGTCACACTTAGCCACAAAGTCTAAGTTGACGTGCATCGGCCGATGACTTTGATCCAATTATGATGAGAAGATGAGTATTCTCTCTAAATCCACTTTGAGGAATGAATCCTATTCTTGGCTCAACTACCACGCACATGCACTTCATGATGAACCCAATCCAAGCCGTATCTACCCATGGTTAGGGTGCAAGCATTGATCATGGTCAAAGTTCATCATCCCACACATGTCATGCGTATTGACCTCAAGTCAAAGGAGTATCGCATCGCTCCCACTAACCGAGACACCCGTAGACACATATAGTGGAAATACATCAAACGGTTTCTCGGATGGGTATACCAATACCCTCTAAGGTATTTGTGCATCCATCATGAGATACCTAGTATCTAGTAGTAAGTGAGATCTTACTACACTCTCTAAGAGTATGATGCAGATTGCACACCAATCACCATTGTATCATCAATATCCCATTCTTGATGATCCTTGATCGGGGCTATTTGAGATTCATGCTTAAGTCATCTGAGTTCTCACATCCTCAATGACAACAATGACTCATGGGAACACTTGCATGAATAAATGCAAACAATCAAACATAATATTCAAGCAAGTATATTGTCATACATTAATATTAAGTGAACTATAATATTAAATCAAACTGAATATCATCGAGTATTATGCCCTTACAATAGATTGTCTCTAGGACACTAACACTAACAAAGACCTCTCACTCAAACGGGACTTATCTCCCTTCACGGGATTGCCTACAGATGTTTAATGAGTTCTCACTCAACTAAACTTATCACCCTCACGGGTTCGCCTCTGGACTTATCACCCTCACGGTCTCGCCTCTTGACTTATCACCCTCACGGGTTTGCCTCTTCAACTACCTCACTTCACCACTAATTCTCTCTCAAGAATGGGATTTGGGTTTGGTGTTGTCTCCAACTAGGTTGAGATTTTCCCTTACAATGGTTTAGCCTTGATGCTAAGGTTGGGAAAATCTCTCTAAGCTTAGGATATATCATTAGTTGCTTAGATTGGATTTAGAACACTCTTGAATATATTTTGGATATCTACAGATTTGTGTTCTATGGTGGGAATGCATTAAGATGTGGCTGTTAGCTTGATAGCATATTTCCACACTTTAAATGATGGAAGAGCTTGTATTTATAGTGTGGATTTGAATGTTACCGTTGGAGAAAGTCACATTCAAATCCATACTATTCTGTAATTTCTACAGCTTTTTGTCAGGCTAGTTGTCTTCCTCTCATTGGTCCACGTCAGCTGAACCTAACGGCTATAATCTTCAGGATCCTTCTGAGTCTTCAGGATATTCTGAGTCTTCAGGATCTTCTGAGTCTTCAGGATCTGGTTCTCAGGATTCTTTACTCAGGATTATTTTCTTCAGGATACTTCTCTTCAGGTTCTTGACTCAGCAGACTTCTCATCAGCGGACCTTGTCTGATTAGGCATACTGACACTCAGGATACTGAGTTAAGCTCTTCTGACTTTAGACATCCTGACCCTCAGGTCACTTTTACTTACTGACCCTTAGGTCACTTGACTCAGGCTATCTGATTTCTTCTTGCCTGATCTGATCAGCTCACCTGATCAGATCAACATATCTTCAGGTCAACATATCAGGTTAGCATCAGGTCAACACATCTGATCTCAGTCACGTCTGATCTTAATCAGTCTCATCTGCTCCTCTTCTGATCTTCTGGTCAGTTTCGTTCTGATCAACTTGTCTGCTCTTCTGATCACCAGATCAGCTCGTCTGTTCTTCTGGTCATCTAATCAGGTCTGTTCTGGTCATCTGATCAGCTGACTCTCTCCTTCTGATTTGCTGGTTTAGCTTTTTCTTCAGTTCTGATTTAGTTCAGCTCATCAGTTAACTCGAAACTCATCTTACTCATCTGATCTCGATTAGCCTCGTCTGCAGCCTTGTCTGATCTTGATCATCTTCATCTGATTTCATGAGTTCCCTCTTAAGTTGTTCTCTCGTTCCCCCTCAACTTGTTATCTGTAAAAATGAACTTAAACAATACACGTTGACAAATACAAAATGTTTTGGCATAAATAATCAAAACTAAAATATCCCAACACAAATAATTTATTCTAATATGTTTATCATGTTGGATAGTCGATAGGAGAAAATAATGCAGTACGTGGACCGTTGTCGTAAGAAGGAAAATTTTTGTAATTTTCTAAAAGGCATTTCATGCTCATGGAGTGTTTTCCATTGCCCAAGTGGTAATTATGAGGTAATGTCTTAACCATCGGCTGAGGTTAATTTGATAGAGAAAACATGTTCATGCTAACAGTGGCAAGTTCGAGAGTTCCCATGCATGCACATAGCAGCTGTGATTAATAGGAATTGTCCAACTGTGTACAACATTATCGAGGAGTTTTTCTTCACTCGGAACTACCGTGAATGCTATAGCTATGACTTGCATGCAATACTTGAAATTGAGAAGTTTGAATTTCAGCCCGACGAACAAAACAAATTCAAGATTCCCCCTTCGGGGCTAAAGTGACGTCCCAGGAAAAAAAGGAAGTCATCCTTTGGTGAGTTCTGGAAGAAGAAGTCATTGGCGGTATGCCCTTGATGTGGGACATTGGCAAACCATGACTCTACCACATGTCTCATACCACTAGATAAATCGTTGTGAGACGTTCAAATTCATTGATAGAGATAGGATAACCAAAAAAAATATTTTTTGTGGGCTTTTCATTGGTGATTTATGTTGGACAGGGCCAACTAACTGAAACTTGATAAAATCAAACTTTATTAATCAAGTTTCAGTATGGTGACTAGTTTTAGGCATTTTTCTGTTGTGGGACACATTTTGGGGTTTCATAGTGTTGGCCTTTTTTTTGCACAATGATTTTGTATCCAGGGGGTTTTCATAGTGTTGGTTTTTTGTGGAATGAATTTGTATTCAAGTTTCAGTATGGTAACATATAAGATTTTTTTGGAAAGGACATCTTTTAGAGATTTTTTTTTTCATTTTGCAGTGTGTATTAGCCGAAAACATTAAATGTGACATAAGGTAACCATTTTGAGACCAAGTTTCAGTATGGTAACATTTTGTTTCATACAATATGTTAAATTTGAAATAAGGTAAACTAAAAACATTAAATATCTAAATATGTTTCTTTTCGAAGAACATTTTGTTGGGAGATGAATTTTAATAAAGATTTATGATTTTGATTAGATCCCAAAACCCCTGAGTATGACATATTCAGAATGATCTTGATAAGTTGAGTCAGGATTCAGTTTTAGAATATTCAGGATGTTATCTGCAGAATGTATAGTCAGCAGATATAGTTCAGGATAGTTACTGAAGACTCAGTAGGATACTGAGTAACTGAATACTCAGCGAGAAGACTCAGCACATCAGTCAGTATAAACTACAAAGATTCAGAAGACCCTGAAGAATCAGAAGACCCTGAAGACTCAGAAGACTCTGAAGACACAAAGACTGAAGACTGAGAAACTGAAGATCAAGAATACTGAAGACACGGTAATTACTAAAGAATCAGTAATATACTAAATGCTTAGTATGAACCTGAATGTTCCAAGGCACTGAATATATCTATCTGAAGGATGCAATACTGAGAAGATCGCAAATTCCTTAGAAAGATAGATATCTGCCAAGACATTCAAATGCAGACAAAAGGAACTAAGTCAGAAGTGTTGTTAAGGTTATATCAAACTCAGAGTTTGTAACCAAAAAGAGCCGTTGAAGGTGTCTACCTTTAACTGGAGACAAAAGTCAAAAAGAGAAAGACAACACTGTACCATACTGACACTGACAGTGACAGGTCTCTGGAAAAGGATGTCAGATGTACAAAAGTTCCAGACTGCAAAAAGTGAAGACCGGCTACATGGAAGGCTATTGCCTAGAAAGTGTTAGGGAGTTTCAAACCCTAAATATAGCCGTTTCACACACCACAAGAGGAAACTCACGAAGTTGTCTCTCCAACGGATAGTTTTCAAGAGTGACCTTGGTGTATGCCTATAAATACTGGTGACCCTCTACATTGTAAGGCTACGGGAAATTTATACGCAACTTAAGTGCTATTCTTGTAAAAGTTAAAAGCACTCGAAAAACTTAGAATTTCCCAAGTGCTTCAATATTGAAGAGAGCTCACTATACTAAGCCTAGCTTGATAAGAATTATCCAAAGCTTAGTCGAGATATCCTAACCCTTTGCATTGTGCTTCATTGTAAAGGATATCTCATCCTAGTTGAAACCAACCAAGAAACCCCAAACCCTTGTGAAGGTAGTTGGAGTGTGTTTGTTGGTGAGAAGTGTTGTAAAGAGTTAGTAAACTACGCGGAGTAGTCAGAAAACTCTAGAGGAGAAGTTAGTAAGCTACAGGGGTAGTCTGAAAGCTTGTGTGTGATTGAGTAAGTAAACTACGGAGGTAGTCAGAAAGCTCAAGGTCGGGTTGAGTAAGTAAACTACGTGGAGTAGTCAGAAAACTCAGGGCCGAGTTGAGTAAGTAAACTACGAGGTAGTCAGAAAGCTCATTGTTGATAGTGAATTTCTCTGAAGAGTCGGAGAGAGTGGATGTAGGAGCTTGAGTCTCTGAACCACTATAATTGCTGTGTTCTTTATTGCTTTCCTTATCTGTGCTTATCTGCTGCATTGACTTGATTTTGAAAGCATACTTTTCACTGATATTCAGTTGGAATCAATCCACTGAAGTTGCATAAGTGAATCACAGCCTAATCACTATTTCATAAAGGGAAGGTTTTCTGCAAAGCTTAAAACGAGTATAAACTAAGGGCCAAACCATTCCGCACAACTGAGTAGCTAGAACAGATAGTTACCAAACTGAACGTACTCTTCTGAGGGTTCAGTAAGTTAGTTATCTGATCCAAGCAACTCAGGATCTCTGACACTCAGGACTCAGTTGGGATTATCTGAGGTTTCTGAAAGCAGCTCAGGATCACTGTCTCAGTAGACTTTGACTCAGAGCGATCTGTGCTTCTCAGAACCTAATCTTCAGGATTATCTAACCCAAGCTGACCTCAGTAAGAAAAAGTTTTAAAAACACTAAACACGTGTATTCCCCCCATACACGTGTAAGACTCGTTTGCACCGGGACCAACACATTTGTAGAGGCATCGCAAAAGAAGCTCTAAAAGAAACTATACGTTATATAATAGTCAAAACTAACCATATAAATGGTTAATGGCATAAAACGTCAAGAACATAAATTATCATGTTTTCTATGTAAACAAGTTAATGATCAATTGCCAAAACAAAAAAAATTGCACCAATTGTCATCACATTTACAAACATTATAGTACTAATCTTGACACAGCTGGAATTGCAAGTATGTATAATCATAGTCCCATTCCGGTAATGAATTTGGATGTGTGTGAAAGACACGGGGTTGTGTTTAGTAAAATCAGAGTAATGTTACACTGAATGTTGTAACACTCAAAGTAACAATTAAACAACAGACACAGCGGAAGACTCAGAAACACAACACACGAAATTAAAAAGACTTTGCGCAATCTATATCAATATAGATTGTGAAGCCTTATGGCCGAAATCACTATTTATCAAAATAATGAATACAAAGAGGTTCACAAATCGAATCCCCTTGAAACAAGATCAAGCATATGATCTAAAGGCTAGGTGTATCTCTACACTACCAAAGGTGACCTGTTCTATGAGTGTGAAACTATCTTACACCGAGACTAACACTCCACATAAAACAAATCTAGCACCAGTTCGAGGTATTGTAAACCCTACAATTACACATCTTATGGTAAAACAAACTCCACAACAATGACCCTATCACTCTGGATGCACTCACACACTCTACAGTTGATGTTTGGTTGTTGCTTCGACTAAACATCACACGATTAATGGCAATGTTCGGCACTTGATGTGATCATCAAGGTCTTCTATTTATAGACTTAGTGTAGCTTTACTAGAGCCTCCTTGAAGGATCTAGAAACTCTTCAATCCACTCTCCCATGATCTTTGTAACTGCCCAGGTAGTGGGTCTTCTCCAATCTTCTGAAAACAGCCGCATGATCTAGTCCCTTCTAATCGATTCTTGAAGCTTGTGGAACCTTCTGGAATCTTGCAGAACAACCTAGATCGTCAACCTGCAGTCAACAACATCAAAGACAACATTGAAAACAGAAGTGTTAGTGGTTAAGAAGAAAGGGCGAATACTGATGTTGTAACCAATGTTTTAACATCGGTGGCAACATAAACAATCTCCCCCATTCGATCTTTCTGCTACAACACACCTGAAATAACAAATACATCAGGTATTGTGCATGATAGAGCTCATAATCATATCAAACCATTTTGTAGCTATCAAGAATCGAATAAACATAATCAAACAATTTCATTTGTTTGATAAACTTCAATCTGCAGAAAAACTTGTCAGAGCATAGTGTAAAACATATCAGAGCATATGAAGAATATCAGAGCAAGATGTAAGAACATCTCAGAGTAAGAAAAATGATACTAGTACAATGTGTATCAATCCTTAAGCCTGCAGACAAAGTAGAACATATATTACTTTAACATATTTCCACAAAAATATCAAGGAAATAGAGTAGAGCTGTAAGGAAGAAATTTATCAGACCATTCTGAACAATCTACACAAACTACTCTTTTCCAAAACACAAGGTAAGATTATCAAAGCAATGAAAACAAGGATATCAGAGCAAAGATACAAAATCTTAACTAAAACAGAATATGACAATCAGAGTAAACTAATCATCAATACTCAAACATAAACAGAATATCAGAGCAAGTCTTAATACTCACAAATAAACAGAATATCAGGGCATCAGTACTAATTTTAAAAACAAGCAAAACCTATCAACTATTGTTCAATAATTACATAATCAAATGAACAGAGTTTAGTAAATAAATTGCAAAAAAAAAAAGATCATATGAATAAGGAAGGACAAACAAAGAGAGTTGGAGGTGATCAAACTGAAACAATCAGCTACAGTATCATCAAGTCCTGCACATGCCCCCCCTTACTTTGTTCTCAGCTCCCCCTATCTTCTTGATCTTAAAACAAACTCCCCCATTCAACCATCATGGGAGATCACCATAGATTTCCTCTATGATATCATCAATGTCAGCCTCATAATCATCATCACCATGTTCAGCAGCTTGTTCAATCGGAGGATCTGACTCATCTTCTTCATGCACATCACCTGGAACAACTTCAGGTACTTCTTCAGCAGCAGGAATATCAGCAGCAACTTCAGAAGCATCAGGTGCTACTCCCCCTGGTGGAGCAGAAAGCAACCTCTCCCAGAAGTTTTTCATGACATTCAACTCAGCAATCTGATCCTGCAAATTCTCAATTTACTGAAGTATGAAATCCCTTTGAATAGTAACAGACTGAACTGGAGAATTTCTCAAGCCAGTGTCACCATTATTGTTGCCAGCATTTGGTGCAACATCCGGATTTTGAACAACAGGTTCAACAACCTCAGGCTCAGCTTCATCTCCCTCTGCATTAGACCTCCTGTATGGTAAGTCTCTAATCCTGTTTCCTCTCAACAGAACTTTGGAGATTCCTAAATCAGGAATCATCCCACCAAGACTTTCAACTGGTTCCCTTGTAATGTCCAAATTGTCCAGCAGAGCAAAAATCATACATGGATATGGTAAAGCACTTTTCTTGCCACCTGCACACTTCATAGCATGATCAAAAATTATTCTTCCCAGATTGAAATTATTCATGACCACTATCCTATACATCAGGATAGCTTGAGCTTTAGTGATCTTAGTAGTGTTGGTAGTTGGCAACCAGTTGTACACAACAAATTTGTGAACAACTGAAAACAAACTTGTCAACTTGGATGACAACACCTTTGTTGACCATCTCCTAACCATTCCACCAGTAATAGTAGTCACAATTTCATTCAAAGGAGGGACAACTTCTTCATCTACGTCAGGTGTTCTCAAGAATGCATTTATCACACCAGGATTGAAGCCTACATTATGACCTCTAAACCTCACATTTCCATATCTCATAGAGTTCCTTTTACCAGTTCCTTTCCTCAAATTGCAGTAAAATTAATATACCCAAGTGTCAAAGAAAGGTGAAGCAAACTGTATAGCATGCAAAAGATTCCTTTCCTCAAAGAATTGAATCAGATTTTGCCTATCAAATTCATAAACTCTTATCCTCCTTTCAAACAATAAAAGTCTCCTTCTCATAATAGCAAACTTAGAACTAGCAGTACCATGATATTCATCATCACTTTCACCATCATCAGGTTTAGAAGATGTGTTACCTGAACTACTTGAGTATGATTCATCAGGGTCATCAGAGTCATCTGGTTCTCCTGATGGTGTTGCAGCACCTTGCTCAACATCTTCTTCAACATCAGAGTCAGCAACAGGTTCATGCCTTCTCTTTGTACTCAACTCAGTTCTAGCATTTGTAGCAGCTTCAGGATCATTTCTGGATTTTGTTCTTCTCTCATTCCTAGCCAACAATTCAGCAAGAGGAATGATTTCATCAGATCTCTCTGAATCAGCATGAGCATTCGCAGTCCTATCATCATCATCATCAGCATCAACATCAGGCTCAGATGCTTCACTTGGTTCAGTTTCTTCAGCAATTGATTTCTCACTTTCCTCATCAACAGATTTTTCACTCTCCTCAGCAAACTTCTCACTTTCCTCATCAACACTCTTCTCAACAGAGTGCTCAACTTCCTCAGCAGATTTTTCACTTTCTTCAGCCTCTTTCAAACTCTTTTCTGATTCAGATGAATCAAACACAGCAATAGGCCTTGAGGCTTGACCCAAATCAGAACTCTTACCCCTCTTTGTCTCAGAGTAGTCAACCCTGGGCTTATAGCGGTTCGACCTTCTCCTTGGTTTCACAAGGCTTCTCTTCCTCTTCGGCTTCTTGGAGGAAGGACCAGCAACAGCAGTGTTAGCCTTAGCTTTCTCAACGGGCGCCCCCATGGAAGTATCTTCCATCTCAACATCAGCTTGAGCATTGGGTTGCGCGGGCTCAACATTTTCAGCAACAGGTTTTGAATTTTGGGCCCCAACAGTGAAATTATCTGGGAAAACACCACGAGGAGGGTTCAAGGATGAGACATTCGAGAATGGTAGGATGTTTACCTCAAATTCTCCAAAAGTGATCATTGTAGGAGTTTCAGAGCGTTGAAGCGAAATGATCGCCTCGCTCACATTCAGCGGATGTTCAGTTCCAGAGAATGTAACTGAAATTGGTTCAGGATTCAGCGGATTCTGGATTGTTGGGTTGGATGATTCAGCAGTAGGTAAGGCATTTGGTGAGTTGATCGAAGTCGCCATTGATGCAAGAAGGTGTAGAGGGTTCGCGATTTCAGGGTTTTCAGAGGAAGGGTTTGGAGGCGTGTTTGGTGAAGTGTTTTGATTTCCAGCCATTTTGCACTATATATCAAAAAGAGTTAGTGACAAATAGAATTAAAAATTCAATTCCAACTAATACTTTATGAAAAAACCAGTAATACCTCAACTTCATCAAACTTCAGTACGCAAAACTCAAAACAATTTTTCAGTATACAAACCAACATCCATTCGAATCCTTATATAGAAATCAAAATTAACACGTTACAAGCATGATCCCACAAAATGAAAGTTCTAGAAATGGAGATCATGGGGTGCAATGTGATGAAACCATCACTCCCACTACTTCCAATATCCAAACCACACGATTTCTGCCAATTTTTACAAAACAAAAATGCCCGAAAAAGAAATAAAGCAATGTACAATCTGAAAATAAAGAGTGTCTAATTTTTGTATTAGATAATCAATTTAATCAAATAGTCACAATTAAATAATTATCCAAGTAAAAATCAGTCAAATCAAGTCAATGTTGTAATCAAGAACGACACACACACACTTCAACATTCATTTTGACTGATTTACTCAGCCAATGTTCCACTTTTCATCTTTTTTTTTTCTTTTATACACTTAACTCATATTGATCCACCTTTTTGAAAAGAGAACATCGTAGTAGCGAACTCCGTGCCCCATAGTTACTCAGTGGATTATGAGCAAATTGATGTTATATCAATCACCTTTTGAAAACAAGACATTGTAGTAGCGAACTCCGTGCTCCATAGTTACTCAGTGAGAGATTACATCCAATGTGTGTATCTTTTCTTTTCTTTTGTGCATTTAAGAAGTGTGTGTCCAGAAAATCATAATGACTTGACTCAATAAGAATTTTACCCAAAATATCATTTAATCAGCGAAAATCGATCAAATCAACCAAGTGCAACAAAAATGAAACCTGATGTTGCTTCAAATGTTGACACATTTGTTACAACATCCACCCTAAAGAACTCAGATAGTACACAAACCAAGAGATTTCCTCAGAAAGGAAAACCTCTCATGATCAAGGGCTTTAGTAAAAATATCAGCAAGTTGATTATCAGTGGGAAGATACTCTAACTTCACAATTTCCTTTTCTACAAGGTCTCTTATGAAATGATGTCTTATACTTATGTGCTTGGTAAGAGAATGTTGTACTGGGTTTTTAGAAATATTAATAGCACTGGTATTATCACAAAACACAGTCAGAATATCATTCTCAAGTTCATAGTCATCAAACATCTTTTTCAACCACAAAAGTTGTGTACAACAACTACCAGCAGCAATGTACTCAGATTCTGCAGTAGATTGTGAAACACAATTTTGTTTCTTACTATGCCAGGAAATCAAATTATTACCCATATAAAAGCATCCACCACTTGTGCTTTTCCTATTATCAATGTCTCCAGCCCAATCAGCATCACTATATTCAGTCAATACACTGCTTGTGTCCTTTGTATACCATATACAAGATCTGTTGTTCCAGCAACATATCTGATAATCCTCTTCATAACATTCATGTGAGATTCCTTTGGATTAACTTGGTACCTAGCACAAACAAAAACACTATACATAATGTCAGGTCTACTAGAGGTATGATAAAGAAGACTACCTATCATGGATCTGTATAGTGTGTGATCAACATCTTGACCAGCGCTGTCTTTGTTCAACTTCTGATTTGATCCCATAGGTGTTTTCATATGCTTTGAATTATCAAGACCAAATCTCTTAATCAGGTTCTTTGCATATTTGCTTTGACAAATGAAGATTCCATCATCTTTTTGCTTGATCTGTAGACCTAAAAAGTAATTTAAGTCTCCAACCATGCTCATCTCAAATGTAGATGACATTGACTCAACAAATTCATTCAGCATCTTGTCTGATGTTGCTCCAAATACTATGTCATCAACATAAATTTGTGCAATCATCAACCCTTCATTAACTTGTTTAATGAATAAAGTCCTGTCAGCTTCTCCTCTAACAAAACCAATCTGCAAAAGAAAGTCAGTCAATCTGCCATACCAAGCTCTAGGAGCTTGTTTCAAGCCATACAATGCTTTCTTAAGCTTATAAACATGATCAGGATAGTGAGGATCTTCAAATCCTAAGGGATGTTCAACATAAGCTTCTTCATTCAAGATACCATTCAAAAAAGTAGCCTTTACATCCATTTGATGCAATTTGATATTGATAAAACATGCAATAGCCAATAACAATCTAATAAATTCAATCCTAGCTACAGGTGCAAATGTTTCATCAAAATCAATACCCAGACTCATCAATTTTGTTCTTAAAAATCCACTTGGTTCCAATAACATTAGTGTTACCAGGTCTTGGAACTAGTGTCCAAACATCATTCCTTTCAAACTGATTAAGTTCTTCATGCATAACATTTATCCAATTTTCATAACTTAAGGCTTCCTTGACATTTTTAGGCTCAATTACAGAATGATAACATTCAGAATTAACCATGTTGCATATAGAAGACATGCAAATAGATCTTACCACATCTTTTGAGCTTACCCTTCTTCTGGTTTGTACTCCAACAGAAGAATCACCAATGATTTTATTTGAAGGATGGCTTTTCATGATTCTGGAAGCAGGTACCTTGTCATGAGTGTATTGAGTATTGCTTTCTGAACTTTCTGTTTTTGGATTTTCAGAGAATGTTGTCCCAGATGCTGTGGCATTAGGTGTAACATCCTTTGAATTTCCAGAATTTCCAGTTCCAACAGAAATCTCAATATGCTCAGACACATCTTCTTCAGTACTTTTTCCTCCAAGACTTTCTGTTTCCATAGGACCCATAAGATCCATATGTAGCAACTCAAAACACCGTGTTTTCTAACAATGTGACAACAACTTGTGTGACATTCGGACCTGTTTACCTTTCTGGCAGTAACCACAAATTATGGTTTCTCCTTTATTCAGCATTTGCAAACCTCTTACAGTGCCTATCTTCACAAGTTTCTGGATATTCCTGTAGTTAACATGTCCAAGTTTTTGATGCCACAAAACTTCTTCAGATTTTTTGGCAAGATTGCAAACATTGTTAGTTCCAATAAGATAACAATTATCAATTGACCTATTACCAGTCATAAGACACTAATTTTCATTAATCAGAACATAACAAGAATTCTTATCAAACTTGACATGTAAATTGTCATCACATAGTTGACTTATACTAATCAAATTAGCAAGCAAACCTTCAACATGTAAGACATTAGACAACTTAGGAAATCCTTCAACATTGAGCGTACCTTTCCCAACAATCTTTCCTTTTGAACCACCACCATAAGTGACATTTCCTCCACCAAATTTTTCATAATCAGACAGGAAATTCACTTGACCAGTCATGTGCTTAGAACAACCACTATCAAAATACCATAAACCAGTCACACATGCGTTTAGAGATGTATACACAACATTACAAGTCACATCTTGTTTACTGACACATTCAGTTTTAGCACATTGTGACTCAGAAACTTCAGCTTGTAACACCTTCATATCCTCTTTCAATTTATCACAATAAGGACGAATATGACCATGACCAGAACAATAGTGACACACATACTTCTTTTTCTTCTTCTTAATGTGAACTTTTGTTTTCACTGGAGTTTCAACATTTGTCTTTTCTCCAGCTTTAACAAATTTCACAGGTTTAAAGCTTTGAAAAGTAGTTTCAAAACCAAGATCAGTAGTATCAGATTTACCAACCAACAAAGCATCTTTCAACATTTATGTTCCTTTGGCATATTTCTTAAAACACAAAGTTGAACTTTTCAATTCTTCTTTTAGTTTAGAAATTTCCAAATCCTTTCTTGTTAAGACAACTTCAAGTTTGGTTAGTGAGTCTCTCAAGTCACATTTTCCTTAGTCATAGACTTTAGAATCTAATTTTGAGATTTCCATTTATCAAACAAATCTTTACAACCTGATCCACATGGTTCACTATTCACAGCAGATGTTCCTTTATCATTAATTAAACCATTAAAATAGTTAACAATTTTATCAGAACAATCTTCATCTAATGTTACTCCATATGTGGTAACATCTGTTTCAACATCAGAATCAGAATAATCCAGATCATCATCTAAGGAGTCATCATAGTCTATTATAGCATAGAATGCACGTTCTTCATGCTCTTCATCAGATTCATCACTTAAAGTAACATTGAAGTTCAATTTTAGTTTAAGCAAGGTATTAGCACATTCATTATCATAATGACCATACCCATGACATGCATCACATTGAACAGACTTTCTATACTCAGGGTCAATTTTACCAATTTGCCTTGGTTGGAATGCATTACCTTTCTTTTTAACGGTTTGTGGAGAGTTGTTAATCTGAATCTTTGGATGAATGTTGCCTTTGAACTTGCTATTCCTCTTTTTCATAAGAGCTTTGAATTGCATTGTCATAAAAGCATTGTACTCCTCGGGGTTGGAACATATGTCAGCAACATCATCCTCTGAATCAGCTTCAATTACAATAGGCACTTGCTCAGCATTTGAAGATGTTTCACCTTTGAACACCACCACTTTCATTGCATCAGCTTTGTCATCCTTCTGAGTTGTATTCATTTCATACGCACGTAGGATGCTGATCAGTTCTTTTTGACTAAGTGTATCCCTTGCCTCTTCAATTGCACAAATTTTTGCATCAAAGCGCTTAGGTACAGTACGCAAAATCTTATGAACTAATCTCACATTAGAGATGGGATCTCCAAGAGATTGAGCTTCATTTGCAATTTCAGTGACCCGTTCATTGTAAGAAGAAATTGTTTCATCCTCCTTCATCTTCAAGTTCTCGAACTTTGTCCCAAGCATTCGAAGTCTGGACCTTCGAACACTATCCGAACCTTCATTGTGCTCTTGCAATCTATCCCAAGCTTCTTTTGCAGAAACACATGTCGATATGATCTTGAACATAGTCACATCAACTGATGTGAATATTGCAGTCAAGGCTTTAGAATTGTAGCTAGCAGTTGTACTTTCTTCATTAGTCCAATCCAGTTCGCGTTTGACTGTAACTTCTCCTTCTTCATCTGCAGCATTCTTAGGAGGTGTCCATCCTGAAAGTATACTTCTCCAGGCACGTTCATCAATTGACTTGATGTACATCCTCATCTTTGGTTTCCAATAAGCATAGTTTGTACCATCAAGAATTGGTGGTCTCAAACTTTGTGGAGTAAGTGGATATTTCATCGCCATAACAAAAAACAACACACTTGACACAAGATCTAACTTAGTAAAATCAAGTTTTGGCTCTGATACCAACTGAAAGTGTGTGTGAAAGACACGGGGTTGTGTCTAGTAAAATCAGAGTAATGTTACACTGAATGTTGTAACACTCAAAGTAACAATTAAACAACAGACACAACGGAAGACTCAGAAACACAACACATTAAATTAAAAAGACTTTGCACAATCTATATCAATATAGATTGTAAAGCCTTATGGCCGAAATCACTATTTATCAAAATAATGATTACAAAGAGGTTCACAAATCGAATCCCCTTGAAACAAGATCAAGCATATGATCTAAAGGCTAGGTGTATCTCTACACTACCAAAGGTGACCTGTTCTATGAGTGTGAAACTATCTTACACCGAGACTAACACTCCATATAAAACAAATCTAGCACCAGTTCGAGGTATTGTAAACCCTACAATTACACATCTTATGGTAAAACAAACTCCACAACAACGATCCTATCACTCTGGATGAACTCACACACTCTACAGTTGATGTTTGGTTGTTGCTTCGACTAAACATCACATGATTAATGGCAATGTTCAGCACTTGATGTGAACATCAAGGTCTTCTATTTATAGACTTCGTGTAGCTTTACTAGAGCCTCCTTGAAGGATTTAGAAACTCTTCAATCCACTCTCCCATGATCTTTGTAATTGCCCAGGTAGCGGGTCTTCTTCAATCTTCTGAAAACAGCTGCATGATCTAGTCCCTTCTACTCGATTCTTGAAGCTTGTGGAACCTTCTGGAATCTTGCAGGACAACCTAGATCATCAACCTGCAGTTAACAACATCAAAGACAATATTGAACATAAAATTTTTAGTGGTTAAGAAGAAAGGACGAATACTGATGTTGTAACCAATGTTGTAACATCGGTGGCAACATTAACAGACACTATTGACTTCTTCGGTTTCAGGTTCCACAAAGAAGAAATTTGTGGGCACACACCAATGAGAGAAACTACATCCTTCGCAATTATAATACAACCTACCAGGTTTTTTCTTCCAAGCCCGAAACATGGATGCTTGTTGCTCGACCACATTTTTTACAATTTGCATCTGTATACTTTAAATATTTCCCGCGAGTTGTGAGCTTGCTGAAACGTCCCAAATTTAATAATAACACACAAATGAGCCGAGGCGTTCCCCAAATTGGCATGATCACTTAATTCAAGAAAATATGATTAGTTAGATGAGATTATTACAAGACAAATCATTGGAAATTACAGCGCAAGACTCGTATCTTAAAAACATTACTACATTCATCATAAATTACTTGCGTCCACCTCCTCGCCATGCCTTGCCCGAGCTCCTTTTTAACCTGCAAAAGTTATATCTGTGGGGGGATGAGTGTTTGAAATACACCCAGTGAGAGATACTGGCACTCACTGGTCACCCAGCGGCCTGGGTCGACCTCGACCCAATGACAAGGTGGCACATTGGGGGAGAGATACTGGCACTCACTGGTCACTCAGCAGCCCGTGTCGACCTCGACCCAATGTACGGGCCATTACCCAGCTTGCATACAGTACAAGCCATTACCCGGCTTGCACATTGTATGGGCAATTACCAGGCTTACATATTGTATGGGCCATTACTCGGCTTGCATATTGTACGGGCCATTACCCGACTTGCATACACACGGGCCATTGCCCGACTTGCATACATATTTCACATTTATCACGTAATCATGGCATATATCATTCACATATAACATATTAACATAACAATCATAACATGGAATATTTAACTCAGTGAAGAGTGGAGTTTTCCCTCACCTTAAAAGTAGAAGTTGCAAAAAATGATGCAAATGCATTACCCCTTTAGAAGTCTCATTATCTTTGCTGACACTAAGTCTTACGAGTGTCAATCTTTCTTATATCCTACAAATAACACGCAATCTTAAGAACCTCGAAAATAGATATTCCATTCCTAATAACTAAAGAAGAAACTCCAAATAATAGTTTGATATTCTTTTTTTTTTGAAACAATAGTTTGATATTCTTAAGTTGGTTAGAATATGTAATCAATATATAACATTCAGACCTGTTGGGAAATTTATAGTTTTGATGGAAGTTCCAAAGCAGATTGTAATAGGACCAGTCAGACCTATTAGCTGACTGATGACTTAGAATCAGGATAGGATGACCAGCTGATATGTATAGACAGCTGATGTAATGAATAGGTCACATATTGAGGGGGAACTTCAATATGTATAGGTTCAGTCTTGAAGAAGATCAGAAGATCAGACAAATCAGAAGATCAGAAGAACAGACAAGTCAGAAGATTAGAAGATCAGACAAGTGAGAAGATCAGAAGATCAGACAAGTCAGATAGTCAGATGATCAGGTGAAGACATGAAGCTAAAGAATCAGAAGACCTAAAGACCAGATGACTACCAGAAGAACAAGACCAGAAGACCTACATCAAAAGAATGAAGAATAGTCTGCTAGTTTTGCTAAGACAACTTGCATCAGAAGACTCTATCAGGTAGACTGATCAGTATTATCTGATCAGGTCAGCTCACACCAGGTGACAACTGAAGATTCACCACACATAGGATGTTAATCAGAAAAGAAAATTGTCAACTTAGTTGGTAAAGCAAACACTGAACAAGTGTACTTGTTAACCAATGAGATCGAGACACGTATGTACGGAGCTGACAATGCGGGATTTGGCTCTGCACAGTCAAACAGCTAGAAAGGACAAACATGTCGTCCCTGAAGCACGTCACATCAAGCCTGCAAATCTACCTAAAACAACCTAAAATTTAAATTGATCTCCTACGGCTCTTTGATTTTAAGGTCTATAAATATGGGATCAAACCTTCATAGTAACGTTACTGAAATTATTATCAAGCTCAAGCTCAAGCAAGATTTCCGCATGAAGAACACAACTCAAGATCCATTCTAAGTGTTCATCCCATAAAGTTCTTAGCATAGAATTCTTATCCTCCAGCCTTAGACTACTCATATATTAGGATAGAATTCCAGTTGGAACACAACAAATCTTATACCCAAACCAAAAGTTAGGTTAAGTTTGTTTAGTAAGATTTCAGACTTGGGTTTCTAGTTTCTGATTTCTGGGATTGGTTGAGTGAGAACTCTTGAAACATCTGTTGTACTGTGTTGGACTAATGTATTAAACTAAGTCCAGTTGGTTAAGTTGGTGCCCCTGCTGATAGGGAAGAGTGGACGTAGGACAAGTTGTCCGAACCACTATAAAAATCTGATTTGCATTATCTGATTTACTTGCTTTACATCTTGCACACTACTTGTTAAAATATTGCATGCATATTCTGAGTCTGGATCAAATTTGCATCAAGAAACTGATCTGATCAGTTTGACACTTTGTCATCTGATTCAAAACAGATAACGCAGAATTCTGATTTAACAAAATAGTTTCTTCACACGGGTTAAAACTTAGCTTCCTCACATCAGTTAAACTGATAGACACCGAACTGATCTGCCTTCAGGCAATCAGTAAGTTGGATATCAGTCCAAACTGATTCACACGCACTCTGATCAGTCATACTTGCTATTCACACCTGATCTCACGAAAAAGTTTTTCAGAAGTCTATTCAACCCCCCCTCTAGACTTCTGCCCTCACGAAACTCGTTCGGGACCTACAAGTGGTATCAGAGTAGTGGTTCTATGGACCACTGGCTTTGAGTATCATCGGTTCTTGAGGAAGAACCATTGTGGTCACTTGAACAGATCTTGAAAAACCCATTTTAAAACTCATCTATATTCAAAACTCACGATCAGCATGGACAATACTTCAGGTATGTATCATGATCTGCCTAAGTTCTCTATTGATGAGTATTCTGACTAGACCATACTCATGAGCAACCATCTGGGCACGATAAGCAGCAGAATGATGGAAGTTCTTGAACAAGGACCCATCATCATTTATTACAACAACCCAGCTGAAGGAGGTGATCCATAATATCCAACTGGAGCCAGAATCAGAAAGAGTCCTTCATTGATGGATGTTGAGGAAAGGAAATTGTCCAATCTTGATACAGTAGCTAGACACATCATCATGAAGATGATGGACAAGATAACACGTGAGAAGATCAAGTATCTCAAGACTGCCAAACAAATGTGGGATACCCTTGCTGAGATGTGTGAAGAAATGATCTCATTAAGGATAGTAGATTGCAAGCTGAACTGGTAAAGTTTGAGAAACTCAAGATGCTGCCCAATGAAACCATAAATCAGCTCGATGGAAGAATCACTATGTCAGTCAACAAGCTTCGTGAACTGGGACGAGAAATGTCAGACAAAGATATCAACTACAAGATCTTGAGATCTATGACCAATAAATGGGACATGAAAGTAACTGTGATAAAAGATTGCCAAGATATTGCAAAGATAAAACCAAGCAACCTGTTTCTGAGCCTAAAAGCCCATGAGTTTGACCTGATTGAAAGAGGTCAAGAAGAAGATGACGAGTCGCCTGCTGAAGCAACACCTGCCACATCAAAAGCAGTTGCATTCAAAGCCGCCAACAGCAGTTCGAAGTCTACTGAACCTATTGGAAATATAATGAGTCAGGCTGAACAGGTTTTTTCTTGACCAGAAAGCTTGAAAGATCAAACATTCAACTGGGAAAATATCAAAAATTCTACAGAGACTATCAGAACAGCAGAGGAAGAGATAGGAGATCTTATGACAGATCACAAGAAAGAAATCGATCTGATGACAGATGATCATTCTGTTGGTAGAAGAGACAACATATCAGAAAGAAGGAATTCTGATCACAGGTAAACTGGGAAGTCACCTGACAGATCCTATAGAAGAAATGATTCACCTGGTAGAAGAAATTTCATGGAATCAGGAGCATGTTTCAACTGTCAGAAAGTAGGTCACTACAACGCAGATTGCCCTGACCTGACTCCAAAAAAAAAAATAGAAGATAAGCGGAACAAAAGAGAGCAAATATATAGAGACAGAAAAGCTATGGTTGTTGATACATCTGGAATAGATGATTCTTATCTGTCTTCAGATGATTCTGGTTACTCATCTATAGAAGACTTCTGCCTGATGACTATTGCTGATGAGTTTGACAACTTTGACGATCTGATGTTCTCATCTGGTGACGACATCTGCCTCATGGCCAAGTATGCTGATCAATCTGAGGTAACTTCTAACCCTTATGTGTTTTCTATTTCCACACCTGTTGTGCTGAGCACACCTGTTGGAGAGATTGACCTGTAGCTCTACAATGAGCAATTGCTTGATGATCTCTCTAATGCAGTAGACACTTATACAATAGTGGAAGCTGAGAACGATAAGGTAAGGTTGGAGAACATTCAGCTTGTCAAGGATAATGATATGAGAAAAGCTGCTGAACTGAAATCAGTTGAGACTGTTCAGAAGATGACTGCAGCACTGGAGTTTCTGAAAGTCAGTTCTTCTTATCAGGGTAAACTGGTTAAAGAACAACAAGCTATTAACAAGCAGCAAGTTGATGATCTCAAAATCCTTCATGCTAAGTTTGATGAACTCTTCCGACTGCATGAGAGTCTAAAACAAAGTGAGGACAGTTTGCGAAAGAAAGTAGAGATTTTTGAAAAAGCTTCTAAAAATGTTGATGAAATAACAAGCTACTTTCAGAAGCCAACTGATAAGAAGGGTATTGGGTTTGATAGCCCTTCTGAATCCTCACATGTTTAACCTGGTTCACAATCCAAAAGTGAATCTAGGAAGATTTCTGGACAAGATACACGAAATGCCAAATCTGTATCAAAGAAGGGAAACATACTTGCTGAACAGGTAAGGCGAGTGTCTGATCAGAAAGGAAATAGAAATGGACCTCATCTTATCAAGCATCAGCCAAGGAATCAACAGAAGAACCCTGTTCTTCTGAAGAGACCTCAACCTGATCAGTAGATTAGGAATCAGAAAGAACAATCTCGCAAGGGAAAGATCAATCTGAGACCTAATCAGGTCAAGCTGCCTAACCAGCATGCTAAGGGTAAACTGCAGAAACCATTTGTGTAAAAGAGATATGAATCTTTTGATGGTAGCAGTCATACATATCCCTTCAACCAGAAATCCAGGACATCTGCACCTGAACCACACTGGATTAAAAGAAGACAGAATCATCAAAATAATCCCAAGTCTTCTGATTCATCCAAGGTTCACACTCATAATCATATTGACCAGAAAGCACATGAAGAGATGTATGATAATGTAGATGCTTATGGGAGACAAATAAGACATTCTGATCTTAATGATTACCATAGAAGTGCCCTGTTTGTTTGGATTCCGAAAGGTAACTCTAACCCCTCAGGACCCAATCCTACAGGGGTACCTAAAGCCTGATTTGATTGCAGGTTCGCGTGGTTTGGCCAATAAAGGAGGTGTACAAGCAACTATATGGTACATCGATAGTGGATGCTCAAGGCACATGACTGGACACAAACATCTCCTCAGTTCATACACAGAACAAGAAGGCCCACCTGTACTCTTTGGTGATGATAACTTTGGTTTTACCAGAGGATTCGGAACCTTAGAGAATGATGATGTACATGTTACTGGAGTCTCGTATGTCGATGGTTTGAAGAACAACTTGTTATCAGTTTCACAATGCTGCGACAACGAATTCAGCGTTGAGTTCTAGACTGATCAATGCAGTATCAAGAATCGAGCTACTCAACAGATTTTGCTAACTAGTTCCAGGAAAGGAATGATCTACACTGCAGACTAGAACAGTTGTCCAAGAAATGCATGCCTGATTGTTAAGAGTTCCAAAAGTAACAGTTGGCTCTGGCACAAGAGAATGAGCCATCTGAATTTTAAGACACTTAACAAGATAGCAAGGATGTCCTTGGTTGAGGGTCTCCCGAATGAGGTATTCTCTAAGGATCAGACATGTGTTGCAAGTCAGAAGGGAAAACAGGTTAAGCCTCATTGAAGGGGATTCCAGGACCAGCATCCAACAGAGTACTGCAACTGCTTCACATGGATTTGTTTGTACCAGTTACACCACTTAGTCTCAGCGGATGCAAATACACTCTGGTAATCGTGGATGATTATTCCAAGTTTACCTGGGTTGTGTTCTTGTATAAGAAGAATGAGACTACAACAAAGATACCTGAGCTGCTCAAGAGATTACAGAATTAGAAGGGTGTCAGTATTGTAAAAATTAGATCAGATAAAGGTACATAATTTATGAACTCTTTTACTCTTGACTTTTGCACTAAGTTTGGAATACAACATGAAACATCAGCTGCCAGAACACCACAATAGAATGGCGTAGCAGAACCGAGAAACAGAACACTCAAAGAAGTTACTCGCACAATATTGGCTGAACATGCAACTCCAAACCGTTTCTGGGCAGAAGCTATCAACACAACATGTCACACTCAGAATAGATGTTCTCTGACTAAGATTCACTTCAAAACACCTTATGAACTGTGGAAGGGCAGAAAACCTCATGTTTCATACTTCCATGTTTTTGGGTGCAAGTGTTTTATTCACAACAATGGGAAGAGTCGGTTGAAAACCTTTGAAGCCAAGTCAGATGAAGGTATATTCTTAGGATATTCCTCAACTAGCAAAGCTTTCAGGGTGTTCAACAGGCGAACCCTAGTTGTGGAAGAAACACCTCATGTGGTCTCTTATGAGATATCTTCTGAACAAGAGAAATCTGCCTCAGAACAAGCAGTACTAAATCAACCGGTACCTGATGCTCAGAAAATGGATCAGTTAAGTATCAAAGAAAAGGGATCAGGTCACGTAACAGTGTATGTTCCTAATCTTGACCTTAATGACTCACCAGGTCAATCAGACTCTAAGGTACGTAAAACTGTCAATGAAGAAGTTGGTATAGCTAAGACAGTAACAACTGAACCATCTGGTTCAGGGGGAACACCTGATGTTCCGACAGACAGACATCAGCCTATGATGAGTCCAACATCAGCTGAGAATTGTCCATGCCAAGTAGATCCTATTACTGTACCACTCCCAACCACTAGTGACTCAATATCAGAAGAGGATGGAAACGTCCAAACTGATATACATCTGAAAAGAAGGATTTGGCTAAAAGACCATCCAACTGATCAGATAATCGACAATCCTAATGCCCGAGTCCAAACTAGACATCAGGTTGGAGAAAGTGCCATGTATTATTGTTATCTGTCTTTGAAGGAACCAACCACAATAGAAGAAGCTCTACAAGATGCCAGCTAGATTCTAGCCATGCAAGAAGAACTCGAACAGTTCGAAAGGAATCAAGTTTGGAAACTGGTAGACAGACCAACTCATCAAGATGTGATAGGTACCAAGTGAGTATTCAAGAACAAGAGGGATGAGAATAATGTCATTACCAGAAATAAGGCAAGACTTGTGGCAAAGGGGTATTCACAATCAGAAGGAATTGATTATGATGAGACCTTTGCACCAGTCGCTCGCCTGGAAGCCATTCGGCTGTTTGTGGCATATGCTGCCTACAAAGGGTTTACTGTGTATCAGATGGATTTAAAGAGTGCATTCTTAAATGAGGTACTAGCAGAGGAAGTTTATATCGAACAACCTCCAGGCTTTGAAAAAGGCAACCAGGTGTACCGTTTAAGAAAAGCTCTTTATGGCCTGAAACAAGCTCCTCGAGCTTGGTATGATACACTATCTCAGTTCTTGGTAGATAGAGGATTCACTAAAGGAGTCATAGACAGAACATTTTTCAGAATAGAAGATGGTGAAGATATTATGTTAGTTCAGATTTATGTGGGCGATATCATCTTCGGATCTCCCAACAAAAGCTTATGTGATAGATTCAGCAAACTGATGTAAGGGAGATTCGAGATGTCTATGATGGGTCAGATGAATTACTTTTTGGGTCTTCAAGTTAAACAAAGTACAGAAGGTATATTCACCTGTCAGGCAAAGTACACTAGGAATTTGTTGGCCAAGTTTGGAGTTCAAAACAACAAGGAAGCCAAAAT
This sequence comes from Stenogyne calaminthoides, assembly GCA_037126765.1. Taxonomy (NCBI): domain Eukaryota; kingdom Viridiplantae; phylum Streptophyta; class Magnoliopsida; order Lamiales; family Lamiaceae; genus Stenogyne; species Stenogyne calaminthoides. The sequence goes on along the minus strand of JBBCBC010000006.1, from coordinate 29,102,239 downwards.
TCTTATGATGACTGGATTCAAGATGGATCCAAATGAGAATGGTCAGAAAACTAATCAGAAAGAATATAGGGCTCTCATTGGATCTTTACTATACCTAACTGCCAGCAGACAAGATATAACATTTGCAGTAGGTGTATGTGCCAGATTTCAGGCAAATCCGATGCAAAGCCACCTGGAAGCAGCTAAGCGGATTCTAAAGTATCTGTAGGGGACAATAAACCTTAGTTTATTCTACGGATCAGATGATAATATAGAGCTTAGTGGGTATTCTAATTATGATTATGGAGGTTGCAGAATTGACAGAAAGTTAACCTCAGGAACATGTCAGTTTTTAGAAAGCAAACTGATCTCTTGATTTTCAAAGAAGCTGACATCTGTTGCCACATCTACTACTGAAGCAGAATACATGACTGCAGGAAGCTGTTGCTCCCAACTGCTCTGGCTTAGTCAGCAACTGAGGGATTATAACATTGTAGCTATGAACGTGCCAATATTTTGTGACAGTAATAGTGCTATTGTAATTACTCAGAATCCAGTGTTACACACAAGATGTAAGCATGTGGATGTCAGACATCATTTCATAAGAGATTATGTGGAAAATAAGAATATCTGAATGGAAAAGATCCACACTGATAAGCAGAGAGTTGATATCTTAACCAAACCACTAGCTGAAGTCAGATTCAGAGAACTATGTAATGAGCTAGGACTTCTGGATTTAGGAGAGAGTGCACTAGAAATCTTTGGTGGACTGGTCTCCAAGACCTGTTGGTTAAGAGACTGATCAGAAAAGAAGGATCAGTTGAGAAATGGAACCTCAACTGATCAGGGAGGATTAGTCAGGGACTGATCAGAAAAGGATAACAATTGAAGGGGGAACTTCAACTGATCAGATAGGATCAGAAGGAACCTGATTAGATAAGTGGGACATTGTTGGGAAATAATAAGGATTAGGCTACAATCAGTAAGGTCAACAGTAATCAGGCAAACCAAATCAGAACATCGTGGTAACTGACTGATTACATTATCAGTCAGTCAGATAAGTTTTATGTTTTATCATTCTATAAGCCTATGCTAATCTATGATAGTTATTACTGTGCCCATTACTTTGTGAAGTCATGTCTGCAAGCATTTAATGCGGACGTGGGGTTTTTGTATTAAATGTATTTATTCAGAGTTTTTAAGTCCAAAAGTCTGTCGTTTTAAATGCTTGACCGCACTATGTTATTACTTTTCAACCGCTTAATCTTGACCGTCCGATTAAACCAAGGACACTCAAGTGCTTTAAAAAAATTTTGTGCAAAACTTTCGCTCCCACCTATTTAAAACCCTAATATCCCATTTTCTAAAACGTTTCGCATTTCTAACACTAAAAAACGCAATCGTTCCCAGAAAATTTCATACAACTCTACATTCAGCGATTAATCTTCTATTTCAAAATCATACATCGCTTTTCTGGTAATTTGCATATTTTATATTTGTTGTTTCATAACTATTATGCGCTAGGGTTACAGATTATATATGCATATGGTGTTTTGTTCATCTGTTAAAATCATGTCTATGATTAATCTCTGAAATCTATGAACAAAATGCATATTTGGGGATTTTACTTATGCAAATATTCAACATACTGTCTAATGCACCTTGCACGATTTAACACTTAATAGAGTTTGGAAAACCTAACTTAGATTGTATGTGTATTTGCAGAAATGGCAACTACAAGAGCAACCCCAGAAGTATGCGACTATGCCTCCATGGTTAAAGATATTGTTGACGAGAAATATGTTAACTTCACCACAACAACAGACCCTGAATCCATGGAAATTTTGGACTGTCTTCGTCAGAGTGGACTGGAGCAGTTCTGTTATAGGCATCTGGACTCCGTTGCTATATTCGAATCCCTCGAATTTTTTAGGAAACTAAAGGAGACAGAAAACAAGGAACTTTATTCATTTGTTGGAGGTACACAGATTGATGTCACCAAAGCTGATCTGCAGAGAATATTTGCCCTACCAGCAGGCAGGAACGCACCGGATGAGTTCAGTGCTGGGATGACGGACAAAGAGTATCTTCAGCAACTGCTCCTAAGACCAGAAAACAGACACAACATCACGAAACGTTAAAGCACCTTTCTTGAAGAGGAAGTACAGATTGCTCTTTGACATCATTTCAAAGGTAATCTTGGGGATTGCCTTCAGTCCTGACGCCGTAACCCAGCAGAAGATCAATGTTATGGCTGCCATATTCGAGAAGGCACAGGACATGAACTGGCTTGGTTTATTCAAGCACAGGTTCTTGCAGGAGACAGATAAGTTAATGATTGATGAGCACAATCAGGTGGTGCTATCAAAGAAAGTCAGCAACATACACAAGGTGTCCCTGATTCTAGCCGACAAGATTCCTGACTACAGATGGTCAGATCAAGGAAGGAAGGCTTACCTGCCTAAGTTCAAAGCCATTCTGTGTAAGAATGAAGAGTTGCCCAGCCAACGAGATGATGATCCTACTCCCGACGTGCCCAAGTCCAAAAAGGCCAAAGCACAGGCCCCATCTGTGTAATCTGAGGCACAGGATCTGCCTCAGAAAAGGGTCGTCAAGAGGAAGCAGATGACCACAAAGCCAGCTAGGCAATCTGAGGAGGCAACTGAGAAAAAGCAAAGGAAGCTGACTTCAATGCTTCCAAAGAAGAAAGGAATGCCGTCTGGAGGTCTTCAAGATGAAGACAGTGATGTGGAGATTTTGGAGTCTGGGGAAGAACAGCCTGCTAAACAGATGATTGAGATTGCTGGTGGAGAGACTGTTGTGAGTTCTGAGCACACAGTAAGTACAGGTAGGGACTTGACAATCGAAGAAGGCGAAGATGGAGAGGAGGAGGAGCAGATGGAAGAGGCCCACGATGCACTACAGGAAATCCCACATTCGGTGACGAATTTTTTTGTGACGACACAAAATTCGTCACCATATGTTACCTAAAGGTGACAAATTTAAATTTCGTCACTAAAAAGTGAGAATTTGTGACATTTTATTTTTGTCACCAGTGATGTTTTTTTTCGTCACTGATTCAAAATTTTCATGACAAAACAAGAAATTCGTCACAATAAACTTTGGTGACGATATTCATAATATTTAGTGACGATATTCAACGTCGCGAAAAATAGTATTTTTGTGACAACTATATGTTTTGTCATTAATTAATCAAAAAAATTGGTGACGCACTTAATTCGTCACAATTTTATATGGTGACGATCTTCATTGTAATTAGTGACGATCATAGTCGTCATATAATATTAAATTTTCATGACAATTTTATGTTTCGTAGCTAATTGTTCATAGTAATTAGTGACATATTCTTTCGTCACCAATATTAATATATAGTGACGATTAATAATTATTTTTTAATGACGCACTTATTTCGTCACAATATTATTCTGTGACGAACATCATTTTAATTAGTGACGATCAATATTCGTCATATAATATAAATTTTTTATGACAATTTTATGTTTCGTCGCTAATTGTTCATAGTAATTAGTGACATATTCTTTGGTCACCAAATATTGGTCATATTACATAAAATTTTCCTGACGGTTTTATGTTTCGTCATTAATTGTTTATAGTAATTAGCGACATATTATTTCGTCACCAATATTTATATATGGTAACTTTTTTTATTACGCTTACAACTCAGCATATGTTACTTCCCTCTTTCCAATTGTTTTTGCCTTTTTTTTTCCTTAATTGATTCTATACGTCACACCAAAGTTGATATTTTAGTAAGGATTGTTCAAGTATTTATATATATATATATAATATAATAAATAAAATACATAAATTAATAATTAATTGATAAAAATATGAGAGAGATGTATAAATTATCCCAAATTAATGTCCATCTTTTCCAAAGTGTTAAATGTCCTTCCTAAATTATGTACCGTCTTACGTAAGTGTGCTTGTAATTAATTTGACACATTAATAAGTAATAAGGAATTGTCCAAACACAAACTTTCTTGTAAAACTTGTTTATATTATAAAATTGATATCATTAATACTTATAAATTGATATGATTGTATCTTTTAATATAATAAATTATATGATTTTAAAATACACTATAAGTGAACGGTGCACCTGAATGCATGCATACAACATTTAGTCTTTAAAATTAACATATTATGCTAATAATATATTAAGAGAAAATAGAAAAGCAAATATTTCATTGGTTTTAGAGGGAGATAATAATTGAAAACTGGGAAAAATAACATACAATTAGGAAAAGTGCATAATGAAAAAAGGCATAGGAAATAAGATCAAATCGCTGCTGTTTTTAATTCACCGCAGAATCCTGTACAGCACAGGATCTGCTCCCGAGTGTCTTCGTCACAATTCTTCACTTCTTGTCTAATATCACCCCGCAAAATTAATTCACCAGCACGCGTTCAAGCCTAGCGTTCACTAGAAAAAAAAACCCTCGCTGACGATCTCCCGCAAAGAACAGAGCAACGACTTCACCAGCAAATTGCGACGGATTCAAAATTTTGCAACGGATTGACAATCTCTTCCATTCTCTCCCTCGATACGCCCTTTTCACCACTGCAACGGATTCACAATTCTGCATCCCAATTTCTGCCCAATTGATTCCTGATGTTTTGATTCGTGGCTTCCAGAAATCGAGCAAGCATCAATAGGTATGCCTCCTTCAAATTCTACTTTTTCCCCTGCGCCTCTCGTCCCTTACAATTGTGATTGGTATGAGTACATAGGGTAGTATATTAGGGATTTCGGTAATTAATGTAAGACAATTGTTCATTGTTGTATATATTGGTAAGGCTTGAATTTTATATAGACATAAGAATTTCAAGAATAGTAGTAGAAGAATGAGAAGTATTTTGTAGCATGGAAAATGTTGATACATTCCCTAGTTGTCTCCATCAGGTGTGGACAATCTTAGTGTGTAGTGAAGCAAGTGAAGCTCACAGAAAAATGCATGAAGTGCTCACTTTGTGCGCTTGATTTGCATTACCTTTTTTTTTTAATTGGTCTTGTTTTACGGGTTTTCTTGTAAAGTTCCCAGCCATATGCAAAGTCCATCACCCCCGACTCCGAGAGCTATTTAACAAAAGTTGAGGGCAAGAACACAATAAAAAGGATAAGAATTCAAACGTTCCTTGACCTCAACATCATAAACAATAAGAATACAGAAAACATGAATTATTTGAACTTCATTGTTTTATGTTTGTACTCGTGTTTTCACTTTTCCTATCAAGAGATTAATATATGTTGTTATTGGAACCCACTCTATGTTTTTTACTTAGCTCTTTGAAAAAAAATCAAATGGATTTGGTATGTGAATCGATTCTGACCACAACTTGAGGTATACCATTTAACTCCATATTTTTTTTTAGAGTAATGGAGTGAAAATTTTGAGAATGGGAAATCATCATCTCTTGTTTGTGGATATAAGATGTAACCATTTAGCCTTATTTTTCGATTTGCTAATATTTGCTACTGATCATTTTTTTTTGGTTTGTTAAATCTGGAAAAGCACCTATTATATGAACTCCATAGTACAAAATGTTTGCATTGAGTTGCAGAGTTAAAATCTGCTCTTGTAAGGTGAGTTGTGTCTTTACGAGGAAGAAGGTTTGCATTAAAAAATTTAATCATGCTATTGTAGTTGTAACTAGAAAGATGTTGGGATAAGGAAAATCTTTGGATGAAGGATTTACATTTTTCTTCTTCTTTGCATACTAATGTGATGATATGACTTTTCCGATATTTATGTGATAAAAGGATGAATATCTGCATCAATTGAGTGCTTTTTGCGAGGCATTGGTTCATGGTATAGTTCTTAGCCTTTTCTGCGTAATGTAATTAGTGTGAGAGGGTGGTTTTTTCTTTGATTCTCTCATCTTTATCGTGAGGCTTTGTTTAATAAGTTGTCTCTCGGTTTACCCAATTGAGGTTTATTCGGCATTTGAAAATTATGAGACCCAACTTTGAATGCTCATTTTAGCTAAATTTTGTGTTTGATCCAAGTGAATTTAACAATTTACATTGACAAATTTGCCTTGCCTTCTAACTTCCAAATCTGAGATCTTTAGATCCTTTTGTACGTAAAAACTAGATTCTAAAGGGGAATGCTAAGACTTAACAAGACTTTGAAATATTATTAAAAGACATATGCTATATCTAAATATTAACGATAACATGTTTCATTGTTTTATATTTGGATAATTGAACTTCCTCTTGACCACAGTTTACCTTTTTCTGCTTCTCGTGAGGAGCCTATGCAGATTGTTCTTTGATGTGGTGTAGGTTTGTAAAGCTGCTGTAATTGGTTCTTTTGTTAATTGGTTCCTGAAGTTTGGATTCGTGAGCCTCCAAAAATCGAGCAAGCATCAATAGGTACGCCTCTCTTCATTTAAATTCTTATATTGCCTTGTAAAAGTTGTTAATATAACAATTGATTTTATGTGATTTGTATAGAAGTTGTGTATATATATATATACTTTTTAGCATAATGTTAAGAATATAATTATATAAACAATGCCAATTTTATAATTTTGTCTAATGTTTATCGTTTAATGCAAATTTCTTAGTAGATATAGAGGTTTCATTTGGTATTGGATTGTCATCATAGGTGCTATTTCGGTTATAGGTTATACATGATCAACTTGGATGGATAATTCTCTTAGTTGACTTGTATTAGAACATATGTAGAACTTCCAGCCTAAACATGCTTTCATAGAGAAAGGGAATCACAGTAGTATGAAGACTCTGATATCTATTATATCTATATCTATATATATATATGTGTGTATATATATCTATATATATATAAATACTTTGTAAAACTAGCCCAACTAAGTTTTATTCTGTGATTTTTTTATCTTGACTAAAAGCTTCGGCCACTCATTTGTGACTCATTTTTGTCAGCAACTAAAATAAAAAACAGCAGCAAACTAACCAAATAATATCACAGTAATAGCAACTGGTAAAAACAGCAACAAACTAACCAAAAAACAGCAGCAACTGGTGAATATTTAATAAAAAACAATAGCAAAATGAGATGTTCGTAATTAACCAAATAATATCTTAGCCCATTGTGATTTGAATATTTTGTATAATTGGTGTAGTGCAAAATGGACAAGAGTTGGATGCGTGATACCAAGTGGTCTAAAAGTTATGTAGATGGAGTAAAGAGTTTTATGCAATTTGTCAGAACTAATATGGGTCCAACATGTGATGTTCGATGCCCTTGTAAAAAAATGTTTGAACTTATCTTCTAAAGATCAAGAAGTTGTTATGCGTCATATATTGGAGAATGGGATAGATCAAAAGGCACATTACGTGGTTTTATCATGGTGAGCCTAGATTAAGTGGCGTGGGTACAAGAACGAGATAGTGATTCGATGAGAGCGAAGACGACAATGAAGAAGATGATGGAGTTAGCGAAATGTTGTTCGACCTCGGTCAGCAATACACCGAAGCAAATAATGATAATATACCAACTGAGGATAACGATACTAGTGGTCTCCCTACATATCTGGAGATGCTCATGAAAGATACTCAAGCCGAATTATATCCTGGTTGTAAGAAGATTTCAAAGACATCATTTATCATCCAACTGCTCCATATAAAGGTGTACAACAAGTTGAGTAATAAAGCTGTGGATATGATGTTGGGTCTGATGAAGGCAGCTTTTCCTGATGGTGAGACACTTCCACGCACTTGCTACTCTGGCTAAAACAAAGATTTACGTGATATGGGATTAGGTTATGAATGTATCCATGTGTGTAAGTACGATTGTGCCTTATTTTGGAGTGAAAATAAGAATTTAGAGGCTTGCCCTACTTGTGGAACTTCTCGTTGGAAAATCAACAATGGTGGGAAAAAGATACCACAAAAAATCTTGAGGTATTTCCCAGTGAGACCTAGACTACAACACCTTTTCATGTCTTCAAAAACCTCTAAGAAAACGGTTTGGCACAAAGAAAAACGCATCGATGATGATTATATGAGGCATCCTGCTGATTCTGTAGCGTGGAAAGATTTCGATAGTGAGTTTCCCTGGTTTGCTAATGATCCAAGAAATGTTAGAATGGCCCTAGCTGCTGATGGCTTTAATCCATTTGGAAACATGAGCACCACTTATAGCATGTGGCCTGTTATTCTAACGCCGTTGAATCTCCCTCCTTGGGATTGCATGAAACAATCATTCCTTATGTTGTCTTTGCTTATACCAGGGAAAAAGTCACCAGGGAAAGACATTGATGTCTACTTTCAACCATTGGTTAAAGAATTAACTGAATTGTGGGTTGAAGGTTCCGAAACCTTTGATGTCTCTTGTAAACAGAATTTTCAGATGCATGTTGCTGTCCTGTGGACTATAAACGACTTTCCAGCATATGGTGACCTATCTGGATGGGTTACTAAAGGATACATGGCTTGTCCGGTTTGCAATGATCAAACTTGCTCTCAAAGACTACGAAACAAGTTGTGTTTCATGGGGCATCGTCGAAATTTATCAAAAGATCATCCTTGGAGGAGAAGTAGAAAGTTCAATGGTAAAAAAGAAGACGGGGAACCAGCTAGAGAATTGAGTGGGGATGATGTGTTGTTACAGTTGGATAGACTTCCAGTTCAAACACCTGGAAAATATTGTAACAAGAAGAGAAAAAGGACGGCCGAGGAGTTGAATTGGTCGAGACGTAGTATCTTTTTTGATCTGCCTTATTGGAGCAAGTTGAAGCTAAGGCATAACTTAGACGTAATGCATATAGAAAAAAACATTTGCGAGTCTGTATTAGGGACCTTGATGAATATAGAGGGGAAAACAAAAGATACAGTAAAAGCAAGACTAGATTTAGAAGACATGAAAATACGCAAGGAGTTGCATATGTCTAAGAAAAGTAATGGGAAGTATGTTATGCCGGATGCTACTTATGTTCTAGACAAGAAAGGCAGACAAGCCTTTTGCGAGTTTCTAAAGTCCGTTAAGTTTTCGGATGGATATGCTTCTAACATCTCTCGTTGTGTTGGTACAAGTGATCAGAAGATATCAGGACTCAAAAGCCATGATTGTCATATACTATTACAACGGATACTACCAGTTGGTATACGTGGGTCCTTAGACAAGAATGTAGTTGACGTACTAGCAGAGTTGGGTCATTTCTTCCAACGCTTGTGTTGTAGGAAGTTGAAGAGGTCTGAGTTACCAAAAATGGGAGAAGATATCACATTGATCTTGTGTAAACTTGAACAGATTTATCCTCCTGCCTTTTTGACGTCATGGTCCACTTATCTTCACATTTACCCAGAGAGGCATTACTTTGTGGACCAGTTCAATTTAGATGGATGTATCCAATCGAGAGGTTGTATTTTGAACTGTGATTTTATTAATATTTTATTTCACACTATTCACATAATAATAACATGATATTTTCTTATTGTGCAGATCATTATGTGTATTGAAGCAAAGTGTGTGTAATAAAGCTCATCCCGAAGGGTCGATTGCTGAAGCTTACATTGCGAGAGTGCTAACGTTACGCTCAATGTACTTGAGGGGAATTGAGACTAGATTTAATAGTGAGGAGCGAAACAATGATATAGGAACTGATGATAGTCTATGGATCTTCAGTCAAAAATGCCGGCATCTTGGGGCGACGGATTATGTTGAATTATCAGAGGATGAGTACAACGACATGCAATGGTTCGTTTACCAGAATTGCGATGAGATAGAACCATTTATTGAGTAAGTTGATTATGTATCCTGTAAACTTTTTGAGGATTATGAAAATTATATTTCGAATTATCAAACTTGCAATGACTTTTTTTTTTGTAGAATGCACAAGCAAGAACTCCTGTTGAACGGTTGTACCAATATAGATCAAGATCACAAACGAAAATTTCCCAGTTGGTTCAAAAATCATGTAAGATAGTGAAGCTTTTTGTTTTCTTTTGTGATTAAATAATGTTTTACCTACATCTAATTATTTATTCAATTTCACCTGTTTATCCAGATGAGTCGAATTCATGATTCTGACGACTCAGCTGTAAATGAGTCTCTTTATGCTCTTGCTTGTGCACCTAATAGGTTAGTTAGGAAGTACACTGGATGCATTGTGAATGGAGTGAGATTTCTCACTGTAGAGCGTGATGATCGTCATAAGAGTCAAAATAGTGGGATTGTTGTAGACGGGAATCACGGTGGTGAGAACATTGAATTCTTTGGTGTTTTGACGGATATATTTTATCTTGACTATGTGAGGGATAGACATGTTACAGTGTTCAAGTGTGATTGGTTTGATCAAGGGAGGAAAAATGGGGCATGGATACGAAAGGAAGGAAATATAACAAGTATTAGAGTAACAGGGAAATGGTATGAGGATGATCCTTTTATATTTGCTAATCAAGCGAGACAGGTCTTCTACATTAATGATCCCAAATTAGGAGGAGATTGGCGAGTGGTGCAACTAGTCCAGCATACACATATATGATGTTGATGAGATGCAAGATGAGGATGTGAATATCGATGAATCACAAGTAGAACAAGAATTATATTGATGATGCATTTGAAGTCGGTCTTGCCGAAACACAATCGCTGCAAAGGGGAGGACACATGTGTGGAAGAAGTTGAGGAGTTGATAACTGCAAGTACACCTGAAGATCATGAAGAATTGAACATCGATAATTCCGATGAGGATGAGTTAGATGACACCTTAGTTGATTATTGTAGTAGTGAAGAAGAATCTCAAGAAAATAGTGTTTAAAGCGATGATAGTGATGATGACTATCTGAAAGGTTAATGAATATTGTTATATATATTGATGAATATTGTTGCATTTATGAATATTGTTATACACTTTCATGATTTGATTGTTATTGTTTACGCACTTACGTTGTGTTTCTATGTTTGACTAGGTGAGGAATATGCGAGGAATATGCATGCACCCACATTAATATGACAAACAAGGGACAACTTCTAATTAACGGAATCATGATTGGACTTATAGGTATTAGAGTATGGAGTTTATATTTATTTGTTAGTGTTTGTTTATAACGTATTAAATATTGTAATATGTTGAAATGACATGCCTTTAGAAGTTATTTGGAGCTAGCAATAAACCATATAAGTTGTTAGTTTCTTTTGTAAGTTGATCTGGACATATGATGATACATGGAAACTATAAATAAAAAATATCTGTAATTGAGAGAAATGAGGTATGTATTTGTTTGCTTTTGTTCAGATTCCTCAGTTGATGTTTAGATTTGTTTCAAACTTTTTTGTTGGGAAGTTGCTTTAAAGCGGATAGGAGTTTATTTCATTTGTTGAAAATTCGATTATAGATTTCTTTTTGTTTGGGAGTTTATTTCATTTGGTGGGAGTTTAGGGAATTTCTTTTTGTTGTTTTTTAAAAATCTAATGGATGGTGGTTGCTGCTTGCGATAAATCTGATTATAGATTGTTGTAGTATGAATATGATCAATTCTGTGAGTTGAGATCTGTAGTAGGCAGGCTTATAATACCTTTATTGCTGATTTTTGTGTTATTGAACTGTTATTTACTGAATGTTCCCCAGCTAGTGCTTTAAATTTGTGTTATTTGATGCTATTGTTATCCCGTGTTTAATGATGTATTAGTTGTAAACTGCAACAGTATTAGTTGGAGTATGTAGAAGTATCAGTTCTCTTATGTAAAGGTATTAGCCTCATTTGTTTTCATCTTACAATATTAGTTGTAAACTATGACAATATTAGTTGGAGTATGTAGAAAAGTATCGGTTCTTTTATGTAAATGTATTAGCCTCATTTGTTTTCATCTTACGGTATTAGTTGTAAAATGCAACAATATTAGTTGAAGTATGTAGAAGTATCGGTTCTCTTACGTAAAAGGTATTAGCCTTTTTTTTTTTTTTCTTCTGATATTAGTTGTAAAATGCAACCGTATTAGTTCTTGGATGTAGAAGTATCGATGATGACTGTTTTGACTTTGTTAGCTAGTTAAAAGTTAATAGTTAGCTTTCCTCTCTTATAATTAAATACAAGAGGGTTCCCAACTTGTAAACTACTGATTCATCTTCTCAATGTAATTCCATTTCATTCTCTTCAATCCATGAAATATGTTAGTTTGATTATGACTGTATACAACTTATATTTAGTGAAACAACTAATAATTTTTAGTTAAAAAATTAATACTTTTTAGTGAAAAGAACTAATATTTTTTACTGAAACAACTAATACTTTTTAGTGAAAATAACAAAAACTTTTTAGTGAAACAACTAATACTTTTGAGTGAAACAACTAATAATTTTTTAAAATACACAATAAGTTGCAGAGTGTGTACAAGTTTAAATCTAACCTACAAACTATGAGAGTTGAACTTGAGTTCCATTTTACCTCCATTAAAAATTGAGACAATCTCAGATCTTAGACGGATCTAACTGAAAGTTTCAATGTGAAGAATGTTCCAGAAAGACGGATCTATGATTTAAGATTTGGGAATACAGATAATTACATTTAAGTATATCGAGACTTCATTTATTAATTTAAAGCGGTCTATAACATTATAATGGAAATCATTTATATATACTCAATATTTTTAGAAATGCATCCTTCTTGATAAAAGACTAATTTACAACTAAAACAACAATAATTATTTATTTTAAATTCACTTATAATATAAATGTAACATGAATAATAACATTAATCTAAAATATATGCTGAAATATATAAAAAAACCTTAAAAATGTTAGAATAATGAAAATTTACCCAAGAATCAAACAAATAATAAACATGATAAATTTGCTAAAATTAATTCAACAATTAAATAAATAAAAATATGAATTGATGTATTTAAACTACTAAAAATAAACCTTCATTTATAAGTGGTCTAAACAACTTCCCCTAATATATTTCTCTAAATGATTAAGTCTTGTATGCACCAAGTGCACAAAACGTGCAACTTTTTTTCTTGAAACGTTCAGTTTGTTTAAACTGAAACATTCAACATGTCCTACATCTCAATGTGAAGAATGTTTCAGAAAGAACGAATTAGTATTTTAAATTTGGGGATACAAATAATAAATAATAAAATATTTAATACTTAAAACGTCATATAACTCGGTGCAAACCATATAAATTAAGAAGGTGTATATATATATAGCATATATTCAATTTAAATTAAAATTACAGTTAAATCTATGGAGACTTCATTTATTTAAAGTGGTCTATAACATTATAATCGAAGACTTCATTTATTTAAAGTGGTCTATAATATTATAATCGAAGACTTCATTTATTTAAAGTGGTCTATAATATTATAATCGAAATCCATTATAATCAATATTATTTGAAATTCATCCTTGAGGTTCTATATTAAAATAATAATTTATAATTGTATAATAGTTATTTTAAATTAGCTTAATAATAATATAAATGTACCATGTATAAGTAATGAAAATTTTAAAACATAATGTAAAAATATATACTGAAATTAAAAAAAAAACCTTAAAGATATATATACTGAAATTACAAAAAAGCTAAAAAAATATAAATTAAAAATGTAGAGATTAAAATAAAACCTTAAAAATGTAAATGTAGAGATTGGGGTTCGAACACAAGAACTCTTAAAGGCCACTAATGCACTACACCACTGGGACAACCCTCATTTTATGTTTAAGGTTAACATTTGTTAGTATTAATCCAATTGGCCCTAAATTAAAAAAATATACCATAAATGGTATCAGTTCTCTTTTAATCTCAGAACCATTCAATTCCCAAATTCGCTATTTCCCCCAAATCGGCTCATCCCCAATCTCTCGTGGTTTTAACTCAAATCCTCAATTCCTCGCAAATTCAACTCGGTCTTCCGCAATTCACACTAAAACCTTCAATTCCATAGCAGCGCGACGTCATCCCGGACCGTCATCAGCCGCGGCGAAATGAAGACTACGACCAGTAGCCATATTGATGATTATCTGTCGATTACGCTTGAATGGCTAATCTTGGCGATTCAATCATCCTGCTGCCCGATCGATTACTTCGCCGGCCATGACCTAATTCTACGATGTGTGCGTTGTCCGTCGTGAATATCATCAGGTAATTAATTCGTATCCCCTGAAATTAGGTATTCATTCATCGAATTGGATTGAATTACCTTATTTTTATATTGATAAATTATAAGAAAATGATTAATTTGGTTGAGAAAATTAGGGTTAAATTCGTTAGATTAATTTTGGAAAGTTTGGATTTTTGGGAATTCAGTCGTGAGCAGAATAATACATCAAGCCCGCCCATATTTATCAATTCAGAATTGGTTTTGGAGCTAAAATGGGCCGCTGGCGGGTCTTCAATTTTTTAAAATAGATTTTGAGAAAGTGAATTAAGGATATTTCCTTCTTATTCAGAGATATTCACGTACCCACGTTTTTGTTTAAATACACGTTCAACTCTCAAACCCTTGTTTTTTATATTTTCGATCAATAACCCTTCTCTTCAATTGTTTCCTCTCAACTCTCATCAAGCAGGTCTCTGGTAACCCTAACAGTTCAATTTTGCTTTTGCTTGCTCTGCTAATATAGTTGAATTGTACTTGTCTTATACGCTTTAACCGTTTAAATCAGAATTGGTAATTGTAGGACAACCGAATTCTGCTAATTTGAATGATATGAGTAATATTTTTTGAAATTTTGATGTACTACAGTAACGTACAAAGTTATCAGTTGTTATATTGTATTATATGTTGATTGGGTGGCTTAATGCATACAAATATTTGGTTGTCCACCTGTCAATCCTAATGGACTCTGCTTTTTTTCAAATAGCATACTACTTTGGAACTTAATTTCATAATTTATAAGCATTATAAGTAAGATTAGAATTTCCCAGTCATTTTTTATTCTTTAGAATTGATCAGTAGTGACCTTGGTATAAAATGTATAATTTCTCAGTCTAAGGTAAGGTGTTGTGTTTCTTTTTGAATCAAGTGCTACTTGTTTTTTTAATTTCATGCAATCTTCAATGGGCTATTGTGGAAATCAGTTATGGAGGCTACTGAAATGTGATATTCTTTTGTCAGATTATATTCCTATTATTGATAAATCTGATCATCATAGGTGTGTATCATACTATGTGAGAAATGTTGAAATCATTTCATTACAGGCTTAGCTAGGTAAAGAACAAAGAGTATTTGCTGGAATTACTGAATGGTATAGTTATATTGAGATTACTGAAATTACATTAGGGTTAAAATTGGTTAATAAATCACTCATTAGGCTAATACATCAAAAATAGTTGATCCAAATTAACATAATACTTGTTTTCACTGTGTGTAGTAATAGATAATTTTTATTATTATTAATCTATTATCACTGTGTGTAGTAATATATGTACTGATATGATATGTCATTGTATATTGTATGTTTGTTCATACAAGATTTGTTTGTCTGTTTCTTCCCATGTTGATCTCAGATTTAAAACTGAGTTGTTGATTCTATTGGAGCATACTATACTCAGATCAGATTTTTTCTAGATATCTATCCACATATAAAGGTGTAAGCAGTAAATAGATGTAGTATTATGTATGGTATAAGCCTCTAAAAGGGGGTTGAGTTTCTGTGAGACCTTCTTTTCTTGCCCAATTAGTTATACAAATTAAATGCTAGTTGGTCCAACACTATGAAATGTTTAGGTTGGATGACTCTTTTTTGTGCATTATTACTTTAAGTAATCATGCAAAGACATGGTGGTGTTTCAGCCACAAGTATAAATGAATAATCATTCCTTTTCAATAGTGTGGTCCAGGTTTTGCCTCAATGTGATTAAAACTGTTAACATTGGCTCATATCTATTTCCAATATACATGGCTCATATCTCACATCTATTACTATTAATGTTTGCTAGTGTGCTGCATACCCACCTTTACTCATACATGATCGTATTTTCCCATGAAAGGATAGACACCATTGGTGAGTTTAATAGAGACTTTGAATGACTTTCATTCCCACAAAAAACATGTGTAGGTCTAGGTTGGTTAGGGGGTAAGCTTTGGATAGAGAACCCGATTTCAAGTAATTGGCTTTGGTTGACCTATTCGTCTTGTTGCCTGATGGGCATAATGGGCCTTCGGACTTCTTTTGTTGGTTATTGGGCTTTTTTTTTCTGCTTTTTTTGGGCTTCAGCCTCTTGCCCTATAACCTTGGGCCGGGTTGTGGCCCCTCCTATGTTTCTTCTTTCTTTTATTAGATTGAGTTAACAATTCTTCATTTTTCAGGTTTGAGATATGGCTCCCGGAGGTCCATTGAACTTGAAACAGAAGCGCTTTGTTTCCAGACAACCTCTTTTCAAGGGAGCTTTAACTAATGCTAGAGTTCTGAGGACTTCAAGATGAAACACTCCAAAAAGGGCGTTCAAACACTTTGCGAAGCAAACACAACCCTAGCTGTCCTCAAAATCCTATTATACCTCTTACTCGAAGTGCAAACAATTTCTCAAACTTAGCATCTGAGGCTTGAAACTCAGACGTGAAACTTCTCCAATTCCATCTACGGAGAGCGTCCGCATGCATCAAACGCGAAGATCTACTTTCTTTGCAAACAGGTAAAATATTATATTTTTAGGTGTTTATTACGTGTTCTTCATTATCTTTAAAATAATAGTCGTGTATAAGAATTTATATCTTGTAAAAATATGCTTTTTGTTCACGTGTAGCTCGGTTTCAAAGAAAAGGACTGCGTGGTGAAACAAGCGAAAAAGGATTCTTTGAAGTACTTTGATGCTTTTCGGTAAGTTTAAGATTGAGGTGGATCCAACAGTTGGGAGACCAACAAATGCGGTACAATCGTCGAAATTGGCAACTAATATTGGAATAATGTAACGAAAAAGTTCTCCCCATACCAATGATTGGAAAGAGATAGATCGAAACCGGATTGAAGCCGGGGTTTGATCATCTGCGGTATGAGTTGAAAAAAATTATGTGTTTAATATATTATTTTGACCTTCTTTTTATTCTAATTTGCATGTTCTATGCGAGTTGTAGATGCATATGGATTTTAATGTTGATAAAGCCGGAGTGAAGCGGAGCACAGTCGATCGATTGAGAGAAAGTTCTAGGCAACAAATTATAAGTTGCATCTGCACTTTCTTAAGTATCCGATATCTCTGAGGAGGCTAAGGATCACAAATCAAAGGCTGTCCCAAAACCAAGATAATCGGGAAAAACTCTGTGATTATTTTGCCTCACCTGAATTCAAGGTAACGTTAACTTTGCTAATTTTAATGCACATAATTTTATAATTTTAATGGCTAACACTTTTAAATGCAAAAAATTACGATTTGTTTTGTTACAATTATAATGCTCTTCTTTACGGCGTTTAAGTGAAATCAATAAAAGCAACAGGATAAAATGCTATGCAATCATCTTCTTTGAATGAAAAGCCTTTCTCAGTCCGATCGCATGAACTTGGAGTATATGTTTTCAAGTATACTGTCAATTCCTTAAGTATGTGTTTGCTTTAATATCAGTTCCTTAAGTATGTGTTGGTTTCCGCATATTTGTTGGTACCTTAATCAACTAAAATGTTATATTACAAATTTACAACAATAAAAAAAGTATGGCTAATGATATCAACGTTGATGTTGAGCTCCTGCTTTTTTGTTTTTATATGCAATCTTGAATGATATGTCAATAATTAAATCATATAAACATTAAAAGAAGGTAATTATGAGTTTTCTGAATATTTTATTTCAATCATGGGTATGGTGATGAAGTAGCTGATTTTTAATATTTTTTTGTAGTCTCTTGAACTTAAAGAACCGTGCGATAGGATTTACTTGTATGAGAAAACCCACAGTACAAAGAATAATGAGTGGATATCCGACAAGGCAAAAGAAAATTGGGTAAGTCGTGTAGACATTTATGATATTTGATTATGTTATTATTGAGGTTAATTTACTTTTTTTTTTCAATTCAGTTGAGCATTTTATTTACTTTATTTATGCTTAAATACTAGGAAACAATGAAACGTAAGGCGAGATGAATATGTTGAGCTCGGAATAGAGAGGACCGAACCGGAGATAGTCTTGGAGGTGTTGGGCCATGGGGTTGATATACCAAAGGGTATGGTTACGGTTCAAAGCCTCCGAGTAGAACGGAGTTCATTGTACAATTCTTCTCTGGCTTGAATATGAAGATGAGCTAAGAGAAACAACGTAAGAGTTGCAACACTCTGAGCTCAAGTGGAAGAACTACAAGCTCAAAATGATAATCGATTGCCAAACTCTCTCGAGCAAAATGAGATTCTCCTTTGCAAAAACTCTCTCGAGCAAAATGCAAACTATGAACAAAGTAATGGCTTTCATGAGGGACAAAGGGATTGACATATAATTAAGGTTAGGTTCTATTTTTTCTTTTAGCCTTTACTTTATTATTTTCATTTTTCTTTTAGTAGTACTACTCATATGTGTAGCTTTAAACTTTGGATGTGTTAGAAGAGGGCATATATTATGATTTATTTGTGTTCAACATGTGTAACAAATAAGAGAATGTGATAACTACTAGTTTCTCACTCTCGAGATTAGGTCTTGTTGATGCTTTATTTCAAGTGCAATTAGGTCTTGTAGATCTTTGTAATTGCTTTGATTTTTTAGAGCATTACAAGAATCACGATTTGATTCAAACATAATATGTGTGTGATACAAATTAATTTTTTAGCTAGGTTATATGTGTATTGCATGTATATAGATAATGGTAATCTTGTACTTTTGTATATTTCACTACCAAATTGTGCTTGAGTTACGATTATGTGAAGTAAATATTCTTTGCATTTTAGTTAGTGGATGTAATGATTAAAACAAGTTAGTGTAATTTTGCTATACTCATTCTTAGATTTTGATTGTGTTAAGGAATTACTTTGAGATCCTAGATTTAGTATAGCTTAAATTGTTTCATGCTTGTGTGACTTGCTCTTCGGATTTAGAGAAATTGATCACATGATGTATTTGTGAAAACACGTTTATTTTTTAATGTTAAAGATGAAAGTGATACTTTTACGGAGTTATGCTTTCTTATAAATTCATATTTTGATATGATATCCTTTTTATAGGTGATATCTAAGGAGGAGAAGATTTGATTAAATGCGTTTGAAGTGCATGGAATTTATTTTTTGAAGACATATAAGACATTGTTTTTTTTTAGTTTATTGTTTTCATGTAGTTTTCATAACAAATATTGCTGATTGATTTTTAATTGTTTGACGGAGTTTTTTTGTTAATGCAATATATATTTTTATCTTTAATTAATTTAGTTTCTATTGTAATATTTATTATTTAGTATTAATTACTGATTTAATATATATAAAAATTCAAATAAATTGATAATAGGAATAATTATTTCACGATGAAATAAATGCGTCACAATATGTATCATTTTTATGACGAAATAATAGTCACGGTATGTTAATTAATCATGACGATACATGTTGTCACTATATCAATTTCTTTAGTGACGATTATCATCATCGTCACTGAATAATATTTGTTAATGACAAAAAATATTTTGTCACCATTTTTACGTCTTTAACGACGATGAGTATTTCGTCACTAAAGTCCAATTTTTTTAGACGAAAATCAATTGTCACTTTACCTATATATATATAACCACGATATTTTTTTTCGTCATTTTTTGGCAATTCTTTCATGACGAAAAAATGTCAAATATGACGAACAATATATTGTCACTAAATCTAAACTTCTAGTGATGAATATTATTTTCGTCACTGAATAATACATTATAGTGACAACAATAGTTCGTCACAATTTCCACATCATTTTGCGACAATAAAAATTTTGTCACTAAATCAAACTATTTAGTGACAATTTTTATTGTCATTTTATATTTACTCATATAACGACGATCAACATTTCGTCACCGAATAACAACTCTTTCGTGACGAATATAGAAAATGTGACGAAATAATCAAGCTAATTGTGACAAAATTAATGTCACTAAAGTAAACTTTTTTTGTGACACTTATTTAAATCGTCACATAAAGTTGAACTTTAGTGACGAAATGTCATATTAAGCAGTGTTTTCATAACCGAACCAGTGATCAAACCGGTCTAGGCATCGGTTGCCGGTCCAACCGGTTGGACCGGTTGAACCGACGGTTCAACCGTTAAATTGATTTATGCATATTTCTTTTATATTTTGTATGTTACATTAAAAAATAAATATTTATTCATAAAATATTAAAATTATACTAATTTATAACTTATAAATCTTATATTAAAATAAATACAATAGAGTTTGAAGACCAGAGATGATGACGTTGTGGATTAATTCCACACAATATGTGACGACGATAAAGAGATTAAATGAAATTAATGACTTGTGAATGGATTTATTTGAGAGAAAATGATATTGAGATTAAAATAATAACATTATATAGAGAGGTTTAGAAAAAAATAATAAAAAAAAAAAGTGATTTAATAAATAATAAAAATAATAAAATCGAATTAACCGTTTTTAAGGAGTAATTGGACAGGTGACATGAGCGGTTCACGGTTCGACCGGTTCAACCGGGTGGTTCAACCGGTTTTTGAAAACACTGATATTAAGTGACGAATTTTTGATGCCTAAGGTGACAATTTATGTGTCACAATAGATGGACACATTTAGGGACGATGAACTTTTTCGTCACCAAATGATGCCCTTTCGCGATGAATTAATATACCGTCACATTTTTCAAAATACCACGCACTATAAATGACGATCTCTGCTACAAAAAAAATCGTCACAAATTATCAATTGTGACGAAAAATGATGTTTTAGTGACGAATATTTTCTTCGCGAAATCTCGAATTTCCTGTAGTGATGAGTCAGAACCATCTGACTCTGCTCATCTGAGCTCTCTTTTTAAGGGAAGAGAGGCCACCCATTTACCCAGATCACCTACCCCCATATCCAAATCACCTTCACCAACAGCCCAGAAAACACCCTCACCTGAACCACAACCCCCACAACCCACAGCCAGTAAAACACAAACTCTCACACCCACTCCCTGATCATCTGAGGAAACCCTTCCTGCTCAAGAACCTGCTCAGGAACCTACTCAAGAGGAGCAAGCAGAAGAAGAGAGCGAGGACATGTTTGTCTCCGTCTCTCACAACCCATTCAACAAGAAGACCCTCCTTGAATCGCCTGAACAAGAACACTCCACAGTGTATTTTCTACGAAGACAAGTGAATGCTTTTCTGGACAGGAACTTCCCGGAGTTAATCAATCATCCTGGAATCAGAAAGCAGATGGAGGAAATTGTCTTCTGGAGGGACATCAGACTCAAAGATATTGAAGATTTTCTGATATTGATGGAAGCTTTGGAGTCTGACTACAATTAAACCTAAGTAATAAGAAAATCAATATGATATTATTAAAATAAATTATACTTTAAGGAGTACTAAATTGCTTACCTAAAATGAAAAACTAAATTTCTAATTTTCTAACTTAATATAACATCAAGATTTAATTTTTTGAATAAAAATAATAATAAATGGTTTTGGGACGTTGCACTTGCCATATATCAAAATATTTTTGGTGTGTTAGAGGGGAACTTAATAAGATTATTACCCCATGCAAGTTTTCTCTATTTATAAGGTGGTGTAAGTGACCTCAACAATTAGTTTTTTGTCCCAAACAGTCAAATTACAACGTCATATTATCCCAAAAGGCAGAGACATTTGTGCCAGCTTGTGTAGACATAAAAAATGTGCATATAGCAATGCATTTATTCATCCTAAAATCCATACATTCATGTTAAGGTTCATAGATACATGCATAAGTGCATGTAACGTTAAGTAATGCGTTTTACTCGATGTTATAACATGAGTTGTCTATAACCATACCACCAAAATTCAAATTGAATAAAAATGTAAATTTTTGAGTTAGTTATTTTATGATTTCGTTAAGCTAGTAAAAAAAATTGAGTAATATATTTTTTATCGTATTATTTTTGTATTTACCCATCTTTTTTTGAAATAGCACAACAAAATATATACACAAGTGTAAATCCTACAAATATAAAAATACATTCGTGCATGCATATATTCATTTTGAAGTGAATACATGCATGCATACATATGCTTAAAACCAAGATGCACGCATAAGTTCCTACAATAGTCCATATTGCAATGACATAATAGCTCTACAACCAGCTACTATACAAAGACACAACAAAATGTAGGGAAAAATAGGTTCAACCCGATAAAACCAAAAAAGTTTACAAAATATAATCCATAATCCAAAACAGACTCCACAATCAATAAGCTCTTAATTGATAATCAAAGGAGAAACACAATAACCACTTACTATCTAACATAACCCATTACCAATAACCACTTACTATCTAACACCTACACATAATCCGTAATCAATTACCACTTACTATCTAACATAACCCATTACCAATCACAAAATAACCAATCTCAAATAGGCAATGTTCAATCAAACTGTTAAAGATGGGGTTTCAAGGAACAATTCAGCCATCTTCTTACGATAATTTCCGGAAGACGCATCGCTAGAAACTGATTGTTTAGGAGATTTGTTGAGAATGGTGTTCTGAATGTGTTTGCACACTATTACACCACAGTCGACCGAACTTTCAGACTGTTGTATTTATATAGAGTCAGATGAAACTGGTAGCTTGAAAGCATTATCCAAGAAGAGATGGGCAGCACTCTTGCCACAATAAATTTCCCTTAGCTTGCTCTCAACATACTTCACCTGTAAAACAAAGCAAAGAATAAAAATATTTTGAGACCTGCGCGATTTGATTTTGTAAACAAATTTAATAAATCTAACTTAATATTTACCAAAACATTCGATCTTCTCAGATGAGTGTCAATTGTTTTGGTCGATCTTGGACAAAATGAGTTATAAAACTTCCACTCAAATTTCCGCATGTCTAGTATCAACAACGTCATGTGAAAGCCTGAATCACGGGTTGCTTTTGGACCACCTTTTGTGTTCATCGGGAAAAGTAGAAACTCACAGGCGATGGGCTCCTCCAACAGATCATCTATTAAACGTTCCTATTGGACTTGTTTTTTTTTTTTTTCTGAAATAATGTCCTACAAGAGTAGTTTTAAACACAAATTACTAACAAAAAATAGTGTAATAGCCGAAATCATGTTATTCATATAACGATAAAGATCATATCTTTTTTACCCAACAAGACGACGTGAACACTGCTACGTTCTTCACACCCTTTTTTTCTTTGTAAGTATGCTTCATCAGATCTACCCATGCGTCAATCACCTATACCAGTTTTTTGTTAATAAAATAAACATGTGCTAACTTTTTTAACAAAATACATGAATATATGTAATAAAAAATACAAACCTTTCCCATCGTAGGACATGGTGGACTAGGGTAACAACATCTCCAGCTGTTACTTCAGACAACGGCTCTACTCCCTTTCAGATTATATTGTTTTAATAAAAAAATAGTGCAAGAGAAGAAAAAAACATTAACTTTAGAAGTTAATTTTAGTTCATATTAAGAAAAATAATATTAAGGAAAGGAAATTATCAGTCTTTGTATTACCTATCTGGTCCTTGACCTTCACTCCAATGATCCTTTAAATAGATTTTAAGATTCCCCGACAGTGTACTAACAGCAAAATATCCATCATCCAAAAATCGGCAATCCAGTTGCTGCCTTGTTGACACGCTTTTCTGCCACTTTGTAATTGTCAACATCAACAAAGGTGTGCTCGCTCGCACTCGT
This sequence comes from Stenogyne calaminthoides, assembly GCA_037126765.1. NCBI lineage: Eukaryota > Viridiplantae > Streptophyta > Magnoliopsida > Lamiales > Lamiaceae > Stenogyne > Stenogyne calaminthoides. The sequence goes on along the minus strand of JBBCBC010000006.1, from coordinate 29,078,465 downwards.
ATGACCAATTTGAGTTGCGGCGTCAACTCCTTTGCCCTCCTATCGCCAATTTGAGTTATGTTCTTGACCCTTTTAGTTAGTTTGCTTGGCGAAACAAAAGTTGGGGCCTTTTTCGGGGTAACTGTTTCCACTTTATCAATTTTTGGAACTTATTTTGCAAGAGTAAGAGTATCAAGCTTGGAAATATGAAGATTTTTTATTTCATCAATCCGTGCTAGATTGTCTGGATTCGAACAAATTTGTGTAGGTGATAGAAGCGAGCTTTTGAACTCTCGAATTCTCAATTTGTCATTATCTACACGAAGCTGAGCATTTTCTGCCTCATGTGCCATCAACCTATCACATATCGACTTCTTCTCTGCTGATTTTTCTTGGTGCATCTTCTCGATCTCATATGTCAGAACTGAATTTTGTAGACTTAAATTCTTCAATTCAGTTTTCACGCTCAGTCTATCTCCAAGCGACATCAGAACTTCAGCCGTAGACTTGCTCACGCTCGACATTTGACAAACACCTGTATCACATTTTTCCTTCAAAATGTACTCCGACCCCATATCATTAAGCTTCAGCCCATAACCTTCAGAAAGCATATCTTCTTTAACGATGGATTATGATCAAAATTTCAGAAATTATATCAAATTGAGAATATCAAAGAAACATATTCATACGTTGTCAGCTTACAAAAAGCATACCTTGTTGAGTCTCACTCATAATAGGAACTTCCTCAACTACAACTTTCTGTGTAGTGTTGGGGGCAAATTGAGAAACATGCAAACTGTAACATAGAGCATCTCTCAGGGGAAGTTTCATGAACAGTCCACACAATCTGGAGTTTAGTGTATTTCTTCCTTGTCTTTTTTTTTACCTTGGTGTGGAGTTGTTCTTTGCACAAGTATATTTATTGGATCATTTTTTTCTTGGACACCATGTTCTTTGGTTTCTTCTATATCGTAAACCCAGTGGTCTCTTTATGCAATGCATCACCACCATCGTCCTCATCATACGCCTTGTCAAAATTCATATCCTTGTCATCAATAGATTCAAAACGCCAAGAATCTCTCTAATTCGACCCTTCATATAGCGCGTTGGATTAATAACCAATCTGGTAATCTAAAAATCGTTTGAACGATGGATTAGTTACAAAATTTTAGAAATTATATCAATTCGAGAATAACAAAGAAACATAGTCGTACATTGGCAGCTTTTAGCTTGGTTAGATCCACACGATCTAGACTTATCTGAAGTTTTTGCAAATTCCATTTCAGAAAACGAGAGAATAAATCCAATAATTCTTTCTTCTTTCTTTTGACCAATCATGTATGCTCGCACAGCCAATACTAAACAAAAATAGGTAGAACATAAATAGACGACCAATTAGTAAATTATATTTAAGTAACATTATTTAAAATATAATTTAACAGGTTTGCGAAGGCTTACGGGTAATAACAAAGCACAACCACCAATTTTCAGAGTCCGAGTTGTCTTTATTTGTTTCAACAGCACGTCAGCGACATACTCTGACCAATCATACAATATTACTTCATCAAGCTTCTCGAGGTATTCCGTCAAATACCAGGAAATACATGAAATTTGGCAAGGAGAGAGTACGGAAGCCATCAAGTAGCACTCTCACAACCTGGCATTGGATGCTCATTTAGTCATTTTATACCAACAAACTTTGAATCTTTTCCAGGATGACGTCTTGGTGAGTACACCTTTAGGGTGTTCACAAAAAGTCCTGTGAATCCATAACGTATTTATAGAATCCTTCTTCTTGAAAGGGATTTTCTTGTCACCACCACACACTCCGAAAATCACTGAATCATCTCTGCCCGTAACATGAATGACTTTCCCTCCTATTATGAAGAGCACAATTTTTTGATTAAAACACATTAGTATCTTACGGATGTCTCCATCATTCTTCTCACATCTATTCATCATACACTCATCAACATACCGATGTATGGCATCAAACGAGGAAATTGCAATTTTGGTCTCACCAAACATGTACCTGTTTCGAAATTTCAAGTTGTGTAAATGTGGTCCCAAAAGTTTTTTTCGTTACACAAATGGTCCTACCGTCAAGACGACCATTAAGTTTTTTGACACTTTTGGTCCCTAATAAGTTTATAAAAAAATTGACACAAATGGTCCCAAACTTGTTCCGAATAAGTCCCAAAAATTGGTGGAAAAATTCAAAAAAAAAGAGGGAAACTTGGAAAATGGAGGGAAATCTTATGGAGGGAAAAATAAAGGAACCAACTCATTATATATCCACATTTTACCTATATCATTCATTCCAACACAAAAAACTAAAAAATCACACTGAAAATCACAAAAAAAATGTCATCATCTTCTTCTATACGATCCCGACAATACCTTGTTTGTCATTGTCAAAAGGGTGCTCGTACCTATGTTTCACAACAACCTAGAAGAAAATGAAAGTTATTTCATAATTTTCCAGACTCTTTGAGTCAAGGTGGTGGCTTTGGCTTTTTTAAATGGGCTGATGATGGAGGATGTTGGTCCCAGTGTAAACGAGTCTTATACGTGTATAGGGGGGGGAATACACGTGTTCAGTGATTTTTCAAACTTTATATAAAACTGAAATCAGTGGGTCAAGTTGTCCTGAAAAATAGCCCTGAGAAGCACAAATTACCCTAAGTCAAAGTCTTCTTAGACAATGATACTGAGTTGCTTTCAGTAGCTTCAGATTAGCCCAACTGATCTGACCTTTTTTTAAAATAGAGTCCAAATAAGCTTGGAGTAGATAACTATCTTACTGACTACTCAGATGAGTTAGGTCAGTTTGACAACTATTTATAATAGCTTATCTAGTGTGCGGAATGTGTAGGCCCTAGGTTAATACTCGTTTTACTTGCTGGAAATTCTTCCCTTAGTAAATCAGTGGTTAAGGCTGTGATTAGTTTAATGCAAACTCAGTGGATTGATTCCAACTGAATATCAGAAAACTCAGTGCTTTCAGTGAAAAAATATGCATTAGTTATAATGCAAAGCAAAAAGCAAATAACACAACAATTTATAGTGGTTCAAAGGCAAAGCTCCTACGTTCACTCTCTCTGATCCTCAGAGAAATTTCTTAACTCACTACTACTACTTCCTCAAGCTTTCAGACTGAACTCAGCAGCTTACTAACTTTCTTCTAAGAGTTTTCAGGCTGAACTATTGCAGCTTACTAACTCAAACACACACAAGCTTTCAGACTGTCTCAAACAACTTACTAACTTCTTATCTAGAGTTTTCAGGCTGAACTCAACTGCAGCTTACTAACTCTTTACAACTCTCACTCTCCAACAATCACACACTCAAACTACCTAGCAATAGGGTTTGGGTTTGGTTGGTTTCTAACTAAGGTGAGATATCCTTTTACAATAAGAACAAATTCAAAGGCTAGGATATCTCTTACTAAGCTTTGGATATTGTAATAGATTCTAGGCTTAGTAAATGAGTTCTCTTCAAGGTGAAACACTTGGGAAATCTTAGGGTTTTCGAGTGCTTCAAATGCAAGAATACGAATGAGCTCTGGAGTTGCTTGATTTCCCATAACCTTACAATGGAGAAGGTCACTGGTATTTATAGGCAACTCACCAAGGTCACTCTTGAAAACTATCCGTTGGAGGAGATAGTATCTAGGGTTTCCTTATTTGGTCAGTGATTAACGATTATTTTAGGATTTGAACACACGCTTGCATGGTTTGGTTAACAAGTAACCAATGCAACCAATCACCACTTTTTTGCAGTCTGGAACTCAGTATCTCTGACATTCTCAGTGCCATGTCGCTTTCTGTGTCAGTGAAGTACAGTGTTGTCTCTCTTTGATTGGTTCTTTTCTTCAGTGAATGGAGACAAACAAAACGGCTCTTTTAAGTCAATCTCTCTGAGCAAGACAACCTTAAACAACACTTAGTTATAGTTCTTCAGAGTCATCTGAGTCTTCAGTGTCTTTTGAGTCTTCAGTGTCTTCTGATTCTTCAGTTTCTTCTGAGTCTTTAGTTAATATATTTATTCAATACAAAACCTGAGTAGTATCTGCTGAATATACATGGTGCAGATATTTCCTGAACTATTCTATACTGAAACCTGACTATTAGACTATCAAGATTATTCTGAACATGCCATACTCAGGGGTTTTGTGATCTAATCAAAATCTATTAAATTCCTCTCCCAACAATTTCCCCCTTTTTGATGATGCCAAAACCATCTTGTTACACTTTAAGAAAACCTAACCCATACTCAGGTTTTAGTTATCTATTACATTAGATGGCATAACAAAAATGTATGAAATGCAGATAACTTTAAAAGATAATGAGATATTATCTTTGTTTGAACACCACAAAAGGTACATTTTCATTGATGTAGAATAGAGAAGTACATTTTACAATGAAAGTTTCAAAACAACAAAATAAACTGAATACAGTCTTCAGTCTTCTTCAATCTCATCATCAGGAACTTCGAGATTGAACATCCCATAGTACCTTTTCTTCAGTTCATCTCTCTGTTTGATGATTTCAGGGTGACTTCCGATCAGACCCATCTGAGCAGCATAGTCAGCAACTTCTTTGGATATAGCAGCTTCATTGATGAATCCAGTGTTGAATCTTAGAGCAGGGTACTTATATTGGCCAGGTGCCTTCAGTGAGACATTGTTTTCATCTGCCAGATTCATCCACTTCTGCAAGTATTCTGGATAGAAGGTTAGTAAGTACTCCAAGATGGCTTCATTTCTGTCTGTGCTTCATCCACTTCTGCAAGTATTCTGGATAGAAGGTCAGTAAGTACTCCAAGAAGGCCTCAGCAGTCAAACTTGTTTCAGCTCTTCTCTTTTCTGACTTTCTCAAGATCATAGCTTCTTGAGCTGCCTGCCTGTGTATCTGAATAAACTCAGTGTCTTCAGGCTCAACTGACTTCAACTTCTCAGTTGCTTCAATCTCTTGCAGAGTTTTCAGAACATGCTGGGCTTTTAGCTCCTGCTGGGCTTTCCTCTCTAGGGTTTTCTTCAAGTGTGTATCTAATTTACCCTTTGCTGAATGAGATATCCTTTCCCCCTTTTTGGCATCATACATTGGAAAGATCTGGGAAAGGGTAGCATCCATGTGGAACTGTTATTGTTGGTCGCCCTTATTTCTCCAGCTATAACATCTTGTTCATCCTCTAATCGCCTTAGGACATTCTTGCCAATAGATACTTCTTCTGATAGAGGGGCAAATTGATTGGCAAAGGCTTCATGCATGAGATCTGTCATCTTGGTCATGAGTAATGAACTCATTTCCTCAACAACTTGCTTTATCATTCCCTCATTTTTCTCTGACAGCTTCTTCTCCATGTAGAATGTCCTTTCATTGAATTTTTTATTAAGCTCATCAGATATCTTTCTGGATACTTCACCCATCTTAGTGTCCAGAGTATTGATCTTCTCAGCCACTTCAGTCTGAACTGATTTCACTTCAGTAGAGGTACTCAAAGTGTACATTTTCTGAATTTGATCTTTCAGAGCAATCTCCATCTTTTGAGACTGGTCAGCCACTACTATCTCCATCTGAGTCATTTTGGCTGTCAAGGGCTCAACCTTCTTTAGCTCATCCAAAATTGGAGTTAGATCAATCACTGGAGCATGTGAAATGTGTTCTGACTTAACCTTAGTCTGCATACCAATATCAGCAAACTTAATGATAGATTCTTCAGTTGAAGTGGTGATTTGAGACCTTCCTGAGTCTCAGTTTGAGTTCCCTCTTCCTCAGCTTCTTCTGCTTCTTTCTCAGCAATTGTTTTTAGTCTTCTTTTCTTTTTCTGTGGAGCCAGACCCTACTTCTTCATCATTTCTTTAGTTTCTATTTACTTTCAGAAGAGTCTGAGCTCTAGCTTTCTTCTCTTCTTCAGAGACGGGCTCAGTAGTTTAGCAGATTCTCTTCTGGTCCTTTTGTTTTGAATTTGCTCAGCAGCAGAAGTTTGTTCTTCCTCAGATATATTCTTCCAAGGATATCTCCTCCTAAGGTTCAGCAGCCTTTTCTTTCTTCTTCTTCAAAGCTCTCTTTGAAGGTTGTTTGAACATGATCCTGAAAGTAGGAAATCCAGTTGTTGGAGCGAATGTATCCTTGTCATCTCTGGCTGTTTCAAGGATGTATGCAATCTTTGTAGCAAACAACACTTTGCCTTTCACTACAACAGTGTTCTTTCCTTTAGTGATATGCTTTGTTTGATCACTAACAATCTTGATTAAAAACTGTAGCCAGTTGAAATCAACTCAAGGAGAATCCTCAATGGCAGCCATCAATCTCAACTTTGGTTTGCTTATTTGTTCCAAACTGCCAGACCCACTCAAAAGGAATTTGGACACAATATCAAGCAGCACTATATACTTCTTTTTCAAAAACTTTTTGTTGAGAGTAACTTCAAAATTGATAGGCTTTTCTGCAATTTTGTTCAAATACTCCTGCTCTTTCTCCATCATCTAAAGAGTAGGATCTTACCCAACAACATTCAACTCAAAGACTTCATTTAAGTTTTTAGGAATAATGTAAAAATCCCTGACAACTTCAACATATTGCGAACTATCTGAGAGTTGAGTAGCAGTGATACTAGATTTCATGCATCCATCATCATCGATTTCAAGATTTGAAATAAACTCAAGTACCTCTTGATTCCACTCTGCCTCTGGTTTGTTTCCAACAAAATATGTGAGCTTTGCAAGACGGATCATATGCAGAGCTTCCTCTTCATGAGCCTCATTGTCTGTTCCCTCAAAAGATACAACATTTTCATAGAAAGGTTTATTGGAAACGGCTAGCTTTGCTTAGATAGACGGTGGAGTCATTTTGATTTTTAGAAAAAAGGATATTTTTCAGAGGTTTTGAGAAAATATAATTTGCTGGGAATTTTGAAGACGAAGAAGTTTGTATGTAAGATGAATAGTTTCCAGCGAAAATTTGGGTTTTTATAAAGGAGTTTTGAAGATCGACGGTTGAGATCTTTTTCAGAAAATGGATGGTCCAGATTGAAAATAGATTTTGTTATTAAGCTTAATAAGGGTAGTAATCTGGCTCCATTTGACTAATTGCAGTAGACAGTTTCCCAACCGGTGATTAAGCACAATTTTCAAGAAAGACATTTGCAACTATTGACTTTTCCGAATCCGAAACGTCCAGCCCAAAAGTTCAGGCATTATGTATTTATTTCAAACGATTACTGAGTAATCTCTTAGTGATATAAATGTTGTGAATTAAATGCATGAGTTAATATTAATTCAGGTTAGTTTTCTTTCAGCCTTACTGAATATTAATCTTGACAACTTTCAGTGAGCTTGCCTCAGCTGATCCATTTTCCCTGGGTTCTTCAGTACCCAACTGAAGATCAGTTGTCCTAGGTTCTCAGTGTTACTGAAAACTTCATGCTTCTAAAAACCATCAAATTTTCAAATTAATTCATTCACCTGGATCCAACATTCCCAATTCAACTGATAGTTCCTGAAATCTTCACTCAGCCAAAGGTTTTGTCAAAATGTCAGCTCTCTGTTTATCAATATGAATTTTCTCCATTCTGATATCCTTCTTCTCAACATGATCTCTGATGAAGTGATGTCTGATATCAACATGTTTGCATCTGGTGTGCAATACCGGGTTTTGTGTAATAGCTATTGCACTATTATTATCGCAAAATATAGGTACTTCATTGGCTACAACCTTATAATCCTTCAATTGTTGTCTGAGCCAAGGAATCTGTGCACAAAAGCTTCCTGCAGCCATGTATTTAGCTTCAGTATTACTAGTTGCTACTGAGGTCTGTTTCTTTGAAAACCATGATATCAGTTTACTTCCAAGTAATTGACAAGTTCCTGTAGTAGATTTCCTGTCAATTCTACAACCACCATAATCAATATCCGAATAACCAGTTAATTCAAGGTTATCATCAACTGGATACCATAATCCTCTATTTGTTGTGCCTTTAAGATATCTCAGAATCTTTTTGGTAGCTTCCATGTGACTAGCCTTAGGATTAGCTTGGTATCTTGCATATATTCAAACAACAAAAGTAATATCAGTTCTACTTGCTGTGAGATATAGCAATGATCCAATGACCCCTCTATAATTAGTGTGATTAACTGACTTGCCTTCAGGATCAGGATCCATCTTGTAGTTAGTATTCATAGAAATTCTAACTGCATTGCAATTCTGTACACAATACTTAGCAATCAGATCTCTGGTGTAATTTACCTGATTGATGAATATTCCTTCCTTAGTTTGTTTTACCTGAAGTCCTAGGAAGAAATTCATCTCCCCCATCATTGACATTTCAAACTTTCCTTTCATCAGGGCAGAGAACTTCTCACACATCTGATGATTAGGAGATCCAAATATGATGTCATCCACATAAATACGAACTAGTAAGATATCTTTCCCATCTTCTATCCTGAACAAGGTTCTATCAACAGTTCCTTTGGTAAAATCATGGTCAGTAAGAAAATGAGAATGTATATCATATCATGCTCTGGGTGCTTGCTTAAGACCATACAAAGCTTTTCTGAGCCTGTAAACTTGGTCATTCTGACGAAATCCAGGAGGTTGTTCCACATACACCTCTTCTTTCAGCACTCCATTCAGAAATGCACTTTTCACATCCATCTGATAGACTGTGAATTTCATGTGAGCAACATATGCAAGAAACAGTCTGATGGCTTCTAGTCTTGCAACAGGTGCAAATGTTTCATCATAATCCAAACCTTCTTCTTGGGAATAACCTTGTGCAACTAGCCTTGCCTTGTTTCTTACAATATTGTTGTTTTCATCTCTCTTATTCTTGAATACCCACTTAGTTCCAATCACATTGTGCCTCTTAGGTCTGTCCACTAGCTCCCAAACTTCATTTCTTGTAAACTGATTCAGCTCTTCTTGCATAGCAGTAATCCAAAAAGAGTCCTGAAGAGCTTCTTCAATCTTGGTGGGTTCCTTTTCAGGTAGAAAACAACAGAATAAAGCACTTTCACCATGGAACTTTCTTGTTCTAACACCTTCTGATAGATCACCCACAATCTGACTTGAGGGATGACTATCTAACCACTTTCTCCTGGATGCTCCCCCTTCAGTAGTATCCTCAACATCAAAAATGTTAGGTTCAACTAATTCATTAAACTCAGGGAACAACAGAAAAGGAGAGAGAGAATCATCTTCCTCGGGGGAGTTTTCATTTAGAACATTGTCAGGGACATTTGTTCCCCCTTGGTTGATAGATTCAGAGTTTGCCTCAGTTGTGACCACATCTTCATCGGCATTATATACTTGAGTCTGAACTGGGGTTTATTCAGATTGGTCAGCTTCAGTGTGTTGGCTTTCCTTCAGTGGAGAACTATCATCCTGAGTTTCACCAGCCTGAGTATTTCCATCCTGAGGATCTTTGTCTGAGTCTGACTTACTCCATTCATAGAAAATGATTGGCTTCTTTTTTTCAGGCTCAGATGATGGTTTATCATTCTTCTTTAAGCTAAGTCTGGTGATTCTTTTTGTTAGATCTCCTGAGTCATGTTCCTATTTCTTCTGAACACAAGTAGATTCACAAAAAATAACATGAGGTGTTTCTTCCACAATAAGGGTCCTACAGTTGTAAACTCTAAAGGCTTTAGTGACTTAAGAATATCCTAAGAATATCCCTTCATCAACTTTGCTATCAAAGGTTTTCAACTGATCCTTACCATTATTGTGTATGAAACACTTGCAACCAAACACACGAAAGAAATAAACAAAAGGCTTCCTTTCATTCCATAGCTCATATGGAGTTTTTCCTTGATTCTTTGTCAGCATGGATCTGTTCTGAGAGTAGCAAGCAGTGTTGATAGCTTCAGTCCAAAATCTCTTAGGAATGTCAGTTTTAACAATCATTGTTCTTACAGCATCTTTCTGAGTCCTATTTCTTCTCTCAACAACACCATTCTATTGTGGGGTCCTCGCAGCTGATGTTTCATGAGCTAATCCATTTGCTGCACAATAATCAGATATAATATGGTTGATAAATTCAGTGCTTTTATCTGATCTGATTTTAACAACACTCAGATTCTTTTCAATACTGAGTCTTTTTAGTAATTCAGGCAATTTTGTCTTAGTCTTTTTCTTACTGAGTAAGAATATGACCCAAGTATATCTAGAGTAGTCATCAACTACCACAAGTGTATATTTTCTGCCATTAGTGCTCACAGGTAATACTGGACCAAATAGATCCATATGTAACAGTTGAAGTATTCTATCAGTAGAGACTTTTACTTAGCTTTTGAATGATGCTCTGATTTGTTTTCCTTTCTGACAAGCATCACATACATGATCTTTACTGAACACTTCATTGGGTAATCCCCTCACAAGTGCTAATCTTGCAAGTTTGTTCAGGATTTTGAAGTTCAAGTGATTCAGCCTTTTGTGCCATAACCAACTGGTGTCAGTAGATCTTTTTGCAACTAAACATGTATCCATAGGAGTTAATCTCCAATTAGCAAGATACACATTTCCTTTTCTAGTACCGGTCAGTAGTATTTTTTGTGAAGCATTGTCTTTCACATAACATAAGTTCTTTGAGAACTCAACACTGAATCCCTTATCACAGAATTGACTGATAGAAAGCAAGTTATGCTTTAAACCAGAAACATATGATACACCATGGATATAAACAAAATCAACTTCAAGAGTTCCATATCCTTCATTCTGTCCTTTGGAATTATATCCAAAAGTAATCTGAGGGCCTTTTTGCTCAACATAGTTAGTGAGTAATTTTTTGTATCCTGTCATGTGCCTTGAACATCCACTGTCCAGATACTATGCAGCAGGTATCATTTCACTTCCATTCATCAGGGCTATGTTGTCTTCATTCATCTCAGTGCCCTTATCCTTCACCTGAAAAAAAGATCAGGCCTTAGGTACCCATTTGGTGTAGGGTCCTACCAGGTTGGTTGTACCTTTTGGAATCCAAGTCTGTCTGACAACTCTAATTACTGTAGAGTGGCTGATTTGTCTTCCATAAACATCTACATACACATTCACCACCCTAAGTGCCTTGGCAATACCCTGTGTATGAGTGCCATCCTTAGCATGAACATGAGCATTAGAGTTCTTCTTGGGTTTAGGCCTCTTGTTCCAATGCTTTGGCCTTGGTGCAGCTGGTCTATGTCTCTGCTGACTTAGGTTCAGGAAACCTTTACCCTTAGGTAAGTGGGGTTTAGGTTGCCTGAACTGAAATTGTGGTCTTTCAGTATCTTGAGGACTTGGTCTCTTATGTTGAGAATATCTCGGCTGAGTGTTTCACTTTTGAAGATTCCTCTGATGGTTCAGTGCAGATTTCTTCAGGTTGGTATTCTTAGCCTGAGGCTTCAAAGTAGTGGCCTGAGGATTTCCTACTGAGTGTTCAATTTATATAGCCTTTACCTGAGGTTTAGGCTTTCCTTCCTGAACCTTCAGGTTCTCTGAAACCATAGGTCCTTTACCCTTGTCTAAAACACGGGGTTATTCTTCAATAAGAAGATCAGTATGAACCGCCGATTTAACAAAGACAGTCTGAGTACTACTAGAAGAAGCAGCATTCAGATGACCTTGTGAGGTTCCCCCTGGATTATATCCCAATCAAACCTTTATAGTTGCAGGTCTTTGATAAATCTGAATTTCATCTATTGCTTTAGATGTAGAATTCAATAGAGCTACCTTTCTCCGCAAGCTATCCTCACTTTTCTTTAGAGTTTCATGTTGTTCAAAGAGGTAATTGAATTCAGTCCTGATAAGCTGATTTTCCTCGGTGGATTTCTCTAACTTTCCTTTCAAGGCATCTATCACTTTTTCTTTCTCTGAGAGCTGTACTTTTAGAACATCTAGTTCATCAGTAGCTCTCTTTAATTGAGAAGTGATCTCAGCAGCACTTGAGTTTTTCCACTTTAGATTCTCAGCAGTCAGTTCCTCATTATGCTCTTGAGTTTCTATGAACAGTTCTTGTAACACAGAATAGTCCTTCATAAGATTCTCAAAAAAATCCATCAGGTCAAAATTACTGGTTACAGATGAACTTGATAACTCAGGTGCTTGTGTAGGAGCAGCAACAGAGATAGAAGAATTTACCACCTCAATGGCAACAAAGCAAACATCATCACTGTCACTATCTGAGAACATTTCTTCTGAAGAACTAGATCCTTCTTCAGAGTGTTCTTCTTCTTCAGCAACCAATAACCTTCTTGCTTAAGTTTTTCTTGTCTCTTTTGGCCTGCCTTTCGTTTCTTTCTTTGGCACTTAGCTCAGGACAATCATACTGGAAGTGCCCCTTCTTTTTGCAGTTGTAGCATCTATTGGTATCATCATCCTGATCACTCTCCTCCTTGGTTTTGGAGTCCTTCTTTCTGGATGATGACCCTTCAGTTTTGTGGTCCTTCTTCTTCTCAGTGGACTTGTCCTCAGCTTCTGAGTTATTCCTGTTCCTGTATCTGGTATTTTTGTAGTACTTCTTGTACTTTCCATATATGCTATTGAGTTTTTCAAACCTCCTTGCCAACAGTACTAGCTTATCCTCTTGCTCATCCTGATTTTTGGCAGGTGAGTTATCAGACTCTTTAGCTTTGCAGGATTTTTCTTTAGCTTTGAAAGCTACATTCTTGCTAGATGAAGATTCATCTTTGCTATAAGATTTCTTTATTTTCTTATCAATCACAAAATCATAAGCTTTCAGTTCAGAAAAAACTTGTTGATATGGCATAGAATTTATGTTCTTGGTGTTTTCAATCACCACAACATGTATATCCCATTTCTTAGATAATCCTCTAAAAATTTTACGTGCCACTTCTCTTTTTGGGTATTTTTTCCCAAGAGCATTCAGATCATTCTTGATACTAGTGAATCTGACTTCCAGTTTATCAATAGATTCACCATCTTCCATTTCAAAGCTGTCAAACTTTGCAATGACAACATATATTTTGTTTTCCTTGATATGGTTTGTGCCTTGACACATGATAGCAAGTGTATCCCATATTTATTTAGCAGTTTCATAGTGAGAAATCATCCCCATAACACCATCATCAATGCTTAGAATACATATGTGCCTGCATTCTCAATCTCCATAAGTCATAGTTCTCAATAGAGAACATGGGAAGTTTCTTAGAAGGCATGATGAATGAACCTTTTAAGATATCAGCAGTAAGACCAAAGTTTCTCAGTAAGCAAGACTATGGTTACCAAAGCAAGTGGTCAAAATGAACCACTGCTCTGATACCACTTGTTGGTCCCGGTGTAAACGAGTCTTACACGTGTATGGGGGGGAATACACGAGTTCAGTGATTTTTCAATCTTTATATAAAACTGAAATCAGTGGGTCAGGTTGTCCTGAAAAATAGCCCTGAGAAGCACAAATTACCCTGAGTCAAAGTCTTCTGAGACAATGATACTGAGTTGCTTTCAGTAGCTTCAGATTAGCCCAACTGATCTGACCTTTTTTAAAATAGAGTCCAAATAAGCTTGGAGTAGATAACTATCTTACTGACTACTCAGATGAGTTAGGTCAATTTGAGAACTATCTATACTAGCTTATCTAGTGTGCGGAATGTGTAGGCCCTAGGTTTATACTCGTTTTACTTGCTGAAAATCCTTCCCTTAGTAAATCACTGGTTAAGGTTGTGATCAGTTTAACGTAAACTTAGTGGATTGATACCAACTGAATATCAGAAAACCCAGTGCTTACTAACTTTCTTCTAAGAGTTTTCAGGCTGAACTACTGCAGTTTACTAACTCAAACACACTCAAGCTTTCAGACTGTCTCAAACAGCTTACTAACTTCTTCTCTAGAGTTTTCAGATTGAACTCAACTGCAGCTTACTAACTCTTTACAACTCTCACTCTCCAACAATCACACACTCAAACTACCTAGCAATAGGGTTTGGGTTTTGTTGGTTTCCAACTAAGATGAGATATCCTTTTACAATAAGAACAGATTCAAAGGCTAGGATATCTCTTACTAAGCTTTGGATATTGTAACAGATTTTAGGCTTAGTAAATGAGCCCTCTTCAAGGTGAAACACTTGGGAAATCTTAGGGTTTTCGAGTGGTTCAAATGCAAGAATACGAATGAGCTCTGGAATTGCTTGATTTCCTGTAACCTTACAATGGAGAAGGTCACTGGTATTTATAGGCAACTCACGAAGGTCACTCTTGAAAACTATCCATTGGAGGAGATAGTATCAAGGGTTTCCTTATTTGGTTAGTGATGAACGACTATTTTAGGGTTTGAACACACCCTTGCATGGTTTGGGTAACAAGTAACCAATGCAGCCAATCACCACGTTTTTGCAGTCTGGAACTCAGCATCTCTGACATTCTCAGTGCCATGTCCCTCTCTGTGTCAGTGAAGTACAGTGTTGTCTCTCTCTGATTGGTTCTTGTCTTCAGTGAATGGAGACAAACAAAACGGCTCTTCTAAGTCAATCTCTCTGGGTGAGAAAACCTTAAACAACACTTAGTTATAGTTCCTTTTGTCTGCAATCAATTATTTGGACAACATTTATTTTTTATAAATGTGCAAAAGACAGTCTTATATGTCCTCAGGTAGATTGTTCTTCAGAGTCATCTGAGTCTTCAGTGTCTTCTGAGTCTTCAGTGTCTTCTGTGTCTTCAGTTTCTTCTGAGTTTTCAGTTAATATATTTATTCAATACAAAACCTGAGTAATATCTGCTGAATATACATGGTGCAGATATTTCCTGAACTACTCTATACTGAAACCTGACTATTAGACTATCAAGATTATTCTGAACATGTCATACTCAGGGGTTTTGGGATCTAATCAAAATCTATTAAATTCATCTCCCAATAGAGGAGTTGATGAAGTTACAAGTAAAACTGAAGACATGAACACCATGACTGAAGAAATGAAGAAGATGGCTCAACAAATGAAGAACATCACTGAAGAGATGAAGAAATTGACAAAGAAAATGCAACATCTACTTTCTATTGTACAAGTGTTTACTCTTTCACTCATCTTTAAGTGGCTAAAGTAAGTAGCCATATTCTGTACAAATTTTCCCTATATTATCAATGAAAGCAACTTTCCCTACATTATATAATACATAAACATACAATATACAACATAAGCAGTATCATCAATACATTATCATCAGCAACATTTCATATCCATACCCATTAGATTAGCAAAATAGCAGTATCATCTAATCAAATTCTCAAAATATACAACCATGAATCAAAATATTCAGCCATCTGACCTATTTCAAAATCTAAACCCATAAAGCAACCATGCTGAGTGAGTTTGTTCATAATTACAACTCTTCTGTGAGGAAAAAGACAGGAGCACAATTACAGAGGCATTCAATTGTATGGTTGTAAATTGCAAAAGATATCAACAAAAAACATTCACAGACCCCTACTTCCCATATCTACTTCCCACTACTTCCCATATCTACTTCTTCTTCTTCATAGATTTCAAATAAGCAGTACCAGTCAGGCTAGACAAACTCACAAACTTCTTACCTCCTCTTGTGGTCACCCTCATGCTATCCACTGTATTGCTTGAACTTGCACCACCACCACCAACCTGGTTCACTAGAGCACCAACAAATGAATGTGGACTGAATGACGTTGGTGGTGGTCCCTTGATATTACCACAAAGTGCTCTTGTTGATGGTCCACCTCCAATCTAGTTGACTGCATTGATTGGCTCAGGTGGTCTTACAGGTGCAGTGGGAACCTCAACCTGAGATAATAAACAATACATTACTATACAAAATATAAACAATACATTACAATACCAAAATTAAGATAATAATAAACATATAGTGGCCTCCTTTGAAGCTCTTCTCTTCTTTGACTGCACAACATGGGATTTTCTTCCTGCCCTAGTTGTTGGCATACAACTTGCACTTCCTTGATTTCCACTACCACTGGCACCACCCTCAATTGCACTATCATTTTCAGCTTACACAAAGTATGTAATAAATAAATAGTAATTGATGAAACCATTAAGACATAAATACTATTAAATAAAACTTACAGGTACATTGTCTTCTTGTGTCATGGTGGGGGACCTCATCTACATCTTGTGTCAACACATCAGGCACCACACTTTTAGCAGTTGCATTCATCTCATCCTCCATGAACTTATCTAAAGTTTCCTCCATTGGCAACCCTTTATGTTATGTCAAGTTTCATTACAGTACTTGCAAGTCACTTTGTAAGCTTGTTTATGCATCACTTGAACACCCCTCTTCTTTCCTTTCTCCTTCTCACCAACTCCTGCCCTTCTCTTACTTGAAGGCCTTCCAGACTTTCTCTTGCCAAAATTAGGTGGCAAAGGTTGTATGTAACCTGTCTTAGCCCACAACTCATCTCCATTCAATGGGACAACACAATGCTTATACACATCATTGTAAGTCTAAGTAGAGTAGCAACTCTCCACAAAATCCTCAATGTTCAATCCTTTTGCACAAATAACACCTACAAAATGCTTACATGGAATTCCAGATAACTCCCAGTTCCTACAATCACAAGTATGCCCTCTTAAGTCATTACAAAATCCAGCCCTCTTAAGATTGCCATGAAGGTGGCTAACACAAAATCTGTTCTGAACAGTTGGCAAGACCTTCTCAAATGCTAGTAACAACCCCTTCTGCTTGTTTGACATGAATATGAACCTATCCTTATTTTCAAACATCAAATCTTCCTTCACCAATTCCAGAAACCACTCCCAAGCTTCTTTAGTCTCACTTCCTACAATAACATAGGCCAATGGGTAATCAATTGTTGCCTTCTTAATTAATGTGCACATAATCAAATACTATATAAGTTCCACCAACATACTTGTACTCATTTCCATTTTCTTCAAGCAACATATGAATTTTTAAACTATAAAATCCAGTTTTCGGACCTGAAAAACCAAAATAATTAAACTCATATAAGAACATTTGAAAAACCCTAAAATCAACAACATAACAAGAACACATTTTGAGAAAACCTAAAATCGAAAATAAATTTCATAAACCCTAAACTCAAAACCCAAATACAGAGAAACCCATATTGAAAAACAGAGTAACCCTAACACATTTGCCCACACAGAATTTTGAAACCCCAAACAAAGAAGAACAACAAGATTAACAAGAACCGAAATGAAACGAATTGCGACATTCTCAAGCGTAATCGCGACATTTGAAAATTGAACAACAAGAACCCAACTACAACATACCGTATTTGGGGGCTACATTTTCGTTACTCAAAAAACACAGCATTACAACTTGGTATCCTTCGATTGATGTTAGAAATCAATGGAAATTTTCGGGGTTTCAACGTGGGATTGTGGTTTCGAAAATGAGGAGATGAATCGATTGTTATTTATTTTGATTAATTAAGGAAATTCTCATTTTTTTTGTCACGTGCCGCGCACATGACCTCTTGCCGTTAGTTTCGAAATGGTGTTAGATGAAGCGGGTTCAAGTTGAAAAATTTGACAAAAAATGGGACCATTTGTGCAACAAAAAAAACATTTGGGACCACATTTACAAAACTTGAAGAATTTCGAAACAGGTGTGTATTTGGTGTGACCAAAAATACAATTTTCTCGCATCAAACAAATACCAGGCTGCTGTCTTCCTAATCTCTCTTAGATGGGAGTCAGAAAATTGCAGTCGTCTTAGATACTTGATTGCAGTAGTCAAATTGCTTCTGTAATAGGTTATCCCTTCATCAATTCTGAAGTTTCCCTACAAAAAAAAAAGTACAGTTTTTAAGGTGTACATATTTTGGTTTGTGTTGAATAATGGCACACTTACTGTAATTATTTCTTGGTTTCAACCTCCTAATATGCTCATCACCGTCACTTCCTTTACTGTTTTTTTGACATAGAAGCATCTAATTATATTGTCCTATTTATCACGTTTCCCACCGCTACTAATACTCACTGTTTTCAGAAAAAATAAGTATCATTACAATTGCTAAAAAAATCTGTTTTCAGAAAAAATAAGAATCATTTCTTGTATACGTTTATTCATCACAAACCAAAAACAAAAAACAGAAAAATAAATGTGCATCACAAACCATTGGAAGACCCCCCGTTCTTATGTGTAGCCGACACCTCCTCTTAACAGTTTTCCTTTTATCGCATTCTACAAGAACACAAATTCATTCATTATGCATCTTAAAAGTGCATATATTCATTTTGAAGTGATTGTGTAAAAGTGAAACATAACATTGGACAAAAATTCTAAATTGGAAGAATCAGACATCACCGTATTGCGATTCACTTTTTTTTATGACGTCAAAATGTGTAAATATTCTCATAAAAATCAAAAGAACCAAGTAAAAATGTGTAAATATTCTCATAAAATTAAAATAACATGTCAAATACACAAAATCCATTCAAGATGAGAAATTTCTTAACACATATATACCATTAAAAGATGAATATGTATTCGAATCAGCAACCACATTATTGCTTTTCAATCTTCTTTTTACGACGTCTTCTAAACATAATAATAAAAAAAAATTGAGTCAAAAATATAAAAGCTATACTTGATATCTCTAGAATCAAGCATCATATATAATTTAATAACGCATACGTACCATTCAGGGATGAATCAGATTATGAAGAATTATCAACCTTTAGTGCGCTTCCGTCTCTTTTTTATGACCATTTTTCATCTAATAATCAAAATAATAGAGTCAAACTCATAAAAAATAATCATTTTCAGGGAAAATACATGGTGAATACACGAAATATCATTCATGCTTGATTCTGATTCTGAGCTATTTGTTATCTTTCTACGTGGCTGTCTCTTCTTCACATATTTCTTCTCACCGTCTATTAGCAAATAACAAATTAAAATATGATAAAAAAAATTGAACAAAGAATAAGAATTACCAACCTGTATCAGACGATGTCGAACTAAAAATTTCAATATTTTCACCTATAATTAACATAAAAAAGTTATAAGGTAAACATTAAACGATTGATAGGAATTTGCATCACTATAGCGCACAAATTGATTGAATCAGAAGAAACCAGTCATTAAAACATGATGTTTCAGATATTCCACAAGCAATAAGGAATTATAATCAAACAAAATCATTCACAAAATGTTGCATTTCAAGTAACTGTCAGAAATGGGTATTTTTTTTTTTTGAAGTAGAAAAACACTCAACCAAGACAACTAGATTGTATCTTCGCGAGCATATTCTTCAATCCAAAAAAGGAATACCAGCCTCGAACCAAGCTTGAGGAACTGAGGAGGATAGAGATAACCGAGCAAGATTATGGGCGATCCTATTGTTATTCCGAGAGATGTGAAAGACTCCCAGCACTTCCATCATTCGGATCATATATTGAAACTCAATAATCGTGATACCTTCAGGGCCGTGAAATTCTTCAGCCTCAAAGGTAGCCTAGACTGCATCCAGTGAGTCTGAAACCAAACTAACCATTTCCGTGCTGAAAGTTGCATACCATCTAAATCCCTCTACCATGGCCGTTAATTCCGCATTTAATATCGTACCCGGTGGGTTGATCTGGCAGCACATAGCTGCTATTACCTGGCGAGAGGTGTTAAACACCACTGCTCCAACAACAAAAAACCACCTCTGTTCATCAAAACAAGCATCCACCTGTAGTACATGGCCCTCAAAGTTGCAACCCACAAGCCATCGGTGTGCCAAGTCCGCATCAGGCCTAACCGTCGCAGTGTACGCATCTCTCGACTTCTGAAAATTGCGAAGATGTCTCAAAGCCCAATCCACACTTACGCCACTAGCACCCTTTGGAGAAATAGCATCGGGTGAGGAGTGCTTAAGAGAGCACCTCTCTCGCCATAATCCCCATATTAGAATGGCTAAAACATCAATCTTCATCTCAGTTTTGTCCATAATGAGGTTCAGTAAATTACGTATCGGTGTTTCTATGAGGTGTTTAATATGGCCCCATATCAAATTATCCTTCCAAACTTACCTCACCAGTGGACAAAAGAAAATACAGTGGGTAGTAGTAGCCTCATTCATCCCACACCAAAAGCAAGAAGGCGATGTCGGCACATGGTGTCTAGCTAAGTTACATTCCGTCGACACAAAATCATGTGATGCCTTCCACAAAACAATTCTGACCTTAGGTGGTACAGAAGCACTCCATATGACTTTCCACCACTTCTCATTTACCAACGTATCCGAGCACCCCAGGGTGTCTTGTCCATCATGAACCATCCTCCAATAGCTTTTATAACCTTATTTGACCGTGTAGCGCCCTTTCTTCTCATGAACCCAATACCTATAATCTGAATTCGCCTGATGTTGGTGTGTTACGAATCGCCATCGCCTCATGCTATAGGAAAGCCAAGTTAATCAACTCCTCGTCCCACGACCCGCTGTCAGTGAGGAAGCGTGAAACCCGAGAGCCTGATGCGATTCTGGAGGAGATTCGGCCCGAGGATAAACCAGGAACCCACGCATCTTGGAAAATGCTAATCAAATCGCCATCCGCAACTCTCCATCGTAATCCCATGTCGAGTAACTCCTCCTTACTTCAGCACAAAGATCTCCAAACATATTATGGATTGGACCCAATATCAGCATCCATGACATCCCCTCCCCGGTAATATCTAGCCTTAAAGATTCGATATACTAGTGACGTGGGGTTGTTCACCAATCACCAAACCTGTTTGGCCAATAACGCTTTGTTAAACAATGATAACTTCCTAAAGCTCATCCCGCCTTTGCCTTTCGGTTTACAAAAAGTATCCCAGGTACACCAATGTAACTTCTTCGTCTCCCCATTTCCGCCTCACTAGAAATTACAACAGGCACAAATTGAAGCCGGGATTCTACAACAGGACATTGCATAAGAAATGGGTATTTTTACACCAGATATATTTAACATCTATCAAGTAACTAAAAGAATATATGCAATTACAAACAATCATTTATAATTTTGAAAACCAACTACAGTTAACATCTGCAAAGGAAACACAAATACGGAGCTCTAACCTTTGCATTAATTATTCATATACTGATGTTATGAAACCTACTATAATGATGATTCCAGTACCACCGTAATTAAACAAATTCTTAATCATCCGAATAAAAAATTGAAAATACTTAGACTCTTGAAACAAATTCAAAATCCTCACAAATATCCTTAATGTTTGAGCTCTTCTTACCCAGCATAACATGTGTGTTTATGTTCAACATAATAACAAATTTAAGAATTTGTATATGTGCACATATTCACCTCTACATGCATACATTCATCCTAATATGTATATATGCATACATAATTATACAAGCACAAAATGCTTCGGTAGCATGCCAACAAGAAATCAGAACCCAAACAAAATAATATGCATACGAATCTTTACTAATACATAAACAAAGTTTAAGGCACAATAACAAGAAGAGAGAAAATTTCTCACTTTTCATCTTGGAAGAGCTACCGATTCGAGATCTGTTGTAACATGAAATAGTCCGACTTACCGGATGTGCCGATTCTTCACCATACACTTGTCACTAGGGACGATTTCACTTGGGCCACGTAGGCCGCGAAGCGACTTAAAAGATTACACAAGTCGCGAGGCGACTTGGAGGAATATGAAGATCATATGGCGACATGGGAGATCGCCCAGGTCAGAGGCGACTTCGTCCAGTAGTCGGCTAAGGGATAAATATGGAAAAGATACGGGTAATTAATGGTGCGGATATCGCGGAGCATATGCACGGCAGGTTGATCCAGGAGCGGGATTCGTGCATTGATGAGGGAAACTCTAGGCCTTGGCAGCCGAAGCCCTAGCAAGCCCGCAGAGGAAGCCCATGAATACTCTTGACCTAGTGTATCATTCATTGCAAAGGATCGAACATTTTAGTATTCTAGGCTGAAATTATTCATGGGCTTCCTCACCGGGCTTGCTAGGGCTTCGGCCGCAAAGGTTGGTGTTTCCCTCGTCAATGCGCGAATCCCGCTCCTGGATCAACCTGCCGTACATATGCTCCGCGATATCCGCACCATTAATTACCAGTATCTTTTCCATATTTATGCCTTAGCCGACTTCGGGACGAAGTCGCCTCTGACCTGGGCGATCTCCCAAGTCGCCATATGATCTTCATATTCCTCCAAGTTGCCTAGCAACTTGCGTAATCTTTTAAGTCGCCTCGCGGCCTACGTGGCCCAGGTGAAATCGTCCCTAGTGACAAGTGTATGGTAAAGAATCGCCACATCCGATAGGTCAGACTATTTCATGTTACAACAATTACCCCTCAAGTCGAAGTCGCAGGCTCGTATTGGGGCCTTGACTTGACCCATTGTTTTATCGACCTGTTGCAAGTCGACCTTGGGAAGTGTTCCTGTGGTGAGTCGTCATCCTCGAGCAGGTGAATCGTCGCCCTGATCTTATGATATGATGGTGTGTCAGGCTGATGACATAATGCACCACAAATCGACCCAACGGGAGATCGCGGTGCTGACCACGTGCGACCCCCGCGACTTTATTGATGAGGCGGGTTGGAAATTTGATCTATTTCCATCTTGGTCCTTCTTCCTCTTTTATAAATAGGCGAGGGTTTCTTGAGTCTAAAACCCTTCTCCGTCTTCCGCTATTACATTCTTAAAATTGCACGATTCTCCGGCGAACTTTTGAGGATTCAACGAAGATCGATACAGGTAAACTCCATTCCTTCTTAATTTCTGCTATGGCAATGACGAAGATGATGATGAGCAGTTCTTGGAGGAATTGGCAGAAATCACTCACCTCCCTGTTTTGACCGTTAGTCCTCTCCGCACCGCAGTGCCAGATAAGAAGATGGCAGCGGGTCCCTCCGCCATTGCCCACAAGTATGGGGCCTTTGAGAGAGCCTTCGACTACCACTCTTATGAAGCTCGACCCCCTACAAGCGACCTAAGCGTCAGTATCAAAAGTCGGTCAAATCGGCCTTCATGGCATCCGAAGAGAAGTATCGGTCCACTCTGTCTGACCGGTACGTGCTCTAACTTCATCGCCTATACAAGGTACCCCGGGACGTACACTTTTATGGGGTGACAAATTCTAGCTTCATCCGAACTTGTGTTAGGAAAGAAACAAATAATAGCCATTCAGAGAACAACTACTATTCAACCAAATCATAAATATAAAAACAAATGCAAACACTAAGTACACCAGTAGTGTACTTAGGCCAAAGTATCCAACATAAAATAAATGACAGAAATATAAACCTATCATCTAATTGTCCATTAACAGAGTTTATAAAGTAAATAGCAGTAAATAAAAGATTACAACACAGAAGAAAATTTCATAGTGAAATAAAGGGAAGGATTGGGCCATTGGACTTGCTGCATCTCCATAATCTGCAAATGCTCCCCGATACTTCAAAAACTCCCCCTGTCTTGAATCTGATCACCAATTATCAGCTTCATAAAGCTGATCAATGATAGCAATACTCTCAGGAGACATATTCTCCCTGGTAGGTGTCTTCAACAGCTCATCATCAGTGTTATCAGGGTTATCATCATTAACTGGTTCAGCTTCATCGGGTACCATTTGGTCAGCAACATCAGTCTTTAGTGCATCTTCAACAGCTTCCTCTAGAGCATCATTTACAGCATCTTGTACAACATCTTCAACCTCTCTGTCTTCATCATCATTCTGATCCTCTTGTGCAGCAGTACCATCATCATCCTCAACATCATTATTAACATTATCAGCATCATCTGGTTGATCATCCTTCTCACCTGCATGACCAGATGGACCAACTCCATCATCACCATCATCATTAGGACCATTATCAGGTGATCCTCCTCCTGTTGGAGTAGAAAACAGGTTTCTCCAGAAGGTTTTCTGTCTAATCAGAGCATCTATACTGTGCTGGATGGATTGAATTTGATCAGTAATGAAAGAATTAGAAAAAGTAACAGTAGGGATACCATTACTTCTGGTGACTGTATATGGAATGTTGCCAACAGAATGGACAAAATTTTCTAGTTGCTATTCAGGATCCTCCATAGGTAAATCAATTACACGGTTGCCACCTTTCAGAACTGGGGAAATCCCAAAACTGAGAATAAAAACACTTATCTTTTCTCCTCTAGGTCTGTCAAACTCTAAGTTATCCAAGAACTGATAGATCAAGCTTGGATATGGAAACAATCCACCATCACCATGTTTCCTAGCAAGAGACATCATATTATCAAATATGATTTGTCCCATATTAAACTTGTTCAGATGAACAATCTTGTAAAGCAGGAAAGCATGTTCTTTAGTAAGCACAGTTGAGTTTCTAGATGGAAACCAATTTGAGACCAACAGTTTATGCATTACAGAATAGAGAGAAGTCAATTTGGCAGCAGAAAATTGTAATGCCCATTCAGAATATCTTCCTCCAGTTATCACAGTCATCACTTCCCCAATTTCTAGATCAACAGGATCGTCCTCTATATTCCTAGTCTTTAGGAAAATATTGATGCGTTTAGGAGTGATGGTAACAACATTATGCCTAAACCTTACTTTCCCATAATTAGAAGACTGTTTATCACCACAATTCTTCTTCAAATTAGCATAGAATTCAGCAACCCAAGGCACAAAGTATGGTTTAACATATTGCAGAGCATGCAAGAGGGATCTACTCTCTTGAAATCTTATCATAATGTAGGCTTCAAATTCATAAAGTTTAATGATTCTTTCATCAACAATATGCCTCTTCAACATGGTTTTCACAACTCTAAACTTCCTATCAAATTCAATTCTATCATCAGGGTCTGAGTCAAGCATAGTTACCTTATCAGAATCAGAGAGATGATCAAACTCCTCAGCAGTTTGATCTTCAACAGGCTCATCTTCCTGTACATTTTCATCAGCTTCATCATCTTCTTCAGGTTAAAAATATCATTTAAAGCTCAAACATAAGCAAAACAGTATCAAAACCACAATGTTGCTTCAAATATTGAAACATTTGTCACAACATCTAGAGTTTATTTTCAGTATAGCAAAGACCAAGAGATTTTCTAAGTGAAGAAAACCTCTCATTATCAAGGGCTTTTGTGAAAATATCAGCAAGTTATTTTTCAGTAGAAACGTACTCTAACTTCACAACTTCTTTCTCTACAAGATCTCTTATAAAGTGATATCTTATACTTATATGCTTAGTTTAAGCCATAGCAGTTGAGTGCAGCAACTTCCAGCAGCAACATATTCAGACTCAGCTGTCGATTGTGAAACACAATCCTGTTTCTTACTATGCCAGGAGATAATGTTATTTCCCATGTAGAAACATCCTCCACTAGTACTTTTTCTGTCATCACAGTCACCTGCCCAATCTGCATCACTATAGCCAACTAAAGAGCAATTAGTATCCTTTGAGTACCAAATACCTAGATCACATGTTCCAGCTACATATCTTATAATTCTTTTTACAGAATTAAGATGTGATTTCTTAGGATTAACTTGATATCTAGCACAAAGACATACACTATACATAATATCAGGTCCACTAGAGGTTAAGTACAAAAGACTTCCAATCATTGATCTATACAAAGTAGGATCAACATCTTTTCCAATCAAGTCTTTACTCAATTTTTGAGTTGAACCCATAGGAGTTTTCATAGTTTTAGCACTTTCCAAACCAAACATTTTTACCAGATTCTTAGCATATTTGTTTTGACAAAAGAAAATACCATCTTTCATTTGTTTGATTTGAAGACCTAAAAAGAAATTTAGTTCTCCAACCATAGACATTTCAAAAGTGCAGGTCATTTCTTTAACAAAACTCTCAAGCATATCATTACTAGTTGAACCAAATACAATATCATCAACATATATTTGAGCAACCATGATATCATTCTTAGAATTTTTAATGAACAATGTTCTATCAGCTTCACCTCTAAAAAATCCAAACTCAAGTAAGAAATCAGTAAGTCTACCATACCAAGCTCTAGGTGCTTGTTTTATTTAACTTGTAAACATGATCAAGAAATTCTAGATTTTCAAAACCTTTAGGTTGTTCAACATAAGCTTCATCATCCAGAATACCATTTAAGAAAGAAGCTTTAACATCCATTTGATGCAAGTTAATGTTAATGAAACATGCAATAGCAAGAAGTAATCTAATAGATTCTATTCTAGCAACATGTGCAAATGTTTCATCAAAATCTATTCCTTCAATCTGAGTATAACCTTGAGTAACCAATCTAGCCTTGTTTCTCACAATATTACCAGATTCATCAGTTTTATTTTTGAAAATCCACTTTGTTCCTATGACATTAATATTAGAATTAGGTTTAGGTACAAGTGTCCAAACATCATTTCTTTCAAACTGATTAAGCTCTTCATGCATAGCATTTATCCAGTTTTCATCATTAATAGCTTCTTTCACATTCTTAGGCTCAATTGCAGAATGGTAACACTCAAAAGTTACCTGATTGCATATGGATGACATGCAAACTGATCTTACAAAGTTATAGATGTGAATACCCATTCTTCTTCAAGTTTGTACACCTGTGGTAGCTTCTCCAATGATCTGATCTGATGGATGACTTTTCATTATCTTTGTTGAGGGAACCAACTGTTTTGGATACTGTGAATCTTGTGACAGATTTTCAGTATTTGAACTTTTGGGTAATGTTGTATCAGATGTCGAAGGAACATTCTGATCAACATCCTTACTGTCTTCAACGTCATCAGTGTCTCTGGATACTTCTATTAAATCTGAGACATTGTCTTCAACACTTTTTCCTGCGAGACTTGCAAGTTCATCAAATACCACATTAACAGATTCTTGCATTGTAGCAGTTCTCAAGTTATAGATTCTATATGCCTTGCTATTCTTAGAGTATCCTAAGAAAAATCTTTTATCACTCTTTGAATCAAACTTATGCAACTGATCTCTATCATTCAAAATGTAACAAACACAACCAAAAACATGAAAGTATTTCAAATTTGGTTTGTTGTTATTCAGAATCTCATAGGGAGTACAATTACTACCAGAACGAATGTACACTCTATTCACAATGTGACAGACAGTATTTAAAGCTTCAGCCCAGAACTAGCATAACTCTGGCCATTTCTTGCAAAGTTCTATTCTTTCTTTCAGCAATCCCATTTTGTTGTGGAGTTTTAGGTGAGGAAAACTCTTGCAAAATACCTTTCTTTTCACATAAATTAGTAAACAAACTGTTTTCAAATTATTTTCCATGATCAGGCCTTATCCTACTGATCTTTAAACACAAAACAGTTTGAAACCTTTTGTAAAGAATTTTAAACTCAGAAAAGGTATCAGATTTTTCTTTCAGAAATATAACCCAAGTATATCTAGAAAAATCATCTACAAGAACATAAGAATACCTCTTTCCACCTAAACTTTCAATTTTCATAGGATCCATTAGATCCATATGAATCAACTCACAACACCAGTTTGTTGTACATGCTGACAATATTTGATGTGTTGTCCTTACTTGCTTACCTTTCGGGCATGGTCCACAGATTTTTCCTTTGTCAAAGTTAAGATCAGTTAAACCAACAGCAGCACCTAGTCTATGCAATTTCTGAATACTTCTGTAGTTATCATGACCAAGTTTTTGATGCCACAAAATAATATCATCTGCTTTAACACTTTTACAAGCATGATTTGAACTAATCAAATAACAATTATTAGCAGATCTATTGCCAGTCATTAAGAATTCATCATTCTTATCAAACACATAGCATGAATTCTTGTCAAATTTCACATGTAAATCATCATCACATAACTGACTAATACTAATCATACTAGTGTAGAACCCGTGTGTTACACGGAATTTTAAATAAATTAAAATTTTTAAGTTATAATATTAAAAATTTCTTTTAACTTAGTTAATATAAATTTTAACATTTTACTTTGTATGACAAATTATTATAACAATATTATAATATAAATTTTGTATTATAAAGTAAAATATAAATTAATATAGGTGTAATTAATTTGTACAATAGTTAATCTTAAATCAAGACACGTATAATTTAAACACAATTTTTTTATTCACTTAATGAAAACACGTATAAGGGGAAGTGAATGAACCTCAAACATAAAAAGTAATAAAAACAGAAAGTTTAAACTAAGCAAACCAATTCAGAAATTGAGACTGCTAACAACGGCGAGAGAACTGAGAGGCGAGGTGCGGAAGACTGACATCGAGAAAGGCATGACAGAAGGCAGACGATGAGAAGGGAACGGTGGGACGATGGAGGTGGAAAGAATGGCGTGAGATGCCTGAACAAAAAATCTAGATTTTGTTTAGGATGTATTAATGAAATAGAATGACACATGGGATGACACATATGATTTTTTTAATGACATGTCCATCAAACTTCTCATAAAATGACACATAGATTAAATCAATGTGGAGTTGACACATCACCAAGGAAAAACTCCCTATTAGTATATAGGGGTATTAGCAAGTAAACCTTTTACATGTAAGACATTTGTCAACTTTGAAAAACCAGGAACATTCAAGGTTCCTTTACCAACAACTTTACCTTTTGAACCACCACCATAGGTAACATGACCACCATTACAGGATGTATAATTGGTCAGATGATTGATTTGACCAATCATGTGTCTAGAACAACCACTATCAAAATACCAAGATTCAGGAACACATGCTTTCAAAGATGTATACACAACATTACAAGATATGTTCTTATGATTCAACTTTTTAGTGTTAACCTGTTTTATGGGATGTTCAACTTTATCAGGTAAAAATATTCCAGCTTTTAAGTCTCTTCTTAACTTAGAACAATATGAACGAATGTGACCTACTCCATCACAATAAAAACAGACATACTCTTTAAACAAACCATCAGATTTCTTTTGTTTACTTTTAAAAGATTTTGGAAAAAAAGTTATAGCTTTTACAAATGAAATAGGATCACAGGATATAGGAGTATTCTCAAAAGATTTCTCAAATCCAAGTCCAGTATTACCATGTCTACCAATCATCAATGCATCATTCAAATCAGTAGTGCTAGTAGAAAAACTTTTTAAAGCTAAGAGTAGTGCACTTAAGTTCATCTTTCAATGCAGAAATTTCCACATCTTTTCTAGTTAAAAGAACTTCAAGCTTAACAAGATTTTCTTTCATATCTGAATTTTCTAAAGATAAGGAACTCACCACCTGTTTTTGAGTTTCTAGATCAGATTTAAACTTCAGATATTCAGAGTTACAATCAGCAGAACTTGATGTTTCAGCATTCAGAATAGTTCCAGCAAAACAGTTAATCTCAGAATCATATTTACTAAATGTTGTTTAAGATGTTGTGATAACATCTGAATCTGCTTCAGACCAATAATCATCGAGATCATCATCAAATGTATTATCATAAACTATTCTAGCAGACATAACACTTAGTTCACATTTATCAGTATCAGGTTCATCATCAGAATCATCACTTCAGTAGCATTAAAGTTCATCTTCTTCCTAAGTATAGTATTAGCACATTCATTAGCATAATGACCATATCCAGAACATGCATCACATTTAACCTTTTTTCTGTACTCAGGATCATATTTGAACTTGTTATCCTTAAAAAATTGTTTAGGTTGATTGAAACTGGAAGACTGACTTGGAACAAGCTTTTTATCAGAGGGAGAAGAGTTTTGGTAAACTTATCCTTTGATTGAAATTGACCATTTGGTCTTCTGAACTTTCCTTTTAAAAAAGATTTGAATTGCTTAGTTATAAGAGCAAATTGTTCAGAAATGTCTTCATCACATAAATCAGAAACATCTTCATCAAAATCAACTTCAGTTACGTAAGGATGTTTACCAACATTATCAGAAATTTCACCTCTAAAAGCAAGTACTTTCTTGTCTTTATCTTTCTCATGTTTATCATCATCTAACATATTTGAGTTTATCTCATAAGTTTTCAAAATACTGATCAACTCATTTTGACTCAATAAATCAGTGTTTTAGCCTCTTCTATTGCACATATTTTAGCATCAAATAGTTTAGGAACAGTTCTAAGTATCTTATTGACTAACCGAGTGTTGGAAATTAGATCAACAAGTGAGTGTGACTCATTAGCAACCTCACTAATCCTTTCATTGTATGATGAAATGGTTTCATCATCTTTCATCTTCAAGTTTTCAAACTTGGTTCCCAACATTCTGAGTCTGGTCCTTCGAACACTTTCTGATCATTCACAATGTTCCTGCAATATTTCTCATGCATCCTTAGAAGAAACACAGTTAGATATTAGTTTAAACATTGAAACATCAGTAGTAGTAAATATAACATTAAGGGATTTATAATTGAAAGTGGCCGATGTGCATTCAGCATTGGATCAATCAATTTCCTTTTTGACTTGCGATTCTCCATCTTTATCATAAATTGTTCTCGGTGGATTCCAACCAGATAATAGACTACGCCATGCTCTCTCATCTATAGACTTAATATACATGCACATTTTAGGTTTCCAGTATGGGTAATTTGATTCATCCAAAATTGGAGGTTTTAAAGAAGGAGTGAGTGGATAATCAATCAATTGCAAAAACACACTTTAAACAGGACCTTTAACTTAGTGTATCAAGTTTATGGCTCTGGCGCCAACTGATAGTGTGTGTGCGTGTATTTTTAGAGTGTTGTTGAAAATGTTATGCAACATGTAAAACAATATATAACAGCAGAAGTATAAAAACGCAGTGCAAAGGATTTCAAAATTTTTGTATAGTCTGTAATCCAGACTACACGAACCTCATGGTTAAAAATATCACTATAACAAGTAGTGAGACACACACGAATCTCTTACAAGATCCTAAAAGGTGTAGTGAAAAACCACACACCAAAAATCAATATATTCAATCAAGTAACTAGTGATCTTATTCAACCTAAAACTTGATCTAATAAGACAAAATCAATACTGATAGGAGAGATTGTATTCCCTCGACCAGTACACATAGAATAACATCGACCCTCACTCTCCTAGAATTACAAACACTCGGTTTTTCACTCTTGATTGTGTCTTGGATGCTACTCTCTTAAGTTTGGAGTAGAGCAAATGGTATTTTACTTTAACTCAAACTTGAATGTCGATCAATGCAGTCTATTTATAGTCTTTCGGACCAACTGCATTGTCCTATCCACTTGGTGTGGACAGCCTTGAACTTCTCCTCCACTATCTCTATGATTTTGGTGTAACCACCCATGATCTTTCTACTCTTACTCCATCAGTGCAACCGCTTGATAATATCCAAAATTATCTTCAACCTGCAATGTAGGAAACTTAAAAAAGCACATCTATTAAAACGGAGTCAGTGTTAGGAGAAAGGACAAATTCATAATGTTGTGCAGAATGTTGTCCAACATTTGGAACAACATCCGAGCAACATCAACATTATTGGTTTAATTTTATCTATTTATATTCTTATTTTATTATGGATAGTTTCTCCCTCTAAATTTATAAGCAATTGTGTGGGTTAATTATAGTTTTTATATCAAATTCTACATTTGACAATAGAAAACAATGGTTTGGATCGCCAAATGAACATGCTATGAATTGAAAAAAAACAGTACATATGACATATTTGCATGGGTAGATTGATAATTTAAAAAGGAAAAAGATGAATTGAAACAACCTAATTTCTTGATGAAAATATAAACTCATGAATACTTGTAGAATTCTTATGATAATCCGCTTTGTACATAGTATTGTGAAATGGATCATGTGTATACATACCTTTGTCAGTGTTCTGTATTTTTTGAGGTTTTTTGTGCGGCTCTCTCTTCCTCATGTTGATCTTCTTCTTGATGTCTCTGTTGTTGGCCCCGAAGTGTTCGATTTGTTTAGAAATTGCTACTTTTCTACAAAATTTGCTTCTTTCAAAATCTTCTCTCAAAGAAATTTAGTTTTTTTTTTCTGTTTCCTACTTTTTAGACTTGCTTTTGTGGCAGGAACTGATGAAAAAAAAAAAACTATTTTTTTTTAATTTTGCTTCAGTTACTACCATAATTGTAATTTAATTTGTGTTTTAATACTTAGATGAAATCAAGGGTCAATTTGTTTAACATTTTTAGTTGTGATCATTTATGTCAAAAACGGTTTTTTTTTCATAGTCTAGTCTAAAAGCCTGTTCTTTTTCTTTCCCACAATATATTATATTCAATCCGTTGAAGTTACAGTTAGTGATTATAGCATAGGAAAATAAGATCATTTGAGGAGCCGAGTTATATTTTTTAAGAGTTGCACACAGTTTCTACCCGTAATTACTTTTCCTTGAGTAGCATAACAAATGACTGAATCCCTATAATATTTGTGCAATGGTATGGAAGTTGTTTCCTTGTATTTTTTGAGGAATTGCCTCAATCCCCCTATCAAAAAATCCCTAAATATTATTGATTGTAATACTCCGAGAAAAGATTTCTGAAAACTGTTTCATGGATATGATTCCTTTTTCCTTAGTTTTACTGTTTATTGGTGGGGTTTTCCCTAAAATTTTTGAATAATTACTAAATTTTGAGGCTGTAAAAATTTTGGTGCGTTCTTTCCCAAATATCACCAGTGATGTTTAGTCTACAATAGCTCTTTTTTTTTTAAAAAAAAATTGAATTTTTACTTTGAGTATCTTATAGTTTTCACTTTTGCAAGATAATGTAGCCTGCAGCAGTCCCAAAGAAAAAAAAAACTCACTGCAATTGCATAATTATGTCCAAATATCATGGTACTCAACAAGTATGCACAATCAATAAATTCAAATTTTCTTTTGTGAACATAAAATCAGCATCATTGTTGGTCCTTTTTTTATTATGCTTTCCAGGAAATACTAATATTTGTATTTTATATTTTTCTGTCTTTCTTTTATGTGATTGCGGATGTGCTAAATTTAATATTTGTTTATGAAACATTGGTTGGTTTTTGGATTTTCTGATGTTGTTTGTTGTTTATTTTATGTTTTTAAGCTTTTAATTTTATTTGCTGACCTTTTTTTTTTTTGGATGAGAAAGATTGGGGACATTGTTGTGAAATACAATGTAGACCAGCCAAGTTTGATTAAAATTTCTCAAGAAACGTATCCCTTTAGAATTGTTTGGATCAATAAATTCAAACTATCTATAGGAAACTTAAAACCAAAAACTAACTCGTAGTTCTATCCTAACATGATCAAACAATATTTTATTCCAGCTTAAGAAACTCTCATGATTCGCTGCTGCATTAAGAAAGCCATGTAGGGAGAGCGCCCTTGACGTGTTTAAATTTTAGAGATCTTTGTCGCCTTCTTTGATGGGCCAATTTGTTCGATATCATCATTATTCTCGCCATTGCTTGAAGGTTCCTCTTGCTTAGAGATAAAATTAACATCTTTTGAAATCTTTACCACACTGTATTCACCATTATAAATGCCCATTTTATCTTCCTTAATCTGCACCTTCAAATAAAGTTTTTTATCTACCAATGCCTCAATCTCGGGTGATAATGACTCATGGATAGTTCCATTTGTAAAATAATTTCTTATTTTATGGGAGTGTGTGCCATCGTGGAGAATAAATTGTTGACCCCATTGTTTATCACTTGGCCACACGCTTATTTGTCTTCTTCTTTGGGTTTTCACTGCATCACGATCACCAAAAGTTAGGGTTTGGAACCCTATTGATTCAGAACGAGCGTGGCCCCCAGCGGCGGAGACTACGGCGCGTCGCTCGAGGCAGCGGCTTACGCTGCGCCTCGCGATGGCTGCACGTCACCGCATCGACTGTGTAGATGGCGTGCTCTCACGTCTCAGGCGATGACGTTCATTCACTTTCGATCGGCAGAACGCGACGGCGATGCGCGCTCGCGTTGACCGATTAAAGGCACTGTGTTGTTCTAGTTCCACGTACGCGCTTCGCATTCGATTTATTTCACTGATTGTTCGATTTGAATTGATTTCGCCGTTGACGGTGGCGTTCCCTCTTGGAGAAGACAATTCGATCGTCACTTCTAGCGGCAAGGTTTGACCCGATCCATCCACTCTCGTGGTGATAGTAGCGTTTCGACCACACGCATTGAGCGAAGGCTGTGATGTCGTTTTTCTCACGTGGGCGGTGGGGATTCGCTCCCACGCTCGAACGACGGCGATGGCGATTCAAATCCCAAGGTGCTCAATTTTATTTTGCGATTTGGGGATTTAGAATCCTGAGTTCTTTGCGTTTGATATACGATTATGCTGTTGTGATTTGGATTTTCTGTTACAACTGAACTGAAATTATTTGGGGGCTTTTGATGATGAGTATTGATAACCCTATTGATTTTAGCTTCTGAATGTTATGGATCTGGTTTTGGAACTCGTTCGTCCCGATTTGCAGAATGATTCCTGTTAAATGGGGCGGTGATGCAGGAGGGACTGGTTGGAAAATTATATTTTTACCAGGCCCTTTTGAGCAATTCTGAGAATTGCACCTGAGCCCTCCGAAAAACAAATTAATGATTTAACTTTGAAATTGGATTTTCAAGTTAATTCAGGTTGCACCTAAATAAGAATTAATTGGATTAATAAGTGTTAATAATTAGAATTAATATTTTATCGATTTAAATTTTTTTAAATTGGATTTTGGAAATTTAATTTGATAAAGTTTAATGAATTATTAAAATCCCACTTGGTTAATTAATTTAATAATTCGTTAACGTATTTATAGTCCGCGTTATAATTGTTTGGGTAGGCGGCGCCTATTAATTATCGGACCGTATTAATTGTTTGGGTAGACGGCGCCCATATAAATGTTAGTTCGTGTAAATCATGTTTGGGTAGGTGGCGCCCAATAATTGCTCAAATGTGATGTAGATTAACATGTTGGATCTCGATTAAGCAATTAATACTCCGCCTTTAAAATGTTCCTCACTAAAATATGGTTCTCTCATTGATTTGATGTCTTCCATCAAAATTAAAAGAAAATCGGAGATTTCGTTCCAATGAGTATTTAAGGCCCTCGTCTTTTGCTCGGATCTACATCTAACAGAACTTTTATAAGGACATGTAATGTTGCCGCTTGATGGTTGTAAACCAACTTAACTTTGTTTAACTCGCCCTCGCAGGGACAAAGGGTAAGGGACATCAGTCGAACTAGGTTCGACAAACTAGGAGTTGCAGTTTGCAATTGGTTTAGAGACCTACCATTTATGTTATTGTGATATTCAGCCCTCGCTAGGATTATAATAGTAGGAATGTGGATCCTAGTCCATTACAATTTATATTTGATATAAATTCGTACTCTTCCGATGAGGTCGTTGAGTATGTGAAAATAATGGAGATAAAATAAACACTAAAGAAAGGCCTTGTTTATATTGATTGCTGAATATTGATCATAGTAATTATGTGTTTTAATTCCCGTTTTATTTTATTTCTCTTGGTTAGTTGAAATATATAACTGTTATTGAGATGTGTTTTGGAAACAAATAAATTGGCTAGGCCAAATTTTTTGGACTGGCACCGAAAAATGTGTTTGGTGCTAAGGCAAGAAAGGATTGAGTACGTGTTGGACACGCCTATCCCGATTACCCTTAAAGCTGGTGCTCTGAGGCAGGCACGTTTGACGTAGCAGCTGAGAAGAAGCATCAAAAGGATGCTTTCCAGGCTCAGTGTGTGATGTTGCTCGGCATGACTCCCGATATGCTTAAAGCAACATGAGAAAATGGGTCTCTTCTAAATGCTCAAAGCATCTGAAGGATCTCTTTGATTCTAAATCTCGTTCTGAGATTTATGAAGTGATGAGAGATCTGTTCAGATGCCGGTTAGCTAAAGGAGAGAAGATTTCACCTCATGTGCTTAAGTTGATGAGCCTAATTGATAAACTTGGTAATTTGGGCTTTGAGCTAAAAGACCAAAGTTTTTCATTTATGCTATCCTCCAGTCGCTCTCGGGTTCATATTTTAGCTTCATAGTGAACTACAATATGAATAAGACGGATGCGACCACACCTTAACTTCACAACGTGCTCAAGATTTTGAGTTCACTATCACTAAGATGGTGTTCAAAAGAAAGAGCGGGTAAACAAGGACGTGTGCCTCTACTGTAAGCAGAAGACGGCACCGTAAGAAGGACTCTAAGGTTCTGGTTGCTGAAAAGAAGACACTGGGTGCTTCTAGCACTAGAACATGTATGTTTGTTATTAAGATAAACATGTCCACTAATAGCCCTAACTGCTTGGTATTAGATACCAGATGTGGCTCTCACATTTGTACAAATGTGAAGGGGCTGATATGTCTTAGGACAGTTAGGGCGGGTGAAGTCGTCTTACACGTAGAAATGAAGCAAGAGTTGCTAAATGATTAGTTCTTTCTATTACTCGCAACATGTATTTGTTGCATTGTAGATATGATGTTCTTAATTTACAAAATAAAAAACTCAAACTTAGTAATCATGAAAACTCGACTTACTTGTGGCATTGTAGACTTGATCATGTAAACGATAAAGGAATTGCAAGGTTAAGAAAGTTAGACTACTTAACCCCATTCGACTGTGAGTCTTATGGAAATTGTGAATCTTATCTCATGGGCAAGATGAACAATAGACCATTTTTTGGGAAAGAGGTGCATGCCAAAGAGGTTCTAGAGTTGATCTACGACAATGTTTGTGGACCATTGCCCACTCTAGCTAGGGGTCACTTCGGATACTTCATCGCTTTTACTGATGATTTCTCAAGATACGATATGTGTATCTTATGAAACAAATTTGAATCTTTTGAGAAATTCAAAGAGTTTAAGGCAGAAGTAGAGAAGCAACTTGGTAAGAGTATCAAGATTATTTGATTAGATCAAAGAGGTGAATACCTTAGCCATGAATTCGCTGATTACTTGAAGTTACATGGAATCTAGTCACAATGGACTCCTCCCGAAATACCTTATAAGAATTGAGTGTCCGAGAGGAGAAATTGAACCTTGTTAGACATGGTGAGGTCCATGATGAGCTTTTCCTATCTTCCAACATTCTTATGGGACACGATTTACAAACCTCAATTTACATTTTGAATGGGATTTTATCTAAATCGATTGAGCATACACCATATGAACCATGGTGTGGCAAGAAACCAACTTTTACAGATATCGTACATTGGGTTGTCCCGTAATTTTGAAAAGAATGCTTACCGACAAGTTGGAATCCAAAGGTGAAAAGGGTTACTTTGTGGGATATCATAAGGAAACTAAAGGATATTACTTCTATCTACCTGAGAAATAATCAGTAATTGTTTCTAGGCAGACCAAGTTCCTTGAAGAAGACTATGTCTTTAAGGAACAATGTCGTAAGCTGATAGAACTTGAAGAAATTCAAGAACCACAAATTAACAAAGAGACTTATATCTTGTCAAGGCACCATGACAAGGAATCAGTGGGAGCATTCAGCAACTTTCATGGTGGGAGTCTTTCACTAGGTGATAGTCTTTCAGCCAGTGGGAGCGTAATTGGAGTATGCTTGCCAGTGCAAGAACCTCCAAGTGGGCTGAATGAGAACAGCATAGTTCAAACTCCCGCCCAAGAGACATCTGAAAGTGTAGCTCTTGAGAACTCTCCGGACATTGATGAAATCGATGCACCACAAAATATTCACGATCAGAATGTACAACCTGCACAACCACAGCTCCGTAAGTCAATTAAGAATCGTAATCCGCACATTAGATACGGTTACCTCTTGGAGGAACTCGATAATATGGACATACCGGATAAGGACGATCCTAATACTTATTATGAAGCAATATCAGATATTGATTCAGGGAAGTGGCATGAAGCCATGAAATCCGAGATGGACTCGATGTACACCAATAAAGTTTGGGACTTGGTTGAGTTGCCTAAAGGGGTTAGACCCATATTTTGCAAATGAGTCTTCAAGCGTAAGACCAATGCAAATGACAAAGTACAAACCTACAAAGCTAGGTTGGTGGTGAAGGGTTTATAGTCAATGCGAAGGCATTGACTATAACGAGACCTTCTCACCAGTTGCAAAGATCAAGTCCATTCGAATTTTACTTGCGATAGCAGCACACTATGATTATGAGATTTGGCAGATGGATGTCAAAACAACTTCCCTCAATGACAACATTGATAAAGAAATGTTTATGACTCAACCGGAAGGTTTTATATCTAAGCCAAATTCTAATCTAGTATGCAAGCTAAAGAGATCCATCTATGGATTGAAGCAAGCTTCTAGGAGTTTGAATATCCTATTTGATGAAGTTATCAAGTCTTTTGACTTCATCAGAAATTCGGAAGGCCCTTGCGTTTATCGTAAACGCAGCGGGAAGAATATTGTTTTCATAATTGGGTATGTCGATGACATATTGATTTTGAGAAACGATATCCCGTTAATGCAGTCGATTAAAGATTTGTTGTTAAAGACCTTCATGATGAAGGGTCTTGGTGAAGCCTGCTACATCCTAGGGATCATAATCCACAGGGATAGATCCAAGAGGATGTTGAGGCTATCACATACCACCTATGTAGACAAGGTGTTGAAGCATTTTGCGATAGAGAACTATAAGAGAGGGTGTCTACTGGCAAATCATGGGATAAAGCTGTCAAAGAAGGATTGTCCTTCTAGTGAAGCTGATGTCAAGAACATGAACGATTTCTCATATGCATCTGCAATTGGGTCAATCATGTATGCCATGACTTGCACTAGGCCAAACGTGGCCTACGCTATCAACATCACTGGTAGATACCAACAGAATCTGGGTGAGTCTAAAGACGAACTAAAGAATGTTTCCTTGTCTATGGTGGACAGTTAGAACTAGTAGTGACTAGTTAAGCTGACACAAGTTTCCAATCCGACTATGATGATTACAAATCACAGTCAGGTTACATTTCACTCTCAATAATGAGACGGTCAGTTGGAACATTGCCAAGCAAAAGGACCACAGATTCAACAATCGAAGTTGAGTACATTGCTGTATCAGAAGCCTCAAGGAGGCTGACTGGATTTTATAGTTCTTAAGAGAACTAGGGGTAGTTCCAAGTGCCAGTTGTCTAATAAATTTTATTGAGACAACGCTGGTGCGATTGCGCAAGCAAAGGAACCAAGATCAACAAGCATAAACGAGTATGTACCCAGACTTATCATTTGATCCGAGAGATCATATGATAGGAGAAGTAGAATTAAAATGTATTCCCACATATTTAATTTGGCAGACCCTTTCACCAATGCAATTCCATGTGTTAGAAATATTAGAAATCCACAAAGGTGGTGGCAAAATATTTTATTTTTCTCCTTTATTAAAATCGTTCGTGTGAATCCTTCCACCGGATTACGTTCGTGGACGTGGGACATATTAGGGAAGGCTCTTTGGGTTGGTCCATCGTCTCAACGGTTGTCTCTACAAGAGGTATGTAATCTCGTAACTCCAAGATTTCGCATGCTTAGGATTTACGTGGATTACATGTAAGCATGCTGTTTATTTACTTGTTTAATTATTATGTTGAATTGATTTAGGATTAATTCATGTTAGTAATTAATTGATTAATTTAAATATGTATTTAAATTCATCTCGAATAGATCCGGGCACCCCTTATTTCCCAACAGATGGTTCAGTTGTTACTGTCTCAGCTGTACCAGCTTCTTCATCGACAGTTGTAATTACCTTAGGGTCTGATTGACCTGGTGAATCATTAAGATACAGTTTAGGAACATACATTGTGTTAGTGTTAGTGTCCTAGAGACAATCTATTGTAAGGACATAATACTCGATGATATTCAGTTTGATTTAATATTATAGTTCACTTAATATTAATGTATGGCAATACACTTATTTGAATATTATATTTGATTGTTTGCATTTATTCATGCAAGTGTTCCCATGAGTCATTGCTGTCATTGAGGTTGTGAGAACTCAGATGACTTAAGCATGATTCTAAAATTTCCCCGATCAAGGATCATTAAGAATGGGATATTGATGGTCCCGATTTTGAATGTCGAAAAACCCATTTTGCGCGTGCCGAAGCAAACATTCCAATTCAGTGCATATAAAACAGGGGAGAGGGCAGAGTGATTCCAGACTTTTGTCTTTTTGAGCTCATGTGTGTTGTGTTTTGCTTATAATCAAATGAATATGACAAGTAAGAACATAAAGCAATAAACAACACAACAATTTTATAGTGGTTCGGACAACTCGTCCTACATCCACTCTTCCCTTCATGGGGCACCAACTTAACCAACTGGACTTAGTTTAACGTGTTAGTCCAACACCCAACAGATGTTTACCGAGTTCACACTCAAACGGGACTTATCACCCTCACGGGATTGCCTACCCTCCCTTTCGGGATTGCTAGATGTTTACCGAGTTCACACTCACCTACAAACTTAACCGACTCTTGAGTTTGGGTATAAGATTGTTTGGTTTCCAACTAGGTTGAGATTTTCCCTTACATTTGTTTAGCCTCAATGGGAAAAAATCTCTCTAAGCTTAGGATATAGCATTTGTGCTTAGATCTAGGGTAGAACACTTTTGAATATATGTGTGTATTTCTTGCTCTGTGTTCTATGGTGGGAATGCTTGATGATTTGGCTTGATGGATGTTTCACGCATTTTTCCACACCTGATAATGAGGGAAGAACTTGTATTTATAATGTGGATTTGAATGTTACCGTTGGAAGGAGTCGCATTCAAATCCATACTATTCTGTAGCTTTTTGCAGCTTTTCCAGGCTGGTTGTCTTCCTCTCATTGGTCCACGTCAGCTGAATCTAACGGCTATATTCTTGATTTCTTACGAGTCTCGGGATCTTGATTCTATCGAGCCTTGAGTTATCTCGAGCCTTGAGTTCTTGATAACTTCTTGAGTCTCGGGTTCTTGATTCAAGCAGACTTCTCTTGTGGGACCTTATGCGATTAGGCATCTTGACACTTTCGGTTCGACTTCTTCCGACTTCGAACAATCGACCCTCGGTCACTAAGACTTTCGAGCTAACGATTATCGGCCAGCGTTAGATTCTCGGTGAATATGACTTCGAATGACTTCTCTTACGATGACTTCTTTCTGATCCGGTATCTTTGATTTACGGTTTTCGATATCGATTTCTTCTACTTTGATCGATCGGCTCACATGATCGGTCGATATAGCTATCAGTCGACATATCGGTTTATCTGCATCGATTAG
This sequence comes from Stenogyne calaminthoides, assembly GCA_037126765.1. Lineage (NCBI taxonomy): Eukaryota > Viridiplantae > Streptophyta > Magnoliopsida > Lamiales > Lamiaceae > Stenogyne > Stenogyne calaminthoides. Next base: position 29,037,398 of record JBBCBC010000006.1, on the reverse strand, counting down.
TACACCAGTTAGCATATTAGGTTAGCATATCGGTTTAGCACATCTCGATCTCAATCACGCCCCGATCTTGATCATCCGCTCATCTTCATATCCCGATCTAGGGTTAAATCATTTGTAAACCCTGAAAGCCTTGCTAGATGAGGAATATCCTAAGAATATACCCTCATCTGACTTGGCCTCAAAGGTTTTCAACTGACTCTTCCCATTGTTGTGTATGAAACACTTCATGTAGTCTTTGATGAAGCATCTTCTGAACAAGAGAAATCTGCCTCGAGAAGATGTACCGATCAACAAGTACCGATGCTCGTAAAATGGATCACCTAATGATCAAGGAAAAAGAATCGAAAACCGTAATAAAGATACATTCCAGATCTAGGTGATTCACCGATCATTCGGATCCTAAGGTACGAAAAACTCGTCGGTGAAGAAGTTCGATATAAATGAGATAAGATCAATCGAACCATTCGGTTCAGGGGGAACATCTGAAGTTCCCACGAACAGACATCAGCACATGATGAGTCCAACATCAGCTGAGACTTGTTCTTATCAAGTGGATCATAACTCTGCACCACTCCCAATCGCTAGTAATGAAATTTTATCAGAAACAGACGATGTTCTCCAAACCGACGCAAATCAGAACAGAAGGACCTGGATAACCAGTCATCCAACTGATCTGATAATCGGAGACCCATCTGATAAAGTTAAAACTAGACATCAGATTGGTGAAAGTGCCATGTATTCCTTATATCCGCCTCTGTGAAGGAACCAACAACAATAGAGGAAGCTCTACAAGACGCAAGCTGGATTCTAGCCATGTAGGAAGAGCTGGAACAGTTCGACAGAAATCAAGTTTGGGAACTAGTGGACAGACCAAGTCATCAAGATGTTATTGGTATCAAAACGGGAGTTCTAAAGTTCACTAATTTCAAAGTAAACACCTGAACTGATCTTTTAAAAAGAAAACCCGTTTCTTTGAAAATGCATATATTCTAAATGTTTTGGCTTCATTATCAAAAAGGGGGAAATTGTTTGGATATTTTAGTTTTGATAAATTATGCCAAAACATTATCAACTTGTGTTATTGAAGCTAATTCACAGATAACAAGTTGAGGGGGAACGAGAGAACAAATTGAGGGGGAACTCACGGAATCAGACGTAGATGATCGAGATCAGACGAGGTCACAGATTTAGACCGACGAGATCGATGAGTTAGATGAGTTCCGAGTTAACCGATGAGTCATGCAAAATCGAAGAGAAGAAAAAGCTAAAGCCACTCATCGAAGATCGGATGACCGGATGACCGATCGGATAACGAATGGACTGATCGATGATCGGAAGAGCGCATGTCGATCGAAAAGAAACCCACGGAATATCGGAAGAGAAGGTTGCGCATCGTAAGAGGAGTAGATGAGATCGGGTCGAGATCGACGTGATCGAGATCGATATGAAGATGAGAAGATGATCAAGATCAGACGTGATTGAGATCAGATGTGCTAAACTGATATGCTAACTTGGTGTACTAATCTGATGCAGATAAACTGATATCTTTGACGATGCTATAATCGATCTTCCGTCGGTTTCTTTCCTCGATCACCTTTTGTCCGCGCTTTTCCGATCATCCGATCAGTCCCGTTTCCGGTTATCCGATCAAATCATCCGGTCATCGATCTTCGATCACCGCTTAGCTTTTTCTTCTCTTCGATTTTGCCTGACTCATCGCTTAACTTTGAACTCATCTAACTCATCTCGATCTCGATCGGTCTCTTCGTCAAGTACCTCGTCTCGATCTCGATCATCTACGTCTGATTCCGTGAGTTCCCCCTCAATTTGTTCTCTCGTTCCCCCTCAACTTGTTATCTGTGAATTAGCTTCAATAACACAAGTTGATAATGTTTTGGCATAATTTATCAAAACTAAAATATCCCAACAGATATTGATGATGCAATGGAGATTGGTGTGCGATCTGCATCATACTCTTATAGAGTGTAGTAAGATTTCACGTACTACGAGATACTAGGTATCTCATGATGGATGCACAAATACCTTAGAGGGTATTGGTATACCCATCCGAGAAACCGTTTGATGTATTTCCACTATATGTGTCTACAAGTGTCTCGGTTAGTGGGAGCGATGCGATACTCCTTTGACTTGAGGTCAATACGCACGACATGTGTGGGATGATGAACTTTGACCATGACCGATGCTTGCACCCTAACCATGGGTAGATATGGCTTGGATTGGGTTCGCCACGAAGTACATGTGCGTGGTAGTTGAGCCAAGAATAGGATTCATTCCTCAAAGTGGATTTAGAGAGAATACTCATCTTCTCATCATAATTGGATCAAAGTCATCGGCCGATGCACATCAACTTAGACTTTGTGGCTAAGTGTGACACACATGATCAATTAGTGATTTGAGATAAATTGATTAAGTTATTTGAATAGACACTTCATCATGTTCAAGGCTTAATCGAGTATTCGCGAATGAAAGGAGGAAATTGTAATAGCCCATGTTTCAGTTATAGGTAGTTGCATGTTTCTCGCAACGTACCTCATTTATTGAGAATGTCTGATTTATTGTCTAGGGTTCAATTAAGACCGTTAGTTTGGCTAATCGCTCGATATATGAGGGCATATGGGTCACACAACAAGTAGTTTCCTTTTACGGATTATAGTTGGTTGATTAAATGTTAAATTAGATTTAATATTTAATTTATGGAGAAGTAATTAATAATAGATTAATTTGGAATTAATTATTATTAATATTTAATTAAATTGGATTTAATTAAATAAGAATTCCCAATAATTATATTTGGAATATAATTGTAGGATTTAATGTATATGGAAATAAATCATAGAAATTTTCATATAAGACATTTAAATTCGTAGAGATTTATATTTATGGAATTAAATTAAAAAGAATTAATTTAATTCAAGATTATGGATTTTATTTCCCTAATTGGGTTAGCTTGGGAAATAAGCTAAGTCTCCCTATATATACAAGCTATTGAGAATTCAAAAATAAGGTTGTTCAAATTCTCTCCATAAAATCTAGAATATGAATTTTCCTAGCAAATTCTGTCTCAGATTCAGCGCTGGCAAATCTGTGCAAGTCTGTGAACGGGATTACGTGGATATCATAGTTGAGAAATCTTCTCTCGAGTTACTGTAAGATTTCTCGTTATGATTATTGTAATCTATATGCAATTATATGTTCGTTGTTGGTGAACTGTCTAATTCCGCTGCGCATGTATTACATGTTTACGTGCCTCTAAATTCCAACACGCTGTTACGTGATCTGATCCCTTTTCTTTGATACTTAACTGATCCATTTTTTGAGCATCAGGTACTGCTAGTTTTGAGGCAGATTTCTCTTGTTCAGAGGATGTCTCATCAAAGACACATGAGGTGTCTCCTCCACAACTAGGGTTCGCCTGTTGAACACCCTGAAAGCTTTGCTGGTTGAGGAATATCCTAAGAATATACCCTCATCTGACTTAGCGTCAAAGGTTTTCAACTGACTCTTCCAATTGTTGTGAATGAAACACTTGCACCCAAAAATATGGAAGTAAGAAACACGAGGTTTTCTACCCTTCCACAGTTCATAAGGTGTTTTGAAGTGAGTCTTCGTTAGAGAACATCTGTTCTGAGTGTGACATGCAGTATTGATAGCTTCTGCCTAGAAACGGTTTGGAGTTGCATGTTCAGTTAACTATGTGCGCAACTTCTTTGAGTGTTCTGTTTCTTCGTTCTGCTACGTCATTCTGTTGTGGTGTTCTGGCGGCTGATGTTTCATGTTGTATACCAACTCAGTGCAAATATCAGTTATAAAAAGAGTTCAAAAACTCTGTACCTTTATCTGATCTGATTTTTACAATACTGACACCCTTCTCATTCTGCAATCTCTTGAAGCTCAGTTATCTTTGTTGTAGTTTCATTCTTCTTATACAAGAATACAACCCAAGTAAACTTGGAATAATCATCCACGATCACCAGAGTGTATTTGCGTCTGCTGAAACTAAGTGGTGAAACTGGTCCGAACAAATCGATGTGGAGCAGTTGCAATACTCTACCGGATGCTGGTCATGGGATCCCCTTAAATGATGCTTTAACCTGTTTTCCCTTCTGACATGCGTCGGATGTCTGATCCTTAGAGAATACCTCATTCGGAAGACCCTCAACTAGGAACATCCTTGCTATCTTGTTAAGAGTCTTAAAGTTCAGATGACTCATTCTCTTGTGCTAGAGCTAACTGCTGCTTTTGGAACTCCTAACAATCAGGCATGCATTTCTTGGGCAACTGTTCCAGTCTGTAGTGTAGATCGTTCTCTTTCTGGAACCAGTTAGCAAAATCTGTTGAGTGGCTCGATTCTTGATAGTGCATTGATTAGTCGAGAACTCAACGCTAAATCCGTTGTCGCAGAATTGTGAAATCGATAATAGGTTGTGCTTTAAACCATCGACATACGAGGCTCTAGTTACCTTATACATCATCATTCACTAATTCCAACTCCTCTGGTAAAACCAAAGTTGTCGTCACCAAAGAGTACACATGGGCCTTCTTGTTCTATGTATGAACTGAGGAGATGTTTGTTGCCAGTCATGTGCCTTGAGCATCCACTATCAATATACCAGATAGTTGCTTGTACACCTCCCTTATTGGTCAAACCCACGCGATCCTGCAATCAAATCAGGCTTTAGGTACCCCTGTAGGATTGGGTCCTAAGGGGTTATTGTTACCTTTCGGGATCCAAAGAAACAGGGCACTTCTATAGTAATCATCAAGTTCAAAAGGCCTAATTTGTCTAGCATAAGCATCTACATAATCATACATCTCTTCATATGCTTTCTTGCCAATATGATTATTAGTGTTAACCTTGGATGAATCAGAAGACTTGAGATTTTTCTGATTAGTCTGTCTTCTTTTAATCTAGTGTGGTTCAGGTGCAGATGCCCTGGATTTCTGGTTGAAGGGAAAGGTACGACTGCTACCATCAAAAGATTCATATCTCTTTTGCACAAATGGTTCTGCAGTTTACCCTTAGCATGCTGGTTAGGCAACTTGACCTGATAGGTTTCAGATTAGACTTTTCCTTGCGAGATTGTCCTTTCTGATTCCTAATATGCTGATTAGGCTGAGGTCTCTTCAGAAGAACAGGGTTCTTCTGTTGATTCCTCGGTTGATGCTTGATCAGGTGGGGTCCATTTCTATTTCCTTTCTGATCAGGCACTCGCCTTTCCTGTTCAGCAGGTCTTTTTCCCTTCTTCGATACAAATTTGGTATATCTTGTATCTTGTCCAGAAACCTTCCTAAATTCACTTTTGGAATGTGAACCAGGTTGGACATATGAGGATCCAGAAGGGCTATCAAACCCAATACCCTTCTTATCAGTTGGCTTCCGAAAGTAGTTTGTTATTTCATCAACATTTTAGAAGCTTTTCCAAAACTTTCTACTTTCTTTCGCAAACTGTCCGCACTTTGGTTTAGACTCTCATGCAGTCGAAGAGTTCATCAAACTTAGCTTGGAGGATTTTGAGATCATCAGCTTGTTGTTCCTTAACCAGTTTACCCTGATCAGAAGAGCTGACTTTCAGAAACTCCAATTTTGTAGTCATCTCTAAAAAGTCTCAACTGATTTCAGTTCAGCAGCTTTACTTACAGCATTATCCTTGACAAGCTGAATGTTCTCAGCCCTTAGCTTATCGTTCTTAGCTTCCACTATTGTATAAGTGTCTACTGCATTAGAGAGATCATCAAATAATTGCTCATTATAGAGCTGCGGGTCAATCTCTCCAGCAGGTGTGCTCAGCACAACAGGTGTGGAAACAGAAAACACAGAAGGTTTAGAGGTTACCTCAGTTTGATCAGCATCATTGGCCATGAGATAGTTGTCGTCATCAGATGAGGTTACCTTCTGTCTGATCTGTTTTCTCTTCATCGTCAGAACGATCATCTCTCTTCTTATCTTCTCTGTTGTCCTCTCTATGATCATCTCTTCTGTCATCAGACGATTCCTTTCTTGTGATCTGTCAGTAGATCTCCTATCTCTTCCTCTACTATTCTGATAGTCTCTATAAAATTTTCGATATTTTCCCAGTTGAACATTGGATCGTTCAAGCTTTCTGGTCAGCAAAGCAATCTGTTCAGCCTGACTCATGATATTTTCAATTGGTTCAGTAGAATTCGAACTGCTGCTAGCTGTCTTGAATGCAACTGCTTTTGATGTGCCAGGTGTAGCTTCAGCAGGTGACTTATCTTATTCTTCTTGTCCTCTTTCAATCAGATCGAATTCATGAGCCTTTAAACTTAGAAACAGGTTGCTTGGCTTCATCTTCGTAATATCTTGACAATCCTTTATCAACGTTACTTTCATGTCCCATTTCTTGGTCAGGGACCTCAAGATCTTGTAGTTGATGTCTTTGTCAAACATTTCTCATCCCAGTTCACGAAGCTTGTTGACTGACATGGTGATTCTTCCATCGAGCTGATTTGTGGTTTCATTTAGCAGCATTTTGAGTTTTTCAAACTTTACCAGTTCAGCTTGCAATCTGTTGTCCTTAATCAGATTGTTTCCTTCGCACATTTCAACAAGAGTATCCCACATCTGCTTGGCAGTCTTGAGATACTTGATCTTCTCACGTTTTATCTTGTTCATCGTTTTCATGATAATATGTCTGGCCACAGTATCCAGATTGGAAAATTTCCTTTCCTCGGCATCCATCAGTGAAGGACTCTTTCTGATTCTGGCTCCAGTTGGATATTCTGGATCACCTCCTTCAGCTGGGTTGTTGTAATAAATGATGATGGGTCCTTGTTAAAGAACTTCCATTATTCTGCTGCTTATCACACCCAGATGGTTGCTCATGCGTATGGTCCAGTCAGAATACTCATCAATAGAGAACTTATGCAGATCATGATACATACGCGAAGTGTTATCCATGCTGAATGTGAGTTTTGAAAATAGATGGGTTTTTTTTTAAAAAAAAAACAGGTTCTTCAAGATCAGTTCAACTGACCACAATGATTCTTCCTCAAGAACCGATGATACTCAAAGCTAGTGGTCCATAGAACCACTGCTCTGATACCACTTGTAGGTCTCGAACGGGTTTTGTGAGGGCAGAAGTCTAGAGGGGAGGGGTGAATAGACTTCTGAATTTTTTTAGGTGAGATCAGGTGTGAAAAGCAAGTTACCTGATCAGAGTGCTAGAGGGGAGGAGTGAATAGACCAGTTTGTTAAATCAGATTTCTAAGTTATCTATTTTGAATCAGATGACAAAGTGTCAAACTGATCAGATCAATTACTTGATGCAAGACTGATCCAGACTTAGAGTATGCATGCAATAAACAAACAAGTAGTGTGCAGATAGTGTAAAACATGTAAATCGGATAATGCACACCAGATTTTTATAGTGGTTCGGACAACTTGTCCTAGGTCCACTCATCCCTATCTGCAGGGGCACCAACTAACCAACTGTACTTAGATTAATGTGTTAGTCCAACCCAATAAAATAGATGTTTCAAGAGTTCTCACTCAACCAATCCCAGAGATCAGAACTAGACACCCTAGTCTGAAATCTTGCTAAACAAACTTAACCTAACTTTTGGTTTGGGTATGAGATTTGTTGTGTTCCAACTGTAAATCTATCCTAGTATTTGGGTAGCCTAAAGCTAAAGGATATGATTTCTGTGCTAAGAACTATGAGATGAACACTTAGAAAATATTCTTGATTTTGTGTTCTTCGTGCGAAAATCGTGGATAGTTTGAGCATGATGATAATTTCCGTAATCTTACTATGAAGGTTTGATCCCATATATATGGGCACGAAATCAAATTAGTCGTTGGAGAGTAATTCGAATTTCGGTCTATTTAAGGTACGTTTGTAGGATGGATATGATGTGCACAGAGGCGGCATGGCCAAAAGAAAGCAACCTTATCCTTTCTAGTCGTTTGACTGTGATCCGCCAAATCACGCACTGTCAGCTCCGTACATACGTGTCTTACTCTCATTGGTTATCAAGTACACTTGTTCACTGTTTGATTTACCAACTTAGTTTGACAATCTTCTTGTCTGATGTACTCGTATGACTTTGGTGAATCTTTGGTTGTCACCTGATTGAGCTAACCTGATCAGTTAAAACTGACCAGTCTACCTGATTGAATCTTCTGATGTGGGTTGTATTTGCACAACTTAGAGACTCTCTGTCTTCTTCTTCTGATGTATGTAATCTGAGGTCTTCTCGGTCTTGTTCTTCTGGTAGTCATCTATTTTTCAGGTCTTCTGAGTCTTCGGCTTCATGTCTTCACCTGATCATCTAACTATCTGACTAGTCTGATCTTCTGCTCTTCTTATCTAGACCTATACATATTGAGTTCCCCCTTAATATGTGACCTATCTATTACATCAGTTGTTCTATACAAACATTATCAACTGGGTACCTAAACCTGATTTCTAGATCATCAATCAGCTAACTGGTCTGACTGCTCCTATTACAAGTGTTTTGGAACTTTCATCAAAATTATAAATTTCCCAACATTATATGTTACGATATGTTTTATTACAAGTGTTACGTAAGATATGAAGTTTTTTCAATATAATATTGTAGTAATACTTATACATAGATGTAGTAACACACAAAAAATTGACAAAGAAAAAAAAAATTATGTGTGCAGTAGGAATCGAACCTACGACCAAATTCATTAGCAACAAACTTGAACCACTACGCCACAACACATATTTTATAAAGACATTCTTCTATAAATACATATGCGCCCGCGCCAACCTGAACCCACTGCCCACGCCCTGCCCGCGCCCGGCTCGCTCTGACCTGACCCGTCGCCCTGACCCGCGATATTTAGGCAATTTTTGCCTTATTTATGTTGTATTGCATATAACACTAGTGTGCAATATTTCACACAAGACTTTCTCCAATTCATATCATTCTTAATTCAACCAAAAAAGGCTAAAAGGTTATTTATTTGTGAAAAGGGGAATTATAGCAAAGAAACAAGTTTATAATTTGATACATATCAAAAATGGAAAAAAATCTATCTTATTTATATAGAAAAAAGTACTCCCTCTCTTCCACTATAATTGTCTCGCTTTCCTTTTATGGACGTCCCACTATAACTTTCCATTTCATGAAAGGATAAAGTAACTCCACTACACATAATTATTATCATCACTTTTCACACAATATTACAAAAAATGTCACTCACTACTCCATTCATTACTCCACATACTTTTTTCCTCTCTCCCAATACCCAAAACTACACTTCATTTTTATTATTTTATTATTATTTCTTTAACAAAACAACAAAAAGAAATGGGACAATTACATCGGGATGGAGGGAGTATTATATTTTCTATTAATACACTTAATAAATACTAATTTATCTTCTTGTAATATTAAATATATTTATATAATCAAGAAATTAAATAAGAATGTACTCCCCATGTTTGGTTTCAGTTTTAAGTGTTACACATCAACTAAAAGAATCATTAAATAGCAATAAATGTACATATAATGTATTATTTTTAATTTACCTTTTTACTTACTTATATGCTCATTTAATGCATATTCTTACAAAAATAAATGTAAAGGAAAAATCTATAACTATATAATACACCTACATATTTCCTATTTAGGTTTCCCGCTCTTTTTTTCTGGCCATTGATCAAATTTTCTTGATAAATCTTGGCCACTCATTTCAGATAAGGAAAACTATACTATTTTATACCATAATATTAAATTTTGTTCTCATTTTGACCCTTTATTTATGCAGAATGAATTTTCCCCTTCATTTCATCCTTTAATTTTGCCTCTCCTTTAATTTTGATTCATGTTCCTCTCAAATTCTTGAGTATATATATGACTTGGTGATCACTGCTAAGGTACATCTAATTTATGCATCCAAATTTTTTGTGTTTTTATTTATTTAAATTTAAATTTATTTTGCATTTCTATATGAGGATTAACCCAGATTGATGTTTCAGCTTCTTTGAATAATAATTTTTATTTTATGTTCTATGTTGCAGGAGGTTCTTTATAATTTTATTTAGTTTTGGTAATGAGGATCACATTCAAGATTTGGAAGTGGGGATTACAATCATCGCTACCGATTTGAAGAAATTCCTAGACTATTTTCACATAACTTCCTTCTCAATTTCATTAATATATATACTAGCTCCATGGAGATTTTAGATTGGTTTCAATCCAACTTATTTTGATTGTTTTTACTTTATGTTGTTTAGATTGATTTTGTGTTAGTTTATTATCATTATGATTATGATCTCTTGCATTTCCGCGTGCTTATTTTGTCATTTTGTGGTGAGTAACGCTTTTTTTTTTGTCTTTTTGTTTCTTCTTCTTCATCGTCTAACCATATTACTTTTTAAATCATCATTAATAATCTTCTTTTCGTTCATTGATTCTATTGATCTTACAATTTTATTCATCATTTTATTGAATTTTGTAGATCCTGTGGTTTAATTTATTCGAGTTTAGTTATATTTTTAGTTTTGTACGTAAACCAAATTATTTTGTAAAAAGAAAATATAAATAAACAAAAAATATTTACTATAATACAGAATATTGAAACGAAAAAGAAATAAAAAAATATCATTACACATTGTTGGTCCCGGTGTAAACGAGTCTTACACGTGTATGGGGGGGGAATACACGTGTTCAGTGATTTTTCAAACTTTACAAAACTGAAATCAGTGGGTCAGGATGTCCTGAGAAATAGCCCTGAGAAGCACAAATTGCCCTGAGTCAGTGTATACTGAGACAATGATACTGAGCAGCTTTCAGTAGCTTCAGATTAGCCCAACTGATCTGAAATTTTAAAATCAGAGTCCAAATAAGCTTGGAGTACATAACTATCTTACTGACTACTCAGGAGAGTTGGGTCAGTTTGACAACTATCTACTAGCTTATATAGTGTGCGGAATGTGTAGGCCTTAGGTTTATACTCGTTTTATCTTGCTGAAAATCTTTTCCTCAGTAAATTAGTGGTTAAGGTTGTGATCAATTCAATGCAAGCTCAGTGGATTGATTCCAACTGAATTTCAGAAAACTCAGTGTTTTCAGTGAAAATATGCAACTGTTATAATGCAAAGCAGAAAGCAAATAACACAGCAAATTATAGTGGTTCAGAGGCAAAGCTCCTATCCACTCTTTCGGATCCTCAGAGAAATTCCTTAACTCACCACTACTACTTCCTCAAGCTTTCAGACTGAACACAACATCTTACTAACTTTCTTCTAAGAGTTTTCAAGCTGAACTACTGCATCTTACTAACTCACACACACAACCTTTCAGACTGTCTCAAACAGCTTACTAACTTCTTATCTAGAGTTTTTAGGCTGAACTCAACTGCAGTTTCTAACTCTTTACAACTCTCACCCTTCCAACAATCACACACTCAAACTACCTAGCAATAGGGTTTGGGGTTTGGTTAGTTTCCAACTAAGGTGAGATATCCTTTTACAATAAGAACAGATTCAAAGGCTAGGATATCTCTTACTAAGCTTTGGATACTTAACAATTCTAGGCTTAGTAAAATGAGCTCTCTTCAATGTGAAACACTTGGGAAATTTTAGATTTTTTGAGTGCTTCAAATGTAAGAATACGAATGAGCTCTGGATTTGCTTGATTTCCCGTAACCTTGCAATGGAGAAGGTCACTGGTATTTATAGGCAACTCTTTTAAGGGTCACTCTTGAAAAACTATCCGTTGGAAGAGATAGTATCAAGGGTTTCCTCTTTTGGTTAGTGAAGAACGACTAATTTAGGGTATGAACACTCCCTTGCATGAATTGGGTAACAACTAACCAATGCAGCCAATCACCATATTTTTGCAGTCTGGAACTCAGTACCTCTGACATGCTCAGTGCTATGTCGCTTTCTGTGTCAGTGAAGTACAGCGTTGTCTCACTCCTATTGGTTCTTGTCTTCAGTGAATGTAGACAAACAAAACGGCTCTTTTAGGTCAACCTCTTTGAATGAGACAACCTTAAACAACACTTAGTTGTAGTTCCTTTTGTCTGCATATGAATATTTGGTCACTCATTTATTCTTCATGGATGTACAAGACTTTCTCAGTCTATATGTCCTCAGGTAGATAATCTTCAGGTCTTCAGGTTTGATCTGAGTCTTCAGGTTGATCAGAATCTTCATGTTTACATGAACTCAGGTTCATCTGAAGTCTTCTGAGTCTTCAGGTATATTCGTTTACTCACTGAGTTCCCCCTCAGTGTCTTCTCTATAAACTCAGAGATATCTGCTGAACACTTTGCAAATAGTTCCTAAACTAATCTACACTGAAACCTGTTTTCTAATCTTCCTTAGATTATTCTGAACATGTTGTTGTAACCTAGATTTCACTTCTAGGGCACACACAAGAAACGGATTAGATCAAACAAATGACAAACTGCAATTGTAAATAACACTCGAATTTGGTTACCCAGTTCATCTTTTGAATAAGACTACGTCTGGTGGCACCTAAGCCAGGAATATTTTATTATCTTTTTTTCTGCCTAAAATTCTAAGATTGCTCCTTTTACCAGAATAGTACATGTTGTATTTATAGACAAGAATTTAGGTCACAGATCTTCATGGGCTTCCTTCACGGGCTTGCTGAGGCTCCAGCCGCCGGTGCTAGGGTTTCCTATATCAATCCGCGATTTTTGCGCCCAGATACACTTTTTGTGCTTATGCCCTGCGATATTCGTGCCATTAACTACTCATATCTTTCCCATGTTTTATCTCTTCATAGACTTCGGGTTGAAGTCGCTTCCGACCTGCAGACTTCTCAAAGTCGCCCAACGACTTTCATACAATTCCAAGTCGCTCTGCGGCTTCCTCAGCTCAAGTGAAGTCGCCCCAACTGACAAAAACATAATGGAGAGTCACCTCGCCAGGTCAGGTTATTTCTGCAATATCCTCTTCAAGAAAACCCTGGATCAGCTCGGAGACTACGATGCTTACATCTCCCCATGCGACCACGTCATGAAAGGCTTCGGTGATGCAACAGTGAAGCCATCGGGAATGATTTGACTGGCTGTCGAGCTAGTCTCTACTTTGAACAGTGAAGTTAGGGCAACTAAGTTATTAGATTTTCTAGTTGTCGACCTCCCAAGTTCCTATAAAGACTTTCTTTGGAGGTTGTTTGAGCATGAATTTGAGGCTGCGTCCTCCACTTTTTATTTCTGTGTAAAGTTCCCCACCAAGAGTGGGCTGGTCGGCACCGTTAAAGGTGACCAAGTTGATGCAAGAGGTTGTTTGATTTATTCTTCGTCTCTTTTCAATTCCGCATCTAGCAAACAAATACTTGTAATAGATAGTGAAAAAACAATGTGAAGAATTGAATGATAAAAGAGCGAGTAAGAAAAGAAGTCACAACGACCTCGACACAAGAATGGGGTCGGAATCTGAAGAGTTTCTAATCGAAGCCGAGATCGACGACCCCCGTCAAGATGGTTCAAGGGCCACCCCGGAGGAAGAACTCGAGAAAGTAAAAGTAGATCCAGCTTGACCAGATCTAGAAGTCATCATAGGCTACAAGATATCGGATGACCTGAAGGGAGAAGTCATCGACTTTCTCAAAAAGAACTTGGACGTATTCGCATGGTCACACAAAGACATGGTAGGGAACCTGGCGACTTTGCATTGGTTTTACCGACCTCAATGAGGCTTGTCCAAAAGATTTCTTCCCCATGCCTCACATCGACCACCTGATAGACAACACGACTGGGCATGAGATGATGTCCTTTATGGACGTCTTCGCAGGCTATCATCAGATAGCCATGTACGAACTTGATCGATAACATACCTCATTCTTGACGGAGAAGAACCTCTATTGTTGGAAGAGAATGCCATTTGGCCTGAAAAATGCAAGGGTGACATATCAAAGGTTGGTCAACCACATGGTTGCCGATCAAATCGGCAAGTCGGTAGAAGTCTACATTGACGATATAGTCGTCAAAAGTATGAAGAAGAAAGACCACCTTGCGCACCTGGCACAGAATTTTGACATCCTAAGGAAGTTTAATATGAGGCTCAACCCTAAAAGATGCAATTTTGGGGTTGAGTCCGGGAAATTCCTGGGACACTTGGTCAGCAAGTGGGGAATAGAGGCAAATCCAGCAAAGGTCAAGGCCATACTGGATATGGGGACACCTCGAAAAGTTAAAGAGGTACAAAAGCTCACGGGGTGCTTGGCCGCCTTGAACAAGTTCATCTCCCGAATGGGGGACAAATGCAAGCCAATGTTCCACACAATCCAAAAAAAAATTAAAGTTCATAGGGACACCCAAAAGCTAGGAAGCTCTCGAGAAGATAAAAGCTTACTTGGCAGATGTGAGCATTTTATCCAAACCCGTCCCGGGAGAGAAACATTTCCTATATCTCGCGGCTTCAGAAGCCGCTCTAAGTTTAGTACTCGTCCAGGCAGAGGGCCAGAATCATTTCCCCATCTACTTCGTCAGTCAGATGCTGAACGAGACCGAGCAACCATCACTAGAAAAGCTGGCGTATGCACTAGTCATGATCGTAAGGAAGTTGAGGCCATACTTTTTCGACAATCAAGTTGAAGTTCTTACCTCCCTGCCTCTAAGGAATGTACTTCACCGACCTGATACGATAGGTCGATGCCTCAATGGGCTATCGAGGTCGGGCAGTATGGAGTGACATACGCACCCCGGCCTGCCATCAAAGCTCAGGCACTAGCCGATTTTATCGTCGAGCTCACCTTCCCTTCGGAGGCCGGGTGACCAAATAGCCCACCGTGGAAGTTATTTGTGACCTCCTACAAGTCGGGGGGGCGGCTTGGTTCTGATAAGTCCGGAGGGCATTTCTTTCCAAAACACCATTAACCCTGACTTCCCCGCGACAAATAATGAGACCGAATATGAGGCACTCATCAGCGGCCTAGAGATGTCGACAACCATGGGCATCAAACGACTGTAAGTTCATACCGACTCACAGCTTGTAGCTTACCAAGTTTTGGGGGAATACGAGGCACGGGATGACAGGATGGCAGCTTACCAAGACATCGTAAAAAATGTATCAAAAATTCGAACAGGTACATGTCAAACTAATCCCGAGAGAGCAGAACTCGCGAGCCGACGCCTTAGCATGGCTAGCGACTTCCGAAGGATCACCTGAAATGAAGGATGTCACCATCACGACACTTTCCCACCCATCCACCACCTACATGAGAGTCACGACTTTAGAAACCCCGACGTCAAACTGGATGACACCTATCATTGAATACTTAACTAGCGGCATCCTGCCAACTGATCGGGTTCAAACCCGGTAGCTACAACTGCGAGCCGCGCGGTACATGATGCTCAATGACGAATTATACAAATGAGGCTTCAGCACACCCCTACTTAGATGTATCACACCAGAACAAGGGCAAGTCGTCCTACGCGAAATACACGAAGGGGTATGTGGAAACCACGCTGGGGGAGAATCGTTGGCCCACAAGACCGCAAGGCAAGGATATTTTTGGCCAACTCCAAGGGCCAATGCTATCATCTTCACCCGCAAGTGGCATAGATGCCAAATCTATGCCCCTTCCATCAAAGCCGCCCCAGAGGAACTTATAAGCATCCTCAGTCCTTGGCCATTCGCAAAGTAGGGGATAAACATCATTGGGCCGCTCCCAACAGCTCCAGGCTCGGTCAAATACGCCCTGGTAGCAGTAGATTCGTATGGCGGAACATCATCTGTAGATTCGGATCGCCGCAGGCCATCATATCTAACATTGGAAAACAGTTTGACGACCTCAAAATAGACGTTTTTTCAGAAAGTGGAAGATCACGAAGCTCTTCTCAACTCTGTACAATCCCCAATCAAATGGTCAGGTCGAAGCCGTGAACAAAATCATCAAGCACACACTCAAGGCCAAGATTGAAGGAGGAAAAGGAAAATGGGCAAGCGAGCTCCCGGATGTACTATGGGCATATAGGACGACCTGAAGAAATTCTAACAGGAGAAACTCCTTACTCGCTGGCTTTCGGAACCGAGGCAGTCGTACCCATAGAAGTCAATTTTTCAAATCTCCGCACAAGCCAGATTGCTTTCGACCACAACGACGAGGCCCTGGCCAGAAACCTAGACCTACTCGAAGAGAAACGCTTAGAGGCCAACATGAGAAATGCAAGATACAAACAAAGGTCAGAGAGACACTACAATTCTAAAGTACGGCTTCGACAGTTAAAGGAAGGAGACCTGGTGCTGAAAAAAATATTTGGGGAATCAAAGGGTGCCCTCGGTCCGAACTGGGAGGGTCCGTTCAAAGTCTCAAAGGTTCTGCCGAATGGAGCATACGAGCTCGAAAGACCAAAAGGTACCAAGGCACAGTATCCATGGAATGCGACTCACTTACGAAGATATTATCAGTAGGTTCGCATCTATGTATAAAAATTTTACCTATTAAATAAGAATGTTAGTTTTTTTCTCTTCGAAATTCCTGTGTAAAAGCCGAGGGGAATACGCATAAAAATATATGAAGCACCCGAGGCATGACTTTCAACATATTAGAGGCGAAATCACAACCCATTGAGGTGTGATTACCCCCGACTTTGTAAGACAACTAAAGCAATATCCGACATCAAGTCGCGTAAATAATAAGACAACAAGGATTAAAGCAAATTCAAAGTCGCATAAGGAAATCAAGTCGACACAATATAGGGAGGAAAGAGAAAAAATTTCTATTGATAAACAAAGGCCCGAAGGCCGGTACAAAAAGAGCAAAGAAAAATTACATCAGTTTCAATAAATAATTTATTCATCAAGACCCGACCGAGCTGGCGTTCGGTCCCTCAGAGGCCTCCCCTCCTGCAATTTCCGGTGGAGTACAGATTGTTCCAAAAGGGGCCTCGGGAGTTGGATCAGCAGAACCCGGCGATGCCTCCGCAAGATCGGGAGTGGGATGCACAATTCGGCTCGGGTTGGCAAAAAAGGAGAGGTCGATACCCATGTCTTCTAGGTCCTTGATTTCTAAGATGACGCCGGGGGCCGGAGGGTTATCGCGAACATAGTCAGATAGCTCTGCGACAAGCCCGGCTGAGGTCGCCGGTGGGGTTCGCCTTATGGCAGATCCGGATGGCACCTGCGAACGCCATCACGTAGGCAAAATTGGCATTCAACTCTTCGACTACCTGGAAATGCACCTGCTTAGCGACCAGCTCCCCCTTCGCCTCAACCAACTCCTTCTCCGCCTCGACCAACTTACCCTCGCCCCGAGCCACGCTTGCCTTCTCAGCCGCGAGCTCACCCTCAACCTCCGCCACGCGACCTTCAAGATTCAAGATTCTCTTAAGGTGCTCGGAGTTGGACTTCTCCATCTCCTTCAGGGTCTCATCCGCGGAAAGGATCGACTTGGCCTAGTCGGTAACCCTGGTCCTCGCCTTCCTCAAGTTCTCGAGCTCCGTCTCCAGTTGGGCATTGGATTTTCCAAGAAGAAGGCCACCTTCTAGGAGTAGACGAGGGTCGAATACATATTGCCTGTCACTTTCTGACGGCAGGCATTGGCAGATTCTGCAGGCCTCGAGAAAGATATTCAGGCCAATTCTCAGGAACCCTCGCCGGAACAAGTTGGGGCGACCTCAGGAAGCTCAACACCTCCGGGGAAAATTTATTTGGTGTGAACTCAGGACTGCGAAAATCGCCAAGTCACTAGTAAAAATAAATAAATAAATAAATACTTACTCGTTCACCCGATCCGCATCCCAGCCCAGCCAGGAGTCATCCTCCGGATCGCGACCTCCATCGGGAGTGGGAGCAGGCTGTGAGGTCAGGCATAGGGGCAACTTTCCAAGCCCCCGATTTATTTCCGACTGATAAGTGCCTATCTCCTCCCTCACCTTCTTCCGAGTAGGCTCGGAAGCCGGTGGAGTCAGCCCCGTGGACTTCCTTTTTCCCTTGTCGGTGGCAGAGGGACCGGAAGGAGTCGAGCTTGGAGGAGCGGCATCAGAGGTCGCCGAGTGCCTAATCTGGCCAAGTACCAATTTCTTGCGAGCAGACATCACGGAGGCAGGTGGTTGACATCGGTAAATTGGGATAGTAGGAACTGCACTCAGGGAAATTCGGTCATATAAGTCTCGTGTAAAACTTCTAAGTAGTGACTAACAAATTACTTATAAGAAATCTTGAGATGACGCGGATATGTGTACAAGTCGTCCTTGAGACGGTCGAGCTCAGAGTTCAAGGCGTTGACATCCCGGCAGCTCGGAGGGGTATCACAAACTAGGTTGAAGGCCTCCAAGAAGTCCCAATACAGATCGGATTTCTGAGGAGTGAACAATGCAAAAGAAAAAGAGAATTAGATCAGTATGACCTCGGAACCAAAAGCATAAGATTTACCGTGTTTGACTCGATTTGCATATTCGGTCGGGACATGTATAGGCAAAGTGCTTGTAGGATCCATAGACTCCCACGCCCCTCCGACGAACCACCACTTGCTATGCTAGCCTCGACCTTGTTGGGGATCCCACTCACGAGCTTCCGGCCCTTCGAAATCGCACGACATTGTAGCCACCGGCTTGGGCAATGGGCGTCATCACATAAGACAATTCACCGGGATTCGGCAACCGGTATAGCCCGGCCTATCCCAACACCGTCATGGTAGAGAGAATATAGCTCCAACCATTCCGAGTGATCTGTGTAAGGCTTTGGTTCCAGGCCGCGAGCAGATGAGAAATGGCCGGATGCAATGGGAATCTGATTTCGGCCACCATGGTATGCTCGTTCACCGCAATCATCCCGGGTGGTGGCTGGTCGGCATTTTCGTCAGAGGTCGCTCTATAGAAATGCACGTCCTGGGGCACCTTGTATAGGCGATGAAGGGAACACACATATCGATCAGACAAAACCGACCTGTATTTCTCGTGGGATGCCATGAAGTCCGACTTGATCGACTTCCGATAGGTGCGCTCAGGTCGCTTGTATGGAGCTCGGAGTTGGTAGGAATTATAATAAAAGACCCGCTCGAAGGCTCCATAATTTCAGGCCGGGTCAGAGGGACCCGCTTCCGCCATCCTCTCCGACGCAGCAACGCAAAGAGGGCTGAGATTCAGTGCGGGAAGATGAGTGATTTCCTCCAACTCCGCCAGAAATTGCTCGTCGTCGTTGCCTCCAACATCCCGATTGGCGCCTGAGGCACCAGTAGACGGGGATACTCCCACATTGGAGGCAGTGGAGCCAGGGCCTTGGCGAAGATGGAGGTGGGCTATAGCCACATCATCATCGTCCGAAGACGACGAAACCAGGAAGGGGGGTGGCGCGGGGGTGGATGGTGGATTGGAAGCCATAAGAAGATTTGAGAGAGGGTGAATGTATTACCTAGTCAGCTTCCATCGGAAATTCAGAAGTTCGCCGGAAACTTTGAAGCTTGGATTCGGGGAAAGTTCAGCTGCGCAAAGGTTGAGGGTAAAGGGTTTATGCCTAAAACCATTGCCCTTTTTATAGAAGAATGGCGGAAGGAGAGGATGGCGGAAGCGGGTCCTAATATGAGTATAATTAAGACCCTCCGAAGGAATCAAAGTCGCGCAAGTCGCGCGTAGTCGACACCGCGAACGTCGATTAGGGATACTCACGTTGTATGACGTCACCTATTGGCTATGCCATCATCACGGATCCGTCAGGTCTCACACCAATTCAAGGAACCGAGGCGACGATTCACCTCCCCGAGGAGGATCATCCGCTTTGGGAACAATTCCCAAGGTCGACTTGCCACAGGTCGATAAAATAAGAGGCCAAGTTAAGACCCCAATGCGAGCATGCAACCTCGACTTGAGAGGCAATTGTTGTGGCATGAAATAACCCGACCTGGCGAGGTGACTCTCCATTATGTTTCCCGTCAGTTGGGGCGACTTCACTTGAGCTAAGGAAGCCGCAGAGCAACTTGGAATTGTATGAAAGTAGCTAGGTGACTTTGAGAAGTCTGCAGGTCGGAAGCGACTTCAACCCGAAGTCTATGAAGAGATAAACACGTGAAAGATATGGGAAGTTAATGGCACGGATATCGCGTGGCATAAGTAAGGCAAGTGTAGCCGGGCGTGGAAACCGCAGATTGACTAAGGAAACCCGAATACCAGCGGCTGGAGCCTCAGCAAGTCCATGAAGATCTGTGACCTAAATTCTTGTCTATAAATACAACATGTACTATTCATTATAAAGGGAGCAATCCTAGAATTCTAGGCAGAAAAAAAGATAATAAAATATTCCTGGCTTGGGCGCCCCCAGACGTAGTCTTATTCAAAAGACGAACTGGGTAACCAAATTCGAGTGTTATTTACAATTGTAGTTTGTCATTTGTTTGATCCAATCCATTACTTGTGTGTTGCCCTAGACGTGAAATCTACGTTACAACACATGTCATACTTAGGGGTTTTGAGATCTAATCAAAATTCTTTCATTTATTAAATTCATCTCCCAACAATTTCCCCCTTTTTGATAATGTCAAAACCATCTATTACAATTTTGAGGTAACCTTACATATCACATGTTTCAATTTTATCTAGAAGAAACATCATCAGGTTAGTATGACAAGTATTCAAGAAAGATAATGAGATATTATCTTGTTGATCAACACACATAAACACATTTTCATTGATGTAGGATGGAGAGTTCACATATTACAATGAAAATATAAACAGATAGACCAACAACAAAAGTGTCTGACCAAAGTCTTTAATCTTCTTCAACTTCATCTTCAGGAACTTCAAGGTTAAACATCCCAAAATATAGTTTCTTTAGTTCATCTCTCTCCTTAATGATTTCAGGATTGTTTCAAGTTAATCCCAACTAAGCAGCATATCTAGCGATTTCCTGAGAGATGATAGCTTCATTCACAAATCCGTTTTCAAATCTTGGAGGAGGGAAACTGTATGGCCTCGGAGCAACAATCTTTACATCATGCTCATCTGCAAGATTGATCCATTTTTGCAAATATTTTGGGTAGAAGGTCAGTAGATACTCCAGGAAGGCTTCATTACTGTCAGGACTGCTTCCCTTCCATTCCCTGAGAATATCATGGTAGAACCAGAATGTCCTTTTGATTTCTTCCCATACATCATTGATCTGAATGGGCATCCATTGATCAATGTGTGGCCATTTTTGCACCTTCACAACTCCTTTCCTTCTATTGATAAACTTTCTGGAAGATTCCTCTCCTCTTTTGCTCTTCCTCTTGCTTTTTCTTGGTCAGTTCAGCTCCTGATACTGAGGCAACAATTCTTTTCTCTTTTTCAACAGTAAGAGCCTTTAGGGTTTTCTTTACATCAAAGTCTTCAGACTGAGTTCTGGCTTCAATTCTTGGTTCCTTTTCAGCCTCAGATTCAGATTCTTCAGATTCAGAGAAATCTACGACCAACTTTCTCTGAATTGGCTTAGATACTTTCCTCTTTTTCTTCTCAGCTTCAACAAAGGCTACTGCCTTTCTTTTCTCAAGTCTAGGATGTGCTTCTCCAGTCTTGCTTGGCTCAGTGACTCTTCTCTGAAGCATCTTTTCATCAACAACTTCCTGAGTGGTTTGTTCATCTGTCTGAGTGAACACTGGTTCTTCAGTTTCTTTGAACTTCAATTTTTCAGTAGCTTCTATCTCACTCAGTGCCACCAGAATTTTCTTTGCTTTTGCTTCTTCTTGAGCTTTCTTCTACAAGGTTTGTGCCAACAACTTATCCAACTCACCCTTCGAAGAGTGGGATGATCTTTCCCCCTTTTTGGCATCATACCTTGGGAGAATTTGAGATAATGCAGTATCCATATAAAATTGTTCTTTTCCCAAGCTTCTTACTTCACCAGCCAGATGATCATGTTCATCTTCCAGCTTCCTGAGATTGTTCTTGGCCTTGGATACTTCATCAGATAGTGGGGCAAACTGTGTTGAGAATGCTTCATGCATCATTTATGTCATCTTGGTCATGAGCAAAGTGCTCATTTCCTCAATAGCTGATTTGATCATCTGTTCATTTTTCTCAGTCAGTTTAGCTTCAAGATAACCAGTTCTGTCTTGGTACTTCTTCTCCATATTCTCAGTGAGCTCTTTCCCAACTCCATCAAGCTTTACATCTAGAGCAACAATCTTTGCAGAGAGTTCAGTTTCGACTTGAAGAATATCATTAGATGAACTCAGGATCTCCATCTCCTGAGATTGATCAGCCAATGTCATTTCCATCTGAGTCATCTTAGCCACCATTGGCTCTACTTTCTTCAATTCATCCAGGATTGGAGTTAAATAAATCTCTGGAACTTGTACAGATTGCTCCAAATGAGCCTCAGTCTGCATATCACAATCAACAAACTTAAAGATAGGTACTTCAGTAATTTTGGCATAATTAATAATAGTGCCAAAAGGTACCTAAAGGATTCTATCTTCAGTCTGAGGATTTTTAGATTCAGCAGTGATGTGTTGTGATCCACCAATCTGTTCAGGCTCAGCAGCCTTTTCTTGCTCACCTGACTTCTCCTTTTCAACTTCACTTTCCTTCTCAGGTTGTTCTTTTTCACCTTGTTGATCTCCTTCACCTCCGGTATCCTTTGAACTTGGCTCACCAGCCTCTGCAGTCTTTCTTTCAGCTAGTTTCTTCTTGATAAGCTCATCAAACTCAACAATTTTAATCCTGAATTTTGTCTTCCTGAACCCAGAGAACTCTGTTAGAGCAGCAGCCTCAACACTCCACCATTCTTCTCCTCTGAAGGATGCAATGTTCAGCATTTCTGGGAGTGATTGGTTTAGAATGTAGACAGTTGTCCTGAGTCTGAAGAATAAATCCTGAAGGTCAGGATACGCTGCGAGTTCAGGGTATCTGTCTAACACGAACCGTTCCCCCTTGCTTCGCCATTCAGTTTCTTCTGCTTCACCCCTTCTTCAAAGTTGGACTTTCAGGAATGGTCAGATCAACTTGAATGATTTGAAGATTTGAGGGGTCAAGGAATGATTCATTCAGGAGAACATCGAGATTCAGAAGTTCCTGAGCTTCTAATTGTTCTGAGGCCCTTTGAAGATTTCCTGAGAAATCTTGTGCGATCCTAGAGAAGTTCCCAAAACTTCTGAGAAAACATTTTACTCTGATTCATGTTCTTCAATGTTCTTCACCACCTGAGCAAGAACTTGTAGAGGAGATTTTATCCCTTGTTGAGCCTCCGTTTGAATTTCTTCAGTTTCACTGGCCTCTCTTTTCAGCTTTTCACCAGCTTCTCTTTTCATTTTGAGAATGGTTCTGCCCCTCTCTTGTTTCTGTTCCACTGAGCTGCTCTCAGTAACTTTCTGTCCTCCTTGTTTTGATCCTCTTGTTTGAACTGGTGAAGGAACATCCTCTTCAGTCTCTTCCTCCGTTGTTTCTTCCTGAGTTGTTTCCTCCTGAGATATAACAACTTTCCTTTTCTGACCCATCTTGGATTTTTGCCTGAACATTATTCTGTTTCTGGGGAATTCATTACTCCTGGAAAACATGTCCTCTTCTTCAATGCATGCTTCTAAGATTAAGGCAATCTTTGTGGCATGTTGTATTTTCCCTTTGATGCTTACTGCATCTCCACTCCATTTGATGTGCTTAGTTTGATCACTAACCACATTATCAAATACTGCAGCCAGTTGAATTCTTTCGAGGGTGAGTCTTCAATAGCAGCCATCAACCGCAACTTTGGCTTGCTGACTTGTTCATGACTCCCAGATCCACTCATTAAAACCTTGCTTACAATATCCAAAAGTACTCGATACTTTGGCTATAAGTGTTTTTTGTTCAATATGGCCTCAAATTTCACAGCATCTGTAGAAATTTTATCCAAATACTCTTGATCTCGACCAGCCATATACACAGTAGGATCTTCCCCCTTATTACATAACTCAAAAATAACATTCAAATTGTTTGGAATTATGTAAAGCTCTCGAGTAAAATCTACATTCTTATGTCCCTTTGACAGTTGATAGATAGTAATCTTCGAACTTATGCATTTATCTTGATCTAAATGCATATTGGCAATGAATTCGATTACCTCTCTAGGACATTCTCCTTCTGGTTTACTTCCGACGAGTTGGGTGATTTTAGCCAACCGGAGCATGTGTAGGGCTTCTTCCTCATGTTGTGAATTCGTTGTTCCGTCGAAGGATACAAAATGCTCATAATAAGGCTTGTTGATTTCAGCGAGTTTGGCAAAGATAGATAGAGTCATCTTTAGGATTTTGAAGAATTTTGTGAAATGCAGGGGATTTCTCTGGAGATTTTTGAAGATGGGTGTTTTTAAATTTTGAAGATTTTCTTCAAAGTAAATGAGGAAAGGGTATATCTATGGATACCAGCCTTAATCTAGTCCCTTGGATTAGATTAATAGAAGTTAATCAATGGTTACACGATTTTCAAGGAATTATCGGTTTATAAAAGGGTAGGTGAAAGGACACGGAATCGGGTAATAACCGCCATTTTTATCCATTATAGTGTTCAACCACTGTTTCTGAAGACTGTTGACTTTGCCCGAGAATTTCAAAAATCCCGCCCATTTATTTCCTCAGGTGTTTTATCATTTATACACAATAATTTCTGAGCAATCAGTTTAGACAATAAATGCAGTGCATGAGTCATTAACTACTTCAAATTAATTTGGAATCTCAGTCTTACTGAGTTTTGACCTTGATAAAATGTCCAGTGTAATTTTGATCACTGAACTAAGGTTTCTGAGTTTTCCCAAGACTCAGTGATGAAAACCTTAATTTTATCCTGAGTTTTTCAGTGATTCCTGAAGAAAAAAAAAACTTCATGCATCTGAAAATCTTCAATTTTTCAGCTAGTTATTCTCCTGGATCCAACATACCTAATTCAACTGATAGTTCCTGAAATCTTAACTCAGCCAAAGGTTTAGTCAAGATGTCAGCTCTCTGTTTATCAGTATGAATTTTCTCCATTCTGATATCCTTCTTCTCAACATGATCTCTGATGAAATGATGTCTGATATCAACATGTTTGCATCTGGTGTGCAATACCGGATTTTGTGTAATAGCTATTGCACTATTATTATCACAAAATATAAGTACTTCATTGGCTACAACCTTATAATCCCTCAATTGTTGTCTGAGCCAAAGGATATGTGCACAATAGCTTCCTTCAGCCATGTATTCAGCTTCAGTAGTACTGGTTGCTACTTAGGTCAATTTTTTGAAAACCATGATATCAGTTTACTTCCAAGAAATTGACAAGTTCCTGTAGTAGATTTCCTGTCAATTCTACAACCACCATAATCAGCATCTGACTAACCAGTTAATTCAAGGTTATCATCAGCTGGATACCATAATCCTCTATTTGCTGTGCCTTTGAGATATCTCATAATCTTTTTGGCAGCTTCCATGCTTTAGGATTATCTTGGTATCTTGCACATATCCCAACAGCAAAATTAATATTAGGCCTACTGGCTGTGAGATATAGCAATAATCCAATGATCCCTCTATAATCAGTGTGATTTACTGACTTGCCTTTAGGATCAGGATCCATCTTGTAGTTAGTATTCATAGGAATTCTAACTGTATTGTAATTTTGTACACCATACTTAGCAATCAGATCTCTGGTGTACTTTGCCCGATTGATGAATGAACTTCTTTGGATTGCTTGACTTGGAGTCCTAGAAAGAAATTCATCTCCCCCATCATTGACATCTCAAACTTTCCATTCATTAGGGCAGTGAACTTCTCACACATCTAATGATTAGGAGATCCAAATATGATGTCATCCACATAAATCAGAAATAGTAAGATGTCTTTCCCATCCTCTATCCTGAACAAGGTTCTATCAACTGTTCCTTTGGTAAAATCATGATCAGTAAGAAATTGAGAAAGTGTATCATACCATGCTTTGGGTGCTTGCTTTAGACCATACAAGGCTTTTATGAGCCTGTAAACTTGGTCATTCTGACGAAATCCAGGAGGTTGTTACACATAAACCTCTTCTTTAAGCATACCATTCAGAAATACACTTTTCAAATCCATTTGATAGACTGTGAATTTCATATTAGCAACATGCAAGAAACAATCTGATGGCTTCTAATCTTGCAACAGATGCAAAGGTTTCATCATAGTCCAAGCTTTCTTCTTGGGAATAACCTTTTGCAACTAGCCTTGCCTTGTTTCTTACAACGTTGTTGTTTTCATCTATCTTTTCTTGAATACCCACTTAGTTCCAATCACATTGGCCTCTTAGGCCTGTCCACTAGCTCCCAAACTTCATTTCTTGTAAACTGATTCAGCTCTTCTTGCATAGTTATAATCCAAAAGGAATCTTGAAGA
Source organism: Stenogyne calaminthoides (assembly GCA_037126765.1). Lineage (NCBI taxonomy): Eukaryota > Viridiplantae > Streptophyta > Magnoliopsida > Lamiales > Lamiaceae > Stenogyne > Stenogyne calaminthoides. Next base: position 29,011,115 of record JBBCBC010000006.1, on the reverse strand, counting down.
GCTTATTCAATCTCAGTAGGTTCTTTTTCAGATGGGAAGCAACAGAATAAAGCACTTTCACCATGGAATTTTCTTGTTCTAACACCTTCTGATAGATCACCCACAATCTAACTTGAGGGATGACTATCTAACCACTTTCTCCTGGATGTTCCCCCTTCAGTAGTGTCCTCAACATTGGAAATGTTAGGTTCAGGTAATTCATCAAACTCAGGGAACAACGGAAAAGGAGAGAGAGAATCATCTTCCTCAGGGGAGTTTTCATTTAGAACATTGTCAGGGACATTTGTTCCCCCTTGGTTGATAGATTCAGAGTTTGCCTCAATTGTGACCACATCTTCATTTGCATTACATACCTGAGTCTAAACTGAAGTTTGTTTAGATTGGTCAGCTTCAGTGTGTTGGCTTTCCTTCAGTGGAGAACTATTATCGTGAGTTTCACCAGCCTGAGTATTTCCATCCTGAGCATCTTTATCTGAGTCTGACTCACTCCATTTATAGAATATGATGGGCTTATTTTTCTCAGATGATGGCTTACCATTCTTCTTCAGGCTAAGTCTGGTGATCCTCTTTGTCAATTCTCCTGAGTCATGTTCCTGTTTCTTCTGAACACAAGTAGATTCATAAAAAACAACATGAGGTGTTTCTTCCACAATAAGGGTCTTACAGTTGTAAACTATGAAAGCTTTACTGACTTCAGAATATCCTATGAATATTTGCAATGCCCCGGAATTCAGAACGTTAACCTCCGTGGTCATAACGCCCTAAACCCGAGTCATCACTTAGTGAACCGTAAAACTGAGCCATAAAATTTCTTTTAAAAGGTAGGACAAACAAATTGAGTTGCAGGGGAAATAAAACTTACCACAAGTTAAAAAATAGTAGTGTAGATAAATTCAATACTTAGCATAGAAACATCTTTAGTACAAGATCCACGGAGTCTTAATTAGACATATTATTCGAATTTAGAAAATAGTTGTTTATGGAATAAGGCAGTGGGGAAAGCGGGTCGTCTACTGCAGCTCCCGGCCCTCGGCGCCATAACCTGAAAAGGGGGTTTAAGGGGCGTGAGATAAAATCTCAACGGGCAACCTGTACGCTGTTATACAGATTGACAGGAATTCAAAATAGTAGAAAGCTTTTACTCATTCTCTTTTTAACACAAGAACTTACTCACGATTTCCTATTAATAGTTCATACAGTATCCCACATTTATAACATCAGTCAAATCATTCAACAATCACACATATGGGTGGCACTGGTAGCGTGTACCACGTCCAATCCCGCATCATTCAAACAAAATGGGGTGGAATCGGTAGGCGCCCTACTGCGTCCAACCCCCCGATAGCTTCCTAATATCCCCTTGCTTCCTTATATCATCGCTTCCTTATATCATCACTTCCTTATCTCGCCGCAAAACCACCAATTCCTCCACACGGGACTCATCCCCAAAATCATTGGCACGAGGCCCAACCGATAAATGACACATACAGTTCATGTTCCAATATTCACAAAACTCATATTCGTACTCACAGTATTTTCAGTGCATTGTTTACCAAACCACAAGTTTCGAAAACATATATATATATTTGCTTTTTAACAGTACTTATTTAGTTTGCTTTGAAAAACTGTCAACAGTCCATATAACATTAACTAGCTATACAAATAGTGTCACCCACCTGACAACTTTTCAAGTAAAAGTTTTAACTTCTTGAAAGCTTTTGAACACGCCACGACTTCCAAGCTTCCGAACTAATCCCAAGGGCTACATCAGTCCGTCATTTAGTCATCGTTCATTCTTTTATTTAATAAACAGTTTCGCATCGAATTAAGGGCTCTTTGATTAAAATGACATTTAGTAGTTAAAAGTTATAAGAGTTCATTTCGAGTTCGACGTGGTGTCGAAACTCGATTATTGGATTGGTACGATTTTCCTATTTTGTGAAAAGGTTCACAGGTTGGGGTCGGGTTTACTCAAAACTTAATAATATCAGTAAACATCCAAACATATATTCACAAAAAGGAAACATGAACCATTCAACAACCTAAAACATGCTTGGTTCTAAAAGTATTACCATTCCTTCCCCCTAGTACTACTCCTTCGGCATAAAAATATGTAATCATGCATAAATGGAAAAGAGCACTTAGACTTACTGGAAAAATATGAAATTTTAGTATGTTATGCACCTTTTGAAAACGAACAGAGTTCATCAAGGGCACAAATTCGTTTGAGCTAAGGAAACAAGGTACATTTACGATTTAAGGCAGAGTATTGAAAGGTTCGTCCAAACAGTGCACACTTTAAACTAAAAAGCATAACTCACTGGAAAACATATAAAAATTACGAAATTAATATATGTTATACTACACTTAAAAATAAGAAACTTTCATTTATAAACCTAAGACATTTGAGCTAAGAGTCGGTACCAGGTTTTTGAGTAAAAACGGGTTCGTAACACAGTACATCATACAGTACATGCTTCATATAAAAAATTTGTAACCCACTGGAAACTTAACGAAAATTCATCAAACTTTAATATGCAATTTTGGAAAACGTAAGAGAACATACAATTGTTGAACTCACAGTTTCAACCTTCGTCAATCATTTGTCACATAAATTTCAAATAGGCATATCTCATGATTCTCTAAACAAAACAATATGAGTTTTGGATATGATTTAAAAGACATCAAGAGGAACATCCCCAATTTTTTCTAAAATTTTATCATCTTTGTAAATAAGTAAAACAATACAAAAGAGTCACTGCTCTCAGTTTTACATAGTCTCAGACACACAAATTTCCACTAATATATTCTCCTTGGAAACAGATCAGAAGACCATGAATTTTTATTATGTTCTACACTTCAAATACTACATCTAGGAATTTTTCCACGATTTAAAACATCATTAAAGCATCGAAATAGGTTTTCCAAAAATTGAGGCAGTAGCATTTACGAAGTTTCGTACACATTTTCGAACTTTCACATATATGGCTAAACATGCTCAAATACACAAGATATCACCAATACAAACTTTATACATGATTTTCACAGATTAAAAAAGCTCAGGGGAGGTTCTTAGCATGCCATTTCGAAGGGTTTTCATGCTTAAACAAATTATGATCATAATATCAAGATTAAAGGTTTCATTGGTGCTCACCCTTGTAGTTTCTTTCTTTGGGGGGGGTTTGAGGGCTCTTGATGGAAACTCCTACTTATAACATCTTCCTAGCTTCAAGATGGTGGAGGAAGGACTCCTCCTTGGGGTGGTGATGATCGGCCAAGAGCTAGAAAAGAGGGGAAAGTTCCTTCTTCCTTCAAACTCTCAAACTCTCTCAACTCTCTCCATTTTCCCTCAATGTTTTCTCTTGTGAAACAAAAAGTCAAGACCAAGCTTGGAGTGGGGAGGAAGGGGTATATATAGGGAGAATAGGGGAGGGTGGCCGGCCAAGGGGGTGGCAAGAAAGGGGAGGAATGTAATGATGGGAGTTAGTAACATGTCAAATAGGAAGTATGGCCCAAATAGTGCCACCATTTAATGGGGTAAAACCACTTTATGGTTGCTGATTTTTTTGTCATGTTTTGGACGAAAATGGGGGATTTTCTGCAGCTTGTGGGCTGCAAAATATGGTAGTCTTGATCCTAGACGTGATTTGGGCTCCGACGGTGTATTTTTGATATTTTTCTGTTCGGTTTTTGGGTCCGAAAATTATTATAAACGCACCGTTAAACTCGCACGATTTTTAGTATTTCATTTGAAGTTCTCCTTTCACATTTTAAATTCTTTAAAATTTTGACATTATTAACCGGTCTGTTTTACGGATAAAAACTCGAAAAGTTCAAGTAGGGTTTTTCGGCTCGAAAAGCTCGTCTGTCACCTGAAAATTTTAGAAACCTGCACATATATTTTTAAAAACAAGTATAACATTTAAACATATTAGGAAAAATAAACAAATAAGTCCTAAATGGATTCGGGTTGTTACAATATCCCTTCATCAGCTTTGCTATCAAAGGTTTTCAACTGATCTTTACCATTATTGTGTATGAAACACTTACAACCAAACACACGAAAGAAAAAATCAAGAGGCTTCCTTTCATTCCACAGCTCATAAGGTGTTTTTCCTTGATCTTTTGTCAGCATGGTTCTGTTCTGAGAGTAGCATGCAGTGTTGATAGCTTCAGCCCAAAATCTCTTAGGAATGTCAGCTTCAGCAATCATTGTTCTTGCAGCTTCTTTCAGATTCCTATTTTTTCTTTCTGCAACACCATTCTGTTGTGGGGTCCTTGCAGTTGATGTTTCATGAGCTATTCTATTTGCTGCACAATAATTAGATATAATATGATTGATAAATGCAGTGCCTTTATATGATCTAATTTTGACCACACTCAGATTCTTTTCAATACTGAGTCTTTTCAGTAATTCAGACAGTTTTGTCTGAGTCTCTTTGTTACTGAGTAAGAATATGACCCAAGTATATCTAGAGTAGTCATCAACTACCACAAGCGTGTATTTTCTGCCATTAGTACTCACAGGTGTCACTAGACCAAAGAGATCCATATGTAACAGTTGAAGTATTCTATCAGTAGAAACTTTTACTTTGCTTTTGAATGACGCTCTGATTTGTTTTCCTTTCTGACAAGCATCACATACATGATCTTTATTGAACACTTCATTTGGTAACCCCCTTACAAGTGCTAATCTTGCAAGTTTGTTCAGGGTTTTGAAGTTTAAGTGATTCAGTCTTTTGTGTCATAACCAACTGGTATCAGTAGAACTTTTTGCAACCAAGCATGTATCCTTAGGAGTTAATCTCCAATCAGCAAGATACATATTTCATTTTCTAGTACCAGTCAGTAATATTTGTTGTGAAGCACTGTCTTTCACATAACATAAATTCTTTGAGAACTCAACACTGAATCATTTGTCACAGAATTGACTGATAGAAAGCAGGTTATGCTTTAAACTAGAAACATATGATACACCATGGATATGAACAAAATCAATTTTAAGAGTTCCATATCCTTCAGTTTGTCCTTTGGAATTATCTCCAAAAGTAATCTGAGGGCCTTTTTGCTCAAATAGTCAGTGAGTAATTGTTTATATCATGTCATGTGCCTTGAACATCCACTGTCCAGATACCATGCAGTAGGAGTCATTTCACTTCCACTCATTAGGGCTATGTTGTCTTCTTTCAGCTCAGTGCCCTTCTCCTTCACCTGAAAAATAGATCAGGTCTTAGGTACCCATTTGATGTAGGGTTCTACCAGGTTAGCTGTACCTTTTGGAACCCAAATCTGCCTGACAACTCTAATTACTTTAGAGTGTCAAATTTGTCTTCCATAAACATCTACATACAAATTCACCACCCTAGGTGTCTTGGTAGTATCCTGTGTATGAGAGCCAGCCTTAGCATGAACATGAGCCTTAGAGTTCTTCTTGGGTTCAGGCCTCTTGTTCCAATGCTTTGGCCATGGTGGAGCTGGTCTATGTCTCTGCTGACTTGGGTTCAGGAAACATTTACCCTTAGGCAAGTGGGGTTTAGGTTGCCTGTACTGAAATTGTGGTCTTTTCAGTATCCTGAGGACTTGGTCTCTAGTGAGTGTTTATCTTCTGAAGATTCCTCTGATGGTTCAGTGCGGATTTCTTCAGGTTGGTATTCTTAGCCTGAGGCTTCGAAGTACTGGCCTGAGGATTCCCTACTGAGTGTTCAGGTTTTCTAGCCTTTACCTGATGTTTGGGCTTTCTTTCCTGAACCTCCAGGTTCTTTGAAACCATAGGTCCTTTACCCTTGTCCAAAACACGGGGTTGTTGTTCAATTAGAAGATCAGTACGAACCGCCGGTTTAACAAAGACAGTCTTAGTGCTACTAGAAGAAGCAACATTCAGATAACCTTGTGAGGTTCCCCCTGGATTATATCCCAATCCAGCCTTTATAGTTGCAGTTCTTTGATAACTCTGAATTTCATCTATTGCTTTAGATGCAGAATTCAATAGAGCTACCTTTCTCTGCAAGCTATCCTCACTTTTCTTTAGAGTTTCATGTTTCTCAAAGAACTTTCCTTTCAGGGCCTCTATCACTTTTTCTTTCTCTAAGAGCTGTACTTTCAGAACATCTAGTTCATCAGTAGCTCCCATTAATTGAGAAGTGGTCTTAGCAACATTAGAGTTTTTCCACTTTAGATTCCCAGCAGTCAGTTCCTCATTCTGTTCTTGAGTTTCAGTGAACAGTTCTTGTAACACAGAATAGTCCTTCATAAGATTCTCAAAAGAATCCATTACGTCAAAATTACTGGTTACTGATGAACTTGATAACTCAGGTGCTTGTGTAGGAGCAGCAACAGAGATAGAAGAATGTACCTCCTCAATGGCAACAAGGCAGACATCATCACGGTCACTATCTGAGAACATTTCTTCTGAAGAGCTGGATCCTTCTTCAGAGTGTTCTTCTTCTTCAGCAACTATAACCTTCTTGCTTGAGTTCTTCCTGTCTCTTTTGGCTTGTCTTTCCTTTCTTTCCTTGGCACTTAGCTCAGGACAGTCATACTGGAAGTGACCTTTCTTTTTGCAGTTGTAGCATTTGTTGGTATCATCAATCCTGATCACTCTCCTCCTTGGTCTTGGAGTCCTTCTTTCTGGATGAAGATCCTTCAGCTTTGTGGTCCTTCCTCTTTTCAGGGGACTTGTCCTCAGCTTCTGAGTTATTCCTGTTCCTGTATCTAGTATTCTTGTAGTACTTCTTGTACTTTCCATATCTGCTATTGAGTCTTTCAAACCTCCTTGCCAACAGTACCTGCTTATCCTCTTGCTCATCCTGATTTTTGGCAGGTGAGTTATCAGACTCTTTAGCTTTACAGAATTTTTCCTTAGCTTTGAAGGCTACATTCTTGCTAGATGAAGATTCATCTTTGCTATCAGATTTCTTTGTTTTCTTATCAATCACAAATTCATAAGCTTCAGTTTAGAGAAAACTTGTTGATATAGCATAAAATCGATGTTTTTGGTGTTTTCAATTACCACAGCATGTATATCCCATTTCTTAGATAATCCTCTAAGAATTTTCAGTGCCACTTCTCTTTTTGGGTATCTTTTCCCAAGGGCATTCAGATCATTCATGATACAAGTGAATCTGACTTTCAGTTTATCAATAGATTCACCATCTTCCATTTCAAAGCTGTCAAACTTTGCAATGGCAACAGATAGTTTGTTTTCCTTGATATGATTTGTGCCTTGACACATGATAGCAAGTGTATCCTATATTTCTTTAGCAGTTTCACAGTGAGAAATCATCCCCATAACACAATCATCAATAGTGCTATATAGAGTATCTTTAGCAATATAGTCTAAGTTGACTAACTTTCTCTCCTCAGGAGTAAGTTGGTCATCAGACTTGGGAAGTTCATCTTTGGGATCATCTCTCTCAGCATCAGTAATTCTAGGATTCACAACAGTGTACACAAATGGTCCCTGAGAGACCACTCTCCACATTCTTTCATGCTTAGAATACAGATGCGCCTGCATTCTCAATCTCCATAAATCATAGTTCTCAACAGAGAACATAGGAAGTTTCTTAGAAGGCATGATGATAGAGCCTTGTAAGGTATCAGCAGTAAGATCTATTCACAACAGTGTACTCAAATGGTCCTTGATAGAGCCTTGTAAGATATCAGCAGTAAGATCTGAGTCAGTGTCTAATAAGACAATGATACTGAGCAGCTTTCAGTAGCTTCAGATTATCCCAACTAATCTGAACTTTTAAAATCAGAATCCAAATACGCTTGGATTAGATAACTATCTTACTGACTACTCAGGAGAGTTGAGCCAGTTTGACAACTATCTATACTAGCTTATCTAGTGTGCGGAATGTGTAGGCCTTAGGTTTATACTCGTTTTATCTTGCTAAAAATATTTTCCTTAGTAAACCAGTGGTTAAGGCTGTGATCAATTCAATGCAAGCTCAGTGGATTGATTCCAACTGAATATCAGAAAACTCAGTGCTTTCAGTGAAAATATGCAACAGTTATAATGCAAAGCAGAAAGCAAATAACACAGCAAATTATAGTGGTTCAGAGGCAAAGCTCCTACGTCCACTCTCTCTGATCCACAGAGAAATTCCTTAACTCACCACTACTACTTCCTCAAGTTTTCAGGCTGAACTACTGCAGCTTACTAACTCACACACACAAGCTTTCAGACTGTCTCTAGAGTTTTCAGGCTGAACTCAACTGCAGCTTACTAACTCTTTACATCTCTCACTCTTCCAACAATCACACACTCAAACTACCTATCAATAGGGTTTGGGGTTTGGTTGGTTTCCAACTAAGGTGAGATATCCTTTTACAATAAGAACAGATTGAAAGACTAGGATATCTCTTACTAAGCTTTGGATACTTAACAATTCTAGGCTTAGTAAAATGAGCTCTCTTCAATGTGAAACACTTGGGAAATCTTAGGTTTTTCGAGTGCTTCAAATGCAAGAATACGAATGAGCTCTGTTGTTGCTTGATTTCCCGTAACCTTGCAATGGAGAAGGTCACTGGTATTTATAGGCAACTCTCTTAAGGGTCAATCTTGAAAAACTATCCGTTGGAAGAGATAGTATCAAGGGTTTCCTCTTTTGGTTAGTGAAGAACGGCTATTTTAGGGTTTGAACACTCCCTTGCATGGTTTGGGTAACAAGTAACCAATGCAGCCAATCACCATATGTTTGCAGTCTTGAACTCAGTACCTCTAACATCCTCAGTGCTATGTCGCTTTCTGTGTCAGTGAAGTACAGTGTTGTCTCACTCTGATTGGTTCTTATCTTCAGTGAATGTAGACAAACAAAACGGCTGTTTTAGGTCAACCTCTTTGAATGAGACAACCTTAAACAACACTTAGTTATAGTTCCTTTTGTCTGCATATGAATATTTGGTCACTCATTTATTCTTCATGGATGTACAAGACTTTCTCAGCCTATATGTCCTCGGGTAGATAATCTCCAGGTCTTCAGGTTTGATCTGAGTCTTCAGGTTGATATGAATTCAGGTTCATCTGAAGTCTTCTGAGTCTCCAAGTATATTCGTTTACTCACTGAGTTCCCCCTCAGTGTCTTCTCTATAAACTCAGAGATATCTGCTGACCATACACTTTGCAAATATTTCCTGAACTAATCTACACTAAAACCTATTTTCTAATCTTCCTTAGATTATTCTGAACATGTCATACTCAGGGATTTTGAGATCTAATCAAAATCCTTTCATTTATTAAATTCATCTCCCAACACACATATATGATTAGTTTTAGACATTTTATATACATAAATTGAAATAATTAATTATGTTGCACATTAATTGAAAACTTTCACTAATAATCATTAATACAATTAATAAAAAAAAATTGAAGCATCATCAAAGGCTATAATTCTTTCACATTTAATAAACATAATAAAAGAATGAATGATATTATATGATGCATGATTAAAGGATATATATTTATGTTTTTTTTAAAAAAAATCAATCAACTAATAGATAGATTTTATTGAAGCATGATCAAAGACTATGATTCTTTCTGTACACAAAATATTTATAATTTCAAAATGAATATTATTCATATGGTAAGATAATAAATTTTTAGCCAAATGTTGATTTGTTTAGAACATAATTTCGTTAAGATAATAAATTTTAGGAAAGAAAAAAATATATTATAATAATATAATATTCTAGCGTAATAAATATCACAATTAAGTTATTGTAAGATTTAATCTATACATTTTAATAGGTTTTGTGTTTTAATTGTTAAAGTTCTATAATTGGAGAAATGATTATGATTTTACGTTTCATGTCAATCCTTAAAGAATTAATCAAGAAATTGAATTTGCATTTGAAGAAATTTGATTTAGTGAATTAAGAAGGTTGCGTGTTCTTAAAATAAAATTATTTTTATATATTTTTTAAGAAGGTTGATTTATTCAAATTGATGTAGTAAATATATAAAAGATACAACAATGGTTAGGTTTTCCTTGATCAATTTATCATATCTTTGTAGATTTTTTATAATCGGTTCTTTAGGTTTCAATCAATATATTATATAGTTTCTTTAGGTTTCCCCTTGTCGCCGCTCAGCGCGACCATTACGGCCGCTCCCACCCAGGCTAAGATCAACACTACCTCGATCGATCGGTATGGAGGGGACTCTGACCCAAGGACGCATCTCGCCAAGTATAACTCATACATGACGTCCGTAGGAGCATCCGACGCAACCATGTGCTGGCTTTTCCCCCTCACTTTGAACGAGCAAGCGCACAAGTGGTTCACATCAATTACCCCTCAGTCCATTAACTCTTTCGAGCAGCTGGGCTGGCTCTTCATGGGGCATTTTGCGGCCATGGCGCCCAGACCCGCAGGGAAGTAGCGACTGGCGAACATCGAGCAAGGCGAAGGCGAGACAGACAGAGCCTACCTCGAAAGGTTTGATCGACTCATCTTGGACTGGGAATCGGTGGGCGACGAAGCTAAGCTATTGGGTGCAATCGCCGGGCTGAAGAAGGAAACTAAGCTCTGGCGAAACGTCATCGCCAACTATCCAGCGACTTACGCAGAGTTTAGAACCCGCGCAAGCGACATCATCAACACCATGGAACTCTTGGAGCCAGAATAGGGGAGGGAAAGAAATCTGCACCCCCAAAGGCAAGCAAGAAACCAGGGCAATACAAGACCCCAGGCAACTTCAAGCCATTTGAAGATCCAGTGGCGGTCAAACTGATAGATGCCTTCGGCGTATCCCCCGGATACATCTTCACTCAGGTCAATGACAAACGGCTGCTCGGCGACCCCCGTCCCATTAAAAAGAGCGACGGTCGACAGAGCCCAGGAAAATATTGCCACTTTCACGAAATGGTCGGTCATAACACCAGCGAATGTCGCGACCTCCTGGCAGCTCTGGAAGCTCTATGAGGACGGAATGCTGGATGAACATGTCTAGCAGCTCTGGACGCACTGCCTCAGCAGCGCGAGGTTGCCAAGAAACATGGAGAGCAGAAGACTGGTCGACAGGCACCCCTCATGCCAGAACACAGCGGCGAGAGGGTAATTTATACCGTGTCGCCACTCGGGGCAGTGGGTGGTCTCTCCGCATCCACCTCGCTATCAAAAAGATGCCAGAAAGCCGAACTGAGGGAAATGGCCAACACGGTACAATTGTGCCTACCAGTCAACGCCACCGCGCAAGAAAGCAATCAGATCCAACAAGGTCCCGGTGCAAACAAGTATCACACGTGTATGGGGGGGGAATACACGTGTTCAGTGATTTTTAAAACTTTTTCTTACTGAGATCAGATGGGTCAGGATATCCTGAGAATTTTGCCCTGAGAAGCACAAATCGCCCTGAGTCAAAGTCTACTGAGACAATGATCCTGAGCAGCTTTCAGAAGCTTCAGATTAGCCCAACTGATCCTGAGTTTTATTAAAGATCTTGAGAAGCTTGGATCAGATAATTATCTTACTGAATACTCAGTAGAGTTAGTTCAGTAGATGTGCTCAGCTTAGTCATTGTTTGAGCTTGTTCATGAAAAGCAGCAGCCATCTTCTTTGATTGATCATCCATCATCAATTCCATCTGTGTAAGCTTGGCTGTCATTGGCTCAACCTTCTTCAATTCATCCAAGATAGGAGCCAGATCAATCATCTGAGCATGAGATGTATAGCTTGATTGAACCTCAGTCTGCATACCAAAATCAACAAACTTATTGATAGATTCTTCAGTAATTTGGGCATAATGAATAGTAGTGCCAAAAGGTACCTGAAGGGGTCTATCTTCAGTCTGAGGAATTTTAGTAATAACAGCTGGCATGACCTTCTCAGCTTGAGTTTCCTTCTTTTCAGGTTCAGGACCTCTCTCTCCATCTCCATCCTTGTCCTTTTCAGGTTCTGCTTTCCCACTACTCTCTTTTGTGCCACTTGGTTTCCTCTCAGCAATCTTCCTTTTAAACAGGTCATCAAAATCCGAGACCTTCATCCTGAGTTTTGTCTTCCTGAATCCTGAAAATTCAGTAAGAATTGTTGTTTCCTCAGACCACCATTCTTCTCCTTAGAATGCAGCAATATTCAGCATCTCTGGCAAGGTCTGATTCAGAATGTAAACTGTTGTCCTCAATTTGATGAATAGATCCTGAAGGTCAGGGAATTCAGTGAGCTCAGGATATCTATCCAGGACAAATCTTTCACCTTTGTTTCTCCACTCAGCTTCCTCAGCTTCACCTTTCTGTAGTGGTGGAGGCACAGTTTTCTCAGTGGGTTGGATAATCTGTAGGGCAGATGGATCAAGGAATGGTTCAGTGAGTAAGGCATCAAGATTCAGAATATCCTGGGATTTATTTGGCTCTGAGGGGTGTGAGGGTGGGATTTTTATTTGGCTATCTTTAGCAGGTTGTTGGGAACCTGTAAAGATTTCTTGAGAGATCATGTCTTTAGCAATGGAGGTTTCCATTACTTCAGAGAATACATTCTTCTCCTCAGCAACCTCCTTTTCTTCAATATTTTTCACCACATGTGTTAACACCTGGAGTGGCGATTTCAAACCTTAATGAGTTTCAGTTTGGCTTCGTTCTATTTCACTGGCTTCTTTCTCAGTAATTGTTTGAAGCCTTTTTCTTTTCTGAGGGTCTAAGGCTTTTGTTTTCAATTTCTCTCCAGCCTCCCTCTCTACTTTCAGTAGGGTCTTCCCCCTAGCTTGCTTGTCCTCCTCCATACTCGACTCAGTGGCTTGCTGAACTGGCTTTCTAGTTTCCCTTACTGACTCAACCACTGGGGCCTCTTCCTCAGCTTCTTCTTCAGCAGTCTCCTCCTGAGACTCAACAGGCTTTTCCTTTTTGCCTCTCATCCCTTTCTTTGTGGATCTGAGCATTATTTTGGATATATGAAAAGCTCTTGAATCTGCAAAGATATCTTCCTCTTCACTGCAAGTTTCCAAGATGAAAGCAATCTTGGTGGTGTGTAATATCCTTTTCTTGATCACAATAGTACCATCCTTCTCCCTTTTTACATGATCAGCTTGATCACTGACTATTGTTATCAGATATTGCAACCAATTAAATGCTCTGGAAGGAGAGTCTTCAATAGCAGCCATCAACCTCAGCGTAGGCTTACTAATCTGTTCAAGACTTCCAGTCCAGCTCATGAGGCATCTGCTCACAATGTCAAGAAGTACCCGATACTTGGGTTTCAAATATTTCTTGTTTAATGTGGCCGCAAATTTAACAGGGGCTTCCACAATCCCATCCAAATATTCTTGCTCCCTACCCATCATGTACAAAGTAGGGTCCTCCCCTCTATCATTCAACTCATAGACAACATTCAAGTTCTTAGGAATAATGTAGAGCTCTCTAACAAAATCCATATATTTTTCACCATGAACCAAATGAGAGACGGTAATCCTAGAGTCTATGCAATTATCATCATCAAGTTGCATATTGGCTACAAATTTGATTACCTCTCGTGAGTATTCTGCATCTGGGTGATTCGCGACCAGACAGGTGAGTTTAGCCAAACGGATAATGTGCAGCGCCTCTTCCTCGTGTGTTGCATTTGATGTACCATCTAGAGAAACAACATTCTCATAACAAGGTTTGTTGGAGATAGCAAGTTTGTCAAAGATTGTGAGCATCATTTTGGTGAAAATTTTGTGAAGGGTTTTGATGTTTGAAGATAACTCTGGGTAAACGGAGGTTTTTGAAAGCAGAGTATTTTGAGAAGATGAAGGTTTTTGAAATAGCATATAAAGGAAGTTTGAAAGAGTATATATTTTGAAAAGGTTAGATCCAAGAATAATCGTGCAGATTTGAAAGAGTCAACAGTTAGGATTAATTTAGGCTAAATCGGGTAGTTGAAAGGACAACTAGAGACTACTAGCTACCAATTTTTATCCTTATAGGTGATTAATGCACTTTGCATTTAATTACTGTTCCTACAGACTGTTGACTTTCCTCGAGAATTTTAAACGTCCCGCCCAATTATTTTCTCAGGTGTTTTATCATTTATTGTCAATGATTTCTGAGATTTTGACAATAAATGAGGTGCATGAGTCAATAACTTCTTCAGACCAATTTTAACCATTAGTCTTACTGAGTTTTGACCTTGATAAAATGTCAGTATAAAACTGAGTACTGAACTTCAGGATTACTGAGTTTCCCAAGACTCAGTGTTCAGGACCTTCATTTTCTCATGAGTTTTTCAGTAGAACCTAAAAAATTTCATGCATCTGAAAACCTTCAATTATTCAGATTTGCCTTATTCACCTGGATCCAACATACCTAATTCAACTGATAGTTCCTGAAATCTTGATTCAGCCAAAGGTTTAGTCAAGATATCAGCTCTCTGTTTATCAGTATGAATTTTCTCCATTCTGATATCATTCTTTTCAACATGATCTCTGATGAAGTGATGTCTGATATCAACATGCTTACATCTGGTGTGCAATACTGGATTTTGTGTAATAGCAATTGCACTATTATTATCACAAAATATAGGTACTTCATTGGCTATAATCTTATAATCCCCCAATTGTTGTCTGAGCCAAAGAATCTGTGCATAACATCTTCCTACAGCCATGTATTCAGCTTCAGTAGTACTGGTTGCTACTGAGGTCTGTTTCTTTGAAAACCATGATATCAGTTTACTTCCAAGAAACTGACAAGTTCCTGCAGTAGACTTCCTGTCAATTCTACATCCTCCATAATTAGCATCTGAATAACCAGTTAATTCAAGATTATTATCAGCTGGATTCCAGAATCCTCTATTCACAGTGGCTTTAAGATATTTCAGAGTCTTTTTGGCAGCCTCCATGTGACTAGCCTTAGGATTAGCTTGGTATCTTGCACATATTCCAACAGCAATTGTTATATCAGGCCTACTTGCTGTGAGATATAGCAATGATCCAATGATCCCTCTATAATCAGTGTGATTTACTGATTTGCCTTCAGGATCAGAATCCATCTTGTAGTTAGTATTCATGGGAATTCTAACTGCATTGCAATTCTGTACACCATACTTAGCAATCAGATCTCTGGTGTATTTTGCTTGATTGATGAAGATTCATTCCTTAGTTTGTTTCACCTGAAGTCCAAGAAAGAAATTCATCTCCCCCATCATAGACATCTCAAGAAACATTGAGAAATGGACTTTTCACATCCATTTGATAGATTGTGAATTTCATGTGGGCAGCATATGCAAGAAACATTCTGATGGCTTCTAGTCTTGCAACAGGTGCAAAGGTTTCATCATAATCCAAGCCTTCTTCTTGGGAATAACCTTGTGCAACTAGCCTTTCCTTGTTTCTTACAATGTTGTTGTTTTCATCTCTCTTATTCTTGAACACCCACTTAGTTCCAATCACATTGTGCCTCTTAGGTCTGTCCACTAGCTCCCAATCTTCATTTGTTGTGAACTGATTCAGCTCTTCTTGCATAGCAGTAATCCAGAATGAAACTTGAAGAACTTCTTCAATCTCAGTAGGTTCCTTTTCAGATAGGAAGCAGCAAAATAAAGCACTTTCACCATGGAACCTTCGTGTTTTAACTCCTTCTGATAGATCACCCACAATCTGACTTGTAGGATGACTATCCAACCACCTTCTCCTGGATGTTCCCCCTTTAGTAGTATCCTCAACATCAGAAATGTTAGGTTCAGGTAATTCTTCAAATTCAGGGAACAACAGAAAAGGGGAGAGTGAATCATCTTCCTTAGGGGAAATTCCATTCAGAACATTGTCAGAGACACTTTTTCCCCCTTGGTTGATAGATTCAGAGTTTCCCTCAGCTCTGACCACATCTTCATCGGCATTACATACCTGAGTCTGAACTGGTGTATGTTCAGATTGGTCAGCTTCAGTGTGTTGGCTTTCCTTCAGTGGAGAATTTCCATCCTGAGTCTCACCATCCTGAGTATTTCCATCCTGAGCTTCTTTATCTGAGTCTGATTCACTCCATTCATAGAAAGTGATTGACTTCTTCTTTTCAGGCTCAAATGATGTTTTATCATTCCTTTTCAGGCTAAGTCTGGTGATTCTCTTGGTCAAATATCCTGAGTCATGTTCCTGTTTCTTCTAAACACAGGTAGATTCATAAAAAACAACATGAGGTGTTTCTTCCACAATAAGAGTGCTACAGTTGTAAACTCTGAAGGCTTTGCTGACTTCAGAATATCCTAAGAATATCCCTTCATCAACTTTGCTATCAAAATTTTTCAACTGATCTTTACCATTATTGTGTATGAAACACTTGCAACCAAATACACGAAAGAAAGAAACAAGAGGTTTCCTTTCATTCCACAGCTCATAAGGTGTTTTTCCTTGATTCTTTGTCAGCATGGATCTGTTCTGAGAGTAGCAAGCAATGTTGATAGCTTCAGCCCAAAATCTCTTAGGAATGTCAGCTTCAACAATCATTGTTCTTGCAGCTTCTTTTAGAGTCCTATTTCTTCTTTCAGCAACACCATTTTGTTGTGGGGTCCTTGCAGTTGATGTTTCAAGAGCTATTCCATTTGCTGCACAATAATCAGATATAATATGGTTGATAAATTCAGTGCCTTTATCTGATCTGATTTTGACCACACTCAGAATCTTTTCAGTACTGAGTCTTTTCAGTAATTCTAGCAGTTTTGTATGAGTCTCCTTCTTACTGAGTAAGAATATGACCCAAGTGTATCTAGAGTAGTCATCAACTACCACAAGTTTATATTTCCTGCCATTAGTGCTCACAGGTGTCACTGGACCAAAGAGATCCACATGTAATAATTGTAGTATTTTGTTAGTAGACACTTCTACTTTGTTTTGAAACCCAAATCTTTTGGAACCCAAATCTGCCTGATAACTCTAATTACTTTAGAGTGGATGATTTGTCTCCCATAAACATCTACATACACATTCACTACCCTAGGTGCCTTGGTAGTACCCTGTGTATGAGTGTCAGCCTTAGCATGAACATGAGCCTTAGAGTTCTTCTTGGGTTCAGGCCTCTTGTTCAAATGCCTTGGCTTTGGTGCAGCTGGTCTCTATCTCTGCTGACTTGGGTTCAGGAAACCTTTACCCTTAGGCAAGTGGGGTTTAGGTTGCCTGTACTGAAATTGTGGTCTTTCAGTAATCTGAGGACTTGGTCTTTTGAGTTGAGAATATCTCTGCTGAGTGTTTCTCTTCTGAAAATTCCTCTGATGGTTCAGTGCAGATCTCTTAAGGTTGGTATTCTTAGCCTGAGGCTTTGAAGTACTGGCCTGAAAATTCCCTACTGAGTGTTCAGGTTTTCTAGCCTTTTCCTGAGGTTTGGGCTTTCTTACCTGAACCTCCAGGTTTTCTGAAACCATAGGTCCTTTACCCTTGTCTAAAACTCGGGGTTGTTCTTCAGTGAGAAGTGTTGGGAGATGAATTTAATAAAGAAGTTTTGATTAGATCCCAAAACCCCTGAGTATGACATGTTCAGGATAATCTTGATAGTCTGAGTCAGGTTTCAGCATAGATTGTTCAGGAAGATATCTGCACAATGTATAGTTAGCAGATATAGATCAGGTTAGATCTTGAAGTTACTGAAGAACTCAGAAGGTACTGAGTAACTGAAGAATCAATTGAACTAAAAAATCAGTAGAACTGAATGTTCAAGAAGGTACTGAAGATGCTGAAGGAATGAAGACTCAGATATTACTGAGAACTCAGTAAGTTACTGAAGACACTGAAGACTCAAGAATTCTTGAAGACTTCAGTAATTCTTGAAGACTTCGATGAAGATCTTGAATACTCGAGATAACTTTAATGTTCAGAGGCACTGAATAATATCTATCTGAAGACTACAAAACTGAGAAAAATGCACATGTTCAGAAAAGTAGATATTGCCCAAAACATTCTAGTGCAGGCAAAAGGAACTAAGTCCAAGTGTTGTTTAAGGTTGTCTCATTCAGAGAGATTGACCAAAAAGAGCCGTTTTGTCTGTCTAAATTCACTGAAGACAAGAACCAATCAGAGGAAGACAACACTGTACTTCACTGACACTGAAAGCGACAGGACCCTGAATTATGTCAGCAGTACTAAGTTCCAGACTGCAAAAATTGGTGATTGGCTACATGACTGCATATTTCCTAAAACATGCAAGGGAGTGTTCAAATCTTAAAAATAGCCATTCATCAAACACCAAAAGAGGAAACTCGTGAAGCTATCTCTTCCAACGGATAGTCTTTCAAAGAGTAACCTTGGTGAAGTTGCCTATAAATACCAGTGACCCTCTACATTGAGAGGTTACGGGAAATTTCAAAGTAACTCAAGAGCTCATTCGTATTATTGCAAATTGAAGCACTCGAAAACCCTAGAATTTCCCAAGTGTTTCACATTGGAGAGAGCTCATTATTCTAACCATAGATTGATAGATATATCCAAAGCTTAGAAGAGATATCCTAGGCTTTTCATTGTTCTTATTGTAAAGGATATCTCACCCTAGTTGGAAACCAACCCAAAACCCAAACCCTTTGTTAAGGTAATTTGTGTGTGTTTTGTTGGTGAGTTAGAGTTGTAAAGAGTGAGTAAGCTACAGTGAGTTAGCCAGAAAACTCTAGAGAAGAAGTTAGTAAGCTACTTGTGGTAGTCTGAACACTTGTGTGTGTTTGAGTTAGTAAGCTGTAGTGAGTCAGCCAGAAAACTCAAGATAGAAAAGTGAGTAAGCTACAGTGAGTTAGCCTGAAAGCTTTAAGAAGTGGTTAAGGAATTTCTCTGGAGATCAGAGAGAGTGGACGTAGGAGCTTGAGTCTCTGAACCACTATAATTGCTGTGTTGTTTGTTTTTTGTATTGCATTTTATCTGTTGCATGTTTTTCACTGAAAGCATATTTCACTGATATTCAGTTGGAACCAATCCACTGAACTGCATAAAATTGATCACATCCTTAATCACTATTTTATTAAAGGAAGAAGATTTTCAGCAAAAACGAGTATAAACTTAGGGCCAACCATTCTGCACACTTGAGTAGCTAGAACAGATAGTTACCAAACTGAACTAACTTTACTGAGTGTTCAGTAAGATAATTATCTGATCCAAGCTCCTCAGGATCTCTGATAAATTCAGGATCAGTTGGGCTAATCTGAAGCTTCTGAAAGCTGCTCAGGATTATTGTCTCAGTAGACTTTGACTCAAGGCGATCTGTGCTTCTCAGGGCAAAATTATCAGGATAACCTGACCCATCTGACCTCAGTGAAGAAAAAGTTTTAAAAATCACTGAACACGTGTATTTCCCCCCCATACACGTGTGAGACTCGTTAGCACTGGGACCAACAAGAAGATTAGTACATGCCACCAGTTTAACAAAGACAGTCTTAGTGCTACTAGAAGAATCAGCATTCAGAAGACCTTGTGAGGTTCCCCCTGGATTATATCCCAATCCAGCCTTTATAGTTGCAGGGCTTTGATAACTCTGAATTTCATCTATTACTTTAGATGCATAATTCAATACAGCTAACTTTCTCTGCGCACTATCCTCACTTTTCTTTAGAGTTTCATGCTTCTCAAAGAGGTCATTGAACTCAGTTCTGATAAGCTGAATCTCCTCAGTGCATTTCTCTAATTTTATATTCAGGGTCTCTATCACTTTCTCTTTTTCTGAGAGTTGTACTTTCAGAACATCCAGTTCATCAGTAGTTCCCATTAATTGAGAAGTGATCTCAGCAGTATTAGAGTCATTCCACTTCAGATTCTCAGCAGTCAGTTCCTTGTTCTGCTCTTGAGTTTCTATGAGCAGTTCTTGTAACACAGAATAGTCCTTCATAAGATTCTCAAAAGAATCCATCAGGTCAAAGTTACTGGTTACAGATGAACTTGAAAACTCAGGTGCTTGTGTCAACAACAGAGATAGAAGAATTTACCTCCTCCATAGCAACAAGGCAGACATCATCACTGTCACTATCTGAGAATATCTCATCTGAAGAACTGGATCCTTCTTCAGATTGTTCTTCTTCTTCAGCAATCATAGCCTTCTTGGCTTGTCTCTCCTTGAACAGGAGATCTTTCTGTCTCTCTTGGCTTGTCTCTCCTTTCTTTCTTTAGTACTCAGCTCAGGACAATCATACTAAAAGTGACCTTTCTTCTGGCAGTTGTAGCATCTGCTGGTATTATCATCCTGATCACTTTCCTCCTTGGTCTTGGAGTCCTTTTTCCTGGATGAAGATCCTTCAGTTTTGTGGTCCTTTCTTTTCTCAGTGGATCTGTCCTCAGCTTCTGAGTTATTCCTGTTCTTGAACCTGTGGTTCCTGTAATATTTCTTGTATTTTCCATATCTGCTATTGAGTCTTTCAAACCTCCTTGCCATCAGTACTAGCTTATCCTCTTGCTCATCCTAATTTTTGGCAAGTGAGTTATTAGACTCTTTAGCTTTACAGGATTTCTCTTTAGCTTTGAAAGACACATTCTTGCTAGATGAAGATTCATCTTTGCTATCAGATTTCTTACTTCTCTTATCAATCACAAACTCATAGGCTCTCAGTTCAGAGAAAACTTGTTGGTATGGCATGGAATCAATATTTTTGGTGTTTTCAATCACCACAGCATGTATATACCATTTCTTAGATAATCCTCTAAGAATTTTCAGTGCCACTTCTCTCTGTGGGTATCTTTTCCCAAGAGCATTTAAATCATTCATAATGCTAGTGAATCTGACTTCTAGTTTGTCAATGGATTCACCATCTTCCATTTCAAAGCTGTCAAACTTTCCAAAAGCAATAGAAAGCTTGTTTTCTTTAATATGATCTGTGCCTTGACACATGATAGCAAGTGTGTCCCATATTTCTTTGGCAGTTTCACAGTGAGAAATCATCCCCATAACACCATCATACATAGTGCTATATAGAGTATCTTTAGTAACGTAGTCCAAATTGACTAATTTTCTCTCATTAGGAGTAAGTTGATCATCAGGTTTTGGGAATTCATCTCTGGGATCATTCCTCTTAATATCAGTAATTCTGGGATTCACAACAATATATTTGAATGGTCCTTCAGAAACCACTCTCCACATTCTTTCATGCTTAGAATACAGATGTGCCTGCATTCTCAATCTCCATAGGTCATAGCCCTCAACAGAGAACATAGGAAGTTTCTTAGTGTTGGTTCCGGTGCTAACGAGTCTCACACGTGTATGGGGAGGGGAATACACGTGTTCAGCGAGTTTTAAAACTTTTCTTTCACTGAGGTCAGATGGGTCAGGTTGTCTTGATGATTTGGCCCTGAGAAGAACAGATCGCCCTGAGTCAAAGTCTACTGAGACAATGATCCTGTGCTGCTTTCAGAAGCTTCAGATTAGCCCAACTGAGCCTGAGTTTTATCAGAGATCCTGAGCCTCTTGGATCAGATAACTATCTTACTGAACCCTCAGTAGAGTTAGTTCAGTTTGGTAACTATCTGTTCTAGCTTGTCAAGTGTGAGGAATGGTTGGCCCTATGTTTATACTCGTTTTAGCTTTGCTGAAAATCTTCCTTTTAATGAAACAGTGATTAAAGCTGTGATCAGTTGATGCAAGTTTAGTGGATTTATTCCAACTGAATATAAGTAAATTATGCTTTCAGAGAAAAACATGCAACAGATAATAATGCAGTATGGAAAGCAAAACAACACAACAATTATAGTGGTTCAGAGACTCAAGCTCCTACATCCACTCTCTCTAACCTTCAGAGAAATTCTTTAACCACTTCCTAAAGCTTTCTGGCTGACTCACTGCAGCTTACTCACTTTTCTACTTTGAGTTTTCTGGCTGACTCACTGCAGCTTACTAATTCAAACACACACAAGTGTTCAGACTACCACAAGTAGCTTACTAACTTCTTCTCTAGAGTTTTCTGGCTAACTCACTGTAGCTTACTAACTCTTTACAACTCTAACTCACCAACAAACACACTCAAATTACCTTACAAAGGGTTTGGGTTTCTGGTTGGTTTCCAACTAGGATGAGACATCCTTTACAATAAGTACAATGCAAAGGCTAGGATATCTCTACTAAGCTTTGGATATATCTTATCAATCTAGGCTTAGTGAATGAGCTCTCTTCAATGTGAAACACTTGGGAAATTCTAGGTTTTTTGAGTGCTTCAATTTGCAATAATATGAATGAGCTCTTGAGTTGCTTTCAAATTTCTCGTCACCTCTCAATGTAAAGGGTTACTAGTATTTATAGGCAACTTCACCAAGGCCACTCTTGAAAAACTATCCGTTGGAGGAGATAGCTTCATTAGTTTCCTCTTATGGTGTTTGATGAACGACTATTTTTAGGGTTTGAATACTCCCTTGCATGTTTTAGGAATTATGCTTTCATGTAGCCAATCACCACTTTTTGCAGTCTGGAACATAGTACTACTAACATGCGTCAGTGACCTGTCGCTTTCAGTGTCAATAAAGTACAATGTTATCTTCCTCAGATTTTTTCTTGTCTTCAGTAAATGTAGACAAACATAACGGCTCTTTTTGGTCAACCTCTCTGAGTGAGATAACCTTAAACAACACTTGGACTTAGTTCCTTTTGTCTGCATATGAATGTCTTGGACAATATCTATTTTCTGAATATTCGCGTTTTTCTTAGTTTTTTAGTCTTCAGGTAGATATTATTCAGTACCTCGGAACATTCAGGCTATACTGAGTATTCAGTATTTTGCTGAGTCTTCAGTAACTACTGTGTCTTCAGTGTCTTTTATGTCTTCTGCGTCTTCAGTATCTTCTGAGGCTTCAGTGTCTTCTGAGTCTCCAGTGTTTTCTGAGTCTTCAGTGTCTTCTGAAATCTAACCTGATCTATATCTGCTGACTATACATGGTGCAGATAACATCCTGAACACTCTATACTGAATCCTGACTCAGTCTATCAAGATTATCCTGAACATGTCATACTCAGGGGTTTTGGGATCCAATCAAAATCTTCTTTATTAAATTCGTCTCCCAACAATTTCCCCCTTTTTGATAATGCCAAAACCATATTGTTACAAAAACACCTAACCTATACTCAGGTTTCAGTTTTTCTATTACAATCCAAAATGGCAATTCTCAACAGTTCAAAACATAAGGCATATCAAACATAAAAGACATGTAAAAAGATAATGAGATATTATCTTTGAGCATAAGGATAAATTTTCATTGATTGTAAGATCAGAGTTACAGATTACAATGAAAATCAAAAATAAAAATAGAAGTACAAAGAGTCTTCAGTCTTCATCATCTTCAGTCTTCATCAACTTCATCCTCAGGCACCTCCAGATTGAACATCCCATAATATCTCTTCTTCAGTTCATCCCTTGCTTTGATAATATCTGGGTTGTTTCCTATCAGGCCAAGTTGGATGGCATACTGAGCAATCTCTTGAGAAATGGCTGTCTCATTCACATAACCATTTTCAAGTCTTGGAGCTGGGTAAGTATATGGACCAGGGGTAACTATCTGAGTATTACCTTCATCTGCCAAGTTAATCCAACTCTGCAGGTACTTAGGATAGAATGTCAATAAATACTCAATGAAGGCTTCATTCATATCCGAGCTGGTCCCCCTCCATTCTCTCAGAATTTCATAGTAGAACCAGAAGGTTCTCTTGATTTCCTCCCACGCATCATTGAACTGTGTTGGGAAATCTGTAATATAGTTTTGATGGAAGTTCCAAAACAGGTTGTAGTAGGACCAGTCAGACCTGTTAGCTGACTGATGACTTAGAATCAGATTAAGATGACCAGCTGAAATGTATAGATAGATGATGTAAAAGATAGGTCACATATTGAGGGGGAACTCAATATGTATAGGTCAGGTCAAAGCATCAGATGACCTAGATAAGGTCAGATGATCAGAAGACTAAGAACTAATTAGAAGACAAGAAGTCAGAAGATCAGGTGAAGACAAGAAGACACTGAAGACTCAGATGAACCTGAAGACTCAGATGAACCTCAAGACTCAGATAAGCCTGAAGACTCAGATAAGCCTAAAGACTCAGATGAACCTGAAGACTCAGATTAACCTGAAGACTCAGTAACAAACCTGAAGACTCAGTATGACTGAATATGCTGAGGCTCAGAGACACCTGAAGATCAAAAGACCTGAAGACCTACATTCAGCGAAGTCTGCGTATTGAGCTAAGACAATATGCATCAGAAGACTCAAACAAGATAGACTGATCAGTTACCTGATCAAGTTAGCTCACACCTAGTGGCAATCAAAATGATACACCAGACAAGACGAATCTTCTACAAAAGGAATATCAATCGTCTAACGGACAAATTCCTGAAGTGCCGCCTCACGAAGCCAAGAAGAAAGCGACACGTGTACAAAAGGAGCTGACATTGTGGGATACGACGCTGCAGACAAAAATGGCGATAATCATGCCTACGGCCACGCCAATAATCGAAGCACGTCACAATCATATCCTACAACCTATCTAATATAGCCCGAAATTCAAATTTCTCTCCAACGGATCTTTGATTTCGAGGTCTATAAAATGGGATCGATCTTCATTTTGAAGACAAGGACCAACGAGTAAAAACAAGCTTCCGCACCACTCAGTTAAAGTGACAGATATCAAACTGATCTGCCCTCAGGCACTCAGTAAGATTGAAAATCAGTCTAAACTAATACACTCGCACTCTGATCGGGTAATTTGCAAATCACACCTGATCCGCACGAAAAGTTTTGGAAGTCTATTCACCCCTCCCCTCTAGACTTCCACCCTCACAAAACCCATTCGGGACCTACAAGTGGTATCAGAGCAGTGGTTTTACAGACCACTGGCTTTGAGTATCATCGATTCTTGAGGAAGAATCTTTGTGGTCATTTGAACAGATCTTGAAAAACCGTTTTCAAAACTCATTCGTTTTCAAAAATCACTCAGCATGGATAATACCTCTGGCATGTATCATGATTTGCCTAAGTTTTCAATTGATGAGTATGCAGATTGGGCCATATATATGTGCAACCATCTAGGATCGATAAGCGGCAGAATATGGAAGTCATTGAACGAGGACCCATCATCATATATCACGACAACCCAGCAGTTGGAGGAGATCCAGATTTTGCCACGGGAAGTCTTGTACGAAAAAGCCCAGCCCTGATGGATGTAGAAGAAAGAAAGCTGTATACTCTAGATACTATCGCCAGGCATATAATCATGAAGACGATGGATAAAGTCACAAAGGAGAAGATAAAGTATCTCAAAACAGCGAAAGCAATATGGGATACTCTTGCTGAGATATGCGAAGGAAATGATCAGATCAAAGATAGCCGACTACAAGCCGAACTGGTGAAGTTCGAAAAGCTAAAGATGTTGCCCAACGAGACCATCAACGAGCTCGATGGGAGGATCACCATGTCAGTAAATAAGTTATGAGAACTTGGTAGAGAGATGTCAGACAAAGATATCAACTACAAGATCTTAAGATCTCTCACCAAGAAATGGGACATGAAAGTCACGGTAATCAAGGATAGCCAAGACATTTCAAAGATGAAGCCGATAAGCTTGTTCCTAAGCCTTAAAGCTCACGAGTTCGATTTAATCGAAAGAGGACAAGCAGATGAAGATGAGACGCCTGCTGAAGCCTCAACATCTAAATCGGTTTCATTTAAAGCAACCAGCAGCAGATCGAAGGCCACTGAACCTGTTGGAAACATAATGAGTCAAGCAGAACAAATCGCTCTGCTTACCAGGAAACTTGAATGAACAAATACTCAGCTTGGTAAGTATCGCAGATTCTACAGTGACTATCAAGACAACAGAAGAAACAGAAGGCCAACTGACAGATCACTAGAAAGAACCAGATCTGATGATTGAAGAGATCACAGAGAAGAAAAGAAAAGAGATGATCTGACAGATGAGAGAAGAGATAACAGATCTGACAGAAGGAGTTCAGATTACCATCAGAAAGGGAAGTCACCTGACAGATCCTACAGACGGAGTGACTCACCTGGCAGAGGAAGTTCCGTAGATCGAGGATCATGCTTCAACTGCGAGAAACCAGGTCACTACAGCATCGACTGCCCTGACCTGACTCCCAGAGAAAGAGAAGAGAAACGGAACAAAAGAGAGCAATGCCTCAGAGATAGGAAAGCCCTGGTCGCTAACACATCTGGAATGGATGATTCCTATCTGCCTTCTGAGGACTTTGGATACTCTTCTGTAGAAGACTTCTGTCTGATAAGCAGTGCTGTTGACTTCCACGAGCATGAAGATCTGATATTCTCTTCAGATGACGATGAAATCTGCCTGATGGCGAAGGAGGACCAATCTGAGGTAACCTCCAAACCTTCTGCTTTTTCAATTTCCACACCTGTTGGAGAGATTGACTTGCAGCTCTACTCTGAGCAATTGCTTGATGATCTATCTGATGCAGTATACACTTATACAATAGTGGAAGCTGAAAATGACAAGCTAAGGATCAGAAATAATCAGCTTGTTAAAGAAAAAGCTCTCAGTAAAGCTACTGAACTGAAATCCGCTGAAACTGCTCAGAAGGTAACTGAGGAACTTAACATTTTGAAAGTTAAATCTTCTGATCAGGAGAAGCAGATCAAAGATCAGCTAGGAATCAACAAACAGCAAGCTGATGATTTCAAAATCCTTCAAGCTAAATTTGATCCGTTATTCCGACTACATGAGAGTCTAAAATCTACTGAGGATAGTTTGCGCAAGAAAATAGAGGTTTTCAAGAAGTCATCAAAAACCGTTCAAGATATGAACACCTATTTTCGAACGCCGACTAACAAGAGGGGAATTGGGTATGAGAACCTTTCTACATCCTCAAAAGCCCCATTTGATTCACTTCAGAAGGGTGTAATCAAACGAGTCTCTGACAAAGATACACTAAAAGCTAAACTTGTATCTAATAAGGGAAAAAGACCTGCTGAGCAAGTAAGGCAGATGCCTAATCAGAAAGGGAACAGTAATGGACCCCAACTGATAAAGCATCAGCCAAGGAATCAACAGAAGAACCCAGTTCTTCTGAAGAAACCTCAACCTGATCAGCAGATTAGGTATCAGAAGAGACAACCTGTAAGAAGGAAATCCAATCTGAGACCCAATCAAGGTCAGCTGCCTAATAAGCAAGCTATAAACTGCAAAGACCACCTATGCCAAAAAGATATGAATCTTTTGATGGTAGCAGTCATACCTTCCCTTATAACCAGAGATCTAGGGCTACTGCACCTGAGCCACACTCGATTAAAAGAAGACAAAATATAAAGAAAAATCCCAAGACTTCTAAGTCAACCAAGGCTCACACGAATTATCATACTAATCAGAAAGCATATAAAGAGACGTATGATTATGTTGATATGTATGGGAGACAAATCAGACCTTCTAATCTTTCTGATTTTCATAGAAGTGCTTAGTTTGTGTGGATCCCTAATCCACCACTAACCCCCCAGGACCCAATTCCAAAGGGGTACCTAAAGCCTGATTTGATTGCAGGTTCGTGTGGGACTGGCCAACAAAGGAGGTGCACAAGCAACTATCTGGTACATCGATAGTGGATGCTCAAGGCACATGACTGGAAGCAAACATCTCCTTAGCTCTTACAAAGACCAAGAAGGCCCACGTGTACTCTTCGGTGATGATAACTTTGGTTTTACCAAAGGATTCGGAACCTTAGAGAATGATGATGTACAAGTAACTGGAGTCTCGTATGTCGAAGGATTAAAGCACAATCTACTATCAGTATCACAATTCTGCGACAACGGATTCAGCGTTGAGTTCTCGAGCGACAAGTGTACAATAAGGAATCGAGCCACTCAACAAACCTTGCTAACTGGTTCAAGGAAAGGCACAATCTACACAGCAGATTGGAACAGTTACCCAAGGAATACATGCTTAATTGTTAAGATTTCTAAAAGTAGCAGCTGGCTCTGGCACAAAAGAATGAGCCATCTGAACTTCAAAACTCTTAACAAGATAGCTAGGATGTCTTTGGTTGAGGTACTTCCGAATGAGATATTCTCCAAAGATCAGACATGTGCCGCATGTCAGAAGGGAAAACAAGTTAAAGCCTCATTCAAGGGAATACCTGGACCAGCATCCAGTAGAGTACAGCAACTGCTCCATATGGATCTATTCGGACCAGTTACACCAGTCAGTCTCAGTGGACGCAAATATACTCTAGTAATCGTGGATGATTATTCCAAGTTTACTTGGGTTGTATTCTTATACAAGAAGAACGAGACAATGACAAAGATATCCGAACTGCTCAAGAAGCTACAAAACGAGAAGGGTGTCAGCATAGTAAAAATCAGATCAGATAAAGGTACAGAGTTCCTGAATTCCTTTATTACTGATTTTTGCACTGAGTTTGATATACAGCATGAAACATCAGCTGCAAGAACGCCACAACAAAATGGAGTAGCAGAACGGAGAAACAGAACTCTCAAGGGAGCTGCTCGCACTATGTTAGCTGAACATGCCACACCAAGCCGTTTCTGGGCAGAAGCAATCAACACTGCATGCCATACTCAGAGCAGATGTTCTCTGACTAAGACTCACTTCAAGACACCTTATGAACTGTGGAAGGGCAGAAAACCTCGTGTTTCATACTTCCATGTTTTTGGGTGCAAGTGCTTCATTCACAACAATGGGAAAAGTCAGTTGAAGACTTTTGAGGCCAAGTCAGATGAGGCTATATTCTTAGGATATTCTTCATCCAGCAAGGCTTCCAGGGTTTACAACAAACGAACCCTAGTTGTGGAAGAAACACCCCATGTGGTCTTTGATGAGACATCTTCTGAACAAGAGAAAGTTGCCTCAGAACAAGCCGTACCAGATCAACCGCTACCTGACACGCAGAAAATGGATCAGCTAAGCATCAAGGAGAAAGAACCTGAACACGTAACAGTGTACATCTCAGAACTTGATCTTGCTGATTCAACAGGTCAATCAGACCCAAAGGTACGCACAACTGTCAATGAAGAAGCTGTTACAACTGAGACAGTATCAACTGAACCATCTGGTTAAGGGGGAACTCTTGAAGTTCCTATGAACAGACATCAGCACATGATGAATCCAACATCAGCTGAGACATGTTCTTATCAAGTGGATCATAATTCCGCACCACTCCCAATCACTAGTAATGAACTATCAGATATGGATGATATTCTCCAAACAGATGCACATCAGAACAGAAGGACCTGGATTACCAGTCATCCAACTGATCAGATTATTGGAGACCCATCTGATAGAGTCAAAACTAGACATCAGATTGGTGAAAGTGCCATGTACTGTTGTTATCTATCTTTGAAGGAACCAACTACAGTAGAGGAAGCTCTACAAGACGCAAGCTGGATTCTAGCCATGCAGGAGGAGCGGGAACAGTTTGAGAGGAATCAAGTTTGGAAATTGGTGGACAGATCAACTCATCAAGACATAATTGGCACGAAGTGGGTATTCAAGAACAAGAGAGATGAGAAAAATGTCATAACCAGGAATAAGGCAAGACTTGTTGCTAAGGGGTATTCACAATCAGAAGGAATTGATTATGATGAGACCTTTGCACCAGTCGCTCGCCTTGAAGCCATTCGGCTGTTTCTGGCATATGCTGCCCACAGAGGGTTCACTGTGTATCAGATGGATGTAAAGAGTCCATTCTTAAACGGGGTACTAGCAGAGGAAGTTTATGTCGAACAACCTCCAGGCTTTGAAAAAGGCAACCAAGTGTACAGTTTAAGGAGAGCTCTTTACGGCCTGAAACAAGCTCCTCGAGCTTGGTATGATACACTCTCTCAGTTCTTGATAGACAGAATAGAAGATGGAGAAGATATTCTGATGGTTCAGATTTACGTGGACGACATCATCTTTGGATCTCCCAACAAGAAGCTATGTGAGAAGTTCAGCAAATTAATACAAGGGAAGTTCGAGATGTCCATGATGGGTCAGATGAATTACTTTCTGGGTTTACAAGTCAAGCAGAGTACAAAAGGGATATTCATCTGCCAGGCGAAGTACACAAGGAATCTACTGGCCAAGTTTGGAGTTCAACATTGCAAGGAAGCCAGAATTCCCATGATGACCGGGTTCAAGATGGATCCAGATAAAGATGGTCAGAAAGTTAATCAGAAAGAATATAGAGCTCTGATTGGATCACTACTATATCTGACTGCCAGCAGACCAGACATTACTTTTGTAGTAGGTGTATGTGCCAGATTTCAAGCAAATCCAATGCAAAGCCACCTAGAAGCAGCTAAGCGGATTCTCAAGTATCTGAAGGGGACTGTAAACCTTGGTTTATTTTACCTATCAGATGACAATCTAGAGCTTAGTGGGTATTCTGATTCAGATTACGGAGGTTGCAGAATCGACAGGAATACTGAGTCTTCATGCTGAGTCTTCCGTTTCTCAGTTTCATACTGAGTTTTCAGATTCTCAGTTTCATACTGAGTCTTCAGAATCTAACCTGATCTATATCTGCCGACTATACACGGTGCAGATAACATCCTGAACACTCTAAAACTGAATCCTGCTCATCTATCAAGATTATCCTGAACATGTCATACTTAGGGGTTTTGGGATCTAATCAAAATCCTCTTTATTAAATTCATTTCCCAACAATTTCCCCCTTTTTGATGATGCCAAAACCATCTTGTTACAAAAAACTTAACCTATACTCAGGTTTCAGTTTTTCCTATTAGAAGAATGGTAAATCTCTCAACAAACAATCTCCCAACAATTTCTTCAACAATTATCAAGCATATCAAAAGTAAAGACATGTAAAAAGATAATGAGGTATTATCTTTGAGCATAAAAGATAAAGTTTCATTGATGTATGATAGACTATTACAGTTTACAATGAACTTATCAGAAAATAAAGACAAAAACATAAAGAATTACAAGTCTTCAGTCTTGCTCTTCAGTCTTCTTTGATCTTCATTCCTCTTCAACGGACCTTGTCTGATCAGGCATACTGACACTCATGCAGACTGAGTTCAGTTCTTCTGACTTCAGACATCCAGACCCTCAGGTCTCTTTTACTCACTGACTCTCAGGTTTCTTGACCAATACTGAATCTCAGTTTCACTTTACTTACTGAGCCTCAGATCACTTTTACTCAGGCTATCTGATTTTTTCTTTGCCTGATCTGATCAGCTCGACTGATCAGATCAACACATCTTCAGATCAACATATCAGGATAGCATTAGGTCATCATATCAGGTTTATCATATCTGATCTCGATCACGTCTGATCTTGATCAGTCTCTTTTGCTCATCTTCTGATCTGCAACCTTCTCTTCTGATTTGCTGGCTTTAGCTTTTCTTCACTTCTGATTTTGCACAGCTCATCAGTTTAACTCCGAACTCATCTAACTCATCTGATCTCGATCAGTCTCATCTGCAGCCTCGTCTGATCTCGATCATCTACTTCTGATTCCATGAGTTCCCCCTCAACTTGTTATCTTTAAATTAACTTTCATCCTTGAATAATACAAGTTGATAATGTTTTGACATCCTTTTAGATAATGACGCCAAAACATTAAAATATATGCATCTTTAAAGAAACGGATTTTCTTTTAAAGATCAGTTCAGGTGTTTCACTTTGAAATTAGTGAACTTTAGAACTCCCGCTCTGATACCAGTTGTTGGTATCAGATCAGAGACGGGTTTTAAAAATGGATCTGCTCAGGTGATCACTTATGAAATAAGTGATCTGTTGAACTCCCGCTCTGATACCAATTGATGGGAAAACCCATTTTGCGCGGGCGGAAGCAAACATGTCGTGCAATGCATATAAAACAGGGGTGAAGGAATGGTGATTCCAGATTTTTTTCGTTTTAAGCTCATGTGTTGTGTCTTGCTTATACTCGAGTGCGTATGACAAGATAAGAACGTAAAGCAGTAAAGAACACAACAATGTATAGTGGTTCGGAGACTCAAGCTCCTACATCCACTCTCCCTGTTCCTAAGGAAATTTCATTAATCACTTCCTAAGGCTTTCTGACTACCTCTGTAGTTTACTAACCTTTTTACTTTGAGCTTTCTGACTACCTCTGTAGTTTACTAACTCAAACTGGACTTATCACCCTCTCGGGCTCGCCTCTAGATGTTTAACGAGTTCACACTCCAACGGGACTTATCACCCTCTCTTGGGATTGCCTAACAACTACCTCACTTCACCACTAGTTATCTCTTACGAGAATGGGGTTTGGGTTTTGTGTTGTCTCCAACTATGGTGAGATTTTCCCTTACATTTGTTTAGCCTCAATGCTAAGGTTGGGAAAATCTCTCTAAGCTTAGGATACATCGTGGGTTGCTTAGATTGGGTTCTAGAACACTCTTTGAATATATTTGTATATCTACAGACTTGTGTTCTATGGTGGGAATGCTTTGAGTATATGTCCTCTTAGCTCTGTAGCATCGTGTGCTATATTCTCCACGCATCCACACTTAATTTGATGGAAGATCTTGTATTTATAGTGTGGATTTGAATGTTACCGTTGGAGAGAATTACATTCAAATCCATACTATTCGTTGTAAATTCTGCCGCTTTTTCAGGCTGGTTGTCTTCCTCTCATTGGTCCACGTCAGCTGGATTCCAACGGCTATATTCCTCAGTTTCTTAACCCGAACATTCAGTTTATATCTGAGTATTCATAATTCTTGAGTCTTGATAATTCTTGTGCCTTCAGATTCTCCGAGTTTTCGATATCTTGAGAGACATCTTGAGTCTTCATCTTTGAGTCTTGATTTCTCGATTTCATCTTGAGTCTTGATTCTCGATTTCATCTTTGAGTCTTGATTTCTCGATTTCATCTTGAGTCTTACGATCCTCGGTTTCATCTTGAGTCTTGATTTCTCGATTTCATCTTGAGTCTTGATTCTCGATTTCATCTTGAGTCTTAAGTTTCTCAGTTTCATATTGAGTCTTCAGTTTCTCAGAAAATTACTGAGTCTTCAGAATCTAACCTGATCTATAGCTGCCGACTATACACGGTGCAGATAACATCCTGAACACTCTACAACTGAATTCTGACTCATCTATCAAGATTATCCTGAACATGTCATACTTAGGGGTTTTGGGATCTAATCAAAATCCTCTTTATTAAATTCATTTCCCAACACAAGTCAAGCAGAGTACAGAAGGGATATTCATCTGCCAGGCGAAGTACACAAGGAATCTACTGGCCAAGTTTGGAGTTCAACATTGCAAGGAAGCCAGAATTCCCATGATGGCCGGGTTCAAGATGGATCCAGATGAAGATGGTCAGAAAGTTAATCAGAAAGAATATAGAGCTCTGATTGGATCACTACTATATCTGACTACCAGCAGACCAGACATTACTTTTGCAGTAGGTGTATGTGCCAGATTTCAAGCAAATCCAATGCAAAGCCACCTAGAAGCAGCTAAGCGGATTCTCAAGTATCTGAAGGGGACTGTAAACCTTGGTTTATTTTACCCATGAGATGACAATCTAGAGCTTAGTGGGTATTCTGATTCAGATTACGGAGGTTGCAGAATCGACAGGAAGTCAACCTCAGGTTCATGTCAGTTTCTAGGAAATAAACTGATCTCTTGGTTTTTGAAGAAGCAGACATCAGTTGCGACATCTACTACTGAAGCAGAATATATGGCTGCAGGAAGCTATTGTTCCCAACTGCTCTGGCTAAGTCAGCAGCTGAGGGATTACAACGTCGTAGCTAAGAACGTACCTATATTCTGTGACAGTAATAGTGTTATTACAATCACTCAGAATCCTGTTCTACATACAAGACGCAAGCATGTGGATGTCAGACACCATTTTATTAGAGATCACTTTGAAAAGAAGAATATCAGGATGGAAAAGATCCATACTGACAAGCAGAAAGATGATATCTTAACCAAGACGCTAGCTGAGATCAGATTCAGAGAGTTATGCAACGAGCTAGGGCTTCTGGATCTTGGAGAAAATGCACCAGATGTGGTTGAAGGACTGATCTCCAGAACCAGTTGGTTAAAAGACTAACCAGATTAAGTGGAATAAGTTGAGTTAGGAATCTCACCTGATCAGACGACCAGATGAGGAGCCGATCTAAAGTTCAGATAAGGAGCAGATCAGAAAGTCAGATAAGTAGCTGATCTGAAGTTCAGACAAAGGGCAGATCAGTTCAAGACATATCATATTAAGGGGGAACTGATCAGATTGGAAGATTACTTTATAAGTCGATTAAAGCTGCAGTCAACAAGTAAATCAAGAGTAAAGCTACAGATCGCATAAGTCAGAAGAAACAACGCAGCAATGGAATAACAGAGTTTTTCATTGATAAGGACCCGGAGGTCAGATTTACAAGTTACAAGTGATATCACAAGCTACAAATGCTACAAGCTATCTTCAAGTGGTATTACAAGTACAAGAAGACCCGGAGGTCATAAACCATAAGCCCTAAGATAACCCTAGGCAGGGAACGCGAGAGAGAGTTCAAGATATGATGCTCTCATTTTCCCTCGGTCCTAGAAGAGGCGTCAGAGAGGTTTCCAGAATCCTGAGCCAATCTCAAAAGCTTCGGAGTGAGGAGCGAGAGAGG
Source organism: Stenogyne calaminthoides (assembly GCA_037126765.1). Lineage (NCBI taxonomy): Eukaryota > Viridiplantae > Streptophyta > Magnoliopsida > Lamiales > Lamiaceae > Stenogyne > Stenogyne calaminthoides. The sequence goes on along the minus strand of JBBCBC010000006.1, from coordinate 28,976,644 downwards.
CTTTGAAGGATGTCAAAGCCAGGAGCCCTCAGACGTAAGATCAACGGGCTCTCCAGCTGTTAAATGGGGCACGGTGCCACAGGTTTGGTCACAAGGACCAAACCGACACTTGTGTCGCATGCAAAAATTAAGCTTGATATATGACGATCAGCTGTTGACTGATGCAGACCATATACCAAACTCATGTTTTGTTTCAGACTGAGTCTGTTGATGCTAATTCCTTCATCTCGATAGGTGCACAAGGTGCATATGGTTAGGAGAAGTGCCTTCTCATTTGCATTAGCAGATCCACCTCCACGGTGGTAAAGAAGCTTAGCATTGATCGTATGTGAAATCTTAGATGACGATGAAAGCAGTGTGAAGGAACACACAGGGTTGATTTGAGAAGCTGAATTCTTTGGAAAAGGGCTAAAGGTTCCCACCGGAAGTTTCACCAAAAATAAGGAACTCATCGGAAAAGCATAACGGATATGCTAAAGAAGATGAAATGGTTTATGTTGTGTTGTTTGCCAAACACCCAGGCTAATTTATAGAAGGAAATTAGGGGTATAAATGCAAATTTTATCTTCTCAGAAGATCTTTAGAGAAATTTGCATCTACAACACGTTAGGAACACGCGGCTAATGGTTGGATGAGTTAACGGTGTGATTAATCACAGCGTATCTATGCCATTATTACGGGATATCAAATCGCGCTGATTTGGGAATCGAGGCGACTTTTGGACTCCCCGAAGTAAAAGTTTTGGCGGGAGTTGACTTCAGTAAATGCGGGCTGATTAGAAGAAGACTGAAGGATCAAGAGTATCAGATAAGAGGATCAGATAAGTGGCGAAGTATTTCAAGTAAGAATTTGATCAGATAAGTGAGATATTGTTGGGAAATGCAAGAGGCAACCATCAGATAAGTCAATAAAGTACCAGATCAGATCACCGTGGTAACTGATTGATTACAATATCAATCAGTCAGATACGCTCTCTTATTTATCTCTTTCTGAATACCTTATATGCGTTATTTACTTATTAATTTTATTTTACTCTGTTCATGACGCATGCTCTGCAAAGCTTTTTAATGCGGACTTGGGAAAATGTTTTCAAAACGTTTTATTGCAATTTTTCGAGTCCGAAAAACAAGAAGACTACTTTTCTCAATCGTGCGATCAAAATACTTTTCGGCCGACTAATCTCAGCCACTGATTTCAAAACACGGACACTTGAGTACTTTGGAAAGTTGTGCAAAAAGGTTTTCCCTCGTATTCTATAAAATCCAAATCTTTCTCAGAAAACCGCTTTCCAGTACTTCGTCTTCTCAAAGCTCTTAAAAGATCTTTTTTTTTTCAAAATCTTCAGAGAATTACCTTCGAAATCATTTGATTCTACACTTCCGATTTCTAAATCTTTCAATTTCTGATAATTTCTTGTTTTAATTAATTGCATGATCTCAATTTCTCTCTGGTACCTAGGTTTACAAGTTGCAATTCTGTAATTTTTATTAGATCTAAATGCTTATTTGCTAAATTGATGCTAAGATTGCTAGTTTGACTGAATTTATTGAAATATCTTACTCAAACTAAACATCAATTTACATATCGTACAGAAATGGCACATCTTGTTTCAAGACCGGGCCAAGGGAAAAAGTACTGCAACTTTGCATCGATGAAGAAAGACATCATTGATGAAAAGTACATAGTCTTCACTATCACCTCAGATCCGGAATCGCTGGAAATTCTGGAGTGCTTGCGAGCGTGTGGACTGGAACGATATTGCTCTACTCATCAGAACATCGTTCACACCCATGAAGTTCTGGAGTTTCTCTACAATCTACAGAGGGATGAAGACAACGATGCTGACATGATTTTTTCCGTTGGCGGAATGGAAGTTCGAGTGTCGAATGACGATCTACAAAGGATATTCGACCTAACTCAAGGAAGCATCAATCCAGAGACCTACACGTCTGATGTAGGAGAAAAGGATTTTCTTGAAGCCGAGTTGTGGAGACCTGCAAACAAGAAGAACACGACGAATGTCAAAGCCTCCTACCTTAAGAGAAAATATTGCCTTCTTCTTGAAATCGTTCAGAAGGTGATCATGTGCTCAACTTACAGCCTTGATGCGGTCACTTCATACAAGATAAGTGTCATGGCTGCAATAATCAGAAAGGATTCACACATTAATTGGTTGGGTATGGTCAAAGCACGTCTACGAAAAGACTCCGGGAAGTTCGAGCTGACCCAGAGCAATGAAGTGTGCTTATCTTCCAAGTGCTCATTCATACACAAAATATCTAACATTTTGTCAGATAAGCTGCCACAGAATTATGAATGGAACGAGAATGGAGCGAAGATTTACCAAGCAAAGCACAAGGCCATATTGGGCAAGAATGAGTCCCTACCAGGACAAGCTGATGAGGATCCGACTCCTTATGTGCCCAAACCCAAGGGAGAAAAGAAGGGAAAAGAAAAGGCAACTGCATCGTCTGAAGTGCAGGAAAAGGCCGTACCAGAGAAGATGATGAAGAGGAAGGATCTGGCCAAGAAACCAGATGCTCAGCGGAAACGTCAGAAGAGAGTCTCATCTCCTCTTGAAACTGCTCCAAGTTCTGCCCAACAAGCCAGCAGAATGTCGGATCTGATGCAAGTAAGATCAGATGAAGAGATAGCAGTCCGCTCTGAGCCAACTATCAGAGAAGTAGGGGAAGAGCAGATGATCGCAGCGGAAGGAGAGAAATCTGTCAGAGGGACAGAAGTGGAGCAAACTGAGGAAGAATCACAATCTGATTCTCTGCCTCTCACCAAGATCTTCCAGAGAGCAAGATCGCCAACGCCCACTTCCAAATCACCATCACCCTCTCCTCAAAAATCATCACCACCACCCTCTCCCCACAAAACCTTCTCACCCTCACCCTAACCTATCAGAACAACATCTCCCACACCACCAATCAATGAACCCGTTCAGGAAACTGATCACCCTCAACACGCTGAAAACGAACCTGAACTACAAACATCCCAATCCCCAATCAAGTCTCAAGAACCTGAGAGATCTGACGAACGTGTGTCCATCTCTCATAATCCCTTCAACACCAGAACAGTGCTTGCTTCACCTGCTCTAGAGAGCCCCATCATAAGGATAATGAAGCAACATATCAAAGAGTATCTGCTGGATCTATGCCCTGAATTGGATCAACATCCTGGCATCCAGCAACAGATAGAAGAAATAGTGTTCTGGAGGGATATCAGACTGAAGAGCATTGAAGAATTGATGATTCTAATGACAACTCTGGGATCAGATTTCTTTGTAGACTTGGAGTTGAAATGTCTAAACAATGCTGGGATTGAAAGTGTTGTTTAATTAGCATCTAATGATGATATCAGATGGTTAATTCATGAAAGGTTCGAAATTGCTGATAATAGGGAGGAAACCGTTCAACCTCCTACAGATCATGAGGGAGCTGCCGATGAACCAAGAATGGGTGCTGCAGATGAGACCCGACTTGGCAAGGCTTCAACATCTGACCAGACTGCTACGATGAGCTCTGATACCCTAGATCATTATACTCAGAAGATTCAGGATGGGGGGGCTGCATTTGAAGACAAATTCGCAGCGCTCACAGCAGATTTGATGAAGCGATTTGAAGATGAGCAAGCAAAACTAGTTGACAAGGAACGAAGTCACACAGTTGGGATGCACAATGCCATCCTTGCTGAAGTAATGCAACTAGTATATCCTCTTGCTAAGAAGCTCAAACTCCAGACTGACAAACTCTCAGTTCAGACAGAGATGCTCAATCAGACACAGGTACTTTTGGAGAGTGTCTGGGCATCCTTGGACAAGACCAACAACCACTTGGATATGGGTTGGAAACATTTTCTAGCTTCTACAGAAAAAGCAAGACAGGAAATCGAAACTGCTCTCAGACGCTTCTACACACCTGCACCTTCTGCCACCGTACAGATCACTCCTCTTATTGTCGAGGAACTCAGAGAGGAGATCTCACGGCGATTAACTGCTCTGAACCGCAAGATGTCCAACCTCTTTGATGAAACCAAAAAGGGGGAAGGAAAAGAAAATAAAGAGAAGGAAGAAAAATAGACTCAGACACAGTTGGTAACATTTTCATCTATACCAAAAACCACTGTATCTGACTTGCCAGCCACTCCATCTACCGATCTCATTGCTGAAATAAAAGAAACTCTGGAGCAACATAGCAAAGAGATCGCTGAGCAGAAAAATGCTCTTTCAGAGGTTACTGCCAGAGTCGACAAGATTGAAGATTTTTCTTCGTTCGTTCAGAAAAGAATGGAAACTGATGATCAGGCCAAGAGCCTTGAACTCGCTAAGAAATTAGCTGAAGAAGACGAACAAGATGAACCTGAGCAGATTCTGAGGAGGAAGAAAGGCAAAGGCAAGATGATGAAAGCAACTGCGGAAGATCAGAGACAAGGCCAATTATTCTCTACTGAAAGCCAGATGACTCCTGAACAAGCTCAAGAGTAGACAAGACAGAGAATAAGAGAGACCGCAATCAAGAAGCATAAGTTAGCATAGGCTAAGGGGCTGAACATTGCTTACATCCGAAGGAAGAGGGAGAACGAAGCTGCAGCAGAGGAGATTGCTTGGGAGAAGAATGCCCTTTCGGCACCTGATAAAGGCATCCTCTGTGCACGGCAAGATCTACTTCCAGAATGGGATCAGATCAGAGGAAAATGGTTATGCGACGTCTACATCCTGTAGAAGATTCCAATTCATCAAGATCAGACTGAAAATGATGATGAATTCCGGAACTGGTTGGATCCAGACTTCTACCAGACAGTGATGAAAGAAGGCAAGATCATGTCACTAATACCAGAAGCTCCACCCTTTGAACTACTCCTCCCACCTTTGCGTCCAGACAAAAAGCTAGATCCTGTTAAATTAAAGAATATCTACTATGGATTGGCTGAAAAAGGAGGGATCCATAGAAAAGAAGAGCTGGATAAGCTAATGCAAAGGATGTACAGGATGTTTGTCATCCCCAAAGAGCTGCAAATGTTCAAGTACACCTGAAGAAGACAACTTGGAATCAGATGATAGGTACGCTCTTCATGTATTCTATAATGCACACACCTATCTGAATGAAATTTTCCATCTCACTGATTCTAACACAACATCTCATTGTCTTCTGAGGTATGTACTGTTTACATTATCTACATTTCCATTCATGGTATCTATTTTTCTGATTAAGTGTTTTGGTTCCATCAAAAAGGGGGAAATTGTTGGGAAATCTGTAATTTAGTTTTGATGGAAGTTCCAAAACAGGTTGTAATAGGACCAGTCAGACCTGTTAGCTGAGTGATGACTTAGAATCAGATTAAGATGACCAGCTAAAATGTATAGATAGCTGATGTAAAAGATAGGTCACATATTGAGCGGGGACTCAATATGTATAGGTCAGGTCGAAGCATCAGATAACCCAGATAAGGTCAGATGTTCAGAAGACTAAGAACTAATCAGAAGACAAGAAGTCAGAAGATCAAGTGAAGACAAGAAGACACTGAAGACTCAGATGAACCTGAAGACTCAGATGAACCTGGAGACTTAGATAAGACTGAAGACACAGATAAGCCTGAAGACTCAGATGAACCTGAAGACTCAGATTAACCTGAAGACTCAGTAACAAACCTGAAGACTCAGTATGACTGAATACGCTGAGGCTCAGAGACACATGAAGATCAAAAGACCTGATGACCTACATTCAGCGAAGTCTGCGTATTGAGCTAAGACAATATGCATCAGAAGACTCAAACAAGGTAGACTGATCAGTTACCTGATCAAGTCAGCTCACACCTGGTGACAATCAAAATGATACACCAGACAAGACGAATCTTCTACAAAAGGAATATCAATCGTCTAACGGACAAATTCCTGAAGTGTCGCCTCGTGAAGCAGAGAAGAAAGCGACATGTGTACAAAAGGAGATGACATTGTGGGATACGACGCTGCGGACAAAAATGACTCTATTCATGCCTACTGCCACGCTGATAATCGGAGCACGTCACAATCATATCCTACAACCTACCTAATATAGCCCGAAATTCAAATTGCTCTCCAAAGGGCTCTTTGATTTCGAGGTCTATAAAATGGGATCGATCTTCATTTTGAAGACAAGGACCAACTAGTAAAAACAAGCTTCCGCACCACTCAGTTAAACTGACAGATATCAAACTGATCTGCCCTCAGGCACTCAGTAAGATTGAACATTAGTTTAAACTGATACACTCGCACTCTGATCAGGTAATTTGCAAATCACACCTGATCCGCACGAAAAGTTTTGGAAGTCTATTCACCCCTCCCCTCTAGACTTCTACCCTCACAAAACCCGTTTGGGACCTACAAACTAAATAGGCATCCATTTGTCAATGTGCGGCCATTTCTGAGCTTTTTCAGTACCCCTCCTCTTGCTCAAGAACTTCTTGAAACCACTTCTTCTTTTCTGCTCTTCCTCTTCCTGATTATAGGAACTCCTGATACAGAAGCAGCAGTTTTCTTCTCTTTCTCCACTTCAAGGGTTTTCAGAGCTTTATTTGTGTTAAAAACTTCTTTATCAGCTTCTTCCTCAGATTCTTCAAAATCAATAATCAATTTTCTCTGAGTAGATTTCGAAGCTTTAGCTCTTTTCTTCTTCTCTTGCTCCACAAATGCCACAACCTTTCTCTTAATAGGTTTGACTTGTTCTTCACCGGCTTGGCTTGTTTCCACCATCCTTCTACCACTCAGTTTCTCGGAAATTACTTCCTGAATAGTCTGCTCAGATACTTGAGTGTAGATAGGTTCTTCAGCTTCCTTAAATTTGAGCTTCTCAGTGGCTTCCACTTCTTTTAAGGCATCAGCAATAATTTTCTCTTCAGCTTCTTTCTCAGCCTTTCTCTTCAAGGTCTGTGCCAACAATTCACTAAGCTTGCCACCAGGTCTTTCCCCCTTTTTGGCACCATACCTTGGAAGAAGTTGAGAAAGTGCGGTATCCATATGATATTTCTCTTTGCTTATACTTCGCACTTCTCCTGCCAACTGATCATGCTCCTCTTCCAGCCTCTTCATATGATTCTTAGCTACTTAGAACTCTTCAGATAGAGGTGCAAACTGGTGTGAGAAGACATTTTGCACCATCTCTGTCATCTTGGTCATGAGCATAGAGCTCATTTCCTCAACAGCTGTCTTGATCATTTGATCATTCTTCTCAACCAGCTTGACTTCAAGATATGTTGTTCTTTCCTGATACATCTGCTTCATCTCTGCATTGAGTTCAGCTTTGACTCCATCAACCTTTCATTCTATGGTAGTCATTTTGTCAGCAAGAGATGTTTGAAGCTGCATCATGTCTGAAGATGAACTCAGTGTTTCCAGCTTCTGAGATTGGTTGGCCAAGGTTTCTTCAATTTGAGCTATTTTCTCCACCATTGGCACCACCTTCTCTAATTTGTCCACTATAGGACTGAAGTCAATCTCTGGACTATGTAGAACTTTTTCCACCTGAGCTGGGTGCTCCACCTGAGCCTCAGTCAGCATATCAGACATAACAGATTTAAAGATAGGAACTTCAGTAGCTTTGGCATAATGTATAATAGTGTCAAAAGTTACCTGAAGAGTGCTAACTTCGGTCTGAGGATGTGAGATATTAGTCTGACCAGCATCAGTTTGCTTCTCCATCTGAGATTGCTTTTCAGCATCATCTTGTTGATCCCCCTCTTTATCTTGATCCTTAGAGTTGGAGGATTCAACATCAGCTTCCCTCCTCAGCCACCTTCTTCTTGACTAGCTCATCAAAATCAGCAATTTTCATCCTGAGCTTAGTCTTCCTGAATCCAGAGAACTCTGTTAGCACAGCAGTCTCAGCATTCAACCAGTCCTCTCCTATGAAGGAGGCAATGTTCAGCATCTCTGGATGAGTCTGATTCAGGATATAGACTGTGGTCCTGAGTCTTAAGAAGAGATCCTGATGGTCAGGATATGAGCTCCGCTCAGGGTACCTGTCCAGAATGAACCGTTCCCCCTTGCTGCGCCACTCAGTCTCTTCTGCCTATCCCTTCTTCAGCTTTGGGCTCTCAGGTTCAGTAGGATTAGATTCATGTGCTGAGGTATCTAGAAAAGGTTGACTCAGGAGCGCATCTAAGTTCAGTAGCTCCTGAGGTTTAGATTGATCTGAGGTCTGAACAAGTATCTCCTCAGTAGGAACCTGAGGTCCCTTGAATATTTCCTGAGATATTTTGTCTGAGCTCAGAGATGTTCCGAGAACCTCAGAGAAAACCTGTTCCTCAGTTTGTTCCTGTGCAATAGTCACAACCTGAGCCAGAACTTGCAATTGAGATTTTAGTCCTTGCTGGCCCTCAGGTTGGACTTCCTCAGTGTCACTGACCTCCTCCTCAGTAATAATTTGAAGTTTCATGCGCTTCTGAGGGGCCAATGTTTTCTTTTTCAGAGTCTCTACTATTTCTCTCTTCACCTCCATCAGGGCTTTCCCCCTGGCTTGTTGGGCTTCTTCAGTGGTCTCCTCCTGAGACTTTGAGCTTTTCTCCTTCCTTCCTTTCAAAGTCTTCTTAGTTGTAGTTGGCTTGAATAGAATTTTTAACTTTAGAAAGGGTGAGGAATTAGCAAAGATATCCTCTTCTTCTCTGCACATCTCCAAGATATATGCAATCTTGGTTGCATGAAGGATCTTCCCTTTGATAACAACCGATCCATTCACCTTCTGGACTTGCTTTACTTGATCACTCACCACTTTGATTAAGTAATGTAACCAGTTGAATGCAGTGGTGGGTGAATCTTCAATCGCCACCATTAACCTTAACTTTGGCGTGCTAATTTGTTCAAAGCTGCCAGACCTGCTCATTATGCATTTACTCACAATACCCAGCAAAACTCGATACTTAGGCTTCAAATGCCTTTTGTTCAGAGTTGCTTCGAACTTAACTAGATGCTCTGCAATCCTATCCAGATACTCTTGCTCCCTACCCATCATATACACTGTAGGGTCTTCTCCTCTATCGCTCAATTCGTATATGGCATTAAGATTCTTAGGGATGATATACAATTCCTAACAAAATCCACATACTTTGAACTATGCTCTAAATGAGAAACTGTAATCTGCGATTCTATACAGTCCTCCTCATCTAATTTCAAATTAGAGATAAACTCTATTACCTCTTTCCGTATTCTGCCTCTGGTTGATTCGCAACCAGGCAAGTGAGCTTCGCCAATCGAATCATGTGAAAAGCTTCTTCTTCGTGAGTCGCATTAGATGAGCTTTCGAGAGAAACGACATATTCATACCACGGTTTGTTAGAGATGACAAGTTTATCGTATACAGAGAACGTCATTTTTTGCAGAATTTTGATGAAGGGTTTTGAAAAGGATGATAATTTCTGGGCAAATGAGAGTTTTTTTTAAAGCAGAGTGTTTTGAGAAGATGAAGGCTTTTGAAATCGGGTTTTGAAAGAATTCTTCAATAGATATATAGGATTTGATTCATGGAAAATTGTATAGATGAAGAAATTGACGGTCGAGATTAAACACCGACTAAATCGGGTATATGAAAGGATGATTTCACAAATATAACGCCGTCAATTTAACCTTATTGGTGATTAATGAAAAGTGCAATTAATTACTGTTCCTGCAGACCATTGACTTTCTTCGAGTATTTCAAAGGTCCCGCCCAAATATTCCTTCAAGTGTTATGTTATTTATTGCCAATGATTACTGAGATTCAGTTAGATAATAAATGTGTTGCATGAGTCAATACTTCTTCAGACTAATTTTCTCCATCAGTCTTACTGAGTTTTGACCTTGATAAAATGTCAGTATAATACTGAGTACTGAGCGAGGTCAATATAATACTGAGTACTGAGAAAGATCAGTATATTACTGAGTACTGAAAAGGGTCAGTATGATACTGAGTACTGAAACGAGGTCAGTATAATACCGAGTACTGATCTTCAGGATACCTGAGTTTCCCAAGACTCAGAGTTCAGTACTTTCAATTTTATCCTTAGTTTCTCAGTAAAATCCTGAGAAAACTTCATACATCTGAAAACCTTCAATTTTTCAGATTTGCTTTATACACCTAGATCCAACTGATAGTTCCTGAAATATTGATTCAGCCAAAGGTTTAGTCAAGATATTAGCTCTCTGTTTATCAGTATGAATTTTCTCCATCCTGATGTCTTTCTTCTCAACATGATCTCTGATGAAGTGATGTCTGATATCAACATGCTTACATCTGGTGTGCAATACCAAATTTTGTGTAATAGCAATTGCACTATTATTATCACAAAATATAGGTACTTCATTGGCTATAATCTTATAATCCCTCAATTGTTGTCTGAGCCAAAGAATCTGTGCACAACAGCTTCCTGCAGCCATGTATTCAGCTTCAGTTGTACTGGTTGCTACTGAGGTTTATTTCTTTGAAAACCATGATATCAGTTTACTTCCAAGAAATTGACAAGTTCCTGTGGTAGACTTCCTGTCAATTCTACATCCTCCATAGTCAGCATCTAAATAACCAGTTAATTCAAGGTTATCATCAGCTGGATACCATAATCCTCTATTCACAGTGCCTTTAAGATATTTCAGAATCTTTTTGGCAGCCTCCATGTGACTAGCCTTAGGATTGGCTTGGTATCTTGCACATATCCCAACAACAAATGTTATATCAGGCCTCTTGCTGTGAGATATAGCAGTGATCCAATGATCCCTCTATAATCAGTGTGATTTACTGATTTACCTTCGGGATCAGGATCCATCTTGTAGTTAATATTCATAGGAATTCTACATGCATTGCAATTCTCTACACCATACTTTGCAATCAGGTCTCTGGTGTATTTTGCTTGATTGATGAAAAGTCCTTCCTTAGTCTGTTTCACTTGAAGTCAAAGAAAGAAATTCATCTCCCCCATCATTGACATCTCAAACTTTCCTTTCATCGGGGTAGAAAACTTTTCACACAACTGATGATTTGGAGATCCAAATATGATGTCATCTACATAATTCTGAACAAGTAAGATGTCTTTCCCATCTTCTATCCTGAACAGAGTCCTATCAACAGTTCCTTTGATAAAACCATGGTCAGTAAGAAACTGAGAAAGGGTATCATACCATGCTCGGGGTGCTTGCTTAAGACCATACAAGGCTTTTCTGAGCCTGTAAACTTGGTCATTCTGTCTGAAACCAGGAGGTTGTTCCACATAAACCTCTTCCTTAAGCACACCATTCAGAAATGCACTTTTCACATCCATCTGATAGACTGTGAATTTCATGTGGGCAACATATGCAAGAAACAATCTGATGGCTTCTAGTCTTGCAACAGGTTTAAAGGTTTCATCATAGTCCAAGCCTTCTTCTTGGGAATAACCTTGTGCAACTAGCCTTGCCTTGTTTCTCACAATGTTGTTGTTTTCATCTCTCTTATTCTTGAACACCCACTTAGTTCCAATCACATTGTGCCTCTTTGGTCTATCCACTAGCTCCCAAACTTCATTCCTTGAGAACTGATTCAGCTCTTCTTGCATAGCAGTAATCCAAAATTAATCTTGTAGAGCTTCTTCAATCTCAGTAGGTTCTTTTTCAGATAGGAAGCAGCAGAACAAAGAACTTTTACCATGGAACCTTCTTGTTTTGACACCATCTAATAGATCACCCACAATCTGACTTATAGGATGACTATCCAACCATTTTCTCCTGGATGTTCCCCCTTCAATAGTATCCTCAACATCATAAATGTTAGGTTCAGGTAGTTCATTAAATTCAGGGAACAACAAAAAAGAAGAAAGGGAATCATCTTCCTCAGGGGAAATTCCATTCAGAACATTGTCAGGGACATTTGTTCCCCTTTGGTTAATAGATTCAGAGTTTGCCTCAGCTGTGACCACATCTTCATCGGTATTACATACCTGAGTCTGAACTGGTGTATGTTCAGATTGGTCAGCTTCAGTGTGTTGGCTATCCTTCAGTGGAGAATTTCCATCCTGAGTCTCACCATCCTGAGTTTTTCCATCCTGAACTTCTTTGTCTGAGTTTGATTCACTCCATTCATAGAAAGTGATTGACTTCTTCTTTTCAGGTTCAGAGGATGTATTATCATTCTTTTTCAGGCTAAGTCTGGTGATTCTCTTGGTCAGTTCTCCTGAGTCATGTTTCTGTTTCTTCTGAACACAAGTAGATTCATCAATAACATCATGAGGTGTTTCTTCTACAATATGAGTCCTACAGTTGTAAACTCTGATGGCTTTACTGACTTCAGCATGGATCTGTTCTGAGAATAGCATGCAGTGTTGATAGCTTCAGCCCAAAATCTCTTAGGAATATCAGCTTCAGCAATCATTGTCCTTGCATCTTCTTTCAGAGTCCTATTTCTTCTTTTAGCAACACCATTCTGTTGTGGGGTCCTTGCAGCTGATGTTTCATGAGCTATTCCATTTGCTGTACAATAATCAGATATGATATGATTGATAAACTCAGTTCCTTTATCTGATCTGATTTTGACCACACTCAGATTCTTTTTAGTACTGAGCCTTTTCAGTAGTTCAGGCAGTTTTGTCTGAGTCTCTTTCTTACTGAATAAGAATATGACCCATGTGTATCTAGAGTAGTCATCAACTACCACAAGTGTGTATTTTCTGTCATTAGTGCTCACAGGTGTTACTGGACCAAAGAGATCCATATGTAACAGTTGTATTATTCTTTCAGTAGAAACATCTACTTTGCTTTTGAAAGATGCTCTGATTTGTTTTCCTTTCTGACAAGCATGACATACATGTTCTTTACTGAACACTTCATTAGGTAACCCCCTCACAAGTGCTAATCTTGCAAGTTTGTTCAGGGTTTTGAAGTTTAAGTGATTCATTCTTTTGTGCCACAACCAACTGGTATCAGTGGAACTTTTTGCAACCAAACATGTATCTTTAGGAGTTGAACTCCAATCATCAAGATACACATTTCCTCTTCTAGTACCAGTCAGTAGAAATTTCTGTGAAGTATTGTCTTTCACATAACATAAGTTCTTTTGAGAACTCAACATTGAATCCTTTGTCACAGAATTGGCTTATAGAAAGCAAGTTATGCTTTAGACCAGACACATATGAAACACCATGGATATGAACAGAGTCAACTTCAAGAGTTCCATATCCTTCAGTTTGTCCTTTGGAATTGTCTCCAAATGTGATCTGAGGGCCTTTTTGCTCAACATAGTCAGTGATTAGTTGCTTATATCATGTCATATGTCTTGAACATCCACTATCCAGATACCATACAGCAGGGGCCAACTCATTTCCACTCATCAGTGCTATGTTGTATTCAGTTGGCTCAGTGAAATAGATCATTTCTTAGGTACCCATTTGGTGTAGGGTCCTACCTGGTTAGTTGTACCTTTTGGAACCCAAATCTGCCTAACAACTCTAATTACTTTAGAGTGGCTGATTTGTCTCCCATAAACATCTACATACACATTCACCACCCTAGGTGCCTTGACAGTATCCTGTGTATGAGTGCCAACCTTAGCATGAACATGAGCCTTAGAGTTCTTCTTGGGTTCAGGCCTTTTGTTCAAGTGCCTTGGCTTTTGTGTAGCTGGTCTCTGTCACTGCTGACTTGGGTTCAGGAAACCTTTACCCTTAGACAAGTGGGGTTTGGGTTGCCTGTACTGAAATTGGGCTCTTTTAGTAATCCGAGGACTTTGTCTTTTCAGATGAGAATATCTCTGCTGAGTGTTTCTCTTCTGAAAATTCCTCTAATGATTCAGTGCAGATCTCTTCAGGTTGGTATTCTTAGCTTGAGGCTTTGAAGTACTGTCCTGAAGATTTCCTACTGAGTGGTCAGGTTTTCTAGCCTTTTCCTGAGGTCTAGGCTTTCTTCCCTAAACCTTCAGTTTTTCTGAAACCATAGGTCCTTTACCCTTGTCTAAAACTCTGGGTAGTTCTTCAGTAAGAAGATTAGGTGCCACTTGTTTAACAAATACAGTCTTGGTGCTACTAGAAGCAGCATTCAGAAGACCTTGTGAGGTTCCCCCTGGAATGTATCCCAATCCAGCTTTTATAGTTGCAGGTCTTTGATAACTCTGAATTTCATCTCACTGTAGATGCAGAATTCAATAGAGCTAACTTTCTCTGCACACTATCCTCACATTTCTTTAGAGTTTCATGCATCTCAAAGAGGTCATTGAACTCAGTTCTGATAAGCTGAATCTCCTCAGTGGATTTCTCTAATTTTCCATTGACGATCTCTATCACCTTCTCTTTTTCTGAGAGTTGTACTTTCAGAACATCTAGTTCATCAGTAGTTCCCATCAATTGAGAAGTGACCTCAACATTTTTAGAGTCTTTCCACTTCAGATTCTCAGCAGTCAGTTCCTTGTTCTGCTCTTGAGTTTCAGTGAGCAGTTCTTGTAACACAGAATAGTCCTTCGTAAGATTCTCAAATGAATCCATCATGTTAAAGTTACTGTTTACAGTAGAACTTGAGAACTCATGTTCTTGTGTAGGAGCAACAATAGAGATAGAAGAATTTACCTCCTCCACAGCCATAAGACAGATATCATCACTTTCACTATCTGAGAAAATCTCATCTGAGGAACTGGAACCTTCTTCAGAATGTTCTTCCTCAGCAATCACAGCAAGTGTGTCCCATATTTCTTTTATAGTTTCACAGTGAGAAATCATCCCCATAACACCATCATCAATAGTGCTATACAAAGTATCTTTAGCATTGTAGTCAAGATTGACTAACTTTCTCTCATCAGGAGTAAGTTGATCATCTGACTTTGGAAATTCATCTCTGGGATCATTTCTCTCAGTATCAGTGATTCTGGGATTCACAACAGTGAATTTGAATGGTCCTTCAGAAACCACTCTCCACATTCTTTCATGTTTTGAATATAGATGAGCCTGCATTCTTAATCTCCATAGATCATAGATCTCAACAGAGAACATATGAAGTTTCTTAGAAGGCACGATGACTGATCCTTGTAAGATATCAGCAAATAGATCTGTTCAGTAGACCACCAGAGTCATTCAGCAAATTAGACTATGGCCACCAAAGCAAGTGGTCAAGTTGAACCACTGCTCTGATACCACTTGTTGTTCCCGGTGCTAACGAGTCTCACACGTGTATGGGGGCGGGGAATACACGTGTTCAGTGATTTTTAAAAAATTTCTTTCACTAAGGTCAGATGGGTCAAATTGTCTTGATGATTTGGCCCTGAGAAGCACAGATCGCCCTGAGTCAAAGTCTACTGAGACAATGATCCTGAGCTGCTTTCAGAAGCTTTAGATTAGCCCAACTGAGCCTGATTTTATCAGAGATCCTGAGCCGCTTGGATCAGATAACTATCTTACTGAACCCTCAGTAGAGTTAGTTCAGTTTGGTAACTATCTGTTCTAGCTTCTCAAGTGTGCGGAATGGTTGGCCCTATGTTTATACTCGTTTTAGCTTTGCTGAAAATCATCCTTTTAATGAAACAGTGATTAAGGTTGTGATCAGTTGATGCAAGTTCAGTGGATTGATTCCAACTGAGTATCAGTAAATTATGCTTTCAGTGAAAAACATGCAACAGATAATAATGCAGTATGGAAAGCAAAACAACACAGCAATTATAGTGGTTCAGAGACTCAAGCTCCTACATTCACTCTCTCTGACGTTCAGAGAAATTCCTTAACCACTTCCTAAAGCTTTCTGGCTGACTCACTGCACCTTACTCACTTTTCTACTTTGAGTTTTCTGGCTGACTCACTGCAGCTTACTAACTCAAACACACACAAGTGTTTAGACTACCACAAGTAGCTTACTAACTTCTTCTCTAGAGTTTTCTGGCTAACTCACTGTAGCTTACTAACTCTTTACAACTCCAACTCACCAACAAACACACTCAAACTACCTTACAGTGGGTTTGGATTTCTGGTTGGTTTCCGACTAGGATGACATATCCTTTACAATAAGTACAATGCAAAGGCTAGGATATCTCTACTAAGCTTTGGATATATCTTATCAACCCAGGCTTAGTGAATGAGCTCTCTTCAATGTGAAACACTTGGGAAATTCTAGGTTTTTCGAGTGCTTCAATTTGCAATAATATGAATGAGCTCTTGAGTTGCTTTCAAATTTCCTGTGACCTCTCAATGTAAAGGGTTACTAGTATTTATAGGCAACTTCACCAAGGTCACTCTTGAAAAACTATCCGTTGGAGGAGATAGCTTCATGAGTTTCCTCTTATGGTGTTTGATGAACGGCTATTTTTAGGGTTAGAATACTCCCTTGCATGTTTTAGGAATTATGCTTTCATGTAGCCAATCACCACTTTTTGCAGTCTGGAACATAGTACTACTGACATGCTTCAGTGACCTGTCGCTTTCAGTGTCAGTAAAGTACAGTGTTGTCTTCCTCTGATTGGTTCTTGTCTTCAGTAAATGTAGACAAACATAACGGCTCTTTTTGGTCAACCTCTCTGAGTGAGATAAACTTAAACAACACTTGTACTTAGTTCCTTTTGTCTGCATATGAATGTCTTGGGCAATATCTATTTTTTTTAATATTCGCGTTCTTCTCAGTTATGTAGTCTTCATGTAGATATTATTCAGTGCCTCGGAACATTCAGGTTATACTGAGTATTCAGTATTTTGCTAAGTCTTCAGTAACTACTGTGTCTTCAGTGTCTTCTGCGTCTTCAGTATCTTCTGAGACTTCAGTGTCTTCTGAGTCTTCAGTGTCTTCTGAAATCTAACCTGATCTATATCTGCTGGCTATACATGGTGCAGATAACATCTTGAACACTATATATTGAATCCTGACTCAGTCTATCAAGATTATCCTGAACATGTCATACTCAGGGGTTTTGGGATCTAATCAAAATCTTCTTTATTAAATTCATCTCCCAACACTTAGAAGGCATGATGAACTGTGCCTTCTAAGATATCAGCAATAAGATCTATTCAGTAGACCACCAAAGTCTTCCAGTAAATAAACTATGGCTACCAAAGCAAGTGGTCAAAATGAACCACTGCTCTGATACCACTTGTTGGTCCCGGTGCAAACGAGTCTCACACGTGTATGGGGGGGGAATACACGTGTTCAGTGATTTTTAAAACTTTTTCTTACTGAGATCAAATGGGTCAGGATGTCCTGAGAATTTTGCCTTGAGAAGCACAAATTGCCCTGAGTAAAAGTCTACTAAGACAATGATCCTGAGCTGCTTTCAGAAGCTTCAGATTAGCCCAACTGATCCTGAGTTTTATCAGAGATCCTGAGAAGCTTGGATCAGATAATTATCTTACTGAATACTCAGTAGAGTTAGTTCAGTTTGGTAACTATCTGTTCTAGCTAATCAAGAGTGCGGAATGGTTGGCCCTAAGTTTATACTCATTTTAACTTGCTGAAAATTTCTTCCTTAGTAAAATAGTGGTTAAGGCTGTGAACAATTTTATGCAAGTTCAGTAGATTGTTTCCAACTGAATATCAGTAAAATATGCTTTCAGTTAAAAACATGCAACATATACAATGCAGTACAGAAAGCAAACAACACAACAATTATAGTGGTTCAGAGACTCAAGCTCCTACATCCACTCTCTCTGATCTTCAGAGAAATTCCTTAACACACTTCCTAAAGCTTTCAGGCTGACTCACTGCAGCTTACTCACTTTTCTACCTTGAGTTTTCTGGCTGACTCACTGCAGCTTACTAACTCAACACACACAAGTTTTCAGACTACCACAAGTAGCTTACTAACTTCTCCTCTAACCCCACTACCTAGGCCGAAAGGTCCTGGGTTCGAGACACCCAAGTTACATTATAAGACCATTCCAATTAAATTTGGAACATTAAACCCAACCGAAGAAAGCTGGGGCGTCGATGGATTTTGAGGGCAGCACTCCACAGGTTAGTGACAGGGAGAAGGAGAGGAGACAATCGCTTGAGAACTTTGAGAAATTTCTGCAGGATTCAGTGTTGGAGCCTTTTACCCCGAAAGCTCGAAAAGTTGCATCTTCTGCACCTTCCAAAATGAGGCCAATTGCTTTGTGTGCTCGTCTAGAAGATAGCCCGACGAAACGAGATTTGAATACGTACGATAACATGTATCTTGCTGATTGGAGTTCAACTCCTAAAGATACATGTTTGGTTGTAAAAAGTTCCACTGATACTAGTTGGTTGTGGCACAAAAGACTGAATCACTTAAACTTCGAAACCCTGAACAAACTTGCAAGATCAGCACTTGTGAGGGGGTTACCCAGTGAAGTGTTCAGTAAAGATCATGTATGTGATGCTTGTCAGAAAGGAAAACAAATCAGAACATCTTTCAAAAGTAAAGTAGATGTTTCTTCTGATAGAATACTACAACTGTTACATATGGATCTCTTTGGTCCAGTAACACCTGTGAGCATTAATGGCAGGAAATACACACTTGTGGTAGTTGATGACTACTCTAGATACACATGTGTCATATTCTTACTCAGTAAGAAAGAGACACAGACAAAACTGCCTGAACTACTGAAAAGGCTCAGTACCGAAAAGAATCTGAGTGTGATCAAGATAAGATCAGATAAAGGAACTGAGTTTATCAACCAAATTATATCTGATTATTGTGCAGCAAATGGAATAACCCATAAAACATCAACTGCAAGGACCCCACAACAGAATGGTGTTGCTGAAAGACGAAATAGGACTCTGAAAGAAGCTGCAAGAACAATGATTGTTGAAGCTGACATTCCTAAGAGATTTTGGGCTGAAGCTATCAACACTGTATGCTACTCTCAGAACAGATCCATGCTGACCAAAAATCAAGCAAAAACTCCATATGAGCTGTGGAATGAAAGGAAGCCTCTTGTTTCTTTCTTTCGTGTGTTTGGTTGCAAGTGTTTCATACACAATAATGGTAAAGATCAGTTGAAATTTTTTGATAGCAAAGCTAATGAAGGGATATTTTTAGGATATTCTGAAGTCAGTAAAGCCTTCAGAGGTTACAACTGTAGGACTCTTATTGTGTAGGAAACACCTCATGTTGTTTTTGATGAATCTACTTGTGTTCAGAAGAAACAGGAACATGACTCAGGAGAACTGATCAAGAGAATCACCAGACTTAGCCTGAAAAAGAATGATAAAACATCCTCTGAACCTGAAAAGAAGAAGTCAGTCACTTTCTATGAATGGAGTGAATCAAACTCAGACAAAGAAGTTCAGGATGGAAAAACTCAGGATGGTGAGACTCAGGATGGAAATTCTCCACATAAGGAAAGCCAATACACTGAAGCTGACCAATCTGAACATACACCAGTTCAGACTCAGGTATGTAATACCGATGAAGATGTGGTCACAGCTGAGGCAAACTCTGAATCTATCAACCAATGGGGAACAAATGTCTCTGACAATGTTCTGAATGGAATTTCCCCTGAGGAAGATGATTCTCTTTCTCCTTTTCTGTTGTTCCATGAATTTAATAAACTGCCTGATCCTAACATTTCTGATGTTGAGGATACTACTGAAGGGGGAACATCCAGGAGAAAATGGTTGGATAGTCATCCTACAAGTCAGATTGTGGGTGATCTATCAGATGGTGTCAAAACAAGAAGGTTCCATGGAGAAAGTGCTCTGTTCTGCTGCTTCCTATCTGAAAAAGAACATACTGAGATTGAAGAAGCTCTACAAGATTCATTTTGGATTACTGCTATGCAAGAAGAGCTGAATCAATTTACAAGAAATGAAGTTTGGGAGCTAGTGGACAGACCTAAGAGGCACAATGTGATTGTAACTAAGTGGGTGTTCAAGAATAAGAGAGATGAAAACAAGAACATTGTGAGAAACAGGGCAAGGCTAGTTGCACAAGGTTATTCCCAAGAAGAAGGCTTGGATTATGATGAAACCTTTGCACCTGTTGCAAGACTAGAAGCCATCAGATTGTTTCTTGCATATGTTGCCCACATGAAATTCACAGTCTATCAGATAGATGTGAAAAGTGCATTTCTAAATGGTGTGCTTAAGGAAGAGGTTTATGTGGAACAACTTCCTGGTTTCAGACAGAATAACCAAGTTTACAGGCTCAGGAAAGCCTTGTATGGTATTAAGCAAGCACCCCGAGCATGGTATGATACCCTTTCTCAGTTTCTTACAGACCATGGTTTTATCAAAGGAACTGTTGTTAGGACTTTGTTCAGGATAGAAGATGGAAAGGATATTTTACTAGTTCAGATCTATGTAGATGACATCATATTTGGATCTCCAAATCATCAGTTGTGTGAAAAGTTTTCTACTCTGATGAAAGGAAAGTTTGAGATGTTAATGATGGGGGAGATGAATTTCTTTCCTGGACTTCAGGTGAAACAAACTAAGGAAGGTATATTCATTAATCAAGCAAAATACTCCAGAGATCTGATTGCAAAGTATGGTGTACAGAATTCCTATGAATACTAACTACAAGATGGATCCTGATCCTGAAGGCAAATCAGTAAATCACACTGATTATAGAGGGATCATTGGATCACTGCTATATCTCACAGCAAGTAGGCCTGATATAACATTTGTTGTTGGGATATGTGCAAGATACCAAGCTAATCCTAAGGCTAGTCATATGGAGGCTACCAAAAAGATTCTGAAATATCTTAAAGGCACTGTGAATAGAGGATTATGGTATCCAGCTGATGATAACCTTGAATTAACTGGTTATTCAGATGCTGATTATGGAGGATGTAGAATTGACAGGAAGTCTACCACAGGAACTTGTCAATTTCTTGGAAGTAAATTGATATCATGGTTTTCAAAGAAACAAACCTCAGTAGCAACCATTACTACTGAAGCTGAATACATGGCTGCAGGAAGTTCTTGTGCACAGATTCTTTGGCTCAGACAACAATTGAGGGATTATAAGATTATAGCCAATGAAGTACCTATATTTTGTGATAAT
Organism: Stenogyne calaminthoides; assembly: GCA_037126765.1. Taxonomy (NCBI): domain Eukaryota; kingdom Viridiplantae; phylum Streptophyta; class Magnoliopsida; order Lamiales; family Lamiaceae; genus Stenogyne; species Stenogyne calaminthoides. Next base: position 28,955,741 of record JBBCBC010000006.1, on the reverse strand, counting down.
AATAGTGCAATTGCTATTACACAAAATCCAGTATTGCACACTAGATTTAAGCATGTTGATATCAGACATTACTTCATCAGAGATCATGTTGAGAAGAAGGACATCAGAATGGAGAAAATTTATACTGATAAACAGAGAGCTGATATCTTGACTAAACCTTTGGCTGAATCAAGCTTTCAGGAACTATCAGTTGAATTAGGTATGTTGGATCCAGGTGAATAAAGCAAATCTGAAAAATTGAAGGTTTTCAGGTGCATGAAGTTTTTCAGGTTTTACTGAAAAACTCAGGATAAAATTGAGAGTCCTGAACAACTGAGTCTTAGGAAACTCGGTAATCCTAAAGTTCAGTACTCAGTATTATACTGACATTTTATCAAGGTCAAAACTCAGTAACACTGATGGAGAAAATTAGTCTGAAGAAGTTTTTGACTCATGGACAAAATATCTGAAGAAATAATTGGGCGGGACCTTTGAAATCCACGAGAAAAGTCAATGGTTTGCAGGAACAGTAATTAAATGCACTGTTCATTAAACACCAATAGGGATAAATTGGCGGCTTAGTATTTGCGAAATCGTCCTTTCAAATACTCGTTTTAGCCGGTGTTTAATCTCAACCGTCGATTACTTCATCTATGCGATTTTCCATAAATCAAAATCCTATATCCATTGAAAAGATTTCAATCAAGCCCTATTTCAAAAAGGCCTTCATCTTCACAAACACTCTGCTTCGAAACCTTCGATTGCCCAAAATATTTTACCTATCTTAAAAGCCTTCACTCAAAAATCTCCAAAAATGACACTCTCTGTATACGAAAAACACGTCATTTCCAATAAACCTTGGTACGAATATGTTGTTTCTCTAGAAAGCACGTCCAATGCAAGTCACGAGGAGGAGGCGTTGCATATGATTCATTTGGCAAAGCTTACATGCCTGGTCGCTTATGATTCATTTGTGGATTTTGTTAGGGAATTATATATTATTCCTAAGAATCTAAATTCCATATATGAGTTAAGTGATAGAGGTGAAGACCCTATGGTATACATGATGGGTAGGGAGCAAGAGTACTTGGATAAACTTACTGAGCATCCAGTAAAGTTTGAAGCTACTCTGAATAAGAAGCATTTGAAGCCTAAATATTGTGTATTGTTGGATATTGTAAGCAAATGCATCATGAATAGACCTGGTAGTTTCAAGCAGATAAGCACGCCTAAGTTAAGGCTAATGGCGGCGATTGAAAATTCACCTTCCACGGCATTCAATTGGTTGCGCTATTTGATCAAAGTGTGAGTGATCAAGCCAAACAAATTCAGAAGGTGAATGGTTATGTAGTTATCAGAGGAAAGATTCTACAGGCAACCAAGATTGCATTTATCTTGGAAACGTGTAGAGAAGAGGAGGACATCTTTGACGACTCCACTTCCTTTCCAAAGTCAAAAATCATGTTCAAACCAACAAAGAAGACTTTGAGAGGAAAGAAAGAGAAAAACTCTGAGTCTCAGGAGGAGACTGCTGAAGAAGAAACTAATGAAGAAGCCAAACAATCTAGGGGGAAAGCCCTGATGCAAATTAAAAGAGAGAAAGTTGAGAAACTGAAGAAGAAAGAACTGGCTCCTCAAAAGCGAAGAAGGCTTCAAACTATTGCTGAGAAGGAGGCTAGTGAAACTGAAGAATCTCAACCTAAAGGCCATCAAGGGTTGAAATCTCCACTTCAGGTTCTTGCTCAGGTAGTGACAAATGCGCAGGAGCAAGAAATTGAGGAACATGTTTTCTTTGAGGTACTTGAAACCTCTCTGAGCTCAGATAATATCTCTCAGGAAATCTTTAAGGGACATCAGATCCCTACTGAAGAAAGACCTGTTCAGACGTCAGATCTATCTAAACCTCAGGAATTGCTGAACTTGGATGCACTTCTGAATGAACCAATTCTATAAATACTAGTGACCCTTTACATTGAGAGGTCACAGGAAATTTCAAAGCAACTCAAGAGCTCATTCGTATTATTGCAAATTGAAGCACTCGAAAAACCTAGAATTTTCCAAGTGTTTCACATTGGAGAGAGCTCATTCACTAAGCCTAGATTGATAAGAAATATCCAAAGCTTAGTAGAGATATCCTAGCCTTTACATTTTTCTTATTGTAAAGGATATCTCATCCTAGTTGGAAACCAACCAGAAACCCAAACCCTTTGTTAAGGTAGTTTGTGTGTGTTTTGTTGGTGAGTTGGAGTTGTAAAAAGTTAGTAAGCTACAGTGAGTTAGCCAGAAAACTCTAGAGAAGAAGTTAGTAAGCTACTTGTGGTAGTCTGAACACTTGTGTGTGTTTGAGTTAGTAAGCTGCAGTGAGTCAGCCAGAAAACTCAATGTAGAAAAGTGAGTAAGCTACAGTGAGTTAGCCAGAAAGCTTTAGGAAGTGGTTAGGGAATTTCTCTGAAGGTCAGAGAGAGTGGACGTAGGAGCTTGAGTCTCTGAACCACTATAATTGTTGTGTTGTTTTGCTTTCTGTACTGCATTATTATCTGTTGCATGTTTTTCACTGAAAGCATAATTCACTGATATTCAGTTGGAACCAATCCACTGAAACTTGCATCAATTGATCACAGCCTTAATCACTATTTTATTAAAATTAATATTTTCAGCAAAGCTAAAACGAGTATAAACGTAGGGCCAACCATCTCGCACACTTGAGTAGCTAGAACAGATAGTTACCAAACTGAACTAACTCTACTGAGGGTTCAGTAAGATTATCTGATCCAAGCGCCTCATGATCTCTGATAAACTCAGGTTCAGTTGGGCTAATCTGAAGCTTCTGAAAGCAGCTCAGGATCATTGTCTCAGTAGACTTTGACTCATGGCAATCTGTGCTTCTCAGGGCCAAATCATCAGGATAACCTAACCCATCTGACCTCAGTGAAAGAATTTTTTTAAAAATCACTGAACACGTGTATTCCCCCCCCATACACATGTGAGACACATGTGGGAATGCTTGAGTATATGGCTCTTGGCTCTGTAACATCTTTTTCCACATTCTCCACACTCTCCACACTTTAGAATGATGCTTTGTATTTATAGTGTGGATTTGAATGTTACCGTTGGAGAGAATCACATTCAAATCCATACTATTCTGTAAGTTTTGCAGCTTCTTCAGGCTGGTTGTCTTCCTTTCATTGGTCCACGTCAGCTGAATCTAATGGCTATATTCTTTAGTTTCTTCTGAGTCTTCAGGTTTCTCTGAGTCTTCAGGTTTATCAGATCAACACATCTTCAGGTCAACATATCAGGATAGCATCAGGTCAGTACATCAGGTTAGCATATCAGTTTATCTTATCTGATCTCGATCACGTCTGATCTTGATCAGTCTCATCTGCTCCTCTTCTGATCTGCAACCTTCTCTTCTGATCTTTTGGTCAGTTTCTTTTCCTCGATCGGCTCCGCCTTTCTTGATCACCATATCACTTCGATTGTTCTTTTGATCACCGGATCGGCTTCGTTTATTCTTCCGATCATCCGATCAGTTCATTACGTCATCTGATCTTCTGATCATCTGGCTTAGTTTTTCTTCTCATCTAATTTTGCACAGCTCATCAGTTAACTCCAAAACTCATCTTACTCATCTGATCTCGATCAGTCTCGTCTGCAGCCTCGTCTGATCTTGATCATCTTCGTCTGATTTCGTGAGTTCCCCCTCAACTTGTTATCTGTAGATTAATTCTTCAATAACACAAGTTGATAATGTTTTGGCATAATTCATCAAAACTAAAATATCCCAACAATTTCCCCCTTTTTGATAATGACGCCAAAACATTAAAATATATGCATCTTTAAAGAAACGGGTCTTTCATTTAAAAAGATAAGTTCAGGTGATCATATTTAAAGTGATCTTTTGAACTCCTGCTTTGATACCACTTGTTTGTCCCGGTGAAAAACCCATGAAATGCGGAAAAAATCATGAAATGCATATAAAACAGGGGTGAGGGCAGAGTGATTCAAGATTTTTTGTTTTTTAAGTCAATGTGTTGTGTTTTGCTTATAACCAAATGCATATGACAAGATAAGAACATAAAGCAATAACGAACACAACAAAGTATAGTGGTTCGGAGACTCAAGCTCCCACATCCACTCTTCCTGTTCCTAGGGAAATTCCTTCAAGCTGGACTTATCACCCTCTCGGGCTCGCCTCGGGACTTATCACCCTCCACGGGATTGCCTACAAGCTTTCAGGCTGACTCACTGCAGCTTACTAACTCTTTACAACTCCAACAATCACACAAACTACCTAACAATAGGGTTTGGGTTTGGTTGGTGTCTCCAACTAGGTTGAGATTTTCCCTTACATTTGTTTAGCCTCAATGCTAAGGTTGGTAAAATCTCTCTAAGCTTATGATATATCGTGGGTTGCTTAGATTGGATTAAAGAACACTCTTGAATATATTTATATATCTACAGACTTGTGTTCTATGGTGGGAATGCTTGAGTATATGGCTCTTGGCTCTGTAGCATCTTTTTCCACACTCTCCACACTTTAGAATGTTGAAAGACCTTGTATTTATACTGTGGATTTGAATGTTACCGTTAAAGAGAATCACATTCAAATCCATACTATTCTGTAAGTTCTGCAGCTTCTTCAGGCTGGTTATCTTCCTCTCATTGGTCCACGTCAGCTGAATCTAACATCTATATTTTTCTGTTTCTTCTGAGTCTTCAGGTTTCTCTGAGTCTTCAGGATTCTTCTGAGTCTTCAGGTTTCTCTGAGTCTCAGGATACTTCTACTCAGGATTCTTGATTCAGCAGACTTCTCTTCAGCGGACCTTGTCGTCGATCATCTTACATCGACACTCAGCCGACCGAGTTGATTCTTGACCGACTTCAGACATCCCGACCCTCCGGTCACTTTTACTCATCGACCCTCGAATTCACTTGACTCGAGTATCGATTTCTTCTTGCCTGATGTGACAAGCTCGACTGATCAGATCAACACATCTCCAGGTCAACATATCAGGATATCATCTGGTCAGTACATCAGGTTAGAATATCAGTTTGTCTTATCTGATCTCGATCACATCTGATCTAGATCAGTCTCATTTGCTCCTCTTCTGATCTGCAACCTTCTCTTCTGATCTTCTGGTTAGTTTCTTTTACGATCGACATTTGCGCTCTTGAGATCACCATATCACTTCATTTTTCTTGATCACCCGGATCATCTCTTCCGATCATCGATCGTCCATTTCGGTCATTTGATCTTCTGATCAGCTGGCTTAATTTTTCTTCTCTTCTGATTTTGCACAGCTCATCAGTTAACTCCTGAACTCATCTTACTCATCTGATCTCGATCAGTCTCGTCTGCAGCCTCCTCTGATCTCGATTATCTTAGTCTGATTTCATGAGTTCCCCCTCAACTTGTTCTCTTGTTCCCCCCTAACTTGTTATTTGTAGATTAATTCTTCAATAACACAAGTTGATAATGTTTTGGCATAATTCATCAAAACTAAAATATCCCAACAATATGACATAGTGGGTTTTAATTACCCTAAAGTTTCGTGTTAATTGAATTAACCGTTTGACGGAAAATGGCTCGCGAAAATTATAGAAAATCACAAATATTGGTACACTAACTTTCGGAAAATTGTCAAACTTGAAATTTAAACTTTTGAAAATCAGGTTTTAGTACAATAAATTATTTGGATGACTTTCTTACACACACAAACCATATGTGTTTTATTTTCCTTCTATGCAACATATTTGAAAGTCCTTTAGGACCTTTTCTTAAGTAATTATATGTTTTAATTAGGAATTTTTTTCCAACCACAGTACAAATGACAATCTATGTCTTTCCTAAGTAAAAATCAAGTTAATGAAATTTCGAATTTGATCAAATCAATTATTTGAGTTTTTAACCAAAATGTAAATATGTGTGTATGAATAAACTGCCATACTTTTTCGATAGCTTTAACTAATAAAAAGTTATGAATTTAAGAAGTTTATATTGTGAAACTGAAGAACAACCGTACTTCTTGAATTAGTGGGACTTTATTACTTAGATTTATTTTTATAAATATCAAAATCAAACACTACATGCTCTTATCTGCCTTTTTGAATTATTTCATGAATTTTAGTACTAAATAAACAATTTTACAAAATTGCTTTCTAAAACTGTGTCAAGCTGAAAATAAACCTTAAAGTTTTATCTTGCAAGCAATAATTTTGTGACATAATTAATAAATTCCAATAGCCGTTTTTAATTATTAAAAAGTTCGACAAATATTACGAGTAAATGAAACCTTAAGAATAGAGTTTAACATTCTCGATACACTTACGAATAATTTACTTTAATCAAAAGTAATTAATAACGAGAACATGAAAATATTGTACTAGGTGAAGTGTTGATGAAACCTTAAGAATAGAGTTTAAAATTCTCGATACACTTACGAATAATTTAATTTAATCAAAAGTAATTAATAATGAGAACATGAAAATATTGTACTAGGTGAAGTGTTTCTCGAATCAAGACTCGAAGGATCACCGCCATGCTCAAACTCTCAAAACCGATTTCAAGTCTTATAACTTTTCTTAAAGTTAACGAGGTGAGTGTCATTACTATATTGCCTTGAATGTTATATAAAATGTTGATGTATTCTGAACTAAACTAAACAAATACAAATCTATAACTAAGAACACAAGAATACAATAATTAACATAGACAAGCTATCTTATGATATGATATAATATGTATCTCATGAGATAAATAATATGAGATTTGACGACGGAGGTGGGAAGGTGAAAAGGGGGATTGCGCGTGGTAGTTGCTACCAGTCTCCCACATGAATAATTATCATGAAATGAAAGTTGGAAGCGAAAATGGAATTGCATGTGGTCGGAGCAACCAGTATCCCAAACGATCTAATGATAAATTATGAATGATACATCATGAATATCAATGATGTTTATGAGTTCAAAATACTAATAAGATTAGGTTAAGAAATCAAGCTACGAATGAGTTCATACTATGACTTCGAGCAACCCTCCAAAACCACCTATGCAAAAGTGTAAGAATAATTCATAATAAATCACAAAGATTAATTATATTTCAGTGTGCTGTCAATTGGTAAAGCAGCATGCAGGTTGCCCATAAGTGAGAAGTATCTCACACACCCTCTACTATCATTGTTGGTCCAGGTGCAAACGAGCTCTTACACGTGTATGGGGGGGAATACACATGTTCAGTGATTTTTTTATAACCTTTTCTTCACTGAGGTCAGATGGAATTCGATTATCCCGATATTTTTTTTTACGAGAAGCACAAATTGCCCCCGAGTCAAAGTCTCTTGAGACAATGATCCCGCGACTTTCAGAAGCTTCAGATTAGCCCAACTGATCCTGAATTTATCAGAGATCCTGAGGAGCTTGGATCAGATAATTATCTTACTAAACACTCAGTAGAGTTAGTTCAGTTTGGTAACTATCTGTTCTAGCTACTCAAGTGTGCGGAATGGTTGGCCCTAAGTTTATACTCGTTTTAGCTTTGTTGAAAATCTTCTTCCTTTAATAAAAACAAAGATTAAGGTCAGGATCAATTTGATGCAAGTTCGATTGGATTGGTTCCAACCTGAATATCGATAAAATCGACTTTTCAATTGAAATACATGCAATGATATAAAATGCAAAGATGTAAAAAGCAAACAACACAAAGAGCTTATAGTGGTTCAGAGACTCGAGCTCCTACACACACTCTCTCTGATCTTCAGAGAAATTCCTTAACCACTTCCTAAAGCTATCAGGCTAACTCACTGTAGCTTACTTACTTTTCAACCTTGAGTTTTCTGGCTGACTCACTGCAGCTTACTAACTCAAACACACACAAGTGTTCAGACTACCACAAGTAGCTTACTAACTTCTTTTCTAGAGTTTTCTAGTTGTCTTACTGCAGCTTACTAACTCTTTACAACTCTAACTCACCAACAAATCACACACACTCAAACTACCTTATCAAAGGGTTTGGGTTTGGGTTGGTTTCCAACTAGGGTGAGATATCCTTTACAATAAGAGCAAATGCAAAGGCTAGGATATCTCTACTAAGCTTTGGATATTTCTATCAATCTAGGCTTAGTGAATGAGCTCTCTCCAATGTGAAACACTTGGGAAATTCTAGGGTTTTCGAGTGCTTCAATTTACAAGAATACGAATGAGCTCTTGAGTTGCTTTGAAATTTCCCATAACCTTTCAATGTAGAAGGCCACTGGTATTTATAGGCAACTTTACTAAGGTCACACTTGAAAAACTATTCGTTGGAAGAGATAACATCAAGAGTTTCCTCTTCTGGTTATTGATGAACGACTATTTTTATGGTTTGAACACTCCCTTGCATGTTTTAGGAAATATGCAGCCATGTAGCCAATCATCAATTTTTGCTGCCTGGACCATAGTACTACTGACAAAATTCAGTGTCCTGTCGCCTTCAGTGTCAGTGAAGTACAGTGTTGTCTTCCTCTGATTGGTTCTTGTCTTCAGTGAATGTAGACAAACAAAAATGGCTCTTTTTGGTCAATCTCACTGAATGAGGCAACCTTAAACAACACTTAGACTTAGTTCCTTTTGTCTGCACTTGAATGTTTTGGGCAATATCTACTTTTCTGAACATGTGCGTTTTTCTCAATTTTTGTAGTATTCAGATAGATATTTTTTCAGTGCCTCTGAACATTCAGGTTATACTGAGTATTCAGTACCTTACTGAGTCTTCAGTAACTACTGAGTCTTCATTTCTTCAGTGTCTTCTGAGTCTTTATTCTTCAGCATCTTTAGTACCTTCTTGAACATTCAGTTCTACCTGTGTTCTCAGGGTTTTTGATATCTAACCTAATCTATATCTGCTGACTATACATTGTGCAGATATCTTTCTGAACAATCTATACTGAAACCTGACTCAGACTATCAAGATTATCTTGAACATGTCATACTCAGGGGTTTTGGGATCTAATCAAAACTTCTTTATTAAATTCATCTCCCAACAATTTTCCCCTTTTTGATGATGCCAAAACCATCTTGTTACATTTAAGAAAAACCTAACCTATACTCAGGTTTCAGTTTATCTATTACAATCACAAATTACAATTTTCCCAACAATTTCCAAATAAGCAGGCATATCAAATAACTAAAGACATGTAAAAAGATAATGAGATATTATCTTTGAGCATAAAAGATAAACTTTCATTGATGTAGGATAAGAGTTACAGATTACAATAAAACCAAAAAAAATTCAGAAAAATACAGAAGTACACAGTCTTCAGTCTTCTTCCACTTCATCCTCTAGCACTTCCAGGTTGAACATCCCGTAGTATCTCTTCTTCAGTTCATCTCTTGCCTTGATGATCTCAGGGTTGTTTCCTGTTAAGCCTAGCTGGATAGCATATTGAGCAATTTCCTGAGAAATGGCTGGTTCATTCACATAGCCATTCTCAAATCTGGGCGCTGGGTACATGTAGGGTCCTGGAGCCATTATCTGAGTGTTGGCTTCATCTGCCAAGTGATCCATTTCTGAAGATACTCAGGATAAAAGGTCAGTAGATATTCAATGAATGCTTCATTTTTATCTGAGTTGCTCCCCCTCCATTCCCTCAGAATTTCATAATAGAACCAGAAGGCTCTCTTGATCTCCTCCCATGCATCATTGATTTGTAGAGGTATCCACTTATCAATATGCGGCCATTTTTGAGTCTTTTCTGTACCCCTCCTTTTGCCTAGAAACTTTTTGAACCCACCCCTTCTTTTTAGCTCTTCTTCTTTCTTCTTTTTAATCAGTGGAGCACCTGAGACTGAAGCAGTTGTCCTCTTCTCTTTTTCAATCTGCAGGCCTCTCAGGGTCTTTTTGGTATCGAAGGCTTCTTTCTGGGTTTCAGTTTCTTCCTCAGATTCTTCAAAATCCATTATCAGCTTCCTCTAAGTAGGCTTTGAAACTTTTGCTCTTTTCTTCTTTTCTTGCTCAACAAAGGCTACAACTTTCCTCTTTTTTGTTCTGACTTGTTCTTCTCCTGCCTTGCTTGTTTCAATCATCCTTCTATCACTCAGTTTTTCACCAATTACTTCCTGAATGGTTTGCTCAGATGTTTGAGTGAAGGTAGGTTTTTCTGCTTCTTTGAACTTCAGTTTTTCAGTGGCTTCAATCTCACTTAGAGCATTTAATATCTTCTTGGCCTCAGCTTCTTCTCTGGCTTTCTTCTCCAAGGTTTGTGCCAACAACTCATCTAATTTGCCAGCAACTGGCCTTTCCCCCTTTTTGGCACCATACCTTGGGAGAAGTTGGGTCAATGCAGTATCCATATAATATTGTTCTTTGCCCATACTGCTCACTGTCCCAGCCAATTGGTCATGCTCATCTTCTAGCCTCATCATGTAATTCTTGGCTATTGAGAATTCATCTAAGAGTGGAGTAAACTGCTTTGAGAAGACTTCATGCATCATGTCTGTCATCTTGGTCATGAGCAGGGAGCCCATTTCCTCAACAGTTGTCCTGATCATCTGATCATTTTTCTCAATCAGTTTAGCTTCGAGATTAGTAGTTCTGGTTTGATACCTTTGCTCCATCTCTGTATTGAGCTCAGTTTTGACCACATCAATTTTTCCTTCCAAAGCAGTTATCTTATCTGCAAGAGTTGTTTGTAGTTGCAACATGTTAGAAGATGAACTCAGATTTTCCATCTTTTGAGATTGACTTGCCAAGGTTTCTTCCATTTGATTTACTTTCTCCACCATTGGCACCACCTTCTTTAATTCATCCAGGATTGGACTAAAATCAATCTCTGGAGGCAAAACAACTGTCTCCAACTGAGCTGGTTGCTCCAAACGAGCCTCAGTCTACATATCATACACAACATATTTAAAGATATGAACTTTAGTAACTTTGGCATAATGTATAACAGTGCCAAAAGGTACCTGAAGAGTGCTAACTTCAGTCTGAGGTTGTGTGATAGCAGTCTGTACAGCATCAGTGTCCTTCTCCATATGACTCTCAGTTTCCTTTTCTTTCTCAGTATCTGTCTGAGGTTCCTTCTCCTTCTCAGATTTCTTTTCCGTGTCACCTCCCTGATCCTTATCTTTGTTTTGATCATGAGAACTGGATGCATCTTCTTCCTCAGTAACTTTCTTTTCAGCTAGCTTCTTTTTCACTAGTTCATCAAAATCACCTACTTTCATTCTCAGCTTGGTTTTCCTGAATCTTGAGAATTCAGTCAGGGCAGCTGTCTCAGCATTCCACCACTCTTCTCCTCTGAATGAGGCAATGTTCAGCATTTCCGGGAGTGTTTGATTCAGAATATACACTGTCGTCCTGAGCCTGAAGAACATATCCTGAAGGTCAGGATAGGCACTCAGTTCAGGGTATCGGTCTAAGATGAACTGTTCCCCCTTGCTCCGCCATTCAGTCTCTTCGGCCTCTCCCGTCTTCAATCTTGGGCTTTCAGGAGCAGTCGGCTCAGATTGTACGAGTTCTAGTGCTGATGGATCGAGAAATGGTTCATTCAAGAGTGCATCCAAATTCAGCAATTCCTGAGGTTCAGATTGATCTGAAGTCTGAGCTGGTCTTTCTTCAGTAGTGATCTGAGGTCCCTTAAAAATTTCCTGAGAAATTTTGTCTGAGCTTAGAGAGGTTTCGAGTACCTCAGAGAAAACATGCTCCTCAGTTTCTTGCTCCTGCACATTTGTCACCGCCTAAGCAAGAACCTGAAGTGGAGATTTCAACCCTTCTTTGCCTTGAGTTTGAGTTTCTTGATTCATTGGCCTCGCTTCTCGGCCAATAGTTTGCGCCTTTTTTCTCTTCCTCGAGGGGCCAATGTTTTCTTCTTAAGCTTCTCACCT